>OW971889.1:5005000-10005000 GCA_943193645.1 Acentria ephemerella
CTCCATAGAATCTACTTTCTAAATCGTGTCCCTTCCGGTACTAATACCACGTCTTCTTAATTTGAAGTGTTTCCTAAATAAGATAAGCATACTGTATTCCTACCAATATCCATGGTTAATAAAACGTCTATATTTTATAGTTCAATATTAAATTTTGTCATTTTGACATTACTATCTGCTAAAAAATACTACACCCTCCAACACAGCTATGTCGAGTATGGCCAGGGACTGGAATAACTATTGTGTAAACGTCCAGACATCTATTGCCAGCAATCGGCTTACCCAAAGCCATATGACTTACTTACCGTATAGCCCTGCCTTCAAGATAAAGGTAAAAATCTGAGGAAGTACAAAAGAACCCTATGGGTCGAATATCAAAGTTTACCGCGACTTGATCACTGGGTCGACTGGGATCAAGTGGTTCCCATGATAAGAGTAAAAAGCTTTGATAACTGCGTCATAGACAGCTTGTTTCCATAAAAACATCAAGCTAAAGTACGTACTCATTGCATGTTAAAAATAGATCGGAACGAGTTACTTTACAGTTTAAATACTACAAAATATAAGTCGTATCAAGCTGGGCACCACTCGTTATTTCCTGTACTCAATGTTCCAGAATGTTCACGGACTTCCAGTTCACGGTTCTGCTCTCAATGCAGACTCGTCTCGTTTATGCAATACTTTGTTGGCCGTACAATTATAGTACGTGCCAATCTAGACCGTATTTCAAAACTGTAAAGTCTCAAAAATATTATGTTCTTCTTTGGTGTATGCAGGGCAGACTCACATTCAATTTTTAAATACAAACTAGAATGTTTGGTATAGCGCCATTGTTAACATTGAAGTTCTGTAATATAAAGTAACACGGTTCTGATAATTTAGACCGTATTGTTGCTTCTCATTATTTTCGTAAATTTTAGTTGTTTGGGTTAAAGTCCGTGATGACAATCCTTTATTTACGATAATAGGTATTACTTTTCTAGCAACTGTAATCAAAATGAACTAAAATGTATCTTTCGTCCAAATTTACAGTACAATAAGCAGGAAAAGTGTTTATTTATCAACTGTTAATAACGGTAGTAATATAGGTAAATAATTATGAATATAAAATAAAAAATGAAATAGAGAAGTTCAAATTTGCAGTTGTTTAAGATACAATAATGTTTTGATAGTTAAGTAATTGCAGCTTTTTTAATTTTTGATGTTTTTGGCGAAATTTACGCCAACGGACTTGTAGGCGACACTAAATAAGTACTCTTGGTTCTGCCACATGCTTGCTACAATATTTTTTATCTATATTAAGCTCATTAAGGTCAATAAGTTTGTATCAAGGTCAGACTCAAATTTCGATAAACCACTATTTTTATAAATTTAAAATCAGATACTATCAGTTTCAGCAATCCTGTATGGCACTTATATAATAAATCTTGGAAACTCCCCATTACTGCGAATTCCATATCGAGATAGCAACTAACTTTTCGAGCTGCAGTGCTATTATATGGAATAACACTTACGTTGTTTGAATTCAATGTTCCTATACCGCTCTCATTCTTATCTGAAACTGCACACTTTTCTGTATTGAAAACTGTTTTAGTTTCCTGTCGAAGAGGTTGCTTAAAAAGAGTCGAATCCATTTTCATTATAATTAGTTTTAGCATTTAACCCTCGTGTATTTTTTCCCATGTACGAAGACCTGTCCCCAGAAGTGCGAGGTTAAGCAGTTGGAAATTGAATTGAAGTACTTAACCTACTTTCCTTATTCGGCCTCCAGTGCATCCTGGGACATGTTCGATCGCCAACTAGACAGAGTATCTACTATACAAAGTATGGCGAATTGACTACCAAAATAGTCCGAAACTTAACTTAGTGAGCAGGTTCTCGTGCAGAGCCAGTACCAGACCCTAGTCGATTATAATCTTTAAGCAGGAGACACTTTAAGGTTTCTTTTACGTCAATCTACGTGTCATTACGGAATGAGCCACACATACTGCTTTACGTTTGCCTAAACTCCAACAAAACTATTTTGTAATAGGTAATTTTATAAAGGAATTTGCTACTAGCTTTAAAAATTGAAATAGATGCCTTGTCGCTTTTATAGGAAGCAGAAGTTTTAATAACAACTAGCGACTGTAGTACAAAAGCAGAGGAGGGTCGTTTGGGAATACGACAAACGAAACGTTCATTTCACGGTACAACCGTGAGCCAAAGAGCTTCAGCATCAATACATTTGAATCAACAACGGCTAGCAATTTTATAACTTGACTATTAAATATCTACATTTTATTATAGACTTGTTGACTTGAGACTTGGTGACCTTGGTATCACCTTCAGTTACACGGCTGTTCCGCTCAAAGAAATTATAAACTCTATTTAGTTTGTAATTATCGACGTATTAAAATCTAAATCTAAAACATTGAAAATGATGATGAAAATCAAAATGACATTTTCAATACTAAATTGCCAAAATTCCATTATTATAATATTTTATTATTTATCTTTTCAAACCATCATCCCTGTATTGAAGCGAAGAAAAGAATATACAGTATAGGGTTCTGTAATCAATATGAACAATTATGAATTGTTATTTATATAAAAGAGTAGAATAAAGATTTAAATCTTTTCATTATACTGCATATAAGATTTGTTGTGTTTATGAAGAGCTCGCCTTTCTTATATCTGCCTAGGTAGTGTTTATATTCCTCTAACTCTTGTATATTAATGTATTGTGCCCTGTTATTTAAAATTCAGTTTATTTTATGGTACAGCAAGACTACAGAGTGTAAATTGATTCCCGCTTAAGAATTTACCTATCTACTTTTAATGAAATTTAACTTTTTCTATTAAAAAAAACAAGAAATTTCTTAAATACAATGAATTAAATATTGGAAAGATACCTTTTCTGCTGTAATTACAGCAGATATATCTGTGCACTGTGAATAATCTATGCGCAGAGTTCGCACTTGAAAAATTGCAAGAATAAAAGTACTGAACTTAGGTTAATTTATATTTATGCTGTCTGAAAATCGGAAGTAATTTTGAAAGAATAAGTATTAAAAAAAATGGAAACTGACATCAAAACTACACAGAGAAAAATTATTCAATTTTAGGGTCGATGATTCTCTTTCTAGAATAATTATATAAGAAAAGCTGCACAAGCTTTCAATTGACTTAATTTTCCATAAAATTTAATAAAAATATATAAAGAAAATAACTTTATAATTAGTTAACTTAGTAATTAAAAATTATTTTTATGGTAAATGAAAGACTATCCGTCTTTCATTTATCGGGGAAGGTTATGGGCTATATATTTTGTGAGACCGACCTCTACGCGGCGGAACTCAGGAAGCTAGTATTTAATAAAACCTAAGCACATTCACAATGTTTGTAACAAAGTGGTTCTCCCACCACACACATAATTTAACGACATCGACCTATATGCCGTCGTAAAAACGGTCGTTGATACGATGTTTAAGGCTCATGTTAAATACAAACCCAAAACATAGGCAAAAGAAAAATAAAAAGAAACTGCCACGTTTATAGTCACTTCCATTATTTATGGCTTTCTCTTGAGGTTTTGTGAAAAACGCACACTTTGCTCACATTGTTTCTTTAATACCTTTTCCCTAATCTTTCTCTGTTCAACATTTTTATATTTATAGTAACGGTTGTCAAGAAAATGATTTCACTATTTTTGTAGTATGTATCCTGAAATACCTACGTAACTACCTAATAGTAATATTTTTGGAGGTAAGTAGGTATGTTTTCCAACATATATGTTAATTGGTTGAGTTAAACGATAAGTTACAGAATAAGCCTAATTGATGAGGAGACGCCGGTGGGTTAGTAATTTATAAAGGTTAAAAGTTGGTTTTATTGTTATTAACTTGGAAATTTAAAGAAACTTTCTTTTGGGCTTCATAACAAGAAAGTCGTAAAAATAAGAAAAACTATAAATTTTTGAAAATATTTATGAAAAATAAATATATTAAATTATCTAATCACTATACATTATCTGTACATTCTTAATAAATAATGACGTCCTATATATACATACTTAATCGCGCCACTCCTTCCATTGTCCTGACATTAGAAAATGCTTGTAAAGTAAGTTGCAAAAGGACAACACAACAATTACTATGAAAATTACATTTTAATAAATAAGTGCAGGCAAATTTAAAAGGCTTAGCTAGTTATATAAAGCATACATTTATCATTAAACTTAACTTAAATAATTCCAAATTTCTTTAAAAAATATTAGAATTCGAAACATGAGATCACATTCTTATATTAGAAAAAAAGAAACAATTGATTTACTGGTGCAACTGGAATGACCTTTCAATATGTAACCCAGCAGTTCCAATCAGTCCGTTGTACACGGACTAAATAAAATGAAAGAACAATACTACTCCACCAACCAGAAAACGATAGATGGCCGGTGACGTCATTTGACATTATTAATATGGCGACTTTTAAGCATATTTGTTTTTCTATCGCGCATAATAAAACATGCTGATAAAAATAAGTCAAAGTGTATGGATCGTCCAAGTGTCTAACTAATTTGATGTTCCTTACTCATTCTATTGGTTTCATATTATACTGGTATAAGAGAGGAAATAATTTAATTGACTGATTAACTGTTTACTGAAACATTAAAATAAAATACAATGGTTTTGAAGAACACATTGAATGGTTAAATGAAACTACCAATACATTCACAAATAGAATAGCTGTCATATAACACAATATTAAGAAATGCATGTTCAATTTAAGAAACATCTCAATTATCTATGGTTACTTTAAATGTTAAGGAGACTCATATGGGGACTTTGCCCCCCGGCAAAAAGTGTTGAGAATAATTAAAACTTAGGTTTATATAAAGAATTAAATTATAAAACACGATATCAATCAAAGAGTTAATTGCTAAACAGCAGGGTTTGAGATATATTTAAAATAAAGTAAGGAAATGTTGCACTGTCCTTTCCTCATTTTTATTTACTGTGATTGTGATTAGCATGACACCATCTAGATGGAACCAGTCACAGATTAGAGAGAAGAGTTTCAATTGGACAGAAAGTTACTAATAAGTAGTTATTATATTTATTTATTTTAGTAATGCCTACTACCACTCAGAATATCATATTATTAATTATTTCCCATAGAATAATGTATCATACAAAACACTATTGAGGTTGTGCCTATTTTCATCAGTCATTTAAGTAATATGAAAATCTCAAAAGTAGGAAATATGCCTTTTCCCCTAGATTTTGAGTGAGAGAGAGACATTGGGCTGTCAGAATAAGGCCCAATTTACATATTATATTTTGAAACTAGCTTTAAAACTATTAAAATTATTAATCACAAACTTAACAATCAAAAATCCTTTTAAACACTATAACATATTAATTGTCTTAGTTCAAAATCACACACTATCAATTCAACACTAATTTGCCAAGTCTTTTAGGTGCCTGTCAATCATTGTGTATTTTCATTGGATCAGTAAATTGGGCTGTCAGAATATAGAAGAGTCCTGGTGCGGGCACCAAAGATAAATACCACAATTCTTTGAATCCAGTCAATGATATTATTCCATAGGCATGTATCAACCAATGACCCAACAAAATGATTAAATTTCTTGTATTTGTAATGGAAGACACTAACAGAGCTGGAGCAGATTGATCAATCTTTATGGAAAAGTGAGATGCTGATGTCATCATAGATATAATGATTATTATGTAGGGAAATGAACAATCTGAAAAGAGAAAAACAAAGTATATATTAGACAAACAATAAGTTTATCCTCGAGTATGGTGCTAATCACTGCAACAGTTCTTACTTACTAAGTCATGTTTTCAGCCTTACACATGAACACTTAAAATCCACGATGTATCTCTCTTTCATAAATGACTTAAAAGAGAAACAATGATTTTTAAAATTTGGTTATAATTATAAATGAGATCAAAGCAAGTAATTTAATTATTTAACTTATCATTTATGTACCTAGACATAAAAAACTATGTTGTTACTTACAAATTAAACCAGCTGCCACTGTATGTATGAGTACGAGAATAGGATAAAAATACAGAGCACAGTAAATAGCCTTCTTGCCAGGACTGGGAGAGTGCCAGGTGAGCAGGCATGGCCTTACTGTTATAGTCATCGACAAACTAAAGGCATATATTAATAGCACTATAGTATATCTGAAATGAAATTAGATAGATAGTTATTCATATACTAAAATATTTTGAATGTGAATTTACAAAACATATTTTTTAATTATTTTATATAAGCACAATATTAACACTATATACACTGTATACATTGGTATGTGTTGTTAAATAAAAAGCTATTTTCTTATTTGATAGATTTCAAAGGTAAAAAGGCCAGCAATTTGTAGTTAAAATCATCACTTACAATGGGTACACAGCTTCCTGCGTACAATGTAAAGTTTCCTTATAATCTGGCTGTGGGTTATGCAGCAATGTGTACCAATCTGAGAGAGCTTTTGGTGAACAAACACGCAAAGCTATAGAGCCAGTTGGTGGCAGAACTAGAAGTGCTGCTAGTGTACCAGAGACTACTTCAGCAAATGCACAAATGTGTTGGAGAATTACACCTTCTTTACTGCAATCAATAGTCTTAATACAGTTAGAATGAAAACCAATTTTATTAATTAATAAAAATATTATACCGCATACCCTTTTCCTACAGCTACCATATCTATGAAAAACCAATGCAGGACTAGAGGGAGTAACACCATAAAGCCAAGATACTGCCAATCATACAACGTCGGTTCGTCAGAACAAGGAGTGCAGTAGCTGGAAGCATTTGTGCGGAACCCTCGAGGGCAGGCTCCACAGTCACCCCAAATGCCATCCTCCAGCTCTGTTCGCCCGCAGTACAGTCCAGGACAAGTTCTAACTAATGACATTTTTGGAAACTTATATCATCCCGTGTAGCCGGTAGCCTTTTTATTGTGATTCGGAATATAAATAAAGGTATACTTAGTTCTCGCAAAAAAAATTATGAGTAATTTACATTTAAACTTTTGCAAAAACAATATTAAAATTTCCGAAGTTATTTAATTTTTTTTGGTAAATCTTTCCCTGTTATAGGGAAGACAAAGGAAACTAAAACCTATACAGCCACGCCTTACGTAATTTTTCTTAATTGATCGCTCAAGGATATCGGTTTAATAGAACCCACTCTATGGAGTTATTGGCGACTATGGTAGGCCCCACTATGTATTATGTATTACGAAAAAAAAATTGTAAATAGAATGCATTGTAAGTGATTGTGATAAACAAATACGAAAAAGGAATGTTATGTTAATGATAACGTTTATTTTATTACTATTTACTTATTATAAGCAGATGGAAATGAAATCATAGAATGATTTTTTGAATGAACTTACCCTACAAATGAACGGAAATGAAACACTGCAAAATCTCATGTAATGATGTATTCCATATATTACACGATATAACGATTCTTTTTATCATGGGTTTTGGTGTAGTTTCTACTCTAATTTTATAACAAAAATTTATCTACAACACAATATACGAAATAAAATATACAGCACCCAACTGACGCCGCGATTGTTGCCAAAAACTCCAGTTTTTTTGTTGAATTGTCCCTATGAAGGAGAAGGCAAAGTAAACTAAAGCCCATACAGCCATATCTTATGTAGATATTTTTTATTTCTGGCTCCAGGATAACGGTGTGACGTATTCTTTTACCCAATAGAATTTTCGATGACAAATAATAGGTCACTATTAATATATATCGAGAGTTAATGATTACGATGAAATGATCAGAAATGAGAATATAATGATACGATGATGTTAAATAAATGTAGTTACCGTGCAAATCAATAAATAAAAATAAAACCCTGAGAAATCTCTCGTTAGTCACTAATCGATGAAAGATATATTCCATATATTGCAGGATATAACGTTCCTCTTTGGCATGATACTATACTAACTTCATAACAATAATTTCACTACAACACAATGACAAAATGATGACAAAATGACAAAATTAAAAATACAGCACGTAAGTGCTGTATTTTTAATTTTGTCATTATGCATCAGTCGCAATCTTTGATTTTTGTAAAATGTAACAAAAGGATTTATAAAGTGTAACAAAAAAATATTTTTGCAACGATACTCCAATTTGTACAATATTGATCGTAATTCTAAACTACAACTTTTTAATAACGGTCTCTATGTTCTTGGCTTAATTAATATGTGTTTTATTCTTTATGTGTATACATGTTAGTTTTTGAGAGAAAGATGAGAAATAATATATTACACGACACACGGTTACCTTAAATGCAATAGCTTTATTTTATATTTTGTAGCAGAGGTAATACGGACTGTTTTCGAATGAATTCTACTTTATTTCAAAAAAATTTAATATTAAACGCAACCCAACATTTTGAGAAACACATAAATATTAATTTATAACTATTATTACTTTTATAAGATTTTTAAAACGAAATATTTTACTTAGATCTCAAGGAAAAAGTCCATTTAATCACAGTTCCATTCGATGTTTTTTCCATGAATAATTTATACTGGTAATATTCATTCAAATTAGATGCACTCAGCCCTGGGAATCAAACATTCATTATCCTTTGCTTTAGTCAAAACGGCAACTATTGATTTTGACGTCTTGAACTGACAGCCCAAACACTGACGCAATTTGATTTGACATTTCAAATCAAATTCTTATGTGATGCTACTAACGGTTTTTTCACAAAGTATATTTCTTCAATTATATTTTTCGATTCTGTTTTTACCTTGTTTTTGTTTTTGTTTGTTGCAGATTTCATCAGCTGGACTGTGTCGTGTAATTGCAGTTAAGTAACACAGACAAGAACTGGAAATAAATCCCCAGTTCAGGTTTCAATGAGGTGTGTATTTATAAAATAAATTGTAAATACTTGTAATATTTTTATTAAGGATACAGTTGCTCACTTCTTGTTTTTAATTACTTACAGGTCATGGTCAAACAACGATGTTGCATCCCTGGATGCAAATCTACGATGTTATCAATGAAGTTGTATAAATTTCCATGTCAAAAACAACTTTCTGAAGCCTGGGAAAACATATGGTGCAAAATGTACCCCAATGTGAAAATAACAAGAGGCCTTCATGGCCGCTGCCAGCAGTGGTGTTCCAGTCTTAATTTTGAGGCTAAATATTTGCGTTTAGATAGCCGTTGAGTTAAGTTCGCCATACCCACACTTTTTATACTGTCTGAAATTGACTCACGAAAGCCTGCACAGCCAATCTCACTATGTAAGTTGGTTTGGTTTAAAAAATACCTAGATAATCTTTGTGTTAACAATTATACCATTTATTCATAATATTTACTTTACAGCCTGGGAAACTATAGGAAACATTAAAACTAAATAAGTTGATACTAGTAATATCTGCAAGCAGGCTTTTATTTCAAGTAAGTACCTTAAGCTATTAATGTATTTATATTTGAATTAGATATATTGTTATATAGCATCTTACTATGACCTATAACTAAGACCTGATATTAAATTAATTATGAAACTGATGTATAATTTTAATGGCATATATGAATTTTTACAATTGCAAAAATCATTAAATTCAAAGTGATTTATTATTTTCTGTGAAAATAAATAAAATGAACATTCCATACCTCTATTATCTGATTTATGTACATGTCGAATTCTATGAGTAGAAACTATTTCATATTCACAAGTATAATAACAAAAGTTATTATACTTGTGAATATGAAATAGTTTTGTGTTTGTTAAAATATTCCAGGATTTTTAACACTATACATATATATATACATATTATATTAATTTAACAGTTGACCATGACCATGATTATGGCCAAAATAAAAAGCGCAAATTGATAGTAAAATGTGGTAACCGAAAATGAATTTAATATACTTACTGTTTTCATGTAGATTGAGTAAAATAGTGTGGTTAATAAAATAGGGATGTTGTCAATTCGGTTATGTTATCATCACATATATAAATACATTACAATAATACATAGTTATCATTGACTTTTAAATACAGCTAATGTATTAAAACTCATGTATATTAAATTCCTTTAATTCATTGAATTTATTTGAATTTCGGTAATTCAATATTAAGTATTTAAATTTTGATACTTTTGTGTATGTAGAGAGTGGGTGGGCACTGACTTCTGTAACACAGGTATATACACTTTGTGCTGGAGTCAGGGGTTTCACTTTTAAATTTTTTTGTTGTTTTATGTCAATAAAAGTTCTATCATTTATAATGTTTAGGATTTCTATTCTTATAAAATAAAGTGCCACTTTAGAAAATTATACTTTTATTTAATATAGTCAACATCCCTATTGATATAACCTATTAACAGTAGATTTGATGTTTTAATGTAAATCCATGTCACCAATATATTATATATAATTTTTATTTTTTAAGTTTTTTTGCTCTGAAGTAATATGATTTGTAATTTCTGTAAAATTTCTTTTTAGTTCGGTGTTTGAGACATAAATTTCCTTCTTTATAGTTTCTTTTATGTAGGACATTAGCGATTGTTTATTTTCTTCAAACTTTAAATCTAATAGTATTGATATTTTTTCTAAAGTGATGTCTTCTTTGAAATTGGTGTCATGACTATTTTTTTCTTGTAAAAAGTCGTTTCAGGACATAAGGTATTGCAGTCGGATAAGTTTAATTCGTCTATTAGACATTGTCGTATCATTTAAAACTAGTTGAGATCTTATATCAGTATTGTCGTTTCGGTTTCGTCGAGTTATATTTTTACAGGAGGCACATTTCCATTTAGAAAGTTCGGCCTTATGGTTGAGGTAGTAGGCAGAAGTCATATTAAGACACGCATAATGAAATTTCATCATGCATACTTGACACTTTAATAGTTCCGATTCATAAATAATTTGTTTATTGCAGGCTGAGCACTTTATTTTCAATATATTTCGGAAATCTACTTACTGCCAGTTACGTGGTTTCAATATATCCTGTACGCTACACTTAATTTTTTAAATTCTCAAAGAGGCGTTTGAAATCAAAGAATTGAATTATTATAATTTTGTTGGCTTAGTATCTTTTTCAACTACAGAAGCAGAGTTTGTAGCGGCGTGTAAAGCAGCAAAACATCTTCTTTGGTTGATACAGTTTCTCATTGATATAGGCGAAACACAGTATAGCACGTCATTGTGTATCGATAATCAGAGCACTATTAAGCTAATATATCAGCTTAATAGTGCTCTGTATACCATAAAAAGACTAAGCATATAGATGTTAAATATAAATTTAGTCGTGAAAAAGTAGCTCAAGGCTTGATAGACTTAGTGTTTGTGTCCAGTTGTGAACAGTTGGACGATATAATAACAAAGGCACTGTCTACTCAACAATTCGAAAATTTAAGGAGTCGTATACTAGAATTTATAACTTAAAATATATTGTTAAATGAGTTAGTTTTATTTTAATTAGTTTATGCTATTTTCTTATTTTAAAACAAACTATAATATTTATATTTATCTATAAAAACTGGATATTTAAGTATTTTTTTATAAGGGGGGCTTATACAAAAAATACTTAAATATCCAGTTTTTGTGTTTGTTTGAGTTTTAAAAAAATTATTGCCTAGTTACTTGTTTACTTGTCATTGTTGTAGTAAGGTCAGTTTTATTTTCTCTATTAAATGTGTATTTAAGAATTCTTGCTTTATTTATGTAATATCTCAATTTTTTCATGTTTTATGAAAAAAGTTTTTAAGACGTACAGATGTATGCGTATAAATACATCTGTGGTAAAACCACCAACTTTTATAATTATTATTACTCACAAAATTGTTGTAATTTTTCAGAAATAGAAGCAGCAACTGCTGCCACCAGTTCACTAAGAGCTTCTTCTCCATTGAATCTAAGAAGGAGTAGGATTGTGAAGTCAGTCATGAAACTAACACTCCGTTGCAAAAAAAATTATCGCAAGTGCCTTGGTATTATTAACTCAAAAAGAAGCTTTGCGATTCAATTCCGAGATAGGCTACAGAAAGCTGAACACTTGAGCAAACAACAATCATTCAAGTCTATGATTGATAGACTCCCATATCACACAAAGACGTTCCTGAACATGCAATTAAGCGCAGTTAATAAACACGTCAAGAGGCGGCGATTCACCAATAATGAAAATTACTTGCACTGACACTGTTAAAACAAAGTCCAAAGGGTGTAAATTGAATATTATTTATGATCCCCCTCACGTCATAAAAGGTATCCCCAAATACTTGTTAACTGAGGATCTGTCATTCTCTGGCAAAACTGCCAGATGGAGTGATATAGTTGCAGTGTATAAGTCGGATTGCCAATTAGGTGATATCAGAATGCTGCATAAAATCACTGATGACCACATCCAACCAACATCATCACAAAGGATGAAGGTAAGTTAAAAATATTTTAATATTAACTGATATATAGTTACTTTTATAAGAACATTGAGTGCATTTGAATAAAAGGTTTTGTATTATTGCTTCTATTTTAGGTCAAGCCCTGCACTAAGGTTCTTAGTGAGCGCGTGAGTGCAATGCTTAACTTTTTATCAAGATATGATGAGTTGCTGGCTAACTGCTGACATAATATTTTTTAGTAGTAAAATATATTTTTAAGTAGTAACTTTAATTTATTCTTCTTAATTCTGTAAAGTATGACACTCATATACTTGTTCTTACATATACTAGGGGTATATATAAATAGAGGACTATTGGAGTGTATTTGTTATCAGAATAAAATAGAAAATAATATTGTTACAGAAACGCATCCTGATGGTACTCCAGTTTCTATGACCATGAAGAATACTGCAGACGCTATTTTGTTCTTCGACCGTCTGTTTGACAGCGTCAACGGGTCTCGCCGCGGTGTTGACGATGCTGGGAAAATGCGGGGTCCAGTCAAGGATATCCGCGGTAACAATAAACACGTATCGTTCTGGGTAGAGACCATCGGTATTCTCGAATATTGATTTTTTTCGAATCCACATCAAGTGGACATCACACAAAAAAGTGGGTGCCTTCACTTAGGAATTGGATTACCACTTTAAAAAGTTATATAGATATCTATACAACTTTTTAAAGTTATATAGATATCTATATAAGTAATTTAAAGAATTTCTTGCTAAATTTAACTGTCAAGCTTGCAGGCTTTCTATCTTAACTGATGAAATATCGGATTTGTATACTTGGATTAGTGTCAGAGAACGTAAAAGTTTACTAGGACGTAACCTTAAATACCCTTCAGCTTCATTTGTAATGCGGTTTAGGACCCTTATTGAAATTATCAGTAACTATATGGACAAACATCCTCACAGACCTAACGTACTGGCAAACATTAACAAAATATTTTTAAATTCTGCTGATGTTGAATGGCTTTGATGCCGTCAACATCACTTTCATGTATTACATTATTTTATAATTTTAGTTAGTAGAGTGCAAATCCATAACTTTTGTACAATCATCAATAACATTTTAAAAGGGTCATTTTCCGAATCCCGCGTTAATAAAAAATACGCTATGCAAGTTGGCATTTGATAAGCGCAGAAGGTTTTCTGGCACAAAAAGACACAGCATATAGCATGTAATTTACTGGTCATTATTAGTATTTAATTTTTTAGGTAGACGGTTTCAAAAGTAGGAATTTAATCAGTACAAAAATAGAGAAAATGAATGTATTAAACAACACCCTTCTGATGTATTCTTTTTGATATAACGTAAATAAAAATAATTATTGAATGGAGAAAAGGAAACGTATAATTTTTTTAGGTAAATGTATGAATCCACATTGATATAATTTATATTAATTTTGATTATTAAATATACATGAAAATTATCTAATTGTAACAATTAAACGGGACTGTCAAACCTCTGTATTGAATCAATTTCGTCTGTTAGCTATCATTTTTTTACTTGAAATTTATTTGCAGATCGAACATCATCAGTATTATTTCATCATTGCCACAATTGTTTTAAAAAAAGTACATTTCATTGTATATATCATTATTATTAACCTTATTCAATTCTCATTTACAATAAGGAAAGAAATTTGTATTTTATTAAGATTTAAATACATATTATTTAAAGCGAATTTCGCTAATTTTTTCAGCCTTACTACTACTGTGATAGATATATGTATGTACTGGAAATACCTAATTTACTGGAAGAGTTCTTGAGCTTGTTTTTTATACCAATATTCTTTATTACCTTTGTTGTTCCTTAAATTTAATAAAAATATATTGATATCTGTATTGTTTTTCATTTATTTTAGTTGCCTGTTACTATAATTTAGGGTTTCACTATTCATATCGATAATTAAGAATTAATCGATATTGATACTTCTAACTCGATTATTTACATACATTATTATGAACGGTCGCCTGTCATTCCACTATCGATTGCTCGTTTTAAGGAGTGATTCCTATCTGTCTTTAGACATACTCTCTAATCTGTGGATGCACTAGTCTGTCATAAGAGATGAACTAAATTAAAAATAGCGAAGGACTAAATTAAAATTATTATTTTTTAGGTTACTTTAGTTTAGAGAGTGGTATAACGGATTGCCACCAATAGTCTGCGCCTTAAAACGGTAGGGGACGGAAGTTTATATATTTTTTATCATAGGTCTTAATGGAACTCTGATCCCTCCTGTAAGGGCGCCAATTTCCAATTTCTCAAAATCATATTATTAAAACTTAAATTCAATTAACCTATCTTATTTTTCTTAAGAATAGGTCGGTTTTTTATTATAAAAAAAAATAGTTTTATTACTAGAAATATTTTATTGTTCAATGATTTGAATATAAATTATTAAAAAGTTACTAAATAAGTTTATTTATTTATTTTAAATAAAAAAATCTAAATATCTAAATATTTACAAATTACAAAATTTTGAATTTGCTTTCCGATTCAGTTCTATTAAAGCGAGCACGTAATCTTCTCACTATTTGTTGAATTATTAAGACAGTCAGCAAAATCATAACGGTTGATCCTATTGTAATGTAAAAGATAATGTCCAACATGAAGTACTTGATAAATCCGACACCAACTGCAGGTGACCGTAAATGTTTCGCATCTTTATGCCGCAGAAGGTATTCTGTCCACCAAACTGCGTTCTCGGGTCCAGATATCATAGGGTCGAACACCTTGGCTTTCAACTCGGATATAGTCTTTTTGTACCTAAAAGTTAGTGATAATTAAAATCTACATAAGTCCAGTATTGACGACTTCTCAATAAGTTTATGATCACAAAAAATAATAAGCATGCACACGACCCATTTTTTCGCAGACTTTATTATCTACTGTTGTGAAACAGCACCAACAAAAAATTGTTAACCGATTGTCTGACGTCTGAAAAAATGTCTAATTACATATAATGCCATAAGGAAACATACTGCGACTAAAATTGGGAAAAGCACGAGGCTTGGAAGATTCATATTTATAACTTTGTGTTATAAAAGTGAATCTGAACTGTTGAGCTCCCTAGTCTGTACTGGAAACCCTATTGAAGTACTAGGGTTGAGAAGAGATGAGGGTTATAGGAAGAGAACCTATACCGATCCTCCTTCTCAATACTAGTACCTTAATTAGTAATAAAGAAAGTACCTAGATAACGTTTGGCATTACTTACGTTTCATTTGTGGCCACTTGAATAATGGTTGATTTAAAGGTTTCCTTGTCCAGCTGATATGGGTCTATTATTTCGCCCGCTCCGAACTTCGTAATCTGAGCTATGAAATTCTTTCTCGGTCTTAATATTGGGAAACCAACTATAGGTACTTGATAGTACACGGCTTCTTCTAAAGATCTTGGACCACCGCTTGTTATAAACGCTTTTACATTTGGATGAGCTGGAACATAAAACATCGATATACACAGTCTTTCTATCTAAATAAAGGTTCACTAGGAGAAAATCTCTAATCGCAGACACCATTGGTCGATACCATGTGTCATATATAATGAACCTTATGTTATAGTTGACGTGTTATGTTATAACTGAGTCAGCTATATGGTGTTATGCTCCCCTCTATGCTCAGTAAATTGCAATTTTATTTAGCTACACTCTTACACATATGCAAGAGTTTTTACTATACTCGTTCACTTTTATTTTCTACTCGGCTTAAAAAATAAAGTGACTTCAAAAACAAAATGTTACCTAAAACTTCTTGTTGTGGAAACCAGGGTTTGGTGATGACGTTACTTGGAATGTTGATCCCAGTAGTGTTGGCGATCCTCCAGAGAACCGTATAAGGTAGCTCACTAAATGTCTGCGTCAAAGTCTGCAAAATTGTTGGCGACAGCAGCTCCGACTCTTGCAATGCTCCTAGACAGAAGTATACTACTCCTTTCGTAGCATTGTTTAAATCTGCTTGCAAGTTCTGATAATGATAAAAATATAAATAAAATATAAGACTGTATTGCATTTTTCACATAATGACTGACAATCTGTTAACCGCATCTTTATGAAGTAGACAATTATGAGGATAAAACTTTTTTTTTCTGAATTTACCTAGTATACATTTCCATTACTATACATTCCTTTTTTTATTTTAAACGTAGGACAAAGATTTATTTTCCACTCTAATTTCAAGCGCCTGACGAGGTCAAGAAAAGCACCACCACTTCACAGAAGAACAGAAATCATCCAAATGAAACTAACGATGAAGATGAGTTATTTTCTGTTTGGGAGGTTAGTATTCTACAAAAACTAAAAATAATACCTGCGGTAAATGTCCTGATGGCTTTATTTGCATACGGTCAACATGAATAACTGCTGGAACTTTCGGTCTATTGCCATCTAATATTGGATTACTGGCAATAAACAACAAGTCTATATCGTATTCCACCTCCTGAAGTCTACGCTGAAGTCCGAAAAACTTCTGAGCGGTCAACTCGTTCAGTGGCAAATAATTATAATAATACTCATTCCTTGTCCGAATTAGTCGGTAAAACTCATTAATTTTTTGCCAACGAGTCATACTTCTGCCATTATTGAGAGAGTTGACATCAAGATATAAAACGGGATGAATTGGATTTCCCTTGGATTCATGTTGATGAATTTTACCACTGGACGTTGTAATGGCTATAAGGGGCGCTTGATATTTATCAGCAATAGCATAAAGCGCAGGAATGTCGGCTTCTGTGATAACCAAATCAAATTTTATGCGAGAATTTACTAACAAAGCCATCATTTGCTTCGATTTTAGTTGTGAAATCGCTATTTTCAATAAAAGTTCGTTGATCTCTCTCTGTCTTGGAAAATAATCATCAGTATTTGTCATAAGATTTTTATATTCATCCCAAAACTGCGCAGATTCACCTCCTACGTCAAGTTCTACGATATTCTCAACATCAGGATAGTGAAACTGTCCTGGATATGGCGTCATCATCACTACAGAATGACCTTTCTGTGTAAGCAGTGACACAAATCCTCTGTACACTGCATGGTCAGAGAAAGAGAGCGACGAGAACAGAGCAAGGATCGACGCAGCGTTTGTGGCATCACATAGGTAGAATACAAACAACACACTTAAACATCTATGACACCCCATGATTTAAGAACCACAGTTTGACGACTGATCAGCACGTACGTGGAACAAAAAAGACACTTGTAATGAAATCCCTTGCGTGCGACATCTATGAGACCAATTGTGTAAATATTAACTTCATTATGAGTAAACAAAGCTCATTATAATAATGGGTGATTTCGTAATAAATTTCACTCTGTCAAATACTAAGACTCGTTTTATTGTAAAAATACACTTGTTACAGAAATATATTACTTATTTGGTATTAAAATTGCTGACATTGTTATAAATTATACGCTTTCATTATAATTTGCAAAGAAATCAACACTATTAAAATAATCTAGGGTACCTATAAGCCACACAATAAATAAATATTTTTTTACAAAGGATTTAACCTAATTTAAACCTGTTAAATATTTTTATACAATAATATTGAAAAAATATATATTATACAAAATATAAATATTTAATACTAGTGATCAATATTACCTAAGATTGGACAGTTGATTGGCGGAAAAGTTGTAGCGGAACCTTTTCACTGAAGAAGAATAGATTTAGAAATTATAGTGAACATTACTTTTGCCTATGTTGGTACATCTGTGTTCCGTTTGACAAAATATATTACAAGGCACCAGTTACCATGGCAACCAAATCATAACAAGAAAAGTGGATTGAAATGTTATTATCGACCAATTTTTTTTATAATCTAATTAATTGAAACAAATGAATAATGGATAGAGACGTCACAAACTATTCTGTGATAGGTCGCATCGGGGAAGGGGCTCATGGATTAGTGTTCAAGGGTAAACATTTGCCGACAGGCAGAGAGGTGGCATTGAAGAAGATTCTCATAAAAAACCTGGAAGATGGCATACCGGTGAACGTAATGAGAGAAATAAAAGCACTGCAGCTACTTAGATGTAAATATGTCAGTATAGTTATGCAAAAGTGGGTTTATAGGTGTTTTAGCCATCAGCTGAAACCAAAATATAAGTTTTTTACCCTTTGGGCGAAAACACTCTTATTATTTAATTTAAGAATTTATTATTGTAATTTTACCAGAATGACCCATGCTTAAGTACTACACTTATTTATGTATACTTATTCAATTTCTAACATTCTTGTCTAACAAGTCCCAAGTACTTGAGGCAGAAGTTTCAAGTTTCATACTTTTACCAGATGTAGATATTTCTTTAAATCATTATTTTAACATAGATGCGATTATTATTAACAACCCTAGGTTTACTTTAATACATAATTTCGTATCAGGTATTACGTTCCGAGCTATCTCTGCAGTCCTAATACTTCTACAAACAATACTTTACTGAAAATCATTAGCCACACAGCAAATAAATAACCTCCTATATAGTTCTGTCACCCTTGTACTGCAATAATTTAAGCGTACTTAAAACTAAATATCATTTAGGAATGATATTAAAATAATTACCAGTTTTAATTAAATAATATAAAACCACTTAAATTTGAACGATATTAAATAGCCTATTCGTCACATGACATTAAATACCTTAACTTTACTATCACTTTACTTACATTACAAAAGCACTATACTAACGACACACGATACTTCATGCTGTATGAATTTATATAGATTAATTTAATATGATAATCTGTGATGATGTGAGCATAACGACATATTATTGTGATATATTAATTAGAAATGGTATACAGATACAAAAATAATTTGGGTATCTATTTTATACTTACCTACGTAGCAAGAATTACATACATGATCATTAAGTATGTAATATTTGTAACGTTTTTATTGCCCGGCTTATCATTAAATTGGTATTTTGACTGAGATAAGAAAACCTCTGTCTATCGGTTTTTTTTCCTAACCTAAATTTGTCCTAACCTTTCTTTCGCTATCAACATATGTATTTTGTCAGCGCCATATTGTGATTTCGTCATAAACTTGAAACTAGCTTCGCTCGACAATGACGGCTTTAGGTAAGATTTTTAGAGTTATAAAAATTGAATCCCAAATTATTTTGGACTTACTATGTATTTTATTGTAAACAGAGTTTTTGAATAAATAACTTATGCGAGAACTACTAACGTAAATATTTTTCGACATTTTTCTGTGTCATTACCATATGTATACGTTTAATAATAATATTGTAATTATCGGAAAAAATTACACGTAAAAAAACAACTATACACTTAAACAAAATATTGCTATTGTATTTAAGTTGATACACTCTAAAATCGTTAGTAAAATTTTGTATTTGCGACCGGTTGGCAGTGTGGTCGGTACTCAGTAATGAGCTACAGGATACGCGACCAAGGGTTTGACTCCCGGTCGGGGTAAATGTTGATGTGATGTACGCGAACATTTTTTTTCGGTCATGACTTTAAGAATATTGAAAGTAAAAGATATTTTTTTCGCTATTTAATATTCAATAAATGTCTATTCTTTATCTAGATAATAAAACTCTACGACATGTTTCCCCGTGGGATGAGCCTGGTCCTGGTGCTCGAGTACATGTGTTCAGGGTTGTGGGAGATGCTGCACCATAACCAGCCTGACATGACCTTGGCCAGGGTCAAGACCTACGCTCAAATGTTGCTGAAAGGCACGCGATACATGCACGCACATTACATCATGCATAGAGTGAGAATTTTTTTTTTTTCAAATACCTATGGGACAATGATGATAAATCTTTGAATCTTTAAAACAATTAAATCTATCATTTTTAAATACAGCCAAATACCTACGATTTAATATATCGAATGTTTTTAAAAAGCAATAAAACTGAAACATGCGTATTATTATGAAAAAAAATTTTATTTTCATAAGGATTTAAAACCAGCAAATCTTCTAATTAACCACGAAGGTATATTAAAGATAGCAGACCTTGGACTAGCTCGATTGTATTGGCCTGATGGTGGGCGACCATATTCGCACCAAGTAGCCACGAGGTAATTACTTGGTGTTTTAATGTATGCTAAATGAAGACAAGACAGTCATAGAAGCAAATAAAATCATAAAGATTTTTTGTTCTAGGTGGTACCGCGCCCCAGAACTCCTGTATGGAGCGAGATATTACACCGAGAAAGTTGATTTATGGGCTGTAGGGTGCATAATTGCCGAAATGATTACGAAGCAACCACTATTTGCGGTAAGTTTCATACACGAGAATTGAAGAGCACTTTAATCGATGATTTATTTAGTAATACCTGCTACTTTATTTTTTACGTTAAAGGGAGAATCCGACATAGAGCAACTAGCAATAGTATTGCAGAATCTAGGAACCCCCGCTGAAGAGTCCTGGCCTGGTCACAAAGACCTACCTGATTACCACAAAATCACCTTTCCAGAGTCCTCACCAACTCCTTGGCACGACTTGCTACCGGGGGTAGATCCCGAAGCCATTCATTTGGTGCAATCTTTTATTTGTTACGATGATAACAAGAGGATATCAGCGAAGGAGGTAGTATGTTATAAATCGATAATTTTTGATTTAAAATATAATAACTGAAATGTTAAAGAATCAAAGATTCAGTAGATATTACTTGTAAACAGAGAATTAAATTAAATAACAATTTATCTAACAATCGAAATGAAAATTCGACATTTAATGGTATTTTATATCCTTAAAAAAGTAAGTAGACCTTTAGTAAAGACTAGTAAGTACAGGATCAAAAACTATCACATACTTAACTTCTGTGTGACAAAAAAAAGTGTTTTATACAATATATTATTAATTTTAACTTTTTTTAACAGGCATTGAAACATCAATGGTTTCACACCAGACCCATTCCCGCTAGTTTAGAAGACATGCCCAAGCCGAAAAATAAAACAAAGTAAACGTAAATAAACGTTTAAAAATATTTTAGAATAAAACTCAAGTTATCATAAAATGCATTTTATTTATTTCAAATTACTTATTTTTTTTAACCAAATAACTAATTAGATTATACAATTTTAATTACAGTAAAGAATTGTACTTTTACTTCTATGTACACTTTGAGCCAAAACAAGATTTAAACCTCATTACTAGTGGTAACAATATAAATGTTTACATAAACTGAAATAGGGAATACCAACGTGTGGTACGTTGGTATTATATAAAAGTATAGAATCCACGGTTTTTCATATATTTTTCTTTTAATAATAATTGATGATAGTTCAATGTAACAAGGTACTAAAACAAAACTAATTGATACACAACTTTTGATTTTGTACCTTGTTTACCAAAATTATTTATTTGAGACTCAAATCAACCCTAAAACGAAATAACTTTCAAAAACTTGGCATATCGACACGCTATTTTGTACCAAGTTTTTTTTTAAATATATAGAGCACACAATTTTTTCGAATAGCAACATTGGAGAATTTACAATAAATAAAGTCTATTTTAATAGAAAAATGCAGACCAAACTAGAAATACAAGAGATCAAATTATAATCATCCCGACAGTACATTTTACTACAATAAAATAAGTACATCCAAAAAATATTCATGAATTTAAATAATACATAGCATCAATTAAAGTAGGATAATTCAATTTATTTTCTGCTACAAAATTACTAAAATATGTTCCAATATCACACTGATTTATACTTGAAACAATCTGTAATAAAATTCGACGAATTTCAACTTTTTGTCATTGCGATAATTATAAACAATTCAGTTCAAGAAGACAGCAAAATTATTTATTGTTGTGGGTATCGATTTTTCAATTCCATATCCGAACTAACGAAGGAATTAACAAATGATTATTTAATTGGTTCTTGAGAATAGTGAGGGATTTTTAGGCACGAGACTATAAAAAAAGGCTCTCGTGACAGAAACAAACAACTTCTCGGTTGGGCGAGTTGAAGAGGACTCATTTGCTACTTTGGCTGTTAAAATCATCACAACAAAATATAACTAAGCTCACTTGTTGAACAAATAACTGTTTCTATGGATCTCTTAAAAGAGATGGTGTGTTTCGAAGTGTTAAAACACTTCGAAATTCACTTCACTTCGAAGCTTAAAAAATATATTTAAATATATTTGTGTGCTATTAACATTTATATTTATTTTGAAGCTAAAATAGAATTAGCACAGCCATTGTTACTACTGCTATTACTATAAGTAACATTAGGTTCAATGTTTCTTTACTATCAACTGTTGATCATGCCAAATTAAAATAATTTTTTGAAAATATCTTAGATATTAAATGAAATTAATAATTGATTTTATGCATTTTTTACTCACTATTTGAAAGGATTAAAACTAAGATTGTTTCAATTTGAACTTTTGTGTCAGTCACATTATTACTACCCGCACCGAGAGAGACAATCTTTCTCAGTCTCACACTTCCACGAAAGCTAACATATAGAATGAGACAGAAATTAAAGTTTCGAGACTTAGTTTGTTACAATTTCCCCTTGACAACCAACAGTATTGGCAAAGCAACTTTGTTATACATATTTAATTATTCAATGAGTTAAAGGACATAAGTTGATTTATATTCATATTTTGAATCCCTTTTCAATTTTGAATTCCCTTTACAATTCTCGATTGAATTATGTTACATAATATACCTTTAAAGTAAATTTTTCAGACAACGTCGTCGACGTTAACTACAAATATCGTTACTTATTTTAACAAACATTCTATAGGCGTAAAAATTTACAAGGACAGGAAATACGTTAGTAATGGAAAGAAAGATTTTTCGAAACCGTATTAAATGGATATAATACCTACAGTCAATAGAAAAGCAGGTTGTGATCCCTTTCGACACTATTTGTTAATAGCTTCGTTGTCACTTTTTATCGTTCGTAACTTTTTCATTGCAAGGTAACAAAGGGACGATTTAATCATCAGATATTATTTATCCAGATAATTGTTTTGTTTTGACACGTTGAATAACTTTGATAATTTGATACGGACTACCTGGATATTAAAAATGTCCCTCGAGCTACCTTTTCAACTGTCCCTTATTATTGTTTTAATACATTATGTTGAAATTTGTGACTATAGTATGTTAATTATTAGGTAATGACTGTACGAACGTTTGAATGACGCAGCATGCCGTCCACACAACCTTGTAACAAGACGCCGCCTAAAACGTTTTGTTAAAATAAATAATATTATTTTTGTGATATTTGAAAACAACCATCTATCTAACATAAATGTGCATTTTTTATGATATATATTGCAAAATTACATTAGCAAAGAATAATAATTTTAATATACCCAGTCTGTATCTATTAATATAACTTCAGGTACTAAAATAGATTACCTGACAGATTGGTCATAATTACTTATAAACTCCTGCTACTATTTATCCGAGCAAAATCCACGTGAAAACAACTTTATGTATAAGAAATAAAGCTCTTTCATATTAAACCGTTACATCTCATGTGAATAGCAGATAACAAGCAACGAAATCAAATATATTTTTATAATTATTACTAATATTAAATTCACATCTTCATAAAGAAAGTTAACCTGATGTCATTGACGATAATGCCATAAACAATTAAAAATTGTTTGTAGCTTGTAATATAGTCCTTGTAATATATAGAAAAACTCTGCATGTTAAAACAGTTCTCCGGGCTAAAAAAACATACTTTCCTTGAACGCGTTTTTAAAGTGTCCCATACATCAATTTTTATAGTAAAATTAAGTTATGGCCCTTAAAGAATACAACAATGAAAAAGTAATAACATTTATTATTGCAGTCTCAAATCTACAGCCGCTGATTCATCTCAATTTAATGATAGTATGTTATGATTAACAATATAATTACAGTAAAATCTGTTTGTAGATAGATTATAGATTTCCTATTTGACAGATGTTTATACAAAATTTAATAACGTAAACGTTATGACATAATAAGTATAATGTAATAAAATTGACATTTTGAATGATAACATAAGAAGTAACGCAGATTTAAGTAATTGGACAATTTTATATTTTCTATTATTTTCGGAATAAACATTTGAGAGAAAATTTAAAATGATTTGAATAAAGTTTACAATTTTAACGCGTTTTTAACTTTATTTCCAAGACACAAAGTTGTTTTCTGTTGTTTTAAAACGATTCCAGTCTATAATTTCTGTGAGACCATTGCAACACAAATTGTGCAACCCAACCGCTAAACTAGCTGTACAAAATACCTCTTGGTAAATAACTTATATCTAAAATTCAACTAATATCGCTGACAACGGTAAATAGAACTGTACAGAGAGTTTACAAAATTCCATAAATAGAGTTTTTAATTTGACTGCTACCGTATGGGAAGAATTAATATAATCAACTGTGGCTACCTTACGCTTAATAATATAAAGGTTATTTTTATCTAATATAAGCATTTTCCTGTGCAAATCTATTTACCGTAGAATGGATAAGGCTGTTTAAATTCGTTACATAAAACTAATCAACGCTAAACAGCACCTACAACCTTTTATTTGTATTGTAATTTACACGCGGGTAAGACTAGACGCTAAAAGAGGATTCTCTATACACAGGTACTTTTAAAATGTGTATCACCCAAATCTTTTAATTAATTATGGACATTAATGTATCAAAATTAGATATAATAGAATTCCTCCTAACTCATCAATACCCCACCCTGATTATCATAATAAAACACACTTAATATTTTGCGACACAACCTTTTAACATCTAATAGACACGTAACAGCAATAATAAATAACTTAAAAAATGTTTAATTCACCAAGCGAACATTTACTTTACACGAGCTATTGTTAAATAATAAAAGATAATGACAGTTTTACAAACAGACAATTTCAATTTAAATAAGCGAAGCAATCGGCTACTACATATTTATTTTCTAAATAAAATTATAGCTATTGATTTAAAAGCTACTTAATTTTTACGGATTGTTTAAAACGATTTCTTATATATTAATAAGATTGCTTTTAAGTCACATTTTTGTACATCTATTGTCTTTGAATTAATTATTATTTATACATATAGATGTGACTGAATGAATTGATTATAAACACTTTTTGCAAAAAAATTTGAAAGTAGATTTTAAAAATTAAATTAAATAAAACTTTAAAATTCAGACTGCAGTCTACCATTGATACATATAATTTTATCCAACACAAACTATATTATGCTGGCATATCTATATAATTTAACAATTATTGCTAATGCCATAAAGATTAGCATACAGAATGTATGAGCTCTTCCAGATAATGGGAGAAAATAAATTATTCAATAATAATTTTCCATTATGGTTCTCAGTAATTTGTAGGCTTACAGAATCCATATTGATGAATCTTTATTATAATACGTAAATGCTTTATTTTAAAATATTTATTGTGCAATTACTGTTTTACATTTAAGCTCATGTATTTTGCTTGTACAGTTTAAGCCATAACATATCAAGCGTAGCGAGTCATATAAATACAATATTGGATCTGGTATTACGTTCACCACTTAATGACAGGTATGAAGCTACCATGTCTTGCAAAACCTAAGGATTCAAAAGGATTTAACTCTGTCAGTTTAAAGAACAACTTTTACTATTAAAATTTTAGTTATTTTATTACGCACAAACTTTGTAGAGTATTCTCAAAAACTTACACTCGAATAATTGATTAATTGAAGAACGGTCCTTATGAAAGGCAAGATAAGATCGGTTTTTCAATGAACTTACTGTTCTAAGTGTAATGCACCTGACCTGTCTTCTAAAATTTAGGGTACTTTTTAAATCATTCTATTTCCATGGGGTTGTCTAATCTGGATAAAATTAGACAAATTCTAAAGGAGCCTAAATTTTAGAAGGCACACACAGGTCAGGGGTTTGGTTTAGACGAATCCTTAGCTTCGCCAATACAGTGTTTTTTATAAGTGCACCAAATTGGGGTGTTTCTGACTCTCAAAATGAAAAACTTAAGCTCTATGATTGCACGGAGTTGCAATCATAGAGCTTAAGTAATCAAATCAAATTGCGAAATAAACTTCACAGTTTCATATAAATTAATAATATAGGTAGATACAGAATGAAAGTTGATCATTTTGTTTTGAGCCCACCAAAATTAGGGATGTTATAGAGCTGCCGTAATTATTTCACCGTTTCGAATAATTTCGGGTAGGCGCGGAGTGTATGACATAGGATGACATATTTTCACAGTACGAGCCGACACACTAGTAGTGTATCAATCTCACTGTTTATTTCATATTTTATGTAAAAAATATATTATTTGGATTAAAGTAAATGCTGTGCGAAGCAGCTTTCGATGTTCAGTTTAAAAATAGTACCTATTGTTAAGATAAAAATAAAACTTTTCAATTGTGTTGTGGCAATATTGATCACTATTATTTAGGTTCATGATGATCCTACTATCCATATAATAACTCAAAATATAAGTTGAGGAAATGCCTCAAAAATATCAAATCTGTAACTAAAACTATCGGAAATATTCGAAAAACATGAAATAATGTAATTCCTGTAACAAGCATTATTCATAAATACGGTAAAATATCTCGATCCGAAATTTCATGTCCATTACATCCCTACTATAAATATTTGGGCACTTATAAAAATATACGCGGTATACGAAATGGCTTTTAAATACAATACAAATGCTAGTTACGTATCCAGCCAGCTGTGCGCAGGTAGTGCCTGATGGTGAGGTCAAGGTCGCTGTCAGGAGCTGGTGGTCTTCTCAGAAGAACACCCTTCATAGTCACGTACTGTGCTGGCGCTAAACTCAACGCCGAACATAACTGGAAACAATTATTAATCGTTTATTTTTTTATCTTTACCAGTATTATAGTGAAGCAGAATAATATTCTTTCCGGCGCTAGATATCCACGAATTATTTGCAAATTTTATATAGCAACCAATTTAACTAAGTTTTTAATAAACATTATAAAGTATCTTAAACTTAAACTTAATTCCATGCTATTTTCTTTGTAGTTTAACAGAGACATCTTTCGCTAGAAAAAAGCTAGTGGACCTTAAGATTTTTATTTATTTCATTCAAAATATTTTAACAATGAAATTGGTGGAAGCAAGCTCCACATCAATGCTACTAACAGGATTATGGTGTTATAGGTAAATGAAATTCAAGTAATGCACTCACTTTACTGTAGAAAAATGAACAGATGAGTTCATTCTATTATTATGATACAAAAACGTGAACCTTTGTGCTTAGTAACTAACTTTTGTACTTAACTAAAGTAAGTTAGGGTTCGTTCATTTTGTTTGCATAGTTTTTCTTTAAAGTAATGGTAAGAGATCAAACACATACAGCCCAGTCTGAGATATACTTTATTATTTTTGCATTTGATTAACATGTGAACATATTTCCGTGCATCTTACAATTTACAGCCAAATATATAACGATGCTAATTCCGAACTTCACGGGAGGATAATCACGATAAAATTCTCAACGTAGTCGTTTGCAATACCAGACGAAGAGTGAAAGCAAACCAGTTGATTCTATGTATAATATATCAAGACACTTGTATCGACAAAAATAATGGTCAAAAACCAGCTACTATAGTAGTAGCTGGTTTTTGATTGAGAATGCAAGGTGAACCTACTCTTATCACTCTCATTTTAATTTAGATTTAGAATCAAGCCTAACATTCTATTTTGTATATTGTTAAGCCTACCTGTATCTCGTTATTGGTCAGCAGATGCTTCGAGCAAGCGCCGCTGCATGAGCTCTTTTTGGAGCATCCACATACGATACTTCCGTCCCGTGTGCACTTTGGGCTGGTGGAATTTGAGCCGTTTTCGCCGTCTCTGTAAAAGAAATAACTAAATATTTAGAAAACCTGATTGATCTATCAGATTATTACAAAATTTATTTTTTATCTTGATACAAAATATTGATCATAAAATCTCAGATTAAAAATTAAACGGTTGAATAGAATATGATAGTTTAAATCCTGTTTTTGATTTCACGTAGATTAATAAAGGAACTTTCTTAATGATGAAATAAAATTTGTCATTCTGCTTAGTTCTGAAGTACAGTTTCTTAAGTAAATTGAATGGCAAACAAGCATTCAATTGGCGGATGGCAGCGGCCTATCTGATGGTAAGTGGTAACCATCGCCCATAGACAAATGTAGTATAGGTTGTTTTGTTTAACTTCTCCCTGTTATAGGAAAGGCAAAAGGAACTAAAGCCTATACAGCCTTAACATGTCGAGAAACGTTTAACGTTTATGAAATTAAATTAAATTAAATGTATGACTTCAAAGACAATGTCTTATGAAATAGGTCAAATATAATATATGCGAGAATAACATGATACGGGAATGATAAAGAAAAGATCTATCCTAAAAATGAACGAATGAAAATTAAAGACTCAAGCCAGCAACTATGCTTGAATATGTATTCCATACATTTCACAATATAGCAATTGCCTTTGTGATATAAAACTACATGAATTGTCGCAAATGGGGTATCTAGAATTTGTGAATTAAAAGTCACTGGGCACTTACTCTGCTTCGTTTTGAATATATCTAGAACTATACAATGATGAAAACAAGAGAAATAGAATTAAACAGATATCTATGTGTAACAGGAATCTTAAAATTGTATCTCAAAAACGACAATTTACTTTCGTACAACTTAATTAACAAAAATGTCACTCTTTTGTTCATGTTATCACCTCTCATGGCAATGGCCCTTCGCTCTACGGGCCCTACGGTCGCTGTAAAAGCTTCCAAACCTCTTCAGTCGTTCCCTGTCTACTGGCACAGAAATCCAACATTTCTAGTTAAAAGTCGTATATGGACTCGCCAAATCTCTGTTCTTAGTCTAGTAAAAGCTTAAATTATTAATTTACTTACAATTCGCGCTTTCTACTTCTCAGAACTTCATTCAATAATGCCAATCTCTATTTCATGTCTCGTTAACTGACAGGCAAAAGCTACGGTTCTTTCTTTTTTAATACTTCCGTTACCAACGACACCATTACCCGTTCGCGACACCATTTTCACATCAAAAATAAACATCGTCGCTATATACGAAATAAATATACACAGCATAAAACTAATTCCATCATTAACGCGACAAAAACCAAATAGATCCCTGGGTGTTCTAGCGATAAAAGATATCTATACCTCTAAATGGCGTGCGTATATAAACTTACTTTTTTCTTAGCAGCTGCATGCTGGTCGGAGTTGTTTCTTTTGTCTGATTGTTGTCCAGGCACCCACTGCTGCCCTGGCGAATACAACCGTTATACGGGATCAAAGCCAAAACCACACAACATCGATCGATATACAGCTATACTGAGTTCAGACAACCATAGAGGATTGGGAAAACTACGGCCTATTTATAGAGGTGGTATTGTTTTCAATATACTTGCAAAAGTTTATGGTACATTGTCAATAGCTTTCTGTTGGAATTAGAGTTGTTGGTTTCATGACTTAAAGGATTATATACAAAATATCTTAATAATGACACTATAATAATCTATGTTATGGACAATTATCAATTTGGCAGGTTCGATTATATATTAACTTTCAATTTGTCAGTGTAAATTAATATCTGGTTAAATATCAATTAAGGATATAACGAAAACTACTGCTTTTTAACAGTCACTATGATATAATTTTTATTAAAAGTAGTTCATCCAAAAAAAACCAAAATTCGTCTCAAAAAATAAGTGTAGTCTTTAAATTTTGGTATTAATAGATCAACTGAAGATTAAATGACTTAAATTTTAACTATTTTAATAATTGATTATTATTCGTATTTTTAATGGGTAATCTTTTTTATTTTGTATATCTTTTTGGCATAGATTTTTTATCTCGTATTATAAAACAAATTTATTATTATTATAAATTGGCCAAGATACTTTTCGATGTTATACACAGTTTCGGTACAAATATAATTAAGTTAATTTCACGTATCCAACAACTATGAAAGCAATACCACCATTTTTGGTCAATAGTCATGCACATTAATATAATATTTTATAGAAAAATCCTACGCAAAGCGTAAGCATGAATGATCAAAGCATGAACTTGTATGAAGCCATGCACCAAAATGGTAGGAAGGTGTGATAGAAGTAAAAATATTGTAATATGACTTGGATCTCTTTTACGTCATGATAAAAAAATCTCGACAGGAAACAATAGAATATTCAACATAAAGAAACATTTTCAACAAAAAGATTTCAGTAAAATATGAAATATGAAATGTAGGTGTGTACGCCGCTCATAACGCCAAATATGATGGAAAAATCTTATAGTTAATTATATAATTTACATATTTGCAGATTAATGTAATACACTAAAGCATTGTTATTAAGATGCTTAAATAGAAATTATTTATTTACGTAACAATAATTTAGATAAGACACATTTTAACTATTTCTGGGCCAGAAGAGCCAAAAGCTAAGACACTATAAACTTAGTTCAGTATTTCAACAAACAAACGTTTATGTTTTGATCTTGTACATTAGTATTTTACGGAAGTTAAATATGTCCAAAGCCAGAGAAAACAATCTGACTTTTTTTACTGGATCACGAGTGGCATCTAACGACATTTTGGCGTTATGCGCGTGCGCAGCAGCGAGCTAAAAGCGCTAAGTACCACGGTGCGGGGTCTCACGTCGAGATGCTGTGGCTGCGCGTTGGGATGCTTCCTGTGGGCCGCGTGTTGCTCGTAGTGGGCGCATTCTTCTAGCCTAGTGACCCCAGCTAGTCTATACCGGTGGAGCTCAGCTAATCGCACGCGTAATTCTCGTTCCCTCCATAACCCAGCCACGACAGCCGATTGTTCAGAACGTCCATAGAACTGAGCTGACCAACGGAGACGTTCCATGAATTCTCTATTAAAGAAGTAAAAAGAGCTCACAAAGATGCAGATATACCACTTTGGAATGTGTGTGTTCTGATGTTCAAGGAATCTAAAACCGTGTCATAAATACATAATCCTAAACTTGCATGAAATGATCTCTCAAATTAGTTAAAACAGATTACCATAAGGCATTGTAGCATAATAAGATTTTTAATTAAATTGTTGCTTCCCATAAGTCAAAATCAACAAGGATTATTTTGAAAAATTCAGGAAACCTACACTAGATGCATCTCGATAATTGCAACGGAATTGTTAAATGTGAAAATGTATAGAATCTGACAATTACGCTGAATAGCACTAAGCAAGGGTTTATGACAAATCACTTCTCATAGGCCCTTGCTTAGCACTATCTAAATGCATCTTGTGAAGGCTCTCAGGCCTGCATTACACCAAGACCAATACTAATATTATAATAAAAAATTAATACTTTATAATATGATAGAAAAAAGATAACAATACGATATAAGTTGAGAAATTCACCATGTATTTTGTAAAATATTTGTAATGTCAATATTTTTTAGATATTTAGCTAAATTATCAAAATTGATAAGCGATTATGCATACAAAATTACATACTCAGGTTTCCATTATATCATAACCATTATATCAGATTTATAAAAAAGATTACAATCTTTACTCCCATTAATGTATTCACAAAAACACTAACTTTTTTTCTTTGGCAAGTTTTCCAAGTGTCTTCTGTTTGTTTCTCTGGTTGTTAAAGAACACAGATACCAGCTGGAAGTCCCTCACTAGTCTTTTTCTTCGTGTTCTTTCACGTAAACGACGTACATAGATATCCACTTGCGAGAGCTTTAGAGCTGCAAGAACAAATTTTGGGTATATTTATACTAATAATATTGTCAAATATTATAATATTAGAAACAGTTCAGTTTTGATTGACTAGCAGACAGCAAGCCAAAAAAATTTTTAATTGTGCTTGAATATAGGAGGGCCTAATATTTGGCTACATTACAATTTATTAAATGAGATACTATTACAAGTATTAAAGAATAGATGTAGGCATAAATAAAATATTAGTGTAAAAATCAAATTAGTTAAACATTTTCAATAGCTCAATCTTAGAATTTTGATATAAAGCCAAAAAAAAGCTAAAGCTATATTAAAGTGTGTTTGTAAGAACCCCCTTACATATTTATAAATGATTAAAAATATTTAACAGGTTTCGGTTGCAAGCATCTATTTTCTGCAAAAAAAATTAGTGAAGGGTGAGTTACTTAAATAGAAATTCATTTACTTACCAACATCTAATTCATCGTCTTCTGAATTTAAAGATAATGTAGAAACTAACTGTTCAGCATCATGATCATGTTCCTAAAACAAAACAATAGTATAAATCCAAAAATTTAGATTTTGTATTGAGTGTACAAAATTTAAATTGATTCTTTTTAACGGTTAAGAAAACAATAAAATAATTTATATTTTAATTAACAGTAAGTTACCCTTTCAAAATCATCTCTATTTGGCATATAACCCAGTTGAGCTGCTTCATCAGAGGATACGGCAAGATGTGGAAGACGTGATACAGCATTTGGACCAAGGGGTCCGTCATCTTTATCTGCACAGTGCAATGATGGTCTAGAAGTGCTCTCCACATTACCCCAGGTTGCTCGGCCAATGCTACCTTCCAGATATCTAGTAATATACTCATCTTTTGCTTCTAAAATAATAATATATTGCATCTTATATATCAAGAAAGAAAAAAATTGCATTATGAAAATAACAACAACACTGTTTACTAAAAGCCATAGCACAAAATAACTTACCTTCTGGTGTACGTGTTTCAATGTGTTTTGCAATATCTTCCCAATTTCCAAACCCAAATTGTTCTATAGCATCTAATAATCTTACTTCTTCATTTGCAGACCAATTACTACGCCCAAGAAATATACCAAATGCACCAGAGTCCTAAAATGACTATTAATTTTAAACTTGTTTATCAGAAATTAACAAATAATCATGAATATTATACATACCATATACTGATAGGAATGATCATTTTTGTGTGCTCCTATTTCGGCACCCAAAGAAAAGCACTGTAAAAGATTTATTCAGGTTTTAGAGCATTACAACTCAAACTAAGTTCATACATTTCAAAATTTGCGCCAAAAGTTTAAACAAAAATGGCATCGATGCTACATTACCTGCAAACAAATATCAAAATCTAGACACTCCGCGCATCTTACACGAATTCCGTTTATTTCTTCTTGACAGTAAGTACAATTATATTTTGCATATAAATCTGAAAACGACATGATTGCGGAAACACTACAAGATATAAATTAAAACAATCGTTGGCAGTTTACGCGCAACAACTCACCACCAGCCATTTTGTCCATAGATATTTTTTTTGTATTCAATTCAATATTGCCATTTCAACTTACTCTCTTGCCACATACTACAACAATAGAAAATTAGGGACAACATACACGAACGATAACACAAAAAATAAATAAATATAGCACGCTGCACGCACAGTTTTATCGTATATTGAGTAATTTCACAAGCATTATACGTAGTATATTCCACCATTGAGCAAGTAATCACTATATTTTATACTGTGGTTTTATTCCAGACAGATTCTAAGGAGTTTTTGACGCGTAATGGCGGGAGGCGGTTCGTTGTTGTATATTTTATTTCGGGTAATATGTTGTAGTGAAATTATTGTTATGAAATTGGTGTAGTTTTATGTCATAAAGATCGTTATATCGTAAAATATGTAAAATACATTATGCAGCATTCATTAGTGTCTTACGTGAGATTAATTAATGTTTCATATCCATTCATTCATTTATAGAGTAAGTTCATTTATTTATCGTAATTATTAACACAACATTATATTTTCACTAACATTGCAATCGATTTTCAAAAAAATTTCTCATAAGTTATTAACAAAAAGGTGGAGCATTAGTTGCCAAAAACTCCTTGGGGCAAAGGGATACATTACACCAGTATCTTGGAGCCAGAAATAATCACTTATGATATAGATGTATGGGCTTTATTTCCTTTGTCTTCCCTGTAATAGGGAGCATTTAAAAGAAGACAAATACTCAGATGTCAGTCTGTTTTTCTATACTTACAATACTATTTGGTTTTTTTGTTGTCGAAGATCCCTGAAGTATATTTTAGTTTTAGGCTGAATAGAAACAAAATAAAATAATCTATAGTGTACTGTAACCATCAACATAATTTGCATGTTAGTTACTTTTCCATTGCCGGGTGATACTTATAAAATAATTGACTAATGTTTTGTGTATGTGATAATTTTGCTTCTTAAGCCTGTTGTGTTCTGCGACCATGAAATCTAGTAAACGTAGACTCCAGGCACTTACAGAGGGATCTGATGGGTTGCCCAATTACCTTAAAATGGAAGAATCTGAAACATCAATACCACCAGTATTCAGATCCAGACTTCATGAGCTATTTTCTCAGATTGAAAAAGAATTTGACCTTCTCTATACTGAAAACTTAAATCGTAAGTATATAAGTACTCGTACACAATTTTTATCGCCTCAGTTATTACCATTTTGTTCACAAGGTATATTATATGATAAGTATTCCATAATAAATAAAGGTATTATTAATCTTTAAAATCTATTTTGTTTGGTTTGGATAAAACAGTTTGACAGTCTTAAACCAATTTAATTTAAAGTGATATTTATGCCATGCTTTTTATTCCTAAATATGAATAGAAGTTGTATTTTAATTTTTCCAACAGTTTGTCAGACAAGGATGTAATATAATGTACATTGAGTGTTTATGAGAAATTTGATTAATTTTATTATTTTAGTACAAGAAAAAATTGACATCCTTAGTGAGAAGTTGGAAAGAGAGAGCTATGTGGGTGACAAGCAGAATTTGGATTACATTGAATTTGAAACATCAGGCAAAAACTCTAAAGTAAAATGTAAGCTCATTCAATAATTTTATCAAATTGGCTAGCCATCTTAACATCATTGATCCAATGTGAACAAGCACATGAATTAGAGGTACACTCAAGTTATAAATTCAACCTGCATCATTCACTGTGTGCCATGAGCTTGTGTAGATAGCTCATGGAACTATGGCAAAGTGAAAAATGTATAATCTTGTTGTAATATTGTTATATGATGGAAAATTTTTCTTTTTTTTTTCACTGTATTTTGCTGAATATATAAGTAATGTATATGAATTAATTTAATAATATATAATCTACAGTATCACAAAGTAACTCCCAAAAAGTTAAAGCTAGCCATAAACTCAGGGTGCAGACTAGCAAAATTGTATCAAGTTTTAAGGCACCGACATATAACTGTCAGCTAGTAAGAGAGTTCACTGGACACAAAGATGGCATTTGGGATGTCACTTCAGCACGCCCGGGGCAAGCCCTTATTGCAACAGCTTCTGCAGGTTAGACCATAAATATAATTTGCAAATCAATATTATATATAGAAACTAATAAATGTAAACATAATATTGTAAATGCTGTTTTTCTTGTGAAATTATTGATGACATTCTTTTATAAATATATTCTGCCTATAATGTGTTATTGCTCTATGTGATTGCATTACATTGATTGTAATTGATTTACATTTGCGTGATCATTTCATTAGTATTATTCCTCCTTTAATTTTTAACATGTTTTGAAGTCTTACATGAGTTACTACCCATTTCATCTAAATGCAAATACATTCCAAAGATTAAATTGAAACACTTAATGAAAAGGTACAGTAAATTACTGAATTTGTTAAAATTCCAATTTTTTTTATAGATCACACAGCCTGTGTCTGGAGTGTAGACTGGGGAAAATGCCTTCTGCAATACACAGGCCACCAGGGATCTGTGAATTCCATCCGTTTCCACCCCACTCGCGATATTGCTCTTACTAGTAGTGGAGACAATACGGCACATGTTTGGCAGGCTGCAGTTAACTGGGACTTACCGGTATGCTTAAGATTGATTACAGTAAAAAAACATTGTGAACAGATTTTGAAAGGAATAATTAGTATTATTCTTAACTCATAACTTTTTAGCGTGGTCAATCATCAGAGGAAGAATTGGAAGGTGGAGGAGGAGAAGAGAGCCTTGGTGAAGGTGGTGAACGTCCAGAAGTTCTCCGTACTCCTCTGACTGAGCTCACAGGCCACCAGGGAGTAGTAGTTGCTGCTGATTGGCTGACTGGAGGGGAGCATGTCATCACAGCTTCATGGGATAGGACGGCCAACTTGTATGATGTGGAAACTGGAGACTGCCTCCAAGTTCTTACAGGTATTACAATAAATAAACAATTTTTTTTAATAAAGCACAGCAAATGACTCGACAACACCTGATGATAAGCAGTAGAGGAGTCCATATGTGAAGATAGCTAGTGAAGCATGTGACATACATGCTTTTTCACGCCTCTTCTAAAGGAACCCATGTTATAAGAAGGAGGGAATAAGTGTGCTGGTAAGGAATTCCATGCTCTAGATGTGCGACAGAGAAAGGAGTCACAAAATCTCTTAGTACGTAATGTAGACGTGGCTACAGTGAAGGAGTGACTCCGTAGATCAGCATGTGTACTCCTTAGTAGGAAAAGAGATGGAGGGATAAGGTCGAAGAGCTCTTCAGAGCACTCTCCATGGTACAAACGATAAAAGGCACTAAGCAATGCTATGTAGCGACGCAGTTGCAGAGGCTCAAGAGTGTTCGTTACCTACGCATCGCCTATGATACGCATAGCGCGACGCTGCAATCTATCCAGAGCATCGAGGAAATACTGAGCGGAGACATCCCATAGGTGCGAGCTATACTCCGCACAAGGCCGAACCTGGGTTTTATACAGCAGGCATATATATAGTTCTCTCTATCTGTAGGTGTTGTGTATTTGCATATATGTTCTAGATAAGATAATGTATTGTGTATTTACTTCATAGCTTCCTTTTGTTTTCTAGGCCACGACCACGAGTTAACACATGCGTCTGCACACCATAGTAGCCGACTCGTTGTCACCGCTTCTAGAGACACCACATTCCGATTGTGGGATTTCCGTGAGCCAATACACTCAGTATCCGTATTCCAGGGGCACACTGAGTGAGTATTTGCTTTTAAGATACTGAGGTTTTTTCTTGTGACGCGAATGGTGGAGTGGTAGAATGGTGGCTTTAAGGTTAAACTGTCAAATACTTTTGATTGATGTGTTGACGACAGACATAAAATACCCTTACAGAATGCACTGTTAGTTGAAATATTGTTATAATTTATTTGTACATAATTTTTTAGGAGTGTAACATCAGCTGTTTTTACCCGTGAAGATAAAGTTGTTTCTGGATCAGATGATCGTTCCGTAAAGGTAATTATGAATCAATAAAAAAGTTGAATCTTATAATTAAATAATATAATGTAACTAGTATTAGCTATTTAATATTAGCTAGGTGTAGGTGTAAGAATATAATTAATATTATAAATTTAGGCAATATAATAGTGGTTACTATTTGAATAATTGTTTCACTATGTGCATTCATATAATAATGAAATATAATTACTCTGAATGAGTGCTTGAGGTACATTACCCTCTTTATTAAACTAAAGTTTGATGATCGAAGTAGATGTTAGTATAATTATGAAACTTGGTCAGCTTATGTGAGATATTAAAATATTAACTAGGAGCACTTCTACTCAGGAATTGAGAATCTTGACAGGTTCATTCTGAGGCCGGATATTGATATTAGTTTTGGAAATTTATCTTTGTTAGAGTCATGGATGATTTACATGTGAAAGCGAGTCCATCAAATGCTAATGCGCAAATCTTACAAAATACTTAAGTCAAGATTAAAATATCGGGTATACTAGTTTATAAAAAGATTTTGATAAATAAATCCTAGTTAAAGTTATTTGATTGCTTCAAGCATTTTTATGAGCTAGTATTGTTAATCATCTTAACTCAACACGTGTATACAAATATATAATGTTCCAAGGTATGGGACGTCCGCAACATGCGGTCGGCACTTGCTACAATCAGGTCGGACTCCTCCGTAAACCGCGTCGGAGTCAGCAGTGGTGGATTGATCGCTATCCCACATGATAACAGACAAGTCCGTCTGTTTGACCTACAGGGCCAGAGGCTAGCACGACTGCCACGTTCCAGTAGACAGGCAAGTGGTCTTGGTTACAAACATACCTCAACATAAATGCGACCAATTATTGGTTTATACTTTCCTCTAGATACTAATGGCGACAAGGGAATTTTGCGTAACTCAACCTCTTCAAATTCATTATATGTGAGCCATATTGAAAAAAGTTTTAATTCTTAGAATATACAAAAGAGGTTTTATTTTTTTATTTAATTCGATATAATAAACCTCATCTGTTTAATTGCAGGGTCATCGCCGTATGGTGACGTCTGTGGCGTGGGTCGAAGACATATCATCTAACATAAACTTCTTCAGTTGCGGTTTCGACCGTCGTATCCTCGGATGGTCCATCCAGCCGTCGAAGGAAAATTGAACTCTATTACATCTGTCCAAGGCACGTTATTAATAATTACTGTATAGTTATTTTATGATTATCGACTAGTAGTGTTTTATTCACGTATAAAGGTATTATCTTGTGATTGTGAACTTAAAACTTGTATTTATGTAAAGATAGTACTTATTTTTCAATAACGAAACGATGATAATGAATTTTTAATACCATATTTTGTTGTCATGGAACACTAAAATTGATGTTAGAATTTGTTAAATTATTTATTCTTAAATTTCTATTTTCACGCATACTTACACTAGCAAGTTTGTTGATTATGCAATAGAATCATAGACCTCATTTTTTACATCATTTGCTATTTTAAAAAAATAATAACTACTATTGGAATTATTCACAAATATATTTTTATGAATGACATTGTCGTTGTGAAAAATGTATTTCATCAAGATGTCGTAATACGGTAAATGTAAACCTAAACTAAATTTTACTCGATTTCTAAGATATTTTTTAAAAGACACTTCTTTGAGATAAACGTATGCAGCACAGCTTGCTCGTATTAATCTTGTAATTGACCAATCAAGCACAAAGATATGACGTCACGTTGTACACTTTAAGAACAACGTGTTTATGTATATTGGAAACCATTTTTATTCTTATTTGATTCATTGTAGCCTATTTTACTTTAGTACGTGTCGTGTCGTGGTATTACTTGAATATTTCTAGCTACAAATTACTTATTCAGTAAATATCAGCATAATTTTGGTTTTAATTAGCTTATTAGGATACAACATTCGGTTATAAATACGTCCATATAAATGTGTTAAAATGTATTTAATTATTATATGGGTTGTTGGTCATATTGTATTCGTATTTTAAGTGTTAATTAGGGCTGTTGGGTTGGAAGGTTTACTAAAGTTAATTGCGTTGTTAAAAAGATTTCTCTTACATTAAATATAATGATATATTTGCATGAAAACAATAACTTTGAAATAGCAGACCTTAATAAAAAGCCTAGTCTAGCTGACTCGAAAGTCTAGGCACTCATCATCAGTTGAAAGCATTTTAACCTTAAGGTGTCTGGCCACTACACCGTTTTAGCACATTCATACTCGTCAAGCAAACAGTATTCTTTGTATAATCTCAGTCATTTATTTTAAAGATAAGATACTGATTAATGTGCTGGGCCATATTGAAATTTTAATTTTATTTTATTAAATGTAAATGCAAAACAAAAATGTGTAAAAAATTAATAGCAATGATATAATGTTATAGAAAATTAGAAAGGTGAATCCTACTTTCTTATCAAAATATCAATTTCACTAAGAAATGTTGATACAGTATTAATTTAGAAAAACTCTTAAAGTATTCAGATATTATGTATCTAAGGGACAATGTTTATGTCTTACACATTTTAAAAAGAATAACTGTCAATTGGTCAAACTTAGTCTTCGGATAAAAAATTGCTGAGGATAAAAAATCGCAAATGTCTCACAAACAAAACTATGTGGAGGAGCATAGGAATTTTAAAGCTAAAGTCATTTGGAACTTTTTGAAATTTTTGTAAGATTCTTTTGTATTTCGTGTTCTTACAAAGCTACTATTGGAGTTAAGTTATCATTTATCCTTTGATGTTAGATATTGTATGCAACAAAACGACCATCACGAGTAACAATCTTAAACTACGTATTTTAGCTGTACTTAATGGTCAAAAACAGCTCTTGGATATTGATTTGCTTCATTTATGTTTATAAACAAGTAATTGTAACATATCTTTAAATGTAAAAGTGCATTACTTAACTAGCATGTTCTACGTAGTCATTGAGCGATTGGTAGTTTACCAAAGATCTAAGATATGAAATCGTACTTCTAACTGGTAAAGCTTTTTTAACATGTAGACTATTGAAATTGAGAAATCGTATGTCGGGTCGTTTATTTCGTGATAGTAGTGAGCATCCCTTCACTTGTCTTGTCTTGTCTAACAACGCGTAACTGTACGTCAGAGCGCATCTTACAAATCGTAACGCAAACTTTCAAAATCAATTTTCCTTAAAGCCAACTTTTTGCTGACCTTACTTTTACCTTTCTTTACGAGTTGTTGTGTACTCTCTAGTCAAAGTGAAGCGAAGCGAGGTTGGCCTACGAAGCGAGTCAAGACGAGGATTTGATGAAATAGCTCGCTCGCCATAAAATTCGCAAGTTTCATTCAAAAGTCTCTTGGCTACTATATTAGTAATTTGTCATATAATTGTGTGATAACGTGTTTCGTATATTAGTTCGCGCTCTTTGACTCTCCCCCAATAAACCTACTCTAGCCCGAGAGTGGTCGCTCTTCCTTGCATAACATGTAGGAGTGAAATAATTAGCACAGTATATACTACGAACATCTGCCAGTGAAATTTTTATCTCGTTTGCATTCAGATATCAAACCCGTATAATATCAAGAGGTGACTCCCTAAATACGAGTTGAATTAAAAGAAGTTTTCTCAATACTGTACAACTACACGGGTATTTGCATATTTGACTAAAATATGTCTAAAACAAAAATCTTAATTTATTCTTGGCTTTATGAGATCTGGCTAGCAGTACGGGTAAATTTAATTTTTAAGGGGAATAAATTATATTTAAATATTACATTTATGCGCTTAATTAATATTATATTATACAGAGATTACAACGGGGATCGATACATGCGTGACCCGGAGCAAACGCCAACTACGTGTTCACACATGCGCCGAGTCACGAGTGTACTGGTTTGTTCTCCCCATTCGACTTAAATGCCAAAAGCATTGTTGTCATTACTATTGAAGTTAGAAGGTGTAATTTTAAACCTCTTAATAAAACTGTTGAAGTCCGTCTTGACAGTTTAGTAATTGTTAGTTACGATTGAAAGATGTTTCGGTTAGGTTGTGTTGAAATCAATTTATCATGTCTTCCACATAAGTCCTTCGCCATGGGTAATTGGTTTTATTTTACTGTTATGCCAAAAGTTTATGGTTGAAACCTAATTAAATTTCAAATATTATACTGCGGCAGATATGAAAATCCAGATATTTGAATCATTCCTTATTATGGAAGTGTGACGAGTTATATAGATTAGAAATATAAAAAAAATGTTAGAATTTTCCTGTACTAGACACCTATGTTATATATATTTACTAATCATTAAAATTGTCAACATAATTTAAAAATAGATAACTCTGAAATAAAAGATTCAATATTTGACACCCCTTTCAAATTGAAGTTTCAGACTATTATTACGTTAACAAATAGATTTTTTTAAATAGTAGTTTATTTATACCCCGTTGGCCTATTTAGTAGTATCTTGATTTCTAGTCATATTAACAAGTATGATTTATTATATTGGTCATTAACTATTAGGCACGTGGTAACTTGTCCATTATTCGCGCTAATTAATCGTTAAATGACACGTACAAATTAAGAGGCAGTCTCAAACACGGACATGGCTGGCGACGATGCTGAGCCGTGCTGGCTGATCGTTCATGGGGCAGGTACAGTCACACTTAAGGCTTCAGTCTTCTATTTTAGGCTTAATAAATATCAATATAACACCTTATTACTGCGGCAATAGAGATCATTTTACTTTAATGCTTTGAGTGTGTACAATTTATTTTCAGACGTGACTGTACCAATTTTTAGCTAAGTGTCAAGGCTTCCTTTAATTTGTACAAGCTTTCGCCTGATCCGTAAGCCAAACTCCAGCACAAAGCTTTATCATGTGGCAATGGTTTAACTTCATATGTATGCTACTTGAATCATGGATTATTTATTGTATCACATTTAATTCTTTGCCTCTTATTGTAATTGTGATGGTTATATTATTATTAGTATATAGCAAACAATTATTGTAATATGATACGCATATTAATGTATAAGTGATTAAATAATTATTAAAATAATTATCAGTTGTTAATTATCGTCTAAAATGATCTGAATATTTTTGTTATGCCATTATGGTACGAAATATATAAACTGTAAAAATAATTTTTATATTTTATTTACATCCTCTCACTTAAATGATCGAAAAAGTTTTAGTGAAGTATGTAGTAGAAAATGTGAGTGTGATATTTCTCTATATTTGTATCATATAGATAAATATCACACTCTTTCTTCGGTTGGCTGGAAGACTACTTTTTAAATATATTTCCACCCTTAAAAAAGTTCTGTGTATTCAATTCAATATTGTTTCGTGGCGACATTGTATACATGTGAAATATGACAAAATGCAACACCTCTTAGGCAAAACCATCCGCAGATAGATTATTTGGGTCTAGATATATGTAGATAGTCTATATACTATAGGTTTCCAGGTCATCTCATCAAGTGGCATTATGGCAATATGAACACCATTCACATCTGGTGCACAACTATACCAAGATGAGACAACGTCTTATTTATCACCAACTGACAATCAGATAGATACATGTGCTAGATCCCTTTGTCCTCATGTTTATAGTGAGTCTAGCCTTCCATCCACTTACCTAGGAACTAATAAGAGAACAAAGTGTATATTAGGAAAATAGAACCATCTATGCTTGTTTTATTGAGATTCTGTTTCCAACTTATGACACTGTAACGCCATGTAGTTATTTCCAGTTATACAGGATAACAAAAACAAATTAACACTGTGCTAGTTTACTTTCTTGTGTTTGTAATAATTTGTTATACAGTGACATCTAGTGAGCGTCCAGAGATGAGTGCCTAGACATCACATACATTTTTCATTTAGCTATTCAATTGTGATTATTGAAATGAATCTTGTGTATGCCCTCAAAGCATAAAGTACTACTTACTATACACAACATTATTCTATAGTGGGTAATCGTTTGCCAATATCAAATCCCAAAAAAAACCCTTAAACTATAATGATAGCGATTAACGAGAAGCATTTTGTCTTAGGGGGCTGATTTGAAGTTTTGGCAACAAATTTGGGAAAGAACCTATTTATTATTAGGGAAGAACCACGAGGCTTTTTTCTAGACGGCAACACTTCAACTTTTTTTGGCAGTATTGTCATTTGAGTTTGACAACGACAATATTGTTTTGATTTTCTCAATTCTCAATGCCGGTATTGTTATACTTTGTAATTTGTTACATTTAGTCAAGCTTGCAGCAAAGTTAACGGTAATTGTTGCTGGTTTTAATTGTATTGCAATTACTAGAAAATGGATGAATTAAGATCGTTTTTCAACAATCCACGTCCGTCCAGTTCCCAAGTTGTAAAACTTCGTGGACCCTTGACTGGCGGTATGCGAATCACAAAAGACGATTCTATTAACGTGATGAATCGTCGTGAAGAGCACCGTCATTCCGTGCTGCCTAGCGGGATTGACTATGCAAGTGAAGTAAAGAAGAGAGAAATAGATATTTACCTAAAGGTCGGTAACCGTCGATGATATCTGTTGAGTTGTAAACTTTGTGTTTTATATGAACTTATTTGTTAAACTGTACAATTCTCATTGGGAACTATTGTAAAGGTTTTCTGACAACTACTACCTTTTATGGCAGTCAGTGGTTACTGAGTTGTTTAATCAAGTACTATAAAAAATTATACATTTTTTTCATAGAATGAAAGAGATCGTCAGAAATGGGAAAGTATGTCATGTGGTTTGGAGTCTATGGAACAACTTTCATTGGGCTCATCAATGCCTACTCTCGGAGAGTTAACGGAGGAGGGCATGACCCAGGTGTACAATAAATATTCTTTCCAAATAAAAGAGAATACAGAAAATTTAGCTATCAATAAATATAAAAGAAAGGTATGGTACATTTTAATTGAATTAATTATCTATCTATTGAAGTCACTAAAATTACACTCTTTTTGATATACTCTGAGTAAGATTTATTATTACTTACTACATATTTCAATGATCTATTGGCTGAGCAGTATACCTTTGGCTGCTTTGCTTCAGATCTTAGTTTAGAGTTCAGGCTGGGCTTGCTAAGTATATTTATTATGATTAATTATATAAATATGTATGATATATAAGAAAAATATTTTATCTTGTATCCATAAGACAAGCCGTCAATTATATTTACTTATAGGTAGATAAAAGGTAAGAGTGTAAGAATATTATTATTATTTTGACATTTTTGCTGACATATAATTAGTGGGAATTCCCCTCCATAGAAGGTAGACTATGGTGTCAACCAAATTCAACATTTATAACTGATTTTGTTATATCAACTAATTAGGTGCAAATTGAAAATTATTATTCTAAAATATTTAATTATTATGAAAACATCAATATATTTCAATACTTTAAATATTTCAATAATAATATGCAAATATGTATGAATACAGAATAGAAAAATTATAGTAAAAAAATCTCAACTCAAACCATTAATTTTAGATTTTGGAATGCATTCGTGGCTTTCCTGTCGTGATTATTGAAGGTCCCACTGGTTGTGGTAAAACAACACAAGTACCACAGTGGATATTAGATGACTGCTATGTAAACCGTAAACATTGTAAGATTATTGTGACTCAACCTCGGCGTATTGCAGCTATGTCTATTGCAAAGAGAGTTGCACAGGAACGAGGATGGGATGTTGGAGGTCTTGTGGGCTACCAGGTAAAAATAATATTTTTTGTGCATTTTTTAATCTTACCATGCAAAAATGATGAATTTTTACCAAGTAGTATTTTTAAAGATATTCAAAGTTTAATTTCTTAATCTTGGGTTATTTGTCTGAATTAATAAGTCATTTAAAAATTTATATAAAATTGTTTTTGTATTTTTTTATTTTAATAAATTTAATTAACAGGTTGGACTTGACAACAAAACTTCAATGGACACTAGAATTCATTATGTAACTACCGGAGTATTATTACAAAAATTGGGTAAATATAGTTATTATTATCATTAATAGTAACAATTCATATTGTTACAAAGCAATTTACCCTTACATACTTGTTTTACTCTTTTTGGATACATTGATTGGATATCATTTTAATTAGATATAATACTTGTAAAATTCTCTTGATTCTGCATATTGAGATTAAGCTCATACCATCATTGAAAGTTAATTTATTTAGAAATTATTTATCAAATTTTATAAAATAAGGTCTTGTGAATCATTACAGAAACAACTTCTATATTTTTGTAAATCTGATATATTTACAGTTCAATTTTCTTAAAATTATGCGACTTGCTCAATCATGCCTAAGAAATCTTACACGGGTAGTGAGCCATACGCTTACAATTCCATCGTCACCGTCGTGTAAAAACATCGTTCCCGCCGGTGTACTCTAGCTCTACTGGCCTGGGCATCCATGTTTTGCAAAGAAAAAATTATTATAAAAAAATATTGATATTATTTTAGATTTATTTTTGTTGGTCTGCCAAAAAGTTTATTGAGTTGTTGATTCTGAGTAAACCCAAAAACAGGGCCTTGCAGAGTGAAACTACTTGTCTTTATTTATGGATAATAATTAAAAGAAAGTAGGAGACTACTATTGCTGTAAAATATGACTAAGGTACTGCTATGTATGTAAGTGATGTAAGGTTTTTTTCAGTTTCCACGAAAAATATGAATGATTATACCCACATAATATTGGACGAAGTTCATGAAAGAGGTCAGGAAATGGATTTTCTTCTACTTGTTGTTAAACGACTCTTATATACAGTATCACCGGGGGTTAAAGTGGTTCTAATGTCTGCCACATTCAATAGTAAAGCCTTTGCAGACTACTTCCTTATACCCACACCCATAGGCCTTCAAATGGCATCCTGCATTAATGTAGAGAAAGAGGATTCAATGTTCTTAGTTAAAAAGTTTTATTTGAATCACTTAAGCAAGTTTGGATCGGTAGGTATTTGTGCATGACATTATAAAATGGGAAATGTTCAATGTTACCTTTATGCATTTTTGTATATATTTTTTTCTTTTTCAGATTCTGCAAAATTCTATCATGAAAGATGGTTCACCGGGTATAATGCCTGAAATGTATCATCTAGTTATCAAATTAATAAATGCTTTTGAGCATATTGATATGCAAGAAGATTGTTTAGACAGAGCTACATCTGACATGCCGTCAGTTTTGATATTTCTACCAGGTATAAACGAGATTGAAGAATTGTACAACTGTTTGTTAGACATTCCATTAAGGTATGCAATATTAGCTTCATTTAGCATTAGTATATTGATGTTAAGTAATGTATGTGACCTACTTATATTTGCATTTTAGAGTTAAAATTGGGGACGCTGCATGCGCCAAGTACAACTGGCAAGTGTTGCCTTTGCACTCGACGATCACTGCCGACGAACAAGTGAGAGTGTTCCACCGCGCGCCGCCTGGCGCCCGTAAGATCATACTCTCTACCAATATCGCTGAGAGTTCCATCACTGTGCCGGATATTAAATATGGTGAGTTTGATCCTGATTATAGCAATGAAGAAACTAAGCCACCATATTGCCAAATAAAACACGGTGGCCGTTTGCTAACTGTTTATTTGTTAAGTTCTCATATAGCTGGTACATAAGTAGACCACACCTTATTGTAATCAGAATATGTCATACATGACTATATAAGTGTGTATATGTTCTTGGACATAATCGTACAAGTACTATGTCTGCATTTGAACTGCCTTCTTCAGGTCTATGTAATTAACCTTCTGATATTACTAGCTAAGAAATTCTGCAACCTCAAATAATAGGGATGTCTAAATGCTTATTTAAATTTAAAATAATGACTACCGTGATCTTCATAAAGTTATCAAAATCTTCCACCAGTTATCGACTTCTGTCTGATGAAGATCTTAGTGGCAGACGACAATACGAACTTCACTTCACTGCAACTGGCCTGGGCCTCGAAGAGTAATTGTGAGCAACGGGCGGGCCGTGCCGGGCGAGTGAGAGACGGAAGGGTCTACAGACTTGTCACTGATAAGTTCTATGTGAGTGCTAAATTAGTACATCGCCCCAGAGATAACACTCTGAAGGCAGCAATGTCCAAAACTGTTTACCCCGATTTTAGTTCAATAATAGCTAGTGATGACTCTAGTTCATACGAATCAAATTCTCCTCAAATATGGGACTGCCTCGGTACTAAAATTTTAAGTTAATTTTATCGTGAAAAGGTTTGTTTTTGAAGATAAATATGGTATGCATTTTCAATTCAATACGCTTTTTGCAACTTGTCATATAAAAATCTAGGAGGTGGAACTGTGGGTTAATAAAGATCGCGAAGCATTTTGCATCCACATTTGTGCTACCCTCAACTGTGAAATTATCAAGAGTTTTTCGTTTCACATAAGTAACTGCCTAGTTCTCTCCCAATCCAGGACACTCTGCCCCAGGAATGCCCACCAGAAATAGTCCGCTGCCCTCTTGAACGACTTGTCCTTCTAGCCAAGATGCTTGACATGGGGCCACCGAGTGATATCTTAGCTTTGGCTATGAACCCGCCAGATATGTCCAATATACACCGCACCACGCTTGTGCTAAAGGAGGTAGGTTATTAAAAACAATTATTATTGAAAAGGTATTTTATATTGTTTCTTCAGTTAAGGGATAACTCAGTCTGAACTAAAATAATCATAATGTAAAGTGCCTTAGTTCAATACTTCGAGTTCCTAGTTCCTACTTCTATTTCTATTGACCTGTTATAATAGTCCTTATCAAGGAATCAAGGCAGCAATTTTTAAAGTATAGTGATATCATTATACTTTAAAAATTGATATTTTAAGTCTATATTAACTGTAAACATTAATTATTTATTAACTGTAGATGAAAAATTAGTTGTTCTATCTGAAGTTTAAAGATTGAATTGCTAAAGATATTATCATCTTTGTGATAAAGAAATATTTTTACTACTGATATTCATCTTACATCTCTTCAAAGAGTTAATTATTTTTCTTGTACATTAATTTTTTTAGTTCCTACTGTATCTTACTTATCCATTTTTATATAGATGGGTGCTCTAAAGAAAACCCTGGATGGTGAATGGTACTCAGCTGATGGAGAACTCACATATTTAGGGAGGGTAATGGCAAAACTGCCCATAGACGTACGACTCTCCAAACTGATTGTGCTAGGGTACATCTACGGCTGCCTTGATGAGTGTGTTATCATGGGTAAAAAGTTCTATAACCTAAAATTAATATGAACTTCGGTAGAAGTGTCGCTATTTGCAATCTCATTTTTAATATGATTGTGGTATTTCAGCGGCGGCTATGTCTGTCAAGAACTTGTTCAACAGTCCGTTTCGCGAGAGACTAAACGCCTATAACTCAAAGTTGACCTGGGCCGATGGGTCAACCAGTGATTGCATTGCATTCCTCAATGTCTACAAGGTATGTATTTCTTCTTTATTTGAGGAATGCGATTCTGACTATCAAATCAATCCCATATAGTATACAAAATATCTAACTACCTACAAATGAAGATGTGAAATATTCGTTTTTTAGATCAAAATTATTAATGCGTAATTAAATTTAAGTTTCTATACCTATATAAATATTCTTTCATTACTAACCACCAAAAAAGCAAATCTCGGTAACATCATTTTGTTTATCTTAAAACATCCCGATTGAAAAAGTCTAAAGTCTAACTCGACCAAGTGGTGACTTAATTTGACGTTCCGAAAAGTCATTCTATCTCTTTCCTATTGAATTGAAATGAAAGAGAAGCAAATAACTTAATTTTAGTTTAAGTGAATGCCCGAAGCCTTATGAGATATAATATCATTCATAATGTTTCTTAATTTGATGATATTTTTTCTAGTTAAATATACCACTACAGCTTATCATTTGATCGTATAATAATTCGTGGATAGGTGTGGAATCACCTTAGGCAGCAGCAGCACTTCAAGCAGCAAGGAAATAACGAGTTTCAATGGGCTCGGAGATTCTACGTTCAGGTGCGGGCTCTGAGAGACCTTGATGACCTCGTGCGAGAGCTAAGGCAACGGCTGTCGAGGGAAGGCATCGACCAGACTAAAAACCAGTCGCCTTGGGTTAAACATGAACTATCGCTTGTACTTAAGGTACGTACATGATAAAGGTATGGACATGATTTTACTCAGAATTATTTCCATTCAGATTAATGTCTGTTATGCTATAACGTGTGTCTTATGCTTGTGATAATAGATTTCATTATATAGTAAAGTGAGGAGCTTGATGGCATAGAGGATCACTGGTTTCATTACGAAAATCAAAGTAACTTTCGTCATGGTTGGTCACTGGATGACAATTTTAATTGACCCATTAAAAATTGTTATCTCGAGCTTCTCCGTGCTTCGGAAGGCTCGTGAAGGAATCTGGTTGTTATGGAAACCATTTTCAAAAACCAATCCGCACTGGCCCAGCGTGGTGCTTGGCCCAAACTTTTCATGTGTTATTCCCACGCAGGAAAACCTGTGACCAGCAGTGAGACGTATATAAGCTTTTGATGATGATGATTATGATCATGATATAGTAAAATTATAAAATCTTAGACTTTAAAATGTAGAGAAAGTAATGTTTGATATCTTTGAATATTAAAAAAAAAACAATTCTACTGTTCAAAATAATTTACACATCAATATTGATTTCAATAGATTTTGTAATCTAGATATATTGTTTATAAACAGGTATTGTTGGCGGGTGCATTTTACCCACAATACTTCGTGCAAGTATCGCAAGATGAATCCAGGGAACGTGAGGCGGTACGCACGCTTGCAGGACTGGATCCAAGAAACACGGTACGAAAACGCGAGCTACCTTAGTACAGACTATTTTTGAGTTTGCGGCTTTATACCGTGCAATCTTAGAATTAATATTGTGATTTTGTAATTTACAATAGAAACTATACATAATATACTATATACATAATATACTATTCTATATTTAATATATTAAAAAGTTTAAAATTGCATTGTTAACTAATTAAAATGTTCATTAAGAAGCCAATGCTTAAACACTATCCAGCTATCATACGGTTCTAGCACCTCTCTATAGAACTTTATGTTTTAAGGTGAGTGATTAAGTATTAAGAATGATCTGTTAGGTGCCTGTCTTGAAATGTGCCTACAATACGTCGATGGTCCTGATAAGGGCTTTTTGTCTGAAATGTTTATAATGAAGCGATATCCTCGTTGTTCCCCGTATATTTCAGTGCGCCACAAAAAATATATTTAACGATAAATAATAATTTGTTTGTTTATAAACAACGAACAGCACATACGGCATTGTCATTCTTAGTAAAGCTCGCTTCGTGTATGCAATGCAAAATGTTTTGGTTTTATAGGTGTACCTGAAAAACTTCCCTGATCATCAACCAGGTGAGGTGTATGCAACTGCAATTAAGAACTGCATACGTCAGCAAATTGGCGACGAACCACGGGTCACATTCGACAAAAATAGCCAGTAAGAAATTCATATTAGTTTCTACTAAGCCATTCTTAACAAACACAATATTAAAATCTTCTACTCTTCTATACTCCGTTTTTTAACTATAAAGAAGTGGCTATTCACAATAAATGTAATGTCTGTACATTAAAAGAAACAAGAAATTTATATTTAAAACGAATTGGAAAAGTCAAGAATGTGAAACATGAATCCATAATGTTGAAAGCATAAGATAAAGTCTACGAATCTGTATGTATTTGCTTATTAATGCAATACAAATATTATATGATGGTCTTTTTTCAGTAAGGGCTCCTAAATATCTCAGATTAAAATAAATAACATAATTAAAAAAATATTTTATTTACCACATGATAACTTCTCCTATGTACTAAATGCATGGAGTATTTAGTGTCAATATTTTATAATAATAGGGTATAGTCGCATAAAATGAATATAACACATTCTACAGTCACAATGATTTATGATATTTTTATAATAAAAAGCTGTGCGTGCTGCGCTGCTCTTTTATTTAATTATATTTTAAACAATTTATATGCAAATGCTCTAGTCGTAGACTTAAAACAAGATGGATTTCACCCAACAATTTATATTTTCTTTTTCAGGAAGGTGTATTTAACATTCCAGGATAATCAACTTTATAAAAACGACAAAAGTAATAGTGGTGTAAGTTGCCTATAAATATATCAGTTTTATAGACACAATGTTTTTGATTCTGGTAACACTCACTTAATCTAGATTTGAATACATTGTATAAAAAAAATGAGACAGTCTCGACTTTAAAAAAATATATCGAGTGTTAAAATGTATCAACATATTTAAGAAACAATCATATTTAAGTTTTGGAGTTTTCGGTTTTATCTCTTTCTTTTAGTATCAATTGAAAAAAACCCTTTCAAAATGATTATGCAATCGATTTTCAATCGTAATAAACGTGAAAGTATGTGGGTTTTAGAAGTATCTCCTTACTCATTACTAGTGTATGGCACTTTGGTAGTTCTAATATTTGTTATACCTTTTCTCTATTGGTATTGTGAGGCACATATGTAACCTGTTTAATTTTGAATGACCGAGTGCAACCAAAAGCCTATTTTAATTAAGTTATATTTTTATCTAGGACCCTACTATTCCTGGTCAAGTAGTCCTCCCTGTCTACAAAGCAATTAAGGCCCGTCAACTGAAAATGGACATCAGGATTCCGTTGTTACCGTAAGTTAAAGTTAAAAATAATTTATTTTTAGTTGTTCAACGAGACTTTATTAAATAAATATAAATAGATAACTCAACCGATAACGACAATAAATGCCATGCAAAATCTAATAAAAAAAATTAAATAACTAATCATTTATAGGCGATGGGATGCGCGTGATTCATACACATGTTATGAGAAAAAAAAAATCCGGACATTTAAGACATTTTTTTGCTGATATTATTTGAATAAGTTTCAATAAATCGTGTCGTAAATAACTTTGTCCATAAATCGTGTTGCAGTTTGGAAAAAGCCAATGCTCTTGGCGCCATGTTGGAGGCTCGCAAATCTGAGATGGACATCTCCAAGATGGTGCCGCGCTTGCCCGAAGTGGACGACACACATTTCCCGCTTAAGATTTCATATGTAAGTGGTGTTATAAAGTTTAGTTAAGAGAGCGGCTAACATTGAAAAAAATAAGATATTATTCTTGAGCAGCCATGTCTGCTGATGAGGAAGATGAGGCTGTCAGGGACAGATGATGGTGCATTGTTCGGAACGAAAACATACTTGTGATAAACAACATAAACGGCGAAGTTTAATCGATGAAAAGTGATTAGTCTTTAGTTTCATTCCATTTATTTCCTACAGAAAATTAGTGTAAGCAGATTCTGGGTGCAGTATGACGACGAGTCCACAGGGGAGGAACTTCGCTTGATCCATAAGGCTCTAAATGCTGCTAAGCTAATAGCCTTCACTGATACCCCAAAACCTGGGGATATATTGGCCGCACCCAGGGCGGAAGCGGCCGCTACAAACATCTACCGAGTGCGCGTACAGAGACTACTGCCTCGGGATATGGTTGAGGTATGTTTTGTTTTATAAAACATTTTTTCGCATGATTTAATGCAAGGCACGACTAAACAGACGTCACAGTGTTCTAAGCGGCTGACACTACTACTTATTCTTATGTACGATACTTATTCATATGTAAGCAATTGGTTCCACGTGCTCCGCGTAGCTTCCAAGCATAGGTCTGACTGGAAATGCTGCATGCACATACATAAATATGTGCTATTAACCTTTGTTAATATCATATTTATGTATATATGTTCAAAGTAAAAATAAGTATTCCTTGATAAAATCAAAACAAGGAAATTCTTAAAGACTAAGCAAAAAGATGAAGAAAAACGATACTGTGAATATCACAATATTGCGAATAAAATCGTTCAGTATAAACGAGACTGATTATTGCAGAGCCAGAATTTAAAATATAGAGTTTTCCAATTACTTCTAATCCCTGTTTAGCTGCTAAGGTGTTTTAAGAACTTTCAATTTCAATTTGATTAATATCTATTTTTTGCTACATCATTAGCTTTATGGCCTCGCTAGTAGAATTATTGGCATAGCAAAATTAGAAGTAGGCAAACTGAAAGGAAAAAACACTTCGTATCAATCACAAAGTATTTTCTAATTGTCAGTGATTTGTTCCTTAGGTGTTGTACATAGACTGGGGTGCGTACGGGCGCGTGAATAAGAGCAACTTGTTCGAGCTTCCCTTGGGCGTATGCCGCGTCACCCCGCCGCTGAGCATGCAGTGCGTGCTGGCCGAGGTGGGGCCTTCGCCCCTGCTGGAGCCGCACGCGCAGTGGACGCGCGCCGCCGACCAGTGCTGCGCCGAGCTCGCTGCACGCGGCCGCTTGCTGGCCAAGGTACCGACCACACCCGCTGCCGGCCGAGGTGGATCCCTTTTTGTCTAAGCGTTATTATGTTTTAATTTAAATATTTTATACTGGTATAACAGGTGTATTCGGTGACACATGGCATTGTGTCTATTGAGCTACTGGCTGATGGCGGCAAAATTAGCATTAACAAGGAATTATTGAATCGTGGTTATGCCGTACCGTGCGAAGAGAGCTACGATTCTAAGGTAAGACATTCCAATCCGACGGACTAAAGGTTTTAAATTCCTTAGTTGCAATAAAACTCTTAACAAATCTTGCATACAAGTTGTCCTGTTTAACTTTGTATCACCTACGAACTATCAGAAACGCCATCTATTAAAAGAAACCCAAAATAGTGATGGAAAAAATGATAGTTTGAATGTTTGTTTAGCATGTTAGTTAGACGTATTTTTGGACTAAATTACCACCTTATTGTATTATTTTTTTTGGCACTTATTAGAGGTTTTCCTTATTATTATTGTTTTTAAACAAACAAAACAAAATATATAGAAATAAAATATATAAAATTCGGTCAAACCGATTTTTAGTATTTACGTGGTTAACTAATTTTTAACTTTGACTTTGAATTACTATTAATATATCAATATTAGCAAATTATTAAAAAAAAATTCTTATTTAGAAAATTGAATAGCTGTTATTTTTATATATAAGTAGAAGATTTTTAATATTTTTCCTATATTGAAATATTCATAGTATTTTAAAGTCAAAGTTAAAATACATTCAATTAGTCTAGGTACATTACATGTGAAAGTTAAGATTGAAGAATATATTTATAATACTGAATGAATTGAGTTATTAGTAATATTAAACTAAGCTTCCAGCAAATTCAATTATACTTTGTGGTCAATTAAAATTTGATTTCACACAAATTATTATAAGGAAATAATTTAACAGCCATTAAGTAGATTTATTTTATTTGATACTGTGCCATACAGCAGTCGTTATAGTTATTATAGTGATATTTAATTAATTATTCTACAGATGAATCACGACCTTAGAGAGATGGCAACAGACTTGAATATGGCACAAAAAAGAGCACACAATAAAGAACAGACTGAGGTCGCTTTCTACCAGATGCGTGAACTAGAACCTCCCAACTCCAAGGATTGTATCAATGATGTCTGTCTGAAAGGGCCATTCAGGTTCGAAGTTATATTTACAAAATCTACACTAGGTCTAATGTATACTCCCATTGTTGACTGGCGTAGGCACTAGACAAATGCATACGCATTATTGTGTATATACAAATTAAATTTGAACTAATATTGAATGTATAAGAAAAAGTAAACTTAAAATTTAGCTTAAGAGTATTGTATTAAGCCAACTTTCCGAATGCTGGGTTTACATATTACACATTTAGAACTAAAATTACATTTCAAAATTCAACTCCTCGTAAAATCATCCGTAGATAATGATTGAAACACAACATTAATGTATCCTATAAAATACATACAGGCAAGCCAATTAATTACGACCCTGTAGATTTTATTTTAAATAGTAAAATTTAGATGAATCTTATTATAGTTTTAAGAATTGTTTATTTATTTTTAAATTTATTGACTGGTTAATATAAGTTTAAATATACATTTTCCATAGCCCACTAGAGACAGTTCTACACAACCTGATGTACGCCAGCCGCGAGAAACAAGTTAACACTGAATGGCACTCGGTGAACTCCGTGCTTCTGGATACGGAACCGCAAGCATTATACGAAAGGTAAAATTCCTTTGATTTCTAATAACGATTCTGGATCTATTTTCTGGATAACAGAAGGCAAATTTATATATATAAATTGCATGTTATATGTTGCTAGCATTCGACTGATTCGGAGACGAGACTTGCTATAATAGCTTTTTTCTCTATAGGATTTGTGATACTAAAAAACTTATGATCTGTTAATCTGTTTGATTTAAGATAAACTATTCCTTAGACTATTAATTTTTGACATTTTTTTTATATAAAGCTCAGCAAATGACTACACCATCTGATGATAAGCAGTAGAGGAGTCCATATGTGAAGATAGCTAGTGAAGCATGCGACATACTGCCCTAGCTACCCACAACTTGCGGCCCAAAAAGTGCTTTCATAAAGACTTGTCAAATAAATTATTATTATATTTTAATCATAATAATATAACTAACTGTGCTTAACAATAATTATGTATATTTCAAACCAGTATTGTACCCCTATCAAAAATAAATAAATAATTATTATGTTATTTAAGGTTACTCGTGGCAGCGGACGTTGGTCAGAACGAGAACACTAGCCGCCTGACGTTGCGGCACACAACCTTAATGCCTAACATACCAGCGCTGCCCGCTATACTCTCGTTGCTCTTCTGCCCTGTGTAAGTATATAACTAGAACTTTCTGTTAATATTAATTTATTGAGTCGAGTACATACTCACGAAAACCTAAAGACAAGAAACCGTTGTATCTGCATTTAAAATTAAACTTTTCGTAGCTAGCAACATTTAGGCAGTAATATTAACTTGTCTTATAATAAACTCTAATCTATCAAATATATTTGGGCGATAAACTTACTAATTTGTGAAGTAAATATAAGACAGTAATTTGGTACTTAAGGTGCGTCCACTCTGCAGTTACTATTTGAAGAGCAAAGTTTTCAAGCGTTTTTTGTCATTATCTAATAACAAAATGTTTTTTTTTTAATTTTAAATTTAATGGAACGTTGTTTCGAGAAAAGTCTATATCTGGTAACAGTCAATATGTTACAAAGTGTGTTAACCTCAATACGGCAATTTAAATTGCATTTGTAAACGCGAAGTAGTCACGATCCCGGGGTTCAAGGCTCAACTTGCTTGTTACTCTTTGATATATTTCGTTAAATAATATTATATGTGACCGATATGGAGGCGATGAGCGACATCCAATAGCAACAAGTGGTCGTTAAAGTTAAAATTAATATATTGGAAAACAAAACGCATGAGAAGCTACCAAAGTCAGCTATTTTTATAAAATGTAGTTCTGAAATATTTGTAACTACCTATTGACATAATGCGTCTGGTGGACGAGTCCAATTCAACTTGTCCGGTTTTAATGTCCATGGCAAACCATAAGCAAAGTTACTGAAGTGAAGTTTCATGTCTGTGACTTAACAGATTACTGACAACACCTTCCAATTTTTTTTTCAAAATAAGAATTGGAAGGTGTCGAATGAGGTGTTGAAAGTGTTGATTGAATGAATGATACTATGAGATTATAGTTTTTGTATCTCACAGTACACTCATTCAACTTCCGAGAAAACGTCGAACGTGACATTGAATCCGTAAATCGAGTTTTTTGAAAATAAACTTATTTAGCTTACTCTTTTAAAAACCTAGTGCGGAACTCCGACGAGACGTTGCGGGTACGCGTTACGTAAGTTCCTTGTGCGGTCTTGGCAGCACAGAGGACGGCGTGCCATACTTCCCTGAACACGACTTACTGGTTAACATTGACGCAGATCTTAGTGTTGAAGATATTGGCCTTGTAAGTTATTAGTTATATATTTTTTAGTGTTATTTTCCAAATAATCTGGAAATTGCTGTGTAGACAAGACAAGAGAGCAATGGCATTCTTAAGGTGGTTCCACCATTGAAAGTGCTGTGGCATTATATTTTATGAAATATATTTATACGATTAATGTTCACAAAACTTGGGCGTTAAATACAAAATCAAATAGTGTAGTTGCATTCGTATATGATTCGTATTCATATTTTCATAGTAGTAAAGTATCAAAAATCACCGCTTTTAAGTTACTAACTCGACTTACTCCTACCTCCTCGCCGCTGTGAAACCAAGGCTACACCTTGGGTCAGTCTCTATCATCACTATGCTTTTCTTAGACCTACGCTCCGCAGTGACTTCTTAACATACTATCCTTGGTGTCGAGACTTTCACCCTGGCTCAATAATCCTTCGAATGTACTTGCGCGACGCGGCGCCTTACCACCACTCGCTGCCCGTTCGTACATAACCTTTTGATCTATACCAACCTAAATATATTTAAAACTTTGTTACAATGCAACAGGGTCGGTTTTTATAGGAAATATTATAGTATTACCACGTGATCTAAATTTTTTTTATTAATTTAGATTAACCACATTCGTCACCTGATGGACTACATGATCTACTGCAGCGAAGGACAGGACATACCTACAGCGGACGACGAGTTCAGGCCGCAAGTACCGTCCCTAATTCGGACTGATCTCATGAAGTAAGTTCTTCTCATAATAGTAAGTTTTAATAAAGACGATATACCACAGGTCGTGGTAAAAAAATGCTGATGGTGACATTTATCATGCTAGTAACTTCACCTGCCGATGACGCTGTTAAAGTTCACACGCTGACCTCCGTATTGCTACGTCCACAATTTTTACTTATGATAATGTTACCCGCATACTACCTGCACGTATTTCTTTTGCTAGAAGACAATACCCATCCCATTCTGCATTTATCTATAATAAACTGAATAAAATACTCAAAATATATCCTATGCATCTGTGCAAAAGTCTGGCATCATGTCACTTATTTATGTCGAAGTACAAAACAAACATTCATTAAATTAAATTAGTATTATACTTTTTGCCATTTAATTGAATTTCACAATTTCTGTTGGTTGGGTTCCCAAATACTGTTAATAATAGTCCATTACTGTGGCGGGTAATTCTCAACTCAAGAGTATTTTGTTTACTTACTGGAAGACCCAGCAATGTATTGTGTTTTAGATTACTGAAATAGACGCATTTTAATGTTATTTTTAAAATTTTTATTTGTTATTAATTTTAACCTAATCTAAATGAGGTGCAATATCTCGTTCTCAATACGAATGCAAAAAGCTTTTACATCACATGACATTAAGAAAGTCGTAAAATTGTCGACCATAGACAACGTCATATTTAGCAAACATCTCCCTTTATCTGTCAGTCTATTGTTGTCTGTAGATTCCTTATTATTTTAGTTATGTGACATAAATGTTCATATCATTTCCTTACAGAAATGTAATATCTCTTTGGGGATGCAATGAATTTAAATTTATTCCCGAGTGTACATTATCTTTTTTGTTCTAAAGATAAACAAGATGTACACATACACACACATGTGAACTGCTTCAAAATAAAATTAGAAATACAACAATAACTAGTTTTTAACTATAAGTAACATTGAATTATTGAATTCAGCCTATTGATGAAACGTCGCAAACACCGTGAGTGCCAGACGGTGAAGAATGCGTGGGAATGGAAATCTGTGCCGGAGGATGAGCTGCTGGAGATCACCGTGCCCGACATGGTAGAGCGAGCTGTGGTATTCCCGCTGCACGCCCCGCTCGAGCTACACCCGCTGGCGCACGACCAGCTGCTGCAGCTCAAGCGGGACAACGACCAGCTCAAGCTGCTCGTTACCAGGTACAGCTCACATACTACTAGTACCAGCGCCGGGGCCGCATCCGCTGCAGCACGACCAGCTATTGTAGCTCGAATTAGTGTGCTGGACAGTCTTTGAAACGTTAGTATAGGTAATATAACGTCAAATGTTCCAAAATTTAAATGTGCCTAACTTTTACATAATTGTGTTTATTACACTAACAGTTGCCTGACTGACAGGCTTGCATTAACATTGAACACGTAAGCCTTATAAGGTCAGTTACAAAATAGTTATAAACTTATACTTTATTGTATTATTCGGTCAAAATAAATATAATAATGCGAACAATAGCACATAAAACTAACTCAACTTCAGTGACTGCGAATTATATGCCAAAATATTAGCAACAAACAAGATATTTTAAAATCTGTTTTAAAATCTGTTTTAAAATCTGTTTTAATTTCTGTCTAAAATATATCTACTTTTTTTAGTAAACCTAGGTCAGTGCGATCTATACATTAGATTTAGTTAAATGAACTAAAAATCCTTGTCCACAGGACGTCTATATCTTCGAGTCAAGAGGTGCAGTGCAAGCTATGCAACACCGATATGATGCCAATGCACGCGATGCGCATACACCTGTACTCTACCGCGCACAGCGACAAGGAGGAAGACTTCCGTATGTTCCAGTATTAATTTGTAAAATTAAACTTCGATTTACCCAACAATTTAATTCCAAGATTTTTTTTCGTATTGTTAATGTTATTTTTGTAGATCAAATTATCAAGTTTGGTGCTAGGCAGCAATTTTAGGTGTCATATATTAAACTATCGAGTTGAAAAAATTGGAGGATTTTAAGAATAACTTGTGATACAATTAAAAAGTACCTCATGGTGTCATATTCCTATTTCTTGTTTATATAACAGCTATGTACAGCTATTTTGTTACTATTCTGTGTTCGTTTTTTTTTAATTTAATTAGTTGATTTTCATTACATTTGTATTTTATTTGACATTAAACGGTATTGTTTAGTTTAAAACGGCCTTACTGATAAGAAATTCTAATTATAATTTCTTAGAGCTACATATAAGCTTAATGTGATACACCAACAGTAAGAAAATTACCAATAAAGGTATTATTAAAACTAATTCAAAGATTATTAGATTATGTTTCTGCTTGGGTTAAAAATTTAAAGCAATAAAGTGAGTAGACAGACAGCAAGTGAGTAGATAGACATTGACAGCAATACTCAAATTTTGTCACTTATTAATTATTATATTTGTGTGAATGCGAACAACACGCTAAAGTACTGCGTAATATACTATGTAACGAGAACATGTAATAGTAGATTTATTTTCATAGAACCCGACAATTTATGCACCTACACTTAATTAAATAGGTTTCTCAGTATGGCTGTAATTACTTTAGATTTTGTTTTTAAATAACCAAAGACAAGACAATCATAGATTATATACTGTTGGTTTATCGAATAAGATATTAATGAATGTTGATTAGGGTAAAACATTGAGTAATTGCACAAGTAGCAATGACTCTTGCTGGATTTCAATAATCAATCTACGAATGGTTTTGCTTTAAATTTTGACATTTTATAATATCAATTACCTAGGTAGTTGATATTAGTCTATAATGAACATGTGATCTGATGCCATCTATTGAATACTTTACTATCGATAAGAAATAAACGTCGTTTATAAAACTTGCGTTTGTTTATTCATGTTCCTAATTGCAAAAGAAGTTTAATATAATTATTGCATAAAAATATTATACGATGATTGAGATTAAAAATACGCCTACAAATAAAGTATTTTACCTACGTATTTCTCAAAGTACGACCTTTAGTTTAGTGATATATATACAACGAAGATAACAATTTTACAACTACCTATCTGCCTATTTCTCATTCATATTTAGTGAGTTTCGTCTTTCGAATTACAGTTACCTGTCGTCGAATCGCTTCGGTATGGTTCTATCAGGTGAATACACCATTTCTGTGTCTTCTAGAATGTTTTGGTATGTTCCAAATTGCACATTACTAACAAAGTTCCAACAAATAAGGTAGTGATCCAAGTTTAAGGCTAACTAAATTAGTTTTCAGCTACCAGTCTGTTTTGTATTACTAATTGCTATGATACCTTATTTTTTCTTTTACTTTCACAAACTTCCATAATTGATACTTTTTGATGCGTATTTTGCAGCAATTCATACTTCAATAGTTCTAGCCTACAAAAATTATCAATAAATTCTTCAGAAACTTTTTCATACATAAATAATTTCAAAATTTTTGACGATGCTTGCATCAGGACACCTTAAGACTAGAATTAGAAGTAAAAAAATTGATTGAGATGGCTGCTTTTTAGCCGCAAAATGTTTTAAAACTGTTGCAAATCATTATTTGCACTAATTTCAGACCATCTAGGTCTAATTTTAATCATAAATGGGCTGTTTCAGTTCTTACGGACTGCAATTGTTACCACTGTTTTATATTTGTAGTGGCGTAATAAATTTTTGTTTGTCAAAATGCTCCTAACTTTTATTCATAATAAAATATTAAGCTTACTAATCTAGGTATCTCATTCAATTTTTTTGATGAAAAATGTTTCAATAACCATATTATGTGGCATAGTATAAAATATTAGTTCATTAATAGGTTTGGTCAAAGTCAGTTCGCCGATTATGTTACGTATATTTACCTAAGGGTATTTACTTCTATACGGCATTCTAAGCAACGCATGCTTCTAATATTATTATATTAATATGCTGTGGCAAGAACCTGTTTCACTGGTTTGCAAGTACACGCTAACAGAAAAGTCACATAGGTATTCACAATATCAGTATCAGTATCTATTCTAAAGTCGAAGTAAAGAGAATGTAATAAAATGATTTAACAAATTAAATTAAAGATTTTATTTCCAAACTGAAAAGCTTAAATATACTTGTTTCGTGATAATACACTGACAATTCAGAGATACCTATCGTTCTACCATCTCTGCTGTATTGAAGAGGCATTGAAAATAGTCATCATATAATAAGCGGACTTTATTCTTTCCAAATGAAGTAGATATTTTCATTGAACAATATCGTGTTTATTAGAAGACCATGTTGAATTCAAGTGAGAGTCTAGACATGATTGATGAGTGAGTACCTACATGTTTACTATGTTATTTAATCCTTTAATTAACAAAATATAAGAAATAAGTTCATTCATTTAAAACATTGTCAGTAAATAGTTGTAGGATGTAAATAAAATCTATAAAAAGTTTTAGATATAAGGTTACTGACTGTATATTGTGTAAGCAGTAACGGGTTCGAGTCCCGGTAGCACGAAAACAAACAAAAACCCACCAAAAACACCTGCGTATTGTGCCGAAAACTTACTTTTTGTTAAATTTTTTAATTTATTTAAAATATTTTTTTTGTTAAAATACTTCAGTATGCTAATTATATATTTATCTAAGCCAAATTAGAGATTGACGCCTTTTTCTGTTTTTCTCAGTAAGAATAAGGAGCGCTGATTTTATCTGTAGCGACTTAATATTCTCCGGGGCCTTTAGATAGACATATTACACACAAACCATATAAAATCTGTTATTTCTAATATCGAAATAAACAAAATGGTTTCAAATGTACGGGCACTTCATAGAATAATTTTTCAAAGACTAATACATTAAATTTTTAATTAACTTTTCGTTAAATAATGACATGCAGTTCAATTTTATTGTTTTTCAAAACTTCGCGCCGCATATTTCACATATTTCAAACTAAATCCTTGGATTCAAATCTTGATACCTTTTTGGGAAATATAATATTATTATTTTTAATAAGAATTTTTATTTATTAAGTTACTGAACAGCAGATTAGCGCTACGATAGCATACTTGTTGGAATTTATTTGATTATATAGGGTATCTGTGCAAAGGTTAATGGATTCTAGCAAGTACCTGCATAATTGAAATTTTTGTCATAAATAAAATAAATAAAAAGATATTTGGGTTTTGTAGGGTGTAAAGCATATCGTGACGTTATGGACATAAAACTAACTTCACTTTAACGACTAAAAATTATACAAAATAACTTGTGAAAAAATTACAATGAAATTATTAAAGTTATAAAACATGTAGGTAATAATGGTTTGATGATGATTCATAAATAAATACGTACGTCTTCATACAATTAAATTTGTAAAAATATGTACATACATAAATAATAAATATAAATATTGATTTGGTGTATTTTTGGAGTTAAACTGTGAATTTGATAATTTTCGTAATTTTTATTTCGTGTAGCAAGCATCAAATTATTTTATTTTCCTTTGCGAATGTAGTTCTTAAGTTGCGTGGTGCTATCTTTATTTTATTATATAGTAACTTGTAAACTGATCTAGTAAGAATATTGAGTTATTTTGCCCTCTAAGACAGAAGTTTTAATCAGTTATCTAAAATTTTTACTAAACTCTTGACCATCACGTATTATTAACGTTATACGCCGTTGGCTGACACCCGATGAAGTTAGCAATCTATTCTGTTTTTGAAAGATAGTAAGGTACCTTCTGTGGATTTATAATGTGTAGTAGAGCAGATATTATTGTGTGAGTATGTGTGTTTGATATAGTTTTAAGGAATATATTTTAATTGTAGTAAATATGTAATAGTTAGCTATACGACGCCTGATTTTAAAGAAATTTGTAAAATATTTTTTTTTAGTATGGGTTACACTACCGCGTATGTTTGTTCTTGGCCATGACTTTCTATCAGTACCAATACTTACTGTGAAATTTCTTCAAAGGTTATCTATTACTTTTGATTACATAATATCTGTTTTTGATCGCTTTAATTATTAGTAGCAATAAAGAAATTCAATGTCTCATCATTCTTACCTTTCCTATATAGTAAGTACACGTAGTAAAATAATATAAAATTATTTATTTTTAATATGTACCGGTACACTATACTCATTTGAGGTAACTACCCTTTCTGCCCACGACTTCATTCGCATGAACTACACTGACACTTATTTTATTATTACTTGAATAATAACTAATGAATAGGTTAGAATCTAACTACAGAATGGACTTTTTCTGTAATAATATTTACATCCGCCCGAAACTCGACTGAAAAACGATTTAGCTTCAAAACTGACGGACTTACATACAAATTTTGAAGCCTCATTTACTACCCTTTGGGGTAGAATTTCCTAACATCTTTCTTAGTGCTCACCTAGTCTATAAAAGATAGCATGTTTCAAAATTCTAAGTTTCTAATCCTATAAGTTCTGGCTGTGGCTTGATATGACATTCAGTCAGTCAGAAATAACAAGGAAGGAAGGATATACATTGATTCATTCATAAATAAGTATGTGCATGTTTTGCAGTGTAAGATAATTTATAGTAATCTCCATTGAATTGTTTAAACCGTAAAAGTAATCTATATTAAATCTACTATTTATAGGGTCTATATCGGTATAAATCGAGTGTGTATTGTTGAAATATTTCCTTAAAAATTGAGTACTACTCATGATTAATATGTAAGTAATTATGGTAGGAATAGCTACCTATTTATAAGAGAATTTAACACAGTAGCGTAGGAACAAGCCGCCGCTACTTCTGAGATAAACCAAAGTTCATGTGATAATGATAAAAAGTACCAACATTTTTCAACTAGTAAAAAGTAGATTTGATATGATATGAACTAATTTGAAGCGGATTGGACACTGCTTTTAATAATGTGCAGGCGTTACTCCAGTACCACTGGTTTATTACACTTAAGATTTCAGAAATGTAGCTTATAAGTAATGTTAAAAAAAATTAAAATCTTAATAATTTAATTATTTATATTATTCTTTATTATACATACACATTACACACAACAAAAAGGTTTATTATTCCTAGGTATCTACTCAAGCCATTTAATTTTTACTTAGAAGCAACAGTTACTTAACAGATTTATGCCACGCGGGTCGAAATAATCCTGTTTCTTATCATAATAAATTTTGTTAAGTAAAGATATTAACTTTAATTAGTTTTAACTATGCTAAAATGAATCTAAGACAGTCCCAATAACTAGACTCGATAATATAAACAGGGAAGACAATTTTAAATGCATCTGTAGTGTTAGTTTCTTCGAGTGATCAAGATGTTCCGTTTAAGTTTTATCAGATATTTTTGTAGGAACTGTTTAAGGTATGTTCTTAAATTTGCCATAGCAATATTTGTTCTGTTTTTTTCGGTATTATAATTTGTAAAATTATATTAATTTCTAATTATTTTAAATATTTTAGTTTTAAAAGCGTGTTCCGTCTAAGGTGAAGCATTACAGGTTTTAACTGTGGAACTAGTTTCCTATGTAACCATATTCGTGCTCCGAAATCTAGAGTAGACCTTTATTAAGATGCTGTACAACCAGACAAATCCCGAAATAAATGAATTCTTATGTACCTTTAGTACCTACTTAATGTACATAAAATAATAAAAAAGTTTCATAATAAAAGAAAGTTAAATGTAAATTAAGTTTTTAAAGGAACCATGTATATAACACAATTACAAATTCAACTTTAACGTCATCCCCTCTAGGGTTCTGAATAAAGTTAGTTTTAACTAGAAATATAGTCATTAGGATTGGGGAAGCACAAAAGATCCCATTGGGTCGACGTGCTTCGGGAGTAATCCTGGCCCTACATCAAGATAAGATAAGATAACTCGAAATATAAAGGTTTAGAATTTAGACATTGTATGAAACAAAAATATTTTTCTAGATTTAACTTATTGTTACATAAACTGAAAAGTATACAATAAATATTATTTTTAACACCCTGCTAGGTGTCCACGACAATAAATATTGTTTTGCTACGTCTGCTATTATCATGGGTTATCACGGGGTCATATATATGTTCTGATGCTATTTCATAAAACATTCTAGTCTTTCTGTGGGTCTTCATCGGAACTGTTAGACATGGTTGCATCAACTATATCAGGGACTGAAAAAGCGCGGTAATCGCATATATTTCTTTGTTTCTTATCAAAAATCAACATATTCAATTATTTCCTACCATTAAGTATACAGTTAACGTGTTTTAAAATTAGTTTTGATAGACTCTGGAGTAAAGTACATATTCGGCATCTCAACCATTAGCACTACTGAATACTTTTATAAGTAATTTACTGTAGTTTGGGCTAGATATAGTTTAGGCGTAGGAGTATAAGAATATAAAACCAATTTATGAATATTATGTCCACATAATATTGACATTAATTTTAATGTAATTGAACATCTTGATCACCCGAATTATACCCGGGACCCTTGACCGAATAGACTGCTGTATGCATTGCAACTAGGGGATACTGACCTCTCGGCCAGCCGGTCGCCAAATATGTGTAATAATGTTATAAAATATAGATTCTTCCATTATCTAGTATCCACAACACAAACTCTTAATAATGCTTACTTTGGAGCTATAGATAATAAAATGTGATTATTATTCATTACATGCAGGTCCATCCAAGATGGGCTCCGTAACGAGGTGCAGGAGATGCGGCGGCAGGTGCCGTCGTTCGCACCTCGTCTGGCCATTGTCCAGGTGGGCGGCCGCGAGGACTCCAACGTTTATATCCGGATGAAGTTGAAGGCGGCTGAAGACATCGGCATTGTGGCTACACATATACGGCTGCCGAATACTATAACGGAGGTTGAGGTAATTTGTCAACTGGTGTCAACATGAGGAACACGAACTTTCGCCATCTAGACTGTCCTGAATAGTTTGTTAATATGATCAATGTTTTGACTGATTAGCTTTAAATAAAATAATATGATATAATTAGGTTTTAAAAGTGCAATAAACGAGTATAATTTTGAATAAGCAGGGCCCGAAGTTTGCCTGAATAATAAAACAACGGTCTAAGAGTTTTGTCTGCGGCGTTCTTGTTTGAAATAACGTCGGCACTCTAATATTTCTATAAGCTTTTATTTATCTTAATTAAAATTTAGATGAACCTTGGAATGTGACGGTTTAAAAACAGTAATATATGAGGTTTCTTCTCCATATTGTATTAGATAATATTTTGGCACGTAATTGATTCGAGTCGATGATCTTTGACACATCCGATAAAGACTCAAGTTTCATGTTAGTAAATATTGCTTTGGGGTGATGCAAGAAGTTTTGAAATTTGTATATTGTAATGATTAAGCAATTTTGTTTTTTTTATCATAATGGTTTTAGAATGCAATTGCGCGAGAAATATTTAGTTGGTTTTGTAGATAAGTAAAATTGAGTGCCAAAATACTGGCGAATCGTCTTCTACAACACATTTTGTGACCGAATGCATGTACTAGACTTATACTTAGATCGCAAATATATAACAATGGAGGATCATCAGTTGCCATATTATAACACTAAGACAAGCAATTTCGAATCACCTCAGTGTGTCTCTGCATTAATTTTATCACGTTTTAAAAATAATGGTCATTATACTGAACTTGAAACTTATTTTAAAACGACTTCCTTGTTCTAATACAAAGGAAATACTTTTCAAAAAAGTAGTAGTTCAATATACCCCACAAATATTTATCTAAATACTTTTATGTACCTAGTACACGCCAATCCAGAAGCATTCTGAATCAACTAAAGAGGTTAACTAAATAATAAATTCATGCAGTTGCTGCACGAAATCAATGCGCTGAACGAGTCTCCTCAAGTGCACGGTATCATCGTCCAGATGCCCCTTGACTCTACAGAACCTATCGACGCACACACCATAACCGATGCAGTTTCCCCAGATAAGGACGTGGACGGGTGAGATTTTTTATCCGAGGTTCATTCAACATATTTTTAAAAATATTAAGTTTAACAAAAGACTACATACCAACCGTTAACAAGCTGTAAGATGGTTAGTATGAAAACACTGCTCTCGCTAACTCCATCTTCACGGGTTTGAATCTTGCTAGGAATCTTTTGTAGTACGATCATTGCATGATCCATGTTTGCATAGTTAAATACGATATCCCACGAATGCACATTATTACATAAGTATAAAATTATTATTTGTGATTGGTTTTGTGAATTCGGCGGAACCCAAGGCCGTGAAGTTACCAGGGAGTTTTAGTAGGTATTCCCAGTGCCCCTACGGTGGGGAGTCCCACACACTCACCACTAAATCAGTGGCACATATTTTATGTATAAAGTCGATCAAACCCGTTCTTAATGGTGTTTAATATTTTAATATGAGTGAATTATTCATTATTTTTTTGCAGTCTCAACACTGTTAACGAAGGTCGGGTAGCAGTCGGCGACCTCTCCGGGTTCGTCCCGTGCACTCCCGCTGGCTGTGTAGAGCTAATCAAGGGAACGGGTCTCCCCATCGCCGGGAAGCAAGTAGTGGTGCTCGGCCGCAGCCGCATCGTGGGCACACCCGTCGCTGAGCTGCTCAAATGGGAACACGCCACTGTCACCGTGTGTCACTCGAAGACGAAGAATCTGAGCGAGATTGTGAGTAAATGAGCGCTCTTCACATGATTACCTATTAGTGATATCATCAGTACATGGGCATAGCAATAGGCAAATTTAGATTTCTTTATATCACGATAGTATTTATAAGAGTATGTTAATTGTTACGGCATGTACCAAACATTCAGTATTTCTTCTGTTCCTATCATACCATGTAGTTATGAAATGGATGGAAGGGCGGTAACTTCTTAAATCAAAATATTGTTGTTACCGTAGTTTAGAAATGAAATTAATAATTTTTGGAGTTTTTTGAAATAGGGTGCCCTTCACAATTATTTATGTACGTACGGTAATATATATAAGAAAATACATAAGGTAATATAATATAAGAAAATATACATATATAAGTAGTCATGCGACTTGAATCCAATTAGGTTTCATTCAACTTCGTATCTCTGTAGATCGATGTTTGCTTATTTATTCCATTCTTTCAATTTTGTGTTATCAACATTTTTCGTTTAGCACAATCGCGTCGACGCATGAGTTTTATGCATGGAAATATTATGTAGCAACAATTAGTGATTTTCAACAGAAATTCGTAGTTATTGAAATATTTTCTGAAATATTGAAAATTTTAACAGACTAAGACAGCAGACATTTTGGTGGTGGCCATTGGTCGCCCAGAGATGGTAAAGGGATCTTGGATTAAGCCGGGCGCCGTGGTGATTGACTGCGGCATCAATCCTATCACAGGTAAGCTTCATTGTGATAAGGATCCCTATTGAATATTATTGTGATGACGTACACCTAGCGTGTATGGTGAGCTAATTTTGTGGTCGTCAGTTACGAAGCAAGCTTGTAATTTAGCGATAGCATCGTACCGGTACTATTTACAGATTTAGTAAAAAATAAACTAAGGTGGTAGGTTCTATTCGAATCGTGTCTAGTGGCTGGTACACTACGAATATTTTTTGATGAGAAAGGATGTTTGTATATTTATATAGTATATTTCTGATATTTGTAATTATACATTTTACTAATCATTTTTCTTCGTTATCGAGTAGCCCATAACACAATAACTTAACGATGTTTAATTTGGGTTAGAGAATAAGTATTAATGTGGGAAATTTTATTATTATATTCGTAAGCAATTACGTATGTACCAAAATATACAGATAATTCTTCTATAACAAAAAGCAATGAAAATAGAGGTGTTTTTTTTGAAAATTCAATCAGGTTACTCATGTCATGTTCAATCTACCAACTACCATTAATCATTAGCATATATAAGTTACTTAAAATATTAAAACCCTAGAAGTTAATAGTAAAGGTCGGTTTTCCATAGTGTCGTTTTCTTTGCGGATGAGTATACTGAGTACAAAGTTTCTTCTGTTCGTTTCTGTTGTTATAATTAAGTAACAATCGGCGGAATGGTGATCGTTTTCCCATAATATTGACAAAATACCGCAAACGTCCCGCACGCCAAACGCTACGTTAAAATCGTTTCAGTACCCAAGTGTAGGTGCGTTGCGTGGGTACAACACTAAGTAAAACAATAATCTTTTATCGAATTGTTACGCGTATGAAATTTTAAATTATTACGTAGCAATGTTTGATTCAGTTGCTAAAAGAGTATTTTAAGTACCAAATGTGTTGTATTTTCGTATGTATATTTTTTTTATGATATCTAATTTTTTATAATGGTGTTCAGTTATCGTCCAATAATTTTATCATCAACGCGAATAATCTCAAGAAATTTTAAAACTTTTGGCAATTTTTAATATTTTTTGTGGCGAAGGATAGATACTTCTACATAGAATTAATGGCTATCTGGCAAAAGTACCAAAACTTGCATCACATTCTTAGATATTTAATTCATCTCAATATGCACAAACCCAAGTAAATTTGTCCGTATTTTGTAAATTAATTTCATAATTTTTATTTTTAAACCTCATAGCTGCTAGTAAGTCTCTCGTCGTTCTGCGTCTAGCCAATTGATCTTTATTACGGTAATTTGTAAAGGAATTCCATTGGTTATCGAATTAGTTACCTATTTTAGAAAGACTGTAACTGTGTGCAGGCAATATTTTTATTTTTATTTATGGTGTGGAAAAAGTTTTTGTTAGAAAAGTTTTTATTAATATAAGGTTGCCTCACTGTGCCAAGATTTATGTAACTAAAATTTTCGCAGTGTCGAATCTAGTACGTAGGTACATCAAGCATAACAGTTTGACCCTTGCGTTCTTACACGGTCTTAATATAGACGACTCAAATGTACCTTTTATATTTTATCGTCTGTAGATTATCTTATTGTTTTGTTTATTTAATTTTTCAGACTCCAGTAAAAAATCTGGCCAGCGTTTGGTAGGCGACGTCGCTTACGAGGAAGCGGTCACCGTCGCATCGTTCGTGACGCCGGTGCCGGGCGGCGTGGGCCCAATGACTGTGGCGATGCTGATGCGAAACACCGTGCTGGCGGCTCGGCGACAGTTGGAAAGGCTCACCGCATCTTCTTGGCCGCTCAAGCCGCTCAGGATTTCACCACTATCGCCACCTCCGAGGTATACTCCCATGAAATTATTGTTACTACAATTTCATTCTAAAATCACCGCGTTTCTTACCTTACAATGCAAGTCACGATCTGGAGGAAATTTTAAAATAAAGTTTTGTTTATAATAATAATATTATTTCTCACACTCACACCTATTACTAGTCTACACATATGCACCTATTTCTGGCTAGCCCAAGTTAATCAACATTAAAAGTTTGTGTTATGAATAATACATAAAAGATAAATATTGTTTAAAAAATTCTGACAATACAAATATGTGCGTAAATTTAACTAACCTTTAATTTTTCTATACTGAATAGTGACCAACGTATCATTAATTAAGAACGAATACAATTTCAGTGATATAGTGATCGCAAGAAGTCAAAAACCCAAAGACATCGCGGAGCTGGCAAATGAGATAGGACTGGCCCCGAGCGAGGTGTCGCAGTATGGTCGCACCAAGGCCAAAATAGCATTATCGGTGCTCGATCGGTTGGTCGACCGACGTCCAGGGAAATACGTCGTTGTTGCAGGGTAACTACATAGTCCGTAACTTGGTAACCTAACACGATTCTTACTCCTGAAACACAGCTTTAGACTTAAAAATTAGAATTCCAACGCCAAAGAAATAAAATAAGGAATTAATTATAATAGGAATCCATTTTTCGCTTTTGTCTATGAATGAATAACACGAGTCGCTCATAGACAAAAGTAACTACGAATGTATTATATAACTTTCGAAATTTACTACACGCTGGTAAGGTTAGCTTTCTTATTTTTGTCCAGTATTACCCCAACGCCACTGGGTGAGGGCAAGAGTACTACTCTGCTCGGTTTGGTGCAAGCTCTGAACGCTCATCGCGGGAAGAATGCTTTCGCATGCATGCGGCAGCCCAGCCAGGGCCCCACGTTTGGAGTGAAGGGCGGAGCGGCTGGAGGAGGATACTCTCAGGTAATATTAGCAACAACTTTGCTCTCATATAATAATTGCTATATTAGGGATTATTTCATCTTGCATATACACGCCCAATAGCTGGTATCAGGGGACCTAGAAAAAACGTATTTCGATAATGGATTTGATACGTTTATTTCATTGAGTCATTAATTAATGGAACGTTCTACGTATATACTGACTATTTTGCTCATAATCTATTAACTGCAGGTGATTCCCATGGAAGACTTTAACCTGCATATGACTGGCGACATCCACGCAGTAACGGCGGCTAACAATCTGCTCGCCGCTCAAATGGACGCGCGTATTTTCCACGAGCTCACCCAGAAAGACGGACCGTTGTATGACCGTTTGGTACCTAAAATCAAGGGGTCGAGAAAATTTTCGCCTATTCAACTAAGACGTCTCCAACGGTTAGGGATTACCAAAACCGACCCGGACTTGCTTACTGATGAAGAGAAAACTAAGTTTGCAAGGTTGGACATTGATACGTCAAAAATCATGTGGAACAGAGGTGCGAATATCAATTACGATTTATTATAGCGTTAAATTTATATAATAATTTTACCGACTAGAAAGTAAACATTGTGTGCCCACTCAATGTTTACTTTCAAGCAGAAAGGCTTTTTTTTTTTTTTTTTCTATTTATTTTTAGGACTTTTATCTATAAAGATATGTCAGTCCTATAGATACATACACAAAATTATGACACAAAATTTACATTATAAGAATACACTAAGGTCGCGGCGGATACATAAGACTAAACAACAATTTGGTCTCACAAGATGCTGGTTGAGCCAAGATACTATGAAAAATGCCAATATTCATACAATGCACACCTAATCTTTCAAATAAAATTCGCCGCTGCGCCTGGTTGCGGACGCACTCCATCAACAAGTGATGGATATCTTCTATTACTCCGCACGTATCACAGTTAGGGCTTTCGGTTTTCCTCATAAGATATCCAAACTTGTTGGATGGATAGTGTCCGGAGCGAAGTCTATTAATGAATATAACAAACTGTCTATTTACATTTGTATTACAAAACCAAGGTATTCGAAGAGGCTCACATTGTATGGTTTTATACCAAATACCCTTTTCTTTTGAACGTTCGTCAAAGTATTCTTTCCAATTATCATAATATGTCTTTTTGTATTTTGTTAGAGTTTCAGAATAAAACGGTCTTACCAATATGTGTTGACCTTCGTTGGTCGCTATTTTTGCCAATCTGTCAGCCTCTTCGTTACCACTTATACCTATATGTGAAGGGACCCATTGTAACCGTAGACATATGCTCTTGTTATTGAGCTCATATATTAAGTCGACTAAGCTTCGTAAGCTATTGAAACACACCTATTTCCAGAAGTACATCGACATATGTGTTGAAGAGCGCTTTTACTATCCGTAATAATTACAAATTTTTTAAGTTTACTTCTAGCACCATACAGCAAGGCCTCTCTAATTGCAATCAACTCCAAGGACATAATTGAGATATCAGAATTAATCCTAAACAATCCGCTATTCTTTTGTGCAGGACAAACATATGCCGCTCCTAAACCATTTGTAGATTTTGATCCATCGGTAAAAATTTTTATCCACCCTATGTACAAATCGTTCAATTCTTTTAATACATCATTTTTTAAGGAATTCCTTTCGTTCTCATGTTTGGGTCCCTTCACACTTACTAAATCTAATCTTATAACATCTAATACATTTATATATGACATCCACACATTAAGGCTGTACATCTCGAGAGGGTACGAAGAAAATATATTACTGTCTGCAATGTCAATGACGAGGGAAGGAAGCAGTGGTTTATTTTTGTTTCTCCAATATACTCGTTGCATATCTGTGTTAAGTTGTATCAAAACATCTATAGTGACATTGTTATGGAAAGAAGACGCCTTCAAGCAATATTTGTATGCTAAATATTTCCTTCGTAATTGTAAAGGAGGGATAGAAAGTTCACTCTCCATTACATGTATAGGAGAACTCTTGATAAAACCCCCCACAATTCGCAGCGCTTGATTTTGAATTTTCTCCAATTTATATAAATGGCTTTTGGCGCAATTGTCATACAGGAAACTGCCGTAATCTAACCTACTCCTAATAAGCGATATGTATAAGGTGCGAAGATGTTTAGGGTGGATACCCCATGTAGATCCCGCCAAAACATTTAGAATATTAAGAAATTTTTGAGTTTTCTCTGCAATTTCATTAATGTGTTTTTTCCAGAGAAGAGATCTATCTAGCCACATGCCTAAATATTTTACGCATTCAGAAGAAGGTAATTTTAACCCATTTATAGTAAGATCTATATTAATTCTACGTTTACCTCTACTAAATAAACACATTTTTGATTTTGTTGGTGATAAGTCAAGGCCAAGATCTGCCAATAGTCCAGATATAGTATCCAATGCATTTTGCAATCTCGTTTGACAAACATTGATATTGTTATGTTTTACAAATATTACGAAATCATCGGCAAATTGATATACTATTGCATTTTGTATATTGTGACATATTTTATGTGTTGCTATATTAAAAAGAAGTGGAGAAATCGGGTCACCTTGAGCTAATCCTTTGTCTGTCCACCTAGTAACACTATAATTATCGTCTGGGTTCGTAATTTTAAGATGTCTCTCGCTTAAAAAGGACCATAGATATTTACAGATAGTAGTTCCTACTTGTAGCTCATCTAGCACATTGGTAATACTATTGACGCAAATGTTGTTGTAGGCATTTTCTACATCCAAAAAACAGGCCAGTGTGGGAATGTTTCTAGAATACCCTAACTGTATTTCAGTAATAAGCCGTACTAAACTATCTATAGATGAGTAACAACGCCTAAATCCTGTGGTGTGTAAAGACAAAATATTTTTCTTTTCTATGAACCATTCGACACGTTTAGCAATCATCGTGTGGAGTATTTTGCAAAGGCAAGAGATGAGGGAAATTGGTCTTAATTTAGGGTTACAATTAATATTAGTATTTGGTTTAGCTATAGGTATTATTACAATATTTCGCCATTGGTTTGGAATACAACCGGAGTGAAATATTTCATTATAAAGGTTTAATAAAACGCGTTTTCCTACATCTGACATATTAAAAATCATAGAGTATGTAATCCCATCCGCCCCAGGGGCAGTGTCTTTTTTCTTTAAGCATTGTTGTAATTCTTGTATTGTAAAGTCTGATTCTAATAATATGTTACTAGAGTAGAACAATGGAGTAGGACATTTGGATGACTCAGGGGATAATGAATAGAGTAAATCACAGATTTTGTCTTTAGGAGGGTAATACTTATCCTTGTGGTTGCCTTTCATCCAGCGCATTCGACGCCACATTTCGGACACTGAGCTAGTCTCGTTAAAACTTGAACAGAATCGCTGCCAAGACTGAGATTTAGCCTGTTTTATTAGAGTTTGTACTACAGACACCTTATTTTGCAACCTGCTTAAGTTCTCTGGGGTCGGATTCCGCCGAAATTGCTTCAACGCTAACCTACGCTGCGCCACTGCATGTGATAGGGACGGGTTCCAATATTTTTTAGGTTTAAATTTTGTTTCAGGGTCCAAATTATAATTCTGAAACGGAATATGTTTGTCAACTGTTTTAATCAATTGGTCGTAAAAACTGTCATACATATCTTGTATGTTGTTATTTAAGAGCACTGAGTTAAATGCACACTCTGTATCGGTTTTAAAGGCATTCCAGTCAACGAGTTTGAAATTTCTTTTTTTGATAAAATTATTAGAACGAGTGTAACTCATGGAAAATTTTATCACTAGATGATCACTACCAAGGTTTTCATTCAGGACCTTCCAATTATAACTTGTCGCAATGTCTGATGATGTAAAAGTAATATCTGGTGATGACTTTGTTAAAATACCATTTACTAGGCGTATTCTGGTTGATTGCCCATTATTTAATGAGACAAAATTGTTATCGAGAGCCGAATCAAATATTTGATTTCCTCTTGTGTCAGTTTTGTATGACCAATTTCTGTGATGCCCATTAAAGTCACCAGCAATAATCGATTTTTTGGTAAATTTAGAAAATATTTCATCCCAATCACATGCAGAGGTACGCACTGTTGATGGACAATAAATAGATAATATATATTCTAAATTTTTACAATTAAGTATTTGAGTACATACAATTTCAATATCTGTATTAGAAATGAGTACGGGGTATGAGCGTGACTTGATAGACCTATGAACTAAAATAGCTACACCGCCGAAATTATCGTACCTATCCTTCCTATATATATTATAACCACTTAATGATAAGCATTCTTCAGAATTTAACCAGGTCTCGCTAATTAAAGCTATATGAATATTGTCCTGCATGAGAAGTGCGTCAAAACTGTTAATTTTAGGTTTTAAGCTCTGTGAATTCCATTGCAAAATATTTATAGCCATACCTGTTGAATGTTGCTTACTACCCATTAAATATATTTATAAACAAGTCCATTAAACTATTACCACTGATAATGTTCATAATGAATGTTTTCACTTCTTCATATAGCTGTTTCACTATTAACATAATTTTGTTTTGTAGCGTTTCTTGAGATAATACTATTTCTTTAAATTTCATTAGTAACTTTCTGAAATTAAATTTTCTGCTTCCTCTATCACTGTACTGTCCGTCGCTTTCGTTGATTTCATCGTCTGATGTATAGGTTGTTTCCTCGTTATGCACTATGGTGTGAGTTTGCGTAGGATGTTCATTTTTTTTCTGTTTTATCTTTTTAGAAGTTACAACTTTATTTTGCACTAATTTATTTTTTGGTATTTCTTTTTCGGAATAACTCGACGAGATTGGTTCTCTGTGTACAATAGCTTTTGTTGCAACTACTTCACTATAAGATTTGTTTGTATTATTATTTATAGGTTTTTGGTTTTGAGTATGAGATGGAGTAGCTACCGTTACCACGTCATTTTTACCATTTTCCTGTATTTGAGGTTTTTCTAGATGTATTTGTAAAGCTCGTTTATATGTCACATTGTTTTCACACATCAACATACGTATTCTTTTTTCTTTTAAAAATAATGGACACGATCTATCTAATACAAAGTGAGTTCCTTTACAGTTAAGACATTTAATATCTTTTAAATCACAATTATCATGATTTTGTCCACATTTTGGGCATAACAGTTTTTTCAGTGGGCAATATTTTATTAAATGTCCAAATTTCCAACACCCAGAACACTGGGTGACGGGGAATACATACGGCTCAACTTTCAAGCGGCAACCATAGGCGTAAACATGAGTGGGAAGAATACGACTGTTAAATATTACCCTAACTGTTTCACATTTCACCCATTGCCCGTCAGAATTAAGTCGTCTTAATCTCATTATAGAAATGATCTCCTCTGAACAATCTAAACTGTCAATAATTTCCTTTTCCTCCATGTCTAAATCTATACCTTTTATAACACCGTATGAAATACGAGACTCCAAAGTCTTTCGACATCTATACCCCAATTCTAATATTTTAGCATTGTTTACTAGATTCTCAGCTTGAGTTTTATTTTCAAATGTTATTAAGGCCTTGTAGGGACTTTTATATTTAATGCTTAGAATATTTCCGATATTTTCTCCCTTCAACAATTTTGCCAAAGCCATTTGTTTGTAAATAGGTTCAGTTGACGAGATACTCACTTCTATTTCTTCTTCAGGGTTATTAGTTTCAATATCTAATAGTGTAAAAGTCTGATTATTTGTTGAGTTACTTCTTATCGGTCGCTTAGTCCTCCTCCTCGTAACTGTAGTGAAACCATCTTCGTTACTCTCTTCACTTTCCTCGCGCGGTCTTTTGCCGGAAGGTTGTTGGTAGGCCTCCGTGCCCAAATTATCCCACTCCAGCATTTGCTCGAGCTCTTTTTCACATTCTCTTATCACTTCATTATCACTCACATCACTCGTATATAAGTTTTTATTTAAATCACTTAAATTATTTTCGTCCATGACTACTTAATTTTAATGTGGGTATCTCGAAAAAAAATGTAACAAAAAAATATCTAACTTCATAATGCGAATACTAGATGTATTTAATAGATTACCCATAATTCACATAAAAAAAGGTCTAACGAAACCCCTTAATTTCCAGTTGTGGATCTAAACGACAGATACCTTCGCAAGATTACCATCGGCCAATCGCCTACAGAGAAAGGTTACACTCGCGAGACTGCGTTTGATATATCAGTAGCATCAGAGATCATGGCCATCTTAGCTTTGGGCACGGACGTTGAAGACATCAAGGAGAAGCTTGCCAGTATGGTCGTTGCTCTCGACAAACGTGGCAACCCTGTTACCGCTGATGACATTGTACGTGTATTAATTATTATTAGTTTTTTTTGTATGGATACCCCTGCAGAAACATAATTATACTTACTAAGTTGGATAGTCGTAATTAACCTACAAAATGTACTTTAAATTAATAATCAACTTATGTAACGAGCTTCTATCCCTAATTATAAAAAATATAATATAATAATTCAAAAAAAGAACACAAATTATTTTCTTGAGTGGACTGTAGTTTCTTAAATAAATGTCTTTAAATTCATTGCATTTAGTACAAATCAAATGGTAACCACCATCGTACTCGTGGGAACAATACACTCTCTTCAGGAAAGGCACGTAACTACGGTGCGGCAAGCCTAAAAATTCCTTTTCTGTAATCAGTTGTCTCACCATATATTTCTTACCTATCCAGGGTATGACGGGTGCCCTACTGGTTCTGCTGAAGGATGCTTTCGAGCCGACGCTGATGCAGTCCCTGGAAGGCACACCCGTGCTGGTGCACACGGGACCTTTCGCCAACATTGCGCACGGGTGCTCCTCCATCATCGCCGATAAGATCGCCATGAAGCTAGCCGGCGTTAATGGATATGTCGCCACTGAAGCCGGCTTCGGATCTGATATTGGTAAGTATTTGGATTTTATTTTGTTACTTTTTTACAGATGTACATACCAGAAAAGCCAAGCGAAAACGATTTGAAGTAGTTGACTGACAGCTTCATCAATTTGATTTTGTCTTACGCTCATCTCATATTGATAAAAACAAGCGAAGTTTATAAGTTGTTCATAACTCGTATACTTATATGAAACAGATATCATGTAAATGCAGCACTATATAACTGTTTATAATATAGTTTTACATAGTGTTTATTACTTACAGAAGTTTATATTATTTTTGTGACGGAGTAATTGCGTCTGTGCTAACTGTAATCACTAAAACCAAAAAATAATTTTTACAAGTTGTTTTTTTTTAAATTTATTTGTGGTCATTAATGCCTCCCGCTCGCATGTCGTTTGCGAAACGGAGGCCTGTAGTATCCCATTTTGAAAGCAACTTAAAAAATTAACAGCATACTTCGTGTATATATGTAAAGGTAAGAGATAGTTACTATGCGGTCCAAGTAAGAATGTAAAGTTCAGGAATGATGATGTCACAGACATGAAACTTTAATCACTTCTTTGCGTGTAGTTTGTCAAAAACTTAATTTTAAATGAAAACCTTAAACATTTTTACTGTTAATAAAAATAGGGTAAATATTGACAAATAAAATTTAAAAAAAGAATGTTTGTTAACACTCCTTTGTGGAGTGAAGTTGTCAGCGGTGCGGTCATATCTTTATTGTCCTCATTGTAGAGTAGCAAACAGTAAATCTGCGGAAAGCAGGAAGGTGGTAGAGGACGAAGAACCTTTGACCATGAACCTTTAATTCGCAAGGCCAGGTTATGAGCAGGTTGAAGTGTAGAGTTCAAATGGCAGTGAGAATGTTGCAAAGAACTGTTTATTTATAGTGTAGATTATGAATGTCAAACATTAAAATATGCAGGCATGGAGAAGTTCTTCGACATAAAGTGCCGAGCCAGCGGCGACCGGCCGCACTGCGCCGTGATCGTGTCGACGGTGCGCGCGCTCAAGATGCACGGCGGTGGGCCGCCCGTCACGCCCGGCGCGCCACTACACGATGTCTACGTCAAGGTAATATACACCACCAGCAATGTACTACCTGATGAAGTCCTCTATATAGCTCATTGTGTTTCACTTAGTCCAATGACGTTTCTTATTTGTTGTAAATTCTTCACTATAACGAAATGAAAATATGATATCCGCACTATAAATCGCTCTCGCTGGAACTTATATGAGCCACAAGTTAATTGAAACTAAATTTGGTGACAGAGTTTCGTATAACAATTATTTCAATAATCAATGAATATTAATTTCAGGAGAACATCGAGCTTTTGACCAAGGGTCTATGTAACTTGGGTAAGCACATCAGTAACGGGAACAAATTCGGAGTCCCCGTCGTTGTAGCGGTCAACAGACACGGGTAATTTGATGATGTAAAGTTGATTATTTCAAGATAAAGAGCACTTGCAATTTTCAAGATAAAAAGAAAGCCTTTTACGACACTGACTCTGAAAAGTGGTATTATTTTATGATTTCAGCAATGACACAGAAGCGGAATTGAACTTAGTGCGCAAGTATGCGGAGGAAAACGGAGCGTTCCGCGCGGTAATCTGTGACCACTGGGCGCGCGGCGGCGCAGGCGCACTCGACTTGGCTGATGCGGTTATTGCGGCCTGCGATACACCCAACAAGTACGAACGTTTTCCATTTTTCTCTCTTTCTCAATCCATTTTCCTGTGTCTATGCAATAAATGCTGGAATATAAATAAGCGTTAATCTTTAAATTTTTTTATACGGTGTGTTATTCCGACGCCTACTTGCCTTATTAACAAACGTTAGTTAAAAATTAAAATTATACTTCAACTCAGATGCACAAGCAAAAAAGATAACTAAATAGCTCTAGAAAAACTATAATAACATTGTTAAATAATTTTGTCACAGATTCGAGTACTTATACCCACTGAACCTACCCATTGTTGATAAAATAAAGAAGATTGCAACCGAAATGTATGGCGCTGGCAACATAGAGTACACACCCGAGGTTCTCGAGCAAATAAAACTTTTTACTGAGAAGGTATGTAAAAATAACTATTATCATGTCGTGAAATAGCATGATATTTGTTTTAGGCAATTTTGGTGTATATTTGGTAGGTCTGAGAATAAACCGGGTAATAAATAGGGTATTTTTATACCCCTAAGTAATAAGAATGGCAGAGATAAAATATATAATATTAAAAAAACGTTTTCTAAAAAAAATTTAATTTCTGTTGTGTCCTTTTGTTTTTTATTGTTAAATAAATAAATAAAATCAGCTAGTGATTCTATAAGAACAGCCCATATACGGCGACAGCAATTATACACCACATTCGAAAATATAACTATATAATATATTTGAATTTACAGGGCTACGATAAACTGCCCATCTGTATGGCGAAGACCTCAAACTCTCTGACGGGAGACCCCGCAGTTAAAGGCGCTCCAAAAGGATTCACCTTGAAACTGAATGGCATATTCGTGTCAGTGGGTGCCGGGTTTGTGGTTCCTATGGTGGGAGAGATATCAAAAATGCCTGGCCTGCCAACCAGGCCCAGTATATACGATATCGATCTGAACACTAAGACTGGGGAAATCGAGGGACTGTTCTAATTGTTCTAATATAATTGAGAAATATTATTTTACGAATTGTTAAAGGATTTATTTTGTTATTAAATGTTCCATAATCTCTCTCAGATTTTAATTTCTTATCCATGCGTTCATTTAAATGGTAAAGGCAGATAGGTTACCTATATGAAAGTAAGATATTTCAAATGGCGCGATACGATTTATATGATTGATATGAATGAAGTCTTTTCTTCAGATAGCGACGCGAGACTAGGCAGAGGTAAGCTCATTAACCTGGTTTGCAACATTTGCTTAAATCAACATTAGATTATAAATAAAAACAAAAATATTTTAACTTACATATTTATTAAAGTACAAGTTATTAATTAATTACAAATACTGAACCCTAAAATAAAAGTCGCGAATGATTCCAGGATATAACACTTTGGTACGGCAACTCTAGATCACACGACCGAATATGAAGTTAAACATTTTGACATTGGCATAATATATTCACATAAGAGTTAATTTTACGCTTGATGTGCGGTTGTGGGAACTTAAAAATCTTATGTTTATATTTGAATATAGTATATAGTCAATAGACTAAATTCGTTATGTTGTACTCTTAAAATAATTATGAATTTTAGATTTCATTTCACAGATAATAAAGTATATACGCTTTGCATTATAGTCATGACAATAAAAAAGAAGGACACGCTAAATCGAAATTAAATTCTAAATATACTAGTTCTATCACTGAAAATACAAAAAGAATAGCTGTGAAATTAATTTAAATTTGGAGAAGCATGTTCAATTTTCAACCTTATCGGAATAGATAAATCGCAACTGTCTCAAAAATTAAATGCTCTCGCCATGGTTCCGCGTGTTTTAAGTGTATACAATTGCCGCTCAAATGTCATCAGAAGTTGAAAAAATAAGAGAATATGTCTGAATGCCGTTGTACTGCTTTAAGATATATACTGCTTTTAAATATCATAATGACTCATATAATGAAGTCCATTACGTTGATAAATATTGTATAAAATATTCGTGCAGGTGAAAAAAAGTACAGCGAAGTAAAAACGGCATGTAAGAAAGGGACATCTCAATATATGTCGGTGTAAGCTTACTGCGATGCCCTTCTGTAAGTCACATATCGGAACTTTTGGTGTTCTGCTTCGACAATAAAATAATAACCATTTTTTGAAGATATAATAATAACGACTTAAATCTTTGAATATTCTATGGTTTTAAAAAAAACTGTCTAGGAATTTATCTTTTCTAATTTGGTATTCCTTTATCAATTTATATTATTCAGTACATTCAAAATAGGGTCCACGTGGAATCAATGTAGTGGCGTTCATAAATTTTAATTGTGACAGCCAATTTCTTTATATAGTTCAGGGTTCAACGGCTTCGTCCACTTCGTTGACTATGGTCGTTGGCTGGAAGGTAGGCTGGTCCTCGTCATCAGAGTCAGCGGCGGGGTGTGATGCTACAAACCGCTCGGGCTCTCGAGACTGGGCTGAGGACTCGGTGCCAGGGGCTGAATAGCCGCTGGTTTGCTGCAAAAATTAATAGGATGGTTTAGTTAACCCAATGTTCCGTGTTTTATGTTTTTTTTATAAACAAATTATGTCAAATCCTGCTTATAATAACTTGCTCCTCAATCATCAAAATTTTAAACTGAATTAAACTGTGGTGATAGTGGCAGGTTGTCAGGCGTTCTAAAAAAGGGCCAACCACCATCCATGCTAGCAGAAAATTGCCAGATTTATGATAAAAAGGTCTCCAAAACCATGGAGCAATTACTGTTGCTTTTGCTATAAACATTTAAAACCATACTTATATACTTATGTTAGAAGGCGTCGCTCCGCCTCAGCGAGGTATAAGCCTAAAGCGTACTGACCTGGTGCTTGTCACGGATGGTATCGACGTACATGTCGTAGACGTAGCGCGCCATGTGCGGCATGTCGCGCACGCGCATCACTAGCGGCGCGGGCACCGCGGCGTTGACGGCACGCTGCGCCGGGTACCGTTCTCCAGGCACCAGCTCTAGTTCCAGGGGACGTTCTACGAGCTGCCGAAATCAATCAATCTTTATTCTTATTTGACTTTTAACACAATAAGTAGAATGTATTAAATTCTAATCATATCATTATTATTTACATGTTGTTTTAAATTTAAATGTGGCTAAATAGGTTTATTTAGTCACATTTAAATTTAAGCAGCACCCTTTTTATGACAAATAAAATATTTCATTTCATTTTATAAGTAAAGTGTTTTCCGTTTTTTGCCTCTCTTTCAGTCCAATTGAATATGAAACGGACAGAAAAACTTTTAGGAACGTTAAATTAGTTGACACTTACATTAAATAAGACACATACATGAACGCGGCCATTTTAAAAACGACAAATGGTGTCTCCGTTTTGTCTTTTTTTGTTCAGATTGTGAGAATTGTACTGATTTTAAATTTGATTTTAGTTCGTGTACCATAGATTCGATGCCAGGTATCCTGATGCTGAAGTACATTGAAACCTATATTTAGGTACATTCCATCTTATTCTTTCGATAAGATTGAAAAAAGTTCGGCTACAACCTACACATTGTTCATTAAGGTACATGACATTACCTTAATGAATGTCATAAAGTGTATGTTTTTAGAATTATCAAAAATCTTTTCATGTGTTTGTTTCAAAAAGATTTCTTTAAAACTGTTTAATTTTTGAGACTTCTAATTTTGAGGTAGAGTAGGTAGGTACATATTAACATCAGTTAAAGTTTCTTAACAAAAACACTATGGCGTGTATCATATCAAAATAACCAAATCTTAGTATTGTTGCTGACGAATAAACAGTTATAAAAGGTAGAATAAGAAATGCGATTCATTCAACAAACATTTTCACATCCTGCTCTCCTCTACACACATATTTCCTGTATAATATAATTTAGTTGCACACGTGTTGTGTATCCAAAAATACTCAGGATACTTATAGACTTTAAACACACATAAACGTCGATAAGGTACCGAGAAGTACAATGGGTGTACTCACAAATATAAACAAGGCACACTTTGCTCACGATACGGGGAACCGTTAGAACAGACGATTGTCTTGATACACATCTTTCCCGATGAGGCAACCCTAGCTAATATAAAAGAAAATATCTGAATTAATGATTCAGTTGGCGGATGACCTTAAAGTTCGTTAATAGATTAATAGGCAATCTATTCTATCTATTCTAGGTCATCCGCCAACTGAGTCAGGAATTCAGATATTTTCTTTGCTCCCGAACCTGTTTGAAGATCTTTGGTGAATCACTGTGTTCAGCAGTCACTTGGTAGATATGATAAAGGAAAAAGATCTAACTTTTGTCACAAACTCTAAAAATGTACTTATGACATATTATAATCATTGAATAATCTTACTGATTTTAAAAGGACATATAATTTGTAATCTGTGAAGAGAATTACTGCTGACATTATATAAAACTAAAATTATGTTATTTTCCTCTTTTCACTGTAATCCATTACGAAAGGTCTAGAATTTGATTTTTAGAAAAACTATGTTAGTAAAACGCCAGTTATAGTAAATATGTTTTCAGATGCGCTTTTAAAATAAGACAAATATGATAAAAATCGACGTTTAAGAAACAATGACAAAATCACGTCACCACTACCAAATCTTACTGGTCGTATTGCAAGGAAATACTATCTAATTTAATCATATAAGTTTTAGTTCGGGAGTAAATGGGTAGGAACTTTAGATTTGGCACTTGAGATTTCTATCTACGTTTATAAGATTTATGTTTAGATTACGTTTATCTGGTTCCCAGAAATAAGCTTTGTGATTTAGCGACATAAGTCACTGCATAATTGTGTTCTGCGTTTTAGCTTATTATAAGCAGGGCTGCAATAAAGGGTTGCAATAAAGACATTAATCAATGTTACTTTAGCTCTGTATAGCGACTGTATAGGTTCTGTAATTCATAGTTTGTACTTTATCTAAATTTGCTTGGAGAGTACAATCATTTGAATATTCAATATTGTACTTTAGTTTATACATACACAAATAAATTTGGAAGCAACCGATATAATAGGTTGCAATTAAGAATTCATTAATGTTTAAGAAGCTCTCACGACTGATTAGTTGCTTCAATCATAGTTCGCGCTGTCTCTAACAATGATTCAAATGTTCTGATGAATGTATAAACAACTTGCAAACCCAATATTGTAATTTAGTTTAAACAATAAGCAATAAATTTTTAATAGCAATGAAAATGATGAGTTAGATTTCATGTAATTTTTTTCTTTCTCAGTAGTGGGGACAGTGTATGTTTATGAAGTTATCTGGTAAGATTTCATTGGTTTTTAAATATAAAATTTTAAATAAAATTTAACTGCACAAATACTTCAGTATATACATCACGTGATTACAAATTTTAGTAAGACACAGATATAATGTATGCGTCAATATTGATTTCCCTTTTATTGTAGACGTGTTCATAACGTAACAAAGTTTAAGCCCAATGATTTTTGAAAGACCTAAACGAGTTTTGCATCACAGAGTCGGAATTGTTTGTGAAAGTGATTGACAATAATCACTTTTTAATAGAAAAGTCATTCAATGTCAAATGTCAATCATTTTGCATTCCGTGCATCAAAGTTTGGGAATACGCATGTCATGCAGCCATAGATACAAATTCGAGAATCCTGCAAATTTGTATGAACTCAAGCATGCTCGTTTTTACTGAGCCATGTAACTGTCAGATTTAGTACTGCTATATTATAGTATATAGAATTATTATATATTATATTATAGATAGATTCAGTTATCTTAAAATATTTTATAATTTAGTAGCGCAAGTAAATTATAAAAGTCATACTTTGGGTGCTGAACATAATGATATGCGTGACGAATTACGGACTAAGAACAAATTTAATTGTGTGCTTTGCGACGATTGCGAGACAGTCTGTCGAGTGGGCAGTGATCCTGCCAAAACCAGAAGCTTTAGCTACGAGTGAGTAAGGACATCTTAAGGAAATCTTTATGTGATGATAATAACCATTTTTTTACTAGTCCCGATTGCTGGTATGTTTATTAAATATTATTTATAGGTGTATAGTTTACTACATAGTACGATCAACTTACGCTTTTTGTATAATAAAGAATCGATTAAATAATTACCAAATTTTAATCTTGTTTATACAGGGGCACCTTCGGTAGTTATTGGCGGAATTTTGTGGCAATCAATTGTGTCCTGTATGTATTGGCTCATGTAGTATACCAATATTTTTGTAACATTTGTCATGACGTTTAGAAGTAGGTACTTACTTGATTAAAGGTAGGCTGCAGCTCAAAGCAGTTCCTGAAGAGGTTGGCACGGGCGAACACGTAAAGCCCAAGTCGTGCGCGCGACGCGGCCACGATGAGCCGGCGCAAGTCACGGACGTGGCCTACGGCGCGTGTGCGCACCAAAGACACCAGTGCTATGTCGTTCTGTTGGCCTTGATACTTGTCCACCGTTGTCACCTACAAATGTCCATGACAATAGAATAAAAGAGAATTCGTACAATTCTAACTAAATAAACGGCTGATAACAAATGGTGGTTTCTCTAATATTATTGCCATTTATTAAACTTGGTGCTAGTGATAATACGTGATGGATTAACTTTGATAAGGGGGAAATCTTTGTAGATCAATTCTTCAGTGAGAAAATCAGGTATAACATTTATTTTATTTGGCGCAAGTCAAACGAATCCTTTCCCCGGTCCCAACTCACCAAGTTGTGAAGTCAAGCAAATCAAGCGATGACTGTGATTCAAACTTACCGTTAAGAAGTTAAACAAAGCAAATCATCTTAATTAATCATCTAAATTAACTGGTGATGTTGTAGATATTAAAATTTGTACAACACCATCACTCATCGTCATCTAAAAAACGCATATTCATGGCATCAAATTTAAATAAATGAGGTGTAAGGTTATTAGACCACGCTGACTATCTGCTGGTAGGTGAGTAAAAACAGTCTTCCGATGCAAGGGAATAGGAATATAAATTTTGATTAAAAATAAAATATAAATCAAGACGCAAATCGGTTTTGATACTATTATTTAGTACACATTATTCAAAACGGCAAGCCAGCGAGCTACCTCGTACATAAATGTTACTTCCAAACAGAAACGTAAATCAATAAAGTTCAATTTAAGCGCAATACCATGTGTTTGTTTTGCAGACCGCTAATAGTGTTGACTCAATGATGTACGGAATTGGATGCTATAATGTCAGTACATTCAAATTGGGTTTTATCAACGAGCTAAATGGTTTTCCACATCTGTTTTTAAATTGATGATATCAGTCACACTTAAGACTACTGTATACTAGTGCATATGACTGATTTTTAGGATTCTGAACATTTTCCTGGGGCTAATTTTAGTAAATGAGCCCACAAAGAATTACGTCATCAGATAATTGAAATACATTCAAATTTAAAAATAAATATCCTATGACATTTTTTGAGTATGACCTTGGGAACAAAGGAACTATAATACTAGAACTTATAAGGAAGGAATAATACATAAGAATTTCATTCATAGATTACAAACTACTCAAAATAAATAAGTTTTAGAGATTGATGTCACAAGATAACGTGGTTGATTTTCTAGAAAGTATTGTAACCATACTATCTTTTCACGGTACAGTGACGTTATCGATCTAAGATAACTGTATAGTGTGTTACATATATTTGTATTTACCAGTATTGTGAATCATTACCAGTTTCAAATATATACTTTTTTCCCTAGCTATTTTTGATTTTGTGATGTAAAGCTTCAGCATGACATAGACATACTTAAATAATCGATGAACCAACAACTCAAGATGTTGGCTTGGATTTCTTAATCTTACAATAGTTAGTTTCCTTTGTTATCATAATTAAAATATCAAAAAGCCCACATCAATCTTTTTTGGTTATACATAATCCCTCCGAAAGACTAAAGATTCGTATTACCCAGTGAACGGGTATAAAAAATATCATAGCTTTAGAAGACAGTTAAGATATTTTTTATTTATTGCAGTGTTAAAGTGTCGTTGGTTCGTTTGTTGTACGTAATAACAAATATTCAAAACAACAGCTAATATTAATTATTATTAACTTTAGAACAAATATTTTTTATAGTTGTATAATAGCAAATGCAGTCGGTAGTGGTAGTATAACTTACTTTATGCGGTCGGCCAATGAGCGGGTTTTCAGCGCATCTCTTGTCAATGACGTCTCGTATGAGATGTTTCTGTCCATTGTAAGTGGTGAGAATGGATACGCGCTCTGAAGGCCACCCAATAAGACGCATGTACATGAATACAGCTACCACGTACTCCGCTTCTGCGAGATTCTGAAATACAGAAATAGATGTTAAACAGATTCAGGTCACTTTGGCCTGTTTCACACTTACATTTTCGTGATATTTTGGTGAAGAGGATAGGTTTCGAATTTATTTATTTACACATCTCATCTCCGCTCTCGTCTCTTCATTGTTTCTCTTCTCTCGACTCTGTTTCAACAGAGCAGAGGGAAGAGATGTGCGGCGTTTCTACAAAATACGTCGCACTGAGCCGAGCGGGAACTAGAAGATGCGCAGAGTCCACAACTGCTCTTTGCTATTCTATGCCATTTGCAACTTACTATAAAAACCACTACAGGTTAAGTTCTCGCCTAAACCTTTCCCTTACAGTGAATTTATTGGGCTCTAGAAAATAAGTATCAGCAATAGTATGTGAATTGACTTTCAGTCCATAATAGCACGGGCTCTAAGGGGCTTTGTTTTTTTATCATATCATACCAAAAAACCGCAGATAGATTATTAAAACGCGGCATTAATATTTATAGTTACCTGATAGAAATAAGGGCTAGGCTCAGTTTCGCCTGCCCCGTTAAAATCATCCACGTTGATGAGTTGAAAGTCGAACCTGAGACCCGCATTAGCTGCGCGGTACTCCGGAAGCCGAACCACGTGACCAAGGTCACCAAGGGCGCGGTATCTCCACCGATATAGATTGCAAATGCTGTAAATAAAAGATCATGTTGATATTGAAGTAAGAAAATTAAATGACCACTAAGAGGTGCGGTATTAGTTCTGTTTACACATGAACTTTGATTGTCCTTCTGGGGCAGGAGTAGAACAGTCAGCCTCAGAACTAGACATTTTACCATGCTACGCCACCATACTTTAAAATTGATTGTTAATTCCAAGGTATATCGTAATTCCGCCTTACAAACGATACTAACAAAATAAAACAACTTTGAACATAGTATTGTGCTCCAGCGGGGAAGTTATTTAAGGATTGTTTTGCGAGCACGATATTTTCTGCTACGTAATTAATACAATAGTCCCCTTAGATTTTCACAGGTTAGAGGATTAGCCATAGTCTTATCAATCATTGTCAAAATAAGTCATCACGGCCTATATATGTCACACTTCTGAACTAAATGGGACAACTTAATGACAAGTTTTGAAGAAAACAGAGGGCAAGTCTATATAAAGAGCGATAACACGCGCACGTACACCAAACATAATTTAAGAAAATGATAAAGTACGACTGTTGCATATGAAATAAGTAAAATATTTCATTATGATACAATATGCAGAAAATAATACAACTTTAAATTAAAGTATTTGTTCATAGAAATGTCATTCAAATCTATCGTAGTTTTTTGATAATTTTGTTGAACTTTTTTGTACTTTAATAGGACATGTTCTAATTCATATCGTATTGTCACTTCCTCCCCGTATATAATTAGGATCGAGGCAGACAGAATTGTAATGTTTAAAACAAAACTAAAAACCGTCTTGAAACACTAAAAAGGCAGGTTTTACTTTTGTTTAAAACTTTTTTCGCCAATTTTGAGTGGTAAGTTTCTAAGATCAAAATTAGATGGGTGACCGTCATTATTATCGACTTGCCTGTATGTTTGTCCTTGGGTAAAAATACGCGAATAGTTTTGAAACAAAGTATCATGAAAAGTCGAAGTTAACAAAAATGCTCATAAAATAAAAACTAGTGGGCCAAAGTGAATTAAATGTTTATGGGACCAATTAATGACAAATATTCAACAAAAAGAAACACGTAAATCGGTGTATATACATAAATAATAAAATATGTACCATACAAATTGTGAGCCTTCTCCTTTTCAAAAATCAAAAAGAAATTGATAGTAAAATATCATTACGATATTCTTATTAATGTATGACAAAACAAAGAGCGCAATGGGTGAAACTCGCGATTTTAAATTTACACAAGACGACAGGACAAGGACAGACATCCTTGAATGACAATTTCATTCTTATATTTACTCCTTAGCTCCTTATACAATAATACCCCTCTAACTCCCTATTTTTAGTCTCTATGTCGTGGCGAAGATTATTTGCGACGTAGTGAACAGAGGCTTTGAAAGAATGCATTGATTAAATTATGAGTCAGTATGAATTAGCATGAACGCTAACTACACATGATAAATTATTAAAATTTATCATGTGTAGTTAGCGTTTTAATAACCAAGCCATGTTCACATTGCAGACCCAAAAATTGCCCTCTTACACCTCTTTTCAAGGAGTCTATATTATAAGAAGGATAAGGAAGGCACGTAGAACACGTGCTGGTTTTTACCGGCACTTTATCCAGGCTCCATTCCATTCTAGAATCTCAGGATGTGTGTTGCATAAGAAACGAGTCATGATGAGCATGACGTTGAGCTGTACACAATTAATTAATGACTCCTTCGACCTACACGGCATAAATTTTTTGTTATTTTATATCAATACCTTGGTCTAGCACGTCCTTGTGCATCGAGTTCAACATAAGGGACACCAAGCCGCACCATCCTCGTGAAAAGACTCTGTTCCATGTTGCAGTACTTCTGGAAGGCCATGTTCTTGACCACTGGCGGTAGCTGATGGTGATCCCCGATCATAATCCATCTCTTCAGTCTAGAACGTCCGTCTTGAGGGTTTTGTAGTAGTAGTGGTATGAATGTTTCTATTTCTAGAATCTGGGCCGATTCTTCCATCAGGATATTGTCGTATTTAAAACCTGTAGCCAATGTATTTTATTTACGAACGCAGAATTTCACTGAAGTTAGTAAAATTTAAATAAGTTTTGATATTTAAATTAAACTTAGCACCCTACATAGATCGAACATCAGGAAGAATTTTATATTAAAAAAATATACAAACTAGATTATTTAATAACATGTCCTAAGGTTGGAATTGAACCAGCAACCTCACAACATGGGGGGTCGCTCTGGCACCTGAGCTACCCAAAATTGTGCAAGACTAATGTTTTTTTCTGTTCTGTCTGATTTGCATTATAAGCTAACGTCTACCTCAGGACATTGACCATTGGATATTTAGCCAAATATAACATTGTTAAATTTAATTTTGCATCGTTTATTAGCTACCATGGAAGAAAAACCCTTGAAAAATATACTACTTACCCATTTGCACTAGTTCAGATCGCTTGAGTGCGGCGTGTGTGCAAGTCATGGCTATGATCTTGGCTTCTTTCACTAGGAGGTACTTGGAACGGTCCAAGCCAGACCGTAGGAGCTCGAACGCACGGAACTCTTCCAGTTCTTCGAATATGTGATCTATATATCTGAACATTAAAAAGCGTAATGTTTTTATTAAATTTATTTTTTATTAAAAATTATTAGTTACCAAGATATTCATGAAATGCTTTAAAGGTTGGTGGTAGGGCTTTTTCTAAGTCGCTTGGCTAGCACTACCATCTTACCGGAGTCTGCCACCATAACAATAATGTTAAAAGCATTGTTGTGTTCCAGCAGTTCAAGGTATAAGCCAGTTCCTCTGTGGTTGAGGAAACCCGGTGTAATTCTCATCCTTCGTCGGCCTTATCTTTACTTACTATCCGGTGAAATGACGGCCAAACCATAAAGCTTTCTTTTTAATTCAATTTTGAAGAAATAGTGAGATAAACCAGACCAAGTGTTTTATTGAATTTACCTATAGCAACTTTTGGCTATCTCCATGTCACCGTCATAAGACTTTCCAGGGAAAAGTGGCTTGGGAGCATCGTCGAAGAACTCGTGGAATGGAAATTCTTTGCTGATCGTCTCTATGGACTTCGACTAAAAACATAAAGAGATGTTAATATATTAATACGTATGTGATTTTGAGGAGTTTTGAAATATTCATTTTTCAGGTATTTTTTATATTTTTTTGAAAGTTTTTTAAAAATAATTGATAGCAATTTAAACTTTCATAGTTAAAACAAAATAACTTAAAAATAAAAAATCATATGGAAATACTGTGTTAATAACACATATATTCTAAATAACTTAAGTAAAGGGAATTACATTTCTTTCTTCACCCATCAATTTAAGGCAACTGCCTATTCCGACCATTGTTTATACTTTTTAGCACTAACCTGATCTCTGGAACATTTTTCAAGGAAGGTGGACCATCGAGGCCGCACATGATATACATGGAAGTGGTGCGCCAATTCACATGTCGCTCCTGCGTCTCCGCCTGCATCCAAAGTACTTTGCAGACGGCCAACTAGTTGCAATAGTTCCAATCGCTTGGCGAGGACATAGTTCACACGACCGTATCTAAGTAAAATAATAAGGCCATTAGTTTATTGAGAAAAAAAATATTTTTTCTTAGAGAAAGACATTGGGATCGATTAATCAGGAAACAATATTGTGGTTTCACCTTAAGTTATACTAAATAAATTATATTAGAGCAACATTATTGATTTGTGAAGCGTAGATACATATGGAACGAAATATAATCGATAAAGAATTAACTGACTTTTTATTATAAAGTGTCTAGGCTGAATAAGTAAATTTCAAATTTCAGAACTATATTGAAAATGCACTTCATTCCAAGACACTGTAATAAGTATTTAGTCTAATTTGATTTTTACCTTTAAATAAATAATTGACCTTTAATTACATATTAATTAATATAAGGCGTTATTTATAATTCTACTTTAAATTTAGTTAAAGTAGAATTATAAATAACGCCTTATCTTATGTCAGCATGGCTACAAAATTATTTTCTACACATTTGAGAGAAGACGCCATTAAAATTAATATAACTATAAATTGCTTACGTTATATATGTAAATTAATATGTAAATAAATATCAAATAGTAATTTACTTATCATATAGAAGCTCATAAACATATAGTAGGAGTGGCAGATATTATAATATGAATGTCATCGAATTGTCATCATCGTGTCATCGTTTATTCATCACATCAATGATCATCAAGTAGGAGTGATAATAAATCTCTTTATTCAACGGAAAACAGCCACAACAAATAAACTATCAAAAGTCAAAAATATCTTTATTTAAATACACTCATTTACTAAGTTCTTTTAAATCGTCATAACAGAGAATATGTATGAGAAAAATAAACAAATGTAATTAAAGGTAGTTGTGATAACTTTAAGTGGGTATTAACCGGGCATTTACAACGTGTCCTAGTTATAGAATTTAAATATGTATCAGAATGTTTTATTATAGTGAAAGAAAACCACACAATTTATTATTAAAACATAAATAACAGTGTGATTACTACGTATGACCACATCTCGATAAATTTGTTTTATAAGATTAAAACCCGGTTTTTCATATACCGTAATGGTATATAGTTGAGAACCGAGCTATTTAAACAATACTCGTGGTACTGTGATGGTGCTATAGAATAATTCAAGTGTATAAACCGTCCACTAACTTGATGTTTCTTAAAACTATTCCTTCCCTCTCATTTCGAATTGGAATGAAAGGGAGTTATCTTATCTTATCTTATATTTTTTCGTTTATTCTGGCATCAAACAAACATTTGGTATTTTAAGCAATGAAGTATATTTTCTCTAAATTCTAGGTAGTTATAATATAAATATCAATAATTATTTTCCATTGCGGATTGTTTGTAAATATTCAATTATATCTATTTCATGTTTTCTTGCGATTGATTGAATTGATTATTATCAATGTAGTCAAAATAAGAATTGGAGGTCACCACTGACTTATTTCACTCCATAATGGAAGAACAAACAACTTAATTTAATACTTACCGTATTTCTATTTTGAATAATGAGACATTTTCAATAGTTAGTGATACAAAAAAAAATGTAATTAATTGTAATTTTGTTGTAACATGTTTGGCAAACCATACATAAAGTTCAGAGTTGAAGTTTCATGTGTAAACGGTCAAAATTTGTTAACAACTCCCCCTATTCTAATTTTGACCGCAAAGTATGCTGGCTAAAAAGAGCACATAATGCATTACGCAAGGATTTTTTTAGTTGCGTGATTTCTTTATGAGAAGAGTAATTATTATCCATGGTCGTTATTTTTTCAGTTGAAGCGAGGTAAATAAAATAGCGAACAAACCTTGAGAAGTCTTTATCAGTCTGCAGAGCTTCTTCACCGTGTCCAAGACGCAATAAGTGCCGTTCGTCCACGTCAAGCTCAGCCACCTTCTCAAACAACTGATTCAGCGCCTGGTTACTATGTGTCACCACCAATGTCCTCTGTGACGGGAAGTTGTGGTACAGGTTCGATATTATCTGAACAGCCACATCCGTTTTACCTGATGGAAGTTAAGTGTTTTTAATTTGAAATGTCATATTTGGTTGTGTAATTTTTGGTGAATTATTATTATGCTAAAATACTTTCATTTATTTAGGTATGTGCAAGGAAGCTAAAAATTTAGTACCGAAACCATTTTTAAGGATGCCTTTGATTAGAAATGATGTTTGTTTAAATATTAATTTTGATTCTAAACTCAGATGATGTCTGCAGATTAATTAGATATAGATAACTTAAACGATTGACGATCATCAATTTATTAATAAAGTATAATCATTGATTACTTCTCAGAAGATTATGATCATAGATTTTTCTAATAAATTAGATATTCGTAGGCGGTATTATTCGAATCTGACGTAACAATAAAATGATTATCAAGACAAGGTTTATAAGGTGTGTCAAAGTGGTGGTGTACATATGATGATGCTAACTTGACGATATTGACAATTTATGATTACAATATTCCGTCATCATTACTTGGCAATATTATCAATACCATAAAAATAAGGCATTATAAATAATTTAATAAAATATGCAGTATGTTGTCTAGAATTGTCTTAAAGCAGTGACCGAGATCAGCCTCTGTTGTTTTGTAAGTAGATCTTCCATTATGGTTTGTAGTTGCTGACAATACTTATCTGTAATTATCTTTTGATCAGATTTTACCGGCATCACAATTAATTTTTTTCTGAATAAATTTTCGTTTGAGGCAGGATATTTAACTTTTATTCTTCATTATCTACTTTGGTCTCGTGCCGACCACGGGGCTTGTTCTATAGGTCGAAATTTTGGGAACGAAAACGGTGAAACCACAATCGTACCGTGTTTTATTTTGCGAGTCATCGTTAATCCTTCGAGCTGTTTCTGCAGCACAGGTGCCATGGTAGAACTCGTAATCGTTAATATAGCGATATTTAATGTTTTCAATTATGCAAGATGCATGACGCCAAAGAAAAAAATAATTATGAAAAAACAAATGACTGTTTTGGAAACTCAAATGTATCTGCTAAATAGATTTATAAATTAGAATTGGGAATTCTTATCCGAAGAGCAGATATTTTAGATCAATAGTATCTACTAATGAAACATGCTATGTTTCTTATACTTAAAACAGTTTAACTGCTTTGACAGCAAATTGCTGATCTTGACCGTATTTTGAATACCAGTAAAGAGCAACCTGAAATATATTATATTTATTTCAAAATATGCATATTTTGCTTATTATATCTGTTCTTTTTGGATTATTTAAACAGCTGGAACATCAGACGTATTCTGTGGCCGATAAGGAGTACCTCACAATAGTGTTTCTGTTAACTACCATATGTAGGTCGTGACCAAAAATAAGCCTGCATGATTCATCGCCAGAAGATGTGAAATGTTTAAGATAGGAAGAACAATGGTTCTTTAAGAATTGTGAGTACAGTAGCCTGCCTTATATGATTGAAATTCAAGTCGTTAGGCAATTCTTACATGTGAGTCACTATTGTATTTTGTATATAAGGTTTTAAGCGACTCTGACATCTGACATTTACTTATAAAAGGTGGTTATGATAAGGGTGTTATATGCTTATACTAAGAATAATTATTAGCTAAGATTAACGACATTGTAAATCTTAACTTATAAATTTAGTGTAACGTTATCATCTCTATCTCTATCTCCATCGTTATTCTAGACGCACAATATGGCAAAGTTGTATTTCATAGACAAACTTGAAATAAAAATAAAATAAAAAATTGTCTATCAATGCTTATGTTACTTGTCACTTTGTCGTTTTGATGTAAGTTTTGTTTCGTTTGTTACTGGCGGATTCCATAAGGACTGCGCCAATAACCCAAGAAGAAAGTTTTACGTTCGTGTAAGTTTGGCGCAAATATTAAATATTCTTTCAAGTTTCTTTAATAAAAATAACGGATACAGCTCAGATAATAGCAAATACGACAAAACGTTACAATACAGGTAATTGGGAAAAGGAATATAAGGTAATTAACACTGGCTCACGGCAACCGCTTTGACCAACAAGCCAGCCAGCGTTGGGACAGGGTGGTTGAGTCATGGCTATGAAAGCCTGCGGGTTGTATGTAGGCTGTTAATGATAAATGACCACGATGAAGTCTAATACGATACATAAATAATACCGAGTTTTATAGAGAATCCTAGAATAGATATGTTTATATTTAGGTATTAGGTATTAGGTATATAGGTATTCTCAAATATCATTATAATGACTATGCCAGACATAAACTAGGGTAGGGGTATAAGTTTAGAAATAACTTTTCATAGAACGTTTCACCCGGGTTTTATCATCTAGTTTTTATACACCGAGTTTGTTAGTTGAGATTTGTTTATTCCAAATTTATTCTTAATTTAATTTATAAACTCCATTTATAAGTAAGGTCGTAAGTAGGTAATATATGCAACCTTTAGGTTCCATATTTTTTTTTGTTTAAGTCTAAAAGGTATATTTAGAGAAATTAATTTCTTTATCATTAAAAATAAAAGCAGCACTGTTACTTAGTGGACGTTGCGTATTTATTTACAAAGTAATATATAGACCAGGTAAACATTGTATAACCTACAACCTGCCACGAACGCCTTCTATTAAAAATATTATTATTTATTTACTTTTCTTAAGGACTTTGGACGCTGTTATTCTGTTTTTTTAAATATATTCTAATCGATAAAGTCGTTATGAGCTTTAGCGAAACTAACTAAAAGCTATAAATTTTTATACATAAGAGAAAAATATTCTACTACTATCCATCATTGGTTTGATTTTGTTATTAATCCTTTAAAGAGAATTCTCTGAGTTTTAAGATATAAATCATTATAACACTCCATGTGTTTTTGTATGAAAGCCTCTGCCCAGCTGGGACTAGTTTATGCTGTTGATGATGACGATAAAATTATTAAATAAATTTTCAATAAAAAAAATATCAAAAAGTAGCACATTCAATCAAAGTGCACTTATTTCTTCCTATAGACTACACATAACCAAGTCGTTATTTTCACCGATAAATGTATAAGAAACTCGGTCTGAAGGTCACCAGGCAAATAACTCACGCCAGGAGGGTTTGGCTATTTATAGAGTTCAGTTTTGTATTTTTTCCTCTCGGGAGCGTCGAAATCTCTTAAACTAGTTAAAACTCGCAGATTTTTCAAGAGCAAAAGGTCAGTATGGTGTCGCTTCGTATTTAAAATAAATTATGTTAGTGCATACATTATAAATAATTTATTACGATTTGCCTTGCAAACTAAAACCTATCAGCCACATAGGTTGGTTGATCGTTTCCTATCATTCTACATTAGTAGAAAATATCCTGTATATTTTAATAAAATGCTATATACTTAAACTTTACTTCCGCACTCATAGAGCAAAATTTGGACTTGTTTGAATAAATATTGCATTTAAGATACCATTTAAGCCACAATGACTTTTGTATAAAGCAATCTGATAGAAAGTACAAGCCATAAGAAACGTAAACGAATTAGGATGAAAGTACTAACCAGTTCCAGGAGGACCGACGACCAAAGTGAGGCCTGGCTGCATCCCTGACCTTATGGCTTCCACTTGGGTTGGTGTGAATAGTATATTATTTCTGGAAAGAAATATGAAGTTGAGATCTGACACAGCATTTGTGCGTTTACTCTCGATTTTCCCTTAACATTCTATATACTCTTGTCTCTCAGCGGATCAAAAGCTACAAATTTAGTGTTTTCTACAAATTCGACGAATTATCAAACTTAAAAAAAAAACCATAAACAATTAATAGAATAGACGTGACTGGGGTAAAGATATTAGACAATAAGTGCCTTCTTGTAATAATATTCTGCGGATGTTGCAGCGAATATCCTCAGTAATAGCAAGTTTTAGCTTAAAACAGTAAATTATGTAAAACAATATACTAGTAATAATGGCCACACATGCAATAAATAGCTACCTATTTATTCAGATGAGTGTATATTATTTACTGATGTCAAATTCTTAAATTAATAATTATTGATTACGCTTGATCAGGTAGTATTAATAATACTGTTTATCAATGAGTTAACATTACCCATACAAATAACTAAATACGATCCACAAGGTCTGTGTAATAATTCATTATACAAATCATGTTTCTTTTAATGTCCAGGTCTTGTTTTAAATTACGAACAAATTCTGTCACGTACTTACAATACCACTTTATGTATAATACATTGCTTAACATATTAGCGTGCGCCCGCGCCGGTTTCTCATAAAACAATGGTTTTAGTTTATTCCTAATACAAGTCTTCTTTAGTATAAAAAATTGCAATAGAGAATCTCATTGAACACCTCTCAAAGTGAATTTACATAAACTTTAACAAATTCCAATATATTCTGTAGTTTTTTAATTTTTCTTTAATAGAAAGATCAAGCAAATGACTCCATTGTGAATGTATGCACTACACTAGCCATCATGATCTTGCCGACCTGCATTGCGCCTCTTTTGAAGGACCTAGGTTTGTAAGAAGAGAAAGCGTGTGCTGGCAAATTCCATTTTTAGTAAATATTAAATGTGTAAAAATAAAATTTCAATAATGAGGAATTTAAAATAAATATTTAAAACCCAGTGCGAACACGATTTTCCTATAAGTCAAAATATGCTTTAAAATTCATGCATATCGCCAGGCTGCTACAATAATACTAATAGTCAACCAATACTAATTATTCGAAATTCAAATTAGAAGACTTTTGCTATGACCTGAATCTTATGGCCCGATTTTTTAAAACAGTTAAAATTTTTCGAAAAACTGAAATCAATTTACGCGAAAAATGCACAAAATATTGATGATAATAAGTCATAATATAAATTTTCAGAAAAATTCTCAAGGAAAACTCTCAGAGTACTCTATATGTCATACGTACTTTTTGGGTTCGTTGTACAAGTATGGTCCTCGCTTGGGCTGAACGTGTGGCTCGACTTTGATAATTTTCCGCTCCTCGTCTTCGTCCATAGCTTCGTCACCAAGCTGCTGCTTACGAAGAACATTCTCGAAGGTCAGCCTGATATACAAGTAACACTATTGGTATTTGGTAACTGGATTTGAAAGGTATATGAGTATGTTGGTATATGTATGATACAACGTTTGATTTCACCTCTCATATCTGTTATGATTGTAAAATAACCTAATAAGTAAGTAAATTACAAAAAAAATATCGTTTATTAAAATGTTAATGCATGTTTAATTTGTTTATCGTTTAATTGTCGGAGGGGTGGAAATAATGCACCGTTCAATGAATAACAATTACACCATGACTTATGCAACAGGGAGTATAGAATATATAAATCATAAAGACTATGTTTCATTCGAAATTAAAATGGTTATAAATAAGAATAGCAGTTAGGCTATAAAATATGTCATATATCATACTTGAATGGTCTGACAAGCTTGCGTGGATCATCGGTCTGCACTTTGATCTCGTAGCCGGGGAAGCTGTTCCTCAAGTGCTCCATGTCCAAGAAGGTGTCATTGAAGTCCAGCGTGGGAATTTCATTTGGCATCCTACATATAGAAACAATGAAAGAAAGAAAAGGTTTTGTTAATATACGCTGCTTTTTTAAAGTGAGTCTAATAAAATATAAAATTTGGTAAGCAAACTCTCAATCGCAGTTTTATAACGTTGCTAATCGCTTCGCGTTGCTTTAACGTTGAAAACTGCGATTTTGGTGTTATCCACCAAAATTTTAAATGTAGCATTATGTGTGCTAATCTTGTTATAATAAGCAGCATTTAGGATTAGACATATGGTAATTTTTTTATGCACAAACATATCATCTCTATATTGTGGTCTGGAAATGGAAAACTTGCGGTCAGGTTAATAAGACACCTTGACACAAGACGTACATGAGATTATAGAAAAATAGACTTCCAGAATTTTTAAGAAATATATATAGAACTAATAGCCAGTTGTATTACATACATGTACAACATACAGTAATAGTTGTGTATTTTGGACTATGTTGTGAGGCAAATGAATAAAATAATTACTAAGCATACAATAGATAATATCATATTAAGTATTAATCATACACATAATATACACTGTGGCCACGAATAATTATGACGTAGAATTGCCATTTTAGTTCATAAAAATGTTTAACATTTCGATGATCAAAAAAGCTAATATTCCAATTCAACGTTGTATTGACATGTTCATTATATAAAAGTAGGTATCGTGGCATATTAGTTCCTTGTGAAAATATGGTATCTTCAAATTTTAGGAACGTGTAGTGTAAATAATCTATGTTAACAAGTCTTAGATAAGAAAAGAGATTTGTTACGTAGGTCACACTAAGCGTTTTAACTTCTATAATTTTGTGGGTAAGTCTTCTATTATAATATGTACCTTTACATGTAAAATATGTAAAATAATATGGCGATAAACGTATGAAAATTATTTTCACCTTCAATACTAGGCACTTATATTCCAAACTATCGTTGAATGGTAACCAGCCAGTATTGCAGTTAAGATTATGGTCAAAGATTAGATAGTGCAGGCGGACAGCCGCCGGCGCATCTAGATACGAATGCTTATATCGAAATCATTTTGCTCACGAGGCTCATTGAGGAATTTTGACATATTTCGCACTTCAAAATCTTACCTGTCTGAGCCATTAGCGCTTTAGATGTGAGTTATGCAAAACTAATATTATTATTAGTAAATCATGTACGTTACCTCTCAACCGTCAAAAGCCTGCACGCGCTAACACCTAATATAAAATCTATTGTATCTAATTTTAATTTTTCACAGATTTATTGTAACGTATAAACGAGATACGTTACAATAAATCTGTGAAATATTAAAATCACCATAAAAAAATTAACATGATCACAAAAAATTATAAAATTGATTTAATGAAAATTTACTTCAACATTTGTTGGTGCTTGCTGGTAGAGTGAGTCAAACACGAGAAATAGTTTTCTATCTACTTTACTTTTACTAAGTCTTATGATGGTGATATTTTTCACTTGATTTGTAGAAAACTGCCATCAACATAAAAGTTACTAACATAAGTATAACAATAATTTTAGACGTTTTAATTTGAACTTATTATACCATAAACTTGAAAGCATAATGAACTGGCCTTGTGCCCGTATGGCAGGTTAATGATCCGTATTCTTTTAGTCACGGTTAGACTGAACAATACTAGAAGTATACTTTATAACTAGTATATATGATAGTATATAGTTTTAATTTATTTCTATATTCAACAACGGTTAAATTTATTTACCTAAATTTTTGTAGTAGTCAGAATTGTAAAAGAATTTCTCTTTTTATATTAGAAGAGAGTTAAGTGGTTGGGTACCACTTAACTCTCTTCTAATAAATATCCAGTTACACTTAGATACATAAAAGTGCAAAGTACAATATAGAAAAAGTACAATATATATATAGAGTGTAACAAAAAGTTGCAATATAAAAGTTTTATCAGATGGCTCACCTGATGGTGATACGTTATGAAATATTTTATTTAATATAGAAGGCATTATTTTCACCCTCGTCCACATTCTGGACACAAGATATACTAATGCCTCCAATTGTATTTACTTTACAAACTACATAATAGATGACGCAATAGCTAGTCTAATAATACGTGCGGCAAGTACTAATAAAATAAAAGATAACGATCTAAAAATGTCTACGCGTAGGGAAGAAGACATAATTAGAGAAGAAATTATTTGAATTAATGAAATTATCACAAGACTCGCGATAAAGTAGAGAAAAGATAAATTTAAAAATGAGACTTTTGAATTGGTTTAGACAATAAGTACCAATTATCCCATTTGCTAATTCACGAATTTTGTTACAAGGTAAGTAGTATTAGATAGCATAAGTCTAAGAGAGTAATAAAAATCTTATCGATAAGAAACAATATCAACTCATGCAAAACGCCGAGCGCAAAAAATTGTAAGCGAAAATAAGCGCGATAATATACTAACCCTAAATTAATCAAAAAAGGTACGGACGTAAAGTCTGTAGAAAGTTTTAAAACAGAAAAAATGTTTCCCATGCCCTGCTATAACACTTGCCTTGCCTCACTGCCTAAATAGGAACGACGGTACTACCGTAGACCCTGTAAACGGGTCTATCCAAATTTTATCGTAATAAGGCGATAATAATTAGTATAGATTAAGATTATAATTAGTATAGGTTAAGAGGCGGCTTCCTAGATACGAGTTGGTATAAAAGATGTTTACTCAATCCTAAATACACTTTATGCAAGTATACTTAACTAGAATTTGTCTTTTTTCAAAATGGTGCGTTTTTTAGAATATATCATATTCCTCCTTTCTTTCCTCTTATAAAATTAATTTTAATAGATTATGAGGACAGTTTATTAGCAACTAAGCAGAATTGTAATACAATATTTATTAATGAAATTATAAAACTAGTGATTTATGTTATAGCCTCCTGTGCCATATTGTATTGAACTGTGGTACGTGATATTAATTCTGGAAGATTTAACCGAAGTCAATATAACTCCAGTTATCACCGTTACCTCTTATAATATTACCTGGTGTAATGCGCCTGTCCAGGATCCCCATAACCAAGGACAATGTCGTGAAGCCACTCTGGCACCACGCATTCCGTGTTCATGAGTTCCCTGATTGTCTCCAACACGGCTTTGAAGTTGTTTTCTTTTGGCTTTCGACGCATCACAATGTTGAAGGTCTCGTAGACATCCTGTTAGTATAGCAGTTAGTAAATAACAAATTTCATCATCTCTAACAAGTCCAACGGAATGTTTACATTAAATTACTCCGTCGACACCACTGACAGCGGAAGCATTTCAGTGAAGTGCATTGTTGTAAGACAAACGGACTACAGAAATACAGGGACGGTACAGTCCATACGCAAAAGCAAACCTTACTTACCGAAATATCATTATTAGTAAAATGAAAGAAATATTTGCCGACATATTACGAAACAAAACAACGGTAGACCCATTTTTTTCACGTACTCCATTAGCTGTATACCCCCCTGTGTAACTCCCGTTAAAAACATATTTTATATAAAATATGTTTATATGTCATATAAAAACAATTTTGACAAGTTTTATGGCTTTGGGTCAATAAGAAGTAAATGTGAAGACTGTAGCCCTAATCATTTAGCTGCAAGCTTGTGTGACAGACGTAGACACATACACGGGAGTTACTGCAATATGGGTCCGTTTGGACCCTTCGGGTACGTATACCTAAGAATCTGATATACTTCACTTTCTTATAAGATCGAAGTAGTAACTATCGTATTGCAAATAAAGTAAGGTATTAACGTAATTAAGACATGAAAATTAGTTAAATAAATAAACTTTCGCAAAAAAGTATATTTTTGTAATATATAATAATTTATTATCTAACTCTAACTATTACATATAAATCTGAATTAAATGTGTGTGAGCAATTATATTGCATATTATCAGAACATAGGTCCATAGTAATGACTGACAATGGTTTAATTTGTAGGTAGGTATATGACTACGCCTAGATTCCTTTATTATTGCGTAACATAAACTATTTTAATTTAATATCGAGTTGGCATAAGTAATGTCTAGTAATAGTATATTACAAACTTTAAGTATTGCACATTATCGATTTCATGGCATAATCGTTAAGAGTACACTCTAATCACTACAGGAGTGGCTATATAACATGTTGCCATCTTTAATATTCGGTACAAATTGATATAACGCGATGCCTACTACAAGCGCAGAAATGGAAATGTTATTTACCAATTTAGTCGCTAAATCTCCCCTTTATGTAAGAATCTAGCTACAGTCACTAAAATTCGTAGCTACAGCTTTAATCTTTGGAATTATTAAGTTACATGACATTGGAATAAGTTTGACAAAAATAAGACTGATCTAACATTTAACATATAGTTGCGACATTAGTCATTTAACAAAAACAATTGTTGCTGAGACTTAATTGGTATTCACTGCTGCTTCTCAATTAGTTTTCATAACGAACTGTTGTCAAAACGGAATAATATAAAGTATTGAAATGTAACAATTATTAAAACTTCGAAATATATGTTATATTACACCGTTTTGGAAAATGATAGCATCATTTATATTTACTTCGTACGTCGTATATATACCATTCGTTGAAAATTATGTATTTGACTTGAGCACACATACTGATTTTAAACTAAAAAGTTAATACGTGTACAAAAATGTTCCAAAACCTCCTCAAAGATATATCTACTTATAAACTTAATAAGGTAAAATTATATTTGCAAAATAGCAACCGTCGTAAATACCAAAGAAGACCCAGTATGCATGTAAAACATTTAAAACCCACCTGCCTCCTGTTCACTTCCGCTAACTCGCAACAGTTGGTTAAACCGTGTGGTATGTTCATACCATGATTAGTTTTGACTTAGCAATGACAATATTTAAAAAATCTAGGATGTACAATACAATTCTAATTATCTATTACGAGATTAATGGAGTAATTTTACGTATCAGCTGGAGTATTTTCTCGCCCGACCCGAGTACTCTTTTTATATGATCATAAAATGCAGATGGTCTAGCAAAAGAGCGTCAATGCTGACTTTATCAGTCACTGCGCGAGCTCCACACACGCCCGCCGCTAAGCCAGTGGCGGGTAGGTCCGTAAACAGTTTACTCCTTGAGGCAAAAAGTAACTAAAGCTTAGGTGTTCAGTTCAATTATAATTGTTGTTCCTTAAACTTTGTTGTTGTTTGTTTGTTTTTTTTAAATGTTCTTTTCATTAATTTATCCAATTTGTGCTTTGATTCATCTCTTTTACGAAACCTTGACGAGTCTTTAATCGCTGAGGTGTTACGTTTGTCATAGGGCTGTCTGTCCGATTATAGTTAGATAAATTTGCTTTAAGAAACATTTTATTAGCACCAACGTACCTTATCTCGACATATAAAAATCATAAGTTCAATCATTAACAGCTGTTTAAAAATACTGATAAATTTATGATGAATGAAAGTCAATCAATGTTCAGTTGATAAAATGAATGGTTTCGGGATTATTAAGTTAACGACGAAATTACATGAAAGCAGACAAGGGATATTATGTTATGGATATTATGTACCATCAGAATCGGAGCGAATTACAATACCTATGAATCTTTATAATAGTAATTTAAAAGTTATACTAGATTATAAATACAGCACTCACTTGGAATATTGGACGATAACCAAAAACCATCAATGCTTAGACGTCAATGCCATAAAAAAGTTAGTATTAGAAATCGTAAATATTCTGATTTGAAGTGTTTCTTTAAAAATAACCGTGTATGAAAATGTCGCTTATGATCGGTAATTGGTGTTAGATGCTTTCAATCTATGTTTAAATAGATTTGTGGAACGCGAGTAAAATGAAATTTCTTTAAAAAAATAGACACAAGGTTTGCTAAATCATAAAATTATTTTGAAAATGTTTTTACACTTTTATGGTTTTGCCGCTGACTAAGTGTGGCTAAGAAGGTGATAAAGATAACAAATAGTATTATCTTCTGTTAACAATGAGTTTTAACACCATAATACCTACGCATTTTGAAGAGTGTTTGCCCAAATTGTAAAGAAGTATTACTTAATAGTAATACAAAGCAGATTAGATCTGTTGATGCATTGTGGCAGAGCAAAGGTTCGAATATTTAGAAGTTTTGGTAATGTAGCACTTTAAAAGATCTTAAGAGATCGGTCTTAAAACGAACATGGACAACGCAAGGCAATAATGACAAACATTTATGTCGGAAACAATTTCGGTAAAACCTCTAAACAATTTTGACCAATACGGGATCTATTGCTCAAGTTCTATTTAAATAGTTATTATTGAATCTGATTCGTTGGAGCTTGTTAGGTACTAAAACACGAGCTCTAAACGCATATTCAAACAGCTGATCCGCCATATGGTATTTAGCAGACTCTAGATTTAGTTGTAGAAATATGACAAAAATATTGTTTTATTCTATGGTATGGTAATAATACATTACCATTATTATTATTATATTATATCATTATTAATCATAATGGAAAGACCCATTGAAATCATTATCTTAATACATACAGCTTATTATCATTGATGATTTAATAGGCAATTTTTTTCTTAAATACATTCAACGAATCAATTTTGATTGAGGGTGTTTTGTTATAAAATTGTGCTCCTTCAAATGTGATCATAGTTCTACCGTAATTTGTACGAGGTAGAACAAGGTGATAGCGCGACAAATGTTGAGGTTGGTAATATATTTTTGTTTGGTGAAAGTTATGTTAGCATGCATATTCCTCTTAAGGAATTTACTGATGAAAATACTTTTTATACTCATTATTTTTGTCACATTAGTAATATGAGTCTAAAAATGATAATCAAAAAGTAGATTATGAAAATTATTTTATTAAAATATTAAATTTAAAAAGTTAAGGAGTTCATTTTATAAATTTTGGAGCTGCCGTAGAGAATGTTGAACATTTTCATGGTCTCATACACCTCGTTAAGCTAGTAAGATATACACATGGTGCAAGTTTTCTTCACCTGGGTTTAGAGTTTACTAGAAAAGCTGTCGTGGCGAGAAAGGTTTTGACACCTTTTGTGTTTCTCTATCACAAACTAAAAAAGGAAACCTTATAGGATATAAGGTGTTCTTTTTTTTCTTTACAGACTTGAGGTTTAATTCTATCTGTCTGACTGTAAAGACTCATTTCTCAGGAACGCGTGAAGATTTCTAGTTAAATATTGGCATACACACCTCAGACTCAATTCTCGTGATGGACAAACAATTTTCAAATCTTCACGTTGGTATTGTACTACGTGAGCAAATCCAACTCGTTTTGAGTCTGCTATTTTATATAGTAGAAAGGAACCTAATTGGAAATGGGCATATCATTCACTTATTTACAAATAATACATACCTCATTGCCCTTGCTGGCGCGGTCCAAATCCAACCTGTACTGATTGGGGTCGAGAAGTAGCCGGAACGTTCTAGAATCTCCTTCTAAATCAGGCTTTGGCTCCGGTCCCTCTTCTATTACCCTTCCGGACGCGTCCAGCATACCCTCGACTTCACATCCACGAACATACATGATGCCCGCCTGGTCTACCATACTCTTTCTGTAGTCATATCTAGTACCTAGAACAAAGGTTCAAAAAATGAAATAAGTATATGTGATTAAAATTATTGTTATTTATTGTACTTGGACATGAGTTAAGGAGTATCTAAGTGTTTTCTTACGTACAAAAATTTGTCAGTTGTTGTTATAACTTCGAATGTAATCGATATACTGTTAAGGCCTTAACAGAAGATAGGAAGTCTTCATGTGAATTAATGATACCTATGAATTGCTACAAATACATGTTAGCTTAAAGCTCAGTGCGATCCCAAAATTGTAATTGTGAATAAACGTTACATTCAAAATCTGAGTAAAAAAATGAAGCTAATTAAAAAACGACTTTGTAAAGTTTTTCGTTGTGTTCTTACGTGCAATAAAGGTTTACAATCGTATTTGGTTAAAACAATATTCTCACCTATCCCCTGTGTCGGCCGCACGGTGACAAGGAAGCAGACGTCATGTTTCCTCAGACTTTCCCATTCGTGTTTGATTTCGTTTCTCACACTGAGGGTGACAGTGACATCGGCACGCACGCGAGAGGGCGCCTTTTCTCCAATGTTGGGCTTCGCCACCTCCACCACAGCGAAGCTCTTGATTGGATGGGCCATTCGAGCCCAACCGCCAAAATATGCGTTTCCATCTTCTGCACGCCTAGTCACGGTAATGTTTTTTTTTATAAAATAAACAATAGGTAAAGTGATCCAAACTGTAGGTAGTAAAATATGCTGATAACAAATTGCATTTATCACCGATATCAATTAGTGCGTCAATCCATGAAAATATTATTCTGATGCTAAAGAAGCGACATTTCTATTGACACACTTGTTAACCCGGTGAACTTTATTCACCTTATAACTAGCACTAACGCCATCTATTAAAAAAACTTCAAGTATCCATGGAAGAAATGAGAGTTTTAATGTTAACACTAACATGTCAGTTAGAAGATTTCCATACCAAGTTATCATCTTTAATTGATGAAATTTTTGTTTTTCATAGAGATTTTTTTTATTATTATTGTTTTTAACCGTTCTAGTGCTGAGACGCGCAATTTCGCGCTTGCGCGTATTGAGTAAAAAACAATGGCACTCAAACGGTTAAAACACCCCTGAATCAAAGCAAACCAAACAGAAATTCAAATCAGTCAAGCCGTTTTTGAGATTTAGCGAGACTATATATATTAGTTAAAAAATATTTTATTAAAGGTGAATTTCAGACAATATAATAATATTACATAATTTTAATTATTATTTTACTTACCAAGGGGCTAATCTATATACAGCGTCTTCAATGTCTTGGCGAATTTCATCTAAAAAAACATTTCTCTCATTAATGCTATTCAATATTAATATAATCTTTTTTCAAAAAAGATGGAATAGTAGATTGTATCACAAGGGACCGTAATAGTAGCGAGGGATTCAAAGTACGACGCTCGAGGTTAAATAATTTTGGTATCGTGTATCATGTAGTTAAAATATTGTTCCAAATTCAAATCAAGTCATTTCGTCATTGTTAATAAGTGCGCTATCATGTCATCCATTTTGATAGCACTTATCGAGGAACCATTCGCCTCATATCGAATAGATGGCATGAAAGTATAAAATTTATTATATCAATTAATTATTTATTGTATTTTGTAACTGAATTTCGTCAATCTCAATAAATAAATATAGATTATTAATTATCTCAATAAATAATTATATATAAATATAGAGCGATATGTATTATTATGAGGACTGTAACGTCAAGTGGTTAGTACCCCTGCCTACTTAGCCAGCCGGGTTTGAATCACAATAGGGGCAGATAGATGATTATTAACAGATACCTTAGCAAAACTCACTCCTGACAGGGTGAAACAAGCAATGAAAGTTCTTCTTGAAGTTGAATACATGAATTAGATATTATTTAATACTTCACGCAAACTATGTCACAAACAAAGCTAACAAAATTAAATAAGTACAATTGGTTTTACGCCATTCGCTATTCTATCTTACCTTTTGTAGCAAACTTACTTTATGGCATCACTTTCAGAAGAAAAACTTGCACAACACAAAAACATTTATAGAATCTGATTCAACATCAACGTAAATGTATCAGCACTAAGAAGTTCAAATCTGCGCTTTATAACACAAACATAAGGCTTACTGTTACTATCAATACTTTTCGAAATATTTTGTAGTGACGATGACAATCATCTGAGCAAAAAATATAAAGGAGCAAAAAAGTTAGTCACAGACACAGCAGACGAAGTTCGCGTCGTGTGATGATCAAACGTTATGGAATAAACTTCGGTCAGGAAAGTCGCTATAGCTCCTTGTAAAGTTATTGCACGTGCAGTATCAGGATATACTGCTGATGATATACATAATCCTTTTCATTTGGAACAAAAATATGAAATACCTACTTCCGAAGCGATGAATGGCTGCAATAGGCTATTTTCAACTCGTCAAGTACTAGTAATAACTAAAAACATGTCCACACTTCACGATTTGGTGTATCTAAGCAATAAAACATATAGTCTTCCGTGTAGACGATATCAGATCAGGGTAGGACATTCTTCAAAAAGCTGATTTGTATACTGCGGTCAGTAGCGCCACATTTCAATGCCTGTCTTCCCTAACTACAGCGTACTGAGCAGGCCATAAAACTACAACCCTCACTTTTGCGGTACTACAAGGGATCGAGCTCCCTTACTCGCTTCGCCACCTCCTACTGACGAATTAAACGCTCACAGAAAGAGGAGACAGACCGAGAGTTACGTCATTTTGATAGTGAGAGGTTATCCTCTAGAGACCTTATCAGCGTCTGCTGTGTCATATTATCATTGTCATTTTACTCGTATTGCCGGGATTCGGGTTCCTTCCGATTCTATACAAAGCAGTCGTTCCCAAACATAATCTGCATAAATTTGCAATATAACTCATACCCTTTTCTTAAAGAGGTAAGTACCGAGGGAGTGACCACCGATCGTTAGGTTGGTTACCTACCAAGGACACATGCAATTGCGGTTATGCGTTGAGCCCCACGATGTAACAAAGAGATAAACCTTACTGGCCTCTATTAACAACGCCACCTGGCATGACATTTGTTTATTCGCGACTTCTGTGGTATTCATTCGTTCTGAATTAACGATTTATTTATTTAGCCAAAACTGGATAACTTAATTTGTTACTCCTGATTCAATTTAAGCAAACAAAAATTACATTATATTTATTTATATACTTACACGTGCTTTCTAATCGAAAGAGGTTAAAATTCCTTAAAAGATAATCGTGCAGAGTTAGAAATTGTAGATTGAGTTTTGGCAGTGCCAGGCAGTTTTCCCCACTGTAAATTTCTGTTGGTACGACATTTTCATCCCATATGACTTCTTCCGTCGGATATAATGGCATTGAATTCAACTCCTCTAGTTGAGAGATCCGTCTTTCATGCCGAGATATCTGTTGGACAATATTAAATTAGTTTTATAGATCCTAAACTATTACGAACATACTAAAAATGTCGCATGAATCAGACACAGACAAATCATCTTTTATTGTGTTCAAGATTACAATTACAATGATCTCGAGTTATGACGATGACATCAAGCTCTAACGGCAACAATATTTAATATTGTTTTATTTATTATTAAAATATGTACTGAGGAATACTATTTTTCCAATATTTTATTATACTTGTCTTGTAAAGTTATTCTAAAAGTTAGTAGGTTTTAATGAGATCTAATAATATGATCTAAATTTAAGAATATATCCTTTGATCGAATGCCAATGATGACGTAAGAAATGGCATTGATAATTCACGTCGGGTTACAACGCAAAAAATTGAATGGAATTTGAGGTCACGGTGTCTGAACTGGAAGAGCAACAGACCCAGAATGATGGGAGGTATTTAATTAGGACCCACCTTACATACGATAGCAAAATGTAATGCTAACTGTTTTGCTTAATAGTTACGAGTAAAGTTTAAACATAACACCGTTTCGTTTGATGCCTTTTATATATCTTTTACGATCCTTCATTTGAGTTATGAAATCATCGATATGCCATGTGTTTTGTTAACTTATGTAAGTAAAAGTTAATTAGAATATGTAGGAAGTAACCTAAAAGTCACAGAGCGCATGACGAGTGCGCGAAATTACGAATGACTGGGCTTACTTCAGCTCAGTTAATTAGATGACTCATTTAAGGATCACCATTCATTGATAATCTAGATCATTGCATCAGGGTTTCACAACTTTATAATTAATTGGTCAATTTTTATAATACATTCAAATATTAGTGTCATAATCTGATATATATGATATATACATATACTTTAAGAAATTGTCATGCCAATATAGTTCTGATTTAAGAAGTTACCTAATTCTTCACATGCTTTGTATTTTTTTCTCCACTAAATAAATAATAAACAAATAGAAATAGTGGTACCTAGATGGATTAAAATCTAATGGACTCACCAGCAATTCCTTGAGAAACTCTTTATCAAAACGATGCCAGGGTGCTTCTTCCTCCTTCCCCTCGGCAGGTACAAGGTTTAAGTACGTTGCTATCGCCCGCAGCGCGTTGTCACTACAAAATAACAAAAGCATTTAACTTTGAACTAAAAAATAATAAATATAAAAAAAAATCGTCCAGGAATAGTTTGTATTGGGTACTGTGGAGTTTTATTTAAGTTTCGCGTTATAAGTTTGCCAAAAGTGTGCACTGCACATAATTTACACACACCAATATATTTTATACAAACCTTAGATTTCCAAAATGCTTATGTAGAGACTCCCTTGTATCTACGCTCGCTACATTCGCAAGAGCGAATAGACGTAAGTCCGGAAATTTCGCAAAAGCAGCTTTCTGGAACAAAATATTTATATTTTTTTGTTATTTCATATTACTTCAATTTTCTAAGGTATACTAGTTTAATACTCATACATTCTCAATTTAAACAAGAATGAAACTATGCTATGGAGACTAATCTTTACTTCATACTACATATTTGCATTATTGGTAAAATGACGAATGTTTGTGTACTGAAACAATTTTTTAGTAATTAACGAAATTGTTTTAATTATAATTAATTTATTGCACACTGTTCCCTTTTATGGAGTGATAAGAATAATATGAGCTCTCTTTTAAATTCAATACCTGTAATGATGTTATTTTGGAGTAGTGTAGTAATGTCATATCCCGATCTGTCATGGGATCACCAGACTCATCGCTGATTTCGAAGCGGGCATAAAATTTTAACATCTGCAGCAGCTGTGAAAAAAAGCACAAAATAAATCTTGTATGTCCGTTTATCAACGCAAAAAAATAACATTTGTAACTCAAAATAGAAATTAATATATACTATTCTATTTTAATAATAAAAAGGAAATGAAACAGAACCTTATTAAATAAATACGTCTCATTAATGTGATTTTTTACATATTTAGGTTTCTGATTAGAATTTGCAAATAATTTTACTATCTAGACGTGTTTGTTTAAATATACTGCAGAACATAAAATATTTATGTCTATCTGTAAGAGTTTTAGACATTAGTAAGGTTAAAGCGTCCGAACTGGTAGGACGCGACTACAGTCGGGCTTGTGATGTGTTTCGTGAAAATGATTTGAAACAAATATTAAATTGTGTTTAAACACTAGTGATGTTAAAAACAATAAGTGAAAATAATAGCTTACTATGTAAAAATTTATACTCTACAATGAATTTATAATTATTAATTGAAAATGTTCAAACTTATTGTACTTTATCTAGTGATAGGGGTGGTCAATGCGACCACCCCTAAGAGTTGTTGCGATTCTGGAACAGTATTGCTAAGAAAGAATATTGTGTGCTGGAATCCACGGTCTAACTTGACATCAAACATGACGGCCCTTAATTGTAAACATAAAGTGAAACTAATACGCTACTCCCTAAACGACGAAGGGAAATTAATTCTAACACAAATAAATAATAGAAATATCACAGTAGAAAACGACAGGTAAGATATTTAATGTTTATATAAACCGTTATATAATAAGGTTTACATCGATGAAAATACGTTACTATAAGTATAAGTATTTCGATGTCAACCAAGTCTAAATATTTAGGTAAACGTAAAGCTAGACGATTATAAATAGTAAGGAAATGTGAAATGAATAAAATGAATGTATTACAGTTTTTTACATTGTCAATTGATGACCATTGGTTTAGTTGAACTACGGAACGGAACTACTATATACTTAGAGCTCAAAGAAAAGAACAGGCTTATATGAATAATAACAGTAAAAATCTCACCATACACATCCTGCAGCGTTATTCACTATGAACAAAATCATCTCTGACTTCTCAGTTCATATTTATAATAGCCCAATCTTCTATGAATCTTAATTTCTTTTAATAAATATTTATATTTATATACTTTAAAAAATTACAAATATATAATTCACTCTTCCTTATAATATTAATGAATTACCTTGCTGAGGAATATTTTTGAAAAAAAAAACTACCTAAACTTTGGAGTGCTGTGTGAGAATGTTGTATTGAAAAATGAGATTACGCGACACGAACACTCTAAATATTATAAACGTTTTGTTTTTCACAAAAACATCAAGTAAATTGCAACCTATTGTTTAGTTTTTGTTTAGGAAACCAGACAACATTGTCAGACGTGGGCTTGAAAAACGTAACAAATGTAGCCGTTTTGTGCACCGGAGAAGAAGACAGGATAGTGGATGACAAACTATCTGGATACTGCATGATAGTTTCTGTTGTTTTCCTTTTTCTGGTGGCCATAGTTTACGCCGGAATTCCTGAACTAAGGTAACTATTTGAAATTACTATTATTATTTTATTTATTATTGTGTATCACTTCTTTATGTACCGTAAAAAGTAATAAACAAATTACCTTAATTGTACTGTAAACCAAACTAAATTAAATGTAAGTTCAGGCTCCCCTGTCTGTAAGACAAGTGTGTTCTATTAAAATAGAAATAAAGTATTTTAAATATTTCCGTTCTTATTGAAGTGGAATGAAAAGGAGTTGTTAAAATGAGTTGTTTTTAACGGCCGGTTTCAATATTCTATCTACGGATAACGATATGCCTGCTACAGTTTAATTACGTACCTGATATTATTGGTATATTAATTAAGATTTCTTGGAAACAAAACTTTTTTAAGGTTTACTTTTATCTTTAGATACAATTTTGGAACCGGACGTTAGAGATTGCTTCATAAGCGACATCGACACAAAACCAGCTCATTTTGAAAATAATTTTATCTTTCAGCTTTAAAACATTAACATCTTTAAATTAGTATGTCTACGAGGCTAGTATGTCTATTATGTAGATATATTTTATATCTAATTCTAGCTGATAATCACAAATAAATTACTATGTTTAAAAACGCAACATCTACTGTCTTTTTTTGGGATTTTGGATATATTAAAGTGCGTCATATTCTTTTTATTTGCAGAGATCTTCAGGGGAAAAGTTTAATCAGTTTCTGCTGCAGCCTAGGCTTAGGAATGATGGTGCTCGTTATAATGAAGCTAATGGAATATAGCGATATGAGATTATGTGCAGTAAGGGGTAAGCAATATACATACATATATTACCGTATATTCAAAAAGAAACCTTGTCAATAGTCATAATTTACATTCATCTCAATTTTTTTTTCAGGATTTTTAGCTTATTTCTTCATACTTTCGAGCTTTTTTTGGACCAATGCCATTTCAATTCAGATTTTATTGAGTATAAGGTGAGTTATTGAAATGTCTTTATAGTTCGAGTGAATATACCACTGACGACATCTACTAACAGAAAGCTTAAGTAGCGATAGAAAATATAATAATTTTAATGTCTAGCGTGTCAGTTACATGTGCTAAACATTATTGACAAGGTTACCCTTATTATTACTGTTTTTAAACCACCCCTGAATTAGACTAACGATCAGCTATAAAGAAGAAGATTAAATGAAGACATTTTAAGCAACGAAAAGACAACAAAAGCAAATAATACTTAATCTGTTCTAAAATTAGATTGATTTTAGATTGACGTAATGCGCGTGAACAATATTTTGCTAAGTTTTTACTATCTTTCAACCCTGACATCAAATAGAGACCTTGTTTGATATTTTGGTGCTATAAACGTAATCCTGTTTCTTTGATATTATATGAAAAAAAAATTCAACAGGCGTCCATCGACAATAAACTACAGCATGAAAGAATACGTATGGTATGCGACGTACGCATGGGGTTGCCCTGCTATTCTCACCTTGGCCATGGCTCTCGTCAACTTCATTCCTGGGAACCATTCCAAACCGGGGATTGGTCTCATGCACTGCTGGTTTTATGGTATGTTAGCATTATACAGTATTTTAATTCGAATCGGACGACTTTTTGTTTTAGTAACAAATCAGTCCTTTACCAGAACGCCTTTCAGCCCTGGCGTTCACTTACAATAGATTTTTTATAATGGTACCATTATTCATTCAAACAGAACTGTAGTTTCTGCATGCAGGTAAAAATACCAACCAATGCTAAGCGATAATTATAACCTTCAAAAGATTTTTATAATTAGGTCATTAGAAATAATCATTGTATACTCCTTAAAACTAATTCCTCATAGAACTCGTTTGAGTATTTGTCTAGTTTCGTGACAAAACCGAAAAATACCGCTTATGTATTACCATTGTATAAGACGTAATTTTCGCTTGTTTGGTAAAAAGGTTCCCGTGGCGTGGGAACAACAAGCGGAATAACGGGCGTTTATTAGTTTCTCTACCCATAACGGTAACGAAATCCTCTTTATACGGATTTCGCTACCCACAGCGAATTATACTCAGTTCTAAATATTCTTTATTTAGCTTGCATACAATTTGTCTAGGTTAGGTAGGGAGTCTCACTACCTATACGAGGATTCACAACATTACGAACGCAGACTCATTTGGATGCGGTCTTATTTAAAGCAGAGGTTCCTCAATCGACGCATTTTCCAGTAAAATATTATCGTTATCCCCTTTTCCCCCTAGGAGATAAGGTGGTATATATATTTTTATGGTAGCATCTAATTATTGCATGGAGAGAAAGTCACAATTTATTTTACGTCAATTCACTAATCAGCTTATTGCTCTTTTTTATTGTTAGTCTTACTTAATTAATGTTAATCATTTAAGTTACAAATGACGTCATCTGAAAGGAATGAAACTGATCATAAATGTAGTTTAAGTAGATTCAGCGCCCGAAATACATAATATATCATATATAAGCCGCAGACCAGATAAATGAGGTTAAAAGTGTTATGTATCTATCGTCATTAACAGTACCAATTAATCCGGTTTCCAGATAATTACAAAAAACCTTCCACTTTGACTTTAACACACTATTAAATATTTTATCTATTCTATTTTCATTATAATATCGTGTAAAACTTATAATTAGGCCAATTCCACTAAGAAATGTGCTTAAATAAGTACTTCAGCCTTGGGTTAGGGCACTCTATATACATTTCAAATATATTATAACTAAAGATCAATTCAGATCCTCAAAAGTGACTTTATTGTTCTCGAGGTGGCTAGATATTTCTAGTAGAATATTTATATAAAGCTTCCGGTACTGGTGGTATTTCTATAAGTTTAATCTACTTTTCTTATTTGATATAAAAAGTTTAATAATTATAATGCTCGTTAAAAATTAAATCTGAAGTTGCAAAATAGCTTTGATTAAATGACGAATTTCTTTAATCTGTCATTAAGCAATTAGACCCCCTCCCCCGCTCTAGGTACAATATTTTAAACGATAATTCTGGTACAAGTTTGTTCCTAAATGATTTTATTCATGTAACGTTTCAATTGACAACTTTTAATATTTCAGACGCAGCTAATCAGTGGTACTACATGTACAGCGTGATGTCAATATTGATCGCTGCCAATATTGCTATATTTATTTATACATCCATCATTCTTTGGAGAAATACTTTCGCCACAACACATTTGCGGGCGTTGAAATATAAGTAAGTCAATATATCTTTAAATTTATGATTATATGCTAATAATAACGGGTGTAAATTTTCATACAACATTCATAAAGGATTTGGTTTTACAGAAATGCGACTTATTTGAAATGAGAGCTAGTTTTTGAAATACAAACACAATTTTTATTTTCTATATTACTTAATACATTTCGATTTTTATTCAAAATATTTTTTATTTGTCATACTTTAATGCAAAATCAATGAAAGCTATTTTTTTGTTATTTTTTTTTTAATTTGATGTTTTATAACACTATTTTTTCTACACTGTTCCCAAAAATATCACATTGAACCGTGATATTTACTGCATATGATAAACATGATTAATTTTCGTTTTTCAGATTTATGATGACACTGCGACTTTTTGTTCTGATGGGAGTGACGTGGATATTTGAGATGATTAGTACTGCAACAGAAACTAGCATTGTTTGGTAAGTATAAGGCATTTTTTGTTTATGATATGATATAGCACTCATTGATTGTAACGTTTTGAGTACTTTACTTACGTTGAAATTTGGGATATGGTATCATAATAAACAAACAATATATTTTTAATAAATTAAAAAACTTCAGTTTGACTGTAAGATTAAAAACAAAAATCACACTTTAAAAATACGATTTTTTGGTTAAGTATCTTCGCATATCTTTGCGTATCTTTGCATAGAAGAGTCACATCACAATCAGCGTATCCACACACAACCAATTTATTACGGGAGATTTTAGTAGGTAAGAAATAAAAAGCATGGATTTCTATATTGCAATGCGCACGTGTATTAAAAAGTCGGTCGTGCCAGCCGATTTATTTGAACTCACCGACAGCCGGCCGCGCGCCAAGGCCTGAGACTACCTTTCAAAGGGAGCCATCGCTCGTGCGAATTGATTAAAATATTATTATCTATCCGTTGATTCGACCCACTTCAAAAATTACAATATAATTCTAGAGGCCATGAATAATATGCAAAAAATCTAGATATATTAGTTCATAGTATTGTACGTTCGCGTTAAGATTGCAGTTAGTCATCAGTGTAACTGCAGGGTAAAGGTCTTACAGCATTATGATGCTTATTGAATACACAACCTAGCTCAGGCAGTATTTTATGACGAAAAGTACGGTTAAGCGTTGGTATATTTTCATCAGCTTCAAAAAGTGTCATAATTTTATTTAATGTCGGGTAGTGTTGTTTAAATATTTAAAGAAGGAAGAACATCGAATTGATCAATACTTATTTTACTGGAGATTCTAATGAATTAGTTACCTTTGCGTTCAGTCACTTCATGTCTAATTAGGTACGATTTGATTGGTTATGGCTGACAAGTATGACTTACTACTTTTGTAATACAATCAGTTACTTTAATATTACAGATACCCCTCCACATTACAAATATCATACCTTCTTAATAATACATGTTTGAATATACCTACATATTTTTACAAATAATTGGTGGGTTTAAATATATTAATTTATATCAATGATAATTAGAATTTGAAGCTCGTGGAGGTAGCATCCCTAGTGAGACACACGCATATTACACTACGTACTCACTCACTCTTCGGCTAATTGTATTCGACATATAAGTGCTTGGCGATGAATGACGATAATATTGACCTCAAAAATTTAATCGAAGAAATAGAAAAGTGGCCTGTTTTACACGATATAACATGTGATCACCTGATGATTATCATAACCACAATAAAAAGATGGATGTATGTTCAAAGTGCAATGTTTTGTTCAAAAGGGAAATATACAAAAAAAACAGAAATTGTGTTAATTTAGAAAAACATAAATCAATATTTTTTGCTGATGACTGATCATAATTAGGTTTTCTTGAGTATGTACAGTCGATAGCTGTCAGGTTGTTATATAGAACTTTAAATTTTTCTGTTAGTTTTACTTACATGGAATATGATAAGATAAAAAATCAGTATTATAATTTTATAATTGTATTTCTACATCATAAAACTAGACGTCGAAGCATACCGTAGGTATAGCGCTGTGTCGATAAAATCACATCGTATTGAGAATCTTTCCCTAGTCATGAGGCGAATCGGCAGCAAATTGGCCAACGTGTGCGATGCATTGTGGAAATAAATTGGTCTATAAATTCAGTTGAAATAAATCGGACGTGCCGGAAGGCCTAACAAAAACTAAAGAAAAATCGACTACACACACATACGTTAAATTAAGTCATAAATATTAGTTACATAACCGCTTCACATTATGAAAGAGACTGCTCCAAGTAATTGACGTATATTTATTTATACTGCACATATACAGGTACAATTAGCGACCTTAATGCCATTATTAATATAAGTTATTTTTCACTTTTCACTCCTACTCATACTCCTACTTAGCTTCTCATTACTTATTTTTCATATGATAATAATAAATTTAAATTAAATAATTAATAGGAAAAAGTAAATTACAAAAGAACGTTTCATATTATAATCTGTATACAGTAATGTAATTATTTTAAGACTTTCATGAATACGTAGAAAGGCATGAATAGGTATATAATGTATATATATATATATATATATTCATGCTTTTATACATGTGTAACTGAGGTTTATACACTATTGTTTTAACATCGTAAATAAACAAAAATGGCACGATAACATTTATAAATTATGTATTTAAATAATAATTAATTTGATATAAGACTATAAGTGGTTAGTGACCCCTGTCTCCTTATCCAGAGGTCCTGGGTTTGAATCCGATATTTTTATGATGTATACGAATATTTCTTCACGAGTCACGGATATGTTTGTTTGTTTAGTATATTTCTGATATTTATATACATATTTCTTCGTTATGACACAAGTTCTAAATGTTTACATAATAGGTGTGAGTGAGATATATATTACTTTATATTAAAAATCTTAATGGGAAAATATATAAAGTCATATTTATTAAAAACTACTTTTAGTATAGATCCATTCTCGCAGGCCAAGAGTTTTAAATAAGAGGGGACTCTTTACTAATTTCTTTTGCGCAAAATTGCTGTTACGTAACTAGGAATAAGTTAATGAGCAAGAAAGAATACAACTCTTTTACCTCTCTAGTAGTATACGTATTAGAAAAAAACGCACCCTAGTGCTCAAAAATCAAGTTTTCCCGGAGTTGATTTCGTTACTGACAAATCGATACATAACGCGCAAACGCAATTTTATAAGGAATCGGGATGATATTACGTCAAATTGTTAAAAATGAACAAGTTCTAAACTGCGAACAAAGTAACCAAAAACTCGTGACTATCGTTTCGTAATTCTTGTCTAATAATGATGACGTCATTCCAGCAACAACAGTGAAATTAATGTGGTGCTTATTTTATTTCCAGGGCCATAATAGATATTTATAACACGCTGCAAGGTTTACTGATATTTCTGGTGCTGGTGATGTTTAGGCGCCGGGTGATAAGGGCCCTATACAAACATGGATGGCTGGATTGCATTTCAGAGTCGGTTGAGAAACACCTGGCAGTGGGTCAGGACGACGAGCAAGATGTCATAGAGCACACGAAAGACGTGCCTTTGGAAGAAAATAATAAATGATAGATGGATGGATGGATGACGTCACTATCTTACGGCTATATTCAACGTCTTTTAAACTTTAAGAACTTCTTAAATTATAAGAACTAAATTCGACGTTTGTCAATATAATTTTTTTACTTTGAAAATACTTAAAATGTTAAAGGACCTGAAGAACGAGATGTCTGAGTATTGGGCTGAAGATTTTTAAGATATATTTAATTTTTTGAGACATTAAATCCCCGTTCTTACTTTAACTTTATGAAAATGACGGAAATACCAAAAATATCACTCAATCAGTATTAGTTAACATTTTTATATAAGAAAATGTATATAAAATATTCTTATTATACTTATAAGTAAGTATATATAGAAATTTTAATCTCTAATTTCAATATAGAAATTAAAATCTTAATTTTAATGGTATTTTTTTTCATATATCTATTTTAACATTAAGTAAAAAACAAATATGTGAAACATTTTGTCCAGAAAATCCCTATATTTAGACAAAAACCAGTCCTAGGATACGAACCCACGACAGTTCACGATTTGGTTAATTGCGCCTAACATCTACTTGCGTATCTATGAATTTACAAACTTCAAGTTCTTCGGTTTTGCATTATATAGTAACGTATGACTTCACAATGTCAAAATTATTAAATTAAATACAACATCCGAATGACTTATCTAAACAATTCTAATTAAACTCATAGTTTTATTTTAAAATATGATGAATATTTTTAGAAAAATGTCTGAACTAGAAAACTGGCTTATTGTGCAATGCTATCCCCCTAGCATTACCAAGTGTTTTTATATGAAAATATAAAAGACAAATCCCACTGAAGTGGTACAAGGACCGTTCCGGGAGCAAGAAGTTTTGGACTGTACGAGTTTTTCGAGTTACTATGGGCCATGGCACAGAAATCGGCGGGTTGTGGCGGTATTGCGGTAAATTTTGCCTTCAAGCTTGGTGTATAAAATTTAGCTTCATCATCATCATCATCATCATTAGCACATGTATTCCACTGCTGGACTAAGGCCTTGAAATTAAATTTAGCTTAAGATTTTTTAAATTATAAATCTGTTTTTATTAAAATAATTGAAACTAAAATATGCGCCTTTTTAATAACCTACCTATACTACAATAAAAGTATCCGGCAGATATGCATACCTACAGATCGCCTGGTGGTAAGCGGTTATCGAAGCCTATTATACTATTTGTACTCCTAGTTAAATATCGTCTTTATTTCTTTAGCAGAATTAGCCGCAGGCAGAAGTAAGCTTCAAGTGTAATAATATAACAAATACCTACTTTTGCAAAAACTGAAAAGAAGAAAAAGGTAAAAGCTAAATATATAAAGGTTAAATTAAATTAGATTATTTAAAATCTTAAAAGAAGATACAAAAAACATTTTTCATAACTCATAATAGAAATTTATAAAAGCAAGGATTATTATTGACCAAACAATTATGCGCTTCTCTATAATGTGTAGCTACCGCTAATAATCAAAGATCTAACGCGGCGAAGCAGTCTAGTGGCAACTACATTTATGCATATTATTTGCTATTGAAACCATAAAACAATTCGATAAAATAACAATAAGCAGATTGATTGAGAAGAGAAGAAATGAAACAAACTGTCATATAAGGGACCCAGGTATTATGAACAACACTTTAAAATTGAATTACTTTCGCAAGAAATTTGATAATAAATAATAAGTATATACATTTAGCCTGGGAAAAGTCAACAGCCAACAAAGTAGAACAAACAATTGCTCAATATTTTCACAAGGTAATATCAAATTAAATAAACAAATTGCAGTCTGTAATCTTTCCCACACTTTAAATGTTTCAAAAGTCATAATAAGTAGGTCTTTTAATACTTTATAAATTAAATAAGGTAAGTGTGCACGTTAAACGGAAAAAAATATAAGCATACACTTTATCAAATCATTCGAAAACTAGGAAAATCACAGCCATTTTGCACTTACAAACGGTAATCTATATATACTACAGACAAGTCAACACGTTGTAGTGTTGTTACTAATTTCCCAGTAGTTAGGTGGGTCCGATCTGTCCTAGCAGAGGCTTGTTGCTTTTGTAAGAACCTATAAAACTCACATAGAAAGAGCTTATTCAGGTTCCTTTGAGTGGACATCCTAAGAAGTTTTACTTAAACTAAACATTCCTAAAAATTCAACAATAATTGTGGATTTTTTTAAGTGCTTAGGACTTTAAACTTGAAAACTTAAAGTAGTATTGGAAAAAGTAAGCAAAACGAAGGGTATAAGAGGTCTACACCACAAGAACCCCTGAATTGGAAAATACATTCTTGGAAGATCGAAGTCAAAGTATTTTTTTTTTGACTGACTAATACTGTTGGCCGCAGATGGCCTTTACAGCGTTACCGGGGTTTTAAGGAGGCGAGAACCTTGGAGAGTCCTCAAGCCTTAAGGGGCGATTCGCCTCTGGAGGAGTTCTAATCGACAGGCATCACCTCCGGGGGAGGTGTCCCGCTGTCTCTTAGATTCTCCAGGGCGCTCGAGCCATGAGGGAGCGACAAACCTGAGGGCGCCTCTAAAGGCTTGGACCTCGGCTCAGGTGAGTCGTGTCGTGGAGGAGAGAAGCGCCCAGGTACGTTTCTGTACCTGGTATAGCGCGACGAATGTAGACCGGGTCTTCGCACCCTTGTACGACGGGTGCGGTGTATAGGAAAAGTGTACCTAGTGCGTGATGTGTGTGTGTGCAGGAGCGCGTTTGCACTCGTAATTGGATCGTCCGGATCATGAAGGACATTCCTTGGTCTGCGAAGTTAAAGTAGATATACATGTTCTAGATACTTTTGTTGTTTTATGTCAGGAACGGACACAAAGAGGTTTTAAGTTTTTCTTGTCGTTAGGTGCAACATGACTTTTGTGTAACAGTGTAATATTTTACCCAATTTACAAGTTTTTAGGCTAGGATTACACCATCACGTAGGTTAAAGTGTTATACTATGATGCCATTTAAGTAAGAAAAGTTTGTTTTATTTCAAGTATTAAGTTCCTTCTTTAGTTGTTAGAATGAAATAATAATTTGTGTAATAGACCGGGAGTCAATCTTGCATTTTTGTCATATTTATTTTATTACAATATTAATGGGAAAATTTGAGATTTTAAAATGTGGTAGTGTCTAATAAAAATATATTTGGAGCGGAGATGAATTAACCAAAAATAAGTACTTTACAAATTGTGATAAGTGATGGATCGAAATTCTAAAGAAGATGGCAGAACAGCATATTCAATGGATTTAGATATTCAGAATATTCTCTAGCTGTGAAACTGGGTAAAGAGTCACTATCACAATCTCTTAGTGCTCAAAGTAGACGTGGCGACAGTGAAGGAGTGACTCCGTGGACCCGCTCGCGTACTCCTGACTAGGACAGAAGAGGGAGGAATAAGAGGCTAAGGCATAATTTAGACTGAATTGAACTGATATCTTAATCGGAAGTTTTGTTTTTAATTTATTTTATTGTAAGCGTTATGAATATTTAAAAAAGCTTCATTTGAAACAGTCAAATAAGATTTATAAACTACTATTTTTTGAAAAGCACAAATTAATTGTATGCATTGGTAACTTTCTAAATAATGTAAATAAATATATTTACAAGAAAAATTGAAATGAAGATAATATGATAGAAGTTTTTTATTTGATAAAGGATATTACTGCATTATTTTTAATTATTAAACCTTTAATGCTTTATTTCTGAAAAACTGTAGAATGAATTTTTTTTTAATTTACACGATATTTTTTCAAAATAATTTTCTTACTGTCCTTCGTTTCCTTCGTGCTTCGGGAGGCACTTTAAGCCATTGGCCCCGGTTGTCACGGCAACTGATTTCAACCACCAACCCGCAATGGTAATAGAGTTATGCCCTAAACTCCTTATATGTTTCGCCTATGTAAGAAAACCAATGTCATCAGTGTTCAAAAAGATAGTGATATTTACAAAACCAATTCAGATTTAATAATACACCCATAAAGCAAGAACTAAATTAATAAATATTTCTCGTCTAACCGGCTCCCGTACTATCGTTCAGACAACTACTGTTGGACCCACGCGAGTTTATTTTATCACCAACAACAGTCGGCCACGCATCTCCGACGGACATTGGTTCAGCTATCGATACAAGTGGTTCACAATTAACTTATCATTCGAGTGTAATACATGAACACAGCCGACCGATATTTTGGGGGCTATCATTAATAAGTTATAATATTAAAACTTTGAAGAAAAAATGAAGGTGAGTTTAAAAAATATTTTCTATAAAATGTTAGCTAGTTAGTAGGTATCTAAGAACCACATATATTATTTTGTATAAAATTAACGTGATTTTTGTCTACCCGTTATTGAAATAATTGCGTCGTTTTTATAGAAGAAATTAAGGAAATCTAGCATCATTGAGTGAAATCAAACAGGTGTAATTTATAAATATATTTTGCTTCGTCCCTCATATATAACTTGAAATAAAATTATGAACTTACCTTTGTTAATAATGAAACTATATATAATCGTGTCTGATATATGGGTAGGTACTTCACAGATTATTATAATCTCGACTACAATTTCATCAGCATTGTTGTATGTTAAAAAGAAACTATCTACCCTTCAAATTAAAGTGCTCCTCTTAGCGCAGACTATCATTGTGATTTGATAACCTTTCGAGTGCGTTTTTCAACATTAAGGACTAAATACTGTACAAGTTCATATTAAAGACCTAAATTTAGATTCGTCCCAATGTTTTTTGCGTTTCCCACTTGTTTCTGTTTAAAGATCATTGACCTCGTCTACAGTGATAATTAACTTGATTGATAGTTGTATAAATTTCTATAATAGAAATATTTCGTGATGCATTAAAAAAAACACACCTAGACTATTCCATTGACTAAGCAAGCTTTTCATACATACTACAAGTGGAAATGAGTAATAATTGTGTCAAATAATTAGTAACTTAAGATACACAAAGGAATAAATATGTTCTGGTACTGTTTTGAATTAGGCTATTAACTCTGGGTGAAAGATAAACAAAAATATATTTTACGCTGTGTATGACCGCAGTTTAAAGCCAATTACATTGAACCCAGTAATTACAACAATAAAGTTCAAATTACAGGTATATCACTGAGACAAACCGTACATGACAGCAGCACAGTTGACATGTTTTGTTATTATTATCATTTTTGTTGTTGAAAGGTAACTGAATTCTACGTTGTTCTTAGACTATTATATTAGTACACAGTGAAGTAATTTATTTATTTATACATATAACGATTGAAAGTTGGCGCGGTCATTGTTGCAATAACAATATTTATTCTTAATTTTTGAAGCTGTTCATAAAATTAATTTACCCTTCTAAAATAAAATTGTTTACAAATACAAATAAAAATATATTACTTTTTTATTTATAGGTTTAGTATACGTTTCATAATCGTTAACAGTTAACAATAATATAAGTCTTTATGGAATTATGTTAGCAACTATTAAATGTACCTACCAAAAGTTATGCATCTAGTTTCACAATTAGGGAAATATTAAAAAAGCGATCAATTTTTAACAAATCAGGGTCATAAAGCCATACTTCCAGGATTTGATTCAATACTTATACAAATATATGATCATATGTGCTAACACTCAATAGAAAATCTATTAGATATTTGTATACTTAATACGTAGAAATATTAACTTTTGGATAAACTGACCTTTAAGAATTACCTACTGATATGACAATGATATAACATAAAAAGAGACAAACTTTCATAAGACTTATACTCAGATAATCTATCTTATCTATCAGGACAATCACTTTGAAAAGATGACAGTTAATCTATATAAATACTGTCAAAACGTCAAATAAATTCGGAATGATAATATAATCAGCCTCGTGTCTCTTTAGGAAATTTATAGACTTTTCATTAAAGGTACACTTTACCACGATTTCTACCAACAGTAATTTAAGGCAGGCCTGAAGGATAACTCTATGATGTTGTTATGAAGACTTAAATGACAATTCTGCTGAACTAAGCTTTAAATAATTTCGCGATAATTTTATTACTTTTTACATTCGATTTATTTCCAAAGAGATATAGGTAGGTACATGTTTTTAAGAGCAACATTATATAAGATGACATGCGTTTAATTTACTTTTGCTTGTATCAATGAACATTGCAAGAAAGTACGTTCCACCAAAACTTGCGCGTTGACTTGGATTCCCTGACATGATTGTGTTGCGTGAAAGTGACATTGTCTATTATAGCGATTTAATAATAAGATATAGATATAAATTGTAGGTCTTTAGTAAAGCAGTATCACTTATTAAATCTGCCGAAAGCTATTAATTAGTTTAAATTGTGATAAGTAATTAACGATTTCGATACTATCAATTTAGATGAAGTTAATCTCAATATCTCTTACATTTATCAAAATTATTAAGAAATAAGTCTGCTCATTGACTGAAAATTCTTTGAATAATAAATAGAATAAATATTGAATAAGAAATAAGGATAGATAACATAACATTTTATAACACTCTAGCATGTAAATACAGATTAATAACTTGACTAGTCGGTTGTTTGTTTAGGAGCGCGTTTGTGAGCATTCATCATCGTAACTTCCTCTCTTAATGTACTAACCGATAACGCTTATCATTGAGAATATTACAATTTGTAGTCGGCGTGTAGTAATTTCACAAAGTTGAACAAAAATATTCGATGACACGAGTGTCACGACCTATTAACACGAATAAAAAAATAGAAGTAAAAAGATCACACAAAAAAAGTAATGATACAACGGGTCTTGGTTAACAATTACTTGTAGTGAAGATATGTTTAATCCCAACAAAAGCCTTTTAGAGTAATTTTCTTTTTTTTTTAATATTGTCATTGTAATTCGAAAATAGTTTTATCAAAATATACAAAGAACCAAGAACAATCTCTCTCCAATGATTTTTATATTTTTATCCAACAATTAATATATACAAATAATGAGTAGCAATACAACCCAAAGGGACGATAAACGGCAGAAGCCAAGTGACGTTTTTAAGATATTATTTTGTTGGCGATAAGGAAATCCGCTATGGAATTCTTTTTTTAATGGGGAGGAATCCGTTTACGGACCTACGACGGCGACGGGCGTGTGGTATTCACCCAGCGCCAAACTATGTTGACCCTGGGAATCCCAACTAAAACCAGCAACCCTTTAACCCTTTTGTCCTTTGTGAAAAGATCATTTTTCGATGACCTTTTGCGAGGCATAATAAAATTACCTATTTATTCAAAAAAATCAAAGCTTAGCACAGATTTACTGTAATAACAAAAGGTATGTAATAAACTAACCCTAAATCACTAAGTGTTATATTTTTCAAGTTGATCGTTTTCCTATTGCGATAATTTTAAAAACACTTCAAATGATAATTTGTTTGTTTAGTTTATATCGATGGACAATCCATGTTTTGCGTTGCGTATGACGTTTCTATGAATTGTTGTTACACATTGTATGTTTGTAATGGCTATGCGTAAAAACTTTGATAAGATTTTGATATAAGTATAGAAATATATTCGCATTATTATATTAATCACTCAGTATATTGTTTGTATGACCAATTCGAGAAATAATGATACTAATTAAATTAAATAAACAAATTTATCGATAGAGTAAAAAAATACTAAATATTTTTTTGTTTAAATATTTCATTTTTTGTATCCTATAAAAGATAATCACGGTAACTTATCTCGAATTTAATTTTACAATACAATGACTTTTCTTTGAAATACTGACATGAATTACTTAATCAGTGGGTGGATCCTGCCAGACAAAGTTCAATTAGTTATTATTATAAATAATGTAGCATGTGGGAGGATTGGTAAAAATGTAGACCAGCACATGTTTGTAATCTACTGTTACATGTTAATCGGTAATTGTTGATTAATTTAAATAAAATAAAGTTTGCTAATAATTACAATAAATCATATGTCAAGCGACAAGTTCGAGACCGTAAGAGCCAAAGATAATTTCTTCTTGAAATACGAAGCAATACCGTTTAAACCTCTTCTGAAAATTATTTTTAAAATTAAACATACGTACTGCTGCGCGCAAAACGCAGTTTTAAATATAGAATAAAGTTGCTGTTTATTTGTTTATGTATTTACGACGACAAAAATAAACATCGCGAAAAGCGAACGATCCCTTTGCTGATCTGTACAAAGATATGTTAACCTGATAAAAATACTTCATTTTCAAGATACGTATACAATATACGTAACAAAAGAACAAACCGAAGAAGAGTAGGTAGGGTAAAACTTAAACTTACACTAGTACTACTAGTTACTTTAAGTTTACCGGGATTTGAACCAGGGGTAAACAGGGATACCAACTGCCCACTGAACTAGGCGAGCGTTTACTCGAAACTTAATTGGCTCATTTTAAATAGATTGTAACCCTTTAGTTGATTCATTCAGTGTGAGCGTGCTTTGTTTGATTAGTTTAGTTCAAAAATAAAACGTAACCATAGTGCATAAAGTGCATTTAAAAAAATATTATAAATAAGTTCTAAATACAAAGACCATTGCATTGTTCTTTTATATGATTTGATATGTTCTATCACCATACATTACAGGACGAACATAATGGGGTTAATATTTTAAACAATTTATATTGAGGCGGATGATAATATATGATAACTATTGTGTTAGTTAGTAAGCAAAACAATTATTATTTACTGTTCCCAAGCAGCCTATTGAAAATATCAAAATAAGAAACGGACTTTGATTTGATAACTACTTATTATCTACGTTTATTAGTAATAACAATTATCCAATTTAATATTAAGTAGGATATTTCCATTATTTCCTGCGGTCCTAATATTAGTTCAAGAACATTAGTTTGCAGAAATCCTTATCTACCTAATTCCTGGCAATTAACCTTATCGCGACGTGGTATTTTTTCACCATAGAAAGCTATTTGTGTAGATGCTATATTCTATAAAATTTATGCATATCCATAAATGCATTCCTAAAGTACATCAGTGCAATTTCAAAGTACTACTTCAGAGCTGCATCACGCACTTACAACTTTTTAAATACAAGAGAATATTTTTTTTGTTAAATGTCTAAATTATCTACATAATGTAAGATTAAAATTGTAAAATCCTATACCTGCGATAACTTTTCAGATTTGCTCTCGTTTCCATTTTCTAACCATTTTTACCATTGAATATCTATTTAAATTGCAGTTCATGCCGTATAACATTCTGTTTTGCTTACAATATTCTAGCTGTTTGTAGGCTTTGGTAATTTAGAGTTCTGATTTTTTTTCCATAAATTAATCGGTCAGTTTATTTATATTTGTCTTCAAGTTTGAGTTTCACTCGTATCGAGACGTTTGCGATCGTATTAGCATTCATCTGATAATCGCATATATAAAAAAAACCGTTTCCAATACTTTCAAAACAAAGGCACTGCTGTTGTTTCCATACAATTTGAAAGCGGACGATAAACAAGATCAAAAGGATTCAATTCCATTGAAACTCATACCAAGGGTACAGATCATAATATATATAGAAATGCGGCTATATGAGCACCATGAGAGACGTTCCCACCTTAGGGAGGTAGGGTTAGGAATCACAACAAAAGTGGTACTCTTAACGTAGGCATTGCCATAGTTTAAAGTGGTACCGCATCCATAAAATGTCAAAATCTTTGGGCGGGCGCTCAGAGTCCGTTAGGAATACTTGATATATATTGAACTTGTATTTTGAGCGCCCAGATTGAATATATACTTCGGTATAGGCTACAAGTTTCCTTATTAGTGAGTATTATAAGTATACGATTAATGTCTGAAATATTGTTTACTATTATATTGCATAAATTGTTATTTAATATATGTAACAACAGGATCCAATCATTTGACCGCGGGTTGTAACTTTGACCTAGGCAGTGAGGAGGAGAATTAATAAAATTACCCTCCATACATATCATTAGCGGGTGCTGATTGTCGCCTGACCCACTTCCGAACAAATGAACTGGCCGTGAATCACAGGATATCAATAGAAAAAATCCAGACAGAATTCTGCCAAGTTTACACTACATTCCCCCACAGATAGGATGTTAAAAAATAATATATACTTGGTGCTTTCTAATTTTATATTTGTGGAGAGAAGAGGAAATAAATTAATATTATTAAATAGTTATCGATATATACTTTTTATATTCTATTAACCATTAATGACATCGGGACAGCAGATTTGACTTATTGTAATTTACGTGCAAAAAATAGTCCCATTCCTATTGAGTTGACCAAACAAAACAATGCCTTTGCGTAGTTAGAAGAGTTAGGATATAGTTACGATAACTCAGTTATGGATATGGAGTTCCGGTAACTCAGTTAGAAGATCATTTAAGACACATACGTCTTTAACACGTCATTGTCATTAACAAAAAACTTAATAATATCAGGTGAACGGTTTGACTGAGAGTCAATAACATATTTTTGTTAACCAATGTACGAGCTGAGAAAATGAGGTAGTTTTTTCTGCTATTTCAAAGAAGCTTGATATAAAACAAAAAATTTGGTATTTATCACCTTTACTTGGAATAGTGAATAATTAGGGATTCGAGGGAGTTTACTCTTAAACGTCGTTTTAACCAAACATTTACCTATAACAAACTATATTGTAGACATAATATTGATGCTCATTATTGAGTAAATAATGGATACAATTACAGATTTACTAATAGCATTGAATAGATAGAATAGATTAAAATAGTCACGGACGTTCAGTAGGTATCTATTATCACAACTATTATTATCTTAGTAAAGTTTTAAATCTACTTTTAATATGCAAGTACTCTATAGTTAACGATATTGTTGGCTTACTTATTCAGACTACGAACAAATAACAGACTATGATGTAAAGGGTCAACGTTTACGCTAAGTCCTGTCTCGATATGACATCATAATATCAATGTGCAAACACTTTAGAAATGTTGTGATGGATTGTTTAAAAGATTAATAAGTACAATATGATCGTATTTTAATATAAAGTGTATAAGTGGTTACAAATAATTTAGTAGCTAGGTTCCCGTGATAACTCGTCTTAAATTTCCACTCCATAAATAAACCTATTCATATAAAATTCTTTAAAAGTATTTTCTGAGTCTTTATTTTTGTTTTAGATTCCATGTTATTTAATATAAATATTTATAAAATATGAGAAATCTCATCTCGTAAGAAGCACATAACTTACTCAGAAACAACTAACGGCCAATACTACAATATCGATACATCCACGATATATTTATACCTCGTAACTCATTTAAATTTATGTATTCTATATCACAAGGTTTAAAGTATTTAATTAATTGTAAGCATATACTTAATACATCATTTCTCTTTCTAGGAGCTTTTTCTTCTATTAATCAGTTTCGGAGTAGTGTTATCGGCAAAGCAATGCTGTCCCAACGATGGCATGCTCGAACGTCGAAGATGCAACAATTCCTCCAAACCGCAGTTGGAGTGTCCTGATGGCCGTATGCTTCTGACCAACATCATCTTGCAGGGGAATATGGTCACTACAGTCGATGCTCCGGGATTTGTTTTCGTTGAAGATCCGACGCAGTAAGTGACTGCCCGCAATTCTTTTTCTCTGTGATCTTTTGTTATTCTAATCTGGTTCAGTCTTATGATGTGTTGATAGACACAATGTTAAACATGCAACGGATCTATTAATTGGCGACAATTAATCTATCTACTAAAGCCAAAGTGTCCAATTTCGAGTATCACGTCTGAAGTAATATCTGCAGGAAGGAGTTTTCATATATCCCGCATAAAAAAGACTTTTGACACTTTCAATATGTGCCCGGTACGTTGCAATTATTGAAAGTTAGTGAGACCACTTGGACGAGTCTGATATTCATGGATCAAATGACTAAGACGAGAAGATTAAAAATAACTCTACGGACGGAAAATAAACGGAAAAGAGCACTATAACATGTAACCATTTGAAGTTAAACGGTGTTATTTTTCAGGTATTGTGTTTCCAAAATGTACCGAAACGACACCAGGAAAGATCTGGGGCTGATGGACGTAGCACTGGTATGTTTTGAGAAAGACCAGTGGACTAATGACCTGGAGACTAGTGGTATTTTAACTCTTATCTCTGTCGTCTTTTTGTTGGCAACCATTGCAGTGTACAGTTATCTCCCCCAAATGAGGTTAGTGCAGTCATATAAATAATCAATAATTTTAAGTATATCCAGAACTAAATAATGAAATAACTTTTACAAATGTTTCAGGGATCTGCAAGGAATGTGCTATCTTTGCACCTGTATCAGTATGTCATTAGGGTTCTTATCACTTGGAATGCTACAATTAAATCCTGGTTTTCGAAATGAAATTTGTACAGTGACTGGTACGTAACTTTTAAACTAATTATTGTACAGTTTCTGATCTATAAAAACTGACATTATTATTTTGTTTAAGGTTTCCTCGTGTACGCATGGATGATGGCTACATTTTTCTGGGTGAATGTGATATGCATAAACACTTATCGTACCGTTGTGTAAGTTTATTTTTTATTTAATTCATATAGTAGAACTACTTGTATTCGATTGAACCATATTAAGTAGTAGGTAAGCTGACATCAACCGATGTTTTTTAGTTTCATAATAAATATAGGTATTATAGATATATATTTTGTCCGTAATGACATATACTTTATATCAATTTATAAACAGTAAACAATTGTACCTTGATTAAGAGTGGGTTACAGTTACTTTCAAATTTTTGATCTAAATTAATGATTTATTTAAATTCCAGGGACGCTGCTTACTTGCAGAAGACGGAAAAGAAACAATACATTATATACAGCTGCTATGCCTGGGGTTGCACCACATTCTTCCTCATAGTAGCTCTTATTACAAATTTCGTTGAAGGCAGTCACTGGAAACCTGGCTTTGGGAATGGAAACTGCTGGTTCAGCGGTCGCACAGAGACGTGGCTATTCTTTTACGGGCCAATTGCCTTTCTGATCACTGCTAACATTATTCTGTTCATACTTTCATCATACCATCTTTGGCAGCAAATGAAAAAGTATGAAGTAAATAAGTTGAATAACCTTAAGCACAGGTTCGTATTTACGTTTTAATTAATACAAATAATTCTACATGGGTGGCATACCTTAAAGCGAATATACTTTTCCAGATTCCGACTATCGCTAAAACTGTTTTTGGTGATGGGTATTTCGTGGATCTTTGAAATAGCAAGTTTTGCCCATGGAGAAGCTCACGTGATATGGTAAGTTTAGAAAAAAGCATTTTATTATACATTATAGATAAGTTAGTGGCATATCTATATTTATTAACAATGTAATAACTAACTTTTGATAGATTCATTTTAACTACTTTCAGGAAAATTATGGATACGTTCAACTGCCTCCAAGGGGTCATTATATTTTTGCTGTTGGTGGTATTTAGACGACGTGCTATACGTGGACTTGCCAAAGAAAACTGCTGCCTGCGGTTCACACAGCCATGGGCTGACAAACTCAGCCCTCATGACGACCCAGACGACCAGCATATACTGGCCGAAGAAACCGTAGAAGTTAGGCTTAACTAGTTAAATTAAATGTTTTTATACTCTTATTAAGTTTAAGTTGAAGAATTCTAAGAAGGGCTAACTTCCTTACCATTCGTGAGTGAATCTTTGTAAATATACCGCATTGAAACATCAAATAGTTTTATACACTAATATTTAGGAATGGTCAAATTTTATGTGCAGAACTTGTTATAATTATTATATAAGTTTCGTCACCAAATTACCTAAACTCTCATAGGAAATAATTTGGTATATATTTTGTATTACTTTGGTTAATTCAAATGTAATTATTACGTCACTGATATATGAAGCAACATGCTAGTCCCACTAATATTATATATAACTACCAACACTATCATCATTTATCATCGTGCCAACTTTTTCTCGAATCCAACTATAGTTTTATTCGGCTATTTAAGTTTTCAGTGTACATAGATAGATTTAATAAATTATAGAAATCCTAAAATAAAGAAAAAGAAATGAATCTCTTAAAATAAAATTAACGTTACCTGAACCAAAGTAGTGATTAGATAATATGTTATATATTTCAAAGTGTACTCTTTCTAATAAGATTCAGCGTGTTTAGATTTTCTTAAAGGGTGGGTACTGAGTAGTGTATTTGTGCCATATTTACTTTAGATTATTATAAAGCTTAACAGTAAACTTATCATTGGGTTATGCCATTTACCACTTAAAAATTTAATGAAATCACTTATTTTATGCAAATATAATTTAAATTGTTATGATAAAATAAGCATTTACTTGATGTAAATACTTAGATATCTATGTCTATATTATTGTATAACTTGTGTTCCTAATTATTTTCATAAACCATAAACCAAATGCATGTTAATAAATACTATTAAAGTTTAATGAATTCACTGGTCTTTTATTAAAATAAGTTATGTTTTATTAATGTTTATAATGTTTTAAGTACGAAGAAATAAACAATCATTATAAAAATTATATAATCTAAGGATTATCTTATTTACGAATAGTTACTTTGGGCTCAGGGTGACTTATCTACTATGTTGTCAATAAATCCTTTTCTTGTGGGCATCTAAAGGCTACAATAGTCATATTCTTACTATCATTCGGCTCTAGGTGGGTATAAATATGCCTTTAACGTCTTGGAAAAATTAAGATCTAGTGCATAATTTTATTTACTTTGTCGTAATTATTTTTGATCCTGATATTTTTTGCGAATAATACGAAACTTTCCTAAAATAACTCAATAAATAGACAACGAGAAGCGCTCAAGGATTTATAAGAAATGAAAGGCGCACGGGAAGCGAGTCATTAAAATCCTCATAAATTTTACATACTGTGCAATCGCGATCGTGGCGCCCCTTCACCGTCGCTCTTTGTGTAGTGGCACCGCGGGAGCTAGAAACCTCTTTGTAACCTCTGCTCCGTGTCTATGTATTCTCAGTAGCAGTTGCCATTTCCTTGTATATAACGTGCATATTTTACTGAGAAAGAGATTGGTATATTCACGCGTACGATTTTTAATCGGGCAGGAAAAATATTATGAAAAGGATAAAGTATATTTTATCGTGTTTTGGCGAAGATCGATTGAGGTGAAGATTTTGAGAAGCAACAGATAATTTGGCAACTCCTTGTAAATCAGTTGTTAAATCTTTGTTCATAATTTTGTGAATGAGCGAGTCAACACGAACATAAATTTGTATTTTTTACTGTCTGGGGATGCCTCAACATAAACACATGTAATGGACTTACTGAGCAATAAAAGTATTTTAATTTCCATGTAAAATAATCAATACAATATTTGGCCGTATGAGCAGAGTTTCTTTGCCCAGATTAAAAAGTCTAACGTCATAAACGCCAAAGGAGGAAGTGTGTCACCAAACGAAAGTCTTTCAAACAAACCAAACAGTAATATACACGGTAAAAAAACAAATTAGTTCCAAAGAAGTTAGAAATGCATTAAACTAAATAAAAAATATATTTATAGATAAAGAGAAAGTACAATAATGCAAGTATTTACTTTTAAATTGTGATCAATGTGCCTTGAAGTGCAACAGTGTTGTTGTTACCGCTAGTATATTAAGAAAAGTATTCAACCCAACGATAATGTGTGTTGGAACAGTGCTTTTACTGTTTTTACTAACAACAACGAATGCCAAACAAGCAGAGCAAATGGATTCTAACCTAAACGATGTGGCCGAACAAATATATTCAGTTAAAATAAACAAATGTTGTGAAGAAAACCAATTGATGATAGATATGTCTTGTAGATTGGCCGATTTGTATAATCAAAGTGAGTAATAGTATAAGTATTAAAGTCAAAGACATTCATTAAGATGAAAACAATGCTTAATTATGCAAATAGATTTGTTGTCAATACTTTTTGTAACAAAATGACATTTTATTTGTTATATGCTGTATGTTGTGCATTTTGGCTAGGATGTGTACATAAAATCACTACAAACTGTGATTTAGCTGTGATATTCTGAAAGGTAGATGTGATTTAAATTATACACTCAAAATTGTACATAATTACAATTTTAAGTGTATAATTTATTGCTCCTAGTGCATGATTTGATAAAGACAGAAAAGAGAACTACTTGTTTTATGTGGTATTTTAACTGTTAGGGTTTTATTAAAACACTATAATGTTTTGTAGGTTTATGGCAGCCACAGTTCAAGACTGAGGATGGAAAAGATTCAAAATTGGAACATTTCAAGTTTGAAACAGGATTACCTGATTGTGGGAACACACAAATGAGACCAATTTATTACTTGAAGAATACGGAGGATGAGTATGTAATAATAGTTATTAGCTTACACCATTTTCATATTATTAAAAATATGCAATTAATATTTTTTGTCACATTTCACATAGGCTTTTCAATGACTGTGATTGCTGCGATTAAATTAAAAAAAGGGAATATGTAATTTACTTTTCTTTTTGCTATGAGAAAAGGCATCTTGTCATATGTTGGTATACCAGTTTTGACCATTATTTTTTCAGGCTGAACATTCTGTCAGATGGACGCATGCGACATATAATTCACCATGAGCACAGTGTGGACAGTATTAAAGATGACCCTTTATTAAGTAGTTCATTCAATTTACATGAACCAATTCCAATTCCAGAAGTTAAAGAACCTACATCATATATACACAACCAGAGGAAGTACTGCATGGATAAGGTATGATTATTATATAATTTTTCATCATGTTCACTGTCAAAAATTCTATACCAAATTTAAACCATCCTATTTTTGACCCACATAGAACTTCCAGATTCCGATTATGAGATGTTAAGTTAAAACAATATTTCTTGCAGATATTTATGACAAAAACAAATATAACAGGAGAATATGCTCTAGTTTGTGTGCCTGAAGTGAAAATTGATTGGAAAGACACAAATTTTCTTATGACGAAAATCTTAAATCCATTATTTCATGGTATTGCGATTTTATTGTTTCTTATAGTGGCAATAATATATTTTGTTCTACCAACTTTGAGAGATTTAGCAGGAAATATAATAACAACAATAAATGTTTGCCTAATTGCTAGCCAAGCAGCAGACTTTATCAGAATTTTTACAGAATACAGCAATCATGTTAGTTTTATGGTTACAGGTATGTATGAGAAGTATAGATTTTGATATATTAATTACAGTCTACCTTTATTCTCAATCAAATAACTTTTATTTCAGATATAATCTTGTATGTCAGTTTATTGGGAGCCTTTTTTTGGCTTAATAGTTTTGGATTTTACATTTGGAAAACCTTCAAGTGAGTGATGTCTTATTGTTCTTATTAATAAAAAAAATTTCATCACACAGCCAAAATGACTTGTTTGAGTTATAGACAATGGAGTCAAGTTTCAAATCTGTATAGATCAGACAATTTTATGGTGAAATTTTTACAGACATACCAAGAAATATACAACAAATATATATATTTTTAATTACTTGATTTTTTATCCCAAATAGGTCAAGAAATGTGTTCTTAAGAGTGACAGATGTTCGAAAATACTGCTACTATTCAAGTGTAGTTTGGTCAAGTGTTATAATAATGGCAGCAATGGCTATTTGTGCACATTTTCTCTTAGACACTGGAACCAATCCTAACAGAAAAATGAGAACCCAATTCTCATCCTCAATAATTGTGGATGATGTTGAACAGGAGACTATTGGTAAGGCTATTGGAATTATAAATAAATTAGATTTTTTATTTTAATCAAAATACTCTGGTTTTATTATCTAAATATTAATTTTCAGGTTGGCTTGGAATTGCAATATTCTTTACTCCTGTTGCTTTCACTATCATTTTCAACATATTCTTTTACATCACTACATTAAGAGTAATAAAAAGAATAAATATTTATGGCCGAATTCACCATAAGCTTAAAGGATGGTTTGTATTATTTATATATATAGTTTTACTACTAGCAAATCTGAATTTTCAACTTTGAATGTCATTCTTTAACGAATATTTTTATTGTTACAGTTTCGATTTATTCCTTCAAATGTTTTTGATAATAACTATAGCTTGGTTATTCCTGTTGCTGTCCTGGTTGAACTTCGACGGACTCATATACGCCCATATTGTGGTAAATCTTTTACAAGCCATTTTAATGTTCTATGTGTGTGTAGTGCGACAATCTCATGTTACGTTTTTATTGAGAAAAAGCTGTTGTTACGCTCAGCCTGTACCAACAGGCGAATGGGGTGATGAGATGACTCATATGAATGGGGGAATTTACTAAATACATCATAATAGTATAGATACTATGTAAAAGATTTTATAAAGCACATGATAAGAAAAAGCAGCACTCAACTCTTCATCTTTATGAATAAAAAATCACACAGACTGTTTTTATTTATAGACGCTTTACATATCAGTAAGAAATCTCAGACTGAATCTCTTAAAAATTCCATGACATTGTAATAAAAATAGGAATATAATATGGCACATTTTGATAATTGCTAAAATAATTCTGTGATGATTATAGTAGCTTTAGTAGTTATTTACACAAAGTGTCTTACATAAAAAAGAATGTATTTATAATAAGTTGTATCATCAGTAAAAAATATTGATTTGAAATTGAATGTGTTAACTATGATTGCTAAAGGATAGTATCTAGTATTATTTGTGTGTATATACTAATTAATGTGCTCAGAAAAGATACTTAATTTTTTAAATAATGTTTCGTTGAGAGTTTTTTTACAAACAGGTATGATTTTAATTAAATTTTTACAAAAGAAAGCCATCATTTGCTGATTGCCTTGGAAAGAATCAAGGACTGTTCGTTCTAAATGGTGTTCTATTGAACATAGCGATATTTGCATTTTATATATGGTTTATTATGTAAGCATGAATGTAGAATGATGAGATGAAGGTTTTACGTGCAAAATAGTCCTAGGTGCAAGTGTAATGTATAATTGTATTTCAACGTTTTATTATATAACATATAAGAACATAATAAATTGATTGATAGAAGATAAATACATACATATCCGTCCTGTTCATATTCATGTAGCAGCTATTTGTGGTTAGTGAATTAATATTAAAATTCATTCATTTCTTTCTGGCACTAACATTATAAAATAACGATTTATATTTTTAACGAGTTTATTTGATGTGAATTATATTTCGTGAATCGCGCATTTAATTTTGTAATCATTTTTATATTGTCAAATAAAGATTTGAACAAAAGAAATATTTTTTGTTTCAAATACAATGCCTTCCTACCTAATAACTCTAAACAGTTAATAATATAATAAGAGTAACTTGGCCATTGTAATAAAAATAAGTCTATATCAGTCTTTAATTTTAAAATTGTAAGACAATTGTTAGTACACATATTAACAAGTATTTTTAGCTATATCTATAGTCTAATACTTCTACTATACTGAATTTTCACATAATTTTTATATGTAATGTATACACTTATGTTTAAATTAAATATTAAGTTGCTTGGTGTGTAATACTATTTAAGAATTATATTGCTGCTAATAGGTTCCACTGAAAACTGGCGTCTCAGTTGGAAATTGCTGAGTGGAGATTCTATCGGTGTCATTTAGTTATATATGATAAAATTGCTTTTGTGATAAAGAATAAAGATTCTTCTAATCTATAATAATATACCACTAACTTGTGAAAACAGCTGTCCTTCCAATCTCCTCGTGAGTGGGGCCATCTGACAGCGTACCACAAGGTGGCAGTCATCCATCACAGTGTTGAAGAAACGCCGAGTTGGTAGTAAAGCTTCTAAATCAATCATCAGCTCCAGGAAACGCTCACAGTATCTATGATAACAAAGAATATAACTGTTTTTAAAAAACTTTGTGCATCTTTACATAGTACATCAGTACTCGCTACATCACTCTGAAACTGAATGGAGTCGATGTCGACTTTATATGACATGTTTTTGTTGTCTTAAAATTCCAATCACCATGTTATTGGTGGAAATCTTTTCGGTTTGTTATAAAAGAATAGAAAGTCATAAAAATTATACGACAGAACTTAAAAGCATCAAATACGCTTCATTTGGAGATGAATATTACTGAACTTAACCTACTAAGTCATATTAAATGAATCGCGACACAATAAGTTCACATGCCTAAAATTTGTACGCGGTTCACGGCACTCATTCTGCGCGAGACTCATACGAATTTGAGCACATTCAGGTGGCTTAGTATTAATTTTTAAATGCCATTCAATTAATTACCACGTAATTAATGTTAAAGGTGGGTCAAATATACTGATAACTTTTTTATTTTAGTTTGACCAATTAAAAAGATTTTGAATAACTGTTTGACAATTATGTTTTCATTTATAACTAGTTTTTGTCTCCGACTGCGGAAATTCATAAGCAAGTATTTTTGTATTCTTAATGGAGAAGCTCTAGGCCTTCATCTCACCTGATGGTAAGTCAAGGCCGAAGATGGAAGTGAACTTTCAACCGCAAAGGAACTGACTTGATCTTAGCTGTAACTGCCGGAACACAACAAGACTGTTGTTGTGTTTCAGAACAGAAAGCCCTATGGCGAAGTAGCGAGTAAAACTATCATATTTCAATTATAATTTATGAAAACTTTTTAATTTTCTGGTATTTTTAATGTATTATAGCAACCAAAATACAATAACTAAGTTAAATAACAAACAGCTATTTATTTTTTATATGTAGGAGATTTTTGTATGAATAAAACCTCAGTGATGAAATGTTAAACTGGACTAAACATAAGAAAAAAGCATTTGTCAAAGGATTTATTAATTTTAATTTTCTATTTATTGAATGGCAAAAGCTTATTATATTTCTTATCTATTTACCTCACAACATACGGGTCTATGTCATCAACTTCGGGAATTGTCTCCAAGATCCTCATAAACTTTATCATTAGTCTTTGTAGATAGTGCCGCTCCCAGTTGAGTTTCTCCAGTAATTCTGGTTTATCTTTCTTTTGAATCGCGCGCCAATATTTCCGCCATTTTGGCACTGATTTGAATTCTTGATTTCTTCTGCCTGAAAATGATATTAAACATTATTAGTCAATTAAATTTCAATAAAAAACATAAAATATTTCAAATATCTTTTGTAATTTTCTATAAATGGGAAAACCACAAAAAGAAAATTAATTAACAAGCTATGTTCAGAACTAATAATAATAATAATGTAATAGTAGCCATACAAATTTTGTATTTGACAATACTTTATCAAAATTTAATTCCTTGATTGTTTTGATATAACTAGGTTGAACTGACCTTCTTGCAGGCTTATCCACATGCTGAGAGATACAAGTCTCTTGACCTGGTCTCTACATAGCTGAACCTCCATACTGCCAAAACAATGATTCAGGAACAATAGCAGAGCCGTTTGCTCTCGCATGTTATTGCTAGTATGGTCATCAGCTACACTGGCCCTTAGCACTTGTTCAAAGAATGCTGGGAAATGATCGGGTTTTTTGAGGAATGCCTGTAAATATTGAAAAATTTAGGTCAGAAGGTTATGTTTGTGTTAAACCTGCCTAACATATAAAATATTGTATCATGTAACATATCTATTAAAGTAATCATATAATATTTCTCAAACTCATACCTATTATTTAGCCCAAATTTATAATCATTAGGAGTTTGTGTTATGGATACAAGAAAAAAAAATATATATATATATATATATATATATATATATATATATATATATATATATATATATATGTATATACATTTTATATATATATATATATATGTATATACATTTTATAAATATAAAAACATAGATGACTTGTGAAAAAATATTTATACTCATCATAGAAATTTGCCCCTTCCTACCGAGATTCCAACCCCAGATCTCCACTCGATTATCTCACCTAAATTATTATATGAATTTATAATTAATCTCAATTTCTATTTTCTTCATGAATAAATATCTAGTTACCTGCCAAGCTGGCACTCTTTCCCTAAACTTCTCATTGATCATAACTACAATGGACATCATATGGGCATGGGAAGCTTTCCCAGCTTCATAGTGTGGCCACAGATAATTCTCCAAATACTGGGAGAACTCCAACATCATGATCCTTCGAACTCCAAAGCTGCAATTAATATTCAAATAACTCAATTAACTCATTACTAAGACAGTAAAAGACTATTTTGTGTGGTATGATATGTCAGCACTTGAAGATTTAAAAAACCATTAAGTCATGTTATACTTTCAAATATTTTTATATCCCAAATTAAGCATTATAAAGAGCTTGCATTATGGATCCTAAATAATGGAGAAATATAGATAGCAACATGCCTATAAATATCTAAAAATAGAAACATCCATAGCACATGAAAAAATATCTATACTCATCACATAATATGTCAAGGGTACTGACCACACAACCAAAGAGCTGTTAAAGTTATATCATGTATAACCGAAACTCCCAAGTTAGTCGAGAGTAAAAATTATAATGCACTTCCATATTATTATTAGTAAATGGCTAGTTGCCAGTAATAAGTCTTATCATATATTACTTTGTAAATTTTTTTACTAATAGTTTTATCCTAAATAAATCATAATATGATAAAACAAATTATTTATCCCTTATTTACTGTATAAAATACACTAAAATTATTTAAAATAGCAAATCTACTAATGGAGACAATGCACTGGCACTTTTTTAAAATAAAAAATAATAAATAGGTCAATGCCCTAATCTATGAGGTCATTAACCTTCACATAGTTCACTTGTTTTGATCAGTTAGGCTATGCCATTCTTGAAGTAATAGTGTATCTGACATTATTCTTACCTGGATCCAAGAATTTCTGCTTGGTATATTGACTCCACAATAGCAGCATCATAAGGTAAGTGATTTTCTTTAGTTTGCGGCGACCAGTACTGGATAGCTAGCTGTGAACAGTAAGGCCATGGTCGGTTAATTCAATGAGGATAGTTATATAGATTTTAGGACTCAGAAGTTATAAATACCAGTTGGTCACTTATTAAATATACAAAATATAATTGCAACCATTGTGAATTTGTTTATTCATAAATATGTATTTAAAGGAATATTTTGTATGGATATTTACTATTATGCGAAACTGACAATAAAACCTCAATATATTTGAAAATTATTCATAAATAATTTTATTAAGATTACCTTTTTAAAGTTTAATTATGTGTTATTTATTTATTATTTTATTTAATGATTTATTGTAAATGAAATTACCAATTAAGGAAAATATCAATTTGTTTTGAAACCGATATGCTGCTGTTTATTCATCCGTTTTTGATTATTGTAAAACTACCTAATCTGTAATCTGTTATTAACAAATCCAGTGCCGATTACTTTAAGCTCATGGTGATATCTCACTTTATAACTCAGCAATGAATAGGTAATAATCCCATTAATCAAATTTAGACACTATCAATAAAAGTTAATGTTTAATTAAGCAGGCAATCTCAAATAGTTTGATCAAATAGTAGGTTTCTATCTGATGCCAAAAAATTATATAAATATAACTAAAATCAAAATGTTTTAAACAAGTTTGCAATTATTAACTTTATTATTGTTTAGTTTAGTTATAAAACATCTATTATAAATATAACTTTACTTCATAAATATTACTTTATTTTAATATTCTAGACTGTTTTCATGTCTCTGTTGTTTGTTCACTCCACACCACAATAAGGAATTAATTATTGTTGATAATTGATGTTTCAATAAATGTTTGAAAGATGAGATAAATATCCAGTGTATAAAAACGCGATTAATTCGTATTACTCTCTGTCAAGTAGGTCGCTAGTTAAGAAACTGATGATGCACATTTTATCAAGTTTTATATTAAATGTTCTATGGTCTAATGTGGTTAGGTTTGCTTAAAGAAACCAAAATAGTTGTTTCATTACGATAAACCTTTTCAAATGTGATATACCTATATTTCATTCAAATATTCAATAAATTGACGAAACGTTTTAGTCAGAATAAATTGTAAACCATGGTGAAATAAAAACATAACCTCAACATTCACTTACTTGAGTTATTCTATCAGAATTTATTTGAGATAGAGTTGGTAGAGGTAATTTGGGTTTTTCTGCAAGTTGTGAAGTTTCCATTTTCATTTTAGGAAAATTAATTACTTCCTTGGTATAAAAAACAATATAGCCGCAATTCTAAAGCTCAAAACAAAACATAGGAAACAATGTCAATGTCAGTCAACTGTCATCTTCTCATCTGTCAACACCAAACTATAATACGTTCAAAAATCACTCAGAAAAATGTTGTAGATAGAGTCTTGTATTGTAGATAGATGGGTAAATTATTTATATTTTGTATGTCATAATCCACTGGGCATATATTCAGATAATATTAAATCATCATTATTAAAATCTCTAATACGCGAAATATAAATACTAAATCAACGTACACTGCATGAGAAGATTATTCTTAGTAACGAATATAAATAAGACGTAAAAATATGATATTATGAATTTATTTCAGGAGACTCATCATGATGTTTGATCCCCCTGATTATCCCTATAAAGAAATATCTGATGCCCTCAAAGATAGCTATGATACAGAAGATTTACTTTTCAATAATGGTCATGATAGAGTCGATCAATTAAACAATTCTATAAATAATGACCTAGTTACTATAGCGGAACAGATGATATCAAATGTAGAAAATGGCTTATCATATCAGTCTAACGACTCTGGCCGTTATTTCGATATTGAAAATACTATATACGAAGAATCCAATCCAAGTTACACAGAACAAAACTCACAATTTATTATTGTTCAACAGAAGTCACAACCTGATAATATTTTTAACTATGAACCAATTTTACTAGACGATAATACCGTTAATGAATTTTTATTGCCTCTCCAAAATTCTTCAGAAAAGGATAAGGTATCAATTATTTGTTTTAATATATGGCTAGGTCAAATAAAAAGGAGTTGGAAAAGTGTCATGTTATCGCCTTTATCTTGCACATTTCATTATGATTTGGCCATTTTATTGCATTTTCGGGCACAATATAAGTAGACGAATATTTCAATCACTTTTTTTATTTGACCCATCTGGTCATTGGAAATATATATTAGGTAAAGAATTTATTTTAACTTAATATTTTATAATTATTTACAGGAACAGACAGAAAATTTAGGTCCAGATTTATTAGCGCTACACTCTTGCGTAATATGTCATGAGATATTTACCTCTGATGCGGATCTTTTAGATCACACAATATTATTGCATGCTTCAGTAAATCTTGATGAACAAAATAATGCACCACTGCTCAATAAAGATAACACAAGGACCGATCAGTCAGACGGTATTCAAGTATTTATTTCATCACCACAGTAGTAAAATACATGTAGCCCTGATACATTTGTTATGAGTCACCAAGTTAGTTCTAGATGAGATCTTATTAGCTTCATAAATTGTCATTAATTATTTACCATTGAAAATGATTGTCGGTTTCTTTCTTCAGTAAGCAAGTCCTGTGCCTAGGTTTTATTGGAGCAGTTCATTCTCAGTTTTTTTATAATGAATAATAAAACAATATCTATAGATAGTTTTAATTTTGTTTTCTTATCCCACGTGCCCTTTATTTGGAGGGTAAAGTTTGTAATAAAGTATCGAATAACATAAGACATATTTTTATTTCAGAAATTATTAACAACACAGACTTCGAAGCAGACTGGCTCATATGTTGCCTATGTGAACGGGTACTTTCGACTGCCCTGGAAGTGGAACCAACCGGTTAGCATAAATATATTCTTGCTCTTGTTACAGTTCACATAAATTCTGATATCTCTACTCTCTTCTTGTTTATAGAGCAGCTGTGTTGCCTCGATGAGAATGGGAAAGGCAGTGTTGGTCCCAGAAAATTGCACACAATGTTTGTTTGTGACAGTTGCAATGGTCTGTTCGCGGATGGAGAAGCTTTGGACAGACATCGGGAACAGTGCTGTCCACTAGAAGTGCAAGATTATTACGTAGATGATATAGTAAGTGAATAAACATTTTAGTGCCATCTCTCACCAATTTATTGATAGTTTCAACTATATTTTTAAAAGTATAGTTACAACTATCAATAAATTGGATATTGTATTAATACAATTACTGTTGTGTGTGATAGCAAAGTGTTATTTTGTTTTTATGTTCGACCTTACATCGAATCGTTGAAGTTGATTAACTGTGTGATTTATTAGTGTAGTGTTACTACGCCAATAGATACTTCTATTAATTAACATGTAAAGGTAACCTACATTTTATTATATTACTTAGGTGCAGTTTACGAGTTTCCTATTCCTAATCAGAATAGATATACCTCTATCATAAGTCACAAAAGGACTGTGGTATATCAAACTATTTTAAATTTAATGCATAACACCACACAGTCTTTAATTAGTTAGTAATATTTTATTATATTTTTATTAGTGTTTCAAAGTGCTCATGGTTTGAATTGATTTTAAAATTCTATAATTTTGAAAATAAAATAATTATTATAACTCCATAATGAAGACGCTTGTATTTTCTAGGTGCAAAGCAAAACAGATGCAGAGACACCTCAATGGTCTGAAGTATGCTTTTCTTGTGAGATGTGTAAAGTTCAATTTCAATCAGCAGAACAACTCAAGACTCACAACGTTTCATGTCAAAGTAAATTAACAGTAACCAGAGGAAGACGGAGTTTCACGAATAACACTAACAGCAATAAGATGTGGAATTGTGGTTCATGCAATCAATTATTTGTTACTGCCAGGTACGTTAAATATGTAACTAGCTGTAGGAATTATAGGGGTTGGGAATAAAGAATTCATAAAAGTATTTATTATAATCAGATTATTCAATATTTTCTTAAGATACATATTAACATGAAAATAAATGAAATATAGATATGTAGAATAATGTCTCCAAGTATATCTCCAATAAACAACTTTAAGTGGTATAAGTAATTATAGCAGTCACCCGGGTCAAGTTGAGTTGCTGATTTACTTCCAATACTTGCACATAACTTTTTTTAGGCTAGAAATTTTTCTAGTTTGTACAAGATTTTTGGAAGAACTGGTAAATACTTAAGTAAAACATAAGCAATTAACCCACCCATTCACTGTTATCCTTCTTCGTATCATTTATTTCGCCCTAGGTTGCCAGGATGATGAATTTGCTTTTTCAGCAAAGAATACCGTCATTTTTACTGTTTCTGTTCTGTTCTGTTCTTAGCCTAGTATTGTCTATTTATTTAGTAATTTATTATTTACACATAAATATAAGAAACATAAAAAAGAAAATGTTCACAAAACGTGTGGTTATTTCTAACAGAAATTTCTTCCAACCCACCTGCGATAGGAAAAGTGCTTGGGGAAAAATAAGAATAAGAAAATAAGAATTTTCTTATTATTTTTAAAGGAATGGAAGAGTTTAAACCACAAATATCTCAAGCTATTTTTTTACTAATTTTGTAACAATTTGTAAGCACATACGTAACCTTATGAACGTCGCATACCGGTTCCCAAAATTTGTATCAACCATATTCTCTAAGGGAACTTTACCGACACAAGCGTGGCGAAGACCGGCCGCCTGGGGCTCCTCTCACGGCGTACGTCTGCGAGGAATGCGACAAAGTTTTGGGGAGCATGTGCGCTTTACATACGCATAAGAAAATGCATAAGGTATCGAAACCGGTGAGTCTTGTAACAAAAATCATATTTGTATAACTTTATACCTCGGTTTATTACAGCTATGAAAGATGATTTTGTATGATATTATATTGTAACTTTGTTGATTTATTAAATTTTTTACTTTGGGTTGCATTTATATCTAAATTCTTTCCTTAGATAACTTTTAGATTTGGATGATTGACTATTTACCAATTCGATTCGAACTTGTTAATTGCTTAGGGCTATCCTTGCCGCATCTGTGGTCGCCGCTTCAACCAGTCGGGCCATCTGGCAATCCACATGAGGATGCACACGGGAGAACGTCCATACCCCTGCGACTTATGCCCTAAGGCTTTCAAAGTCAAGGTGAGTTTCATAAAAATGTTATGAACATTTCGAACAAAAGCTAGATGAAGATCGATGTCAATTGAACTTAAATTATCGTTTCTGTCTTTAATTTGCTGAGCCGGATTTTTGAGCCGGTTCGATAAATGCTTAAATACCTCGAGTGAATCAGCTCTTCGCGGATACGGTGATAACTTAACAACATTAACAGAATCTAATGCTTAAACTTTTCTAATAAAAAATAATGCTTAACACATTAGTTTACTACATTTATTATGGTCTAAGCGGTCCATCGGTCCATCGGTGGTCTTATCTGGTCTTGATCTAATTTGGGTTCAGCCAATTTATTTTTGCATTCATTATTACAATTCAAGAAATCGTTAGCTGGTTATGTATTTAAGATATTATAAACAGATAGCAAAAACTCAGACACTCCTCGCTGAATACGCAATTTGTGTAGCGGCTATAGTGCATGGCGAGAGATAGTTCCCAGTGTTTTTTTTATATATGATAATGTGTGTGAAATGGTGTCGGTGACAGGTGGAGCGCGACGACCACCGTCGGACGCACACCGGGGAGCGGCCCTTCGCGTGCGCCGCCTGCCCCAAGACGTTCACCGCCGCCGCACGCTTGCGTGAGCATGCGCGTATTCACACAGACCAAAGGTTACGCCACTATGAAATACAATTTACCTGTTCTATCTATTCTTTATTATATTTACGTGTCAATAATTGACTAACGATGCTATAAGCTAACTGATGGATCCACAACCAAAAGCTTAACATTTTACTCGAAGTTTGTTCTATAACAAGTGGATGAGCACTACTAAAAGCTTTTGAATTATATTTTTTCCAATTTTGCGAAAGGTAGACAACTTTTATCCAAAGAATATCTTTGAATTAATTATACATATACTATATAGAAAATATGTCTAGTCGTCAAAATTGTTTGGTTAAGAATATTTTGGCTAAATAATGGTGGCGATTATGCTGGCATTTACTGTAACTAATATTAATAATTGTTAATTTGTCTTTTTTTATTCCAATTCAACATCAAAAGATAAAACTACTTTTAGGAACGCGATAATAGTTGACACTTAGACGAGCCTAAAATTTTTCATTTATATTAATCTGCAGGTTTTATGTTGCGCTTTGAAATAAGAAGGTACATTTTCTTAAAAGTCGTCATTTTAGAAACTTCAAATGATGTCATCGGTCATCAGCCTTTTTTGTTTAGATGTAATGAAAAATAGAACTGAACTTAAATTATAACATTATAATTTATTTAAAAAAATAAAAGTCCTATTTTGCATCGAATTTAAACTTCGAAATTTAGACATGTTCGGAAATATTTAGAGAATTGCACCTTCAGAACAATAATCGTACTCAGCGCCTCTTCAGACAAAATTGCGAAATGAAATCATCGAGCTTCCTTGGAACTGTCATAGATGGCGCCGTAAGTATCGCTCAGTATTTCTTACAACTGAGTTGGAACCTTTGTATTTTACATTTACAACTATAAATACTTGTTATATAAAATCACTATTAGGAGACATGTCCTCTAACTTAAACTGACTGAGCAAAATTATTGCATAACTTCCAGTACGAGATTTAATAATATTTACGATTATATATCTATAATTAACTAATTAGGTACATTATGGAAAAACGCTTTCCGTTGACGGAAAACAAAAATACTTTTTGAATTTTTATAATTTTCTTTGGTGCCAATGTTCAAAAATACTTAGTTTAAATATAAAATAAACATCATTCCTTATCTGAATTCAAGAGTTTGTGAATTAGGTATATATATACAACAAAGTATATTTGTCTTTGCATTGATAAGTGTCGCTTGTCACTAGGTCGTTTTAAAAACATTCCTTAATGATTATGAGTTATAAGCAATTATCCCTTTAGTTGTAATAAAAAGTCGGTACAATAAATGCCATAGTATATAGTCGTAGAGCAAACCAGTCCCCTCGAAGCACCTGTTCACGAGAAGGAATGACGCATAAGCTAGTTTACTGTAGTTTTTTATGTTTAATAAACTGAACTCGTTTACTGTGACTCTATGCATTTTTCAAAGACAATAAAAAATATTGAATTTTAAACTTGTAATTAAATTTTTAAACAAGACTTTAAAAAATATGTAGAGAGTATATACTTTTTCTATGTCAAAATTAATATTAATTGTTTTAATTATTAAAATTATTTATTCCGTACTATGTCTTAGAACTAAATAATAATTTTGCTATAAAATTAACTCTACGAATGAAGCATTAAATACATGCTGTAGCATAATGGTGAACTTTAAAGCCAGGCTTGAGAGTTCATAATAGGCAGGTACGGCTCATGGCGGCTGCTATGACTACTCAACCAACGGGATTTGAGAGAACACAACTATATGTAGTCGTTGAGTTAGCTATTAAATTATCCGTCGTCTGCAATAACAATGGCATTATTGAAAATTTTATTATATAATTAAATGAATATTTGAAATTACGATGCAGTATTTAATTAGTAAAATACCCATAAATATTTTAGTTAATAGATTGTATATTGTTGTAAATACACCGGCATAGGCTGTTACTAATTTAAAGCTACGAGGGTGACGGACCTTAGCATCTTCTTTTAAAATAAGATCATAATATATTGAAAGTTCTTTATGTATTAACACAATTTTTAAATTGCTTACACTACGTATTACTGATTCGGTAAAATTTGCAATAACAGTTAATTAAATTTTTTATGCTGAGTCTTACTTAACTTATGGTAACCGTTTTATGAAGAAATAAAGAACGACGAGGAAAAGACACCGACTCTTGCCTCTAGAATGTAAGCACTATAAGTGTCAAGACATTTATTGATATTGCTCGTGTCTATATCTAGATATTGTTGACCTTATGGTAAATATAAATAATAATTTATAGTTATGACCAATACGGTCACCAATTTCTAGACATTCTCTGACATAAAAATGGCCATACACATGAAACTGACTTCAAGTGACTTCAGTGACTGGCAAAAATGTAGCTACAAAATTTTCCATCGTTCTATTTTATTGAAAAACTCGGATTTGTTTTATTATTCATAATACATTTACGGTAAGTATTAAAATATTATATTAATTAAATTTTTGTTGATATTCTGTTGTGTGTGAGGTTAGTCAGCCTAATCGAACGCGAGCATTCCCCACGCGTTGCAACGTTCTCATCGCATTTAATTTGTCAGTAACATCTTGATAATCAATTATAGTTATAAAATTTAAATTAATGAACATTACTATACTTATAAGCTTTAATTGTTCTAAGATTCAAGTGTAAAAAATTTAAGCTACGACATAATTTTCAGAAGGTTTACCTTCTTTGAATTTCGTTTCTCCAAAGTGATACTGAGAAGATTCTTACTTGTACCGTTGTTCTATTCAAAACTTATAAATGAACCCGGCAGAGCTTAGGAACGCATAATAAGAAGAGACGGTATATTAAGGTATTTTATTAATGCAAAGTTTTTGCATGTATTTTATTATTTGGCCATTTCAATAGTAAGTACATAATGTTCATGTAAACTAATGCAATTATTTGAAAGTTAAGTTTATTTTTTTTATTAAAAAACTAGTAGTTCAACAAACTCATAGTAAGATATCGGCTGAGATACGCCTACTGCTGGGCATAGGCCTTTGCATCCAGCGGCTTACCTCGACCTTTACTAGATCCCTTAGATGGGTCCACCTTCTGGGAGGCTTTCCAAAGTTGCGTCTGCCAGTGCGCGACCGCCCCTTAAGGACTTATTCGCCTCAATGAATCGCCAGTCCTCTTTGCAACGTTCCCGACTGACGGATAAATCGAAATAAAGAATATTCTACATATACTCATTAAATTTAATATAAAAAAAGATTTAACTTCCGAAAATCTCAAAATAATATCCGAATTTTATATATACTGTAACAAATTGAAACGTGTAACAAATTGGCATAATGTATTAAAGACAACAGCCTGAAATAATAAGAAATAAAACAACGTTATTAATGAAATAAATAATTTAAAGTAACAAACAGTACAGCTTACCTCACAGTAGGTACCGTACGGGCTATCCCGGTCACGTGACCGGTTCGCACGTTTTACAGTGCCTGAATAATTTTCATATCCCATAAACAGGCCATAAAGTGGGTCTACTTCCTACCGACACCAAAATTAATAGCTTAAGCTACGTCTAAGAATACGACCAAGCAAATGCTTTTTACTGAAATAGCATGAATATCGATTGTAAGTAAGCAGGTTAACCTCTCCCAAAATACCTGTATTTTAGCACCTTCTTAATGCATAAGAATGTCCCTCCTTTCCTTTTTTTCTTTGTTTACATAAGTTGAGTGTATGGCGAAAAGTTGAATAAAAGGCGAGAAGATCAGCCATCAACGTTGCATTAAATGAAATTGCTATTAGAAGCTATCTTTTATATTTTTTATACAAAATGAAATATATCTATGACTCAAACACTAAATTCTAAGGCAGATTAACTTCATTATTAATATGTCTTATAAGGTATTCTAAAATATTTAATATGGGAAAACAGGAAACAGGTCCAGCTCACGTATGTAATTTTAACTTATTTTTAATGCAGAATTCCCTTTAGCTATTTGGTTTTGTAACATAAACTTTGAGATAATTTAAAAATAGAATTATATAGAACTCTTACCGTTTTAACTTTGATAGTAATTATTTTAAAAATTAAAGTAAATACTCAGTATTACTATCTACTAATTCATAATTAAGTGGCTACCTAGGCTATAGTTATATTAAAGTTAACCTATAACTTAGTAGAATTTTTGGAACTAGTAAATAAATATCTGGTTTGTTTCTTTTATAAAAGTCATTAGAGATATATAGATGTCAGCTGAAAATGCAAAAAGGCTTTAAAAAGCAGAAAAATTCGGGCGGTCGCAGGTTCACATCAAGCTTCAGAACATCTTCTTTGTCTTTTTATAGTTTGGATATTTCCCTATATAAGAACCAGATATAAACGCATTTAAAGTAATAGGCTGAATATAAACAGTTACGCCTTTTCCAGCAAGAACACCCTTGTATTTTGTTTTATTCTAACATAGTTTTAGTGGTATTGAAGTTGACAATGGAAAGCTAGCATGAAAATAGCCACAGAGCATCTTTGCTCACTCTCAGTCCTAAGTAGAGTGCCATAATGGTTTGTAGGCCATCGTTAAATATAATGATTAAAATTCTCCCATAACTATATTCGTATTAATACATTATCTATTATGTATTTATATTAATAATCATATGTATTTATTTATATTTGGTGTGAAGTAATTGTAGGTACATAAGTAATTATATATGCATTGTGTAGACATTATATATTTATTATATTGGTATTTTAAGGTTATATTTAAATTAATAAATATAACACAGTAGTGTGCCCATTGCTTACAACTTCATAATGTTAGTGATATATTCTCATCTCCCAAAAAATTCGTAACGTTACAGAACGGCTAATCTTATAAATATCCCTTACCTTCGAATACCAACAATTTATGCATATTTTTTACTTATGTAAAGTGACGTCACGGTCACACGTTCACTTGTACCGCTAGTGTGAGCTTCAATCGTATCGAGACGTTTCGATCGTAGTTATGTTCTAATACCTATGACGTCATTAATATTGCAATCGCATTGTCATTATGGACATAGGAGCTGTTCATGCGCCCCTGTAATTGCACCGAAAGTTCATGGTCTATATAGAAAGGCGATGATAATTTACAGAAAAACACTGCAAGTGGTATAGTGATGATTGAAAAGTAACAGCAAAGGGTTTGCTCATTAACTATTAATTTAAAATATTGCAGTAAATAGAAACAAATCAACTGAATATTCCAAAATAAATAACTACATACTAGCCCTGATTCTGAACTTTTAATTTAAATTTAAGTTCAGTTTATCCCTTTCTCTCCTTAAGTATGAGGAAAGGATAGCTAAGATGTAGAACTAAATAATTTGAATTTTTAAGAAAATAAAATATTATGTAAGTACGGAGATGCTTCCTTAAACCTAATAATTGTACATTAAGGTCGAAAACTTCTAAATGTGATCTGATTGATATAACTGCTGTCTTTTTTGTCTTTTTTATAATATTGACAGAATAACATGCACTGAACTTAAATTAAGGTTTTAGTGTGGACTACAGAATTAGACTAATTTTCTATTTACGACTTAGATTTTCCAATAGTATATTGGGTTTTTTTTTGTTTCGCACTGCAGACCTTACCGTTGTGACATTTGCGGAGCTGCATTCCGACGACCTTACGCGCGTACCGTTCACACCTTGATCCATACCGGTGAGAAGCCCCATGAATGTGACGTCTGTGGCACAGCTTTCAGGTAAGAAACGTGCATACACAACTGAAGAAATGTTGCTTATAACTAAGTAATTTTACTTAAAGTTGAGATAAATTGATCTAAAGTATGAAAGAGTCATTGTTGTTGAAAATGGTGTTGTTCTATTTGAAAATTATGATCTATCTTGTTTGTCAATAAGAAAAAGGTTATTTATAATCTACCCCTTTTTTATTTTATGTTTTTTATGATGTGGTATGTATGTACAACTAAGTGTTAAAATAATTATCATCCCGTTTAGTGACCCAAATTGTTAAGTCAACTTGAGTTACATTAGTCAAGAGATTCGTTGAAAAGGAATGGAATTCCCTGAGCTCCATCTGTCACCTACACTTAAGATTTTCTATCAGTTTTCCTATTGGGCGGCTTAATAATATTGTGGCGATTGTGTTAATCTGCGTATCTGCTATATTTACAGGAGATTTTAATTAGATTAGTTTTTTAGAGCAATTGACTAAATTTTGTCAGATATAAGGTATTATCCAACGATAGTTACGCGGATTTGCACTATCCCCGACGATATATAAAAATTTGTAAGCAAAAATTAAAAACATCTCCACATCAATTTTTTAATGTAGAGATGTTTTAAGCGTAAAAATAAAAATAAGCTTAGTACTGTAGTAATATCTGCAGATAGATAACTCTAGAGAGTTCTACTCTTTAGAGATATAACATTCTTTTCACTTTTCTTGAATAAACAATAGCTTTAAGCATTTACTAGAATATTTAATGTTACAATAAAATTATCTTATAAAATTATTATCTTCCCAGTGGACAATGTTAAGATTGAACATTGTTAACGAAATTTTCTTATTGTTTTATTTAATTTTATATTATTAGTTAGCGTCCATGTTCAATTCCATCAATACCTAGTCCAATACTAGGAGCATTATCGAGTAACAAAAACTAGTTAAGTCTAACAAAGCCAAACAAAAGCCTAGCTCTTCTCAGGTAAATTAAAGATCTACTACACTGATATACTTACAGAAATGCATGACAAAACTACAAGATTTTTAGTTATTATACTGAACCCAAAAACGGTTTTGATCGGTTTTCGATTTTCAGACGATCCGGTGATATGTGGAAGCATAAAAGAACTCTGCACGGTGTGCAAGCTAGCATAAACGATGGCGATTTAAGATGTTAATATACACAGATAACTTGTAGCACATTAGCTATATATTTTAAATATAATCCCAAAATAGTACAGCGACAATGACAGCGACTATTATTGCCAACGTATTCCATTGATCTCTGCTCTTGTTACGATAAAGTTTATCAAGGAATGAAAATACTATTTTATTTTATAATGAGGTATGTAACCAAATTGAGTAATAAACGTGTCTAGTTATTATTGTAGATTTGCCATTAAAGGTAAAACTTTATTTCCTATATTTGATAAACATTATAATATTAAATTTTATTTTATAATAATTAAAAACTTAAAACCACTTTACTGTCTACAATTAAAACAATACTAGACTAGTACAGTTTTACTTGACATTGAAATTGAAAAAAAACTCAATTTTACAAGTAGTTAAAGAAACAAATTATTTATTTATTTCTTAAGGTTTTTATTTTAGAAACATAGCTTTTACTTACGCGTCGAATTGAAAGCCTCCCCGAAATCAATTAAAAAGTATTTTAACTGTAAATAACTATTACCCAAAACTTATTAGAAGCGTCACATCCTTTTTTTACGAGGAGGAATCCGGTTACCGGATCTACCCGCCATTGGCGAGCGTACTGGGGCTCACCCAGTGCACTGGGAATACCCACTAAAACTCCCCTTTGCGTCCTGGCATCTTTTGCTATATTTGTAAAGAGGTATTACTAATAATGTTTATTAATACTTTGATACTTTTTTGTTAATATTTTTTATTTTTTTATGTCATAATAAGTTATGTGATTATTATTTATAAAATTGTGTTCGTAGTCATGTAAAAAGTCTTCTAATAAATTGTTTTTTTACGTTCATTGAGTTTCCCTCATGGCTCAAGCGCCTTGGATATGCTAAAAGACAGTGATACGTCTCCTCTGGAGGTTATGCCTGTATGCATGTCGATTAGTAGTCGCCCCTTAAATATGAGGACTACCCCAGGGTTCTTGACTCTCTTAACCGGTCCCATAAAGTTTGTTGAGTTGTTTTTCAGTACTTTCATAACTATTTAAAATTTCTGTCATATAAATAAATGAAAAAAATATTTTACGTAATATTTATTTAGTATTTGAACATTTGTTCACAGGCTATTAAGTCCGGTTAAGCTGTATGGTATTTATATTTGCAGTGGGAGAATTGCTTTAACCATATCTTTTGTAATCTGTAATTCTTATATTTCTTTAACGTCTTTTTGTTACTTATTTCAAAGTCAACATTTTTATATTGTGACTGGGTTCACTCTTATGAAAGTTAATAATGTTCAAATTAGTTTTATATAGACATTGGCATAACTTTATTCGAAACCGCAGCACACAAAATATTACATGTTATGCAATTCCAAATATTATATATTATGTTTGTTAGAGCGAGAGGTAGATAGAGAGAAATAGATTTTTAGTTTAGACTGGTACTTTAGTCTTTCTTGCACCTTTATATAACTTGTGACACCGTCAAAATTAAATCATGATTTAGTGATATTAAATCTGAAATAAGATACAGGAAGTCAGTTACTGAGTAATTCGCCTAGTTTTGAAATATCTTGTGGCCACTACTCATTCATCAGATTACTTCTGTGACTAAAGTACTCTTACGGTTTAACATAGAGTTTTTATATATTGGGGCTGTCTTGTTGACAATGTCACGGCGTCTACTAGATACTGAAGGTAATAAAGCAATGTAATTTTTGACTTGTTAAAGCATAGCTGACATCATTTCTTATGGAGTATTATGAAGTCTTATATTCTCTCATAGCTAAATAGTGATTATTTGTATAGAATTGAATTAATAGTTCAGAATACACCCTCCCTCTATAGTAGTAATAAGTATTCTTCGTTGTTTCGTAGTTTCACGCTTCCCTGCTTTCCCCAGGACATTCGTTATTTGAGATTAAAATAAAAGTCAAGTTTCTTCAACAGTAAATATTTATTATAAAAATTGCTCTTATAGCCACATTTCTGTTTCTATAATATATATAATATTTATGTTCATTCTTTGTGCCATTGTTTCACAAAATTATTCCTGTTCTTGTTATTTTCGACACAACAGCTTAAACAATAATATATTACAATTATATATCTTACATTAGACAATTAGAGAAACAATTTTGAATAACTATAACATGAGGAACGCATTAACAATTCGATGTGTAGATTTGTTCATTCAAAATTGGTTTCACAATTTTCTAATGAGAGTATTCTTTCTAAAATATATTCACAATTGTTTTAATAAAATCCTGTCATTTTTGGTAACCGATGGCAATGAAAAATGCTAAGGAATAATAATTACACTTATTATAATGTAATTATAAAGTTACGTATGAAGTAGCCGCGGCCCCTCTTGGAAGGGTCGGGCCCGAAGACGGACATGACACTAGTCTGTCATAATTATTGCTGTAGGTCACAATAGAGCGCACACACACTCTCCGCACATTATGGCAACTAGCAGTGACATCACAATCATACCTCAGAATCATTAATTTAAAGTAGTGCCTCCACTTAGAATCTATACAAAATTTTACATCGAAACAAATGGTAATCAAACATCATATTGTGTTGAGCATTTTCAAAGACAATTTTACATTACAAATGTGAAAATGACAGGATGAGGGACTGATCCAAAATTGTTTGTACAATTTGCAAGCAATCGGCGTGTTGGGTTCAGTCGCACGTGCATTGCCTTCAAAAATACAGTAAGAAAATATAATATTTGGTTGTGTAAAAAGATATCTTAACTAATTAAATATTAAGTACCTTCAAATTAATAGAACCACAGTAGACAGCATTCGTGCGACTGAAGCTAGACACTAAACGACTCAAAATCTTTTGTACAAATGTATAGTAAATAATTATATAGATTGGTTGCACATTATGTCAAACAGAATAGTTTGCCGAAGAGTCGCTAACTTACTTAAGTAAATCATCACAACCAGCCATACGGACATGTTCAACAAAAATATCTACGCAAAAATATACCGTAAATAAAAAAGATTGAGCTGAATTCAGTTATCCAGTGGGCGAGTTCAAAACTCAAATATGACTAACGTTGTTCGTGTATCTTAATAATCTGTACTGGCAATAGATTTTGTGACACCTTATATATTAAAATGCATTATTATGTAACTTGTAAATCTGCATGTACTCAAGTTATGGACAGAATAGAGGTTGTATAATACAACACGGGTGTAGCAGAGTAGTGAGCTGCTACCCAACCATCGTAATAGATATCAATAAAATTATTAATTTACAATAATGTATTTACAACGGCCGCGGCGTCCGCGCCATAATGCCCATCTCCGTATATAATATGTACACTAAATTTAAGAACATAGAGTTTTCTCTCATTAGCTACCGAATCACAATTCAAATATTGAGTAATTGACAACGGTGGACAAACATGCGCCAGAGCACTAATGCATCCTACTTTATGGAAATTTGTACTTTGCTTTATTCTTCATTTCTACAAATCGTGCTAGTTATGTTTGGTCCGTGCATTACCAATTCCGTGGTGCGCGTTTGGCGGCGGTGTCATCGGGAGCACAGTCTACTTCAGTCCCTGAGGTAACGATCACGTAACGAGTTTTACTATAAATAAAATTAACATGCACAGAGGTTTCGACCATTAATCCCGATGACGCCGAGTCACAATTCGTTCTATTACACGCCTTGTGCTCACAACACGGTGCCACTAATGAGAGAACATATCACTTATACAACGTAATGCGTAGTAGGTGATAGCAATTCTCTCCTAGAGACAACGGGTTGCCTCTTATAACATTTATTAGAATTGTCAAATCTCAATGCAATTTTGTATATATTCTTGTATCTCACTGCATTACAAAAGGATAAATCGGATGCCTACCAACAAACTTTTTAATATAAAACTAGTATTAATGCTGCAAATAAATTACCGTTTTCACTAATAGTTTCATTACATATTAGGAACTGTAATTCATAGTTAATTAGGAAATAAATTATTCGATGAGAATTTCAATATTAGTTTTATGCCTAAATCAACGTTTTCTTATAACCTATGAGTGAAATGTTCGTTGGGAGGCATACGAAAGTGAAGCGTAAGTCTACGTTATGCAATTCCAATGTGAGGAGGGCAACTTAAGTACAGCCTCAGAGGCGCTCAGTCAGATGATACTAATAGCAATATTATCAAATGAATGATGGTACTCATACATGACACGTGCAGTCACTGTCGGTAAGGCTACCTAATTGACATCCAGTTACAATGCTGCGCCAGTAGTGGATGCGACATTATAAAATTCATCCAATATTAAGTACTGATTGACGTTTATTCGTCATTGTTCTATGGAACTAAAATTAACTTTCGTCACTGTCGAATTTTGTCGCAGTCTGTCCAAAATAGCGTAACATTTTCGTGCTTTTCACAAGAGCGGCACATGTCCACACATATTCGTCTAGCGTACTTGCGAAATCTGATTCGTGAGAGGTGTGCTCTTTGATGTTCCATGAGTAAATCGACAACATAAGTAATATTAGTGACTTAAACAGAAGAGGTACCTAGATCATTATAACTATTCTAACTTGTAAAAGATCACACTTCTACGAAAGGGATTTCAGTCTGTGAAACATAACCCGATCATAGTCATCTCGTTGTTCAGATTACAATACATTGAAAATATCAAGACAGAAATAATTTTAAACTGTCACTTCTCTCTCAACGAAATAATAAATATAGTATTTTATCTAGTTAATTACACAATAATTTCAACAAAAATTTCAAACACCCGAGTTTAATTTAAACGATAATAACGTCATTAGCTAAGTCACTTCAGTTTCGGTTTGGAATTCACTTAAAGAAAATAAAACTATCAAAAATAACTCGACTCGCATAATAAGTCCTGCGTCACGTCCGAAGCTAGCACCTTCCCTTTAGCAATTATATAATACTAACTACTGACTGCATGTTGCGTCGCGGCGCCTCGCGTCGCGTCGCGTGCGAGCGCCGCGGCCAGGACCGGGCGCCGGGCGCCGGGCGGCGTGGCGCCCGCGACTAGAAGAGCCGCGCGGCCGGGCGCTGCGGGCCGCGCGGCGCCGCCTCACCTCGCCGCCGCTGCGGCCGGCGTATCACAGGCGCTCAGGGGGGCGCGGGCGACTCCGGCCCGCGCGGCGTGCACTAACTGGTGGGCACCAGCAGCCGCACGAAGCTGTCCTCGCTCCAACCCCAGTCGTCGGGCCAAGCGTCCTCGGGCGGGTCCAGCGCCGAGCGAGACGACAGGCTCAGAACCGAGCCCCAGTCGATGGTGCGCTCCTCGTCGCCGTAGCCCGAGTCGCGGTCCGGCGCCGGTGGCGCTGGGAAAGGTGTAGCACGCCCCGCCGCTGGCTCTCTCGCGCCGAGCAGCTCGCAGCGCGCCACGCCTCCGCCCGCGCACGCGGCCTCGAAGGGCGCCTCCTCGGCGCTCTCTCGCTCCATCTCCCGCTCTATACCTCGGAGAGTATTGCATACCAGCACGGACCGCCGCAACGAAGGGTCGGCCGTCTGTCGGAATCGCGCCAGCTTGAGCGCACAGAGGTTCATCATTTTGTGTCGACGCTCGCGGTAGCAGCGTCGGGAGGCGCATCGGCCGGCAGCGCGGCCGTCGCAGCAGGCTCGCGCCGCAACGCCGCCTAGTTCGAGGTAGCTCTTGCCGTTCTCGGCGCGGATGGTCTCGTGCGCACCGCACCACCCACCGCACCAACGGCGCCGGCACGCTCGCCGTTCCTCGTCTTCGGCTCGCCAGCAGTCCCCGCCGCCGGCGCCGGCGGCCACTGCCTCGAGCCTCGCTATCGAATCTTCCCAGCGTGCGACCTTGCCGCCGCCCTCGCACGGGGAGCCGGCGCGCCGCTTGGCGCCGCACCCGCCGCCCGAGCCCTGCAATGCCACCAAATAACACTTTGTTAATAACTATAAAATTCTTGAATTACTATTTTTCAACAGAAACAACATAATGTACCATATCAAAAACCGTTGTTTTTGACATTGTCAGTCATTCTGATATTGCTGTATTGTTATTTCATTAAATCTGTTGTCTATGACAAATTCGAGATTAACATACAACCTCAAAGAAAACATGGATAACTAACTGAACCAATTTTAAAGACATTATAAAATGCCACTACAAAATGCCCCTGATACCTCTTTTCGGGGATATATCTACGTATACATATTACAGATAAAATGAATGATAGAAAGACATCGTTGGAACAATGGTGTGTGGGCTGGCACCGAAATATTCGGGTGAAGCTGGTACGCGGCGCGTCCGCTTCGAAAGTACCGTTGGATGCACGCAGCGCGCCATTCGCGTCGAACGCACCGCGCTGTTGGGAAATGTTGGAAAATTGGGACAGACCGCATTAATATATTTAAAATTAAGATTTTTTGGTACCCGTCTAAAATATATTCCTATAAATTGCTATTTCGGACTTCCAATACTTTTTTAAGGTCCTTCCAACATCTTCCCACTAATTAGAAAAGGTTATTTAATAGTTATTCTATTAAAGTAATGGGTAATTGATATTTTATTGTATTTCCTTTGTTAAACAGTAACTGAGGCTTATGCTTCCTTGAGAAAATCAATACGGCTGAAAGAATAGAACATCTTTCTTCTACTTTTATTGTATGGCATGCGATTAAGAATGTATCTACTAAGTTGAGCGACAGCAGTGCGTCATACGGTCGCGGTACCTGGGAAGGGCCCCATTGTGCGACCCTACTCAGTTTTTTTGGAACAATGCTGCTGGGGTGCAACCCTGCACTGCTCGCCCAGGTAGAAGACCGTGATCTACCATATTGCAACAGGATTTAACTCCCCAACTCTATGTAAACGGCGAGGTTCTTTTCTATTTTAAACGAGACTCACAGTTTTATTAAATTTTAAAGGGGCTTTGTAGATTTTGTGGTTACTTTTTAGTAAAAGTAAAGTTCTTTAGTTCTAGTTTAGATATAAAGACAAACTTCTAAAAATAGTTTATTCATTATGCAAAGTTTTATTTAATTCCCAAGCTTGGTATTAAAGTTGAAAAACCAGCTACCGTTTTAGAAGCAGCTGTGACTCTACAATATAATGATGGACGGCAAGCAACAGCCGCACGTTTACTTTTACACTATAAATGCGTCTTATTGGTTTACGGCTACATACATTGCTAGTTTACTTGGCAACCGGCTGCGTTTCGCAACTAAAGACCAGCGACCGATGCCCGTCACATTGCAACCGACGTTAAATAAATAAAATAGCTAAAGGCGAAGTCCAGCAGGCCCAGATGCCTCCGCACCTGCCGCGACAATTAGGCGGCACACTCCGAGCACACAACTATCCAGAACTATTATATAATAGTCTAGATCTTAAATATTTCGTTTAATAGATTGTTCTTAGACGTTAAACTAGAACTGAACGTGCTTGCGTAATGGAAATCAAGAATTTATTACCCAATGAATGCTTAAATTAAAGAGACTACATCAGAAATATTTAGTTCCCATGTTAGCTAGTGAGGAATCATGCTGAGCCGTACTGATATAGGTATAAAAATCAGAAACTTGGACAAAGTTAAGTCGGGCGCAGCGATGTTGCGGCCGCGTTGAGTCAGCGTCCAGTCATCGCAACGCTGCAAATAATCATTTTGCGTCACCCTTTTATCGCTCCTCGGAAAACATCCATTGTGCGATGAGCGGCACACGGCGTCCAGCGATCATTACAAAACGTTCAACATAACTGCGCGCGGACGAGTTCTAAAATACAGAAACGGATAATTCCACAGTGTCATCGTATCACGCGGCGCCTGAGCGCTAGCGAATAACAGCGCCGTTCGCCAGCGCTGGCGCTCATGAAAATAAATTTAGTATATGACGTTGCCACTCGGCGTTGCCGCTTTGCGCCGCTGGAACGCGGCTACGCGACGTTGCCGTTCCGCTCGCTCTTTCTAATCTTGTCGTAAAGTTCTTTTTCTGATGCACGGCGCGTCGCTCGTTCGTTCTCTCAGCTTGAAACTTGGAATCATCCGACGTTTATTTTATCGCTAGTCTCGAATATGCAGCGTTTTATAACCGGACCGCTTGCAGTAGAGGCGTAGAGTTACTGCTTATTCAAAATGATAACTATAAAGATTTCTGCACGCGAGGTTAACGTCGTACTTGTAGAGTCGGAATAGCGGCGCAATAATAGCTCTCCTCGCTCGAAACGAGAAGGTAGGAAAAGTTCGGTCGACGAGGCGAGTCGAACGAACTTTCTATGGCATTGTAGAGACAAAATAGACGGCGGCACGGCATTGCCTCACAGCGCGTTAAGCCATGTCGAGTCGACGGGCGAGGGCAGCGGCGGGCGGGCGCGGGGAGCGTTCGGCATGCCTTGTGTGCCGCACGCACACTACCTCACCGCATAATAATATCGCGTAGCGGCCGTCCGGCTCTATCTTGCTCTATAGCTACCTACACAGCTCGACGAACCAACGTTATACGTATTATAGAGAACATAACCCGGGGTAGATAGCGGGGGTGCGTTGTGCTGAATTAGGGCCAGGTACATGATGCCGCAGCTATTTTCATAAAACGTAGATTATATAATTTTACAAATTAAATTAGTATCTTTCAAGTCGCAATTCACCTAAAAAGATTAGTATATTTTTAAAATATTTATTAATATTTCTTTTCAAATAAACCGATTACCCTAAATAAACTTTTAGTCGTGAAACTTTTCTTTAAATATAATATTTTCGTACTACCTATTATACTATATAAGTATGTTTTTTCTATTGAGTCCATTCGTTATGATTCAAATGCACGTTACGTGTAATATTCTCTTAAGTAGTTTAAATGAGGCGATTATCACAATACGATTGTTTACGAATGTGGCGGTTGTAGTAATATTTATTGTTTAATTAGTACCTTTCATTCATAAATTTCTATAGTCGTGAAGATGTAGCGCTATTTGCATCGAATTCGAGAGGCGGTCGAACGACCGATTAATCATTATCTTGTTTCAGTACAATAGAGCACGTGACCGGGCCTTGGTAATTTCATTCATTCAGAAGGGCTGCTATGTAGCGGACCTGTTATGGTCCCCGTGTAATACGCCACAATTGAGATTAGCCCAATTCTCACGTCTTGTACTATTTTTTCATCAAGTGATCCTTTATTGTTTTCAAGAATAGCTTGTTTAGTATTATTCTGCCAATCTTGTATGATAAAAGATGTTTTTTTATTACCAAGAAAAGTTCTCAACCAACTCCGTTGTTATTTTGGGATGTAAGCAATCTTCGGAAAAGTCTATACTTTTCTAGTTCTTTGCTAGTTATTGACAAGAAAAAAATACCTTCTGAATGTCATTTTGTGTAAAGTTTAATTAATGTTGTATCACAATTTACTATTTAGGTAGCCAGCATTAGACCTAATAATGAAGGAAAAAATTTAATTGTCAAATTCATAGCGTAAAAAGTCTCCGAATCAGCGCCTTGAAAGTTTCGAAATTTCAACCCATTAAGCACAAAACAGTTAAAAATCGTTTCTCAAGTGTTCGCCAACAGCAGAACTGTAGAGGGTCGAAGGCAGCGCGAGCCGCGTACATTTCCGTGAGCGGCCACGAGGCCGCTCGGCCGAGTGTACCTGTGTGCGCCGTTCGCTCATGCGCACGCGCATGACTGCTGTGTGCGAGAACCAGTCCCACATCCTGTTTGGTTGCTCGCTTGCCCGGGCTTCTGTCCGCTGTTGAGCTTTTTATTTCGCGCCTCTGCTGACTTCGGATCATTTTGAAATATTTAATATTATCTTTAATTGAGTTAAACTAATATTTTTAATATGCAAATATGCTATCAGGTAAAATTAATAATATCTAGGAATAAAATAATATTTAGGGAATAAAAAAATTGTCCCTATAAATATTAAATAAAAGCACTTATTTAAAAACTACATTGTTATTCCTATGAAATGAACCGTATAATATTGCTTTTATAACTATTTTTACTTCGATACTTTATTAAAATAATCTCGTTATCTTTATAAAAATTTAAATACATTATATGTTATTCAAATTAAACAAAAAAAAATGAACATCGAATTATACCCCTAGGAGGACGATAGAAATATCTGTCAATCAAGTGGAATAAACTCACAACAAGTTTTTTCTCTACGGGCTTCGTTATGCAACGTTAATAGCGTCAAAGGATTTCAATTCAAGGTGGCGCGTGACAAAAGGGAAAAAATGAACAAGTAAACGGAAAAGCAAACAAAAGGAATCCCTCAGGAATGCGATCCGCATAAAAAGGAGGGAATTCCCGAAACGCATTGTTTACAGTGTGCTCAAGCGTAAGGCCGCGGTTACGTTTATTTAAGATTGATTTAGTAGGTTGGTTAAACCTGCTAACCATCTTGGCGGTGACCTTCGAAAACCTCTGTTTGTCATTGCTCGGAACAGTTGCATAGTACAGTAATTTATAGAGAGGCGATATACTACTACCAGGATCCTCTAGACAAATAAAACTACTTGTGCCTGGTTCCTTTGGATCGACAGGTTTCCTAAGCGTATTTTTCTATTTCGTTTCATGATATTTTATGAATTATTTATGTAATATTGCATGTGACTTGGATTCTAGCATTTCATGCATGCATTTCAACAAAGAGATACGAAATGTTAAGAAGAAGAAAAGTGATCTAAAACACAATAATGAAATCAAGGTGAATATCTATGTGGTCCGAGTTGCTTGTCAATCACGATCTCAGCGATTTATGCATTGAAAGGGAAAATTGTTAGTTTTTATCCGTGGACCGCCGAGATGACGCACTGTTCCGCGAATGAGCTCGCTCGGAATGTCGGCGGGATCTTTCCTCTTCTTCAAGGAGACGCCGTTGCCATCGAGTTATCAATGCAATGGAATTTCTAAGCCATTGTCGAACACTGATATTGAATTGAATATTGTTAAACATTTTCCTATATTAGAAAAAATATTTTATAAGAAATATTAGTACCAAGGCTGGAAAAACCTTACGTAATCTAAGAATGAAATTATACATTGTTCAGTAATCCCTGAAGTAATAATTCAATTTCATTTACAAAATCAATTGAAATCCAAACGCGCGCCTTCAATCAAAATGTTTGAAGAATTTTTCGCGCAGAATAATGTAATATAAATTAACGCAAATAGTTGAATTGGTGAGTGTTTACCTCACCATTGCATTAACAGGACTGGTTCAAGGCGCTAACACTGACTCCCGGCGTATGTTCGCATGCATAAATCACTGCAGGGAGGCGCATCGCGTGCCTCCGCAATAAATCCGGCTGCCATAATGACGTCACCACGTATCTCGGAGAATCCCCGGAAGAGAGCGAATAAAATAAAAATGTCACGTAGCGATCAGCTGACGGGCGGCGGGCGTGACGCGGCCCGGCGATACGCATAACGACGCAGCAATAAAACTTATTTTTATGTTTTTCGCTCACAATGGCCGCGCGAAGGTCGAGCTATCTAAATGGGTCAATACACTCGTAGTACGGCGAGCACGTGCTCCCGCGTTTGTAAATAGCGAGATATCGGCCGATTGTTGCAGTGATTAATGGGGGCGCGTAATGACTCGGCGCCGCCCGCGCCGCTAACAGCTCATTCATCGGTCGACACTTAGGGCTGCCGGAAAATTTCCTCACCTAATTTAATCCCGTCTTACAAAATGAACGCGGGGAACAATATTGTGATCAAAACATTTTCGAAAAATCATCTAAATTGCAGAGGCCTACTATTTTAAATAAACTACGTGGCTCGAAGCTTGAATACTGCTATAATTATTCATGAAATTTCTTACAATTGTACAATAAATATACGTTTAACTTAATTTTATTCTGGATGGCTGTTTATTTAAATCAAAATATTATGAAGGGTTCATTCACGTGCTAGCTACTTCGGTAGCTAATTTCGAAGGCATTTAAAATTCTCCTTGTAGAAAAAACACAACACCTACTGTCTTAATTTCTTCAAAAAAGTATCTTCGCATCAGCTGTTCAATCAACTTTAGGCAGCCCTACACTATTATTGTTTGTGCTCCGAGATGGTTTTGTTCGCATTCCGTCGATCGATACGACGACATTAGGGCGGTGGCCAATGTCAAGGCTGCATTCCCTCACTAAATGCTAATTGCTTCGACCATCATAATGGATTTAGCGGAAACATGAATGCACTTGTATCTGTGTTAATTGGCGAAGTTTCGAACATGGCACGTATAGTACGACACAATGATTTTCCGAACAATTATTGAGTTATGCTCACTTACACAACACACAAGTACCTTTGAAATATGTAAAAATTATGTATATTTATTATTGTTTGTCCATTAATACATAATAAACTTGCTTCTCAAAAACACCTACAATTACATGTTTTCAGTATGATAACCAGGAAAGGCAAGCTTTAATTAATCTGCATTGGAATAACATTCTATGATTTTCAGTTAATCTCACTAAGAGTAATACAACGATTTCTTTTACGTCTACGCAGGCCTAGTAAAGGGCGAATCACAAGCATACAAGGTAAATGGTGTGGATTTACTGATAGGGGGTAGGTAAACAGTTTTCGCGGTTGTGGCTCAAAGCCGCGGGCGATAAAGGGCGAGGTCACGGTTATCAATGGGCATCTCCATACGCGCACGTGGGCAGCGACATCTCGCCCATTCACTATGAAGACGGCGCCCCCCGGCACCCACCGCCCGGTGCATCCATGCAACAAGTGAGGGCCGTCTTAAGATGTTAAGGAAAGGTGAACACAACTCACTTTACAGTACAAAAGTTGGCTCAGGTGTAATTACCGGATTTTGCAGTTCTGAACAGTATAGTGATGTTGAAAAATTACTCGTGGTAAAATGGAAATAAAGTAACCTTAATACTCATATTTATTTTACAATCGAAGTTTCAAAACTATAATGATTAGACATAAATAGGATAGCAGAACCAATGATCTAATAATGACATAAGCTCAACTGAAATACATATTCGTAAATTATTGCGGTCCGAACAAATTTTCCGGCTTCGCGATGCCCAATTAAATATGGATGTGATTGAAAAACGCGTGTCCAGTAACGAGCGTGTACATAATTGGCGGGGGAGGGGGCTGTCCTGGAGTGACCCAGTTGCCGTTGCCCAGCGACCCAACGCCCACCTGCCCCACACCAGGCGACCTGCCTGAATCCAACACCTACGGTCGTTCAACCGTCATCATGATCCATTGCAATTTTTAAATTTATTACTGCCCTGCAATAGAAGCAATGTTCAATTTACTGGTATCGTTTCCAATTTGAAAATTTTCCTAAATATCCTGCAGAATATATGTTTGAGTGAAATATCAAATATCCCAAAATGCTCGAATATCCAAAACTTATTCTTAAAAGTAACAATAATGTGTGTCAGCTTTTAAAAGAGTATTTTCTAACTTTTCCATCGACACGCCTAAATAAACTAAAACTACTTTCGGCTTTGAAGTTTTTACTCATTTTTGTTGAACCAAATGGAAAACTGCGAGGGAATAAACTTAATTGTTATAAGCCGCGCTCAAGTCTGCCTCCTTAAAACTCCTTAGAGAGCGAGGGGGGAGAGCAGTTGTATTTCTCCGAACTTGCGCTAAATTTCACTTTCTCTAAGACGTTGTGCGTAGACTTAGCCACCCACAACACACCCCCAGACTCGCTGACAAACTTTTCAAAATAGTTTCCTCAGTCCTACTTTAAAATTAGGTACAGCTTTCTTATCTACTGCTTCTCTTATTAGTAAGCCGGCCCTTCCCATATTTAAAGTTCTGCTTCCAATAAAAACAGAATTTTTGATCATGTATCTTCTACAAGAGTGCTTTTTATCCTCTGCGAGACGTCGTTATCTTAAGGAACCCTAACCAAGTAAAACATAAAAAACGTACGTCAAAAAAGTCCTTCCACTTACAAAAACTCCGCCGCCTCCTCGCCCTCTGAAGTTATAAAACGCTAAAGGCGGGCGGTACCGGATGAGGGGTTTGTATCCTTATCTCCCCGTACTAGGGTCGAAAATGGCTAGCGTAGGTGGCTGCACACCAGTGTTTCGTGGCTGAAAGACGAGCACACGAGCGCAAAAGCTTTAGTAAAATGAAAGCAGAGTCGCTCTTAATTCACGCACACAAAGAGGTGGCGTACATGGACGTCGATAGAGCCCCTGCCCCCGTCGCCGCCCAAACCGCCTCGCCCACCTCCACTCGGCATAAATAAGGGGGTGAACTCGGGTTAACAAGAGAGTGAGCGCCCTCCCTCCTCGCAGCAATGCTACAGGGGAGAATTAAGGGGGCTGTGGCGAAGGACGAATTAAGGAGATGAGAGAGCACACGCTCTCGAGACGAGCCACCTCGCGCTACGCTGGGAATTAAGGGACCTGACGACCGAGCAAGCGCCGCTATCACTGCCAAATAGCAACTGTTTTAGAACCTTTGAAATTCAAGTCTCGCCTCGAACGCTGTAGGGTCTGGTAACTGAAGTGGGGAGCTCAAAAATTAACATTACTTTTCATTTATAATGAGACAAAGATCGAAAATGCAGAATTAATTTATATTAAATAATAAAAAATAGAAATTATCTCGCCTTTACTTTTGGTTCTGTGTGTGACGTCACGATTGCGTTTTCCTAGCACGTTAGTGGGTGCGTCACATAAATTACAAACTATATCCCTCTGGAGTTAGGGTTTGTTTTCGGCAAAATTGGTAGAACTCCTTTGTCTCGCCAGTGGAGGCGGGTGGAAAATGTTCTTTATTTCTCGGGTGTAAGACCGTATTTTGTGCTGTCGGGCGTAGTAATGTTCTTGGATAGAGGGTGGGTATAAATTTTCCATGGGGGCAGACGGGGCGACGTCGCGAGGGCGCCGGTGAGTCACGGCGGCGGCGGCGGGCGGGCGCGAGCGCCGGGCACATATTGTAAGTATCTACCACTCACATGTCACAAAGTTTTCTCCGCATCGGGAAACTTTGTTAACGTCAACCGAGCACGTGGCCTTGCCGATATTTTATGTAATTGCTGCGGCGTTTCCCGCGCAATACTTCCAACAGAAATGCGCTCCATTGGTTCCGCAGTTATAATTTCGTTGTTGATTAAAGTTCATCAGCGTGCTGTGCTTAATTTTATCGAATTCTCGCGGAAAATGTAATCTGGTTTACATTTTCATTATAATATAATATTCTCGTGATGTGTTATTAAGATTAACGAAAAAATAAAAATTAAGATTAACTTAATTAGTTACCATTTAAGCATGAACTTTCGAATCAAATGGAAAGAGATTAACTCATAACTATAACTTTAAGAATTTTTGCTCTATATTACGAAATGATCGAAAATCTTGGAAACATTGTGATATCTTTAGTCGAGCAATCATGTTACGTTGGACCGTCACCTTGAAGCCTGATAAGGCACATTGTGATAAACGATACTCGCAACACTTAATAAATACATTCCAACACATTTATATTTCATTTTAGACAGAAATCAAGTCGTGATCGCTTTGACTAAAATCGCAATAGTTTTATGTAATCTCTTCGAAACTGATTTAATAAATGTTATTGGAAAGGCTATTAGAAAGACTTAGATAATAGTCTTAGATACTTACTTCAAATCATTGATTAAGTCATTTTGGTCGTATTAAAGTAAATTGTATTTTATGTGAATGCCTTAAAGTATCCAACGTCTTCATATTATTGTTTAAAGTAAATGTAAATTGAATATTTTGTAATTACGATTTTATTATATATTTTGATACACATCAGTGAAATGTAAGATGACTTCAGCCTTTACTAGTTTTTCGTGACTGCTATTCGACCTTTGAAAGAAGCAACAAGCGCTTTGGCCGTCTACCCAGCGAGAAACGCGCGCCCGCAATGCCTGCGAGGCTTTACAATTACATTATATACCAGGCAGGGTTATGTATTACCCTCTCCCACCTCTCGGAGGAAACGCACGGGTTATAAAGCGCGGGAATGAATTTTCGCGCGAAAACTTTATCAAAAATAAGAAGGCAATAAATAAATTGCTATTTATTTATTCTTTTAAAAAATTACGAATAGAGTTAACTCTAAAATAGTTTAATTCGTAATAGGTTATAGAAAGTTTATTTTCTTAAATTAAAATTACGTTATCAATGCTTATATTGCTAAACTTTTCATTATCCCGTATTCATAAGCGCAACTTTGATCCGTCCCACAACCGTAGCCCCGGCGTTGGTTGAATAAAGTGAATAGACAAAAGTCAGGGACCCTTCCCGAAGGGACGCTCGGAGGGAGAGCACAAAGGGCCCGAATTCAGTAATGGGCTTCGGCTCCGTTAGCCTATTGCCTCGCAGATTAGGACCCTTCCCAACTTTGCAATACGCCTGATAAAAGACAACTTTGCTTATAACGTATCGCTCATTGCTGTAAAATAAATAAACAGTTTCAAATTAAACAATATATATCTAGTTATATAGAAAATTAGGACAAGCGTTTTAGTGAGTTATTTATACATTATTCTTAGATTTCCACACCTTCATTTCACGATACCTTGTGATTAAATACTTATATAAATAGGTATCATAATATACTATACAGTACAGCCAATAAAAGTTTAAACATTTAAGATTAAGCATTATCAACGTAAAATTTATTTATTTATCATTCGAACTGCTTAGGTAACACTTAAGCAGTCTTAACATTTAGTCCTTTGAGGTCTTTTACGTCCTCAAGACAATTGATGAGTAGATGAATATAATTGTGATGGAAAGCTAACAGTAAGGAACAGGATCGATATATCGATTCATTAAGGTCAATATTTGGTGGTATCGACAGTGGCAGTAGCGTGCGTGCTGCGACGATGTGGTCGCGCTATTGTCGATGCTGCTTTGCATAAGTAATGACCTTCCCCGCGCCCCGCCCCGTAGGCCTATCGATTGCGGCGGCGCGGGGCGGGCCACATCGCCGTAATTGTCACACCGAGCCGCCGCTCCACCCTCAGAATATCGACCTTACTACCCCCGCATAAAACCCACTCTACGCCAGCAAAGTTTACTATTGAATACCGAATGCGTTATAGTCCGTTCTAAGTTTGGAGGCGGCTCGTAATAGAGTCTTCGAAGAGTCTATGACAGAGCTTAATTAGACAGGCGTGTGATAGTAATGAATGGATTTTGCTTGTTCAATGTTTCGTCCCGAATTAATCCACGAAGTATTGTCATTAAGTTCTTATATTTGCAGGCCGCTGAACCGAAGCCCCGCCTTGATCGTGACTGCTGCATCAGTAGTATTTGCGCATCTCGTTAGTGGCTGGCTATGCTCGCATGGCCGACTACATTTCTTCATTAAGGTTATGAACGCCGCAATTTATGAATATACTCTGATGAAAAAACCTGTAGCAATAACTCGACGCGAAATTAATAACCACTATCACATCGAGCGCGAGGGAGAGTTGCTCAACACTCGACAGCTAGCACGCACACCATTCGAACGTAGAAAACAATAATTCCGTATCGTTTTACGCGACAGAGCGTGCGATGTCGCATCGTTGTATTAATAGTCGTCGGCTAGTCAAGCGCTCTTTTTTAGCGCAGCGCAGCGACGAAAGTATGGAGAAAGTGGCGCGTTGACGTCACCCACACACGCACAGCACACGAGGCGAGCGCGCGACGGGCGATGTGACAGCGCGCGCGCCACTCTCTGTGCCCGATACCAACCAACTCTTGCTACATGCCGTTACAACACCGCTGTATGTGTGAGAAACGGTGACTGCTCGCGTGATACACCGCGCCCGCTCTCGACACGTTCTCTTACTCAATCTTTAAAAACAACTTGCGTATCGGGCTCACCGAAAAACGGCCAGGGAGACACGAAGGACACGCGCTCCACAAACGGCTGATAAATAATAAGTCTAAATACGGGCCCAGTATGCGGGCTCATATCGGAATCTTCAGTCAGTCTATTTACGCTTTCGTGATCAACTATAAAATATGTTAGTAGTCATAGTAGCTCACAAGTGCACCTTCAGGGAGTCAAGATGCGCGTGCGCAGCCAGACAAAGGATGCCATTACACAACATGAAAATTTTAATACGCCCTATCAATTGCATTTGTTATTGTGGATCAGCAAGATACCATCGCGATTGGTAGGATGTCATTAACTGAACTATTGACGAGGCGATTTTGTTAAAAAACTGTTTCGAAAAAAAAAACAAATTAGCATCGTTAATTGAGACATGAGTTGGTAAATAAAGAGGCATGTGTCTAGTTAGAATCATTTTAATTTCATTCATAAATAATCACGAACGTTGAGAATTGATGCGCAAAGTTTAGCGCGAGTATTGCCACCCGCAGTGACTGATTAATTACAAAAATGGCCTGATCAAAAGGGAAGCGTGAACCTATCAGCTGACTGTAATCGATGTATTGCACCCGTTGGAGGGACTTTCAAAACCTGTTTAGAACTGTTTTTGGATAATATATTTAATCTCTCATCTTGTTTATAGCCGATTATGACGGGTGTCAATTTTGGGTACTAATTCTCTCCGAATTATTCTGAAGAATTCCCTGAGATTGTGCTAATTGTTTCGAATTGTTGACGACGATTAACACTTGACAATATTAAATTTATGATACGACAGTACTTATCAAAAACATATTATAGATACCATGTAAGTATAATGAGAAAGAGCTTTGTCATTTTTTCCATTGCCAAAAAACGTGTACCTAAGTTGTGACGTCACAAGCTCGTTGGGAGGACTAAAGAAGATTAGGACTGCGGGGGGAACGGGTGGCACAGGGAGGTCCCCTCCACGATACCACTACCACAGTGTCTCGAACATAATTCACAAATAGAAATCGAAATAGCTAATTTTTTATTCAGAATCTCTATAGTTGCTGTGAAAATGGACAAGCCATATGTCGTATGAATAATGAGAGCGATTGTAAATATATAATTAGAGTATTGTAATCAAAAGTTAAGCATATGTATTATTAAGTAGGTAGAAGGCAGAACAAAAAAACTGTAGTGTCAAAAAAAGCAAGATAAAATTATTATTTACTGACTGATATATGACAAATTCTAATTTTATATCGAAAGAGCCACTTGAAAACCAGAAATTTTATTTAAACATTTTACCATTTTTATATAATTAAGAAAAAACTAGCAAGCTAAGTTTCATAAGACGAAATATAAAAAAGAAAATAAAACTATTAAAAAATTTAAAAATGAGTTTCTGTGTTCTATGGTAATTTACATCAAAGAGAGCGGTGGGGAGGTATCTCCCAACAGCACGGGAAATATGACGAAACCCGCACGACTCCAACTGTATTACCGTAATTATCCAATTATAGAAGTCTCCGACATAGCATGTCATCATAAAAGGTCAATGACACGTTATCAGTGCGAAGAAGAATGCATTGAGACATTTATTTAAGATGGAATCTTGGAAAGATTCTTCGTAGATAAGATATTATTTTTATTTATTTGTAGCTATAATGATAGGATGAATAAATCTTATTATAAACAAATTAAATATAGTAATCAAATAAGTATGAACGATACAGTGCGGTCTTAAAGTATGTTATAAAAGGCGATAGTTACTTTAGCAAAGATAGGACAAGAAGATACAATATACTCTGTTGAGCCCTGTAATTCCACCGGGAATCTCGAGTCAGCCAAGTTTAATTGTGTCTAGCTTCTGAACTGTATGTTTTGAAAGGATTCATTTATAAAGAGAACTTTAATTTTGGTAACAAAGTATTACTAAAAAAACTAGGTTTATCAAATGTATCTGTTAAATTTAGTTAAAAACTCCAATAAATCAGTAGATAACGAAGAGAAAGAAACGTGCGACTCCACTCCACCCCCTGTGGCTGATTACGGACGAGGCAACGAAATAAGAATGAATTTTTAATGAACCTCCGCCCGCCCCCGCCCTGCGGAGCCACCACCGCTACGCACTTAGGAGATTAGTCCCACGAGCTCTCTAGTTAACTCACTAACTACCAAAGGTTCTGTAATACTTTAAATCAGTTACAGGGAAGAGTTAATGTTTTTACCGTATTAGAATTTTGACAAATTACCTCAGGTATGTTGTTAGATTACGTTTTCATACTCCATTTCTATTCGTAATCAAGATCAACTCACTTCTCAGGTACTCCTCTTATCATAAGTGGGTTAAAAGAAATTTATTTGAGGAGCAAACTAGTCTAGTATATGCATACCCATAATACAAAGTATTATTCTACGTACCTTCTAAGACTACATTGAGGCAATGAATTTTTAAACAACTAAAAGACGTTTTTCTTTGTTTAAAAATTGTTGTTAATTGTTGTTTTCTAAGTAGAAATATTTATTGAACTAACCAATTTTAGTAAAAGCATGCTGAACTATATTTTAATTCAATCACAAAATTTGAAATGAAAATGACCTTATTCGAAACGAGTTTTAACTAAAATTGTTTAATAAGCTTTTAGCGTATAGTGTATTAGACGAGTCATTCTCCTAATAAGGACAAAAAGCAGTCCGAAAAACTTGGTTTTACAATATTTGAAAATGTAACGGTGCATCAATAAAGATAAGCCGTTGACCTCAAAGAGTTTTTATAGTATAAACAGGAGAGTTACGTCGGCCGACGTCAGCGGGTGCGACGTCACGACGGAAGTAGATAATATATACAGTAGATATAGAACACCGTGCAGTCGGGTTCAATGTCGCTCGGTATCTATCGGTCATCAATCAGCGAGAAGCCCGAGGGACCGGCCGCTTAGCTGCGTCTACATCTGCACATATAGCAGTTACAAGTTTTGCGACATACCTACAAAAATTATTTATTTTCAGTTTTGTGTTGCCTTGCGGGTGTTTTTTTTTCAATGCGGTATCTACTACATATTTTATCATAGCTTCGTAGTTATTTTGAATTCAGTCTCACGGTGTAATATTAATGAGAAAATCGAGTTTTCTCATTAATTCTTGATCAAGTTTTCTTAGTCTTGAAATTATCTATACACAAAAACGTTTATAGTTAAGTTGAAATCGAATATGCAAGTTACGACTCCTTATTTTCTTAGAATTGATTAATTTATATGTAACATTAGATCATACTTCTTTCATTTTTTATAGACAATCACAAATATTCTATATTCACAATACTAAAACATTAAGGTTTTGAACCATAGTTTTGGAACCATGGAACCAAGGTTTATAACCACGTAACATTAATAAACATACGAGTATATTGTAATGTGAGCGAGCCAAGTTTTATGATAATTCTCTTGTATGAGCACCTATCATCTAGATCGCGTTTGTCACGGTCGGGACTCATTCACGAGGCGGTGTTCTTGATAGACCGTACATTATTCCATTCACAAATCTATAAATCGATGTATCGATAGGTGTCGATAACGCACGTGAGTCTATCGGGTGCAGGGACCAAGGCCATTGGTGTTTACAAACTTCCGCGGCGGCAGGGGCACTTGTCACTCGGCCCGCACACGTGTACGCAAATAATAGCGGGCCCTCGGTTGACATTGTCCCACTTCGGACGACTGCCCGCCCGTCTAGACTTGAGATACGACTGATAGATTTGTTACAACGTTACACCGAGACCACGATGCATTTATTTAAATGTCTGCGGCTACATCTATCGCTAGATGGAACGTCTTATATCAGTACTAGGTTCGCTCCGAATTGCAAGTATGATTAATAATTTTGAATATCTATCTATTTGAACTTGATTATGATGGAACAATATCTAAACTGACACTTATTGGTGATGGTCAAAAACAACTACAGTTATTCCTCCTTTACGTTCTTCACACTTTTCGTTCGTTTTGTTTGTTCAGACTTTTAGTGTGAATTCAATAGATACCCCAAGTTCTAAAAGACTCGATAAATAATGAAAGTAAATAGTGCAATAAATATTGTCACAAATGATTAATCGGCGACGTACTAAGAGAAGATCATAGAAGATTGTAATTTCAAATTTGAAAACGCACCCTTGCATTGAGCCCTGCGGGCGGTGTCAAGGGGTTGTGGTGCAGTGGGGTAGCCCCCTGCAGTAGGCGCATAGTAACTGCAATAACGGCGCTTACGGAGCAGCGAAAGTGTCGCGGGGTGCCTCAACCGTCAATGGGTGAAGACTACACCCTTCACCCCGCGTCTTGTGCTCAAACTTGTAGTTAATAGTACAATCTTCCTTGTCCCCCGCACACACGTGGTCTAGCAACTTGGAAACTTTTCATAGTATTCCTTTTCCCCCGGAAAGCATTTGTAACTTAGAATTAGTTGTCAGTAAGATGCAGCTCGGTGGTCGCGCGAGATGGATTGCACGATGTAGTGACCGCGGATCGAATTAAGCGTGTAAAGTGCACATGGCCGGCGACCGGACAAGTGGCTGCGACAAGCAAATAAACGAGCGGAACGAGAACTTCGTCATTATCTCAGCACATGAATGAAACGGAACGTAAATTGAAATGTATCGCGTGCCATAATCCGCGCACATTAATCTCGTTCAAACGCCGATCGTTGTGTAACATTGAACACGACTCAAGTTCATTGATCCACTTAATGTCCGCACTAAATGTGTCGTTGTCACTGAATGTCAAACATTATTACATAATTACAAACGTTTCCATACGTCTGCGCACACGCCTACGTGCCGCAGTTTTCCCACTTCCGATTGCTGATCACTGTCTATACGTCACAATGTTTATTTATGAGCTTATGATTATAAAATGACGTTAACATCATTGTGATATCGTTGACCGGCCTCCGTATAATAATAAAGTTTATTCATTCATAAGTGATTAATGGTTACTACCTACCGAATAGGTCTGTAGTGTGGTATTAATAAAGCTATTATCATAAATATAAACAAGATTTTACGCTACTTGATGCCGTAGTAAAAGATTAAACATCTGCTCCGAAATAAATTAGCCTTCGCGTAAGTACCTATTCTTTTTTATTATTTTTATTGTGAGAATCGTGATTGATGAATGTAAAATACACTTATATCTCACGATAGATGAATGGTTGTATCGTAGAACTAACTTTACATTTTAACTTTATTACCTACAGATAAGTTATTAAGGGAATACGTACACACATAATTTTGACGTAACTCAGCCCATAGTGAGCAGCATTCCAAAAACTCCAAGAATTATTGTAGTTGTTAAACTTTCCCCCTGATCCGAACTTGACCGTCAAAACGAGATGGCAATAAAACACTTATACAAAGATGTAGATTTACATAAATTATCGGCGGCGACGCGTCTGCCCGCGTGTTTACGGATGCAATGTTTACAAATTCATCAATGAGTTCAACGACTCATACCTATATTGTTTTATAGATGTTAGCACGCATGTATAATTGGGTCGTGGTGCCGCCGCGCCGAGGCCGTGGTCATAATAAACGGTGCCAGGGAGACACCACACAATTTATTTAACCGTGTTCGAATTTCTGTGCGATTTGACATAAATAATGGGAATTACTGAATAATTATAGCCAATAGATTTAGTATGAAAACAAAAATTTAAAGCCTGTTAGTTGAGGCGATCATTCAGAGCGTCCAATACGAAATGTGAGAATATAATCATAAAATAAGTCTGACTATAATTAGAAGTCATTAAAACAGCTGTTACCTTGTTACTATAACGTAAATAAAAAATACTACGGAAGGAGATAAAAAACGGTCCACGTGACCAAAAATTTGTACTATCGTAAATCAAAGAATCAACAGTGAAGATACAAAAAAGGAAAACCAACCGACCGGTAAGCGCAACGGTAGTAAAAATAATAATAACTTGTATAGAATTAGGTACACCTCAACACCTGACATTAGGGTTTTTTCTAAACAGGTGTTGATACACGTGATTGGCGGGACGGAGTCGATGTCCTATATTATTGTGTTCCCTTTCAAGTTCATTGAGACACAATGGGCATATAATTGGTCGCCGCCGCATGTCAAAACATGGTACGGTCCATAACGCTTTACATAATTAGACTCGTATGCATTAGCAATTATTATGCGTGTCTTCGCGGGTGACGTAGACCTCGATATGGCTAATTCATTCAGTTGTTTGTAAGTTTACTTTTACTCCACGTGGTTGATTGTTTACGATGCGTTAATTTAACAGCGAATGCGTAATAAACAAGGCTATTAAGAGATGTACGCGGGCGCAAGAACGCATGACGCCAATTTGCTATTTTTTAATAGTAAGATTCTCTTTCAGCTAATAGACTTATTGAACGGATGTAAATAATGCTTTACAGATCATTAACGAACTTCCATATTTTTTTGTGTTCATTGAATTGATATCGTTGTTACTAAGCCACCTATGTATTTATTGAGAACTCGTAGAAAAAAAATATCGATCATCGCCATTGTTTTGGACTTTGCGCATCTCTTGTCATAATGAATTTTAACTTCCTTAATGCTTAAAACCAATTAGCCTGAATAGTTCGAACAATATACGTGTTCCTGTTAATTTGAGCATCTAATCAAATAAATTAAATAAGCTTTGAATTTGGTTTTTACGTAAAAATTATGTATTTAAAGATTTTGTTAGCAACGAAAAGTAGACTGTAATTATGAAATGAAAATAATGTAAATAAATGCAAATAAATGATATAAAATACATAAATTGGTTCACAACGTCTGCACGTTGACAACCTAAAACCGAACTTCAAAAAACACACATTCACTTTATGCTTATAACCAACCAATTGTCATAAGTTTTGTTTTTCATTATTTTACATGTAATAGATGGACTACAAATTTACTTGGAGGACACAGTTACAGGTTAGAACAATCAGTGCAAAATTGACGTACCTACGCTACGTCGATCAAACTCAGGTGAATCTGCGTACAAGTGGCGAGGCTGTGGGCACGTGACTGCAACCAACAAGTCGCAACGCCAACTGCACCCTAAATACCCCCCTAGTAAACTATACCCAACCCCCTCATGTAGGCCTAGGAAATACACGTGATACCTAACTTTCACGTGAGTTAGTCGAGTAGGAATTTTGCCCCAAATCCGTTATGAATAAATATTAGTTGATTTTAGCAAAATTTATGAATAATTTAAGAGTTTGAAGAAATGGACATTGAAACATCGGTTTAGATTTGGTGTGAATTTAGTTTTTGTGCAACATTTTTGCTATATCTATGAACCATTCTGGTACTTGTTGCACTTGTTGAAGCAATCTTATAATAAGGAAAAAACCTTTGAAATGTCTTTGAAATGATTATGAACCTAAGTTGTAAGCTCAAACTCAATCCTTATTGCAAATTTTATAAGAAACAAAAGGAATTTTAAAAAATTTATGAACTTATTAATTAACAATTGTAAAGAAACCATATTTTATTGTATACATTTTATTATAGCAAAATTTTATTCATTCTGCAAAGTGCCTTATTTTAATTTCACAAATGTTCGATAGATGGCGCTAGCAATATAGTTTCTTTTATCAAGTAATAGTGGTGTAGAGTTATTGTACCTAAATTCTTATTATCAATTGGCCCAAAACTGTAATCAGTCTTGTGTATAATACTACTGAGCCGTCCGTTCTAAATATTGTAAAAATTTATATTTAAGTCAACTCAATTATAATTGATGCATTTTTTTTCTTTTTCTCTACTATTTTTGTTCTCTAATCTTTAAAAAATACAATTTCAAATTAGAGTTATCTATGTGTTTCTATCTTAGGTACTTGAATTTCTGAATCTAATTATAATTGTGATCTTTCTTAACATTGGAATTCCAAAGCCTATTTCTGATCCCGTTCTTTCTTTTAAAAAAAGCTAAGCCAGCTTCGGCACTAATCTAGTTTTGGTTCAAATTCTCTACCATATGTCGATAATAGAAGCGTTCTTGAGAAAAAGACGAGTCGAGTGGACTCGCCATTGGCGATCCGTAGCGAGGAGTAACCTCTCAATAGGAGCCGGGGGCGGCCGGGCCGCGTTGGGCGGGGCGCCCCAGCTGTTGCTATGGTAACGCACCCCTTGATACGAATAGGAAAACTCAACGCACACAAGCGTTCGCTCAACTGATTATATTCGTTTTCCAAAAATTATAGTTTTCGAGTTTGAATTAAGAACATTGTGTAAGTATTTGAATCGTAACAAGAATCGGTGTAGAAAGTGTTTGTTCAGCGCAGCGATGGCAAGTCGACTCGACGATAATTAATGTGGAGTTGCTAGTCGGTCGAGTCGAGCGAGCGGGCGCCGCGCCGGCAGCCTCGCCGCGCCGACAAAAAACCAGCTCCGACACAAAAACACCAGCCGCGAGACAGAGACAGACGCGTGAGTGCGAGAGGGACAACTGCACGTACGTATTTCTGTGACGAGTTCTCGGCGTTCTCGCTCGCCTGGAGCGTCGCAGTTATCGAGATTCGAGGCAAATACCGCGCTTTGATTTAAAACCCTGCCGAATGCGCCCTTCTATTCATCACATGGCGTTTGACAGATCGCCGGAAACGCGGCAAACTGTCAGTTATGGAAAAGGCGCGCATCTCAAGAAAACATTGGTAATTAAGAAATTCTCTCTATAATTTAGCACAATGTGACGTGTTCTACTGTGTTTCAAATTGAGGTCGGTTCAAATGCTGAATTACTCAAAAAGAGGCAAATTTGATTAAGGAAGTTTCTAAAAACTTTATGTTAACTTTGTAATGCAAAATATTATAGTAACATAATATAAACGTATAGTTTGGATTTAGGTATGTTGCCGTTCAGATTCAGATTGAGTTTGCTCTATCCAAAGATTAAAGTATAAAAATTCTATATTATATATAAAAATTTACTTTAAAAAGATCCCTGTGACGGACTTTTTAGAAATTTTGAACTCTGCTAGTTACTTCGCTTTCTATATAAAATGTGGGATTCGACTGGTGTACCCAAATTCATAATTTTATGAAAAATGTACATAATTTTTTTTTATCAATTCGTTTACATTTCCTTCATATTAAAATAATATATAAATCTCAATGAATCTACCTACGTTATACAAAAACTCAGAGTTCAAAAATATAAAACTATCTAATCATTCAAAATTTGTGCTCAAATACTTTTCAAACGATATTTATAATAATAATAGTTTGAGTTACTTTGTTTTAAGTTTCATTTGGAAAATGAAAGACATAGACTTACTAAAAAATAAAAGTCGAAAATATCAATGACAGGAAAATATGAGTAAATTAAGCAAACTAACTTTTCTCACAAAAATTTTCTACACTCACCTGGAAATCACTCCACATTTTCATGGGGATACACCATAGTTCCAATACGAAAACATCACACGATCACGATAACAAACTGTCAATTGTGTCACAGCACGGCGTCACTGTCACAAGCGGGCAGAGTGGGAGCCGAACGCAGACTAGTGCGAGGTAGCCCGGTAGGGTAGTTACGGCGTTCATAAGCTGAGCGCACGGCCGAACACTGGTCGGGCCGCCTCGGTCCCCTTCGGCCTATCTCGTCTGAGCTCGGCGGCACTCGGCTACCGTCACATCGCCCACCTGCGACTCGCTTCCACGAACAACAAAACCGAACCGACTTCGCCTGGCCAGCACAATGCCTTCTATCTACTCGTTGCCTTGTGGAAATACCCGTGTTTCAGCTCACTTTATGAACCTACTGTGCGCACTGAAGTCGCCAACGATATCTAATTTGGGGAGTGAAAATTAAACTGCGTCTTGTTTTCCCCACTTCTTTGTTTGTGCAGAATCACTTTTGTGTTTGAGAGAAATTTAATTTTCTCATATGCATTTCATTTAATTAAATTCAAACTAGGATAAGTATTCTAGTATATATGTAATTAATTAAAATACATTTAAAACGAATATATAATAAATGGAAACTTGGAAATTATTTTATTAAAATGTATGAAATACATACTAAACTGTATATTATTTTTAACTGAACGCGTAAGTATCGTAGCAAGGTATCGTTTCGAATACTGATAATGGAATGAGTAGTGGAATCTTTTACTCGCGCGATTGATAACATGACCGTCACGGTCGAATTCTAAGCCCTTACGCTCACACATAAAGATCTTAAGTTTTCAGTCGACCGATAACAGAAAGTGACAAATAAAAAAGCTTTCGGAACAAAGTTTTGAGTGCGGCGCGCTACGACCCGCGTAGCAGGAAGTTCGTAGCTGTAAAACTTCGTAGCGATCTCGTAGCGTGAAAGTTTTGATTTCAACGATTTGCGTTGCGGTAAGAGCAGGCCGCGAGGCCGCTCTAGCTCTAGCGACCCTGCACCCTGCACCACCGCTCCACCTACGCTCAGCCGCCAGCCATCAGCCCACGTGAAACACGACACATTGCGGCCTCTCGGATCGCGTATACTTTTCTCGAGCTAACGTAGCCCGGAATCTATGCTCAAGTAAGCCGACATCCGATACGTGGCACGTTTTCAGATTTATTTGTTCGTTTATTTCTCACGAGAGTGCGCCACTTGGTTGTCGAACGACTACGCCCTTACCGTGTTTAGGTGCGTTTTGCAAATTACCTCTTATCAAAAGAAGCTCGAGATGATCGCGTTCCATTCCCTGTGTAGTTCGCTGAATGCAATATGGTAAGTGTTGCACAGCAGCAATAGGGCGTGTGGCGATCGATACTGTTGAGTGATGCGCATGGAAAATTCATACGGCGGTAATTTTAAACTGTCTAGCAGTTTTCATTCACAAAAATACATATGTGAACAATACAGATATGTGAACAAACATTTAATAACTTTAGTCTAACTCGCAATCATTTTGAGAAGATAATATACATGTTTTTTAATTAATTATTAATTAACTTGGTAACAAAGGATTCCTGGCAAGGATTGATTGATCAAACGATGATATACGTCCATATAGAAATACATGATATTTAACATCATACATTTAATAGTGTAAATGGCTTAATACTTTATTATTCTGCTTAACTATTTTTGTGTTATTAAAAATAGACCACGAAAAAGAGCAAGTATAATTAGTTTTACGAATCGTTTGCGTTTTGAATTATTAAATTATTAAATTATTAGCTTTATCTGTGTTACTTTATTTAAAATATATTTGATCTGCTAAGGCTCACCACGCAAGTCTTCAATACCTGTGTAATGCCAGTGATGACATATGGAACCGAGACATGGTCACATACAATGGGTCTCATAACAAGACTCAAATTCATCCAAGGGGCAATGGAGAGGGCTTGAAATTTCCCTGCCTAATCGAATTAGGTATGATGGCATACGCAAAACAACTGGGGTCGTCTACCTAGCTGTAATAATTGTGAGCCTAAAGTCACCATGCCAGGTGAACCGACGGCCGTTGGGACGGAAAAGTGCTCGATCAACTGCCTTGCAAAATACAGCAGTGGTAGACCTCCCATAATGTGGACCGAGGATTTGGCTAAGGCCATGGGAAGCCGCTGGATGCGGGCAGTGCAGGACCGATCAGTTTGGAGATCAATGGGAAGTTCTATGTCCAGCAGTCAGAATGGCGTCTCTCAGCTTTGTCTCTAGCTCTCTCAGTTTGTTAACAGATTTTATGTCATCGGTATCAAATGAAATTCTCTAACAAACATAAAATAAATACAAAAATAATTACTCAATAAAATATTTAATGGATAATTTTTGTTTGTAAAACTATATGTGAAAATTATGTTTATAATTAAACAACAATCTACTTTCTGGAACTTTTGTTTAGTGAACCAGTTGCAATTATTGAAATTTTCAACATCGTTTCGTCCCTTAACAGCTCAAGAAGATATAGGAGAGATTTAGCTTTTATAGTATCTAATTCTAAGAACATTTGATGAGGCTTTGCTTAAGATTTTGCATCTACGCCTAACGTATTTATTATTATTCTTAAATTTTCTTTCAAACGTTATCCGTCTTGCACACAAATAAGAGAACTTCATAGATTAAATAAAATCCGTTATGTTATTTTATGATTTTAGGGTAACAAAATTATCTAAACTAGAAAAACTTTTCATATCTCCTCCGATTATATTTTCACTTGAAACGTTTCGCCTTTGCCAATTACAGTAAAAACATAGTTTTAAATATATAATAAACTCTTGAGGCTGTAATTATAAAATATAATTGTCAATTTATTAGCCGTAAGGAAAAATATGCGTATTTTTATGCGCAAGGTGCACAAAGGTGCGCAAGCGCAGAGTGTGCAGCACATGCAATACTAAACGGCACGTAACCGTGAGTTTGTTTGATGAGTTTTTATTTTCTTTGCATTAAAGTTTAAGATCGAATAGCTGCGCGATGAATTACGTAGAGTAGGTAACATTTCGCGCCGTTTGCATTTCAGTTACTAGCTGATGTTTTACTTGGTGTCTTTTTTCGATATAAAAGTATAGGTATAAGTTTATAATTATATAAGTAAGTAACTAAATACATATGAGCAATGTTATTTCAGTATTATTATGTTATCAATCGTGATATTGAATGAAGTAAGAAAGATTTTGAATATATTAACACCAATTAATATTAGAGCAAAAGGTGTCATGATGTTCTTACTTACTTTAAATATTTTGAGCATTATTTTTGTTTTTAAAATACAATAACTAAAGCAAAAAGACAGTGGTGGTAGTTTAACTCCTATGTTTTGTTATTTAAAAAGAATTTGACCTTTTGGAATCAGAACATTCTAATCTCAAAGACTTAACACGCAATATTTCTTTAGCATAGCATCAAGCCCTGAAAAAGTTTTAAGTCCGTTTTTAAGCTAAAACTATAATATATATGGCTTCTGGGTTAACTATGATTAAATAAGTTTTGAATAATATGCCTTAAATAAATTGACAAGAGAATGTTTTGGTAGACGTTACGTTAGTTAATTAATAAATTTGAATTTTTCTCGTCAAATGATTTTATTGCATTCTCTAAAATAGAACACATCTATCTTACTACTACAAAAATTAAAAGTTTGAAAGAAACAAACATGTATATTTATTCGTCATTTCCAAGTGTGTTCATAACTAAAAAAATATAATTTAAAATAAACTTAAACTTCTAAGATACATATAAAATATTAAAATAAAAGAGTTAAATTTATATTATGTTATTACAATATAGTCATTAAATGATTCAGCTTAAGTATCATTTTCCTGTTACCAACAGCAGCCGTGCGTCATCGCTATCATTGTTATTTATCTACTACGTCAAATTATTATGAACTCTAGTTTTTAAACTCGTCTTAAGCATCTAAGTTTCTTTACTATTAATAGTAGCTAGCACTCTTAAATATATGTTGATAAATTAAATAAAAAAGTTTCTATATCCTATGGTGAAGTATCCTAAATTCTATGATTATAATAACACTATTATATAAAATTAAGTAAGCTTAGATATTTCTTTAATTGAAGTATGTATGTATATACATTATATTATATAATAAATGAAAAAAACTAAACAAACCAACAAACATCCATCCGTCAAAAAATTATAGTATTCATCATTTTATCGCTGTAAAACACAATTGCTTGCTGTTTGCCTATAATAGATTGCGCAATTAGCTTAAGCTAACTAGTATTACATCTTTTATGATGTTTTATTGTATCAACTGTTGACAAACCTAATAAATAAATATATATTTCTATTTGCTGGGATTCCACCTCGGGACTGAACACTCGATCAGACTGAGCTGACGATTTCGGTCATTGCTACGTTACTTGTATCATTATCATAGGGCATCACTATTATTAACTTACTAGTAAGCTAGATCAGTGCATTTCAAAGGGCCTACTAATTAAAACGAAACATGCAAATGGTTTTGACAGTTTTCAAGCAATCTACGTCTAAAACTGTCAAATTACGTTCTTATGATATCATATTTTGTATTTTGGACCCTTTGACTGTACTTTCTGCACGTATTTTCTTTAAGTATACTACTTATCTTTCAGAGATATTTTTTCTATTTGTATCCATTGTCGAACCAATCGTACATTTAAAAAACTGTATACAATTTTGAAAAATGCTAAATAAAGAAATAAAGTCCCTACCCATTGATTGATTTTATATAAATATTAATAGCATCTAACGTTTCTGTCCTTAACTTATATCACTACCAGTATACAGAATTTGGCGTTTTCATCTTTGTTTAACTTGAGATTTATCCTCCTGAAGATGATACAAAATCTTTTCCCACTTATAAAGAAAAAGAGGTCATAACCTGAACAATAGAGATAAAGTAGAAAAAAAGTATTCTTTTTTTATATACAGAAGTATAATTTATGAATTGTAATTTTATATAAAACTTCTCTTATATAGATTTAAGGACATATCTATATTTTTTTTTCTAATATAGTGGAATTTAATCTTGATAATCTCCATCATAAAATACTTAATTAAATATAGATTCTGATTCAAAAATTTTGCTTAATTCAATCTCTCTAATCTAGATAGAAAAATCTAGCGTTTCTATCAGATAGTTTCAATTTAGAGATGTGGTTTAGAATCACCATATCTTTATGTAAATTAAGAGATTAAATTCAGTAATAAAACATAATGAATTATACAAAAAAAAAGTACACGTTTTTAAATCTAGCTTTATTCAAATAAATGAAATGAATTAAATATCCTGTAGCTTGTTATGTAAATCCTTCCAATTTGACAATATAAGAACTGCTTGTACTTTCTTCAAAATATTATTATATTTTGAAGCATCCAAAGCAATCATCATCAACAGCGTAAATACGTCCCATTGCTGGGCATGCGCTTTCCTATATTGTAGAACTACATAAGGAGTTTGGTCCATTACTCCACCAATGAGGTTTGTGCGTAAATAAAGTTAGAAAGTGAATTGTTTCAATGGTTAGTGAATTTGTTTTATTTTCTATCATATAATATTTTCTGTGCCTTTTATCTCTATTCAGAGTGTGTTCATTGTTATCTGCAATAATGTGTCTTCTGGTGAAAACCTTTAATTGGCTTTGCTTTTTATTTTTAGTTTTTATATTATTAATAGCTGTCTGATTTCCTATGAAATAAATGTTCCTCATTGAAATCGTGATCGACGATCATGGTTTTTGACATCTACAAGATACTTCAATTATTTATATTAATATTATATTATATTTATTTATTTATGACAAAGTAGCACTTGATTTCATCTCGCCTGATATAAAACGATGATAAAGCTGATGGAAGCAAGCTACACCGTTTTTTCATTCGAGAACATTGGAACTGGCTATCTGACGTCCAACTGCTGGAACACTGCAATGCTGTTAACAATATTAATATTGCGACATACTTAGGTGGTAGGAAGCCAAGAGAAAATTCATAGAACCAACATAATCGAGCAGAAACATTTGGAAAACACTTGGGTTTAAACCACTAGAGCACAATGGTAGTTAAACGGTAGTTAAGGCAGTTAAATAATTTCAAATTTTTAAAATATTCAAGTAGGTAACGGTTCAAAATGTTACTTGTACAAATCGATTCACTCGTAGACCGCCTTATTACAAAATTTTGAAATAATATTTGACTGATATGAATCTGATGCTGTTTCTATCTACCATTTAAACTAGAATAAGATGCCTCGGTGTTTCAATAGAACTTCTAATGAAAAATTCGGAGCTGATTCGAGTGAAGTCCGTAATACGATGGACAAATAGAGGAAATTTCTGGGATAAATTAAATAACCCGGTAGTGTTTTCTAATAACCATTTATAATATCGCAAAAAAGCCTTTTTCTCATCTGAAACTTTACTTTACGCAAAACGTTACATGGCAGGACTTCTTTTAATTATGTATACGTATTTAGATACGTATCACTAAATTTTAGTATACACCGTCGAGGAGTTTTGTTGAATATTATAATGTGATGAATTTGGACTAAACTTTTCTTTATTATTTCACATAGTTCAATTTTATAAATATGTGTTTAATCTTTAAAAGTCTTTGGATAAATATGTTATATATCAAACTTTAATGTCATTTTACAAACAATTTTATAAGAATTATAAAAACTGGTAATCAATAAAATAATTGCTAATTTGACTGTTGAAATTTTGTTGGTATTAGCGTATTTTTCTATTTTCAATGTGATGTGTAATCACAACTGAAAATTTTGGTATATTTGTTCACCGAAAATTTTAAGATAATTGATCTGTATACTTTGTACCATCTTGTATAAAAAGTTCTAACAAATAAAGTTATTCTTTTCTACACTATTATAATAGTACAATCTTTTTAGGTATGTCACAGATTACTACCTAAAAATATCAATTCCGGCTTTCACTATTATATTATTCTACTACTGTGAATTCAGTATTCTGTGCGACTTAAATTCAGTCGACAACTCTCAAGCATAACACTTATAGTTTTTGACCAACCTTACCCAGTTCTAATAAGAGCGAACTTCAGTACCACTGTTAAAAGTTTGCTGTGCTATGCACTATACAGTGGCGCCACTAAAGTGCCAGCTATTTGTGACCTGATGAAAGTTAAGGCTGGAGCCGAGTGGACTAATCAACACTAATAAACGTGCTGATAGCGACAACTGGAAGCATATGGGAATTAACATCACACAAACACATGACCATAGTCATCTCCGTCACTCATCGAACGATCCACACTGGGATAATTAGCGCGAAATCAATCTTTCTGTCTTATATTTTTTGTTAACTATAAATATCTGATGTTTCTCCGATATAATTATAAAAGGTTGAATATGTATTATTCAGTGTGCCTTCACCTTAACCTTAGGTAAAAATTTCAATAAAAGCCAATCGTAGTACAAAATACGGTTAATACCCAAAACTTTAGATAAATTTACCAGTGTTGCCAGTACAAAAGTTGGTTCTAGCCCTTCTCACATGATTGCCATTGTGTACAATTTTATTTAATTTTTTGGCAAATATTGCAAGTAAGGCACGCAAAGCGACTGGACTGGGTTGTCACGGCCAACGCTTTCATCAACCAAGCCGCATCGGGCCAGCGTGATGGTGTTATGATCAGAGTTTGAACCTTAACACTATCACTTCGTGATTCTTCCATATTTGGTGTTCTATGCCCAGCAAAGGGACGTATATAGACAATCGATGATGATACTTACTAAATACTTACAATCATAACCTGGTATTGCAATTGAGCATTTGCTATGATAACCGCTTAAAATAAGGTGTCCCGTATGCTTGTTTTAGACATAGGTGGTAGTGCGAAAAATGACCTATTTTTAAATCTAAATAGGAAAACAAATTCTCGCTGTAATCAATTTAATGGGAGAAATAGTTATATCAGAAAAACGCAACATTCAGGATATAAATAGGTTTAAGAAGTGTAAAATAGTTGTTCATAAAAATGTGTATATTTTTCATATTTGTAATTTACGAAATATATCAAAAATGTATTGTTATCGTTTACATAATGACATTAGGTTTGTTAGATAATGCATTTTTTTCATAGATAGTAATTTTATAAAGTAGCAATTATAGTAGTAATGGTTACTTTATACAATTCATATTACTGTTACCACAATCGAAAACTAGTCAAGTGATTTTTAAATATCCAATGTTATAATATATTTCAAAAGTGATAGCTTTGGTACTTTCAGTTTACAGTGATCTTGAAAATTTTTCTGGAACTTAACTAAAATATTATTAAAAAAATATGTTACTTATTTAAATAGACTCATGACTTTTGGTAAGCATTGTAAAAATTTCAGCTCCATGTGCTTCATGCTCTAACTCTAAAAATATAATGATGTATTTCTGATAATAATATCTAATATTTATTACATTAAACTGAAATCTTATGGTTTATTACATCCTATTCATATAGGAAATCAGGTTTTTTCACCAAAAATTTGCCCTTAAAGTGCGAAGGTCAAAGTCGAGCTGAATACTAGGGTCAAGGCACTAAGCTGTGGCGGCTGAAACATGTACATAATGTATAAAGTTTGCATATATACGTCAGAGTACCGACAACAACGCGCCAAGCTCAACGGATTTTGTAGAAGTGATTCTTAGTGTCTTTTTATTATGGTTCAATATTTTGAATTTCATTTTTTCCAAATTTTGGACCTTATATAATTCGTAGACATAATGTCACAAGTGTACTTTAGCACACATTTTTGAGAGTCCATGAGATTTTTCAGAAAAATCACTGAAAAGTGTAATTATAAAACTGATTACACGATAAAACGAAAAAAAATGACCTGTTTACAAATCTAGATTACCGTAGAATCTAAATATTATTATTGTTTCTATCATACAAGCAAGTTTCGAGAAATCCATTTCTAACTACTACCCTAATGCATCAGTAATAATATTATTTAAAATTGAGGAGATTAAAACTGTTTCGGTGAGGTTTTTGTATAATGTTGTATTGAGCCATTTTGGAAGTTGTATAAAAGTTAGTTCACGTTTGAAAATTATGTGAAAGTGTAAAATTAACCGTAGAAACACTCATTTTCTTATAGCAAGGACGTACAGAATTTAAGTTTGAAACGTTTGGTAATAGTAATTAAATGAAGTGTTAGAGTTTTAGCGGGGAATACATCATTTTATTATCAAATTGATCACTTTAACAAAAATATTAGTAACATAAGTCTTAATGAAGAAAACTGCTAATGTATATATAAATATACAAAACATTAGACATGTAGTAAAAATGTATAATTGTTGGTAACATTACACTTCGTCCCTTAGTATAAAACCTACTCTATTTGTTATGGGTTTTTCACAGATTAAAATAAACCAAAATTATAAATCAAATAACAAATATCACGGACAATCACAATTGTATGTTAACGTACATAGGACGACCTTTAAGCAATTTCTTTCAAGTAATCTTTGAATGGGACGGAATAATTTTAATAAAAGTGAGGTAGAAAGATGGCGATGAACACTTTAGGGTAAATAAAGATTTACTTCAAAATATTTTTGTAAAATTACATAAAGTTATTTTAGTTATTTTCAATATATTTCATACACGTCGATAGCCTATCGCGTTTATATTTTTAACATCCCTTTACGGATTGCTTGTTCTATTGGCGTTTATTAAAATCATATATTCCGTTCCACTACCATAGGTAATTATTTCAGTTATTTACTTTTAATATATTCATAGACATGGTGTAAGCTCTTAAGTAAAAAATATTTCACCATTCGATATCACTGTTATCGGCAAGTTTTCAGTTTTCCGTTTATTTTTTTTTATTTTTGCATTTATCATCTTGCATTGTTCACTCACAACTACACAAATGTAACTGTCATCAATATTTACGGCCCAATGTTCGGCACAGGACTTCTTTCTACATGGGAGAAACATATGAGACGTTTGTGCTATAACACCACGCTGACCCTAATCATACCAATATATAGCCGCGGGTTGATAAGTAGAAATGGTTGTCTAACATGCCTTTCGAAGCATGCAGGAGCACGAAATAACCCAAATTTGATTGACTCATCCAGGGAATGGCCATGGCGAGAGGTGCTTTATTTCCGTTATTGAAACTAGAGCATTCGTATCACTATGCACGAAATACTCAATAATGTCATACCGTTCTCAAAAATAATATAGTATTGTCAGACAGGATTTTTTTTGACCCAAGAGTTTAAAGCTTTAAATTGTTTTGATATTTTTAAAGTCGTCAAAAATGAAATCATTTTGTTGGTTCAAATTTTTCTTTAGATCACCTTATCTAAAAATGTTTTTGTTTAATGTATATTGATAAAAACAGTTGTTTTATTTATTAATAACTATGATTCCGATATTTTTCTTTATAGTAAAGCCATGTTAATTATTTTTCATCCCAAACTTCCGTGGCAAAGTAAATGTACGATACAACAAGTATATAAAATGTAAGGAAAACTTATACATTTTGTGTTGAATTTTAATACTAAAAATTATTTTTTTTTGCACTGTTGCAATGTTATTTTTATTATTGTTATATTTTTTGACCTCATTATGCGATATACGTTAAGGAAACCGTTTTGCTACACCAACTTGTGGAAGGCTTGTGCCCAAGAGTGTGACGTATATAAGCTGTTAATGATATGTGATAAAAGATTCTAATTTATATCATTGACAATGAAAGTTTCCAAAAGCGACCCCGATTGATCTAACCTCATCTGAATGTTTCTGAAACTCTCATGTTTATGTTAGTAGGCGAGTACTCGTTTATCTTTTTCGGTATATAAAACATTTATTTCTGCACTAATATTAAATATTTTGGGACTCGATTCTCTGGTTGAATGGTAGACAATACCAGTTGGCATGAATTTAGCTAATTGTACTTATATTATATATAATCAAGTTAAAATAAATTATATACAGAATGGTAATCACTCCAAGCATTATATTAATGTAAGCATTATGATCTGTCAAAAGGGAATATCTACTTCTGTCGTAAATATGTAAACGGGGTCTCGAACCTGAGAGTGTCCGAATAACCTGTAGCTATAGGCATATATTTACTTTATATTTACCACTCGGCTGGCTAGTCCTAAAATAAATCGAAAATAGTTAATTATTGGTAGTTCTAAGTATTATATATATTTAGTAACTGGTTTGTTTCTTATGTGAATAACATAAATAAATTAAGTTCATAATAATAATATTGAACGGTAAAGATGGTAAATTTATTTAATGTTTCTTTATTTTGAGTATTTTTTTATAATTTTGCTTTCTGAAAACTATCTACTCATTAAAAATAAATTAAATAATAAATATCTATCTCAAAATATTATAATACCACACTTTGCAAAAGTCTAATCTTTTTGAGTATTTTTTTTGTGTTCTTTTTAAATAAAAATACCAAAATATATTGACTATTAATGATTCCTACAGGTAAAAATAGAATACATACTTTCATTTATAACCTTATTTTATATTTCTCTTAAATAAAATGATATAAATAAATTTTAGAAATAAATGCAACATGCAACCTAAATCGATTTATTTTGACATACACTTGTCACATTTTAATATTACTATGAACCATTATGTTCCCAACAACTGAATACTAGCAGATAGATACGAAGCGTGAACTTGAGTCATGCTTAATGTTGGATCAAGAGTGAAGGTCGACAACTTTTGATTATTTTCTCTGTCGACTAGATGTTTATATAAAAAAAACAGATCACAGTTATTTATTATACGTTATTATTTTCACTACCAAAAAAAACATATAAGTATTTACTGATAAAGTTTTTGCAATATGTAGATCCAAGACCTGAAAATTTTGTTTTTGTACAGTTTAGCTAAGGTGCATTTTACCTGCAAGTGTAAAATTAAATTCAATATTAAATATAAGCGCAGTCAAGGTATGTTTTTACTAAGGTATAATAAAACGGATTTAGCAGATTTATTATAATGATGCTTTCTAAAATGTGGTGTTGCGCAGCGATTAAGCCATATTATCGGAAAAAAGAATCCGTAATTTTTTCATAAAAAATATCAACGAATGTTAAATATGAGTACGTCAATGAAATCCAGATTATTAGTTATTATAAAATTCAAAACAAATAATTTAATAATAATTCTATTAACTTTTATTTATTATAAATTACAAAATACCCTTTAATTTATCACTGTTTGTTTTATTTTGTGTGCAATACAGGACATATAATGTTATGTATGTTGAATGTTTTATGTGAAAATACATATATGTAAATAAAACTAATGGTAAAATAATACATATAAAATATTCACATTAATAACGAAGTTCCATTGCAATGTCGCGTTGCATGACAAAAATATGTAAAAATTATATAAATTGAGACCCAATATTGTGATTCTCGTCGCTCACGAATTATGGCGGCTAAAATTAACACGTTCCATTGTCTCCCAGCCTATGAAAACCGCTGAATCTGCTTATACATGACACCTACCAATGAATAAATGTACATTAAACAAAAAGCAAATATTTACAACTAAATTGCGAAAACTGATCTTCCCATAATGACATATAGTTTAAAATAAATTGGAGACTATTTTGTTCCATACTTAAGTAATTATTGTGCACAACAGTTAGGTATGTAATTTGACTACAAACTAATATAAGAATTTTGATTTTAAAATGATATAAATAGTTAGTATATGGACACTCTTCTTCTTACAAAATAGGATACATTACACGTGACCTACGTCTATATTCATAGAATAAAAATGTTTTCATATTGTAGCGATAATAAACTTTTTAAGAAAAATTTATATTATACATACAATTTCTTAATTTCCCATGTACTTGAGAAAAATTAATTTTTTTTTGGTACAGTTGGTTTTCTTGGTTGTGCTCTTAAAATTGGAAAGGTTGTTACTAACGCAGGCGAGGCAGTATTGTATACGAGTTGCGCAGAGCACCGTTACCATGACAACATTAGATACATTTTCTAAGTGACGAGTGTCGCTCTGCGCGGGTGATTGAAAGATGAGCTTAAGTCTTGGAATTGGAAACTGTTTACTCAATTATGAAATCTGATAAGTCTTAAAGCTGAGTAGGTTTGGTTTAGCATAAGCTAGTTTCTTACATCGGTAAAAATTCTCAAACATTGATCATTCTTTACGAAATTTAGACTTCTAATTTAAACTCTCCAAAAGTATCAACTACTACGAATTTAACTGCCGTCTCGGTTCCATTATTAAGAAAGAAGCTTACTATAGTTTTGTTGCCTAAAAATCCTTATTAGCTAACCAAAATAACAAACTTTGCTTGACAACAAAACTATTGTAAACATATCGATATTTATATCAGATAGATATATTGGAGATATATAGAATATTGGAATCTGTAGTAAAATTGAACTGCCATCATCAATACATATTATATTTAACTAAATAATAATAATATACTACACATTTAATCCCAAAACATTCACTAATGGGAATTAATAAATAAATACAGTAGAAGCAGTAACAGCATGTCAAAGTAGAGAAGCGAGCTCCGTTCTGCCGACCCCTTGGAACACGCCGAGCGACGTAAAAACCAATTCTGTTATCCGACTTCAAAAAAACACACGACAACATACAGCTAAAACCGCCTTTAAGTCCATTGCATAGAGCTCAGCAGCGTGAGTCAGAATAAAATATTATCAGATTACTCCTCCACGCTAAATTCAACTCTATGTTGCAGAATTACGGCCTATTGTTCATTACAACAAGAAACTGTCGGTTCAGCCAACACGAAGGTTCATGGTAGCGTGGCGGCTCGAATGGAGAGCGAGTGGGACAGGCGACCCAATTGATAGGAATAGTATTCACATGATTCTGAACTTTATGTCTTAGATGGTAAGATCTATGACAGAACATTCATAATTTTGCCTTGGAAAGCCTTTGTTAATATAAAATTATATTCCATTTATACATTAAATATAAAATTATGTAGGTATTACGTTATATATGTTATAATGACAAAATTTTTAGAAACTATAAATATGATCTGACTTTTTGATGATACTATTAATGCAAGTTACTCTTTTTTATTTCACTTTTTGTATGGGAACATCTTTGAGCTTATGAATATATTTTTCATATTTATTATATTTCTTTCTTTACTGTTTTTGAAAATCGGTATTAATAATAACGGAAAACGGTAAAGGAAACCTTATCTCATTATCAGTTAAGAGGCATTGAAAAATATTTAAAAATTATATTTAGTATTATTAAGAAAGTTATTAACTTTGTTTTTTTAGATTAGTGAAATTAAATAATATTATATTCTGAATTTCGGTTGTTGTGTTTTCAAAATCATGTATCAAGTACATATTTTTGAGTTCTTTGTTGAAAAAACACAAAATATTACGTTGCTCTTAAATATTTTTAGATACTACTTACTTTTATACATTTGAAAATCAGTAAAACTTTGATACTCACGTATTTTTACATTTAATATTGAAATTATTAATATCGAACGTGATTTTTCAATAATGGTTCCATATAGTTATTACTTATGTTTTCGATATTTTATTTTTTGGGTTTAAATCTCAACTGGTTTTTGGTTACGCTCAACTTTTGATCTCTCAAACTCCGTATATTACATTAATTGACTCTCTTCTATGAATAATTTCTAATTAGTTATCTGTACATCCCATTTTACATGTTAGTGGCAATAAACAATAACTTTTATATCTTCTTTCCAAATAAACTGTTGTTCAATTGCGTAAGAACACACATTTAAATATAAACGTTATAGTAAAATCAAACCATTGTGTAAAATACTACAATTTATTTTAAGTTTATATTTTATAAGAAGTTTAATTGGATTAATACATACATTATTTATTCGAATCAGTCATAATTTCATGTGAATCAGTCCATGCACAAACGAAAAGAATTTGGCAAGTATAAATCTATCGCTCTATCGTATTTGAGTTTGTATACTTCGCTCAATTATTTAATATTTATACACTTAAAGAAATTAAATTTATTTTTAGAGTAAATTACTGAAAAGGCGTGTCACCTAATTGATTAATAATCAGTTACCTACTGTTTGAAACAAAAAGCTTTACTTTCTCAAAATCATAAAAAAGAGCCTAAATTGGACTCATTTAGATTTGATTAATTGTCAGATAATCAAGTAAAAAGTATCAATACATGTCTCATGCCAATGTTCGAAAAAGCGCATTCATCGTTTTGAATATGGAATGATCTCAGCGCGGCGGCAGCAAGCGGCCAAAATAGCATGCTCTGCCGTTTTAGACTCGGGAAAGGTAGATGACGCTGTTCCCCTTACTTGTGATTTGCGAGGAACCGCGGAACAATAAGCGACGCACTCGGAACGTAACTCGAATGGAACGCGGCGAGAGCTAGTACTAGTCGAGTTCTTTAAGAGAGGCAAAATGTTAAGAAGGATTGAAATTGAAATTGACGGCAGGAAATATTTGAACTTTAATGAGATACTAATTATGAGCAAAAATTTTTAGTACATATTTTAGATAGAGGTAGTATATCTTGACTAGAGTTTAGTAGATAAATGTGGAGCTAAACGTTAAAATCATAAAGCTATAAATAAGCGTACATTTCCCTTCAGTATGTATTAAGTAAATAACGGACCGTTCATTAAAATATTAAACCTCTTTGCTAAGTATTCGCTTCGATTCGCGTAATAGAAAACGTATAATGCCAGAATCGAGTTCTCGGCAGCGCTGTTTTCCTCCGACGCTTTTATCTCTCTCCGGCTCTGCTCTTTGACATCGTCTGACGTACACAACCTCGGGCCTTATTATCTACGACCTTATTCCGTCGCATCTAAGGCTGCTATTCACTTGACAGTTGTAAGGTCGCTTAAATTTTGGACTCATTAGGCGGTATTCGAGAATTTTGGATTTAGTAAACAGATAGAAATAAATGAAACAACAAATTAGACTGGGTTTTTTCGGTGGTAAATACAGTTCTGTTTGAATCTGCGCTAATGAAGTTTAGTGAGGTCATTTTAAAATGAATGTTATACATAATCAACCCTGTTGATAAGAAACCTATAGATTTGAAAGAATATAAATCATCTTTTATTATAACAAATAAGTATTAATGGTTCTACATTTCAATAAAAAAACCCTGGAATAAACCAAATAAGTTGTGAGACTACAAGCGGCCGTAAAAGCGTGCCACAAAATACGGAAACGGGCTTGCCATTTGGAAATCGTGGAAGGCTACCCAAGGCTAGCATTATTCGGCAGCGGCGAGTGGCAGCGGCGGGCGAGGCAGCCCAGCGCTGTATTGGAGCCGTCGCCACTATGGCGCTGACGCAACGCGCGACCTCTTTGTCCGGCCCCACGGACTTCACCGGAATGTCCGCGGAGCCAACCTCCACACTCCGCGCTCGAGTAATTACGAATGTCAAATGTTATCGCACGCAACCGTCCGCCGTCGCCGTCCGCACTCCGCTGCGCCGCTCTTCATAATAATAAAACCTGATATTTAAAACGGAACGTCCTTCTAACGCCGTGTAGTTGCGCCGACGCCAATCTACGATAATAATAAGCCGGGTACCTAGGTACAATTGCGCTGCAGCGCTATAAAATACTGAACCGTTGGACGGCAGTTCACTTTGTAGCGCTACAGCGCTGCTGGAGATCGCTACGTAGCGCTCACATAAGTACGGCCAGTTCTATGCGCGCCTGTATAGCTATTAAATGTATATAGAATATATAGTAGTAATCGCTCGACGCAGCGGTATTATGTCGGAAATATACCGGGCGCCGCGCGCCTCAAGCCGATTCACCGTTTCGCTATTTAGTTTGTATGAGAAGTTTAATTTTGATTTTTTATAGGTGTAGAATAGGTTATGGTAATGGTTCTTTTGGTAAAATATAAAGTATTAGGTAAGCTTTCCTTGACGCTATATGGGGTTGGTCTCGAGCGTCAACTTTAGAAAAAAAAATGTTGACTCATATAACTGAAGGTTACCTTAAATATGTTTGTTAAGATCTAATTAAATGTGTTTAATTTGTTAACAATACATATATTTAAAAAAACTCTTTTAATACTTACACTTTTAAAATAAAATTAAAATAATATCCGTTCCTAAAATTATGCAGATAATTTGAGCAATTCATCAGGCCTATCAATCACGCAAAACAATGCTTATGAATTGATTTTGCCATTAAATTATAAGATTATAAGTTTTTTATTCAAAATTCAAAAAAGTAACGTTTATTTTCAAATATTTTTATAAGAATAAAATGAGTGAATGAATTCTACAACAAAAATGACTGGTCTTTGATCTCGAAGACATTGATAAAAATAAAAAAAATAAGGCAGTAGACTGAGATTTTTAATATTACGACTACATTATATAATAAATCTCAACCTACTTCTAATTGTTACTTAAAAGTAGTAAGTATAGCATTACCAGAGTGCCAAGCTTTTAACATTAAAGAGTTTTTTGCTATTGGAGTAAAACTAAAAAGCTGTGTGATATGATTATTTACAAAGTAATTATATAAAATATTTTCTAACAACAGTTAATAACAGTTGGTTAGTGTTTAGAAGCTTGGACTCCGATGGAGAACACGTGAGTATAGACTTATAAGTATACAATTATTATGCCGTTAAATTTCGCATAGTTTTTTCAAACATTTATTGCAATGTTACAAAATACTTGTTTTTTAATTATTTTCCTACATACTTGAATATTGTACTTATGATTTGATTGTGTCTAACCAACCAATTGTCTACTATACATACTTGTATAGTAGACAATTGGTTGGTTAGACACAATCAATTCTCTACTTAACACTCAATTTTGTACTTGAAATTTGGATATAATAATAATATTTTCTCAATCTAATAAATGTTAGAAAGATATTTTAAAAAAACCAGCATTGAAAAAAGAACCGTGTCCTGTAGCAGGCAGGTTCTAGGCTCATGTACTTACAACCCCAAGTCGTGGTTGATACATTAATAAAAAAATTAAATAGCAGCAATAATCTAAAACAATTTCTTTTTAAATGATAAATATGCGTAGATTTTAAAATAAACAATATTGTTGTATTGAATTTATTTTTCTTAAGTCAATAAACAATTAATAAAATAATGGTCGCATATATAAATAAAAAGTAGACAATTACAAATATTCAAACAAAGAAATTTAGAGATGCGTAATCGGCCTGTGGCGTGCGGCGTCCCTCCGTCAGCTATAGCGTGGCCTTATAGATGGTTGTTTGCGCTCACAGAGTGCGGTGAACAGCGCTCACCGGCGGTGTGGTTGTGTGGGTTTGTACGGACAAGTACACACAGACGCAGGGGAGCACGTACGCGCGCACACAGCGCCGCCGCGTGTACGGGTGCGTTCCGAAACCGCTCTCTATTCTATCTATGCGAAGGCGTCGTATCGCCACGTATAGCGGGCACGCTCGGGGCGAGGAATTTAGAGGCGGGGGTCGTATCGTTAATTGTTATGAAGTTGATTTCAGTCCTGAAATTCCGAAATAGGTATTTTGAAATAACGCCTCTTTTACGTCAACAGCGCCATGATTTTCACGGACGTAACCGGGACTCGGGAGACGCGCGCGCCCGCCGATAGACTAGGTCATGTGATTGTAAACATATGTTTTCGTTTACGATTCGACGTCGCTCTCGCGTGTTATCACGCGCGTGATAACGATGTAAAAGGGGCTTAGAGCCGCAGGCTGTAGGGTGTAGAGTTGCGCATTTGATTACTAGCAACGTTTCTGCCAATACCAAAACAAGTCCATGGTTAGCGAATCGAGTGACCGCACTCAGGTCTTCAGGTCATGGTTATGGTGGCGCTGATCACTTATTCTAACGAAGCAGGTTTTCAAAATGAATTTAAGGCAGCGATATAATGTAATTAATTCTCACTAATATTACAGAATTATGAACTTTATTGTTCTACGAAGAGAAGTGTTTCATATATCTTTCTAAACTAGTGTTTACCCATTGTTCTGTACGAAACGAAATGAATTTGTCTGGTACGCATTGATATCACTGATTTTTTCATCAACATAATGCCAGAATACAAGCGTACCCAAAATATTTGTTTAGTTATCTGTTGATCGTTTTCACTTTAAGTAACCTACGTGTAACTTTTGCAATATAAAAAAAAATACTGTCTAAACAAATTTTTTGATGGCAGCGTTTAAAAACCTGCCGCGTGTTATGTACTAGTACTAGTTAAACTGTAATATTTTATTAATAGATCCAAATTTACAACAGAATACCTACAAAAACAAACGTGCTATCAATAGTAAACAAAGCCACCGCTGACTACATTTTCATGGTTGTATACATTGCTTCTCATGTAGCAATACAATGTAATGTTTTTAGTTTTATATGCGCAATGTAACCTCGATTTGCTGGCACGCCATCTGGCGTCTATCACACATGGTTATCCCGTCAACTTAACAGCAAGGCTTCAAAGGAAGTCACTATGCGTAATTTACAGTAAGTCTACAATGTAATGTCCTGTTATTTGTATATGTTTATACATGAAATAAATGGTGATATTTTGATAGTACTAACGAAATGGAGATTAGAAGGATTTGATGTGATGGAATTCACGATTTCTAAGTAGGTGAAGTTTCAATATAACCATATACTGAAGGACGTTAGTTCAGTGCCGCGCTTTTAGTTTTTTCGTATCATTTTATAACTGATTGATAATAAGGAATTTGTGGCATTTATATATTATGAAGCACTTATCCAGCTATAGGAGGAACTAATCTTATTGTCATTCTAACTTATTCTAGAAAAGTATGATTTGACTATACACTGGTACTGATTCGTTTATTTAATTATTTATTGTTTTATGACTACGAATATTTAATTTCTTATATGCTATATATAATATCGTCGGGAAAAATAAAAATCCGCATAACTAGCATTGGATAATTCTGCGTAACTTACAAAGTGTAGTCAATTGATAAAATTAGCTTAAAACCACTTAAAATAAGAAATTTATGAAGTAATAATCTTCTTCTGCGAGACTAAAGCTAGTTCTGATACGCGGACTTTACCTTTAGTGGATTAACGGATTTCCTCTATCCTCAATGGTTCCATATTCAAAGCTGGAGCTCGTTGGGGTAACGGTTCGAGTGCTCGGGTTTAGATTACGAAAACAAAGCAACTTTTGCTATGGTTGATGTTTGGATGGATCAATTAAAATTGATTGCTCAGAGCTTTTCTATATTTCGGTAATCTAAAGTTAGTAGATCCCGTATTTCACGAAAATTTCATGTGTTCATACCACGTAGGAAGGTCTGTGCTCATCAATGGGTCTGCTTAATTTTAAGAACGATAGGGCTCAGTGATATTTACCATTTAAATTTTAAGCCTTCAAGAAGATCATAACTAAATACCTCTTTCAGTGTGTATTTGCGATAAGTAAGGTCGCCAGTGTTCAATGTATATAAAGTAGTATATAATTAATTGCTTTATTCGTGCTCAACCTATATGCTCGGAAACAATTTGTGTTATGTATTGCTTAGTTATAAACCATGCCAGCCGCTTCTAATTCAGGTGATGCCGTATGTCTGTGTGTCACCCTTTTATATGCAAAACATATTTACAGACAAACTGAATCTAAATGAGGTGTAAATAAAAAATCTAAATGGTAAATTGGTAACTACATAATTTACTAATTACATTTAAATTAGTGTATGATCCTGACTTATTAAAATTACATTTAATTTTAAAACATTGCTTTTAATTTATTATTCAATATTGATTGACCATTATCCTTTATGAGGTTATTCCTTGCTTCATGAAGAACAATGAAATTGCTTCATATCATTTACTAATTGACAATAGATTGTTGGTAAGCGAAGTAAGAAAATAAAAAACAATTATACTACCCAGTTAAAGAACGATATCGAAATAGGCAATGCTTCCAATTGAATTCGAAATTGAAACGAAATGAACGTATTTAATTAAAACCTTTTTTACACACTAAATCAATGTGATGAAATATTTCTTAAAATCTAAATAAGGATTAAAGAGTTAAATAATAAAATAAGCTGCTTAATATAACTTTGGTTAATATGTACCATCAGCGGCAAATATCAGTAGAGAAGTAAATTATCACTGTAATATCATTTATTGTTATATCTTATGCTGTTTTTAAAACATTATCTATGGATGGGTTTTTCTGTATTTGCTGAAAAACAGATTATCCAGTATAGTATTGATGATATATTATCATTATTAAATTCCCCGTAGGCAGAACGACGCGTAGATAATGTTAGTCAGTAATGATTGGGAGAACTTCTTTACTTCAAGAAGCGCTGAACTAGTATAGACATTTAAATTATTTTCAAATTCATTTTTATGATTTTTTAAGAAACTAAATATAGTTATTTCAACAAATTCTAATTATATTATGAAGATTTCTTCCAGATATACAATACTTGAAGAAATAATACTATTCTCAAATAAGCATAATTCATATTCAAAATCAGGATTAAAAGTTATGTTATCGATGTACAAAAGGAAATAAATAATCATTACATACAATGCAACAAACAATAAATATATGCAAATATTGGAATTATAAACATCCATGTTCGTCACACAAACATCTGCCTCTATCGGTATTCGAACCTAGAATGTCTACAAATGACAATGCATTGTCCAATCGACCAGCCGGCCGGCAATATCTGTGAAATGTAGCATTTTTAATTTTTATTGGGGTTGCTCTTCTGTACTTCACGGGATACTAAGTGATGACATAGCCGAGAATTCTTCACCCCCGGAGAACTGGCTATCTTACCTCGGCGCAGATTCAGGTAAGAGGGTGGTACCTGTTTTCCTAGAGGGTGATCTTGCTTCGGCAGAACCCAGATCACTCCCGCAAGCAGGAGCGAAGTCACTCAGAATTTTATATGAAAATTTTAGACATTTTTTTTTTCAAAGTTAATTTAGATTTAAATACAGTATGTATGTACCGTTTTGTTCGTACTTTCTGCCATCTTGTGGGTAGAAACATGTTCCCGTTGTAGAAATTTTGGGATTTCTGATCAAAAAACGCTACAAGTACTTTTGTCAATTCTCTCTTGATTTTAACCTGACACTGCCTAAAGAATTCTGAAGATACCGAAACAGGTGGAAATCTTAAAATGTAAGGTCAGGGCTATACGGCGTATGCATTAACAGCTCCCAGCCAAACTCTCTTAATTTTTGCTGAGTGGCTAAAGATGTATGTGATCTAGCGTTATCGTTATGTAAGACCCCACCCTTTCTATTAATCAATTCTAGCCGCTTTCTCTCTACTTCTTGCTTTTATCTCATCAGTTGTTGGCAGTAGAGATCCGAATCGATGGTTCTGCCTGGCGGTAAAAACTCATAAAAAACAATGCATTTCCAATCCCACCATAGACACAGCATCACCTTATTGCAAAGTAAGCCCAGGGTTTGCCACAATCGCGGCTTGCGTTGTATTTTCTTTTTTTGTAATAAAATTTTAAAATGTATAAAGAAAAACAAATGAAAGTAGGGGGAAATAAATTCTCCTCATTTGATTCTTTCTTTTTAAGAGTCATCTTTTTAATGTCATGAAAACCAGCCAGATTCAAATAGCCAAAGATATTTTATTACAAGACTTTGCCGTAATATTTGTTATCAATAAAGCAAGATTATCAGGAATATCCGTTATTCTTTTAGAGTTGTACAAGCAAAAAAATGGAAATTTAGTAAAACAACCTGACACATTAAATAAGTTGACTCTACAAAATAACTGCCGTGAACTCTACGCATGACGTCAGTTTTGGTTTAAAGCCAACATTTGTGATTGTAAACACGCCACGCGTAAGGCAAAGCTGTTCTCGCTGTTTTTAAACGTTTATTCTACCAAAATACCTGGTTTATTTTATCTTTATATCTAATGTAGGGCATGGAAATACCGAGCAAAGGAATATTGAATTATCATAATAATAAACGAAATAAAATTTTCAAAGTATATTTCGTATAGTTCCGAAAAAATAGTTTGAGAATTACATATTAACAAAATCGCTAAAAACAATAACATTAGTTTACCTACATCATTAATTTTGTCCATGCGCCATGACCAGGGTAGATACTGCCTTGCGTGTGACGACACTTATAAACAGTATTTTCTATTAAATATTTTTGAGCACCTTGTAAATTTTAACATATCAAAATATCTCAGAAAATATTAATTGCAGATATACGGTTGCTTCTTTGATATTTTTTTTGACATACTATTTTATATGGAATAATATAAAATTGTAAAATACCGTTCTGACATACATATTGATTCATTAAATTAAAAAAAATCGATATAAAAAATTAATTATATAAACTAAAAAGTGTGGTTTTAATTTGTTGGGCCAATATCCTCACGAGATCCTCGAGACAATTAGAACTTAATTGTGTCTAGATTGTCTTTTCCTACAATTGATTTAGTTTGATGAAACACATGAAATATGTCGCGTTATTGATAAATTTGATACGCAGAATTATTAAAACTTAACTTTGTGTGGTCGATAGTTCAAATTGGCATGGCAAATTTGTTTTTATTGAATTTATAGTATTTTGACAGCCAGCTTTTCTAATAAAATGTTGTAATTCAATTAACTATATGAATTAGATAAATAAAAAAGACTCTTTAAAGGGTTGTCTATAAATATATAGCTTACACGTGCAAATAAAAGTTTAAATATGAAGGTTCTCTTATTTTACTTTCTCTGTTATATTTGCAGCCTACACTCGTCCCACAGATAGACACAACCACCTTCTACTAGGTGACTGCAGCTTATATTATAGACGTACAGTATGTTAGTGATTGACAACTTTGTCCACCTTTAGCAATTAATACAAGTTTTAAAACCATCCAAATATATTAAGTCAAAACTCAAAAGTTATTTTCTCAATAAATAAATTTATAGAATAAAAGTATTTAATAAATTGATTGATTGAAGATTTTAAGGAAGTGATCCGTACACCATGTTGTCGATCACTTAGAACATAGAACACTGAAAATCTTGCCTTATATAACTTTCATAGGAACAACTAAAAAAACAATTGAGAAATTCAAAAATAAGATCTGAAAAAAACGATTCAGAGATTCTCATCTAATATTAGTGCCCCTTTCATCCTTCAATCATTCAATCGTAAATAACAATTCATTTTTTTACTCTGTATTTGAAGTCATTTAATAAAACAGTTGTGAGACAAAATTCTAAATACCTAATAACCTAATGCTTTTAAATCGGTGCCTCATTTTTAAATTGGCATTATTAAAATCGTCATAAAACTTAGTTGTGATAAAATCGCTGTTTACTATTATTAAAAGTGCTTAAGCACTTTTGATAATTCATTACTGCTTATCTTCTCTTTATCTTTAGAATAATGAGAGCAATATTCTATTTGTAAAAAAATGTAAAATTCAAAATTTTCCCTTTTTATTTGTTTTGGTAGAACAGAAAAAAAATAATTTTAAACAACATTAAAAACAAAACTGAAATTTAAACAAAACAGCTTAAGAAAATACGTAAGTTTATGATTGTCATGAAAAACTGTTGTCTGGTTTCACGTGGCTATCTTGCATGCTACGACTGCCGTCAAACTGGTCGGGCGATTTGTAGCATTTTCTCGCGATTTAGCAGACTGTGACATTTTTAATAACTTCAAAATAGGTATAACTTGGCTGTAAATTTCTCTGATATAATTTACTTTTAATTTATTATAACGATGTACACATTATCAGAGGACAGAATAAATTCTTACACAGAAAAATGATACTAAATATAATTTTTCTTTTCAAACTAATCAACGAAATAAAATAAAATTTAAAGACAATGAATTCAATAAAGTTAACAACTGATTTTAGCTTAGGTTTCGTATATATTGTTAATATCGCGCTTTGGTATAGCTTTTGTACTGCTATTATATAGTATAAGTGTAGGTAGTTTGAAACTATGAACTCGCTCTGTCGCTTGAAGTTAGTTCAAACGCTAACTTCTTTTGGTTTCTGTTTCTGTCACGTTTTACCGCTAATAAGTGTTGTTCAATTACTTTTGACAAAAAATACAGACTGAATAACAACTTCTTTATTCTTTTATCTTTTCTTTTTATTCGAAAAAAGAAACTTATAAAACATATATATAACCTATAAATTCATAACACCGTAAAAGAAATATTATATTATTTTTTGTTATATCACCGATGGTAATACTCACATATTCTATGAAAATTTAAAACGATCTACCTATTGCGCCCGCTGATAGACTGACCGAGAGAAAAGGCTTAGTAAAAGTGTACCGTAAGATTATTTTGGGTTCGGATCGCTAAAACTAGACAGCATTTAATTGAGTTGACCTCAATGAAATTTAATTTAATACTAAGATAAAGAATAAAAATATAATTAAATAAATAAAAAACTGTCGACACTACAAAAATGATATACATTTGACAATTACTCAAAGTACTTGCTAAACAACTGAATTATCGTTTAGTTGTACTTATACTGTTATAGCAGCATTCGCGAATAGCGATATTTTCCTCAAAGTCAAGCTTAATTTAAGTCAACTCGAAGGCTCTTTGATTTGTGACTCACGGTCAATACGTAAACCATCAGAATTAACTGAAATAATAGGTTTAAAACATATAGTACATGGCTTACGCCTGATAGTACACGATAGACGATATTAATAACTAAATATAGACACTTGTCTATATTTCTCTAAATTCTCTAAAAGTATGCATAATGCAAAATATCAGTTATATTTTAAATAAACATTCAAATATCTATGACTAACGATCAAAATCATATAGATGTTTGCCACTACCGGGATTCCAACCCGGGAACTCTGCTTAAGTAAACAGGGGTAGAATAGAATAGAATTATACTTTTTTGCACATCAACACAGTTACAAATAAAACTAGTACTAACATTAATAGTAAAATGCACAATGTGTAGCATTATCGCTAAGAGCAATCTCTTCCATGCCACTTTTGAAGGGACAGGAGTAAAAGCAAATGAATAGAGGATAGTCGGCGATGCAACAACTAATATAAACAGATAAAATTACAATAAAATAAATGCCAATAATATATATAAAAAATTAATATAAACTTATAGGGTATTAACCACTGGACCAGAAGACCGTCAAAGATATACCTAGAACTCTACTGCCCTTCGCTGGCTGTTGTGGATTCTAGAAGCTATTCGCCAAACCACCCGTATATTCCTTCACATCGATGAAATTCACCCAATACCAGGCGTGGGAAAACCCACGCCTACAGCCTCGCTTAAAGCACAGGAAAATGGACGAACACCCCACCTTTTTTTAATATTAACTGGTCAGTTCTTTACTTTCATTTCACTTGATAGTAAGTGTGCATTAGGCCGAAAATTAAAGAGAACTACCTTCCTTGGTGAGCTACCGCGACTTTACTCACCGTATTGTAAACCACAACACTTCAAGACAGTTTTATTTAGCTACTGTCTTCTATGTCTGTGTTTCGTCCGTAAGGTGATGCTTACTTCTAAGACCAGAAGGTTATACTTTGAGAGGAAAATATCACTCTTGAAACTTTTTGTTAAATAATAATTTTTATATTATAAATTGTATCCCCGTCTTTGAAGGCAGCTCTCTACTTGATTCGAAATAAGAGTATTTGTGTTTTCTATAAAGCTTTCTAAAGTTAGCTGACAGAACAAATTTTTGAAATCATTTTTAATGAATTATACTAACTGAACTTAAAATTTGATTTAAGGCGAGCTTCAAGTCCAAGAGTTTGCAAATACCCTCAGTCTGATTTGCCATTGATTCTGGGTAGCCATCTTAAGAATACACAGTCCCTAAACGCAGAGCGACGCTGCATTTGTCACACCACAAGTGATGTCACGCAGGCTAGTCTCATGCTGACCTAGAAAACATGTAAATTAACTTATAAATGCAAATTCGCGCTAAAATCTTTCAATACTCGAATTCAAGGTTCGGTGATCAAACACAAATTGAACCACGCATAATTATACGGAATCATAAAATAGAAATTTTAGTAAGCACCGGTGCACCTATACCGTATAGGAAAAATATTTGGTGCCATGATATTTGATTAAACAGACTTGATATTTTATTCATTAAATACCAAACTACTCGTTAAAACAATTGCTGTAAATGGACAATGAAGAATTTTTTTTATATCTTCAGAAAAAATTGCATTTTGCAATTCGTAATAGACATCAACGCGATCCCGGTAGTACGAAAAAACATTAGTTATGTACGAATACTGTCAAACATAGAACGGTGAAGAAAATCGAATACTCGACTACTGAACAAAGGCAACAACAAAACTAATAAGTTGGTCCTCGAACATAATGTGACATGAAAGTCTGAAAACGGTATTATATACTCTGTGGTGATGAGCAGATTCGCCGCTAGATGTCAGTACGTAGTGCTGTTCTCAGCGTATATTATTTACTGTGTTTATGTATGTCGTTATATAAGTGAACAGAAAGCTAGGTAGCGGTATCGCGGGGCGCGGGCGGGCGACCCACGCACACAGCGCCGCGCACACAGCCACGCGCCGTCCGTGTATCGAACCAGCCAGCGCCAACTCGCCGTATTCTTATTATTATGAAAGGAGAAACGCTTTTTGTAGGGCAAGAACTAAATTTGTATTACGGCTGCCTATAATAAAGATTGTAAACGCATTTGAGTACACTGAAGTTTGCAACTTCGTTCATAGATGTCGCGCTTCCGTCTCGAGCCATAGATGCAATTTTCCAAGATCGGCTTATTTGTGATTTGATGTTACGTGATCGACATTACTTGATAAGTCTTCTTGTTACGTAAATTAAGCTCCAAATACTCATAGTGTATAACTTGAATAACCTATAGATGATGTTTACTTTTTAACAATGACAAATTTGATCTCTATTGTGTGTTATCATTTCTTATATAGCACACATATATCGGGGAAAAAATAGCCAATGTCTCTTTACAGAAATATAAAACATAGTAAGGCTTACGAAACATCTAATTAGGTATCTACCTTCGCGGTACGACAGACGAATGAAAATATTGCCCTATAAGCAACAAGTAGACAAACCTACCTATTTGACGATCCCTTTTAATTGGATAGGTGGAAAGGCGCCTTTTGGTAATCGGATAATAATTTTCTTTCAGCAAACCTTGTTGAGGATTTGGCAGCTGCATTTAAAGGTGAATACTCTGTCTTATTACGTTCAGAATAGAATTCATTTTAGGTGAATTTTCTTTTTTTTAATTTTTTTTACAAAATAAGGTTCTTTTTAATATAATAATAATAATCTAATATTTATTACACTTGCACCTACTATGTAGCACAAATTAAGCGAGCTTGTGTTGTGGATACTAGATATTACTTGTTGATATCAAATATTTTTTAATGTGAGATTTATTGACGTGGTTTTGCTTCCTTCAGTCTTAATTTTGTAATGATCTGATATATTTATAATTTTTTAGGAAGCTTTGTAAAAATGATTGCAATTATATTTGGAGATGGCATCTAAGACTCTATTGTTAGTTTTTAGATCATTTGAACAGAAAAGAGTTAATGAAGTCATAAGAAGAATGTATAATAAGTTTTATTTTATATTGTTTTATAATAACTCCCATAATAAGTATAATTTTATTTTTAAAAAGTACCAGCGTTTCGTTAACAGCCAAACTTTTTCAGAAATAGATATCTTATATAGATACTAACGCCATCTATTGATACAATGCGGAAATAGGTGTACAGTTCAGAAATATACTTTAGTGAGTACTTTTCAAATACATAATAAAAAATTTATAAATATAATTACTACTGTCTGTTCTACTATCTGTAAATATGTAGTGTATGGTCAATCTACTTTCTGAATTCCTTATTTATTAATTTTCCGTTATATTTTCAATTTTTTTTTCCTACAAGTAATTTTTAAGATTTATATGTACATACATCATCTTCGTACAGACTTTAATTAAGCAATATTGTTTAATTGTTACAATAGAATAATGACTATGCTTAGAAATATTTTTATTTGACACAATTTTGTCAAAGAACAATAACAGTAACTTAGAATTTCACTGACTATATTAGTTTAATTTAAATATGATAATTATAAATATTCTCAAAATATAGAACTAGCACATGCGACCACAATCAAGGATAAATTTTGAAAAAAAATTATTATTATACAACTATTTGAATTAATGAAATAAAACTGTGAATGAGAATAAAGTCAATCTACAAATGCGCAATATATACTTCCTTATAATGAAACTAGTATGAAAATAGCCCTTATCTATTAAACGGTAGCACGTAGAATTGAATCTTATAACGTAGTATAAGTAATGTGTTTTTTCTTAAGTTTCACTAAGCGGCGCCACAGTAACATCACGTGATCTCCACGAGTGGATGCCTTTGTGATGGGAATAAGCTTGCCCATCAAAACAGAGGAAATGCGCGGGAAACTATGCAACTTTCACATGAAAAATGGTTAACGTCGCGTTTATCGTTAATCCATTGTACACCTGAAAATTTACGCGCATTAAATCAATATAGTATAAAGAATAATATATACTTGCAATGGAGAATTATTTTACATACAAAGCTAGATTTTTATTAATGATATAGGGACAATTTAAATGCAATAGTAGTAAGCTTATATGAGTATGTAAAGAGAGTCTGTACTGTTTCTGAATTATTTTTGCCTTTTTTGTTTTTGAAGTAAGTTTTAAGTTTTGTTTAAAACTTGTTTTTCATTAATTGTTGTGATAAATTTCTAAGGACAAGGTTAAATGACTGTATCATCAACTTGCCTCTGCTCATTATTATTTGAAAATAAACGTGTAGCTTTAGCAAAAATATGAATTTCTTTGGGAAATAACAACACCACGTCTAAAAAATTAGTTCGTTCAAATCGCAAAATATGTTCATACAAACTCTATATCAGTACCAACAAGGTTTTCTATACATATTTTTGATGCCTTAAATATTTATATCTTATGTATCTTATGACAACTTGATAAGTTTGTTACTTTATAAGAAAAAAATATTATGTAATTATTAAATTATATATGACCTTTATATATAATATCACTTTAATAAACTCGTTGATTGAAGAATATTTATTGAGACAGACGGTTATAACATTTTTCTAACTCTAATCAAAATGATCCACTATAAAACCAATTTTCAAGCAGCCTAATTGGTTGTCAGACAACTGATAATATTTGTTAACCAATCACAGCCATTGTTACGTGGTTTGACAATAGAATCAATTTGAATAGCACCCGAAAATCCGGGGCATATTATATAGTGAAGGCTAGATAGATACCTACTCGGAATCAAAGCAGAATTTTTAAGTAATTCCATGTAAAAAATGTGTTCTTGATTGATAAATTACAAACGTACGAAAAGCGCTACATTGGTTGGGATAAAGAACAATTATTTAACTGTATCTTTTATGATGCATGCTAAGAAAAGCAGAGGAATATCTTAGAGTTCTCTGCCACACAGAAGAACTAATGCAAAAAACATCTGCTATCTGGTAGTGTTTTTTTAGTTAAAATCAAAGGTTTACAATATGAAAATGATCATTGTGGGTGGAAAAGGTGATATAGTTTCGTTTTACGCCTTTGGAAGAACCTACAGAGGAAACAGCGTTGTGGGACCAGGAAGTTTTTTGTTGTTGGAGTTACAATTGATCATGTCACAAGAAATCCGGCCGCGGTGCCGTCTCAGTGGGTTATGCCGTTTATTATAGAATACGTGTCAAAATTACTAATAATTTAAGATATTAAAAGACAAGAGTTGTCTTTTAATATCTTTAATTATTAGTTTTAGTTTTCCAGTTTCCTTTTAAATTCGTTTTTCTACCTTTTACCCCTTCGTGGCTAATGTATAAACAGTACAAGGCAAAACTGAAAGAAAAAACACTACTCATTGAGAATCTCGTTGACACTATGGTTCGAGACTTCTGGATTCGATTACGAAAACAAAGCCACTTTATCTAGAGCTCCTGCGTGCTTCAGAAGGTACGTTAAGTCATTGGTCCCAGTTGTTACGGTATCCATTTTCACGTTAATTTTACAGGATGAGCAATGGGAACCCTGGTGAAACAAACAAAGCGCATGGTAATTACTTACAAAAAATGTATAGAGTTAAAGATCTTACCAAACATTTTGAATTTTAATGCGTATTGAGTGATGAGTGAAGTGAGAACATGTCTATCATTGTTAAATGAAGTAAATGACCATTGACATAAACTATGTTGATTACTAAAAAATGAGAATGAAATAATTTTACATACAATAGATAAATAAAATTCGTACAAAAACTTCAGTCTCAAATTCTCGGTGCTGTTTTGATTTCCAAATACTCTTGGGTATCGACAGTTAATATTTAGTGTTTTTGACTGAGGGTACGCAACTCGAAGTTATAATAACGAAGTTTCTATTCTTGTTGGGAGCAAAATAACGAATTTATATTTTCTATTTAAGGCTAATTTTAGAAATTTGCTACATTTTGTCAGTTCACTAATAACGTGGATTTGTATTATCCCTGCCTATATGGAACAGTAAAGGATAACGTTGATTTAAAAAATCATTTTTTTCAAGTATCTATTAAGTACAAACGAAAACGTACCATAGGTTATTTTATTTTCAAAAAAGCATGGCAAATGACTCAAGACTGCGTCATGATACGCAGGAGGAGCCCAATGTAGATAGTGCAGCATGCAACGGACTGCGTTGCCACTTCTACCTGACAGCCCACTCGTCTTTTGAAGAAAGCGAAATTGGACTTTAAATCGCAACAAAAACTGTTTTGTCGATTACTGATGAAGAATATATTTATTTTTAAATTATGTTTTTATTTACCGTATTTATTTTTAAGTTGGTCGATCGATAGATCAACGCTCGATTCACTGTGTCACCCTCATAGGCACTAACTTAGGTAGTATTAGTAATTTAGGTAGTGAAATATTCACGTTTACATACGGTTTTCACATCGAACAAAAGCAGCACTTTTATTATATTCAGGTACTTAAATATCACATTTATTATCAGCAGTTGTGAATTCGTGTTCAAATAAATGAACCACACGACGGGTATTGAATTTTACAAATAAATATATTGCAATTAGTGATTTTGATGGATAGGCTCATATTGTTCTGTAATGTAAATTCAGGTGTGTGTGTGTGTGTGTGGAATCATAATATTATGACAACTCATTGGTTAAATTAAAAGCATTGCAATACCCAATATTAAAATGAAATAAACATTAATATTGTTAGGAATATTTTCATTTAGTTAAAGCGTCCACTTGTTGTCATAATTATTTTCTCTGTGACGTAACAACAATTTATGTACCAAAAACTAGCCCTCTTTTAGAAATAGTAGCGTATTTAGTCTAAGCGGGGTGGTTCTTGGCCTTCATCTCACCTAATGGTAAGTGAAGATAAGGCCGAAGATGTACTACACCCGGATTCCTCAACAACAGTGGAACATGCTTTCTTACCTCCAACTGCCGGAACACAACAATGTCGTTAATGCAATGCAGTGCCACAATGCAGACAGAGTAATATAAAGCCCTACCACAAACCAGAGTTGAAAATTTCTGCCCCCATTGAGAATTGAATGCCGGACCTCCAGATCTGATTTAGGCGGTTTCAGCCACTAGACCACAGAGGCGGTTAAGTATATTTACACTATAAATTATGTAATGACTACGTATTTAGCAAAGGTTTAATTATCTCTATAAGGCATCTCTCTCAGCCAACTATATGTGTGACATAACTAGTGGAAACAGCTGAAATTAAAAAATATCGACTGAAATATGATAAATTAAATAAATATTATACACAGATTGTAGTTGTTTTAAATATAAAGTACGCCTATAAAGCAAAAATGGTTGAATTATTGTGGTTATTAATCTATTTTATTTTTGTAGACGTTTTCTGAAAGATCAAATTTTGATTGAACTAATGAGTGCGGTCGGCGCGCCGCACACAATTTAATTTAATCTAGGCACCACAGTTCTGTTGCGTCCCGAAAACGAAACACATTTTTAACATCGACTATTGTGAGAAATTTTAAATTTTTAATAATAGGTAAACTTAATAACTTTTAAACTTTCATAAGTACCGACCTAGACTGAATAAATATATTTTGACTTTGACTTTAAATTATCTTTACAGTCACTCTTGATGCGATAACGTGGTAAAAATACCTTAAAATTATTTATGTAAAGTAACATTTTCACCAGTGTTTTATTCATCCAGGTAAAAGCGCAATTTTCCGCGCAAGTAATGGAACACTGCTATGGTGGTGGCGCTCTAAAATTAACCATTTTTTTTCTCTTAGCCGTCAACCAGAAAACACCGTGACGTCACTTTCATAATCATTAGAAATGTATCCAGTTATTCAAGTTAGTTAATAAGTAATACTCTTACCCTATATCTCTCTCTGTTACCTTCTTTACAGTTACTATTGACTTTTTCGTTTCCATCACTATTAAAACCTTAACCCTATGGTTGTCTATTAGAAATTGCTCGAAGCAATAGGATCATCTTTTTGTCATTTTGTGTTTTTCCTTAGTTTTGTGGAAGTGAATATCCAAAATTAAGAACTCTTTATAAAACCGTGTTTGAATTTAAACGACGAAAAGTAGGTTTTTAATTAAATCTAAAGTGTAAGGTGGAGGAGTCCAGGTTAAATAAGATGGCTACCGAACTACACTAATAGTATTGTGTTTCTATGGTATATAAGATATTCTTCCCTCGTGTATGCTATAAAACTTTTTTATAGACATTATGGTTTTCTATGGTTATAAGTATTTGAACTTATCAAATGCATTCAAAATACAATACATCGAATACACTGCAAGAACACACTGAATTATTATTTAAATACTGGATGGTTTTGTTTTTCAAAATGAATAACTCCTCTCTATGGGAACAAATCCTAGGATCCTATGGATCCTAGTTAACCTATTGGTTTACAACAGCTGATAATAAAGTTGAAATTAAATTAAAAAAACTTAAATCAGCAAAAGCATTCCACAGATGAAAATTTCCTATTTAAATAGAAAACCGAAAACAGGTAACACCTTAATAAAAAGTAAAAAAGTTCATTAATTAAATAAATAATAAAAAAAAGGTTCAAATAAGTTTTACCTATTTCTATCACTTTTTACACATTATTAAGGAAATTCCTTATTTATACATCGTTAGGTTTAAATTAGGACTTTTAGTTTATTCCAATAATGCTTTTTAGCAACAAATTACATAATAACATAATTTTACCAACAAGTAAGGACCCGCATAAATTTCCCTTCTGTGATTCTTAAAAAAGGGGACTGACCATTGCCTCATAGTAAAGGTATTTGAACTTGACACTGCAGTGAAAATTAGACTTTATTTCCAAGCAATAAAAATATTGTATGATTGATTGTCGATGTTATGAATAGCACTGAACTCTGACACGAGAAGCGCACGTCACAGGTGTGCAAGAATAGTATCACAATGTTACAATTGAGGCTATTGATAAAACATTGGTGCAACGAGCGTCTGTTGGCTTTGTTTACTGCTATTTAAGGCAATGATTTTTTTCCATCATTCTAGACTTACTAAAAGCTTGTTTTATATATATAAAACAATATCGACTTTTACGGGATTATTTGATTGCCGGGAGTCACCGTGAAATTTTCAGTGGAGTTACCGGAGAATTTTAGGGGTATTCTCAATTAGTGGTATTCCCAATGCCGCTATGATCCAACGCTGGGCAAATCCCACACATCACCACCTAGCCAGCGGGGAGTCGGTCTGTAAGTAGATTGGTCTCCGCCAAAAAGGGTCTTTTTATTTTTTGGTGGAAACTATTGTTTTTTTACTTACTTTTGGTTAAATCATAAATACGGATCTATTAAGGTTTCCTTTATTGTATATACTATGGAAACAGTAACTTTCACAAAATTTCTTTTCAAGAGTGACTTAAACTTATTTTTTCATTGACATAATACATTATCAAAAATTGGGAAATGCACTGCTTTTAGGACTCGATAAATGTTCGATTAGGAAATTTAACAATTATAATAAGTTGCCTGAAGATGAATAAACTTATATTTAGACTGTATAATTACTTTTATGAAGCGAACCCTACAAAGATAACTATTGAAAAGTCACTGAATTTGAGATCATCCATTCTCAAACTTCTAACAAAAACTGGAAACCATTGTAACATTAGGGATGTTACGAGATCCTTTAGGGTAGAAAGTTTATGAGATATACTCGTAATAACGAAATGTATCTATAAAAGTCATCAATCTATCAGCAGTCATTCAATTTAAGAGGAATAGAGTTGCAAATTGCATGATTTTGTAAATCTTATGTCCTGTCGTTTATTTCTCAATAATTGGAAAGCAGATTTGATTAATTTAAACATTTTATTTTAGATTGCGTTAATTGATTTGTATTGATTGACTATAAATAAAAACGAATAAAAGAAATATATTTATTAAAACTATTATGACGTAAAATTAAGCTTTAATAAATACACATTAAATTATGTCATGGTGCTTCTCAATTCAGTGTCTCTAGTGTGAGGTCCAATTAAATTGAACCGTCTCAATCGTGTTTGTCGTCAGCTGTCAAATTGTATGGAAGCGACAGCAGCGCCTCTATTGTGAAGTATTGGAAATTATTTTTTATACATCCGATTATTAACTGAACGCAAATATGATTGAAACATCTCGATACGATTAAAACTATTTAGGGGTAGAAGTGCTCAAATGTTATACATATAATATCAATCTATAATTTTGACAGATTTATGTCCGAATGGAAGAATTTGAGATTTTACATTTTGATGAGCTTGCTGGCCTTGTGGTTTGTGCGCTCGAGCTTAGATTACGAAAATCAAGCAACCTTGCTATGGTTTTTCTCGGATGGTTGAAAACGTTATTTCTAGCTCTTTCATGCTTCGGTAGGCACACTAAACCATTGGCCGGTATTTTTGCATGTTATTTTATTCTTATTGCGCATAAGGCATCAGGCACACTTCAACATAACAACATTCTACCAATTAGCGATTACCGGCTAGTCTGTATCGAGTTCGAGTCCCGGCTGATAGAGGTGTTTGTGTGATAAACACAAATATTTATATCCCGGTCTTGGTTATTTAGATATTATTGTGATATTTCTTATCTAACTAATATGTTTTACCATTATATTCTTTCCATAACAAAAGCTCTTAATGTTGCTTACTTTGGAATCGATAATAGATGCAAGTGTAAGTATATTATTATTATGAATAAGGGTCAATAAGAATTAACGATGCGGAGATAAGAATAATTAAGAATATTCATAAGAAAATTCTTATGAGACTCTGTTCTTTTAGAAACGTATATTATTTTTAGTTTTACACTAATGTGAGAAAATAATTAATATTAATAATAAAACTAATTAAACTTTTTTTTGTAATAATGTATACGTATTAGTTCACAACCCACTATGAAACTCTTACTAACTATAACAGTGGCCTTTGTTTGATATTTTATATCGACTTTGAAACGTTATATACATATGTACATTCTAACAAAAAGTATGTTCTGTAAGTTGCTACAATGCATTTCTACCTGTTGTCTTAATACTATAAATAACGTTATATATTTCGTGTCTGACTATAGCTGTGTTTATTGTAGGTATAATTACTGGAGATCAGAGCGTTCCCGGAAACGTGCCGCCCACTCGTGGCGGGACGGGGAGACGGAGACGGTACGCAAGGTCGAGTCACAGGACTCGGTACAAAGGACACCATATCAAACGTAGCATTCAGAAGGTAACATCTTCTAGACATTGATGAGCTTTATTCATAAATTTGAGCATTGATTATACTTATGCACTCTTTGTAATAATATTAATTTATACAATATTTCTAAACCGGATAAATATACGAGTAGACAGCGACTCAAAAAACATATTTAGACTTTCCTGAAAAATGCTGTTTTGTCACTAACATTAATGAATATTTTTTCAGTATCGATTTAGAAACTAGGTGATTGTTTTCTTGTTGAATTTTTGTGTGTCCCCAATAAATTTTTAACCTATCCATCTTCCTATTATTCCTAATGATGTGTAAACTAACAGGCATACATATCGCACAGGCTTTGTTACCTACACACTGTATTACCTACATATCCAAATTCCAACGTCAAAGGTTTTCTGGAAGACATCTCTAAAAGTGATGGCCACCCTAGCTAACTAATTCCCTACTTATTGAATTTGTTGATCTACAATAATGATATATTCTATTCTATTCTAATTGCAATTTAAAAATCAAAAACCTCTGTGTATATTATGTCCTTTAAACATTTATAATTTAAATTGACAGATTAATAAAGCAATAATGAAAATTAAGAACGATAACCAATAATATCACCAAATTATTTTTATATCCTTGATAGCAAAATATGGAATATTTTCTACGGCATTATCTACCAATCAGCGTGCAGAATACTGTTGGCGAATAGTCTATTGATTGGGCCTATAGGTTATCAACCTGCTATTTTTAAGAAATAAATAAAGAATTTAATATATATAATACTCAATACTGTATAAAGAAAATCTAATACTATGTTCGTTATTATTTTAAACCTTAAACACCTTCTTATCTTTATATTAGATTATCTGTGGATTTAAGTATTTAATATTTCTTCAACCACTACCGCTTATAACAAAGTTGATTCGTGTTTATTCCTCCAAACTAAAGGCACACGTGTAGAGCCGGCCGGGGCTCGTTCCCAGGACTACGAGAATTGGAGCACGGCCCGTCTGGCCCCGATACGCGGTGACGACTCGACTGTCTGGTTCACACAATTTTGTATGGTAAAGTAATCGAATAATAAATTTATAATTAAAACACGGTAGGCCAATGCTGGCCATATAAATCTAAAATCAAGATGTGTGTGTGTCAATCCGCAAGCGCAAGCGCTCGATAAGGGGTTTGTCTACCAAAACAGGGATTCTAGATTCGATTCCTAAGGAGGAACGCATAGAGTAACGGATTCAAATTGTGAGTACCATATTTTAATAATTACAAGACCATTTCTTGTAAGTAAAATTATCTTATGTACAAGTGTTTCTATACAAAATGGAATAAAAATCATTTGAAATTTTCATGCCAGGCTTTATCCCTTACCATTTTTTGTAGAGACCTGTTGCACCATCTCTGGGTTATTTGACAGTTTCCGGAGCTAATCTCCGGCCTACCCACTACAAACCAATGTTAAAAACGCGTATTACGCGTCAGTCGGGGCTTCTTCGCACGACAGAGTAGATTGTAGGTACTTTTCGCAATTGTATTAATGTCTCAGCTGACGCATGTTCCCTTTACTTTCCGGAGAACGTTAAGACACGCAGAACTTAAACATGTTCCCTGTGTAAAGGAATATAGCTTACTAACTATATTAGTAGCATGACGCCTTGCAAGGGATTCGTGTACATCAAAATGTCATCTTCGAAGGATAAAGTATAGTACCTATCAATGTGAGAAAAATGAAATACTTTTAATATTGACAAGGACATATTGTGTTTCGTACGAAATATTTAAAATAGTGTTGGTTGCCAGAGTTTTGACTAATTTACATTTATGTATGTATCGGTTCTCCTTGCAACCGTTGACAGCTATCCTTAGTGCTTAAGATCGTGGTCGTGGACGACGATGTATCCATCAGTTATCTAATTTAGAGCATCGTCAATAGTAGTGTCGAGGAAGTTGCGTATCTGATTTGTCCAGCTTGTCAGCCCTTGCCCTTGGTGTCCTGCTATCCCCTTTGCCCATGAATATCAACCTCTTCAGATTGTCATTGTAATTTCTTGCAAAGTTGCTGAATGCAGGTTCAATGTTATTAGGACCTCAAAATCAATACCATGGTGCGATGAAACGTCCAAACGCATCTATTATATTGTGATAACAGTTAAATCTTTGGAATTGTTGGTGAAACTTTATGAAATAATAATTCTGTGATTTTAGTGTCTTTATTATAATAATATATAAAGGTAGACATCGCCAACTTTCAATCTAAGAAAAGCTTTCGCCAATTCATGAATTACTAAAAATGAATTGGATTAAAAAGCAACATGGCCGCCCAAAATCATGAGTAAAAAGAGCGGGAAACATCCCCCGCCATATTGAATTGGCGTTCCATTGTGAGCCGGCTCGCCACGTGCAGCGCACATCTGCCGGCGGCCGGGCGAGCAACGCGGCGGGTGTCACCGCACCGCACCCTCACTGCCACATTTTATGTCGTGTAGCGTCCGCTCTATTCCCAGCGAAATTGTTGGGAAGGGAACATTTGACTATTGAAAATGAACAGAATTTCTTTATGAAATTATAAATAAAAGTAATTTTACTTATAAAGGACCATGATGTATTTTGAAAAAAAAAATCAATATTTGAGATCTTGTTCATGGCCTTTTACCTACCTTTAAGATCACGTTAGGCCACGTGCAACCGTTTGAAAGAGTGGTCCGAAGTCGGCGTCTCCGCGAGGACTATAATCATGTTTCTTATTTCTAATTGGAATCTGTAGGCCTCTACAGTTGTTACTTTAATTAATCAGATCTTTCATTGCATTTCATTTAATCTTACCAACACACAGAGTAGAAAATCCGTCTGATATTATGCTTCACAGCTGAAAAGAGAACTCGAGTACAAACAAGGTAACATTACTGCTTATCAAATTCAATCCTATTCTGTATTCATCTTTTATCTGCTGTCAATCTTGCGAGTATATTGATTTAATTATTATGATTTTGATGTTCAAGCCCAACTAACTAGAGTAAAATAAATAAAATTTCGGAAATTCTGCTTATATATTATATGTTTTTTTTTATTTATACAAAAGACAAAAAAAACATACAAATACTAGATATCGCCAAAGAATATAATCAAAGAATATATTGATTATACTCGATAGTTATGTACCAAATCATAATATGTGTCTTTATGTTTTGCAAAGGGTTTACTCATACATCAATGTCGTCATTAGCCTATATACCTCTCACAGGCCACACACAGGCCGTTCTACATGGGAGTGACATATGAGTAGTTTGGGCCATAAAATCATCACGTGATGATGTCAACCATAACCATCCCAGCAACTTCCGTAACCACCGGTACGTGCCGTTCAAAGTATGGAGATATAACAAATATTGATTGCCCCATCCAGGGGCCAACCATGACAAAGGTTGCTTAGTTTTCGTAATTGAAACCGTTTTTGTATTGGCTGATGTACAATAAAGATATATTCTGTTCTATTTTACGCCAAAGAACTCCTGTACTGGTACTCTCTCGTTTTCTGGTACACAATTGAGATAATATATATAAGGTAAAGTCAGCGAAAGCTATGTAATTAATACAGTTAATACATGATACACATCATGCGTACCTATTATAAAGTAATAGTTTTGAAGAAATTTTTACAGTATAATAGTAGGTAGATTTGCACAGACCAAAAAAAGTAAGAATTCACAGTAGCTTGAAAATAAATCTTATTACAAGACTTTACAGTGTCTGTTCCTGTTGTACCTACTACTGAATTCTACATGCAAATACACATATTACATCCAACTATTGTTTCCCGTTTAATTACTTTGAGCGACGTCAATGGAAATCTATTATTTCTCTTGGTACTGACAAAGCATGTATACTGGTAACTAACATAATTAAATTAACATTTGTTTAATTGAGTAAAATAGAGTTCGTAAGGAATGTAAAATTTACAACAAAAAACACAGAGCCGAGTTGCTAAATGAAACGTTGTATTCTTCTATCCACTAAATTTATTTATCGAATTGTCGTAGAATATAACAGTGAAGTACAAAACTATTCCACTATCATATTTTTTTAAATATTAGACACATTACATATGAAATTGTCATTTTGTCGTTGGCCACTTTGATCTGAAATGTCTCTTCTTTGATTAAAGATTCCAAATTCAAATATATAAATTCATTTAGCCATTATTCATTTAGTATATACATTTGAGTTTCCTAAACGGATATTCATTTGTTTTCCTGATTATTTCTTCTTTAGCGTCGTTCATATCGCACATTGTAAAACATGAATTATCGCTATATTTACGAGTACGAAGTCTTCCGTGGTACTTGTGCTGCAGAAACAGCTTTAAGGATTAACAATGTGTATGGCGCTGATGTTGCTAAAGAAAACACGGGACGTTTTTGGTTCCAACGTTTTCGTTTGGATGCCCAGAGAATGGATAACGAAGAATACAAGGCTACTGTGCAAGCGGATCCACCGATGAGTGACAAAACTGTTTTAATCCACTTGAAGCAAATCGAGAAAGTAAAAACTTGAAAAGTTAATGAACCTTATAAATCGAGTTAATCAAACACGCCTCTACTGCTGCATTACATTGGTTAACCGAAACGATAATGAAGGGATTTAAAATAATGAACATTACTGGTAATGAAAATTGTATCTTATAGTCGAAAGCGCTCGTTACAATGGCTGACACCTGGAGAACCAATCAAATCCTGCCTTTGCGATAATTCACTCAGGAAAAGTTACTTGTGAGTGTTTAGTGGAGTAGTGCCGAAGTGGTTCACTACAGGTTTCTTAAATATGGCTAAACGATTACGGTAAATGTCTATCTTCTGCAATTGCAAACCATGATGGAAGAACTAACTGCTGAACAACAGATGCAAGGTAATTACTCTGCCACTTCTGCTTTCAGGACACCACTTGACCATACACTGCACAACATTATATGGCCGCTAAACTAGGGGATATCTGCGACATCTACCGTACTCCCTGGACCCAATGTATTTCATGGTAAGAAATTATTGTTATAAGGAAAGATTGACCTCTGCTGCGGCAATACAAACCACCGTCAGAGAGTTTATTGATTCTCGCCTCCATAGTTCTTTTAGTAAAGGGATCTATGAACTTCCTATGAGAGAGCAAAAGTTCATAGTTAATAGTATTATTATATAAAAAATATTTTTTACATATATTACGTATATTTAAGGCAATTCCTACTTACTAATATACCATTTACTTTGTAAACAAGACAATTTGTTAGTAACACGACAGGACAAGAGATTATATAAGCTGTGGTAACGATATGTACGTGTTTTTTTAAAATAATACAGTTACATAAGAGATATAATTGATACGTTGAGGAAATATATAAAATAGCGAGAAGTAAATAAATATAAATCAGTTAGAGAACCCTCTTGTTATTACGTCTTGATCATTTCATGATGTATTCGTCCATTCAAATTGCGTGACTGATTACAAATGTTTTATAAAAGTTTCTTAAAGAATTAATGGATTAAAAATTAAAATTTTATGTTTGATTCTTCTTAAAAGTTATTATTCTGCAGTAAAGTTTCTAATAAATTATTGATTAACTTACTGATGATGAAGAATAAAGACAAATTTATTTTGACTAGAGCCGACTCCGTATAGAGAAAAGAAAGGAAAAAGTGAGATCTTGGCGAACTTACTCGCCAAAGAAACACAACTCAGTAAAGTGTTTCCCTCGAAATTCGAGTGGAAATACCCTTGCCTTAGTAGTTTGTTTTATTTTATTTATTTATCATCTTATTATAATATCATATATCCAAATTATAAAACACACTTGGTTTTTAACTGTGTCACCCGCCGGCGCTGGAGGGATGGTGCTAGCTAGCTTGATAGGCTAATATAATATCCAGCCTATAGTAGATAGTTGATAACTAACAAAAGCATTTTTGGGTAAATGTAAAGGGTAATTAAAATACCAACAAATTTTTATTTACATAAATTTTAACGTCTTTTTAGAAGTCAAGTACTTTTCTAGCAGTAAATCGTCACATAAAAAAGGAAAACTCGACGCATCTGCATTTACATTGAAAAATAAGGCTCTTATCTGATGAGAAAATAACGTGGCTTGGATATATGAGTTGCAGTGTGCTTTATATGAAAATAAGCTAAGAAAGCGATAAAAACAGGCCAAGTATATCATCATCACCAACATTTCGTTATACGTACTTCTGCTGCGCACAGGCGTTCCCAACACATAAGATGTATGGGTCATAACACCGCTGGTGGGTTAAAGCGGTAACAATAGACACCAATAGATTTACGTGCCTCCAGAAGCATGGAGAAGCTTGCCGTATAAATTTTTTACTGAGTCATCCGGCATCTACCATGGCGAAAGTTGATTTGTAGCAGAGCACTTGAACCACTACACTAAACTACTTAATAGAATGAAGTACAACTTTGAAGAGGACCTCGTTGGCGTATTGTATACACTAGTATAGAATGTTCTGGATTCAATAACAACAACACAGCAATTCTTTTCCCTGGATGGATCAAACTAATTTGGTATCAACAGCTCCTGAGTACTTCGGAAGGCACAAAAACGTTGGTTCTGGTTGTTACGGCACGCTTTCAGCCACCAACCCACATTGGGCATGCGTAGTTGTTTTATAACCATTGTTCCTTGGTACATGGGAGGCTGTTGATAATAATGATGCCAAATTTATAATTTTGTACCAATATCGCAAGAAACGATCTTATTTATCTCATATATATAATAATAAAACAGCCTTTGAAGAATTTTCCTAATCCTGATCAAAGTAACCTGAGCTCACGACATTGCGATCATAAAATCTATAAATATTATACATAAACGAAAGCTGTATACGGTTTCGATAAAATCTAGAGTTGTATTAGTTTTCAGCTTTTCGTTTAGTTACGTTTACATGATACTTAATTAGTATACTTTTAATTATATCAATTTGATGATAACTTAGCAACCATTACTACTCACTAGTTACAAAATAGATAACTGAATAAATTCTTTCTAGTAATTCAGACTAAGGGTCCAGGCTGCTTCTCGCATATAAAATAGCCGTGAATAACTTTTATTTTTAAGTTTAACAACACAATTTTCTGAAATTGAATTGTTAGATGAAGACCAATATGAAACTTTGAACAAAACTAGCAACATTACTTTAAAAATCAAATCGTCAAATCTAATTCAAAGGACAGCTAATGAAACACTGATAGAAATTATTACCCTCAAAGCACTTTTCCTTCAAAAGTAAAATACGTTCTGACAGGAATAATTTAAACTAATAATTTAAATATTTTTACATATTTTAGAATAAATTTTTAATTCTTGATTTTTGTTACGTACGTAACATGTTATTTCGAACTCCCTTAAAATGCAAACAATTCGCTGAACTGCAAACGTTTTTACGACAAATAATAACAATAGTTCTTGAATTGAAATTCAAGTGCTACAAATCGGCGATTGTGTTTATGCCTATGGATACTTCTAACGTAATAAGTAACGAAAACATTTAAAATATTGTTTTATTAATTTATTTAATAATTGCAGTAATTTTCAATTTACCACCACAAAAAGGATAAATATGATAATGTGACATTTAGAAGATCGTTTTAATAAGCAGCAAACGTCTCCTATAGGGAGAAAAAGTAAAGTAAATTTAGTATATTCAATTGTAAGGCATTTTCAATTGAATATACTAATTTCCATAAAAATGTTAAATGTAATTTGTCTGTTTTAATTTTTGCTATTCTTTACCATTTCATAATAGGACATAATATGGCATACTAAATATACAAATTTAGATTTTGAGTGCGCCCCGAAATTAGGTTCATTATCCTCTGTGCTTTTCCTTGGCGCTCGAATTTTTCCTAAACTAATTCGAGAAATCTTTTTCTTGGTTTTTCCCTGCCTTTCATTCCTTCTTAAGAGGCGTCTGGTCGAGTGGTCAGTGGATTCCCTGTCTACTTATCTAGAGGTCTAAGGTTCGAATACCGCCAATTTGTACGATAAATACAAATACGTTTTTTAATGGACCATGGCTAATTGTATGTTTAATTACCATATTTTAAAATTATAAACATATTAATATGTATTTATCTCCGTTATTTACTATCCATAGCACAAGCTCTTAATGATGCTTAATTTGGGTTACACAATAGTATGTGTGCAAGAAATATTATTGTTATTATTAATTTATATTTCTCTTTATTGTTAGTAAGAAATGAATCATGTCAAATCAGGTGGCTATTTAAGCAAACTTGTTAGATTACTGTCAGACTAACATTATAATACGTCAAGAGTAAACCCATCATACTTATACAGATAATTTGAATCTTCTGACTTTATATCTCTATTTAAAATATCTTCTTTCAATTAGGTACTACGCTTTGATGTCAAAATTATTAGTATCGGATATCCCTTCTTTGTTTAATTTTCACATATACACATCGAAACTAGTAATCATCAACCGTTAGATACAGTTTCCAAAATCAAAAATGCTTCATTAAAATTTTAATACATTAATAAGTAAAAACAAAAGCATCCCAATAAAACCGATATTAGCGCGAGTAGGGAGCGCATGCGCGCGCCTCCCTCAGCCTCCCCTTCCTATTACGCACTCTATTTAGACGATGCTACAAAGACTTGAACTGTCAGCAATGCTCTACAGTATCTCAGGTTCACATAAACAAAGCAAAGAAAGTCACGTAGCTACTAAGTATGTACAGCAATTCGGAATAAATTAAAAAAAGTTGGAGTTAAACAGTGGAATTATATAAGTTTAATGTACGAGCTGATTTTTTCTTGATTTCCTCGAGTTGAACCCGTTAGTCTGATGTTATGAACTTTTATTATTTACCTCTCATATTCATAACTTATAAAATACTTATATTGTGATGAAGTGATTTCTGTTATTTTGATCGGTATAGCAAAGTCGTATTCAAGAAAGAAGAATGTAAAATTAGGATATGGCTCAATAGTCTTACATGCCAAGCCGAAATTCTTAAAATTTTGATGTTTTATTTCTATAAAACGAACATAGAACGCATTATTTTATTTATAAATTATAATCGTTTCATTCGTCCATATAATTATATGAACGGGCAAAGGATTCTATATCTATCTTTTATTTTTTTATTGAAACGGATCTCTGAGTAACAATTTACTGTAACTTCTGCCTATCTATTTTAGTCTCACTCAGGAATATTGTCATAGAAAAAGTTATTGGATTCTGAACGTTGCTGCCAGGCCAGTGATAAAATATGGCAATCTCATGGCGGGAAAATAAAATTGGTGAGAAATGATAAAAAATTATGTAAAAAATTTAAGTTGTGGATAGATTATGGAACAATAAACTCCATTAATTTTAAAAATTAATACCTAGGAATAAGTACCGACGTCCTACTCAACATCATCATCATAATTACAAAGTAATTAGACGAATAAGGAAAAACAAAGAAAAACGTTTATTAATATAAACGTTTTTCTTTGTTTTTAAAATAGGAACTTATTATTAAATAATTTTAATAATAAGTTCCTATTTTCTAAAGTAGAACTAGAACAAACAAAATAACGTACATAAAACATTCATGACATACTATGTGTTCAAATTAAGAATACGATGGAGTTGCCAGATACTTGTGACATCGAAGATATGAAACACACTTCGCTTAATTGACTGCGTTTAGTTTTACCAAATTGTAACAAAAAAAATTAAATCATTATTTAATTTAATAAAGAATATTGATAACCTTGAAACTGTTTTATTATTCATAATACCGATACGTTATCATCCATTATTATTTTGTTAACCTTTCTCGATTAATCAGATCTGTATTAGTCTGTGGTGCGGACCTATCTTATTGCAAAAAATGTGACTTCATTTTAAAATCGAGTCACATTTATTGCAATAAGATAGATAATAAATTAATGACTCTATACCAATCTACCGTATTGTCTACATTCGGAGGAGATAGCAAATGAAAATTGTCTACTATACATTATTGTATATAAATGCTTACAATCATAAACACAACGTATTCCTACAGATATAATGGATTTTAAAATGAAATTAGGATAGTTGGAGAGCCAATTCAGTATTTAAGATCCCTCAAATATGACCTTAATTAACCATTATAATTAAGATAAACCATTTATATGACAATAGTATACAACAATATAAAAAAAGTTTTCTTTTATTTCAATAAAATATATTATATATAATTGAAAATATTAATATTTTTTATAATGTTTGTTTTTATTATTCCGTTATATTCATATTGTGAAATGCACAATAATGTTTTAAATAAATAAATAATAGTGTTTTTCACCCTTTTAATATCGCCTTATATACATTTGAACTTGTGTTTACTTATATACTTACATATTTTCGAATACTACCTACTTGTACAATGATTGAAACAATTTCGAAAACTTTCGTTATTTCAATACGACTGCAGGCTATCGGTAAATTATGAAAATGGAATTCACGTTTGATTATTTTAACCTTTTTAACAATGGTTGCTATATTTTGTTTACCGTGATACTATTACCAAATTGTTAATTGACACCTGAGTACCTAAACTTTCAAATTAATAAATTCAATATCTTGCTTAATTCAAAGATTAATTTGAAATACATTAACTTTTCTTTCTTACCAGCTTAACCTATTTTAAAAATTATTTGTATTTCCAGTTGCATTGGATCATGGCCATTGCAGACACCTGGAAAGTGAAATACAAGTGCTAAGCCAGCAGGTTCACATAAATCCCATTGTCACAGCCACCTCCACCCAGGGCAGGTGCCTCTTAGTCCCTATTTGACTCATACCATTAAAAAGCGAATAAATATAAATTGGACTGATAAACCATGGATCTCTCTAGAAGGAACGAGCTCTTAAAATCTATGTATGTAATTTTTTGAAGGGGCTACGTATCATTTACAAAATCGGATACAGATTATAAGACGTCGAAAGTATAATAAGTCTGATATAGATTCAACGGTGAATATTTACATGAAAATAAAAAATCTTTTCTAAGTTCATATTAAAACATTTTGTGATAGTTCCTATGCTGTACGTTGTCTAGAAATATACTTTTAATTTTTTTCAAGAGAAGACTAGCTGTATGGAACTTAACAAAATAAAATCTATACACACCGCGCATATACGCAATGCAGACTATTGATAAAATACTCTTTTAGAAACTTTAATTTTAATTATTAAATAAATAACGATGATTCAGTCTTGAAAAGGCTTGATTAGTATAGATAAGTTATATGTTGTATATATGTTGTTCTTTTCCAATAACTTATAAAACACAATAAATGAATAAAGTAAAACAGGAGTTAATCGCAAAAAGCGATGTATTTTAATTGTTTGTCATATAAAAATTATAAATAATAGGCAGGTTGAAGTAGTTTAGTAGATGTAGTCAAAGATTTATGAGACCTATGAGATTTATGTTAGATAAAAATATTAATAAAATTTCCTTATTTTTATGATGCATCTAGTTTGCGACAGCATCAATAAATTTGTCAATTTCAAAGATCTATATTTCTCGTAATAGTAATCTTAATTACGCAGTCTCATAAGGTAATATAAGTATAAAATATAGTATAATATTATTATATAGTATTATTATGGATATCAAAAAATCGGACATAGCGAGTTGCACTCGCCTACCGAGGGCTCAGTACCAATTAAGTACTTAGACGATGTAATTTAAATAAAGACTATTTTTATTTTATTTTTAATACAAATGAGTTGTTTTCTGATTTGTCCCATACTTGTAGTATAAAGGTTTATTCTAATCTAAAAATCCGAATGAAACTGCTACTTGTCAAATTTCATAGTTCTAAGTCAACGGAAAATTACCAAAAATATTTGATTTCCTTGAGGTATCAAAATATACGATTTTTATGGCATTAACGACCGGATCTTCTATTACGTTAACTTACAAGTTTATATTTTTCGTAGTTTCAAGGGACTGTAGACCTTAGTATATAGTTTAAATTTCAACTAGATATCTCTACACGTTACCGAGATTAAGTGCCTTAACAAACAGGTGGACGGAAAATAAAGTGATCCTATAAGTTGTTCCGTTTTTTCCTTTTGAGGTACGGAACCTTAATATATAGATATTATTATTTTTCGTTAAATTATTTGATAGTATATAAAGAACAGATCAAAGTTTATATAACATCTTAAAGTTTCATTATCCGAAAGTTAAATCTAATTATACAATTAAGGAAAAAATATATTGACTTACTTCTACGGTACATAATACTATATCTATGTAGTATACACGGTTCATACATATAGATTATATTTTGATCGTACATAAACAGTTTCTGCTAATGTAAAGTAGGTGTTTCTTGCATGGATAGTGTCCGAAGGTTTGTTAGCTCGGCTGCGCGGGCGCCGGCCGTGAACCGGTTTGTGATGCCATCAGAAAAACAGCTGCCCTCTACCACGTTACGACTATCACTAAACTATAATTTTCATAAATATTGTTACTGTATTATTATGACCCATTAAGAAAAAGGAGAAAAGAATTGTCATATTTCAAAATAATAGGAATACAAATATTAGTCTGCACATTATTATTATAAAGGAACTATATTTTCTTATAACAACATTTTACCACTTTTAATAAAAATATATCAATATTTTTGAAGATAAAAATTATTTACTTAAGTTAGAGTTTAGTGCCGAGGTCAGGGGCCTAATAAAAGAAATATTCTAGGTTAACATTAAATTATGAGGAAAATCTTCTGATTCTAGAGTTTAAAATTAGAACGAGAGAACAATAATTGGTTTAATGGTTAGTATATTTTAAACATCTAATAGAATAAAATTAACTAAGTTACTAATATATTATTCAAAAGCTACATAACTACATTTAAATAAATACAGCACCACACAATAAAAGAGAACAGTCTAATTACAACACGGATCTCATGGTACAGGGTGTCAAAATGCTTGAACGTAGAGAGCGCCTCAGATTCGGTGTCAAAAATTTTTATATAACTCTGCGAATCTTACCAAGCGCTTAAGCATACACGCTCGTTGCATTTTAAACTTTAAAATATTGTGTGATAAGTATCAAAGTAGGTTGGATATTTTACGGTTTACCGGTGTTACGAGAATAATAGAGGTTTTAGACACGCTGTGCTGGCAACACAGCTATTTTGATGGAGGCTCTCATGCATTTCACTTCGTAGTCAATTAGTGCTCTACTTTATTTAAATGAGGCTTGGACAGTTCGCTAGCCTATTTATATAGCTTGGTAAGATTATAAAATAATTTTGTTGATAGTAAAGACAGTGATTAAATTGAAATCTAAATAAAATCAATCTATATCCAATATTTTAAGAAAATTAATATTTTCACTATGTTTTGTTTTTATTGCCTTTTATACGTAAATATTATTATTTCTGTTAATTTCATCTTTGTATTTTGTGTCCAAAAATTTACTTTTTAATGATTAATTAAACTATAAGCCGTTTATGTAAATTTATTTAAAACACTTTGAAAAGTAAAGACAATTAGTCTCTCTCTCAGTTTATGTCCATTAATACCGCAGAAGAGTTTCATATAATAAAATTTTAAATATAATATCATATATCATATATTACTAACCGCCAATCAGAAATTCCCATCTGACGCACACAAATTTTTAATCTTAACAAAATATTCAGGTCAAATGTACTAATCGTAGAAAGCAGAATGAGGAAACGCTACGCTCCGCTCGAAGAGAAAGGCTGCTCGTAGCATCCACCGTTTGGCACGTTGCTTATTTCCAAAACAAATGAAATAAGCAAGAACTTTATACATTTGCCAAGATTTTTTAAAATAAAATGCTATATTTAAATAGTTGAATAATTAAACAAAATTAAATGAAAATAAATTACATTTATTAGTTATAAGTTGAATAATACAATCCAATACTTGATACACACACAAAATAAAGTTACACTTACAACTTAATAGTCGCCACTCAGCATCTGCTGCAACCTACGAGGTCACAGAAGGTATGTCTTCCGTAGAATACCATTTATATGATAAGAATCGCCTGTTAATTTTTTCTTGTCCAAAACATTAAAGTGTAGGTACTTACGAAATGAAGCCCAAATTAAGCATCAACAGCTTGTGTTATTGATACTAGATAACAGAGAAAAATAGAAAGTTATATGTATATAAATATCAGAAATATACTAAATAAACATACAAACTTCTATGACACGTGAACAAATATTCGTACCCACCAACTCGGCAGTCTAATTACTGCACCGAATGTATATAAATATAATTATTTATGTATTATCAACGAACAATTCATTTTCTTATATCTTTAATTATACTAGGAGTTATCTTAAATAACTTTCATTTTTATACTATAATAATATTTATTAACTGATCCATTAATATTAGTTGCCGCATTTTTCCTGATTACACTAATTTTTCAATCAGACAATATATGACAGCGAAAATAAAGATCCTTTCTCTTAGAAGTAGATACTGAAACGAAAGCTTTAAAAAACCTAGGCTTAAAAGGCTTTAAGAACACCTACCTACACTAGGGATACTGACCGAATACCTAAGTCAAAAAGCTAATAAAATAAGCAAATCCGAGGTAAATTCATATAGAACAATTTGGGTTCTAATTCCATCTGAGAAATTTTTGAAGTTTAAAAACGTAACTAACGTAACGTAACGTAACTTTAAAAAGTTATTATTTAAAATTTACATCTCTAGAAGTGGTAAACCATCCAGCTATTCAGAACTTTTAAAAATAAAATACACGAACATGCTATTGTAACTATTTCACAAAAATCAAATAATCAACTATAACCTTTATTAAAAGTGGCCATCCGCACCTTCACTTACCATCAGCTGAAATTAAGGTCAAGAGCTACCCCGCTAAGAATTTTAAAAAAATAACCTCATTTTTAACTTATCTGGGCAACTCAATTTTAAGTTTTTCTAAACCAAATATACCAATTTATAGAAACCTTACTTCAAAAAGAACTTTCAACTTCTACAAACTAAACTTCTTAAGAAACTTCTCAAGCTTTTGTATTGGACTGAAGGTGTATATAAGTAAAAGCTTCTGCGGAATTCTGCTATAACAAACATCCATAGACTACGGCAATCATGTTCGACTTCGATTTGTATCAAATTTCAACCAATTGATACTATAGACAAATTAATAAAAAAGAAGTTCCTGTGTAATAAAAAAGAAGTGTAAATTAGATGAACACAAAAGGCGAATGGCATCTCACTTAGGTTGGTAGAATGTTCAATTATATAAATTTGATGATTGAAAATGCATTAATGATTCAAATATTAACTACTAACTGTATGATATTACATGGAATACATAATAGGTTGGGGAAAAAGTTTCTTCGTATTTTATATGAAAATTCAAGACATTTTTTCAAAGTTCATTCACATTTAATTGCTGTATATATTTTCCTTTTTTGTAATAAAATTTTAAAATGTATCTAATTTCTTCATTCGATTCGCTTATTTTGACAGAAAGAAAAACAAATGAAAAATAGTGGAAAAGAAGTTTTCCCTAATTTGATTCTTTTTTTTGAAATAAATCCTTTTTGATGTTATGAAGCCAGATACAAATAGTACAGCCAAAGGTATTTTATTACAAGTTTATACATATAATATGCGAAAAGACTTTTCCGTACCTAATATATAAAATAAAATATGCGTTTAAAACGTAACGAAGCTATTAATAAAAAGAATTGGCAAGGTATTAAGGCAGGAAACGCTAAACATTCCGTTAAGTTCCGTTACAAAAAGATCAATATGAATGTGAGTCAGTTAAAAGTTCTGAGATGTTATGCAGATAAAGTATATTCTTTGTAAATAATCCCGCTGTTGTAAGCTTTATCTATATGGTAAATATTATAAACTTCATTAAGTTAAATTCAAAATATATTTTATCACTGTACAACTATTAAATATATACTAAACGTTATCCTACTGAAGTTATATTTCAATACAGATATTAACCTCACTTGAAAACTCCACCATCCTGCATCGACACTATTCTGTCTTTTTATAATTTCTCTTGTTTTATTTTCTTTTATGACCAATTTTCAAGAAACTGTTAATTTTTGTTTACATAGGAACATTGCTTAGGAACATTCCTAAATTACAAACATACTATATATAATAATTAGTAATTTGTTATGGTTCTGAGGGTAATGCTATATACAAGTAATGCAGGTGACACTAGTAAGACAACGTACTATAAAAATGCATCACTGTTAATGCGAAAATATACTTTATAACCATGCAGTAAAGTAGACAGGCTAAATGTAGCATTTAAGTCTGTGTCTACCCCTACACCGATCTTTTGTATGCATAGAGGGTACACAAGGGCGACGGGGTGATAAGGTCGCCTCTGAGGTTGGGAGGCTATTCTCCAAGGGTAAAAACAACTGCATCTAACTACACCTATTATTCTATTCGTGTCTAGATCTAGACAAACTTTTTGTGTTTTCAGAAAAAGCTGTAGCTGGTGAAATATCAGAATATTTAGTTGATTTTTTACTGTTTTCTTTACTCGTAGGCAATTGATATTTAGACATCTAAATATCAAACTAATGTTTAGATATTACTAAGTCTATAATGTTAGCGTATAATGGAAGTAAAATATACAAATTCTATTATAGCTACGATAGATACTGTAAGTCTTACTAATAGTGTTAAAACACAAGTAAATTATATTTTCTATCTCTTTCGATGTTTTTTCAAAAGAAAGTAATTAGCGAAAAACATACGTACTATGTTCGACAGCGCTTTAACTAAAATAGATTTTATGAGCGTTTATAAGTAAAACCGGAACATTTCAAGTAATTTACTTATTCACTGTTGAGTAAGGCACGTTTCTACAAAGGGCATTGGGGTCAATTATTGATTTAAAAACTGATCAGACATTATACTATTTATATAAAATAAATAAGTTTTTGTGCACATAAGAAATGTCTTATTACAATTTAATACTAAAATCGTTATTACTCGGTTTTTGGGGCCAAATTAATTAAATTGTATTCTTGTATGCCATTGTGATTGGTTGTAATTAAGTTCTCGACATTCGATAGCCAATCACAACCTTCGTAACATGGTTCATCAATAGAATATAAGGGAAAGGGGAGACCCTCTTGCTAGCTTATTTTCAGAGATTTTCTTATTTATATGAATATTTTTTATCATTATTCATTAGGTTTGTTAAGATTTATATAAATATAACTTATATAAATGATGGGCTTGGACCAAGGCAGTAAAAGAATGGTGGCCCAAAGTGACTAGACCTGAGGGTAGACCATAGTCTAATGGTATTATGCTGACGCCCACTGGATGAGGCTGGCACGGCACCATGAGAATAATCGGAGTAGGGAAGAGACCTAATCTCAGCTGTGAGTTGATGTGGGCTAAGAATAATGACGATGGTACTGGTGAATTTTGATGAAACACACTACATACATACATACACTTTAACAATTTAAAGAGGTTATTGCGATTTTAACTGATTATAATAATTTATGAAGTATTCATACATTTTTTTAAATACTGCTTTATTGTAAAAGTACATATAATATAAGAAAGAACCGCTATAAAGGTCATAACTAGGTTTCAAATTCATATGAATCACTTTTGAATTTAAGAAATTCAAGAAATATGCAGGTTGCTTTTTCTGTATACATACTTACCCCTTATGCTTTATATGATATTTAATATAATTATATATCGTGTACCAGCCCATTGACGATCACGCTCAACAATAAACTATTTTGTCTGCGTAGATATTTTGATAATCTATTTTGATTTTAACACTAATAAATCATGTGAAAAACATAATATTTCAACAGTTATATTTTCACAAGTATATTTAAAATACCACAAGACAACTTAAAAGTAATAAAATATTTATTTTTATGAAAAATATCTGTGTTTTAATGATTAAGTATATGGCGAAACAATAATTAGCATATGAGCAGTTCGCCGGACACAGTAGCAAAAGTTCTATTTTAGGAAATGCATGTAAAATGACCTAGATCGAAAGCATGCGGCACACAAAGAAGTCAAAGGTCCTCAAGTCTAACAATCGAAGAAAACAAGTTCAGACAAAATAAATCAAACTCTTAATTTTTCTACTAAATATGACTGACATGTTTAAGCTTAAAAGGGAAATACCCTCTTTTCCATACATAGTAATTTTGTGAACAAGAAAATACAGAGATATTTTCAATTTTAAGTTACAGTTAACTAACTGGTATAACGGCAAAGATCACTACATATAAGCAAAATCAAACTGGACATGATTTTTACTTTAATTACCGAGTGCCTCAAAAGCGGCACTAATACACTCAATTTCCCTGGAATTCCATTGATCTTCACGGGGGTGACCTGGGTCCTGACAAAGCAATTCACCAGGTCGCCCCCAGGCAACCTAGCCTTACGACCTTATCAGGCTTCGTGCCTACGTAGATTGGACCTGGAATTACTTGGGTAATCACAGTCGTGGAGTCTTATTCAATACGAACAAGCCACAGTAATAACCTAAGCAATTTTATTTAGTAACCTTTAATAATTTAAGACACTTATCCAAATTTGTTGTTTGGTTAGAATTGCAAAAAATGAATAATTAAAAGCTTGGCTTGAGTGACATTTGGCAAGTTTATCAATACTCCACTTTGGTTTGGTTAAATTTACCATTACTCATCTTTCACGCAGTGATTCGAGCGCTCTCGTGGTTGTTCCTTTCACGGGTCTATAAAAATTTTATATCTCTAGTACCTCCATGCTTCGAAGGGCCGTTTCTACACGAGAGAATTACTAAATATATTTTTCTCGTTTAGAAAGGCCTGTGCCCAGCAATATAACGTATATAGGATGTTAATAAAGATGATGAAGCAATTGCTACAAAGATTTAAATTTCTATAAATATGGTCAGTGTCTCAATTATCTCTTGTTTTGGATTAAGAAAATGTTTTCCATGACATACAGATCTCAGGTTGATTCACGCGCTATCTACCTATATTGTAACAAAATATCGCTTACAATGACTGTTAACACAGATATCAACCCTTTTACCAGATTTGACCTAACAAAACCATAATATAAGTTGGGTAATTATTCAATCAAAGAAGTTCTCGATTGAATAATAAATTAGGCCTTATTTCCCCGGAGTACGGGTCGAGTTTTGTACTGATTTCCCGACTTTAATCCTTCACAAAAGACCCGGGTAAAATTACAAATTCTGATAGATAATCAGATAGTATAGAGGACAGCTCTACAACGAGGACTTGGAAGGAAACTGTTCATAAATCGATTTATTCATTTCGGTAACTTCTATTAAATACTTTAGTTATTGCTTTGCTAAATTTCTAAATATACATGCCTACTTGTATAATTATTGTCTATTTTGTTGATGTTTATATGAAGATATTTTAATGATGTCTTTGATTATGAAAATATCAAAGTATGATGTTTGCTTTATCTGACACTAAATCCGCCCGCGGCTTGGCCCGTGTGGAATACATGATTATATTTGATGTTACTCAGAAAAGAACGAGAGAGCGCTTAAAAATCCCCGTAACGCTATCTATCGACCCGAATTGGAACTGAGCTATATTTATTATGTTTGTGACAAATTATGATTTCACGATTTAGATAATTAAACACACATTTCAACCCCTGATTTTCCCCCATAACTTTAACTTAAAAAACTAACAGATTTTTATAAAAATTCCAAACCTTTATTTCACCCTTTTAGGGGTTGAGTTTTCCAAAATCCAAGTAAACCAAGAAGTATTATTTAAGTAAATTTTTAGTGCACTTTAAATTAGAAATTCTAAGATAATCGTTTAATGTATACACAACAACAAGACAAATTTCTTCACTGACGATAAGTTTAATTAGACAAGCAGGCAACACCGAAGGCTATAAGATAGACGCTCGTAAACACTCGTATAAGATAAATAATATAGTGGCTAGTCGCTAGTAGCCATCTGAATGTGCCACAGTGTATGAACATTTTCAACACCATTGAGCTAATGGGGCATGACCGACCCTGATATTAGTTTTTCACTATTTTCCAAAAGGACCCATACAAGAATCTTCTAGAAAATCTTCCGAGGAGCACGGACGAGCGATGATTAAAAGTATCCATCAGCATTGGTATTATTTATTTCCTTTGGATTTGTAGCAGCTGTCATGGACAGAGGGAGATTTTCTTCTCAAAGAAGATGCTGTTATACTTTCTGTTGACGCCGATTTGTCAAAGGTATCAACCCACCTTTTGATACAGTTATGTATTGAAAGGTTAATGCCACCAACTTTTGGGTAAAAGCAAAGAATTCCCACAACAATACAACACACAGTCGAAGCATAAAGTTATTCTATCGAAGTGTTGTTGCAAGCCAGTCGAGAACAGTGGCGCAACGGAGAGACCTGACGGGTTACATAAAAATACTTGCGAGGCAGCGTCATACCGGTTACTGGGCAGCGCGCTCGACGGACACAGGTTTTTATTTGTAACTTGATTTTAGTTATGAATACACAGTTTCATGCATGGATCTCTCGTTAAACGAAATTTTACATAAACTGTTTTACCAAGTTGCAATTTTTCAATATATATGTAAGGTAACAGTGAGAATTTTATCAGTGATCGATAAATCTAAAGCTCCTGTCCTAAGGAAAGCTGAATTCGACTAAATCCATGCTCCTGTCCTAAGGAAATCTGCGTCGTACTATTATTGAAGTTTGGAGTATTTTAGTCCATTGTTTATGAGTAGGAGAAATTACAGAATTCAAAAGTCACGGAACATTTTTTATGAACAACGACCTACCTATTAACCGCTAGGTACATTTGTGTACGTCAAACCAATTTAAAAATCTTATAAATTTTAGTACAGCTACCCGAATCGATAACTGGCAGCCAGGCTCGTCCAAACGCATTAGATTCTTCTCAAAACAATAAGGCATATTATTTAGTTCCTTATTACGCCGCTCTCCATAGCGCAAGTGTCTATAGCAATTCTGCTTCTGAAGGTGTTAGGTGATGTTATGGCGGAAGACTGGAGTCATGTTCTTTGTTGCCACCATAACTTTACCTTCATGAATGATATGTAAACTTCTACTGTCCCACGAGGTCAGCAGTTCTACATCAAATCAAATAAGTTCTAATGGAAATGATTTACGTATTGAAACAGTTGAATGTTGAATCAATATTGAATTGATTCAACATTCAACTGTTTGTAAGCAACTCCGTATTGAAAGGTAAGCATAAAATGACAGCAGATACATGTTGAAACAACATTCTGAGCAGAAATGTAGGAGGAACAGCAGAAGAGTTATAATTAGAGCTCTGAACACGAAACAAGTTAATTACGCACTTGTTTCGCGTGCAGAGCTCACAAAGGAGCAGAGTAGACAACAGGCAACGACGTCTGCCTACCCATATGGTATGGCAAGCAAAACAGCTCGTTCTGAGAAGATCTCATTATCTGTCGAGCGTAGATCGTAAACAGGCGGCATGGAGGCGAGCGGTGACACATCGCTGGTGATTCACAGACACTGGACTGCGCGTGCACAAGAATCCCTGACGTCACTCCACGTCCGGGGTCTATTTGACAAACTGAACGTATTTTATCGAACAACGTTTTTATTTTATAATTTAATAGTTGATCCATTGAACTTTGTATGACATGACATGACTTTGTATGGTATGACATCTAAAAGTGATTTAAAGAAGCGATAAAAAGCAGTTTTGAAAAGCTGCTCGATTTTCTTTACTATATTACCAATTTTAAATTATTATTATATTGTCATTTTTATTGAGAAACCACTTATCATGTATATATAAGAACACGAGACCACGACAAAATGATGAAATTAGTAAAATTCATAAAGAAGGAATTTTAAGCAAGCAAGTTTTCTAAGTTGAAATGAAAATCCAAAACAATCTCCATAAAAAATTTTAAGTTGCAAAATGTCACTTAAGTACCTGAAGATCTGGAAATCGTTAACCTCTATAGGTTGATCAATAAATCCTATGATTTATTGATTTTCAGAACATCAGATTCTCTTCTTTATTCATTCTGAATTATTTAAGATATTTTGACTCTTTATTGTATTTTACTCTTTATTGTACAAAAATACAGTTATCCTAGTCAGATATTTTTATTTTTTAATGCAATTGGAAACTAAAATGAAAAATGAAAAAAGTATACGCTTGTTTGTCAGCTGCTCTTTTTGCTTTAAACTCAAAATAAACAAATATATAATAAAATAGCAATATCACTTATATCTACCGTGATTTCTGTGCCTATATTATTTAGTATGGAAATTTTCGTCTTAGAAATTTTGGTACATTTAAGGAAATAAGGTAACGCTCCTAACGCATGCTTCGCTCCACCTGATGGGAAGAAAACTTATTTAGGTCAAGACGATTCCAGGCCCACGGCGTGCGCAACCAACCGTGAACTGGAACGACACAATAAGAGAGAAATGCTTGGCTACGAAAATAATTATCGTGAAATTATACGCAGTCGCAGACCCAACGAATGAATTTGAAAATTTTTATATCCTCCTTTAAAACTATCAAAAGGTTTTATGACTTGAAATTTATAAAACCCGAAAATATTCAAATAAGAACGAGTTTATATTTAAATATTATTGCCTAAATTTTTTACTAAATTTCGCTAGACAGACAAGTGTAATTAAATTTGTCATGCAAAATGCTGCATTGACTGACTAAAACTAAAATTCAAACTTAAAACTATTAAAACTGACGTAGGCAGGTATGCCTACGTCAAACACCCAAAATATTAAATAGATGAAGATGTAATTTGCTGTTTTATAGGTGTGTATAGGTGTTAAGTTTGTATTTATTGCGGGTTTTCTCTGACCGTTGCCTTTCTAGACTTGACTCGTAGTCCTTTTCGAATTTCAGATTGCACTTGCAAACTGTTTCTATCTTCTCTCGCCTTGTCATTACAAAGAATATAATATACTCTCAGGTAAAAACAAAAAACCTTTTGCATCCTAGACTCCAGAAGATTTCACAAGTAGGTAATAAAAAATTGTATTCTAGGGAAGTTTGGAATGGCGACCGAATCCACCTCCATGCGCATTTTTTCAGTGTGAGGAAGGAAATACCTCTTCGAGAACCGTCATCTTATGGATATATGAATAATAGTCATGTAGCTTTTTCAATTGCCTAATTTAACGTTATATTGTCATCATAATGACGTTTCTACGTGAACGTTATGGTAAAAGAACGACTTAAGGTAAAATATATATCATATCAGCTTAATAAAAGGATCTCGTGCTGTCAGTATACTAACAAAAACGAAATATTGAAGCGAAGATATAGCGAAGATATTTATTATAAATTGTTATAATTTTATCTTTTCTTCAATTTTTCGCACAGTAAGAGTAGTACGAAAAAACCCAATCATTTTGAGGTAAATCAATATAAGTAGAAGAAAATCCAAGCGTAACACGATGTGCAGGACCATGTAAATCAATAAATAGTCGTAAAAGGACCTAAAATTAATTCAACCCAAAACTTTTAAAAGTTGACAAAGTTATAACTAAAACTACGAAGTATCCACTTTTTCGGACGAGTGACTTAATTAAATAGCGGTTTTAGAATAGTCCCCCGAAGGCGCGCGCCGGTTCACGCCTGTTGCGTTCTGACGGGCGCGACCACAGTGCAGTGTTTCTACCTTTTGTATTCACAACCTCCACATCACCACTCACCCGCTTGCGCCGAATTCGCCTCACTGCTTGTGACCTTCCGTTTAATTACATTGAGATACTGAGGTTTTGTGCGAATGTAGAAAGGAGCAACAAAATTGTAAGACGTAGTATAGCTTCTGATAGACATCGTTTATTCTATGGTGTTCATAGGCGAGATGAACAAAGAACGAAACGAAGGAACTAGAAAATATGTAAATAATTTTAAATCTTAATAACTACCATAGGAAAGTGTTTTTCCTTGGTCCGCTTGTTTCGCAACCAGTAGCCTACGTGAGTACGTGACTGCTATCAGGCGCTGGTAGCCAATATACGAATCATTTCGATGTAAACAATATCATGCCCGCCGGCGGAATTGCGAAATAGTATTTTTTGTTACCTAAAATGTAATAATAAAACTCAGTTTACTGTATTTCTCTCTCGTAGTTGTTAATGTAAAATAAAGTTTTAAATAATTATACTAGTTATAACTAGTATAGTATAGTGTAGTAGTATAGTAGTTATATAACTAGTAATATAATTATATTATGGAGAGTCGGTGAGGGTCGTTGGTTGAGCGCTCTGGTTTCGATTACGAAAAAAATCAACTTTCGCCATGGATGGGTCAATCAAAATTTCTTTTCTTAACCTACTCCGTGCTTCGGATGCAGGGTAAACCATTAGTCGCAGTTGTTATGGCAACCCATTTCATCCACAAACTCTGATTAGGCCAGCGCGATGATATAATGGTCAAAACACTTTTTGTTCCTCTCATGTATACCTACAAGGCTTGCCTGTGCCCAGCAGTGGGACGTATATAAAATCTATCAAAAATATAACCTGCACACAACCTGACAAAATTACTATTAAACTTAATATGTGCAACGTGTACTTCATCAAATCAGGCGGGTTATTAATGGCTATAGAATCCATTTGAATTTTATTGTACACCCATATATTTTATTAATGTCACTAAAATGTGAACCTACTTAGAGAAAAGTCGCGTCGGCCTCTATTGTTGAAGATAGCTAGTCACTACTTATATTTAGCATAGAAAAAGTTCTAGATGTCTTTTAGAGCGACCGGCCATTCTGATTGTTGGTCACTTATTCTTTAAGTACAGACTGTGCTCATTACTTTATTTTTTAAACCAATAATTCCTGCTACTTCCATGTGTATAAATTTGGTCCGTATAGCTTGTAAATTGTTTTTATCAAATTATTTGTTTGACCAATTCGATTGAATTCCTAATCACTTACAGAGTAAACTGAGCCAATTCAACCACCATATACATAATCAGTCTTTTATGGGCAGGTGTTACTCGGAAAGTTTTTGCTCATATTATTGTAAAGGCGCTTCTGGATTCATATTATTAAACAAACTATACGAAAAATCTTACGTGTAGCACTGCAGGCCGTTTAATAAATGTAAAGAATGTAGTCACCAACCAATTATTATGAATATAAATGTTATCTATTCAGTAGAACTCGTAAAGTTCATAATTGGATTTTATCCCGAAAGGGAAACAACTTCAAATGCATGAGTACTTCTTCCCAGGCCATTGCAAAGCTGTTAAAAGTGGAATAGAAGAAGTAGAAGTGGAGGTAGACAGACAATGTCATATTCATATATTTAATTATAGCAACCAATTCCCTATAGGGACTTGTCGGTACGGCCTCAGTAGTAGCTTAACACTAGGAACGCATACAGAACGTAGTTGATTCAACTAAATTTAAAGCATTAGTTTGTATAAAAAAGGTACTAGTGTTGATCTACTATTAGAGGCTAACGTTGTCGGAAAATTGTGCATTTGAAATAAAATACAAAAAAAATCTACATCCATTATATTTCAACGTCATTAGTGGTGACAGTTAAAATTAATATATTTCAATTGCGCTTGAGTTGATCATTTTTACAATAAAATGTACGAACTTAAAATTGTTTACGATTGTTCTTACATGTTAATGTCTCATCCATTCGTTATCCCGTATCAGAATGTTTGGAATAGTCGAGAACATAATGTTACTTTTTCGATTGGAAACAACGAATGTGCTGAGAATATATTGAATAGTATAATCAGTCTACACGAATGTTCTTGTACGTATGCTTGACGTTCGACTTTCACACTGCCTTTCTTGCTGCCTTAAAGCTAACATTAAATAGGAAATACAAGTTAGGTCCTAAAATATATATTTAAAAACAGTACCTAACAGTTATAACGATCAGTTATTAGGAGATTCAAAATACAATTTGACTAGTCCATTTAATTTGAAAAGCAAACACAAACTTCTTCACCACATTCTTGACCTGACTATAAATTGTATGACTAAATTGCAGCGAGTTGATACCGGTTATTTTTCCAAGTTGGATCCTCTGAATTAATACAATATAATACTTATCGTTAATTTTTTTCATAAATTCGTTATATTTAATAGTAGATTACCGTATACAGATTTTCTTCAGTGCGATGTCATCGCATCATAAATACAATAAATTAATACTTTCAAAATAATGAATGCTTAAATAACTTAAATAATGAAAAGCGCACATATTTCCGCGCCTATCAAATAAAATTCCTTAGACACAGCCCGCGTACAACTCTTATTTTTATTACAGTCTTAGCGTATCAATATCACATACAATCAGTGTGAACCAACAAACGTCAATCAAACGACACAAGCTGTTTGGCAGTGGGCGAAATTCAAGAAAATTGAGTAGTAATATAGAAGATAATTAAGAATAACAATATTGTTTAATACTTATGAATAAAACTTACCTTAAGTCAAATACGAAAAGCGATGACGTTTAGTGTACACTACCATGCTGAGGAACACGAGACTACCCGCTATGTGATAGGAACATAGTAGACTTTGTAATCTTTTTTTATAATAGATAAAAAGGTTAAATATTTCAACGCTCATTTTATTCGAAAATTGTAATTCTTGAAGAGGTCTCGTGCACCCCAGAAAAAAAGTATAAAAGCACCATAAATTGGCCTTGTATAAAAAAAATTGTATAGCAGGTTATTATCACACCCACCACTGATCGCTAATAGGAATGTCTAATATGCGACTTACTCTAAGCGACCTAATATTCAAATAACTTACATCTTAATATAAAACTAGTTGTTCGGCAGACGCAAGTGATACTGTCATGCATCACAGTTATAATAGTGTGCTCATCTATCGCTTCACTAATATGACAGAGTAACGTTGCACACTGAAAAGGGTTGAACAAGACATTACTTTTATATTTTTTGTTCCAATGCAAAACAAATATCTGCTGTTTTACGGAGTAGTGGATACTCTAATTCAGATTTTTATGGTATAGAAAAGTCGTGTTCAATCCTACATTTGAATGAACCTATATACTAATACTATAAAACTTACAAAAGGTATCATTAAAAAATGTTTACAAATATTTTAAATTCATATTTCAGTACATTATATCAAATTCAATTCATGGCATTCTAACTTTCAAGTCAAGGAAAGCCAATATCTTACCATTATAAAATAGACAGCATCGTTTGCATTTACCGATGCAAGGACTACAACAGTGGTTGTGCGAGGCAGGTACACGTGACGTCACCGCGGTACATAGTGAAATTTCAATACACATAACTATAAAGTGATGTCAATGCGTGGAAGCAACCTCAGTCTTGTCAATCGTCTGATGTGAACCAACAACTCTGCTTTGCCCTGCCGATTCCGTCCGTCCCTTACTGAAAGAGTTTTACATTGAGCGTATTAGCTAGATATATTTTTTATTCTGAACAAGTTAGATCTTGGCCTTCATCTCACCTGATGGTAAGTGAAGAGAAGGCCAAATATGGAAGTGAACTATACCCGGATTCCTCAACCACAAAGGAATCTTACTACCAAATGCCGCAACACAACAATAATGTTAACATTTTTGTTATGAAGACAGATTTAGGTATTATGGTAGTAGCTAGCCGGGCGGATATATAAAAAGCACTACTAACCGAGCAGAATATTTCTGCCCCCACTTTGAATTGAATCCAGGACATCCAAATCCGAAGCAGGTGGTCTCAGCCATTAGGCCACAAATATGTAGCAATTAAACATAGCATATATGCGTACCACTGTATAAGTCTTCCTACATGGGAAAAACAAGGAGTTTTGACCATTACACCAGCACACACTGGCCCACTGCGACTTGGAGGGTATCAACTAGGACCAACGGTTTAACGTGCCATCCGAAACATGGGTGAGCACGAGATTAATAATTAGGTTTAAACCATCCACGGACCAACCACGGCGAAAGGAAGCGTTCTGTTGGAGGAAAGGAAGCAGTTCCCAAAGATCAGCAAATGACTAGATACCATAATAAGCAATAGTGGAGTGTGAAGATAACTTGTCATAAATCAAGTATTCCAGCAGCAGTGCTTCAGTTTTTAGAAGGCAACGCAATAGTGACGCCTGTTATACCAACCTACCGCTTACCATCGAGGGCCCTATGTTTGTTCGTTAGGCAATTCATAAGACTTAATAAATTTACCTGTCCACGATATAAAATAATCAAGTCTCAATATGAAAAAATATGGCCAATTTCGGTAAAGTATTATTACATAAGAATTAATTGAAATTTTATAATAGTGTCTCTTACACTATTATCAAATTTCAATTTTATATCTGACTAAGGTTGGTTCAGCAGGATTGATGTATACATTTAGTCTTGTTAATATTTTTTGTCCTACCAACTTTTCCACTGTCACTACAAAGTTTAATAATAAATTATACAAAGAACATACCAAAAATGGTTTTATGCTTCTGTAGGCTGCTCTATTGGATCAGTGCGTGGTTCGTTAACGTCTGCTGCAACGCTCTTGACTTTGATGTCTACCACGTCCTCGGGCTTACTATCTTCGCATTTTCCTGCACCGTTCGCAGCTCCGTTCAACTCCCCGTTGGACCCATTCACTTCCTTCCCATTCGCCTCTACTGAAAGCCGCGAACTCAACTCTTCATCATTACTCGCCTCCCCATTCAAATTCAGCTCAGTGTCACCGTTGGTAGCTTTACCATTAACATGTTTCTCCGGAACTTTTACTTCCTCGGAACCTTCTGTCTTCTCTTTTTTCTCTTTCAGCTCTTCTTTAGAGGGAGCAACTTTCTCATCGATAGGAGCTTCTTTACTCTCTACATCCGATTTTGTCACTTCTAGTTTCGCATCTTCGCTTTCTTTTTCTATTTCTTTTTCCTTTTCTGTTTCTTTACGACTGCTTACTATATTACCATCTGTTGAATCGTTCGACTCCATCGCTTCAATAGCTTTTTCTTCTACAACAGAAACTTCATTTGTATCAGTAGATTCAATCTTTTTCCTCTTTTGTTCTGCGGCTTCTACCATTGTATCTGTCATTTCTTGTACAGTATTTAAATCAATATCCTCGCATTGCTTCATATTTTCGAGATCTAATTCCGTATCCAATATCCTATCGACAATGTCATTCGAATCTGCATTTTCAGTTTCCATTGTTTCTTCCGTAATAGTACTTAGTAATGGTTTCAATGGAATGTTATCTAGATTAGTAACATCCTGCACCTTAGATAAAATCTCATCACATTCTTTTTCTAACACTTCTCCGACATTTTGCAAATCTTCCATGTCTTCAACAGCAGGTGGTTCTTCGACCACAGGTTCCAAATCATCGATAATCTCCCCTACGTCAGCAAGATCTTGTTTTTCAGTTATTTCCTCAATCTCTGTAATAGTAGGGGGCGTTTCTTCAGCAACAGTAGGATTCGAATCACCATTCTTAAGTTCTTCCGTTTTAGTTGATTCGACCTTTTCAGTCTCATTTTCATCAGTCTTAGTAGGTTTCTCTGTTTCTTCGGTAACAATTGGTTCTATATCAACAATAGGAGTATCACCAACACTATTGGAATCTGTGATTTCTTCCACTACAGTGGTGCTTTCTATTGGTGATTCTTCGGCTTTCTTTTCAAGTGCTTTGTCACTAACAGTTTGTTCTTCAGGTGTTTCTTCAACTTCCATTATTTCGGATTCGGGTCCTGTTGTTTTTTCCGAAGAAGGTAGTTCAACTAAAGTTTCTATTTTAGGTTCAGCTTCAGAACTTGTCTTAACATCTGCTTCGATGTCAGTCTTTGAGACCTTGGCAGGAATTTCATCCTGTAATCAACAAATATTTGAAATATATTACAGTTCAAATAAGACCTAATTATCTAAAACAAAGAATTAGAGATAAGAATAGGCTTATACTGATTATATCAAAGAATTCTAACATCCCTTTTTTGCAGAAATATCAAGTGATACACTTAAACTGATGTTCACCAATACATAAACAAGCTAAAGTTAAACGTAAATTGTTGTCATTTCTTCAATACAGTAATGATACGAACAAACAAGCCAATACGAACAAAATTGATTAATTAATTAGTATTACTATACGTGTAGTAACTACATACGTATAGTATTTAAAATGTCATTCGGAAAAAGTGTTTTACAAGGCTTATTTATACTAGTGCAGAATAAAATCAGAAAGCAGGGCCAGTAGAATACAGAAGCAGCATTATTATAGTAATAATATGCAAATTATGGTCGTATTTTGAACAATTTACATATTGCAGAAATATAAGAAAGTTTCTCCGCCATTATATAAAATAAAATGTCGATGTTATTTTTTGTATAATATATGTGGATAGAGCAGTTCACGCATAAGTCATTTCTCGTTTTAGTCTAAATTCCTTCCTGTATGTAATGCATTTAATTTAATTCATTCCTGTATGCAAATAAGTCAATTAAAAAAATAGAAATAAAACAATTAAGCCTAAACTTCTTACAATATAGATTTTACACATTTACGAATTCGCGTAAAAATAACTGTCATAATGCGATGTTCTTAAATATATAATGACCAAACTTAAAAATCTTTAACACGGAATATTTTTATACATTAGTTTAAACAAATTTATGTTATGATTTTACAACTTAATAAAAATTTACGTGATGTATGTCCATGTGTATCCAATGTTCCACTACAACTAAACTGAAAAGACTACTACAATATATGAAAAAGGATTTTAAATAATGTTTTTCCTGTTAATTACCTCGTTTAACTACAAATTTAAAAAGAGTGCATTATAAGAATTGGCCATATGCAAATTTGACATTGTGAGACCGATTTCTCACACACACAAAACATTGAGTAAATGTTTAGGGGAGCCTAATAGCGGAATTTTGGGATTTATTAGTGTGACAGAAAAACATAAAAGACAGATAAAATCCATACTGCCTGATTACGTACCTCCACAATATTAAAGTTTTTAATATAGAATGGGTCAGATTAAGGTAAAGTGAGTTAATCACACGCTGAACGTGTGCATTTCAATAATCTGACGATTTGAGTGGAAGCTACGTTACCTTAAAAAAATTTTTTGGTGAAAAACCTTAAGGTGTTAAGAGAGCCCCAAAAATTTTTTTTGTGAATATGTGACACACTCGAATATTTTTTTAAATTTTGCAACCCTTCTAACACAAAGTGACTGTCACATTAACATACCTCCAATTGGGTCATGCACTGTATCAATATCTGTCGCGCTCGAGTATTGCCATGTGCCTTTTTTTTACAAATTTGAAAACTTATAAACACTCTCCCCACTGATGAAAGGACATACATAATTACTTCCTTTCCAGCTAATCTAGGATTTAGCCACGTGTCCGACGTTTTTTAAATAAAGTCTCAAAAAAAATCCTAGAAAATCAATTTGTAAAATCTTATACTGCAGTTTTAGTTTTCATCATCTCTATGAGTATTTTTACTTTTGTATAGTTTGAATTAGTATGTTCTATTTTGTTTTCCTTTAAAGCTTTAAAACGACTGTTTTGATAGACTAAACCGAACTTTGATTATTTATGTCATTATGAATGCTATAAAAAAGAAATATTTCAAATAAATGCTTTTTAACTTGTTATATGCTGCCTTAAACTTGTTTAAGAGTGATTGTATAATAGGTATAATATTAATTGTTAAAGAAAGATAATAGTATTTTCAAACCATTTATTTTAGTTATTTACAATTATAATCTATGAGTATATTATCAATAAAATAACATTCATAAATATAAATTTTATAGACATAATATAATAATAATATGCGGCATAAATATAAGAAACAATTTGATTACAGAAACATTAGAAGGCATATATTTACTATACCTACTGTATTAGAGAAAGAACGTTAATAATACTTAGCGAAACTAAATTCGTTTACATGCATATAGCACAGCCTAGTCATTTTTAATCTTTGATTTTAGTAAAAAACACCTTTTTATAAGACATACATAAGACAAGTTAAAATTTTGATATAGTTTTAGTCAAATAATTACAACATGCAGTTTATCATTTTTATGTAATTTTAAAGGTTTTTATCTTTTCATATTTTAGTTTTCTTTGGTCTTCTTGAACGACAACACTTTTGATTCCTTCCAGGTTTAAAAATGAAAATTATTTTTTACAGTATGAACAGTAAAACAAGACTAGGTGTCTCTATGGGGTGTCATGTCTACATTAACGCTAATGTAGTCAAACAATTTATTTAGTTCCCTATATTTAAATATTATGGTTTTGTATCACAATTTTGATATAGATATTATGATTCTGATCATTTGTTATAGGGTAGGATTAGGTACATTAGGAGTACATTTCACATCAAATCATTACTGGAGAGGGACGCTCACTGATGGATATAGGCCTCTCCCGTGGATCTCCAAACTGATTGGTTAACACAAGGAAAAACGATTAAACTTATATCATCTTCAAATACATGTTATTCAACAAAAACAAATTTGAACTTAAATAGGGTATTTAGGAAACTTAGATGAAAGTCAAAAACTAGAACCATGTAAGTGTAGTCAGTCGTCAATATATGTATCTAAAAAATAGTTTTCATTGCTATAAGCATGCAAGCGTGCTACATAAGACGGACTATGGCACCTGAGGGTCTGGCTTCCGCTTGTTTGTCGGGGCCAGCTGCTGGAAGCTGTGGATCACGGGGAAGCATTCGGTGGCCTCAGTTGATAGGGCAGAGTTGCCTTCGCGGCTGACTAATGCCGCATTCAGGCCTGATGAACGAGCTGCTTCTGCCTCTGAAGGAGAAAACAGGTACTTTGCAAAACTACTGATTTTGCAGGTATTTTATCACCAAATAACTTCTCGAATGAGATACATTAATCGTTTGGTAGTTTAGCCATGAGTACCGCATTACTATAAGTAGACCATATTAATTGCCACTCAATTGTTATAAAGTATAGTCTAATATTCTTTCCTTTAAAAGACCAAAACAATTTATTTCTTAAGTGTTTATCAAATAAAATAGTTATTTGGATTTATTTCATTCTTTTAAAAATATTAAAGACAAACATAATTACAATAAGCACACAGTCAAAAGACAATAACATCAGAGCGTTATAATGAGCAAGTCTCTTGTTCGGGGCACAAAATATTTTTATTTTAAAATAGAAGTATGTCATAAAGAGACGATAAAAGGTCATGGTAATTTAAATTGCTGATAACATCATGGCCTCTACTATGTGATTGTGTGAGATAGATAGAAAAAATACTTAGGTCAATCAATAGGTCTTCCTGTTTTGGTCATTAAATTGTGTAGCGGTGTAGTACTACTGATGTATCCTAGATAAATGTAAACGACTTGTATCTTGATAGTGTAGAGGATAAGTTGATCAAAAATCAACATATATATACAAACCAAGTTACATAAATTTGCTAATTAATTAATCTAACTTGTCTTACACCAAAATATAGCTCAAACAACAAATGTTTTACCTTACCTTTTGTAATATCAGTTAAGAAAAGTATCTCGTCCGCTTTGCAGCCTATCTTTTCGACGATTTTAGCATAGCTGGCTGCCTCTTGTTTCGATCCCACAGCTGTGTCGAAATGTCCATCAATTAGAGGAAGCAAATCTCCGGCAATAGATTGACCAAAAAGCAGTTTCTGAGCGTCCACTGAGCCTGATGAGTAAATAAAGACCTTCTGTCCTTCCGCTGAGCGCCATTGTTCTAGGGCTGGTGAAACGTCGGCGTACACACTGAAAATATATTATTTTCAATCGCTATTTAATCATTTCTCAAATTTGGTTTAAATTAAGTTGTTGTCAATACAATTCAATACTTTTTTATAAAGTTGTATTACTATCAGTGCACCAATTTACCTAGAATTGGCTAAATATGTTTACTTAAAATATATGTTTACAAATAAGTTTATTTATAAACATAAATTTTAAATACAAAAATTGACAATAAAATAAAAACATTTTTTCTCTGTTCATTTTTCGTATACAGTTTTAACATATCAAATTAGAATATTTTTTTTATATCAATTTTAAAGTAAAGACAAAAAAAATAAAGACTAAAAACAGAATACTAACTGTCCCTTGATATCGCCGCTGTCGTAGCCCTGCTTCCAAATCAAGCCCTGAAGCGTCTTCAAGGGACCCACCTTCCTGTCAGAAGCCATCAGCCATTTTACATTGTTTACTAGACCTTCGATTTGCTCCTCTTTTGTAGCATCCTGGAAATATGTATTTTTTGTATTTTTTAAAGTAAATAGTTAATTTTTGTTTATTTTAAACTAGGTTGATATGAAATGAGCCCATTAGAAAATCGATTTAAAAGCAGTCAACTAATACGATCGACCTAAAACTACTCCTACATTTAAAACTTTCGCGCGTTAGTTTGCAAGATAAATTGGCACTTGCATCAAAGATTGTTGACATAATAAAATAAAACTAAAAACTTTTTCTATAAGGGCAGGTAGATGTTGCAATGGAATAAAATAAGCTGTTTGTGAGTGTGTGTTTTAATGAAATTATTATTTTTATTTCAAAGGTCCATGTATGCCTTTAAGTGTATGTTATATGAATAATGCCTTTATGGCCGAATCAACCGATGCCCAAAAGGTGCCAAAGGCCATCGCTCATATTGAGCCGGAACTTAAAATTGTACCATTCGGAACCCTTAAACTGGAAGAGCCGAGGCGGGCATTTGGACGATGTCATATTCCACACTTAATGTCATACTTAAGGGCATTTCAAACATTAAATAATTTTGTTAATACATCACACAAAACTTGTTATATTCTATTTCAAAATCTAGCCACCCTTACTACAAAGCCTTTATAAGCTATAAGGCAGATTTGGTATTACACTCATTACTCATAAAGCAATATGTAATATAAATATTAATAATATCAATCGATTTAGAAGTGTGTTTACTTAAATACAAGTGCACTGTTCTTTTTTAAATTTAAGAAACTGACGTCATTGTTGATGCAAATCAATATTATCAAAGAGTACGTCGAAAACAGAGCATCGGAGCGAATCTTTTAAGATTGGAGTTACATAACAAGTCAACCGTATACCAATCAAATGTGTAACCAAACAATTTCAATCAAATGTGCAACAGAAGACCGAAATACAACATTTTGAGATAATCATTTTTTGGTTGAATAAATATTTGCTCCCTATTATTTTTAATGTAGTTACAATGTTTTCATGACTGTTGCTAATAATATCAAATTAACGCCGCTTATCAAACTGTTTGTCTGTGTTCAATAAACGAAATGAGTGACAGCACCATTAAACGAAAGAAGAAGAAGAAATGCAACAATAGTAGTCACTATTGTTGCATTTCTTCTTGGTTAATGATTATCTCTAAATATTGTATTTCGGTCTTTTGTTGCACATTTAATTGTCATTAGGTATACGGTTGACTTTTTCCTCACACATATAACATAAAATACAAGAAGACAGTAGCAGAAAGACAAAGATAGTTTTGTGAGAAACTAAGTTCAAGCTTCATCTGGAATATATTGCCAATCCATTGCTGCGTCGAGGTTAATCATCACAATTAATTTCAAACACTCACACCCATTATCCAGCCCATAGTAAACATATGAGTAAATAGTAATATGTATATAAAAATCAGAAATATTCCAAATAAACATACAAACTTCCATTACTCAAACAAATATTCATACTCATCATACAAACATTTACTCCGACCGGGATTCAAACCCAGGATCTTTGGTCTAGTGGACAGGGATACTGACCACTAGTCGAGACTGCCGACGATAACATTAAAACAAGCCATCAGTGGATTAAATATAAAAACTTCAGATGAAGTCCATTGCTTTTACCATTGCAGGTGCGTAATAAAACGGCCGAAGGCCTAACTTCATCTCGTAATCAAATTAGCAGCAAAAGGCAGAAACACCATCAGTGAATATTCTGCTCACCGTGCAAACGTCCGCGATATCGTCGTTCTATCCTTTTCTGCCGCTCACTTTGAATTAGATATTTGTTATCAGAGTAAGAATATCTATCTAGCTAAGGCACAAACTTACAGAGCAATTAGTCAATTTGGCAGCAATGGTGCCCTAATGTGCCAGGTGCAAAAAATACAACTATTTGGTACCCCTTTTCATATGCCTCACATTTATAGGTCTTTTCATTAGAACATCCCTATACGTCTTTGATACATTGTTTATATTCTTCTCCGTTTTGTTAGGGCTCTCCCTGACAAATCCTTTCATTCTTTGTGAAATTTACCCTCGATATTTCAACCGATCGGCTTGTCTTCTATTAGGGCGTTTTTAATTACAGGTAAAAATAATTATATTATTCTATCTTACTCTTACCTCTCCAGGAATATTAACCAATCCTTCGACGGCTTTCTCCTTGTCATCGAGTGCGAGCTTCCTTAAGCCGGACACCGCCTCCTTCACATCGTCAGTCTCCCATTGGCTGTCCAGGTACTTCTTCACATTCTCCTCCGCATACGGAAACAACTTGTCCTAAAAAGTTAAAAAATAACTGTTCATATATAATATGAAAAAATAACACACCAATTCTGCTAAATTAAAAAAAAACATTCTGCTAGTGGGAGCATATTGCTCCCAATTGCGTACTTATTAATTACGCACCGAAAATCTAAAAATTTTAATGTATACAGACTACGGTCTAAATCAAAATCTTAGCGCAAAGATTCGCATCCCGAATCTATGTATACGCTTATAGATCTTTGTATTGTGTGAGATCATGTAGATTTCATTTCTAACTCACGGATAGCACACAATATGAGCCGTACAGACAATACATCGTTAGGTCATTGGGTTGTTGGGTATGTTGTTCAATCTATAAACTGGTATAGTATTTTAACCACCCACAGTACCGTGTAGTATAAACCATAAATAAAACGGTTTCAGAATGCGCATCACGTAAAGAGCTATTTTTAGAAAACATGCCTATTTTTAAGGGAAATTGAATTCACAATTATCTGGAGTATTTTTATTACATTAGATCAAAATACCTCCTAGAATTTAGAAATATTCGGATATCATTTCATGAATGCGAGTGTGTCATAAAATTTGAAACTTTACTTTCATTAGTACATTCTGTATATTACATTATGCATCCTTGATGTAGTTTTGTTCCTGGGGTGGGTGAGCTCGCCAGATCAATAAGCACTGTGCAAGTAGCAACAGAAAGTACTGTTCTACGTAGGTACGAGCAATATGCCTAGATATTTCAGGAATTACTTGAACAATCATCTTTAGATATTGGTCACTTATCATACAGTTTGTAGATATGTAGAATCCATTGATGAATAATCTCGAAGAAAGCTTTTATCTTAGGCCGTTTTATGAGTATAAAAGCTTTTTTATTATAAAATTACTAAGTCATAAAAAATAACGTAGCGAAAACGAGTCAAATTCGCTATGAATAGGGCAAAACAGATCAGATTTACAGATTAACAATTTTATAGACAAAATAATATCTGTAAAATTCAGCACGAAAGCTTACACGTCATTGATCACGTAAGGAAGTACCCACGTCATTTACAAAATGTATCTAGAGACTAGAGACACGCTGTGGTTAAGAAAAGCATACTTGAATTTTAAGTGAAAACTTTCCAATTGTAATATCAACTTGGGAGGTAGCGGGTTCTTTAGCGGATCAATTTAAAATACTGAATAAGAGTTTACCATTTACATCTGTATAAAGAATGCGTCAATGTAGGGTAAAGCCAAAATACATGTCTGATATTGAAAAAAAAAGACGCAACCTTTAACCAATTTATAAATTTATTAAAAAAATAATAAAGTAGCAGAGAACGATACCTACCCGGAAGAAAGGGTTAAAGTACTCTACCCACAACCTTTTGAGTACATGCGCATATAGTAAACTAACTAGGTATGTAATTGCCAAGTTTAATTTTAAATGAAACTATTGAGAGAAAGAGAAATGAAGAAATATAAATAAAGAATACCACAAGGAAATTTTTCATTTCCAGGCTATTTAAGCCTGAATATGAAAAATTCCTTGTCTGCAATTATTTGAACTACCTACTTGGGATAAGATATGCACTAATTCAACCGTTCAACTAACCAGTCGTAGGTAGGTTCTTCTATCGGGAATGAACAATTAATACCTACCAATATGACTAATTGATCAACATAACATTCTAGTTCATAGTAACACGTGCAAGTATTTAGCAAAAATTTAGCAAAAGGTGAAATCCTGGTGAAACTGCATAGTCTGCGTTGCAGACGAACGGGTGAACGAACTTCACCAGTTGCCTGTGTCCAAACCGGATAGCGAGCCTACCTAGCCGAGCGAGGCCGCCCAGGGACACTAGGACAAAATGTAGATGCAGCAATATTCTACAATTTCATATTTAATGCAATTTAACTATTAAGAAATATTTAATCTCTATTCCGGTCTACGAAAACTCAAGACAAGAATCTATCTATATAGTCAAATTTAATTAATAATTAGTGTTCAACGTAGGTACTTCTACTATAACATCTCTCGTGAGATCTAGATCATTGATTCATAAGCGGCTAAACTTATCGCCCTTTTCATTCTATTTATTAAAAGTACCGTTCACATTTTTATAGACCGATTCTTAATACCTATTTATTATTATTTGAAATCTACGCAACCAGACGCCTTGCATTAATTATATGTAACCAGTAAAGAATATTGAAAACGCCGGTGCAACTGCTTTAATGCCGATCAGCTGTGTTCAATTGATATTTTGAAATTAAATAGCGCCGAATATAGCTCTAGTTAATACGACTAAAAAAGATACTATGATAGGTAAATATTAATATAATAGACACGAAGTAAAGGACGTATATGAATGCCCCGAATAACATACATGCTCTTCAATGATTTAGCCCGTATGCTGCAAGGCCTGTAAGGTAGCATGGTTTAGAAGGGTAGAAGGGTTGAAGGTATTCTTAACAACGCAAGACAAGAATCATCGTTGCGTAGTTGATAAAGCTCAGCAGGAACCATTATAACTGACAGGACACTACAAACTTAACAGACAAACATTCAACATGAAAATAAGCAATTCTGATGTTAGTAGTTACTGTGAACAGGAGGTGGAGATGAAATCCCAATACTCCTGTTACTTTAATATAAAAATTGAGTCTATCTGGGGAGAAACATAATCTCAAATGAATTAAAAGCCATTCAGATTGGTAATATCATACAATTTACCCGAATCAAGGAGCTACTCTAAACTATTGGTAGAAAGTCACTATAAATACTTTTTTCTCTTTAGTTATTTTATAGTTAATTGTCATTTGTTTGAATGTGTCTTGATGTATTTTGGGCGGCTGCCTTCTTGGCTTCCTGGTGATTTATTGGAAAAATAATGTGTTTCTTTAATTGGCTTGTGTCTTGGTTATTGTATTATATTGTGTGTGTAGAAAATTGCTGTTGAAACAGTGTTGAGATAAATAAATAAATAAATAATCTTTCAGGTTGCAGTGAAAAATTGTCTGTGCAGTTGCAGTGACTGCAACACCCCAAAATACCAAAAATAATACTGCTAATGATGAAAGTCTTGTATTGTAAAACCTAGGCACTACAGCACTAACTATATTTTATTTATTTTTGAGAATTTCAAATGATCAGCTGCAATCAACACAAATGATGGCAGTAATAATGATGTAGGAGTATCTACTCACAATAAAAACAATAGGATGTTAAGATATCTTAACAATAAGATTTATTTGTAAAAAATAGCTGATTATTTATTGCAAAAGCAAACTCACATTCATAGAGAAAGTTGTTGATTTTGATGGTCATATGCACTTCTTTGAATTTGTGATTCATAAAGAATCTTCACTAAATTCAAACCTGATTACAACTGAATAACAATTTATTCTCATTCAATTTATGAATGAACATTATAAAGTTTCTAATATAAGTAGCATCTCCCTAAAAGCCTACATAACTTATCCAGGGTTTCTATAAATCTGTTTGTTTATGTGAAATATTCATTTATTTTACTTTAGAATATGCCTCCAGAATTAGAAGCATAATATTTTGACATCAAGTTAGTATGATTAAGATAAGAAAACAACCAAATCACCATACAGATTTTGTTTGTTCAGATTTGAAGTTCTAAGTATTTTCAGAGAGAATAAAAATTTGAAAACTGGTTATTTTAAGATATCCAAAACTTAAAAAAAAAATTTAACCTAGATACAAGCTACTGTATAATATTAATGTTTCATACTAGGTAAATAAAGCAGCTGCCATGCTCAAACTATTTTGTCTAAGAGGCAGTAGCTTGATAAAGAAAAAGGATTCAACATATTCCAAAAGATCCTATTATCAAGAAGCCAGTGTGCCAACATACACTGTATGACTTCTAGTTTGAACTTGGTTTATAAAATTTCCATTAAAACAGTAAAATCAACAGGTGTTTCCCATGTGGTTTTCACCACCACCAATCACTAGTTCAAAATCTAATATGAAAACAATAAGGGTTACTAGCCGATAGTGAGTACCTCATAAAAATCTGACACATGGGTACTGCATGGAATTATTAATGCATAGAATTCTTAGTATGCAAATAACCATACAATGCTAAAAAAGTTACAATTAAAATTTGCTTACTACTAAAAACATAGTTTGTCATTGATATTGATAGTGAAATCGTAAATCGCACGCGGTCATTGCTTTGTTAATAATTATTATTCCCTAGACACCGCAAGAAACATCAATCATGTTTTATCTTTATTGTGAATGATATGTCAGCAGTGAGTGTGACAAGGACGGCTTGTGAGATCTTGACTCCTATTCAAAGAGGACAGCTAACTGTTCACATTTTTTACAAGCCGCAAGCCAGCTGCTCAGAACAGCTGTTCACGCCGGTATATATATATGCCAACGTGATAATGAAGATTTGAAAAGTGTTAAATTGAAAATGAATTTTAGCACAAACCCATTTATGACCTCAAAATAACACATTCATTTCAAGTCCGATTTATTTATGCTACGACTGTGATTAAGTGGCCGTCTAAAATAACTCTCAGCAACGTAAAATACGGCACTATAATGAAATTAATCCATTAATATCAAAGCCAAGCACTCAATACTAAAATTATAGAGCACATGTACAAAAACCGGACAATGAAAGGAAAATGAAAAGGGCTACCTACCATTTTGATTTCGTCCTCCATATTGCGAATCAGAAATCGCGACCATTTTGCATGGAGCTTTGAGAAAACATATAGAGTCCCAGTAGAGGAATTTACATTCAAACGATTATACACAATAATCATTAACACATAAACATACCGAAACAAAACACCGGCCGGTCAATCATCAGACCTACCTTAACAAAGCTGATCGATGTTGTTGTTCCTTCAATGTCCAACAAAAGAATTTTGCACTTCTTGATAATTTCGCCCATTTCTTTAGTCTTATTTGCCATTCTAAGCCGTCAATAGAGGTTTTCGAGGGAGTACTTTTTGAGAAATAATTAATTATACTTGACTAGAAAATCTTTCACGCTACGCTACCACCCCACACCACAGAAAAAGCATTGATTGAACAACGTACGAGAAAGAAAGAACACCGCAAACTGAAATGATGAGTGAGAGGGGTGCTCATTTAGAAACGTTATTCGCAAAGGAGAAACAAGGATAGATGCTTTAAAGTTTAAGAGCGAATGAGAAGACAGAGCGGAAGGAAATACGAATTGATCAATGCTAGCAATATTATAAAAAGAACCGAGAAGTATACCACATAACAGAGTATTTATTTCCAAAATAAATATTTTATAATAACATTAAACGTTATTTTTTCTGAATTGTTTCCAAGAGTTTAGTAAAGCAAATAGATCTAATTTACTTTTTATTCTCGCACAAAAAAATATTTTTTACTGAAAGTCTCGTGAATGTTATAGATACCTTATTGTCGGTATAATAATTTAGACAATCAAGACAACATTACATTAGCGTATTACTCAAAATCATAGCTTCATAGCATCCAAGACTCAGTGGTTTCTGTTTCAAATTCACATTGGTGTCGAGTATTGTTATTAGATAGACGAATTAAACGATGAGTGAGACATAAAAAAAAAGTTTACAAATATTATGTGTCAAAGAACCACTATTTGAACCCCTTTATAAAAGTTTTTTTAACACAATAAATACACATGTGAAGATCATGTTGATGTTTATATTAAAATGTTCTTCACTTGTTTATTTATTGAAGAAAAAGGCAGCTAATAAGCTCTGATTAATATAGGTTCCTGTAGAGCTAAAAGTAGGTGTAGATATATTTTGTTGAGTTCCTAACTACAAATTAGGCTATATAATTGTTTCTTTAGTCCATAAGCATTGTACAAATCCTATACAACTAAATATATTAATATAATAGATAAATTCATCTAACTTTTAAAGTACCTACTTATTGATTTAAAATAAGTGATGCGTAACGTAAAATGCATTGCTAAGCAAAAATTTAATACTGCCAACGGCCAAAACGATCTAGTAACCAATACCATTGTTAGATTAGCCAGAGGAACCAGGTTCTAATCCCGCAAAGGTTAAATAATTGTATGATGAATACGAGCATCTGCATTTCTGATTTATCCAGTATCCATAACACAAGCTCTTAATAATGCTTAATTAAGGTAAGATAGTTAGGTGTCAGTGTGAAAAATATGAGCTTTACTACACGTATAAATAGAGACAAATAATTTTATTAAATATTAATTAGTTGGAAGAACGACGTGATCTGTTAAGGAGTTCAAAATCGTTCAAAATTTGTGTATACTTATTAACTTGGAACTTAATTTTTACATCACTAATAATTAACTGTATGATGGAAAAATAACAGATTATTGAAGAAAGCATCAAGTTTGTGAACAAGACTGGACACACGATGAGATTTCTTAGATAAAACTACCTTTTAGTAGAATTTGGGAAAAATGACTATCTTCTTTTTATATTAAAAACTTTACATTATTATAAAATTACATTGTTATAAACTCAAAATATTACATCACAATTGACTATTTTCTATAATTTCTAAAGCTAAACGGAAAATTTATGAGGTTGATATAAGCTCTCCCTTTGTTCCACAATGAAAAATCACGTGTATTTTTCATTTACCGTTTATTGGTAATTGTATATTGAGTCCAACAGTCATGCAAAAAATAGTATACCACTTTTCACAACAAATTAATGGCAATTGCTTTTTTCTGCTTTTAAATAAGTGGAATCAGATAAAAACATTCTAAAAAGAAACAAAATGATATTTCAATAATTTAGTTTTTGTTTATTATTTATTAAAAAGCTTCATTGCACAAATAAAAAGCAAACAAACTTCAGATTTAACGCCTAAAGGCATTCTCTAGCAGTCAACCATAAGATAAACAGAAATCTCATCTCTCTCCTGTTATATTTATTTATTTCTGTGTCATGCATCTACAACAATACAAAAACGCACACAGCATGCACACACTTTTCCTCCATAATGTCATAGTCGTTGAATATGGCAACATTTTCTTTCGTTGTAATGTTGGTATTCTTTTTCTTCATTGGCCAATGGGCGCGACATTTTTAAAAACTTATTGGTTATTGGTATCGTAAATTTCTTGCTCTTAGGTAGATTCATATATAAATCCTAAGAGCATATTAGGAGCGAGATAGATAGATAGATTCATAGTATCGGTTTTCATGTGGTCCAAACGAAAACCTTCAATGGAGTAGATCATGGGCTACTCTAAAGATTTACATATAAGTTGCTTAAAAAAACTTTTGATTTTCTCCTAAGCTATAAGGATTATAGTGCCCTGATTTTTTCTTTTAGTTTCATAAACTCGCCATTTGAATAAAATGTGAGTTCAGAGGCAATAATGCTCTAAAACGGTTTAAAAAGGATCCGCAGATCCTTAAAACGGTACGTTATTTTGTTATATATGCGTCACACAGCAAAGCAACTTGTGTGGATCGCGCCTTGATTAATTCAGGTCCCTTGCTTTTTGAAATTTTGAAACATTTGCCTTTACAAATATAACCAAAGTAATATTTAAAAAAATTAAAATAAGGTTCTACATGATCCGTTGCAGATGATTCAAATAAATCGTATTTGTGTAATAAATTATTGTTTAATATCTGTACCATTTCTCCATATTATCAATCCATATCTGAGGGCAGATTCGAAAATAATGGCTGTACTTGCTTTTTTAGATAATTTGTATAGATTTATGATTTTTATGAGTGATGTATTTCAGAATGACTACGCTCCCTCGGTCTGCCGAACAGAATAATCGTTGACCTCCGATCATTTTAGATATTTAACCAACTTGGGTCTTAAATTTACTCGAAAACTTGAAATAAAACTTATTAAAAAAAATGCGGACTCATGTAGGTCGTATATTTAATGTAAATAACTACAATAATATGTCACTATCTTAAATAACTACATCTAAACTTACAAAAACATTTCTGAAATAAAGGCACAAAGGTACAAGTTGCGCGAACATTTATATGTATTAACTTAAACTATTTATTATTAAATAGTTTCGTCGCTCTTTTCAACATGTATAGTAAGCATCGAATGAAGGCATCGCGAAAGAATAAAGGCTGCAACCAAAATCTTGCACGTGTCTCGCTCGCTTACTTGTTCTCTACGAGCATGGGCTTACATCCCTCTTCCCGCGCAATTCGCCTTAGTTTGCAGCCTACTAAACAATAACCGTTAGACGCTTACAACAAAGGTACTTTAAGAAAGCGTTATGTTAACAAGGTTGGAGAAGTCCTGCTTCCAATACAATGCTTTTCCTATTTTGGTGACTTCAAGCTTTGGAATACAACACTTCAAATCAACGTAATTTAGTTAAAGCCTTGCCTAAGGTCAAAATTCGTATAGAATAAGCCTAGTAAAATTCAGTACAGAAATATATCCTTATAATACAATAAATATACTTATAGACTTACTATTACCATAACCATTGTATAGTTACAATGTTTTATCTCTTTTGTTAGAATTCAGAATGTTATATTAGAAAGTCAATTGATGTCAAAATAATAGAAAAAGTAGGAATTAATCTAAAATTAATATCATCATACAAATATCTCCTCTCGACCAGACACGGCCGTCTATTGTATCTAATTGTATTTTATTAAATTTATTAACATGATTATTTTTAGTTTTAAAATTCTTCAAACTTGACTTTCTTAAGGCTGTACTCTAAAATTAATATGTATAAAATGTATTTAGATATCGAGCCGCTGTTAAAATGCAGTTCGTTTGTCTACTGACAAAGACTAACCACTAAAATTACTGCAATATATACCAGGTAGACCTGGTTCTTTTAGTTTCATATTATAAAGTAATAACACATTTCAGCTGATATATATATATACACATATTACTGATTAACATTTTATAATCGTTCTAGTATTAAAAGACCACCAAAAGAAACAGTTTCAATATGTAAAAGACAAACTAAAATCACACCTGTACATTTAAGTTTTTAAGTGATCAATCAGACTATTTTTAAATTGTTTTTTCCTCTCTTCAATCTTCATTTTTTTTACAAGTTGTGGTGTGCCTACGTTAGTTTCGGCCTTCCTCTTAGTTACCTGGAAATTAGAAATATGTCATTCAATTTAGCAATTTACGATGGTATTAGTCAAGAAACACTAGTAATAATAAAGCTCCAATAGAATTTACTTGTAAGTTCTAATTGAGGCGCTATAAATTTAATTTGACAATGATTAAAATATTTAAGAAGAGTCTAAAATATTTTGAGGAAATAATATTTTGAGAATCCGACGTAGACCATGCATAATACAACAAAAATACCATAGGCTTTTAATGCAAAATTAAAAAATAATTCCATTATTTTACAAATAGCTCAGGGACCAGACCAGTCCCCTGGATTCGTAGATCGAAAGTTCTATTCTAGTCTTAAGACATTTATTTCAGACAGGGGTATTTTTTTTTGTAAGGATTATTGTTTTTATTACCTTAGGCTCCCTATCTTCTGGTGCAATGGCAGCAAAGACGAAGTTTCTCTTGCTGGAAGGCGCCAGGTGACCTATTTTAGGTGCGTCGTCATCAAGCGCGAGTGGTGTGGCCAACGCTGCCAACCGAGCCAGAGCACCACGGCCTCGAGTTAGTAGCGATCCGTGGTAATTTTGCTATAAAGTAAAAAAAATATTAACAGTTAATTACTTTGTCGTCGCCACTGAAAAAAGATAATAACATTTGTGTTTCAGGCCCTACATTTTTTAGCTTACATACGCGGATTAAAAAAAAAGAATTAGAAACGAAAATATTATAATTTAATGAGGATATATGTGCTATTCCAATATTAACAATTTATGTTATGGGAGTTGAGACAGTGGGACGGTATGGGTTAATGTAAATATATAAATACAAAAGGACTTATATACAACATCCATATTAATTTATTTTATATATAAGTCCCAGTTTCCATCCAGTCCCATGTTTGTGTACACACGAAAGTAAATTATTTAAATTACAAAACTAGACATTTCCATGCGTGTTTAGCGTGCGTAGAGTTATTCTTTTCCACACTAGTGTTTTTGGTTTTCCTCCTGCATATAACATCCATGAATGCATGAAGGTTTACAATAAAAAAAATCTGTACCAAATTTTTGTAGGAAATGATTATTTTACAGGGTAAATACTGTTAATATATGAATTTTTTTAAATATACCTACGTATAATGTAAAAGAATAAACACCGCAATGTAAAGTAGTAACCAATAATCAAACCTTAAAACCTCGAAATCGTTTACTCGCAACAATTGTTGAAACGGTCATATTAATTTTTACGCGTCCAAGGATTAAATGGTTTCTCATTTATTTTCTTTGTTGTTTCACTTTTTCGCTTATCTATTAAAAATGTCGTTCAATGCAGGTGCGGATTCTCATTTCCACTCGTCCTTATGCGCCTTCGGCTTGGGTCAACAAACCGGAACTCGTAAATAAATGACATACATCCCGCACTTGTATCGAAATTTACGATTATAATATTAGGTTAAGGTGTAATCTAGTGCTATGCAAAGAGCCATGTATCGCTACCTACGACCGGCTGCATATTGAAGAAACTAAAATCTCTATTATGAGGCAGTCTTATAAAATGTTGTGTATGTTATAAATATACCTGAAGTATTGAGAAAGGTTTCTTAGGACTCGGTATGTCCTTGGCAGTTTTCTTCTCAGGCTCAGGCGGGCTCTTAGCAGTGTCAACATGAGTTTTGTTACTACCTTCTTCTAACAAACTGGACATGGTTCTTGAGCAAAGATTGGCTTTGATAATACTTGTTCTGTTTACTGTAACGTTTAATTCTTCTTCAATTTCATTTTTGTTTTTCTGGAAAGAAAAAAACAAAATATGATTAAAAGTAGGTCTTAATACGTCAAATTCGAGACATACTATATAAGCCAAATGAAGCACTTGATAATATTTAAGTTTTGTTATATATTTAACTTTGATATTTCAATATTTTTTTACAATAAAGCCATCTCATCTATTGTCAAACTAGCAACACATTTATTTTATCAGACAAGTCTTAATTAACAAGAATAATTTTATTTAGTCTTTTAATATTTTTAAAAATGTTTCATATAGAAAAAACACTTATCCCTTAAGATTGTACTGTAAAAGGAAAAATGAAAAGTCTAGAATAAATTATTAGGGTTCACATATTTGTGGAGCATTCACCCGGTATGATCAGTAGTCATCGTGAGTACTCATACCGGGTGAATGCTTTTTTCACGAGTATTTGATGTTTGTATGTCTATTTAGTACGGATATTTATATAAATAAAAGATACCCTAATAGAGAAGAATATATAGTAACATGTATATACATATTACTATCTACATTATTCCATAATCTAGTATTCATAGCACAAGCTCTTAATGATGTTTAAATTCGGCTAGATAATAGGTGACTCTCAGAAATTATTATTATATTGAGAGATCGCATGGTCGATTCTCGGGGGATATCCTGAGGATATATATTTTTTTCCAAGCTCAGATATCTTCATAATTATTTGAATAGTTCTAAATTATTTATAACAGAGTTATTGGCTGTTAGTTTCAACAAGAAAAGTTTCGTACCATTTGCCTCAAGAACATTTCTCTTTCATGCCTTTGTTTCCGCCACTGCTCCTCCGATTCAAATTCTTCCTCTTGTGTATCAGCTAAGTCCAGTATTGTCCCGTTTTCTTCTTCTCCGTCTAATAATAGAACGTTGTTGAATAATTCTAACCAGCACAATACACAAGCGAGTATTGAGGGAGGAGAAGTCAAATTTTAAACGAATCTGGACATAGTTTATATATGTGTCCGATTTTATCAATTCCTTATTTATAAACCGTACCTGATTGGGTAGTCAACAGTACATAATATGACTATTGTAGATTTTGAGATAAATAAATAATGATGACAGTACGTACATATTGTTAAAAATGATTCAGCAAAATGTATTATGTATGACAATAATTTTCAAACAAAATGGATTGTAGATGAGTTTATTTTTATTAGGTGTACAGTATCCGTATATATGATAACATTATGATAACATTATATATATGATAACATTATGTACGTTAAAAATGAAAAAATAATTGCTTACTTTTCCAAAGCGTAGTGATTCTCATAGCTTTAATACTAAGAATAAAATTATGTACCTGCATTTCGCCACCGGAATTTCCGTTGTCTTCCTCCAGCACCTAAGTCACCGTCTTCAAATAGCAGCTCCTGAATTAATCTAACTTCGCGTTTGTCTTGATCTAACACGTCCCTCCTGGAAATTTTACAGATGAAGATTACACACATAAAATAGGGATAAAATAAAAGATACTTCTGATAAATAGGGATAAAATGTTTTGAAAAGGGACTTGCAAATAAGCCAATCTATTCGCCTTCAGGTGCCAATATACATATTGTACTTCATGTACATTTGAGCTAGCGACTCTCCCAGGATGTGGGTATCGTCGCACATCACGTCCCCGATCTATCGAGCTCAGACGTTTACAACGTCTCTGCATACTATAACTTAGATGTGATGGTGTCGTCGTCTTGCTGGTCTTCGTCGTCCTCTGAAGTTTGTGTATACTTTAACTTACATGTGTATCTGTCCCAGCTCTCTCTGCAGCTGGCCCTGGTTGAAGGCGTCGTCATCGCCCGCCTCTCGTTCCATGCGGTCGAGGCCTGCCTCGTCTTCGTCACCGGAACCAATCCACTCGTCTTCAGACGTCAATTCCGCTTCTTGTTCGAAGAATTCAGTAGCTTTTCGTTTTTTCTTTGGGTATTGGGGTTTTATTTCTATCTGTAGTGTATATATATATAAAATTAATTACAATGCCCAAATATATATCAACATTTCCATTGATAATAGCATAGATAAAAGTATAGTTTATGTAGAATAAACGAATGTAGAAAGAAACGAATTATTATTTATTTATTTTTCTATTTCTCTCCTGTTTAGGGAGGATTCCTCAACATGCGGGTTGGTAATCAAGCATGGAGGTTGGTTGGTCGAACGATAGATAGTACTCGCCAGTGATTATACAAACATATAATCCGACGATTTGGTGGTAATTTTTGTGATAAAAATAGATTATCATAAAATTTTCAATAACTGTGGAAAGACACATTCTGACTAATTGGCAGGTGGCAGTTATTTGTATTTATTATCATTTTATGTAGATTTCTATAAGAAAATAGTTTTTGCTATTGTAAAAGTTGTTTTATAATGTCATGATTGAGGATGATCGTTGAGGACACAATAGTTACCTCATTTTCTTCGGAATCATATTCTATAAGTTTTTCTTCCTCATCATTATTAATACTGTCATTCTCAGACAGGGATCCTTCTCCGTCGGGTTCACTATAGTCAGCTTCGTCATCTAAAATGGTAACAAATATAAACTGACTTAATTATGAATGAATTAAGAAAACTGTAGTCTATTAGATTTAATATGATTACCTGAAATTTGTAAAGCTCGTTTTTCCGGTTTTTTCTTTTTAAGCTTTTTTCTTCTCTTTTGTTCAGTGTTCACAGAATTCTCATTCATTTCATCTTCAGAGTCAATAACAAACTTTTTTTTTAATTGTGTTTGAACCATATTATTTTCGTTCTCCTTGTTTTGACTCTTAGCTTCAACGAAATATTTCAACGGTCTGGATGTTTCAGGCTCATTCAATTCATCCAAAATTGATATCAATACATTACTTTCCAGCTGTTTTTCTTTGTCATTATATTCATTCTTTTTTTGTGTAATATTTATTTCGTCTACTTTAGAATTATTTAACGTTAAGTCTTGAGTCATATCAGTACTGGTACCGTCATTTTCATCAATTTGTGATAAAAATTGATTATCATAAAATTTTCCAGTGCACATATCTAAAACATCTTGGCCAATTATCTGTGATTGTGATTGGGACTGTGAAGGTTGAAATTCAATGAAATTTTGAGAAAAGCTCCCAGAGCACATTCCCACGACAGCGTCTAAGTTATCCTTTAAAAAAGAATGTTTTTTAAATGTAACATAATTCATTCATCCTACATATTGCGTATAAGAATACACTAAGAACTTAATAATAATAAGCTAAAGGTCAACTTTCAGTATACAAAGATAATATAATATAAACATAACTATCAAATATGTTCTATAAATAATAAAAAGAAAATATTCAACAATTACACATACATCAAATGGCTGAGTTTCAGATATAACGCTAAGTTTCTCTGGTCCATTTTGGTCTAAATCCATGTTATTTTTAAATGCAGTATTTGAATTTAAAATTGAAAATGTTTGAGATCCTAAGTCGGCATCTTCACTGCTGTTTTCTATAATTGGATTAACAACCTTATCTGTTAAACTTTTATCAGAACTTTCTTGGCTTGTAAATAACTCTTCAGAAATAGTTGACGGAACTTGAGCTAACTGAAGTACATCATCTAAAATATAGACAGAATTATTATGATATATGATTTATAGTTTTATTTATAGACAATCTTAAATGTTATCACATTAAATATTACCTTGTGACTCGGTGATTTCATTGGGTATATTTGTCTTAACTATATTCGCATTATTAGATTCTTGTGAATCTGCAGATTCAATTGGTTTATCGGGTACATTACCAACTTCCGCAACTTTACTTTTTTCATTGCATGGATTTAATAGTGACTTTAAATCATCCAAGTTTTTCGTTTTATCTTCTGTAATTGATTTAAGGGATTTATCAACTAAATTTAGTGTTTCTTCATCATCCGAATCTTCGAAAGCTTTCAAGATTCTGCCTTTTTTAGGTTTTAAATCAGCATCGGCTTCGGATTCTGAAGATTCGTCTTCTTCGCTAGTATATTCTTCTTCCTCTTCACTTTCAACAGCGTTTTGTTCAATGTATCGTGTAGCATCATTTTCATTACCACTTGTTTTGTTGCCATTTTGTATAATTTCTTCTTCTGATTCTTCAGCTTCGTCTTCAAGTAACGGATTCTTTTTTCTTGGTTTATCTTCAATTAAGACATCATCTTCGAGTAATTCTTCTTCGCTGTCTGTTAATGATTCTTTATAATCAACTGTCTGTTCTTCCATTTTGGCACAATTTTTTCCATAATCATCTTCAGCATCGTAATCGTCACCTCTGATAGAGTCTGGTTCATTCGGCTGTTTTTCATTTTCGAGGCGCTTAGCCCACTCAAGAGACCTCTGTTCTGCTATCTGGTCTTCAAGTTCCTGTTTAAGTTTTATATGTTGTGTACCAGGTTTTTGCCTAGAAAAAGATATAAAATAAATAATTTAGACTTTAATAAAATTGTAAAAGTCAAATTATTCTAAAACTGTGTCAAATTATTACATTACGTGTTACAAGGATTTATATCCTTTTCATTGGACAGTACAGTTTAATCTGTGAAGTACCCACACATGAAATGCAATAAATATGTAAACATTTTATTAATATTTTAACTTCCTTCTCAGATGCTGCAATGAATCAGATGCGACTGACACGGATTTCTAATGTGCAGTTATGGGGGAAGGGAGATGTAAAGAAATTGTAGAGAATTCAATATAAACCTTTTCTCTCTTCCTCTTTCCATTTCCTCTGGGGTTTTCATTTGGGCAAAAAATGTAAATCTCTGTTTCAATAATTCCACACCAGTCAGTTTCTTTGGTGCCACAGAATTACTACCATCTAAATCAATTATCATTCCTGGACCACCTGTCAATTTTGGTTTTGCCCCAAATAAAGGAGCATCTGTAATGAGAACAGGAGAGTTTATATTCATATCCAGATATCAATGATAGTAAAAGAAAAGTTTAAAAATTTTTTATTTTACTTATAAGCAAGTATAATAAAAACAAATATACTTATATGTTAAATATATAAATTTAATTCATCAATATCAATTTAATATAATTTTTAATAGTACTTTACTACCTTTTAAAATTTCTGATTTCTCAATTATGCTATCTATATCTTCACTATTTATATCATCCATGTCTGCATCATCATCAGGAAAACCATCTACTATTTTTTTCTCAATTTCTTTGTTTGGACTATTGTTAACTTTTTCTATGTGAGATTCTGGATAACTTTGTATCTCATGTAACTTCATTATATCAATTTCTGTATCATCATATTGCCAAGATATTAGTTGACTATCTTTTTCACTATTATTAGTATTTTTTGAATGTGTATCATTATTGAATTTTCTTTGAAACTCAAGTTGCTCAGTCATGACTCCAGTATTTGTAGGGATTGATCCAAGTTCTTCAATACAGTTATTAAAATCTTTAATAATAGATTCAGTTTTCAAAAGATTTTCTTTGTTTCCTTCATTACACTTAATTTGTGAGCCACTGTTTATATTAATAATATTTTCTGATTCATGCACAGTCATTGTTTCTTCAAGGGAATCATTATTGTCAGAAGCATATTGATCTTTAGATTTATCATGATTAAGAAAATTATTATCATCACATGAGATCTCTTGATTGTCAGCATTACTTTTTAGTGTTCTATGAGACTTTATGTAATTTTCAGACATCAAGCTAGAGGTATGGATGTTGGTTTTTTCAAATCCTTCTATGGTTTTGGATACACTGAGTGCTGTTTTGACCTCAGAATTTATTTTATCAGTGTCTAAGCTCAAAGTATTTACGTTTAAAACCGTCAACTTATCTTGATCATTAAGCTTACAAGTATCAATAGAAATGAGCTCATCTTTAGGTTCATCATCATCTGTGTCACTCTTACATAATTCCATAATTTCTTTTTGTCTTTGTTCTAACAATAGTCTATAATAATAATCAGATATATTTACTTACTTCCAACAATTATTATAATATATTGTTGAGACGAAAATACAACATTAAATAAAAACATTCATTATATTATTACAAAGAAATTTTTAAATTAACAGCACTTGATAATTTGCACAACATTTACTGTATAAACAGTCAGTGTTTTTTTTTAAATTTAATGTTGTATTGTGGTCTTAATACTATATAATATTTTTAAAATCAGACTCAATATGCAATTGTTTTATTTTTAAACAGGTATAAAAATTTTCGTAATTCTATATTTTATGTGTTATATTACAAATTATAAACCTTATTCCCCAGCACCTGTATCTGTTCACTTTAAACTCAAAAACTATTGCACAAATTTTCAGGCGGTTTTCACTAATAGAGGAAGATGAACCTTTTTTTTTGTCAAGGAGAAATCTGTTTACGGACCTACACGTCACTGGCTAAGTGTGTGAGACTCACCTAGTGCCTCATCAAAGTGGCACTGGGAATACCCACTAAAACTCCGCAGTAACTAGGTCATATCTCCGCAGTAACTAGAATACATACCTTGGGTGCTATGCCCATGGAGCTGGACACTAGTGTTTAGGTATAGTTAACTTGGTTTTTAGATTTTTTACTTTAAAGGTAAAAAAAGAGAGATTTTAAAAATATTCTAAAGTAATACACATTGAAAATGAATAACTTACGCATATTTTCTTAGTTGTTCCCCATTCATTTTTAAAGGTAATGCTTTTCCATCTGATGATAGTGCTGGTTTTCTTCTACTCATGATGTCTTTAAGACGTAATGCTTTAGGTCTATGATAGGGTAAGGAAACTTCTTTTTCCCTTAACATACGATTTGATTCACTTTTGATCTTGTGCATATTTTCCAAAGCTTGTTTTGCAGACATCTGGAATAGTCAATACAAAAAATAGTAGTTATATAATTCTTGTATTCTTTCATAATTTTATGAGGTTTTCCGTTTCTTCAGATTCTAGAGTAAAACGCATGGCTCAATTTATATTGTTACTAGTTTAAATTTAATTATTTTATTATTAATTTTTATAGTTACATGATACTGCAAAATAATTTCTTCGTAGAAACTTATATTATTGTCTACGAACAAATTATTTTGCAGTTTCTATAATTTTGACAAATGGCAAATAAAAAAGCTTTATACATGCCTCTTTTGATTGAATAGTTTACAAATGGGTTCCTTTAAAAGAGGTGTGAAAAAGCATGCAAGCACTTTTTGGGCCGGCAAGGTGATGGTGGCTAGGGCAGTATATCACATGCTTCACTAGCTATCTTCACATGTGGAGTCGTCTACAACTTATCAACAGATGGTGTCGAGTCATTTGCTGAGCTTTTTATAAAAATAAAAAATAATAAAATTATTGTACTTACCCTCTGAGGCTTAGGAGATATTGGTATTGTATGTTTCTGTTGTTTCTTAGATTTTAGATTTTGTTTTACTTGATTAGTTTCTTCATCTGAAGTGTCAGGTTCACAAATTGACATACTAGCACTTTTTCGTATTTGGATTATCTGAAATGTTTGTATTCAACTTTTAAAAGGAATATGATACGAACTTTTAGACTAGCCGTGTACTGAACAGTTAAACTATAATAAACCAGAATTTATGAATAAACTTGTAAATATTTATTGTTCAAACACTATTATAGAGGTTGGATGGAAGAGATATTAAATAAGTAACCTACATTTAAAACAAAAAGCATAATGAAAGAAAAACTACATTCTGAAAGTGATTCTAAATAACATTTAGTTATAAATGAATAAATAAAATTCCTGTTTGTTTAAAATTTTAGAAAACTTAAACCCTGTAATACAGTTACCTGTTTAATTTTGTTGATGGATGTTTCTTCACTAGAACTTTCAGATTCTTTATCAGAGTTTTCATTGAATAAATTTTCATTACTTATGGTTTCTTTTGATTGATCTACACCCTTTTCTCTTGAATGGAGCAAACTCTTGAACCTTTCTTTTAATTTGTTCCTTTTATTATTCATCCTATTTTGTTGCTCCACATTTTTAGTAACCATATATCTATCTGTGTTTGAGTCAGTGTCAAGAGATTTATAGTCAGATGAAATATTCTTTTCCCTTAAAATTTCTTGTGAATCAGAGTCAGAGTTGTCATTAGCAATAGTTTTTAACCGTGTTTTAACCAAGTTATTTTTTAAAATATTTGAAAAGTCATCATCGTCACTTTCACTATTACTTTTTGAATTTGTTCTGGTAAAAATATTAACATTATTATGTTCTCCAGGTTTCTCCAAATCACTGTCACTATCCGAAAATCTTTGGATACACTTTCTGACCTTTTTTATCGACGTCCCACAGTCCTCATCATTATCATCACTCGGTTCAAAATGAGTGTGATTATCATTTAATTCCTGTTGCTTTACCAATGATTTCCCTGAAGGTGTAACGCCTTCTTGTAATGTAGACATTATCTTATACTGAACCGTACAATATTTAAACTTTTCCAACTTTAAAACATTACTACTTAAGAATAATAAATACCATACATTTTAGATATATAACTGTCAACACTAATAACACTGAAATTATTTTAATTTTAGGAATTTTAAGATCAAGTATTATACTTGCTTAATAATAATCGGTATTGTAACGAAAAAATCACAATCCACTAAGAATTAAACAATTAAATGATAGGTTAATAAACATAATTGAAAGAATGACAGACCAAACAAAATGAAAAAGGGAATTTCGCGCCTTACATATTTTTTTACTCTTTTATTTCTAAATTTCTTCTTAATTCAAGGAAAGCAATGGAAGCCGCAGCCAATACAGCCATGTCTTACGTAGATTTTATCTTTATTTTAGGCTCTGGGATACGGGTGCATCGTATAACTTTACCCTATGAAGTTTTTAGTAGCTAATTGTAGGGCCCCACCATATTGTTAATAACTATGAGAACATTTTTAAAATGGAATACAATGAATACGATTAAATGATGCGCTAATGATAATGAAATGATATAATGCTGTAAAATAAATGAACTTACCATACAAATTAATGAATGGAATTGAAACTCTCACGCAAATCACTAGTCAATGTTGAAGATGTATTTCATTTATCGCACGATTCTCCCAATTACAGGAAGGGCAAAGGAAACTGAAGCTTATACAGCCATATTTTACATAGTTATTTCTTTATTTCTGGCTCTACGATACCGGTCTACTACAACACACTATAAACACCCAATTAAATCTACAATTATGCAGTTAAAGATCTGTGCCTAAACCGAGAACTGAAATTGGTGGCGATTCCGTTGTCACAAACAAGGCTAAACTTAACTATATTTAGCTTTAGTGCTGTCAGATCGTGTTCTCTATTCTATAACGGACTAAATGATAGGACTAAACCTAATCTTAATCTAACAGGATTCAAGTTATTTTAATAACTTGATATTTTTAAGAATTTCAAGTGCAGGAAATTTATAACATGCGATAGGTGTATTGGACTAGCCATTCTGGGTTGCAATACAGCTTTGTATATATAGTTTGTAAGGAAAAATAAATCATTCATTCATCTGGCAATTGCGATTCATTCCACACCAACCCAACATATAAATAGATAAAGAAGTAAACGAGTGTATTAACGTGTGTAAGAGTATACAAATATCAAAATATTCTAAAAAGGAATTATGAACAAATGTACGGGACTATTTTAGGGCAAATTTCGTTAACGTTTTTGCTTTAAACTTAAAACAATCTTAATAGTTCTTCCTTTAATGAAGTCCACATTTTAAAAGATCTAAAAGTAGAAATTTTTATAACATACTTACGTTTAGTGTTATAAGCGACATCTATGTGCATTAAAATAGACGTTACTCAATTTGTATTGAATCATTTGTTATTTAGATATCACTAAAGAAAAAGTGCAATAGTCAATATTCTTAATAAGATGAGAAAGAATATATAAACGATACACTCTAGCTAAGGACTAAAAATAAATAATATGAAAGATTTTATTAGGTTGGATTAATTTTGATTATGTTGCAACTGAATCGCCACTATTGTCCAAATTTTTGAAATAACAAATTTTTGTACTCTATAAAGGGAAAGGGAAAGGAATTTTAGCCTAATCAACCACAATTTAAAAATAAATATAGCCTAAAATGAACAAAGAAATTACCAAAATTACACCGGTTTTGGAATTCCGGTTTAAAATATCGCTTTGGATTTTTTATAATATTCTAGTGTTATTATTGGTATTATTGTTATTACGAAAAAATGTTGTTATATGTTGTAAGAGCATATTGTATATGGACCTGAGGGAATAGACATAACTATAGTGAGATTGAATGAGGAATTATATTATATTATATTGACTACAACAAAAAAGAACTACATTTAAAACATATTTTTTTCAAATCTGTTGCCTAGACATGATACATTTCGATAATCACCATCGAATTACTAACTAAAAATGTATATTAGTTGATAATTACGCTCGATAGCTAAGTGATGGTCCTCGTAGAGGAGTATTATATTCTTTGGTGATGGTCAAATCCCATAAATATTTATATTTAGCGATTCTGTTTGGCTTGGTAAATAAAAATATAAATTTTTAAAAGGAACAATAATTTATAAATGTAAATTCACACAATTAATTTATAATTGATAAAAGTCAATAAGTCTTCCAACTACCATTTTAACACTAGATTTTTATTTAAACTTAGAGAATTACTAGTTTACATCTACAGAGTAATCAGGAGCTTCTTTCGTCTTAGGCATGTCACAAATAACAGCTTCTGCAGTAGTTAGCAACGATGCTACGCCACTAGCATCAATCAAAGCTCTTTTCACTACTTTAGTTGGATCTATTATGCCTTTTTCAATCATATTAACGTATTCATTATTTATTGCATCATATCCAAAATTATCCGCCATATGTTCTACCTTAGAAACGACAACAGCTCCATCAAATCCAGCATTTTTAGCAATAGTCAAGCAGGGGGTTCGTAAAGCTTTTTTTACAATAGTTATACCAATAGCTTGATCCTCATTAGCAGCCTGTAATTTATCTAAAACAGGTATACACCGGAGAAGAGCTGCTCCACCTCCAGGTACTATACCTTCTTCAACTGCTGCTTTTGTGGCGTTTAAAGCATCATTAACTCTATCTTTCTTTTCATTTACTTCAACTTCACTGCAACCTCCTATTAGCAACACTGCTACACCTGATTGTAAACGAGCCATACGATCTATAAGCCTTAACTTATCATAGTCTCCTGTAGTTGAAAGTAGTTCTTCTCTTATATCTTCAATTCTTTGTATAACGTCTTGTTTATTACCTTGTCCTTTTAGTAGAATCGTAGAATCTTTTGTAATTACTACTTCGCCGACTCTGCCTAAACTCTCCAAACGAACATCTTCAAGCCTTATTAAAGTAGGATCATCCTCGAAAACAACTCCACCAGTAGCGATAGCGATATCCATTAATGAATTTTTTCGATAATCTCCAAACCCAGGAGCTTTAACTGCTACCACAGGGAGGCCAATCTTTAACTTATTAATAATTAAAACGGACAGAGGTTCACCATCGTAATCCTCAGCTATTATAACCAAAGGCTTCTTCTGCTCGTTGGCGATTTCCAAAGCTGGTAGCAATTGTTGCACAGTAAAAATTTTCTTCTGAGAAAGCAAAACTAAAGCATCATTATATTCGACTTTTGGTGCTTTTGTGGAGTTAATAAAGTAAGGTGAAACATAACCACGGTCAAATTTCATGCCTTCAATTATTTCCATTTCATCTGTCAATGTTTTACCATCTTTAACTGTTATAACACCATCTTTGCCTACTATATTCATAGCATTTGCTATTAATTTACCAATAGATTTATCTCCATTAGCTGATATTATAGCAACTTGTTCTATTTCTTCAGTAGTACTTACAGGTTTTGAAATTTCTTTTAATCTTTCCTTTACTGCATCAACCGCTAACATTACACCTTTTCTAATTTCAATAGGATTAGCTCCTTTAGACATTTTCTCAAAACCTTCCTTAGCAATGGCCCGGGCTAATATTGTTGCAGTCGTTGTACCATCTCCAGCTTCCTCGTTAGTTTTGTTAGCAACATTTTGAACTAATTTAGCACCAATATTTTGGAACTTATTTTTTAGTTCAATACCTTTTGCAACGGTCACACCGTCTTTAGTTATTTTAGGTGGTCCAAACGGTTGTTCCAAAATAACATTACGTCCTTTAGGCCCCATTGTAACAGCAACAGCATCAGCTAAAATATCAACTCCTTGTAGCATGAGAGATCTCACATCGGGCCCGAATCGTACATCTTTTGCGTAGTCACGTATTTGGATAAATTGTTTTTTGTTTTTTATATATTTTAGATAATTCTGGACTCTATGCATTATTTCTGTCAAAAACCATATAATTTTAGAAATGGATAATTAAATAATTTTTTATATCAGTGCACAGACTAGTAAGTCAAGTAAGTCAATTAAAACATTAAGAGAAGTTTCGTAATTCAAATTTGGAATATGTATGACACGTTCTATTGAGTAAATTGTAAGCAAGTGATTGACATAAAAGGCCACTTAAGGGTTACGTTCACAAAGCGCTTACAGACAGAAAGTAGATGGAAATCAGTCGTGCGCGTTGAGTGTTGTTGTGGTCATTGTCTGAATCTAAATCTTAAAGGAATTTTTAGGAATCATTTCATCGTAATCATTAACATAACATTCTATTGTCATATCATTTTATCGTTATTTGCATAAAGCATTGGGTTCCATTATCAAAAATATTTCTTGTAAGTCATTAACAAAAACAAAAAGGCAATATAAGTCGTTACAAAGGTGTCCCGGACCCAGAAATAATGAAATATTCACATAAGATTTGGCTGTATAGGCTTTAGTTCTTTTGCTTTGCATATAATAGGGAAAATTAATAAATATAATAACAAATTTCCGTTGGGTTTTGAATGATTATATAAAAGTGCCTAAAATTCATAAGTGAGAGGAGCGTTATATTCTTTACTCATAAGTTCCCCATACTTATAATATACTTACAGAGTACTTATTAGATATTTACCATTGCCATTATCAACTTACTTACCTACTTATTAGATACTACGTATACTGTTTGCTTTTAAGCTTGAAATCTAACTAAAAAATTTTTGTTAGGGGTTTTCGTAAAATTTGGTGTACAATTTTTTATTTTACTTAAAATTAATTTTATTTCTAAATTGCTGCGTTTAAACCGTCCGGTTTTTATATTCAATATGAGCACAAATAGCCACAAATATAAACCGGTTATTATTAATTTAAACATAGGAGATCAACTCACATCAGTTTCATGTGGGCATATTGTGGTTGAATTAATAAAATTCCTAGTATATCAAAGGTTACAAATACCGTACACATATCAATGGTTAAAGCAGATAGTGACTAGGAGAAAAGGGAATGATCATGACGAACAGAAAGATAGCTTTCATTCAGAAAGACACTTCAGAGTTGCATCACTTGCTTTAGAAAATTTAGACTTTATTCTCAAGGTGAATAGAATTAGACTTCAAATAATAGTTTGATATGTTTACTAAAACAAAATTTTTTATGTTCTTGATATCTTTAATATGAAATGTTTTCATTTGCAGAGTTTACTTCAAGAAATAGGTGGTCCTTCTATTCCTGAAGAAATATGCATAGTTTTGGGGGCTACACCAGTGACTTGTAAGGAAGTTTACAGACTGATAATGCCTACTGTTTGTCACAAACCACAATGTCATTCTCCAAATATTGCAAATGATCAGAAAATACAGCGTAATGTATTCAGGTATTTTAATTATATGATTGGTCTCTTATCATGATAAGTAAAATTAAATTTAAATTAAACAAATATAGCAAAACCTTCAAAGAAGACACTGAGTACATATTAAAATTATGATTAATTATTTAATTATTTTATCCTTATAGGACTTTGGTAACATCAGAGACATTGAGCCAAGTGTTCTTTAGCTCGCTGCCACCAACAAATTTGTATGTTTTCATTAAAAAGAAAAACATAGAAAATCAAGATGTACTAAATACTGACAATTTCACTTTAACAAGTGGCTGCAGGATACCAAGGAATTCTAAAATAATAGTAATGGATTTTCGATGTCAAACTTCAGAAAATATTTCTTGCTGCAACAATTTTCAAATATTTGGTGATGTGATAAGCCAAAATTTGGAAAGTTTGCAAATTAATGATTCAAATGATGGTGATTATAAAGATTTCAATGAAATTGAATCAACAGATGACATGAGATGGTATCAATCATCATATGTAATGAAAGGGTTCAAAGACTGCGTAGTTAATGGAACTTCGGTCACAAGTACCTGGCTGGCATCTTAGCATGTAAGTTCAATTGTGTTTTGTAGACCAATTATTATTTTTATATTAAAGTTACTGCCAATTGCTCAAATATTAAATGACTGATTTGCATTTAGTTATCCATTAGAATCATTTTAAAAATAGATAATTGTGTAAATTCAATAACAAATAATTACTATACAAATCATAAGTTATTTTTTAAATGGGCAATTCATTTATTTGCTTATTCAAAATATTTTAAATACGGCTAATTTTATGAATTAACAAGCAATAGATATTCAGTAAAAATCATATTGCATTAGTTGAATTATATTTTATGTTATAGGGTTGTTCATATCACATTTACACATTGTTGATTGTTAATTAAATTTTGTTATCTATTGATTTCATTTCTGTGCCATATCTTAGTATATGCAGTAGTATATTAGTTGAATAATTATATATTAATTGAAATAAATTTACTGGTAATAAAGTTATGAAGATAAAACAAGTTTTTAATTATTAAACATAATAACATTACAATAAAAAAATTATGATTTGATTAACTGCACTTCACCGACACCATTACCAAAAATATCTCGTTCCCTATTAACCACACACACTTCCTTTAAAGAACTACTTATGGGTCTTATTGTACAATTTCTCCACTCATCGCAATTCCGAACTGCTTCATTGAACTCTACAATTAAATTAGTCCTACCTCCATTAGGACCAACAACATAGTCACACCTAACAAACTTTTTTACCATATCTGTCATACAGCATTCTAGGAGCTCATAATACTCCAACCAAAATTCTTTTGGAACATGTTTTAATTTCACTCCAATAATTTTACTAAGGATTCCCGTGATATAAAGATCATCTATCCAGAAGTATGGGTGGTATATTGATTCATCACAAAGTTTTTTAGCAGTAATGGATGTAGTAATGTAGTACCACCCTGACAAGTAGGCAGGATATTTGTTTCCTTTAAACTCATCTTGTGTGACATACCATTTGTTTTGTTTACTTCTTTTTGGAATTGTGTTGTTTAACATATAACCCAGTAGCAGGTCTTGTTGTATACCCAAGTTTAAAAGTAATTTGTATGTACTTTCTAAATTGAAGACAATATCATCGTCAACTTTTAGTATGTAAAGTGGCTTACATACTTCACTTATCCACTTCAAACCCATCAAGTGTTTGAATGTTAGATTTCTATAATTTTCAATAAATGAACCTTGTAATATGTCATTGAAAATGCTGTGCTCATTTTCTATTGCTGCTTGTGTTATGTATCTGAAATATTAAACCTTTTAATAATAAAAATTCAATATTGTTAGTTAAACTAACTGTTAGTAAAACAGAACTGCTCTACAATTTATAAGGCATAATTACATTATAATCTTTTATTGTTTTATTTGTACTTACTGTTCATTAGGAGGTATTTTTGCTAATAAAAATATTCTGGAAGCATTCATAGATTTCAAAAGATCTTGTGGCATTATTTGTCTATGAGCACTCCTTAGTTCTACATGACTAACATATGAAGTTACTATTATGACAAAGTAAGGGCTTTCTGTAAAAAAGTAATATTATTGATATAGTTTTATGCCATTTCTCTTTTTATAAGATTAAATACCTAAATAAGTCATAAAATTAAATAAAAATCTCTGAAAGCTTTTAAAACTTACTTTCACAGAATATTTTAGATGGTGACAATATATTACTCTTCATAAAATAATTATATTTTTTTTCTACAAACAGTGTATTGTTCACTTCATTATTGGTGCTCCACAGTATCCAGATGCATAAAGACACGGAAGCTAAAACTAGAAAAGTTGCAAACTTTTTCTGCATTTCACTACCTTATCTTCATTACTTATTATTGATTCTAATTTTATAGTGAAAAAATGTCGTTTACTATTTGTGCATCATTTGGTCTTGAAAAAATATAAACTATAGTTACAGTTATTTATATAAAATGTACCTACTCAGTTTAATAAACAAGACAACAAATCGATAGAAAAAATAGATAGATTACTAATGATGTGTAGGTATAGATTATACTTTAATCATTGATTATTATATATACAGAATGAACAAAATGTTCTTGTTTGTATGAATCAGAATAATAATTGATTTTGGATGTTTTAATGGGGCATTAGTTTGGTCACATTGGTGGAGTGAAGTGAAAGTTCCTCCTACCTTAAGTTATAATAAACGTCAATACTTTAGCAAGGAAATTTCTACTCTTCAATGACGTGTTAGAGCTTAAATTTGTACAAAGTAGCATTTAATCGTTCCGTTTCACGTGCTGCCTTTCTTCTGTTGAAAATTATTACTATTATATAGATTGCTTTATAAACTGCAGGAATATATATATATATATATATATATATATATATATATATATATATATATATATATATATAGAAGAAAATAACGGAAATATTCTCAAACAAATTCCTATTCCTGCAGTTTATAAAGCAATCTAGACTCAAGGACATATTCTTACTAAGCTTTGCTCCGGCATGGAATATTTGGGATAATAGCGCCTGTCGCAAATATATGAGCAATATTTTGCCCCAGTATTTGTTGTTCAACAGAACAAGCAAAGGCCAGGCGTAAAAAAAGTTAGTCAATTTTATTTTGGATATTTTTACAACAAATTTCTGTTTTTCATCTTGTAGTTTGTTCTTTGGATGTGGTGTCCAAATAGCTGATATCAAGTTGAGCGAGACCTAATACATATTACATTATTTGGACAATGTGATGATAGATGTGTGGATATAAATAAATATAACACAGATAGGTATTAACGATTGGTTTAAATGGGTAAATAGGTAGTATAAGTTTAATCAACTGTGGAAAGCATTGTTAATGGTAACCTACTGCATATCTTAAAGTAATATACTAGAATTCTTTCTTTAAAATGCATATAGGTATGCTGATGCGTCAACTTACAGAATGTACACTTGTCGCTTTTATCATTAATAATGAGTCGTTATCATGTCCGCCTACCGCGACGCGAGTTGCAATCGCAGGCGCAGGAAGTTCAGTAGCTTGAGGGTATAGCTCGTGGCATCGCGTCACTTGCGTACGCGCCGATACCGCGCATGTTAAATATCGTAATAAAAACTGACAGCTTATTGAGCGTAATCATGGATCCGACAGTATACAGCAGCGGTGATGCCTTGACAGCGAAAATAGTATCAATGGTGTGCTTATTAGCAATATCGATGAGTGTGGGTTTGATACCGATGCTTATATCTTTAAAATTTGACTGGCTTACGAAAAAAAGTGATGGGGATCTACGATCAAATAACAGACTTGTGATGGGGCTCCTAGCTTTCGGAGGGGGCGTGCTGTTCTCGACCACTTTTATGCACTTACTGCACGAGGTCGATGCGAACATTGACATACTCCAAGGTGAGGTATAATTTATAATGAGAAATAGTCCCTCCTTTTAAAATGATAAGAAACAGACAATTGCCCGTAGGACTTTATAGAAACAAGGACTAGGATTAGGTAGTTGGGATGCTGATAAATGATACAGGCACAGAGATGAAGAGAATAGATGTTCTAAATTTAAATTAAAAAAGTAAGTAAGTTAAGTTTACCATTTGTCTGATGAATAAAAAAGGACATAAAATTAGCATAAATACCTAAAAAAGGGTATATCAGAAAAAAGGTGAAAACAGCAAATATTGTAACAAAGGTTTTGGGGTTCCGCGTTTTATCCGTGAGTGGAGTAAGTGCCATGGTTTTTATTTTAATCTTTCAAAAAATAGTTATAATTATCGGTTAATGACTTCAAGGATATAATAGTCATTAGCACCTAAAGTTATATTCGACGAAGCTCTATTCTGCAATACACTGAATAACTTAGGCCTGCTTTTTGATATCAATTAGTCTTGGACTTCGCGCTTGCGAGAAATATTATTACTATTAATATGCATTAGTTGTGTTGACGGATTTCAATAAAACAAAGTTTTGAACTTAGATTATATTAATACACCACATAAACTCATTAAAGGTTTAAAGTAACACAATTTCAATATCTATATTAAATTTTCATGTCCTAAAAATTTCCTGCCTCTTTGTCTGCACTGATTGTCATATTATTTCGCATGGAAAAAAGTTTTATTAATAATTTTTTCTATACATAATTTTATCTGCAATACCTTAGGGTCAGCTTGCATTACCGCAGAATCGAAGCGAAACGTTAACGCTTCGCGAAAGTTTAATATCGAATTCATAACGAACTTATTATCTAATTCTCGAATTAGATAATAAGTTCGTTCAGGTTAATAATTATTTGGGAAAGAGTGGCAACACACCTACACACATGAATGTGCTCAGCGGAAATGCTTCCCCGTGTATTTTTGAATAAAATGTATATCAAATTATTAACATGTGTCAAATTATTAGCATGTTGGTAAGGATTAGGAGGAGTCTATATGTGAAGAAAGCTTACGCATTTATAGGCATACTGCCTAGCCACTTCCGGCGCTCCTTGTTAGACCAAAAATTAAGTATCGTTTAAATGTGGGATATAACTTGAGGTCAAAGTTTCTCAAAGCCATTGGTAATTTTACGTAACCACACTTACGTCCTGGTGGGGTCAGTTCTATTAACAAATTCGCTTTAATCAAAACAACTGCAACTTTCTACCTACAGCATATAATGCAAATGTATTATTACGGATTTTAATCAAGTAATAGTTTAATAGCTATCAGCTACTGGTGTATGTCTATTTTGGTCAAGAAACACATTTTTCAAAATGTACTGGTACCTCAGACTTCAAAATATAGACCTATAACCAAATTACTTTGAAAATTCTATCTTTTTCCTACTGATACACTTACCAATACTTACCAATTTAAAAACTAAATCAGTTTTATTTTATGTCGACCCCTAGAAAACCTATTTCAATCCCGAGGGGCCCCGACCGCTTTAGGAATCCCTAGTTTAGATGTTAAAACAGCGACATGAGCAATGAAAAATTTTATCAAAGGCGAGTTCGTCACTAGGCAAACTGTCTCTAAGCTCGTAAATATAAGATTTTATGTAAAGTTAAGATTTTAAGACTGAGTTGCTGAGCTACTGTTAAATATACATAGATACCGACTGAACTGCTACCGAACAGTAATTTGTATTTAGCTTTTCTTGTGACAGTTTTATATAGTTAAACAGAGATAAAGAAACACAATTCGCGTATAATAAATTTTTAATATTTAGAAGAACGTATATTAAATTTTATTATGATTGTTCAAAAGAGTAGCTAAATTATTTATTTTACATTTTTGAAGAATTATCTATAGAATGTAGCAATACCAGATAATACATTATGCACATCGAAAAGGATGAGGATCGTGATGATGATTGAGAATTGATGCGGGATGAATAATTACTGAATAAGTGTTTATTGAGAAGGGGTCTAGAGCTAACCATTTTCACATTCACAAACAAACTGTAATACAAAATATAATTATCCTGATGTCCTCACACCAGGAACACTATATTTCTAAAGTTAATAAGTGTTGACACAGGGCAAAATTATTATTTTGTAGAGTTTTCAAGGCAAAAAAATTTAGATTTCTTTTTTACAAAAGTTAATTGAATTTTGATTCCAACTTTTCATTATTAGTAGTAAGAATTAATAAATATGTGAGTCAATATTTAGCTAAGAATAACTAAAAAAATGGTTATTATTTGATTTGATTCGTGATCTAGTATCCATAACGCAACACTTTAATGATGCCTTTTTGGGCTAAATAATAGGTGTGCATAAAAGACTGCAATGTACTTTGTGTGTACTAATACCTACCCATTTTTAGAGATTAACAGCTATCTAATGCTTATACCTACATTTTTTAACAAGTCTATGTGAATCTGGTTAGCACAATATATAAACTAATGTTAAAGCAATTGCATTTGTTTATCATTTTCCTATAATTTTTCCACTCAATAACATGTTGTGTGTACGAATATAGTTGAATATAATAAAAAAACTGTTATTTTGACAAAATACGTGGCTTTGATATTTTTGGATATGACATTGCAAGTAGATATTGTACAAGAAAAAGAAATATATCTGCATCCCATTGTCTTTAAACTGTGCCCGTACCATGAAAACCTATGGTGTATTTAATACTGGCTACTGGCACTGTTGTCACAAAAGAGACAATCGTCATATAATATAAAATAAATATCACGAATTTCTAGAGTAGGTAGGCCCCGCGATCAAAAGAGAACAAAAACATTGGACCTAATTCTAAGCGTGTTACCCCAGGCTTACAATACTTATGACCTCGGTGTCATATGTGTGGTTACTGCATAGGTGGTCCTCTCATGGTCAAGCCGAGTTAAATAAATTGACTAAGAAGTTTCTCATTTTGTATCGTATCGATAAGATTATTCAAAAATAATAAAAAATCCTTGATCTAATAAATCAAGTTCTAAGTTATGTTAATGTAATATATAAATATCTCTGATATATAAATAATATAAAAATTACTATCGAACTCCAACGAAATGTATTGGATTGTCCGATTTTTATAAAAAAATATGTTTGGTAGTTCTGAGTCGTAGGCTATTTGTATACCGCTATGTGATAAAGATGACCCTCTACAGATTTTTTTAGTTATAATTTAAAAGGCAAAACAAAAAACGGTTCAGTTAGTATTTATATAAAAGGTACGCAAAATCGCAATGATGTAAATTTGAAAATGTTTTCTTTTACGAGCCTGAACAGGAATAGCTTTCCACTGCAATAAGCTACGGGAAGCACAACAAGAAATAAAATATAATAATAACGCATGTTAGTAACTCATGAACTTCGCCTTATGAACGGTTACCCATTCACCGGTTACGTCAGATAGATCAAATGCAGCAACGTGCTCGTAAAGATCCTTTAGACTTGATTCGACCTTTAATACTTTTACTTCCCATTATATTACTTAACTAAAGCCCTGACCTATGCCCCGTGATTCTTAAGGTTTCACGCTTCGCAAGCTCCAAAGATATATGACCCATTTAACAATGAATAAAAAATTAGGAAATATAAAATTAATTCTGACATAAATATTCTTACAAACATGGTTTTGAATATGGGATATAATTATAATCGTAAAAGTAAAGATAATATTCTCCCTACCTAGTGTAGGGGCCATTAGACATTTCTCTTCAATAAAATTATATTACTTTCGCGAATTTGAGTTTATACGACGCACCAAAGACGGAAACTAGATGAAACTTACTGAAATTAGATGAAAGATTTGGCGGGTTCCATTGGCGTCGGTTGGATGCTGCTGTATATTTTATTTTGCAGACTGTGTCGACGTGTATTTTTTATGTAGCAAATAGTGAAGTATCATTTCAAAAGGAATCTCAATGCAATATAAAAATACAATATAACAATTATTCAGGTTCAGTTAGTGGACTTGTAGCGAGATTTTTCAGTACTCCATTTTTCACACATTTGTAGGATAAGTTATATTTTTATTATTACACTATCTCCGCTTTTCCGTTTGATCGTTATTATTAATACAAATAAAATTTATATTAAGTAGTTTTGTTTGATAGTTGTGACCAAGGAAGTAGGTCGGTAAAGCAATAAAAGATATTGCAATATTCTGCTCAATTAAAATTATTCATATTTTAAGTTAGGAAAGTGGTATCGTGTCATTTGCTAAGCTTTTTATTAAAAATATAGTAATTTGTAGGTATAAGAATTTTCTTAAAACCTTTATCATTTTATGTATCTTTATCATTTTATTTATCATATATTTTATTCAAATTTACATCATTGCGATTTTGCGTACCTTTTATATAAATACTAACTGAACCGTTTTTTGTTTTGCCATTTAAAGTATTACTAAAAAAAATCTGTAGAGGGTCATCTTTATCACATAGCGGTATACAAATAGCCTACGACTCTGAACTACCAAACATATTTTTTTATAAAAATCGGACAATCCAATCCAGTTCGTTGGAGTTCGATAACAATTTTTATATTATTTATATATCAGAGATATTTATATATTACATTGAATAGCAAATAATTGATTTACGTAATTCATTCATTGCATTCATGATAGCTGTATCAAATATTTACCTATGCAATATAGATGTATTTGATTGTTTAGTTTATTTTGATCTTAATTACTTATTAGGTTTAGTAAGCTTCTTTTATAAAAAAGGTCTGTCCAAAAGCAGTCCAAAGCAGTTTCAATGTGAGTTCACGGTGATTTATGGTGTAAGCATTGAACTGACTTTGGACTTATGATTCGTTTTTGGTGCAAAGCAAACGTGATATTTATTATGGATCGCTAACAATCGGCACCGTTCAAAATCGACGCTCAATAAATACTAAGTAAGCAGTAAATAAGACCTTCTATTTAGAGACAAAACCTTCCATTTAAAATCATTGTGTAAGGCTTTTCAGGAAAGCTTTGATTGATTTAAGACCTTACAGGACACAAATAATACAGTTCACATAATTAATAACAGTTATTTGGCAACTTTTCCGCGTGCTGTCAGGGTTTGAAATCGAATGGAAAATAACACTGTTCTACTCTCTTAATACAATATTAACGTACATCTGTGAATCCGATTTCAATTTAAGTTTGTTTTGAAGCATGTTTCTACATATAGTTTTGAAGGTCGCAATGGTATCGTTACAATTGTCAAATTACTAATAATATGTGTATTGTGTTCAGTGTCAGTTATTATATTTACATACACATAATACCTACAGAGGAGCTCACTTCCGGCGGCGTAGTGGTTGGAGCTCTCTGGCTTGCCTCTTTCGCAATGATAGTCCCGGCACCCAATTAATTTATCTGTTTTATCCCGAGTTACGGAAGACTTGACCATCTGGTGGTTGAATGAACAAGCGTGGTAGTGTTATGAATCAATACTCCTGGGTTTTCTCCCGTAGAAGGTCTGTGCCTAGCAGTGAGACGAATATAAGCTGTTGAAAGATTTCTGTCATTCCTAGTTTATAACATTATCTGTTTATAGAGGAGGGCGAACTCCCTTACATGCCGTTCTACCTCGCCGGTCTTATAATGTCCGGGGGCTTCTTCATGATGTACCTGATCGAGGAGATAGTGCACTTGTACATAGACACCAGGAACAAGAAGAATACTTCAGATCTAACTAGGACATTCAGCATTAGACGCCACAGCGAATGCCCTAATATCATCAATTCGGATGTCAAGGAGATGGAAAATGGCAAAGTTTCTGAGGCAGGACACAAACATACTCCTATGGAAATTATGGACCCTTCAGAAGATACTGTTATCGGAGCATTGCGTGGTCTGCTCATAGTCCTAGCATTGTCAATTCATGAACTTTTTGAAGGGCTTGCTGTTGGCTTGGAATCTTCAGTTGCTAATGTTTGGTAAGTATCATTTAAGAATTAACCACTAGAGCGATAGTTAAACTAGGTGTTAATTAAAGGAAGGTACATAATAATGTGGTTGTGAAACCCAAGTGTAGCTCGATCTTTCCTTATCGTCACTTACCGTCAGGCAAGATGAAAACAGTTACTGACCCGTAAGGAATTAAAATAATCTAATTAAAATTTATTAAAAGTATTGCATTACCAATTTACCCACGAAGATTAGAGTGATTAACACAAGAATTATAATTTAGTACTGTTTTACTGAGAAGGTCTGTTACGATTAGATTCTCCTCATCATGATTTCATCACCTTTATTACCGAAACCATATACAATAGGTATAGAAGTGTCAATTCCGAGAGAGTATTATTTTTATTTGAAAAGTGATTTAAAGTAGGCTAATAAGGTATAGTTAATTTAAATTTTTTTTGGTTATCGAGGTTATCGACTCAGGAGATAAGAGCTGTAATCGTAACCATATCTTCTATGTTTTTTACTTTATAAATTGATCTATGAATCGATAATATACAAAACAATTACAACACAATTATTTTTTGAAACAATAATATTAGATTCTTATACAAAGAAGCAACTTTCTTCGACGCGCCATCTGACTATATATATGTATGATGGATAACGTGATACATGTCGGAACATATAACCAAATGGAAATTAACACTAAAAGCACTTCTATTTTGAACCCCGTTTCATGTTCATAAAAATGCCACAAATGTGTTGATTGTTCTTGGACATAAATGGATTGATTAGACATTATTTTACACAAATGTTGTTATAATTGTCTTTGGCCGTATTAATAACAGGTTTTGCTTTACTTATCTATCGTACGTTAAGGGCCTTCGGTTTGTGTAGTTAGACAGCGTTTTGTGACATTTATTCACGTTTTAAATTCGAACAAAAGAGATAAAACATTGTAAATATACAAGACTTAGAGAATAAGGTTGTAAGGAAATTAGTAGTTATTAACATAGTATGTAAAAATACTATTTCACATATTTTTGTGAAGCAATATTATGCATTACGATAACATTAGGTAATATTTTATTACTCTTACGACATAACTTTCTATAAGTTTGAATACATTTTGTAGCCACTTCGTTGTTCCAAATGTTGGTTCACAAAAATTAACTGCAGTGTGGATGCCTCTTAGTTTTCACACGAATTACATGCGCCGGATTGGGAAAACAGTTCTTTATTCTTCCTGATGTGTAGCCAAATAACACTGCTTAGACCTTTCCTAAAACCTGTATTTAATGTCGAATCTAAGGAAGGTTATCGGTATTTTGTTACGTCACTCATAACGTCATGTGATATGCAGCTGTCATTTATACAGTCATATTAAGAGTACGAGATACATAGCACTTAAATTTACTGTGTGCTTTAATGTAAATAATAAAATGAAATCAATCAGCACTGTAAAATAAAATTAAAATTACCGATGTAACAGCTTACGGCAATCTGGTTGAGTTTGTCAGAGGTCCAGGGTTCGAATCCCGATAGGAACAAATATTTATATGATGAGTACAAATATTTATTTCACAAATAATGGATGTTTTTATGTTTATTTAGTATATTTCTGGTATTTATAAACATATTACTATATATATTTCTCGTCACACAAGCTCTTTATGGTGCTAAACTGGGGCTAAATAATAGGTGTGAGTGTGAGAAATATGATATAATATTACTTATGGTGGGTTTCAATCTATCTATCCGTTTTATTGAAACCCACTATTAAAGATAATACAACATACAAAAACTATTGAACTTTCCTTTCTAGCCATGACTCCTCCTCAGGTACATGTTCGTCGCAGTGTCTGCTCACAAGTACCTGATCGCTTTCTGTATCGGGGTGGAGCTGCTGGCTGCAGGCACCAAGCGATGGCTGTCCATTGTCTACGTGTTCGTGTTCTCATTCATGTCGGCGATGGGCATCGGTATCGGGATTCTTCTCGTGGGCGGTTCGGGCGCCGCTGAAGCTGGGATTATATCTGTCGTATTGCAGGTATGTGCAACAGTTTTCTTCGGCTATCTTTCTGTCGCAAAGTCAAAATATTTTAAATATTCAGATTTTTGCACACCTTCTTGTTTAGACTATCCTATTAGTTATAGGTATCACAGTAAATAAAATTGCCTTGTTTAAATAAGAATTCTTTATTTTAGAAAACAAAATGGTATATCTTGGTTTGCAAAGAGGAATCCATTTACGATACCTGTTACTGGCTAGTCGACTGACAGGTGTAATGCTCGTCCAGTGACTGTATTGTTATGTATATAGCAAAAAAATCGTTTGCCAGGTCAGCTAGTATCTCTATACTAATCTATTTTTAGTATTAGTAATATTAAAAATAAATATTGTATCAACTTCCAAACCCCTCTTTTGCATAAGTTATTCCTACAAAAACTGTAGTGCTGTCAAATTGTATGGAGACAGCAGCGACTCTTTGGAGAAGTATTGGATACGATTTTTTATATATGCGAAACGTCTCGATTCGATTGAAACTCATTTATATTCATAATGATGGATTCACAATGATCAGTACTAGGGCATTGATCATAGTGGCACTGGGAATACCCAGTAAAACTGCCCACTGTCTGCCAGACCATCCAAAGGCAAGGTGGGCTAGGGCATTATGATAGATATGACTATTACAGAATAGGCACATCTGGGAGCTATTACTTGTAGACGTTTTTAGTACGGTAATTTCATCAGTTGTCATTGCTTAGGATATAATCTAATTATTACCTTTATTTTTGGTAAAACATCAAATAATGTAAGTAAAGTTAATTAAGTAAATAATGTGCCTGAACAGGGTAATCGTATTAAAATCAGCTAACATACTTTTACTAGTGTAAAACAAGAATTTAGTTAGTAGAAATAATTAATTAACATAATAACCATAGTACACAAAGCAAAACAAATAAATGATTTATAAGATTACTGTCATTTAACGACATACGCGCCAAATGTTTGGGCTTTGATGACGTCATCTGGTGTGTAAATTTTCAGACTGCTGTTGATAAAATATTATTGGTTTTGTATGATGGCAAAGGTTTTTGTTTTCGTACTTATTAAAGCGGTAAATACTTATATATTTTATTTAAAAATATGTAGATAATATAATATATAATAATAATATATATAATAAGATGCAACTAAGGTAAAGTTCATTAATTAATCCGAATCACATGTAGGTACACTTTTAGCTGGCTTAGATAAACAATAGTTTTAAGATTGTGGAGAAAGGATTTTTGGTTTGAGTGTAAAAATGAAGTTGTGTAAACATCTGCCGCGTTCATATACCAGTCAGTCTACTGCCTAGATACGTCCATTAACATAATACATTTTAGTTATTATTAATAAAAAATCTTTGCAAAGTATATTTCTCTACTTTTCTCTTTTAGTAGAACGTTCATGTGACTGCATTTGTATGTATATTTTTTTATCTTTCGACTTTGTCAGGACAGTTTATTATGGTATCGTCAACGATTGGATTACGATCCAAAAGTTAAAGTGTGTTTGTTATTATTCTTCCGACAACACAATCATGGCGTAGATTTCAATACAGATTAAAATTTTAATAGGTAGTGAGTGTAATGTTTTTTAGAATTGGCAACCTTTCTTTTTTTACAATGTTGAAAAATAAATATCTGCTTTCTCGTCATCATATATTTTTTTAGATTCAATTATGCAGTATTATTTGAGAAAATCATAACGATGTATACACTTTTATGAATTGTCAGGATTAATTCTTTCTATTCTGTCTTTAAAAATATATATACTTCATAGGCTTGCTATGCCATTTTTGATATACAATTTGGAAGAAATTTTTCGTCTCTGAACATTGTTTGATGTGCTTATTGTATCTCTGGGCAGATATTTTTGGCGATGTAGTGAAGAAGTTTTACTGGTTTTTGATAAAAACGATGACATGATTTTGATTCGACAAAGACAATAGAATACTACAATTTTAAATTCAAAGTTCTTAATGTAAGGCAAGGCAATCAGCATTGGTGTGCAGATATTTGTACTGAAGTCCTTTTAATTCGAGCAACTTTCAATCTTTTAAAATAAGTGAAAAAATTCCTGATTAAAAAATACTTTATTTTCTGCCGGTGCACAAAAATTGCTTAAATATCAACTACAAATAAAAGGCTTTTCTCGTAGATGTTTAATTGTTATTAGTATATAGATGTGTTATAAGTATCTATGATAAGCTAAAGTCCTTTTTATTTTCAATCAATCTTAATTGGCAAATACATTTGAAATAGCGATAACAATATTGATAATGCAATCAATAAAATCAACACATTGAATTACTAAGATAAAGTATAATAGGTTTAATCTTCCGGCCTTTATCTGTACTAGATCTATAGATAAAGAAATTTCAGAAATTCATTTTGTTTGTTACTCCTGAACAAAGGGATTTTACATATTATAATATATTTACATAGTAGATAATAAAAACTGTAACACACACAGAGTTTGGGTGTGTATTGTAAATATACACACTTTAATTGATAAACGGGACCAACATAGTATATTGATGTTATAAATTTTTTGACCGATCTGAGATCAATCAAGGTTTTTAAAATCACAAATCCCTTCACAATGGCTACCAACATGTATGGGCACATGCCCAAAAACAGTTTATTTTTTTTAATTAAATAGTTTTCATGCAAATTGCCAGCATAAAATAATGCGAGTTAAATAGTACAAATGAATTGTGTGTTATTATTATTTCGTCTTGTTTAAAAATTTCATAACAATATGAAAATATATTAGCGTATATTTAATATCTTAGCGAACTTATTGTTTAAGCCTTTTGTCTCTTTTTTAATCTGTTGTTATTGACAAGAAATAATTTTATCAGTGTTACTTACTAATAGTTTGGATTATTTTTATCTAGATTGATGGTAATTCCGTTTGCACAAACTACACTAAACTAGACTAAATTATTTCTTATTTTCTAATAGCGCGATATCTTTCCTGTAAAGGCCCAAAATTACAGGACTTAATTTTGATTAACTTGACTGTTAAGCATTACAAATAATTATGTAAACTTATTAGTTGGTAGGATTTCATCTATCAATCATTAACATGGAAAATTACGTATTTACTTACGGACATTTTTATAACTACATATATTGGAGACTATATAAAATCTACATATATTTAGGTATAAACTAATTTATACCTAAAAAAATAATAAAATACATTAATAAAATAATAATTTAATAAAAATAAATAAATCTAAATAAAGAAGTAAATAAGTACCTACTAAACAAGTACTTTAGCGTGCGTCAGACTATTTAAATAGATACAAATATTAAAATATTCTTGGAAGAAATTTGCATAAGGATTTGCTTTGTGAATCTTCTAGACTATTCGATCGAAAATTTTGTAAATCTTTGCGTTTTACAATTAATAAAATCTTCATAGCTTCCTTGTAATAAGGTCTTCATTTAAAAACATTTAAAAGTTGAATGGTTTAAATAATAATATTGGACTGAAAATATAAATAATGCTATGGTAAAATATAACATAAATAATTCTATGATAAATGAGTGTTATAAGCGAGATTCGCATTAAAATAAAACTTGTCAATTTAATTTCAAAATATTAACTAGATGCCACTTATAAGGGATGATTAAATAAAACTTAATATTAATTAAAATAAATAGAAAATAAATAATAAAATCTATGACATCTAACTTAAAAGTTAAGTTTAATAATAAAGTGGTATTTTAAAGGTACCTTTCTAATTTGTGCGTTTTTTGGGTCTGTACTCAACAACGAAAGGAAGAAATATGTGTACACGACACACGATCAATTTTAATGCAATAGCTATATTTAATATGTATTTAATATATTTAAGGCAGAGCGAAAGTGGATTAGTAATAAAGTACAATACATTCGAAAAATGTGAAAACTAACGCAAACAAACATTCTGTTGACTCACAAACGATAAATAACACGTATGATTAATTTTATCTAATAAAATTAATCATAGGTGTTATTTTAGAAAGCGATATTGTACATATTTCATAAGAAAAAAGTCCATTCATTCATAGTTCCATTTTTTCTTTGTTTTCAAGAAGTTGTTTAAAAGTATACTGGTAATACTAACAATTCAACTTAGATGCGCTAGTCGTGTCAAATAAGAAAATCTAAATTAAGATATATTTAACAAAAGAACAGCGAAAAACTAAATCTAAATTAAAATTAGAGATTTTTTAGTTTAGTGAGTGATACAACGGAACCACCACCATTATCTGCTATTGATTATGGGTATAGTTTATGTATTTGTTTGTTATTAAAAATTACACGAGGTAACATGAGTTTTTAGATAATTTTTGGGGCGCTCGATGGCGTAGTGGATCGAGCGGTCTGGTACCAATTACGAAAACAAAGCAACGTTTGCCTCAATTGGTCCCGGATGGTTCCATTAAAATTTGATACCGAGGCTCTCTATGGACCGTTCTTTAGAAGGCACGGTAAGCTTTTATTTTTATTAATTTTGTTAAAAGGCACAATTTTTGTTTAACAATAGCTAAATATTATTTTAATAAAATGTGCTCGTAAAGTGAGCCTTATTACATTGCATTTATGGGCGGGTAAACGGATTGCTCCACGTAAAAAGGGCTATAAAACTGGTTATAATACACACGTGCGTAATAAAATAATATTTCCAAAGTTTACTTAGATCCTAAAGAAGTAATTAAGTAGTAGTTAACTTTGTTTACTCTTTGTACTCTATTACTAAAAAAATAACTGTTAAATTTGACGGTAAATTTTAAATGAGACCCAAGTCTCGAATCCAGTTATTACACTCTGTTTATATTATCGGTATTCCCAGTTCTACCAAAAAAAAACAATCGAATTTAATCAATAATTGTCGTCCAAAATCAGCGAGTTTTACAGTTGTGCAAATTTGAATTAAATTTTGAAAAAGTTTAAAGATTTAACATTACGTAGACTATATGTCTAATATCAGGTAGAAAAGGCAATCCATAATAAGTCGAAATGTACGTATTGTCGGTCGAATTGGTATCTTATTGAAACAGAGTTAGGTACCGATAAATGTCAAAGTATTACGCTTAATCTGCCGTCGTGTCTCATCTACCGAGCTGAAAACAAAATACACCGAAATCTGTTAACAAAACCATCATCATCAGTCGATGTCATTATAATAAAGGTGGTTTTCAATGGGAGCGGTGAGAGTGTGACCCACAAAAACAAAGCAGTATAACAATGATAATATTTATGGACTTTTAAGTTATTGTTATAATATTAGAGCTCGGCAAGTCCATGAGATAGGAAATAAACAATCGTATTTAATTCAAAACTCACATTCATTCTAAGTTTGATTAATAAACTGAAATTCCCAGTATGGGCAGCTGTTTGAGTACGATGATTTTCTGGGTAAATTTTCTGCAAGTATTATTTTTCTAATGTGAATTTTCATATATTCATTTGATTCTCTGTTTTCCTGAGGGTAGGTAGGGTCGACACATGGTATCCAAAAGGAGAAGAGGTCCTCTTATTCCGTATTTTGACATGCCGTCCTGTCAACCTATTGGAAATCTTACTTTTTGCTTTGCGTCCTTGAAAGTTTTAGTTTTGTACAAGCGCATAAATCAGTGACTATATTCTGGCCACATTTGCATTATGTAAATGTAGTTCCTCAATTCTTCTTTGGCTTTGTTTTTGCTTTTGTATTGATTAATCTACACAGTAGAACGAAGAGAGGAACGGACTATGAAATCTTTAATTCTTACACAATACAACTTAAAAAATATGAAATACAAAGATTTTCTTAATTGTTTAAAACCAAGAACATCTCGGGACAATTGGGATAATCGGGACAAATATGATTTAAATAAGTATATAAAAAGTCATTTCATTGTAAATGTCCACCTTTTTTTCAGACCCATCTGTCTCTCTTTATAAAATTATCAGCTAGCAACCCTAGGCGCAGGTGAATCCATCAAATAATATATGAGTAATTAAAATTAATCGACATTGTATTTTAATTTGATAATATTTTTACACTTACCTACTAATATGTAATTAGTATGTATTACGGGGTGAAAAAAAGACCGTGGTTGGAGAAAAAGTACTCTCAATATTGATGATGGCAAATTTTGCTTTATTTTAAAAAATAATTAAAATTGTATAAATTGATATAAATCTTGATCTTTTTGCAACTTTTAGGGTCTGGCGTGCGGGACGCTCGTGTACGTCATATTCTTCGAGGTGTGGCGACGGGATGGCGGCGGCAGTAGTCTGCGGCACTTCGTCTGGTCTTTCATGGGCTTCGTCGTCATGACAGTCATTGGTCTTATAGTTGAGATCTTGTTTGAGTAAGCATCTATTTTTAAGCCAACATATGTGTTTCTCCAATTGTTTGTCCCTTATGTCCTTCACCTTATACCCAATGTGAGAACACGGTCGACCTCAGAAAAAGCTTAACTCTTTAGTACCATATCATAGCTATATGTGGCTTTATTGTAGGGTGACGACTATTATTGATATTTAGTAGTTGGCATGACATGGTACTAAAGTATTAAGCTACTTCTGAGGCCAGCTGTACTTCAAGACCTGTACCTCTAGTATAAGTTCCAACCGAATGGACGCGTTTCAAAAGTGGCTGCGTTCAATAAGCTAATCTACATACGAAGAATTAGTTTCCCATAATTCACCACATGTGCGGTGCTGTCTTTTCTGTACCCCTTGTGTTATTTACTGCTAAGGATTGCTACCACTGTCATAAATTGCCAACGATTGCCAAATCTGATCAATATGCTGACTGTAGTAAAAATGTATTGCCTTTCCAATTTATTAATAAAGCTATATTTTATACGTAGTTGCAAGAAGGAAGATAAACTTTAATTTGTGAATGAAGCAAGCAGTTATTTATACGAAAAATTTAAGAAATTCTGTTCATCCTTATTTGTATTTTTGATTTTTTTGGATTCTTTGATTCGGGGTTACTTTCACTAGGACACTTTCATGGTTACTTTTATAGCGCCGCTATTGGCAACCGGCCATTCTTCAACCTGAAAATTTGTGTTTATTTTTGTATCGCTGAGTTAACTTACATTTGTAGGTGGTACATTAGTTGGTGAATATGAGCAAAAATATACATGTTTTCTTTACGAATACACGTGAACTAATACACCAAAACTAATAGACAGATTATGACTACAAATAGAAATGTCTTAAAAACCTAAAATTCGTTAGTTTTATGATTAATAACACAATGATTACCTGTTCGGTAATATTTCAACCAATGGATTTGGAAGATTCAATAACAACGTTGGGTAAAAGAGATCATGTTACTATTGCAAAAAGTTAGGTAAATTTAACAAAAACTAAACCAAAGTTATTTTTATAAAAAAACTTTTTAACATGTAACATTATTTAAGTAATGATAAATAAATGTAGATTCAAATTTCATATGACTGTTAGAATGGAAAAAAAGATGTGTCTTAGTAAACTATAAAAATGTACCAATAAGTATTTAAAAAATCATAGTAACCCGTTTGTAATCAGAATATGTATCGTTTGCAATATCAGTATCGTTTCAGCTATCACTTGTCTAAATACTTAAATATAATTTACGGTAAAATAATGGTTAATTTAAAAATAAATATTTCTGATAATCCTCCATTAGTTTTAAATATTTCAAGTTCCACATTCCCTTGGTTTTACTCTTACTTTGTGCATGAAAATGAAGCGTCGTATGGCCAAGTTTTAAACAATGTCATATCATTTTTATCAATAAAGATTGAAATTATTATTACCTACTTAGTAACCTAAAATAAATAAATGTTTATAAATTCAGAATTACTCTGTTATTGCTACTTACTTTAAGAAGTTATGTTTAAAGCCACGCGGACGTATATATATAGTATTATATTATGGGTCTGTTTCTGATTTCCTCCACAATTTTTAATTTAAGAATTAACATGAGCAGACATATAAATACGTACGCATACATTACGTCTACATTTGATTGTTCAGACTAAACACTATACGTAAGTAAATCTCGTACCTACTTAGAATTAATTCATTTTTAGTTTAGTATAAAACAAATTATATTTATATAAGTTTAGAATTAGTAAATAGTATAAAGATAATAATAATTATTATTTCTGTAAATTACTATTTTGAAGAATTTTACCTGTTTCTATCGATAAAAATTTACTGATTGCCTTGCGTTTAAATACGAAACAGTTAAATGACAACTAACTTGTTTCATTAACTACGTACATTCTTTAGTGGAGTTAAAGAGATTGTTTTCTTTGCCAAATGATATTAAGTAAGAGCTATTGGACTCGATTGTTCACCACTAACATTAAATTTAAGTAAATTTCAGCCTTTATTTTATCTTTGAGGTTGCTGTTTTATATACTTCAATAAGTTTAGAAAATGTTAAGACTAAGAAGATTCCAAAAAAATATTTCGTCTAAGTCGAAAATTAAACAAATCTTTCTAAATATTATATTATCAAAACGTATTATACTTAAATTTAGTTTTAGTGATCCAAAATCGAACCAATACAATAAAAATTATTATATCAACTGTGATTGTGACCTAATGATAACTTTATATGTAGATGTTAAATATTATGTGTTAAATTTATTTTTTTATTAATTTTTATAATGTAGCTTTATTGTGTTATGTATTGTTCATATAAAAATAAATTATTTTATGATTCTGTTGCTTTATTTAGTTACTGTGTAGGTAGGGGCTGTAAGGGAATAATAAAACACGTCAGTAATTTAACAAATCAATAGTGTAATTAGAAATTAACATGTTATACTATCTGTTATGATATCTATTCTTAAAGAAAATAGATATAATTATTTGATCCTAAGTTTTAATTTTTTATAATATTTAGGCTGAATAAAAACAGATTCAGATTAACGGAGGCGGTTAATTACACATCTATTGAATATATTGAGTAGCTTTTATTAAACAATCTATTATGATTGAAGACAACTCTGTTTAAAATATTTTATATATTAAAATATGTAACTATATACACTTTAAGACTGCGCATGCGCATCAAAGGTACTCCTTAGTAACTAATACGATTGAGAAAAAGACAGAGAAAATTTCGAAAACTTACAGCTAACTGGTACACGAATATAATATAATTTGTTAAGCCTCGCCGTTAAACACGTACGCTCATTATGTCTAAGGCCGGTACTCGTTATTCGTCTTCTTACAACAATACACTTTAAGTAATAATAAAGATTTAAATATTAATTAGTTTAATACGACTATTGCATGTCTGTAATCACATTACAATACTAGATAATATAATTTTGTTATTTCACAAAGGCTGATTCACACGAACCATTGGCCAATCGTGAGATGGCCATTCAACAATTTTTATCCCAATAATAACCATGCAACAGCTCCGGTCCGTAGAAACCTCTCTAATCCATAATTGGCTTATAAGTTACAGTACCTACGATTACATTTAAATAAAATAATATTAAAAGCGTTAACCATAACTGGAACTTATCAAATACTAAATGCAACGCGTGACTAACGTTCACGAACACTAAATCAAACTATAATTCAGGCACCATTATCTTAATCTAACAAATGTTCGAAAGCATCTCATATTCACAGAAGAATAGCTTAAATTTTCAAGAAAACTAAGGTGATTTAATAAATATCTAAACACATGAATACAAATTCTAATATGTTAAATCTCACTAATATTTTTATGAAGACTTCTGATATAACATCTTTGCATAAAATATTATATGGTAATATGTAATCATGTGTGCACGGCAAAACACTTAAAACTAAAATTATAAATTTTTGATTGAGCGCAAAAGTTATATGTGTATTTTATGTATATTATTCTAATTTATATGATATATTATATTCAACAGGATTCAACATAGTTTTAAAATGTTACTAAACACGATAGTAAGGTATTGGATACATGAATATAATATATAAGTAGTTACAAAACAAGACTAGTTTTGGCACATCGAAAAAAATCATAATTCTCGCAAACAATATTTTCGTCTACTATTTGTACAGTAAATTATTTTATTTTGAACAGTGTATTTTGTAAGGAAATCATACAAGAAGTAGCTAACATTTTTTGGGTTTCTGTCACCTTTACATAGCGACCAATCGTTTGTTATAGTTTTGAGTATAGATTACTATTAGCACTCATTAACTAGGTTGGTAAGTACAGTATGTAATATATAATATCTAACAATTCATCGACTAGTGTCGCGAAATATATATATATATAAGATCACTAGAATCAACAACATCTAAATTGCTTATTGCATTTTTATTCATAAAATTGTTGATATGTTTCGATTTAGAAATTTTATAACTTTAGAACAAACAGGAATGACCTAATAACTGTACTTACCACGATAACGTTGCAAACAGCCCCCTATTTACAAATCAATTGACGCACACCGAAGATTAGCGTTAAAAATTAAGAATTATCATATTAAGGACTACTTTGATAACGTAAGTATATTTAATATCATTTTTAAAGTATATTTTACTAATCGCGAATTCTGTGGTTATATATAGTATTACTTATTGCCATGCGTCATAAATATATAACAATGTATTGTTATAATGATTTAACTTCATTGATACGGATTTCAAAATAAAATCGTAGATATTCTGTGTTACACAATTCAATCAACGACATGATCGTCTATATTTCATAACAATTCAAATTCTATTTTTATTAAGCTTTCACTATAGTCTTCATTTGGTTGAGACATTTTAAGTCCGTATTATTCACAGCTACTTGCTTTGCTAGGGCGAACAGATTCTAATTATAGAAAAAATGGGGACCTGCTAGATAAAAAATACCAGAATGAATTGGGATCACAGGGCCTAGACAAGATGCATTTCTATTATCGCACTCGAATTGCTAATTGAGAAAATGTATGGGCTCTCGCAGTTTGTCAAATCCCATACTGTTTACAAAAAGTGTTTCTATTGCGATTATTGAAATTCATCTTGTCTAGGCCCTTTGATTAGTGACAACTGTCGTCACTGATTAATAAATACATCCAGAAATGCAAGCAGATGTTTTTCTCTTATTTTCTATGCTATCTACTGATAGTTAGATAGTTTTTTTTTCATAATAATAGTATATTGAACGGATTATTTAAAAGTTATGCGAATATGTTGAATGGTAGCGTCATTTTATCTATATTATACTTGATTGCGTTATACGTTTAGGACTTGAGGAGTTTGTTCGCTCGCTGGTTCGCAACTGCTATGCGGGTCTCGTTGCTTTCACCCTATAATAGTAACAATATGTTAGAATCCAATGCATACTTCTTACAGTTACAATTTGTCATTTACTATAAACAACAGACATTAATCAGTTATAACAAATAATCTAACTGCGAATACCAATCAATTCTTCGTGCAGAATTTTTTGATACGATTTCGGTAGTTTTTAAAATTATATTATTGATTAAAAAAAAAGAATTAATGGACAAATCGTAACTGCTATAAGCGATGTATTCTTCTTAATATGGGTTATGTGTAGCCGTTTGACGTTCTGCCGTTTGCCGAATTCAAAATACATTTACCTGACACGTCAGCAACGTAAACAAGAAAAAAAGAATTAGAAGTTTTTAAAATGTAAACCATGAACAAAAACACAGTTCCACTGAACATTTACAAATGAAACGGCCAGAAGATTTCATATTGTGAAGAAAAATAACTTAAAATTCCAACTCAAATGGAATCAGTGCCACTATGGCAACTAAAATGAAACCGAGAACCACCTTTGTATAATAAAAACATTTCGTTTCACCTATACTTTGTAAAAAAATAACGTCAGTATAAACATAAAATTTTAAACATTGCTTTGGAAAGGTAACAAAAGATGAGTACATAAAAAATTTAATTTAAATAGTATGCATAATTTAAGTAATAATAAATGTAGTTCTTTTTTTACATATTATCAAAACAATTTTCTTTTGTTACCTAAAAAAGCCATGACTTTACTAAGCAAGCGTAGCCGTGAACAGCTAAAATCGCAATGATTGGAAATTATTAACGTCAGCTAATAAATTTAACGTAGAATATTTTCGCAGCATTTACCAGCCATGCAAATTTTGTATATACATTCTTGCCCTATTTTGGCCAAAATTTGGCTTTATCCACCTTTGTATACATCGTGGACTTAACCTAGTCCCGGTTAAAATCGTGCCGCCTCTCTGTCTCTATTGACGATATGAGGCAGCCTCATCTCAACTGACATTAGTCCACATTTATATTACATAATAAGGCGAAATTTTTTAATTAAAGAGATTTTTTAATTGGTTAAAATTCTAGTATATGACTTCGTATGCCCTCTGTAGATCAGACAATCGTAATCGGTGTGCATATTCAGTGCACTCAGATTTATTCAAAGTTATTTGAAAAAGAATGCCACAAAAACTTCGATGGTAAAATTGTTTTGTACAAATTAAATTCTAACTATTGTATTATTATATCTATATTACCAAGAAATAAATAATTTTCATTATTTACATAGATATTTGTAATGATACTGTACTGTTAACATTATCATCTTATGAAACAGAGCATTAAATTACACTTCTGTCCAATATTCATGGGAGAAAAAAATCAGTTTGTCAACTGAAACCCCAGTGAATTGCATAGTTTCATTACATTCAATTTTTTTTTCTAATCCAGATTACCGCCAAAAGAATTCCCGAGGTATTCGATCTGCATGTGGTTTTTTTTAATAATCGATTCAAATAATTTTTTCTTTTATTCTTTAGTAAAGTCAAGGTAACAAGTGAAAAGCAATATTCCGTGAATAGCTTGCTTTATACTTATAACAAGCTGTGCTCACTTATTGAGTGGATTAATATAAATAATAAAATAATATACTCACGGTTCTCATCGATGTGTGTTTGCGATTGTATGTGTGGATGTGTGAGTCTCGTGGTAATATAGACGCTATACCGGTATTTCGTAAGATATATTCTTAATGGTTATCTAACTATGTTAGTAATTTATATAACAATATAGTATTTCTTTTTCGTGGATAAGTTTCTATTGGTACATGGGTAAATTTATTTATTATAAACAAACTGAACACATTCGTGTTGCATTATCTTAAAATAAGTAGTTAATACTTGAGAAGTGTCCAAGAAGGACGTTTTTAAGTTGTGTAAAGTACCTAATTGGTGTATTTATTACTTAAAGTATAGTGTAGACCTTAAATATTGTTAATAAATAATTCTTTCCAGTTATTCAAGCCTAATGGATACAATTCTCGTATCTATTTCTTTTACTGTATGACAAAAGTACAAAAGTAGACAAATAATTTTTAAAATAATTACAAAGTAAATAAAATGTTGTCAAAGCTTAAAGCCCAGGCGAAATAGGCAACCAATTTCTGAATTATTTGCACAGAATTCAAAGGTACCAAGTGTGTCAGTAATTTCATTGTAAAAAGTGTTCAAACACAATGTTCAAAGATAGAAAAGTTTAATCTCGCATGTAAATAGAAAATGTTTTTTTTGTCTATTTTTCCTGGCGCGGTTTTACTCTTTCGACTTTAAAGAATCAAGAGACACCCATTATATTTGAAACAAAAAGGATAATAAAATAATTTGAAAGTTTAAGTAATTTATTACTCTCAAAACAAATAAATAATAGTAATATGTATATAAAAGTAAACATAGTCATATAAGTATTATTATGACTACTTTATTTATTTATACTAGACAAAGATTTATATTTCATAGAAGCAGATATGTTTGTGATTTTTAGGATATGTGAAAGGTCATTTTGGTCAATTTTTAAGTACAACGAATCAATCAATAAATTGATGAAACTTATCAAAAAGTTTGTATCGGCAATAAATATACAGGTATCAATAAAAAATATTCCTTTTCATCATATATTGCATGGTCTATTCACATATCACATTGGCATAAATGCTTCTATGAAAAAAGGTTTCCTTATAACCATGAGATCTGATGTTCAGATTGTTTCCGCGAAGACTTCTGAGTGTAATTTTTATAATAACACTTAATTTCAAACTACTATCACATATAAATTCATCCCTTTCGTTCTATTCACATTTATACCGTTTTAGCATTCTCGCTGCATATGCTGCTAATGTTCAATATAAAAGTTCAACGTCTTTATTAAATAAAAATAGTAAAACAATTTGAAAGCATCTTCTATTTCTTCTTCTATCTATTCTAAAAGTTCTATGATATTGCAATAAATCATTTTCTTAACTTCTTTTTTTTAACTGTAAAATTTAATAAATTTTACCCACCTATAGCCTATAAAATCTGTTATCGAATCCAATGTCAACTGGGTGTGATAGGTAAATCTAATTATTTAGTGCTTGTCTGCGGTTTTTTAATATTATCTTTTTCTTGCGGTCGACTTTCAAAACAAAAGTTAAATACGTTGATACATTTCTATTTGTGCAAATTAGTATTGCATTTAGGTTAAACGACCCAGAAACAAGAAAAGGCTATTATACATAGGGGGTGTGGCAAACTACGTATATGTTTGGAATATTTAAACTATAAACAATTTTGCATTAGGGATTGGTGGTGTTTTAGCATTATTAACAAATATACGTCGAACAATGTTAACAATGGGTAAACCCTTAATATAATCAAAATAATTATTTTCACCAGTGGTTATCAATATAATAGACTAAGTACCTAACTATGTTTAGAGGTATGACGTTCACCTAGACATATTCGATAATACGTAAGTGTAACATAAATGGAATATTAATGTAACTTTACATGCGTACTGCATGAAATGAGCACCAACGATATTATGTCAATAATCACGGTTAAGAATAAAGGAGAACGCTACTCAGAAACACGTAAAGTAACTCGCCACAACGATTCATTCATCAACAGGCAAAATAGTTCTTATTAGCATCTCTGGTCAATAACCTAGCATTTCTATAAGGGGTGGACTAAGAACTAATTACTTTTGAATAAGAATTTAAAACTAATTACAAACCGAGACTCGTAGTGTATTTATGTACACAAGTACAAGAGTATTAAGAAATATTATACAAACAGATAAAGATGTAACATGTAATAGTAGAATTAAATACTTCTTGTATCTTTGAGCCAATATATAGATATAAGAAGAACTTAATTTAATGAAGTTGATTGTAAAGTGGTTAGATGTTCACTTGATACAGTAGCATTCTAAGATAGGCTTAAAACGAGGCTTATAGTTACATTGAATATTTTAGACATAGCATCCTAGTTTTAATCAGGGTTAAGTAAAAGGTAGATGTTATTGCCGGTTACGGTAAAGCGTACTTAAGTTAAAATTATATCGTTATATGGAAGTATTATGCGTAAAGTCAATCCAATCAGAACTAGGTTGTTTAAATATTTATTTTAAGTAAGTTTTGGGTCACTCGCTTAACAGAAGTCGCAACTAATCCTTTATTCTAGTGGTGATAACAATTTAGCTGCTACTCGACTCAAGAAGCGCCCTACTTACTTAAAATCACTTAAGTACGCTTAGTCAGCGACACAAAATAACAATAAAAAGTTATGTTCTTGACACCGAAAAAAAACCACACCAAAAGCCTTTTCTATTAAGTTAAAAATGAATTTAATGATTTATGTTCAAATTAGAAATCAATTTTATACATGTTATAAAAATTGTAAAACAAAATAAAGATATTTAAGTGCTGGGCTTCAGTTAATCGATACGTATTGATTCTAAAATAAGAATAAATAAATAGTGTGTAGCTAGCCCGCAACCGGAGCGTCCAGTACGACCACGAGACGGGCGTGTGTGGTGTGTGTGTGCCGTAGTCCTTTACTTGAGGAGCTCGTGTGCACGCTGATTCGCCAGAGTTATCCTCGTTTCGTTCGATTCACCCTAAGGAGAATAGCGTTTTGTTTCTGCTTTCAAAATATTCAATACAGAGCGACTGCACAGTGTGTACCGTTAGCGGTTGATTGTTAGCCATGCATCAGTCGCTGTCTTTTGAAAGTATTGGAATGTCAGTGAATGAAAGTGTTACTGATGAGCTAATCGCGAAGGAGCTCAATGGATGTGATCTAATACTCGGGCACACAATGATAGTGTGGATGTGTTCTAGAGTTTCCTGGCCTGTTTTATGGGGTCAGACGGTACATAGAGATTTTTTGTCACAACAACCAATCAGTTCTATAAATACACTACAGAGGTATCATGCTTTTGGTGAAGAATAGATTGCCAGGTAAGCAAGTGACCAAAATTTCGAAGGCCAATAAGCGACAGAGAGATAGATCGAAGGAGATGAAGAAACTATTAACGCTTCCACTTCTAAAGTGACAGGCAAACACTTAGATGGTGAAAATGACAATGGAAAACAGACACGGTAAAATTTTAAGATCGTAAAATTCTACCGCGTCTTTAAACACATCGATATCAATAAAAATACAAAAAATAGACAATTAAGAAACCCTCTTGAAAATCCAGCTAATTTATAAATATATTTTAAAATATCTTTTTCTTATTTTAAAATATATTTTAAATTATCTTTATAATATTATTACTAAAGTGCAAGCGATAAAATAATTAATAAATTGGCATTAAAATTAAACTGAAATGTTTATATAATAATTGGCACTGGGGATGCATAACCGATACTGATATGTGGCGATACCAACATTGTTTAATCCGATACACCAATGAAAAATTAGCGCGTAAAACCAAACCCATGAGTTCTATTCCATTTGCCCACACAAATAAAGGAAGTGAAGTTTTATCAATCATGGTTTTAATGATCATTTATTTTCTGTTTGTTATTTTTAAAAGTTAGAATTACTATTTATAATCGTCTTTCTGGTTGATTTGCATATTCATTAAACTATGTTTAATGAGTTATAACATCATATCAGTCAAGAGACGCCCATAGCTGGACTAAGGCCTTCTTAAGGATCTAGCCAGCACCTTTCCGCGACCTTTATCTGATCATTGTGGGAGACCTACTAACGCTGCGACTCACAGTACGCGGTAACCACTCGAGGACCTTGTGTCCCGGAACCACTGTCAGTCCTTTTGGTCAGTCTTTTAATATCAGTATCGATATTAACAAGGCGCGGATGGTTGCATCACTAATCATGTCTTTAAATTTAGTCTGAATATTACAGCTTGCACTTTGTATTTTAAAATTTGGTTAGAATGAAATACTCATAATTAACTGTCAGCATTTATTTCTATTGAATGTTACAGAAAATTGCCACTATAGTTTTATTTATTTTAAAAGTAACATGTGTCACCAGTCAACTTGCGTTGAGTGTTTGGTAAATGTACCGTTAATCATGATCATAATTTTAAATATAGATATTTATGCGTATATTTAGTAAACCAGAAGAAGCACCACAATATAGATTCCAATACAAGGCCGAATCCGTACAGTTTATTTATCATACGCAGTAAGCATAAGCCCACACAAATACGGCGATTATAATCAAAACAAAGGACAGATAGGTTTGATTTTTGCGCTCGTTTGTGGGAGAGTATGCCTGTTAGCCTGTTATCACTAGTTAAATAGATGTAAATCTTACTTGATTCATACAAAGATCTAATTCTAGCTGATCTATTATGTGGATACAGTTTCGAATTGAAACTTCTCCCGTGTAAAACGAAAACTATAGTGGCAATAATATTTTTTGGGACAACGATAGTTATCACATAATCCTCTTACCTTGCGATTGATGCGCTCGACCTGACGGTTTTGGTTCTCGAGCTCAGAGCCCATGTCGAGAGCCATATTGCGTAAATTTCCAATCATTGTGTTAACTTGCCCCATGTTCTCTTCCATTTCGTCTTCACGAGCGTCATTTGTTATCCTGAAAACGGTGGAGAGGCTGTTTTATAATTGAGGGTCGAAATTAATATAAAATTAAATAGACTGAATTAGTCATATTTGTCAATCATAATACTCGAGATTTAAATTGATGTGGATTTCAAATTAATGCTTATAGAAAATCCGCCGTCTTAAAAACTTACTGGCATTAATGGCGCCTGTAGAAGTCTAATTTCAATGTCACCCAATTAGTGACAGATTTTTAGTCCTAAGACTTGGTCTCACAATGAAAATCGATAAAAACAGACAATAAATAGTCTTCGGTTTTCATTCGGCAGTGTGATCCTAAACAGCTAATTTCAAAGAACTGTTTATAATAGTGCCCGACGAGAGGCAATGTCAGAGCTGTTAATGATAAAAACCAATTGAAGAACAGTTTTTTTCGGAAGCCACACGACCTCTGAAGTTGACAGTGCGGTAATTGTTTATGCACTGACCTGCCTATGTATCCAGCTTGTGGTCCTATGCCATTGCGCTCATCCATGACCCTCTGCGGCTGATTGTTGACGACCTTTCCATCATCGTTCCCTTTCCACGTGCCATCGTCTTCTTTGAACGATGCTCCCCTGGAGGTATTACAAATTATGTTAAGGTTAGGGTAATGAATCTCCTTGACGAAATTTTTAAATTATTATTGAACTTCTTTTTGACTTTTTATTAATTGAAGTCTTAAAATCTAAATGTAAGACGACTGAACACTGAATTTTATTAAGACATTGATGCATTTGCTTTCTTTATGTGTAACGAAGTAACATTTTATCATAGTTAAAATAACTTAAAATACTGAAAAAGTCTTTCTGAAAACAAAAATAATAATATCAGATATGACATGCAAAAAATGATGCTAATGTTGCTTTTTAACACCGATACAATTTATTATTGGACATACTTATTGCAAGGCAAAACACAGATGCCGCAACATTTCTCCATTCCCGATAAATTCTTCTCGGCTTCACGCATGTCGGCATTGATCTGATCCATTCCCTCCTCGATTCTGTCCAATTGCTCTGTTTACACACACCAACAAACGCTTTAAATCTGAACTTATAGCGCACATCGCAATGTGTTAAGCTCCTAACTTTTTAATCTTTTAGATATTTAAATTGAACACGATTTTACTTTTTACATTCATTTTATTAGTCTTTTTTTCTCTCAACTGTAAATTCTCAACGCTCTCGACAATCCCGTGCTAAGTGTAAGACATTATTTATGTAAGATGGACTGTGCTTTTATTTCTTCTAGTTATTCATGCAAGTTTGATGGTCTGACTTCATTGCCTACAGCAATTAAATTTTATCTTGAATCTACATATTACTAATAAAACTCTTAAGCAACTAAGTCGGTATGCTGGTTATTTACGGTACTTAGGGGAATGTATATTTTTTCATGTCTTACACTTGAACCGGTTCACTAAAATTACGAATTATTACCTTGAATTAAATGATGTATGTACTGAGACTAAGTGAATACAATACCATACTCGTATTAGCTAACATTTAGAATATTAAGTATAATATTATAAAAAATACTAAATCATGCAAACAGCAAGATAGAAGAAACCGTGCATAGCTAGATGCGTGAGAAAAACTAAAGAAATAATTAAACGGTTCAAACTCAACCAGACGACCTCCGGGGCCCACTTTACACGCTGCTAACGTGGGACCGGGGATATCGTTGATGCAGTTTAGTTTCTAATTTTAGTTATTGTGATCATGACATTTTACCTTGTTTATTATCCATTATTATAAGACTGTTAGCAAATTTTCAATCGGTAACGTTTAATATCATCGCCATTCAATGAACTTTTATAAATTATCTGAACTGGCATGTCAGACAAAAGCTGTACTAAATATGAGTGATGCAAAATAGTAGGTACTACTGGATGCTTACCGCCCTGTTCATCCAGCATGACCAGGGTTTTCATGCCCACCTCGTGACTCTACAACACAATAATGATGTCACTATAGCTCGCCAAACGAATGCGGTGAGGAGTCAGGAGCGGCGGGCGCAGCGCCGCCGCCCGGGACAACTCAATACCGACAACTCAAACTGAACTAAACAGAAAATAAAAAGGTATATGGCCGCGCCGCCCGCGCAGGCTCATCGCTCAGCTCGTGGCCAGCGCGGGCGCCGTGGGTGATTATGAGTAAAATAAATCCAACTTAGCAAATGAGCGTAACCATAAAGCCATTCCTAAATGAAACGTGAATGTAGCAAAGTATTGATTAGTTGAAGAATAGAAATGAACAAACTAATATGTAGTGTGGCGAGGAGCGAGCGGCGCGGAGGCGGCGCCGCAGGCCTCGCAGACAGACACAGACGCATCGAGCTAACAGTTAACAGTCCTACGTCTAACATTAACAGTACGCTGCTAGCCAATGGAGATGAAGGCGTATACCATTTAATCTATACGTCCAACATACACTCGGTAAACGCGCATTCATTTCAGTACCGCAGTATCATTACGAGAAGAGAGTAAGTAGATTCGGAAAGATAAATAAATATACCTATTAAAAAGCATTCCGAACGATAAATATCAACGGAAGAACTAAACAAATTGCGCAGCTCATACAAATTAAATCTTCAGCAAAAGATAGAGTACAGTCTTTTGCGACATTTAGCAACGAACGGCCATCGGGCGAATCTATTTACACTATGATTTTAAGTCATCCCCATCGAAACATAGAAACACACGCAACATCGATCTCAGATAAGTTGTTATTCAAGAGAAACGTCAAAGAAAAACAAAGAGATTAATTTATTAAGTAACTGCACATTCAACACAGACGTTCTCACGTTTCGACTACCCATTTTCAGTTTAACTCTTACCGCCCTGGTGACTCAACATATGAAGCGCTTGCCCTCCGGCGTCCTCGCTCTATACATAAAATAGAAATCAAAATAATATATCGTAGGAGAGAGTTTTAGGGTGTGTGGGTGGCGGGGTGCGGTGCGCCGGTAGGGTACTCGCGTCGCGAGTAGCGTGCGGCAGCGTGGCGGCGGGCGTGTCGCGGCGCTACGGGTGCGCGTGCGGGCAGCGGCGGCGGGCGGCGGGCGGCGCGCGCGCATCGGCAGGGCGCGCCGCCCGCGCCCGTCGCACGCACACACTACTCCATCCACAACGACATGCATGCACTCAAGCTTGCAAGTAAAACCAGATTCAGTTTCATCTGTGCTCAGTTTCATATGATTCATGATTATTCTGTGTGATGTCAAGAGTCGTGCGTTGAGGAGAAGCGTTTCGAATTTACTTTGCTCGTTTAACATTAGTTTTATGTGATTTAGGTACAGTTGTTAATTTAGAGTTCGATCATCTGAAATGCAGAATGTATAAGTATCGGTACAAACGAATAAGATTCGTTTGTAATCATGTAAATTCGGGCGACCTGTCTGACGTCGTAAGGAGATAGAGCTCGTTGTTAAGTTGTGCAAAGTGGTGTATAATATCTACATAACGAATATAATATACAAAGATGTGGGTTTCCGTGATCATCTCGGTGTGTGAGTAATACAATGTTACAAGTCGATGTTCCAGAGGATGCCCGCACCTTTGCATTTGATTAGCAGTGACCAAATTTCAAATATATATTTAATGCGATACCCCCTTTAACTCTTCGAATACGGCGAGCCCGTCTTCGGGTTGGCTGAAAACCCTACTATGACGTTCCAATAAGATTAGCGAAAGAGGTAAAATAGATAAAATTGTAAATAATGTAGTGTTGCAAAGTTGCAGATCACTCACCTCCCTGGTCGTCTAGAGCGACCAGAGTACGAATGCCGGCCTCCTTGCTCTACGCCGCAGAAACAAAAAGTCACAGAGCATGTTAGTTGTGAGGGGTACAGTGGAGTGAGTGGACAGTTTAGGGCGGTCGTGGCCAGGTGGCACGTCGCCGGCGCAGTGTGCTTGTCTAGATTGTAGTACATGATTGTTATATTACAGTGTCACATGTGAGAGGACATTTTCATTGCCTCGTCACTAAATTGTTACGTCTTCCTAATTATATTTAATTTTCCAGTGATGTGAAACATGAAGATATCCCCTCAGTTGTTTATACTGTGTTGTAAAGAGTTGTTCGTAATCTGTGCTGTGTTATAAAGACAATACTGTTGTTGATGTTACTTCATATCACAGACATAAAAATCAGATTACAATATTATAAGATCGATAAATAATTTTAAAATAATAAATAAACATATGCATTTACTTCATTAACAGATAATATAAATGATTAATAACCTTAAAATAACAAATACATTATAAACGATTATATTGATTTGGTCTGTATTTTGTGTGAGAGTTGAAGGTGTAGCTCGATATATTGTTGGAGTCCAGTGGCAGGTACGGAGGTGTGTACGTGCCCATATACTGGTAGTATTGTGAATGTTCGAGAAGGCATGAAAATCATACAACATAATAATAGATAAACAGTCAACAACAGAGAGCAGCCACTACACAAAGACCTAAAATACAAGAGTTAACTAAAATAGGATAGAACACACATCAACATACACTGATCCTGATAGTCTTGTCACATTCAGGTGATCAGTAGGTGTTGGGTTGTCAGAAAAGACCGAGAAGTACACAGGCAAATTATATCAGTAGACGGAAATGAGCGGATGGTGTCTATGAAGAGAAGGGGTTAAATCATGACAAATGAGGTAAGAAAGTAGTAGAAGGTGCATTTGAAAGTAGTGACCCATCCTCAAGGGCAGATAAGTAGGTAAGTATAAGAAGTTGGCGTCCAAGTAGTAGTAGGTACAAAGGTTCATTTTGAAAGCAAGCCCAAGCATAACGGATAGACTATTACTTAGACAGGAAGCTCACATATCTGGGTCATATTACACGCTAAAGGGAATACTAACAATTCAGAAGTAGTTTGAACTAAAAGGGGACGGGAATATTTTCTATGTTCAATAATGGGCTTCATGCTTTGGAACCAAAAACAGAAAATTGGGCGAATTATATAGGGTGCTGACTGTTAATATGTCTAATCAAATAAATGCACTCGTTCCGTCATAAAAGAAACGTAGCAGTTTTTATATACTTAATTAACTGTCAGCACCATGAGTACGTATGCCCACAATTACATAAAATGTACAGAGCTACAAACAACACAAAGGGCTATAGAGGTCACTAACATTTTCGGACACAGTAAGGCACGGATCATGCAAAACACCCATATATGTATGATAATTATAAAAACTTAATATTTTACATAATATCATACTTTAAAACAAAATAAGGAAACATAATATAGGGAAGTTATAACCGGAGAACTACTATAAATATACATAAACATTTATAGACAAAACGTAATGATATAGCGACATCGATACACAACAGCCAGGGATAGCAGAGGCTGCGCCCTAGGGGATACGTTGGGACGGGCGTCGGAGACCAAACCGAGCTTGGGGCTATTCCAGGACACTTCCGCTATACCCCTCACTCTCTCGCATCGAGAACACCTCTCTCACAGATGATCACAAATAATCACAAAACCAACATAAATCAAATTAAATAATAACTATGTGGGGAAACCAATTTTAATTCAACATAAATGCGACTCGTAGAATTAAGTCCGCTTAATATTAGACTAATTTTATTCTAAGTTGGCAATAGACAGGGGAATTTTCTTCAGTATACTCGCACGCTTGGAAAATTAGAACATTTTAAGTGAGACACATAATTTAGGTAATTTACATAAATACCATAATTTGATAATGATACAAAAACGAATTGTAACTGGTAACTGGTAACCTCAATTAAAAACTACTTGTGACTGGATTACAAAATTTGAAAGGGTAATATTATCGGTATATTTTCGTTTTTCGTATCAAGATCTTAACAAAAGATTTTTTAAATGGGGAAATAAAAGAGAGCAACATTATTAAACGTAATTTAAACATGAGACGATATTCCGGGAGGTATTCTCGACATTATGAATTATGTCACTCCCATCAAAAAAATCATTAAAACTGTCATAAAAATATTAATAGGACTAGATTTGTCTTAAATGAGATAGATACAGTATAGTTCGTTGCAGTTGTTGATGAAGCAGTACAAAAAATAATTTTTATGACAGTTTTAATTATTATATTTATAAATTTTATATATTTTTTATTATGTAAATTAAAAAGATACCAACCTCCTCACATAGTTGCATCATACGCCGCGTAGATTCCAAGGACTGAAATTTAAATAAGTTCAAATTTATTATTGAACTTGAATTGCGCACCGTTTCACTGGTTTTATATATAGACATGAAGGAAACAAACCTTATTGAAGCACGGGGGGTACGGATAAAAATATAAAAACGTGCATTTAAAAAAAAACTGCAATGTATATGGTGCAGTGGCGCTGAGTTGTTTTTATAATACATATTCAAATAACAATTTTTAGATGAAGACAAAGTTATAATCATTTAACAATACCGGTATACGTTGATTAACTGCATTTTATATTAAATCATTAAGTCGCAATGTATGTCCGGGAACTTCAAGATAGATATATATTAATTGTTAGGATTGTACGGTTAGGTAAGTTAAACAGGTTCTAGGTAATTTCTTAAAAAGGCCACATCAGTCCTGAAAGGCTTGAAAATAGTAAACCAAAGTTATGTTATTGGATATAAGAAGTATTAAAAAACCAAGTCAACATAATTACTGACATCATCAGTGACTTGGCCTGCACGCATCTGTAATTGCTCGAGTTCGCTGCGTGGCGCGCCATTTTCGGCGGGAGGAACTGCTGCCGGCATCCTGAAACAAAAGATCAACAGTCACAAAAGTAACCTTTTACTTTGTCCCATTCTAAGGGCCAATGACTCAAATATGTGACAGAAAAAGATTTAGAAAAAAACTAAAAACCTACTTTGAAACAACGAAAATCATTCATATGATTAATCAAATAATAATAATTGTCAATAATTTGTACTAAGTTTTCCTAAAGCAATAGTAAGTGAAGCACCGATTCAAAAAAATACTTTTAAATTAGATAAGTAAAAAAAAGTTATTTAGCATTATTTTTGCTCTTTTTGTGATTTGAAGTCGGTTTAATTAGTCAGTATCCATTTCATACTTGTATTTTAATTATTTATCTTTCGGTTTGAGGAGGTGACTGTCCTAGAGTTTCTTGCACCGCTTCTTCTCTGCGGCTACTAATACGTCGAAGTGGTGGTAGGGTCAATTGTAAGCTACAGGGCCTAGATTGTATGTGTTCCAAACAAAATATAGGCGAATTCTGATATTGCCATAAACTGACTTTAAGCATGATGCACTATTTCGGTACCATATTATAGAAGAATTCTTGATTCTGGAGAGATATATTAAATTATACTATATGTGATTTATCTTATAACATCAAGACGTAAAAAGAACTTATTCTCATAATTGCAAAAAGAACGAAGCATATAACAAGACCTTGAGTAAGCTTCATGCGTGACCTTATGCAGATAATTAACTTCTTAAATCAGATAATAAAGCAATCCGGCATACGATATTTTGTATGTTACAGGTAGGCTACAATGAAACATGCCCAGAACACCGGAGACGAACAATGTAGTGTACTACGATACACAACGCAACAATGAAATTTACGTTTTGTTACATTTAAACTAATAGAGGAAGCTTATTCTTTCATTTAGCGCTCGAAACTGAAACTTTTGCATATAAAAATTTATATTGCCTCAGTTTTAAATATTATATACCCGTACGACAAGTAAAATCTATCACATAGTGCGAATGGAAACAGAAATTAGAATCATAAAGTGATTTTATCTAAGTCTGAAAATGAACTGTTATTGGACACTAAAAGGAAATGATATTTGTAAAACATTAAACGGATATAATAGCTATGATAATAAACGATGGATTGAATTGGCACCAGTAAACCTAGGCTGCTTTCGCATTAACAAATAACCGTTAGATATTCATTCGTTTCGTTAAATCTAGGTAAGTAGTACCCGTAGGTAGGCTACGGTAGGTACTCAGGTGAGTATGAGAGTAGTTATTACATTCATACATATAACTATTGTTACAGGCTGTGTCTAGACTTTATAGATAATAAAAATAACTAATAAGGAGTGGTTATTAGATGTTGCTCTAATAACGACGTTAAGTTAAGTTAAAGTAAATATAAGCGATATTACGTAAGAAATTACATTTAAGTCATTGTACTTTAGTAAAAGAATTCATTTGTGATAGCAACATATAAGAGATTTATTTAGAGTTTTTGAATTCTGATATTTATTTTTTATTGCAGATCAAAACAGGCTTGCAAGAAGTTATTTTAGTTAGATATAAAATCTGGATAAATGTCAATAACATCATGGATAAGCTACTTGTGTATGTCAAGTAATAATAAATTCAATACTGTCTAGAATTAAAGCACATTGATACACAAATTAATAATTAAATTAGACTGAATAAAATATTTAACAAATATAAGTAAACAATTTTAAAATTTATTGATAAATCTGTTGGTTATTTGAAAGGAAACTATTGGGAACGAAACTTCGTGTTACTTTGTTATTCTTGAGCTTATACCTCTTGTATTTTTCAATGCAACATCCACTTTCTCTACTGTTGGAAAAGTAATGGAAACTAAGGAAGCAACATGAACAGTGAAGCCAGCTAGCCGCACGCTGTGCTAAGTACTGTTGTTTGTTGGAAATGTTAGATTTCCGAGTTGTAGGTTGTATATTGTAAATATTTTACAGTCAGTTCCTCAACTTCTTCAGCTTAGAGCTAAACACGTATAATATTACTAGTTCAAAATAAATGAAGTAACAATGTTCAATACTTACATAATTGTGTTATTATTTATGTGGCTATTGTTGAGTACCTATGAATTAATAATAAAAATAATATTTCTAGGAAGAGTTAAAATTTATTTTTAAATAATAATATTTATCACACTCATAGCTATTATCTAGCCCAAATCGTTAAGAGCTCATGTTATTAATACTACATAACGGAGAAATATTGATAGTAATATGTACATAAATAGTATTAGAAATATAGTAATGAAACATACAAACAACCATGACTCGTGAACAAATACTCGTACTCATCAAACAAAAAGCTGCCCCTACCGGGATTCGAACACGGTACCTCTGGCTAAGTAGACAGGGGCACTGACCACATGACGAGATGGTCGTAATATATTATGAAATAAATATACTTTAAAACTAATTAAATATAAAATAGGATATTTACTTAAAATCGAAAGTTAGACGAGTATATCAGTTAATCTCTAAGAGAAATTATTTTGATATCAGAAAAATATAGGCAACAATAAAATATCACAAAGTATCGCATTTTGTTACAGAAACATTTGTTCCGTAAATAATAAAGTTAAGCAAACACCATTAAAATGGCGTCAAGGCATGACCTTGAACGTCTCAGAAACAAAGGGGGGAATCACTACCCTCTTTTAGCCGCCCTCTCCTAATTCCGATGAAATCTGTTCGCAACCTCATCGTACTTTTGACCGAGTTCAATTCTATTTTAAGTTTAAGGATGGAAACTAATTTCTGGTTCATTGAATTTATGGATCAACAGTTTTATAGAACCCAAAAGCGGTTTGAAATTGAATAAGGTCAATAGGCCGGCATGTGCCTATGTATTCAGCATTTCATATTTTTAAAGATAAAGTTATTCCTGCATTTATACAGTCATTACAAAATATTATAACTCGATATTTTCTGCATGTATAAATGAATAAGGTCTACAGGTTTATCGACAAAAGTTTTTAAAGGTTTTGGACCGCAATTAGAAATGTTTTCATAAAACATTGTATGCCTTTATTAGTAAGTACTATTTCGATTATCTTAGGTATGTTTTCTTTCTAAATTAAAAACCCTCACGGTAGCATTCACTTTTGTATTTAAATGGGTCGTTTTTATCCGAAGTTTTCAATACCTAGAACATAAATCAGCTAATAACTCCTATTCTAGCCTGAATTTTAAATTTTAAACCAGTTCAAAACGGGAACTTTCTTTCATAAAAATAAGCATGAATTTATGAATAGATTTAATAAGCACGTAGCTTTGTTCGCCGTGTTACTACTAATGAACTCTGAAGTGATATACTAGTTCTAGTGATCTAATATATTATTTCAGAGAGACTTACTGTGGAAATAAATCGATACTGATTTCTCAAGTTTCAGTCTATCCATCTATATTGTATTACGTTAGTAGCAAGAAACAAGTCTTTAAGTATACAATCTTATACTACTTTTAAGAGTATTCTAGATAAATACTTCTTACGTTATTGAGTTAAATTTGATAATATGACTCAATCTTTATAAAGAAAGATATTCGTGCTTGTACAGTGGCTAGAAATGTAACTGTACTGATTTATTAAAAAGTATACTAGTCAGGAAATCATTATTGATTTACGTTTGAAGACCGAGGCTAAAAACTGTGTGAATGTTGTTTACAAAGTGTAGTAACGTATTAGAAAATGTAATTTCCATTACAACATTGAAATAGTAGGAAGACAATTTCTTGAAATTGTGCATTTTGTTCAGTAATTTCATAAAACTTCGATATAAATGTAGGTAATATTTAAACATGATGTGATAATTTCGACAGTGATTAAAGTGCTTAAAACTTTAAATGAGTTTATGCACTAAAATAAATTTTCTAGTGTATTGCTGTCTACGATTGCTGTAGAACTATCGAGCTGATCGAGGAATAATAGTAAAAAAAAATAGAGAGAAAGCATTATCTTTCAGCGAAGTTTAAAAATAGGTAAGTCTCTCCAAAATCTCTAAAATGATTACTTTTATAATTAGATAGACCATCACACCGTCATCATGTCTAGTTATCTTATCCATTTTTACGAATTAAACAGTTATTTGCACTTCATTAAGTCAAAAGTGCACAAGCTAATCTCGATGAAACACTTTTCTAAATTAATTAATCTGGGCACATAATGATGATTTTGTGAAAAAAAAACTATAAAAGTTGCAATGTTTTATGTTTATGTTTTGTGTTTAGGTAGCTCACTCAAAACAAACCATGATAATTCAGATGAGAAGTAGAGTTCATAATAATAAAAAAACATTTTAAATGTAATTACAAACTATCCAAACTCCAAATAGTTCAGTGTTGTGGCATATAAATTTATTATCAAAGTGCACTGTATTTTACAAAGTGATTGTAAAATGAAACAAGTGAAAATAGTAGGTTAGTATCAAAGTACAATATTATATTCTCTAATTTATGAGAGACAAATAAATTTCTATTTACGACATTGTTATTAATGTCGTATCTACCATCTTACGTAAATCTAATTTATGCTCAATATGCTTTTCCTTGAGAGTTGAGCGTATTTCTTCGTCCTTGTCGTCGTCTTATGTCATTCACGTCACGTGTATGACACGAAGGCCTCTTTCGTAACTTCTACATTAAATATATATTCGTATCAAAATCCATATCCGAAACAGAAATAACCTTGTTCGTATATTCAAGGTTTAAGAATTATTTATCAAATGTATAACATATTATAGAAACGCAATTAAAAATTAGATATTGCTAACGTATCTTTGAGCCCAATGATTTTTGTTGGAATAACTAAGTCGAACCGTTTATCGTCGTTTAAGTTATTGAGAAGGAATAAAACGACAAAGAAAATCTCAATGAAAAAGTGTCAGAATGAATGAGTTCCATCCTTTAATGTTAATCTCGCTAGCCTCAACCTCTCAATGGAAGAACCTTTCTGGTCGATTAAACGATCGTGTGCGAATGGATTTTGGAACAAAATTAATAGGAGAGACATTAATACTGTGCCCACTTCTGCTGGTACAGTGAAATGTACGACATATTTCATTCAATTTTCGTTATCATTTTCCTTATTAGTAAGAGTTTTTGAGAAGGAAAGTAAGAACACAGGCTGTGGTAGAATCACATACGGAGTCTGGGGCGTCACTAGTCAACCACGTCGGTCATCAAGCAGGATTTTTTTTGCTTTTGGGATTATTCTGGAATCTGGTACTAGCAAGATTTACGTAATGGGTTTTCAATCAAGATAATTAATAGTTAAGATTTAAAAATATATGTAAAATATTTAGGAAATGTGATTAAATAGATTATTTTAAGATCTCCTAAAAACGTCTGTAATCTTAGCTGGCGCATGCGGAGATCGTAGCCGTAACTGTCCGCGCTAAAAATCAATAGACGCGCGCAGAGCCGCGAGCTGCCTCCGCCACCGTCGCGCCGGGGCTATACACCGCCTGCCTCGGAGCCTTAATTACATAATTATAACTTTCACCAACCACAATGCTAATTTTTTCCACGACCCCTGTGTAGACACTTAAATTAACGAAGCCTGATTAATTTTACATGACGTAGACGACGACTGTTATAGACAAAAGCCGCGTATTTTTTTTAACCTAGAGATCAATGACAATAAACGAATTTCATGGTATCCTCTAGGAAGCTATGGTTCTTGTTAGACTAACAATATGCTAAAAAGTATATAACAAATATATTAAAGTTTACAAATTAAGAACACAGATAAAATATATAAGAGGAATTGATTAAGGAGTAAAAGACGTAACTTTTAAAAAAATCTACTGAAGTAAGCGACAATGAAACCTTATTCTAAAGAGTGTAATCCAGTATCTCTCTCCTAAAGTTTATTCTAGATTTCACATAAGGGATGCCTTGTCAAAGTGTATATATTATTTATAGCCGGCTCCTGCGTTATTACGAAAGGATTGTACGTTATAAAGCAACGCCCCTGCATCGTTATTTTTGTCTCAATGTTATGAGACCCGTATAACGCCTACACAATGGGTCATTTAAACGTTTCCTTCTACCGTTTATTAAAAGAACAAGTAAAAAAGATGAATAGTACGTACTATGATAGGCTATTAATATTCACCCTCCACATGACAAATAAGAAAGAGAAAGTGTCATACTAAATTAGACAATTTCGGGTACGTTTGTGTTTGGCAGCGGAATTTTATCAGAGATGAAATTTTTTTTGGATGAAAGTATTATATTTTAAATAATAATGTATTGTAACGTATTATAATTTTGTATTGTAAATAATAAAACAAAAACTGCTAATAATCATGGATTATATAGTGGTAGTGGTAATTATGTTAAGTTTAAAGAATAATTCTCAGGTCAATTATGTTTATTGTTCTATTAGTCTTTCTCAATATTTCATTCATTCATTCATCTTAACATTATGTACGTAAAACCTGTCACACATAAAAAAGGGATAGTAACTTTTTGTCAACAAATTAGAAGACGGTATGCTTTTAACGAATATTAAAATGCTATAAATAGCTTTACTATTATAGCGATGTTATAAATACTCTTTACAGTCAACGAGTACTCTTAACACTCTTAACAGTACCTTCTTTTAACCGTTTCTGACCGATTTTATTTATGTTGTTACGATATCGGTTCACAGATGCAATAGTTCTTACCATTTGACAAATTGTATTGTTAAGAAAAAAATGTGATTGTCTTAACTAATAAAACAAAACATCCATATGCGTCCCATTGCTGAGAACACGAACACTGGAGGAGTTTGGGAATGATACCACTACACCGGCGCGATGCGGGGTAGTAGGTGCGCTTTTGGTAACAACCGAGATCAGCGACTTAACGAGCCTCATGAAGACCTATCTCGAATAAATAAAATCGCTTGTTGCTTTGTTATAAAACGACGATAAAGTTATTTAATATTTTTTTTTAGAAAGAAATCCATTTATGAAACTACCCCCTCTGAGTTAAGTGGCGGGCGTGTTGTGTGGGACTCGCCCATTAGCTACTCGTAGCGGTATTGCTCTTTACGGAGATGACATGGGTTCTGCTGAAGAAATTCATCATATCACGCCATATAGCATATTTTAACATACGTAATTTGTATTTGAAGATATATGCGAAACGTTTAGTGCATCACAATACACATTATACCCTTTGTTGACGAATCATGTTCAGTTGTTAAAAATATTATGTAATATTCTATATCTGACCGCTAGCTTAACTGCTGTAATAATTAAGTTCTTAACTAATGCAGATTTAAACCTCAAGCCAAGACTTGAAACCATAAATTATGGTTCAAGAGGCCAACAATTTGCATACATTATAATGTAATGAACTCGGCCATTCAGATTCAACTATATCAACAAACTTCGAGTCGAGATGGGCTACTGACGTCACGTCTGGCGTGCGTTGGCGTTTTTGTCTGGATATTGAATTATGATAAATTTGAATTCTGCCAATGTCAATAGAAAATAGATTCAAAAGCACCAATAAGCTCAGACTTTGAAGAGTTCCTTCAGAAAACGGTGAAGGATGAAATTATTATATATCTTGACATCTGTGAAAATATTTTTGGGATGAGAAGTGTTTCCCGCTTGAAGGGAGGATCAAATTTAAGTACGCTGTTCAATTTTGTTTGATGTTCCTTTTGATGAGAAAAAGTAAACATTACCTTTTCTCTTGAAAAGAATAATGATCTATGTTTGTGTATTTTTATTTTATTTATTTTTGTCTTTACAAGTTTCCATATGTTACTAATTATAATTTGATTATTCGAGATTAGCAGATCTTTATAAACTCGCTATAAGGTTTTTTCTGATTATGGTTAGGTATTATGTAGATCTTCTATCACTTTCGCACAAAAGAAAGTTCGTAATCTATGAAACTTGAACTATTAACCTTTGAAACGCATTGCAGGTTTCAAAGAGGCGATTCCATGTGTTTCAAACAAATTACTTTTGAATGAATAATTATTTCATCAACTTTCTTAACGCATAGCATTATAAAACTAAACTAGAGCTCTGATCAATTCTTTGAGTTATTTTTTTTTGTTAAGGCTCATCGACAGACAATTATTAAAAACAAAAAGATTCCACAAACAAAAATCTGAATCACCGTTTTTCGGTTAAGTATGGCAACAATACCATATTGTTAATTTTTTGGCACGACGGACGGGTAGGTAGGTGGATAAACTTAAGTAAAGGTCGTCGGCGTCGTACACAAAGGTGAACCATGAGATCTTAATACAAATTTTAGATTTGACGAGGCGCAAGACGATTAAAAATTAAAAACTTTGCCCTTAGTATAATCTGTGAGGAACTCGTTGCCGTAGAGGTTCGAGCGCTCTGGTTTCGTTAACGAGAAGCAACTTTCGCCACGGTTAGTCCTTGAATGGATCAATCAAAATTTGATATCTCTCACTCCTCCATGCTTCGGAAGGCAAGCTAAGCCTTTGGTTTGTTCACCTACCAACCTGCAATAGTGGTGTTATGACAGAAACTCTTTCCGTATTTCTCCTATGTACGAATACTCGTGCCCAGCAGGAGGACGTATAAATCAATGAAAATAAGCAGGGCCATCGTTTGGTGTTCGGGCTTAGCAAGCAGTGAAAACTGATCAAAATATTTTCTTTATAAAAATTGACGCTAAGTAGTAAACTTATGATGTAGCGTAAAAATACTGCTATTATTTTTATTAAAGCAATCATTCCTAAGACAAGACAAAAATTAGAATACATAAAGAATATTATCTAAGTATTATTTAAAATATAATACTTAGATAATATTAGGTTCCTTAGAAGGTAGTACTGCTTATTTCCTTGTACTGTAAATTTATGTACCAATTCTATAACATAGGTCTGGCAAGCTATTATAGTTAGCTCATAATATCAAGTATTTGTAAGGTGTTACAGGTTGGAATGTTTTTTTATGTACCACGTTACTCTGACTCACCCTTGGAGTTGTGACTCAATGGGCATAAGTAAATTATTATTATTAAAAAATCAATTTTTAACTCTTCCCAGTCCCTCAACGGCTCGAGGGACGGGAGAATACCTCTCTGCAGAGGAGGCCAGACGGCCGAGGGTCAGGACGACAGAGACATTAATCGGCGGACAATTCTGGCTTTATCGAGTAAGACTGCCTGCTGGAGCCTCACAATCATTGGTCCATCTCCCAGCACCAGTCGCAAAGGGAAGTTGGGACGAGACCATTGGTTGTGACTAGGACTGGTATGATCTCAGTGGATGTCACCCTCCACATATTAGTAACCTCGTGTGCCAGGTTCAGATACTTGATCTTTTTATCAGATTCGGCTTTCACGAGGTTTTTAACGAACGGAACGGTGACATCTACTAAGAACACACGCCATTCTACTCGGTACATCAGCACGATATCAGGATTGTAAGCCAAAACAGTCTTGTTCGTAATGATGGAACGGTCCCAGTATAAAAAAAGCACGGTCGTTTTCGAGCACTGGCTCCGGCAGGTACTTATAATACCTTTTCCCCTATGAGGCCTAACTTATAGGCTAATTCGAGATGGAGCAAATATTCGGTATTAGCCAGTACAGAACACCCGGAAGTTATATGCCTGAGTGACTTGAGCTTTTTCACTTTCCTCAGGATGTCTTCCAGATTCGTTGTACTTCTTAATTTGTCTGCTCTTTATCTGTGACTCCTGACATGCTTCTTTCCATTCCCCTTTGGCATGTTCTGAGTTTGACTTCATGCTTTTGGGTCAGAGCACAAGTTTGGCAGTCATCGGTCAGACATGGCAAGTTGCATGTGTTGAAAACACTTCTTTCATAAGTATATAATGTTGTCCAAATACACTTTTACTATTTGGGTATTATTTTCATTGTATGTTTTCTCAATCAGCTACACTGACTTGTTGGGGTTAATTTTTCCCAATGACCTACAGTGTTATATGTTACATTAAAATAACTATAATTATAAAACTTCAAAAAAAATTGTAGACCGTCAACAGAGTACCTACATAATACTAAAGCTATAATAGAAGAATAGAAGATAATTACAATATAAAAACAATTTAAATAATTAGTATAAGTATTTCTTTATTTATATTTTTTAGAATTTCTCTTAGCTCAAGCAGTGCCTTTTGGCAAAGGCCTCCTCCATCAGACACCACTGATTCATGGCTAGTCTATATCTTAAAGTCCCTATTTTCCTGTGTTTGATTCAACTCATACTCCAACCTTCAAAGTAAACATAGTGGTTACTTTCGTCTTTGTTCTTATGACATTATTATGAATCTTGTCTTTTACACTTTTTCTTATCATGACATAGTCAATAAATTAAAGCAATAATTAATAACCTTACCTGTCGAGTAGCCCCTGCCTAATGACTATATAAGTCTAATGGCTTTATTTGAAGTTTATTGTTTGTCTATGAAATTTTAATAAAGCAGCAGTAAGTGTAACAAAAGAGAATTAAATCTTATGCCATTACTAAAGGAATAACAACAATAAAAATTAAGAAGCCTATTTGGTACATTTATAGTTAAGTTAGCTTCGATGTTGTTAAAGATATTTCTATACTTACATTGTGTATCAATTAAATATATTCTATTCTACTTCAGTACAATTTTCTACAATTTTTACAGCCACTATATACTCTTGGGAACCTCGAGAAAAGTAAAATTTAAGTCATTTTATAGATAAATCACTTTAACATCACATCACAAACAAATATCAAATCATTCAAATTAAATTTCATATATTTTAGTTTGAACTTGATATTGTGAATTTTAGTTGATAGGTAAAAGTAGGGTTCACAGTGAATATTCCTATTCCTAGAGAATGTTGGATGATAGACATGATAATCTTAATATTTTTACAATAAAAATTCAATTGTGTCAATTGTAAAGGAAATAAAGATTAGGCAGTTTAGGAATTATACTATGAATCTTAAAACCACTAACAGTAATTATTGAATGTGTGGGAAGTTATTAAAATTATCTATACAGCATACGTCATTATCAGAGTCATGACATCATCATTAGAATTTGATTACCATCTTCCAGCAATTTTCAACAAGGTTCCTACATAGCAATATCGTGGGTGCCTGGTGAAAATATAGTTATGTTCAGCTATCTTGACATTCATATTTCATTTAAAATGTGTTTTGTTATCAAGAGGATATGAAAGAATTATTTTAAAGATTACATTGCGGTGAAATCGACTTATAACATAATAGGAGTAAAGAAAAAGTGGTAAATTCACTTACTTGATATTTGGTTTGGATTTAGCACCTAATAAAAACTAAATGCGATCGAAGACACTTAGCACACCCACTAAGCACCAAAATATAACACGACGATGAAGTCTCTCACTGACAGCTCGGTACACGATTGGGTTGCTGGTCGATCAACTCTGAGGGCCAGAAGCAGGCTAGCAAGTTCCGAAATGCGCAATGTTTTGACTATGCGCATTGACCTTCATTGTAAAAAGCATGCGCATTAAAATAACATTTTTGAATTATAATTATCTTACAAAAAACAAATATTATTTATTTAATTAATGTATTAAGTGTTTTTTTAAATATTAATTGTGTACTAATATATCACAGACTATTACTGAATATTTACAGGTAGCAGCGCCATCTAGTGTCGAGTAGAAACTGTACTTGAGAAACCTCACCTGTTAAAATTTTATGGTTGCTGTAATATTGGCAAACGACATCCATAAAACTTTGGCTTTTCGTAAATAGATAGCGCTGCAAGCTAAAATTCAAGGTAACATTAGTTGGAATAATATTATTGAAATCAAAGAAGAAAGCTCTATCTAGTTAATTTTTATTTAACGTTTAAACCGATTTTGAAAATTACGGTGATTGTTTCGTAAGAGCAGACTATGCAAAATGCACTAACGATTAACGTCATAGGTATGGGTTTCAGCCTTTTGGTACAGCCCCAAAATTAAATAATCTTACCCAAATACAACATCTTATAGATAATCTATTGATGAGGGAATAATCATCAATGTACTGATTCTGAGAGAAGCTTCTTGCGGCCATTAGCGGTGAACGTAAGAGCTGAAATATTCGTTTGTGACTGCCGATTGAGATTGCCTGCCATGCCGATGGGTAATTGACGATTACAATCTGACAAAATGATTCTTTCCTTTTCTGATATTTTTCGTTTTCATTTCTTATGATAAAGTTAATGTGGATACAATATATTATTAAATAAATAAATAAGATTGGTTCTTATCATAGCGGACCATCTAACCAGCTAGCAATGATGAATCCCTTAAGTTTAGTAACTTATGTACGTAAATACCTGGCTAGTAATATTTAGCTAAAAGAATACTTTTGACACTTGACATTATTCTTGTAATGATTGGTTCATTATTAATCATTTTGTACGTATTAAATTTTATTAGAATTTAAACCAAAAGGATTAGAAATAAGTCAATAGTCGACTGTAGTGTCAAAATAAAGCGACTACCGGCTAATGAAAAGTTGATAGATAACAAACATGACCTTGCCGGCCCAAAAAGTGCTTTTTTGTAGTAGTATAATTGTAATGATTAGCTATTTTTCAGTATAGTAACTAATGTTATAAATTTTATAAAACCATGTCTTGATTGGGGAATTGAATCCGCCACCACCAGAATCAGGACGACTGCTCTTAGCACTGGGACCCGGGTCTAACCGGGAATTTGGCCAACATTAACGGAAATTTATCAAAATTTGTAAATTCTGATTATTTTACTTGCAAACAATTTATTATAAATAAATAAATCTTTTGTGTCTTAAGGATATTTACTAACAGCTAAATACTTAGGAACTTCACATTATAAACAAAAATTAAGAAAATATATTTATATATTCATTAATTTATAGTCTGGGTATCTAGCTCTAGTAGATAATGAATGCTCAAAAAAGATGTATACAAAGTACCTTTGTATATTACAAAGAATGTAAATGAAAAGACTACAATTTGATATTTTTTAAAATATTTATTTAATTGCTCCACCACGTGCAATCGATGTAATAGAGTAAAGAAGACGATTTTGGTATTATTGGATCACACATATATTTATGTTTTTATAACATACGCACTCACGCGAAGTGAACATAACAAAATGCCATAGCGGTGACTGGAAATTGAACCCATCTTTCCATTGTAATTCAGTAGATCTCTTTTACCAAACTATCCTCTCCCAGCTAAGTATACTGTCTTAGCGCCTAAACTGGCTTGGGGAAAGTTTCTTTCGGCATAAGATCAAATATTGTCATAAATATAGTTCATAGTTATCACCTATTTAAGCTTAAACACAAAAAATCTGAGAACAAATAAAAACTTTAAAAACTACTTCTACTAATTTTCTAATAAAAACTTTTAATACTAAAAAATAATTGTAAATTGAAATGGGATAACTTTAAATTTAATTTAGATGAGTAAGCTCCATTAAGACTTGTAATTTATATATGTCTTTTATTTAATCAAGGCTTATAGTTAATATGATATAAAATCTTAATCAAGACAGTATATTTACGAGGGTATCGCATTCCATTCCATCGTCTAATAAATTTGTCTGTATGTATTTGGTGAACTTTTTTTACCATTAGTTGATCTATTAGGAAATGGAATGGTTAAATATGTGCTACTTTTACTCATAAGAATTGAGTCATTTGTTTAGCGTATCTTTATTTATTCGATTTCATAAAGGATTAGTACTTACTCTAATACATTTCTCCGTGAAGTGAAGTCACGTCACACATCATTGGTTTTTAATTATCTAGAGGTTCCCAAGAGTACACTGCTCAATACAAATGAAAGATTGTAAACGACAACAAGTAAATAACCATCATTTACTACTTTATTTGGTAAATTATTAATAATATTTTTAAAAAAACTAAATCTGTGCCTATAAAAAAATTTGGCACATTTAAAGCAGTCGGTATCGTAAAGTATCATAAGATCAGTTTTTAGGAACCAAGTCATTGATTTTAATAACAAGAAAACTTGCATACTTAGATTTTAAAAAACCTGCTACTCAGTTTAGGTATCCACCCCAGTCGTATTAAAATATAAAATTTGTAAATGGTACTATGGAACATTATATATATTTGAATATATAATATTAACATTATCATGTTATACGTGTAATCATTATATTTCATATCTTTTAATTGAATTAAGTAGATGTTCGAAATGACGACTATATTTTTCGACTCGTTTAGGTATCTATTTTTACTATTGCGTTATGTATTAGGCGGAGAGTTATTATGTTAATTTCTTTTTAACATGGACTTTACAATTGGTAGATAGATAAGACTATCCAAAATAAAAAACTACCGAAATAGCAATAGGTATGTGAAAGCAGCGTATGAAACAAGCTGCGACACCATTCAAGAGGTACATGAAATCTTAGAGACAATTTTCGCACTTAAATTAGTTAAACATTGCATTGATATTGCATAAAAAATGGTTGTCATGTCGAAAATATACTTTATTATGTATGCGTTTTAGATATCATGTTTCATAGTAACATTTACTGTTTTGAGCTACACAATCGATATCAAATGAATAATGAAAAAATAATGTAAGTTTATTTTCAATACTGCCGGGTTCGATTTCCGAACAAAGCACAAGTTTCTTTTTAAATCTATGTATGTAATTTTAATTTTGCCCAAAATCGATGACATGGTTCTTAAGAACATTTATTAGAACTTTTAAAGAAGAAAAATTCCGACATACATGATTTTTGCGTAACTTTAACCGTTTACGTAGGCGCTCGCAACGAAAGCTTGAATAAATTTTTTTCTCGTTTTTATTATTTGTATTTTTTTATTGATGCACAACTCCTATTGGTTGTAGCGTCAAGTCTATAAAAATACTATTTGACACTAAAAGAATTTTTAATTTGAATTAGTAGTTCCTGAAAGTAGCGGGTTTAAGCAAACAAACAAACTCTTCAGTTTTGTAATATTAGTATAGATTTTATTTCTCATTATATGTATCGAGAACGGTCTCGAATACGAAAACAACATGATGACGGAATCAAGACCGCCTCGCGGAGTCCTGTATAAGGTGCGTAGGTATTTTACGCCCGACCAGTTTTGCTTGTTGTACAAAACTCATGTCCGTTGTTGGGTAGAAAATTGCTCGCGCATTTGGGATACCTTCGCTCAGTATCTCTTCGATGCTCTGAACAAATTGTAGCTAAGTTTATAATTGGCAATGCAGAGGTAAAGAACACCCTAGAGCCTCTTCAATTGCGTCGTGCGTGAAAAAGCGTCGCTTAGTGCCGATTATCGTTGGTAGTGCTTTGAAGAGCTCTTTGACGAATCTCTCCCTCTCTTTTCCTAATCAGGAGCACGCGTTCTGGTCTACAGAAACACTCTTTCACTGTCCCCACGTTTACGTACAAATAGATTTCGTGACTCCTTTGGTTTCGTCGAATTGCTTACCAACACACGTATTCCCTCCTCCTCACAGCAAAGGTTTCGTATAATTTCATATGAAGGAGATATATTCATCATAAAATTTTATAATTATCTTATGGTGAAGGTACTCTCGCCTTCCTAAAAACCAATACTACTGAATATGTTGGTAAATTGTACATCATGCATGAGTCCTTTGACCCATGTAGAAAGATCTTCATTTCTACAACAATTTCTTAGATATTGCCATAGCGAATTTTTTGAACAAATTCTCGGTCGTTAGTCTAAGTGTAGGTTATCATATGTGTGGGTATAATAAACAAAATATCATAAAAATTGGTATTTATCATTAATACCAATCATCATCATTAATACCAATTTTTATGATATAGCTGTGCGATTATATTAGTTCTGTATCAGAAAACGGTCCTAAATTTTTCCATTTAAAGATCATAGTCGTTTACATTGTAACAAATCTATTGTTTAAATTATAAGTGGCGTAAATACCTATATACCTTTATCGTATCTGGTATTTTATCAAAACGGGCTTAAGGTATCAGCAAGGTTCATGTAACGGATAACGATTTATTTTGTCGTCGTTTAACGATAGCGTCCGTTTATAACGATATACCTACACTTTAGAACGAGATGCCAACGAAAGATATCGGTCGCTATCGACTGATAGAAGTGATTATGTCAATTTTACTTTGCATGTACTTGAAACGTGTCATGGTTTATCTTTCCGGTTTTCTCGATAAATATATCAAAGGTCTATCTGCAAGTGGATTAAGTAATTTCCTTTTGTACATAAAGTAATTAAGGTATTTTAAATAAAGTTAGATCAAGTGCTTGTAGTTTGTTTATCAATTCACGAGAGTGAAAAACGAATGTTAAGAACATTAAATTTAAGATTAATTTTAAGTTACGATCAAAATCAAAATTTTTATTCAACTGTACAACTGATCAACAACTATACACGAATGATATATACGAACGAAAAAAGGTCGAGGTCAAAGGTCTGTCTGTGGCTACACAGACTGTGGCAAAACTTGGGTTAACTCGTAATAAGGTGATACTATGTCTATGGCGGGATTAGAAGGGCATTGTTCATTATGAGCTTTTACCGCCGGGCAGAACTATCGATTCTGATATCTGCTGTCAACAACTGATGAGATAAAAGCAAGATGTAGAGAGATAGCGGCCGGAATTGATTAATAGAAAGGGTGTGGTCTTTCATCACGATAACGCTAGATCACATACATATTTAGCCACTCAGTAAAAATTAAGAGAGTTTGGCTGGGAGGTGTTAATGCATCCGCCATATAGCCCTGACCTAGCACCTTCAGATTTCCATCAGTTTCGTTATCTTCAGAATTTTTTAGGCAGTGTCAGGTTAATCTAAAGAGAGGACTGCCAAAACTACAGTAACAGGATCATGTCTCTACTTTCAAGATGGCATAAAGTGAACGAAGAAAATGGCACATATATACTTTAATTAAATGTAAATTAACTTGGAAAAAAAAATGCCTTGAATTTTCATATAAAATGCGAAGAAACTTTTCCCCCTAGCTATTATATATATGACCCAATATGGCTTAGATTCGATTAGCTTATTTTATTCAACTGGTATATATTAGCCAAAATGACTTAAATTGACGTTAAGGCTTAGATTTTTGTCTTGAGGAGAATATGCAAGAAACTCAAGAAGATCTATCCCTCCCTTTACACGTCATTGTGCATTGTTTGAAAACTGGTAATATACACAGTAAATAATATTTATTATTATTATATTTATTTGACTTTGACAAGTACTGCGTATGCTTTGTTATCGGATAAGGTCTAGATTTAAATATTGTACTGGGTTTAAATTCTAATAAATTGATTTTTTCAAAAAACTTTTCATCAAATGTTTTGGTACATAAAATATTTTATAACATCCTTCATAGATTCCTGGTAATGCTTAAGACACCTCATTCACACGACATAAGGGGGAAAACCCTATGTGAATTTTAAACATTACGTGACTTCGAAGGATTTAACATAATTTTTGCAACGACTTACCTTTACAATAACATTGACTATGTAACATTCGATCGAAAGTTTTTACTTACTTACAAATACAATTTATTCCTTTTATTTTAATATGTTAGCATCTGTTCAATTTTCAAAGTATTAAGAGTGTTTCAAAATGAATATTTATTCTCCATGGCAGCTAATCTGAAATGAAACCTACATATGATAATTTAGTATGAATCAGCTGATCTTATCACTCATTTCATATTTTATTTTTTTAACGATTATAAATTATTGCACAATGTTATAAGGCTGCCATTTATTTAACGACAAAATGAATCACTGAAGAGATAAGTGATTTCAGAAAAGAGCGTAAACAACTCTTAAAATCTCAATGACTTTCTAAAGTCATTTTAAGAGTTCTCAAAGTAATGTAGGCCTTTATTATTTGTAAAGACGGCAATTTTACCATAGTAAAAACCGCCTCTGTGGTACGTGGTAATACGAGGTAAGATGGTAAGATAGGCCGTTCCTCTGAGGTTGAGGAAAATCCGGGTGTAGGTCGCTTCATCTTTGGCCTTTTAAGGCGTAGAGCTATCCTGCTTAGAATAAAATAATTTATTTATTTATCTTAACAATGTTTCAACAGCAATTTTCTACACACACAGAATATAATATAATAAACAAAACACAAGCCAATTAGAGAAACACATTATTTTACCAAAGAATCGTCAGGAAGCCAAAATAATAATATAAATAATAATATAAAAACAAATCATCATAAAAAAATCCACAGACTGTTTCGATAATAACTTCCATTCCTTTGCCATAGTTGGGTAAAGAATGGATAATTTTTAAGACGTCAAACCGGTTGATTTTATTAATCCATGTTTTTATTAAAAACAGCAAAAGCTGTTTCACAATGCAATCTCTGGTACAATGCAATTAACAATGTTATTGAGATTGGTGAGCTTTCTGATGATGCAAAATTTACTTTATTTTGATTTTATTTGCAGTAAAAGTTTAACAACATTTCGAGTTGGACGTAAGGCATATTAAAGATTTTGAAGTCTGTACAATGGTATGTATGTTTGTTTAATGCAAAGTAGAAATGAAATGTTACGTAATAAAATAAGCCATTGTTATAAATTTTAAATTACCATATCTTGGAAAAGGTTTTGAATTAACCCTCAAAATATTTGGTTTTCATAGTTATATCATCATAAATAATTTCTTTTTAATAAGTTTGGCATTACACATCTATATTTTTTAAAAGAATTAATCAAACGCTTAGCGACCTCTCTAAGATCTTGTGTGACTTATATACGTCTGAAAGAAATATAAGGCGCAAGCAAGGAGATACTTCATTGAAGAAAACCCTTAATTATTTTTATTTTTAATTTATTTAGTTAACAAATCCACCGCGTCATATAAACCAATAAGTTTTATCATGGTGATATATTATTAAGCACGTGTATTACGAAAAAGTTCTAGAGAAAAAAGCTTACAAATATTGCCAATTATGTATTATGAATCGCGGGACTAGGAACACAAGTAATCTTTCTATTAATAATTATCTAAGCATTATAAATAATAAAATTCAATTCACTTTTTTCTGACCTACCTAATATATAAAGAAGTAAGTATGAAGAGTAACCGCATGTTAGATATTCTCTTATAATTGCGCAGGTGCTTCTTTACATATTCCATTGTAATTATTTAGATAATTTTTGTTCATTATCAGTATATATGATAGGAATAATGCTAGTAGGTATGCAAATATCTTAAAATTTGCTACGTGTAATTATTATAGTTCCTTAAAGTAAAAAGTTATTACATAAAATTAAATCAACGAGTTGAGGATGTTCATTCATTAGATTGCTGACCACCAAGCAAAAGAATCGGGGATTACGACAGTTATCACATTTTGTTGATGATAAAAATGTGCCCCGACAGAGAGTAATTTAGTTCAGAGACGGCACCTTGACGTAGAACCATGGATATCGTAGAATGTGAAGAAGTTGGCTAAGGCATTTGACCTTGTTGATCATCAAACTTTATATGAGTAAATGAAAGAATTACGGTTTATCATTAAATTTTTTATAGCTTTTGAATTATATTTGAGTGATAGAATCAAAAAATATCATAAATAAGACTGAGTTTTCGGCTGCACCTTTTCAAATGGGCGTGCCTGAGGAATCAATTTTAGGGTCATTGTTTATTAAATATATATTTGTGAGACGGTATTGTTTGCAGGTCATTTTTTTTAAATTGATAGATGTAAAACTGAATTTGAGGATCTCTATTCGACCTTCAGGATCGAATCTGCTATCGGAATAGTTAGAATAGGGGGTGCCATGAGTAGAAATATCTGTCCAATTAGTTCTTTTTGCTTGCAGTTTTAGTTTATATGAAATATAAAAATATATGGTACGTTCCTTGGCAAGCTGCCACGTACAGGGAACCTTTGCCTCGTTCAACCTTCATAAGGTTAATTTTTTACCAATTCTTTTTAACAAAAGAGGGAAAAGTTATCGGATGAATTTTAAGTACTCATTAAGTAAAACGTGGTAGGTTATTGAAAGAATACAATTTCGTCCCAAAAATTAATTCAGCAAAAACAAGAAAAATACGTTCTTGAAGGGAGTTGTCGCACAGTGACCATTTTTTATTGGGAACAGACCAATAAATATCACACATTTTTTGATATATTCTTTGCGCCCATCATCGAGAACGATAATACCCAAGACTGGCATCAAATCAATGAATTCATATAATTATATTTCTACTACTGTTTCAGTTTTAACATTGTTATTTTTTCTTGAGGTTGAAGCCTTTGAAAACATTTTATCCATTAAAGTATAATAAGCTTTAAATCTTGCTTGTTTCTATTGGGAAACTCTATTTAACTGTAATGTTTTTTTGTTTCTTTCACTCATATAAGAAATGAAAAAGATAAAATAATGTTACACAAAGTTTACAGTGAAACGCCTTTTCCATTTTAATAACTTGTTGTTAATGATAACATTTTCAGTATAATTTCACTCTTACAGGACTTCATTTGACTAATTGTCAAAGAAAGCTTAAAAAAGTTTGTAGATTTTTTACTGTGCTTAGACTTATGCAAATGAATTTGTTTAAAAAAACAAAACATAGGAACACTGGCAAAGTTTTTCTTTAATTTGAATGGACAAAAGTAATGAATAGTCCAGAGCTGCAGTTATCCCTTTCGCGTTTGATAGTTTGGTTTTTCAGGCACAGCACGACAGTAATAGATTACATAAATACCTAGTTTCGCCTTAATACCATGAAAGCATAAAATATTAAAGCTTTGGCCTTCGATGAAATATTACTGAACTCTCCGAGCGCCCCCACGCCAGTCAACATTTTCATATGGAACATTTTCGTTTTTAAAAATATAGTAAGCTGTGGTTTACCTTACTTTTATATGCTACTTATAAAGACTGTAACGGTTGTATTTTCCCTTAAAATATTAAATAGATAACCTTATTCTGAGCCGAGGTCTCGTCACGGGTCAGCCTTGTTTCGGTAAAGTTCTAAAAGGTAGGTAATCTCCGGTGAGGTAGAGTCGCAATTCAACAATGAAAATTAAAATTTAGTAGTGTATAACGAGATAAATAAATGATTATTAATTACAAACTATCAATTGTCAAGATATTTTATATACATATTTATCATTATAAGAAAAAAAGTGATCATAATAATTATTGTTTTTAAACCACCCCTACAATAAAGTATTTAAAAAATATATGTAAATTAGTCAAGCCGTTTTTTTAGGAAGACTAACGTACAACTATGAACGAAGAAGACATGGCTTTGGATGTCTGACTGAATGTCCTGTCCTGTTCATATTACCCTTTTAAGTAGGTACCTTAACAACCAGCTATAATTTGCAATTATTTGAAAACATTTGTTACTCGCTAATAACAAATTAATAATTTTTTGACTAAATACCTAATATCCTAAATACCTTTTTGAACTCTCCCCAAAAATAACGGTCGATTATTATTAAATATAAGGATTTTCGACGTCAATTTGTTAATTATTATTTTACTTAACTTTGACTGCGATTATAATATAATCTATAATATTAATCTATAAGATTATATAGACAAAAGATTATATGCCTATAATATTATCATTATCTATACATATCATTATTTAAATCAATTAAATACCTATAGGTAAACAACTTCTAAGTACTGAAACGCTTTTGATTTCTACTTTCCATAACAGTTAAAAGAAAGCTTATTCCAATTGATGTTGAAATTACGACATAATTCCATAACAACAGCTTGAATCAGTGAAGCGATCAATAAGGAAATCGTGAGGTAGCTTTATCGATGATTGAAGCCAATTTTGTTTGTTTTGTTTGTAATTGTACAGATTAGTATCTGGTTTGCTCACAACGTACAACTTATATTAATTCTTTACATGAACACATAATTATTTATATGCATTACTAGGAAAAATAATAGAATAAATTAATCGTAAAGACCAAGTAATTCGTTGAGTTTCTACTTTTTATTTTAAATATGATGATTTGATTCTCCGTCAAAGTCCAATTGATTTCCTGAAGAAACTGGTTCTATTGTGAATTGCCAACCCATATCAGCCCGCAACCTGTTGTCAGACCTGTCTTGTAATATTTAAGAGAGTCAATTGCTGTGCCTATCATTTTACTTGACGCGAAAACCATGCTGTCCGTTTGTTTGTTTTACATTACTACCGAATATTCGCTCATGCCAACAACGAGACGGTCGTTAATGAGTTATACCAGAGGTACTGGAATTTGAGCTTTAATAATACTGTTCGAGCCGTAGCTAAGTATTTCCCATATTTATCGAGTTGGTCCTGCTTCTTGCCCTATTACTGTCTCTATCGGTAGAAGAAGGAGGAAAAGGTACATAACCCTGACAGTCCAAGCTTTTCTATTCCGACGGGACTGCTTTCTGGGCGTGATTAGACAACTTAATAGTACTCTACAGTCTCCGATTATTCCGCTCCTGAGATGATACGCTGGAGAGTTAATCCACCGTAAGCACCATTCTAGGGAGCTGCTTGGGACAAGTAAAAAGTCACCTTTCAAAGTTTCTCTTGGCAATAGAACTCTATCCCAAGAAGTCCTAGCTACTCTATTGTGTGTTTTGTGTGCGGTGGAAGGGACAACTCTTGTTTATTAATGCATGCATGTTCTCATGCACGTCTCCGTAGATCGAGAAGACCATGAAGCTGTAACACCTCGCATTTTATTCTTAGTTTCTCGTCAAGTCAGCCCATTCCGGTGAATCTTAATAGTTCAGACACATACATGATAGGTGTTAAAGGTGACTTTTAATGGCCGATATCTTTTGGCGGTGATTTCAATAGGAATACTTGGCAACCCTTAATCTGAGAGTGACTAGCGGTATGCCTTTGTTCACGGTAGGAAACGAACTTGTGGTGGCTGATAGATCTTTACCAGAAGGGTCATGGCACAAAGGCCAAGTGACGGCTATATATTATGACAAGAATGGCGTAATATGGGTGTTCGATGTGACCACAGGCGCTGGTGTAGTGCAAATACAACTAAATAAGTTCGGCCACCTATTTTAAATGGGACCATGTGCTCCATGCACTATTAATAATATAATTATATAATATTTTATGATGATGGTATTTTGATTTTTATAAAAGTATAACTTTGCTATTAATTTAATTGCCACAAAATTTTTTCTTCAAATATATGTTTTATTTCAAATAATATTTTGTGTAATTAAATAATATTATTTAAATGCAACTAATAAAATTGTACCCATTTTATAGGTAACATACAAGTCATCAAGCTGTCTGGTAATCCGTTACCATCAGACCATCAGGCTGTTAGTTAAATTCAGGATGAAATTCTTGTTACACAATTACGGTATCAATGACTGAGGGCAATGGCAAACGTTTACTTTTTATTATTTCCACCTCGCCGGCTTCACTTAACAATAACATGTGTTTGTTTGTAGGTATATCACATGACAATTATCAGAGAATTTAATATATTTTGCTATCAACGAATTAAAAAAATGTATAGTCATTTATATAAACAATAACTTTTCTTAACTATAATTTTCGATACTTTCTGTTAAGACCACTGTCTACTCAGGAGAGTCTTACAGCATTATAGCATATAAGGTAAACGTAAACGTCCATTACTCTTTATAGAACACGGAGAAAGACGGGAATTCCTACATCCAAGTAGATATTTCTATGCTGACGTAATAAAACTTGTTAGTAACAGGCCTCATGGCAGGATATAAAACGTTTTTTAATATTATTAATAAATAAATTGTGACTTAAAGGAGTATATTAAAGGTGTATATTAAAAGAACCCGATTAGTTATAACGTGGACCTTACGTAGATTGGCCTGATTTTGTTGAACACGGATTAAAATTAAATTTAATATCAATGCTAGTAGTGCTTTGATTGAATAGTAGTGTCACTCTTTCTGTAGTATCAGAGCAAATAAGGAAAGCTGCCGGTGACGTCGTACTTATTTGAATACACGTCAAAGGCTGATTAAATTAAGTCAAAAGTGTATAGAACGCTTTGAACTGATTTGTCATTTTTAAACATCTTATTCTATCCCGTTCATATAGAATTGGAATGAAAGATAAGCAAATAATAAGTTTTCATGGATTTCAGCAGAATTGACACCGATGTATTTTTCAAACGTGTATAAACTTTCAAGATCATTGGTGTGTGTACACGGAAGACACGGAAAGACAAGTCAAGTGTCTTTCTTGATATTATGTTATATAACTTAGAGCTGTCACTATCAATAGCTACTTCATAGATAAAAAAAAATTCTGTAGATAAAATAGACCTATTTTAAATGAGTAAAATCATGGTTAGATCCGTCGCTGTCTTACTGGATAACTCTTATTTAATAATGGCCGCTTTTTCAACCTTGATATTTTATTTATCCAAAATAATTTTGAATTTTGAATTTTGTTTAACTGGTCGTAGTTATTTTCGAGACAAAAGTTCTTTCTTACTTGGGTTAAAACATATAAAAAATGTGCGTTTTACGAATCTCGCCGAGCCCCTAAGACGTCCTTCAAATATCATTCTCGCTATTAACACAGAAAATGTGTGGGATGATATTTACGATATATTGCTAGCATGGCTATGTCAAACAAATCCTATACATTTTCCTTTTAGCTACAGCAATGGCCAGTATTGAAAGGCATCTTATCTAGGGGGGCAAGCATTCATAAGTACCTTGTATTATGTGTTAGAATGAAAGTAGAATTCTTGTTTCAAAAATAACTCCTTCACAATCTTTTCCTTTCTTATCTAATGGGGTTTTTTAAATCTGGATATTTTACTTCAATATCTGATTAACTTTTGGTAGGTAGACTGCTATAATTTAAATTTAATTCACATTACATTACATTGAGGCACATCAAATATAAAAGAGTTGTCGTACTAATTAAATGTCTTTTATGACCATAAGAAGACAAGACTGTTCAAGCTCTCTGAAAAGCTAACTTTATTATATTATACCAATTATATCTTTATTTTATTACCTATCTGTAAATATAATTTAAACTATATCTCCTTCGCTTCATCAACACTTCGAATATTTATACATAGACAATAATAATAATAAAAAATATGAAGTATGTTCATACAATGATGACACAGGCTGTACTTTTATTCTACTAGTGAAATTTTAACTACTTTCGCATTTATAAAAAAAAAACCAACATATCACAATTTATTAGATTGAACAAACAAAACAGAACGCAACAAGAAAATGATTTATATTAACTATGTTAATAGGTATTCGAAAGGTGTATCTTGAAAACATCATTAGATTGATTAGAAAATTGTATCTGTACACAAATATAGGTGGTTGGTGGTAGACTCACTGTCGGTTATAAATGAAACCTTGTAATTACGTAGAGATCTATATTGTACAACTTCTCTTTAACAACAAAACAATAGAATATATAGAAATATAAAAAATACAAATTCTATAAAACGCAGCCAGTTCGCATCACTCACATATACGGTAGTTATATGGGTAGAAACCATTATCTTTCCTATTTCGATTTTGAAGCAGTTCGCTGATTTTCGGTGTGAAATGAAGGGTATCCAGTTTAATTACAAGATATGGAAAACAAAAACACTGTTAGATTCCTAGTCGTAGTATTATTTTGATGAATTCTGTAGAAGATGTAGCCCAAAGAAACGTGTTCCTAATTTTCTTATGCGTGCTTGGTAGTTTGGTAGATAGTAGATGAGCGGTGACTCCGAAAACTATATGAGTAGGTAGTATAGAAAGCGCTGGCGTATTGCCTCGAAGCAAATGTAGAGTGAGTTGAGGCAAGATTGTTCGTGAGCTCTATATCGTAATTGATTCCTAATCCAATATCCTATGTAAGATCGTCTCTGTTTTGTCGTAAACTGTATGCCGCTCATTTCATACAAAAACTGACATTATAATTAAAGTGATTCGCAATTTAACAATATTTTTGTATATGTAATAGGCGTGGGATTAAACGTAAAGTTTTGTTTTAACAATACTAGTCCAGACTGTATTGTTTAATGAACTAGTTTCTGGAAACAATATAAAAATACTAACGGATATCCCCCTATTTCTCGTGGTATTAGCAAATCTTACTACCTGTAGTAACATAGATAGTAATATCGGCAAATACATTCTTGTTCTTACTGTGTTTTTAAAGAGAGAAGTAGAAATACGAGGGAAAAATATTTGCTGATATTACTACTGTCAAAAAAAAAATCAAAGCCTTTTTTACTATTACGGGAAATAGAGTGGCAATTCGATAACAAATTATCAGTATATAAAAATCAGCAATATAAGTATGTACAATTGCAACGGAAACTTTGGTAGAGCCACATTCGTCGTGGGATTCCCAGTGAGGCGAAGCCTTAATGCAACATGTTTATCTACTAATGCAAAACCGGTATGAGTGAGAATTCACTGACTTTTATTCGTCATTATCTTTATAGAGGTAGCAAATGAGTTTACTTTTGACAGATCATGACTGTTATTTAGAAAGCGATATATAATATTTATAAAGGTTACCCTTACGATGAGCTAATAAAAGAAATTATTGTACTTGAAGATGATTGTGAATACATATTGATGTTATTCCAAATTGAACTATTTTGTTTCACTTATTAGCTATAAATTAACATTTTTTTTTTATCGCTGTGGGAATTCTCTTCCAGACGCTCCCTTTTACCCGGGGAAGGTAATAGGGGATGTGTGGGGCTCTCACCCACTAAAACCCACAGCGACGCACTACCTGATCGCTTTCTGCCGATGCGCGGGATGACGCCCGAAGACATTTCACCGCTATGTCGGCAGTAGCTATAAATTAACATGTATTAACTTTAAATTTTTATTATGCATTAAAATTTTATCGGGGATAATATCGGAAAAGCTTGCAGCCATTACCATGTCGCTTACGTGACTTGTCATCCTCATTGTAAAAATCGTCATAAATTGTGAGTAAATTATAACTATCTTAACATCGACATAGCATAAATTATGTGCAAAGTGAAGATGACGGTACAATAGAATAAAATAATTTATAAATTAAATTACAAAATATTTAGAATTTGTATAAACTGAAACTATTTTTAATTACTAATAAAAAGTATACATTTTTCTTGCATAATATACTTTTTAAATCCCAATAATTTTTTATTTATGTCTCGGAGCTTACAAACTTAATAACATATTTGTTTGTCGTTCACCTTCAGCAGTTTCAAGGTTTGTATTAATATTTAATTTAATTTAAGCATTTGATTTTTGTTGAATATAGCTCGTAACTAATTTGGTTTTTGTTCATCCACATTAGTGTCAAAATCTAAATTCGTTACCTGATATTACTGACAAAGCTTTCTTTTACCATCAAAATGTGTAGCTGCGTTATTCATCCTTTTCTCTATAAATCTACCGCAGCCAAACGTATTTCTTATGCATATGAAAATCAAAGCAAATTTTTAACACACCAAATCTTAAAGCACTAACTTCATATATGACAGTATAGCTATCAATATTGTTTAAATCTTAGTATTATTCTTCAATTTCAAGCCTTCAAAGCGTACATTTATGTTGAGTAATTAGAGTTACTATTGTCGACAGGATAAGCAAAATCATTCAAAATTGAACACTAAGGAAGTTTAAATAACGATGTAATTGAAACAGCCTCAGCCAGAAAAGTTTAGTTGATGTATCTAATGTGGTGCTTCTATGGATACACGGCATAATATACTTGACACATATTGTTTGTTTGCGTTTTACCGACGCGGGGCGGTGACTTCGTTGTTTATCACCTAGTCGACCTTGAGGAGACACCCTTAGAGATTACTTGTGTGCATAAATCTTTAAAAAGAAAGACCTTTCATACACATACTTTTTTCACAATTTTGAGTAGTAAGTTTCTAGGGTCAAATTATATATCGTTAGTAGTAGTTACATGTCGTTCCTGCCTTTTAGTTTTAGAAAAATATATCAAAAACGTAACCGTGCCTACAAAAATAAGTTCACAATTTACAGAGAATTTGGCGAATAAACATACAAAAAAAATAATTTAAATACATACAGTGCAACATAGAACTCATTTTCAGTTAAAAATCAAAGATAGTTTAGTAAATGTGTTGATTTTTGAATTTTTGTACAGTGTTTAAATGAAGACATGGTAATAAATTAAACTAAGAACATGAAAATTGTATTCCAGATGAACAGTAAATTCATGTCAACTACTATTTTGCAAACTGTAACTTATGTGGAAACAAAATTATGGGAAACAAAGATCTAACACTATTTCAATGAAATATAGAAAACTATATAAATACATAAAAAAAAACAATACCAAAATAAAAATGAGAGACCAAAAATGATAACAATTTTATTGTCTTTTTTTTAGATAAAAGTAGCTTTAAAATAAGTTTGTTGCCAAAACTGTGTAAAAATGATGTAATACATTTCAGAAAGTTAATACCTACAGTTTACTCAAACTTAAAACTTTAATTTTTTTTTACAAAGAACAACATATATCTCTATAACCATCCCACTGTAAGGGAAAAAATAATTTTATATACGCCACCCATATCCATAACCACTCCTTATCCCCACTCTATTTATACCCCGTACAGCAAATTTCAATGAAGAACTAATTTGTAGCTATAATAAGATACAAAATTAATAATGGTCTGGGTAGGTATTACCTTAGTTTTTGAAGTCTGAAAAGTAAGTTTTATTATCAATACGACCCGGTTCGATTCCCCAACAGAGAATAATCTTTTTTAATTCTACGCATGTAGTTTTTTGTCACTTAAATCGATAACATGGTTCCTAAGAATAGATATTTGAGTGTCTTATAGTAACAGACTTATCCATACTGATCGCTCTTAATCTCTTGATAAGCAACTTTGTATATGTAAATTACGAGTTTTTTTTAATTATAATAAATTGTTTTATATATTCTTATAGTAACGTTTAAATAATACGTGTCATCTTTGGCTATCACTCTAGTGAAATCTCAAACTATTTATTGATTCAGTAATACAATTGTCATAATCATATAATTACTTTTTTCTTCTATTTACCGTTATAATGCTGTTTAACTTTAATAGGTTTTTTAATTAGAATTAGTGATAAATGTGAAAGCAATATTAAAATTTTAATACTAAACTTACTTGTAAAATGTATTTACTTCTCTAAAACAAAAGTTGAATGGAATTTGTTTTTATTTCTGGTTTGCTTCATAAATACATATATTAATCTATCCTATTTACCTAAACCATAACCTAAGAAGGCTAGAATCGAATCAAAAATTTCATATTCGATTCTAGCCTCTTTTGTCCACTTGTCTATTACATGATACAATGGTATGGAACAATAATTCGCAGAGCACATTAGCATTATGATATCAAATGTTATTATAAATTTAAAATTACAACAATATAGTAAAACTAATATTCATATTTTTTTATTATTTTTAGTTTATTTAACTCTAGAGAGAAAAACAATACTTTACTAAAAAGGTAAAATTTTTCTCAAACGCCTGGTAAGGTCGATAAAGCAAGAAATTAATGTCAGGCAAATAATTGTTAATTTCTACAGTGTGGCTCAAGGTGACTTTTTATAAGAGTTATTTGACAATTTATAGTTTCTTAACTTTTAACTGGAATTTAAGTAATTCATACGCAGAGAAAATGTGCGATTAGATTTTTAAAGTTTATAAGTATTTTTTGTAAACTACAAACAGTACATAACATTGTTGTTTATGCAAAAGTTTAGTTTTCAATACTATTCTAGGCATGTTTTTGTAGTCCATGTATAAAACCTGTAGAGACTCAAATTCCAAATAAAATACGAAATTAGGTTGATGTAAACCTTAGCGACGAGTTATTAACTTTGACATCGCACAACCTACTGGAAGTCTGGAACCTATAAAATGAATACACATGAGCTCAAAGTTTACGAGTACTGTATGTGAAAGAAGCTGGGCATTCAATATCCACAATCAAGATACGGCCTCCCAATGCTATTGCAACAAATCTTAATAGTAGGTCTCTCATGTCCGTGTGTAATATTTTGTCTGATCCGGAATGGACATACGGATACAGAAGTTTATTTACAACATTATATGTATACCATCTTGTTTTCGATTATAAGGAAAACTCGCCATGAACCACAATTAGTCTTTTCGTACACAGTTCTGAGCAAACCTCCAATTGAGTGGTTGGGTTTGTTGGGGATCCCTATCGGATTACAAAATAAAATTGGTAAGTTAAGGTTAGAATTGTTGTCCGCAAAATTAAGAGTAAGGCAGTTTGACATCGGGTTGATTTTACCCTAGTTTTCCCTTGTTTTTTGTTTCTACACTATAAAGAACTAATAAACGTTAAATCAAACTACTTTTTATAAGAAAAAAAAACTTAGATTTTAGTTCAAAATTTAATTGTAAGAAAGTCTTGACTGTCTTTCTCCACATATCTATCTATATATTTTTTTGGCTTATTTAACTGGTGTGAATAACAAATAAAAAATGTGTAGTTGCATCTAGTAGATTTCCTTTACTAGATGCGAGCATAATATACAAAAATAAATTACTGACTACATTAGTCCTTTATATAATAAAGTTTAAATTTGTATTTTTCTGTTATTTTACAATTATTAAACGTTATTCAAGTAAATATAGCCCGAAAGCTTTATTCAGAATTGTAGAAACTAAAAACCAGAGTTTTAAAACGAAGCACAATAAACGAGCGCGCGTATTTTAAGGCTTTCTTGCAAGGTTGCGCGGGAGTAGACTGACGAGCCGGCCGGCCGGCATGATTGCTGAGAGCACACGCGCATAGTACTAACGCGTCGCTCTACGACAGCGCACGCGCTTAGCTGATACGGCATTCGTATAAAAGCACACGCGACGAAGGTGCTACTCATTGACTTTCCTGTCTTACTTTAAGAAGGACCTTCTTTAGTTTTTTTAAATTTCAATAAGTGATAATGTCGGCTGATTTGCTCCACGACCATACCACCGACGAGAATGACACCGATGGAGTTGTTATCGCCAAAGGGGTCTCCATGGTGGTTTTGTTTTGCGCATCCATGATATGTGGTCTTGCACCTCTGCTCCTCTCCAGGTGGTTCAAGTGGGTGACCCCTGAAGAAGCAGGCACGCTTAAGAGTACCAATAGGGCGGTAATGACTCTTCTGTCATTCGGTGGAGGTGTTCTTCTATCTACAACCTTCTTACATTTGATGCCTGAGATCCATGAAAACATTGAATACTTGCAAAGTAAGTACTTGCTCTTAAATGTTTTAAATTTATTTTTGACAGACTGCTCATTTGGCGTAGTATTTACTAATGCTAAAAGAGTTTTCTATCTCTGGTTTGCCCATACAATTTTTGAATTTGACAATCATCGAAAATTTTAACCTTAAATTTAAGAAGCTTTTGCATACTACGTACGAATGTACGTGCTTACGTTAAAGTTTTATTTTTGGATTTATTTAGATCTCGACTTATCAATTTTGAAATGAAAAGTTTACATACAAATAATCGAATCTTTTTCTAATAAGAACAAGCACCCGCAAGCTTTTTAATATTCGTAACAAATATCAGGAGCTCAACTGCTTACACAAGGATTGCCTATATTTTTGTAAGATAAAACCGGGGTGACTAGTTTAGTGGGTTTCAAGTTCCATTACAAAATAAACTGAGTTGCTCAAGAACAGCTTGTAATATTAAAAATGTGGCATTAACTTATTTGTATCTGATAACAACACAGTCACTTTAGCTACATAAGATGAATGTCAGTCTTTATAATCGTAATTAAAATCAGATAAATACAAAAGCATTTGCAGTGTTTCTGATGTAAATAGTAGTATTTAATCATAGCATCTAACTTTTTGTGAATCTTAATAGTTCAAAACAATGAAAATGGAGCACACCATCTTAAGCAATTATAAGATCTACACTTGAACAATGAAATCGAGAATCGCGTAGCAATACTAATACTGAATGACTTAATATCTTGCTCACCTTGGGTTTACTATAAGAGTTTCGTTTCCGGAGATTGAATATCAGCGTTCGCATTATTATCCGTTATAATAACTCACGTTAACACTTCGGCATTTGGATTCAGGCATATTAAATTTATCACACTACCTCCTTTCTCAAATAGCAATAACATAATTAATTTATTGTAAAAAGCAAAATTTTGTTTTGATAAAATAAATTTAATATGTACTCACACTGGCTGCCTTTCTCAACTTTTTTCCTTGTGCTTGAAGTATTTCGTAATGAAATAAGCAGATTCTTTGTGCATTCTTTTATTTTTACTAACGGTTTGTTTTATAAGTCATATGTGCATTTAAGTAAATCTCAATAAATGATAAAAAATGAATAAAGCTGGGCCGTAATATTACTACGCAGGAGTTTAGGGTTGTAATGTTGTCAACCCATGCGCGCGCGCAATATATATCATTTAATTTTATTCTTGAGAACCTTTCAATAATACTTAGTTTTAGCATAATTAGGATCGTATTCGTAAATGGTATGTAAAATATGTTACCCTGCTTTAGTATTGTTAAGAGTCAAATATTTTGCAACCGCTAGGTTACAATATTATTTCAAGACGAATGATTTTATTCGGTTCCAAAATGAAGTTAAACTTTGATGATTGTGTTAATTGTATCAGACCAATAAATGGCCCTTTAAAATGTATGTATGTAGAATAGAATAGAATATATTTTTATGCAATTCGGCCAATTCAAAAAGAGACACACATTAACATGTATGTAGTACATTTTTTTTCTTTTTTCTTCTTTCTTCTTCTGTTTAAAGTTCAAAAATATGATTAAAATATTCCATTGGGTTGACGTGCTCCGGGAGTAATAATCCTGGCCCTACATCAAGATATGGAGGCAAAGCAAACTAAAACATTAAAAAAATATAAAAACTCTTTGATCATTTGAAAAAAGGTTAGTATGTTTATATAAGGACACAGTAAGGTGTCAACTCAGAGTAATCATTATCTAATAGTTGCGCAATTTGTAAGTATGCCATTGTCCGACCGGCCGGCGCAGTCACCCATCATACTCATTTTAAATACTGTCTCATCTGATAAATGTTATTAATTGAGGATTCGACTGAGTAAATGATTTATGAAGGTCTAACAATATTTATTGGTATAGAATTATTAGAATGCCTTTTTTACTTTTTTTTAGTTACAATCACAATAAGCAGATAGAGGTACCGTTGTTAACGTAAAGATGAAAATTCCCTTTGCTTTTACAAAAAGCTTTCTTGATGAGTTAGTGTTATAGAGCCATTACCCTTAGAACTCAACACTGCAATTTCGTATTATTTGGCTGCATGGTTATTTGTAATTATTTGGAATGATTTATTGAAATTAAAGTAATAAATACCACATTGTGGAAAAAATGTCAATACCTACTTTCGGCAATAAATACCACATTGTGGTATAAATAATAAATACCACATTGTGGTATAGTAATAAATACCACATTGTGATATTTTAGCCGAAAGTATGTATTTACAACCGAAAGGAAGGTTCTTCAAAACCGCATTTAACATAAAATCGAAGTTATTTATTGCTAAAGTTTTTTGATTTAAAACATTTTAAACGAAGATAAAATATTTTAAAATAATCGCCTTTTTGTAATTTTATTGTAATTTCCTTACATGTGAATAAACTAAAAAAACAATTGATCAAATTGAAATTAGCAATATAATAACAATGAAATATATATTCAATAAACTTATAAAAATAGATAAATCCGTAGCATTAAAGAGAAGTCCTATGCAGCCCCATTAAATTATGAATATGAAAATAATAGTAACATCAATAATACAATCTTCATTTGCGTAAATTCAAAATATAAAGAAAAATCTGGTTAAAGCTTTTCACTGTTACAAATTATAGTTACAGTGTAAATTTCAAAAGGAGTTTTGTTGAAAGATTTACTTGGTGCATTAATAAGCGTGAAAAATAATTTCGACCCCTACTCGACTTAGCGCGTCACCGGACGTTTAGAACAATTAACTTATTACCAATTCAATGAAGGGAAACACAATCAGTCTGCACATATGCATTGAATAGAAAACAACATACCCACACTATTAAAAATAAATTGCCTAATTGTTTACTCAGCGACATTTCACAATTTCTTCGTTATCTAGCAGATAGGACATGGTTACTATTGAAATACTATTTGTTATCCCTTGACAATCTGTCAATGTAACTGTTTAATCACTTGTTGATTGTAGATCGGGCGTAGTTATTCTTTTTATTGATGTTTTGTAACTATTTGTAAAGATTAAATTGTATTAATTCTCGTCGTCATATCTTAATAACATAGACAAAATACACAATGATAAATGGATCATCCTTGGTATTATTATGCAATGAAAGAACACAATTGGAACAATGTTTGACCAACTAAATTAATTTAATTGATAATAATTGCATTAAATTGAGTGTTCGCTGTAATGTCGTTGTAAATAATCTATTTAATAAAAAAAGTTCAGTCTTTGAAAACGTAGGATTAAAAGTGAAACATACTTACTTCAAATGCACATAAATTAGACATCCCTTATCCGTCGCATTTGATGAGCAATTACTCACAAAAAGTCCATATACGGGCGTGGGAAATAACCTCACGTACTTGTTCGTTATGATTCCCTATAAATATGTATGCAATTACGATCGTTGTCATGCCAGTATAGAGTGCAAATTGTTTCGCATGGCTTGTGAATATTATTTTTCGTTATTGTGCATGAACGACATGAGTAGCCGGCGCAGAAAAAATCTTGAAAGTTACACGAACTAATTTGCGTAATATTATATATTTTGACTTAACCAAAAGTATTTGATTAGAAAAAATACATATTTTATTAATCTTACACTCACACGCATGAACAGTGTGTTCGTTCAGAATATTAAAAATAAGCGGGCATATAAAAATGCAATCCATACGGCTTCTTGAATGACTCCTTTCTTTGAAGTCGTTTAAAAAAGGGGAAATAGCATGACAAGAAAAAGACATTTTACGACAGAGAAAACGAAACAGAAAAGGGAAAAGGGACATTTGTTATAAAATGTTCAAATTGATCACACATTAGTTGAAATGCTCGACGAGAACCCAGGTCACCTCCGTGAAACGCAATGGAGCTACCGGGGAATTTTAGTGGGTATTCCCACACACGCTTTCCGCTTAGCCAGTGGCGGGTGGGCCATCTTGTAAAAAGGTTCACTGAATGCAAAAAAACGTGTTTTGTATTTCTCTTTGTATTGTTTGATCTCTGAAGTTTTTATACTAGACATTATACGGCCCGTCTGCCTTATATAATTTGACGCGCGATTTTTCCTGCAGATTTCGTCGACACATGGAAATAGTATGTTGTATTGCTGCACGCATCTCCGAATAGAATCCGTAATGCCACACCCAAATTAGTGGTATGATATGCAGATTCCACTCCACTGTAGCGCGATTTAAATTCGCATTATATAGAATTTTAGAGACATTAATTACACTAATTAGAAACCGCGAGCAAAATGCACTCGCGAGGGGGTTTCACAGTATGTACAACCATACAGTTCGGTATTCATCATTTAAATAAAAAAGATTTCAAAAAATTATTAAGATATCTTTAGGTATTTGTAATACAACATTGTTGCATGTTATCTTGTTTCGCACTATCTGAAATAACGAACGGTCCATATCTCTCGTTACCTTTGTAACGACGACGTTAGCAATATGATAACGTCTAATGATAAGTAAAGAGCTATTTATAATACTGCCGAATATGACAATCACGGACATCATTGTTGCATGTTATGGACCACCACTACAATGCATAGATTATAAATACATAAATAATATTTGTTATATTTCTGTAAGAATTATGCTCAAATAAGCCTATTTTGTCGACCCCGCCGAGATGGCTATACATAATGCATTAGCTACAGGTTACTTACTAAGAAACACCCGTGCCGGTATACTGAGTTATACATTCCCTGTCTCTATCTTCAAATTCACGCACAAAAATATAACATGTTCTGCTTCTATGACGCAGTGTCAGAGCGTACATGCACTAGCTATCTTTGCATAAGGACTCCTCCTGTGTTGACATCAGGCAATATCTAGTAATTTCCTGTGCTTTTTATAAAAAAAAGCGAGTCTGATAAACACAAATATGGAAGCACTCTATTTTAGGTATTTTCCATCTTCAATTTGGGTGTTTGTAATCTAGTCGTAATTTTTGTCAGTCTCCGCTAGTAAATACCTACTTGTTATCACTTTGATAGTTTATCATGATATCAACGTTGCGGTTAGATATGCAATTGCCAACTTTCTTTAGCGATTTCCACTAACCTACTGCAAGTTCAATGACCGATACATACATTGAAAGGGTTCATAGAAAAATTATTAATGCTAATGTAGCCATAAAATCAGTTACATATATTATGGTCCGTATATGTTTTAACGATTTAAGGTGTGTTTAATTGTTGTGTCTGTGGCCTATGCATTTAAAAAGGAGTTTGTATTGAATAAGAGTTTTAATTTAGAATATTCCATTTAATTAAATAGAAATAGTGTCATTTGTTCAATATTTTTCACTTGTTTTGTTGTATAAAGTAGTGTTTATATTGATAAGCAATATTTTCAAACTATTTTAATAAAGTTTGAAATCCTTTCTTCATTAATATTACTCTGAAAGTGTCTCTTTAGACAGAAAGATCATTGCTGTATAAAGGCATGTGAATATATATAGTAAATTAGAAAACAATAGTTTCCGTCATGACTATTTTGGACAAAAATGATTTTGTTTTTATTTCTTACATTTGGAGGTATAATATGAAAGCATAAAGCTAATCCTAATAATATCACGACTTTATTTTACTGGCTAAGATGTCTTCGTTACAAAGGTAAGGCTTGTAACGACGACGTTTAATATGATAACGCCAAATGATAAGTAGATTTATAAGTCTGACAATTTTATCGCAATTTACAATCGTCAAAAAGTTATATCTACTACGCATGTAAGTAGATAGATAGATACGAATAGTCTACTCATTATAAATAGATTTGAAGATGATAGTAAACAGGGAGAAACAAAATCAAATGATGTGACTCTGTGTAATTAGAGCTTTACTATTTTTTTTATCTTCTTTAAAGTCAAAATGGCCCTACAGGGATTTTAACAGTTATTTTTTGTATTGTATAAAACTTTATAAAAATATTTTTCAAATAATCATTTACTGCAATTTTAAAATAAATGAGAAGTTCTCTAACTTCTCATTTAGGTATTACACACTTCTGATTTTTATTTTCTTGTCGACAACATCCAATTATACTCTGCCTTACAACAAATTACGATAAACCGGTTAAAATGGTATGATCATTACACAGTTCAGTTTTTAAACAACGTCTGAGAAACACGAATATTAACTAAATTATCATACTTTTAGTAAATTATCTGTTCCCTTTTTTAATTTGAAGGGGAGTAAAAAAACTTTTCGAAATATTTCAAATTGTAAGTTTTCTTACATATCGGGGTAATCCCATGTTCTACGTGCGCATGACCACCAATTTACGATGGACGCCGCGTACGCACTACGTGACTGAAATGTGTTTATTATTGGGCCGAGTAACGGTACTTCATGCTACTTTCTGTTTGTTGTAAATCTCTTTAGTCCTCAAGGAAAGTTTGTATATCAAATCAAACAAATCAACAGACTTCAAAAAACAGTGTTGAATATAAAACTCGTCAGGAAATTAAAACCGGTAACACTGGCCAGCTTTGTTACAGAAAACTCATCTTAGATAAGAGAATAACTATTGCGATTTAATATTTTATCACTTATCATTAGAAAAACAATAATGTTTTTCCCGACATTTTCCTATACCGAAATTGACAACACTTTACCAAACAAATTTGTTTTTTGTTATTGTGCGTATTAAGGTTTCTTCCGATTCAGCTAGAATATTGATAATTATTACTCAACAAATGCTGATTTGAAGTTTGATAAAATACTGAGTTATTTTATTATCCATTTATTTGTTTTTGGCTTTAAAAGTCAATTCTTCAGTTTGATTGTCCTTTATGGTATCAAGAAAAATATTCAGGTTAGTGCCTTAATTTTTCTTCACAAATAGTAAAAAAAATTAGCTTTTTATTTTAAGTTCCTTGCCCTTTTCTTCTCAAAGTATTCGACATTCGCTTGTAGGGTTGAATTAAGAAGCTTTAAAATAGCTTAGTAATAGAATATACTAAATAAGAGTTTTCTGTCATAAAGTTTTGCCTTGTATATGGATTAATAAACGGTAAACAATAGTGACCGTGATCTGCTTTTAAGCCTTCGCGATAGCAAATTTATTAATTAATTATTGAAACAAACGAGTAATTTGCGAATCGTTTTGACATTGAGGTTCGATTGAAATGAAACATTAAATTGCATAATTATTGCATATGTGAGTATCAATCACGCATTACTTATTTGTAAAACAAAAAATTGTAAATATAGATTTACAGAATATTGGATCTATGTACTCCTTGTAGTTACTTATTACTAGACTTATGCCCTTGTCTAAATGTCAATCAGTTTAATAATTTAGGCTTAGATAAAATTGTTCCACACCTTTTTAAGAAGCATTTTGCGCGTTATGAAATTTGGTAAGGTTAAAGTTTACAAAAGGAGTTCAGAAAGTAAAAAATATTAAGATTTTTTTTTTATATTTCACTCAACATTTTTATCTACACCACAATTTAACTTTTTATGTAGATTCCATTTTTACCTTTGCCTGTAATGTACCTAAATCAACGTATAAATTTAAAAAGGGAATAATTGCTTGACATCTACGCTAATGTTTGCTTAACGACTATTATTGTAACAGTAAACCTCGTTATTTCTTTCATGATAATTCGAATATTATGCACATTGACTTCTAAACTGGACTAAATAACAGAACATCAGCTTGAAGTTCAACGCTTTAGTAGACAAAGTATTTCTCATTGTGAACTCAAGGTTATGATAAATTAAAATAACAAAGAGGTTCCTAATCGACTTTTAACAATTATAGAAAAATTCATGTTGTAAGCAAATGAACGTTCATAAAAGTACAGTTTTTAATCACTACCTAATTATTTTATATTATTTTCTTTTCTATCGCAATAATACAGTATATTAAATGGGCAAGCTCGTCAATATTTGTAATGTTTAATATTAAAATAAGTATATATGTAACATATTTTATTATCTGAACCTGAATAAATGTTTAATGTATCATTTAGCAACGCGGTACTCTCTATCTATACTATCTATTATCACAGAAAACGTAAGTTTAGGTGAAACTCCAAACGACCTTGCTGCTGTGACGATACTTAATAGAAATTAAGCAAAAAACCTTCATCTCACTCACATTGAATTTAAATTGTCACAACTTCAATAGTGTTTATATAAAATTTAAGCTTCAAGTCTATTCTTCTTAATGTATAAGCGTATGTAACATTTTTAGTTCAAGAACGAGTTACAAGATGATACCTATATGATGTAAAAAAACCGCATTAGTAAAAGAAGCGTATTATATTATAATATTTGCTAGTTACATTGTTTAATGTGTCTTGCTAAATAATGTGTAAGATAAAGTAGATTCTTGTCTCGTATTTAATCTACCCCTAAAATATAAAAATAACATAATGGAAATCTTTAATTGGCTTAAGTATGATTTGTATTATTTATAATCTATGTGTAATGCTGTTGACATCAGTAAATAAATTATAAAAAAATATTATTCAGATTTTCTATATATTTTCATTTTCATTCATGGGTTGACTCATAAAAATTATTGACATGCGTTATCCATCTATAACTTTCTGTTATTAAAGAATGTTATTAGGTACTTAAAAACCTACAAATATATACAAGTTAGTAAATAGAAATATTGTTTCTGCACAGTATATTTACATCACAGAGATAGAACAAACACAACTTGACATGAAAAACGTTTTTGTTGCTATGATTGATCTCTACCAGATAATCATAGGATAGGGAGGTATTCTTCATATATCTGGAAGTATATCTTTAAAACAAAGGATTCAATGAATACCTATTGATAAAGTTACTACTTAGCTACAGATATTACCTAAATTACTAGTCGTTATTAATCCTCAAAAGAATGCTCGTTTAAACTCGTGTAGTACTACACACTAAAAACCTTGATGATAATTGAGTGTTTTTAAAAGCTTATACTGTCTCTGTGAAGGTATTTTAACGCAGTTATATTTAGCTAGTACAAATATAATAGCCAGCCAATTGTTTCCTTGTTCATACTTAGCATTGAACTTCAAATAAATAAAAGCCACTTCCGATATGGAATTTTCAATTTGTATACGTTTTTCTTAAAAAAGTATATTAAAATCAGTTTTCTGAAAGAAATCTTTGTCCCACTTCCCAACTAGAATTTTATTGATTTCAAAAGCTTTTTTTTAATTTCCCAAATAATTTTTTTTTTTAATAACTAATTAGTATTTAATATAAAATTAATAATATTTATATTATTATTTATATTTTTTTTATTAATTTTTTTTAATAAGTTTACAAATTTTTTTGTTACGGAACCTATACCTCAAATTAAACTCGGATGATCCAAAAAAATACTAAATATTTTATCAATTATTTTTATCGATTTAAGTTGGTTCTAAAATAAAAGTATTTGTATAATAATACGGGAACCCCTGGCTCAGTAGCATGTAGCAAGAGGTTCTAACCACTTAAATAGCCGGTAAAAAGTGTTTTAACTGGGTGGAGTCATTGTTTTATTTAGTGATATTAAACTTTAATAATACCCGTTTCAACCAATTTCTAAGCTATATTTATCTCTGTCTATCAAATGGAGTTGGAGAGAGATTAATGTCGATAAAAACCACTTAAGCTTAGGGGACGTATTGTGAAAACGCACCAACATATATATCTAATCTATTATAAATCGACTAAGTTACCTTGAGTAATTAACCTTAAATATTTTCTAAGTATAAGAGTGTTCTCATACAATGAGTACATGGATTCAGTCATCCATGAATACCTTAAATTATAGCATCTCGTTTATTTAAACATCTTACAACTAAAAACTCCATGACTAATTTGAAAGAACAAACCAAACTAATTAGCTTTGTCTTCAAAATGAAGACTAATCGTGGAGTACCTAGTCAAAAAACCAGCGTATGAAATGAACAACTACTTATTTGAATAATGTTATGTATAGCTGTTATATCTCTAAATAATAAATCTCACAAACGAATGCTCTGTCAAGTATGACTCGTGTTTGATAATAAAATCATCTAGAATATATTTTAGATAGTTCTAATGCCATAATCGTTACCGGAGAATTTACTTTCGATTTCGTGCGCTAAAATGAGGTCAATGCTCTTGTTTCTGTTTGTCTAATGTAATTTACATTATATTAGAGATAACACGTAGATAGGTTCAAAGAAAAGGCTCGTGGTACAGCCCGCATCAGAAGTAATTAACGCTTTAGTACAATGTCACATAGAATAGAATAGAATATATCTTTATTGTACATCGGCCAATTCAAAAAGAGAAACACACAAAAAAAAACTTAACTAATTTTGTACAAAGGGCGACCTTATCGCTAAAAGCGATCTCTTCCAGGTAACCTTAGGATGGGCAGGATTCAAGATAAAGTACTTGAGGGAAGTTGGCGACGTATAAAATGATAAAACTTATTACATACAGACAATAAATAAATCATTATGTATTCTGAAGTATACCGTAATATTTACTAATACTGAAAATAAACAAGACAATGTTCCAACAGTAATAAATTACAATAATGGCAAATATTTTTTTTAACATATTAAATATCTCATTCTTTTTCTTCTTCATCCTAAATATTAAAAATAAAAGCTGTACTACTATAACTTAAGAACGGTTTGCCAGATTTGAATTTAAAAAAATATGTTGTTTTAATACAGGAGATTAAAATAGAAATTATAAATAAAAGTTTAAAAATTTTAATTAAATATTAGTAATTTAGTATTACAAGTCGTTTCTTTCACCACTTCTACACATAACATATCATAGATGCCGTTCTTAGCAGATTATGTATGGGTGATTTTGTATCATTAGGTCATAAAATTAAACTTTTCATTAATTAAACTTTGCTAATAATTCATTTAATGTAAGTTACTTATTAGCCTGTATACCCTAACCATAGATTAAGCAGGTCATTGTAACAAAAGAATTCTCATTTGGTAGTAAAAACGTCAATATCAATATTCCATGATCGTAATTCACTGCATAAATATATTATGCTTAATGCGGAATTAATACGAATATATTGGCGGTAACTTTGAGTCGATCTGCCAAAACATTGTGCCCATTATAATAATGACAAAGCATAGAGTAGTATAATATTGTATCGTCTATAAGTTACAACTCTGGGCTGCATTCTTAATAAAGTCGGTACATGGACGTAGGATTAATTTAGCAAATAAGTTTTCTTCCGTGTCGACCTGTTTCGTAGATTTATGGTTATTCAAATTCGTTTGAATAACCATAAATCTACGAACTTTTACTTATTTTTGGTTCACGTTTTATCAAGATTAATATTATTTTATAAGTAACGTATTATGGTTTAAGAAACACGAGTTGTTAATATTCCTTGTGTACATTAATTGATTATGAAGTTCATTCAACGATACGGCAATGTACAACGCAGAATACAAATTAATTACAAGTTTTAGCTACTAGTAGACATATTTTGCTTTGTTATTAGTGATAATTATTAGTGATTAATATGTTATTCTTAATTGTTATTTTTTACCTGTTTCCAATTTCATTATTTAATTTATATCATGTTTATTGGTGTTATTCACAGTGATACGAAAAATTATAAAGATTGTAAGTTTGTGATGGGTGACTCCTTACCAGCTCCGTCGCTGTTTCTTCACCATAGAAAATCTATTGTTTCTTACAGGCATATAATAAAATCTAATGAAATATCTTTCTTTACATTAACATGTGGGAACATTTTTTCACATAATTACCTGTAAACTGATATATTCATTGAATTAAGCTTTAAAGACTTAGATTTTTACTTATTATATTAAATTAAGATGAATAGGTAAATATATAAATAAACAGGATTTGATATGTTTCATATTTTGTTTATTAGCATTTGCAGAGGTTTTTGCAGTCTAAGTATTTACTGTATTGTTGGCTGAGTTCATTGAGCTTAACGGCAATTTCAATACAAATATGTATTTTGCTTTATTATGTTTCTTACGACTTAACAATAACAGTATAAACTTGTAATAAATTGTAAGTTGCTGCTAATGTATACACTAAACTAAAAAGGAAGATTACAAAACACATTTGTCTCTATTACCCAAACAATATGACTCAAAGTACTATGTAAAACGGAAAGTATTATTTTAATATAATTCGGTTAAACAATAATATTAAACAATTTAGAGACTTGGCATTTAAATACCTAAATACTAATATTTTCGTAAGAAAGGTAATGGTCAACTTAATTAATTGCAACATAAAAGTTGTGAAAACACCACATAATTATAAACCAATTACAATAACCATTTACACCTATCAGGGGATATTGTGATGAAAATTAATATATGTCAATTTGTGACGTCATATTTGGTGCTTAATTATTACAAATAGTATATGCAACTTTGAATAAAATGAATATATTGATCGACCTTCATACTATTCAGTTTTATCTAATGTTTAATTATTATTAACGTTTTAAATGATTACGTTACGTTACAAATCTAATTTTATTAATAATTTATCACCAGGTAACTTACAGTGTGCGAAATAGTTCCAATCTTTTCAACTACTTCGCACACTGTAAGTGACACCGGTTTAATGTACTTCGCTTTTGGTTTTTTTCTCTTCTGCTCGCGTGTGCGAAATTTTCAACATGATATTAAACTCTATCTTTTTTATTATTAAACACCAGCGTTTATACAGTCCATATTTTGTTGTTGAAAAGGCTCCAACACTTACAGGAAAAGGACTAAGTACAGATAGTGAAACCAGATAGTTATCAACTTGATTGATGACAGAAGTAAATATTAAAAATTTTTGCAACAACAAATGTTAGTAAGTAATTATCGTATTTTTAATATAATATACGTAGACTAAAAGGTTCTAAAACTGCAATTTATTTATGACATATCACTGTCATGCGACGTAACACACGATACTTACTGATTTTGTGATTTTAGAAAACAAGAAAAATGCATCCCCTCTACATGTATTCACTCAAATAAACCTATATTCTTCTATATGACCAAATAATCAAGTAAAATGTAAAAGTAAGTGTAATACAGTAGAAAACGTTGGTAAATAATAAATTGAACACTGACAATATTTTTTTATGTCAAGCAACTTCGAGATTTTTATAATACTTGTAATACACTAAGCACAGGACAGTTTAGGGATAGCGTAGAATATTTTCTTTTATTAATTATAAATCAGTTAGGAAATAATAAAATAACCCACCCATTTAATTCATTAGATAACTTATTGAAAGTAACTGAACGGCGGTAATTGAAATACATTGTATACTTTTATAAAGTCGTAGTGAGTAACATTTGATTTTATGAAAACAAATTGAAGGTTTTATTATTTCATGGTCATTTTATACGTAGCGAACGTATATACGTTCGAATTGTTTATAAGCTTTTATTGCTTACGTACAATAACAGGTCATATATAACTTATCACTAAAAGCGATCTCTTGCAGCCACAGCTAGCCAAGCTGTTGAAACAAAGTTTAATTATTATGTTATTGAATAATTAGATAGTTATAAATATAAAGAAACACTAGTGCATTTCTTAACCTATATCAATACCTTTTACTACTTACTTTTATTATTCATTCGTGTCCTCAAATAATACCCCTTTTTTTACTATTACAAGAATAAAAAAGTGCTTTATATAGTCGTTGTTTAAATTCTTATTACAATTTAGACATTTTTATTTAGAAATCAACGGGTGAAATTACATATGAAAAAGCTATCAAAATAACGTAAAAAAATACAGGAAATGCAGTTACGGTACTTCAATGTCGTTTTAGTTTCAGACCGATATAAAGTATCTTTCACAATGTTCCGATTAGGCAATCGGCCTACTTCCGCGGACGCCTCTCACATTCGAAACTAGGCGATTAATTTATGAAAAAAAACCTGTCTGACTTAGTTTTTTCACAGTACCATTCAGTCCTAGCAGGGTTGGAATGTATACTTAACTATTTATGCGATGCCTTTTTTTATTTTAATGACGTTTTTTACACCTGGTAGTAGTTGTTTACTAGGGTGTGTGCTATTTACACAGTAAATTCGTAAAAATATTTACGTATTCCGTATTTCTTTCTCCATTAGATAGATAATATGTTCAATTTCAATGTATTTAATTAATTTCCGACGAGTAAAGATCTAGTCGCTCTAAACAGGCTATCGCTTTAAGATATATTCTATTCTATTCTAAACAGGTTATTCTTTTGTTTGTCACTGATTAAAAGGAATAATAATAGTGAAGCTTGTGTACTGATAAAGGAAAAACAGACTATTTTATGAAAAACATAAAATAAATATATAAATATAATAACTATATTCATCTAAAAAAATCAAGAACATTTGGTCGTACACATCATACATATCTATCTCTACCGGGATTGAGGCACTATTGGTTTTAGAAGTGGATTAACACTAGTACTTTATCACACCAACAATTGACCAGTTTTATATGGTTGCAGCTAAACCTGTACGTATGCTTAGCTGTTATTCCACTTCGGAGATTGACTGTACTAACCTCTCGACCAGATGGCCCCACTATGAATAGTATTTTATATATTAACAGAATTACATAAAAAACTGTTGAACACGTACCTTTTGTACGCATTCCTACTTCATGTAACGAAGGATCCTTTCTTCAAGAAATTTGAAGTACTTTTGGGTCGGCAACGTGGAGGTGGCTATATAAGGCGTAAATATAGTCGGATACAAACGTACATGGACCCCTACTACTTATCAGCAGGCATTTTAATACCTGTGTTTTTAACGTAAAAAAGTTATTTATGCGGTGAATTACGAAATGTAGGAGGTACTTAGATGACTAAAAAATGTTGATGCCATATTAGCAATACTGCGACACTCTTTTTTTTTTTTTTTTGGACTGACTAATACTGTTGGCCGCAGATGGCCTTTACAGCGTTACCGGGGTTTTAAGGAGGCGAGAACCTTGGAGAGTCCTCAAGCCTTAAGGGGCGATTCGCCTCTGGAGGAGTTCTAATCGACAGGCATCACCTCCGGGGGAGGTGTCCCGCTGTCTCTTAGATTCTCCAGGGCACTCGAGCCATGAGGGAGCGACAAACCTGAGGGTACCTCTAAAGGCTCGGACCTCGGCTCAGGTGAGTCGTATCGTGGAGGACAGAATCGCCCAGGTACGTATCTGTACCTGGTATAGCGCGAAGAATGTAGACCGGGTCTTCGCACCCTTGTACGACGGGTGCGGTGTATAGGAAAAGTGTACCTAGTGCGTGATGTGTGTGTGTGCAGGAGCGCGTTTGCACTCGTAATTGGATCGTCCGGATCATGAAGGACATTCCTTGGTCTGCGTAAGCGGGTCGGGGCGTTAGGGTCAGGAGAGTAGTTGGATGCTCTTACAATGAGCGGATTGGAATGGTGGGGTGCTTGGTCAAAGTAACGCCTAGAGGCATCTTTAATGACTTGGGTAATGGTAGGAAGGTCGAAATCCTTGTGAAGGTCGACATTGCGCATGTACCAAGGGCACCCGGTAGCCATGCGCATGAATCGATTCTGGATGACCTGTAGTCTATGTATAGACTGTGCTGGGGCGTGTGCGAATGCTACGCTAGCGTAGGTCATGATAGGGCGGACACAAGTTTTGTAAATTGTGGTCTTATTTCTAAGAGACATTTTACTCCGCTTCCCTAGTAGGTGGTAAAGGCGCCCTAGCACGAAGAAGGCTCGGTTTCGGACGGCTCTGATGTGAGGTGCAAACGATAGCGTGTGATCTAGTCTGCGACACTCTGCTTAATAAGATACGGCCATTATCCTATTGCACATCAGTGTCTAGTTTGTTCGTAATAACGTGCTCATTTAAATGTACCAGACACATGATAAAACACGTCTGTTGCATACAACAAGTCGCTAATGAAGAACAATAATTACGCTTACTTTAGTTATAATCAAATTAACTTTAAAAGCTTTGGTACTTTGCTCGGTATAAGTTATTTATTTTTGGGTATTTATTTATATAATTATATTGACATTATGAAAACCAGTAGTATTAAATATATAATAAATTCGTATATCAAGTTGTTGTAGAAAGAAATCTCTTGCTGGAGATAAGCCCACCTTAGTATGTGTGTTTTATGTTTCATTTTCTTTTGTTGAAAAAGATAAATTTGAAAGGTAATGATAAACTAAATGTATTGAAATGTATGCTTTGTAAATGTATGGTTTAGAACTGAATGCGGTGTAAGTTGGCTATTTCTGCACAGAATCAGTAGCTATAATACAGAAAACTTAATTGCTTTTATAATTAGCCAAAGTAAAAATTAAGCTAAAATCTAAGCTATATTAAAGTAAAAAGAAAGAAAACTCTTTCAATAATAATTTGACATTATGTAGTTATAAAAAGATATTGTAAAGCGTTCTTGGCCAACTTTATGGTACCGTAACCAATATGATAGCGAAAGCACAGCGACCGTTCAAGGTTAGCATGGCGTTGCGCAAGAAATACCTACATAGCTATCGACTCTTATACTGGGCACATTAGGACCCAAGTATTTTATTTATAATAAGGGACAATCCAGTACTAAATATGCAATAACTGGCTTTCCGCCCACGTCTTCACTCACATGGATTTCGTTTTGATATCAAAAAGTCCCTGGGGGACTTTTTAATGTACCGGGATGACCAAAACTATATATATCCATTACTTTGATAGACACCCAGACTTTTCTCGGTCTTTAATCTTTAATTATAATATTTTTAAAAGATAGATATGAAGTATCTCAGAACTCAGTAGTAAAGAAAGATATTTATCGATTATTTTAATAACTCAAATATAATCTTTTGGACAGAGTTCTAGGATAAATTAACGCATCCGCCCGTTTTTTGTCCAAATTGATTGAAAAAAAAAAATTTTAATCTGACATTAAAAAGTAACATTAATCACAAAATATTATTAAAAAAGTGTATTAGTAGTTTTTTTTTTCCAAGTATTATTAAGCCTTTTATACTAAAACATAGTGCAGTTTTTACAAGCAAAAGTATTTTCAAAATTAGTTGTGTCAGATAATACTACTTACAACAAACTCATACTCATTACCTGAGAGAATTGAATTGTATTTCTTTAAAAACTAGCCGATGTATAATTAATTTGATATAAAACGATGCCAGCTGAATCTGAAATATACCTTTTTAAAAACATTAGCGTAACTATTTGGTAGTAATAACATTATTTCCTAAGTAATGATGTTGTTCCATTAATTATAGAGAACAATTAAAAATGTAATTAATTATCATATTCATTGCTCGTGATTAGGCATTGTTGACGCAAATGGTCAGAAACATTGAAGAGTACACGTTGTATTCAGCAATTATCGTATTTTAACAACTGATTCTTATTTCTATCAATGATAAGTTTTATTTGCTTACATTTTATCATAAATAAAAATCTGTCATAGACGATGTAAAGTTCCGGATCTTATGTAAAGTGTTCATTAAGTAACCTTATTTTATAACTTATTTTCTTGTAAAATTTAATAGGTATTATGAATGATTCTTATGAAATAAATGAAGGCGGTGGATTGAAAAGTCTTGTCTTTAATATTTACTTTTATACTTATAACATTCGGCCGAAGTGTTCTTCATGGCTAGGAAATATACATTTGTCCATGTTTCGATGCAAATATCAGAATGTCTAGTCAATAAAAAGAAGGAATTTAAAACATTGAAAATAAAGATTACTGCTAGATAAGTTTTATACTTATCTAGCAGTAATCTTAAAATAAAATTAGTCTTAGTTTAAAGGTATCGTAGTAATACATTCTTTTCTGCTAATACATAAATACAAATGCGTCCTTGACTGTGGCGGTAAAACATTAATGCCATTCTTTTAGCCTTGTTTGTTATTATTTTTATAGTAATTAAGTAATGCTGCAGTAGAGATTCAGATGAATATCTATTTTTACTTCTTGACCAATACACCAGTTCAAGGTCGGTACCTAATAGTAACTCGACAAATTAATGTGAAAAGCTTAATAAATTATTACGCCCAGTCATAGTGTTCTGTTATAAGTTAAATAAATACAATTTGTTTTGTATTAAATCACCTCAAATAAATGGAATTTATTTTCATTATGTTAAAAAAATTACACATTAATTCTTCTCTTATGTATAGTTACAAAAATTTATGACTTTTAATTTAATAGTGAATCATGAATAATATAAGTAAATCATCTCATTGCGATACGAAACTAAATTCAGAATGTAACTACAACGTAACTAGTAAACAAGAAGAATAAATAATCTTTCGCTTTTAATCATTTTTAAGAAAAAAAAAGTAAAGAAACCAATGCCCGTGCAGCCTTGTCGTTGTGTATTTTTGTTAAAGCATAGTAAAATGCAATTTGAAAGTGAAGGATTTGCAAAGGCTGTACTCAGCCAGATCGATGAGAGCAAGTGCATTGCGAGCGCTGCGCAAAACGTCTCGAGGTCACCATGTCTTCGAGACCGACCATAAACATTTGCCCAAATGAACTACACTCATAAATTTATAAAAAAACAAAAAACTTCGCACCTTTCACCATTCCATAATTACATATAATCGTTACATATCGTAATAGGTATAGCCAAATATTTGTATGACGAGTACGCATATTTGTTCACGAGTCGTGGATGTTTGTATGTTTATTTAGTATATTTTTGATATTTTATACATATAAATTTCAAAAATATACTGTTAATTCAAATATTAATATTAATATATTTAATATTTGTATGTAATAACTTTTATCATGTATGTATTCGTTATACGCCGCCAACTTCCCTCAAGGACTTCCAATCTTCAATCCAATCCTCCAATCTTTTTCAATCCTGAATCCTGTCCATCCTAAGGTTACCTGGAAGAGATCGCTTTAAGCGATAAGGTTTGCCCTTTGTACAAAATTTGTTAAAAGTTATTTTTGAGTATTTCTCTTCTTGAATTGGCTGATGTACAATAAAGATAAATTATATTCTATACTAATCTATTTATATTAATAATATTATTCAATATTTCTCCTCATACAAGCTCGTAATAATGCTTATTTGGGCAAGATAATAGGTGTGAGTGTGAGAATTATTATTATTATAAATTTTATTCTTATATGGAAATACTGTCGCTAACAAAGCGAAACAAACCGAACTTTATAATTTCATTTTTATTTAATTTTAAAAGAAAAATGTTATTGCTCCATTTATTGGCTTCGTTATTTGAGATATGGAATACTCTATCTGTATTTCTATCTCACGTGCTATAGAAAACAGACACGTCAATTGCTATTTCTGATTAGATACTTGAAATGATGGCGTTCGTGGCATTGTAATGACAGTTAAACGTTGTATTTACTTGTATATCTTTGGGCAAATTTATCGTCTGATTGATTTGCTGTTACATAGTTCATCGGGCCTTCTAGTATTTTATAAATTCGGACTTTAAGATAAATTTTTACTCGCTTCTACTTCAAAAACTCACAGAGATCGAAAGAAATAAAACTAACAATGGGGCGCTCAAGCAGGGGTGGCTTGACATTATTTTTATTTTAAGATTGAGCCAGTTGAGAATTACCTACACATACTATCAGTTAATTTTGAAATGTAACCAGCGTTTAATGTTTAATGTGTTTTGGATTAGTTTGTAAAAGCCTTTTACTATTTTCTTAATTATTTAACCTAAGTAACTATTACTATTATTATCAAGGAACTAATAATTTTATGCTGTTAATAAGTTTATCCTGTTTGCTTACTTTGAAAGATAACATAAAATTATATCCTTTTTAGTGAATGTTTCATCTTCTTTAATAATATAAAATAATATATAAATCATAATATATATAACGACAAATAATATATAAGAACTGACAAATAATGTGATAAAAATCGGTTTTTATTAGCATTATACTGTATAGAAAATAACTATGATAGGAATTTCTATAGTAATATATTTCTATTCTCTAATAGCTATTTCTTAAAAAATTAGAGATTTTTTTTAAATCAATACAAAACATATTAAATAATTCAATTCTATTTTTAAAATTCAATTATATCAACTCGAATTATAATACAAATATGATTGCAATACCTGCTTCAAGTTTTGTAAGCTACATAGAGACTAACGCATCCCAAATGCTAGACAAGCAGATTGTTATAATCACATTATTTCGTCACACGCCTACAATTTCATGCATGCAACGTCTTCAATGGCAGTAAGTACTGCGAAACCTCATCTATACATTGACACACATGCACAGGCCATTAAGAAATTAGGTTATAACTTAATTTATCTTAGGGTTTTTAAAGCGTACTAATATATAAGTTATAGTAAAATAAAGTCGTTCCTTACACATCTTCACTTTATGAGAAAACGTTTTTACTGATCCAAAGACATAAACGAAACATCTATGGTTTTTGTTATAGTCTATGGATTTAAAAAAATATTGTAAAAAATCTACACTATAATTGTGTTAGTAAATAAAAATAACATAACACGAAAACAAAGCGTTTTCAATATTTCATTTATTTCACGTACTTTGCTATAAGTTATTAGGAACCTATATAGCTCGAACCTCGAACGAATAAATATATTCAATTAATATAGAGCAACCAAATGGTAATTGTTTTAGTAAAAATTCTCTTTTGTTGTTTTAAAGGTTCATTCAGATCGACATCAAATAAATTGCATAAATAGGGAGAGCGTCTCATCAGGCATTTTCTACAATCTGGTTAAGCAAAGCGTTGACATATAGCTATCAAAATCAAAATTAAATGATTCTGATGAGAAAATGAAATGATGATGAAATTATATTATATTGAAAATGTATTTCATTTCAATTTCATTGATAATATTTGCATCGCATAAATTTTGCGGCAAAACGGCTTGCTTAAAGTCTAGACGTAGGTTATATCGTTACGGGAAATCTTAGAAAAGCCAAAAGGCACTGTAGCGAATAAATTGCATGAAAACATGGAAACCGCGTTATCACATGTTATCAAAAAATTAAGAGCACTGCCGACTGTATTGCTGACCGTCTGGTTGAGTGGTGGTGAGTACCTCGTTAGTAGTCAGCTTAACCAGAGGTCCCGAGTTCGAATCTCGGTAGGGATGGATATTTGTATAATAATTATCTGTTCAAGACTATTTGTTCAACAGACATGGATGTTGGTAAGCTTATTTCGAACATTTCTGATAATTATATAGATATTTTATCTATATTACTCCGTTATCTATTATACATAACACAAACTCTTAATTATACTTATTTTGGGCTAAATATTAGGTGTCAGTGTTAGAAATATTATATTATTATACTAAAGGCAAAACAAATAACAATTTTATAATTTAAAAAATTGATAATTTAAAATAATTTTAATTTGAAGAGAATCCTTCCGATCAGACATTGCGACAGCACGGTGCCGATCTGTCGTGGTTTTGTTGGTCACGGTCATCCGTCGTGATTGTAAATACGACTTAATAGTTTGCATTTAGAAGTACATATAAACTCTCATTTCAAGTGAAGTCATGACAAAAATAATTACTTTTACAAGATAGTATAAAAATTTGCATTTTACAAATAGTTTAGAATACTTTTTATTTTCTTTCAATCTGATCTAAATTGAGTACTTATTGTAACAAATAACATAAATATAGTAGTATTCTTTATACTACACATAATAGTGTTTTAAAAAATCTATATTTTGAATAAGTTTAATTTTACTCAAAATTACAAAGCAAGGCTTTTAATTTAAAATTCTTACACCATTTTTTTCACATAATGACATTAATGTAATAAGAAATATATTGACGTTTTTTATGAATAAGGTTTTATGTCAATCTGCGACACCGACACTAAGGATACTTGATCCAACCAAATCTTCATTCTAAGGATTATAAAAACTAGTAATTAAGTCTAATTAAATATAAATTATGTATTTGAAATTTAGTTTCTTGAAAGTGAAAATTACGACGACCAGTAACGAAATGAACCTTGTATTTTTTAAAATAAAGAATGGCATACAAGTAGGTGGCCCATATTATAATTGCATAAAGACACCAGCAATTTAAAATATCATTTGCTTGACATTTTGCGGAAGATTGCATAATCTGCCCCAAAATGTCAATTAAGTGATGTTCCAAGTCTGTCTTAACACAACGAATTGTAAGCAAGTCTACCGCCAATCAAGCACCTAATATACTTAAATTTAGATAGTTGGTAATGGGATGTATTTGAAAGACCTCAATACCAAAATCAGAAACTGCATACCATTCCTTAGTGAGCTCCAAAATCTATTTTCTATTTCAGGTGTTGGACGATTAAACGAGTTCGACTTTCCACTGGGCCCCCTACTAACATGCTGTGGCTTCTTCATCATGTACCTGGTGGAAGAACTGGTCCACATGTACATTCACTACAGAGAGAAGAATGGCGTCGCCGCGCCGTTCGTGCGGAATTTAAGCGTGCGCAGAAGTGGGCGCGTCAGCCATGATAACAGCAATGGCCAAAACAGCGTCACCAACTCTACTGCAGACCTCATTGATGCTGATGTTATGAAGAAAAAGGTATTATTTATTTTGTAATAGATTATTTAGAATATAATATAGTTCAAACGATTTACACATAAAAGTACTCCACTGAAAAAATGTGGGTTAGTCATGTATTTACTGTAACATACATACCGGTGTATACTACTTACCAACATATTTAATAAATCAAACGTATCATCTATCCTGCCTATAAAGTATGTGAATTTCCAAATTAATCTAAGTTCTGCGAGTTTATCCGATATCCAAAGACGATTTTCCATAAGATTGGACAAGGTGTCCCTTCCGTAATAAAGTTGAATAAACATGGCGAACACGGACATTATGCGTAAATATCTCCGTTTCCTCAGTTCCCGTATACGCAGTGAAGTTTACCATAACATCTTAGTAAACCGGATTTTCAACGTCTGTTGAATTTTTTAAATCGTGATAACACGACCGGTTGTTCCGAATGCTGAATTATATAATAGCGAAATAAATAACATCAAAACATTGTCTATTTCGATATTGGAGTAGAGAAGGTAGAAGTAAAAGAAACAAAACTATAAACAAATAAATGGTGAACTTATCTATGACTGATGAAAAAGTTTTCGTTATTCACCTCGTCATACTAAAAGGGCCTATTTATTGAATAACTCCCAAAAGTTGTCGCCAATAACATTACTCCTGTAGAGTTATCGGGTTAAAGTTATTTAAAAGTGAGTTATGTAAAGTCCTACATTAAATAAGTTCAGAGACTTAACTATAAAGAATAAACTCTCCTATGATGTCAAATCAAAAGATTCAGACAAAAAATAGGAAACATATATGAATGTTTATTTTGAAACCGGCAACTCGTAGCTATTTAACACAGAATAGACATTGATTAATTTTCCTTTTTGACCCTTATTTATAAGTTAATAAGGATGTGGTAAATTTTACTTTTTAGGATCCAGAAATCGATCACAATCATCACCACAATCACAGTCACAGTCACCACCACAGTCACATGCCAGTTGTTGTCGGTGATGATGTCACGTCCGCTCTGCGTGGACTGCTCATCGTTTTAGCTCTATCAATACATGAATTATTCGAAGGTCTGGCTGTCGGTTTGGAGTCCAGTGCTCATCACGTTTGGTAATATTTTAAAACTCTTATGTTGCTATTGCCATCTATCGGCGACTAGTTAAAGCATGCTTAACTGTAGTTTACCTACTTGACATTGGATGGCGTTATACATTTTTCATGTACTGTAATGACTAACAACTAAGTTAGAGATAAAAATTTAGTTATTACAGTGTTTGTTTTTATTTTCTACTGAACATTAAGTACATTAAGAGTAAGGAGTGTTTAAAAAAATTATATTATTTTATTTCCTTACAGGTACATGTTGGGTGCGGTTTCAGCACACAAACTCGTCATAGCATTTTGTATCGGCGTTGAACTCATTGCTACTAACACAAAAACTTGGCTGTCAGTTATCTACATCACCACCTTCGCTGTGGTATCACCCTTGGGTATTGGAATCGGCCTGATCCTCGTTGGTGGGGAAGGAGCTACTGCAGCTGGAGTCTACTCTGTGGTGCTTCAAGGCCTGGCTTCGGGAACACTGATATACGTCATCTTCTTCGAGATTTGGAAAGGAGATAGAACCGGAATATTACAATACATTGCTTCAGTGATTGGCTTCTTCCTCATGTTTGGACTTAAATTGCTGAGTAAGATACTATGCATTTAACTCAAATTATGTATGGTGTGTTTCCTTTATTCTTATGTCAAATCATGCCAATAAACAGGTGATCCACCAGATGGTTAGTGGTGACTACCGCCTATAGACACATGTATAATCAAGAGATCGCTTGATATTGTGTGTTCACATCCTGGAGACAAGAGATTTTAATTCCTCCCATGCCCCCTTATTACTATTATACATTGGCTACTTATCCCTTCACACCGACAAAGCGAACGTCTCGCAGTCGAAATACTAAAATATAAAGGTTTGATTTTTCTTAAAAAGTAAAATTTTTATTTTATTTTCTACAAAGCGCTTTTTTCAAATATATCTTGAAATCACTGCAATTTGTACAAATCAAATGACGGCCCTTGTGGGCACTGAATGTAGAAAACGAACTTTGGGTATAATCAGCATATAATGTACTTAAACTCTTTGCTAAAGATTTTTTATGTGATTTTTTTATTGCAGCTGGTCATTCGCACTCGCACAGTCACGGCGGCGACGGCGACCATGGACACAGTCACAATCACTAGGGTGTAAGAATCCATCCACGAGTATTCAAACTGTGCGAAACTGCTACAGAGGTATAAGAAACGGGTTTTTGTATGACGGACTGAAGATAGCTCCAAGAGGTGATATAGTGATAGTATTATAATGCGGTAGCAGCCCTTATGTGAAGTATCTGACTGAAAATATATCGGGCTATGCGTTTCGATCCGACAGATAATGGCCGACTGTAAGACCTGATTACGCATGCCCTTTACAATAAAGGCTGCAGCTGCTAAATAAGGATGTTAAATTAAACATAAAATAGATAATGTGATATGAGAACATAAGTAAGTAATATAACGTAAGTAATATTAATGAAAAAACCTCCGAGACATTTAACGACTATTTAAGTCTAACGTCAGCTAATTCATCCATATTTCGTTACTGAAAAGGCATTTTTCGAAATACCCCATCATTATTAATTGAAACATATAAAGACTCTGTAGACTTTAAATTCCAAAGTAACATTTCAATATTTCGCTTATTTATAAGTAACTAGTTTTGACAATAAGTTTGTATCAAATTCCTTGTATATTTTATAAGGAGTAAACAGGCCGCCGTTTCGTAAACGCTGCAGTAGCGGATACGTGGTAGCTCTAGTGTCAATAAAGACATGTTAGACGCACCTGTAAATATCAAAAGGAATGGTTAAGCCATTGTGACAATAAAGTGGTTGATAGCGTGTTATTGGCGTTCCTACTTTACTCTACTGCAACGTTGTTTTGATACTTGTTTAACGTAGCAATGTACAGGCAATTTTCACTTATAATGTTAAAATAATTAAGCGACTAGGCCGATAGGCCTACGAATTACACCATGATATGTGTTGTTATTTTATACACCGATTCTTTCTAAAATGGAGGTGCTTGCGTTGAGTTTGAGTTCGGTAAAGTTCGGGTGCTCCTTTGAGGTCAACTTATAAAATGAGTACAATCCCTTATATTGAATGTCAACGCAAAACTTTGTCAGTTAAGATGCACGCTAAAATAAAATCTAGTCAGTACTTAAATATGCGAAGGGAATTTAGAAGTTTAAGAAAACAATTTAGTAAATTCAGCATAGAAAATTGAAAATCATAATAATGTATCTGTATTTAGGTAGGTACTTAAAATACTGTGTAGGAAACTTTTGTAATATGTTACACCAAAGAAAAACTTCTTAAATTTCGTTTTATTACGATAGTTGCCAAAAGTTGTGAAAGAAAAATTCTAAGAATAATACCTATTACCTACCTATGATATTATTTAAAACCGTATGTAGCTTCGTAGGTACTTTATTTTGTGGCTTTAAACACTGTAGGTAGTAAAATGTGTGTTTTTACAATGACTCCATGTTATCCTGTAAAGAAAGTTTCCAATCCCACCTAAAAGTAATATAAAGTCATGTAACATTCAATATCTGTGAACCGTTTTTGTGTATTTGTGATGACAGCAACTTCCGAAGGCTAAGAGCGAACCTGTCAAGGATTTAAAACTACATCTATAAAAAGTTGTTCGATGCCAAATTGTAACTTGTTTTAATACTTAACCGGTTTTCCGTGCTAGGAGCTTTGCCATAAATTATTCATATTAATTAATTAATAAGTTGACCCATTTTTTAAGACAATAAAAGTTTTTAGTTGAACCTAATTAAATAGAGGGCTGGTTCAACCAATTTGAAACAAACAAACCGATATTTTCGTTCAATGACTGTTAACTGTCTGTGATAACGAAGGGAAAGAAGTACTTACCTGTAATTAAGATATTGTTTAGAATCGTTTTGTAAATACAAATTGTAATTATTTGCAGTTCAGTACTATCTGTAGGTTTTATGTATTTAATACGTTAATATTAAGTTAATAACGTTATTCATATAATATTAAATTTTAACATTAATACATTTTTTAATTTTTACCGACCTGGCCATGATTGTATTTTTTGTTTCTAAATATATTTTTAACATAATTTGGCATTTTATTTCAATCTTATAATATTAGGTATATTATTATCAGATACATAAAGAAATAAATTATATAAAGATATCGTTAAAACCCATACATATTAGGGGCAACATATGAAGGAAAATATAATCTAATGGTATCATTTCAAATATAATTCATAAAGATTGTAAAAAGATTCACGTCACGTGACTGTATGTACAAAAGATGTTTGATGTTCAAAAGATATTCCTACCTACTAAAAATAGGCTGCAGGTGGGTCAATAGCGTGGCCAAGCGTCCGTCCACACGGTAACCTTTCAAGGTTAATACATGGTAACATATTAAGGCCAAAATGATCAAATGTTGGTAAGACTTGCAACTCTACAAACCTATTGCCCTCGTGCAGCATCAATCAATCTCCACCAATCACGTATTTATCCAAACAAAGTTTTACAATACAATAATCCTAGACATCCTATACGTAAGTTATTTAATATTCCAAAATATAAGTCTAACCATGGCTGTCATCTTCATCATCTAAAAATAGTTTCAGATTTGACAAATTTATGACCACATCCTGTACTGGTGATTTTAGTGCCTCTGTAATCATTTTCAAAAATAACGCTTCACCACTAGCTCTCATTATTTAGTTTTGTTTTACTGATTTAACAGCTTACTAGTATTAAAATTAATTACATTGCATCTTAAAAAGTTATGTTTACGTACGTGTCTATGATTGGCGAACATTTAAGTATGGGAACAGACAAAATGTTGTATAATTGCAATAAATAATATAATTAATAAAATATAAAATCAAAGAAAATAAATCCAAATAATTAATTAATTCAGATTGAAACTCATAACATTGGCCCATATTAACACCTGATGCCTTGACTAAGTTATGCTGTGGACTTAGATGCCTTTAGATGCCTTAGATACCTTTTCACTCTAGCGTTTACGAAATCTAAGTTGTTACAATAGGGAAACAGCTTATGGGCAGATAGGATCTATATATTGGATTTTATCACTTAGTCTTGAGTAATTTATTTCACACAATGTGTAGGTACCAAAATAATACCGAAACATATTTTCATATCGTCTGACTCTAACTGTTCAAACAATTTATCAAGAATATTGCCAGAGCCTATGGTGGTGCAATTTGAAGTTGCAACATTTAGAAGGTGTTTCTGGAGTTTATAATTAGAGTAAATTTGTATTCAATGAACCTAGAGATGGCAAATTTGTAATTCATTAATTTTTCCTTGAATTTGAAATCGTTATGCGTAAGGTATAAAATATATATATTCATATGACTCATGCCATTGGGTATACTTGCTTCTGAGCTTGTGTCAGTAGTAGCTTCTTAACAAATACGATGAGATATTTAGTACAGCCCCTATAATTTGGATTAAGTGTCTGTACTTAGGTTAAGTACCTACTTACAAAATTAAATATTAAAACCATAACTAGGTAAGTACTTCAACGTAAAGAGGATAAAGAGTTTTTGGCAGAATTTTGTGAGTGTCAGTTATGTGGTTTATATTTTATTTATTATATTAAAATAAAATATTATTCCATAACTTTCTACGTGTACTTTTAATATGAAAATGATGTAATTCCATGTTAAAAATATCGCTGCAGCATCCTGCAATTTAAGAAATACATAATTCAACATGATTCATTCATCACGAACTTTGCTAGTCAAAAGGATACGTAAATACATAACTAATTAAAGATTTTACTACATAAGACATGGCTGTATGAGCTGAAGTTTTCCTTGCTTCGCCTAAGAAAGGTAGAAAGTTAATTCTGGATAATATTTCTAATCTGTGTGGGTAATTAACAAAGCTAAATAAAAAATATTATATTTTTAAGAAACAGTAAGACCATATTTAAATAGTTTTTAAAGTATAATACGATATTTTTTCCAAATAAATAATGGAACTTTAAAATAGACTACACATTGACAACTTATTTTTTATTTAAGGAAACGTGAAAATAGTGTAGTTATAGAACGTTACTGAACGTACCTAACACAAAAGCAAGTGAGAGTTAGCAAAGAAGAATAATTAGTTTTTAACAAAAGCACATTTCCTAGATACGTAATTAGACCACAATTCTTAATTAAGTTTTTATATCCTGCTATTGGAGAATATTTAAACTGTTTTAATTTTATACAATCAATCAATTAACGTAAGTGTTAAAACTATTTTTGCTCTGTTCGCTCATAACTGTAAACAATATGTTCCCTTATGGAGTGGCGCTATGTTATCATCGCATAATTATTACAGTAATGTAAATTCTACGGATAGAAAGTGAAACGTTGCGTGTGACATAACTAAATTGAGAGGTACAATTTTAAAGCTGTTTGCAGCTGAGATTGCACCACTCCATTCGAGTAGGTTTGGATAGAAAGTTATACTGTATCATCTTCAGTTAAAGTTAGTATCGCAGTTGTCTTTGTGGACGTTGCACGGTTGGATATAGGTAGTGTCAAAATGAGTTTGTTGTTTGAAACTGCTGTTTGTCTCTCAGTGATACCAGAATGTGAGTTCATGGGGTTTAGTTGTAATAATCAATAATTAACATAGTTCTGCATAATAAAAATGGTTTAATCACTACAGTGTGCTGTTAGTAATAATTATAATACTAGTTACTAATTTTAGGACCAGAGTTTTTCACATTTGAGGGGTAACTCTAATTAAAAACCAAGTATGTGCAGAATAGCCGAAGTTTATGTATGCTCATCTGACTAATTTTTAAATTTCTTTAAGTTTTTCATCAGAATTGTACATTTTCATCAGAAAATATTCTATGAAATTATATTTACATCTTTTCAGGTGATCATAGACCAATAGTTACTAGAATGGCCTCTTCAGGACTAACTTCAGAAGCTCAGCTACGTTACCTGCTGCAGTGGTTTGGAGAGTTCAGTGAACTTCAGCGTGAAGATTTTCTACCTGTGCTTGCAGCAGCCAGAGGAGGAAAAGCCGATCAGTTAGCAGCTACTTTGGCAGCTCTGTCATGTGTAGATAAGCCTGTTAGCTTGTTTCAGTGTCGTGTAAGTATTGACCTGTCAAGTATCACCAGGTGCTGTTGACCACCATAACTAATTGTAGCATTTACATTACTTGACTTTAACAATAAACATGATTTTAAAATACCAAATTAGTGGCTCATTATTGAATCTAAGTTTAAATACCTATAAATGATATTCAGTGATTGAATGAAGTCCACATGTTTATAATATAAAACTGTTTCTAGAAAAAAAAATTTGAATATAAATATTTGTTTTTATATATTTTCTGCTCATATGTTTTTCTTTTTATTTCTTATACTTTACTTTTCTGGAAATAACATGGTATAATTATACTATTAGCTTTTAATTTAATTTTGTAATTGAGTTTATTATTTTTTCAGATTAAGCTATTTAATGAATGGTATCCATCTTGGGCTGAGGAAGAACAGGATAGATTCATCAAGGGTGTGACAGAAATAGATTCTCAGTTTGGTGACAAATTGCAGGAGTACCTCACAAATGGGCTGCCAGTAAATGGTGATATGAATGGTACATTTGGTACTGAAGAGGACAAGACTGTACAAAGTGAAGAGCCTAAGTCTGATGAAGTTATTCAGGAGGAGCTTAATGTTGAAACACATGAGTCCTCTGAAAGTGCGGATCAGGGTATTCCACAAGATAACATTCCCGTTGAAATAGTAGCAGCTTCCTAAATGATAAGTTTTCCTTGTTTTTTATTTTATCATATAAGGTTAGTTAATAGTTTTATCATCAGCTTTTGAGAGAGATCTCAAATCTGAGATATGTTTTGTATATTATCACAAAATCTTTTTAAATTTCTTTATTATTTTACTTAGAAGTTGAATTTTCAATTTAGTAAAATATTTTTTTTGTAATATAAAGTATACTTTTTATAATGCACCAAACATCAGTCTTTGTCATTCCTCCTTCATTTATACATTCCATATTGTGTTCCATAAGATAACCCCCATTATTATTATTTTTAAGAATCTCATTGTTATGATAATATTATGAGAGTCTTTATTTATTTGTGTAAATTATTTGGGATTGCGTTTAGTTGCATCTCAAATAAACCTAATTTTAAGTAGGGTGTAGGTGTTACATCAGGAAATGCCAAATATTTTCGAATTATTGGTTCATTAATATTTATATTAAGTCAGTAAGTCATAGTTCCATAAAAGTGTCTGATAAGTCTATTTCAATATGTTTTAAATGTACAATAAAATTTGACAAGCCACTTGGCTTACATTAATTTGACTACAAAAAGAGTTTAGTGCCAATATATCGGATTGTAGAATTGTATAACATGTTTAAAGTAACTAACTATAATAAATATTAATTATAAGATGAACTCTCCACCTGTTTTAGAAGTGAGACAACAAATATAATAGAATTGTATCAAGATGTGCCAAGAAAGTAATATAGGTATCTCACTTCGATCAAGATAGTTAAATTATTGAAATTGGAATGTCTAAATTTTAAAGAAGGGTATGTAATCGCGTATTTGACATTGACAAGTATAAAATAGCGATGTAGGCTGTTTGAGTGATAGTCGGTGCTGGAGAGGGATTGAAATATAAATAGAGTATACAATATAATGATTTCTGATTATTTAATATTAATATTACTGACATCCAAACAATTGTAATACAAAAATACTATAAAATCTATTTTTTACATTTAAAAACACACTGACTTACAAACAATCCCTAGATAATTAGCATTTTGAATGCATGTATTTGAATTGGACCGTTATACAAATTTAAACACTTAACTTAAACCTACCTTGAAATCTACCTTTCTCCTGTATAACCTGAAATTTTGTTGTGCCCGACAGGGTCCATAGTGTCATTTATAGTCTTAAGATTCATATTGTGTAACTATGGAACGCAAAATAAAGAATTGAATTGAATTGAATTGAGTACCTTTTATGGCGGCCATTTTATAACATAAAAATAGTATGTTATTTACACATTTATAGAAATAAACTAATTTTAAAATTTCCTGACTGTTTTCTTTTTAATTGTATATTAACACCTATTTAGTATTCTAGATTTGCACATGTGCCTAAGTAGCAATACGAATACTCGATTATCATTATTATAACCAATTTACGTATATGTCCTCTGGTATTCGGGGGGATTTAACTATTATATTTGAACATTCATTCACACAGTTAAAATAGGTATTGAAATATATTGCAAACGCAACCATGATAAACAAGAGTTAATGAATACGATTAATTACATAATTTTACCATCGGTTTTCTCTAAAAACATGTCACATAGACATCTTTTTACGTAATGTTAATTAATAATAAAATATTTTTTTAGAAATCTGAAGCCAAATTAATGAAAGATAAATAATGATCTTACTTTCATACTGAGTTTCAACTTTCTAAATCAAAAAAATTGTACGGAGTGAAGAAACGCTATATTTTTTTATTCCCAAGCGAAGCAGTACTTGAGCATGCAAACGGTACGGGAGCATCGAAGTGGTCTTAAGGGCGTATAGCAGAGGTACGTAGTTTTACGGTCGGCCTCAGTAGATTAAAATTTTAGTACCATGACAAATCTACTAATACGTTTATACCTTATGCTCTCTATAGTATATCGTAGATACTGTACTATAGGTAAGTACTTCAAATATGAAGTACTTAGTATAACTAAAGTGTCATTCAACTTCTACGGCCAACTGTCCCTTTTACGGCAGAAATACGGCGCCAACTGTACGTGAGACGGAGAATTTTAGTGGGTATTACCTAACAAGTGCAAACATGGTCAGGCAGCGAATTCTGCACACGCCAGTCGCCTAACCAACGGCGGGTAAATCCGATTAGATTTCTCTCCGATAAAAATGGGTATGCGGGACTTAGGGTTAAGGCGCTCCCACACTCTCCTGTTCTTCCCACACAACGTTCTCTCTGGGCTGACCGCCTCAGAGCATCTCAGCAACGACTGACCTGACAATATTTCACAAGGGTCACCACCTACGCCTGGCCATGATTTTTTTAAAGTGAAAATTATCATTGTATTGTTGAGGACACTCGAGAGGGGTTGGGTAAAGAGGTATACCGGAAGAAAATTTTCTGTTTATAGAATTTTCAACTTTGGCACAATCCCAAAATAGAAGGATTTATACAAATTCCTTGGTGGGCTAGTGTAAGTGGGAATAGTATATACAATAAGAAGTATAATTTTGCATACAAAATTTGAGAAAAATATTAATTATAAAAATATTCATTATAACTTATTGCGCAGTGTACAACTTCGATACACTTACACATACATTCTGCTCTGGGGTAGGTAGTTAGTTGGCCCTAGTGTAAATTTCAATCGAATCGATTGAAATTTGTATAATAGAATATTATTCATGTTTGCGTTCAGCTACCTAATCAATATATTTCACACAAAAATTTAAACTTCCCTGGTGCTTCACAATAGAGGCGCTGCTGTCGTTTGCATACGATCTGAAAATAAAGCGAACGAGACGTCTCGATTGGATTGAAACTTTTAACACTAGAGGTGCACCCAATAAGTAATTGGAATTAAGTAATAAAAATCATTTTAACCATTTGTAAAGAATTAAAAATCTATTTTTTTTATTTATCTGATCTGAATGAATATTGAAAATCAGTGAATAGTGCTCTCTATGATGATGTGAGGCTTAAATAAAAACTCAATGTATTTTAGACGTATGAACAGTTTAATATTTTTAATTTCATTACACGTCCTATATTGTACTTTGACCAATCAAATAAAGGCAAGTTTTGTATTAAGATGGCACGTTGTGACTTAGTAAGTCAGCTTATCGAGCTGCTTTATTTACACATTTTCTTCAATCATGAAATTTATATTATACCCTACGCATTTAGATCTTCTAAACAAAGTATGTAAAGCAAGAAAGTATCACACAAATATTGACACACGCTAAGTTTGGTAGCGGTGCTCAAAATTTCAAAGAAAAGGTATCTAATGATATCAGATACGATCGCAATTCAGTAGTTTATAATGTTCTTATTAGGGGTCCTGTACTTAAGATTGATTTTTTAAATATAACAACATAATAGACTATATTTATAAAGGCCATAATTAACTGCTGAGTAAGTATACAGACGAAGATCCTAACATTTTTATGTTGACCTATCCAGACATGTTTATTATAACAAAAGAATGAATTAATATTTGACTCTATGTAAAAAATATACTTATTTAATCTTTTTTTCATAGAGTCAAATGTTACCAAATTTGGTAGTTATTTACCTACCAAATTTGGTAATAAAGATCACGGACCTATTCGATTATAATATCTTTGTCTCTTATATTAAACCACCATTTATTTTTCCAAAAATATATCTATAAGTGTAATAACAACATATTTACAATTACTTAAACAGTTTTTTTGAAATCTAAACGTACCATTATCAGTATGGTAGATAATGAATAGCAACTTCCTTGCCTTTCAATCCTTCATTGGCTGTGTACAATCTAAAAGTTTTTATTATAATTTTACAGTAACATTAACAGAGTTCAGTCGACAATAGTTAGATGGATTAAGTCTAAGGCCTGAGCTTTGATAGTATCCAATCTGTGTATTCGGTGACGCGCGTGTACACGCCAGGCCAGCCCTGCGTCCCGCAAGGTGAAGGTCCGTACGAGACCACGCCGAAGACAAACCAGTTGGTGTAATGGCTGGCTTTCCCCATCAGAGGTCCACCTGAGTCACCGCGGCACGAGTCCTGGCCGGCTACACCACCAGCACACAACTGTTTGCCCGTAATCGTGCGTCCAACACGACTGAACACATTACCGCATTGGTTATTGGCCACCACTGGCACAGTCACTTTCAGCTTTACATCGGATTCAGACCCTGGAAATAAAGCAAGTAATTAGTTTAACTTTTCTGTAAATTGTTTTAGAAAGGTTTATCCTCGATCGTCAAGCCCAAAATCCTACTAGGCAGAATAATATGGCCACAAAGAACGTTCTGTATCCCTAGCTAGTGTAATTTTCTGTCGAATTGAATCGAATCTGTCTGTCTGGAGACTCAGCAGAGGCTCAACTGAGAAGTACAAGTAACTTTATACTTATACACATATATGCATTTGACAAACACAATCAAGATGGATCGATTCGATTGAAAATTACATAGCGTTTACTGGGGTTGTTGTGGTTGTTTGTGTGCGTGTGTGTTGTGTGTGTGTGTGTGTGTGTGTTAGACATGAAGATCCATAAAATATTAGTATGTTAGCCCTACTTTGTACTAAACTAGTCAGTGGGCAACTAATTAAGTATTTGCATATCATGCTATATTTGTCTAAATTACTCGATAAGTTAGAGCAGCTGCAAACTAAAAGTCGTGCAATAAGTAACTTTAGTCTTATTACAAGTAGCTTCAAGCAAAAGTCCAAAGGTAGGAATATTCTTCATTGCTCTTTAAATAGTATGAAATTCAATTATAAGAAAGTGAGCAAGGGTTCAAAGGCTTGACAAATGTGCTCCCATTTTATGGACAAACTCTTACCTTTATATGACGTTGTTAACACTGTCCTATGGCGAATTACTACGTTATAACATAATGGAATGATTTTTTCTTAAATCTAATGATCTAATGAAAAAAATATCTATCATGTAATTTTTTATTTTTAAAGAGTTTGTATATCAGATAAATCACTATCTGATACACAAACTTTGTTGCTAGATACTATTGTAGCTTAGACAATTTATTAAAATTTTGGATAAATTTAGTTGCTTGATTTAGATTGCTTGAAAATTACATTGGTGATCAGAATACCTAGGTTTGCTCTACTTCTGGACTTTTATTTAACAGGATGAAAGGTGGAAAAGGAGGTCAATATAAGTAGGCACTAAGAAATGCTTCATACTCATTATTAGGCAATATGCAAATATTAAATATATATCACAATCTCTAAGACATATATATAATCGAACCTGTTAGACTTTGAGCAGTGTTGATAGTGACGACTGTTTGGCTACCATCGTTTTCTGTTAAACAGTAATTAATTACTAATGGTAATTTAATAAAATCTACCTATTTCGATAAAAATAGGGTAGGATTAAGGTTTAAGTAACAAATTTAAAAATCAAACTTACGAGTTTCAGTTTTGCCCCACCCTGCGACTGTCATCGCGTTTCCTTCCAACGATAACCGCTTTAGATCATTTATTGTAGGCAGGCAAATGGGTTGTACGAACTCTGTAATTTAAAAAAGGTGAGAGTTTAGGGCTGATTTAATGAGTACATAATATATAATAAAACGAATGGCGGATTGCAAAAAACCGTAGGTAATCTGTGGAATTGTATAAAACTTAAGGTAAGGTAATACTTAGGACAACGAAATATGTTTGTCCGGATTCTGCGGTCTGAAACCTCTTAGACGGCCAATCTGTATATAGGTACTTCTCAGTAAAAAGCAGAGTTTATATGGTTCAAACCCATAGTGAGGCTTATGATTGGGCTGAGAAGAGTTACACTCTTATTAGGTCAAGGTAAAGTCATAAAGGTAACTAGAAAGGTATGCGAATGTTAAGTTAAGAAAACATAACAGAGTTAAGTTTACCGGTGAAAGCAGCTCTACTCTGGAGCCTCAGGAGAGCGATGTCGTTTTTCTGATGTGTGTCCTGAGGATCATAATCCTCGTGAGGTATGATACTCTCAACTACTATGTCCTGTGGCGGCAAGCTGCAGTCCTGGTCAAGACAATCCTGTGCACTAGAGGTGTTCCACTCCCCAAGACGAACTTGAGACCTGAAAAGTAATAACATCATTTTAAATTAAAAAGAAACATAAATTGGCGATATAATGTTTTTGTAGCTTTCAAACTAGGATTTTAGTCTTGAATTAGACAATATTACGTTATTATAAAGGTAATTCTGATATATAATTCAGATGTCCGTGTGTTTATTTATTTAGTATGTACAGTCTCCGTTGTGTTATATAATTTTTTGAGTAAATCAATCACCTTTTATGATTTCAAATAAGTGGCTTAACAAAATTATGTATAGAACTACAAGTTCTTACTACGTGTCTGAATATGGCAAATAACCCAATTTGCAAATCATTATTATTTTATGTCCTATGCCTCTCAGAGTCAGAGAATAATGGTGACGAGTAAACCTTGTGATAATGCACAAAATTGCTACATAAATATACTAAATATAAATTATACTGGTTGTTCTGTATATAACTCTTAACATGATAAACTTTTTTAAAACTGGATTGCAGATTTTAAATAAATGGAAAAACTCACAATCTCCAATTAGTTGGAAGATCTGATCCTTTGACGCAGTGGGCTGCTGTTAAAACATAGTTTGGTGATATTAAGACGCCGCCACAGTAGAAACCCCATCCTCTAGCTGTAACAAACAAAAACAATTATACTAAACAAAAACTCAAAACTAAAGTCGGATCATGGCGGGCTCACTTTAGGAGACACGATCCCTAACACAGACAGAGGTAGTTAATGAACGAATTAAAAATTAATGTTGTTTTATCTTCTGTCCAACTAAATGGGAAAGCACTGGTTGATTTTGGAATTTTCACGAAACTAAAAGGAATTCATATGAGATTAACAGTGGGCGGAAAGATAGACTTACGTTTATCATATCGTAATAACGCCATCCAAGGATGCTCGTCTATATCAGTGCGGACTCCTCCAACTATTCGATCGTTACGATCATTACCACAATTTTTTAAATCGGGAAGTAAATTTAGAGGGCCTGCGGAGTCGGCACCATATATAGGTGTTTGCGGTTGAGTCTGCACCTGTGGGCTGAGCGATTGGCCACTGAACTCTGGGGGGCAGCAAATCTGTAAATAAAATTGGTATTATATGATAGACATAGGTCATTTATTAATTAATTTAAGGCATATTGATAAGAAAGATTAGGGCAGTGTAGTATATTCACTTAAATTTTTAACACTCAAATGGGGATGGCCTCCCATTTACAAATCGTAGCCAAAAGCTAGAACTTATCGAGAAAGCAATGTGTTTTTATCTTATCTTAGAGCCATGACAAACGTCACAGTGGACTTCGATTCTTTGGGATTTTCCTTTCCCTTTTTCTTTGCCTTCCCAGCTTTTAATCTCACTGTCTCTAGAATAAAGCTACAATAAGCCGATAGTCTTCTGGATATGGATATGCCACTTCTAACAGACTCATACTGGTTCAAGTCAGAGTATCATACTTATATAAGAGATTATTCTGGCTTTTACCACACGCTCAGTAAGGTTGTGTTGGGGAGAATTGAATTTTAGCATTATTTCAGAAGTGAATTGAACAGGAGTACTTGTCTTCTATACTGTATACATAAAGATTCCTCTTGATCTGTACAAGGACAGTGTAACGTTACTTGTGCCATATGTGTTACTGATGTATACTTACTATGCCAAAGAATGCCAAACAAGCGGCCTTATCTTGGCCAATAAACACCAGCAATTTCAAGAAATTGCTTAATATTGCTTGTACTTTGCCATTCTGGAGACAGGAAATATTAATACCTACTACCTACTTGTCTTATATAAAGAAAACATAAGACATAATTACTCTATTCTCAAAGCGATAAGTACGGATGTCCGTGTTAATTAATTTGATAACATAAAACTTTTTAATTACTATAGAATACGTACCTTTGGATTCTCTTTATCAAAGCCACAATGTAGGGTACGCAGCAGTTGCGTAAGCTGCTGGCTGTTGCCCTGGCGCAGCTCATTGTACAAGTTGGTACAAGCGCGCAGGTCTACGCACTGTGCACCTCCTTGACATTTTTCTGCAAACCAATCAAAGAGTGCCTGTGGATCATCTACATATTATAAGTCCCATTGCAAAGCACAGGTACTACCCTTTCAGAGACTCACCCCTACAGAGACAAAACTCGAGGAATTGGGACTATTTAGTACCCCCTGCGCAGAAATTTCTTGCGCCTAATATTAAGGATTTTAAGTTCTTATCTACTACTGCGTACTTACCCAGTTAATATTTAATGTTGAATTTGTCTTTAACTATACATAAATCCTTATTTAATTTTAGTTAGGTAAATAATTGTTTAGTTACACACTTATCGTATTATTGTAGAACAGCCCCTTAATGGAATGTATATTTACCATCTATCGTTCATCTAGTTAATTCGTCTCAAAGGTGAACTGTATTTTAGATGAATCGGTCTATATTTTAGATGAAGAACTGAGAAACTAGTTGATTATAGTTACGCTATTTTTTTATTGAATCAAACCGTCTCGAACATAAATACGTTAATACGTTCGAGATGGTTTGATTAGAAACTTGAATTGGTTTGATTAGAATTGATAGAAACACTCAGCTTAAAATCTCATATGTAAAAAATCGTTTCTAATACATCACAACAGAGGCGCTGCTGTCATTTGCAAATAATTTGACAACTTACAACTGAACACGGCCGAGACTGTGCAAGTATATTAAAACTTACGCCAGGGTAACTGAAAGATGCTACGGTGGTGCGTGGGTGGCTCCCACGCACGCATTGGTTAGGCTGCCGGGTATAAATAAATATACAAAAATATAGCGGCTATACAAACTAAACTATTTTTTAAACTGTATATATTACTATCCCAATAGTGATGGAATAAATACCCTAATAGTTTTAATGTAAAAACAATTGTTTTTCGCTACATATTGGTAATATATGCCCAACACGCAAAAACAAAATGATACAGAGAAACTATATTTCTAAATATTTTCCTCATTTGTTAATTGACGTTGATGTAATCATAATAATAGCTATGATGCTTTTGAATTCTTACTAGGTTATGTGTAACCATAAAGATAATTAGTGAATGAATTTAAGTTTTTTTCGGTTGTCATCAAATAGATCAAAGAAAAGTACCTATTAAGAAAAGATATAGATATTTTTCCTAATACTAATACAATTTTTAAAAATAATTTAATATTAAAGGCCACTTTAAAATGTAAACAATTACGTGTACATTATTTATTAAATAAATAGATGTACTTGGTCTGAATTGGTGTAATGGACGACGCCATATTAATTTTAGACCCCAATTTATTGTTTTGTTCATTATTGTATAAATTTTTTTTACTTAATTAATCAGGAACCTGATGTCAAATAAATTAAGATTTCATCAATATGCGTGCACATATCCATTACACATTTTATTATTTAAAGCGACTAACTTGACCTTTTATAGATATCTTGATTGTAATAAAATGTTAATATTAAGCGGATCCAAGTCAACAAAAAATAGCGTGCACATACGAGACCAATTCTTAACTGTGTATAAACGATAAATTTTACTCTGAATTTTATGATTGGTATATAAAAGAAGTTGATCACTAATGACACCGACAAGTTGTTACTAATGTATTATCACATTATGATTATAAATATAACTAGTGTATATCATAATGTCAACGACTTTAGCGGATTCTGTTTATAAGCCTTGAAATTACTTCGGACCTTCCTTCGACCACTTTTCTCCTTACCCACGACCAGTTTTAACACTAGGTTACTTAAAAAAATATTACTCACGTGCATCTATCCATGATACGGTGAACACTAGGCAAAGTGATATAATTTTCTTTAAAACCATGGTGTATATTGTAACCGACGTCACAGGTATTGACCGAGACGCGGCTCGCGTTCGACTGATAGTTTAATTAGTCGTCCCTGACTTTGGCGATCATCTGAGGTTATCAACAAAATGTTATTTTTCTTAAAGACAGAACGAGAGAATCTTGCGCGCGAGCGGCAGCCTCGTCGGTACTCGTTGCTATTGGGATTTTCCTTGTACCCGACATGCTCATGACATTTATATATTGAGTATACAGACACTATGTGCGTCCGATAAAAACAACAGGTCTTGTTAATATAGTGGAATCACAATTAAGTGAATGTCAATGCTTAGATACATACATAAATACACATCCTGGAAAAAGTTACTGTATCGACAAATATACAATTTACACCACTTGTAAATTTACCCTGGAAAACATTTAATGCCGAAATTAGGCTTGGTAACGACTAATCTCTAGTACCAAATTTAAGTTTGTTGACTTTTATGTGTACTTAATTATAATTAGTAACAAACACTGAGTTGATAGAGATATAAGTAATTATAGTGTTCTGTTAACGATTTTTGACATTCAAAAATCGTTAACAGAACATTTAAGGGGTCCTTCTTGTTTTCTTCCGTAATTAAGTATACATATCTACTAAACCTTATATTTGTTGATTATCACTAGAAGCACTACTTATTCGCAAACCTACTAAGTGTATAGTTGTAGCCAACAATAAAATTAACAAACTATATATGTAAATCACTAACGAACATTCGGCCTCAAAAGTCGACTTCAGCTCACCAACTAATAAGTAAATAGTAATAATAGCAACCAAATATTAAACGCTTTAGTTGGTTAGGTGCTAGTGTTAATCTACTTTTTAGCTAGACCGTACATATAAAAATATCATTACACTCTACAACAATATAAAATTTAAGTGAAGTCAATATCAAATAAGGTAGGTAATATTAAAATTATAATAACACTAGCCTATAGTAAAAGAATAAAAAAAAGTTATGTAACTTAAGAACTATTTTTCTTTTTCTTTTCTTGATAATCTTACTCTAATCAAATAAAAACGTTAAAAAAATTATGATGGTCTTTTTTCTACAAAGACTAGAGCTAGTAGGTATATATATACACTTACCTACCATCACACAGTTACTGAAATTATAAAACTTTTGAAATAATACTGTTTACTTTTTAGATCTTAATATAATTTCAATAATCAAGACTATAGTATAAAATAAATTTTATTATTAGAAAATGTTGTAAATTACGTCATTGAATAAGATCACGTTTATAAGATTCTTAAAGATTTTATATTTGTCCGCATGGCTTAGGTCCTTTTGCTAGATGGAGAGCCAAATCATCAAACAACTTCAAGCCCACGGTAAAGAAAAGTATACTCTTGAAAAGACCCCAACGGAATCTATCTTCCCGGACCTTCCTCCAAAAACTGTACGCTTCAGACAAGGTCTTCATTAAGTTCGTTTTGAACAATACAAAAATCTGCAACAAACGTTTTGAACAAGGTTGTTCTTAACGTCTAAGAGATAAGCATGCAGAGGACTAGTTAAAACGTGTATAAATACCAACGATATCACGAAGAAACTACGCCTCTCATTGCACGACATAAAAACAAATACAGTTAATTAAAACTATCCCCATTCACTATTTAAAAAACTACCAAATACACTAGGGCAGTTATGCTTTTGCATAATATTTTTCCAAGAAATTAACCCCAGCTGAAATAAGAGCATTTAAGCTATTTGGTCTTAGGTGTGTAACGACGAGTAGAAATCTATCAAAATGATTTTTTTTTTAATCAAAATGTATGCTTATTAGAACCATGGACGTAAACAAACACATATGCAAACCATGATAGACAAAGGAAAGACGTGTTCAGTTCCGCAATCTAAGTTAATCAATATTAACTTTTTTTAGTATCTGAGCTCTGCAGTGGGACACCACTGCAAGGCAAAGGTCTCTCTCAACTCTTTCCAATTTATTCTTTCCATTGCTATCTCATACCAGCCCTGATGGTGTTCGTCTATGTCATAATGCCACTTCCTTCTTGGCCGCCAGTAGCCAAGTGATTTAATAATTAAGGTACTTCATATTAATTTAGTATTAAAATCCTAAGGCTAGTCTGCTTTGTTGCTTAGTATTCGAGTGGAACTATTCCAATAATGATGAAAACACAATCTAAATAATCACCAACAATCCATCAACAGCCTAAACAATGACGTCTATTAATTATTTAATTAATTATTAATCGATGTATGCGTTGATACATCATTACTGACACATTGAGTAAATAACACTTACTGATAAGAAAGTCATTACTTATTGATAAGAAAAATAGGTTGTAAGCTATGTCATATTTTTTAAATAAAAAATATATTTATCTCAATACTAGTTATATAACAATATAACATGATTTATGTAGATGAAAATCATAATGATTTTTGTATCTTTCAGTTACAACGTATACATAATTATTTGTGTAAAATACGACATGTTCAAGATATAAGAAAATCATAAACTTTTTAAAAATTAAATCAATATTTTAAATCTGACCTCTAACACTACTCTCATTCATACTCATGTTTTTTCTCTTTTTAATATAGTAGTAGAAAATTTTGAAGTTAATTTAACCAAATTTTCGATTAAAACAAAACGGGTTTTCCTATTTTGTAGAATTTATAACCTAACATTGACGAGTCTTTAAATAATAATATAATATTTCTAACACTCACACCTATTATCCAACCCAAATTAAGCATTATTTAGAGCCTGTATTAACGATACTGACTTTACGAAAACGAAGAAATAAAGAGAGTAATATGTATACAAACATCAGAAATGTACCGAATAAACATTAATGACTTGTAAAAAACATATTCGTACTGATCATACAAATATCTGCTCCCACCGGTAATCGAACCAGTGACCAAAGACAGGGTACTGACCATTGCAGCGGTCTATTATGAAAACCATTAGGACCTTCCTAATAACAATTGTTTATCCCTTGAAAAAGTTGCACCAATATCATATTGACATTTTAGTCAAATAAGTAGTCCAAAATTTAATATAGGTATATCAAATTTGAATTTTGAAACCTGTTTCTCATAATAGAATTACGTTAGATTGTGCTCTTTCTTCTCTTGTTGCGGCAGCTTGTGAACTCTGATCTTGTGCAGTTCCATCCCCTGTCACAGAAACTGCACCAGATGGATTGAGGGATCCTGACTCACACAGTTTTGGATTTAGGCATTTTCTCACTGCTCGATTTGCCGATGGCACAAAAGGTTCAGGATTCACGGAAGTGCCAGCTTTTTGATCACAATTAGATTCTTTGCAATCCACGCTACATGTAGACATGTCATCACCACCACACTGATAATATATTAGATATCAAAATTTTACTCAATATTTTAATTAACTTCAGTAGAAGCCAGCACACAGGTACCATAGAAATTCCAAAATCATAATAAATCTGTAAAAAGTTTAATATATAGATTAAAATTTGTAGATGTTATTGGACTTTCGTGTTATTATGTGATGGAAATTGTTCTAGTTTAGAATAATGAAGTTACTTTTTATTTTTGTCATCTTCTTTAATGTCATTTTCGATGAAACTTTTTTGTCTCGTAGGTACATTATCATGGTATTTTGCAGGAAAACGTGTCTAATTAACCAAAAATCAAATGTATCCTAACTGATCAAATCTTTCCCATTTTGTTAGTTTTATTTGTGATATACATTAAAATTTTATTACACTATGTAACTTTATTTTGACATTGTCAAGAACCAATCACAGACAATTATCAAGTTACTTCACATTTTTTTTAAACCTTTTCTTGTAATTTTAAATACTAATAAGTAGATATTAATTTATAATGGTTATAATGAAACTTACATAAAAATAATTTAGAACTAAGGAATATATACAGAATGATTAACAAACAATTAATCCTAAACAAATATTTTTTTTAAATTATAAGTTAAAAAATATATCAGCCCCAGGGCTGCCGTCAGGAATGGTGCCTAAAAGGCTAGCAGAATTGCCACGTTGGATGGCAAGGCTGATCCGTTGACCAAGATAGCTGCCAGCCTTTCGGTCACCAGACACCTCGGTGAGTCTCTTGGATATTTCTTTAAAAAAGGAACGAGCACTTGGACCCCATGGGCCCATAGTTTCAACTCCAAATGGCACAAATATATAGCTCTCATTGAGAGCTGAATATTTGCGCCGCTTGGAACACTCAGCAGAAGTCGCCGCCGCACCTGCAGCAAGTGAAGTACTACCTATATGGGACGGTGCAAGTGTATCCGCACAAGTCGCGTCCCACACAAGAGGACGACCCTGCTTCCAGGGAATGAGCGTCATCCCGTCAGGTCTCCTGCCATCGTCACGGAAGATGCCGTTAGGCTTACTGATGGCACATTGACAGCGACAAGAGCTCTGCGAATGACGTCATTGATGCAAAAATTATATATATTATTATAGTAGATATTAGCTACTCTATAATCTTTTGTGCAGCCGAGCTATGTTCTATACCGGACATCTCAATAATACAATATTCTATCTGAACGTTTGTTCAAAGTTTTAGTAGAAATTACAATTTTAGATTATTTAGGTTTCATGTGGCTTAATGGCATAATTATGTAATAAAATTAGGTAGGTAATTAGTTGTTCTTTCTTCAACACTGCACTATTGCCCAAAGGAATCGGACGAGGATATGTAGTTTTAATAACATGTGAACGTTCTGTGTCACCTTGGAGGATTTATTGATTTTGTATAACCAACCTTGAGAAGCGGTTTATTTAGCAAATAAACAGGAAATTTAAATGAATTATAATGCCGGGATGAAACTTATTAGCGAGTGTACAAGTTATGTTAATATGTTGTCATTCAAATACAGCTAGCAAAAATATTTTAAACAAACTCACCTAAACTCCAATAAAAAGATTCGTGTACATACACTTTTATCCCATCATTCTTTGGGTATTTCTTTGATATAATTTATTTGAAATCGAATAATTTTCTTCAATAAATAAAAAATAACTTCAATAAAAATACTTCAATAAAAGAACAATAAATAACAAACCATAACCATCATGATATTTAAGGGATGGTTCATTTCATGACAATTTCACGTTGAAGATATATTTTTTTATTAAAAAATGGGTTAAATATGACATGATTTTACCTATCGAATAACAAGGGGGTAAATTTACGCCCAAAATAGTTGTGTTCACGTTTTTCAAAGATAATTAATAATTTGTCACTAATTTAAATGAGCTTGTTTTTTGCTGACTTTTGTGCATAGAATAAAAAGATGTTTTCTTTTTATTATGTGTTAATAGGTAATTTTAGTAATCAAGTCACGTGAGGAAATTTTGTAGACATACTTTATAAGGTATTAAACGTATAAAGGATATTTTTTATCAACCTTTATTTATTTTTTAATAGCCTCTAGTTAAATAATAATATAGGTAATAAAACAGGGAACCGTGTTTTCTAGGTTCTCACTGACCTATCTTACGAGTTCAGAGATCAAACAATGTATTTTATTTTTACAGTTTAAAAAAATCTTTGTTTCATAAACTGTCAAAGTCTGCTCTTTCAATTAAATATATTGCATCTCAGAAAAATCCCTCAGCTTTACTTTAATGGTACAACGTTTTTGCCACACCACATACAGTCATAACAACTTATAGCGAAAAATTCTAAAAAGGAACTCAATTTATTTGATTCGACATTTTGACCAAGTCATATAAAGACAACATCATAAAAGTTATGTGTATCATCCCCATATTATATTAGATACTAAAGAGTGTGCTTAAAACTTCACTTAAAGGATTAATCTGCTGGTAATAAATAAGGATAGTTTTAAATATCAAGTTTCAACTATAGTTTATCATATAAATGATCTATATAAAATTTAGTTATTTAATTAAAAAAAAATTAGTTGAAAGTTGATTACGTTACGATATATAAGCGTATTTTTTCGATTATAAAATAAAATTGGGCACGATGTGAACTTACTTGTCTTTAATTTTGAGAAAATAATTTCTAACTATTCCTAACTAATAAGTATAGTTAATTGTGACTTGTGGTAAAAAAAAAACTATTTCGCTCTAAGGCCTTCATTTATTATAAATGCATTTATTTCTGTACATTATTATAATTGTCATATAAAAAAAGACTATATTTAAGTATTTGACTAATACAAGGCAAGTATCGGTAAATTATTTCATAAGTTTTTAAGTACATAGGAATAAAATAGTTAGAATATAAAATAAGATTTAAAATTATACAATTATAAAAATGACAAAAATTTCCAATTCTATTCTGATTGAACTATGATTAATTGACTGTACTGAGACTTTGCATTAATATACTACAATAATATAATATAATATACTTTGACTTTAATATATCAAAATAAGAGTAATAAGTTGATATTAATAAAAGTATATTCACGAAGAAATCGTTTACTGTCATATTTCAATATTATTTATTTTTAGTAGATAACATTTGGGTAACACTAATATCAAAGAAGTAGTAGACGTTATCGACAATCTATCGTGCAATAACGAATTTATTTAAAATATATGAACTAAATTTAAATTTAAATTTTATTCTCGCATATTGTCTAAAATCCACTGCATGTAATATGCTACATTAGTGTAGACGCCGGGGAATCCCCCCGTCCCGCATCGCTTGGCCCCGAAGGAGACAACGCCTCTCTGGACCAATCTTCCATTACCCGCACCAAAGTACATCATTGGTCCACCAGAATCTCCCTGGCAGGAGTCTTTGTCTTGAATCCCACCAGCACATAGCTGCCGTTCGTAGATACGAGGCTTGCTAAAAAAACATAAATATTAAATACTACAAAATCATTAATAACCTATAAAGCAAACTATAGTTTGCTAGTATAGTTTGTTTAGTTGTTGTTTGTTTGTATAGTTTGTTTAGTTGTTTAAGATGAACAGTTTTAAATTTTTCCATAAATTAGGAGTCTTACAAATAACTCCAAAAGTTTAAAGGTACACGATTTTAGTTATTATATTAAGAGAAGTTCACAACAATGCAGATGATAGATAAAATAAGTAATAGGTAAACATTAGGTTCAAACCAAAGAAATAGCGCTAACGCTGCAACAGCAATATTTTAAATTTATCATTGATCCATTCAATGCCTGAAAAAATTATACGATGCATTGACAAACGAAGAAAAAAGTTACTGCGATGACAAACGTTCAAAGAAAAGCAATAAGGGGTCGCAAAAGTTAAAGAATTACCCATACATTATGTTATGCACCGCTTCTTATGGTAGCCATCACCTATAGACACAAAAAATACCAAAAACAATTCTTAAAAATTTACCCTTTATAAGCTTTGGTGCAATCCTCATTAGAGAGGATAGGCAAGTCGACTCGAAGCAACACTGGAGACTGCAGGCCGGTTTCGGTAGCGCCCCAGCCAGCTACCGTCCCCGCCAGACCTACCAGGTCCTCCCTCTGAAGTTCAGGAGTCACAGGCAAACATATTGGCCGGGTGCTCTCTGAACAATAAAGGGGAAATCTATGTTTAAAAAATCGATGCTACGATATTAGCAGCTGTAATATTCATGTAAGATTTCTATCAATCTTCGATATTCAGTTATCTTACTGAAACGGTTATTTGTATATCATGACAAGTTTCCAGTTGTAGAAAATAAGAGGGAATATTAAATAAGTCATCGACAATTATGAGAAAGGAAATCTTTGAAAAACCGTCCAGCGTCCGTAATTCGCCAGAAATTTGCATTCAGAACTTTAATAGTAGTAATTAACTTAAGAATTATTCAAGTTGACACGAAAGCTTATGAAAAGCTGACAAAATTTATGTTTTGTTAAACTAAATTTCATTGATAAACTTCCACAAACACTTTCTACTAATTTGTTTCAAAATTATCTACTGACTTCAAAAGTTATATTAGTTTAGATAAGCATTGAAAGAAAGAATTATTTACTACCCTGTAACTTGTTTCCAAAAATAATACAAAACATGTAATAAAGTTAGACTTGACTTTAGCATCTTTATCTGCCTGTATTAACTACAATGAGAAAGCTTTAGTTTTTAGTGACGACTATCTTTAATCCTTGTTTTATAATAATATAAAATGTGTTTCCAATCCTTAGTTTACTCAAAATATTATTAATTTAAATGAATACAAACTTTGTGTGATATCGATCGATTCTGCTAGTCGCACAAGGCCAATGTCGTCAACGAGCGTCTGTAGATTGAATCCTGGATGAGCGATGACTGAATCTATTGATACGTTCTGTAATTAATTATTATTATTATTCCATAATTACAATTAATAGGTAACACACAATAATTGATAGAGAATATCTAAAACTTTAATTTATCTAATATGAATTGGATAGACAAACAGGACTTTGTGATTTATAGGTCATAGCACTATATAACCTATAAATCTATAAGGTTCACACGTAAGTAATGAAGGTACAGAATAGAAAATAAAAATAAATTGTATCTAGTATGTCAATCCATCAAAGAGCTCCTGCTATCAATTCATTAGGGAAGCCAGATCACTTCGAATTAAAGGTACTTATCCCATTAGCGTACATGTTACTTCTTTCAATGGCAGATTTTTTTACTCTTGCGTTGTTTAAAATGGCTAAACGCCGAGTAATATAAAGGTAGATTTCGCTGCCACCTAGTGTGGGTCGACATGCCGATCTACGCCGATCAGGGCTTTGTATTGTAGACTACGATATAGAATGTAGGCCTTGTTTAACTTTCGTTCGTTAAATAAAATAGCACTGACTAAATGTTCCTAATAATCCTTTTTTTTATTAAATAACATCCACATTGTTTTGTAAACGACCAGTCAACAGTATTTATTTTCTCGTTGATGTCTTTTAGAGGCAGTTAAAAAGTTGTGCCAATTTCTCACCTTGATTTCAAATAGATAAACCTCAGTTTTTAATACGATTGTTATTTAATCTAAAATCTTAAATAAATGTTAGACATGTTTTTACTGTTACCGAGCGTTAATGAAACGTGAAAAGAATATTTACGTTGGTCACAGATATAAAACTTAAAATTGAATGCCCCTTTAATTATGATAAACAAAGTTTTAAATGAAAAAACATTTCTGAAAATCACTTAATATCAAACTAAAATTCACAAATATAAAGTGGCAACAATATGCGTGTTTTAATCTAGTTATTTAGACCATGATATATTTATTTTACGCATTACGCTTCATTATGGTTGCTTACTTTAATTTTCTGTGAGCAGATCGGTTCTCCATTGACCCTCTCACAGTCAGGATCAGTCCTCACGTCATGTTCTCCCAGAATAATCGACTTCAGCTTCTTGGTGCCGAGGTTTGAGATGCAATGTGCTGCCGTCAACACATACCGCTCGTTTATGAGTGTTCCACCACAGCCGAGGCTAGTGCCACGAGCTGAAAATTATGAAGGTAATTCAAATTTGGAATCGATTTATTAATGTAATATCGGTTGTCGTTTATAAAAGAAGACCTTGTTTTCAAAATACAAGGTTATTTAGTACACACAACATCACATTAATCTTAACAGTTTAAACCTCAGTCCTTACTCCGTTTTTAATCATGTTAAATTTTGAAGTGCACTATTACACCCATTTTATCTGTATAATGTTTTATGTAAAAAGCAAAAAATGAGTATGTATTAAAGTGTGTACTGTGTTTTGTCTAAGCTATCCCGTATATTATATTTGATTGAAAATTGAATATCTATATTAAACTATCTATGTGGTCATAGGAATAGAGGATTATCAAATAGAGTATTTACAATTATATGTAAAAAAAATCTGATAGCAGGAATTATGTAGAAGAAACGAATATAACGAATATAGTGTTTTATAGATTTTCGAATCATGTAGGAATTTGTTACCCACTTGACAATTATATTTGGAATACCCACTATTTTATAGACTTTTAGAAAAATATAAAACATGTTGAAATATATCAGATTATTATGGACAATCGATTTCATTTTATGAACCTACCTGTGGAGAACGATAATAGCACCATCCATGGCATCTCATTGATAGAAGTCTTTTCGCCTCCAACTAATCTGTCAGCTTCATATAGGCCACAGTCTTCAGGCAGCAGACGTAAATTGGCATGATTCTGAACATCAGGTGGTGTTCCTATCCGAGTTTCAGTTTCAGTTATATTGGGAGAAATTTGATCAGTGGGAGGCTGGACAGAAGTTGACTCTGTTACTGTTGTGACACCACTGTCTTTATTGGAAGTGTCCTCACTCGATAATGGAACGCAGCATATCTATGTATTTAAAAAAGGAAGAATTTTATTTCATTATTTAATTACTTCATACATTTCGTTGAAAACAATAAAGCTAGATGCCTTTTTAGTTGTTCTTTTTTAGTTATGTGATATGGTTGGCACACGGGTCAGGAATATGACTAGTACTCCTAGTGTGAGTTTAAATCGAATAATCTCTGTCGCACAGCTAGAGCATGGAATTCCTTACCAACCTCACCTTGCCGGCCCAAAAATGCTTTTTCACGACTCTTTTAAAGGAACCCATGTTATAAGAAGGAATATACGTACGTACGTATATTCCTACATAGTATATAGCTAGTGCAGTATGTCACATGCTTCACTAGCTATCTTCACATATGGACTCCTCTACTACTTATCATCAGGTGGTGCCGAGTCATTTGCTGTGCTGAACGCTACTGCGATCGCAAATGCCTCGATACAATTGAAACTCACACTACGAGTACAGGTATAGCATGTGGCAATGACAAGTTCCAAGTTAGAAACCTTAATATTAACTAATTTATGTCTCGTTTTTTAAATTCTTATCTGATTACGGATGCTTTAAAAATAATCAAATTATTTCAATAACGTGAAGGAGATATTTAATTATTTATGTAACTGAATAATAATTTAAGTTCACAGTTCAGTAGTTCGTTTAAAAATATATTTTATTTATTATATTCGACAATCGCTGGTAATTTATAATAATATTTTAAACATAAATTACCTGCGATTGTCGCGAAGTCAGGCATTCAAAATTCATAAGGAATAATATATATGCAACTAAAATTATACAATTATCTTACCACGGGCCCTTGAGCCCCAAATCCACACTGGATGGCCTGGAGTCGTTTCCTAATGTGGATAGGCATTGGTTGACCAGCCTTCCTTATAATGTCCAAAATCGGTTCACACTCAGATATGGAAAGGCATGTCCCCTCCCGATCATCCTCCATGCAGGCGTCCCCCGCATATACTGGAATAAAATTGAATATGTCAAAAATAACGGCTGATACGATGCCTAGAGTAATTTGGGTAAAAACAATGCAGTTGAGACGTTTTAGCGCTATCTTTTGATTAATTTTCGAACTATTTTGGAGAAGTTACATACAAAAGTACTTAGAGAGTTAGTGTATTATAATTTTGACGTGAGACAGCGTTCGTTATTCTCTATCTGGGCTGAGAGGCCTAGTTTTAATTGGTTTCACGGTCAAAAACGACCATAATAATTGTTACTGTTGAATATCAGCAAAATATGTATATTTAGATTTATAATTATTTGGTAGTAATATGTTCATTACATTTGTAGAGCATACCAATTTTTGCCAATCATAATTATTGTCAAATATTATTTATAATAAGATCATTATACTTGTTGTGACGTCGTATTGTTTTCCTTGTTTAACCGGTAACATTAACCCAATATGGTCGCTAAACAGTCGAGTCGTGTATATTCTTATTACTTTGTTCATTTACTTGTCAAACCTGTTTAGCTCGCTAATTATGTATTAAGTATATCCCTTTTGTAATGAAAATAACAATTAAACTCTGCATCTGATATGCATTACTAGTTCTATAGCTGTTAGTGTGTTTGAAGAAACTTCTAATAGTCTATATTAATAAATACTAATTAAAATTTTTGGAAAACCTCAATATCAAACCACATGTTTATAAACATCCTTATAATACAATTTTAAGATACTATAGTTTTGAAATCAATAATATCACGCGATGGATTTAATCCAAAAGAAAGTTATACTCCGAATTTTCTGTAAATTTACAGCAAATATGCTATTAAAGATTTCACCTGGAAAATATATTTCACCATTTATAAATATGAAACTCAAAATCTAAAAAGGCGAACGAGAAATTAATGCTTTAGGTAATTTTGTTAATTTTTTCACAGTGTGTATTATATTTTAAAACAACAATAACAGCAGATTTCTACAGTGGATTTTAATTTAGAATAATACCTATAATTAGACCTTTCAACAAAGTTTTGTTTTTTTTACTGCTTTTTTATTACTACTTAAGTCATTTTCATATATGAGTTAAGTATAAGTATATAAGACTAAGTATATGTAAGTGTAAGTGTATAAAACCTCATTTAATAAAAGAAAGTATATATATATATACTTTCTTTTATTAAATGAGGTATATATATATTATGATACATTCTCATCCCTATTAGTATTTTTGTCATTGATTCAACAATTCAAATTCAAAAAGTACAAGTACAAATTTTACGTAGAGTTTTTTTAGCGTTAATTGGTTTTTCTGCATATGAGTGTAATTACCAGTATATACGTATGCAGTATGTACGTATAATAAATTCGGTATTCGGCATTTCGGCATAACATTTAAATTGTAGTTTAAAAATTAATATTATAGTATTGAGATGCACGTATGACATTATGAGTGTGTTTTTTTATCTATTTAGAATAGATAAAAAACACACTCATGACTGGTTGACTGGAAGAGGTCTCTAAATGTTCTCCCTTGTACACCACTATAAATGTATATCGACAATTATTTTAAACAATAGTAATTAATCAAAAATAAATTCACTATTTGGCCGTAAGATTTTCAAGATTTTTTTCTTTGTTTGAGCACGACTTGTTAAATGTAAAACCTAGATACAATAAGTACAACATTTTAAAGTTAAGAATGCCGTGGTGTTCATAGTACAAAAAACTTATATTTTTAAATGCTAATTTTTTTGGATTATTACTTGACCGTCTAAAATAAAATAAAAAATCTTTAATGTATAATAAATTTAAATATACAATAAATTTTAATCACTTGTTCTTTTCTTTCTTCGCTTGGTATTACCGACCCTCTTGAATTATAAGAAATTCAAATATTTTTCTAAAATAATAAGTACCTAAGTATCATTAAAACAAACCAACCAATGATTGATTAATCAAAATTACTAATGTGTATAGTAGTAGGAAATAGGTACTTGAGTTTTTGATGTTTATGATTATTTATTTATTATAGTTCAAGTTCTAAATCAACGTCTTAACCACTAACGACCAATCAACGCTCGAAATTTTCAGAATAGCTCAACTTCATTAGAACTCGCATTCGAAGATCAAATTGAAATTTTATCTCCAATTTAATTGCATGAAAATTGCTTCCCGGTGCTCAGGCCTAAGTAAATCCTTGAGAGTAAGTAATTACATAATAATATAAAGCAATACACAGTAAACACTTTATTTGAAGTGATATGTTACAACGCTTTTCTCTAGACTTTGACAGCGAGTCATTTTAAGTTGTATTGTTTGTTATGCTCTACTCCAGGGCCAAATTAGTGTACAACGATCTGATATTATTGATACCTAAAAATGACGAGCGTCGTGATGAATGATGTACTTAGACCGCTAATAGTTGTATCTATACTATTTACTAAAATAAAGAGAATTGACAGTGGAATATTTGGGGGGCATAGTTTCCAAAAGAGCCACGGTACATTCGCATTTTAAATAGTCAATATTAGTTCCTATTTTCTGATAAAAATTAATGTACGGGTCATACATATAGTTTACCCATAGAAGAATATCTTTGAGAGACAATGGTTGCTGTTAGTGCTTGGTGATAGGTTCCTGAAGGTTATTTTTTCCATTTCCAAATTTATAATTTGACACTTGTCACTTTCAATCATATAATCTCTAATCTGTATTTTGAGTATTATTATTGTATTACGAGAAAACTTTTGTACGAAGTCACTTCGTAGGTCTCTTTACATAGTGTAGTGATATTGGATAATATATAAATCACATGTTTTATTTGGTTTTATTATATAGTATAATATATTTGGTCTTATAATATATTTAAAAATCAGTTTTTAATAATATATCGATCCGTTACAGAATAATATCAAGCCGACATAAGTTTGTCTTAACTACCTCCTTTACAGGGATAATGAAACAAATTATCTCAATAACCTATAAGCACAAATATATGTTTATTGTATAATAAGCACATGATAAGATAACAGTACTCATAGGGAAATAATACTCTAAGTTTACCAAATAAATACCTATTATATTTGTTTGGCTAAATATGACCAACTTATTAAATATAAACTTGGATCATCATTGATAACTGTACAAATTATGAAACAATTTATATATCTGACGATAGAAATTAAAAATAAACATAATTTTAAAATGCAAAGCAGTTTATATGAGCATATTAGTTAATTGAAATGGTATAAGAACAAACAGAAGAATCAATTAAACCTTTTGAATTTTAGAACTAATGTTTTAAATATCCGTTTCCCAACTGCGTCAATAGTTCATCGATATAATAAGTTTAATTACTTTATAACTGCCACTTAACTATTATACCATCGTTAAGAGTCTCAAAATAACTCGCAGCTATTACTTACAGGATCTCACCGGCAGGAGGAACGCCAACAAAAAACAAAACCGAGTAAAATGAATCTTCATGTTGTTGTTGTTATATCAATCTTAGCACACAGTTTCTTCCCATTGACTTCACAACACGTGTCCACATATCAGTTTGTTTAGAGCAAATGCTAAAAATATTTAGTATAACAATTAAATTAACACAAATATAATGCTACTAGGCACCAAGTGTCTATCTTCACAGATTCAAGAAATAGGTATCACCATTTTAAACTTTATTCATTTACAATAAAGGTTATCTCGGTAGGGTCAGAACGCGCTTCGCACCGATTTGATGTTTACTTTGCGATTATTAAAAAATATGTATTTTTTTCTCTGGGGAAGTTACGATGTCGTTTGTATCGAGAAGTGCACGGAATGAGGCGGCTTGGAATGTTCCTCTCGGTCGGAGAGGACGGCTATTAGCATACTGGCCTCTCGTTTTAACAGTGGTCTCCACTTGTCCGTGTGATCTTAACATTTAGCTCGGAGCCAATAAACGACGCCATAATATGTTATAGCCAGTGTTTTCGCGATTATTAATAAAAGTACGGACGTCTGGGCAATGAATTATTCGGCGCAGTTGAATATACTACTGATTTTGGGTATTAAATATATTTGAATAAAATAAAATTTAAAGATAGATAGCTCACTAATTAAGTTAGAATTGCATTTACTGAGATATATAAACTGGAATTACTAGGATATATGCTTATATCCGTGTTTTAGACGTACGTTAGGTCCTTCAAGAGTTCCGTTATCCGTTTCCGTTAATTATCTGCTTTTGCGTTAGGACCTACAATATAAGATCCAATGAGAGGTGGTAAATTTATATTTCCACTGCGCATAACCCTTATCAATTAATATTTACTTCTTACTTTACCTACTCAAGCAAAATACCTGCTGCGTCTAGAAGTTCGACCATAGTAACAAAGTTTTATTTACTAAAATGTTTTCGTCCTTTTTTTCTTTTTATATATAAAAATGAATAGCTGTTCATTTGTTTCACTAAATCTCAAAAACAGCTGTTTTGAATAATCATTTTTCCATGATTAATTTAAATGACCGTTTTGTTTTATGACCTTTTTTTTATTAAGTGTTTTTAGTTTTAAAAATTTTAATTGAAAATTAGTATTGAAAATCTCTTAACTGACCCATAGTGTTAATTGAAAACTGCCATTTCTTCTCTGCTTCTTCAGATTACTTTGTCAACACCTTATTCGTTGTATTTTATAATGTTTTTATTAATATACAGAAACATGTTTACTTTCAATACACCAAGAGTCTCTCTGAAAGACGTTAGTCATAATATACGTTTCTTATATACTATAATGACTAACGTCTACTTTCGATGAAATAAAGAAACGTGACATATAATTTATATTATCCTCGGTATAAATTATATGTCACGTTTCCATATAAAAAGAAAATAACAAATCTTACAACCGGTTCCTATACTTGATCGAAGGTAATGACCCATGTGTCATGATGATAAACCGTGTCGTAGTGACCTGTCCTCAGTGGTACACATTCTGTATATGAAATTGAAGACTGATATTAATAGGTATCTTAACCCGTGGTAACAAAAAATATTTTCCGATGTGTTGCACTTAATGTGTGGACATCTATACACCGGAGAACGGAACAATAACAACGTATAATAAAAAATCTTATTTACTGCTTGGTGAATAAGAGATACCAAAGAAAAATAAATATTTACAGATCTGTAATTACACCACTCATACATACACACACTCAACCTATATATATACTATTTAACACAAAATACGGTCTTGAATGTAAGATTTTATTTTAACAATTTAACTATTTATTAACAATAATGAAGATATAATTACTTATTAGAATACTGACCATGTAATTTAAAATAAAATTAAAATGATCTCCTCAAAACTTTAGTCGATTATTTCAAATTTAAATTATGCAATATCTGACATTTATTAAGACCTTGAAATATTTTTTGTAATATAGGTACATACGTTATAATTATTGTTACGTTATATATATTAGCTTGTTTAAGATACTTTTATTGAAAAATAACAGCATACATACGAAGAAATATACATGTTGACCATATGGATTGAATCGAACAAAGTTCAATTTTACTTTCACTCGTTTTATCAACGCAAGGATGCCGATATTTGCTAATCCGACTAAAAACTTAAAGTTATGAAGCTTCAATTAAAATAAAGACTATATAATGTCACATTTTTTTATGTAATAATCATAAAAATATTGTTACGCCTATTATCCACCCTAAGGTAAGCCTCATTGTGTTATGGTTACTTGATAACGGGAAAACGTACTAAAATATTAAACAGTTGAATATAACAACATAAGAAATATTTGAATACAGAAACAACAATAACCCGTGAAAAAATAATTGTATTTATCACACAAGCGCCGAAAATCGAACCCGGGACCTTTGACCAAGTAGCCTGTAGATACTGAGGGTACTGATCCATGCCGCAGCCAGTCGTCAATATAATTTTTAGTTCATTATTACACGTTATAAACATAACAAAACGAAAGTCTGATTATACTTATTTCCTTATTAAGAAAGTATTTTTATTATTTTAAAATATGTGTATAGAAGCTGTAAATAAATTATTTTTTCTATTCTTTCTTTTTCCTGACGGTAATGGACACAACAAAAAATAAATTATCCTATTTGGTACAGTCATTCAAAAGATATGTGCTTGCATAAATATCGGTGCTTTTTTTTATATATTTATTTAGGACAATAAGTCAGTTTTTTTTACAATCTATCGAGAAATAGTTTGTTCAGTTTTAGTCGAATATTTTATACCCTGATAAAATTAACAGTTACTTGGAACTACTATTTTAAATAATAGACTTCGAGCGTAATAATATCTTGCAGTATCTGCAAACTAGCAAACTGCAAAATATTATTACGTGGGTACTTAAACAAATTGGAAATTTTATGTATTTTCTATGTTAACCTGATTTATTAACTATTCCTCATCAAAAAATATAGGTTCCAGTTATTTACCTACTCTTGTCGTACCAATTTAAGTGTAAGATAAGATGTGTGTTGTCTAGCGTTATCGTGATGAAAGACCCCACCCTTTCTATTAATCAATTCCGGGGCCGCTTTCTCTCAATTTCTTGCTTTAATCTCATCACTTGTTGGTAGTAAAGATCCGAATCGATGGTTCAAACCTCATAATGAAAAATGCCTTTCCAATCCCACCATAAACACAGCATTACCTTATCGCGAGTTAACGCAGGTTTTGCCATAGTTTGTGAAGCCTGACCGATCTTTGACCACGACATTTTTCGTTGGTTCTTGTCATACGTGATCCACTTTTCAATCATTATTGCATATAATATTTGATTATATGCAATAATTATTTAAAGCCTCTTCGTGCAGTCGGCAGGCACAGTCCTTAAAAAACTTTAAAAAAGTTGAAAGAATACTACTTGTACTTATGATTTTTTTGTTCATGCATTATATATTTGCGACATATTTTTATATACTTTATATGTCTCTAATGAAAATTATTGTAACTGCTTGTATATTCATGTTTAGTTTATTATGATACATTGCCTAGTTCCCTTGATTTCAAAGAAGTCGCCCTTTCTACAAATCTTTTGTTTATTTTGTGTATTATCTTTTGAAAATGTAATATTGGCTGATGTATGTACATTCAATCTATATTATATTTTATTCCAACTTCTTAAAAATATTAACATCGATTCAACACCGATGTGGCAGTCCGCCTTTAAAAGTTTATTGTTTGGCGGCCCAGTGGTTTTTTTAGTAAAGGGATCAATGAATTACCTGATACGGTACAGATTACAATGGTGAATACATACTTTGATTAATCAAACAAATTATTTATAAAATCAACTTTATATTCCTCCTATATAAAACGCCAACTTCAACAAATATAAGGATCTAATATTAAATTGTTTATGCCTATGCTGGGAATGGTTTAGTTTTGTTTAATAGAACCATTCAAACTTAGTCATTGTTACATCAAAGAGAGATGCAACAGAAGAACAGAGTAATACATTCAATTTAATTTTATTAATATTTAAAATATTATCCTATTTTTAATATTTAAAATATTGCGTAAGAATATATTGAAAGTCTTAGAATTTCAAGGGCGGACCAACGATAGCACTCGCGTATCAAATTAATTTTCTTTGCTGTATTTGCATGGTAGGTGTGCAATTTATCGATTCAAATGAGTTCGTGAAATACTCGTACCAGTCAGGTTGTTTAGTTCATTTTAGTTACACATTTGCCAAATAAATTCACAGGAAATGGCATGCATGGTCGTTATCGCAATACTGTACTGTGTTGCGATCGGTAAGTTATAGTAATATTAAATATACAATATTATCATTTCTGCAATCAATTACATGGATTCCTGCAAAAGAGGCGTGAAAAGGCACCTTTTTAGCCAGCAGGTCAGGGCAGCTAGGGCAGGGTAACTCCTGTACTACTTACAATTAGGCGATGTAGTTTACTGATTTGTAGACTAGTTTTAGCAAAGCAACATATTTTTTTCCCCTATACAAGTGTGTGATAGAATTATTGCAACAAAATTAAATAAGTACTACACTGTAAGTTATATGTAAATTAACAGAACATTCTTAATTTTACCGGGAAATACAATTACGTTTTAGGAGGTAACAAAAAAGAGGTTTTACGCCTCTGAAAATTCATATTACATATTCGGAATAAAGTGTTCGCCCTTAATTCAGTCAATGATATAAGTTATAAGTTATTATTATCAATTTATTTCTTATTCACAATATTATTATATAATATTTTAAAAAATGTTTAATGCTTAAGCCACTTCAATTAATATATCAAAATCAGTCAGGTCATGGAGTGCGTCTTCGGTTGACCTCCCTGACTGAAAGTTGAAGATGAAATGATTATTTTAAAGACATTGAAAGTCTTACAGCTTGTAGTCTTCCTCTTTGCCCGGCAAGCAGTGGCTAGCGGTGATCACGAGCCGAATTGAATTTGAAAATTTGAATTTTAAGTGATAAATTGTCACTTAAAATTCAAATTTTGATGAAGTAAGATTGCAAGTTGCGTTGGGGGCATTAAAAAAACTTGCGCGCCACTTCCCATAATTTTCATATTTTGTTTTAATTCTACATATTTGTCGCTATGCTTTTTATCTATTTTTACGTGTGTGTTGAAATTGTGTTTAAAGACATCGTACGCAAACTGTGTGCATTAATTACACACTCCGCTTCTAAGGAGCTCGCCTGAGGCTCGTGCTTATAATAATGCCTCTTGTGTTACCAACTTAGTACACTTATATCATATTGGACTATTATTATGGTATACGGTCATCTTTTACTATTTTCGTTTGTTTGTAATAATTTAAAACATTTTGGCGTAAGTGTCTTATAATAATCATTTTTAGGTTCGATTTTAGCACACCAGTCCGTAGAAGACCACCCAGCGTGGAAAATGCTCAACTCTTTCGAATGTGGCGACAGCGCTGCAGACCGTATTATTGGCGGCACTAAGGCGAGTTTGGGCCAATTCCCTTGGATCGTACGCCTTGGGTACGTTTGTAAGTAAATAAACTACCCCGCTCTTTTACAATCTTTATATTGTCTGTAGATAACTGCAAATTATGGTGTTAAATAAGATAATCATTCAAGCAATCGCGATGGCTCCTCTGCATACATTCAAATCGTTAGAAGACGCATTTAATTTCTCAACAATAGTGAGCATCGGTCACAGTTTTATAATAACCTGTATATATTGTTGTATATTGATATTAATAAATATTATGTAATACGTGTAGAAGTGTATGTTTATGTTGGTATATGTATAAGCTTAATTTTTGTACACTCAATTGTTTCCATGTTAATTGTTGGTTGGCTGGAAGAGATCTCTCGCTAGAGATAAGCCCACCTTTGTATGTGTCTATCTTGTGTAATTTACTTTTGGGTTTTATTTGTGTACTTTACAATAAAGGATATAATAATTATTCCCTCTACGTCACTTTCCCACCATCGCGAGTCTCGTTACCGTGACTCTTGCTACATCGCGTTCTCGCTGTCGAATCTCACCGCGTCGAGAACAGCTTGCAAGGAAAAATGTTCTTTAAAATAAAAATTTATACATATTTATGTAAGTCGAGCCAGTCTGTTTTAAGGTATGGTGTTACTTTTGATAAAATAGGATCCTTTGCAGCAGTTTTTTTTTTAAATTCTAAGTCTTTTAACTGGATTCCCATACGGCAATGTGAAACGTAGTTTTTTAGATATATCTTGATATACATTGGACAGTGAACCCATGAAGACAATTTGTTTTTTTATGTTCTAACATCTAAAATGCCTTTCGACAATCGCAATCGAATCGCTCATTGAAAAATTATGTGATTTACCAATTACGTTCGGTAGCTAAACGAAAACTTATTTCAAATCCAAAGTATTTGAATTACTTAATGCATGTTATAGGGCTTCAGAAGCTTCTTCGTGACAATAACAACATTTATTGCGTAAGGTACGTCTACCTCTTTGACACTGACGTTAAAATTTGGTTTTCAAGATTCCGATAACTCTGCGATAGACTGGATGTGTGGGGGCGCACTCATCACCGACCGGCTCGTGATCACCGCTAGCCACTGCTTGCCGGGCAAAGAGGAAGACTACAAGCTGTAAGACTTTCAATGTCTTTAAAATAATCATTTCATCTTCAACTTTCACTCAGGGAGGTCAACCGAAGACGCACTCCATGACCTGACTGATTTTGATTTATTAATTGAAGTGGCCTAAGCATTAGACATTTTCACTGTTTCAATTTTGTTGTATCCTTTCTTATGTCCTACTGTAGAAGTTTATAACTACTGCAAGGTGGTTAGGTTTCGACAACTGATTGTGCTTCCAGTGGCCCTCCGAAGACACTCTGCATTTGATGCACACTCAATAACCGATCGACGTAAGGAAAGAACTGTTTGGATTATCCTACCATTTCACACAAGATTTTCCAAGAGGTTCATCTGCTTTCTGGTGAACTATTTATATAATAAACTCAACACGGTCGCTGATACATATTTATTAACAAGGCACATCTGTAAGAAAACTAAAACTCGGTGGTTGTTAAACCTTAAGAATGAAGTACTGATAGTTTAATCTAAAGACTAAGTAAATAATATAACCTAACTATCACACATGATATACACATACACGTCCATCGCACATCCTTCAATAATAATACAAATTAATACACACAGACAGAGAGCCATACAAAGACACAAAAAAATGTTTGAAATTATTTTATATGGTTGATTGCCGTGTAATCCTTAAATATTTAAGTATATATACAGATATAAATACTTATATTTTAATTTATATCGTAAAAATCGTCACTTGTAATTGTGAACTAGATTTTGATTAACAATCGTCATTTATAATAATACAGGTAAAATAACATTGAAAAATGCTACCCTCCGGCGCTAGAAATTAGAATCAAAAATAACACTGTATCTTGTGGAGGGCAGAATAGATATAATTTTCAAAGAGATCTTTTTTACTCCTTTTCAATAGACGAAAAATAAAATTTTTCAGACAATACATAAGGCTTGGCGAGCACGACGTGCTTAAAAATCCCGACTGTGAATTGTCCGTGTGCGCGCCGCCTGTCCAGGACCGCGGTATTCGTAACATCACAAAGCATCCTCTATTCAACAACCCTCCTTTCCACAACGATATAGCGATACTAGAATTAGATAAACCGGCAGAGTTGAATGGTAAGTTATACAAAGCAGCATTATGAATAGTCTATGTGAACCTCACTGCTAAGCACCACTCTGCTTATTGCTCCGCCACATACAAGGAGGAGGCTTAAATTTTTAATTTAAGGGAAATTCTATTTTTCCTGAAGCAGCCTAATAGATTTCAAAACTAATATAATTTACTAATATTTAAAAATTAAACAATATTAGTAACCCTATGCCTAACCTTATTTACTAAAATATTCTAAAAAGTTATCTTTTATTTTCATTTATTATTAAAATAACTTAAAATATCTGCAAAAATATCTTAACCATTTTAGTTGAATCAGTAAAATTATTGATACCACCACAAATCATAACAGTTCCATAATTAATATTTTAATTAAAAATTGTTTATTTCAGACTACGTATCACCAATTTGCTTGCCACAAAATTCTGAACAGCTCGCAGGAGTTCAGATTGGTGAAATGGTATCGGTTGCGGGATGGGGCAAGATGAACATGTCAACAGAGGAAAGAGCCAATGTATTGCAAGTGGTTTCTGTAAGTAAAGTACACAAAAGCTTGGAAAGATGTATTTGTTGATTATACATAAATACTAGTGATAAGGAAAAAATATTTATTTTTATTCATTATCGAAATAATCCGCTATTACAGTTACCGATTGTGAAGAATGAGTTGTGTGAGTTGCCTGGCACAGACTTCACAGTCGACGAGTCGGCGATATGCGCGGGCGCACAATTCAACAAGGATGCCTGCGGTGGCGACTCAGGAGGTCCTCTGATGAAGGTAATTAATATCTCGTTAAGTAAAGTCAGCAAGGAAATTCGTATATCACCATAAGTTATATATAATTTGATAATATTATGAATTAGTAATCGCACCATAAATTTTTTGAAATTCATCAGCCTTTATAATAAAAAGACCGATGAAACTAATCACATCATTTCTGATAACAAAATATTATATATGGAATAATTTTCACCGACTATGTAATAATAGTTATGGGATAAATATAAGTTTTTTATATCCTTGGCATTTCCGTGTTTTTTTATCATCGATGATATAATATAAACTTTATTGATATTTTGGTGATGTAGGAAACCAAATCCCTAGTGTATGTTTCGTTCGTATTGAGACGTTGCGATCTTAGTTGCGTTTAGATTACAAATGCTTTAGTTGAAAAATCTTCTGTACACCTAACACACTGATACACTGGTTGTGTATCTGTGATTGGTTGGTAAGTTAGTAGATGGATGGACTATTGGAGCGCTGTGTTATTGTTGCCGTCGCCACTATTATTGTAAAAAACTATGTATTTAATATTTTTTCGACCTATTAATACATTTCTACATTTTTTCCTCAAGTAATATTAAGGTAGATACATGTTATACGTTTATCCAATATTTTCCTCACAAAAACAGTCAGCGGGGTTTTCAATAAGTTATATTTAATGTAATACATTATTATTTATTAAATGTATGGGTTTTTTTCTATAGTGTCCGATTTTTTATATTATATTTTAATTAAAGTAAAAGTACCTAAATACAAATGACATCAATGATCATTTTTACCTATTTATATCTGCCCAGGCATAAATAGAAGTTATCGAGCTACCCCGGTCTGAATGAAAACTACAGTGAAAATATATATGTTATTTATTATTTGGACTAATGGAAATCATTCGTGAGGTAAACGAAACGAGCCAGAAAAAGCGATTATTATGTATTGAAATCAACTTACGACAAACTAATTGTTAAATGGTACTGCTAGTTATAAAATAATTTAAATAGGTATATGATTAATAGGCTTATATTCCCAATGTTACAAGACTTTATTTTTATGAAAGTACAATTATGAAGGGGTATGATGTAATTAAGACACATCTAACGTTTTGAAATATAATTTAGTTTGTGATTAAATTATACATACTGATGTAACTTAGTTATTGTTCTTGATTATCGTCTCTTTAAAAATATTTTTATCAGCCTGAAAATTTCAAACAGTTTACTTTCAAGAGAAAAATCAGTCTAATTTCTAAAAATAATACCATTGAATAAGCTCTATTCAAGACAATAAATCCTCTTCGTGAATAATTTTTACTTTCCTTTTTATTCTTAGCATTTTACACTTTCATAACCAAGTAGTAAAATTGAAATTATAGAAGAAATATTATAGGAATATTTAGCGAAAAGTACCACAACAAGTACAATCGATTAAAAAAGTTTACATATACCCGTGATCATAGCGTACACAAAATTTAGGCATAGATAAGTAAATAAGGGAAATGAAATAGTTAATTCTTTTGTTTTTCTTTCTAGGTGTACGACACTATTGAGGGACCCAAAAACTTTTTAATTGGCGTCGTCTCTTTTGGCCCTGCAATCTGTGGTATAAAAAAACCTGGAGTATATTCCTCAGTAACATATTTTCTAAAGTGGATTTTAGATAATATTGTGTAAAAGCGGATAACTTTCGGGTATTATGTTTCTGATAATATTATGATATTTTAATTATTGATATTAAATAATGTAAAACACAGCTTCATTTTATTCTTTATATAACTCTATCACTTATTAAGTCTTCTTGATCCTGTATTTTGTTAAATAAATTATAAAAGGTTCAAAATTTTATTTATTAGGGAATCCGCATAGTCTGCGTTGTGTATTTCATCAGCCTTTATAATAAAAAGACCGATGGAACTAATCACATTATTTCTGATAACAAAATATTATCAATTTAACTTGCAACTCTTACAAATTGCGAATTAATCAAGCTCATTGTAAGAAACAACATCAGTCAGTTATGGTCTGTGAAAATTTTGAAATCAACCATTGTAATTCTATGTTATCGTTTATTTGAATATTGGGGACAATTTAGCTACATAATTTGAACAGTTTAGCAGTATCGCGTAAATACTACTTATTTATATACGCCCAAAAAGATATAGGTACTTTTAAATACAAAGTTTCTTTATTCGGTAGACCCGAGAAATGAGAATTAGCAAACCTTTTCTAACAAATGCACTTAGGATTTGAAATGAAAAGTATTATGTATTGTTCTAGGAAGCGTCGGTGGCTTAGTGAGTAAGGTCATCATTGGTGGCTTAGTGCATTGCATTGCCATGCGGGAGGCAGCGGTTCGAAACCCGACAATACAATGTGTTTTAAAATTTTGAAATTCTTAGGTTGTGTGTGAAGTCGACCAACCCGCACTTATCACTTGTCGCACAGCGTGTTTGACTAAGGCCTAATCACCCTAATTTATGATAGGCTCGAGCCTCTCGTTGGGGACCTATCTAATACATCATCATCGTCAACAGCTCATCTGCTGACAATGATGATGTATCATTGTAATCGTTTGAATAACTGATAATATAATCAATTTAACAGAACTCTACGAAAGATAATTTTCACTAAATTTGTCAATTTAGACAGACTTGGAAGTTTTGTTAAAATATTATTTGTAATTAGATAGTAAATTTCTTGAGAACACTTTCATCTATCAGTTCAAAGAATATTTACCGCCGTCCAAACTGTCTATTGCCGCTTCGGAATCTGAATACAGCTGTTTATCATTTTCTATTCTATTCAAATACTCAGATACATCTCCATTAAACGTTTCGGCAGTATCATTAATCGAGACTTTTCTAGAACGATCCGGGCTGTTGTAACGGTAGCTTTTGCTTTTTGAGCTGTGTTTCTTGCTCACTTTTCTTGGAGATAACTGTAGTGTTTCAGAAGACAAGTAATGTGGTCTAGGCGCGTAATATCTCTCAAAGAGCATTGGTTGTTGATGGACTCGTCCATACATTAATTCCATTTCATGGAGGAATTCTTCTCGTCTCATTTTTTCTTCATCGCGTCTAGTTTGTAATCTCATTGCAATATCTTCATTGTGACTGTAAAAAGAAAGGTTGATATTTTTAAACAAGAAAAAGTTATCAGATTCTTAGCAATAATATTTCGTATAAGGCAAGATTTTTGCTCTTAAAGAATGATAAATAAATATTTATTAAAAGTCAAGAACTCTACAAACACCATTATTTATTATATTTTATTCATTTAATGTGCCACTGAAGCATACTTATTTTTTACAAGGTGCCACGCAGGCTTAGACCTCAGGAGTCGATCTCGCTGTCTGATCTCCAATCTTTTCCGCTGCTCCGCTAGTTTTTTGGCTGATTCCATCTCAAACCTCCGCCTGACAGCTTCTGCTCTGAGCAGAGCTGCTAAATTTGACCTTCCGGATGCAGCTATGCGCAGGTCTAAGGCTGAATATGCTCGCGGACCAGGCGTATTTCCAGCACTATTGCCAACGCTTTCAGTCTCTGCCTGATAAATTTTTCTTGTGATATCTTGCATCTACGAAACATCATAAAAAATAGAAGATCAATTACGAACTCTATTCTCAATTATGAACTCTAAAACGCCGTGTTTAGAAATAAAATAAGGTGCCTTATTTTACACGAACTTTTTTGGCAGCTCTATCCGCAGTGATGAATCGAAACGGCTGCGGACTAGTTGTTATCATGTCATCTTTGACAGATTTTCCCCTTTTCTTGCTTTTCACGGGACTGGAAGAACGCTGTCTATCTGAAGATGGAATAGAAGGGATTGCAGGCGAAGGGTCCATGGGCAATTCGCTATGAGCAGCAGGTGTAGACAGTCGACTACGGTCTCGTGCAGCCATTGTGCCTGGATAGTTGGAAGCACGTAGCATTTCTTCAGCACGGATTTTACGATTCATTGACCTGGATAAACGTATACTCTTAAATTGGTTTTCATTAGGAACACCTGTTGAGATATCGTTAATTTATAAGGCTAATGTCATTAAATTGGTTTTTACAAAAATGAAATAAAGACAGGTTTTATTGACGGTTTTCCTCAATAAAATTAAAAATAATCTACAAATGCAGATTTTATAATATAATGGGAATATTAGATTTAAAAGATCCATAATTTTGAAACTATTAAGGTAAATGATCATAAATTGCAGAAATACTTGTATGGTACTTATCTAAAAATACATATAGGTATCATAATGTTTACCCTTATTGCCCACCTGAAAAATTCATCTTCCCTCACTTTATCATAAAAATAATTTGAAAATAAGTTCTTGGGCACTGGCCGTGCGCGGAACCGTTTCTTCTTTTTAGCCTTAGGTAAGGCGTGGACGACACGCTCGCATACCTCTCCTATACCTTTCTCCTCCCTCTTAGTGAAGTTGAAAGGCTTCATCTGTGCTCGTAACTCTGCTTCACTGTTGATTTTCGTAATTGCTCGCCTTTGGAAGGAGTAAATAATGCACAACTGCTAGTGTCAGTACGATATGATTATTATAAACATTTTTATTATATCATGTTTCAACAGCCTTTAATATACATACATAGCTTGTCTTGTAGTTTCAATACCACATGACAGCACAATGGATGCTTTCAAGGCAAAAAAACTATTATTTTTGAAAAATAACTGGTACCATATAAATATATTCACAAATAAATTGCATTACTCAGTAATAATGTTATTGTATTGATCTAATGATAACTAGGCAACTCAAAATAAATAACGATGTTCAACAGAGTAACAAATACCAACAAAATTTGATGCGTTATTATAAATTTTAAGCGACTAATTACGAAGTTAAGAATACCACGGCCCAAGCTAAAATTAAAATAGTAATATAGTTTATTCTATTATTAATGTTTAAGCCTCATATTTTACAGTTAATTTAACCAAGCTTATATTTTTGTTAAAATCGGACTGCTTTCTTTTTAGTAATGTCTATTTATCTAAGACTCACATTGGACAACTATACTTTTGGTAGTGATATCTATCAAATTGCTTTGATACCATTGGTGTTAGTAGTTATGCTATAAAAAACTCAATATTTGAATTAATCAGAAAAGATATTATTCAAATAAAACGTGGGAACTAATAAAAAGCATACATGTGCGTGGTTTGAGTTTGAAAACCTCATGGCTTGGTCTTCGAGAATTTTGTCGTAGAGTGGTATTCTTGACTCTATAGGCACAGGCTTCGCACGGAACTGAATTCTTTCGCATTTTTGATTCAGCATATCGTCTGAAAATGACTTTTGCAGGCTTCTTAACTCATTTACAATAAGGTCTTCTTCATCTCTGGAAACAGGGAGATAATAAACCACACTCTATAACTCAAAAAATAGTTACAAAACAAATATTAACAATCCTTCTTATAAATGAGGCCTTAAGGCCTACTTATAAGTGAGGACAGTTTACAATCTGATACCTCTAATACAGGTGTTTTAATTATAAATTTCACTACACTTTTTGCTGTGCCATTTTTACTTTCTAAAATACCTAATAACTGCTATATAGTTTTATTATATATGTTGCTACAAGTGTTTTAAGAATAATTTCTTAATTTAACTTTAGTTAAAGTATATGTGTGTACCTATGGGTATTATCCTAATGATTAATAATTTCATAAAAAGTAAAAATATTTATTTTGTAACTATGTTTCGTGATTCAAACAAAATATTGTGAAATACTTTAAACTTTCTATTATATAAGAAAATAATATAATATTATTATTATTTGTAAGTAAAGTGAATTTTCTGTGATTTCTTATAATCTATTAACTACAACTATTGAAATAATAAAGTACCTTTCAGTCATCTTAAATGGTTTTGGGATGGTAATTTTCTTACTTTTCCTCGCAGGGGACAATATTCGTTTGGTCCTCAAAGGGCTAGATGGCATACTCCGAGTTTTGAAATCATCATTAATATCTAATTTACCTAACGTATACCTTTTTCTATCAAAAAACTGGTCAAACTTCCGATCAATCTCATTTTTCATTTCAATGTGTCGATCGTTCCATGATATGGAACACGCTGAATGATTTCTCTTTGGTTTGTCTGATTTAGATTTATCTTTTATGGCACTAATTTTTATTGGTGTCGATTTCACATCTTCTATCATACCGATATCTTTAATAGTTGTCTTTGTGTTTGTAGACCGCCTTGTTTTGCATGTATCTATTTTTAACAAACTCTCTCCTTTCTCTCCTAGATTGTTACTATTACTTTTGAATTCTTTTCTGTCACTAGAAAATCGTCTCCTCAGAGTATTATTTAATTTTGATTTAACATGCTTTGTATTGATCGTAGATGTCAATATATTCTCTTTACAGTAAATATCTTCAGTAAATTTCGTATCAAAACCATTATCGTCAATGTGGTCTATTGCTAAATTTAACATGTTCTTCTTTCTTTCTCGTAGCAATTTCAGTGTAGAATAAAATTCCTCTTCGGGTAAATGATTAATATCATTATATTCAGGAATACTATGATAAAAGTCTTTCAACTTTTCAGCTTCTACATCGGGCGTGACGGAGCAGCCTAACGAAGAGGACTCGACAGAGCATTGATCAAACACTGACTTTTTTTTCCTTTCATATGCTGTTTTTGGCATTTTACTAATAGGATCAACTGGCACTCGAAGGCATGAGTTTTTGAATACACTGCATCTATGCGTCATTACTGATTAAAATTAACAACATCGTAAAATTAAACTAAATGTTATTTTTAACGCATTCAATACTTACCCAGATGTTGTGTTTATTGGTAACTATGGTAATCTTGATGTTGGGCAGTTACGAACATCATTAAGTACTATTTAGGTACCTATTATTTTTAGTATGTAACTAATAAGAAAATGAAAGAGAATAAACTAATGAGAAAATAATAATGCTAAAATGTACACGGTATTATAATGGTTTTTACGCAAATTAAACATGCTTTTTATTAATTATATCAATTAAAAACGTTCATTAGTACTAAACAGTCTACTCTAAATAACAAATAAATTCTTCTATATTATGCTTTTTAAAAATATTCTATATACTATTATCAAATAATAATAATAACTTTATTACTCAAAATAAATATACGAAAGAAAGCAATAAATATTCACAGTACAAATAGGCGGCATTATTATTTAAAACAATCTCTTCTAGGCAACCTTTATTCATGGTTGCCTAGATTAGACAAGTATCCTAAATTACAGAATTAATACAATATATTTGAATTTTTATTTTTTTAATTTTATTCTAATTAAATATATAACGTTACATACGATTAAATAAACGTTAATTATAATTATAATAATTGTTTAATGAAGTTAATTTTATGTTTTGTTCAAATGATTTGTTATGAATATTGGTATTGGTAGTGAGAACTAGTCGAAAACATTCGAGTTCATCGAATAGTTCTTATTTTTTTACAGCGGGTAGTTCCGAATTGAGTTGTGACTGTTGTAGCGGTGGAACGTCGATGCAGTTGTTAGTTACTTTAAACATACTCTTTCTAATCTGTGTAGTCGCCGCTTGAAATGTATAGACACAAAACCATTGGCTCTAATCAAAAGCTACCCTAATAATCTTACGTTATTTTTATTGTGATTCGTGTTTAATAAATATAATAGTAATTTATCATTAAATTGTTGTTATTTTTTTCACGTTTATTGTAATACTTGAAAAAAGAACCTAACCTATAAGAAACTATTGTAAAATGGATGACGGAATCGATATAAACACGGCACACTTTCCATAGCTAGGTGATGTCTAGATATGCACTATGGTAGCACAATATGAGTTATGGATAAAAACAGTAAAGCTAAATTCCTGCATATTTTTGCTAAATCTCAAATCTCATAAGTTTCCTATTTAAGTTTCCTTTGCCCTGAAATAATTTTACAATAATTGGTTACCACAGAATACTTTGTATATACGGATTTGTATGCTTGTTACGTCAAAAACAGCTGTTTCATATTTCGTAAATATAATGTGATACAACGTACTCTGTGAATGGTGTGATTTGTAAACCGCAAAACAACTGAAAGATTTGGTTTATTTTAAGTTGAAGCGTAGAATAAAAATTATGTAAGTATTAGTAAAATACGTTACTAATACTAAGTCTAAAGAACACTACATTATGTAAATTTTTTTGTAGATCTATCACAATAATGTTGCTTAGGAGAACTGCATACCGGTTTCTCTCAACATCACTAAAAAACAACACCAAGACTTTAATTTATCTTCGTGAATTGAGCACTGGAAATGAAAAAAATGTCAAAGATAAATACGACATTATTATCGCTGGCGGGGGAATGGTTGGGTGTACTTTAGCGTGTGCTATGGGTAAACAGAATTTGTTTTTAAATTAATATTGTTAAGATCGTCATCAGCAACGTATATTTGTTGCATTAAACATCCCTTCCTGCACAGAATAAGTACAAGAAAAAGACACCACTATGCTGGTCTTGTCTATTTGGTGTGTAAAATTGGTTGCAATCTGGACCAACAGCATAACATGCTATGTGAATAATGGAGCTTGAGATAAAAAATTTGATTGGTCCCTCCAGGGCCACAGCGAAAGCTTTGTATTCATAATAGAAACCAATCCTCAAGCTCAAAAGTAATACTTAAAATTAAGTCTTTACAATGTTAGTTCGTTTTTTCTTCAAAAAATTTTAGATATGACATAAGTAACAAGAGATTTAATGAGTATTTTTTCCATAAATAAGTTGTATTAGCAGTTAGCTTACTAAACAGTAAATAATTATTTTAATGATAATAAAATGTGGTACTTAATAGCTCAGTTTCTAACAATGTTCCTTCTCCAAAGCTAAATTTTTTGTCGAAGTCAAGTCAGTAGTAATAATTAAATTATTATTTAAAAGAACTTTTAATTGATATAAAGAGTATTATATTTATAAATAAACATTATTATTATAGAGGTCTTTAAAAATTAAACAATCATTATCATTTATGTTTAATACAGAGGTGGCTTCATATTTATTATAGGTAAAAATTCATTACTGGAAAATTTTAAAATATTGTTACTAGAAGGTAGTCCAAAACAAAAATATGAATTAAAGTCAGAATACAACAATAGAGTGGTTGCACTCAATCAAAACACTAAATCTTTAATGACTAATTTGAATGTGTGGAGGCATGTTGAAGGTGCTCGTCTCCAGCCAGTCAGACATATGCAAGTAAGTGCCCATAATTCCATATGAGTAACAAGAATTCCTTTCAGGAGAATAAAAAAAGGTCTGAAGGGACTTAAGTAAAGGCAAAATATGTAGTAACTACTTTTTTATTATTACTTTTAGTTCTCACCAACATTAAAAGGTTTCATCAATGATATGATAAATATATTCTAGTTGTAAGAAGAGTCAGAATATGAAAAATGAGTCCATATAGCTGGAAGAAACCTTCCAGCTATTTATCAAATCAATCTTAAAAATATTTGACTCTGTAATAAGCTTACTTTCTGATCAATTATCATTATTTTGAATCTACATTTTTTCTGTTTGGCTCAACTCATGCTTGAGTCTATGCAAAAATATAAAAACTTATATAGGAAATTCACCTTTATCTTAACAATGTAATAGTAATTTTTGCTAGGAAATCATGCATGCTTTGGAGTACTCCTGAATTTACGCATTTTTTTATATAAGAAAATATATGAGAATTATGAGACTACATTGTTGCGATTAGGGTGAATTTACTTTTTGGAACTTAAAGATTAATTCTTCTATGTATTCTGTGTAAGCAAGAATTGTCAGTATCAAGTTTCATTAGTTTTAATTGCATTAATTAATAATTGTATATAGGACAGTGGTCTATAGTCTATTGGTGATAGTTCATTTAATTTGTATTTGGTTCACTATTATTGGTTACAATGGTCAAACATGTTTACAACATGGTGTGCTATTGGTTTAACTAAAATTAAATTTAAAAACATAGTTACCACTCATTATCCAAATAAATACTCGAAGTTTCGATCAAGTGGACATGAGTGAATAGCCCCGTAACAACAGTTTAAATAACTTTAATCACTAATGTCCAATGCAAAAGTATAAAATTTATAATATAATTCAAAGTTTTAATTTAATTTTCAGGTATGGGATGCTTCTTCTGATGCTTTGATATCTTTTAGTAGCTCAGATATATTAAATGATGATGTTGCTTACATTGTGGAGAATGACCTTCTAGTACATGCTGTGACTACAGAATTAGCTGATGTTAAAAATGTTAACATATTATATGAGGCTAAAATATCTAGCTATGAATTATCAAAAAATGATGGAAAGACTACTACAGACAATTTTGTGATCATGAATAATGGAGATGTCTATGCTTGTGACCTTTTGGTAAGTAATAAAGACTCTTCATTCAAAATTTATAAAATTATATTTTCCATTAAGTATATAAAATTTATAACTAGATTAGAAATATATCAAACTTATTTTAAATCATCACTCTGTCATTTATCATTTAATATAACTATAATATAAACCCTGTACTATAATTCTTTGGTTTTTTCACATTACATTGGTGGTATAGTATTGTTCAATTTATTTTCAATCGCTTTTAATTTGGCATCAGTAACTTCAATCAATTTTGTGACTTTTTTTGTTAATTCTGCTAACTGATTTTTTATGTCGACCATACAAATTTCTTGAATACCATTAACTGTAAAAGAAACTGGCCTATTTCTATTTTCTAAAGAACTAGATGTGGTTCTCTTTCTTCTTTCTACTTGTTGACTCTCGTTTGAAAATCTTTCATAGAGATAACTTCTTCTTTTCACAAGATGTGGTTTAGGAGTTTCGTCGTCATTACACTTCTTAACTCTGCATTCATAACTATTATTTCGTCGGATACTACGCTTAGTGATTTTTCTACTGGCAACCATTTTATAAATAGATGCTATTAGGTCTTTAGGAATCTGTAATTCAAAGAAAACAATTAAAATTATTTTTTATTCGGAAATATACATTTTTGTATCTTTTCTTACCCTATTTTCTCTAGGATCATTGGGCCTTATATTTAATGTACGTGCTTGTGTGGCAGTCAAAAGGGCTCCCCACCGAAGAACAGCTAGTAACTGTCGCGGTGCACATGATAGCATGGAGCTAAAAAGCATGCTTTCAAGGTGTGCGACGAGTTGCGTCTGTCGTACCAATCGATCTAATCCTGCACTCTCTTGAAGTGACTGTAACATTATATATTTATTTATGATTTCGACTATTAACTCTCTATGTAATTAATCATATTTTTTACTAGTAAACCTGGACCAAAACTTCTAGGTTTAAATGTTCATCGTTATGTAAAGTGGAGAATAGAGGTGCTTTACCAGTCGGGCACTCTGCTTTGATTTTAATTTTTTATATTAATAAATAATTAAAATACGAAGTATAAAGCATAAAAATATATACCTGGATATCACTCACTGCTAAACCGACTAACAGATTCGTCAGTATCACAGTTACAAGTAGGACAAATATTAAAAACATTACATGAGCTGTTAACGGATACTGAATTTGATTGTCGTCATTGTTATAGAAAATATCTTCGTATTCTAGTTCCCCTGACATCATCATCACTGTTTTAACTAACCCAGCAGGTAGATGGAAGGCTGGGTAGTTACTAAATAGCACACTAAATGCCAGACCAAATGCTATGAGCAAACAGCTGTATGCCAGAAGAAATGTCGCAAAATTTACAGTTACTGCAAAAAATATTTTGTTATAAACAGTTATTTATAATATATAATATATAATGACTTTAAAAAAATATTTTAATGAAATCGAACTTGCAGAATAGTTATTATTATTTATATGGTTAAATTGTGCTCTGACCTGTTGTAAACATTTGTACATACAGTCCAAAAGTTGGAAATCTGCCAATGATCATCATCAGTTCGAGCCAACAAAAGAAAATTGTGACAGCTGCAATGTCGTGCTGCCAATTAGATGTGTTTCCTTTCACAGCCATTCCATTTTTTAAATCCCATGGTATCTATAAATCATTGAGTTTAGTAAATTATTACACCTGAATGACGTTAAATACACAATTACGTTACGTTAACTGTACATAGTCTGTACATACCACATAAATGAGGCATTTTGAAATACTACTTTTGTTGTGTGGCCTAAATGATAGCAATGTTATAAAATATACTATGTAATTAGTTGATGTTGTTTAAAGATTCGCAATCGAATCTTTATCAATATAAAGCTATAAAGAAGTTATTTAACGATTTTATAAAAATATATTTAAAAAATTAAAGGCAAAATTAAAGATTAAAATAAAAATAATTTTGACATTGACTATGTGCAAATTATAAATTGAATAGGAAAGTCTTTAGATAAGGGTTTTTGTTAAATAAATCAAGTTTTAAGACTTGTTATATATAACATAAACCTCAGTTTTATATGCACATTTAAATGTTAATGTTTGTGTTAAGAAATAGCAATAAAAACTTACTGTACATAAAAAGACGCCAATTATAATTAAACATTGTAACCAATTTTCCCACTGTCGAACATAGGCGGACCATCCTAAACATGCTTGAAATATCTCTTTAGAAAGAAAACATAAATTCAATAAAATGATTAGATATTGAATTGGTCGTAAATAAGTTGGTACGAGACACGTAACGTCTTCACAAATAAATATATCTATAAAAGAAAATAAAATCGATGTTATAGCACGAATTCGCTGTAAATTAATGCAACAATAATAAAATAATAGTCGTACGTAGTATGTAGAGGCTGTACAACGATATGAATAGAGCATGATATATAAAACTTAAAACGAAGAATTTTCTGATTCGCCGCCACTTCAAAAATAAAAATGTTTCGGCTACTGGATGCTTTAAAACGTCCTTTCGTCCGACCTGAAAGTATACGAAAACTTGTAAAGTTTTGGCCTATATTTACATCAATTTTCTAAAAACAGTATCAAACAGTAAAACATCTTTGAGTTCATGTGTCAAGTTTCTACGGCTATGTCGTAAACACACACCTCAACAAAAGAAAGTAGCAATTCAGCCTCTCCTCGTGAGAGCGATGGTACAAGTGGCCTAAAGTCAATTGTAAGCTCACAATCGACGTCTCCCAGTTCGTGCTCGCTAACATGCACTGCCTCATCAAACTTGCAAAGATATCTCGGTATAACATCTGGCACTCTACGAACTATGAATGAAAGCGCTGACACGCCTCCGTTAGTACGCAGTGTTACGTCTCCGCCATAGTCTGGAAATAAATAATTTGTAAGAAGTAGAATATGTTTAATAGAATATATACAATTACTATCTGTATATAATACTTAAATAATATTGTTTTTCTTACCAAGTAACAACAATACACACGCTGAAAACTCGTTGAGAGCAGCTATGTGTAACGGAGTATAACCAAAATTATCTGGGGCATTAGGATCGGCACCAACTGACAGTAATAATCTGGCCACATCACAAGCTCGAGCCCCCCTCACTATTGCACCGTGCAGAGGAGTACGGCCATCACCATCCCGCGCCTTGACATTGGCTCTTTTCGACACTAACAATTCTACCACTTCCACAGATTGTGCTAAAGCGGCTGAAATATTCTTTTATTAACAAACTTACGTCAATAGTTAATTTTGCTGCTCAAAATAAAATACATTAAGCTAACCAAGATGTAGCGGTGTTTGTCCTCTTAAGTTTGGCCAGTCAATACGTGCACCATGATCAAGTAAAAGACGAGCACATTCAGCATGACCATCTTCAGCGGCAAGGTGTAACGCAGTTGACTTTCCCGGACCCAAGGCAGCTCTAACATCCGCCCCTGCATCTAATAGGAGCTTTGTACATGAAGCTGATCCTAAAGATGCCGCGACATGAAGCGGAGTTTCAGTGAAAACCTGAAACCCAAAATTTAACAATATTAACTTTCATATCATAACTAAGATCGTCTGTTAAAACACTTTGTTTAGACATTTTATATGTTTAAACATTGCACATGTTAAAAATCAAAAATATAATAAAACCCCACTCGCCTGTGGTGTATCGGGACAGGCTCCGGCTTCCAGCAATTCTCGCACAACTTCCGTTGCGTCACTCAATACCGCATAATGAAGTGGAGATTTCTCAGTCAAGCCTGCATTTACGTCAGCACCGTGATTTAGTAACACCTGCAAAAATACAATTAATTATATCTTATTCTGCTAAGTAATTTAATGTCTCCCATAAGCGATATTGTTTACCTTTACGCAAGGTAAAGATTTAGCACTGGCGGCGCAATGTAAAGGTGTGGCTCGCCTTTCAGTGTACGAGTCCCATCTATTTGGATCTGCTTGGTGGTCTAATAGTACCTTGACGCATTCTTCGCTTCCAACTAAGCAACTTAGATGCAAACAGGTTCTGCAATAATGTAAGAAATTCGTTTTGTTCACTTTTACATTTTATCAATTATATTTTTCTGCTCACCTGCCAGCCTCATCTGCAGTGTTTGAATCGACTCCTGAATGTAATAGTTTATCTAATAACGAGCTCCTTCCTTGCCAGCACGCCCAAAGGGCTGTCGTCAAGGTGCCTATTTTTTTCACTGTACGTGTTGCAAAAGAAATAACTTGGTCATAATTCGCCGTATTCAGAAGGGTCACTATTTCATCAGCATATGGGAGTTGTTGCAAAGCATCTTGAATTTCATCTGAAATACACCACGTAATAAACTATTTTCTAAGTAAATAGTATGGATAAATTTTGTTCTGCAAGCTTGATTGACCCAATTTTTGGTATTAATATGTTTAATGTTCTCCAAGGTTACCCTTGGTAATACGTTTAATTTGTTTATAGGTGTGTCAGCAACACATATTGATGTATACATATATTGGTGATATCCATATTTCATTATATGTATTGAAATCTTATACATTCAAAATTCTTCAATGGATGATAGTATATACAGTTTTATACAGTGTTTCTTTTTTGCAAATTTATCTCTGAAAGTAATATAAGCAGTAAAACTTACCCACTTCCCATATATCCCGTGACGGTTTGACCCTCAGTCTTTCCGCCAAGTCTACGGCGTGTGCAGATTCGTCGCTGGATATATATGCAGCTTCCACGTCGTCATCCGAATCCTCCGGGACTTGGCTCATGTTCACGCACCATCGCGAACTACCCTGCCGGTACACCTAAGTACCCACAGAATTTAATTTTACTAAGAACCATGCTTGCTTCATCAATATGCTGACAGCTAACAATTTTCGTATTTAAACATTATTAAATCACTAATTAAACAAAAAATATATGTTATTTTTACACTTTCACACCAATATTATATGTGAAAACTGAGTAAACACTTGCTTTTGGATCAACCTTCTTTTTTTTCTTTCGCCTAAATACAACTTTGGTATCCATATTTCTACAAGCTGCGCGTGAGTGCGTTATCAGCCCACGTTTTACTGTGAGCTCTTCGTTCATTTAAGATAACTGTCGTCCCGTCTATACTATTATTTTAAGAAATGCCGCAGATTCTTTGCTTGGATTTTATTAATCGTAGGCTATAAACTACGATGACGCTGTATATTGCAGTCGTAACAGTTTTTTATGGAGTTCATATATCAGATTATTTGGGTCTGATATATAAACTTATTAAGATAAAAAAGTAAACAAAGGTAATTACATAAAATTTATTGCTCATAAGTAAAGTACAAAAGGAGAATTAGAATTGGAAATTTTCTGGCAGTCAACGTTATGAAAAGTTATATAGTCATTGCCAAAATAATATAACCTGGTCTTGAAAGATCTCTATTTTTTCATTACTGGTTAGCCTATCCTAAAATGCAAGCCTCTATGCTATTATGGAAACTATAAAATACTGAATGTGTAGTGAACTACACATGTGTTAGTAGGTACGGCACTAAATTTATACATTGGCTATTTCATTCATATTAACGATTTGCAACTATGATATTAATGCCGCTATTGACGTAATCTGCTCTTGAAACTAAGTGTATGAAAATATATTATTTAAAATTTATAATCATGAAAATTGTGAGGTTTGATGTGAAACTGAATTGTATTATGTTCAGCTATGATTCGATGAAGTGCAATGCATATTTTTCATTAATTTCATTCATATTATCTGTTCTTATTAAATTATTATTTATTTCAATTCACTTCCATGATCTTAGCTCAGAATTTGGTATCTGGTCCAGTCTGGTCTGGTGTATTATTATTGGTTATAACAAAATCGATCTCTAGGTGCGCGATTTAATCCTAAACATGTCAAAATAGTGATGAAAACCATCTGGCTCTTACCGCGGTATGTGAAAACAATGAAACTTCCAATATTAGACCGTCGAATACTCACAGCTTCATCAAACTGTAGTTTCGTGTTTATAACTCTCTTTAGAACATAACCCATAATAAAAGCTATTTTATTGGAATACTTAATTGGAATACTTTAATGCCGCCCAATCTTTGCCAAGCATAATCGTAAATAATGAAATCCCTTCAGAATTGCCTGATTTTGTAACTAAAATAAATAGTGTCTATTTTTCAGCCATTAAGATAAGTTTTTTAACTGTTTAGTTTTTTATTACTTCCAGCGGATTATATAAATAGCTTTGACTTACCGGTTGCATATTCTCCATGACGCTCTCGCATAACATTTCCACACTCAATCTTTCATTTAATTTATCGCCATATGTTTTTGCAATTGACCATACACTCTCAATAAATATTTATTTTGGTTAAACCTGATTGATCTATTTGACGCACTGCGACCCAAATTCGCGGTACGTGGCCGGCGATTTAGCTAAACGTTTGAGATTTTTCTCAGAAAATTCCCTTTTGAAGTGTAGTTGAGAAATTATTAACACATGAAGATAAAAATAAATTGGGTGGCAATATTAACTGCTGAATGAATGATTTCAATCGATTGTAATGTAATAATTTAGAGAAATAAGGAATATATAATTATTGTAATTGTTGGTCCAAAGTATTCGGAGATGGTGAGAAAGTCATTAAATATTTGGATTTAAATGTAATTTGATATTAAAATAACTTTAATAACTATCACAGACAATTATAACTATAAACATTTTTTTTATTCACAATTAATTATTATCTCTGCACACGTTAATCACGCACTCCTTTGACACCTTTTTCTGATATACTCGTAGAGATGAGCCACCAAAGAAACTCCCGCGGTCATAACTAAGTAGATCCTATTTGAAATTGACTGTTACATTCAGTGAGGGAACAACCGAATGCTAGAAGTATCAAACGCTACACTGAGTAAGGAATACGCATTCCCCATACGCCTGCCATAACACAACTAAAAACAAACAGTCGTACTTACTCCTAAAACTAATAATTTCAAGTCGATCATCGCTTGAGTTTGTTGTTCCTTTTATAAATAGCCTCTTCTAAAGTGAATAAATATTATAATGGTACTTAGTGGAAGTGTTACTGTTACTGAAACAAACAAGATGCCCGTTGAAGTTGTACAGTTTGAAATGTCAGTATGTTTCAAACAATTGAAATTATTATTATTGAAACAAATTACCAAAAATATTTGACCAGTTGTAAGAAACAACCTTTTTTATGATGAAAATTGAAATTTATCGACATTGGAACTGGGGACCTCTGATTTAGTTGACAGGGATAATGACCGTTAGAGCTTCGCTTAGGTTACGATCTTCTGAGACGTAGCGATGCTACCCCTGTCGAGCATTACACTAATTACCATCAACAGCTTATATACGTTAGACGTTATTACCTTTAGACAACCAAGCTTACCAAATGTTGGTGATTACACTAATATTGGGTTTTAGTCATTTATTTACAAATCCCTACATAGATTATTAAAACCCAGCATTCCAGAATCTTTAAGACTAAAAAAGAGTTTAGTAATCAAAGAAATAAAAAATATATAATAAAAAAATATGTAATGTATCACATTCACAGGTGCTATTCAAAAATTAATAAATTTTTATAATTATAAGTAATAACTCTATTTATTTATATTACTTTCACATTTTTTTTTCCTTCTATAGATCGGTGCTGATGGTGCGAACTCGGCTGTTCGGAAGGCTATGGGAGTTCAGTATCTATCTTGGAACTACGACCAGATGGGACTGGTGGCCACTCTTCATTTAGCTGAAGTAATATACAAAATGCTTGTATAAAAATTATTACTCAAAATATATGAAAGTGTCCAGCCAGTGCTGATTTTAAGGGTCACCAAGGCTTAAAAAGAAAATAAGAATAAAATGTAGTACTTATAATTAAAAATTAATAATAATAATAATTAAAATCTAATATTTTGTAAATATTGGTTTTATAAAATTATTGTCAATAGTTATAAAATATATTAGTATTGATTATAATTTAAAAACCAAACACTCTAATAGTTATTTTGTATTTTGTTATTAACTATATACCTTTACTCAGCAGAATTGGTAAGATCTAACTGTGATAATAATACATTTATTTATTTAATTAACCTTTCAGGAGTCCGAGAACACAACGGCCTGGCAGAGATGGCTGCCGACTGGACCAGTAGCCCTCCTACCTCTAGACTCCAAACGCAGCTCGCTAGTGTGGTCCCTCTGGCAGGATGAGGCCAAGCGCCTCCTGAAACTCCCAGACGAGCAATTTGTTGATGCTCTCAATGATGCACTGGTAAGAGATTGCTTTTAAAGCTAACGTCAACTTCGTAAACTTTTAATGAAGAAGAATCGCACCAGACGATGGTCACAGCAACCTCTCATCGTTAAATACTGGACATCACCATCTGACTTAATGGAAAATATTTTTATATTTCAAAGGTAGACGGTTCATATCATCAGACATACACTTTTCAGGCAATTATCTAAATCCTCAGATATAATGTGTTTAGCGCTGTAACGTACTACGGCTCTATATAGAAAACAGAAAAAATACAAAACAAAAGAGTTCAATAACTCACTTTCCAAAATATCATATAATACAACTGTCCTTTTAAAATCCATATAAAGAATCGAGATTACCCTTGTACCAACATACTCGACAATTTTATTACCATTTAGCTGACGTTTGATTTAACAAACGACATTTGACGTTTTTTTGATAAACGCTCCCGACGGCGACAGTCGCTTTTACTTCACATTCCTGTTCCGTACAACAACATATAACTAGCATACAGCTAGACATATAAAACATACCTTACAATTCAAATGTAAAATAAAATCTATATTTAAATTAATAATTTTACAACCCATAAATTAAAGAGTTCGTACTTTAAATTAGTATAATATCTATTTAATAATTTATTTACAGTTTAAACGGCCTTAATTATGAAACTAATATTGTACCAATTTTTTATCGATTTCGCAAAATATGTCCGGAATCCCTCTTGCTTGTATTTATTATTGTTCTCCTAACCTTTGTTCATGTTTTGACCTATATTACTTTAATAATAATTTTAGTGGAAGCAATACCCTCGAAGCCCTGGAGTCGACACGTGCTTGTCCTGGATGAGTTCATGCCTCCAGAAGGTCGGTTTACCAGACGGCGCCATCAGGCAGTTGCCGCCTTCCGTTCAGAACATAGCGCCTAACAGCAGAGCAGCCTTCCCGCTGGGCTTCGGACATAGCACACGATATATCGCTCCAGGTGTTGCTCTTATTGGGTATGTTACATACTATATACGATTATAATTTTATGCGAGAAAACTTCTTTAATTTTACTTTTAAATAAGTGTTCTAAAACCCTATAATGAGGTTGTAACAACAGTGTTTTAAGAAAAAAGATTTAATGGTTCATATCTGTCTAGCTTCTTCTCATAAGACATTTGTGTATTTCTATAGAATCGGTTTTACTCATACTGTCCCAGTTTAAAAAAAACTTAAAATTCATATAGATAAGAACATTATCAACAAAAGATACAAAAATTACCGTCAACAGGATGATTGTTATTAGTGCGATGGCACAGTATAATTTGTTTATATGAACGTATGCTTAGCAAAAATCTGATGAACTAATTTGCTTAACCACGTGGCTTCGATGAAAACTTAAAATCAATGCGATGTGCATCGCTCCCCGCGCCGCCGTCGCTGCCGCCGACATCGTGCGCGAAGCCATGAGTCTAAGACCTGACGATATGTTTGTACTTATTTCAATCCGTAAAAAAGACGAACAAAATATAATTCATCGGCAGTGTTATACGAAATAAAATTTATCGATGTTTTAAAATGTAACTCTCTTAAAACACACAAGTATTATTTAAGTTAATTTGTTCATTAATGTGTATATTTTTGTCGATGAATAATGTTAGAAATAGTTGGAACATTTAACTTTGTTAAACTATATAAATAGTAAAAATTACGTTGAAAGTTCGATACAATAGGTTTGTTTCAAAATATTGCAAAGTCAAAACGTTTCTTTTATATACGTTTAATTTTGTTGAAATCTTTTGGAACCATATTCAAAGTTACTGAAATGGATTTCGTTTCATGTTTACACAGTGATAAGCCCCATTCACAGTATTTTGTTATAGTTGCTCTCGTATGTTCTGTTTTATGGTCTCCGACTCCAGCACTCATAAAGAAATCTGCCTGTATATAAAATATTTCTCTTATACTATATTCTTATACTATAATTTGTAATTGTGTTCACTTATACTATAATTTGTATTTATTTAGTGACGCAGCGCATCGGGTTCATCCTTTGGCTGGCCAAGGAGTCAACCTTGGATTTGGAGACGTGAAAGACCTCACTGAGCTCCTCGCGGATTCCATATATACTGGAAATGAAACCGGTGAGTACTGATTGGTTAATGAACCATTTACACAAGATAATCCAATTTCATCAATCGTTCCAAAGCCAATCCATTGAATAAGAACGATTTAAAAATTTTCGATGACAATGGTTGGGATTCCGTTGTACCACTCTCTAAACTAAAATAACCTACAAAATCTCAATCTAATTTTAATTTAGGTTTAGTCCTTCGCTATTCTGTTGTCATAAGAAAAGAAAAACACATATTAGGTACCATTAAAATACTACCACAACAAATCACACAAGTAACCTAGTCGGAAGCTTTGGTATCACAGATTTTATTAATTATTATTTTCAATTTACTTTATATTTATTTTAATTATTATTAAGTTGTATTGAATTATTGGCTATAAGTGACATTTATTCTGAGATTAATTTGACTAAGGTTCATTCTAATGCACATAGATGTCGCTTATAACACTAAAAAACAAGTTCTAATAAATTAGAATTATTATTCTAAATGTGTTAAAATGCGTCCTTCATTAAAACAGGCTATAAAGATTGTTTTATGTGTAAAGCAAAATCGTTTACGACAGATTCTCAAGAAAAATCCTTCTTCATAATTCCTTCTTAGAATATTTTAATGTTTTAATACTCTAACGAACACTAAGAAACTTGTAAGTACTTGTTTACTTCTTTATCTATTTATATCTCTATATAGATATTAGGTCATTAAAATGTTGGTAAGTACATAAATACAAAATTCGCCATAACAATGATTGATAACTAAAATTATTCCACCTAATAAGATAACAATATTTATTGGATAAAAAAAATTTGCTTGATAGTCAAGCTAATCAGGAGAAAAAGAGCAAAAAGGTTGTTTGAGGACTAATTTTATTCCAATTTATATGAATTCGACGGTTGAATATTAAAACCGACTCATAATTGAGAAACACATATGGATACACCTATATACAATAACACCGTATTGTTTTTGGACGTTTCTTATATTCAATTTACATGTAATATTATAGTACAGGTATCAACTTTATCAACTTCATTGATGTAACGTCACTTGCTTCTTGATTTATGGTGAGGATTAAAAGTTTATTATTATTATTGTTTATTTCCAGCCCATCCCAATTGGATGCAAAAATATGAAACTACACGTCAAAGACACAACGTGCCCACTCAGTTAGCTATCGACGCGTTACAAAAGCTGTACTCGGTGGACATAGCACCGGTAGTCCTAGTTAGAAGCCTAGGCTTACAACTTACTAACGCCTTACAACCTATCAAGGTAACGTATATTAATTTGTTTTTTTGAAATTTCGACCGCCCTAAAATTTCCGCTTCTCCTTACAAGCCCAACTGTATAAATTGAACATTAGTTTTGAAGCATATAACTTGCAGATCTACAATAGAGGCTATGCATCATCGCTATGATCGAAGTATGACGTTGTTTTGCCATTGTTGCGGAGCGATTCCATGACTTATGCTGACTTAACCATATGAACACATCAAAACAATGCACTTGACAATTATAGGAATTTAACTGCAATAACATCTGCTTGTCTCCTAGGATCTTTATCTTAAAAGAGGTCTTTAAAGATCTTTTAAAATAATAAGTAATGTTCAATATTATAAATGTAAAATAATCCTTGTCCAGATAGAATTTATACGAAAGTCACGAAAAAACTGCTTATAAAATTTTTCGTGCTTTAATAAGCATACTCGATGTTTATATCGTTACAAACAAAAAATGTAATCGTTTGACGCTAGATGTCACTATTTTTTGACGAAGATTCAGAGTACCATTAGCATTTGTGTAGAGATGTCATTTTATAATTTGTATTTTCAAAGCCTTACGAAAGAAAAAACCTATAAATCAGTTTGATATAAAAATATTTGTTTCTCTGCATCCATTTTCCAGTAATTAATTCAAAAACTATTTTATTTCTAATTTTTTTATACATTCTATCTGCCCATGACTGAATCGCAGACTCAAGGAAGGTTTAGTATATGTATAAGTTATATATATGGAGTAAGCAAAACATTTCTCAATTTCGTGGTATTTACGCATATTGTTGATTTATACTGTGGATGCACTACTAACACATGGTACCGACTCTGTTATCAATCTAGTATATTGAATGACGAAGCTAGGCGCAACGAAATTAAAAGTCGCGAATATATCGGAATATTCTATTTTATTCTTTTTTCTTTTAAAACTGATCTATTTCTCTACTACATACTTGATGCATGCTGCTACAGTCTGCTTTTGGTTTGAGTGCAAGCATGCTAAATGCCTAGTCTATTTGTGCAATTATCATATTTCAACACTATATTTTTTGCATGTGTAATGGTAAGTAATAAGCTAAAAGAACACCTGATAAAGAGACACGTCATTAGAAAAATAAGAATAGAATAGAATATATCTTTATTGTACATCAGCCAATTCAAAAAGAGAAACACACAAAAAAAACTTTACTAATTTTGTACAAACAAGTGTCTTATTACAATGTTCTATGATAATAAATGAAAATGTGTGACTTTATCGGCAGGCTTTTGCAGTTTCTACGACTTAATGACAAACGTTATGTTAAATGTTAAGTTTTAATGACAATATTTTTAGAATTAAAAATTAATCAGCGTTGTCTTGTAATTACTTCGTTTAAATGGTGCTAGGTCACAACAGTTCACTTATTTAGTTTATGAAATAAATTTTTATTTAATTTTAACACTTTTGAATTCGTCTATAAAGAAAAAGCAAAAGTATCAAATTACTCTTTGAACAAAATACTGTCACACTATGTTAACATTCATTTTAACAATTTAACATTATTATTGCTTTACAACGCAATAATCACAATGTCCGCCTCGGCGATGTTTATTGCGCACCCTGTGGGATTGTGTTAATAACAACCCAATAATAATGTTAGAAATTATAATTATATATAAAGCCGAGATATTTATATCGTCAGATTTATCTAGAGAATATTTATTTAAACCCCTAACCGTCAACTTACTGGAATTATTTCCTAGAATCATCAGCAGATTATAAAATGCTTTTATAGAAGAAGAATTTGAACGATTTATTTTTATGGTGTATTTGGTTTTTTATAACTATGTTCTTTGTTACAGAAAATAATAATGACACAAGCCACGACGTAACCGCATTCGAAGAATTCCTTGTTGTTTTTGTTTAGAAAAGATTTGACAATTTTAGATATTGTCAAAGTAAGGTTTTCATTGTATTTATAACTATAACTTATTTTTTAATTTAGTGCAATAAAATAGTTTCGTAGAAAAGTTATTTTGTGTGTATTTTTAACTGAGACCTTATTTTTTTTACCTACTTCAATTTTATATCTTATCAAGCTGCAGTCTGGCTTTAATATTCAAACCATTCCTTGTAATTTATTTTAAGAGTATTTTGTATAGGTATACAAAATGTATAATTATACAATATATTTTTAGAGCATTTTGTAAATGTTGGTACCTACCCACGAATTTAAAAGTAAACATTTATATAAACAGTTGTTAACCTCCAATATACGTAAGTAAGTAGAGATAGTGAGTAAAGAATGGCAAAGTTTCGACAATAAACATAAAACCTTTTTTTACATTTGTAGTCTATATAATCATAACTAGTGCGTCAGGATAAAAACATTAAATGTTATTGGAAATAACTTTTTATCCATTGCTAAGATTGGAGTTGTGCTTGTAGTAATGTAACCAGTATACCGTAGTATTTAATAGTTTTAAACAGATACATAATCCATAACCAATGGTTTTGTTTAGGAAAAGAATTATACCCACCAATTTAATTCAAATTTTTTTTTGCTTTCAAAATTTTTACTACCTTTTTTATTTCATGTCTATTCGTAATATTACATCCGCCGTTCTGTTTCACAAAATCTGGTTTCCGAATAAACGAGTATCCTGGTATAAGTTTAGAAAATTTGAAAAATACCACGTGAAAACAATAGGTGAGTCAGACCCAGACAGTGGCCTTTTCCGATTGTTTTACGCATAGACGGTCATCGTGGTATCTAATTGAGTGACGCTCAACATAAATTTAAAGTTATTTGTAATTATCTAACAAAAGGTAATTGCTCGTCAACTAATAATGATAATTATGTTGGAGATTATAATTAAAAAATAAATGATGGTGGCTTAATAATGTGTAAAGCATACCCTGCACCACTACCAGGTGCGTATCTCCAGCACAGATTAGTAAGAGTATGTCAAAAGTATGTCTAAAAAATATCTCCAGTACATTCGCGAAATAACTTTTTAGCTCTGGTCACATGCGGCGCTTTTTTATAATTACATTGCAATACGTTTCGTTATATGCTGCAAATTCAAGCAAGAGTAAGTTATTCATTGCTGTTATCCTGTTTCCAGTACATACTAGCCAAATACGATAAACCTAGCTAAAAAAACTGTTATTTTTATTGGTATCACTATTTTTTTATGATTTGTGTTTTGTTTAGCAAGCACAAATAAATAAAAGATATCGAAGATAACACGTATTCCCTCCTTCTTATAAAAGAGGCGTGAAAAAGCACTTTTTGGGCCGGCACGGTGAGGGTGGCTAGGGCAGTATGTCTCACATGCTTCACTAACTATCTTCACATATGGACTCCTCTACTGCTTATAATCAGGTGGTGTTGTGTCATTTGCTGTGCTTTATATAAAAAAAAAACATTCATTTAGTAAGTGTAATCACGTTACACTCAAAACAGATATATATAATAATTATCATTTTGATTTTTTTTAATTATCATTTTCATTATAATCATTCTTTAGAACATATACTCCACACAGATTATACTCCAACTATGTTTCACTTAGGAAATATTTCGTATTTCTAGACAAAATAGGATTTTCTAATCATCTATAAAGATGTTCCTGACTGTAGTAGACAAAGTATTTTAAATCAATGATGTAAATGATTTAAACTCATTGGGTAAAATAACCATAATGATGTATTCACGCTTACAAACTGTAACCTTATTTCTGAACAAATTTGAAAGATTATGTCTAATGACTTTCTTACAGTTGAAAATTATAATACCTCGTTTTAAAGTTATATTTGTAAGCAGGCATATAAAAACGTTAAACCGTCAAACATACCACCCTAAAAATAAAATTATTCATCGCCAGCTGCTTTATCAACGGCCATGATGTATGACGTCATAACGGTGCGCAAAAAACAAACTGCGCCATTTTATAAGCATAGTACACATAATTTTGCAATCTATATAGACTTATTCAAAGTCTATTGTTGCTTGACGCGATAAAGCCTATTGACTGAAACTATTCAAAACGTGACAGACAACACCAACAAAGATGTTTAGTTCATTGTCGTTTTATTGCTTAAAGTATGTTTAATAAACAAATAAGTTTCAATTAATATGAATAACAATAAGAGGTTAGTCATTCATATAGTAATTATAAGTCTAAAATAAGTTTTAAAAAGGTACTTAAATCATTTCCCGATCAAGTATTATTGTCCGTCAATTAAAATAACTTAAATACGTATTAACTGACTAAAAACCTCTCAGTTTCCCATACCTATTACTATGCTTTATATAATATAAATAGATAATTAGACGTCCTTTATGATCAGATTTGTAGCGTGGTATTTTTATTATTTTCAATAAAAATAGCAAGTAGGGAAGTAAAAAAAATCCCATGTGGCCCAACTCAACCCTCTGCTAATTCAAACTAGTATGTCTTTTTTATTTGTTAAGGCTTGCAAAGTACAAGGGAATAAATAAGAAAGAAATTAATTTCTTTTCTATCAATTATTTTTACTCAGGTATCTAATGAAAATACTAGTGGCTATAGCCGTTTCAGTATGTATCCATTTGACCTCCAAATTACCTAGGTACCGAACTAATTAAATTAACTAGTCTTGTCTTTTAGGAAGTAACTTGTGTATAAACCTTTTATATAAGTTAGGTTGACTAACTTATATAAAAGGTCTAAAGGGTATTTCTATATACAAAAGTACGCCTTAGTAAACGACGCATTTATGCGGAAAAATCAATCTAGAGAAGGAAATATCTGGACAGTACCGTACCCGTCCCGCTCTTCGATCTTCACCGTGACGCAGTCCGCAGTTTGCTAATAAGGTGCCGTTCGGAAATATATTAGGTTCGGTGCTTACGTTAAACTCTTTTTTTATAATAATTTCAGTAAGTATTATTTTGTTGTGGTATTTTCAGTAATTATTGGTTTTATTATCATTGAAGTTTTGTTAACGCAATTTAATTTAAATATTAAGTTGATTATTTTTATTAATATATATATATATATATATATATATATATACTTTTATTGACTATAAAAGTTTTTTCTCTTTTCTGCTTTGAATACATAATAAATATTTCTTATCTTATATATAAAATCGGCTCAATCGGCATCAATATATAATAAAATAAATAGAATTTTAAATATTTACTCATTAACGTACATTACTTGTAAAAAGAGAGTATCTGAATAGCTAAAACTACAAACTTATGTGAAAATAGAAAACCTATTAACCGAACACTAGATACATTACACAAATAAAATAACATACACACACACATTGTGATAGTAAATATATTGTAACTACATACTGTAACTACAGCCATAATTGTAATACAGAAAAGAGAGGGGTCTTTTCTATTACAGGTTTTCTTAAACTTAAAAGAAGAGACCCACACATTCTAAAAAACTACGTGTAGTTAATAAAGATATTTTTGATTTTGATTTTTTTTTGAAAATAACATATTATATATATTAAACTTATAATCAAAGTATAAGTGTTGTGAAAAGCTAATCTTTTTACTATTACTATCGGAATCATCATACTAATGATGGTTATAAATTTAATATTTTGCTTTATTTTCGGTACATATAGATAAAAATTTTACGTGAATTAGTTCTTGTATCGGCAAATGATACAAGAACTAATTCACGAAAATTTTTAAATGACGTGGCTATGGCAATATCATAAACTGCACTGGCTATATTCTCATATCTACAACAACAACAACTCCTATTGTTCACTATCGTAGGTTTTTGAAAATTTGCTCCGCTTGTTACAAAATATAAAATAATTTAAAAAAAATAGTGGTCCGTATTATTTTTGTTACTTAAGTGTTTGCGAAATGGTTAAGCTATTTCAGAGGGTGAAGTGCAAATTGCTAGTAGCGTCCTGAACGCTTTGACAGAGCAGTAGTCTTGAAGGAATGGTTTGAAAAGGTTTTTATGTAAAATAACACAGTTTCTTCGTAAAAATATTTTTCTAGTTTTGATCACTTTTCATACTCAAAGGATGAAACATAACCAATGTGTCATGACGGCACGTGACTCTTACTCCATTAGACAACAATATAGTAGTATAAATACATGTTGTAGTTATTAGTTTCTTGTTCGTTACAAAAGTATATTATTTGTATATTACCATAATAAAGTTTATAAACGATATTGATTGTAACAAATTTGATTACTAAACTCCTTTCTGGAATAAATAAATACTTCTTTGAAATGTATAAAAAACAATAAAAAAAATTTAAATTATGAAATATTTTGTTGACAAAGAACAAATATCCATAATAATTTATATGGATGGTTTTACTCTTCAAATTATGCGAAAGTAATTGTAATTTAATACTAGGTATAAATAAAATATATAATTAAACTGCTGTGCGCAACTAAAACTAAAAAATATACATTTTGGTCGTTGGTTTATCCGTTTAAATTCTAAATACGTATAATTCTAGGTGGTGTTTGAATGGCCTGAGTGCTGTTTCCGAAACACGCTTTTATTGATCGTCTATTTTTGCTGCTGGGTCGCCGCCATTTTGTGGAACAACTGCGCAGCGCGGCCCCGGCAGGCGTCAGGTATAAAAGGCACTCCATGACGTCAGCGCCCACATTGGCTCTCACTACGTAGTGCAAAGTGGACGTGTTTGTGTGTGAAGTGCTGCTGCTGCTCAAGGGAATTTTGCCTGTACGGATTCAGGTCTGTAACCTTGCCACGCACTTTTCTGCCCCGTTTATCTAATCATGGGCTACAGTACAAAAGAAAAATCTGTCGTTGACTTTTGTGAAAGTAAAACTGAATCCCTTTCTAATTGGGTTCGTCAAGTTAAAACTAAATCGCTTAATGCGAAGACAAAGAGAAAGCGCGACTTAAGAGTAATCGCCATATTGAGTAACTCACTTGTACGCGCCGAGAATGAACTTATTATGAAACAAAGAGAACGCGCCAGAAGGTGGGCTCAAATGCAAGCTGATCTCGGATTGTGCAATAAGGAAGAAGAAATCGCCAGACAACATCGAGAGAAAATTGATAATTTATGGAAGAATGATCTCAGTGGTCTAGATAGCTTTTTCAAAGAGTTAGATAATGTCAAACCTGTGCTAGTAAACTAATTGTTCCCTAGGTAATGTAAACTCTGTCTGTGATATACTATGTAGGATGTTTTTCTAAATTACAGTCCCATTGCGTTTCGCGTGGGTCTGCATCCGTTGGCCGCCATCTTGGTTGCCGCTGGGGCGCGGTCGCTGCTAGCTACTCCAAGGGTTTGTAACGGTATCGCATTTATTTAGTTTGTAAAGTAGTTCAATTGTAATGTTTCAATTTTCTCTATTTGATCTGATTAAATTGGAATTTGTTTTTATTCATATTGAATAGTAAGTCAAATATTGTAACATATGTTTAAGTATGAAAATAAAAGAATATTTCAAAAAGATAACGTGGTCTTACTTTTGCTTCTTTGTTGTTACTGTAATTTCACCACACACAAATGTATTATTCCATGAGTCATCACCTTCGTGGGAAACTTGGCGCAATCGAGTTCCTGTGTACGAGTATGAGTCACCCGCGTGCTGGCATGCGGAGGCGGTCTAGGCGCTGCGTATTACTTCTCTACGCTACGGCACACAGTGCTGCGGCTCGTGCTATACTGCGTGTGTGGACGCAATCACAGTCCCGGTGGTCAGCCCACTAGGTAAAAGTTAGGAAATTGCGTCATGTTTGCATCACTTAGCCTAGTACTAGGTATATTTTAAGGGGCCGTTCACGGGCCCCCTGGTATAACACTGTATTTAGACCTCAGAGAGAATCCTGACTATGCAAGTTACTACTGCAACAACCTTCCAAAGAGTTGGCGGTTGATGCCGCCACAGTCACCGTAAATTAACCAACATACAAAAGAAGTGGGTTCAGGATCTGTATGGTGAGTCGATGAATATTGCAAAAGAGATATCTATGTGTATTTATCTACTTAAATTTAATTCCTGGGCACATTTTGAAAGCGATACATGTTTATTAATGGTAGCCACGATGATAAGTAATACAAGGGCCCGAGGGAAAATTAGGGTATAACACTTGGCTCGAACAGGGTGACGCGGTGTGTAGCACCTACATTCACGACGTTGAAGACATGGAAAGGTGTGCAAAGTTCGACGCTCGCAGTGCAACGGCCTGCTGTGGCTGCCTTGCCCCAGCCGTAGACCCTGGCTTCCTCACCGATCCATGCAGATCCGAATACTCCACACTGACTACGGCAGCTACGCTACACTGTCTGTCAAGTTAGGTAAAATTAGGTCAATGTATTTCTCAGATATTGTAGCTTATGCATGGGCTAATTTCTTAGAACCCAACCTGACGTTCTCTGGTAAAACCTTTTACAATTGTGTTATTTGGACTTGGTCTGATTAAACAACTATATAGGTGAACTGTAATTATAATAATGTGGGCTGATGCAAATGCCGGGACACCGATATAAAATACCTATTTACAAGCAATATTTAACATATGGAAAAAAACTATACCATCTAATAAACGAAATGCACATTACATGAATTGAATACAAGATGATCATAATACTAAAGTACCTAATCTAAAGAACCTTTTTGAAAAGGCTGGGTTGAGGAGAACTAATTAATTGGTAAGTTTTTAAGTAGAGATACCTATCTTCTATCTAGTTTAGTCTTTCGATGCAATGTATAAGGATTCTTTTCTAATTTACATTTGGTTTTATTCCACATATTTTTTAAGTATTTGTATTATTGTGTACCTATGTATTGTATTTAAATCTAACAAGAAATGACTGGCTGATAAACGAATCAAATTACTGATTTTAATACGCAAACTTCACAGCTAACTGGACTCGGAGCCGAGGCTTTCGTGAACGTTTCACGACGAGACCAAATGAATTTACTTGGAAGCCCGAGGCTATCCCTGTTCCAGTCGAACATAGCAAACGGACCACCGTGCACAGATAAATCCTGCCGGTCTACGTTATTCACAGTTTATATCAAATAGTTTAAATTTCACAACTAACATATGCAAGACCTAAGGAACTGAATCTTCCTGTAAATGACCTACATAATAAATGAACGCACTTGATTACAAATAATATCTGACAACCAATATTCAAGAACTTAAGGTTTTAATAGGTAAGTTGACCACACACTAATTTATTTTAATTTTAATGAAACGCATAACTGCTGAACTGGTAAAAATTATACGACAGCAATGATTTTAGGAAATGAATGTAAAAGTTTTGCATATTGAGTTAGTATTCACAATTATAGTCTGACATAATTCCTTTTAACTTTCAGATTGTTTACGTATGCTAAGAAATCGAATCTTCATTAACATAGTCATATCTTTGTGAAAGGAAAATTGAATTATGAGTAATTTGGAAAGAATCCCAATACCATAGTAAACTACTTTGTCATATAAAATATACCTACCGGTTATGTTTTATAAATTAAAAAAGTATTTTGTTTTGGAGAAAGGTAATTAATAAATAAAATCTTTACGACATATACGACAGAATCGTATCGATTCCTTTGGCTTTGTCTAATCGACTTTCAACAGGTTTCTCGTGAATTTGGACTAAGAATAATATACTATGAAATGGAGTCTTAAAATTGGTATTTGGAGAACCAATAAAACGTTTAATAAATTCTTACGGAGTATGTGCATTCGCCGCTCGTCGCTATGTGTATGAATGTGTGCAGTCAGTTATCGATATTTTATGCGTCATCGAGAAATTTGATGAGCTTCGTCTACATTCTCCAATATACTATTATCTACCTGTGTGTAATCGGAGCAGCATAGCAGTAACAATTTCACAGCTATTCGGGAACTATGACGAAATCGGTAATAAGGAATGGATGAACATTCTACGTAAGGGGTTTCAAATCCAATAATTATATTGGATTTGAAACCAACATAATTTTTCCTAACCATTATGTTACTGATAGCCTCAAAAGTACCTAATCGAAACAAACTTTCAACATAAGCTGATGTGACTACTGTTTGTAAGTGACCAAACATTTTAAAAGGCATTTACGTGTATCACTTGCAAAAAGCAATACCATTGATTTATGCTGACTGTTTCTTTTACTCTCAGATACTTATGAAGCTGACCGTATCTAAAGTTTAAGTGTACCTATTTTACAGAGTGACATCTTAATTAAATTTTAGAATTTTTTTTAATAAGGATTAAATAAAGATTACAAAAAAAAAGATCAATTTAGATTTTTTATTAAATTTTTTGTTGGTTTTAGTTTTGGTGATACTCTATAATGTAAAATTTAAATACAGTACAACTTGTATCTCATAATTTGGATAGAAAAGAGATAAAGCAAATATTAGAACAAAAGTTATTAAACCATTCAAAGAAATGTTTTAGAAACATGCTTTGCAATCAAATTTTTTTTGCATTGCCCTTTTTTCCACCAATATTGAAAGAAAAAGATGATACTGTTCATAAATTTACCTCGACGAGGATCATGCAGATTTAATCATTAAAAAATTTATCAAGCTTATGTAAGAATTGAGCATTTACGATATTTTATGCAGTTTCATTCTTGCATTATTCTCGTATGTTGCTTCCCATGTTTGTACAGCTAGGTTTCCAAGATTTCCTGCTGAACAAGAATACACCAAAGGATTATGATGATAAAATAACTGCGTAAGCTCAAGTACCATAAACGTACCTAAGTACAGAGCACAAAACCTATACCCAAGCACAATCCATATCGTAGTTCCAGCAGAAGAAACCATAAAAAATGAAGTGATTCGTGTTATGAAGGCTGAATTAACGTGAAGGTTTATTTTGCTTGGATGGTTTTCATACATATTGTTATTACATTGTTGATGATGATGCCTAGTTTTAATGCGAAATGTATTATTATTATTCGTTGAAGTAGTTCTTCAAAACTTAGAAGAATTCATTATCATTGATTCGAAACATCTTAACTTTTATACATGGACGCATGCTGTTGGTATGAAATTTATCCAATTATCCACGTAGATTTTATAGGAATGTTACATTTCTATCTATATTTGCATTTTTACAGATCCATTTATCTCAGAAAGAAGGCAATAAGTGATACATATTTTTGTAATGAAATATTTATAAACTTCTAGGATTATGTGCCTTACATATATATATATATATAAGTACTTTTATAAGTTATTACTTTATTATGTAAAGTACTTGAAAAATTTGAATTGAAATAAAAGAAAGAAAAAATCTTACTCCATAAAACTCCATGAAGGAATTAATAAGAAGGTATGCTTACCGAACTTTATACAAAAGTACACTATTTACATAAAAATATAATATAAACTTAACTTATATAATTTCTACTTCTTAGTGATAGGTAATTCTTAACATTTTCTTGTTTTTGTGTTCTGTGTCTGTTTAGCTAGGCTGTACATACCATAAACTTCATGGAAAGATGTTCTTCGCAATATTATGCGTATATTGCCTGCCAGACGAGACAAAATACAATCGCTGTATATAATTATATTTATGATTATGGGTATCAAACATTTTGTTTTCAAAAGTTATCATGATCAGCACTTTTTATATTCAAGAGCAATAAATCTACTTCTACAACCAAATCACAAATGCATTGCATTGTCTATTATACCAATTGACTGGTGTTGTTTGCGGGAAACAATATTATTTGGCTCACCCGATGTGTTTTTGGATTATTAAGGATTACCATTTTGAGGTAACTGTTTAAGGCAAGAGTCACATTATTGGCAAAGCTTGGGGCCGCATGCAACGCTACGGTCTCGTCATTAGTAATAGTTAATTGCGAGATTTATGATGTTGCTGTTTTCTTACTGACAGCCTACTACCTGACAATGGAAAATGAACCGCAATTTCACTACAGTCATGCTGTGTGTTGAACAACTTTTTGTACGTAGATTGATGTTTTCTTTAATGTGTTCGCTGCCTTGCTAAGACTTACACGTAACCTGGTAAAGATACAACCAGTTGGCTTATATTAAGTCTACATTCGTCGGCCATGTTAACTACAACTTAAAGGTAAATTTACTTATCAGGTACATTAGGCACAGTTGTTCTACTCCTCCAGTTAAGGAGATGGCTCATTTCACTGCGTTATCTTTGTGGATGTGACTGTTACTGCGACCAACGTGTCGTCTGATTAATATCTCTACTAAGATGTTGAGGTAATTCTACTTACGTAATTAACATGCACCTACCTCTATGATACTAAAAACCAGTTTAAGTTCTCTTATTTTTACACTTTTTTTTAGTTATTTAAGATTATAAATATCCTTACTTTTTAGCATTCTAGTTTTATATTTATACTTATTAAACTTTAAAATATATTTAGTACATGTTAACCTTTATTTTTTTAAGCATAGTTTTGTTTCTGGCACTTAGTCCTTGCGTATTATATGTATATCGGTGGTTAAGAAATAAAAGAAGCTCTTGATGACTTCAAAACATCCAGATGATACAGAAATAGTTATAAGCCTTAAATATCTTAAATATGACAAATTTAATAAATCATTAAGGAAAAAATGCGTCCAGGATACAACTGGTACATGGTAAAAAAGTTTATTTATTCTTGATTCTGTGATCTTACTAATGATTTGAATACAATAATTTCGTTGTTCAAACCTTATTTTGTCCACTAACGAACCAATTGCTGATCTTTAAATTTATTTAATTTTGCACATGTAATACGCCATCAACACCATCAGGATGTGAACCTTAAATTTTCAGACTCACAGTAACTCTCAACCTGAGAGACACACCCTTAACAAGTATAAAATACATGCTAAGGGTGTCTCTCAGTCGTAGTCCTAATATCAGTTGATATTAGTTAGCGGTTTACTTTTTGTAACCGCCTAATTGCCTTGCCGGGCACCGCTGCTCTGCGTGGTAGAGAGTCTTCGCATAACATACATAGGCATAACATACTCACTAGGCATTAAAGTCAATAGGGTAAAGGTGTCTTGCAGGTGGTCACCTGGCAATTTAAAAACGGGCTGTCCTGGATATCAGCTTCGCTTTGTTCGCTGCTAGGTAAGGAAACTTCATCGGAGTCTCAGAGGCACCGGATGCCTTATCTTTGCTTTGTTGGCAGGCATGGAGTTTCATCTCTGACCGAGACCTGTGCTATACTTCAACTGTTTACCACCTTGTTCATTGGACTCTGAGAGTGTCAACGGTTATCACCAGGCTGCGCATCTTCGCTTGATCAGTAGCCTCCGCGTCTCAACCTGATCTCCGGACTCCGCGTCACATACAGCTTAATCATCGAGCGCATATTTTTTCTGCTTGGTCATCAGACACCGCATCTCATGCTGAATACCGAGTAACGTGTGCAGCTACCTGATCTCCGGGATTCGGAATTGATCCTGCTTACTGGGCTGCGCATCGGTGCATGCATGCTCATTCAACGTGTTCACCGAATGCCGTACCTAATCCTGGTCACCGAGCATCGGGCTCAGCATGGCGGCCTGATCCCGCGTCTTATCCTTCTCGTGAGTTGCCTCATCTCTGCTTGGTTATCAGGAACTACGTTACATCCCTGCGCCTCAGTTAGGCCTTCGGGCAACTAGTCACATCTCCGCTTTTAGACCTGGATGGGATCCGGTCGCCGTTCACCACATTGGCACTGCTCGCCGTGCACCATTTCTTCGCTGCTTGCGGGGCAACGTGAGACCTTTGTTCATTGGGTATTGCAACGCATATTCCCTGTTCGCTGGTAAGCGCCTTTCCTATGTAGGCTTACTCTGTATGTTCTACCTGGCCACTGGGCCACGCTCCTCAGCCTGCTGCGAGCACCGCTTCATTCCTGCTCACCAAGGTCCGGATCCCTACCTTGTCACCAGGCTCCGCGTCTCAGCCTGGATGGAGAGCACCGCGTCTTCCCTGCTCACCAGGTCCCTGCGTTGTCACCAGGCTCCACGTCTCAGCCTGAGTGGAGAGCATCGCATCTTACCTTATCACAGGGGTCTAGGTCTTAGCCTTGTCGCTGAGCTCCGGATCCCTGCTTTGTCACCAGGCTCCGTGTCTCAGCCTGAGCGGAGAGCACCGCGTCTTCCCTGTTCACCGCGTCTCATCTACTTATCGGCCCGCTGCCTGATTGCTGGGCTCCGCGTCTCAGTCAGAGCTGCGAGTACCGTCTTTCCTGTTCGCCGGGCTCCGGTTCCATCGGCCCGGACAGTGGGCGCCGCGACTTTACCTGGGCGATGAACACCACGTCTACCCTGCTCACCTGGTCGATGGCTCCGTGTCACAGCCGGGGCTGCGAGCACCGCCTCATCCCTGCTAACCTGGGCTCCGGGGCTCTGCCTTGTCACCACCCTGCTCATCTCGTCCGGGCTCCAGTTCCATTGGCCTGAATGGTGGGCACCGCGTCTCTGCCTGGAACACCCCGTCTACCCTGTTCACCGGATCTCTACCTGGTCAGTGCGCTCCGTGTCACGGCCGGGGCTGCGAGCACCGCCTCTTCCCTGCTCGGCCTCGACGCTGAGCTTCGGGTCCCTGCCTTGTCACCTCTCTGCTCACCGCATCTCAGTCAGAGCTGCGAGCACTACATCTTTCCTGTTCGCCGGGCTCCGTTTCAATCAGCCTGGACGGTGGGCACCTGTGCTTGGGCGAAGAACACCGCGACTGCCCTGCTCGCCGGGTCTCTGCCTGGTCGTTGGACTCCGTGTCACAGTCGGGGCTGCGAGCACCGCTTCTTCGCTGTTAACCCGACTCCGGGTCTCGGCCTCGACTCTGAGCTTCGGGTCCCTGCCTTGTCACCACTCTGCTCACCGCATCTCAGTCAGAGCTGCGAGCACTACATCTTCCCTGTTCGCCGGGCTCCGCCGGTTCCATCGGCCTGGCGTTGGGCACCGCGTCTCTGCTTGGGCGATGAACACCGCGACTGCCCTGCTCACCGGGTCTCTGCCTGCTCGTTGGACTCCGTGTCTCAGCCGGGGCTGCGATCAGCGTTTCTTCGCTGTTAGCCCGGCTCCGGGGCTCTACCTTGTCACCACCCTGCTCATCTCGTCCCAGTCAGAGCTGCAAGCACCGCATCTTCCCTGTTCGCCGAGCTCCGGTTCCATCGGCCTGGACGGTGGGCATCGCGTCTCTGCTTGGGCGATGAACACCGCGACTACCCTGCTCACCGGGCCCCTGCCTGGTCGTTGGACTCCGTATCACAGTCGGGGCTGCGAGCACCGCTTCTTTGCTGCTAACCCGACTCCGGATCTCGGCCTCGACGCTGAGCTTCGGGTCTCTGCCTTGTCACCACCCTGTTCATCTCGTCTGCTCTGCGAGCACCGAGTCGTCCCTGCTCGCCGGACTCCGGTTTCATCGGCCTGGATGGTGGGCATCGCGTCTCTGCCTGGGCGATGAACAACCCGTCTACCCTGCTCACCAGACTCCAGGCCTTGGCCTGCTCACCGAGCTCCGGGTCCGCAGCCTTGACACCAGGCTCCGCGTCTCAGCCTGGGCGGAGAGCCTGTGCGTCGCGTCTTAGCCTGGGCAGTGGACTACGCGTTTCTGCTTGGACGGCGGCAACGCTTCTTCCCTGCTCATACCTCAGCCTCGCCAGACCAAACAGTCATCAAATCACGGGCGCCAATTCTTAGGAATCCAACAGATAACAAGAACAGAAGGTAATTGAATTGTAAAATATTTACTGCCACTATCTATAGTTATAGGTGATAAAATTTTCTTTTTATTGATAATCTTCACCTTCGATTCTTATAACTTAAACTCCATTGTTGTCTGCTTAAGTTAAAGCCTTGGATTTGAAAAATCCAACAACCTAAGCACTGGTCACAACAAAGCGTTCTGTTGTGAAGGCTGTAAAAATCTTTCTGGGTAAATGTTTAAAGATATTCGTAACCGATGACACGAAAGTAACTATAATGGACAGGTAGGGTTATCTCAATTACATGTCTCTTTACAGTGCTTCTTTCAATGTGGTTTCACTACTGGGATGGATGACCAAGCTGATTGTATAGCAAAAATTAATTATTCTAACTGAATTTTCGCAAGATAAAATAAATATATTGTAGCTAATTCGAATTCCGTACAATTTTTATCAAACTGGGTTTGGTACGTATAAGTTTAGACTAAAGCATCGCCTATGCTTCATAACCTGCACTGCATTGTTCCATATTCAAAGAGTGAATGGCTATTTTAGGTTTAGATGATCGAGAAAATAAACCCCACGAAACTTAATTTGCACAACACTTGATGGAGCTTTCAATTTTATGTGAAATGCAAGTGGTTTAGACGTGCATGCTGAAATGTTGTTACACGCGCAAGTTTACACGCATTGATGGTGTTGGATATTGCATTGATGGTGGATAATGCGGATTGCCACGAAACTGTAAATAATTTGCGGAGTAATTTCATTTCCTCTCACACAGTTACAAATCAGTATAATGACCCTGAAGTCTTCAATGGTATGTTTTTTAATGTAGTGATATTTGCATCGTGCAATGTGTTTTTATTGGTTTGTTTTTAGATTTGAACTACCGACCTCTGAGTTGCAAGCAGCAGTATCTATATTAATGGGTTTTAGCAATATTTTATTTTTTATGTTTGCTTTCCGTGTTTTTATTGCGCCATTTTTAAATTGTAGGTACTTTTATGAACTTTAATGGTATTTATTACCTAATTATATAATACATATTAATACAAATTTTCAGCTATTTGGTAAGTTAAGTTAGATAAATTGAATTTCTTATATAACCTTCTTTAAATCTAAATTGTTTCAGCGGATCATGGTATGTTATTTTTAAATTTTTAGTCATTACCTACTTAACGATGATTTTTACTTTCACTGTATTTTATCTTAACCGTTAATTCGTTTTGTACCTCACATATTATTTACAGATGATATTAAAAATAATTTACCTAAGTAATTCAAATGTGTTTATTACCTATAAACTAAGGAACAAACAAAATTCTCACGCTAAGATACAGTGCAAAAATTGTAAATTATATTGTTTAATGCTACATGATACAAAACCCGCTAAATATGAATTTTCAAAGGGCATATCCAAAAATTATTATTTGACTACTGGGATAAGATATAAACCCTAAAATTTTACAGTATTTCGTGATACTTTTTTCAGATTGTTTTCAGAAAAGCAATAGTTAAATCTTTTGTGAATAACTAATTTAAAGCAGTGCAATTAGTTACTGAATAATAATGAAATCGTGGAGCTGATGAGTAATAATAGTCCGAAGGGAAATCCCTTATAATAAACTTGACTATTAAGTATCTAACTACGTTAGTAAAGAAAACGTCATATTACTGCTATATTTTAGGCAAACAAAAATCTTTCATTTTGATTACAGAAAACTGAATAATGTAAGTAAAATCAAGTAATGTGTGTTTTTAAGTCTAACACTGATATTTTCCAAAGTTAAATGATAACACTTAACTTTTTGTACGATAATTCATATCTTATTCGCAGATTTTGAATAAACCCTATCTGTATCGTGATAATATTTCATAAAGTCTGATGAAAATTATAATAGCTACAAAGATACACGGAGAAAGTAATCGGCGATTACGATTTACAGGCTAAATATTAAATGACAAATTAAAATAACAAGACTCATACATAAATCTTAAATATAAAAATAATATGCATGTATAAATTAATTATATCTATCCAAAATATAAAGAAACATTCTTTATAAAACAAGCAATTATATATCCTATAAACAACAAAATTAGAAACGATATTATACAAGCGACAATCAAAACTAAGTGATTAGAGTACTACGTTAAAATATTTACTAACATTGTACTTGGATTTATGTAAGTATAATAAAATTTCCAGGTTAATTATAGAAACTAGTAAAATATGTATAGAATAAGATTGTTAAATTGAATTAACTTCTTACAAAAAAAATGGAAACTTATTTTAATATTGAATCATTTGGTAATAATTGATTTTAAAATGATTACTGTACCACAATGAAATCGTGGAGCTGGTGGATATTAAAAGACCTTATTTCCCCGAAAATAAACGTAAAAGTAAGTACCTAACTAACAAAGTCGTGAATATCACGTAATATTACTGCTATATTTTAAGTCAAGTAACTTATCATTTTAATTACAGAATATTAAAGTAATGTAAGTAAACTCCACGTGTTACTTTATTTGTATTTTGATCTCTAACGCTTTCATTTTTTCTGAAGTTAAGCTCTAAGTGAGCCTTTTGTAAGATAATACATATCTTATTCACAGATTTTATATTAACTATCTGAATCATGATAATATATCATACAGCGTGATGAAAATTATGATGGCAACAAAGATAGACGGATAACGTAATACCACGACGCATCGGCGTAATAAATTATTATGACTTACATGGCAATTTTCAAATGATAATGGGCAGTAATTAAACTTACTTGACGACACTCATGAATAAATCTTAATATAAATATTTATGAAGACATTATACCTATGCAAAACATAAAGAATGTTAGAGAGATATAGGTATATATATAATATTTATAAATTATAAATGGTACACAAATTGTTTATATTGTTCAAGCTAAGCGAAACGAATAATACTTTAAAAATTAAATGAACATGATTGCTACTTGGATAAATGTAAGTAGAATTAACTCATGTTAATTACAGAAACTTAATAGAAATGTGTAGAGAATAAGTTCACTTAATTGAATTAATAACTTACTCAGCAAGATGATTCGAACGAAAAACTGAGTAAAAATTAGAAAATTGAGTGCTGAGGAGCCGTTTAAAAATATTTATGATAAATATCCAAATAATAGTAAGTACCTTTAGCGTATTTATATACAAACCTGCATATTTATCATTACTTCTTGTTATTGTACATTGTGTGCATTTAATAGTTACGTTACTAAAACTTTATTAAATATGCATAATAGGTAGGATGAACGAATAATTACAGATGAACAGATCAGCGATAGTAACTGAAGCATCGATAATGGACCTGATTAATTTATATTTGATGGCGGATTATGACTAAATTATGTATATTATTAACAATTGACATATTTGTTACGGACTTTTAATAATGATAACTTTGAATGCACAATTGAAATTTTCATAAAACAAATATGTAATAACTAAAAAGTAGATATGATACGTAATATTACTGCCATATTTTTGGACGAGAAACAACATTTTTCAAAGAAGAAAAAAGTGAGAAAATATTCGTAATACATGCATGCTTTCCGATGATAACGCTTTAAATGAGCGCTTTGTACGATAATACTTTATTTTGTTCACAAATATGAACTAACATTGTTAACATACTTGTCTATGTGATATAAAATTATTTAGTGCAGATAAAAATTATGGTAGCATCAAAGATCGTCGGATAACATATGCAGTAAAATATTGCGTGGATTAATAAAAAGCATCTTAAGAAAAAACGAAAATTGGAAATCATACTGTTCTTTGGTGTTTAAAAAACAAAAATTTACTTTATATTGAAGCAGCATTAAAATTTTCAAAAAAATGGGATATTTATATACGTGTAAGTAGAAAAACTATTCCAGGCTGTAATACAGAATAATAGAATGCCGAATAACAGAATCAATAAAGAAAAGTCATGAAATATAATAAAACAAAATATACAAATATTGAATAATTCGTTAAAAATGAAAGTGGTGGCACTTGTACTAATTTATCTCTGTGAGCTAATTTTACTTGTTCCTGATGAAAAAATGTATTTCAGAATGTCTCAAGAACTGTGTAAGTATTGTGCTTATATGGCTATACGTATTAATTGTAATTATAATTGTTTTTATAATATTCGTGTTACTTGCTACTTACTATGTTTTAAAGATTAGAGCTTTACAGTCTGATAATTTACAAGCTACATTTTCTTTAGAAGTCATGTGCATGTACTTATTAATATTTTAGTAATGTTTAATTTAATTACGTATGAAATTAAATAATCTCAAATGAATTTTTCAGATAAAGTATTATGTAGTTAAAATGCCAATTTAATTGTGTTTCTATTTAAAATTTAATTTGTAAGTCCTAGGTAGAATAATGTGGTTTTATTCGCAGATTATAGGTAAAAAGGATAGATAAAAATAAACGAAATATTAAATTATACTTTAAAGCATGATGAAATAAATTACACTACAATAGTGCCGTAACTGCATACCATGTTTGAGTCAGATATACGAAGGTTCTACTCTAATATAACACATACCAGAAATTACATAAAACATAAAATAAAAATAGAGATTGTGGTAAGTGATGTAATAAGTTTTCAATAAATTTAGGAAAGAGTTATTGAAGTTATACGAACAGGAAATTAAACAATGACAAAATCTAAATTATGCAAAAGGAAACAACACACATTGCCACGAAATAAGGTAATTAATTAATGACTAATAATAAGTAGTTCATAATAGTATACCTAACAAAGTTTGTCTACAGAAGCTATTTTCAATAAATTAATATGATTATAAAATAAAAAATATTGTACTGTTAAGAAATAACCCTAAACAGTAAAAGAATATATTAATTTTGGGGATGAAAAAAAGATTATACATAAAAAGAAAATTAATCAAAATAAGTATCTGAATAGTATAAATAATAAATATATGAAGAAGACATCTTTCGAGTATCTCAATTTGGCTTAAAACATCCCGTACGCATTAAAATAAAGACGAAGAAAGAAGGACACGATAAGATGCAGAATATGAAGAAAGGAGACCATGACGAGGTGTATGGTGTGATGATGAAGAAAGAACACGACGAAATCCAAGAAAATGCCAAGGCGTAGAGATGAAGATGCAGAAACAAAAACTCGACGAAGTGGAGAAGATAAAGACAACGATGACGAGGGGTATAAAATAAAAAGAAGACCACGACGAGACGAGGTGTAGAAGACGAAGTATGAAGATAAAAGATCACTACGATATGTAGAAGATGAAGTATGAAGACAAAACCTGGAGATGAAGAAAAAATACAACGATTTGTGAAAGCTGAAGAAAAAATGACGCTAGATAGAAGCTAAAGTTTGAAAAACGAGGGGAAACGATGAAAAACGAACCTTACTAGGTAAAGAAGATCACAGCACAAGTTGAAGATGAAGTATATACAGCAATGCGAAGACGTAATCAAGAAGATAAACAACCATTATGTGGAAATTAAGTGAAGAATAGTTAACTGCATAAAAACAATAAGAAAGGGGTTATAACGCAGAGATGAAGATAAATAAAAACAACGTCGAAGAAAGGAATAAATAATAGAAAAAAAAGATGAGTCTGGCAAAGAATTGAAGATGAAGAAAGAAGATAACGGCGAAGGGAAGATGTAGAAAGAAGAGGATGGTGAAGAGGTGAACATGAATAAAAAAGAGGACGGCGAAAATGAAGAAAGAAGACGATGGTGAGGACGTGTACATGAAGAAAGAAGACAACTGTTAAGTGATAGTGTAAAATGATGACCACGGTGAATCAATTAAGTAACGATGAACAAATAAGACATCGAATACGAGGTGTAGATAAAGAAAAAAGATGGTTCGAAAAAGGATGAATACGCGGAAGTGGATACGAAGAAAGAAGACCAAGGCATGGCGAAAAAAGTAAAAAGTTTATAGTGACATATCACTCCGTAAGAATCCGTAAAGAGACAAAAATGTAATAGAAAGAAAATATAACCCCCGGTAACGAGCCGAAAAAGAAGACAACAGCGAAAAGTAGAAGACAAAGAAAGAAGATGCTGTCGACAAAATGAAGATGAAGAAACAAGACCACGGCGAAGATCCTAAAATGAAGAAAGAAGACAGCGAAGAGTAGAAAATGGCGTCGAAGAGGTGAAGATGAAGAAGGAAGATCCGAAAATGAAGAAAGAAGACAGCGAAGTGTAGAAAATGGCGTCGAAGAGGTGAAGATGAAGAAGGAAGGCCACGACGAAGATCCGAAAATGAAGAAAGGAGACAACGAAGTGTAGAAAATGGCGTCGAAGAGGTGAAGATGAAGAAGGAAGGCCACGGTGAATATCCGAAAATGAAGAAAGAAGACAGCGAAGAGTAGAAAATGGCGTCGAAGAGGTGAAGATGAAGAAAGAAGACCACGACGAAGATCCGAAAATGAAGAAAGGAGACAACGAAGTGTAGAAAATGGCGTCGAAGAGGTGAAGATGAAGAAGGAAGACCACGGTGAATATCCGAAAATGAAGAAAGAAGACAGCGAAGAGTAGAAAATGGCGTCGAAGAGGTGAAGATGAAGAAGGAAGACCACGACGAAGATGCGAAAATGAAGAAAGAAGACAACAACGAAGAGTAGAAAATGCCGTCGAAGAGGTGAAGATGAAGAAGGAAGACCACGACGAAGATGCGAAAATGAAGAAAGAATACAACAACGAAGAATAGAAAATGCCGTCGAAGAGGTGAAGATGAAGAAGGAAGACCACGGCGAAGATCCAAAAATGAAGAAAGAAGACAACAACGAAGAGTAAAAAATGCTGTCGTGGAGGTGAAGAAGATGTCAGCGAAGAGCCGATAATGAAGATGAAAGACAACAGTGAAGAGAAGGAGATAAAGAAAGAAAACAACAACGAAGAGTAGAAGATTAAGAAAGAAGACATCGTCGAGCAAGTGAAGATGAAGATAGAAGACGCCGTGGAAGGGATGAAGATGCCGTCGAAGAGGTGAAGATGAAGAAAGAAGACATCGCCGAAGAAATGCAAATGAAGAAAGAAGACGTCGTGGAAGGGATGAAAGTGAAAATGAAGATGCCGAAGAGGTGAAGACGAAGAAAAAAGATGTCAGTGAAGAGCCAAAAATCAAGAAAAAATAGAACAGCGAAGAGTAGAAGATGAAGAAAAAGACAAAAACGAAGAGTAGAATATTAAAAAAGATGACATCGTCAAAAAGTGAAGATAAAGAAAGAAGACGCCGTGGAAGAAGTGCGGATATAAAAAGAAGACGCCGTGGGAGAAGTGAAGATGAAAAAAGAAGATGCCGTCGAAAAGACAAAAATGAAGAAAAAATACAACAGCGAAAAGTAGAAGATAAAGAAAGGAGACATCATCGAAGAAGTGAAGATGAAGAAAGAAGACGCCGTGGAAGAGGTGAAGAAGATGCCGTCGAAGAGGTGAAGAAGATGCCATCGAAGAGGTGAAGAAAAAAGAAGATGTCGGCGAAGAGCCAAAATTGAAGAAAAAAGACGAAGAGTAGAATATTAAGAACTTCTTTCTTAATATTATTCATTGTCGAAGAAGTGAAGATGTAGAAAGAAGACGCCGTGGAAGGGGTGAAGATGAAATAGAAGATGTCGGCGAAGAAAAGAAGATGAAGAAGGAAGATGTCGGCGAAGAGCCAAAAATGAATGAGAAAAAAACCACATCAAATAGCCAAAAATATAGAAAGACTACAAAAACGAAGCGTAGAAGATGAAGAAAGAAGACCACGGCAAAAAGCCAAAAATGAAGAAGTCGACGGTGAAGAAGAAAATATGAAGAAAGAAAATAACGGCGAAAGTGGTGGCGGTGAAGAAGGTAGAGCATAGCGAAGATGTGAAACTGAAGAAAGAGAGATGGTAAATATAAAGATATTTAAATAATTTTAAAAACGTGTTGATTTATGCAAAACTATAATTTAATTAAAACTTCATTTGGAATATGGTTTATATTCCGATATAAACTCAAAATGCTAACTACTGCAAATATATCTAGCTGATGAAATTATTGATTTGTTATAATAAAAAATTTAAATAATTTTGTTATTTTACACTTACATTTTTCTACTTTAAGATTTATATTGTCCTCAGGTGACGGAAAGAACTCCATGATGACTACTACAGGAAGTGCACGAACGTCATACAAACAATTGAACGAAAACAATTGAACTCTGCGTAATATTGCCCATAGTATTAAATTTTGTTCTTCACATACTAATTGCTTTACCGAGAAACTACCACTAACACCATCTATTGAAATACACCAGAAGTATTATTGGAAAAAATGACAGCTTTAATGTTTAGAATGTAGGTTAGACTATTTTCCATACTAAATAATCCATTTTCAGATGTTTATTTTTACCACTACCACCCCTGAATTAAACTGAATAAAACACAAAAGTCATTCAAATAGGTTAAGCGGTTTTGGAATTTCAGTGACACATCAATTCATGTTATATAAAAAGATAATAATTAAATACAATTATTTAAAATAAAAATATAGATTTTCACTAATCCTGCACATCAAGGGTAAATGAGCTAAAATCTGTTTTGATAGAGGAATGTGAAGCTATCCCCAAGAATCGTATATCAGAATTAGGTTATGGGACACAAAATATTGAAAGTTAGTTTTAAGGCCAAATAAAATTTTTATTATTTAGTTTTTGTTGTTTCGTCATTCATTATTTTTTCATATTTCCTTATTTTCCTTACTCCTCGACATAAATCCGTTATAGCTTTTTAACGTCATCAATTCTGCAAAGTACACCTAAGTCTGTTTTTACACGGTAGATTGGTTCCAGAAGAAGCCGTGTAAAAAAAGACATTGATCTTATACAAAAATGGGTGATTTGTTCCTAATCTCTAAAACCTATTAAAATTAGAGAAAAACAAGAATTTTTAAGAACAAGTTAATTTTATTCATGTTAATTTTATTAAATCAAATATATAATGCTTATTTTCACAAGCATAGTAATTAATGATAAAAAAGATATGCACTCTAATCTTAATAATATAAATTAAGAAATATAAATAAAAGTAATATAAATTAAATGTATGGCAAGTTCAGGAACTAAAAAACTATGTTGTGAACGAAAAGAATAGGTTATTCAATTTTTAAGGTAAAAAATAAAATAAAATAGAATAAGTGATAATCATAAATACAACAACATAAATTTAATTGCTGTCGTCATCAGTTACATATTCAATTTTCAAACCGTGTATATCAAAACCGTGTAAAAACAGACTTAGGTGTAATGATGTTTATTTGAAGATTTTTCCGTCACGCTTCAATATCGCTCACGCTCGTAAATTATAAATAGCTAACAATTAGGTGAAAAATTCACCCGGCGCCTGGTGGTACAGCGATAGATGTTTTGACGGTAGAAATTTAATGAAAAAAAAATTGTTCAAAATATATTTTGTTTTACACATACATTTATCAGAGCGAGCATTGAAGTCGTCGATCAACATAAAGTGTTTATATGCTCAGTGAACATAACGAGACTAAAAATTTACTGAATTATATCGATCATCAAATCTTATAGTTTTAATAAAATGAAGCAAACTGGCCTTGTACAAAAAGTTTCATAAAGTAAATAAATATACAAATAATTTGATGTATCTTTATGGATATATACCATAACATGCTAAAAATATTTTATTCTAATCAGAGAGGGAATTTCTCATTGTATCACAAGAAAATTATGCATCTTGTGGGTGTGTAAATAAATAAATTCTAAATCATAAGAACGTTGGATTGTCCATGGTAATTAACGGAAGTTTTCAGATATGGTAATCAGATTAATGTAATTTCAATACTATAAATAACAATCACTATGACTGCCTAAAACTGCCTGCCAAAAAATCGCATAGCAGTGAGAACCTGCAATATAAAAGATTTTGTATAAATTCCGAGTGTTTTGTTGGTATTGCAAAATAAAAGGCTAAGACTCCGATTCCGTTGTGTATGAAGTAAATTAAATTTAAGTTCAGGACAATACAGCCAAAAAAAAAATATAGCCGTCATTTAACGTTTCTATAATGGCGACTTTTAAGTATTTTTGCCTTATTTCAATGCTCATCATACAACACACCGAGTAAAATAAGTGTATAGATCGTCTTGATATTCTTAAAAGTCATTCTCTCTTATGAAATTTTAATGAAACAGGCGAATAAAATAAATTAAATATTTTTAGTCCATGCACAACGGAATTACGGTGAGATGAATTCAAAAAGCGAAAAATAAAAAGAACCGGTTAAAAACAAAAAAACCTGCTTTGAAAGCACTTGAATTTCAAAGATTAGATAGGGTCCGATAATTCCTGAGGGCATAGAGAAGATGTATTTAGATAGTCCCAATCGAAACGTTAAATGTAAAAAATGTATGAGATTTAACATAAGCTATTATCGCTTAGCTACGAGCGTAATTGTCAAAGCTATACATTTTTTATTAAGTGACGATTGCGATTATAGAATAACATGCTGATAGGGAGACCGGATTTAGATCGGTCTTGAAAATTGTTTTTATTTTACCTTTAATTTTTTTTTAAATCAGCTTGACTATGCGCCTATTATAAATTATTAAACACCAATTCTGTGATTCTGGAACTCCACGAAGTAGAAAGTTAAGAAACGTCATACTATTACAAGATAAGTTTCCCACCGCGCTAATTCATTATTATAGTAGTAATTCTCCAGTACAGTATTTTACTGTAATCCTTTTCACAACTATAGCAATTTCACAATATAAATAATAATACGCAACACCAGTAGTATCCCAAGCCGTACCTTTTAAGGGAAAAAGCTTTGCCCATATGAACCAGATCTTTCGAGAAGAATATTCAAAAGTTAAAAACAAAAAAAAAACAGGCTTTTAGTCGCGTAATGGCGGGGAGCAGTTCGGTGCTGTATATTTTTTTTATGAAATTGGTATAGTTTCATACCAAAAGGATCGTTATACCGTGCAAAATCTGAAAAATACATCATTCAGCGTTAATTAGTGACTTTGTGAGATTATTCAGTGTTTCATTTCCATTCATTCATATATAAGGTAAGTTCATTTTTTTATCATCATCGTTTTATTCCATTCTCATTTGGGTATCATTTCATACTAATCATTATGATATTTTCGTATAATTCAATCATAATCGATTAAATTGCATTCCATTTTCAAAAATTTTCTCGTAAGTCTTTAACAAATTGCGGTGCCTACCATTAGTTGACAAAAACTCCAGGGGCTAACACTAGTATTCCGGACGCATTGCACCGTTATTCCGGAGCCAAAAATAAAAAAATAACTACCCGACGAAATGGACTTCAGTCTTCCCTGTAATAGGAAGAATTTAATTTAAAAAAAAACTGGTAATATGTCAGTCGTTTGTCATTGTCAGGCGGTTCTCAAATGTAAATGCATTGTAGTCGATTCGATTTCATTCCATTATTCCCATTAGAAGTCAGTAAATATACATTGTTTTAGATTTTATTACTAAAACCATAATTTATTAGTAATGTCTTATCAACTATACAGAAATACAACTATTGGAAATACATTGCAAGAAAGTCTTGACGAATTGATACAAGTGCGTTTTATTTTCTGAATTAAAACTAAATTATAATTTATATAACATCTTTAATTGGACTGTTCATTTCAGTATGGTCAAATTACTCCTGCTTTGGCTGTTAAAGTTTTACTACAGTTTGATAAATCCATCAACCAAGCATTATCAAACAAGGTTAAATCAAGACTAACTTTCAAGGCTGGCAAATTAAATACATACAGGCAAGTCTCAATATTAATTCCTAATTTATTTGGTGTATGTTTTTCCTTAAAGTAACTATGATTCTATTAACTGAATACAACTTGCTTTTATTATAATACTGTTTTTTTTTATATTCATTTATGCTAGTTTATTAGACAATTGCATGCTTGAATAATTGTTTGTATAACAAGTACTTTCGTAAATTTAGTACTTCGATTATAAGTAATACATGTAGAACAATAATAAAAGCTCATTGAACAATTGTTGCTCAAATCATAGTATCTTGTATTAAATGTATATTTTGTTTGAACTTTAAAATATTTTAAAATGAAAAGTGTTTAGGAAAACAATCTTATTATAATTTTCAGGTTTTGTGACAATGTTTGGACTTTTATGTTAAATGATGTTGAGTTCCGGGAGGTACAGGAAGTTGCCAAAGTAGATAAAGTTAAAATTGTTGCCTGTGATGGAAAGAGTAAGTATACCATAGTATCCAATTTTTTTAAATTAACTTAGTTGAGTTGGAGTGAATAATAATTTTATTATTATTATTTAATGTTTAAATTGTGCCCTTATATGAAACTTCATGGAAAGGTAAAGTTAAAATATAGAAAACAAACATAACATTTAAAATATGAAAATAATAATATTTATAATACAATTGGTACATACTAACATGATGAAATCAGTTAATAAATTTATTGAGCCTTTATACAATTAAAAACGAATTGTCAATCGGCTTGACAGGTTGAACTTATTCATTTACCTGCTTGTTTCAGATGTTGATGATCGGAGGTAACCACTGGTTAAAGTACTGACTAGATATAATATTATCTCTTGTAGCTCGCAGAAAACCAAGAACTATCAAATATGTTTGATTTTTTAGTTAATTGTTATTTTCACTTTGTAAGTACATTCTAATAAAAAATATTACAACAAAAATATAAATAAATTATTTTAAGTGCTATTTGGGTATTATTTAAATACAATTACTAATGCTGGTTTTGAATAATATGACAGCTGTCTGGTGTAGTCAGTACTCTTGTGTACTTAGCCAGAAGTTCTTGGCTGGAATCTTAGTAGGGGCAGATATTTGTATGATATAAGTATTTATTCGCGAGTCATGGATGTTTGTATGATTATTTTGTACATTTCTGATATTTATATACATTATACTATCTATTTCTCTATTGTCTAGTATCCATAACACAATAGTATCCATATAACATAATGATGCTTGCTTTGGGATAGACAAAAGAAGTGACTGTGAGAAATATTAATAATTTTACAGAATCTAACAGTTTTCTGAATGTGCTGAAGAAAGAAGCGTTGAAAGCTTAAGCGATTCTTTATATTTATTCCAGTATTGAACAATGGAGTTCGTGGAGTTCATAAGTAAAATCTTTTAACAATATGACTACTGATAGAAAAAATTACTAAACTGCTGCTTTTTATGGTAGTTAAATGTTCATTAACAATAGAAGTTTTGCTTATTCCTTATTGCTATGAATTTTTTGTGTGAAACCATTATCAGGTTCAGCTTCATCGAAAGTGCAACTAAAGAGCTGAGAAAATAAAACTATGCAGTCTAGTCATTATTATTTATTTATATAAAAAATTGGCAATATTAAACAATATATACACATAGAAATCAAATCCACCATCAGATCTAGAAATAAGATATCTCCAAATAAAATCTAGTGATGGTTGAACAAAGAAAAATTGTTAAACAATCCAAAATTATACATGTACATACAAGTATAAATAAAAAAATAATATTTTTTACACTGAAATAAATATTTATTATGAATAAAAAAAATATGTAATAGTCTTTATTATGTTCTCAAGTATTAACAATCATAAATTAATTTAGTTACTTATTTGGGTAAAGAAATAAAACTTATTATGGACTGAAATGAATAATATATAGATTTATTAACCATGTCCCAATGATCATGATGCATCATATTATGACCTAGTCTTACAGATATACCATCCATTAAAATTAATAAAGACAATATTGAGACCCGTACATCCTTCCACCAGTAATAATAAAGATGAAATAATTGTATTACTTGAGCCTTTCCCATTGAATGTTTATCTTAACAATTCATTAATATTTGCTATTCCAAAACTAGAATACTTTTACTTTTTTTTGAAAATGGAAGAATTACTGTTAAATTATGTTAATTATTAGTTATATTTTGTTTACATTTTATTCTTAGAAGCAAACCATGCAGAAAAATATTTGACATTAACAGAAACGAGAATTTAAATTTCATACACAAAATATAATAATAAGGAAAACACTTCGTAATAATCGTAATTAACTAATTTAAATACCTTAAATTTTATGGGTGACATTAAATATCAATATTTAGACTGATTTTTTAGTTCATGTTGTGAAATAATGGCCCCAATCCTGTAATGCACGACTTAATTAATTTAAGTTCAGTACTACTCTTTCGGTACAATACAACCAAAAAGACATGACCGGTGACGTCATTTGACGTTTCTAAAATGGCGACCTTTAAGTCAAAATTCTAAATGAATTCGTGTGAAAGAGATGTGAATAACTTAAATTTAATTTTGTCTCTGTACAATGGAATTGGGTCCATTATTATTATTCTTATTTAACCAATTGATTATATAAATGCTAATTTCATTTTTTTTATTTGTTACCGTGTTATCATTATTTTGTTTCAGTTACTGTGTTTTTTATTAGTCTTTAAGGCCTTTGGCCCACCATACATTCTTATATCATGATCATAGTGTATATAAACATTATAGGTTCCAAATATTTTATTTAGGAAATAAAATAAAACAATGCCATTAATGGTTTGTTATAACATACCGTCTGAATGAGCATTTTTTGATATTATCAACCGTTCTGAGACTGGACAGACGAAAAATATTTTGTTTTTCAGAAATTATGTATATAAAATACATATTTTTAAATATTTTACATCAAAGAATCAAAGTTTTTTAAAACAATTTACTTATGTGTAGCGGACAGGGAAGCTTTAGTATTCAATTTTATTATTATTTAGAAATTTACCAATGTCATCGTATATCACAATGGTAATAATTGTAATTGCGATATGAAGATCATTTTTTTGAACATTTATTATTGCGGAGATAATTCTTAACTTAGAAATGAAAACGATCAATAAATATCCCAACATAACACATTAAACTCACCTATCTAAATATAATGTACAGACGATGGCACACCAACTCTTATAGATGCACTTTGAAAACTGAGTAAGTACGAAATCAAAGTCAAACTATTACTCTTGAATTGCTGTCGACTGTACATATTAAAACGTAACAATGAAATATTAAAATTTCCAAGAAAAAAAATTTGAGTCCCCCCAACCGGACGGTTGTTTTCATATAAGACATTCAATCTTAATTCAACTCGTGTGCTATGTTGAATAATTATTGTATCACTTTTACCTTCTAACGGCCGTTGTTTTATTAACCACCTTTAATGTGTTTTCATTTTCATGTTCGACTCGGCAAATTCGAGTGGCATGAACCCTAATAACACAGTATGTAGTATGTCGCACGAGTTGAATTAAGTAAAAATCTATAAAAGTTGAAAACTAGAACCATTTTATCTACACAAGGTGCGTTCTTATGATACTCTTTTCCGTTGATTTATAACCTCAAATTTTGCCATTGAACTTGTTAGGTTTATGTACACAAAAAGTTTATAATTTTCCTAAAATATACTAAAACTATGTAAACTAAATACATCTTCCTTGATAAATGTCAAAGAAACGTCAGAGTACTTGTCAACAATCTAATTTGATGGTTAAAAACATGAAGATACAATTTGAAGCACAAATCAACATTGCTAAATCTTATATGTATTCTACTTATCATTCTTTCATTGTTGTTGCTATAATGTGAATTGATTAATATTGGTATTATTTCAAATATATTGGAATTTTCCTCTACCTTACCTTAACCTTCATAGTCAAAAAATTGCAACATCCCACCTACATGATTTTAGAGTAAAAAGTTGTACCCTCTGAACACCCCCTTAATTATCATTACAAAAGTGTATAGGTTTGAAAACCTACGTTATAAGTTTAGGCGCAGTACGAAGGTGGTGAGGTGAGTTCAGCTAATAAATCAAGTTCTTCTTCCGTGAGTTGATCTCGATGCTTAGCCCAATCATCTTGGTGGGTTCTGCGGAAGTCTGCGAGCGCGGTGCGGATAGTTGCCGGTATTGGGTCTGGGGCGCTAGTGTGCCGGGATAGCTCTGCAAGTACTTCTCCCAGTTTAGGGCCTATGCTGTAGGGACGGGAGGCGAGGTAGGCGCAGAGGCCGAGGACCCCACAGTGCCTCTCCACTAACTGCTTGGCTCGACAGATACGCGTGAGTGTCCGGAGTGTCTGGGCTTCGTTCGGCAATGCTCGGCAGTGCATCAGTCCTGTCAGTAGTTTTGCAGCGGCTTGACGAACCTATGGGTTAAAACATTATTTAATAGCTTTTCAATTTTATCCTGATAGAAAAAAATCACTTTACTTGCATATCTCCGCTATTTTTGGTTGGATAATCGCTGGTGAATGTGTAAGAACATTATGATTATACACAGGACAGATTTAAAAGATAGGACTCTACAACTAAAAGGAAACGATCTGACCATCTTAACTTTTAACCTGCAATTACAGATTTTAATTAATTGTGCTGTTCGCAAAATGCACGGATATAATTTCGCGTGTATATATGAGATAATATTTTCCGATTTCTGTAATCAAAACATATTTCGTCCTATACAGGATTTTGAACTTCATTAGCAACTGGAACGAATGTCATAATAGGAAGATTTTTATTACCGTTTCTTTTGACTGTAAATGTTTTTCGAAGTCTCCATACCTCAAGTCTAGGGTCTCTCATGAGCTGCAGAGCGAACCCTTCTGCCTCGACGGCCCGCGGGGGCTGGTCACACAGCATGGGCAGCCCGTAGAACAGCAGCGGCTGCGCGAACTCCACGCATGCCAGGCGCGCCCACCACGAGCGACCTAACGTGGACATTCGAATCAGGTTAATCCAAACTAGTTTGCGATATGGAAATTTAGGACATGTTGGTATCGTAAAAGTCCTTTAAAAGATAATATCAGTTAAATCGCGGATATTGTATTATTAAGTTCTTAGGTTAGCAACGGTGTTTATCTATCATCTATAAACGGATGGTTTTGCTTACGTATTAATTGTTTTGTATAATAGAAATTTTTTTTTCTTCAGTGATATCTACTGAAAAAAGTAAGCATATCCCACTGTTTGACTTTTGAACGAATAAGAAAACTTTTTTGTCACAATCACACCTATCTTGCCCCAAGGTAAGCACCATTAAGAGCTTGAATTATGGATAAGAGAGTATACCTGCGGCGGAGACGGCGAGGGCCGGCAGCGCTCGGCTGAAGGAGGCCGGGTCGAGGTGCGCGAGCGCGAGGCCGGCGAGGAAGGCGGCGGCGGCGCGCGGCAGCTCGTCGTGCGGCTGCGGGGGCCCGCGCGCCGCCACGGCGCACGCCGTCGTCACCAGCGCCTGGTGCGCCTCCATGCGCCCGTTCACGCCGCGTACTATCACGCCCATGCAGCCGCGGAGCACTGGAAAACCATTGACACTATTCATTTTCGCCCATTCCAATAGCGAAACCTTTAACTTGGCACGGTTTAATGTTACTTAGTATGTCATAAAATAAGAATTTGCTTTCCAAGTTTAACTACCTTTAGAGTAATTAAGACTATGGATGCATTACAGATAAAGGATGTGCATACAGCAAAAGCACAAAAACAACAGTTTTTTGAATTTTTGTCTGTACATGCACAAATCCACAAAAACTGCTTGATGAAATAGAATGAAGTTTTTACCAGAAAATTGCTAGAGGTACTTAAAAATATTGTTAAGTTAAAATTTTCCTGCATTAATATATTTAAGTATTATACTTAAATATATTAATGCAGGAAAATTTTTAGTAAGGATATCTGGCAATAGCTAGTAAAAATAGTTCTATATGTATTACTTACCAGTGGTTAGTAGGTTGACGGCCGCAGCATGGTCCTTGGGCCCGGGGACCGCTGAGTCCCCCGCTAAGCACATAGTCGTGTCCATCTCCTTGACTAGCTTCTTCGTGACCCGTTTGCCGCTTACATTGTCTTCTGAAGACTCTGTCGCCTCAGTGTCACTTTCACTCATCTGTACACACCGTTATAACTGTAAAGTCATTTGACAGCAGCAACCACTTGCATGGTTAAAAGGAAAATCTCCACTACCTTAGGCGTGTCTTCGGTCAAGGACTCATCAGGCGATAGACGCGCGACTTCGACGGTGACGTCGCCTACGTGCGGCGACATTGTCGCGTCTACTGGCTCGGGAGCCGACAGCTGATTATCCGCACCGCTTTGTCCCCCAGATAAAGAAGCCGCTGATGTAACCACTATGGATTTATCATAAAAATTAAAAGAGGCGTTCTTTTAACACTAGATATACCAGCGATTTGAATATATGTCAACAACAAAAATTATATTTGTTACTAATGTATATAAAATAACATTAAGTTTATAAAACGTACTCTCTAATTATAGCTACAAAAGTCATAACATCATTTCTGAAAAAAAAGGTGTAATATAGTAGGAATTTTGAATTGAAATTGCACGACCAGTCTAAATGACTGGTCTGGTAAATCTAGTGTTAAATAGTACACTTCGGTACAAGTGCGAAAAGTATGTCATTACTTCACGAGTCTCGATTTGTTGACCCAAGCCGGTAGCTCCTCCTAATGCTTACTAACAAGCAGTGTAAAGTCATTTCAGTCAGTCTTTCTATATATAAAATTAGGACACACTATAACTTCCTATTGAGACAAAATGTCATATGTATATGACGTAAGCAAATAAATTGACATGATGTCCTAGATCATATTAGACTTATTGATTATAATTAAAAAATGTGTCTTATAGCTTATGAACTGACGAGAGCAGATTAGGTGCAACAGTTTCATTACGAAAGCCGTGAAATGCTGTATGATTATTGTGAAGGCCAAACTGTTTCAGATACAAGAATTTAGATAAATAATTTACATTATTTTCATACCAATATCTCCATTTTCATCATACAATGCTGCAAGCTTTGGCAGTACAGACGCAATGAAATCAGATAAACTAGGCGCTTGTCCTCGCGTGCCTCCGGGGAACACCAGCTCCGTATCGAAAATAGTCATAAGGAGGCTGTAAATAAAAATAAAACCCTTACAATAAATCCGGCACCAGAAACAACTTTTAAGATTTAAACCCTTCTTTGAAAACTTTGGAAAGCTTTGAAAAACATCAGGCCAGCAAGTCGCGACGATGTGCGATTTTCTTAATAAAGTAAAAGATTGAGTCGGTGAAAATCTGAATTGAAATCTTAGAAAGTGAAATTAGACATACCTTCCAACAGACTCGCGCACATTCTGGTAAGGGTGGTTGGTGAAATCGGTCGCTTCCAATCGTTTCAGTAGCTCGGCCGCCAGCGGTGCGATACGCCAGTTTAGTGAACCTAACGCTCCCTGAAAGTTTTTTATTTATGTAATTACTCTATCAGATGTATTCTTTGACTACATTGCTAGCATATGAAACCTAAAATATACTTTTTTCAAAGGTTTCATCAGAACTTTAACTAATCAGCGTTTTCTTTTCGAAATGTTACTTTACACTCTCCGAGCAAATATCACGATAAAGACAAGATTTATGCCAATGTGAAATAAATTTTTATAATGCGTATCAATATTGTAATTATCACCTGTAGCGCGTAAAGCCTCGCACACACTAAAAATGAAGTGTCCCTGTCTGGATGCGTATGCGCATTTGCAGCGGGCGCGCATAGTTCAAGCAAGGAGTTTAGGAATTCACCCGCACGTCGTGGTTCCATCTTGTCAACGCCGGTAGCGACACAAGTGCCCCAGTCCTCCATGGTCTCGGGGGTTACAGCTGTTAGCCCTGAATAACATAATAGTTCAGTTTCACGTACCCGTAATCTGGAGGTGTATTATGAAATCTTATTTCCTTTAAATTTACGGCCTACGTCCAATTTTGTTATGCGATGAACCTTATTTACAGGGCCACCGAGTTCATGGTGTAGCAAAATTATGCAAACAGACTTGTTAAAATATACAGGTCAGTTATTTAGACAGATTATAATGCAATCTAGCCTAATCATTTCGCATTTGTAAAGACATGTTGATTAAAATAAGATCTATGAAGTTTCAATTGACTAATAAGACGTTTCTGAAAGTCATAGTATCCTTTTCCTGATTGTAATAAAGTGAAAGAGCTTCTGCTTGATGACTTAATTTTAGAATTAGCAAACGCCAACAGAATCGAGGCCATTATCGTAAACAGAAGCTTGTGTAAGTCAAATTTAAAACTTCTTTATTTTTTTTATCCCAGTGAACTCATTCACTAGTAAAATGATAATTAACACAGTAACTTAGTCATTCTAAAAGTTTTGCGAGTGAAAGTGCTAGATTGAAATTTATATTCAATGAAGTTTCAAACAGAAGTTCATTTAAAAACTTACCGAGATTATAAAAATATAAAATTTTCGGTGTCGCATTAACTAATTTTTATAATGCATTTTGCTTTTTTAGCGCGACAACCAACTTTCAAATAGTTAATTAGAAACAACAACAGATAAATGAGTAAATAAAATATACCAAAATACTTTGGATAATGTTACATACTTTATTAGAACATACTTTTAAGTTACACAAGTGATCTTACCATTCTTGATAATGTCCATGGCGTCTCTATACATTTTAAGTGCGGGTTCTCTTCGCCAGTAGCGCGGCGACCTCAAAGCTGCGGCGGCGACTTCGGCAGCAAATCGCTGCGGCGCCTCTTGACTATCTGCAGCGCAACGTATTGCGTGCTTTATGTACTTTCCCGCTACATCATGGCCGAATTGGGCGAACAACAGCTATGGAAATAAACAATTGTCATTTATCTGCATCCTTCAGGCCTTCATATACAGAAAATTATATGAGTGGGTAAAACTGGTTGAGGTAATAATGTGCGTTCTAAAACACAGAGTAGTATGATATTACATTGACTAACCCACCCCGATCGTTACCAATGGTAGATTTACAGGTGGTGGTGGTATTTTAAGGTTATTTTATTTCAAGGATTATTTATGTATATATTACTTATATTTTTAGTCAAAACCGGATTAGTTAAATAATTATCTTACCCTGAATATTGAAAAGCGTACTCCACTGAATTTGTCTCTACCCTTCTTTTCCTCGGCTGTGAGAAATCCAACTAACTTGTCCACGTTGTCGTCGTTGGACAAGAACTCGTATAGGTATCGTTCACCTTCTTCCATTTGTTCAGGTCGGAGGTCTGAAGATTGCAGTTGTTGTTTTATTGGTGCTGCCACCTAACGTATAGAAGGAGACCTTTTATTTTGAGCCAATTTACTGAACTGGTTTAGGATTGAAAAATCGAACAATTTGTGGAACCTCTGTCATAAAATAAAGCCTGAATATCTGATTTAAACTTAACAAAATATTATAGGAACTGACCACAAGTTTGCTAGGCCAAGCGTAGAAGCCGTAGTGGGAATTCTTTAACCACGGCTTGTCCCAGTCTTCGTCTGTTTTGGGCACGCTGTCCTTAGCCCAGATGGCCCAATCTAAGTCCTTCCGATAACCTGCAGAACATATTGATTCTTGCAATGCATATACAAATAATTCACAGATTACAGACGAATATGAATAGATTTAAATGGTAATGAGTTAAGATAAGTTTATACCTGGTATATGCTTTTCTGGTTTCTTCACACCAGCAATCTCGTACGGGTCTACAGTAATTTTCTGTATCGGTCTCTTGCGTTGTTTCAGTGCGAAATGCGTTAATCGCAGGGCGGTCCGACGTACCGTTATATTGTCGTGTATTAACGAACGGAGTATCAGTTTCACTGCCGCTGGTGGGTAAGGAGTTTGGAAAGAAGGGCAAAACGCTAGCATTTGCATGGCTAGTTCCAAGCGACGCCATGGGCTAGAATAATTGCAATTAATTATGGACAAGGTAAAAATATAATTATATATATAATGTTAGAAGAATTTCCTATCTCGTGGAGATAATTAAGGGTATGTTTTGTATGTTTGTTGTTTTCTTGTTTGTTAATTGGTTTTTTGTTTATTATCGCAACAGTTACGAATTATTTTGGAACATTACGATAATACCTGTTGGGTATTTTATAGAATCCTCTGCATTTATAATGTTAGTTGTAAACTTGAGAAATAGGGTATTCTTAACGATGATGTTGAGAAAAATATCGCTTAAAATAATGGTCCAAAAACAAAGCATTTTTGACATATAAATTCATATTTTTTAACATACGTTTCAAGATAATGTAGTAAATGAATTTCAATTAGTAAAAAATGAAGAAATAAAACTAAAACACTACAAGCATATTTTGTAATAAATAATATATATTGAATACGGATACGGAATATATTGAATACAATAGAATTACGGAACCTTTTCAGACTTACATATTCGGTGACTCAGCAATAGTAACAATTTCCTCCATAAACTCCTTGTACAAACGCTCAACAGTATTGGATTTTTGAAGTTCAATCTCCACAGCATTTTTTAGGTCTTGAGCAAAGGTAGGGTCACTGAGAAGCTTTTCACCAATAAAATACGAGGCTGCATCTACCGCTGACTGGGACATTGTTAGTCGAGTGTTCAAGGTAGGGAAATTTCTATGTATCGTGTCATTGAATGCTTTCTCTAATCTGTAATAGGAAAAATTAAAAACTGTTACTGTTATACAATTTAAGGCTTCTAAAGCTCAACGGGAAAAGTTACCAAACATAGCCAATGGTGGCTAGCTTCTGGATTTATATGGCACACACATGATGTCTCAAATATTCCTCGCCATGAAAATGGAAGGACATGCCTTGTACTTTTATATTCATGGTTGCGGGTTCGCGCTTACTAAGATGACGCACGCTTCGCTAAGACTTTATCTGCTTTAGGGCGCGCTCTTAATAAGCGACTAGACATACGCCGCAACTACGTGAGCACATCCCTATCCCAGACGGCATAGGGATTGGTATATACAGAATGAAAGATAGACATCCTAATTTCAGTTTTAATGATAATAGAATTAATACAGTGCTCGCTGTTTGACACATATCAAACTTACCTCATTATGGAAGGTTTCTCACTCAATGGCGCTGTCAAAATAGCTGGCCATAGTGTCTTTACTACTTCCCAGTCCTGTTTTGCTACAAGTGGACCAGATCGAGGCCCAAGTATCATAAATAAGGCACCTTTGTGGCGTGCATGCCATTCTTCACCTTCGCCGCCTTTAGCTAGCAACTCGGCCAGTTTGGGTACTAAAGTGCGATAAGAGTATGGGTAGTGGGATAGCATCCAGAAGAGACGAATTTGTGCTAAGATGCGAACCTGTGCAAATATAAAATACAACTAATAGAACTAATTGTACTGCTTTAAAATGATGAAAAGAACTTTGATCCTTAATTTGTTGACATGAGATACTTCAGTATAGGTGTTTATGATTTCGACTGTAATGAGTTCAAGTAAACAATTGTGAATTATTAATATAATTTAAAATTTCAGTCAGACGACGCTTTAGGAATCTAAATACTTTATAAACTGTATAAAACTATTAAAGCAAATTTTGCAGCTTTGTAATTGTGTAGAGATATATTTTTTTATCTCTACTCAAAAATACAATAAGATTTGTGTGTTATAAACATTACATGATGAAAAACTTTATGTGCTTAAATTCAAACTGTGTAATTGCATGATAAATTGGTAACACAGTAATTATAGAGATACTTATGAAAACAGTTCAGCTACGAGTTTCTCCAATCATTAAAGCTTTTACAATCTATCTTGGCAGTAATACTAATTGTGAATAAGTAAAAACCCAAACCGCTTAAAGATACATCCCGCCTCTTTACAATACTTGGATTTAAATTAGGTGCCATCTTTAAAATTTTATTTTTCGCTTTGTAATAAAGCAAATTTTTTTGAAAATCTAAACTTACCGAGCTATAAGTATTGATTGAAAGTTCGTAGAGCGCGTGTAACACTTTCAGAGGCGTAGGCGTTATGCTGGCTTCGCAGACGAGGTCTAACCTCGCCTCATCCTGCAGTCGTACCGCATCGGCAAGCACCGAGCGCATCCGACCAGCACCGCCCCCGTCCCCGCCTGGACCCCCGCGACCCTCTAGCGCCCGATCTAAGGCTCCGTACGAACGAATACGCGATTCTAGCGAGAGGCCCGCGTGGAGAATTTTTATTACCACTACCCGTTCCCATACCTGGTAAAAAAAGAAGTAAATAGTATTAAGGTGTCTGTCCATTATATCGTGGTTTGTTATGACTGTACTGTGACCATATCAGACATGGAAAATACCCATTAAGGTGAATGTCGGTTGTAGAGGGATGTTGTTTTTATAAGAAATATTTAATAAACTTAGCATATTCACATTATAATAACCTCATTTGTATAAGCAAACATAAATAAAATATAAACCTATAAATACATACTACCTAAATATGATATATACTATAATTCAATATATTTCAAATTGTTAATAAATTCTCAATCAGTAACACCATAAATAAGTGAATGTACAACATAGACTTACTTTTACCACTTTTTTGTTGTTTATGGTAAACCATACATTCTTATTATTAACTTACTTGAATGAGCATTTCAAAGCCGCGCGTGTCGTCGGACTTGCTGGCGAGCATGTGCGCTTGCACATCGATCAGAAGCTGTATAAGTGCTGCTCGCATGTTCCCACCATCTAAGGTGACTTGATACCGTACTCCATTCGTGAACGGAATGCTCGTGGCGGGTACTTTGGACTCCATACTGAAATATTATTCTTATTATTTCTTATCTTAATTATATTATTATTGCTATTTTAAATAAGCAATTTTTAACTCTTCCCAGTCCCTCGACGGCTCGAGAGACGGGAGAATACCCCTTGGCAGAGGATGCTAGACGACCGAGGGTCAGGACGACAGAGAGAGAAATTCTGGCGTTATTGAGGAAAACTGCCCACTGGAGCCTCGCAATCATTGGTCCAGCACCCAGCCCCAATCTCTTCAGGTGGTCGCGAAGAGAGGTTGGGACAAGACCATTGGTTGAGATTACGACTGGTATGATCTCAGCGGATGTCACCACCCTCTACGTATCAGTAACCCTGTGTGCCAGGTTCAGATACATGATCTTTTTATCTGATTCGGCTTTCACGAGGTTTTCATCGAACGGAATGGTAATATCCACTAAGAACAAACGCGATTCTACTCGGTCCATCAGCACGATATCAGGCTTGTTAGCCAAAAAAATCCTATCCGTAATGATGGAGCGGTCCCAATATAACCGAGCACGGTCATTTTCGAGCACTGGCTCCGGCAAGTACTTATAAAAAGGTGCCTTTTTACCTATGGAGCGAACTTATAGGATAATTCGAGATAGAGAACTTTGGCTGCTTAGTTATGTCTGTGCAAATATACCGGTATTAGCCAGTAAAGAACTCCTGGAAGTTATATATCTGAGTGACTCTCCGAGCTGGAGACAGGCTCTACATATGTATTGCACAGACAAACCCGTCCGTTTCCCCAAAGAGGTCGCCGAAGCGCAGCCAATGCACGAAACTTTTCCAAGTCTACATGACACTCGTAAAGAGCTTTGAAAAATCTTCCGTGCAACTCCTTCTCCCGCCAGTCGGCCTCTCGTTAAGAGGTATAGAATACTACCAGATTTCGCCTCAGCTCTGTGGCCAAGCAGAGAGGGGTTAGTCCGAGGTGTCTAATTCAGTCTGAGTACATCTAAGCACGCTAAAGGTGTAAAACAGGACAGGCATGACCCAGCCGTTAAATGCCTTGATTTTGGTAACACCTCATGAAGCTGTTCAGCACTCTCGTCAGGCGCCCGGAGGCCCCCGTAACGGACTGTTTCATGACCGCCACCTCCACACACACACACACATATATATAAAAAAGAGAGAGATATATACATATATACGATATAGATATACGATATATATCAGATAATATCGTTCCCTCAATATTATTGTAAAATATTTCTAAAAACTGGATTTTCAAACATTCATCGAAGATTTTCGACTGCAATGAATGCTTAAGAAGACTTTACACAAAAAAGACTTAGTTTTAAATTATAAGCCTTTACTTTAATACTTACAGAGCTACAGGTTCCTCATCAGGTGATGGTAAAAATGCATTGCAAGCTAGCACCGCGTTCATTATATGGAAGCTGCGAAGTTTTCGCTCGCGGCACATATCTCGTTCGCCAGTTATCCAGTGCCGTAACCTCACCACTTCGGGTTTCAGATACCTGTCTACTAGCATCTGAGCGCATTCTGCCTCCTCCTTACAGGGCACATGCCATTTCAAATTTACGTCTTTCATTGTACAACCACGGCCCCATTCCCGGATTGGCAACCACTTCTCGGGAGCTGTTCCATAATCTTTTGGTGAACTGCGATATTCTTTTACGATGATTCGGGAAAATGACACGAGGATATGGCTAAGTACTTCGCATGCGCGTAATAAAGCGTAATTAGAATGCAATTTCAACGCCTTATCCAAGACAGGCAAAATATGTGGCATATATTTTAATAAAACATAGCCGTCGCAGTCGACTATATGCAACAACAAAACTAATCTGTAAACCAAATCTCGCGGTGGATTCTCTTCGCGTAGAGCTTCGGGTGTGGATAATAATTGGTTTAATTCCTCACACAATTTAGGCAAGAATGCTGCTAATGTAGTTTCTGGATCGACGCGAGCAAATATACGCAATAAACCCCCAACTATACTACCCGAGACGTTCGTTTCAAAAGTAGATTGAGTCGCAAACGTCATGAATTTCCGTAGCGCTTCTTTGAAAATCTTTGGAGAACACTGCATAAGAACCGCCGTCCCAGCCGATTGTATGACAGTCTCGATTACTATATCCGTTTTACTTTTAACTAAGTCAGATTCTTTAGTGTCAAGTCGTACGTGCTCTAAAACACTAGATTCGATTACAACGAACAGTCTATCTAAAAAGACTAGAACAAAGTCTTCAAATTGTGCAGTAGACGCGCAAGTCAATAACTCTTCTTCTGTTAAATCTGGCCAATGTTCATGTGCCGAACTGCAATCTATTATTGGGACCATCCAACAGATTACCAATATGAAATGCAACGTGACTAAAGTCTTTTTGATGTCGTTAGGGTCTAGACCTGGGAGCACAGCCATTAAGAGCGGAATCACGTGCGTTGGTCCTTCAGGGTAGTCTGCCTCTGCACCTCTTAACATTGCTCTTGCGACAGCTGTTACTGCAGACATTGACGCCGTCACTCTATGGGGTTCTGTTAGAGAAGTTAATGAAGATCGCAGTCTATCTAACAAGGGCGGGACCACTATAGCGGGTCTAATAGTAGCTAGATTTTGTAATGCAATTGACACGTCAAGCCCGCAGCCACGGCTATAAACTGCTTGCAAAGTAGGTCCCAGAAGAATATTCACAAATTCCGTGATGTCTTCCTCTCTTAGTTTATAAGATTCCGGAGTTTGGTTTTCCCAGCTATCTTTGAATCGTTTTTCGCGTTCTCGTCGAACTCTGTAAAAATATATTGTGAATTATAATTTGTGATGCCAGAAGTCCCTGTCCTGATAAAACATAATATATTAGTGGTTTGTAGATAAATATGTAGAAGAGAACAAATAATACCTGTTCAAAAATTCTTTTGCAAGTTTTCTGAGTAAATCTCTCAGCTTGTAAGACCAACGACCAGAATTTGCGCTGTGTAAATAGCTTTCTACACCGGCCAAGAAACTGCGGAGATGTTTTAACACTACACCGTCTGGGCATATACTCCATACGATCCAAGACGCTACGTGCTTCATATCTGAAATATTACAAGATAAAAAAATTTGTAAAATAAGATTATTTTTTGCACAACACTATATTATAAGTGGACCATACCAAGGGAATGATTTCTGGAAATCTGCATATCTTTGTAGCTCACTGGCAAGTTTAAAGCATGCAGGAAGCGCGTAAATAGTTTAGGAACATGTGGTGCCCAATCAATTGCACCTGGATTACGTTTAGCCAGTCCCGCAAATAATATTGTTAGTTCCTGTAAGAAAAGAGATTATTATTAACACTATTCATAGTGAACTTATTAAAAGAAAAAAAAGTGTAAACATTCACGTCCAAAAGGATGTATACATTCAAAGCTTAAAAAATATGTATGCAATACCTTATTTCTACTATATTACAGCCCGTCTTTACATAATTTGGACTTTTGACTGTGTACATCTTTTCAAACGTGACCAAATTCAATAAAACTTACAGATACACCACTTTGTGAATTATAACAAGTATCCCAAAGCTCCATTATTGTATCAAACCACAGTTCATGGCCCTGAGCAGCATGTTTAGGTGGCAGTGCTAGCGGTAGGAAGACCACAAACTGGGACATAATATTCGAATCAGACGACCAAGGGTATATTTGAGGTAGAAACTCATCAAGGATTTCTTTTGTTGCCGTCACTGGGAAGTAACTGGAAAAACATGATGCTGAATATTTATATAATGTTGTCCATTAATTCGATTGAATTTGTTTTTTTTTACTTACGGCCTTGCGCATTTCACCATAAACATATACGAGAGCTCCAAGGACCTGAAATTTTGGAAGACATTAATTTTCTTTTACATTTATAGGGAAGGATCACATGCAACCCCTACCACCAATCAGCTCGTGAGATGAGAAAAACTTTACGAGGTCAGATAAAAATGAGACGTGAGGATAACCTACTTCCACCAATGTTTAAGCGTAACCCAGATGGTTAAAATTTATTACGTGGGCAACTCGTTTTCATCGCGTTCTGCTAGGCCAAATATGTCAAGGGCGTCATCAAGGCCATATCCGGAGAGGAATTTGCGTACCATAGTGAGCATGATATCGTCTCTTTGCTTGCCAGAACGTTTTGGCCTAAACACACATGGTGAATTATTTACATTCTATAAGGAGTCTAAAAGTTTTTAAAATTATTAACCATATATTAATTTAAAATAATGTTTGGCACTCATTAAACACAACATAAGTCTCCTCATTTCCTATTCTTATTGTTATAATTCATAGGTTGAATTTCTTGGCTACATGCCTGACAAGACGCATATCATAATTTTTCATATCATTAACCACAAATGGTTTATGTGGGAGCAATTTGTAATCAATGTTCTAACAACGGCTATAAAAGTACTACATCTCTAGTCAGATCCCATTACAATTAATTTAAGAATTTCATTCCATCAACTTTTTATCAATTCAATTATATTTCATTATATTTTATATAAAAAATGTTTTCATCTAAAAGTTAAGACTTAAACAGTTTTCCCAAATAATCTGACATCTTAAATTATAACTCACGAGAGGTAATGGTAAAGTCCAACTTCTGTGGCACTGCTATCAAATATCTTTTTTCCAATTTCGTATAGAGGGCGCCAGGGTAGTGTCAAGTCCTCTGGTGAAATAAAATCTCTTTTCCTGAAAATAATTTATGGGTAAGTATATTTATAAATATTTACTAGTTTTATTAATAAGCATTATTAATAATAAGTTACATTACACTTATATAATTGAAATATTATTTAAATTAAAATTCTTAATATCTTTCTTTGAAAAAAATATCTTAGATAAGTGGTAATTATTACAAGTACTACAACTATCTTTGCTATACAATAAAGAACGAATGAAAAAATCTGTAATTATGTCCAAAATATGTACCTACAAAAGGAATATCTCCACTTATTTCCTTAAAAAGAATCAAGCTAATAAATTTTGTCCACAACATACTATGTATTATTTTTTCAAAGAATTAAAATAGATTAATTATTATAGTATTTTGGACTGGTGTGTTGACATGAGACTTGAGCTTAGCTGCTGAACTTAATGGATAGATACTGGTGAATATCCTTAACTCTATTTAATAAGACGAGTCATGTGAATTGTTGCTTGTCCATGTGGTTTTTCATTAATGCAACAGTTGTGCCAATAGACTTGTAAAGTGTTTGTGTGAACTTTAAAGCTGAATTGTTTCAGTGTTAGATAGGCTTGCATGGCAAGTTGCACACAGAGTACACAAGAATGTATTGATGTTACAGTAAGGCCAATGCACTCTGCTTTTGCAAATACAACTGGCTACACTCAATAATAAAATTACTTACTTTGTGAGCATAAGGAAGAGGGTTGCAAATTTATGTATTTTGCATGGTTCCAAATCAGGTATCAGTACCAATTCATAAGCTAGCTTTATAAAAGCTATATGGTCTTCCTTTCCGAATTTCAGCCCATACATTTTTAAGTATCTGTAAAAAGAATGAGTCATTCAAATTCATGGTTTTTATACTAGCATACTTAATTAGATATGGCTTAGTCATCTTAAAGATTTTGCATACTAAAAAGACTGTTCCTCACACAAGAAACATTAATGCTAATTCTGTAGCACATTATCCAAATTTAAATTAGGTTCAATGACCTCTTTCAATTTAATTTTATAAGGAAAGGGATAAAATGTAATATCATAGTGAAATATTAAATTTTAAGGTGTAATAATCTTGGTATAATGAATAAAAATCTTGTAACTACACATCTGATATGATAATGACATGCAGCCTAAATGTATTTCAAGATTCTATGGACTTGTCATGTGTTTATTTTTAGAGAACTTGAATGAAAGGGAAGTAGTGAACTTAAATAGAATTGGCACCATTGTGGTATTAGCATAGAACAACTATATAATGATGATGAGTAAATGTGCATAATTATCTGTTGCAGAGGCATTGCTAACACAAAACCACCAAGCTACAAATATGTGTTAAGCAAACATAATTTTACATTTTATGTAAAATATTATCTAAGCATACTTTTATTCATAAGTAAGCCCTTAAAAAGTTAAGCATAACTCTATCTCAGTTGATGTTGTTTTGGTTGAATTTTGAATTTTTATGTTTTTTTTTAATGTGTAACACACATTAAAAAATATGAATAATAATAATTTTGAATGCAAGTGTTTTTACCATTGTACCTTACAATATAACTTGTTTCAAGACTAAGTGTGGGAAAAACAAAGGTAGATTTAATAAGCAAGATCTAAAAGAAGGTAGAAATGAAGGATTTTTCTTTAAGGAACTTTAGTGAATTAAAAATAATTAATAATAAGTTCAATTTTTCCATATGCTTGAAACCATAAAATGTTTTCTGTCAAAAAAATCAGAAATAAGGAACAAGATTAATTTTGCAAAAATTATAAGCAGATACTTCCTAAATCCAACTAAATGCCTTATCGTTATAATAATACTGCATTAATGACTTGGTATAAGAAATTGTAGTTACATAGAGCTTAGAGACCAGGTGTCATTATCAGGAAGTTCTGGGTGGCTGCCAGACAATTTCAAACACTGAAAATATTGCCAAAGGTTAACCACACCATAGAGAACGATTGAAAATATGTTTTTAAACTTTATTTTAATGACTGAATTCAAATTTATAATTTGAATGATAATATTGTAAAACTTTGACAAAATGTTTGAATAATGAATATGTAAATTGATTATAGATATGTTAATCACTTCATGTGTGTGTTATTGATAACTGTTCAGTTTAATATTTGTTATGGGAGAAAATATACATTTTTTACAATTTTCTACTCTTATTATGTATAAAAGTAGAGTATTGAAAGAGATACACATTATTATTTAAAATAACCTTTGGCCTCAAAACAAGGTAAGGAATAATTAATTATTTGTGAAGTACCCACATATCAGACATAAGATGTTCTATAGTGTGTGAGGGCTGGTCCTTATGTGGTGAAAATTAGTACAACAAACTCAAGATCAAATCAAGAAAGAAAAGATAATGGAAGCATAATTTTTCTCTGTCTTTCAAATTCAACAATAAAGACAAGTTCCAATCTGTTATTGATACTTTGCGATTACAACAGCATTTTCTATTTAAGTACATTTGTATATACCATAGTTATACTAAATTTCAAATTATCTTGCAGATAATTTAGAAAGAAATAATTAGTTAAAGTAGGTAGGTAGATACAATGATTTTACATTAAAGTTGGTTCATATAATACTGAGATGAGTAAATTATTAGTTTACCTATAAAAATTATTACTGGCAATAATCTTGTAGTTTGAAATTAAATAATAGGGTGGGTTTAAAATAAGAAATTTAGAATACATGTTGCTATGATTATAATAAGAAATAAGGTTTTACTTCATCAGCCTTGAGGACCACACTCCACATGCAGGTTTCATCTCACGCAGCATCACAGCCTTTGCTAGGTTGGTCTTCACCTGCTCCAGAAAGTTGGTAGACTCAGCATCTAGTTCATTAGCATAGGGCAGTAAGTGGTTAGCGAGGATCTCCTTCTGCGGTTTAAACCCCAGAGCCTTCACTCGCTCTGGGGTTGTCACCAAATCTTCAAACTCATCCTCGAGAAACATTTTGATGGTTTTTACACCTCTTATTAATACAAATAAAAATAAATGCACAGTTTAACCAATGTCCTTTATCACTGATGGACACATGAGCACAGTTATGTATTATACGGTAGTTCGCGGTCGCGTTTTACAGCTATTGTTCCCTCACTAACAGATCAACATTGAATTTGTACAAGTCATTGAATATTTTATGAAATTCTGAATCGGTCCAATGACAGCTCCGATTCAAGAATTTTTGACGTTTAATATTATAATAAACTTTTTTTTATTTTTTTTTGTTAAATTTCACCCTATTAAAGAGAAAGCAAAGGAAACTAAACTATAGAGAGCTTTGTCTTACGTAGTTTTTCTTCATTAATGGCTCCGGGATACTAGTATATCGTATACCTTTGCCCCATGGAGATTTGACGACTAATGGTACTCCCTAATATTTACTTAATGTCTTATGAGAAAATTTGTTAAAATGTAATTCAATCTAAGCGATCATGATAGAATGATATGAAAATGGAATATTACGTTAATAATAAGCAACTAGTATAGTTAAATAATAAGCAAATAAGAATGAAACGATAACAATGTTGTTAAATAAATATTATTATTCTAAAAATTAAAAAATGGAAACGAAACAAAAAAAATTAACGTAAGTCATTATTTCTTTATCGTAAACTGCTCCCTATTATAGGAGCTTTACTAAAGGGGTTTTTACGAGGGCTTACTAAAGAATACGAGCCCAAACAGCCATGACTCATATAGTTATTTCTGAATATCTGGTGAAACCAAGTGTAGCAATCAATATGCGATACATCGATTATTCTGGGAAATGAGATTCTGTTGAAAAGATTCTGGGGTCCGAAATTCAGGGATTAGAGTCGTAACCAATAAAATAAACCCTACCCAACCGACGCTACTAAAATGGCCAACAACTCTCCTTAACCTTTTTTCAAAAAGGCTTAAATTATGAGGTTTTGTTGGCTTAATGTTAAATTTGGGGGAGATAGTATGTGGGTAGCATAAATGAATATAATAAAAGTAGAAAAAAAATTTGCAATTTATTCTAATTATAACAAATAAATCATAGGAGATCTTGAAATACCACTACATCACATTTCATTTCATTTTATTTTCATTTCTCATTAGATACTCAACAGAAAATTTTTTAAGAACAATTACTACTTAAAAAAGTTATTGGCTCTGATCTATAATAATAAAATCCACTTCAGTTTATAACATTCTCTCATTATGTACAGGATATGTATTTATAAGGTCGAAAATTTAAAAATCTTTCCAAATTTCATGATACGACATCTGTCCTTATTTAATTGAAATAATGAGAGAACGAGATATACTGAAACACCCATTCCTAAAAATGTGGTTTTAAAAAAGTGGAAATTGAATAATTGGGACCTTTCAGGCTTTCACACATTATTTCAACAATATGGTACCAACTTAAACATTTAGCAAAACTGAGTTAATGACTAGTTTTATACCATTCTAAGATACAAAAAAATATTATTTTTAAGAGTTCACTTAAAAGCTGTTTGCTTACTACACCGTTACATTGCATACATGCAACTTTTTAGTTTAATATTATGGATTAAGTTCATAATGGTCGATTGGTCGTCTCGTGATAATCAAACCCTTAAAACAATTTTAATTTTAGAAGTAGCTCAAAAGCAGCACCAACTTTCAAATTGAGCTGATATTTTGATAGCAATATTTATGGATAGTAAAAACATGTGGTATTTGAATGAAGCTTTTAACCTGCTTAAACATATGAAGTTTCATATACTACGTACTTCTAATTTATAAACAACGTTTTTAACATTTTGCAACAAATATGAGGTATTTAAATTGCTCTAAGGCATAATTGTATTGCTTATTAATAATTTGTTTTCAACCCCACTTCTATTATAATTAATACTATTTCAGCTTGACATACAAACTAACACTACTTTCAGATAATAAAGAACTATGTATCTTCTGTCGAGCTCAGAAGTAGATTAATTCTTTAGTATATTTGCCAAACCAGGTATTGCGTTAATAACAATTATACTAGAAAAATAGAGTGACATGGTACTTCGACATTCATCTATTTCTGAGCTCGACTGCATTGAGTGTTTATATAAAAGTTTAAAGTAAATATTCCTTACAGATTTATATACACACGACTGTATTTTGTGGTAGAAGCGTTTTTGATGTTCAATTGTTATACTTGATCTTTTTGTATTTGTATTTTAAGATACTAAAACTCATATATTTCGAGTTTTAGTATCTTAAAATAACTTAAACATTCATAAAATATTGGCGAGATATTTAAATCATAGGCTCTAGGCGTTTTATGGTCGGATTCAATGTTCTATCGTCTGACAGGAGATAGCCAACTAAACTTATGTTTCTTAACATTATGTATTGTAAATTAACTGAAAAGAAAAGGGGTTGCTAGGTAGATAAGCTGTAGTAAACTTATTTACAGTAGATAAAATATTATAGGTAGAAATTGGCTGAAAAAAATCTTAATTTACGATGACGTCTACATTCACTTACAATCAATGAGGCAATGACGTCATAACAATCAATGAATTTGTGTCACAAATGAATCAAGGCAGCTACGTCAAATTTGGACGTTGACCGAATTATATCATATTTATTTTTTGCGGCTGAAACAATGTATTTCAAAACAGTGTAACTTATTTAAACCCACAATATAAATAATATACGACGAATTATTCAATTCTAATAACGAATTTACTTATATCTGTAAAAGCCGGTAGATTATCGAAAGTGGGTGTACAGGATTATAAGTGGTTGTGCCCATGTAATTTATTTGTTATTGCGATTTTTGCGTTAAGATAAATTTGGTTATTATTGTATACACTGATAACTGGACCAGCTGGTTCGTAGTAGGCGAATTAAAAAGTAAAAAACTATAATAACAAATTTGCTAACGGAATGTTTCTTTTTCTTATAGTAATTTAAAAAAATATGTTATTGTTAATATATGTGTTTTTTTATTGAATTAATGTATGTTATTTTATGATGTATATTTTTATTATAAGAAACATAAGTTATGCATATAATAATTATTTTAATGAACATTATGTCGTTATATGTACATTTTTAGGGACATTAAAGTTTAAATCAGTAAATAATACTAAAATCATACCAAAAAAGCTTGATATTATTTTTACGTATTATTTAATTTCAGTATATAGTAACAAACCAACAATGAAAATACTTTAAAAACAGCATGGTACAAAGGCACTTTTTTCTAATTCATAATATCTGCATATTATTACAATATAACATATCACTACAGTATAGTATCTTGTGTATATGTAATTTACTGATCGCTATTGCTATAGATATTGAGCTTGATTCGGAAGTACACTGTGTAAATCGGAAACGACAACAATCGTAATATCAAATACACGTTTAATTTCACGCGAAATTTAAAAACAATTATTCAATTTTCTATAATAAAAAAGTCTTAAACTACAACATGCCTTCTTAAATTGTCTAGGGATTGTGCTGTCTTTTTGTGAACATAATTAAAGTACGAATTGTCCAACACTTAAGTTTAGAAAGTGTGTACTTCCGATCATGGCTGAGTGTAATAATAAAAATAAAAGCTCATCACTATTACCAGGTCATAAATTTCATTATTCAGCAATTATACGTTCAAAGAACACCGCCAGCATACAATTTTTTAATTTAACTACTGGGTAGGATTCACCTTAATCTTCGAGCCATTAAGCAGATCTTTGTTTTTAGGTGTGAAGGGATGGGATAACATCAACGCCTTATGGTGTTTATACCTACTAAGAGATGGGTACGGACCAACTCCCTTATTGTCATGGCATTGTCATATACCTCGAAGATGTTAATTTAAGAAGCATTGCACACTAAATATAAATAGTAATAATTGATACTTAGTTTAAAGAATAATGGCTTCCTTTTGCGTAGTATAGAGACTGGCAGCAAAAACAATGTCCCTCTTAATAGCTGTTGAGGCTTCCATCATCTTCGCCTGAAGCTTTGGATCGCCAACTGCCACTGCAGCGTCTTTTACGTCAATTAGAAGCTGGTAATTAGAAAATACCGATTCATAATAATATTTCTCACACTCACACCTATTATCTATCCAATAAGAGCTTGTGTTTTGGATATAAAATAACGGACCAATATTGACAATAAAAAAATTATTAAATAAAAATACATACGAGTACAAAGATTTTAAAAGGAATATAAGGCTTTAGAGTTTTATTAGTGAAATTAAAAAATAATATTTCAACTCTTTACTCAAGGTTTTCTGCTTTTGACTTATGAAAAAGATGAATGTATCCTGCGGGATTATCCCGCAGGAACAGATAGGTAAAGAACATCCATTTTCTTAATTGAGAATTGCCAAAATAAGCGCTTTTATAAAAAAAGTACGCATAGAAATCAGACTCCATAAACCTACGAGAAACTGAAATTACTTAATTAAGTTCCAAACATTAACATTAAAAAGAAATAAATAAATAAATTTCCAGATTTTTTTTTTACATAATTACCTAGGTTTTAATGCAGCTTTATGTATATCTTTGGCAATGTATTGAAAAACTGCCAATTTTTGGTAATCCTGGTTAAAATACTCGTTATTCAGTGTATTCAGACACGGTGTTTGATGTAGGATTAGTTAAATAAAATGGCGCGATTGGGAAAGGCAAGCTATTTTTGAGCAGACCTAATAGATATTTATAGAATTCAATCAATACTCCGTGTCTTGTTTTTACCTTTTTTATTTAGGATAAAAGGAACAAAGATTAAGTAGTGCAAAGTTGTATGGTAGATAACTCAAACATAAAAAAATAACTTAATAAGTGTGAGAACGAATGCAGGGGATTACTCTGATTTTTACAAAAAAGGTCAATAGTGCGACTGATAAACTTAATTATGAGCAAATATTGCCATTAATATCTCACCTCGTGAAGCTGCTGTATACACCTCACAATGATGCCCTCCTGAACGTCAGTGAGGTCCATTATCTCCGCGAAAGGCTTCTCCAGAGCCCACTCGTATACCACCCTCACGAGACCGAAATTCAGTCTCTCAGCTTGGCCTTCGAATTGATTCACCTACACAATCAATTACAGTTGAAATATTTATCAGTAACTTATTTTCATAGGATATTTCAAATTAAGTATAGTTTATAGATATAAACTTTTTCTTGTTTCACTATATATATGTAGCAAAATAACAGATCTGTCAAATAACCCAAGTTGATAGAAATCATATAACAATTACATCTGCATTTACGTACATTCATGTTTTGATAAATAAAAATATCTTTATCTTTAAATATAGAAGGTTTTGGCCCTTATTAATGAAATAAAATCTTAATAATGAAAAATAAATACATCTTTAATATTGACAAATCATTTATCTAGTGTTATTTAAGTGGTAGTGTGTAGTGTCATTAAAATTAGATGATAATTTACCACCTCTGTCGGCTAGTGATCGAGACCACCTTAAGCCTTAAGTCTGGAGGTGCGGGGTTGAATTGCCAGTGGGAGCACAAATTTTCTCGGTAAATAATAATAATTATTTTGTTGGGTTTTGTAATTGCAAGTTGGGTTTTTTTAGTCCTTCTGGTAGCTAGTACCACCGTTTGTTACCACAACAAAAATGTTAACAGCATTGTATATTCTGGCAGTTCTGGTTTAGAAATCCGGGTGAAGCTTACATCCACCTTCAGCCTTATGAGCATTTACCACCAGGTGTGAAGAAGGCCAAAAGCTACACCGTTTAGCATAAAAAACTAACCATATACTTCGCTTCGATCTTAGTAAGCTCGTCGTCAATAGCTTCGATTGCCTTTACTCCTTCGCTCAGTTTGTCCGTAAGCTGTGGCTCGACCTGGGTGCGCGCTTGGAACACGAAACAGCTGAGCAGCGCCGCTATTTCCGCCGGGCTCTTGTCAGTGAACACATTGCGGAATACTAACTCCGATATTATCAACTCGTTTGTACCCATTCCACACGCCACTCGACCTTTTATATTGAAGATTATAATTTGACATGTATATTGTCATTCTGAGTATAAATGATGATAAGTGGTTATTTAAATAATAATAATTCTTAAACTCACATCTATTATTTAGCCTAAAGTAAGCGTAATCAAGAGCTTTGTTATAGAAACTTCACAACGGTGATAACTTCCTGTCTTGGCAAATGTTTGTGTGATAAACATGCATATTTGTTCACAGGGTATGGTTTTTGTAATATTTATGTATGTATATTTTTAATCAAATCTAATATTAAAATAAGAACACCCAATAATTAATAGGTTTGTATGTTTGCTTATGTTTGTTGTTTTCCGATACCTAGTATCTATACGTATATATACATAAAAGACCGTAATGATGCTGACTTTGGGTTAGAAAACTAGACTACAAATGTTACATTTTGATATAAACTTCTCACCTTTCAATATAACACTGTCATGTTCATCGATATAGTTTAACTCTTTGAGTACTAGCAGTCTCCTCTGGTAGTCTGGATACAATGCTAAGTTCTCGAAGGACAGCAGCCTTTTGTACTTGTCGCGCTTGCGCTCAGTCTGCTTACGTTCGTAAACTATACCGAATTCTGATTTGAAATTCGCTATATCTGTATTTTTCTTCAGTGATTGTAGTTCACTCTAAAAACAAAGATTTAGATGATATAGCTGATATGTTTCAAGAGAGACAAAACTAATAGAAAATCTGATATGTATATCTTCTGAAATTTGATTAGTTTTATTTTTTTGATATTTGGACTCTTACTATACTCTTATTATAGTATACTTTTTTAGACTATAAAAGTACACTGCAAAGGAAAAAGTAAATGATTTAAAAGAGTTTAGTGTGCTTTATCGTAGATCTATTGAATTGTTAATTCAAAGTAAGTACAGAAAATTTGCTACGTAATTACAAAGAGGTACTATCCTAACACAAACACTTTCGTTTTAGTTTTCAACCTTAATTTCAAAATTTAGATCAAATCGGTAAAGCAAGAGCACAAGTACAATATAACTACAGAACATTTATAGTAACACGATGATAATTTTGTCAAGATAACGACATCTTACATCAAAAACATTGCTTCAATCAAAACACTTTGAAATCCACAAATAATCGTAAAAAATTAAAAAGTATTTAATTTCTTAAATTTTTTACGCATTTTCAATGTCGAGAAATTGTTTAGGGAAACTTCCAAATTCCTACTCTGGAGCGTTTCCAAAAGGTTAGTCATTTTTAACCTTTCATCCTTTACTAGCCCATGAATTACGTAACTAACCGTAAGTGGGTAGTTAGGTAAGTCAAAAATAAATAATATAAAAACTACATACCATACATCGATTCATCTTATCGAGCGACTGCAATATTTCGCCTGTAGAGATGGCGAGTGACTGTGTGAGACTGATATTTTCTAAGGTAGTCGCGCCTGTTTTCACCGCATGTGATATACGTGACAATTCCTGCACCGCTGCCATGCAAGTAGAGCCTACCGGGGCATCTTTAAACCTTAAAAAAAAATTATGTGAAGTGTTATGTCAGTGCAGTCCCGCAATTGTGTACAGCATATAAGATAAGATAATTATTATTTACATAAGTTTAATAACGTTACGGTGTGAGGAGAGGGTGTAACAATTAGGCACCGTTTCACGTCACTTTATTTGTTAATTGAAAGTAATTTAGTAAAGGCACAAAAAGTGCCTTAAATGCAAATGGAATTTCAAATAGGTTAGATTCTAATTTATTACACAATGGGAAACGGAGAAACGTCTCCGTCGACGGCCAACAGTATAATAAATAATTTGAGAGATAAAACGGAAACAATGAAAAATATGTCAAGATTTTGAATTTAAATGATTGATGGTTTTAAAATATTGCCAGTAAAATTAAATGGTGGAAGGAGTTGCTATAACACCCGGTGTTATAGTACCACGTTACAACGAAACCTATAAAAACCAAATCAATAATTCATTCTTAGTCACATACATTTAAAGGTAAAATACAGTCTAAATTTGTTTATTCATTGATCGTGATTAGTTGTCGTGTTTGATAACTTTTGTCAGATAATCATATGTTTTACTGAGAAATTAAGTGTATATAGATTTTATGGATGTCTTTATATTCAACATAAAATTAATTTCAAATGAATAGGAATGGACGTGGTATAAATTGTAGGTCTACAACCTAGTATTATGTGATAGCTCTTAGATATTGAATTAGTTGTTGATAAAAATACTAGTTTACACACCTAGGCATTTGCCGTTTCTCCCAATCTTGAATTATTATATTTGTATCGATTTTCAGATTTATTTTAGTTACAGCCACTATGTTCTTAGGCGCTATACAAAGAATTGTGTGGTCTAATGTACTTTCTTCAGTTCCTATAAAACAAAGACTGAATAAACCATTTTCAAATAAAATAAAAATATAAAGCAGACAAACCAAATTCTTGTAGAATTTATATCTGTGTATAGGAAAAGTAAGATCAGAAGGTAAACGTAAAAAAATGAGGTTTACGAATGCTCCATTATAAAATAGTAGCTGCTTAAAAAAATATATGCTTGTCCCAACACATATAGGTGAGAGAGAATTCATTAAGTTTCAAAATTTGGATTGAGTGTGTCTTCGAAAATTTACGGTAAATATGGCAATAAGTATCACCAAAGCCTAAGAGCCAGTTTGTAAAATCACGCAATAGATACATACCCACGCCATCGTACATGAAGGAGAAACTGAGCATCCTATACCAATTGTCGTCCACCTCAAAGTTGTATTTATTAGGATCTTGTTCTGCTGTATTTAACACTAAAACTTTATGTGGAGTTTGTCGGGGTCCTGAAAATAATTTATAATGATGTTTTATTCTAAAAATACTAATTTGTTTGGAGTTAGTATCCTGGATGATACTATTGAGCACTGTTTATATATAAATAAATTAAGACATTCTGTTTGTAAAATACCAAACAAACTTGGAGTGTGGGCCTTGTACGCGCCACAGTTGACTCTAAATAGATAGCAATATGTAAATAGATTACAGTATGTAGATGACATATAAATTGATAATAACGAGGACTGACCATTTCCATTCAGATAAATTCCCAGCTGATTTATATAAGGACCCGCTGACACCACCAGAATCTTTCCAGGGATCATTTCCTTCATTACTTTCGACTGACTCAATAATATCGGCATTATTTCGTTCAGCACGTCTATGTATGCAGCGGCAGTATCATAAAAGGTCGCCAATGGTGTCAAATGTGAAGGCAGTGGCGTACTACACTTCTCCGAGTATTCTTTCTCGGCTAATTCAAGCTGTTTCCTATAGTTATCTGCTTGTATAATCTGATTGAACTCCCGGAATGAGCGTTGCATCATACCCTCCACGGAAACTGTGGCTGCACTGAAATATTATACAGTTTAATAGGCGAATCTCAGATATAATATGTTATTTGTTTGTTAAAATAGAAGTTGGAATGCAAAAATAGAACAAACAATTATATCAAAAATAATATGATTGAATACCGTAATAAGCTCAATATCATTGCGTATGTAAGTCTGAATTGAGATGACAATTTCTGTGGAATTCCCATCATCATGCCTTTCAGGGTCACCAGATCGGGCACGCCATCTTTACACAATATTATAACTGTCCCAGTGTCGTCCAAACCTGGAATGAATAAACATACATTTATTAATAAACTGGGCACACCATAACCAATAACTCACCATTGTAAGCATCACGATTGTCCTTTTTGTAATCATGATTACCGAACGACACATACTGCAGTAGTAATTTAATTATAAAATTAGGCCCATAGTAGGTATTTTATTATTTGACTGCGGCTAAGGAAAGAGTAGGATTCTAATCTTCAATAATATACGGAAAATAATATTTTTTTTAATAGTAAGCGATGAATGTAATCTATAGTCGCTTTCAATAGGATGCAGTACAGCTCATACTTCGCTCCACATTTATTTTAAAACAAGAGAGAGTGTAAGAAAAAGGTATCAGCTAAATATTGTTCGCTATTCGAATGGGGATATGGGGATTCATAATATTTCGAATAAAACTATTAAAACGAGATAAAGTATATTTTCACTCTGCAAAAAGGAAGACCAACAAGAAAGGTCAATCCACACTTCACAGGACCGTGCTTGTGTTTTTTGGACTGCCTACTGCTGTTGGTCGCAGATGGTCTTTGCAGTGTGAGTACATTGGGTAGTCCTCAAGCCTTAAGGCGATTAGTTTTGCAATCGACAGGCATCATCAACCCGTTGTCTTTTAATGTCTCCTTGGCATTCTAGCCATGAGAATTCATACGACCAGCCATTCATACGACTCTGCTCGGCGCGGAGAAGCAGGATATGTTGTGTGACTTTCAGAGAATCTATATTTAACTTATTATTTTTCAAACTCTATCAATGTTTCAAAACTATAACAGCATCGAACCATCTCCATTGCTCTTTGTTATAATATAAGAAAATGGTTTAGGCTCGTATTTAATTCTAACATTACCTCTCCTTCCGGCTCTCCCCGCCATCTGAATGTACTCTGCGGGGGCCAGTGTCCTTCGCTGCTGTCCGTCAAACTTGGTCACTTCATCAAATACCACAGTACGGGCCGGCATATTTACGCCCATTGCGAATGTCTCCGTCGCGAATAAAATTTTAACCTAAAATATATATAAACAAACAAACAATAGCAAAGTGAGTAATCCTATTTATTAAAAGTTATTTTAAAGCCGATTCTATTACCGCAGTGTTAATTTGTACCTATTAGGATCAAAAATCAACATTTCTATCTCACTGTATTTTATGATAAATATAAGGGTTCAACTTAAGTAGGTTAAAGATTTTTAAAAAGGACTCAATGGATCCTTGGATTGATAAAATCAATGTCAAAATTTAAAAGATAGTAGCTATTGGACAAATAATTAATTTAGTCATTTAAGGATTTCAAATTTCGACCTTCATTTTTTCTAATTTACATTTTTGATAAATGCCCTACAGGTTCCCGTTTTCATTGGAACTTAACAATGAATTTTATGGTTCTTTTAATTATTATTCTATCCATTCTAGCAAAATTATTTAGCTTGGTGAAGGACCGTTTGTGTGAGTGAGTTGAAAAATGACTATTATGGACAAATGACGACTATAACTTCATATTGAACAGTATTGTTTTTTTATTAGTGTAACCGTATCGTGTTGAATATTAACTTACAAAACCAGTTTGAAACAACATTTCCACGATCTCTTTGAGCAACGGCAATATACCGCTGTGATGGACTCCAATACCATTTTCTAGAACTCTCTGCAGTCTTATAACCTAAAAATGAATAAGCTGAGCATACATGGCCACCATAATTGGGACATAAAGTTTATAATACTACAACACACGCTTTAAAATTGATAAAATTTTGTTTACTTGGGGTAAATGTCTATCCGGTTCCTTCAGCCTCTGCAAACATCTTTGGAAGAACGATTTGATATGACTTTTCTCTTTTGCTGTTGTCAAATCTACTGACATTAAGTTTTCAGCGTTTTGATCACATCTGAAAAAAAACCAGGGTTGATTTCTGTTTCAAACTCACTGTGTTCAAGATACGATTGTTGTGAGTGCTCAATATAAGCTTGGTATAATACAATATTCATGCGTTATACCGTCACATTTCTTAATGTCAATAAAGTACATACATATATGATAAAAAAATTTAACAATACAATAAAAGTTAAATAAATATTTTACAAGTATATCTACCTGTTCCGGGATAATGTAAATGCAACCACTGGTAATTTATCTCTTTGTTTCAAATGATCTATAAATGCAACCCACATTGTCTGATCAGCTTTAGGATTTTGGAATTGTTTTCCACCTGCTAAAAGATAAAAATATACCAGTAACACATTTCCATTTATAATAAAAAATATACTTCAAATCCACACCTTTAGGTCCAAAGTTCTTTTTGTACTCATTTTCTCGTGCTTTCTTTGCGGCCACCGCTTCGTTATAGCCTCTGAGTTGGAAGTTACCATCTTGGTCAATTACCAAAAACCTTTCGTTTTTAGATTTACCCCCAGAACCTGTAAATAGAAATGTTTTAATTTTAGATATAAAAGTTTAAAGTAAAAAAACGAGAAGAATTTTAGTAAACTCCAGCAGAGATAGAATTGAGCGAAGTAGAAATAGACACAATGAATTAAAACGACTAAATGAGACTTATCGGGTGATGTCCTTCCGCAAATTTGTGTTAAGATTTAAGAAATGACTAACCTGTATACAGGTAATGACATAAGGGCACAGGTCGTTTAGGCGTAGATACGACGTACACTTTCCGTTTCTTCGTTCGGCCGACCCAGTCGGCAAATTGTAGTGTATTCGGTACAGTTGCACTTAACATCACGATGCTCACATGAGCAGGCAACAATATTAGTACCTCTTCCCACACATAACCACGCTAAAAGAATATCCAAAATAGTTACAGATGAAATAAAAATAAGAAATAATAGAAAGTTAGATGCACAACAAAATGTTCACAACATGCACAAACTCTAAGCAATCTTTCTTATAATAATATTAATACGACTTTGTTAATATTAACATTAGTTAAAGGCGGTGTTGAAATTATTTTATTATTCAGATTCACTGCTGTCATACAAAAGTAACATGTAATTTTTTTAATTCGACAGAGTTCAGTGACAAAGAGAGTGGTACACGTTGTAGAATTTTAAGAGTGATGATACCTCAGCATTATTGATGTAATGAACTTCATCAAAAATAACAAATTCTAAATCTCTAGTAACATCAGAACCACAATAGAGCATGGATCGTAAAATTTCTGTGGTCATCACAAGACATGGGGCAGTTGCGTTGATCTGTAAATCACCGGTAAGAAGACCCACTTCGCCAAACAGTTTATTAAAATCATTATACTTTTGATTTGACAATGCTTTAATTGGAGATGTATAAATTGATCTGTAATAAAGACAAATGATATGAACAAAACATCCTAAAACGATTTCCAGCTCCAACTAAAGCTAGAGGAAAAGACTTTCTATTAGGCTATAGATATAAGGTGTTTATATCGGGCTTGACCTGATATTGCCAATCCGTTGGCTTTATGAGCATAGTGTATAAAGCTACCTTGTACAGTTCCTTCTAGACATAGCAATAGCATATTCAGCAACCACAGTTTTGCCAGCAGATGTATGTGCTGCAACAAATACATGATGCCCTTCTTCTAGTTTTAATATAGCCTGGAATAAAAGGTTTTTTGAGTTATGTTCGTACCAATCCATTAGTTATATTGCTACCGAAAGGCTTATTGCTTGTTTTATCCTTCAAACATCGGAGACATTTAATGCTTTTAAAATATTTAATATACTAAAAACCTTATACTTATAATCATAAAGTTTGAATTTATATCATAATACAATATGTTATTTTATTATATAATAATATATAGTGAAATATGTTTTCTGTTTTATACCCTCTGTATTTTTTTAAATTATTTGGCCTGGTAAATAAGAATTTAAGCCATTATATCCTCTGATATTAACAGTCAACATAGATATTAAGTGTATTCTTGATATAATTCCATACTAAATTGGTACAATATAAAGTGTTAAAATCAAGCATTTCTATTCACTTGTTTTTGGAAATTATCCAATTCAAATGGATATGTGTGTGCCATATCTTGGATTTTTTCATTAAATTCTGGAACAGGCAATGATACATCAATCATTTCAGCCCATTCTGTGGATGTTACACCAGTTCTCACGGATGAAGATGTAATATTCAATACTGGTATATCTGGCAGTTCAATTGGTGGCTGTATTACAGTGCTCTCAAGGAAGTTTTCACTCTCTGTGTCATCCACTGTTAATTCAACTTTTCTTTGGTATCTAGCTGGTTTTTGTTCGGGTTCATCATCATCTTTCCATAGACCTAGAAATAGGAAATCTCCATTAAACATGTCACAAATTTAAAAAAATTCACATGTGTTTGAGCTTTTACATTGCAATCTAACTCTTAAACAACATAGGTACCATTTTTTCAAATAAATTAAGTGGAAGCAATAACATCTAATTTTACACTTATAGCTTATAATTGATACCATATAAAATTGTTCCCATCATATTTATCAAGTACTAGATGACTCAGTTATTGTTGTATTATCAAGATTTGCTGTTCATTAGTCTCGCTAAAAGGGTATGTAAATAAACACTATTTGTGTCGATTAAAAGCAATCTGAAGTGGTGATGGAAAAAATGTGTTTGAATACCATAACAGTTTTAATTTTACCATGCTTAAATACCAATTTTAAATTATTCATTGTGATCTTTCTTCAGAATTTCTTTTAATTTTGTTTTCAAGCCACCTCTGATTTAAAATAAACAAATCATGAAATAAATGAATTTGGTTACACCATTTTTCAGTTTATGTGACTAGAGAACAGCAATTCATATTTACATATAGTTATTACATGTCAAATTTTATAGATAATAAATATAATATTTCTCACACTCACATATACATATTATCCAGCCTAAATGAAGTCTAATGAAGAAGCGGGTGTACTGCTAAATAATGAACATATTATATACTATCCGGATTCAAACCCCGGGTCTCTGGCTATGTGAGCTTACTGATCAATTTACCAGTGGCTGTCAATTATAAATAAATAAATATGTAAAATATAACTGTTGAGTTTTTAATATCAGCATCCACATCAATATTCAGACAGGTCATGACATCACCAGTGGAGTTGGGATTTAGCAATGTTAATTAAAGAAAAAGTATTGTTTTTACTCGCCAGCATATGTAGTTAAGAGATTTTGTGATAATGGCTCCAGCAATAAACTAATTTTATTGCCATTGTGGGCCAATTAAAAATGTAGGATCACATTATTATTCTTGTCATTATTTAGTCTAATAGTCTATTACAGCAACGAGAAAATAGTCTCGCTTTGGTATATAAGCATAGGTTTTTGAACTGTGGGGATGGCTATGTTCAAAATATGATGGCATAGATATGTTGTTTCATATATAAAAATAATTAAAATCAGCATCTACTGATAATTATGTCTGAAATCTAGCACCAGCTGTGTATTTCAAGACCCTAAATCAGTTAAAATCCTAATGTATTTTATGTGTTACTTAATACATTAGAACACTTAATACACAATAGCTTAATACATTTAATTTGTGAGGAATTATTATATAAGAATAATGTTTAAGGCTGATCTGTGTCACAAGAATTCTTATTAACAAAAAATTTTTGAGAAAAAATTATACAAAAATAAACAAATTTTAATTCAAGTAATTACCAGCTAAATGTGCACTATTTTCCACTACTTCTTCTAAATTGATTTTTATCTGTAAATCAATATTTTCTTCAATATCACTTTTCTCAGATTCTTTTTTATATTCTTCATTGAGGATAGTCATACCATCATCAGCAAATAGGACTCCCTCTTTGCATCCTGGTGGTATGGTCAGGATATCTGAAAATATGTTTTGGTAAATAGATTATACATAGATATCTTTTAAAACAAAAAAGATGTAATAGGAAGAAATCAATCAATATTACTGAATTCTTATTATATGAACTGAATTATGATTATCTTAATTTTGAAACTATAAACCTACCTTCACCCAAAAATTTCCCAGGGTCATTGTTTTCCAAATCAATATTACTTTGGCCAAGTTGGGTGACTTCATTGAGCATTTTCTCCAATTCTTCATCAAACCCAGCTGGAAGAAATGGGCTTCTTGTAGTTGTTCCTCGAGTTGCAAGGCTAGGAGGCAAGGGTGCTCGTGACATCGACAAATTATCTTCATCTTCTTCTATAGGGATATTTACTTCTTCTAGTCCTACTATTTCTCCAGTGATAGGATCTCGGACAACCTGCATAAGTATTTTTATAATATAAAATGTTTTAAGACTGATAGATCCATTTTATAAGCATATACCATAGCATATACCATACCTCTAAAGTAGTGTCAGGCCCGAAATCGTCATCATCAATTTTAAACAAAGAATTGACATCAGATTCCCTGTTCCAGTGGTTCTGAGATCGTTCCCACTTATGTATAGAGAGTCTTTCTGGTTTCAGGAGATAATCTTTCACACGATCATTTAAATCTTCAAATATTGGTGGAATCTGAAACATATTGTAATTATTGTGCTTAATGTAATTTTTTACTGGTTGTTTGGGAACTACTTACTTTAAACTGAGAAAAGTCATCATCAGTGCCTGCAGACATATTATAGAAAAATCACAGATAAGTTTTTTTTAATAACAAAAATATTTCAATAAATTACAATCGGCTTTTATTATTTCAAAATCTTTGTAAGGTTAGAAAATAATAAACTCTGATTTGTCTCTACTGTCATTGTGACATTGAGATCTTTGTTTTTAAAATCTTTGACTCCAACAAAGGAGTCAAAGATTTTAAAACGACAACAAAAGAAAGATCGAGATAAAGTAAAAATATTTTTAAAATTACGCCTCACTATAAAAAAGTAGAAAGGAGTGCAGCCATATCATATCTAATTTCTTTTTTTAGTATGCCATCGGCTTCCCAGTCAAACGTATCTTTGCATCATGGAGGAGTATTGGAGGACAAGTTGTAGGTTCCATTTTTTAGCTTAGCTTAAACGTATACCTTAGCTCCTGCCTATTTGTATTGTTGGAGAAATGTAGACCACTTGTCTTGTAAAGTACAGTAAAGGCGGCAAACTTTGTCAAAGGTAGGTGTCTAATATAGCAGTTTGTTTTTATAATTTCGAATATGCAATTTTCTTTACATTACTATCTATTTTATTAACTCAGTAATCTTAACATAAGAATATCCCGGTACAAGGCACTGTGTGGACTTTGAATGGAAGGTTAGAAATTTGTAAAATGTGTGAATTATTTATTAATTTATACAATATACAACTAGCATGCTAAACAAGAATCGGTTACCTCACACGTTACTAACCGACCGTTGTATCTAGTGCGCACCACTCATTTATTGTTTGCCCAGTAAAAGCTTCATTTTTAACAAACGCTTCACAAAAATTTTTCAAATAATTCATTACAACTGTAGCATATATTTAGCATTTAGCATAATATGTACTTTCAACTACTTATATGCTTGGATAAAAATGGTCAAAGGTTGAAATACTTACTTCACTTAAGAGGGTTAACTATTATAATTACAAGTTTTTTTTTGAAGTAGGTTGGAAATGAGTTAAAAGAATGTGTCGTCTAAATTTCAAATTATTAGACTTCCATATTGAATACGAATGAGAGAGGCAAATAACTTTATTTATATATAAATAACAGGATATCTCAAAATTTCACCGATACAATCCAAATATTTTTTTTGTCTCGAAGCACGTATATTACCGCTAAATAGATTAATTGTATAAAAATTGATTAATTAATTTATTTGGTTTGTTTATTTTTTATTATTTGGAGTTGGTGCTATTATGTTTCCAGAAACTCCGACTACGAAAAAAAAACTTTTAAATTAGATAAGTTCTTAAATTGAATTATTTTTGCCTTTTTGTTATGTTAAGTATGTTTCAGTATTATTTAAAACTTTTACTTTTTAAAACTTTTATGTATCGTTTTGTACAAACTATGCTATAAAATTACAATACTGTATAGAAATTAAAATAAATCTCATGAATAAAATATATATACAGGCGTTAATATGATATGAAAAAAAATTGTCTGTTGACCACAATAGCAGTTTGGGTGATAACAACACAACCATGGCAATATTTATATAAAAGAGGTTGCCATAACAACCAGGACCAACGGATTAACGTGCTTTCCGATGCACGGAGGAGCTAAGGATAACAATTATGATGGACCTATTTTATGAAAATTGGTTAGCGCTAAAACCACTACGCTAAAGGGATTTTCCTAATGAGTTTTTAATGGCGTTAATTGAAAAGTTTTCTTCAAATTATCAGAAAAATAATCTCAAAACCAACAAAAGATTGAACTTAATACATAATTATAACTACAGCACAATAGTAATTGCTTTCTGTATTGTTGAAAAACCTTTTGTAGAATTTGCAGCAGCAGATTACTTTTTATGCGGTGTTAGGGACTTGATCACTATTAATTTTTTATCATCAATTTATAATAAGAAGCGAGTATGTGAGTCAGTGAGCCTTGACGGTCAAGGTTGCGAAGCCTGCTCCCTACAAGCCCTGACTTGGTTGGCAGATTGGCACCACTCATTCGCATTGGTGCCGGCAGAGCACACGGCCATTCGGCTCGTGTTTTATATACTTTATATATTAATCTGTGATTTTTACAATGGTCAATAAATTGTGGTCAGGTACCGTGGTTTTGTGTATACTGAATTTGGTGTTTGAAGTTAAAAATGGGAATAGTATGGTATGTACTGATTTTCTTATAATTAATTATAATTCATGTTATTTGATAATTTGAATAACAATAAAACAATGAAAAATGTTTCAAGATTTTTAATTAGAATAAGGAAACAAATTATTACTAAAAATTAAATAAAATTAAACTAATCTTACTTAAAAATAATTTATAAGTAAAAAACCACCCTAAATCTTGTGAAACAGGAAGTGTATCAATAGGGCTGGGCGCATTACAAAATGAATTACTATTACCTATGTTGAATTAAATTTGAAAATATTATAAATATCCCTAAAGAAAAGTTATGTAGGGTACCTAAACAAAACTCTTATTATTTTTATAAAACAAAACAAAAACTAATAAGCAGTATAGTTTTGTTAAAAAGTTAAAAAATAAATAAATCAAAGAGCTTTCCTACTAATATTATCTTTCAATCAAGTATATAGAAACAGAGATATTTATAAGACTTCATTTAAGTTATTTGACGTGAAAAATTATAAAGTAAAATAATACGATACTGTAAATATTAATCTCGCAGTGGTACTGTGTTATTAATTATAAAGCAACATCTCACAAGAATTATCTAGTACATAATTTTTATACGCCCTAATATTAATTTATTCTTCGTATTTACCTATAACTTCAGTCACGATATTATAAAAATAGTATGTATTACTTGAACTATTGAGGTTGGTACTAGGAAAGCACTGTCGAAAAATTTACTATGTAATAATATACTAAATATATAAAAATTAAAAAACTCGTGAGGGTAAAATTATATTAAAACTAGAAGATCAATTACATGTCTGCATGATCACAATTACTTGAATCTAGGTAACACCTAATTTTACCTAATAAAACTCAAGGCAGTCCACTTCAAAGCCTCACTTGAGAATGAATAAATTTGTATCCAAAAGAAAGATTAGAAATATTCTGAAGACCAGAATATTGCGAAAGCTCCCGAATACTTTTTGTTCTATCTGTATAATTATGATTAAAAGATATTTAATAAATATTTAAGATTATCTTACTTATCATCTTAAAATATTTTAATGTATTTATTTAAATATATTTATTTTTTATTATTCAAATTAGATGAATCATTAGAGGAAATTAAATGTACAAAAATAATAAGTCTCTCTTCCGCCCACTGCCGTGCCCATTTGTTATTCTTTCTTTATATTGTCTAATTCATTTGCACAACATAAATTAGATATGGATGCAACGAATGTTTGAGTATTGAGTTTTTTACTATTTTGATATTTAGACAACCCCAGTGAGGATTCTATTATAAATTTTAAAGTTTATATAAGTATAAATTTAATCCATCCAATACCATTTAAATCACAATTCGCAGAATATTATAACACTCACGCAAAACTTCTTTTGTGAAACTCGTCGAGATTTATTTAAGTAATCCAGTTTTTGAACTTAAACTAAACTGGTTTTGTTCAAGCTTGTTATAGATTCATAATATCGCTATTCGCAACGTGTTCATTACCGTTGGTATCAGTAGATTTACAAACACTTAATTTAATGTAGGCACTGAAAATATTTTTAATCTAGTAAAATGAGCGCCTGAAAGTAATGAGTATGCTGAGCTTAAATCGTATGTTCTGTAACTAGTGTGAATTTTAATTGAATTGAACTATCTCGATCGTGTTTGTCGTAAGCTGTCAAATTGTATGCATACAACAGCAACGCATTAATGCTACTGACAGCTGAACGTAACTACGATTGCAATTTACACTACGTTCTTACGTTCTTAACTAAAAGTTATGTATAAAAAATTATCTTATTATGGTAATAAAGTTGCAATTAGCTCACAGTAAGGATCCCAATCATCTTTTTATAGTTTCTCCTTTACCAGGGTATTTGTTCAAATTGAATAGCTGAAGAATGAAATAACGAAAAGGAGTGTTGGTTTTAATTAATTTACTTTGGAAGTTGAAATAATGAAGTGGAAAAGCCACGTAAAAATGTAAACAGTATTCCCTATTAGCACGACACAATTTCCTAATAATAAAAATATACTTATCATAACAACTCATTAACTACACTTAAAACTATTACTACAATGTCCTAGATAAGTAATTAGATATCCAATCAACTAGAATGACATTCGATATTAACCCAAATTTGCACCATTAGAATAGTTCTTTGTAGCTAAAGAGAATTCTAAATATATTTTGGCACCTACCAATCCAACTTGGTCCTGTAGAAAGATCCACACCTAGCGATGGGAACTCCTATCGTATTGTATAATATTTGTGAATTGTTCGTATATTGACGACCGGGTCACTAAGTATTTATACTCAGGTCATGGTTGCTTATAATATGTATGTAGATATGTATTTTTCGAAAATAATGATAAAAAATGTAGATAATATAATCTATTATCTATAACACAGATTCTTAATGTTGCTTAATTTGGGCTAAATTAGGCATGAGGCATGACCAACGTGCAGTCCGTAGTTCATTATGGAATTTAAATTTCGAACGTATAACTGGATAAATGACAGGTTTTTCAAAAATGTCCGTCCGTAAAGGTTTTGTTAAAATCTCGAATGTCCCGCATACTTGAAATAGTTGATCATGCCTGGGCTGGACAATAAATAATTGCGAGTGTGAGATTATTTTTATTTCAGTAATTTTACATATTGATAAGGACTTTTTCCTTTCATTAATAGCTATACTTATAATAGAGGCAAGGTACATTGATTTATTAGATACACTTGTGATCAAACAAATACTTTCATATGTATTGGTACATACAATATATTTCTATGTTTATCTTGTTCCTTTAATAGCCATATTTTTTTCATCATACCACTTACAAATAAGTTTGGGTATTTCCTTAAAGGTGACTTAGTGGATTTTTTCATTACGATACTTGCCATTTGAATGATTAACAAAAAGCTTCAAACCAAAATTAATAACCTAACAAAAACCTAACCTAATTTAACGATCATTATCAAAAATAAAGTTGGAAACTTTATGGATATTACTCTTAATAAGTATTGCTCTTTAGTCGCTGCTAGCCTGTACATAGGTCTTGGTGTCCTAAGGGCAAAGTCTCCTCTCATCAGCGAGTTTAAGTTAGGAGGGAGTAGTTACGAGTACGAATTTTCAACTGGATCGATTTATCAAGTATTTTTTTATTCAGAAACTTTCGTCTTTGAGTGGACGCGTCAGGTAGCATCATTTATTATAAGGTTATACATATATCGGGAGCGGAGACTGTTAAGGTTTTGGAGCAGGTCGAGGGCAGCAAGATAAACTCTTTGTGAAATTAAAAGCTATTTATTATTTTGAGAAACCTTTAACACGATCGCCATGTCGCAAAAGAAGACATAGCACTTGCTTATGACTAGGACAAGATTCTTGTTAGTGTTGCCAACGGGTATAATCAATGGTTGCTATATAAATATTTTTAGGTTTTATTAGATGCGTTCAACCTAATAGTTATTAAACGCTTAACTATTATTTATATTCCACCAATCTTGCTTTTATAGCACTCTGCGTTTTTTAACATTATCATCAAACATGCACATGACGGTGGTTCGGGAAGTAAAAACGTCTCCGGAATCAAAATCATTAATTGCATTTCACGCGTCACGTGCTTCATAGGTACATCGTATTCGTTGGCGCATTGTACGCGAGAATGTAAAACCTGACATCTTAGGGTTGGTATTAGAAAACCATAGTTGCAAATTGTAAATAATGCTTTACACGAAAATTATGTATAAATTATTTAATTATTATGATTAAAAATTTTCAATCAGTTTTTATATTTGATAGGAATAACAATTACTTGTAATATCATGAAAATCTAAATATTGACGTGAACATGGTTTATTATTATTTACATTATTATTTACAATTTGTAATTATGGTTTTCAAATAACAACCCTTAGATGTCAACTTTTTTATTTGTAGACTACAAATCGCAATATCATGAGAGAAAAATAATACATGAAATTTAGATTAATATATTGAAAATTATGTACAAATTGACAATTAAACGTGTACATAAATTTCTAAGCTATTTTAAGCTAATAGTTATAATGACTTTGTGACTAAGGAAACCTACATTTGTACTACCAAGTGCTACATTGCCAATCTTACGAGTTTTTCCGTAGATCTACTAATTTTGGCCTGACTGACCAGTTTCTGGTTATAGGCGATTCTGATTTAGCTGAAATACAAAATGACTATATCATAAGAAAAAAACGAATAATTTTTACTTGTTTTATTTGATAGTAAAACCCCTAGTATTTTATTCGTGAAGCTATGAAAGTATTATGTAAAATTATGGGAAACGAAATAAAACAAATGTGTGATAAATCCATGAGCTAATGCATATTTGTAAACATTTTATTTAACTTTATTATCTATAAAAGTTATACTTAAAATATATCTCCCAATGTAAAGTTAATTTGAGCCAACTTTTTCTTGATATTGCTTCAGTCTTGGTCATAACTTATCTTTCTTCTTTTCTTTTATTGCACTAAGCATGATCTTGACAGTAATTTGTACTTGATTTATTACCTTGTCACTATAATACATAGTTTTTTAATTTACAACATCGCTGGACAATGCAGGTTTTGATGTAACAAAGTACTACAATAAAGATAAAGAGAAAACTTGTTAGTAACTAATGTCAAGATGACGGATGGCAACCCTAGTTTCAATCAGGAAGTTTTGCAACCGGCAAGCGTGTCTCTCCATGTTTGCGTTTGAGGCTGTTGAGCTTGTCTCCACTATTGGCTAATACATCTGTATAATGTAAAAGGTTTCAAGTTGTTTATTTTTAATGTGAAAACTATCAAATCAATGGATATGAGAAAATGTTTGAGAACCTCTAGTCTTAATTTCAACTGAATTGAGCTGCCTCATTGTATTTGTCAACAGCTGTCAAATAATTTGTAAAGGACAGCAGTGATTCTGTTTTGAACACTGTTTATTATGCATTTATCAGTTAAACTCAATTACGATCGAACCGTGCCGATTCGATTGACATTTAAATTAGGGATACTTTTCAAATTATGATAGTCAGTGTAACTTGTATTTTGGGGTCGTTTTAATTGTGTTCATTTTTTATCGAATCCTCCACTTAAAACATCATAATTTTATTGTTATGGAGTCCAATAATTGTAGTTATAATATAATTTTTTAGTTTTTTTAGTTTCTAGTCCTGTTGTACCTATTTAAATAAATCTTAATATAGTAAAGGGTATAAACCTAATTTGTTGTAATTGTTACCCATGCCTTTAATTAGTAAAGAAATCATCAACACCCACATTGTAATTCAGTTGCTGTGTCATGGACAAAAATAAATTGTCTCTGCAGCCATGAATTAATATCGCAATAATGGGTAGCATCCGATACATGGGAAAATATTGAGAGTTGTTAGCCTTGACACGCTTGTTTTCCAAACTCTGTTTTGGAAAAGCTGTTACTTTTTGGAGAGGTAGAAAGAATTGAACAGATGACTTAAATAACAATAAATGAACAGTAAAACACATTTTCTATAAATTGTTAAATGTTTGGTAGGGTATGCTTATTTTTAAAAATATAAGAAGGATCATATTTATTTAATATGGCAAGGTACTGTATTTTTTAAATGACTACAGGTAATTGAAGACTGTATATAATCACAAGGTGAACACGGATGTGGGTATCTCCACAACTTCGTTGTTGGAGTTTTAATTTAATTATGGTAAAAAAACGTTGTGTTTTAAGATTCAGCTAAAAAAACGTACTTCAGAACAATATATATAGAAATATATAGGTACATTATGATTCATTATAGTTATGTAAAAAGTTTAATTGTAGTTAAAACAAAAGATCTGGTTTTCATGACATTAAAAAGGTGACATTTCAAAAAAAGAACCATATTAAGAATCAAAATTCTACAGCAACGGGATCATATTTCTACCTACAAGATGGCAGAAAGTCTAAGAACAAAATGACACATATATACTGTAATTAAAAGTATATTAACTATGAAAAAAAAAACATTTGAATTTTGATATAAAATACGAAGAAACTTTTCCCCCAACCTATTATAATACCTAAATAATAGGTAATAATTTCATAAAAAAGAGATTTACTTATAGCTGTTTATATTTTAAAAATACCTAAAGTGGTTTTTAAAGGATGATATAATCGCGGAATAAGCTCTAATATTATGTATCTGTTTTCACTTTCTAAGCGGATGAAAGAAGCAACATGCTATACAAATAAATAGTTAATGCACGTATTAATTGTAAAATGCAGTTATACTAACTAGTATTATTTGTATGCAGTGGGTGTACCAAGTAAACTATGGTATAAGCTATTACTTGCGGTTACGCATTGTTTTAAACTATACTTACCAATGTGTATTTCTATTTAAATTTCATTAGTTTCGAAAGCGTGTAAAAAGGGTGAGGTAGAGGTGACGATCTTTCCTTTTCGACTGATAATTGAAAATCAAAATCTGGCTTTAATAAAATCCATCAGATACCTTTTTTGATGACAGTTCTTTTTGATGACATTTTAAAAGTTATTAACACTAAATATACGTTTTAAAATCTAACATAAAGGTCGTGGAGACTTTGAAAACTCTTAAAGAAATGTAGCATTTTAAATTAGCAGCGTATTGTAATAAATTAACGAGCTGTAATAACTTTGGTTTTCCCTTTTTGTCGAAAAATAATAAATGTAAGTTATAATGTGAGCGAAGTCAAATAATTTAAAAACATGAATAAATTAAAAACATAAATAAAACCTAACTAGAAAAAAATGTCTTGCGTGTAAATGCATGAGTTTAAGCATGACATTTTACTTTATATTCCTAATTAATAATTAGGAATTATGTTAGTTCATCGCGGACTCTAAAAAGTTTCATTTACTAAAAGGTTTAATTCATTTTATACTTTTTATGTTTACCTTATAAGGTACGTAAAGCTCAAAATAAGAAAGTTTAAGAAGTATTTGATGTGTCCTAGAATACAAGAGGACTAATAGTCTTATTGTATTCTAGGACTGAAAAAAGCTTAATAGCTTTTTCAGTTCTGAATTTATTATTATTTATGAAAATTTATAATTCCTAAAAGCCAGCGTCTCATTGCCATAGGTCAGCTTTCGCTTATATAATCTATTATATTCTCAGCGAGGCATTTTAACGTATTCTCTTTGACCTAACCTAAAGCGTAATAAGACCGGTTTTGAATGCAACGTTTGAAATTGTGTGTTATCGTATTTTCCAAATCACATATTCTTACTTTATTTCAATTGTTTTCCTTATTGACTATCTACTATGGCCAACATTTCACATAAATTATTCTTAAATATGATGATTGCTTGATAACCGGCCAGTTTCTAAGTAGAGAAATTGAAGCTGAAGAAAAATATGTAAATCTATGTAACCCGTTGTTTAAACCTTTTACAAAGAAAAATCTACCAAATGTCTATCTTCACCAGCTCACCCGAGGGCTTCAGTTACACTTTTTTATATACATTATATCTCTCATTCTCTTTTAGATAAACAGAAATAAATATCGTTTACAAGGGTGGGTAAAATTAAGTAATATTATGATTACCTTTAAATATATATTATAAAAACTAACTATCACTTTGTAACAAATCACGTGTACGCACACTTTATTTCTAAATATTTAGTAAAGTACAGAGGCTCCTTTGTTTGAGTAAATCTTGGCAGTATTTAAATGAAAATGTATGTCCAAGCAGGTTACAAGGCTAAACCGCTCTCTTGTCCAATGTAATGACTATACCTGATTTATATGATTATTTATAATACTCTAGTAATGGCGAAAATCCTTGTGTGCAGAAACCAATACCCGTGTTTTAGAAATAACGAGGATCTACAAAAAAATGCGCCCAAATGTAATTTAATTCTTAGACTTGTTATGAGAAGTAAATTCGCAAGAGCAGTTTTAGCAGTGCAGTGGTTCGACAGATCCTGACTTGGTGTCAATGGGGCTACCTCAGGAGTATACTCTATCGAATAAAAAAAGTTTTGAAAATCGGTTCAAATTTGACGGAGAAATAGTGAAAAAATACTAAAAATACTAAAATCCTTGTTGTAATTTGAAGTTGGTTGAAAATTACATAAGGCGAAAATGGGTTTTAAGGCCGTGGCTTTGTTGCATATCAAATAAGGAGTTGTTGCGTGTGACGCGTTTGCCTGATGATTTGTGCGCATAGTCAAAGATATTAATGCGATTAAAACTTTATTTTTTTTTGTGTCTATGACAACGTAGATATAGACAATATAATAAAAATATAATGAAATTTTATTTTTATCTGTATATAATAATAAAATATAATGTATTTTTAACATATTATTTTCCTTTTATACAAACTCGCCGATGTGTTGACACCTCGTTGCATATTAAGTAATTTATTCAATTATATTTGAAAACCTCATATTCAACCATTATCTTTAATAAAATAAATATATATTTTGTTGTAATTAACTCATTAAATAGTTGGTATATATCTAATGTTAAAAACTAACATATATGCGTTTTTTTGAGTTTAAAGTTATTCGATTATTCGTTATTTAGTAATGTAATTTTTTGCAGGCTTTTTTTCTGACCTTGCTGTATATTAAATTATTTATTAAATGATATTTGAATATCTTATATTTTAATACCATACATTAAAATTTTTTAATTAAATATTCACCATTGGTTACGCTTTTCATCTGTAATGTTTTTAAATAAAGAGAAATCTTAAATTAAAGCGTAAGGCTTTATTGGGTGTAAATAGGCTAACCTAAAATTGAAAATGCCGCTTTTCCATAGAAAAGTTCTCAGTTCTCAGAAGAACTCTAAGGAAAAAAACTATTCAGTTAAATGTTTTTATTTGAGTATTTCTCTTCTTCTGGCTGATGTACAATAAAGATATATTCTATTATATTCTATTCTAATCGATTATTAGCTCCCTCCCAAACTGGTAATGGACACCACACTACAAAACTTTAATGTGAGTGTACATAAAATGAGTAATTTTCATGTTCCTTTTTAGTTAATTTGCCACTATTATCTATTGTAATTAATGAAAAATGTATTCCTATATAGTTATGTATAACCTTAACCTGGTATTTTGTATTTGCAATTTCTGAGACATCAGGCACATGTTGAGTGGAAGTCCTTTTAGTCGCAATTAGTTTTGTAATTATATGTTCTTGTTTATTTTTTTAGTTGTTGCTGTAGTGACATAATAAATAAATTATTTCTTTGTCGTAAAGCCTAAACCCTGAAATCTCAGGAGAAATTCTGAAGTATGGTTACCCTAACTGGGTAGTTAGGTAGTACATTTATTGTATAAAAGTAGTATTAGAAGCACATTTGATCTGACAACACACTTTTCAAGATGAGCCAACTATGGTACTTGGTATGGACTTGGCGCCTGGCACCCATCAGCAAGCTATGTATTTCTAATAAAAATAATTTTTATTGCAAACAATTATATTGGCTTCCTTTCAGAGTAAAGAAAGTCCACGAGCATGTATCGTCGGCGCAGGGTACTCCGGTCTGGCCACAGCTCGCTTCATGAAGGAGTACGGAGTCAACTTCACTGTGCTGGAAGCGACCAAGTACGTCGGTGGTACTTGGAGGTTTGACCCTCACGTCGGTACCGATGAAAATGGTCTACCAATTTTCACGAGCATGTATAAGAATTTAAGGTACTCTATTTTTACTTTGTTAACTAAATATTTTATGCTTAGCAACAAATCAGAAATTAATCGGTTATGAACGTAGAATATTCTAGTCGTAAGAATCTCAAACCTATCGTGATGTACTATTTATATAATATCCCACCATTGGAATAAACATATTGGGAGTTTCAGCCATATCAATACCGTAGTTGGTGGGTCACTGTTGCACTAACAATCATGACCAATGTTAACAACAAAGTACGCAGAAGACAGAATCGGGCTTCAACCCTAGAGATCTAATCTTATTCTCGGACACGAAACTTCGCAAACGAACGAAATCAAAACGAAACTTCGAATGAGCTACTAAAAAACCCTACTCTAATTCATTTTCGGATACTCAGACGAATTTCGTTTTCGTAATATAATACTCGTGAACGAATAGAATGAGTTACATGAAGTGAGTTCTCTGGCGTGAGTTTATATTCGTAATACTAGGTCGCTTAACAAATTACTAGAAATAGAAAGATACTTAAACCATGAGATTTTACAGGATTCATAAAATTTTGAGAGAGTTAGGAAAATATTACTTTGTTTGAGTTTCTCTTACTTGCACAGCTAGTGCAATGAGCGAGGTTTTTAGTGAAAGCTCTATTTGCGGCTTTTTTATGCTTGTTATTTGGCATTTGGCTGCGGTTGTCTTTACCGAAGAAAAGCTGCAAGTTCTATTAGCTTTGCGCTAAAACGAGAGAATTTTTTTTTCTTGCTTCATGAGAGATAAAGAAATATAACTTCCTCATATTGTTGAACGTTTACTTAATATAAATATGGATATTTTCAAAATATAAAATATATACAAACGTTAAAAGCTTGAAGCATTTATACATATCAGTGCTTCTAGCTTTGAAATGTAAATTTTGCATTTCATAAATATCAATATTAAGTAGTGATGTAAACGTTTAACGATATACCCTATGGATAAAAAATGACAATGATTTTTTAAAATACGGCGTTATTTTTTTATTTAAATATAAGCTTATTTAAATAAAAACTTTTTTATTTTATACTCATATAGTTATAAAATGATCTTAACCAATTCAGCACTGGTTTCAATTGAACGACGCCATTGTGATCAATATATTTCTTTTTATTTATTACTTATTTCTTAGCATAATTAAATACTTAGCTTGATTTACTGCAATATGTGGCATTGTGTAACAAATAACGTAAGTTAATTCGTACGTATGACAAAATTTTTGTGTTTTTTATTTTATACAATTTATGGTATTGGTAGGTACTGATAATGACTTCTTGGTATTACAACAAATAATTTTCGAGAATAACACACAATTAATTATATATTTATAGAATAAATACACCACGGGTGACCATGGAATACACCGGGTTTCCGTTCCCGGAAGGCACACAGTCATATCCCACGGGAGAGTGCTTTTATAAGTACTTGAAACTGTTCGCCACGGAATTTGATCTATTCAAGGATATTCAGGTGAGTTCAAAAATTTTAATTATAATAACAAGTGAGATAAATAGCTCACTGCTGTAAAAATAGCCTAAGAGTCAAACTACTTCGATAACTCTGACTAAGTAGACAGGGGTACTGAACACTCGACCAGACTGACGGCTTATAGATATATCTTCTCTTCTAAAAATTTTGATTATTGAACAAAAATGAATTGTTGTTCAATAATCTCGCTAAAACTCAAAAACGGCTCACCCTATTTGGATATTGTTTAGTGTGTTTTATTTGGTTTAATTCAGGAGTGTTTTATAAATAAAAATAACTAGAAAAATCCTATAGAAAATTAAAAAATATACAATTGAAAAATGGTCATTTAGTATGGAAAATCGCCTAACTGATATGTTAAATATTAAAAGTATAATTTCTTCCATCGCTACTTCGGGTTTCATTTCATAAATGGCATTAGAGGTAGTTTGTAGGTGATACAAAGTTCATCGGGTCTCTATTAATATATAACTAAGGTTTCCGTAACCGGTTATTATATCATCACGCAAATTGAATACTCGCTTTCCATCCATATTTTAAGCCTGCCTACTGAATTTCTTACCTTAAAATAAAGTAGTATTAATACTAAAATATTCAAATTAAAACCCTCATATATAATTAATTTAAAGATTATAAAGTACTTATTTCCGATCACATTATAACAGGATGAAGCGGACGTGTCATGAATGTTAATATGAGGTAACTTTTCTATTAGCGTATTTGTCTATATTCCAGTAATTACTGAACAACGAAAGGTTCTGATTGTCAGATATAATCATTTAGCGTGAAATCATAACATATTTTAATTAAGCACGACAAAGTATATAAAATATTGAATTCATTATTATTATTCATTCTGTATAATATAAATACAACTTTAAGCTCGTAATGGAATATTAAGTAGCCTTTGGTTAATGACGCAGTCACATGAACATCTCAATAAAAAAGTCTTATTTATACGTGTGTATACAAAAAAGAATTAATTGTGTCTTATTCAAATTCAATCTTCTCTATTACAGATTCATTTAAAAATAAAGTTAAAGTTTGTTGGGGAATATTACAATTAAAATAGGAGCCTGTTTTAATATTTCTCCAGTTACCATATACTCTCTACATATTGTTTCGATTACTAAAACAAAAAGCAAATTTCGCCGTGGTTGGTCCCTGGGGGGTCAATCAAAATTTGTAATTCGCGCTCTCCCTGCTTCGGAAGGTGTGTAACAATAAACGCTTTCACCTACCAAGATGCATTCCGATAGCTTTGTGGTGTTATTCCCCATGTTCCTTATGTAATTCGTCTTAGATAAAGGCGCCCAGCAGAGGGATGTTTATAGTCTAATGATGATAATGATGAATATGCTCTCATTTTGACTTATATGCCTACCTTAATTGTAAGAAACTGTTATGTTATTTTTCGGTAAAAGGTAAAACCACCCAAAATAATGCAAACTTTTTTGTAGTTACATACTTATGTTGTACAAGAATGTTTAATAATAATAATAATAATTTAGAAGTACTTTGAGAAAAAAAAACTTATTAATGATAACACAAGTGTGGGAAGGATGCAATTTTTTCACGAGTCCCATTTGGACCAAAGTCAAAGGCGCGGGTCAACAATAAGGACGACGTCACTTCGTAGCTGTAGCGTTAATTATTGGACATGTCACTACTTGATTATTATCTTGATATTATACATTTTGTACAATTGTTGATAGTTATATTAATCGTTTAGGAAATTAGGTTAAGTTTAAATGTATTAATAGTATTTACGCTGTAAAATACAAAATGGATTTGGATGTTACATGCAGGAGGAAAACAAAATGCATACATGCAAAAGTCTACTTTTTGAGCAAATGTATTAAAATAGTACAATGTTACCCTAGGTGTGAAAGTATCTACTTTAGTCCCGAGACGAGGACAATAGTTCTATGGACTAAGTAAGTCTATAAGCCGAGGTAACTGTGACACTGTGCTGTTCATGACGAATACAAAGAAAGTAAAAAAAAATGCAATACAAATCTTTGTTCAACAGCAGTATAAAAAACCTCTACATCTCAAAAAAACCAATGAAGATCTGATTTCTCCTTTCCCTCCTAATTATATTAAGTTTTTGTCTGTGGCCGGCGAGCTATATAACCATAATTTTTCATGTTCAACATTGAAAAAATAGTAAATGGTGTAATGGTAAATAGTAAAGGGCCCGAATGTATGTTATATTAAAGAAATAAATAAAGGAAATTATAAGAAAGTCATTTAAAAACATATTTCCTTTAATTAATTCTAAATATTTTGATTTTTAAATTTTACAGCGTTGGTATTTGAGTAACTTTATAGAAAGTTAAAACATGTTTCAATAGTAATGTTAAAATAGACCTTGTTTCTTTTATAATTTGACAGCTGTCAATTAAAAAACATTCTCCCTAAGGTTGAAAAGTATTACTTTACTTTAGGCAACTTCAGACCTCCTTTCACAGTTTGAGTAATTAAAATATTTTACTACTTTTAGGCCTCTACTTTGTAGAGGTGTCATATATGTTGCTGCTGATGAAATGATGATTATTATCTCTGATAGGTACATATCAGTAAATACTTCTTAATATTTGTTATGGTTTTTTCAGTTCGAAAGTTACGTAACTTCAATTAAATGGGTGGTAGATCACTGGAACATAACATACATAAAAGTAGACAAGAAAGAAACGCAAACAGAGCAATGTGACTTCGTAGCTGTAGCAAATGGAGAATTCAGTTCTCCAGTTTTACCTAAATTTAAAGGACAGGAGAGTTTTAAAGGTAAAAATAGGACCCGCATAATTATAATTTAGATGATGTGCTTTTAGAATTAAACTTAAATTTGAAGAAATTTAGAGCAATCCGTAGCGAACCTCAACCACAGGTACCGCATGTGTTTCACCCGTTGAAGGAATGTACCATTTAGTGGGACTAGAGTCTTACTGATCATGTTACATTTAACATGGATTAAATTACGCATTACATCACTAAAAATGCATAAATACAGAAAAGTACCTAGAATTATTTTCTTTCGTTTCGTTTTCTATTACGAATTGATTTTATTGTTTACACCACTATTGTTTGTTTTAATCAATTTATCGTTCTTTTGTGCATTGGAAGGCAGCAATGGATTCGTGGTGGTATTATGCTACTTACTTTATACTACGTCCATCCCGTTATTTGGGTTTAGGTCATGGTGTTGTCTCGAATCCTCATGAATGCTTTGTCCGTGGCATTGTTTCATGATTGTTTACTTTTATTACTACAGATTAGTTAAAATTGCTATAATATATAATTTTCCTCTGAATTTACAGGAAAAATGATCCACAGTCACGATTACAAGGACCCAGAGGATTACAGAAACAGAAGGGTTCTGTTAGTTGGTGCTGGTCCTTCGGGCCTCGATTTGGCCATTCATCTATCGAACGTGACCTCGAAGCTAGTCCACAGCCACCACTTGCGGTACAACCAGCCCTTCTTCTCAAACACTTACATTAAGAAGCCAGATATCAAAATGTTCACTTCTAATGGAGTCATATTTGAAGATAAAAGTTTCGAAGAAGTAGATGATGTTATATTTTGTACAGGTAATAAAGTAACCTTTCCCAATAGAAGCATGTTTTGGATTTAAAATAAACCGAATGGAATCAAAAAGCTATTGAAACTACCTGTTAAATAATATCATGAAACATGTAGACTTTAATTTTTTTATGGTAAACATTTCACAACAATTTCATAGTTTTCATTATTAACGATGAAACTATTACAAATAAATTACTTCATCTTGCGCTGGAGTTAAAATTCATTTTGATTTGTGAAATACGTACAAACCAGGTGCAATTATTTTTATATATTATTAGAGAATTCTATTTTTAGAAACAACAAATAACAGAGGGCCTAGACACGTTGTAAAAAATTATTGGATTTGAGCTTTGGCTTCGCAATCGTGTGATTGTCAATTCCTTACAAAGTTTTACTAAGCGGTTCGATTGCGATTATCGCAGTGAATCTTGTCTAGGCCCTCAGGGTCGCAAGGAATGCCCTGGTGTTGCAAGAATTCATAATATAACCGCTTTCTATTTCGTAGGCCGTGTGCTCGATTGCAATCCCAGTGATATAGAAAATAGAAGCTTGAGGTGTTTAACAATTTTTGAAATTATTAGGGTACCAGCTGACCCATCCATTTTTGGACAAAAGCGCTGGGATCACAGCGACGGGCAAGTTCCTGCTGCCGCTGCATCAGCACACGGTCAACATTAGGCACCCATCCATGGTATTTGTGGGGACGCCAAAGAAAGTACTCAACAAAGTACTTGAAGCTCAGGTAAGGAAAGAAAATGTATCTAGAAAAATATTAAAGTTCATCCCTGAGGCGGGAATTGAACTCACGATATATCACCACAATCAGGGTAGATTAGGCGTCAGAGCATTATTTCTCTTTGTCTTCTACCTATATTTGTTTACGAATTTTTAATATGTTTTTCATTGTTATTAGTTTTATTCTATTATATTCCTATTTTTAAAAGGTCATAAGAGAAGTGTTCGTGTTATTTTTCTAGCTAGACATTTGGAAGTGAAATGTTTTTTTATTTGTTTTCATTTATTGTAGATTTGCAGCCATAGGTCGAATTCCTTTCCTTGCCCATTCATATATTTGTCTGTTTAATTATTTTAAATGTTATATAAGAAATAGAATCGATTTGTTTTTACATATAGAATAAAGTATATTTATTTAATAGCGAAATGTATAGCTATAAATTTCGATGGAATACTTCAAAATGGAATCTAATCGGAGGCCATATTGATTTTTCACTCTAAGCATTGTATTTTAAAATGTATTCTATTTTTCTGTGTTTATCAAATTAATTATGAATAAATATCAATTTAGGCAGAGTACGCAGCAGCTTTAGCAGCGGGGAAGTTCAAACTTCCTTCTCAGGAAGAAATGTTGAAGTCATGGCTGGCGCACGTCAGAAACATGCAATCCAAGGGAATGAAAATTATTGACGTCAACGTTATTGGAGATGAAATGGTTAGTAACTATATCCTAGAAGATAAAATTTCAGCTAAGCAAATATTATATTTTCAAAATATTAGGGAGTATAAATATACTTTTATATCTTGAAACAATGTAACCCAAATTAGGGAAACGAAGCTACAACGTAGTTGATTATGAGGTCGCTCATAATTTTTTCTTTCTCTTTATTTGAGGACAGTCACTACATTCATGAGGTTATTTATTAATTTTACATATAACTATAGACAAACAGTATCTAAAACATAGTTTACAGTAATCCTTAAAAGCTAGCTAACAAGCGGATTTTTACCCATATCCGGTTTACAAACCATATTATTTCATGCTTATTTATATTAAATAAAATAATCTGCCACTTATAATATATATGTCTATATATACATACAAATGTATTCATATGATCTCACTATTCTAACTATTATATTATTCCTTCATATAGGTGCATAATCTAACAAGTAATTTCCGTTTCAAATAATTCAAAGAGATATTACACATATCAATGTCATTAAACATTCTATTGTACAAAATGATTGAACGAGACAAAACCGTTATGAGTATAATTCTCATGTCGCAATGATGGTATGAATATTTGTAAGTTACGAGTGGAGCGAGCGGGCAACCATGCTTTAGCGATAAAATTAATATTAGATAGCAATGTGGGGCTATCTATAAAATTATTTAAAATTTTATACAAGAAGGTAATATCAAACTGTTAACGTCTGTCATCCAGAATTTCAAGTTCGCTGATTATCAAGAGTCAGAAGATACGAGTTCTTGGAACCTCGACGAAAATTAAACATTCTAACAAACTTTTTGTATTCTTTCAATATTTTCAATATAGATATTCCATGTAATTTTGTTCCGATACCGTAAAACGTTTCATTTTAAGCCAGTAGAAAAAGACGTATCCTAGTAGCATATGGCGAGGAGACTTAACCTGAGCTTCCTAAGATTTGGGAGAATTGAGGGGAATGTTAATTAATTCTGGCCTTTTTATTTTTATTCGAAATAATCACACGTATGTTGGTAAGGTAGATAATTGGAGCTAAATATATGACAAATCGAAATATTATGTGCTTAAATTGACTAATTAAACATATGCAATTAAATTTAGTTTATATGAAATATTTAGTTAGTAAGATCTTTTAAACGATTCTTTATTCTTCATATCAGGGAAAGCAATCATTAAGTCGCGCCTAACTAATGTTTGTAAGGTGAACCATATCGAAGTTTATACATTAGATAATTAAGAAGTTGAATAGCGCTTAGTTGAATTTAATTTACTAATAGCATATAAGTGCCATCAGGTGTTTAGATGTCAATAATGGTGTTAATAATAAACACCGCAAATATTTGAGATGAGCCTTTATTGTGAGTGCAATAATAGATGTTATAAGTCGTCTGAATAGTTAAAAGGGATCACTTTATTACATTCTGAACCATTATCTATAATTACGAATCTAACATATAAGAAAAATGAACGATAGGGGTTCTCAAACGAAATACCTTTTCTTGCAGGACAATTTCTTCGCGAACCTCACGACTGAAGCAGGAATATACCGCCGTCCGCCGGTATTTACTTCTCTTAGGGACTACAATGCAAAGTATCGGATGGAAGACTTGCTGAATTACCGAGACTATGATTACAAGCTAATTGACGATGAGCACTATGAGAAGTGGTACAACCCAAGGAAGGGAAACCCTTGCCCTTTTGATGAATAGGAGACATCAGTGATATATCATTTGTGATTGTCAAAAAGACTAGCAGAAAAACAATGAAAAAGGCAAGGCGAAAACAAAGTTTAGAAGTCGCCACGGTATCTATTCTTAAAATATTTTTTTACAGACGCCCTAATTTTGAGGATAAAACCCATATAAGTATAATTAGTGATACATATTTACTTAATTGGTATCACCTAGAAATTACTACTACTAACAAGTACATAAACATCAAAATATAAATACTATTAAGTTATCGCTATTATGTGACATTACAAACTTGACACTAACGCAAAGAATATAGGTTCTATGAATTAATTTGACATCGTTTTCAAATGAAACAACAAAACTAAACTTAACTAAACTTGTACTAAGGTATAAATTAGTAAATAACGCAGTAAAAGTTTTAATAAAAATATACAAATTTATATTTATATTTATAGGTATTGCCACTTCAATTGGTCACGTGCATTTATGGCCTAATCTATGCTCATTATAATTGCTATTCTTGGTGAGAATTGTTAACTTAAAACTTGTTAATTTTATCTTGAATAACATTTACAATGGAATTTGCCTGTTGCCTTATTTGGGGTGTAGTGTAATACCTATAGTCAATGATTAATATACATGTCTAGAGACATCAGTTTATGGTGAATAGGGTGTCCTCGTACTATTTTGAAATATACTGTACATACCTAATATTTTTTAGCTTAACCATATCTCCAGATTATGTGCAGGATGGCCTGACTGATTTACCTAATTTTTTATACTTATATCTTGCCATTCGCCGCGTATCTGCCTAATTAGTTGCTTATTACAGTCCGACAGTTTCATTTTAACAGTACCTTATTATAATAATATTGTTCAATTATTAAGCAGATATTGTTTACCCTTGAAAGAAAGATACCTCTTAAAAGGGGCGGTCTATAAGCTACGTACATGTAAATATAGGTCCATGTAACCTTAATTATTGTCCTTTTTACTATAGACTGAACATTGAACAATGTAATAATAATAGAAAAATTATAAATAGCTCAAATTAATTACATTAGATAATATAAGAAATAAAATTAACTTATTTTTAAGTCTATTAATTGAAGAATTAGCCATAGGTAGATATTATAACAGATTTAGACTTTTGGTCTATAACAATAAGAACAATATTAAAATTATTCACCTACGTTTGTACATATAATACTTACCTCTAATATTACAATGATTTGTATATAATTTTTTTAATATGTATGAATGTAAACATTTAATAATAACTACTGTGTAAAATAACTCAAATAAATGTTCAAATATCATTAACTTTTATTTATAATGGTATTTTTGTATTGTATTGGTATTTTTTTAAGTATCAAATAAAATTGATAGTAAACATAAGCGTCGATATGACTTTATTAAAATAAAATTGATATTTAAAAACACATCCACATCAACCTTAGATGACACATTTAAAGTATTATCTTTATAGTTAAAACTTTTAATTATAATAAGCATTTAACAAATTGCTTAGAAATGAAAGTATAATTTGGTATTTTAATTTGTTATTAACTAGTGTAGATAATGTACAATAATTATCATACCGATACCACTCGTCTGCAATAACTCCATTAGAAATTTAGAAATGTCAGTTGAATTCCTCTGAAGATTAAATAATCTTAAAAATTAATAATAATTACACTGATTTTTTAAACGTCATTGTGATAAAGCCTATACACATTGTGATATCTATCTGCAGATGTTTAATAAATTTGGATCATACAAGAAATAATGTTAATTAGAAAAAAAATGTTAAAAGAACATTTTGACTCGTCGTCGCTTCGTCTTTATTCTATTACATCAATCTGAAGGTAATATATAAATCAAGAAAGTTTTAAAAAGCATAATAATTAATAATTTATTACAATAAATATAAACTAAAATTACGTTTTTGATTGAGCACAATTGTTTTCTCGTATATACATATGTGGTTCGTATCGTCTCACGAAGGTTTCTTTGTCGATTATAGTGTATACGTAGTTTCTATATGTATATAAGTTTTCTAATTTTGCTTCACTATCTAGAGTGCGGATTTTAAACATTACCGGTGGAACCCTTTCAATACCGGATTCTTTAGATAATTCAGCGTAATATTGGTCCTAGAAAAATAAGTTAGGTATTTAGAGAAAATAAAATATAATTTTAAGTATTAAAATATGTTAGTAAATTATATCTTTACAATCAACAATATTAATGTAATTACGTATTAAACATTAATAGATTATCCAACAAACTGAATTATTTCATATCAAATTCAAAAGTTACCGCGCATGAAGATTCATTTACAAAGACAGTTTGCTCGCATTGGTTTATTTAAAAAAAAAAAAAAATTAAAGTCCGTTCATTATATCTTGATGGTTCTGATCGACCTTGAATATTTGAACCAACCAAAAATTATCCCAAGTTTTTATTGTGAAAAGTGTATAATGCTGTATCATGTCATCCTAATAATTAAATAAGTAAATAGATCAGAATACTATTGAATACAGAAAATATAATAATAGTAAAAATAATAGCAATAAACATAAATTAAACATTTATATTTTTTATAAAAAATATAAGTGAATAATTTGTCTATACACAAGTGTTTTTCTTTGTTTTACTTAGCAAACGTTCTTTTTTATGTAACAATTATCCATAATTGTAGCAATTATTACCTTTTAGTTTTTTTCTTTGTTTATATAATTTAAATGAAGTGGCGAAGAAATAAATATAATACTTAAGCAGTTACAAAGTTATATCACATTTGTACTGACATCTTTCAGAATAATAAAGCTATAATGAACAAATTACAAATATTATTGCTTACTTCTTTTTCTGCTAGTAAATGAATATGCGATAATGGTCTCCCGCTAGAACGTAAAGTATCAGCATGTCTTTGCCATTCTTTCATCATTTCTTTTTGAGATGGTAGTGTAAAGTTTCCTTTGATCAATGCAGCTGCGTAACGAGCCTACAATAAAAATTTACCAAAATAAACTTATATCATTTGTTTTATTATATTATTTATTTAAACATACCTGTGTATCAATGGCCACCACGACGCACGCTCGTACCACCAGTCCCAAAAATATCATAGTTGGTTGATTAATGTTTACCATATATTTATACAAAGGGGTGACACTATGTGGTGCTAGTGTTAATTCACTAGTTTCGTCAAGAAATGAATACTCATAATTATAACCTGTAAAATAATATTTACGTAACGTACCAAACTTAACAAAAACATTAAACTTTGATGTCATGCATTTTAACGTATATTTAATTTAATACACAATACGTTTCTTTATAAGTTAAGAACCTGAAGAACTAACCTGTACAATAAATGACGTCGTCCAGGGCTTCGAAAGTACCATCAACAAATATTGCTCCTGTTTCATTAAACTCTTTGACATCTGGTTTTTTAATGTAATGTGGTGGGAATGGTGTACGGAAGGTTACGTTAGAATGCTGACTATTGATGACAGTTTTGCTGAGTTCAGCTATATCTAGACTAATGTCCAGGCCTGACGGTCCTGCACCGACTATAAGAACACGCCGACATTTATAGGGGTCGGGTACTCTATAGTGATGACTGTGTATTATTGTACCTGAAACACGAAAAATAATAATAATCGTAATAAGAGCCTGTTTCTAGTTCTGGTCACATCCGGGTGTCCTGTACTAGCTAATACCGTATATTTGCACATAACCAAGCAGCCAAAATTCTCCATCTCGAGTTAGGCTGCAAGTTCGGCCTCAGAAGTGCAAAGGCACCTTATTTTAGTACTTGCCAGAGTCAGTGGACAAAAATGACCGTTGTACTGGAGCCGTTCCATCATTACGGAAAGTAAATAGGAACGTGAAAATCTCGTGAAAAAGAATCAGATAAAAAGGTCGAGTATCTGAACTAACTTCAAGTATTATAAGTATTCAATAATTCAAATTATCCTATATAGAAAAAAAAATCATTTAACAACTCGAGGGCCTGGGAACTCTTCCCAGTCCCTCGACGACACGAGGGATAGTAGAATACCTCAGCTGTCTGACCTCGACAGCCGAGGGTCAGGACGACAGAGAGAGGAATCAGCGGACAATCCTGGCGTTATCGAGCAAGACCGCCCGCTGGAGCCTCGCAATCATTGGTCCATCGCCCAGTCCCAATCTCTTTAGATGGTCTCGAAGAGAAGTTGGGGCGAGACCATTGGTTGGACCATTGGAACATTGGTTAAGACTATGACTTATCCTATATATATTCAGATTTCAGATAAAGAATAACATAAATTGGAATCTCGGCGTAGCTTGTTATTGGTATACTTACATATATTCTTTAATCGGTATTTGAAGTGACATAAATTGACTGAAGATAAACTCCATTTAAGGTAATAATAAAGCAAAATATTAATATACCTGACGTCAGTTTAATTGAATCCGGCAATAAAGTTTTGAAAAACAATATTTAAGTATACGTCATTACCTTTAAAAAGATTTTCTCCAGGAATATTAGGATAATTTGGTTTAGTGTGATGTCCGTTACCGATAATTATGTAGTCGTAATTTTCTTCGTATTCGTGTCCAGTAGGAATATGTATATGTTTCACTTTCCAAACCCTTCCAATTCTTTTCACTGAGGTTACTTTGTGGTAAAACTGAAAAGGTTCATATTGCAATACCACAACCAGTTATAACTTAGTAACAACAATTATCTAAGCTGTAAGAAATATTTTCCGGTACATACTTTTATGTGCTTTTCTAGCTCAAAATGTTTTGCATACGATTGAATATAATTGTAAAATAATTCCCATGAAGGAAACGAAGGGTATTCTTTTGGCATTGGATAGCCTTGAAGTTCCATCGTGACTTTCGGTAAGTTTGTCCTGGAATCGACATGTTCCTAATTATAACATTAATATTTGTCAATATAAATATATACGTAGACGAAATTCTATGATTCATTAAAGTTGATCAGACGTTTTTAGAAACACTTTTCATACTTATAGAAAAAAATTATAAAAGCCTATTATTATTTTATGTAGTTGGAAATTTTCAAATCACAGGAAAAACGGCCGATTCACAGGTTACTAAAAAGAATAAGTAAGTAAGGTAAGTCTGGAGTTCGTTGAGTGATACATGCCAGTTTTGCACTTTAACGAAATTACGGCAAAGCATAGTTCACTAAAGTAGAATAATTACTTTGAGACATTAAATTTATTTGCAAGCTTAATATACAAAATATATGTATATTTTGGTTTATAATAACTAATCTATACATACAGTTATAATACAAACAAAAAAGCTTATGACTAAACTAACAGATACACTGAATCAGCAGCAAACGAGTCTCGGCTCATTATTATGCTCCGTGTAAAAGACTCTGAAACTAACCAACTCATGAAGTAAGTGGAAAGTAATATTAGAGCATTGTCATTTCGGTCTGCTAGATAACGCACTCATGGTGAGTAATATATTTACCTTAAATGTTTATACATGCTAGTATATATTGGGTAACCGTTTTCATCGGCTCCAATTCTTTCTTCGTATCTCCAGGTGCCACCAACATGATTTGTTGCTTCTAGAACTGTGAAATGTATCCTTTCATCATTTAAGTGTTTTGCTGATGTTAAGCCCGCTATACCCGCTCCAATTATACATACTCGAGTTTTGACACTGGCCCCCTAAAGTGAGAATTTAATTGTTTTTACTAATTTCCTCACCATGTGCTATGAAGTTGTATTTGAACCGACATAAACTTTCACTATTTTAATATTTAATACATGAATAAAATTATTAAAATAAGTTTAAAAGACACGAACAAAGTATATATGCTTTAACAATAGGGTTGGCAAAACAAAGATTATGTAGATGGCACTGAGTTCGTTTGTTCTTAATGGCGATTATGTAAAAACAACAAGAGCAATTTAGGTGATATTAAGTATTTCACATTCAATATGAATGAAAAAATGTTATTGTTGAAGGTTTTCTTCGGATCAAAGCAAAATTAAAAAGCAGATGCATCATCGAAGGCAACGAAAAGTGACTTCAAAGGTTAGAAACGAAACTGAACACAATTCAACATATTTATATTTTTTCTTTATACCCTTTACTCAAGATATATATTTTAATAATATTGATGATACATATTTGGTATTGTGCCTCATTTTTTCCAGATTGCCGTTTTACGATAAAAAAAATTAAACACTAGCAATTGCATGTGGAGATACATATTAATGATTCAACACCACCTGACGATAAGAAGTAGGAGTTGATAAATGAAGAAAGCTAGTGCAGAATGCGCACTATAGCCCTAGCCACCTACACTTTGCCGACCCAAAAAGTGCTTTTTCACGCCTCTTTTGTTGTAGGATACGTGTACCAGTAAGGAATTACACGCTCCAGCTATGTGATAGAGAAATGAGTCACGAAAGAGTGACTCCTTATCGTTATTGATGATAATATCATCGATGAGGTGAGCCCAACATAACCTAGTAGATATATACTTCCATATAGGATAGGCTTCCACTATTTTTTTCCAACAACTGGTGGTCAGATGTTTGGTAAATTTCTAAATTCCTAATTTTTATAGACCATTACGTAGGGCTTGAAAGGAAAAACTTTAGTTATTTTGGAACGAACGTACGCAGCGCCATTTTGAGTTGCCAACCCTATAAGTAAAATAGAATGTTATACTCGTATACGTAACTAAAATGGAACCGACTTTGTAAACAGAATCGTTGTGTCATTTGGTTACCTTAAATTTTTGTGTTTGTTTTCATTTTGTAGTCTTATCTTGCCATTGTAATGATTTTATTATAAGTTTCATATTATTTTATTAAAAATGTATATAGATTAAATCGACAAGTGTTTGTAATAACCTAAAATCAAATCTATAAAGAAATTTCTTACCATTTTCTAATGTCAAATAAAACTTCAGACTCACTTGCTCGTGGCACTCGTTGATAGATAACTAAAATGTTTCGATTTTAAATGTGATCTCACTCTTTAAAATACCTATATAGTTTCCTACGAAATTTATCTCGAATGAGGTTGTTAATATTGCTATCACACGGAATGACATTGCTATCACAGTACAGCATTTATTTTGACAGATATGATTAGTTACACACACAAACTAAATAGAGAACAAGTATTGTTGCTTGTGAGTTGGTAGGTTAGGTAGGTACTTAGCACCTTGTATTTAGACATTAATGTTTTAGTTTATTTCATTAATTTACATATATTATGATTTTTATTTTTATTTTGTTCTGTTAGTTTTAAACATTGTGTACATGTTTAATATACCTTTTTGACCGACTTCAAAAAAGGAAGTTCTTAACCCAACTATGTTTTTTGTATATTTTACGATTTCTCTATCAATGATTTTGAACAGATATTTAATTTTTTATTTATTTAAAGAGTATACCTACTCTTGACGTGATTCCATTATGATCAAGTAAGGATCTGATGATGAGATTCCAGGGAGATCTAGGGCCAACCTTCAAATTTTATAGGAATGTATTACTTGTTTCATTTTATTTTGCTAAGGCAAGTCGTTAATACTGCCCGACATGCATTAGAATCTAAACACTCAGAATTGTGAAAAAAGGTTTAAACAAAATTAAAAACCAACTTTAAAAGGCAAAATAATTTTGGAAATGATGCTAAGTTGTTTCCAGAAACAATAGAAAGCGTAGATTACAACGACTAGTAGCGAATGATTTCGCTTATTGTTTTTTATTATATTTCTTAAATATATAACCTACTTATTGTTGATATAAATTTATTATGGCTCAAATATGCTATAGTTTTTTTTTACAAAACACAGGTTTAACCACACCAAAACCATTTAATTAACTTAACTTAATGATCTAAAACGGCACATCCCAACAGGTTAAGTTTGGTTAGAACTGTGATAGAAATAATGAAATATTAAATATTTTTATGGTGAGTTTACAACTACTCCTGTTTGTTAGGAGTCTTACAGATAATTGATCAGGGAAACAAATAACCAACGATCAAAAGAAAAAGAATGACTAATAATTGCTACTTGCCTTTTCATCTTTCCCTCAATATAACTGACATATAAGTTTAATCGTGGCTAAGGTCATGGACCAAATGAAATATATCGAACGTTTATCTAACCTCTGCGATTGCAGACGAAATGTCAATAAATTTAAAAACTTTTAAAAGCAGCATGAATTGTACTATGAGAAAATAAAACTTACTTTTAACATTTTAATGGTTAGTGTTTCAACAGAATTTCAATAGAGACTCACCAACAGGTGTATTTGAATTATAATTGTTATACACAACACTGCTAAATATTTCATTTTAAACGTTAAGTAGATGCACAATTAAAAAAAAATATAATATCGTAGGTCACAGCACTATTACTATGTTATGAGTATTCCGTTCATTATACTAAACTGATCCTTTTTATTGATACGAGTACAGCCATGAAGTATCAGTGACTATGTGTTAAATCATGAATTTAATATCAAAATAGATGTCACAAATATACATGATTATATGTTCATAAGAGATGAGTTAATTTTCGTCCATGCATATGCTTAATTTGCTATATTGTATAATTTAAGATTTTCGGTTTGGAATTAAATTATCGTGACGCGGTTGATGCATAAAATCATTATTATTAAAAAAATATTGTAAACTTAGATGGTTAATTTATTGAGTCTCGCAACTCAATACGGCGAGAAACTTAAGTCACTTAAAATTTAGTGGCCTAGATTGTATAGCTTGACAGATTAAATACATAATTCAAATCTTTACTGGCTCAAAAACCATCAGCTCTTACTGAATATTTAAAATTATGTCATTATAAAATTGGCTGAAATAATTCAAATCATATTTTTCGGTTAATTTTCACTGAACACGGGGTTAAATTAGTCATTTTTACCTTCGTTCATTTTATGGTCTATTATTAATTTTTGATAAACGATTAACTAAATTATAAAAAACTAATAAACGAATTAACAAGAACTACTTATCAACTAATTAACAAGGTCACGGAATAGATGATCTAGCAAAAATAACTAGCCGTTACACGAATAGAAAAATGAGATCACAAGAATAGGTCATTTTGGTTAAAACACTGCCAAACTATACGTGTTCAATCTTTTCATTTGATATAATTTAGAATACTTGTAGTACTTAAAAGCCCTCCAACGCTTACACGTAATATAATATGTATTGTGTCGGCACCGAGATAAAACTATTTTATATTAATGACAGGGGCAACAACGTTTTCCTAATGATTGTACATATTGGAAAGATAATGAACTTTGTTCGATATTGATATCGTGCTTACATAAATATAAGTTATATTTATTAATTCATGAGACAGTGTTAACGGATTTAACAATTAAAATAAACAGAAACTACTCTACGTAAATATGTAGACTTGCTCATCATAAAAGTCAAAGGTCACATTCTATTTTGATAGATATTAGTTATATAACACTTTGAAGATACGTTATATAGTGGGTTACTATCAATAAATTATAATATTATGAAAGTCTGCTCAGTTGTCTAATCTTATAATAATAAAAAAAAATCTGTATTTAAAGTACTGTGTAGGTTTATATTATATTATATTGAATATCTGTATCACTCAAACATTTTCAATCCTGTAAAGATAAAGTTTTCATAGCGGCCGTAACTAAGGGGATAAACCTCTAAGTTTATTAGGTTTTATAGTAAGGAGCTTAAAAGTCCTATTCTATCATAAATACGTAACATTCATTCATTCATTCATAGTTATTATACAGTCATTGTGTAGTAATTATATATTTATTATATTGGTGTATTCAGGTTTCATACAATTGTGCTTTAGTGTTAATGTATGTATTTTTTTCTTACCTTTTAATCGACGTTCATTCATTTTCTACTGGTTGCAGTCAACCGCACTACAACAACCAGTAGAGAATGCCTTCAGCATTAAGTTTGCCAATTGTGCTTTTATGCAATGAAGTATATAATAAATAAATATATAATATATATAAGTTTTACAGAGTATTGCTACGTTAGAGGTACCTACTTTCTCACAGGTCATAATATGCACCTTGTCTTCTCCACATTTTGTTACAGCAAAACATAAAAAAATGCTGTGTTGCTAGCAGGTAAGCAAATAGTTTTCTTAGAGTAATTAGGTTATAAATTACTAATGTCCACTATCAAAATTTTCAGTCACGCTTTACGCGCCCTAAAGTGTGTACAAAGAGGCGAAAATTAGATTCGTACGGGGCTGTCCTTCGACAACTGCGTTATGCTTCAAATTGACCATGAAAAAGAATTTTATTGGAGGTCGCAGGACAATAGTAGTATACGCACACTATGGCTAATGTATGTTTATAAATAATATAATATATTTTTGGCACCTTGTTAAAAATACTTTCACCTCTGTTATAAGCTTGTTGCATTTACATACAGCGCAATATCTATTGTGTCAGTTTTGTGTTTTCTTAATATATTAATATTATTATTAGCAATTTCATAGTAAATAAATAGCATACAAATTTTCATCTTATACTACTTTATACATATTGCAAAACTATGTTTCACAACGTATTAGGCATGAGTTTTGGGAATAATAGTTTGAATTCTGCACAATTAAAAAATCCAGTCTGCAAACATATAATCGTAATCTGTAGGTATCTGAAACCTGGGTGTATACTGTTAAAATCCCGACCCTCCGTAGATTAGCCAGACGAATAGCGAGGGTCACGCGAATCTCCACCCATTCATTCATTGAGATTGGAACTTGACTCGCATTTAAGTTTTCATTATAAATTGAGATGTCATGTTAATTCACACACCACGCCACTTGAAAAAAATTTTAAAAAATGGTATAAAATATTCGTAGGCCCCCGGCTTGAGTGGTCAGGTTTCTCAAACTGGGGGATCGAATTTAGGTAAAGGCATAAGTTTGTGTAGAAATATTTTTTTTATGGAAATCAATTTTGGTGTCTAGTATTCATTGTTACCTAGTATCCATAATGCTTAATTTGGGTAACATAATAGAAGCGCGATGGATGTATCTTTATGATGTTTCGCATGTGCAACAATTAAACGAGTATATCATTAAACATGATATAAGGTACATTCGTAAACTTATAGAATTGAGTGGTGAAGCGTGAATATATTTTTTCGATGTAGTCCCTATGGTTCAAATCACAGCTTGGCCTATGCTCATCAATGTGATGTTGTTCTGTAGGAACGGCGACTTTTTGGTTATATACGCCAGTACTCTACGAATGTCTTAAAGAGTGACGTAACTTTAAGTCAGTGAGCACTGTCATGGTTCCTTTAAAAGAGGAGTGAAAAGCACTTTTTGGGCCGGCAAGGTAAGGGTGGCTAGGGCAGTATGTCGCATGGTTCACTAGCTATCTTCAAACATGAACTCCATATATATATATTATCATCTATATGATAATAGTAAAAGCAGACAACCTTTTTACAAAGTGTAAAAGAAATAAGCAATAATTCGATAATTAGATAAGGGAATAAATTATACCATCAAACTTAACAACTCTTTCTATGTGACCAACATCGAATAAAAAGGCTAACCATACATTTGGATCAAGTAAGTATTTATGTCTTGTAAACAATGGATTTTTTTGGCAATTTAAATGTTGGTCCATAAAGAAAATGCACAAATGCCATCGTTTTGAGTATTAAAAGTAGTATCACATACATTACTTTTAATTTTTTTTCGCACTTTTATTAATAAAGTACGTAATTTTATACTCGAAGGCTTGGCAATTTTTAAAAAGAAACGTTAAATTATTAACTTCATATTCGTCGACAGTTAATTACTTATCCTCTTAGAAATTCGTCCCATGACGCCTCCATTTTGCGAAATAATTAAAGTAGAATGCGGATACATTCCTGTCTAACGTGTCAAAAGGGATGCTTGCTCCATTAAATTTTCGATTAATTGATAAATACTTGACCGTTGGTGTGTATAATCGAATGTTCATACACGTTTCGCTTTGACACACGAATATTGTTTTTAATTCAAGGGCATAAAATATGAATTGAATTCACGAAGTAAGACATGATTGACCACTTTGAGGTGTGAAATAATAAAGTGGAATTTAGTTATGTTACTCGAAAAAGTATGTTACAAATACATTATGGATAATTTATAATATAAAATTAATATTATCTCCTTTGGTAGAAAATCTAAAAATAAATGAAGCAGTCAGTTTATATTACATGTATTTATATATAAAAGAAATAAATATGAAATCAGCTAAGAAGCAATTAGGTATAAAAGTGACTACAACAAATTTTTATTTCGCAAATATAATTTATTAATGGTCTTACTAAATAATATTCCCACATATTTTTCTTCTCTCCCTTATTAACACAACAAAAATTAATTATTATATTTTGAAAATGTTTTTAGAGACTTTAAAAGTAAAATCGAAAACTTTTAACAATAAGTTTAATTGGCATGTTATATTAAAAACGAAGTTATATTGACATAACATTTTAATTTTATATGTTTGTCATTTGTTTCTGCTTGAATTTAAGATGGAAAATATAATTCACCTACCATCTTGAATTCAAGCTGAGACATGTCACATTGGTAGAGAAGCTATTATGTAGTTCGCAAAAATGGCGACGCTCATAAAACGTCAACCATACGATTTAAAATTGAAACTCAATTTTAATTTTTAATGAATGAAAATATCTCGATATGGTTAAGAAACTATTGTGGTTATCTTTACATTTGAGGATACTTGTAGAATATCCCAAATCTCTTTGACTGAATTTAACTATCGCTGACCCTTTTTCAAACAATAAAACCATTAAAACGGTGAGTTTGAAGCGTGAAGATGCAGACGTTTGAGCCTGGCCGTGCGAACCGCATCGTTATTTGTTCATCACGCTGACCGCACCGCACAAAGGAAAACTCTTGCCTATTTCACATATGTGAACCACAGACAAGCTGAGATAATTTAAACTGCGTCTTTGATTTAGTCACAGTATCACATTAAAACATACCTAAAGGTTTCTTAAAAAAACACCGTCCAATGAAATAGAAAAAAAGTTAAAATTTTCTCATTTTTTATAAATGAAAACCAAATTTATTTTGAGTTATGGAGAAAAAAGTCATTTATATGGGGTCAAATTAAGAATTGTATCCCAACATTGACTAACTTCGCTCTACAAAGAAAGTTAGCAATGAATTCTTTTCGTATTTGTATCATAAATAATAAATCATTGAAGTTAGTTTTATACCTATGACGTCAGAATTTGCTGACCACTGCAGCTGTTCTATTTTCATTACTATTCATATTTTGAGTGCATCACCATTATAAACAACTTTCTTCCACTTTCGTACATAGGACAAATACACAATTTTCTAATTTGGCTAGTTATATACACGTGCGTGTGTATTTTTGCTGAATATTGCATTACTTTTTTATTCTTAACGGAGTAGCTTTTGGCCTTTATATCACCTTATGGTAAGTTAAGATAAGGCGAAGATGGAAGCTAACTTCACCCTTCCTCAACCACAGCAGGCAAGATTCGATTCCTGTAATTAAAGTTCCGTACAACTTAAGAAATTAAATAAAAATACTATACTACACACATGCATATAGATCCAGGCTATCGGATGGCTCTTGATAAAATATAATAAATAATGTGCTCGCCTGCACATTACGTCGTCGGGCGCTCAATTTGCCGCCGTAATGGAAAAATTCCATGGAAATCGGTTAACGCTTCTCCTCCTGTAGCTTGAGAACTACCTCTCGTTTCTATAGGTATACATTCTCTATGAGACGGTTATTAAAACAAAAAGCTTCCACGATTACTTTTTGACTTACAATAAAGGATGGAAAGAGTAATATTATGTTTGTAAGAAATATTTTACGATTGTAAAGAAAATATAAATTAACGTAATAAATGCGAAGGAATGATTTTAGTATCTCAAATAATTAATCACGACTTATCTTACGAATATAATAACAAGTAACACGCATAAAATTTAAATCCATGTAAATAAATACTATTTTTTATAGTATAAGAAAAGATTTCATAGGCAAAACTATTCTGTTTATTTGCTAGAAAATGATAACAGTTTAAGCACAAACCATATCTTAGTTTTGTCTGTGAATTCATTGCATTTCACAAGAAAGAACAAAATATAAATTTAGATTTAAATAATGTAAAATATTTGGTGCTTTATATTCGTTCACTATGTAACTGATATTCGTTTAATTTGTGAACAATATCGTCAAAATGTCAAAATCAAAAGCTTTCACTATTGCTAGTCGCTCTCACTAATGACTAAGGAAAATCTTCATCCTCTCTGTAGAATGCTCGGTAGTTTAGCTTCACACATGAATAGGCACTAAATATTATGACAATAGAGATATAGTTTGATAAAATAGCTTAGATGGATATATAGTGGTATTTTTTTAAGGCTTAAAGCGTATGACTAGGTAACTGCTATTACACACCGAATTTATTTTCTGATTTTACAAATAAGCAAATATATGAAATGGCTATGGCACACTTTATTTACCCTGCAGAAATTTGAGTCCAATTAACACTAGTCTCTAGTGCTGTATCTAGTTGTTGCTTCGTTTTATTCAACATAAGATCGAAAGCTCATAGAGAAAGAAATGCTGAAACTATTACGTTAGTAAGCTATTAAGACTTCATTGTACAATAAGTAGTCCATGATATATATAGTTATATTGTACCATATATATTCTTGTTGCTTACGTTTAAAAAAGGATTAATCTTTTTTATTACTGATATTATCTAGGTCGTATTTGTTAAGTTCTCGGGGCAAAAAATTCGTAAGAAACGCGCAGTTGGAGATTACTTATAGATTGAAAATTTTATATCACGTTTTAATAATACCATTAAAATAATCTATAAGTACAGGTAAGTAAAATAAAGCTCAGTCGAAAGGCAATAGCAATAGTACAAAGCCTTGACGTTGTCAGCGAGTATTAAAGATGCCCATACAAAGCCGGCCGCCCACACACGGAATGAGTCTACCTTGTGGGATTACTCCACAAAGGAGGACTTAGAGCGCGACAACTACAATATTTGGGGCTTAACTTTTGTCAGTGTCCGAGGGTATTGCAAACGAAAGAAGCCGAATAGTTTTCTTATTGGTGAAATGTCTTTTTATTTTGTTTCCAAAGGATTTTTAGATGATTTAGAAGCTATAGGCGAGTGAAAAGAATTAGCAAATCTTTATCTGCTGTTATAATATTAAAAAGGTATTGTTATTTTTATATATTCCTTTTTCATATAAGCCTTCAAGAAAGTTGTAATCTGAAATCATGACTAATGAATTTCACAGCTTCGTCATACACGTACACGAGCATCATTTAAATGTAACGATGAATATTTCTTACAAAAATTCTTTTTGTCTGCAAAATAATCATTTTTTTTTTCAATATTTATCGAGTATTAATTCTAATAATGGAGCATATGAGGTATTACTTTTGTGTATCTAATCTCCTAATTCTTAATAGAATGACACAGGTGATCGCACAAACGTTTTTGATATTTTATGTTAAGACCACATGTCACTTATTCTCAAACTTTTTTCACTATTATCATAATATCTTTATTCGCAAAAACTTACGTCTCAAAAAGGAAATAATCATGTCCAGAGGCGAGACTTGAACCCGTGTTCTCTCATAACAAACTTAAGTGCTATAGACTTGACTGAACTCTATGAATTTCTTTATTCGGTTCTACCTCATTCTAATTTACGTCTATTTTTTATAGGACGTAAGTATGTTTTTCAATTTAACTACCGTAATTGTATTTAATGCAGCCAAGAAAAAAAATAATGTAGGCTATTGAATTAAATTTAAAATGCCTTCTTTTATTAGTGGTTGGTAAGAGTACGTAAAATATATTAAGATAACAATATTAAATGTCGTAACTGGTATATAGGATTTGCAATTCAAATATTTTTAAATATGATGTGATAGCTTTTTCACAGTTTCGCCGTTGCTTTCTTAATATTACCAATATTATGTACAGTGTCATGTTTTTGTAGACATAGTAGGATTTAGTTCGATTAATGCTAACAATATTCTTGAATTACGTTTTCATTGAATAATTTTTAATAAAAAAAATACACAACTTTATAAAACAAGCCCAATGCTAAAGTTTAGGAAACGCGTGTTATTATAATCGGCTAATAGTATATTATCATTGGTTGCATTACCACGGCCTTAATACTCGATCGAATGGTTCCATCGTATTATGCGCTAATACTTTGCTCCTCAAAGGTTCCCTCCGAGAGGGCGAAAAAACGATGAATAGAGCTTATGGATTCTAATAGAATGGAACATTCTTGGAGCGTACTCTGCTAATTTCGTATTACTCGTTCATACGTATTACGACCTCTATTATTATCGTGACATAGCTATATGCAGTATTATCTGAGTCTCTCTAGCCAGATTAATTACAATCCCTTCAGTTTTTGTCTATTGGTTTGGGTAGCCAGACTTATAAAAGCGGTCTAAAGGTACACCCAGTATAATCTGATGTCTTCTTAATTTTTAAATTAAAAATTAACAGTCAAACCATTAGATTTTATTGTAAAAACAGCGTTTATTCCAATACTTTTAAAAGTTGAAAATGACATTTAAATAGACTCAAACCCATTTTTCATCGCTTATATAAATATGAAAAGCATGAGGTTAGCTTTGTCACTAATTGTGACGTCATATACAAATACGAAACTAATTTCACTTTAGTGCCTTCACATAGTGTAGCAAAAACATAGATAAAAGTCTTATTTTTTACAAATATTTATAATTAAGGAGTCCATATGCGAATATAGTGCAGCATGCGACAGACTGCCCTCGCTACCAAGTGGATGTCACCATTCAGTTCGAACGTGGCCTCGTGAAAGCGGAATTTTATAAAAAAATCAAGCATTTGAATATTAGGTTACCGATATATGAAGTTTGACATTCACTGTGATCATACTAGTCATCTCACCAATGGTCTTGTCCTAAATTCTCTAGATTCGAATTGCGTGATGAACCAACGATTGCGAGGCTCCAGTTCTGGGTCGATAACTAGGATTGCCCACCGATTTCTCTCTCTGTCGTCCTGACGTGACCATGGAAGATAGAAATTTTCCGTAATTATAATAATAATCATTTAAACTTATATTGAATTTATTTATTTATTTTATAGAAAACATGCTTATTTTACTTGTTGAGATATAAAAGAGTTTTAAAGAGAAGCTATACATGGAAAGTTCAAACCAAACCAAAGTCCTCATGTTAATGTTCCATTTAGGTACGCATGTGTCCAGCAGTGAGACTATTTATACAAGAAATATTTTTTGAAATTAAATATTTTAGTTACGAAGTTTGCCATGCTTTACTGTCTATATATTGATGAACAGACTTATACAAAAATTATTCGCAAATATCGGTGTAAATTTCAGTGTTTCGTCAACTAATATATTAGACATGCATATAAATTATTTCGAAATAGTTTTTGTATAATTAGGTCAGGTTAACACAAATTTGAACAGATCCTGATTTATCAATTCTAACAATAATTCAGCCCTTTCATGACCTATTTACTGTTAAAGAAAACATCAAGATTTATATCTCTATTTTGTTACACGTTTTATATATAACAATACATGTCACACAAAGTAAATTTTAACGATAATATTAAATAATGAATATAATATAAACATTTATGAAAATAATTTCCCATCTGAAAGTCCTCCCCATTGTAGAGGGGCGTATGTGCCGGCTGAGTGGCGCATGCATATTTGATGTGTGCTTAATGCCATAGTCGGGACATAAGCGGATTGGCGGCACCGCCAAATGGTGGTGTTCTTTTTGCGACAGAAATTACTATAGCGTAGTTGAATACCTATCCATTAACTTATGTACGGACGTGCCTTTTATAAAATAGCAAGATACATAAGCAAAATTAATTGAAATTCAGATTAACCTTACCCACTGCTATGTACGCACGGAGTATAATTTTCTACTCCACATAGTGGGTTTCTATAATCTATACCAAAGAGGCATGCTATTAGTATTCTAATACAACGTAGCTAAAACATAAATGAGCTAATAACTCATACCGTTCATGATATTCCTGTACCTATAGAGTTCAGGATAGCTTATAGGGTCAACATTTTAAGGACAAAGGGAAGTTGCATTGATAAAGTATTCAAAACGCCCCATGTCTAGAGTGGCGGATCGTCCCGCCCCGCCCATTACAGCCAGCGGCTTAAACAGCTTACAATCTGTACTTGCAAAATATGGACTGAAAATGATGTGTTTAATTAGTTACATACATTAACAGAAGAGGTTCCTTTCGTTGTTAATGAGCGGTCTGGTTTCGATTGAAAAGCAAATATCTTTTGTCAAGTCGGGACACATTGTAATTTTGAATTTTTCTATCTATCTATCCACATACATTTTAATAATTTTGTCAAACATGGTAAACACATTGTACGACTTTTACAATACTCTATATATTTTTTTAAATGTGTTAGCGAATGTTTTTTGTTATTACTGCTGCTGTTATTACTACTGCTTCACATTTATTAACGTCGTATGTAATGTAACCATCATTTTGACAGAAAAATCCACAGCAATCCCTCACATACGCTTCAATCCGATAACACAGATTTTTTTAAAAAAAAATGTTAAGTAGTCAAAAATTATAAATTGATGTAAGTAATCATTTGTTGTTAACATAAGATTTTGTCACAGAAAGTAAATGCAAGAACTAAAAAAATATGTTATATGTTCATTTTTATAATCTTCTTTTCTTTCTTACATATAAAAATGAATTGATATACCTTAATCTTGCTAAAACTCAAGAAGGACTTGATTTATTTGAATATTTTTAATAGTTCGGAAAACCCTGATGAGAGTCTTAGAAATATACATCAGAAAATTGGTTATTTAGTATGGAAAATCGTCAGACATACTAAACATATAACACTGTCATTTCTGCCATGGCTTCTTCGGATTTCTTTTAATAGATGGCGTTAGTGTTAATTTCACCTGGTCGACTATTTAGATAATAATAGAAACATTAAAAGCTCTTCGTTTTTTGTTTGATTTAGTGCAGGGGTGCTTTAAAACTCAATATAATTAGAGTAACCAATAAGCTTAAAAAATTGGAAATGTGGTACGGAAATCCGTCTTACTGACATGCTTATTAAATCTCTCATTTCTTCACTGCTACTTCACTTCGTATTACTTTTGATAGATGGTGTTAGTGACATGTTATGTGTTACGTACTGGCTAGTATTTTTATAATTATTTATATGTATTTGTATATTTTTTCTTTTGTTCTTGAAATATAAATTTTGTTTTTCTATAAGTTTTAAATAAATATACGCTCACTAAGCTGACAGAGAGATTCATGCTCAACATTATGTATGGGTGATATATATATATAGTTCACCGGGACTATGTCATGTAATATTTAATTAGATTTACTGCTATGAACGACTTCACTTTAGTTTTGTAATGTCTAATTTAATAAATAAATCCTTCTTCACCTATTCTGTAATACAATAGGTGAATTGGATTTATTTTTCCGTTTAAGTGTCACAATAACGCAAATTCAAAGAGTGTTATATAATATTTTCCAGTTTTGCATTGGAACTTTTCCACTTCAGAAACCACACGCAAAATTAATCATCCAATAAAAGTTTGAAGCAAACATTGTTTAGTTGGATAAACAGCGCGCCCGCAACCCCAACATTTGCATATCAATCACTGGCGAAAACATGTTTAAAATAAAAATCGTAATAGCTTTATAAATAGATTTCTGGAAGAACAAGCTCCCATTTGACTTGGTGTAACGTATGAATAAATCATATTAAATAACTATCAAGGGGATTGGAGCCATTCTTTCCCATTTTGATCAAAACATTTAGGGTTGATGGGAACAGATTTTTGGGTGTATGTTTATTTAATGATCATCCGACGTTCTTTTCCTGCTTACCTAAAAAAACTGGTTTACTAATGGACGACGCCAGATATTATTTTATTTTTGCTAATCCGAATTTTCCATGCCTTTTTATTAAATATTTCAAATACTCACCAGTTTTTAGTGTCAACTACTAATTAATTTAACACTTTCTATATAGAGGCACCTCGAACTTCCTGTTATATACCTACGCGTTACCTAAGTAATTAACTCAAAGAATGTATCAATCTAAGTTTTGCGTTATATTCTTTTACGAATGACGAAGTAATTACGTGCAATCAAGGTTTACATGAATTATAACCTAAGAACAACTTGAATAATGGTTCTAAGATCATAACCTAGTAATATTTTATAATACATATCTAAATAATCAAAAAGATCTTGGAGTCTCTTTGGCGGAGTAGTCAATCATTTAGGAATACCAATGTGACATTTAGAATATATTTTTCACATATTAAAAATGGAAAATTGTAGGTTTCGCAGTAACAATATATTTTATATTAATTATTGAGAATGAAGTTATGAATTTAGGACGTTATTTTTAACGGACGATTATCTTTAGAACTATATCAACCACATACTTTCATAAAGACTTTCTTTTTTTGCTACACAAATTAAATCTCTTTATACTTCACATATCTGCTAAAATCCATTCAACGTGTAAACAGTTTCACATTTTCACGTCTTTATCGCAATCATTTCAACGTCGCATCGCACATTGAATTTCTCAAAATTCACAAATTTTATATCGACTGATTCTACGTCTAGGCAATTTCGACTTTATTTCTTTCTCAATAAAATGTGGAGATGAGACCGATGGATGGTGCGGTATTCTCCAGGGTGTACCGGAGTGTACCTACAAAGCGTAAGCCTCTCAGCGCTACGGTGATTGAATCCGAGACGATGATGGAGCACCGGCATTACGCCTCTACAAAGATTACAGTATTGAGGTTTAGTATATTTTTTGTTTTGAATTGTATAACATTCTGTTTATTGTTTGAAATGTATCTGTTTAAAAATAACTTAATAATATACTTTTTCATAAAATTATTGTACAAGAGTTTCTGATCTGAAGATCTTTTCAGTCTGTGTTCCCTACATTGGGTAAATAGAAAATAACTTTATTGTCTTTTACAACACCCGTGTTGTACCCCGAAGAAAATAAAAATAATAATTATTATTTTTTGAGATTTAATTATCCATGTTTGAATATACTCCTATAACTGTTAGCAGATATCTATTTAACAAATATTTTTAAAACCTACTAACATTTAAGCAACAAATCTAAGTAATAATTGTCGTCATTAAAATCTGTGCGCGGACGTGCATTTGACGTGTTTGCAGCGCGGAGGAGGCGGTGTTCTAATTAAGCGTCTGCTACTGACAGCCGAAGGGAAGTTAAAAATTTAAAAATATTTACTCATCCATAAACTTTTGGATGCAAATGTAAACAAATTCTTATTATTTTCATATATTTTAAAAAACCAATATTAAAGTTCATTAACAGTGGTTCGAAAGTGATAAATTTCAACAGAAAAAATTCGGCAGGTTTCATGTGAAAACACATCTTAAAACCCTCTACATGCACCTTAAGTATTGTGTTTGTGTCAAAGTGGTGATAGTAAAAAATTTAACCAAATTAAAAACTCCACTTCCATCCACTTTTTTTCCATCTTGTGAAACACAAAAGGAACCAATACGGCTGGCCACTTTACGTCGCTGAATAAACTTTTGTATTTTTCATTCTAGATCTACAACAGATTATGTAGATGAGTCAAAGTCTTTTTCATTAGCTCATAGTTTGAAATTTAGTTCCAACAGGATCAATTGAATCAATTTCTAAAAAGCTTCAAGTCAATTGGCTTCATAACTAAATATGATTTGCAATCGACTTTCAAGCAAAGCCTTTCATTTCTGACCACTGTACACAAATTGACCTGACTCAGACAAAAATGCTCTTCAGCGTTCAAAATGTCAACTTCAACCATTCTTATGCGATAATGGACTATAATAATTTGTACTAAGGTTGATGTAAGTAAAGTTCTGTGTAGATAATTTGGTTTTGGAGAAGGGTTCGGTTCTGTTGTAGGTGATGGCCTCCGTTAGGGCAGCATCGCCTCAGGCCTGTAATCTTGTTGGCACCCTCTACTCAGTTAAAATCGCAGGGCTAATAAAATATTTTGACCCCTTTATGAGATGAATACGCCCAATATAAAGTACAGTCGTATGAATAAGAATAACCTTTAAACTTCTCTTACATCAGAATCTTACAATATTTCTTGAGCAATTTGAATTTTAGCGTAATAGTTATTATAAATTATTACTTTAATACCCAAATTGCAGTTAAATCATACATTTTATCATTCAGTAATAAATCTACCAACACTTAAACAGGCGATTATTATTAATCCTCTGGTTTTTGACATTTATCGTATGAATGTAATGTCAAAAACTGACGGTTACTTTTAATCGTTATTTTATGATTTTTGTGAACACGGGTCCACTCTTATTAAAATAACTTTACTTACAATTTTATGAATGAGAGTAACAAACCATAATTGACAGTGTTTAAACTACATTAGGTATTATTAAGCGTTTATTAATAAGTTATGTCAATAAAAATTCTCTTAACATTAGTTAGGTTCCCTTTTAGTATTTTTCTTTTGTTTAGGATTCTGTACCTCGAAGAACCCTTATGAGATCACTTTGTTGTCCGTCCGATCGTCCATTGTCGATCTGTCAAGACCATTAATCTCGAGTACACGTTTAGGTATCGACTTGAAACTAAAACCATATACTCAATTCTACAGTCCTTTGAGCTATGAAAAAATTAAACATCAAAGTTAATCTTAAGAAAGATCAAATATTAAAAAATGTAATATTTTTTACATGGAACCGATGATGGACCGTTTTTTAAAATAACTAATACCCATCAAAATCAAATATTATAATTATTAAAATTAGTTTGTTCTTGTATTTTGTCGTATTTATCAAGTATTTTACAATTTTTAATCTATTCCTAACATCGCCGACTGTACTTGTGTCTCGTTCGGAACTATTCGGATGTGACAATAATTGAAATTTGTGCCCGGAGGCATTCATGGCAAATAACTTTATCTAACGTTTAGCTTCCAATCTGGGAGCGCGCTCGCAGCGGAAGGCGCCGCCCTGCGACGCCGATGCGCCATGGGGCGCGCTACGTCTGCTCCTACGCCACTCCACGCCAGCACCATTTATTTAAGGTTTCATGTTTTTAAAACAAGAGGAAACGAGTGGAATTATACTTATTGCAAACGTTCAAGCTGCAATGTAGAAAAAATTTGGTATAAAATGATTGAAAACTATTGATAATCGTTGTTAAAGACATGTAAGGGTCAGATTAATCTGAAATGAGATGAAGACACATGTATATGTCTAATGTACGTACAGTAAACTCGAATAAACGTTTAATAATTTATTTTCGTCAGTTTTAGTCTAGTAGTGTACATACTTGTGTTTTTGTCTCTCCTGAATTCACACATTCAACAACTTTATTTCTCTAATTATCAATCAACAATTGTCAGTTGATCGAATCGAAACAGCTTTATTTATTAACTATAAATCTAACATTGCGAGATTTGATTCAGTATACGAATAGGGAACTGGATTTTAACTAGGCTTTAGAAACAGAAAGTAGGCTACAAGACTTCAAGAAATTTACTAAAAAAGGCCGCTAAAATTGTTTATCTAATTATGGTGTACTTATAAATAATAAAGTTTTTAATGACGCTTGTTTAGGGCCATTTAGCAAGTGTGAGTGTAATATTATATTATTAAATAATCATATATATCAACCAGTATTATCTAACCAGCCCACACAGGTAGTTAAATATTTGCGACATGCTGTATGGGCTATTAAGAATGAATTTAAACATTTTTTGTGACACGTAATGTAATTGACTGAACCACAAACCTCAAATCCTCTAGCTGACCGAATTGGGTAGTTCATTAGCTGAATTATAAAATGTTCTTAATAATGAATTAGATATTTTAAAGGATAATAAGTTTACAAAAAAGGAATAATTTTAATATGTATATTTCATGTGGGCACGGCAAAGATTAGAAAAAATCACAGTAATTACGGTGCAGGTAAAATGGCGACACAGGTTTACGCTAGATCGCGCTAGATGGCGTGAGTGCCACCACATAGAAAACTACTGGTCTGAAAGTAGAGATGAACAATTTTTATAATTCAAATTATATCGATATTTGAAATATTAGGTACTTAAATTATATTATCAATAAATAGTTATTGCCAACCAATATTTCGCTACTTCACGTACTAACAATAGAAAACAATTTTCATCTCAATTTTCATAATAACGAAATATATAAATTGATTTAAATCACAATATAATATTCATTATTATTATCAATATATATATTCTAGGTCATTGTTTTATTCAGTTTGTTTTCAATCAGAATTCTACTTCAAATTTAAGTACCAATTTAGTAAGTCGAAGCAAACTTAGCTAGTTTTAACTATTTCTATGTTTGAACTATATCTTCAAAGGGATATTAACATTGTAATTTGTTTTACATATCAATCACATGGTACTTTTAATTTTAATATTTTTTCATTTTTGATATTATCGATATAATTAATAATTATAGTTGAATATTTCGTTGCACCTCTATTACGTAACTGGAGTCAAAACTTTACCATAGTATGCCTAAGTAATTACCCTTTTGGAGAGTTGTGTTTTGCATGTTTTGTTAATCGGCTGCAATTAGTAAAATATACTGCAGTGATTTTGTGTAAAATAAATTTCGAATATCGTTATACTTCGTGCTGGTTCTTTTCCTTATTTATTTTCTATCCTTTACGAAAAAGCTCTAGGTCTTCATTTTATCATGATGGTATGTGGTGATAAAGCCCAAGATGGAATAGAGCTACACTCCGATTCCTCAACCCCACAAGATAGACAAAAGAAGCACCCTATGGCAATTGTAATAAACAATGGAAAAATAATTAATAAAATTTTTGGTGACACTTAACAGTCATCCCCAAATAAAGACAATATTTTTACAAAAAAGTCTATTATGACACCTTCAGTTAAAAAGACTGGTATTAACCTGGTGCATCAAAATATTCAGGGGATAGCAAAAGATTTTATGTATTACAGAACATTGGTTTAAACCCAACGTCAGTTCATGTTAAATTTTACCGGGTTGTTAGCTCAATCAGCAGAATGAATTTTATACACGGTGGTTCGTTAATAAGTGCTATTAAAATTAAAGTTAAGTTAGGAAATGACCTCGTGAGCTTATCAGTTGAACTAATTATAGAAATAGCATGTATCGTATTTGTGCAATTTATCGTTGTAAGTGTAATTAAACCTCCTTGTTACGTGAAGTATTTTTTTTATCAAGGAGGATGCCGTCTTTAGAATAAGTAATTGCCATAAAACAATTGTTGTCTATGGAGACTTTATTTATTAATTATTTAACACTTTTTTATACAGATAAAACATATGACTATCATATTATTTAGATAATGTTTTTTGCGAACCAGAGAGAATTACAACCATTAGTGCTACTTACATTGACAATATTTTTATAAATAGCAAACCCAAACAAATCAGTTATTAGCATGTTATATTCTGATCACCGTAGGCAATTAGTACCGTTTCCTAGGAAAAGAAAGAATTTAGTATACAAAGACTAAACGTAAGCATTATTTCTGTTTTTAAACGCAGATTTGAAAAAACTAAGCAGCCTAATTACTGAACATTTTTCGTTTACTTTCACGAATGACCTGACTCAAACATTTTTTTCTCATCGGTGTGTTATTCGAGCATCTGGTATTGATTAACAAAACAAACCAACATTCGCCATTATTGATCCCTGAATGGGTGAATCAAATTTTATTATATATACTGTATTATATATACTCTGTGCATCGGAAGGCATGCTTACTCCCGTTTATTATTAATATAACTATTTGTTATATTTTTCCTACGTCTTGCGTCTGTCTAACTTACTAGTAGTACAATAAACTTGAGTGTATGCCTACAGAGAAACTGTCCCACCCTCTGTGAGTAGAATTTATAACCAATCTAACCTCAATGAGCTTAACTTAAAGTTCAAATTTCACTTTCTGCCCTGTCCGTCATTAATTTTTGCCAACTTTCCCAGAATTTCTGATCTTGTTTTTATTAATAATTTCCAGAGTGCGCGAGTTAATTGTGCCTACACAGGCACAACATTTAAAGTGTTTATTGGTTCCACATAATTGGCTCGATTACGTTCGTCCCGACGGAGATCGCGTAATTACGCCAGCTTCAAACTTCGACATCATCACCTTCACAGCGAAAAACAGGGATGAGGGTTGTAAAGTCTAAATATCGATATAAAAATTAATAAAAGTTTAAGTATAAGTTATTACAGTTAATTCTTTGTTTTTATTTAAATAAAATAAGACTTCATCTTCTTAATATCTTCTTACCTTTTACATATAATAAAGAAACATAATAGTATTATAGATATTATATATTAATATATTACCTGACAGTTTTATTACAGTAGTTCTTTTATTTTAAAAATACAAAAATTAACAAGAAATGTTTTGGTTGCAGAACATTTTTTTTTCCTCAATACCATTTCATTATCTTCACAGTGAATGGAGTAACTGCGCCACTTATCTAACAGACGACAACAGTATAATTAGAGCTATTGTTTTAATACTACGACAAATTCATGGCTTTTTATTCAAGTATGTTATAAACTTAAAATACGGAATTCAATTTTTTATATGCGTCAAATGTCGGCCCCGTCTGATATATATCCCGATGATAATAGTCAATTCATGCTAGCGGAGAGTAGAATCGTTGATTTAAAAGTTGAGCTTTGGAAATTCATCCATATCTCAATTACGTAAAGCTTTAACTACTTTTAAATAAATTACTCGCAAAAATCACATTGCGCGTTATTTTATCTCAGATAAAATATGAGCTTTAAATTGTTAGGATAAGGGTGAATTTGTAACTTCAATTTCTAATTTCTTTGTAAGTTGGGGCGTTGTGATATGTAAAAGATCTTAAAATTTTTTTTCGTGTAGTACACATAAAAGTATCGATAACTCATTATGTAGCATACCTCGCGCTTGTCTTCTTGTTTTTCGCTTAATAAAAATATTAGCCGGGCAGGGCGTCAAAGAAACAGGACTACTAATTTAATTATACTCGCCTTTTAATAATAAGCAGGGCTACCCTTGCTGAATACCAATTAGTTACTTAGAAAATCAACGTGTTTTATTACTGTTTCGAATTTATATTTAAAGAAAATTTCCTGTTAGACCTGAGTTGAAGAGGACTTTTCAATTACACACTTGATTGTTTATTTCCATAACGATCTTACATTTTAAGTAAAATTTACAGTGTCTTAGAAAATTATTTTCTGAATATTTAATTACATCTTTGTTATTATTAATAAGCAAACATAAAAGGAGTTTTCATAACCGTGAAAATTTTTAAAAGTTTTTTAAAAACAATATTAAGTATTTTGACTTTTAAATTTATTAAAAGTCAAAATACTTAATATTGTTTACTTTGCATTATAAGGTGAATTATTTTTAACTGTAATAATAATATTTTCCGACATCTGACGTATTTTTAAAAAAAGACAGTTGACATTTCTTCCCGTCCTGGTCACCGCACTCACACACAATAAAAATCTTTTGTTATGATTTGAAATTAGAACACTTCTTAGGATAACAAACGTAATTATTATTGATGATACATTGGTGCTTATTGTCATAATAGTCCACATTGTATGAACGGTTACCTCAGAAACAGTTGCCTAGAATAAATTACTTATATTCCCAAAATATATCTATCAGCCTAGCAAAGAAACTGATAATGCAATCGTAATATGAATGTCATAAAGTATTTTATGATTCAAAACCGATGACTGTTCCGTGCTAGTAGCGCTAGGTATATACAGTCGACCGAACACCAAGCGTAACAGTTTGATCTCGAAACCACCCTTGCTTTGTTCGTAACAGAGGTTAGTTGTTGTGCTGTCGTCTGTACAAAAAATGCAACAAATACTGTGAAATTTAACACTATAATGCTAGCCTGGAGCGCTGGAGCCCTCCGCATATCAAATACTCTATTTATCATTACATGCAAATTAATACGACTGTTCGATATCACTCATATAGACTTTTTGTAATTGTGTAACTGATTGACACGCCGCCTTTGTGAAATTTTTGAATAGTTCATCTTTTAAATTTATCAAAGGATAAAATCTATTCTTCCACTATCAAAAAATCTTAGACAGATCGAGCGCACTGGTAAAATTATTTACAATAACATTTATTAATAATTTCGGCCATTTTTGACGTAAATTGCTATAAAAACTGTAAAGATGCTTGGTTGATGTTCAGTTTTTCGATGTAAGCACTGTAACGTTCTGCGACAATAAATTCAAAAAATTATTTCTTGAGCCGCAAAATGATCCCGGAATCCAAGAGAAAATTCTAGTCTAGCATTTAAATCCTTAATAATGTTCAAGTTTTCAAGTTCAATCCATAGTAAAATAAATTATTCTTTGATACAGAATATATCCGGTATGTGAAGAAATTGATCAGTGATCATATGATAAAATAAAAGTTACCGATTGGATAGCAGAAAGGCTTTGTTTTGCTTAAGGAATTTTTGACGTTCAATAAGTAATAGGTTGGGGATAAAGTTTCTTCGCATTTTATATGAAAATTAAAGACATTTCACAAAGTTAATTTACATTCAAGTACAGTATATACGTGTCATTTTGTTCGTACTAGAAAAAAACGCAAGTAGTTTTGGCAGTCCTCCTTGATGTTAACCTAATACTGCCTAAAGATTTCTAAAGAGAAAGAGAGACCGAATCAGGTGGAAATCTCAAGGTGAGGGCTATACATTTTTTTTTTTTTTACACCTCCCAGCCAAACTCTCTTAGTTTTTGCTGAATGGCTAATGATGTATGTGGTTTAGAGTTATCGTGAAGAAAGACCACACCCTTTCTATTAATCAATACCGGCCGATTTCACTCAACTTTTTGCTTTAATCTCATCAGTTGTTGGCAGTAGTGATCCGAAACGATGGTTCTGCCCGGCGGTAAAAGCTCATAATGAACAATGCCCTTCCAATCCCACCATAGACACAGAACCCAGGTTTTTCCACAGTCTGTGAAGCCTGATCGACCTATTCTCGTGTCCTTGTCATACGTGATCCATTTATCATCACCAGTTATCAATCTCTTCAAAAACGGTTCGGTTTCATTATGTCTCAAAAAAGGAATTGCAAACGGGTACACGGTTTCTTTCAGTGAGCTCGTATAAAGTAATAATAATAAATATATATGAGGATAAGTACGGTTACTTTCCGGACTTTTTTTCTCAAAATTATCGGATAGAAAAGCTTAAACCAACTTTGTGCTATTCCTACTGATACTATATTAGGTCCATAAACGTCGAATTTTTTTTTCCTTTTTGTAATAAAATTTTAAAATGTACCTAATTTCTTAATTTGATTCGCTCATTTTGTCAGAAAGAAATACAAATGAAAAATAGTGGGAAACAAAAATTTTCCTAATTTAATTATTTTTTTGAAATGTCACCTTTTTAATAAAAAAAAAAACCAGCCAGATACAAATAGTACAGCCAAAGATATTTTTAGTATGAATTCACTCAGTACCTAAAGAATCAACTCGCTAGATTTACTCTCGTAAAACGTCATACATAATGTAAGCAAACACACCTTTCAATCAATTGACGTCTGTATCTATCAATCCTGTAACCAAATGCCAACGGAACTTTACTCAGGCTGACATCACTATCAACCCTAGGCCTATCCAAATAATCATTTAATATTTCACCTTAGGGTATTCAGAGAGGGTTGTATTTTGAATATAAAGTTATTGATGATGTAAAAGTTGTCGCGTTTTGTACACTAGGGGGTGTAGGGCACTTTGCAGCTTGCTTCCGGGAGTGTGTAAACGTGTCACCTTGTAGTCGGTATTGCTATGGAGATCAACGAACTTTGTTTCTTTTGTTGATAGGGACTGATGGAACTAAATACTCAATGGACTTCCTATTTAAAGTACATAGATAATTTTATTTAGTTCGTGATATAAGCATGGTATCTTAAAAATATGTTTCTGGATTCTAAGGCCTGACAGGTTAAAAAAACTCACTGTGGCAACCATAGTTGCACAGATATGACGACCATCTCACAGGCCGCCACGTCTGAGATTGCCCAAGTAGCTCTGGGCAATCTTCATAAGCGCGAAGCCCAGCCGTAAGACGGGGCTGCCTGAGGATGCCCTGTTGAATTGCTTCGGCAGAAAACTGGTCACCCCCACGATGGGCAATAGAGTTAGTAGGTATTACCAGGGCCAGTTTTTTGAGGCACTAAATGAGCCCCACACACGCCCGCCGCTAAGCCAGTGGCGGGTAGGTCCGTAAACGGATTCCTCCTCGAGAAAAAAAAGGTATAGCGACCATCTGGTCGAGTAGCCAGTGCCCCAGTCTACGTAGCCAGATGTCCCGAGTTCGAATCACGGAAGGAGCAGAGATTTGTATGATGAGTGATATTTGTTCACGAGTCATGGATATTTATATGTTTATTTCTAATATTTATACACATATTACTATCTTTATTATTACGTTATCTAGTATCCATGACACGAATTCTTAACGATGCTTAATTTGAGCTAGATATAGAGTGTGACAAATGTTATTATTATTATTATGGACCAGAATATTTATCATCATAATGTTCTAAAAATAAACATTATAAAAGAGAGGCAGTACAGTCTTTGTTATTTGTCTTGATGTTAAAAATGCTTATTCTATTAGGCTCCAACCCCTGTTCTTGAGGGAAAGCAATCAAGTTGTCTGGGGACGTCGTGTGGCCGCTTCGGACGTCACTCGCTGCGTACATACAAACTCCGATAGGAGATAGGAGGGTCCAGTTATTGCAGGGTGACTGTAAATTGGTGCCTGTCAAAGACAAGAAAGGCCAGAATTGGCCAAATTGTCAATGTCAGTTAATGATGAATTCACAAACATTATCAGTGTCAAGTTCTAATAAATCAGTATAAAAAACAGAAAATGAACAAAAATCCATTTCAATCGTGGAATATATAAAAGCTACGTTATAACTATAAGAAGCTTTTCTTTGATGTTTTCACTGCTATCGTTCACACCACTTTTAATATAATTTAGATACTATATTTGTGGCTCGAATTTATATTCATCAAAATAATTCTTTTAGTCCTTGAGCAATTGAAATTATGGGAACTCTACAGGTAGCAAGAGATTTACTCATAATAGCTCCTGGTCGGCGGTCCATCTAACTCTTACAGAATCAAAGGACATTTCTTTCACATGTCCCGTTTGTTTTGTCTCAATATACTTATATACATACCTACAAGCAGGTCGTTGTCTAGTTTACTTTCTATTGGACATGAAGCTGAGTTTGAAGTATCAATATTATCTATTAATCAATAAGTTATTGCCAATTAATAATCAAAATAAAAATAATATTCTCACTTCATAAAACTAGAACAATCACTAATTGCATAATACTTTATAATTTAATCCAGATAAGGAATAAAATGTTATGGCTTGAAAAAGACGAATTTCACAAACAACTATTCCATCATTCAAAGTAAATCCGCTATATTTATCTACAAAAACCAGGACTACAAATTGTTGTCTTCAAATTTGTTTGATTTAAGTGACAGTGTCGTTTATACAGATTTGATCTTCATGTATATTATGTTCTTCATGTATTCATAATGTCATACAAATATGTTTATTATTTGTAGTCAAATATCGATATATCGTCACAGATGATGAATATCCGCGTAAAGCATCTAAAAAATCAAGTAAATTGTAGAAATGAACCCAAGACTTCTTGTAAAACTAGATCTAGGACGGATTTTACCTTTTTTTTAAAATAGATTCTTGGATTTTCATTATGCCTAACTAAATCACATAATAAGCACTTAATAGTTAAGTCAGCCTATATTTGCGAATAAATAGTTGCCTGTCGGCGTCAGCTTATAACTTGTCGTCCACATCTCATACAGGACATTGCTCAGATTTTGGTTGCAAAATACTTTTAATAAGGCATCACTGTTTACAACATTATGCTTCCGTATCTGCCAACTTTGGAAGTATAATGATAAGAAAGGTCTAATTTTCGATATTTCACCCAAAAAAATAGATATTATACAAATTGGCGAGTAAGAAAATTTATTTTTGATAAAATAGGTTTGACCTATCGACGATATTATTTCATTACCACATTACCACCCTACCGATACGTTCAGAGATATTTGATAATTTCATTAGGGACAGATGTTCTATATCAGAAACATATTTTATGGTTTTAGGCTCGACCATTTACCGCCTGCAGTGAATTAAAGTTTTTTTGGAAAGGAATATGGGGTTTTATGGATGTGATAACATGTTCACTTCATCAGCTTTGCATACCTATGAATGGGTATTGAGTGGTAATGTAAAGGGAAGTGACATTTTGATCATCGCAATTCTACCGCTACGTTTTCCTTAAGCTTATGATAATAATATCTACAATTTGTGATTTTTATGCTGACTTTTTTTCAGGTAATCAATTTGTGACTTAGTCCTGGCAAAGCCGTTATAACCACATCTCTTCGGGACTATACTCTGAGGATACTGAAAAATCACCTGAAAAATTAACCTTCAATCAACAAGGAAAAACATTTTTCTGTGCCGGAAAACTTGTTAAGAGTGAAGTTAAGATGAATTTGTTAATGTGAAGAAACACTGCAGACCTGGCCATTATTTTTCAATTCCAATAGATAGACTGACCAAGACTGATGCTATTTAAAATGCTGCTTGTTAGTACATATATTAAATTTTTAACTTAAAAAAGCAAAATTTATACCATTTATATTTACTCGACTGACCCAGAAGAAGGGTAATGTTTTTCATGCGAATGTTTACATATTTTGGGTTTGCCATGAACTAGACATATTTGGTCTGATAAACAGCTTGACTGATTTTGAAGAGTGCTTTGTCATTAGATTTGTTTTCTCCCCCCAATTGATAAGCCCAGTCTGTATAGTTAAAAAGACAATTGTCAGTTTTAAATTTATTCGCTTGTTCCCTACCTTTATTTTATTTAAAAACTGTTCCTATGCCATTTGTTCGCTTATTATTGACAGGAACGCCGCAGTGATTAGCACACGTGTCCCGTGTCCACAACAAGTGGTCATTCCAGGTTCCGGAGTTTCAATAAATTTTCAACTAATTATACAAACAACGTATAATAAGACAAATTGAGTAGAACCAAACCGAACTTAGTTCAGAATTGAAGTCCTATTATTTTTTTAATTCTTCTGTTTTTGGCTTATTACAAAGCTTTTGAAAAGTGAAGCTTTTTGATATACTCGAAGTGCTTATACTTTAAAGATGATAATATGTTGATGTTAACATATTTTTGTAAAGTTACGCGGGAAATACTGTTACTAATTAACTTTCACGAATATATTTATTTAGAGTAATTACTTTGAAGTATTGACTCGGCTGCAGTAAGTACCACCCAGAGCTTTTCGTGGTCTTGTAAATTATATTGTCCTAATTTAGTTCTAGCATCTAATAAAATAAGTACACTGTTAACCTTATGAAGAAGATACATTTACATACTGCTGACAATAAAGAAATTCTTCTAATGATATGTATAAGAACTGCATCAGCCTATTTATAAATTCAATATCTAAAAAAGCATGCAACCATGTTAAAATTCGGGAGCTGATAAAGTGACCCTTGCTAATTATTATTATTACACCATAAGGTCGCGTCCACACTAGCGGCACGGCACGCGCGCAGATTTATCAGCGGTAATTAAAAGGCGGCACATTACCGTATGAATGCGCGGCGAGTGCGTGCGCTGCGTCGCAGCTGTCGCGAGAAGTTACTACGAGCAAGAGATGTTGATACTTGTCTACTGTGAAGAATTGGTGGTAAATTCAATATCAGGGTCTTTTTTATTCTGATGTTTGTTAGTAATTTTAAATGGATATAAAAATAAAAATTAAAGTAAGTTTTGGTAGTATTACCAAATAATTAAAAAATATTACCAAATAATATAAAAATTACGATAGAAAATATGGATTTTGAGAAAATCTGAAACCTAAGAATTTCGAAAATACAAATTATTTCATCTTTGTCAGTTTAAGGACTTTATAGATATAAATAAAAATATATAAATATAAATTAAATAAATATCACTCTGTGTAAAAAAATAATGTCAAGAGTTGTAAAAGTTCAGAAATTGTATAAGATATTGTATTTAAAACAAGTAAATATTGAATTTATTGACATAAAAAACAACGGAAATAAATATAATAGATTATATATAAAGTATCAAGACAATTGCATACCTCTACGTTATACACAAATCGCGTGACGTATCGTGATTGTCTAAACGCCGACAGATGTGTGCCGGAATGTAATTGTTTGGCCGAAGCTTTACAAGCGGAGTACATTTTATATCACTTGGGAAGCACCCCAGCGAGGATTCATTCACCTCGTCAGATGTTCAATGGGCCGAGGGTCGGAAGTAAGCTTTTTTGAAGAGAAAGTATTTTTTTTAAATTTGATTTACTGGTAACGGCTCAAAGTGCTGTTTATTTTTTTTATCAAATTTGCTTTATTTTTCGACAAAAATAAACGGGATGAAAGAATTTTCACTTTAGACGGATTAAATAAATATTTTTAAATAAAAGTTTCAATATTATTTTAACTTTAAATTTTTGATGGGGGAAAAAATGATCCTTACTGTGATACTTGCAAATGGTCAAGTAAATGGTTCAATCAAGGAAATGGTTAATGTTAGATATTTTAGAGCGTGCTTGTAAAGAACCAGGCCTTAATGAGCTTATGAAAGATATAAGATGTAATAGACAGGAGATGTTTGATGCTTTTCATAAATGTTTATATTCAAGCTTTAAATGTGACAAAAGTAATAGAATTGCAACGTTGGTATACATTTATATTTATGCTAAATACTTTTAGCCGTCATAAGAATTATAGTGTATTGCTTAAGAAAGAGGAAAAAATAGGTTGTATTTACGGTTCACCGAAATATCCTAAAAAATATATGATGCTCACCAAAATAAATATTTGTGGATATATGATAAACCTCTTTTGGTCATTAACTGTAAGTTATACCCATTTATGAATTTAAAAATATTACAAATGTCAGTAATGAATTCTGGAAACTTGAAAGCTTTTCTGATTAAAATCTTCAATTTTTTTGTGCAGAACGTAGAATGGGTAGATGTTGGTTGCTTCGGAGTATTGCATGACACTGTATTATTTAATTGCTCTTAATCTTAAACAACACAATTCAATTTCAGTTCCTTTATTAATTTATTGCGTGTAACTAGCGAGCAGGCGAGATAATGGTACTCTGTTTCGAAGTTCATATGTGTCTGTACGCTCTTGTTATGATATATAAAAAAGTTGACATTTCAAAGCATGGATTTGATATAAAGCTATGTTTACACGCGTGTAATGAACTAACCACAAGTTTTGACATTTGGTGCAATACCTCCATCCTGTGTAGCACACGCGCACAGCTGCGTAGCTAATTATGATAATAGGCTGATTTTACAAGCTTCCTGTTAGCGGTGGAGATCGACGTTTTGTTACTTACTATTATAGGTAATACTCGAGGGCGAAAAATTAAAGGTATTATTTGTCACGTTATAAATGTTATGGGAAACATTCAAAAAGGTTTTTTTTTTGTTTATTTGATGATTTTCTCATTATGTTACGTACTACTTTCATACATTTTCTTTCGATATGTTGCCCTTGATGGCTCAAACGAAATTTTTGATCTCTCAGTCTTCCGTAATTGGAGGGGCTCGCATTGGTTGCGCGACCAGTAAATACATCCTATCACTCAGATTACAGAGATTTGATATTTATTTAATTTTTATTTCTTATTTATTTATTTTTTATTTTTTGATATGATATTTTGCCTATCACTCCGTAATATTTGTTATTTTTTGAGTAGATTAAAGATTCACGGTTTCATGGAACTACAACTCAAATGGAGAAACTATAACCATATTATGACATAATCACATGGTTAAGTGATATATGATATTATTACATAATAACGAAATTAATGTAATAATTTGTTTAAAAAAAAAGTCATATTATCATTCAAAAATATCCTTGTTTTGCTTATAATTAGTTAGTCTTTCTTTTTATTAATTACATTTGTTGATGTAGAATATATTAGCACTTTTATATACCACGACACAGTGACCCCTTGGAACCATGAAAGGAGTGAAACCATGCCTTATTATAAGGAGAAGTAACACGGAAATAGCAACAAATAACATGCCTATAATAATTATATATTCTTTATTATTCAATATTTCTGTATGGATGTTTTGTGTAATAAAGTAACGTATCACCTTATTTATGTAGTGTTGTATGAATGAAAAAGAAAAAGAGAGAGAGAGAGAGTGAAAAACCAAGATAACGTTCAAATATTTTTTGTAAAATTACCTAGGATATATAAATATTATTTTTATAATTTTATATACTGATAATACATTATATTTTGTACAAAAAAATTAGGTTGTTAAGTTTAAGTAAATTTTTTTACAACCTCTATTATCTGCTAAATCCTGCTAAAATTAACTGAATTCTATTTTTTAATTGGTTGGTGGTAGGGCTTTTTCTAAGTGTGCCTGGCTAGCTACCACTATCGTACCTAAGTCCATGGTCATAACAATTACGTTTACAGTATTGTTGTATTCCGGCAGTTGAAAGTAAGATAGCCAGTTCTTCTCTTGTTGAGGAATCCAGGTGTAGCTAGCTTACATCTTCGGCCTTATCTTCACTTACCATCAGTTGAGATGAAGGCCAAGATTGATATGATTGGTTGATATAGATAAATATTTTATTATCTTTTCAATTATTGTTCCAATTTGCATTTAAAATAATGTCCCTTCTAGTATCACAATGTCTACATCTTCAAGGCGACTTCCCTTCAAGAAACAGGTCAAGGCGTTACAACCTGTTGCACCCCACTTTAAAGGGAACCCATTACGTTGAATTAGGGGAGCTTATATTATGACAAGTTCTACTGTGGATTCCTTAGTAGCCTTTAACAAGTTGATGAAAGGAACCACCTGTTTAAAACACTGATCAAGAAAAAGAAATATGAGGATTAAAATACGGGACTTTTAAAAAGGGTTTGCTTTGCTTATTTTTTATAAAATTACATGTTAATGATTGATTGTATTCTTCTGACAATAATACAGGATATTGATTGCATCTAAAATGTAATCTATTGATGCAAAAATAATAGATACTATTATCTATTATTTTTGATCGTATCGTACTTCGACCGTACGTGGAATAATAAAAACATTACACCATAAACATAATATATTATTTACGACTTTGATATATTTAATACTAGTATATCATCCATCAAAAGTAGAGCACATTTGGCACAAAATATTATTATTATTATATGAGTAATTATATATTGTTAATTTATATGTATGTGTATATTTGTTGGGTTGTATATATATATGAGTAAATATAATTATGAGTATTTACCAACATAATGTTTACCTACTTGTGAGAGCTTGTAATTAACATTCTATAACTGAAACTTGTTCCTTTTTTTAGTAAAATGTAAGCTTTCCTGATAAATAAATAAATATTATAAGGGTAAATAATATTATTTTAATTGAACAAGCAAAAAGCAATATTCGTTTTTCCAGTATTGTTTTGCCCTTGGATACTAATAATTCTTGGCATAAATACAGTTATTTATAACATAATGCTATCATCAACATAATTTCATATTATTAATACCTCGTATATTAATAATATTTGTGATATTATTGACGATAATAAGCAACTTGTTATCGTCATGGTATCACACCATATTTCCTTTGGCTTTTATCAAAAAGCTATAAACAAAAAAGTTGTTTATTTGTAGTCATCATAATTCAACCTTATTATAACACAAATATCTTTCTGTTTCCCAATGTTCTTAGCTACATTTACAGATGAATTATTTACGATAAAAGAAATGTTAGTGATATAAATATACGTACATAGATTAAGTAACAATTATTTATTATATACCGCTTGATATAATTAGTCCTAAATGCATTAATTGATACTAGATGACAGACGTTCTTATATCAAACGACGAGACTGATCAGTATTAGCACAAAGCTTAATAACACGAGGGGATGCAACACAACCGTATCATATTTCAGATTGCATCCGCAAATGTTTACACCACTATTGAGGTTAAAAGTACTCTTTAGATCAAAATACAGCGGCTAAGTATAGTAATGGATAATTTTTAAAATAATCTAAATCTGGGAAAAATTTTTCTTTCTTGCTCCTTAAATCACGCTGAAACAATTTATCCTTCGGTAATAATTTTGCATGACCATTTGCAATAAAGCTGATTAATATTTTAACTCAATGAATTCTAACCGTTATCAACCTACCACTTTGAATCAATAATGAAAAATACAATCACAAAGCGTTTGTTCTGCCTTTTCAATGCGCGTGCGCACAATGGTGTAGAGCCCGCATTACACTTTGTCTAATAGCTCTAGATAAATGTAAAAGTATCACCAGTGGGCTACGGGCCTCACGGGAAGAAATATGATTTACCATACGGTAGATGTGTTTCTGTTATTTTCGTTATTATTGTAACGTACCATTATCTTGTTATTCGAGTGTAAAGATAATAAAAAAATAATTTGAGGCGTCAATATCATTTGAAATAGGATAGTAAAATTATCAATCTGTGACAGTAAATTTAACTAACTAAACCTTTTCTTACAGAAAATAAATTTACTCATCCCCTGTACCACAAGAACCAATACCGTAGGGTCGGATTGTATCTTAGTAATTTAAATCTATCTTTTAGCGTATAAAGATTTATATCCATTAATAAAAGGAATTAATTTGTCAGCAAACATGACACACAGAGCGGCGTTACTAAAATCTTTATTGTAAAACCTGTATACACCGTACAATAGGAGAGAAAAAAGCGGAGCATGCTCCCCTATAACAGCTAGACGGGCTCTTGTACACCTGCCCTATCACGGCTGCGCTGGAGTGAGTAACCAGGGCAGCAGCTGTCGGCAGATATTTTCAAGTTTGAAAACAGAGTAACATTAAATGTTAACTCCTTTAATAAAGTGAGTTGTTTAGTTAGTATCAGCCTACACATGCAACGTAATTTTGTGGACCCGTAACTGTGTTTGGATCATGTGGTAGTGTGAAATATACTTTCAGAAATCATCAGAAATCATACTTTACAGTAATGGTGTTTCTGAAACTCACAATCTAAAATAAAAAAATAAGATTTTACCCTTTCAGAACTTTATTTGCTGAATAACTTTAACTTTATATGAAATTACCATTATAAATTTATTGTTTGTTTATTTATATAAATACTCATACTAAATACAATACATAATAAAGAATTGTCTTACTCTCGCTGCCTCACCTACCGTCACAGTAAACTAGAATGAACCGCTTTAGAGCATAGCACACTTGATATAATAGCCCAAAATCATAACATACCTCAATTTTTTTACACTTATATTTCGTATTAGATTTTAAAAAAATTGAGGTAGCAGATTACTTAATCTGGTACGAAAATTCATTAGATTAAATGTGAACGCTAATTTTATTTTTGGTCCAATATGAGGTTCTGACTGGCTGAAGGCTTTGATACCAACTAAACCTGCCCTATAGTAGGCCTGCGCGAGAGTGCGCCAGCAGCTGCGGCTGTCAACTTTGACGTTTATCTCTAGTTATGGGATAAAGGGTTAAAGGCGCTTCTTTTGTTACGATTTTGCATTCAAAACTAGTTGGAAAGTTGATTTTGGGATTGTAAGACTTGATATCATTGAGTAAAGTGACATGCTGTTCAATTGTCATTTAAATTTCTGTCCACCTCAGATTTAAAAAAAATCAATGAGTTTTTTATGAGGCTAAGCGCCAGTAATAAAAATTTTCCTTACCATTACCAGCCCGGTAAAGTATTTTAAACTTAAAACAAACATTTTAAAATAGAACTCAATAGAACCACGGTATTCCAATGTAGGTTAGTGGGAAAATACTGAACCAAACTGAACGGATAACAGTCTATCTGAAAAACAGATAAGCACAATATGAAATAAAGTTGAACTAATTGCGATTAACTATGACAATAGTCATAAAAGGGTATTTTATCATAAAATTAGGTATAAACAAAAAGTAAGTAGTCAGGTAGCAACTTTTACCCTGCACGCGTAGCACAAGGTACTCGAGAAACGTTTTGTCTATACCGTCATGTAATTTTTTTCGGGTTAATACTTTAACTTCCATGCAAAGATATAAGAAAAATGACGTTTCGATGTAGACAAAATATTCTTGAGTTCATTGTGCTACGCCTATTGGTGGTTCCCTAGATGAGTCAAAATTTGTTGTCTTGAGCTCTTTCGTGCTTCAGAAGGAAGGAAGAAGGAAGATGATGAAGAATCCGTTAGGCGGCTGATAATATCCACTATACTGTATTGGACAAGTGTGATAGTCTTATTACTCAAACTCGTCTATGTTTATCTCATGTAAGATGGCCTGTCATCAGTAAAACGTCAATACGTTAATTGATGGATAGTATGGCAGTATGGTTGTATCTATAAGTAGCAATTTCTCTTCCATAATAATGTTGCCACAGAGGTTAAAACTGTACCTATTATATATCTGAAGCTCAAAAAACGTTACAAAGGTGAAGTAATAAGTATAAATAGCTGTAATGTGCGTCTGTACACAAAGGGTGGTAGATTACTGACTACACAGAGAGGTGGGCGAACGCTACCCTACCCCTCAACGAACGCGTGCTGAAAAACACAATAAAATAATCCAATGCTTTGTCGAAATTTGGTGTACGGTTAGCATCAAAAATACTGCTACATTTGATGACGATAAACCCATATTGTAACATTTTTTAACATTTGCTCAACATGAAAGCGCAAATATTGAGTTGACGATCAACTAGTGATTTGACAAAGTCCTGCCAAAGTTTGTTATTAACGTTAAAGGCAAAGTACATTTATATCTAGGTACATCATACACTCTTATGAAAGTCAAGATCGAAGAATATACAGAATATAAATAAAATTACTGATTAGTATTGAATTACAACCTTAATATTAATAATAATAGTTAAAATTTAACAGTTCGAAAACCTCCAGCAAATTGTAATTTACTTTACATAAAATTCATTTCAAATATTCATCCATTGTCCAGAGTTAAGTAGAATGTAAATTGGGAAGACATCAATATTAAGATTAAGAAAAGTGACCATTCCCGTGACTTAGATAGAGAGGGAGAAATCTTGCTGAAATTCTTTGACAATTCTCAAATTTGGACCAGTAGATTTACGAACAAGTGCCGGATGGCATAAAATTATCGTATCAATAAGTTTACTTGTATGTACCAATGTTCTATAAAAAACGTGATCTACAATTTAACTCCTAGACCGATCATTTTTAAAATCGAATCGTATTATTGAAGCCAGCGCAAAATTTTATAAAAAAGCTAACGAATGTACTAGTAACATTCGTTAGCTTTTTTAAACACGAACGAACTTTTTTAAACGGTTTTATTCTTTCGAATCACTATCGTAAACATTCCTTTTTTTTAATTTGGTTACCATAGCAATAGAGACTAGCAACATCGAGGAATTGCTTCATAATGCTGGTGCTTAAACCTTTTAGACTGGAGATTTATCTCCTCCCATGCTATTTCACTATCACATCGGCTTTGCTTTCACTCGAAAACACGAGTTACTTGATATGTTTACGATCCTAATATGATTGTCCACCACCTAGTAGTTCTCAGCTAGTTTGACAAGACGCTGGAAGGTTGCCAAGAGGCACTAAATCAATAACATATTCTTTACAACGTAAATTAAAATGAATTAATATTCATTTTATTTGCAGACGGTAGCAAGGTGCACGTCGCGCTAGGCGCGGCGCGTGCCATACGCGTGCGTACGCGCCGCTCTGCCAGCGCCGCGTATCTGCACTGTCATGGCGGCACATTTCCACGGGCTTTTATATTTTTTTATTTTATTTTTTCGAGCGATCGACTATGGATATCGTAAATTGCTGCACTATTGTGCCAGCTCGAGGGGCCGGAACAGAAATCATTCTTGTTTACGCGATTTTCTATTACTACATGGGGTGCTAAGATTTAATGAATTCAGTTAATAGGGTACTTTCTCTATTATAATGTTCACCTAGTGAACTTAACCCAGAAAATGCTATTTTTTTCTGAAAAGATTTGTCAAAATGACTTTGCTATTGATTTTCTGTTTGTAATATGAAATTTAAATATAAGGATAATTTCAAGTACCTACCTAACATCATCATCATCAACAGTTTATATACGTCCCACTAATGGGTACATTCCTTCCTACACGGGAGAAACCCATGAGGAGTTTGGGCTCATTCACCTACTGAAGGAAGAGCTAGAAGTAGCAAGTTTGATTGGCCCATCCAGGGACCAACCATGGCGAAAGTTGCACTATCGGAACCAGTGCGCCCGAGCATTACGCTAACGAGCTTCTCCTACCTATATTAATGGCCTAAAATAAGATTTAGCACTTATGTCTTTAGTTTTGTTTTACAGGTGCTTGATTTTTTCAAAACTGGGGTCTTGGGGTCAAATTCGTCCTTTTGTATTTAGTAAATGCTGAAAAACACTCTATGTAATAATAATCTTAATGGTACTTTTATTTCAATTTCTTATGGCTACAATGTAATTGTTATCAAAAATAAAACGTTCAAGCTAAAATAGTTGGGTACATCCAGTTTGGTCTCCGCACATCCCCGTCACCCCATGTTTTAGTGCTTTACGTGGGTCCAATCAGTTGATTAAATCCTGTGCACACCTGTAGGCGGACCGCGAGGGTGCGTCGCACGGCAACCAGCTGATAAACAATTTTTGAAATAACGTGCAATGTGTACAACGAATGGAGGGTGGATGTAAAAAAATCTTTTTAATCATTCAAAAAATGAAATTTTACGTTAGTTGCATTAACTTTTATTTTTGTGCTTTTTGATGTTTCAAATCTTCATTTTTCATAGGTTTAAATTGAAAGCTTTAGTTTTATGTAACAGGTAGATTTTTGTTTACTTTATTGTAAATATCAACTAACTTTGACAAGTTAAACGCTGAGGAGACGCTGATGTAGGTACGAAAACTCAATACAATATAAAAACAATATAAAGTGTAAATTTTATTTATGTATTTTGCAATTATTTCTATGAAATCATTAAAAACTCTTCTTTATTTGTCATAAGTTTAATTTCTAAGTATAAATAAACTCATAAACGGTATTTCAATAAAGCTATTCATCGCATTTATTATCTAATAATGTACGCAACAGCTATTACGTGTTTTATTGAATTTTTGCGAGTGGCGTAAGCGAGATGGTGTAATATGCACAGGAATGTACAATATATAGTTTTGTGAGGAAAAATCTATACAATTGATTTTGGGTTAGGATAAGTCAATATCAGTTTATTTCATTTATATCACCAATATAAGTTTATTTCATTTAGGCGTCACAGTAAAATAGGATAACGTAGCTGTATGTATTTACTAAAGGGTCGTTATTTATTTTTGTTGGTAATTTTCATGGAAAAGGAATTAGATTTGATAAAAATAACAAAGAGTCAGTAATCTTAGACTTTTTACTGAAGCGTTAAAGAAGTTTTTAGCAACTTACCACTAAAATCAATACCAAATTCATGACCTTAAGTCACAAATTTGCTTAACATATAGATGCCAGACGTGGAAATTAACTTGGAAAACAAAAAAACAATATAAATACCTTCCAAAGAGGATTCAAGCGCTGCATATTAAATGTAAAGAAAAGAGGCAAAATTAAAAATGGGCTGGTTATGTGGTGTAACTTACAGATCAGAGATAAACTAAAAGAACTACAATTTGCAAAGAAGAGGTATGTGCATACCTCTATTTCGATTGCCTTATTGGTCTATGCTACGTTGGAAGATGATATTAAGAAAATACCCGGTCCTAATTGGATTACAGTAACACAAGATAATCATGGAAATCTTTAGAGGACTCTACCCGAAAAGGGGTGCTTGCAGAATTAATCTACTAAAAATAATAGTAACATGAAATAATAACATATACTAAAACTACATTAGGTAACCATAAGTAACAAACTGAATTGTAACTATAAGTACTTTTTAAATTTAAATTTATTTTAATAATCAAATAAATTAATTTAATACTCCTATACATACGATTGAATCGCTTCCTGGCTATCACACTGAATATACTCGTACATATATTATAAGTGTTTAATTGGTCACTAAAATGTAAGATAATAATTATTATTGAATCTTTAACGTCCGTGTGGTATTTTGTAATGTTGGTTCTGGAAGCATTTCAAAAGGCGTCTTAGATAAGTATAAGAGCCATAGTTGCTAAAGCGCTCTGACAATCTCAGTCACCATAAAAGGGAATTAACGCTTACTTAAGCTTTTCGCTATATCATATATCGTCCATAGAATACCAACATTTAGATTGTCACAGTAATGACCACTTTTTTATTATTTCCTAACGGCACTGCAGATATTCGGTTCATGAGCTCTCAAACCACCCCAGCACTATAGCTAACAATGGGTGTATTACAATACTGCCCGCGCATCTGCCGCAGCGGGCTTTCTCATTGGTCGACGCGCGCGCACCCCATACAGTGATTTCCACGCGTTGTCCGAATCGATACTGACATTCGATATAACGGCGTTTTTGGATGTCAATACAATTATTTTGGAATAGTATGCCAACTACGATTGATATAAAACTCACATAATAGTAAGACTTTATTCTTAGCGTAGATAAGCTTTATTCATTCTTCTTTTTTTAACTCAGTGATTTTAACCTTGTGTTACATGTTTTATTAAAAAAAATAGCTTATTCTTTAATAGGATTTCCATCTACGTATTCCCTGATTCATACAACATGGGCTCCTCCAATAGAGGCGTGAAAAGGCACTTTTATATTCGGCAAGGTGAATGTGGCTAGAAAGTGTGTCGAATGCTGCTTTAGCTATCTTCGTATATTTTTATCAAAAAAAAACCTGAATTAAGGAATACCCAAAGGTTTTCCAAGAAAACTTCCAGGAATTTACCTATAAAATTTGTATTGTGCATTGTGCATCAAGCATAGCACGCTAGTTGTAGACTGTTGGTAACTGGAAATTTAACCTGTTGCATTTAATGACACTTAATACAATAGGTTTACTTTCCAGTTTCCAACAGTTAAGTATCCAGAAACAACAATATTTATTTTACAATTCTTAGCTTACAACTGAACCACAAAAGTAGCCATCGAAATGCTTCAAATATACTGCAAGGTAGTTGGAAGTGGACCGAAAACTTTCCTTTCGTGATTGTTTTTGTTATTATATTATATTGTATATTTATAATTAAATTTAATTTCGTTAATCAGTGATCACCAATGATTGCGTACTTTACACAAAATTACATAATAAGTAGCCCAACAAAAAATTTCAGCTGCGTTCCTCTCATGGTACTACAAAAACAATAGCTTTGCGTTGGCAACCGCTTCCACTATAAAACACAAGGGCTACACCAGGAATTATCCAAAGGGAAGCCATCACAAAGGTGTGACACTCGACCGGTAAACACACATCCTTCCGAAGGGACTATTCCCACGGCAGCTAGTTCCAATTGGCTAATTAAGGTGTCGTTTCCTTTATCGACGAAAGCATTTAAAAAAGTATTTTTAATTGTTCATCTTAGAGGACAAATACCATTCCAAGTCCATTAGACTATTTTTAAAAAATTAGAAATTTTGCAAAATAATAAAATAAATTAAAAGTTACAATAGGATTGTACTAAGAAATTTTAATATTTATTGTAACAAATAGTATTAAGTAGTATTTTCGAGAAAATAATTCTGTTTTCCATACCAATTTAGAATGAGAAAACTTTACTGGATTTGTTTTTTACATAAGAAAAACTAAAATTACATGGACCCATAGATTACAGTTTTATATTTAGAATATTACGCATATTAAGAATATTGCAATGAGAATGTGACAGTACGGACATTATAACGGGTTGGAAAGTATTATAATTATAGAGTGTATATCCCCTAACCATTGTAATCAAAATACTAATTGTGTATTCGAAACAGAGATCTCTCTAAACAATCGATACAAAGGTTCGAACTTTCATTGTGGGAACACCACAAGTGTTCTCTCATAAACGATGACGTTGATCAAATGCCGTGGCTAACTCAGCGTTCCCACAGGACTCTACTAGGGGTGGAACTTAATTAGTCATCAATTTAAGTACACCTTTCCATAGACAATAGAACTGTGTATCAATAAACCGTTATAGATAACATCACTGTCACAAATGAGATGCAGTATCAAATTGGGATATGTGGGAAAAATATATTATCGATAAATAGGCTATGCGTCCAGAAAGCCCCATAACATTTTGCCGCTTGCTAGTCTACTGGCTTACATGTAATAGAAAAATTATGAGCAAAAATTTGTAAAACCTTTTAGTATGCATAAAATATTTAAAGGGACATGATAAAATTTGCACTTATATAACTTAACTTGAACTTATTGACAGACCAGATACTACTCTTTTGTAACTATCTCTTATTTTAAATACCCGTGAGTATATAGATTACAAGTATTGGATTCCATTGTATTGTGATACTAAATTTTAATGTATATTGGCACTTTTGAAGACTACATAACTGTGTGTAACGTTTACCCGAAAATTCTTGGATGGCCCGCTAATAGAGGCTGTCGGGTTCTTTGTTTTAACCTGTCAAGCTTTAGAAATCAGATTGTCGCGGTTCAACAAACTGATGTTCATGACTCATGGATGTTTTTACATAAAATGTTGGTTAACGTCACATATATTAAGTATATTTTGTGTTGTCATCTATCCATAACACAAGTTTTTGGTGAGTTCATTAATAACGATGGTGAAAGAATATATCTAAAATTATAATGTTTTTTCAACACTTTTCTTTCAAATTAATTCCGACTAATGCGAACTATTAAATGGGTTCAATAGTTAAGTCCCTTAACTATGAAATGTTTCACATAATTAATTATTATATATGTACCTATGTATAAGAATTTAACCATTTATCATAGTCAATTTCTCGGAACAAAGCATGCAGGACAGATCCTATCGATGATTCACGTAGGTAAAGTGGGTAATTGAAGCCACATACCACTTCTGTTGAGTAATCGATACAACGGCGAGTACACTTATTCGATTACAAACGACACCGGTTCCTGCGCCCGCGCATTCTTCCGGCGCGTGCGCGAGTGGGGCTTCTCTGTTCCGCTATAGACGTACTTAGGCTAAAAGGTTTTTTTACAGCTACAATGAACCATTTCTATCTTTATTTCAAAAACCTTAAGAATAATGAAGCAGAAATATTTTGTTTGTTTCTTGGGTGGAGTATGTAAGAAGGGAAAAAAGAGACTTCACACCTTATTTTTTAAGCCATAAGAGCCATCATGTATTAGGATACCTGAGACTATTGTGTTATGTATTGGTTATTGAATAATTAGGTACTAATTTCAAGTCATTACTGACTAAGGTACGTTAGATTTTTATTATATAGTGAAATAAAATCTCGAATTTGAATTAAAAATTTCCAATCGAAACCAGAGTGCTCGAACCGCAGGAACGTAATCAATCTTTGTATATTTTTATTATTATCCGTTTACACTTTTTCTACTGTAGCACGAAACTTTTGAACTTTGAATTTTAATCTACCCAAAATCTCATTCAAAAACCTATATTATATTATATATATTATATTAAATAATTAACCTATATTATATTAAACCTATATACTTAGGTTTGAGCTACCCTTGCTAAACTATTGTAACTTGTGCCGATAATATTAAATAATACATTTAAATTGTTTGTATTCTTACAACGTGAGTTAATTTTCCTTTACATATATAATATTTGTGCTTTGTGTAGGTGTCGTTCTATTATTTTTTCTTAAATAAAATGTAGTAATGGATTAAATACATTAAGTTACTTTATTTAAGTTGAAGGCATATATTTCTGAACCTATCGAGTACTGCATCTATGTTGGAACCTTCCTAATCCAAGGACTGCAGACTGCAAAACAAACGGGCTGAGTTTGCGCTAATACGTCAACAAACGCGTTGATTAAGCATACGACGACGTCTGTGTACAATTAATTGAATACTCGGGCGTGATGATTCAATTATATTCAATTATTTGGTCCAGGCTGGGCGGCCCGGTGGGCGGCACCAGTGTGGATTGGGCGGCGCACGAGGGCGGGCGGCGCTCAGTCACGCCCAATCCCGCTCAATCCGAGTTCTTTGTTGAGATAACAACGTTTTGGAATCTGTATCTCTCTTTCAATGCATTAAAGTAACGTGACAAATAATATTTTATGTGAATATTGATTATTAAAATATATCAAAATATTAATACCTGCATAGGTATTTAAAAATATATAAAATATTTAGGTATTACGTAATTTTCATGTAAAAAAACCCTTATCTTGACTTCCCAAGTTCATGCTAATTATGATAGTACAGTCATCAACAAAATTAAGTGATCGCCCTAATTCACGAGCGTTATAAGGAAATATATAATGTTACTAACTGAGAAAAGTAATCTCATTTTTCTGGTACATACTTCTACACCACTTCTTCATACACAGCATTTTTTATACGAAAATTTAACGTGATACCCAGTCGTTCAAAATCTTAACTAAGAATACTTTAAGAAAATTTGCATGACATTTTGTAATCTCAATGTAAAGCTTTCTATTTAGAAATGAGAAAAATAAAAAAAATAAAATTTACAGTATTTTTTATGAAACTCTGTCAGAAGAATAAACTAGCACTAAATTTTTAACAATTTTATTATTAAGTAACCATTTCTGCCGTCAACCAGTAGGTACCTGTATTAGGAAGCGATAATAGTGCGAGTTCATTAACAAGGTGCCACTGCGTCAGATGCGGGCCTTATCGAACATCTGCGAATGTCGACGAATACTAAAGCTATCTGCCTTAGAGGTGCGCCACAAAATCCTCGCAAGCACATGTGTCGGGCGACGAGTATGGGGGCATACTGTGAGGCAGCGTAAGGGGTGATGTATGAAGTGCAATACAACTAAAGTATTTAATAAACGAAAGAAAAGAATTAAAATCTATATCAAATATTATAAAAACTTGGTCACTGGAAAAAAAGTCAATTCCTAAATTTTTATTTCTACAGAAGGTAATTGAAGATGTTAATATTGTTTCAATTAAAAAATTTGAAAGATTACTGATAAAGCACATTTTCAATAAGACGCTACACGTGTTACTCCAGGTGTTACGAACCTGTGACGAATGCAACTTTAAACACGATTTAAAATGTTGGTCACCCCACCGGATCGGAACACCATATACGGGGGCCGACCGGCCCGTGCCATCGCACGCGCCAGGGTGCGCACCCTGTCACAAGCCGTCAGTCCTGTCCCGACCGCCCTGCAGTGCGGACAGCCGCGCACCCCAATCGACCCCCGTACGCTGACGACGATCGAAAACTTTTTTAAAACAAATTTGCAGTTTTTACCTTAATAATACAAATTTTAATATAGAATCAAAACAGTTCTGACGATTAACTTCCTTCACAAGTTTCGGTGCAAGACGATGGGGTGCCGGTGAGCTAGCAGAGGATCAGACCCAGGTATGAGTCACTTATTCTCTTGCCATAGTAACCCCCTCCGTGCGCACCTGCATTGGAGATTGCCAAAGCACAGCGGGAACAACCCCACTGTGATTTGCTTGCTAATTGAAGAAAATAAGTAATTTTTATTGGTAATTAAACTATTTTGTATGTGAAAAATAAACTAATGACAGACACAAACTAACATTAGATCTGTAAAACCTAACTTCAAGTCATAATTTTGTTTTTCTTGCAATTGGTAATCACTGACTATATTAAACTAAGTTTTACATAGAAAGGTTATTTTTACCGTTTTTTGATCAGATTTAACATTATAATAATAGATGCTCTTTAAATATTTTGAGTTACGATATAAAGTTAATTAAATTAAACGAAAATCCTGATACCTATACAATTGACTGGAAAAACATATGAATAATAATTAAAGAAACTGATTTTGAGTTAATATATTTTCTGATAGTGAAGGAGAAATACGATTTTTGATAGAAGTTAAGAGCTTGTTTATATTATAGTAAGACTACAGTAAGAATAGTGTAGTACAGTAAGCAGTTTACATTATAGAGTGAGTTTATTACCTAGTAACACCGTCCGAATAGCCGAGTAAAGAAGTAGTACTCAAGCCTCTCAAAGTTGGTGTCGGTTACATGACTGAAAGTTATCGTCCAGCGAACATCGTAGGGATGAAGTTTGGGAAGCCGACCACTGTAGCCTTACATTTTATGTTGCATTATAATGTGTTGAGATGCCTTGTTATACCAACCATGAGAACACACTCTCTACAACTTTTTATAAAGCTTCCCGATGGGATTACTCTGCTGTTTAGATTTAAAGTTCCCAAATGTACGTGACAAATATTTTATTTATTTTTAATCTTATTGAAAAAAGGCCCTGTATTGAGAATGATACCCTCAGTAAGCTTCCCGAGCATATACTTTCTAAGCTGATAAAAAAACAAAATTTATATTTCAAAAACCAAGAAAAAATACAAAATTATAAAAATAGTAGCCTCATTGGTATAAAAAATATAAAAAATTAAGTCGTTACCACACAAAAGCCTATTCCTTTTTTAAATTTTTTATTCAGTATGAATCTCACACTCATGTACAAAAAGTATCCTTTACAATATAGGTTTATAATTAATGTATGTAATTAATGTATTTATAATTAATTGTATGTAATTTTATGTTGCGAAAGTAATATTAAATATAATATTACTTTCGCAACATAAAATTACAAATGCATCTTTAAACGCATAACTTTTGTCGTCTTTTATCGTTGAATGTGTGTGTGTGTGTGTGATCATAGATAGATAATTTTATATATTAACGTATATTTTTTTTCTTTATTTTGTTAGAGCCAATTTAATTAAAAAGTATATAAAAGGCCTTAATTTCTGCTATTCCCTATAATTATTTAAAAACAGAGAAATCGTTTACGACATCGTGCAAACATTTATAAGAATAGCGAGAGCCACAATTCTGTGAGGAAAAGCAAAGTTTGTCGTTATTGCCATAAAGCTGTTAATGAATTAAATAAAATAAATATGTGTTTTCCAAAAACAATATTTAATAAAACTACTTTATTTTTGTTGGTACAAAGAAATTCGTTTTTTAATTGTACATTATTGCAAATGCCGCGAAATAGGTAATTGCAGGTCGAGTATGAGTTTGAAGGCCGAGCCGTAGGCGATGAGTTTACTAATATGAGACAGGCAAATGCTATTTCCACCCAGGCATATATAGTGCTTTTCTCAAAAGAATGCAGGGAATTAAAATATAGATTTTTTATTATTCATTTAATTTAGGTAATATTAAAAGTAACAGTCATATTGGGGCAATTACTAAGCGTAAATGTTTTTTATTTTCCCATTATATTTATGTTTGTTTGTTGAAATTTGATGAGGTTTACAGCTGGGCATTTGATTTAATGGTAGATGACTCTGAATATTCTGTTTTGAGGTGGATGTGTACTTAGATGTTGGCAAGTGGCAGAGGGTGAGATTCCGTTTCCGAATTAAGTTGAATGTGATGTTTTGATTTATTATATTATTTATATCAGTTTTGTTTTCAATTGAGTCCTTGAGCCCATTTAGTATGGCAAGATTGATAAAAAAGATCCAATCAAAGAGTATTTAATAACTCCAGCACGCCGTTTCATACAACATTCCTGGGAGGTTGTAAAGTTCCAAATTCAAAAACGCTCCAGCAATGGATTTGATTTTCTTTGTCCGTAAATATGATACTTTGTATGTTCTATTTTCGAAAATAATGACAATATTTCATGCATATTTGAGTAAAAGTATCTTTAAAATGTTTGCAAACCATAATGTTTTATCATTCTGATACAAAAAGTATAAGTTGTTTGTAGATGTTTATTGCCCTTCGAATGATGTTAGTAAGTACAATATTCTAATTTTGTCTGTAAAGTAACTAATCGTTTATAAATCAAATTTTTCGCAAATATATGACTAGATATAAATCATGATATAATAAGTTATGATTTCAAGCGTCTTGGTGTTACGGCCCAAACTCATCGTATTTTTCTCACATGTAGGAAATTTTGTGCCCATCAAAGGGACGTTTATTGACTAAGGTTGTAAATGATATCTTTTATTTAATAGTTATATGCCAAAAATTCTATGGGTATATATGCTATGGTAACCGCTTACCTCCAGGCTGTAAAGATGTCCACCTTCTCGATTAAAAACATTTCTGTTTATAGTATATAAACATGTTCACGTAATATTTAAGTTTTGAAACTTCAGGGTTTCGCTCCTTGTTTCCGCGATTCCCACGAACTTGCGTGTTGCGTTTAATTACAATGTTCAAGATCACATAAACGCGAATGTTCAACGTCATTACGATGATGTCTTTGTAAAGGTCTAAAGTAGGTAGGTAGAGAGTAATAAAATGTCTGATGAATTAGATATGTATTTCAAAATAATAAGCCGGATGATTTATTTTATTTCACTATATTTTTATTAATTTTTATTTATTATTACATTTTTTATTATATTTCTTGTCAGTATAATAAGTGTTTATGAGATCGGTTATTTATCTCATTTTATGTCACATATATCCATAAGTAAATTTTATTAAATAACACTTAATATTTAAATTTATTCCACAGCATACAGCCAAAAACATATCTCACATTATCAACTTTTATGGGTTATTATAATATTAGTCGTATATTATTCATAAAAATTGTACTAAAACGCTCACTAAACCTACGTCACGAATTGATAAATGTAATATTAGATAACAAATTATAAAACGACTAAGTATGATAATTACAGAGCACATTTCAATCACCGCTTACGTACAATTAACACCTTTCATTTCAAATAATTAAAGGTATAAACGCCCTAAGTATAACTCACACAATGTAGGGCGTTAATAAATTAAGTATTCACGAGCTATCGCAATCTAGAGCATAATAAATAATTGCTACTCATTCCCTTGACGACGTTATTTAAGGGAGTTTAATCAAGTTATGTTATAAATATAGTTTTTGTCTGTAAGAACCCTGATTAACCTCATAGATGTTAATTTAAAAAAATAAAAATCCTACAGACTGTAAAATCCTACATGTCAGTCAATTCTATGACTTTTAAAATTTGATATATAACGATATACTATATAAAACTTTATCTTGTTACTTATTCGACAAGGAATCACAGTTTAACACACACACACACAGTTTGTCACAGTTTAGTTTATATATATATATTCATTATATTAACGAAACTGAAAATATCTTCAAAGTGTTTTTATCCATTTCATATAGCTAATCAAATATATATTTATTTCATAAAATATAATGCAGTACAATAATTATAAAAATAACTTATTTAAAATACATAAGCTGGGAAATGACAGTCAAAGCTCCGCCCCCACGTGCTGCCCGCCCTCGATTGCCCAATTTTATCATTCCGCCCAATATTCTACCGTTCTTAAAAATCTCAGTTTTTTATGTAGGTTTTTTTACTTTATTATTTATTTTTGTTGATGAAATGAGTTATTAATAAATTCATTATTTATATTTGTAAACTTTAATGCCTACAGCGCAAATAAAAACAAATCGTATTTGTATATCAGATATATCTGATTTACGATTTTAATCGTATAAAGCCAGTATTTTTCATGATGAAATTTATTTTATTGAGATGGTAAGGTAATTCTATAATAAATTTCTATTTAAAATCTGTCGAAGATGTAATAAAATATGTATTTGACTTTTTGTTAGAATATTTTATGTCTTTCGACAAATTATAATCTGCTTTGCTTGGTAAAATAAATGGATTCAAAAGATTGAATTTGCACAAAATTTTTGTATTTATAGTTTATTTTATTTCATTAAAGAGTTATGACTTAGACTATATAAATAAATATTTTTATATAACATGCTTTTTAGAAAGTATTTGCATGAACCCATTTTAGAAAAAAGCCAAGCCATTACCATCCGATGCATTATTTATTCATAGCAACCTCTCGAAATATGACAGAGTAAACAGGCCCTGTAAGGGCGACAGGCGTGGGGGAGCGTGGGAGCGCGATCTCGCCTGTAATTAGGTAACTATCCCCTGTCTACCCTACCGGCTTGGACTTACAGTTTGAACTAGTTAAAAAAAAAATCCATTTTGTGACGATAAATTGCATACTATAAAATTATTGAACCACTATAAAAACATGAAAATTAAGTTTTATACGGCTTAGTGTTTATGATCATTTCGACGATTTTTGTTAGTAAAATCCTATTGATGATCAACAAATGAATAAGAATTTGGCGGGGAGGATAGAAAGGATGGTTAAAAGGTACTGAAAGCATCGTAAAGTAGGCTTCGTAATTAATACAGAATATTGAAACCTTCAAGGATCCGAGTATGGATTATAATTTATCTATTATAGTTGTTTATATAAATGGATATAAGTAATTTTTTTATAAAAATCACAATTTTGACAAGGGTGTATGACATGCGTCTGTACGTATACGTCCTATACGCGCTAGTAGCACCTTGGACATTACACACACGTTCACTTCTTTACGTTGTAAATATCAGCAGTAAGAGAAAGCGTTATGTTGAGGGTATAGAAGATGAGCACTTTGCTACCAACACAACGCTTTCCCAATACATACAATACGTACGTACACAATAATACAGTATGCTTAAAATAAAAAACATGTATAATAGTTTTCGTAGCGAATATAAATACTTAGGGACAAGCGTATTATTTAACTCAAAAAAGCTAAACCACGATCAAAAAATGAGATCAGACTCAAAGATAAATGTGTACAACAAAATGTGCAATTTTTAAAAAATATGCTGGATATTGTTATGAACATAGGTTAAACTCTAAAGTAAATCCTATTTCTGTATTACGATAAGTGAATGAATCAAATACATTGCAAGTAATTTTAAAATGAGAGCACAATTGTTTACATACGAACCCTTATTGACCAAACCCCTTGTTAAAGAAATGAGCTCTCTTAATCTACCGCACTGTAATTCTTTTAGCGTTATTTAGCTAGTAACTTATTCGTTGTGGAGCTATTCCCTCGGGGGTTGTATGAGCATGGATCTGTTTAAAGTGGTTTGATTCTTTAAAGAAAAAATAACATTCTATGAAATGTAGTCTGTGTTATGAAATTATTTAACTGTCAAGAAATTCAACATTTTCAAATGTATCTGGTAAATTAACAAACGATCGTTTAATAAGTACCCTTATTGGTACACTTCCTGTTTCACAGCACTTAGGTTTAACGTGTAGCGGATACGTAATAACCTTATATAGGCAAATTGGTATTGAGTAACGGAGAAATGATATATCAGCGAAAAATGAAAGGAGCCGAGGCACAATATAGGAACGTCACAATACGTAATGCGAAACCCGAATCACACTTACAAATTTTGCAGTTTCCATCAGTATACACAGAATCTGACGTGATACAGTTGGATCGCGGTGCCCGATCGAAAAGCTAGCTTTGCGGTTAATCTTCCCTTTTCACTGATGCGTTGGTGAACCCAGTCACATCTCAACAAACGTAAAAATCAGAAAATTTTTATTAATTTAACCGATCAGATATTACGTAAAGTAATGTTTCTTAAAAGTTATAAATAAGGAATAATAAATCTCGTGACAAAATAACACTGAGAGCAAAATGTATTTACTTTTTCTACAAACTGAAATAATGTTTATGAAGGTAGAAAACGCAACATTCTCAAGATTAAAGTATTAGAGATTGCACCCCAAACACTGAATGACCAATATTTGTGCGTACATTGTCGTCTTTTATATTGTTGCCCGTGACAAAGGGTGCACTTTAGAAAATTATTTTATAAACTTTCTTTTGTCGCAGATACAAAATTATTGGAGGCAGAGAAAAATACGAGAAAATGAAATGAACACATCAATATTAATCACCGAAGAACATGGAAGCAGCCTTACCGCAGTTTCACCGACTCAGTTCCTCTCGGTTTTACCAACACTATGCATCCCCTCATGTTCGAATATCTACAGACTATTTCCACGACCTCATTCCTCAACAACATCCCACTTTACTACAACAGTATTTAGCTTACTATAATGAACCTTTAGTACCTCTTGACTTATCTCTGAAATCCACTACTCCGATCACACCACCTTGCACACCTCCTCCGCTACAAAAACGCAAATCAAATGAAGATAAAACTACAAAATCTCCTAAAATATTCAGACATTTCGAAGAATTAATTGAGAAAGAACCAGAGCCTGGAATAAACGCTGAAAAGAGAAAGGTTGATGATGAAAATTCTAATGACAGTGATAGTCCCGAAGTAAAAAAGCTTAAATTTACAAAACAATTCTTTGAAGAGCTGAAAACATGTTTGCCGCCTGAAACAGAAACACCATCAAAGAGCGAAAGAAGTTCTCCTGATATTGTAGAAGTTAAAGATATAGAGGAACGTCCTAAGAAATCTCCCAAGACAACATCACAACCTATCAAGAAGAGCAAAGCCGTTAGAAAATTAATGTTCGACGAAGATAAGACGTCTCCAGTTTCTGGCACAATAATAAGGGATCTTGCTGAGGATGAAACATTGGTAGTTAGAAAGGTATGTCATTTAAGTCTTTAAGTTTAAAATTCAGTAAAATTTGCAAGCAAGTCAAATAAAATTCCAATCACACATCAAAAATAAAAGCTTAAGTGGCTTAGCAACAATTAATAAGAGGTTCTTAACCGTGCTATTACTGAGGGTCGTAAGGCGACTTTCCTTATCGCGTCAGCAATTAAACCAGTATGAAATCGTGTACTGTGTTGTGTTTTTGCGCTAATAACAGCTTTAAGGGTAAACCGCAACGGCTACCGAAGGGGGCGTACCCCAGGACATTAACTACAAAATAAATCGTTGTTTCAATTCTCCTACCCCAATACATTTTCTTCGAATTGTGATAGAGAGTTATAACGTTCAATTTGGTCGCAATAAAAATGAATTAACAGTAGACTATTATATAATTGTTGTGATTGCGATAAGGATTTATTTCTTGAAGAATTGCATGTTAAGAGTATTGCTTTTTTAGGGTGACATAGATCCTGCTTTCAATGTGGTAGAGGTGACGGAAGAGGCAAAAGCGTTGATTGCATCGATTGAGAATCGATTAGGGCGGTACATCTGCCGATTGTGTCGAAGGCTATATAGCGACGCATTTGCACTGGCCCAACACCGATGCTCCAGAATTGTGCATATTGAATACCGCTGTCCAGAATGTGATAAGGTAAACGTCTTTTCTTGCTTATTTTATGTGGTGTGGGAATTTGGAATATTTGTTTATAGTATATAATTCGCATATGCCTAAATTCGTCATTCGACTAAAGTAGACGTTTAAAAACATTTAATAAGGCTTTAGCTATCCAATACTGACAATTTGTGTGGGAATTGTAGGGTGACACTTTGGATAGAACATTTGGCATGTTTCCATGGGAAGCACCAACAAGTGGGAACGAATGTTTGTGTTAGTTAATTGACACGTTGCATGGTGCGTGACCGGAGATATTAACGAGCATATCTATTTAGAAACGTACTCATTCTTTTTAAACATAATTATAATGATACATTAACAAAAATGTTCAGTTATAATTGTGCTGTAGTCATTGAAATATTGGTAAAGTTCCAATGTACAAAGTACTAGTAGTACCACCAGTTTTGTCTGTCGGTTTAGAAAAAAGAGGACATAAACGTTTTACATTACCGTTTTCGGACTGATATTTTTTTTTACAAATAGTATCGAAATTGAATTCTTTTTTAATAATATTTAGCAAAGAATTTTGCGTTCACTTTACCAGTCAAGCTATTCAATCCATTAATTCAAATCTGTTAAACCACAAGAGTTTATGTCCCAACAAAATTTTAAACCAATACCGTTACAGGTATTCAACTGTCCTGCGAATCTTGCCTCTCATCGACGTTGGCACAAACCCCGTGTGCCTGGTGCCACCAAGCGCAGAGACCCTCCTTCATCAGACGGCGGCCGGTTCCCTTGCCAGCGTTGTGGCAAGCTGTTTCGGAGGCAAGCATACCTTCGGAAGCACTTGTTGGCTCATGATCAGCCTGAAACTGGTGACAAGGAACCGTCTGCGTTCAGACAGGTCCACACGGAATACTCAACGTATCCAACGGTAATATTTTTCAATTACTGCTATTCTTTTTGTCAATAAATGTACAATACTTACAATAATTGTATTGTTTCCCAATAGTTAGTGTTAAATGTAGAGCTAGTTTTTGTTTCGTTCGTTTTTAATAAAATAATTGCGTGTTTGACCAATACGGTTTGTCTTTAAGCATACAATGACCATTTTACTCACAGCAATGTGATTTCCAGGAAACATTTCGCGACAGCAACTTCAATACATTCTGGAACAAAATCCCACCCCCACAGCAAGATTTATCCTGGGAGGGCGTGGCCACTCGCTGCGCGTCATCTTGCTCATCCGAAGACTCTCGCAGTCTGGACGTCACGGGTTCTGAAGATGAAGGTGGGGGGATTGCGGTTGGGGCAGGGGAGGGGTGACGGCGTGTACTGCGGCCTGTGCCGCGATTTCCGACTTACGCACCTATGGCAACTTCCTTGTACTACAACTATGGACCGGAAAGTACGCATATTTATTTTTCTTAGATTCATGGATTATCACAAAAACTGTTCATTCTAAATGAACGATTAATTTTTAAAAAATATAATTGAATAACTCGAATTCTTATAACAAATAATTTCATACAAACGTAATTGAATATCGTGTTAAAAGTTGAACTTTAAAACAAAGTTTTTCAATTGATCTCGTCATATAGATAATATTTTAAATTTAGATAATTGTTGCGGCATTGTACATTCAATAATCACATATCATTATAGTATTAGAATGTTTTAGAAGTGTTTCTTAAAAACACTTTATTTATATTTAAGACAAACTGAAAATCTTGTGAAAGTAACAAAAAAACAAATTATCCTGTATAAATAATAATATTTAATATATACCTAATTTCCTAATCTTAGTGTCCAATTCTTAACTAGTACGAATTCATTTATAATTATTAATAGTAATCATTGTAAATATAATGTAAAGTAAATTTAATTTATCTATTTATAAAATGTGTACATAATATTATTAATCTGTAAATATTATCGATCTCCTACAGCAGCATTCCAAATATATAGAACGATGTGTAACATCAATAACATTATATTAGAATTTGTAGATTAAGTATTATTTATTTATTTTATCTATATTATATTTATAAGATGAAACAAAATGTTCGATTTAAAACATGTCATATAAATTACACGTAGACAAATATAAATATTGAATAAATAATGTAAAAAAAAATAATTTTGCAATAATTAAAAACATAAAAAGAAACATAAAATATTGTAAAATCAGACATTCTCTGGTTTTCATGACTACCTCATGATAGTCATAATCACTTTAAACAATCTGAAAGTCTAACATTTTGTTTTCGGCAAACATAACTTTGATAACGCTCCTTGTAAAAACCGGTTATTTCATTCACACACATACACATCAATTATTTTAGTTTGCAGTTGTATGTTTTTCAATCAAAATATTTAAATAATACCACAAGATTCTTCATAAAAGTGCTTATATCACCGAAACGAACCAAAGTAGTGACTTTTTGTTTGATCTTGATTCTAAAACCTACCCTACCTTAAGGTTTAAAACATTTAAAATTTCGACTCGATATTTTCCTGCGAGTTATATATTTTTTATCGATTAATAACCTAATTCACACATATGTATTTATAAACAGATGCATTTTAAAATTTCCTTAATTGATGTCATTAATTGTGAATTCATTTGGATCGCCAATAGGGCAATCGCAATCGATCGACAGCATAAGCATATTTTTAGATCCCTTAGCGCTATCTCATAAAGTTTTCACTGTGAACCTACATCGGAATGGCCAGGTCAAACTTAAAGTAGGCCGTCTAATTTTACAATAAATTGCTTTATGACTTTTCCTTATCATGAAAATAAAACTAATAAAATAACTAATAAAAAAATAAAACACAAAAAAGACGGAAAAATTTTCAATGTTCAACCCGACGACCGCCGAAAATTTAAAAAGCTGTTTTTAGCCCCTGTTATGGAAAATATTTCTGATTATTATGAATGTGTCGAAATAGCAAAAATATCAGTTTTCTAGTCATCTCTTTTATACTAGTCATTTTTCATATCATAGCATAAGTAATTTTAGTTAAGTACTGTTAAATATGATTTGTATTTTTCGTGTCACTCAGGAGTGAGAAGAACAAACCATATTTCACATTGTTTTAACTAAAATAGTTGTGAATAGGGTTTTATTTCCATTTATCACTAGGTAGGTAAGTCTAAAACCGTGTTCACACTTGAGAATAAAGTTGCGTTACATAATACGCCCCTTGGAACGTATTAGCGTATCCTTAATTACAATTATCATATCTGATTCCTCATAACAATTATATAACAATAAACACGACCTGTAGAATTTATAACTAATTTTTTTCTAACATTAACCGAAATCTATAGCAGAAATTGAAAATATTCAATATACATATAATTTTAATGGTCATTATAATATGTGTACTATTCTTAACGTTCACATTCAAAGCGTAAATTAAGCATCATAAATTATACAAAATCTAGTCATTTTTAGTCAAGTCAAGTTATATTTAGTCATTTTATTAGAAAATAAGATAGTGATAGTATTACAACTAGTCATTTTTTAAAAACGATCTCATTTTTAATTGTAAATTCTAGCTGTATTAGAAACCTAGTCATTTTCTAGTCACTCAGTAAAAATTACAAAAGGAAACACAAACAATACTAAATAATTCATACAATATTATTTCAATTTTAGTTTTAATTATATTAATTTGTCATAATTTTCAGTCTACTATCAGTAATAGTAAAGAAAAATTATAAATTATTTTTATTTTATTGTTAACGATCTCATATTTATCTAGTCTATTATTACATCTAGTCATTTTTGTAGTCATTCTAAATTTAAATTGTACTCTTGGTACTATAGTCAGTAAGTTGTATAGGTTCATACCTTAACATTATTTTATCGATAAAGATCTAATCAAAATAAAAAATAGAAATCGAGACATTCATAATATTCAGTAAATATACATTACAAAATCTGCTTTAATTTAATATTAATTATTATTTATTTAATTATTTTATGTCCAGAGTAAAAAAAATACTAAATATAAAAACTTGGAGCGTTATTTCTGTTAAAAGTATTATTTAAATAGGCCAATATTTTAATAATGAATGTAAGCAACCGTTAAATACATTCGTATACGATTTCAAGTAAATTGTTTCACTTTAAATGAATAATTTTTAGTTGATAAGCTTTATTTAGAATTATTAGTTAATCATAGATATTTACATTAAATGTAATTTACTGTTAATGGCATATATATCCAGAGGTAATATGATATAAAATATTATATAAATAAATCTCTATTGAGTGGAATCTAGTCAGTGTGTTCTTCGAAACGCGTTCCAAAGATTTGTACATAATAAATAACGCTATTTATTTCTTTAACGTAACATAAGGTTATTTCTTAATGAGTTGCTTTAAATTCATTTAGAATTTATTTTTGTTTTAGTTATATAAATAAAACATAGTTATTGTTGTTCCTATTGCAGTAGCATGCAGGTACAAAGCAAAAAGCGCTTTTATTTTATTTTAGTTCGATAAAATATACAATGAGCACTATATTTTAATTTTATTAATATTTATAATACCAGTTTATAAAAACAAAGCATCAAAATCAAGAAAACATTTATTTACGAACTTTCTTTATTTACAATAATTTTTTTTGGTAATTTATCTATTTAGTGATGGAATAAATTTTAGTACTTTTATACCATTTTTAGAAAGTAAGCTAAGTGCTTTAAAGTTTTTAATTTGGAAATAATTGTGTATAGAAACTTAGTTTTAGTTATTTTAAGTGTATGCATGTATTCTGGCATGTTATTATACAAAATTACTTTTATACATCTACATTCGAGAAATTTTACCAAATTTAATTATACATTAATAGTCATTTTTATGTATCAAAAATTATTGAAACATAAATGCGATTCTTGACAAAATATCGTTGTATGAACGTGTCTATGTGTGCGATTATAGTTTGGCTGATTTTCTCTAAGCATAAAGGTTCCGCATTTATTTTCGGAATCTATTCTAATTATCTCGATTAAAACTGCTTTAAGCGCTTTCATTTGTATTCTCTTCTGTAGCGTTTGTGACACGATTTTATTATTTTTCATCAATAACTTTGGAGCTTATGCTTTATAAAGTTAACTGTATTTTCTGGTTTAAGGATCTTACGCCACATAATAAAACATAATCAAAAGTTGTCAATAAGTCTTCAGTTTTTCACTTTTCAAAAAACTTGTTGAGTTGCAGATTTTTAAAACGCTCTTAAATATATAATAAAATAAGATAGAGAATCACCTGTTTCTTTACCCAGAGCTTACAACTTAGAGTTTAAAACATGCATTGTACTTAAGAACCTAGTTCACTATAAAGATATTCTTCTTCTTCTTCTTATAAATAAAAATATATAACTGTATAATAATATAAAAGGGGAAATCCTGAGGAAAAACAAAAAAATAATAATTTCAAAAGAGTGCTTTAGAATGGGAAATATTCTAACTGACGTGCTATTTAAAACTGTTATAACTGGCCACCACCGTGTATGTACATACTATATATAGATCAGGTATCATAATTTTTCTACTGAAAACCTGTTTTAAAGTTTAAAGATACTTATTGTAACATTTTAATATCACTTGTAAATTATTATTATAATAATTATTCAACACTGTAGGTACTAAGTATTTCTTAAATTAACTTCTTATTTATAGTTTGTGTTTTTCTATTAGATTATAAAATAGTCAAGATGTAAGTAGTTGTATTATTGTGTAGATATTTATTGAATCTGAAATAAATGTGTTTAAATTTAAATATTTTGTTTATTTATTTTTCATTTTAATTCCGGTGGCTAATTTGTACTTGTTGAATTAATACCTACAAAGCAACCACAAATGATATTCTATAATGTATATATCACCAGTGGGCTGGTAACCATATGAGTTGGAAAACCATATATATCTCCTGGTTAATTTTACAATTGTGTATATACAATATTACATAAAACCAGTTCTTAAACATATCTTGATTTGTTGATACTACTACAGTAAAATTTTTAAGTTATCAAGACATGAATACAACGCCATCTATGAATCTGTGAAAAAACTTCATTGTAATGTATCCTTCTAAAACTGGTTTGTAAAGAACCCTACTAGTAGAAATGTTCGACTGCTCCCCTTTTCAAAAATTTACCTTTGTTATCAATATATACAGCAATTAATAGATGGCGTGACACTAGATTTATGACCTTACTTATAACCATTTCGTAAACACAATGTATTGTCTCTTTTGTTTGATTTAAAAATATAATTAGAACAAATGTAACCAACAACTGCATGGCCATAATACTTCTAAAATTATTATGAAATACATAATCAGGTTATATATATGGGAAGATAAATATGGGAAGGCATTCGATAAACTAACTTTTTTCCAGTAATGAAAGGTATTTAATTATGGACAGGTGCACAGTTAAATACATGAGTGAATTTAAGAAATCTGGCTATTATTTTTCATTGACAGTAATCCGACTAAAAAAACAAGTAAATCTATCAAAAAAATATTATTTATAATTATCTATAATGCTATGGAGTTCGTAACCAGTAAGTTGAATGGAAATCAGCTTTAATTCTAAACATTCTATCATATTTTGATAATACCACAACGTTTATTCATTCTTAACAAGACTATCTGTAGGTGGACAATGAATCGAGAATAAAATTGCTAATTATAATTAATTGGCTTTGCGCAAGACAATCCTTTTTGTATTAAAAGCTATTAACGTTCCTCTCATTTTACAGTTAATCCAGTATTGACAATGTCACCGATTGTGTTTTGTCTTCTTGTTTTTCTTTCGAATTCAAACGGTTATGTTACTTCTAATTTCGAATATGAAACTACAACAAAACTGACTTCATTAATTGATTTTCATTATAATAAATATAGTGAGGATTCCGTACATGATGATAAAAATTTTAGTAGTTATATTTATCTGGATGATGTGGTTTTCGGTTTGAAAAGTCAAAATTGGACAAAAGAGGAGTTGCCTTGTTTGAATGAAACACTACATTTGATTAAAAGCTTACAGAATTATACGCTATGGGCTGTGTGGGGTAAGTTTGTTACAATGTTCTACAATGTTTAAATATAATTTGTTTTAAAGTAAGAATCGATTTTAAAATGAATTTTTGAGGAACAAATTAAATTAAATTTCTTAAATATAATCGATTTAATTACGTTGATGCTTAGAAACTTTAAATTATTAAGAAATACAAATTTTAAATTTTTCAAATGAAAGGATTTCTTTGTACTAGAAATACAAAGGAATCCTTTTATTGCAGTTATAATTAAATATGAAAAATATATTATAATTCAATAACAATATTTTCAAGTGACGATTACAAGTAATTTTTAAATATCTTAGATAAAACAGTAAAAATTGTTTGTTACACAGTTTTTCTAGATCCGAACGACTTCTTACTGAATGCTTAATTTTAGGCAAACGTCAAATTGACATTTGTTATTCTGCCCTACTAGGGCTATCTATCCATAAATATTTGATAGATTTAAATGACCAAAAATTAAAATGCTTACAGAATGGGACTCAGTAGCTTCACAGCCTCTGGGCATTATGTCCGGCAACCGATTCCAACTCGGAAATTTTGACCAATGTATGACGACTCCATGGAACACTAAACACCCTGAAATAAACTCACAGTACTGTCTGGCAGAAGTTGTTCTGGAAAAAACCGATGGTGTCAAGAAAAAAAGGCTGGATGAAGTAAAGCCTTATGAGAATGCATTAGATATTATAGAGGTAAGAAATAATTTAGAAAAACCAAACTAAATAGAAGTTTGCGAATTCAATAACAATAGGAATGTTGTAGATATTTTATTTATTACGATTTCCTTATATTGTATAACATTTATATTAATGATATTAACCCTTTAAGGACGGCAGACGTATATATACGTTTTTCGGTCTATATTCGTTTGAAAAATAGCCGTCATCAAAGGGTTAATTACCCTGTCAGTATTGGGGTTTGAGTTTCATAAGACCCTAATCCTCATAGGATTTTTCCACAGCTCAATTTGACAGGCATTTCTAATAAATGTGTTATTTACAAATTATGTGCTTAATTAATTAGTTACCTACTAATAGCTACAAAAACATTGTGATATTTTGTTTTGTAATAGAGCAATGGACCAAAGAGAATACATGGTTCCTACTTTTTTGTCGTATTATACTCTAATTATCTTCACAAACTCATACTTTTGACTAATACAATGTTTTAGCACCATACACCTTATTATCGTCCCCTAAAATATTTGACATGGGGTGCTTGTGTCCCCGTGTCGTGTGAGCCTCGGTCTGTCGAGCGTCTGGTTGGAGCAGTGCTGGCCCGGAGCCATCTAGGTGCGGCAGGGTTGAAACCACATATCACTGTTAACGAAACTTGCCAGAGGCCAGACCAACCTATGCAATTTGACGCATCCTTTTATGCATTTTTGTAAGTCCTTAAAGCATTTTATTTTAAGTTTAGTAATCGGTTTTAATTTTTTTTATAGCTAGTACTATATGAGACATATCGCCAAAACAACACATCTACAAACATCACATTGTCGGCCCAAAAGGAGCTATTACACGTATCTTTCATAGGATTTCCAATTACAATGTATAATATATTGATAGATTGTAAGCATTTTTGTAACTTACACACTCTCTATCTCAATATCAGTGCAATTGTTGAAACAATAAACGTTATTACTTTTTTTTTGAGGAATCCATTAACGAACCGACCCGCCACTCGCTAAGCGGCGGGCGTGTGTAGGGCTCACCTAGTGCCTCATTAAAGTGGCACTGGCATTACCCACTAAAAGTCCCCGTTAACTCCTTCCCAAGCTAGCCTTTCGCGTAGCTTTATTATGAATGAGGAATTATTACCACCAATCGTGCTTTTGTGCAATGAAGATTTTACCGTGTTCTTGCTCAATATTTTTTTATCGTTTGTTTCAGCGCCTTAACAGGATTCATGTTCATTCTCTGTTTATTATGCACGATCTTAAACCAAGTGAACAATAAACGAGATAATTATAGAAGTACGTATAGTCATAATTAAATGTATAGAGGTTAAGTATTCTCGTCCGTTCAACACGCATAAACAAGCAAAGGAAGTGCGTCAAAAAGAATGTTTTCCGGCAATCTTTATTTAAAAAATCCTATGAAATTACAATTATTTAATTTTTATTTCTAATAATTAATAAGTAACAATTACAAACAGTATGTAAATACGTGTAAGGATGTTATGCTTATTAACTCATAGTCAATTTTGATCTTTTTTCATACTTTCAATTATTTTCCACAGCGAAGAATATTAATTTCTACAGTGTCTTTAGCATAACGGAAAATGCAAAAAATCTTCTTACTATGAAGAAGGATGGCATAGAAGTAATTTATGGCATCAAATATTTGACGATTTGCTTCATAGTGATTTGTCATCAGGCTGGCATAATCAACTCGGGTCCGATTAGCAATGGTATCAAAGTGGATGTGAGTGCTTTTCTCATTGAAATTCGAAAAATTAATTAACCAATTCTACTTTAACAAAGTATAATGCTACGCTTGGAGCTCTAGTACTTATATGTTACAAGATTTTTGCTTATTTAACTAATTCTGTCAAAAAAATTTGACATTGTAACTTAGTAATTTTTTAGGAAGAACATGAAGATTCAGTAAAATTTGTAAAACAATTTTTAGAATAACTAGCTTTTTATTTACAGGAGAATGTACATATAATTGGTTGGCTAATGCTTCACAATGATTTATTAGTAGATACTTTTTTCGTAATATCTGGATTTCTAGTGGCCAAAGCCTTGGTACAGTACAAGCGACTTCCCAATATTTTCCTGATGATACTTAGACGATACATACGGTGAGTAGCATCATTGATTAAAAATAATGAATAGAAGGCACTTAAACTGCTGAAGATGGTTGTTGTTTAAATAAAAGCTAGAAGGTTTGCCATTGTTTAAAAATTATATCGTAAAACTCAATACTTTTAAGCAATGCAAGGATTATAACTGTAATGTAATTGTGAGACAAATGATTATAAAGATTACAATATAATTTATACTAACACAATTTATAAAGTTTATTGTTTCTTGCCAAATAGAAGAATATAGCTTCTGTAATATATTTATATTACCCTTTTTTACTTTTATTTATGGATAAATGTTATTTTATTTGTTTTGTGTTTTAATTTACGGTAAACAATATTTATTTTACGTGGCCTGTAGCCCACATCAATGAGGAGTTTAAAGGCTGTCAATCCTATTTATTATCTCCCAGGATGTTTTTAGTGTTAGCGTTCACCCGATGCATCAGTTACGCGCATATCTTGCTCATTCATTTTATATCATGGGTAACCACAATATTAAACACATAATAAGTTTAATCTAAATCTGATGAAAATGATAACAAATTACCATTGATATTTCCATAGATTGGTGGTTGCGTTGGCTGTGACAGTGTTCTTCATAGCAGCAGTGTTCCCCCATACTGGCTCTGGACCTCTATGGGATAGATACGTGGAAACGGAGAGCGGGTCTTGTAGCAAAAACTGGTGGCTTAACATTCTCATGCTGAGTAACTACATTTATCCGGAGAATGCCGTAAGTAATATTTATTCCAATGTGAATTGGTATTGTTTTGATATATATTACTATTGAAAAGCTGAAGATAATTTTATTGCCACACCTTCACTACAGCTAACATATTCCGTCAATGCTGTGAAAAAGTTACTAATTGAGCCGAATTAAAAAAAAGAGTATAATTTTTATGTTCTCGCTTCGGTGATTACGTAGCTATATATCAAAAAGTAAATAGGATGACCATTGTATTTAAAAATTACCAGTGAATTATAATAACTTTAACTTTCATTTTTTTCAGTGTTTGTTAGTATCCTGGTACATTCCTTGCGATTTTCACTACTTTCTGGTTGTGTTGCTAACGTATACGTTATACAGAAAATATCCCAAACTGGGTATGTTCTGCGCGGGCGCTCTGTGCGTTGCCTCCATTATAACGCCGGGCATTGTCAATTATGTCAACAAACTAGGCGCAATTCAACTATTTACGTATGAGTAAGTAATAATAATATTTAATAAATTATTTACTGCATGACTTGTACATTAAGAGGCGACTCCCTAAATGCAATTCAACTATATAACGGTGCTGACTCTAGAAAAAAAATTGAGACTAATAAATTGAAATTTTAAATCAATGAGGCAATAATTAATAAGTTTATTTATTTATTAATATTTGAGAAACAAATAGTTTTAATATTCATATAAACAACGCTGAAATCAGTATTTAGAATTACTTTCTTCGCACTTTAATATCTTTAAAATAATTATTAATTTTACTATTAGTTTTTATACACAATTTCTTTTATTTTAGATGTAAATTTGGTGGTAAGTTGACACAAATTTTTAATGTAATTTTATGTATATCTTTTAATTTCGGTAAATCCTATCAAACTATAGATGCGTTATCGCTCATATAAAGAAAGTTTAAGTTATTTTAGTACACTACATTGAAAAAATTAAAACAACATTGAAACAGTCAATTAAGTGATTTTCCACGTTTCTTTTTGCAACTACTGTTCATCTATCTGTTATGCAATTAGTTTCAATAGGACAATTATATATTTTTCTTTTCACATAACTTTATTATGCATTTCACTTAATAACTTTATGAGTAAGTACTCATTCATTTCTTTCTTTCTTAAAAGTTGGATGTTTTAAGTTATAAGGCATTTCGAAACAGGATAATTATATGGAAATAAATCGATATTTGTTACTGTTGATATTTTCAAGTAATATAAAAGGAATTAATGTTGTCAAACTTCAAAGGTTCGTGTCAAATCCTCGAGCAAACGAACAGTTCCACAAGACATATATAAAGAGTCACACGAGGGCTGCCGCATATGCGGTCGGTTTCTTCGCAGGATACTTCTTCACCAGCTTCAAAAAGAAAACAACTGCTAAATTATCACAGGTAATGCCGCAATCATCTGCACAATTACTGCAAGAAACAAAGCCTTTTCAAAGTCATAATAGCGGAATATATATGTCCCGATTTACGCGTAGGTTCAGTCAGTCTTTCTATTTGTCCTCAGCTTAAATGCAATTTATTTGTCAAGATGGCATCTATTTACAATATATGTTTAATGAATAATTGGTATTAATATAAATTTAAAATGGTACAGCCTGCAGCACATACACGTAAATTGCAAGAAGGAGAAGGCAGATATCACAATTTATTTATGGAATATAATTTATACTTCTTATGGCTTAAATATTAAAATTATTATGGGAAATAAAAATTATTATATAAATTATGAAAGTGTCAAAAACCATATAATAATCGTAAAATTTCTTTTTTCAGGCTAAATCCGTGATAACTTTTTGTGTAGGTGTAGCGGTGATGATCCTTGTGACAATGTTAGGAGTATCATACCACTATAGGACTTATTCTCAGATAGAAGGAGCGTTTTATGCAGCACTGAACAGGCCAATATGGGCCGCTGGGGCTGTTTTGATGATTTTCAGCTGTATCTATGGAAGAGTTCGTAAGTTTATTGTCATTTATTGCAGTAATTAGAAATATCATTTTCCAAAAAGCCTAAAAATTAACACTTTTTTCCCCCCACTACAAAATGCTAACGTCTAAGATCTATATTTAATCTGATGCCGTCTATAGTTGACTTTATCATTAAAAATGAGTTTTGAACCACGTTTTGTTGTATTATTATATTAAAGCAGTATATGTTAAGTTTTGCTGTGAGATTAAAGACTTTAAATACACTTAAAGGTACAGCAAATAAAATCACTTCTTTATCCATCGCTCTATCTCATATAAATATATCAATCGACACAGTGAAAGTTCTTTTGTACTGTTTTTAAGAATGATAATAAGGAGAGTTGAATATTAGATAAATAAAAAAGGTATGCACGTTTTATATATAAATATATAACAAATGAAAGTTCAATGTATTATTTAATAATTTCTAATATTATTTCTTATTTAAACTACTAAATATTGTAATACCTATATTTTCTCATAAACGTTTTATTGTTTGTTGTAGCCTTGATGAACGCGTTCCTCAGCTGGTACCCCTGGGTGCCCCTGAGCCGGTTGGCCTATGGTGTATACCTGGTACACACCGTTATTATCATCAGAAACGTCGCCGTCACCAGAAATCCCGTCCATTATGACAATTTTACAGTAGTAAGTATAAATTTATATATAGGCTGTCTGTAAGCAATAAGAATGAATTATTCTCAGGGCAAGTGTCACAGTTCATATAAGCTACGTACCATCAAACAGTTCAATCCGTAAATTTTAAAGTATACGTAAGAGTCAACGACTTCTCATGTGTGGAGGACGGGACGGGATAGTTCTAGGTCTTTATGTCCATGACATATAACTATCCCGTTAGGAATAAAAAAAGCATATTCACGTGTGCACAAAAACCTATGATTGTATCTCTGTGGAAGTAAATTGGGTTCGATTCAGGGGCTACCAAATCTAATTTTAATTTTATATATTTATGCTTTTTCTTCAATATGTATAGGAAAATAAAAAGAAGGAAAGTTTGTAGGAATGTCAAATCACTTTATTATCTACATCTTAATATCTTTAATATGGTCATTCCTATATGGGGAAATCACACGAGGAGTTGTCTCAACAACTGCCTGACTGCGGCTTAACGTTTCTTCCGAAGCACGCAGGAACTAGTTTCAACAAATTTTGATTGGTGACAGGGAATAATGTCCATCATATAATAAACCCATCCGTGGCGAAACATGGTTTATTTTTGATATCAAAATCTGAGCACTTGAACCACTACGCCAATAATCTCTTCATCTTTAGTATGTATGGTATTTGGTAACATTTATTTTTTACAAGATTTGAACTAGTATATACTGTATTTCAGGAGCCAGTTCCATCCTAATATAGTTCACAATACTAAAATACCAATTTAAAATATACCTTAAGCGTTTGTTTTGTAAGTGGAGATGTTGGTAGTGTGAGGGTCTGTAGTAGTAGTGTGGATGCGAGGAAGAATTGGCGAGTTAGTGAGATATGTCGCTAAAAATATAACCAAAAAATAGTACATAAATGTATGTACACTGGTTTTGTAGTCAAAGTAGACTAAATTACAAGATTTCACTAACTTCATATTCACAGTTTACTTTATAAAAATTTATAGAATGTCTTTATACTACTTTATATAATTAAATAGATTTCAAACAATAGATCATCAATTTTGTACAAAAAATATATTTACATAATTATGAATTTTTAAAAAGTCAATTATTTTAGTCATCTCATCGTTCGAGCATTGCTTGCGTGAAGATAACAAACTTGCTTACCTTAACCCGACTTAACGTAGTACAACTAACTTCTTTCGTTGTATTAATTTAGGATCAATATTGGGCTGGATCATTGGAGTTGATCGATAACTAGCTAGATACTATTTAGGAGAGACCAAGTAATAGGTCACCAAACTCAAATTAGCTAACGAAATCAAATATAAAATTTATCACGCTACCTGAATACTTATAGTAGCTAAATAGGAAGATAGAAAATTGATTGATTTTTTTTCAGTTAATGATCTCCATAGCCGTAATAGTCTTAAGCACATTCCTGGCTTTAGTCATCTGGCTCCTGTTTGAAGCACCAGCCAACAACCTTCTAGTTTTTTACTTCAAGAAAAAGTAAGTTAATTAGTTTAAGTCACAAAATAACTAGAATATTAGTTGTAGGCGTATATTGTAGCTTCCGAAACAATTGTAAAATAAGGATTTATAAGAAACTGAGAGGAGTCCTTCGATGTTGTTTTTATAGATTGATTCTAACACCGATTATGGAACTTACTTTGTAAAAGGAACATTAATAAATTTGACTTCAAATAGACTTACTAGTGTTGTCAAGACATATGACATGAGTGAAAGAAAAATAATAAAATCTAGCAAGTCTTATATATCTGTAGCTAATAGTAGCTACAGATATATAAGATATCCAATACAGATATCCAATTTCTACAGGAGGTGGATTAGAATCTATATTCTAATCCACCTCCTGTAGAATAAGAATTAACTCCACAAAATTGTTTCTTGATCAAAATGTCATTTTTCCTGTACTGAGAAAATAACTCCTCATCTGTGTTTAGCTCTAGAACAATGAACATTTCAATGAAGAAAAAACGTTTCTTGAATTCATCGTGCTAATTTCCCCTTAATTGTTGATACCCACAAGGGGGAATACGTTAGGGTTAGGAAAGTATATACGTATATTCGGAGAAGTGAAACATGAGTAAAATTAAAACCACTTAATGTCTATATACTACTTAAAATAAATCGACACCAACCTTGCCTCAAAAGTAGCAAAGAATTGTAAATTATATTTTCTTTAAACTCATCTCTCCATTATAATATAACTTCTCTAATTATTTTGAGAAATAAATTTGTTTGCAGGCAAAAACATAGTAATACAGAAGAAAATCACGAGGGAACAGTAGAAAACGTGAGAGCTTGTGAAGATAATGGAAAACATAACAGTGGTTACATCGAGCATAATTTAACAGAAACAATACATTTCTCTTCTAAAATGTGATTAGTGTTGTATGTTATGACCTCATAACTAATTTTACAATCGTGATAATCAAATGTCTACAATGGCTGAAGATATAGCTGGATATATTCATTACTTAGTTACTACGATAGTGTAGCGCTTGGCGTTGGTGAATTTTTATAGGGATTTATGATTGAGTTATGATTGAAGAAATATATCGATGAAAGTGTATCGAAATAATAAAAAAATATATAAAGTACATGAAAATATTAATTACTTGATTTGTTTATGGTGCATTGGTTAAGATTATTATGTTCTAGTATCTAGGATTTAGATATACTTCAAATTAACTGAATTAAATGAAAAAAATGTAAAAATAATTTATGCCGTTTTTAAGTTGAAATATTTATTTAAAGTTAATTATATTTAATTAGTTTACAATTAAGTGAAATCACGTAAAAAAACTTTACACTCCAGTAAAGTACACTAAATTATAAAGTACAACTTAGCAAGAGCTTTCAAGAGACCTTTCGACATCCATTTAACACTATTTAAAACATTATTTGGTACAATACCTGAAGATGATTATTAAACTTGTATTATATAAAAATATTTTTAATTGCAAGCCCGTAATTTAATTTTCACTTTACCTCTACTTTCTATACCGATGTATACTACAAGTACTATGTACATTTAATAAGATTTAAAATAAATATGCTTTTTATGAAAATATGTTCATCGCAAAACACCATCTCTTCTTATAATACAACATTACACGAATCTTCGCTCGAGCATCTACTCAAGCATGCTTTATTGCCGAAGCAAAATCATTTTCCTACTCAGTATTTCAAGGCTAGGATAGATGGCGCATGTTTCAATTAGCTAGGTCGTAGTTATATTATTACAAATGGAATATAGGTAGAATTATAAATTAATTTATATTTTCGTGAGTCTTATTAAGTTCTTTGAATTCATACCTCACTCCTAATAGGATTTACTATTACTTTAATAACACTTTAGTTATTTGATGTAGTTACTTATATTAATAAATGCTTATACTTCTAATTTTGTAGTTAATTTATTTATTATCATGAATAAAGAATTACTCAAATATTTAATATGAAAATTACTTGTTATATCTCTTTCGTAGGTAAAAGTTAAGTTTTTATGTTCTTAATGTAAAAACCAACACTTTTACTAATGTAGATATATTAGTAAATTATTTAAAAATCTTTAAACTTATTATTGATTCGTACTGAACAATCATCTTTTAATTTCATCGACAATTTTTTCCCTGTTAAAATATTATCACTCTTGTTTATTACAGTATAAATAAATGTACATGGTATTAAAGACACCCTAATGATTCTTTATTTTCTACTTCTATATATTTTTTCAGTGAATATTATTGCATATTTTTATTATTCATATTTTCTATTTTGTAATTATTTCTAGGTTTGCCAATACAGATAGCAATATACTAACTTCATCTACCGATTTTATGAATTTTATCAGAGGTTCAACGTGTACTAACTAGTAAAAAAAGATTCTCGCTCTTTACACTTACATGTTGTTAAATACGTTATAACCTTTAAATTTATTTTAATATCTAATTTAAGAGTTACAACATATTAGTGGATTTTATTAATCCTTCACCTTAATTATTATACGAAAAATGATATTACAATTAGTTTTGACAATATACAATCATTTCTCAAAATATAGATACGGCAGACCTATCTGATGATAAACAATAACTCTAGTTGTAGATCTGTCAGAACTCTACAATAGAATTAACAATAGTTTCATAGATAGCACAAACTTAGAAATTATTAAAAAATACTCATGTAGTAGAAAAAGGAAAAATCCATAAAGTTACGCTCAATCCATTCATTTAACCTTGATAGAAGGTGCCTTGGGTAGGTAAAACAATTATTTACAACCTATCCCTGTTCATGATATCATATCCTGGTTGTAGTAACCGCTTCAGAAGCACGATGAAGCAAAATCTCCAGGACCAGCGGAGCGCGACTGTGTTTGGCAACATAACAGCAGCGCGGCATAATGACATAATTGGCAGGAGGCGGGGGGCGCGGCGCGGGGCGCATGCGCGAGTTTGACGGCCAAGGTCGAGGCCGCGCGACTCAGCCGCGCACCGCCGCGCCGGCCGGTACCTCACTACTGTTCTCCCTCATTCTGGAATCACTTTGAGGGATAAATGCGCAATAGACGACGCGAGTGAAATACCACAACAACCTACGCTGTACCAGGTAATAACTATTTTTTAAATTTAAGAAATATATAATCACAGTGCCATTTGAACAGACAAACAAATCACAATGGGTATTCATAATACAAACTTACATGGTCACCTATTTGCTGAACAAAACGGTTTGTTCATTACACGCGAAATTGGTCACCTTGCGCACTTCTTGCCTACATGGATCACGTCATCGTTACGCTAATCGTCTGAACAAATAATGCTGCTGATGTTGTGGTAACATACACATTAGACAAACAGGTTTATGAAAGGACTATCGATATACGAACGTAGTCCTAATATATTCCATCCCACTCAGTCGACATCTTTACGCCTCTAAGAGCACAGTTCGTAGCTTTTATAAAGTCGTGAAAAGTTTTGGACGGGCTATGAAAAAGAATTTCGTAATGCATTTCTGTTATTATTATTATCACATTTTAGTTGAAACCCGCCTACGTTATTTCCAGTAGAGTGCTTATGGTTTTGTTTATCAAATGAGCTCGACTAGAATTGATTAACTCATTGATACGTGACCGCCGTTTTGTCATATTTTGATTGTTTTACGCAGATAGCGTTGTTTACGTTTATGTGATATAGAACTTCTATCTATCTATCACGTGAAAGTACTACACCGCATTACATATATACGCGCATGTCTAGCGTGTGACGTAAAAACCTAAGGGACGGCGGTTTTGGAGTTAGCAGTTTTGTTTAATACTTATTGTACCTGTATACTATTGTTAGCTGAGTGTATTATCGCTACAAAACAATGGTTTTGAACTAAGGCCATATGTTTCAGTTGTTACTGTAGAAGTTCTTGAACTCTACTAAAATCTGTATTTTTAGTTGGAGAGTTTATTTACTTACTATAATAAAGCTGTAAGTAAATAAACTCTTTCTTTTGAGAATGCTCACTGGAAATTTTGCTGATCTTTCAGACTGTTGATGATCATTTAAATTTTATTTCATAAAATTAACTAAAAAGCTTGTTGCTTACAAACATTAGGTATTTCAACTTTTATCACATCGCTTAAAAACATGAACTACTGTACCTAAATACAGTTTATTTACGTTTTAACAAGTTATTCTGATTAAGGAGTAATTTGTAAAATGATTTGAAAGTATACCCTGGCCTATGCCCTAAAGTTTTTTAAATTTGAATAACAATAATATCAATAAGTAAACTACTTTATTGACTCTTATTTATCTACTTATACCATGTGTGTTATAATAATATTATATTAGAATTAAATTAAGTATAATTTTAAATTTGTAGGTTACTTAAATTTCAAGTAGGTACTAGTAGGTAGTTTTTTTATTTACCTACAAGCAATTTTCAGAAAAATTATCTTAATGGCCCTTTATCGTCATAATCTAAAGGTACTTCCTATAAAAAAACAATTTGAAATCAGAAGATTTTATTTAAATGCATTTAATACCTAATTGAATTAATACAATATAAAAATATTAATGCCAAACATCAATCTTAATAAACACATAAATAACGGAAAACGTAATCAAAAACAAAAAACACTATACAAAAAAATATATATTTTGTCCAATAGATTACAATTACAATAAATATCACATTAGTCTTATAAGTAATAAAAAGTAGCCTAAGCTTTTTTATTATTACTTATAAAACTAATTTGATATTTATTGCAATGGTAATTATTTGGTCATAATTCATTAGTTTCTTTTATATTGTACAATTTATTTATTAGAAGAAAATTTCGTGATTTATTTATTATCAATAATTTAGATATTAATGACAATTAATAATATGACATTTTTGGCTTCTTGAAACCACTTGCTGTTTGTTTACTTAAATAATCATCAAAGCGAAAAAAATAAAAATCATTCTCACCGTTCATTGGATTTAATATCTAACATGAAGAAAAAATGCTCAAATTATAAAAAAAAACCATAAACTTTTACGGTCAAACATACACAAAGTTTATCTTTCACAGCCCTAAATCACGCACACAAACATAGTCGTACATAAATTAACTACATTTGTGTGGAGCCACCCCATCTCCTTTTATGTAGGTCAGGGGAAGCTGTGAGAGGGAGGGGGAGCGTTGTGGGGGCGGCCCTTCTCTGTCTCTCTATCGACCTGCCGGCCATAGTAAGCTCACACCAGTATGTTCATTCCCCGTAGCTTGATAAACACTCAAAATTCAAACGAATATAATTTATTAAATTTTTCTAATAAGAGGTCAAAATGAGCATCTGAAAACTAAAATGACTTAATTGCAAAGGGCGGTTTAATTTTCTTGTTTATATGAGTTAAGTAAATTCTGGAGATCTACCACGTTTAAATTGTACTTATAGTGTACAAATAGATATAGTTGCTGTAAACGTAACGCGTTGGTTGAAAAGTGATCCTTATTACAATAGATTAAGCTAGCACTTTTTCTGACTTTTGCCACTTAGCCTAATTTTTTTTGTTATATGTTATGTTTTATTTAGGAGCGAAATAATCTGAGGCATCAAATGTGTCGTATGGGAAGCATCTAAAACATTTATCTATATCGAGCTTACTGTATTAACAACTCCGTTGTCTTATAAATAATGATCTCATTCGCATGACACAGATTTTTCTGTACACTACACTACACAACAGTAGGATAATTTACAAGTAGCAAATATTACAAAGTAGTGAGATAGAATAATTGGATTGTATGTGTATGAGATATAACTCATATGAAATAAGACTTCTAATGCATGTTATTCATGCAATAACCATTGTTAGATTAGTCAGAGTAAATAATGAGAACTGTGTGCACTTATAACGCGCATGAAATGTGTACAGGTTGTTGTGCAATAGTCATTATTAACCTACTATTTTATATAATTGCACCAAAGTTAATAAAATAATGACTATCCCTGCTTCTGTGAACTTAAGAATTCATATATCTACTATGGAAGTAAAAATGAATCGCTGAAATGTATAGTATGTATATGTATGTTGGCAGCAGCTTGGATAATTCTTTTTGGTGCATTCTTTATCGGGAACACAAGTATTATAGAAAATATTTTTTTGGTCAGAAATAGAATGAATAAGTTTTTAAAATGACGCAGCATGAAAGTGAGCTATAACACAGAGAGGGGGGTCTCTAATATTTTGACAAAATATTCGTATATTTATTTACTTTATTTCATGTCATAGTAAACTAGTGTATACACAGCTAGTGTATAAAAGTAAGTAAGTAAGTATTTGTAGTAATATAAGTATTTATTTTAAGTTAGATTATCATCTCTTTAAATGTAAAAAACAAGCAAAAGAATCACCTAACACTTGTAAATCACTTTATATTGCAAGTAATAGTTATCGTTATATAATTATTGCACATTTTTAAACATTTTCATTTAACAAGTTAGAAATTTACTTACTGTATTTATTCAATGTTAAATATGAAAAACAAAAGAACAACCTTTGCGTTTTACAAAGTTACTTAAAGTTATTATATTTGTTATGGGTCAGCTTATGTCGCTATGAAGAAAACAATTCTATGAAAATAAATACAAAATATCATCAAATCAATTGACAACCCTAATAGCAGCGACTTTGACGTAGGCGTGTTTGTGTGGGCACAGAGGGTGGAGTCACACGTATTCACACATACAGTTTTCAGAGAAGAAAACATTGCAAAAAACACAAAAAAAATATCTCTACAGACAAAATAAATATTAGAATAGATTAGCAACAGCCTTATATATATACTGACTACCTAGATTCAGACTTAAAAGCTTGAAATTTTTTTGTTTAAAAACCGGACATTAGGGTAAATGAACTTTATTTAAATTTAGAATCAACACAAATTATTTAAATTGGTATACATGTCTTTTCATACGGTTTTACACCATGCCATATAAAATTAAGAATTGTGTCTGGTATGACGGCCCTTGAAAGATTAATAACAACCTAAGTAGGCTTAACCTTTCAGGGACAGACATGATTAAAACATTAGTTAGTTAGTTACCTAATAAATATCAGTAATACAATAAATAATAAATTTTCATGAAAAATATTTTATAACCGTTTTCATTTTATTTGGTTTTGGTGTGGTTTTGACGTTTAAAATTGTGATGTCTTTTTATTACGATGTTATGGTAAATATTTTGGTAGTGAATTTTTTATTAGGATATATAGTATCTTTCTAACCTTTCTAAAAATCTGTATATTCATTATTATAAAAGTAGTATATTTATAAATAGGACTATTTTCATTCAGATCTGACATTTTCAATTAGTGACAAGAGTTATCAGCATAAAAAAGTAGGAAACTTCTCACAATGCAGGTGACATTTGTTAGTATACTTAAAATATGTATTTCTCTTTAAAGATATTTTTCGTATTATTATCAGTATATACAATCTCTCATCTCATTGGATATATGTATTGGTACAAAAATATGGTAATTATCTTAAAAGCAAATCTGAGATTTTTATATAAAAAAATTGCTCAAACTGAAATATGTAAATTACCTGTCCTTCCATGTCCTAGTATCATAACACTTTAAATCTTATGTGAAATATAACAACTCTTTCAATTAGCTCGCAGAACTAGCATACAAAACATAGGAAAGGTTCTGTTTACTTCCATTCCAGAGGCCTGGCCAGCTGAGTCAAGCGCGCGCTTATCGATTGGCCAAGGGCAAGGCTATGCAGGGCGCGACTCTAACGAGAGCTGGTCGCAAACAAACAAATGGCTGTAATTCTTCCATGAATAAACAAAATGCATAGATAGCTAAAAGGATTACTATAATATTACAGCTCATTTGAGTCAATACAGATTGAGAAACGTTTTTACTTAATTAGATGATATCAAGGTTATGTTTTAGTGGAGTACTATTTTTAATTTTTTGATTTGATGTTAAGTGCGAGAAATAAAACATAATTTTACCAAAAAGGAATGAATAATCCCTTATCAGTGATTTAACTAAAAATCGTTTAATTAGCGTTTATAAATAAAAATAGGTCACTTGTAATATGTATATTACAATAAATTAATGGCTAATTATGTGTACCTATATTTCAAAAAATACGCCTATTTAATTGCATTCCATATACCTTCTTCTTTAGTACTGGCGGTCTCCGTCTGCTTGTTCACTTTAGCCATAAAGATATTCGAGCATTTTGCCGTTTCCAAATGCCTCATGGAAGTACCCCGAAGATCCCATGAACATTTCCCTGTAGTTGGCCATTCCTTTGCATTCCACTTCCATATATAAATTTAGTCTGTTAGATTATTAATAAAGTTCAATATTTGCTTATCCTACTCATACACGATAAGCTTGAGCCCTATCGATTGACTGAGGACAAGGCCATCGAAGCCTGATTCACCGGCTAGCTCTCAAGGCGGACTGTAATTTGAGCTAAATCTATCAATAATAACAATATAGGTAAGATAACACATATATTTAATTAATACCCCAAACATTATTGCCTTACATCAAAGTAATCTCGTTTAATCTTAAGATCTGCTTTTTATAGTTTCTGATTTCCATATATTAGATTCCATTATAATCCTTCCTGAAAAGTGCCTCATTTACATCAAGCCAATCAATCAGTCACCCAGCCATACTCTGGTAAGGACGAGAAGTTGGCCGACAGTGAAGCAGTCCAAAACTAAGACACTTCCAATGCTACTGGTTTGTTTCCTATAATCAACAACCTCCAAACAAACCAAGGCCCACTTATTAACGTAAATGTGGTTTCTAAGATTCGATATTGAGGAATAAGAATTCTCAGAATGATCCTAAATATTGTGCAGTAACTTTTGCAGTGACGGAACTTTGGACACATTCTACTATCTTGCGATCGTGCGCTCCGATCTACGCTGTTTATTGGTTGTTTTTTAGATGAGATTAAGCCCATTCATAAATTCAGGAAAAATCTTATGTCTTTAGAGCGCTGGATTCACAAGATTAATATTTTTCCAATTGCGATATTTTCTTCTACAGATCATTAACGATTCTCTTGTTGTTAAATCTAAATGATTTTTGAATTAGATAAGATACTTCGTTTCATAATTTCGGTGAAGGACTAAAAGTTTTTTTTAAATATTTGCCTCTTTCCAACGAGTTTACAAAAATATTTATTCGTATGTAGAATAATTACGAATAAAGACCGTTACTGTTTCACAAAAAAAGTCATTGTATTTTTGTTAAATTAACAATATTGGAATAAAAATCACTTTCAATATCAGTAATCGTACATATATTTATTTTCTTATTGGCGAAATATATATGAAAAAATTCAGTACAAAAATGTAATTATCAATCTACTTATATTAAATGTAGAAACTTGTGATAATCCATTTTTGTTTCAGAACGTATAAATTACTAAGATATAATTAATTCTATTCATACCCCCAAATATTTGGATGCCACTTCCGACCGTGTGTCACTTGCTTGAGTATTTTGAACGACCTCCTCAATTTTTTTATGTTAAGTTACCAAATAGATTAATTTTTGCTTTGGAAAGACGCTTACATTTTGTTATACCTTCGCAGAAGGATAGTCTTCTTAAAATGTCTTCTCAACTCTTTTCATAAAGCTAATTAGTTTACAACTTAGTTTTTCTTGTTGTTAGTTCTTCAACTAAGTTTTATTGCCTAAACACATAACATAGGCAGGCGCCTAAGTTGGTTATTATCTGTTCAATCGTTATTTCCTCCATAGCTACATCTATTACAGGCACTAACCTGATACAACGGTGTTACTAATTATACTTGTTTATTTTGACCTTTTATTTTCAGCACTATAGCAACGCATTCAGGACAAAAATCCAGCAAAATGGCTCTTTTTGGTTACGTTTTCACTAGGTACTTTCTACATAGTCTAGAATTGGAAGCCAAAGAAATCTGACGAATTTAAACTTAAACTCACGTATTATCTATTAAGTATGTACTTAGTGGTATTATCAAAATTTATTTAATGTATGACCTCCCCTACACCACAACTTCTTAGCAAGATATTTTCACTATTAATAAAATAGTGATTTTTACATCTTTCATATCACTAATTATTATGTTTTGCTTTTCTCAATTTCCTTTTCATTACATGATATTTATAGATGTCAGTATCGTTTCAAACCAAATGCACAGTTCATTTTTTCAACACAAGTATTGACGATTACACGTACTTGCAATTATAACAGAACAGCTAGAGACAAGCAAGTCCTAAACTGAACACAGGTTATCCGATATATTGCGTGGGTGCAGAGGCTGACGTACATACATAAACGGGTACCGTCCGGGAAGCGGCACGCATGCGCCAGACGCCATCGATCTCCAAACCCCGGTCCCCAATCGGCCCTGCCTCGCCTCACCTCTCTCCACCGGCATCTCCCGACACGTGTATCACCGCGTAATATGCATAACTCCGCGAGAATAACCAGACCACTCGTTTACTTAGCGTACTCTCAATATTTTCACTAAATTCCCTACGTCTAAAAGTAAGCATAAAGATGGCGGACATTGAGTTGGTAACCAAAGTCAAGAGCGACCAGTTTTTGTGTATGTTCTGATCTAAACTATATTATATGTACAGAAGTGCCTCATATTGCGAGATTGGCCACATGTCCGTCGTCTCACTGCTTGTTAAAATTAGAACATGATTTATTATTAGTATTATGTACTTATTCGGGCAATTTATTTACTTTTTGTTACTACTTAGATATAGAGGATACTTTTTGAGATACTTAGATATTATATTATTTAGGTATAGAAATATTATAAAGTAGATATTGTAAAATTTATCAGAATCAAAAAAATAGATTTGTGCTTTCTTCAGATGCAAATATTTCAATTGAAATTTTGTAGACAACAATATCATCATATTAGTTAGTACTCGCCATTTTATAATACGGCCTCGGCCTGTTACTAAATTGAATAGGGGAAAGGGTGATCGTTTTTAAGCTCGGCCAGGCCCGATGACGGAAGGATGGAGGGAGAGGGGCGGTGCAGCTGCCGGTGCATCACCATCCCCCCAGGGCCCGGCCCCCGGCCCCCGCGCCACGCCGGCCCATTGCCAAGTTCAATGCCAAGGTCATGCGCGCCAGAGTGCGACTGCGCGCCGCAATGCAGGAGCGGCCGGCTAAGCGGATCGGCTAGCCGTCAGTCCCTCGCAGACGACCGCGAATAAAGCCGCATCGCGACAGACGCGCATATGCGCACCTATACTTCCGTAAGACCAGTAGACGGCAAATAATCGACGTAAGCTACCCAAAATGGTGCTTTAGCTGATCTGCTGTAGAGCAAGCTCTGATTCGCGAACGTGTCTAAATGTGCGTTCCTGTCCTGACGCTCGAAGCTCACCAGCTATAAATTATGCAACATCACCTCAAACGTCACTCAGACTTCAGTAAGTAGCAACTTTTCTTAAATGCGATATTTTTGCTGAACTATCTCAAAATAACCACTTTTGCTTAACACTTCACGGCGTTTTAATTCAATCCCGTACATAATATTAGTGGTTTTCGTTAGATTATTAAAAATATTTATTTATGTTATGTTACTAGGAACTTGCGGCCATGTTTGTTCTAGACATTAGACTATCAACATAAGTACGTGTCCTCTATTCGACTGCTTGTGTCTTGTCTGAACAATATCTTACAAAGCGTTTCAAATTATTAATAGGTTTAATTAATTTTTTACAGTAAGTTTTAACGAACACCCAATATTATAAAAGTAATATTGCCTATAATTAAGTATGATTATGAACACACACATATATATCAAAATACTACATAGTTTATTAAAACACGACCGTATTTAAAGAGGTTTGGGGCATTAATTACTAGTTAATATTTTTAACCGACTTCAACCCAAAAATTCCTGAACAGTAAACTGTTTAGTGGCAATCGGTGCATCGGCATCATCTAAGACCCATCAAGGGCATCAACTAAAACGACTAAGGGCCCGATCGAGCGCTATGTATCCTGTTGTAGCTCGCAAAAAATGTCGAGCGTATGAGTTCAAGGCGATCGGGTGATCCCACCGACGACGTGGCTGTTTTTTAGGCCGCTTCAAATGAATTCTTTGTGAGTTGTTCATTACTCGGGCGCATGTCTAAAGCAATCGGTTACATGTTCTTAGAATACCACCTGCTGTTTGGTCGGCGGCAATCATCGTAGTTGCTGTCACTTGCTACCGTGTAATGGTCGAGTTTATTTTTAACAACTAACGCCCTTGTTGGTATGACAACTTTTATTTACTTTTTATATAGGTGTACCTATTTGGTCACAGGCTGCGTTAACTGCGTATCATATAATAGGAAATATTGTTTGCGGACAAATATTGTGCATTCGTACAAGATTAGTCAGAAAGAAATTAGATCGGTTCTATGCCCAAGGGGTTATTCAATAGCCTTTGTTCTATAATTTCCTCTTGTTCTACAAAATTACCAATAGATGTTCAAAGAATTGAAATTGTTTTTTTCGTGATTCATGGAACGATATTTTTTGGTATAGTTTTAATCTGCCTACTTTTTCAGGATTTTATGAGTCAGATTATCAAATATCTCTCAGTTTATTTTCATTGTTGATTCAACTGAGAGATATTTATATGGTAGGTAATTCCATTGGATATTATATAGAAATTACCCATTTTTTATGTTTAATCGGCATGATCGTGATAATCGATAAAAACCTATAGGTAATTTTTCTCTATAAAAATCTGTTGTATGATAAAACATTTTTATTTAAAATTTGATTCTTTGATTTCCATCTATAATATAAACCATGGTATTGCAATGCTTGCAAGGAAATTGGCATGCTTGTAGATTTTCAAGCCAATTCTTTTCGCATTTGTTATTATAAATCAGTTTACAAGTATTAATGTTATTACTTTTCTAATACAAAAAGTTCGACTAAGAAATGCATAGAATTTATAAATTATTGACGGCAGAAACTAAAACTGTCTTAATAGGATGCAATTGTTGACACGAAATAGCTACTAGATGCACTTTTCTGCAAGCAAAGAATAAAATAAATTTGTACTTTTATATGCCCGATATTATCTACGACTCATGTTACGACAGCCGTGCTTATGCTATAGGAATTATGTGAAGAGATCTACAGTTAAACACTCCTGTGTATACTTATTGCGGTATAAAGTTAAGTCTAATAAGGAATATTTAAAATTCATAATTCAAGGATCAAATATGACTATTATCGTAAAATCATATGAGTGTACTTGTTTTGCTGATGGCAAAAATCAATCAAAATTCATAAGCAATCTTGAATTTATATAATTTTGTTAAGTACTGATATATATCATAATCCCTTATTGCACAAATTCCTCATTTACTAGTAACTTCTATAAAGAATCTCACTATGAATATCTTTCAAGATTTTCTTAGATTAGGCCAGTTAAACTATGTTAATTCGAAGAACCACTGACCATAAAGCTACATACAGTTTCATTTCTCTTAATTATTACAATGTAATAGTTCTACCTACTCTATTAAATAAACAGATAAAGCAGACTCGAACGCCTCCCACACTATGGTCACCTTGAACCCATGGTCACAGTGAATGAGTAACAATAATCTAACAAATATTGCTATGTCTATCTTTGACTTCCAATTGTCATCATTCTTATGTAACAAACATTTCAATATTATGTTGCTAAGGAAAACATATTTCCCTTAAGCTAATATTAGGTAATCTACTAAAAATTATATAATCAATTTAATTTACATCATCGTTAGTTCGTCTGCATAAAATATACGACCAATAATTATTTTAAAAAATTATAAAATATGAAACAAGACAAACTACTGTACCTAATAATGAACCCATCTTATGAGCAAAATATTTTTCTTCAAACAAGTGACAATATTTTCGACTTTACACTTAACCGAACCTTCCACCAGGCTTTAGTTATTTGCTTGGTTAAATTCAACAACAGATTCTGACTAATCCACATTTTGTAAATATCCGTCAAACATAATTTGGCCTCTAAAGCAAAAACAAAATTGTTGTTATACCTCACACCGATGGTAGATCTAAAACTGGAACTATACGATCAGAGTTAGATATCGCCTTTCTCGATACAGCATCCGTTCGGTTTGTTTATAATCTACAACCTAATGTTTCATTTGCACGTATTTCGCTGTGCATAAAGCACGAGCGTGTTTATGAAATGTTCTTTAAGAAATCTGTCACAATGTACATCGAGCGATTTCTTATATACTTCGTAATTATCTAATTACGAAATTCTTAAGTATAAAAACAGTCAATATTATTTATTAAGTACCTTCTTCTTTCACATGTAAAAGCTAGCTAGCTTAGCTTAGTTTAGCTTTGGATACAGCAGGTTGATTGGAGATCTTTTTATATTAATCTAAGACCGTGCTTGAATATTAATTTACAATTTCTACCTTACAATATCATAAATGGCGTTATTGAATTTATCAATATTATTACGTAATAAGTTCATTTGATAGAATACCGTAAAAATGCCGCAATTAGAGATGTACCTAAATTAGCTTTAATTACAGCCACATAAACAAAAAAATTCAACATATACATATATGACATTAGTATATGTATTAGAATGCTTAATAAAATGTTATTTACTTTTTGAAATCAGAACAAATTTATTTTGAATCCAAACCTCAGCTTTCCATGTTTACGCATATCAGCTGACGTCGCGTCACGTTGTCATAATCGCTATCGTCACAAACATGGCCGCTAATATGGCTTGTGGTTAGCATTTGTTTATTTACAATAAGTTATATATACAACTTACAACTTAGCTTAGCTACATATCATTTCATTTATAGTTATTTAAAAGTATAGTTATCAACGAATAAATAAATATCAATATTTTCGTCTTTGATACATAAAAGTAAAAAAAAATTTAGTAGTCGATTTTTTATTTCTAGAGTGATAGGATGAAGATAATGGTACTATTTTACATTGTGTTTTATATTTACACACGATTTTGTGTACCACGTGTGAGTGGCCTGATAGCATAACAGTAAACCAACGTAGTTAATTGCCAGAGCGTGTAAATAAAATCGTATACACGTGTAAGTTAAACGCCAAATTTTTGAAATTTAATCTAATACAAATTTATTAATGAACTAAACTAGGAAGATGGCTAAAACATCTTTATTTATACCTCCTGTTTAATATTTTACTACTTTTACTATTTATTTATTGTGTTTTGGTTCTTTAGAATCTTGTGGAATCTTACTATTTCTTATAAATTTCACTTATAAAATTTGTTGAGTCGATATATACTTACATAATTTGATTGTGTCTGGATTGTACAGCTCGACAGGTTAATTAGTTCTGTTAGTATTTTACTTTATATTAGTGTGGAACTATAACTGATTAACTAACATTTAGTAATTTTTTTAATATATGATCTACCAATAAAATAATACAATATAAAAGCAAATTAATTAATTTTAATTTTAGATGATTACAGATTAAACACCAGTATTCTAAAAACGAAAAATGATATAATAAGGACGTTGCCAAAAATTTTAAGGAAACAAATTATAGGCTACTTAAATACAAGGAACTATATTCGTTGTTATGCCATGCATGTAGGTAAGTATGTGCCTACATAAATCAAATAAACTTTATATTAAATTTGGCAAGTCCCCAATTCATTTTGAATGAGGAGTGTCAGAGTGAATATCGAAATAAATACATAATTACGAATACTGTTACAATGAAGCTAATAAAAAGCACTAAGAAACAAATTAACAAACAAACTATAGAATCATGAAATAAAACCAATTAAAAACGCAATCATACAAATTCACTTAAGCTTTGACGTACTCAATCTTCTTTATTTACTTTGTCTTTATATTGTAATTAATACCAAATATATATATTCTATTCTAGATTGTTCATGGCACAGCTATATTATAACTTGAAATAAAACGCAAATATGACTTAAAATATCGGAAAACAACAAAAATTCAATTCAAAAAATCACATGAATATCGAGTTTTCTTTAATTGTGTCTGGATCTCTTTTTAAATAAAAGACAAAATAACCAAGTATTATTTGGGCTTTTCATTTTTAAAGAGCAATCTCGATCAATATCTTGATATTTGCGTTATACATGTAGAGCAATAAAATATAATGTATTTACAATGCACTGTTGCACAATTAAAAAAATTTCACTCTGTTAAATAAAAAATGAAATGATGAAAAAACTTAAATAAATAAATAAGGTTATAAATTTTCGTAGGTACAAACGAAGGAAGAACGAGGTACCTATCTACTCTGGCGCAACGTAGGTAAATATTAGTGGTGTGGTTAACTGCATTTTAACCTTGAATGATAACGTCATAGCATTTGTTTCACTTATAATCATTATTCACGTGCACCATAATCACGGTAATTATATAGTTTGTACTTAATATACATTTTTTTCTTATAAAGAAGATATAATAAATATTTTGTACAAAATTTTTAAATGGCTCTGTTCATATAAAACAGATAAATGTTGATCTAATTATTAATGGAATCCAAATTAATTGTGGTGCAGAATAAAATATAAATTAATAAAATCTTTCTTTTCGAAATAAAATCTTTTTAAATAAAATTAAAAATAGCGAGGGGGTCTTTTTCTATTTTTATTTGATTGTATAGTCATTCTAAATATTAACAATTGATATGCACAGTATTAAAAAGTCGCTGTTTATGGACCTTTGGGGTTGACCGTCCCTACTTCTCTGAGCGAACATTACTCTATTATAGGTATCTATCTAAGCATCGCAACTAAGTTTCATCTCATTTAATTGCTTAGAATATTCAATAATTGCGTCAAAGTCGTATATGATGGGAGGACTATGACGTTATTGCATTTCAGAGAATTACAGAGCTATTTTCCTGTTACATACCATGGCGGTCAAAGTTCTTAGGCATCCGTTTTCTTTTAAGTATAGTTGCATAATATCAAATGGTAATTAAATTTAAGTTAATGAACTTAAAAGTCAGATTAACATTAGCTCTATCACTAAACTCTTAGCTGGATCAATTGTTGTTATGGTAAAAAATCTAATTTATATATAATAATAAAAATTATTAATTAATTAAATAATTAAATTAAAAATGTTCTCTTTGACGTTTCAATTATCATATATATTACCCGCACCAAATTTCCTCGCTACATAATATAATTATCAAATGAAGCTGAGCATATTGTATGCAAAAATCGTACTTATTACAGTGAAATTTAGTTGCACTTTTAACGTCAACAGTACTATTAATAATATTCCAAAATTAATCAACCTGCGTTTGTATGATAACGCACACATTCAATTTGAGCCCCCTTTCTATGCCTTTCAAGAGTACTTCATTCACCATTTTTTTCAGTTTAATGGACATTCCCGAATTGAAATTATTTTCCACAAGATAAAATCGTATTACTTTTGCTTTCAAATATTAAAATGTATTAATAAATTAACATTATTAAAACTAGTTACTCTTAATTGTACAAGTTTTTCTTTATACAACATACAAATATTTCACAAATTAATAGTATAGTATAGATTTTCATAAAAGGTTATTTTACAGTGTCCAATATTTTTATATTTATTATTAAGATTGTGTAGTTATCTAAAACCCACAAAATATACAACGGACTCTTATAAAGTCCCGAAACCTGTTACCTATTACATAAAGTTAATAAAAATGCAAGGCCTTTCTTTGTTAGGCAAACCCTACATTTCTTGGCCGGTTTTTTATCTACAAAATTCGCAACCGGTTACGTCATGGCATCCATTCCACATGGCTACCCTAGCTATAATACGTGGTTACGTACGTCTGTGTGTAAACAATCTTGTATGTGTGCATTTGGCAAATGCAGCTTGCGCGATGCACATGCGCGGCGAGGGGCACTGCCAGGGCCGTCAAGACCTTGAAACCGCCTAGCAACACGAGCGCCATTATTTATTTCTGTTTAACTTGCCTCACAGGGCCGCATCCCGATTGGACTACTTTTTTTCGACAGCTTTGGGTTGGTTTAATGTCACTACACAGACGATTAGAAATGGTTCCACCAATAATAGTAGGTGCTTGTGTTATGTAATTTTGTGATAGAGTTGTGTTGAGTTAGAGTTGGGTATCATAAATTATGATCTTGAATAAAATATGTAACATATTAGTAGCCGCGTAATAATATAATATGTACATGTACACAAAATCTATTAATTTGGTCTTTATTTAGTTGCCAAAATATTTTAGTAATAGCAATAATTAGGGTCCGCAATAACAGAATACTACACTAATTAAAAACCTGTGTTTGCTTGCGATTTAAATAAGGATGTTTATGGAGCCATAATACGAAACCTTGGGAAAATCTGTAGCAAAATCATAATTATTTTTTACTTTGTTTGACTCTTTACCTGTTTTTCAATTAAATACAATTTTATTTGTTCAAAATCAAAAGCTTTACTTTGGGTAAAAAGCTTCATATAAAAAATTGTGTAAGAAAAATTTAGAAGGTATAAAGCTAGTAAATAAATAGATAGATGCAACCAATTGCAACAACCTATTTGAACCTATGTATAATACGCTATAATATATTACAATAAGATACCTACTAAGGATTACAACTAGCTATCGGGCCTTTAGCGTTTATTTCAATAGCACAAAGTAAAGAAGGGTTATTTGGCAAAGATCTAACGTCAGTAGGAACTCATTGATGTAGTGGTCCGACAGCTCTAGTCTCCATTAGTTAAACAAAGCAACTATCGAGATGGCTAATCCCAGATGGATCAATAAACATTTTTGTTTCGGAAGGCACATTAAGCCGCCAATAGTGGTGGCGATCCTGCTAACATTTGATGATGATTCTATTCCTAGATAAAATCTTGTCATCTTAAGAAATCCTATCTTCAATAAATACTCTTTCCTTAACAATTGAATTGTATTAACACTTTGAACAACTAATAATAAAAATTCGGGCTGAAGTAGTAATGGTATATGTTATTGTTTAAGAAAATTACAACCTATCTTTATACAATGGATCGTATTAAAATGTACAGGAAAGTCTTTACTGGCCACTAATCTGCTGTGCATGGACTAAAATTTTATATCTAACTGACTAAATTTAGTTCGGGCTAGTCTTTCATTTTACAAAATAACCAGAAAGGGGCAGAGATCACCGGTGACTTCATTTGTCATTACTAAAAATCATTATATCCTTTTCTTATTTTTTGAATTAAAGGAAAAAGAGGCAGATAATAATAAAAATCGAAATGTTTTTATTGAGTTAAGAACTCAACTCTTCTTTTTTCTTCTTATACATATTGATTTTTCCGTTAGTGTCGCCAAAACTCAAGAACGGCTTGACCAATTTAAACAATTTTAATTATGTTTTATTCGGTTTGATTCAGGGGTTAATTTCAAAATCTTAAAGAATAGAAAAAGTATAATCTTAAAGCATAAACAGTAAAACACTTAGTAAAGTCCGTAAGCATGAGATTTTTGTAGCTATTGTGGCTGGACATTATAGAGGATTTAGCCTTGCTGCAAAATTTAATACGTTTCATTATTATACACGTAAAGAGCAAATTGAGGCATATCATTGCATCTGTAAAGACAGTACCGTGCGCGACGAATACAAATCACGCGCATCTCAGGTGATGCAATGCAAAGTGCATATCAAATCTACGGCTCAGTTCCATCTCCATATATGTTTAAGAACTTAATTAGGGACATTTGAAAGATTTATCGTGGTTACTTAATCATTGTCAGGATCTTAAAGGCTGAGTAAAGTAATTTTGTAGTAATATGTACGACAGGCAGAATATTAGTCACATATACGCAATGTTCACAAGAAACTGACTGTTTCGTAAAATTCACACATCCATAACGAGTTGACTAGAACAGTTGACTCTCTATGAAGGATAAGTATTGCATACATTAATTTTCATTTTTATTTAGTTCAATAAAAAATAGTGTATGTAAAAGTTGTGCAAATTTTTAACAAAGTTTAAATATTTCGCTTTTAAATAATGAATCAAAGATAAATTTTAGTAACATAAAGGTTAAGGAGACAAAGAACAACCTCCTTAAATAGCTAAATAACACCTTTTGAGTTATTTAGCTCGTTTAAGGCGGAGGTTTTGATGGCAGTACCTATCAAGTTTTCATTAAAAATATTTACTGCCGAATCTATATTAGTACCTATCATATTATAAAATTAATAGATACATAGTAAGAGATCGTTTATTATGAACTTAAAAATAATCAACGAAGTGAAAAACATGCATAATTTGCCAAAAAGGCAGTCCGATTGTTAGAAGCTATTTGTACAAGATAACTGTCTTATAGAGATCACTTAAAAGTTAAGAAACGATCTAATCGAGAATAATGTTAAGAAAAATATATGGGAAAACTACAAAGATAATATATAAGAATAAATTAACATAAAACAAATTTATATTAGCGTTTACGTTTTCAGTTCAGAAAACAAAGGAATCCTAGGAATTTAGAAAGTAAATAGAAATCAATCTTAGAAAATAAAAAAAACATTTATTCGAGGGAGAATTTCGCTCAGTGCTTGTAGACGTCAGTAATATTTATTAGTTATTAAACCACTGGTTCGGAAATTGGGAGCCAATACCGGAAACAGCCAGGAAGACCTCAGTTGACTCATCAGGATTTGAGGAAATATTCATAAGTATTCATTACTCTAAAATATGATGTCGATTCAGTTATTTTAAATATAGATGTAATGTGAAATTTTCACTAATTTGTTAATTTCAATATGTAAATACAAAATTTATCATAAAGTTTAATATTTTAACCCATCATATCATAATAACATATTATTATGCTCCAAGAATGATGTTTAGTATCATAGCTCACGGCTACACACCACAAGACCGAAGGTATCAGGTGACCAGGGCCAGCTCGTATTATTAATTACCCGCAATTGCTTGCAACTAGGTACAGTCACGTACATTATAAGCCTAAACCTTTGGATTCTAGTGTGCCCTATGCCCTTTGAAATAAGAGACACTAACGATCTAAAGTGTATGTGTTACAGTCAAAACTCTTTACCGGTCGAAAGCATTTTTGACTGACCATCTTAGATAGGGAAAGAACTTTTAATTGTAAAATTATATTATACAGTTCTAAACTAACCAATTTTTTATACAAGTTGAGCTTTGAAAATATTGGTTTGTTAGGGATGGAATTGTGACATATAAGTGGGCAAGTTCTACATTGCCGATGTACAAAAATAAATAAAACATATCGTTCAAAAAATACATATAATTCTATCTGGATGGTGTATTCGAACCATTGAGTTTATGGCGAACGTCGTCAACAATGAACTTTACCAACAAAGCCATACATGTAGCTAAAAATAACCAGTCATTAAAGGGAATGGAAATAAGAGTTCATAATATACCCCGCGGTCAAAACCCCTTTTGAATATTTCAGTTAGTCAAAACTAGTTTTGACCGGCTAAGAACTTTGTCTGTAACAGGTAAACCAACATATTATTGCACGTGACTGTACTTACTGGCTCTGCACTCACGTGATTGACATTAGCGCACTTCCGCGTGTTTATTACGGACCAATGTTACATCACTTAGTCTTGTAATTGGATTCTAGCGAGAAATAGAACAACAATATTACATATTTTTACATTGAAATTCTTTGACTATTTATTATTCTATGAAAGAAACGTTATATTCATACTGTGTTTTAAATTATTTTTATACCATTAATGTGCCTATTAAGAATATAACCTTACTTATGGTGGAATCTGGTCAACGAAACATGACCATAGACGAGGGTATTGACAAATTGTTTATACATTGCTTCGCAACAATAGATTAAAGAAATAAAAGCATTATGAAACACAGCAATGATGAACAAAATTGAGAAATTTCTATTCTATGGTCAGTATCATGTTTCGTCGCCCTTACTCTATAAGCGGTTACAGTGGCCTATGTTTAACGCCCAAAACTCTTGGGTGTTCAAGTTTGCCGCATCCGGTTTTTTACACACGTAAATACATTTTTACATCGTTTTTTTATCATCATTTTCATTTTCGTAATCAGATTTAGATTTAATTTGCGTATATATTAGGTCAAGGAAAAAGTCTTTTCGCATATAGTATGTATAAACTTGTAATAAAATATCTTTGGCTGTACTGTTTGTATTTGGCTGGTTTTCATGATGTTAAAAAGGTGACATTTCAAAATGATGGTAAATTTTGTTTACCACTATTTCTCATTTGTTTTTGTTTCTGTCAAAATGAGCGACTCGAATGAAGAATATAGATACATTTTAATATTTTTATTACAAAAAAAGGAAAAATGCAAGGGAAGCCGCGAAAAATAATTTGTGACGTTTATGGGCCTAATGCAGTGTTAGTAAGAGTAAAACAAAGTTGGGTTAAGCGTTTTCAATCCGGGAATTTTCATGCCAAAGATGCACCTAGTTCTGGTCGTCCGGTTACGGATAAAATGGACGCTATTTTTGAAAAAAACATTATTTAAAAAAATATGTTTTAAAAAGCATAGAAGTTGAGTATGTTTAATTAAGAAATAATGTTAATGTAAAATAATGTTCTAAGGATAGGAAAAAAATCTTAAAATTTATTGCAACAGGATTTTTTTCATAATAAATATACAAAACCGGAACTACGCAATGACCTACATTCGCCGTAACTTGTAAATCAATTTTGCTCGGGTGTGTATTAGATCCTAGGCATCCAGGCTTCCCGGGGTTTGCCCTTTGACATTATTACGAGTAGGCGGGAGCCCGCGCATGCGCGCAGTTATCATACTTCCCCATCCTCTCATAACCTTCAAATGGGGGTGCTCCCTTCAGCGTGGGTTGATGACGCAGAACTTGGTCCTAGCAGAGGCTATTTTTAGAATCAGAATTTGCTTAGGCTGTATAATAAATGCCAGTACCGCTTAGTCCACAAAGTGTAGCCTTTTCTATTATAGCCTCCAGAATTAACTTACACCTCCTATTATAGAACAAACATTATTTTAGTGAACTAAGTAAAACAATTATATACATTTACTATCCATATCTGTTATTATTATTTCAATAAAAACACGATAATTTATTGTTGCCATGTTCGTTATCAATCACATGCTTTAAGTAAATTTTTTACAAAACATTTTGATTTGTCACTTCCTTCTCGTACTTCAAGTTTAAGGAAACTAGCACTTATGGAGATACATGAAGTAGATACGTAGGTACATAGTTTTTACACCCATAATTTTTGTTTTTAGTTATTATTACTAAGAAATCATGTCTTAAAGACAAGGTTTTTCCGCTTTTGTTACATAATCGTGCAAACAAGACAGCATAAGCAGCCAAATGCATTTTCCCATCCAACGGCTAGTCCCAATATTCTAACTTTACATATCTAAAATTTCATGGTCTACCATTTTTATTCATTTACTACAAATAACAGTACCCCTAGTATGAGTTTCGACCTAATTGAACCATCTCGATCGTGTCTGTATAGAAGCGACAGCAGCGCGTCTGTTTTGAAGTATCGGAAACGATTTTTATATATACGATAATCAGCTAAACGCAACTACGGTCGAAACGACAAGATGCGATTGAAACTCACACTAGGGGTACAGAGGTTCCTTCAATAATGTCCCTTCTGTATCTGTATATTTGAAAATGACCGTTAATCTTAATAGGATTAAGACGATACATTTAAAAATTAATCAGTGTTCATTTTATACGCATCTAATTGGATCTACTACCTGTTTCTGCAACACCAAAGCATTAATTAACTGTCATTTAGAGTCTATCATTAATTGTTATGTTGAAACGGAATCTCAACTATGCTTATCAATATAATGAATATTTGTCAAATTAATAAATGCGACAGATATGGCGTATAGCTGGGCACCATTTTCCATGTATTTTGCTTTATTCGATTTATTATTTAGTGATTTTATATGCTCCAAATAAATATTTTTCATTTTATTTCATACTGCATTATTTGTAGGTAAAAGTAGTTATTCAGTTCATAAACGTGCATTAGAGCAAAGGATGTTCGTTTCCTACGTCACATGCATGACTCAGAGCCTGTTTTCCACTGTTCGTCTCAAGGATTTCAACTAACACGTATTGTTTGGATGGAAATATTATAGCAATGTAGTATTTCGGTAAATAGATAAGCACTAACAAGTTTGGACATAAATTTACTTCATTGGAAGGCTCTATTTAAATTGATAGTAGATAATATAAGTTTATTGGATTTTGTATATTGATTATATGTTCTGCTTTTATATTTTAACGAATCGGCGAAGCGTAGCAACAATTAGCGAAGTTTGAAAAATCAAATATGTTTTGTAGATATTAAATGGATTAAAAAAACAGAATATTTGTCAATTCGTAATTAATTGCATAATTATTTTCTTATATTATTTTCATCTGAGAAAAAATAGAACCTTCACACATAGCTTGCTGTATTCTATGTTTAAAAATTTTAAAACCATATTTATTATTCTTTACGAAAAAATACATTTTAGATAAAAATAAACATTATATCTTAAAGCTACTGCGTCAGATAAACTTAGTACACATATATTTATCACAACGGTTGTAACTACCCATTTAATTTTGTGTAAAGATTGTTGTTTATCATATTTTATCGTTGTTTTCAGAACAAAATACCTGAGGAGCGCACACCAGCCCCAAAAGACAAATGAAGCACTGCCATTAATTTACGGGTAAGCTTTAAACCTGTCCCTGTTCTTTAAAAGTCATATATTTCATTTATTTGTTTACTCCATTAACAATATCTGCAAGTATTATTATCATTTTTAATAGGTGCTTATAATGTTTAGACATCGATACAGTTGTTTATTAGATCATTCGACCACTTCAAGGGTTATCTACTGCTAGAACTTCCGAAGTGATAATATAGATAAAATACAGTCTCATACCATAAATAATCCTGATTAAAATATCGTGAAAGAAATATATGCACCTGTGCTCTATCGTTTAATTAATTACGAGTGTAAAATCAGATAGGTTATACAAACAGGTAACATAAAAAAAATTATATTAATACCTGCATCGATAATATCTTTACACCGTTTACAAGACAGGCTGATAATAATCATAATAAGACAAGTTTTCATAGACTGGTTTTTAGTAATACACGGTATGATTTAGCGCTGCAAATATTATAAAGTCGGTAATTCTTTATATTTGACGTATACTCATTAAAGTTAATTGTAATTATACACTTGGAGATGATGGAATGACGTGGGCGGTGTGCGACAAGTGCACTCATGAGTTGTGCTCAACTGCTCAAGGCCAAGGTTGGCACGTGTCGAGGGGAGGGGGGAATCGGGACGGAATTCTCATCTCCTCGCTTGTTTCCATGGAAACTACCTGTCAAACTGAAAACAAATAAATTTAATTAACAATATTTATAAAATTATAAATTAATCTTTTCTAATAATTAAAATCAATAACTTTATTTTTATTTAATTATTTACCCGCGTTATCCAAGGAAGCTCTAGACAATAAAACATCAAACGAAAAACCAGAAAAATGTTTATTTAAACTAGGAGAATTGTTTGATTTGTGAATATTGTATTATTTGTATAAAAATTTATTATGCAAAATATACTTATATTTTTTATTTCTTATTCCTAAAATTCTTCACAAAGATTTCTCAAGGATCAAAATTAGTACCCTAAAAATAAGTTACAATCATTGACGAACTCGATTAGTTAGTTTAATAGCGAATATAATCACTATTGAACTAATATATTATTTACTATATTGAATCATTGAATAAGGTATTATTAGAAATGATTTACCATTGCCATCTGTATTGAGTTTTGTGAAGCAGATGAGGCGGTTGAGATGCTTTGCGAGTGACAAAAGTTTGTACATTGTGACATAGATGGCGCAGCCTAGACGTTTTACAGTTTTGTATTTTTTAATTTCCTTTCAATTTATCTTTAATTTTAGGTTATCTTTAAATAATAAATGATTATGATTTATGTATTTAAATCATTTCTTTGTTTAATTTTTCGATTTCTTTTGTCGAATGATTATTAAGTTTACCTTTATTGTACGTTAGGAAATAATAATTTAGTATAAAAATTTATCTTGGATATTAAGAAAGAGTAGTCAAGTGTTATCAAATCAAATTGGGAATATATTCAAATAATATAGTTTTATTTAAGTACCACCATTAGATGTTTCTAGATTCAACTATTTAGTTGACTAGTAGAGAATTTCTAATAGCGTTAAGTCTGTCGCTATTTGTGCAATAAAGTATACAAGCAATTAAATAAAAATAATTAATTTCGGCTTATAAACATATATAACATCGCTTCCAACAAAATTAGAAACTTAAATTATTTAAGCATTTAATTTTAAAAAACATATTTTTTTACTTCATCATCATTATCTCAGCAAATATACTGCTTCCTACTTATTATATACTTATCAAGACAAACTAATTTTTAATACTTATGATAATTACTGCGTAAATGGAATACACGCTATTTCAACCATGAAACAGCTCGAAATTTTTTGACATGAAGGGAAAAATAGCATTGAAGTTACTGAGTTGTGGATATATTTACATCTCTTGTCTCTAGAATGTTGACGCTAGTATCGAGTATGCCTAACAAGCAGATCTGCGTGTTGGGCATTCTTTATTATTAAAAACAAAAATATTCAAAATAGGTTATTCATAGTTTACATTGTATATAGACAATTAGTAATTTCTAAAAAGTTCAACATATTTGTGGTATCATATATTCCTCAAGATATTTAAAGAAAAAACAGCAAGATACATCAGAAGAGTTCTTCCACAACCGGAAATATTTTACCACATAAGAAGAAACAAGCGTCGGACTACCGAACGACCGGGTGCCACGCTGTGCTCTCTCGGGAATAGGGGCGAGTGAACACAGCTGGTGGTATCTCAGTTGTTCCTTAGTTCTCCCTCTCAGCAGCTTAAAATTCTTCCGCAAGATACTAGCAGTCGAAATCACCCAAAAATTCAAGAAACGTCGAAGAAAGAAGAATTTTCCATACTTCACTCTAAAACATATATTCATCACCAAGCAGCAAAAGTGTGTGTCAATTGCTATATTTAAAAAAAAAAATATCAATACGTTTTGCATTTGTAAACTTTCTCTTCCTATTTAAAAGGCTTTGTGATTTATTAAGTTTATATAAAGATTTATTCAAAGTGGCTTACAATAAATGTTAACAGTTTAAATTAAATTTTATTATTTGAATATTATTTTTAATATTACATGTATTCGTGGTTTTCCTATACCTGAATAGATTTTATTGAAACTCGAAGGATTTTTTAAGTAGTAATGGTTAATTAGTTCTTCACTTTTAGTTTTATATATAAGTTAACAATATTCATTTAACATTACAAGATATTATGATTAGACAGTTAAGTTTCCATTGATGTGTTGATATGCAATGATATATTTTACTCATATTGACAGCTGTGTAAAAAAATCACGATCAGAATGTAGTATGAATGTATAATAGATACCTTCCTGCTTATTTATGTTTACGCAAGTTGCGTGCGATATTATCAAAGGTAAAAGTAAAGTAGTAATAAGGTTATTGAATGTTTCGATGCATCATACAGTACTAGCAACTAGCAATACAATATGCGTCAATCTATAATGATTCTAAATACAAAGAAAGAAAGTATCTACTTTCTTCCTTTGCTGACATACGAGTTTGTCATGCTAGTGGTTGTACAAGAAAAATTATGGTTGGCTACTTCTGTACTTGTAACATAACTTTTGGGAAGAGAAAGTGTTGTCGTGAGTTCATTGAACATGCAAATTTTAAGGTTGCGTATGTATATATTTATTGTTATTATTTTCTGCGTAAACTGGCCTTTAAATGTATTATTGACATGTTACAATACAATTGTGTTTACATCTATTAATATTAGCATTTTACTGATTCCTATCATCATATATATATAAAAGTTACTGTACATTTTTATGTCTTCGTTAATTTTCAAATTTACTGTCCATATAACATGTTTGTCATTGTTTATCCCTATAATATTATTGTCTATTTATTTTCTAATAACCATTAACGTCCATTATTATAACGACATTTACTTGTGTTAATTGAATTGGATCTATATGTAGGATGTAATATCGATTTCTTTTTGAATACAACCACTATTGTAGCTACTACAGCCGTTGTTATTATAGTATTGTATGTTCCCAGAGATATTGAACAGGTATCGAGGCTGCTTTCACCACAAAACCCATTCATAAGAGTTTTAATACAAGTTTTAAAAGCAGATATAAAACCAGTTTAGGTAACCAAGTTTTGCATTATAATTAAAATAAGAGAAGTGGGAACCGTCCGAATAAACATAAAAACACTTGATTTTACAACCATTTAGTTATTCTGTAATGTATTTACAAAGATATCATGAGAGATTCAGATACCAATCGAAAATTATAATGTTTCTATATTTTGTTTCCTAAGAATAATTTAAAAAAAAATTTTTGGAATACGTTTTCATTTTACTTTCGAAAACTATTTTTCATGTAATTGAAAAGTGTTACAAAAATTATTTTTCGAAATTAATATTGTGTGAATATATGTATATATGTATATACCTAACTACAACATGTTCCGCGTGGCTGTCTCTGATTTTACCGGATGTTATACTTATCGGATTTATTTATACTTGCACATTTGTACAAAAGTTACTGTAAAGAAATGTTCAAATAGGTTATCCTATATATTTGTCCTTAGGCTGTTTGCATCGTAGTGACAATTGGGTTCACCCACCAACTGGTACAATTAGGTAATTGTACCAGTTGGTGTTAGCGTGGTGGACTTTTGGCTTAAGGGTTACATCTGTCAATATTACCATGGTATGCGTAATGCGATTAAAAATTTGATTACTGTTTGTTCGTGATTAAGAAACCTAAGTGTTAGTCTATTAATGTCAATGTCTATAAATAAATTGCTGAACTTTGCACCTACACTGCGCATCGCCCTCGAACCCCCGGGGAGAAGAGTGTTAGCGATTAAGAAACATATAAGTGTCACTCTATTAATATGTTTTTAAATAAACTGTTATGAGCCAATAGAGTTCTCATAATTTCCTCGCACTTAGAGACCAGCTCTCCAACGCCAATAGAGTTTTTAATGGAAATTATCAAAATACAGTATTGACGTCGGGTAAATGTAAGTAGTTACTATAATAAAATCGATTCTCTTGGCTACCTTACAACCAATGTATACAAGGTAAAAAATCTATAATTTTATCTTTAACATAATTACAGTTATCTTTAAGATCTTTACAATTTGTAGGTGCAAAATGCAGTTTTCCTTTTATGAGCATCCAACAGTCGGACAAGGCGACCTATAATTGGCCTCAAAGTGGCCTCTCCCGGGAAAACCTATTTACGGCCACAATGTCCCAATTTGTAAAGTTACGAGGACACGATAACATGATTAAAGTGCAATAATACCTGTTAAATAGAAATAAGTTATTTATTCAAGTTACAAATAATTAATTATATACATAATTGATTGAGGGTTCAAATTGCTTTCAGATCTTAGATCGCGTGATACCTTAATAATGTATTTAACCACTCTAACGGATATTTACTTGGGTACTTTTACTTTAGTTTTCTCAAGCCAGTTTTCACAGTTCGAATAACGGATACCACAAGCTTGGTATGCGTGGTACCGAAATAAAGGTATTTATTTAATATATGTATTCTACGTTCGAATTCAAAAATAAAAGTTAACGTTTTTAATTTAGACTAAAATCTTTGCAATAAAAAATCGTATTTTTAAACGCATACATTTCTGTATATTTAAGCACACACCCAAAATGATAATTGGATTAGCCATCATCTTCGGTGGCTTGAGTCTGTACATGGCACGCAAAGCTCTTTTTTGTAAAATAAAAATATCTTGAATGACAGCTGCTGTGCCCCACAATAACAATTCATATGACTTAATACTGTGGAAATAACTAAAGGAAACCAGTCTTGCTGTTTCAACATCACATAAGACCTGATTTTAACAGTATAAGTAGCTGAATTGAGACTTGAAGATAGGGATGAGATATGACCATTACCATTATAGCCTTGAATCTTGCTAAAAATTGCCTAAAAATATCTTTGAGTCAACACATTCAATATTTTCTTAATTAATTTTAACGTGTGCCAACCTGCCTTATTGGGCAAAGAAAATTTTGTTTTTTTTATTTAGCAATAGCTTATTACTTTCAAACCAGCATAGCACTTTTGAAATGATTTATTTACAAACAGAACCTCAAACAGATTACTTAAAAAACACATGACTTTAAAAAGCTACAAACAGTAAACAAATTTTCTGTGTAAAATCCTTAGGTAGAGATTTCCTCAAAATAACAGTGCAATGTCTCATATAAAATACTAATTTCGTAAAGGTGATAAATTATGGTTATAAATATTAGGTTTATAAATAAAAATATTCTATCACTCTCACAATCCAACAACATTATCTATCCAAAACTTAATAATTAATAATATACACCCACATACACATCCTACATTAATGAGTAAAAAACAAATCTATACAAAAAGTGAAAATGGAAATAACCTAACCCTAGTGATATCTGACTAAGCATCCACTCATTCATTGGACAGAAATTACAACTAGATGTAATCAAAAATTTTCTTCAAAGATTAATTTACCAAAGTATATTGAAAAGATTAATAAAACTAAACGCTAGGACATACAGTGTACTAATCGCAATTTCATATTGTTAGTCAGCTTTGCTAAGAAGATACATCTTCAGCATATATAGGAGATTATTGTGAAAGTGAATCAGATTGATAGTCATGACGCAGTTGTAGGCCTACCGTATACGATTTCAGAAATTTTCAACCACAACACGTGTTGCGTTGTTGTATTATTTATTTATATACAGAGCACGCATACGCAACGCAAAACAGCATTACTGGATAACATGTTTTATTCGATTCCAAAAAGGATAACAGATTAAAAAGACAGACGACATAGAAATATATATATGGTCCGGAACCTAAATAAATATATACCAAAATAAAGCGAAGAGTTTGTTTTATTGAAAGTGCTAATCTTAGGAACTGCGTATTCAAATTGAAAAATTAATATAGTGTTGGATAGTCCATTTATCGAGGATGGCTAAAGGCTATATTATATCACGCTAAAACCAACAAGAGCAATGAAAAATGTGTCTAAAACGGTGAAAAATAGTCTTTTTCACAACTTTCGCTGAGTGCGCTGCATAAACGGTTTAAGTAACAAAATACTGTATGCCTGAATTTTTATCTGTAAGTATATCATTTAAGGTTGACTCACTATAACCTTTTTTTGTAATCAAATTTTTACAGATATTATTTAAATCCTCAACTAAATAAATACTCGAGGAAAATCATGTAACCTAACCCACCCACGTCCGAAATATTGTTATTTTCCGACATCGACGCGAAAGAAGTCACAACTAGTACATTATAAAATCATGGTACCTTTCAATGTGGATTTTACTTTCAACGCGAAAAGGGCTCGACTCAATATTTTAATTATGTATACTACTTTCAACATATTTAGAAGAAAAGAGTTTTTAAATCAGTCAAAAAAGTCAGAGACATATATAACGTATAATATTTAAAAACTTTTCGATAACATTTCGTGGTAAAAAATACAGAGTAATGTTCAAAAGTGGAGAATCCTCCAAGTTATACAACTTTTGTTATTTTCAAAGAGTTGTAGTTTTAACATATTATATATATCATCAATGTTTTAGATTACTAAGAGGACTAAAATTAAACAGAGCATATTACATCATACACAATTCTTCAGTTTAGCGTATATTTTGTCAAACCTGACGTCATCATACAATTGGTTCACCTATGTATCACGTTATGACTCAGTTCGTACAGCCTAAATGTCTGATCACTACTCAATATATCAAGTTAAATGATCTTTACTTTATCAACCCTCTTTGTTATAAAGATTATCTGTCACACAAGGAAATCTAATTAAAAGAATGAATGATTCATTCATTTTGATGAATGAACTACGTACTATTTACCTATTTTGGTTATGAATCACTCATTCAGACAGAACTATTTCCTACGTTCTTCTCTCTATGAATTCAAATTAATATTGTTATTCAAACAAAATATTAGAGAATTGTTAATAGATCTGTTGTAATTTCGATTGTTTTTAATATTAAATTGTTAATGTGTATAAAGAAAACTTTGATTAGACCTTATTACTATGTACAGTTATAGTATATATCCAAACAAACTAGTTTCAAAATGTATTTAATGAACGCAGCTCCATCGCTTTTGAGTCAGTAGAGTCGATCCTCAGGCTTTTTATTTATTAAAATCTATTAAGTTTTGCTTACAAATTTTAAGGAGTGTGTTAATGATAATAGTGTTTTATTCTTAATTAATATTTAAAATATATTTGAACATCGATTTCACATCGATTTCTGACTATCTCGTTCAGTTGTTACTGACTTGGCAAAAACTGAAGACTGAAGACATTTATTAAATTTTTGTGAGATTGCAATAAAATTTCGAAAGATAGTTATAAAACTATCAACCGGCAATAGAATCCGCATCCTTTCACAATTCAGGTCTAACCAGGATTTGGTCGAAATATAATTTTACTCTTTAAGTTTCACCAAGTTTATTTATTCCTGTGATTGTCTAAAAATACATCAGTCTGATACCGAAATTAGAATCTATTTCGGAGTTTACCGAAAGCCTTTGGTCTAATCTTGTCTTGCTTTAACAATGGTATAATCATCCGGTATCGAGCAATTATCTGCACATTTAACGATCCCAAAATCCGCATTTATAATTTAAAGAGAAGTACTCATCGCCATCTTGTAAAAAGATACCAATTATCTCTACATTTGTTGTATTACCAGATAAGTTCCCATATAAAGATATTTTGTTCCAGTATAAAGATCATCAAGATTCTTGAAATATAAACTTACTTGTATTTTATTTAATAATATATGATTTACTTTTTAATCTTACTTAATTAACAAATTTGTGAAAGTTGTATGATTACGTAATCACACGTATAGAAGTATGTAATTAGATGATTTTTAGCATACATTTGGATATTGGTGATTGTAATTCAATTTATCACTTCATATTGAGAGTAAGATTATTTATTTATATCGGAGTAATTAATTGTAGGCACATATTAGAACAAATCTTGGTTCAAAGAAACTCTTATCAAATCTAGTATCATAATAAAGTTAGCATAGGAATATTTTAAATAATAGATTAAGAAAATAGCTAAATGTGGAATTTAATCCAATAATATTTAAATTGTTAAACAGTATCTTTTTTCATTGTCAGTACACAAAATGACCTTAACCTTAATATGACCTAGTTCGCCGTCCAGGTCAGCACAGCTCCCGGAGCGTCCCAGTTCATCGTCCCTGACACAGGTAGAAGTCCTTGGGCTCTTGAGACCTAACTTGTTCCAATTGCAACTCGTTTGATAGTATTATACCTGTATTCGTACTAAGGCTGCCAGAAAGCTTGGGCTGGTGTACATACTGTGTTTTGTCACATTAAAGAGCTTAACATAATGTAATCTAGATTCAGTAATATATTTCAAATAAACATGTCTCAAAAATACAATAATATGCTAAAAAGTCTGCACTGATAAATAAAATTATAGAAATAACCATTATTAATATCTTAAAACAAACGGACGCTGACAGTTTTTTAGTAATATCACAACTCTATCAGCCTCTATTTATAGAATGTTTCCTGCTAAGCTCCCATACATTATATTAAAAAGTACTCGCCCCATATTCTTAATGATAAATACATCCAGTTGAACTTCTAGGAACTTCTGTTTGATACAAATATACATGCGAAAAATATGTACAATACAGTAATAATAAATTTATTAGTAAATTTTAAAAAATTACAAAGTAAACTTAAAATTTATCCAACCTTCGTACATACCAAGGTACCAAACGTCTATATATTTTTGTTAATCAATGTACTCACAAGAGATGAGCCGTTTCTTGTGATAAACTCAATTATCTAAATCAAACTAAATTCAATTTACATATAATGAGATAATGTAAATTGAACCCGCCATTTTAAGCGCTTAGACTTACTGGTTCTATAGCACGAAACAACTTGATTGTAAATAAGTGAATAATTAATTTTCAGTGTGATAACATTGATTACCAAAGCGTTTTCTTTTCCTAACATATATAATGCGTTTCAATCACAGATATCCGCTAACGCAAGTGGTGAAGCTTCAATTACAAATAAAACGGAAAAAATGGATTCCTTATCTCTAGCCGAGTGTGTTAGACTACTTGTTTGTATTCGATTCGTGATTTTAATTGTTAAACCACGTTGTTGTGTTAGTTTAACACTATTATGTAACTGTCAGTTTTAAGTTATTATATAGATAGGTTATATACCGCGTTCCTGTAGTTATATATTAACTTTGCGTAATGTTTCTGTAGCTCTTGGTAAACATATCGTTCAAAGGAAGTAGAAGTTTCAATAGTTATTAAGATATTGGTAATTTACCAATTTAATAGAGTTGTGTAGTGAGAAAGAGTCTTTATCTGGAAGATGTTGCCACTTAGTGTAACCAAAACAGTCAACTCAGCATTTCATATCGCAATGTAAAGTACACTTGTGAACAAAATAACCTAAGTTGAAGGCATTCTGAGCTGTTAATGATATGTGTGTTTGTATGTCTTAATAATATGCCAAAGTTAATGTATAACCTCAGGAACACGATGTTTGATTATGTAGATTTTCGTAAATAATAAAACAAAATATATTCTTGACTTTTAATATGATGATGCAATTATTTGATTCAGTAAATGTGCGTAATTGTTCCATTTTTTCAATAAAAAGGGAATTTTAATAAAAGTCATAGGTAGATATGGTGATTCCTCAACTTTATAAAACATGACATAAAACTTGTTAGCTATAAAATAGTATGTTTTGTATTAAAGTAATACATTCTACAGTTTCACTTTTACGTACAAACATAAAGTAATCTAATAAAAACTAGACCTCTAAGACAAAGTGAGATATAAAAAGTAACAATTTAACGATTTTTCATGTTGGTATTCTCTATGCATGCTTGGCGTAACGCATTACATAAATCTTATGTTCCAAAGCAAACTTCTATTAATGAATATGATAGAATATATTTACATTCAATTAAAATATGTTAAGCTAGTGAAAGACTACTGTAACTGCTTCTTACAAAGTCACATTTCTGTGTAGCGTTTCCTAATATAAGATATATTTAACTTATTGAATTATACTTAAAATTTGTGCGGATACATAAGCATTTAAAGATAGTGAATCACATTTGTTTAGTGGAGGTAAATTATGATTTTATGGCACGTGTTAGTTGTAATGTGACTCTGTTTATTCGTGATTTAACAGATATAAAAAATAATAATATAGAAATAATAATATTTCTCACATTCACAAATATAGCACAAAGCATCATTAAGAGTTCGTGTTATAGATACTAGTTAACGGAGAACAATCTTTACCTAAAACAGATATGAAATATGTAAAAAGCTCAAAATTCAATTTAAAAAACTTTTTTTTGTGACCAATCTAAGAAGGTTTCAATTTACGAAAAGTTGTGCTTTCTATAATCTATGCAATAAAACTTTCGGTAAAGTGGATAAAAAATAACTAATTCATGACATTATGAAATGGAGTACTAAATTAGAACAGCTCTGTATATTACTCGTGTCATGCTTACCGGAACCGGTAGCTTAAAGTGGCTGCCGAAGCGAGACCGATTGAGTGAACTATATAAATTTTCTGCTGCCAGCCGCCCGAACCTTAAATGCTTTAACAGTATTCAAATCGCTAACAAGGTCGAAGAATTGTAATTGAATTTTACGGATCGACATTCATCAATATTCATTGATGACATATATATTTGCTTCAGTATAAAATTATTATATGAAGTGTGAAAATTGTATTATTAAAACCAAATTTTGCAATATTTTCGAGAGCTACTTGCTACCAAGATATACTACACGAAACAAGTCAAATATCCAGTATTTGTTGCGCAATGTGGGCATAATATTGTCATACCTATTAAATTAAGTTCGATATTAACAAAAAATAGTACGTAGATTATAGTAATATAAAAACAATGTCGTGCGATATTCCTTCGTATATCCAATAGCTATAAAATTAAAATATTCAAAACGAAATTAAATGTTATCATCGTAAAAAATAATAACCTTTTTTATATCGTGACTACTCTTTACAATAATTAGTATTTGAGGAGAAAATAAGAGAATAATACTAAAATTTCTATTTTTATAAGTTAAAGTAACGTAACATGTCTCGTAGCTCGTTGTAAAGAAAATCTACAAACAGCTGATAAAATAATAATTCATATTACTTTAATAAATTACAGAAATTATCTTTTTTGCCCTGTTGCCCAACTAGACGTGACCTTGCCTAGAGACAATGTTGGCGACGCCTTGTCTAAATGCTTGGCGGTGCGCACGCGCACCTCCGCCAACTGGCGGTGTCAGCCTGGCAACCCTTCACTTGGACTGGCGGCAAGGGCAGCTGTCGAAATTGTTGCGATTCTAAATATTCTCATGTCGATTCATTTCGTTCCAGACCAATAAATCGATTATATATATCAGGGTTATACATGTAATTATGTAAAATATGATTTATTTAATATCAAACATCTAATTTAAAAAAATCTTTGTACGCAAAATATAGTAAATAAAAAAAACTTTAGTTGCATCTCGGCAAAGTTTAGAAGTATTATTTTAAAATTGTTGATATCCTTGATATCCTTTAAATAAAATATCAATGAAGTATTTAAAAAAGAAGTATTTTATCCACTTAATTTTTTGAAAGCAGTTAATTTTTTTTTGGTTTTATACAAACACAAATACTATGGGTAGATATTGCTAGTTATTTCTATTAGCGAGAGGATCAAGTTAAATTGTTCTTAAAATACTGCGAAGGACAAAAAATTACTAACACTAAAAAATATTTTATAAATGTTAAAAACTACTTTTATAGATTATAATCATGTGATAACGTTGCAGGACTCTTTGCAATATTTTATTTGTTTTCGATACTTTTACTTACTAGGGGAAAGCTTCTTTTATCATAATGAAATTTCGGATAAATCCGAAAAAGAAGATTCGATAAAGATTCGATTAGAGTTCGGACAAAGAAGACTACTTCTTTTCGTAACAAAGTCTACTTATTTTACGCTACTAGATTCAAAAGTTCTAATATACAGATAGCTATTGATAAAATTCTCTGCAAGAAATATAGCAATTTAATCGAGCTTAAAAATAACATTAATTACCTATGACAAAATGTGTGTGTTACCTTTGTTAAAGGAATGCCTATTTTTACCAATTCTAGCTGATAGAAATTAATTCAATATATAAACAAAATATTTATAAGATTACTTGTCTTTCCATGACTGTGGGATGCAGGATTTGTTGGAGATAAATTACAATTTATGAACTAATATAGACTGACCTAATTAATAGATTAACGCCACTTAAATATTATTGTTATGGCTGCATATTAATCCTATCGCAACAAACGAAAAGTAGGTTAGAGAAAATAAATAACAATATAAGGAATTTAATCGCCTCTGTGATGTATGGTTGGGAATCACATATAGAACGCAAATCGGCAAGGACGTTGTTCGATCCCTGTGGTGACGGATTTTCTGCTCAGTTTGATAGGGGGTTATGCCTTTTCTAATCCCTCCTGGCTACTACCATCTTATGTAAGTCTGCCGCCGTAACAAGGTTGTAGTGTTTCGATAGTTTTTTATAATCATAATAATGATAGGAGGTAAAATAGCCAGTTCGTCTGTGGTAGACCAAACCGGGCGAAGCTTGTTTCCATCTTGGGCCTTCTTATGACTTACCATAAAGTGAGGTGAAAGTCAAGAGCTAGCCCGTTAAGAATTATAAAATAAAATGTTGAATATTGATACAACGATGACCAAGTACTTTAAATAAATGTAATATTTAGTTATACATGATTTGGATTTAATTACGATAAGAAATTATAAGTGGACCTATTTGACACGTACTTTTATGGTACGTACTTATATAAAAAATGGATATTTACATTTAAAAAAAATCCAAAAAGAATTTGTGAAAAATTCAAAGGTATATTTTTTTGATGTTTTAATGGCCTGGATGCAAGACCTTTAAGCCAGGTTTTCTCAGGTGATATTTTCTTTAAGGCTTAGTAAATGTAATCTATATATAGTACGTACCTATATATATATTAAAGGGATGCCTATTTTTAACAGTTCCAGCTAAGAGAAATTAATTCCACTTAAATTTTGCTTTCAAAATGTTTATAAGATTACTTATGTGTTTGCATTGAACTTCGTTTTTTTTATCGCTTACGACTAAGTGCATCCAGAACTTACCGACCCCACCCTCGTATTAAAATTCAGGGTCATCCAGAAGCAACAGCTGAATCGATAGAGGGTGCTGCAACTAGCTCTCGCTTGTAGCTATAGCGACCTGCAGCCGTGACCTGGAGGAGGGGGTGGTGGGGGGCGTGCATCGAGCGGCCCGGCTGCATTGAGCAGTTATTTCTGTGCAGCACTCAGCACTCAGTTAACTCGCAGTCGCTTTCCGTGCCTCCGATAGTGCGCGCGTCCGACTATGCATCAGTGACAAGTGCAATACAGCCCGCGTTCTTGTGCCGCATACTTGTTGCTCAACTTGAAAATTGCACTCTCGTGTGGTGAAACCGCGTGGAAAACTCTTTTTCTCGGTAGCGGACGCGACTACTTTCACCGTTTACATTCCACTACGAACGGTTACGCCAAACCAGACTTCGTAATTCCTTTCGATGGTTGTTGCGTGGCGAGTTTAATTCATGTGAAGCGATTAGTTGCGACTCATTAGATAGAGGACTCAATCTGGTAACATTATTTTAGCATTAGTATTAATGTCAATCGATGTAGGCCACCGGGGACTGGAATAATTCTAGAGCCCAGCATTGCCATGACAACCAACCCCTGGCAGACCCTAGGAAGCCTAACCCCCTCCACCTGCGCACTGAAGCCTCCGGACATTTGCGTAGGTAATCAATTATGATTTACGGCGTACTGCGTACTAGACAACTGCGCGAATGTCTTTTGTTCATGTACTTATTTAACATTGTAGAACAATTATTTTATTGGAGTACGTGTACACGTATCAGTTCTAGTACATTATGATTATATTTCCTATGTGCTTATGATTAACATAAAAAACACATAATGTTTGTGAATTAAATGAAAGTCTTAATTAAAGGAAATCACATATTATTTATGATGTTAAGATATTTATAAAGAATTGATTATGATATAAACTCAAAATACATACAATGTGGCATATAATAATCAAGTGTCACGAAAGGAGGCAAGATATGCAACAGCTGGCGTTTAGCCAGAGATGCAGCTCCGAAGGTCGACGTGGGCGAGGTGGAGGGGATTGCAAACCTAAAAGGGTAGGGGGGATGCAATTACTTACGAAAGTTCGGCGCAAGTGCATCTGGGCATGTCCAGGTCTCAGAGAACCCACGTCCGGGTAATGATAACGCGAGGAACACGCCGCCCAGTTGCACTATGATGTTTATGAACGAAGCTTTTAACAGGTCAAATTTATTGCGTATATGTAATAACATATTATAAAAGTTGATTTCAATGGCCAGTCGCTCCAACACGTGGTGGCATAGAAAATAAACAGTTTGTTTCCGCGTCATTTAATACGACAAATTCTAATTTCAAGCAATCGTAGCTTCTTTATATGTTGAAGCTTTTAAACGTGCAATGGCGTTAATACATACCTCTTCTATATGTATGTAGAAATATTTACAGTTATATATTAATATTTAAAAAAATTCAAGACAAACCTATAAAATCCTTTCATAAAATTACATTTGTAAAAATAATCAGTAAGGAGAATTAAACGCATAAATAAAAACATTTATAGTACCACACTCTTACTTTCATATCCCACTTGCATGTTGTTGAACGAACATTGAATATGATGTGCCAGTACCGCTTCTTTTAGCCTATGATTTTTTTATTATTAAATAATAATTACCTTCTTTAGGTTCAATGTGCATAAGATGAGATTTCATAACGTAATTGAAGAATTTTTCTTTTTTTAAAATAAAATGATATATTACGTCCTCTCCTGATTAAATTATTCATATCAATTTACATTCTTCGTCATTTAAATTTGTTTGTTAGAACTTTTTGCTGAAGCTCCGTATACATTTAATTCAACCTTTTCGTGATGCACGCTTTCAAGATGATGCTGCTTTTCACATCTTTTAATACAGTGGTTTCACATAACTTGGCATCTCATACTGAACTTAAATAACACTCGTTTATTATTAAGTCCTAAGCAAAGTTGTCGTGCTACTAGCTGCGGTACTGCACACATTTGTAAGCTATGTTCCTGTCACGATTTTGCAATGGTGGGCCTCACACGAGACTTTCGCTGGGTGGTGCCGTTGACCGTGCCGCAGCTTTCTAAAGCATGTCGTAACTGGTGATCGTCCATTGTAATTCACGATACGCGTCGCTGCAACACGCGATGTCATTAGTACCGTATTTTTTTGTGGTGCAAATCCTTAGAAAGTGCTAGAAAATCACAATAAATCCAGTTTAAATTGTTAGTGATACCCATTATCTGTTGTCTCATCATCGCAACGTATTTACTTAAAAAAATTCATGGCTATTCGAAGTTATATGCCTCTCTTTCATTCCAATTCAAGTTAGTTAACACTTAGCACGTTGACATGAGGCGATCCATGCACCTAATTTTTTTTTCTAAACGGAATTTTTCATGATACACACGTTAAAATAAGGCACACGTCACTATTTTAGTAACATCAAATGACGTCGCCGGTCATCTGTCTTTTCTGGTCCGATTATAATGAAAGAACAGGAGGTACAAAAATAAATATAAACTGACTTTTCTTTTTAAAATTTCATTTAAGTCCATCCACATTAGAATCGGGGTCAATTCCTTCAATATAAGAAGAATATATCATTTATAAAATATTCTTTCTTAAAAAAAATATACCTACTATATCGATTCAATCATATCAAAACTCCGTAAATGGTCCTTTGTGTATATGTAATATTGTGCACTGTGCATGCTGCTGTAAGACCAATTTTTTGTGTGAAAGACAGAACAATTGAAATTTTAATAAAAGAGCAGGCTAAAAATACCCAATTTTAAATTGTTCAGTAACAGCTCGTCAGGTTGACTGTAGGAAAAATAGCCTACCATCAACCTGAAGTGGCCTATATATAAATTTACATAGCTTTAGCTGCATGTTGTTATTACGTACCTTGGAAGATAGTTAATAGTTATCGTGACATAATATACGGAACACAGAAATAATTTCTTATGACTTATTTCAAAAATCTTGAATAAGATTACAATTCTCTTAAATAGCTCATGACTCTTATTACAAAGGATATTAAGGAGAAATTTTCTTTATTTTGAACTGTAGGGTGTCAAGTGTGAAAGAAAATATCGCTAAGTCTTCTCTTCCTTAGAATGTATACATGATAAAAATATATTTTTTTTCGATATTTTAAAAATGCATATTTATTTTACTATAAATTTCTACTCGAAAAAAGGCCTACCTTTATCCAATATGTATTACGCTAAAATCTATCCATCATCTAAATGTTAGGCTTTTAGCATGAATTATATTATACTTTCAAAAATATAGCATTGAGCATTATTCAGTTTGGCTGTAATAATTTAAAGATTACAGAAAAAAATAAATCTAATTTATGTAAAAAGTACATCATTCTGACATTACATGACTTATTTATAAATAAATGTCAATAGTACTGATTGGAATTAAAGTTTATATCAAAGAAGATGACAAATTACAAATTGGATTTGATGAAAACTAGATAGACAAAGAAAAAACGTTTCTAAGCTCTTCTTTAACGAATTAATATTACTGTCAGTTTCCATACCACCACAAGGCCTACCCCAGATAACCCTGACCGCAGTGTCCTAGGCTGCCTAGATTGTCATTGGGCGCTGTGCCAGCCCCCCAACCTTCTCTCTCCCCTACCCCCTCAAGTGGGAGTCGGAAAGCAGACTACAACCAATAGTCGCTGTATTAAGCAATAAAACATAAGATATTTTATTCGTTTGATTAATTATAAAAAATCAATATAAATCTACTCCGTTATGGTATATAGATAACTACTTAGATTAAAATAAAAACTAAAACAACATAGCAGATAATGTTCATTTATATCAAATATTAATAAATCAATATTTATATTTATTTTTAATACGTAAATAATATTAGTGAAAATAATAAAGAAGTACACAACTGTATTGAGCAACTCGTTAAGCCTATAAAATAGAGATGAATATGAGTTAAATTATTACGACAATAAATTACAACGACGTAGAAAGTAAAAAATAATTAATACGAAATCCCAATAAAGAGATTCCTGTAAATTTGTAGCCAGTATATTTTTATTTCAAAGCAATATACGTAATGTAAGTCGGTATGAATAGTGTGAAATTTGCTTTAACATAAAATTTGCATAAGATATCTATCTATATATGATGATTTGAGAACATATTTATATGTAAGTGACCCTAGACTACGTAAACCGTTCGCATATAACTTCGAATATTATTAAATTAATACGTCACCAGCTCAATTCAGAGAGGTTGAAGGAACTCTTCAATTACCTGAAAGAATTTGCGGTGAAAACATATTGGATGCGAGGTTACTCGTCACCCGGCTTCGTCCGAAAATACATCTTGTCACTCGCCCGCCCCCGCGCGTTGGGCAGGGATGACACACATTTTAAGAACAGTAAATCTAGGCTGACATTGTTTGTACGACAAAACGGTAATCAGTAAAATACATGTGATGTGCGCACGCGTTAAAAAAATTTTAAAGTTTTAATTGGGAAATATTTGCATATAGTATTTGAAAGAATACGAAAATAATATTTTCAATGAACTTGATGTTCATTGAAAATTTATTATTTTCGTATTCTTATTGGTTATAAAATCGTAAAATAATAGGTACATTGTAATAATATAATCGTTTAAGGTACAACTTTAAATTAATATTTTATTAATAAAGTAAGGTGGTAGAAAGTAATTAGAATTAATTTGATTTTACGTCACAAAATTATTCCACAAACTACGGACAAATTTAACTAAGCAATCTTTTAATAAATGATTCGAATGAATGTGTTTATGTTGGTTTAAATAAACTTTTTATGGACTCGTGCTGTACAATGAAACATGCCGTCCAATTCAATCGTTTAGTTAGCAACACAAATGCGTACACGCAGCATTTATCTACACTGACAAATGACATTTACGCGAACTAATTCGAACAGTCTACCTACTCTAGTCAGTACCTATCGGTGAGCAGTATGCCTAGATTATATTGAGGTTGCGACCGGCCATTGTATCAGTTTACGTAATACATATAGTACTTAGGTATTGTTGATTATTTAATAAATTACATTGTAATGTCCTCTAATGACAATATATAATTCCCAGTTTAAATTAAAATGAGTTTTTTTAACGTTATTATGAAATAACAATAGTAAACGACGACGTAATAACAATAGTAAAATCGGTTTGAATTCAAGTAAAAATGGAATTTAAATAAAATTTTCACTCACAAAATCCTTTACTTACGTCTCTATTTGTATGACCATGACGCACGTGTTTTCGAGACTAAAATCTATGCAATATTTTGTTGGAGAAAATAAATTGACGTCATTGTTTTCGTGCAAAATTAACGATACAGTTTTTGGTATTCAAAATTAATTGCTTAGCTAAACAAAGCAAGGTCGTTGTAAATGGCACCAGGTCAAAACATCTGCACTAATAGTCAAGGACAGATTCGCTTTGGCTGCAGCTGCTCTTTTCTCTGTCATAACGTGCACAGCGGACACACGTGCTATTGAGTCACATTCGTAGATCGTGGTGCAGACGCTCGTGACTCACGCGGCCTTGCGATCCCATACTACACGCGTATACCCGCGAAAAACTCTAAATTTATTTTTCGGTTCCCAGTGAGTCGGCAGTGATGGATGCCCAAGGACTAAAAACATTACGCAATGTGAAGGTTAAGATGTTAAAATAATATTGCAGAACACTAATAATATATATTCTGAAGTATTTCTCTACACATTAAATATTTTTGTTAAATAAAAACAAAGCTTCTGAGAGTTCATCGTGCCGAATAACTTCACGCAATTTTAGTAACAAGTGACAATTTTGAACCTGGGCGTAAAATATTGTCTGTAATGATTTTGCGTGTCGCCGTGAGTTGGCCGTCGAATTGGAGCGTCTATTTGTAGCGCTCGAGGCCCGCTCACGACAATATAGAAGCCGACATACGAAACTTACACGCCACAGTTAACATCTATTGCGGTTAGGGTCGTCTATAATTTCATATTTAACTGCAGATGACAGCATTCAGTAGGCGTTTAATTCGCTCGGTATCTCGTAAGTTTAGTTTCTAAATACGTAGAGTGCAATCATGCAAACAAATGGCATAGTGCGCGTTGACCTAGTTATCGATGCATCTGGCGCGCGTTATCTACTACACGCGCTCTCCGCGGTCCTCACTCCGTAATCCAATTTGCACCCTCGTTGCTCGCGGACTTCTCTTTCGCTCTCTCTTAAGGAGTTGTCTTCATAATAACAAAGGTGTACAACGATACTCTAGGATGAAAGCGAGCTCGCGATCAGGCGAAAGTGATATGCGTGAAACGTCGTTGGAGAAAGGTGGGGAGAGCAAGTGTCAGTTGGGATACGGTGACGGGCTGAGATGGGCAGTGTAAAGCGGTGGCGCGACGTCGACGGCGAGGTTGCGCCAACCGGAACGCGGCCCTGTTGGCAGAGCGGACGCTTATTTCAAGCCGCGGGCCGCGCTGCACCAAGCCGTCGACCGCTTTGCGAAACCGAATGTTATGCAAGGCGTGCCGCTGCCAACTCGCGGCTGCTCGCGTACCGCCGGAAGGAAAAGTGGAACGCGGCGCAGTGGTGCGGCCGCGCGCGCCGCCTCTGCACGCCCCGCGGAACAGTGAAGTGCACTCAGTGTCGTGTTAGTGTCGCTTCTAGAACATTGAAATTGTGTTGCGCAAGTCCCACACCTACAGTGGGATTGTTTTAAATTAGAAAATTAGCCAACTCAGTTGGAGTCGCCAACCCTTACTGTACATTTCACACCACGCATGTGCTGTTGTAAAATTTATATAACTTGCACGACAGCTTTACCTATCCTTTCTAATAAACTAACAACGCGCTTTACACTCTCTTTGCTAACTTTCTCATTTCATTTTTCATAAAAACTCAGTTATGTTCACACGTTTACTATTATGTATCTCTTTAACGTTAGCTCGGCAATATTACAGTCTCGTTTGCATTAAATTAACCTTCCTTGTGTGGGAAAACCACAGCAGGCGTCGCACATCAAGTGTCGCTAAGATTTTCCGATAGCCTGACAGCGAACCTGACAAAATCTGCAATAGAGTATAATCTTTTCGTGACTCGCCTTGGTTGCTTTCATTTTAGAAACGATACCGAGGCTGCAGTGTGCGTGTTTGTTAAGTTTGCATTACGAAAATGTTATTTTTCGCATTTTTATAAATGAGTATAATTGCAATTGCTGCCATGTTTGCTTGAAAGGGAAAGCGTTCGTTGGAGCGTGGCTTCCTCAGGCTGTTCAAATAACTCGTGCGCACCCATTAGAGAATGCTCACGCCAGTAAAAGTGAACCCATACGGCTAGCACGTCCGTGCCCGGCATTCAGGACTAATCGCGACCATTCACATTCATCTTTATGTCGAGCCATGTTCCCAAGGACATATTAATGTGAGACGACAATCAAACGGACACATTATCATGCGAGCCCCATGCCGCAGTTGCACAATCCAGCTTATCTGGTGCACGAGAAACCGTTTATTGTTTGTCCTACTTTCTTAGCGTCGATCTAATGATCACATTGCCGCACTCGGGATCCGTTCTATAGTCGTGACATAAGGCTAGCTCTGGCTGCAGGCTAGTTACATTCACTTCTGTGTGCCGAGAAACTTAAAGGGCGGAGGTACACTCACGTCAAATAAATATATATCTAATAAATCTCATATCACAAAGTTTAATATCGGACTCTACCGGCTTGACGGATTTTTATGAAATGTTTTTGTGTATATATTTTGTAAGTCTCAGACTATTTATACCAAGACTTATTTTTATACCCCTAGATTTGCCATTTTTACAAGTCTGCCGGTCTCAAAAATATCTTGTAAGACTACATAACAATACATCTAAATAATATGATTCGAATTGTAATAGAGAAATTTTTAAAAAATTGCAGAGTAATCATTATCATCATGATAATCGTCTAACTACTCAAAATGCATAATTTATAAAAGATATTGATTTCTACTTGATTTCCAGCAAAGTCCAGCAAATATAATATATATGCAACCAGTAATTGAACTTCGTTATCTTAAGTTCGTCTTAAAGTAAAGTATGCGTTTTTTAAAATATGATTTTTAACGACGTTTTTAACGTTAAATTATTAAACTAGTAAAAATATTTATATAAAAGTTATTCTACTGTTCTCTTATGGTTTTTCAATAAATTGAATTATTTCAAATAATTGAAAAATATCTGTGAGCTAGCAATATGTTGATTTATTACCAAACAAAGAGCAGTAGTAGCCCTAAGGGCGGATGATTGCATTCGTTACGTCACCTCTGCATGTGCACGGCGTAGGCGTTCTGCATTAACTCAGTCACCATGGCCGCCTACTACCTATACATAGAGGAATCACAAAGTCGCTTATAAATATGGTTACTATAACAAAAGGTAAATAGGTAATGTTAAGGTTAGGTAAGGGTAATTATAAAAAATGTTCTCTTGTAAACATCATATACAAACTTATTTGTCCTTTGAATACTGAATCCCGGAAAATAGCATGTGACTAATTTTGGTATTTCCAACGGCGCTTGCGACTATTTACAATATAATAAAATATAAATTAATGTAGTGATGCGTCATTCATTAGTCTTTAAAGAATTTCCTATTTTCTCTATTTAGATTAGACCTTTTGAAACTGACTTCTGAAATATTTTTTCTAAATAACTTTATAGATATAATATAGTATATTAAATGTTTAAGACTATATTAAATAAACCGCCGAAATATTGGTAATAGAATTGGAGTCTCCGGTATCATTACAAATGCTCACGTCCGAGACTATTTACTGGAGTTGAGGGCTGTTATTTAATGGAGAATACGTATTTTACCTAATAATAAAATTTTCTACAGTATTTTAGTCAATCTAGTTCTTGGCAGGTCCAGTCTGCAAGTTAACTGCAATTGAAAAGAATTATAATTAAAAATTATGTCGATAAATTTTTTATGTACTAAAACAAAGTAAACCGATAATTATATGGGGACTCCCCATATAATCACTAGAGCAATGTAAAAATATGTAAAAATTACAGTAACGCATTAGTATTATAGTTTATACCAACGAGTTCAAAGTGACAACCATCGATTTGACCCACTTGTGTTCTTTGTCTTAGCTGCGACCACACCGAACTAGTCACATGCGGTTCATTCTCTATTTAAAAAACACTTTACTACTTTTATGTATATATGTTAGTTATTGCAATTATACTTAAATATCGCTCTAGCAAGGTATCTTTTATGGAATAATTGGTCAACAATGGTCATGCAACGTTGTATATTCATACCTAACAATTTTATAATAATTTAATTTCAATAATATTTTTCTATGTATTTTGTACCGCTTGCAAAAAACTGGACAAGATCTTATTGTACAATACCATGCTGGCCCCCCACGTACAAAAAAAAGGACAGACTTGCAATAAGATAAATAATTAAATTAATTACATTTATCTAATAATTATTTATATCGATTCGGCTTTTTAGGTACTTAAAAGTTACTATTTTAGTGTAAAATATAGAATGAATAAAACGAAGTTATGATATCGTGAATATCGAGTTTAGTATCGGAATGTTTTAATGCCATACATTTACGTCATCGCAGTTAGTATGCACTTACAATATAGATAGGTATTCTATGTTATATAGATGTCATTCGGAATGATACGCATGTCAAGGGAACGTTTCCATTGCAAAGATGTGTAATAAAAATAAAACTCAGAACAAAAGTTTGAATTTTAAAATAAATATCTTAACCGTAGGTAGAATTTCAATAAAAGATCTGATGCAATTTCAATTAAGAGCTCCAGCTCAATTTTTTATTAAAATCGGTTTGCAGTTCCGCGGGCTTCGAGGACGAATTTTATGTTTACAGAAGTTAAGAATTTTTTATGAAACTAATGCATTTTTACTTTAAGTAAAAACGTCAGTTAACTTATCATGAAATTCATAGTATGTAGATATACATAGCATGTAAACAGTTTCACAGTCGTTGAATTCTACAACTCAGACAGTTTACCTTGATCTATGGTTTAGCTGATGAAATAACATTTAGACTATGAGTCTATTATGACATACTAACGCCTGAGCATATATATGTGTCTATCAAAGTAGATTACTAATATTTTTACTCAAACATAGAAATAGAATCAAAATTTTAAGTAACTACAGAACGGGATTAGAACGGAATATAAATGACGAATATATAATATATATTTATATTTTAAGAATTAAACGAAAAAAAATTCAATATTTACATACAATTTTGATCATCTTATTTTTTCTTAACTCAAATAATTAAACAATAAATAAAATTGTTATTCCTATTTTTCAATAGAAAATAAAAACTTTAACAGTGTTTCCTGATTTTCGCTTGCATAGCTACGAAGTTTCTTCGTGTTAAATATACTAGTTAACGAGCATAAATGTTAACTAAGAAAGCGCTCGTAATCAAATATTCGCACAAGTTTCTACCGTCTAATTTGAAAAATAATCACCATCATGTTTGTCTTATCGCCGTTCTTTATTTAAATGAAACTTTCACTTCACTTTCATTTTGAATGGGTTGGAAACTTTCTGCTGACGTGTGAGATGATCATTATTGTAGAATTACAACTTTTCGCATTGTACACCTTTGACTGGCTTGATAATTGTTAATTCCTTTTGCACTTATTGGTACAGCACCATCACAAGATATTTATGTTTTTTTACTAATTTCTATATGCACTTATAAAGTATGGTTAATAAATTTTGCCTTGGTTTTTCAAAGTTGGCATGCCATATAATAAATAAATATTCATATAAATAGGTATATATCATTTCATTGCAATTAACATTATATACTTAAATTAATATGTATTTACTAACGATTTATATCGACATCCTTATCGTCAATCAGGACTAAGGCTAACGACTACTACATAGAATAATGATTACTTGCAACCTGCTCGGTTGTAAGTAATCATTATTCGATTGTTGTACGACACACAATCCATATACCAACTCATTAAAACCCATCTCATGTACAAATCAATAAACACTAACGCTTTGTACTAACCACGATCTATAATTAATAATAATAATGCGGTTATTAGGGACTCTAGTGAAAATATCGGTAATGACACTCCGTAAAGTGAATTGACTATATAGTGATGCGCTACACTCTCTCGTCTCGATATCGAAGTACAGTTTACGCCCCGGAGTTCGTGCCAGGAGTGCGTTTGCAAAGCACGCGACAAGTTTGCGTTAAAGCAAAGTTGACACTGTAAATGCACTATCTGGTACGACACCCCGGGACGTGTTGCGACGCTCCTGATCAGCCACACGGAACATCAAGTCTACCAGTTCAGTGAACTGTGAACTTTTATATAAATTCAAAAGACTATGAACAAATCTTTACAAACCTTATTTTTGCTTTTTTATTCTATTTTGTTGTATATTGTGTTATTTGTTTAATGTGAGATATTTTGTTGAATTTTTTATGATCACTCCCGCTTGTATTCATTGTTTATTTCAAGACTGTATACTTTTAATAAAAAATCTCACGTTAAAAACTGAATGTATTTTTATGTATTTTTTTTTTTAATCTCTTAAGTTTAATTTAGTTTAATTACTAGAGTATATTTTCAACGCATCATTTATATGTCTAAGTATTATTTAGATAAGTTTTTTATCTTATTTTCTTATATTTTGTGTGTCTTTGATACGTTTTTATCATTTTCGTAATTTTATTACAGCTTTTTCCGTAATTTTTTTGTTTTATTTGTAGCAGCATCCTATAATCTGAAAACACCTTACCAGCATTCAAATTTAAAGCAAGTATTATGAATAAGAATATTAGGCAATTTGATGAATAACAGTAATACATATTCTTACAAAGTAGAATTGCTTAAGAAACTAGCGTACAATTAACCAAAGACAATAATAATGGTAAAAATCCATTGTGGCTGCAGTTCACTCGATTTGCCATCGATGGTAATTATCGTTAGACTCTCGCCATCGTCGCAGCCAGCTCCTACTAACGCGGGATTTACCACTATTTATACTTTCCTTTTCTAACTAGTTTGTTTAGAAACCGACTTGTTCTTTGAACTTAATTCTTATTAGAATAATTAAATAATAAAAATATATGGCGTACTACATGTATTTTACTCATTTAATTATATATGCATATTAAATCAGGCAATAAATAAACTTTTCCGTGGACTGACCTATATAAATCAAGAAACTGACAACATTTAAAATAAGAACACTTTTGACAGCTGTCAGCTGTTACCCACACCGCTCCAGCGGAATATTGGACACGGTATAATTAGAGGCCCGTCGAAATAGCAACAAACAATGTTGCGCCAGTATTCATAGCGCACTATTCTCGTGCGGCCTTGAAGATCATACCAGTTTCCATGGTAAATAATTACTTGTACAGTACTTCCACGGCTTCCCAGAAATGTAATTATGTATTATTTCTAATATCTAGTTACAGTAATCAAACTATAGTGTATGACGAGTGTGATCCGTCTGTAAGTACGCTTGTTTGCCGCTCATTTTATTGATAAACTTTTAGCAATTTATCATTAGAGTACATATGAGAATATATATATTTTTTAATTTTACAAAAAAACCATTTTAAAGTGGTCTGTAGATTTGCACTTAATAAGCTCCTTTTTCATATCTTGATATTTATTGCCAATGCAAAATTTCTCAAATAATAAGTCGCAATTCATTCAGTTCTAATCGCAACGAATCAAATCCAATCACGCCACCGCCGTTTTCCCGAGAGATCGAGTTGAATAGTTTCTATTGGCACTCTACTCATACAGTTGCAAGACTAAGTTTGCTTGTATTAGATGATAAATAGATATGACTACTGCTATGTTCACAGTTAAAATATTTACACACAACATTACTCGGGTAGACCTAATAGGCTGAATCAACTCAGAAATAAATTTCGCTTTATAAAATATATTTTTTACAATATATCACTTATGTTTTAAAAAATATATTTCATAAAGCAAAATGTAATGTACCAAAGATGTTAAGCCATACAAAATACTGTGTAAATTTTTGGATATTCTATTACATATATTATACGTTTATTCATTACAATTAGATAACTAACGTAAACACAAAAAGTCTGTACATCTTTAGATATTTTGTGCTTTACGTTACGTAAACAATATAGAGGTATTACTTATAGCCAGTGATAACCATAGATACAATCAAATATGATCATAAAAGAACAGCTATAAAATAAAATAAGCTATATAATATATATCATATAAGTTAGTATGCCAAGTGTGTGTCGAATGACTACACGTCCTGTATGAAGAAGCCGTACATACATACATGGCCTCGCATGTAATCCCATTTATTATTCATATTCACACTTTAAGAACTTTTTCTTTAAGTAGTACATAATTTTATAAAACTATTCAAAACAAACGATCGATATGAATAAGGTTAATTAGAAAACCTTCATCACTAAAATTGGTAATAAACTCTTAATTTATTATTTTTTAGTTTTATTTTTCTATTTTACCCCTTTGAGATATTTTTCATGAGCTTCTTTTCAATAACTTATGTACTGACGACATCACATAAAGTGTAACAGTTACAATACGAAAGCCGCCTCTACTACGAATGGAGTAAAGATCGAAGTTCGAAGCTTGATGTACTGTTGACTTTACTTTATTAAAGAATCAATTAACTCATATAGAAATGAAACACTAAGGTATACTTTTAAAGTATTGTTATTTTTATTTACCTAGAATTTTATAAGAAAAAATAAATAGTGTGTTTGTTACATATTTTCAAATTACAACTCATATTTTTTTATTAACTCCCTAAATTTTAATATTCAAATTCTAAGAGAAAAATACAGCCAATCACAGCATGGCTCTACTTTTGACCAATACTGTTGACTCTAAAAGCGTACCTTATTACCACATCATATACAGGTACAATTGTCATGATATGGTATGGTGTCTTCTCTAAGCCAAGAAAACTGGTAGGTATAATTACAGACCCTACCATTGTTTACTTTTTGTTTACAGACCTATATACGAGCTCTTATACGGCTTTCATAACCCATAAGCCTAAAATAGGGTAGAAATAAAATATACTTCTTAATTTATATTTACTAAAAAGATTATATAAATTTGAAGGGTTTCTATAAGATGCTGCTCATTAACATAAGGCAGTATAGCATTTTAAAATTTATCATATTTAAAGTTACACAGGTCCGGCAGCCAGAACATAAGAAATACATCACTGTATGGGCTTTAGTTGCACTTGCCTTCCCCTTGACAGGGAGAACTGAAGAAAAGAACATGCTATATGAAATTGTATCAATTTAGATTACCGAAACCTACTAAGTACTTTGGCAATATCCTTCAAAACCTATATTTACCTGTTGCTTTTAAATTTACTCTTTTGTTATGGATATACTATAAAAATTAGCAAGGCAATATTATGTATTTAATGCACAATATTTCCTTCTACAGAAATAGATATTTTCTAACATTTTTGGTTTATATTACGAAAGAAAATACGGTCAAATAAGTACATATACTAGTGAGAAAGTTTAATTAAATAATAAAAAAGAAAGAAATTGCATGTACACATTAAACATGATACACATAAAATAGATTTTAATGTCTACTAAAATACTCTGTAACATGTTCTATCTTATTATTTTTGAATAATAACAAGAGTAAAAATACAAATTATATTTTAATAGTCTTTTCATTTAAATTGCCTTAATACGCAGCCCAAGCGTTCAATATTAGTAGCCCAGCGATTAGGAATTTTCGCTGTAGGCATTAAATGAATGCAATATAAGTGTGGGCGATAATAACGTATTACTTGTTTGCATAAAGCTCAGGGTCTTGAATCACTTTACATATTAAAAGTTGGAGATATTCCTTGGTAATAAGTGATACTTTGTTAATATTTACTTCATCAGGCAAAGAGTTTTCGAGAACATTCCACTTGACGCATGCAGCATCTGATTGATCCATGAGGACATCGGTGAAGAAATCCTATGTTAAGTTATATACTTTCTATAACTAAAGTAAGGTACGGGTATGAAGGTAAAATCGAAAATCGTGAGGATATTGTTGCAATATACTACAAATACAAGCTTAGCTGTTTATATAAATAATAAATATGCCAATTAGAGTCGCATCATTTAAAGTGAAAGTTCATTTATCTGGCGTCAAGTCAAAATCATAAGTTTACCATTAAAAGTTGAACTTTAAACTGAAACTATTGTACATACCTGAAAATTGTTGACTCGTATTTGAAAATTGTTTTAATTGACTTATCTCAGGTTAGCTCAATTGCAATATTGAAACCGTACAAAATAAGTTTTGAGGAATAATATAAATATATATATTACCCACTTATTTATTTAAACTTTATTTCAATTTGCGGACTCAATGCCATAGAGTTGAATGCTTAATGGTAGTGCTTAAATAAAGAAGGAAAAATAAGAAATACTCATATAATACAACATACATATATATTATAAAATTAATGTTTTTCTTCTTCATATTATTATATCTTCTTCTTTCTTTTTCTGTTATATATAAAAATAAATAGCTGTTCGTTAGTCTCGCTAACACTCAAAAACGACTTGACCGATTTGCATTTATTTTATCGTGTTCTGGCTTTGATTCAGGGGTGGTTTGATAAAGAAAACTTTCAAGAAAAGCAAAAAAAGGATTAATTATAGTTATTTAGTATGGATAATTGTTTAACTGACATGCTAATAAATAATTGTAAAACTGTCATTTCTTCTATCGCTACTTTGGTTTTGTAATAGAAGGCACTAGTGACAAGTGGTATGTGATACAAAGTTCACCAGAGACAAAGTTCACCTAGTTATGTGTTTAACTAAATAAAAATCTTTTGACGAATACTAAGAACGATCAGAATACATTATTGGGAAGAAGGTGGAGACTCCAATAAGAGACTGCGAACTATTCACTTGAAAGCCAGCGTATAGACTTTTATCGTGTATTATGTTATTCATAGAATATTTTATTGCAGGCCTATGTGGTACTGATACTACAAAGACATGCATTGAAACAATTTTTTTTATATTTTTCGAGAGGACAACGATAATCCTTATGCATGAAGATATTTACACAAACTTATGATAAAACTATACCCTTATCATTATTATTACTATTATATTTTATATATATTATTATATTATTACTAGTAAGTAGTAATATAATAATAGTATATTTTATTTTTAATAATTATATTAACATTGCTATGCAATATAAAGCATATTAAGTACATAAAAATAGATTCAATGCACAATCGTTCGCAAATACATTTGCCTTGTCCATTCATCTCATTCACCAAGGCAATGCGAGGTACTATACCTACTGCGATATATATCACGACTATGAAAATACCCACTGCAAGAGAATAAAACCTCCCACTCACGTAGCGACGCTGTAACTTGTAACATCATCAGGTGCTGTCATCGGCTGCATCTGACACTGGCTGCGATGCTAATCTGCACCACCAAGAATTCAAAAGCGTATAATGAGTCATTTTACGGAACACTTTTTTTAAGTTTAATAAATCACTATCCTATGAGATGAAAGGAGTAAAAGCGATCAAGGCAATAAATACGACATTCGACCTTCGTTTGCAACAATTTTAATACCTAATCGTTCGTAATTTGAAATATTCTGTAAAAAATATCAAAAAAAACGAATTATTGTATCACTATGACTTCATACTGGCTGATCTATGTAACTTTTGAATGAGAGAACTAACTTTTCTTTAATTGTTGATAGAGGCAGTGATTTTTCAGTTACAACGATTCTTATTTATTCCAATGCATTTGAAGAACGTAAGATTTCATTTAACTTTCAAATACAGCAAATTTTAATACTAAAAAATAAATAATGTATATACCAACTTACAGATAATTAAGACGCTCCTTAAATACAATTCAAAGTTCAATATTGTATACCAAATTTCATCAACAAAACGACACAGAAGTAAATTACGTGAATCACATAACTAATATTAGTTTTTATTTTATTTTGGTTATTAAATATAGTATTAAAATTTTTCTTATTATTTAAAAAATCTTTTAAAAAGTATGTTTATGCAAAAAACATGATATCATAAAACGTCATACAAAATCCAACTTAACATATGACCCTTTAATGTAATAACAGCACAAAAATCCATAGAGTAAATGGTGTAAAGATTTTATTTTATTTTTAACTGATCGTACTGTATATAAAGGCTATGTTTTTGTTTCTTAAACCGAAAGAGCACCAGTAAATTTTGCGAGTGGGAATTTAATATAATATTATCCCATCGCTTTCAGTATTAGCTTTAGTTACCTTTTGGTTTATTTTTACAGCAATGAAAAAAACTTTATACAAAATAACAGTGATTTCTTGAATCATGTATGTATCTCAACACGTTGAGCAGCACCAAGCCGCCACCCGGTCACACTTTCATAATGAAAATATTACGCCTTGGCACTTGTTACAAAGTACAAAGTTATAATGAAATCACATAAAGGCGACGACAAATTTAAATTCATTAATCATTCTACGCACTTAAATGTGACAAGGTTGGAGGTGATCATAACATTCTCATGAAGCATCTGATACTGTATGGATACTGTATGCCTTTAATATTTCAAGCTACCTGCATTGGCATGCGCAAGTGTTTTGCGTTTACTGCTCCTATTTTTGTACCTGAAGCGTAGCGTGTATTATAATATGTACCCATGTATTTATTGATGGGATAGATATATACGATTGGTAGAAATGGGACTGCAATTCATTACGGATTAAATTACAAAAAACCGTTTTGACATAAGTTTAGTTTAGTAGATCCATCTAGTCCTTAATGTAATCTATCATAAGTCGATTCTGCTGGTATACTCTTTAACTAAAAGTAAGTTATTGCGACTCTTTCATAAAAAATCAAAATAAAGAAAGGGCGAGTGACATTAAAAATTGTCAAGTTAGTTGACACTTAAACTATCCTACGCACTAACGACTTATTACTATTACTTTTGATTTCTTTTAATCGGAATGTTTTATGATACGCGTTAAAATAGAAATACGCTTAAAACTCGCCATCTCAGATACCACAAATTTGAACAGAATGATAGGATTGTAAGAAAAGAGTCTTATCGAACTTATATTTAATTTTAATCCGTGTACAACAAACCAGGGTCATTTCCATTATCATCAATAATGCACTGCTGTACAAAGGCCTTTCTAAATAGGAGAAACACATTTGGAGTGGATGCCACCACAACGCTGGCCCAATGTGGGTAAAAGTGGTTGCCATAACAACCTAGACCAACGGCTTAAAGGTGTCTTCGTAGGAGCTAAACTGCTGAAAAACACAAATTTTGATTGACCCATTTTTACAAACCATGGCGAAAGATAGTTTGTTTTTGTAATCAGAACCAGAGTGCTTGAACCACTACGACAAAGAACTACTCGGTCATTATCATGTTTGTTAGTAAATTAATAAGTACACGATTATAGTAGATAATTTTAAAAATAGATAATCATTGATAACCATATCTAGATTTGAAGTGATAAATATAGATCAAATAAACGGATGTCATTGAAAATAATCAGGGATCCACTATCGAATATCGAATAGGATTCTTAAAAATATTTTTGTATTATATTGGACATCCTCGAAAATCATGTTACATCATAAAAGTAATTAGAGATACTGTGTGACATGAGATATTATTACATTCTTAGGATGACAGTAATACATACCTGATACAGAATCATCTAAAAGTAAACTGCACCTGGTACACCCACTGTTTCATGTTCCTTGACCTACTCACAATATGATTGCAAGCAATGACTGGTTGTTGACTTTTTAAAAGTTGAATTGACATTTTAAAAGATACTTTTGATTTTCGACCATAATAAACGTCACAAAATGTAGGTCTTAGGAAGCATTTCTTTTTTAAACTTTTTTAAGGTATGGATTTTTTCTGCTAAAAAGTTATTTAATATTGAAAGTATTTTAATTTACATATATTATGATACAAGAGGATATACACCAGAATTAGGCCCTATATTTTATAAGATATATCGCAATCCAACATCGCTATATCATATGTTATGCATCCGCAGTCTGGTGTGATAAAGACTAAAATCCAAAAGCTAAACAGTTTACAGCGTATGGCCTGTCTCACAGCTATAGGATCCCTATTCTCAACACCAGGAGCAGCCTTGGATGCCTGCTGGATCTAACCTCAAACCACTTGCAAGTGCAAAAGTAAACTAAACAGTGCATCTATAGAATATGCAAGCTTACGAGGCCAAAATGGCGCTCACAAATGCTTAACAAACTAAAAGACATGCCTACAGACGACACACATGTAGTATGCAAATTTACCAAACTGTAACTGTGTACTATGGACATACCTTCCAGAGACAAATGGACTAATAATGGACAATGTAGGATGTGGCGTCTATAGTCAAAGGTTAAAGCTCAGAACTAGCGTCAGCATGGGTAAAAATGCCTCAATCTTTCAGGCTAAATCTAATCTTTGCTATCAACAAATGTGCTCTGCTGGCGCTGAAATCTTTGGAGTGTAACTCCAAACTAGTGCAGGACTGCAAAAATAATCTCAACGCCCTGACAAACTCGAATAAAGTTATACTTAGATGGGTACCCGGGCATTCAGACATCGCCGGAAGCGAGATAGCAGATGAACTTGCTAGGAATGGAGCAGAAACTCCCCTGGTCGGTACAGAACCATTTTCTGGAATCACAAAAATGGAAGACTATTCTCTGCTTAATAACATGGGAAAGAACAAAGCAATCGGATTGTGGAAGTCCGTAAAAGGACATAAACATTCGAAAGCCCTAATAAAAGGCTTCAACAATAAGCTGTCTAGAGAGTTACTACAACTCAAAAGACACAAAACCTGCATAGTGACAAGAATCCTTACAAGGCACTGCAAATTAAACAAATACTTGTATCAAATGGGTATGAAGCAAGTCGCGTTATGTAGGTTCTGTCAGGAGTCAGACGAAACAGCAATGCACGTTCTCTGCTCCTGCGGTCCTGGAAATTTCTGTAATCAACGGGGATAAACAGTGATATCTAAAAGGCTGCCACAAAACATGGGTCAAAGTGACCTATGGGGCTCAAATAGAACTGAATAATAATATTAAATAACTATAGGATATATCCACGATAATCATATTCATAGGATGGCCTCTTCCGTTTCCTTCCCTTAATTAATATGCTAAACTTCTCAGAATAATATTTTAAAATTGATAATCTCATCGTACAATTAATATTATATTATTAAAATTTGCAACTGTCAAGTCTCACACTTAAAATCCTTGAAATAAATGACACTCGTCAATCTAATAAAATTAAAAGTGGCCTTGAAAACACACCACTGTCCACAAAGTAAGGTTGTTAAGCTTCTTATTTCTATTGCTCTTATAGAGGTGTAACTTTGAGGGACGCCAAAATCTTGAGTTGACAATACTACTAGGTTACTAGTAGTTATACTAATCAACAATTGTTCAATGTCCCAAAAATATACTTTTTAAAATTCGTTACCGCGATGTAAAACAGTGTAACGCCATATATTTAATAAAATAAAAAAAAAAATTTTTCATAAAAGCTTAATGTGTTTCTTTAATTGGCTTATGTCGGGGTAATTCCATTATATTCTTTATACTATATAAAAATGCTCTTGAAACAATGTTGAATTAAATAAATAAATAAATAATAACTTTAAGGACACTGGTACTAATATTAATATTAACACAAATGGTTAGACGTTCTGACTTTGAACAACCAATATTATACACTTATTATTATCTTTAAATCAATTTTTATATACACAGCTTAGTCAACAAAACAACCATTTCCTACAAATTGGTAATAGTTCTAGTTGTTAAGTATCAAGTATTAGAAAATAAAAACATAACCGGTTATATATGTATCTACCTAATTAAAAATACAAAACAACTAATAAGCTTAATTATGTAGTGTTAATTTTAGACTAACTAAAACGTAAGACATAGATACTCTATTCCACAAATAGTTAATCAATAAGAAATAACGCTAATAAATATATAATATATTAATAGCGACAATGGAAAAAATTATTTTGAAAATTAATGTTACATTACGAAAATAGAATTCGTATTATTTATTGAACCTTTATAAATATTAAGATATTTAATCATTGAGATAAAGGTTTATGAAAATAGTGGACCCAAGGAACTCGAGAAGATTTTGTCTACACTAAAACGTCACTTTTCTCATGTCATTGTATGGAAGACAATTTGACTCGAGATAAATGACATGAGGGTGTAGACAAAACGTTTCTCAAGTGTCTTGTGCTACGCGTCCTGCAAGAAAGCGTTTTGATACAATGAACTTTATATCTTATACTATAATTATGACAGAAAAGAAATAACTCAAAACTTTGTAAGCCGATTATCGCACCATTATCATAAAGAAATAAAATAGACTTTGTCTTTTTCAGGTTGTTCTACAATGAAGAAACTCACGCTGACGGCCATTAGGTTTATAGACAAGATGCTAATATAATCAACTTTAAAATCCAATATAATCGTTAATTCGTAAATCAAAATTTTGCTCGTTTGAATTTTATTTACTTTCATTACTAAGTCGTGTCTATAAATCTCACATTACGAAGTCAACACAGAAGGAACGAGAAGATAATAAATTACTTATTCTAGACTAAAGATAAAGACTGTCCTGTCCTTTTTGACTATTTTAGAAAAGAACTTTATTTATGTTGATTGAATTTAGTAATTCAAATTAGGTAATTTATGTATATTTTATGTAAGCTTTCACATTACTTAGAGCTATAGGTAGAAACTAAAATAGGCTTGTAGGATATAACTATATACTTTGAATAAGCTATAGATATAACATTTTATATATGTTTCACCTTACTAATTACGTCATACAACATGTTTCTTTCAACTCTCCTTAACATTTTCTTCTATTTTATTTGATCCATAAAGATATTTTACTAATCCTAAAACTAAATTCTTGTTTTTCTCTAGCCGACGGAAGAAAGTTACGAAAGTTAGAATAGAAACAAGAAGACGATTAAGAGGGTTGACCGCATTGGCAGTGTGGTTAGCTGGTTGTTTGGTTCAGGCAACAGCCACTAACGACACTGCTCCTGTGTGCACCTTGTAATCTACGGTGACGTCACTGCGAGCATTGAACAAAGACTGGAAAAGTTCTAGAACAGAAGATGAAAATTCCTTTAGGTGTTACATCGGTGTAATATCAAGAAACATTTTATATACGGGATCTAATGATTTCAAGTCCAAGTCAAGAGATTAATACCAAAAAGTGTGCAAAGATTTTTGATGCTGGACTGTAGGTACCCCTGAGGCCTATTGGAAAATACAAAACTTATAGTCCTGTAGGGCCTATTAGGAGCAGGTTATACTGGTGAGCTCACACTAGAAAGCCTAATTTCCATTTAGGCCCCTCAATCCAGGTCGTCCCACTGTCCAGCGTTGAATTATCTATCACCATTCTTCAATCATCTCAACATGAAACAGAAGATAAAACTGAAGAGGGCATCTAAAACTTTTGTTATTCTTTAATATACTCCTGGAACAGATCGCTTTAAGCGATAAGGTCGCCCTGTCTACAAAATTAGTTAATAGTTTCCTGTGTACATCAACTAATTGAAAAAGAGAAATCTCTTTCTCAGTTGTATTGTAGTTATATTGTACATCAATAAAGATATATTCTATTCGATACCTATTTTGTGTAGAATCTATCTACCAAAGAAACATTATACTGTCTATAGACTAGAAATTTAACAATTGCATTCATCATTACTGTGATTCATAATGCTCTAATTCCTTGAATCTATTGCTGCCAATCAATTTATATCTAATTTGTCCATTTCCTAGTCTATGGTGACAGGGTAAAGAAATATGAAGTGTTTATATTCTGTAGTGCTTTATTATCTGTGTTTTTACTTAATTTTAATCATAATGCTGAAGTTTTAACAATATTATGGTAGCAGATGTGCCGCACAGCTGACTAGAATAACTTAAATTTTAAGAAACCTAAAGAAATAGACAAAAAAATAAAATGTGTATAGATACGTATTAAGTAATTAATTTTTAAATTATTAAAAACTAGTTAATCCGTTGAATTAACTAGTTTTTAATAATAAATAATAGTTTTATTTTTAAACAATAAAATTTATATAAAATATAAATTTTTCAAGCCGTTCATGAGTTTTAACGAATCTAAAGAGCATCAATTCATTTTCATATATAAGAAAGAAAATAATAATTAGATTTTATTCTTCATCTATGTATCAATCTAAAATGTATTTACCTAGATGTATATTAAAATATCAAATATATCTTTGTAGTTACACTAGCATAATTTTAATTAGAGATCATATTTAACTAAGAATCTTAAATTAAGAGAAAGAACTCGTAGATCAAGTAGTACCCATCTAGTCTTACTTACTTATGGTATTGTATAAACAATTATGAAAATTGTATCATGATTGGTTAATTAAAGTAAGGGATTGAAAAAGATATCCGATTCGTGTATCGCGGTGGCTGCTCAACAAATTGTCCTAATTTTGTCCCTTTAAAGACAATACGACGCAAAAACAAAAGAGAAATATATAAAACGGGCAGCCTCTAAGAGTAACATGCGCAAGCACATACTGATGCGTAACTAAATACAATATCACACGAAGCTATATTAACCTACCTATAATTTAGTTAGTAGTTATTGCCTTGTAAATATTACAATATGTAAATGACGTAGGCATCCAAACAGTAATGAATTCATTATTTGCTCTTATTACTCTACCGCTGCTTTTTGGCTTAGATAAGGAGGCTGTCATACAACATGAGAAGATTTAGACAACATAAGAACATGATTAGTTACTCGTGTGGTCATTCTGTAAAAATTTTAGAACGCATTATTTAAATTTTAATAAAGAACTTACTTCGAATCATGATTTCAGACTACCTACCCTAATATCCAATAAAATATGTACCTTGGGACTGAAATAAAATTGTGCATTACATACATAGTACAGGTTGTGCTACAACGGGATGTTTGCCAACTCGTGACCTACCTAAACTACAAATATACAAGGCTAGTTACATTTCTTCATACTGCAAGCGCATCTACGAAGAAAACAGTCAACTAAAAAAAATATGCCAAGTGTTAATGAATATGCAATGCGACTACCGTTTTTATATAGTTTCATCACTGGTTATATGAAACGTAGTCAATTCTTGTTTACGGTTGTATGGCACACGATCAATTCAATTTGGTCTTGTCAGATAACAATTAAATAATATTAAAACAGTGGCACTCTGCGTTTTATTTCAAAATTTAGTTTATGACTTACATGCCGTACGTAATAAAAAGTTACAAAATGTAACTAATAATTTTTATTACAAAATTCCTGATTTTGATTATCTAATAGCATCTGTAAATTTATGGTGTACAATATATGATGTCTAAGCCACAATGGATAAATTTCTATTAAAAGTCTCATCCAGTACTAAGTTTTACGCTTTATGGTAAACGCCTTACTTATTGTTAAGAGTATTTAAGTACCTACCAGAGATTTGCTATGTGTACTAAAAAAATCATGTTTGACATTGATAATAAGATATCGATAATAAAATAAACATATTAAAAATAAACTTAAACTTATTACTAAAATAAATTGTCTTTCAATCAGTTAATTCGCAGTCTATTTATTGTTGGTTTGGTTATTATTTATTCTCCACCTCCGTTTAATTATTTATATATTATTAATTTTATACTCATAATACATAAAAAATAAATAGTCCTTCAACCTTGGAGAAGCTGTGTTTAATAATACACCGACCTAAGCGTGATGAAACCGCAATGGTGGCACCTCGTCTTCTTTACACGCCAATTGCATATACATTGCGCGGAACCCACGCACCTACCATTCGGACTGTACGACTCTTAGGTGACATGCTTGCTCAGCATGACGAGATAGACATATTTTCCGATAGTTTTAGATCTCCATGGCAGAGTTTACGCATTTGGAAACCACATGCTAATATAAATATTTATTATTCATTTGACTTAGACATGATTCCTTTTGCTTTCTATCTTTTATTGACATAATTATGTACTAAATATCCTTTTTGATAATCATCATTTTTTAAATCTATTGCATGAATTACTTATTAATAGTTTATGACATTTGTATTTGTGAAAAATGTTATAAATTATTATTATTTTGGTAGACTTGATGGCTCTTTAGATCATTCTTTAAGCCCACAAGTTTTTTGCAAAATATATTAATAAATTTCTTAGCAATACATAAATTAATATATAAATAATTCCTTATCTTATTAAAAATTATATGGTTTTCTTTCCAAAAAAGCATAGAAATGGTGACAGGCTGTAAAAATAAGCAACTTATGAGATTAGCATGAGATGCTTAATCTTCATTGAGGATTACAAATTATGGCGTAGAAATATTTAGGCTTCCAAGGCATGGTAAAAATAATCCTCAAGATACATTTCTGTTCACTTTCGTTTATCAATTTTTCAAAAAGTGGAATGTATCTATGGTGACCATTAAATCCTAGACTTCTCGAAGCTCGATATTTGGATGCCACATAAGAAACCTAATGAAGCGTGTACTCATTTGCGATTCTTTATTGAGACGCAATGAAACCGATCAGTTTTTGAACTGATGATGAAAAGTCGATCACGTATGACAAAGATGTGCAAAAAAGCTCGTGGTTAAAGGTCAATCAGGCTTCACAGAGTGTGGCAAAACCTGGGTTAATTCGCAATAAGGTGATACTGTGTCTATGGTGGAATTGGAAGGGCATTGTTTACTATGAGCTTTTACCACCGGGCAGAACTAACGATTGGAATCTCTACTGCCAACTACTAATGAGATTAGAAGTTGAGAGAAAGACGCCGGTATTGATTAATAGAAAGGGTGTCGTCTTTCATCACAACGCTAGACATCTTTCGCCACTCAGCAAAAATTAAGAGAGTTTGCCTGGCCGGTGTTTATGCATACGCCATATAGCCTTGACCTTCAGATTTCCACCGGTTTCTGTCTTTTCAGAGATCTTTATGCATTGTCAGGTTTACATCAAGAGAAGACTGCCAAAACTACTTGTTTTTTGATTATGTCCCAAAATTTCTACAGCAACGGGATCATGTCTTTACCAACAAGATGGCTCATATATACTGTAATTAAATGTAAATAAACTTTGAAAAAAAATCTCGAATTTTCATATAAAATGCGAATAAACTTTTTCCCCAACTTATGTCGTTGCGATATCTAAAAATTGATCAGTCCTTGCAATGGTTGCGCAGTGCTTAAAATTCGGTAGGGTAAGTGTCGTATTAAATGTAAAATCTCCTTTTATTGTCTATCTAGGTGACCCAGCGAACTTCGTTTCACCGACAAGCTACCACTAACGTCATCTATTAAAAAAAACCTGAAGTAGCGATGGAAGAAATGACAGTTTTCATTATTAGCATGACAGTTAGACGATTTTCCATACTAAAAACCATTTTTCATTTTTATATTTTTTACCTTGTTTCTACAAACTAAAAATAATTTTTATTTTTATATCATCGTTTAATGAAACCGAATAAAACACAATAAACTTACAATACGGTACTCTCCAAACTAATCTAGGCATTTAGCCCTTTAGTGGATCTCTTTAAATATACCCTTTTAGTTAGATACTTTTTATATACAATTAGAATGATAAATAGTATTAGATACCAAGGTACTAATTGCAGACACTATGGCAACACAAGTCACACTACCCTGTGGTTTTAATCCTTATTTATCCTATTCCTGCAGTAGTCCAAAGAATACCGTAATACGAAAAAGTAAAGTATAGTATTTTTGTTGAACTCTTACCTCTCCATTCAACTCCTCTTCAGTATATTAAAAGCCGTATAATCCAGAAAATAAGATACAATTATCTCGAGGCTCGTGTCTCGCGGCTCAACAAACGAATGAGCGCATATACCTAAGTCTCTAAGATTTTCTATTCATTAAATAGCGATATGGTGACAGTTGAAAGACTACATATTTCGCGACACAGCTGAATAAATCCCAAGAGGGATGGCTCCATTTTGGCGTGACATAACATTCACGGCTAGGCTAGTTAATATTACGACGTCGTGAATACAAAATGGCGAGTTTTCAATATCTTTTATGAAAAGGCCACATTACAGATAGGTTCCATGTTGACAGCAAACAAACATAGAACCTGTGTGATAGCGGGTACCGTAGTCTTATAAGTTAAACTCCTTAGAACATTAATCCTAAAAGAGATGTCGTTAGGTTTTACTTTCTTACAAAAAATCTGAACTTTTAGTAAATTTATACAGAAAGCGCATATCATTGTAATATACAAAAAATAACAAGTACACATCCTTGATCCGTCTGCCGTATTGAATGTAGAATGACGTCACTCAGATGAATATGCATTGTCATCCACACTAAAGGGTACCAAAAATTAAACTCATTTGGTTGAGGATAAATGATTTAAACTTCATTTTCAAGATTTGACCCAACCAGAGATGCATGGCAAGCAATTTTGCTTGGAGAATTAAGCGTAAGGTAAAGTTACTTTTGGACGGTATGGTACAGAGGCGCCGGTTGAAAGGGCACGATTGGGCGATTAATCGACCTCATGTTGTTTGTTGTTGTTTCAAGATGTTCTGTATTTCACAGATAAACTCATCAAGATTTTAAATATTAGGAAAGAAGATTTCGAATATAAGTATCGTTATTTAAGCATCTATGAACATTTTTGTGTTACATTAAATTGTTCTAATAAAAAAATCATAACCACTAATAGAAAACATGTCGGATTATATAATCCAAAATGTAAAAGAAAAAAAAGTTAGAGTCAAAATTTCTTCATGTTTATTATTTCACTTTTTTAACATCACCATGTTACACTCATTGGACAATTAACTGTGAACAATTTCAGGCATTTAAAGAGGTAGCAGTTTTCAAAATTATTTGACACGTCGCCGTGCATAAAGCGCGTTGGTTCACTTCACGAGTTGAAAACAATGCCAAATAGCTTAAAACTATACTATACATAGACAGATAACCGCAAAACGAACCAACGAATGCTTTGCTAGCAACCAACATTCGATTCCAAACGTTTCACAATTACCACATCGCGCGAACTGCTAATACATTAAACACTTTAATTTACTTACAACCATGTTCTAATAGCCTACACTTTTACACATTCCAAACCATTTATAACACTCCCATGAAACAACGTTTCAATAGAACGGTGTAGTTACTATCTTGGAAGTATATTTTACTTAGTATTTATGGAGAACAGGATAAAAGGTTGACACTTCATAGATGCTCTCATACGACATTTACAAATGCGTTCCAATCCGCGGAATTATCTTTATGGTTAACAGTGGTAAGATTGAACTTCATTTACGTATATTTAATAAGATCGCCATTGAGTAATAAATACCGCACTGTAAGTCTGTCGTCTGAGAACAGTAAAAAGTTTTAAAAATAATTTGCGTACGCATTCTAAAAAGGCAGAAAATTAATATTCTTTTCAAAACTCTACATTGCACTAGGCAAGGTACAAAACAGTTGATATATAGTCACTTTACAAAATCGTTATCTAGCTTCCTTACTTTACTATTTAAAAAAAACGCCAAATTTTAGAGCCAATGAAGTAAGATGACTCGTGATATCTGATATCAACTTAAAGCTCCAATCGAGCATACCTAGAATAAAACCCTTAAACTATAGTGCGATCACTTACGTTATGTTAATCTCCCTAAACGCAGTCAATTCGAATTGATCTACAAAAGTACAAATAATAAATAGCTAGCACGTAAAATTCATACTTACATTTATTACAAGTTACCTAAATTTATTTTTATTTGTATATTGTTACAAAAAAGGTGCAGGTACCGAATATGGAGTGATAAGCGTATCCGATATTTATATACCTACAACACAGTGTGATGTGGAAGCCGGGCGCCACTGTACTCTTGACAAATGCGATTTGATATTTGAAGCGATAAGAAAAACGCTGAGACTAGTGTGAGAAACACTACGGCAGCGTCTATCAATTTGAATAATTAGAAATCATATTTCAGAATACTATTGGCATTAAATAAAGGTATCTACGTCTCTTTCATTCTATATAACTGAGAAAGGGAAATATGAATCATCAAAATGTCAATATTTGCACTTTAATGCGTAAGTCAGTTTAGTATGTACACTGACGAATTCAAATAAACGCTAAGAAATTACATTTTAGAAAAACAAATAATTTCTTCGGCCATCAGTCCTTTTCTGGTTGGATTATAATTAAAGAGCGCGAACTGAAATTTAATTTTATGCCGTGTGCAACATGTGCCACAACTGTGCGAGTATCTTTACATTAAATGTGTTAGTTACGTTTGTCGTTGAATTTACACTTGCGACCAAGTTTTGACTTTTGTTAATGACCATGAAAGTTTAAAACAATATACAGTGAAGAATTGTTTTCATAGCTTTTATTCGTCGTTCTTCGCTTTATCGTAAAAAGGACGCACGACAACGATTGATTTTAAAGGGTCCAATAAAAACGCTACGATTTTTGTAAATTTTTATCAGCAAGTTTTAATAATTCTATCTGCGCACGCTATCATAGCTTAGTTACGAATAGTCTTACTGATATGAGCATCATACGTTTCCAAATATTTCATTTTCATTGACAATCGAACCAGCCAGAATGCTTAAACTTTTACAGACTTTTTAAAGATAAACGTTTAAGTAAAATTTATTGTAAAACGCTGGCGTCCTATAAAAAATTGTGCATCCCGAACAACTTTATTTGGATAACGGAACGTTCAAAAAGTATACTGTCACGAAGACTGAACTGATTCACCATGAAGTTATCTAATCCGGAAGAAACACTCAGAAAATATCAGAAGCAAAAATTTACTCTTTTTGGGTTCGAACTTTGTAGTCAATTTTGCTTCGAATAAGTTTTTTCAGAATTTACTTCATACTACTCACAAATCTAGTGTTTGGAAAAGTCGCAATATCGTTCAAAAATCGTCAAATGTTTCAATTTCTTGGACGAAAAAAAAGTCTGATATTTTTATCAAACAGTAGCGCCATGAGCCTAACGATACAATCACAGCTGCATTCTACAACTAGCGATATTTTATAACCAAGGGACCACACTAATTTCAAATATGTATATATGTTTATATCTATATTCTGACGAATATGGTACTATGGAGGTTTCAAATATATAATTTGTCGACGGCTAATCATACAAATAGCCACTTAAAAGTAAAATGTAAGATTAATTTTTTTTCAACTTTTGGTTGAGAGTAAAATACTTTCAATAGTGTAAATGTTGACTTAAGAAATGCGTTAGATAATTTCTAAAGTACTTACTTCCTCAGTTAGAAAGTAAACTAAATTCTAAAAATACCAATTAAATCAATATTAGCAAAAATATTTAAACACATTCAGCCATTAATAATCACATAAAAATTTGCTTTAGGAACATATAAAAATTTAAAAAAATATTTTTCTTTTATTGAGTTCTACTTCTATGCTATGTTATTGTTATATTAACTATGGACTGTTACGTAATTATTTGATTTTTACACAGTGTTTGCATAAGCGCCTCTTTTAACAAAACTATTATAAATAAGGCAAAAACACTAAAACTTTCGCCAATTTCAAAAATGTGGACTCGTGACACTTATAACTTAAAGTTTACGAAGAAACAGCTTTCTGCAACCCTATTCACAACTGCCAGATCACAAATTCGATTCGAAAACTCACGTTCTTTCTCGCTTCGACGTGCAACTATTAGTAACAGGTTCCGTCATTCGATTATTTTCCGACAGTTGTAGGAGTCAAAGAGCCTGCTACGAAATACAAAATACGACCAAGGAACGGAGTTTTTCAGTTCTTGACGTAAATTTTCTGAAAAGTTGTCTATAAATACGATACTTCGTTTGCAAGTTAGGAGAAGTCAATTACTATTGTTAAGAGAATAACAATCATTGGAAATCTTCACAATTAAAACACCATATAATGTTACATTAAAATACAATATCTGCTATTTAAATTTCATAGATTCTAAAGGATATTTATACTTCATGCGCATGCATATAGATATTTTTAACAATACAGAAACACTTTGCACAGCTAAGGTAAACAAGGCAACGAAATGATTTATATTTTTTGCAAACTGTCTAGGCTGTGAAGGCTTGCAGTAAATAATTAGTCCATTCGTCATTTAGAGTTTTGTTAGTTAAAGAGATTACAATAAGGTATTTGCATAGAAGTTGAATTCATAAGAAAAGTTGGAAGTCATTAGACCATTTGAATATTTACTTATATAAGCGATTATATGCCAAGATACTACATATTAGTCTATTTTTACAAACCCTTAAGACCGCTGATCTTTGACCCTGCTCAGAAAAGACGACTTAGTACGAAGGTAACCCTTAAAAATGACTATTCTTAGTATTTTAATATGAAACTTTTTAGTTAGAATGATGTAAGTAAAAATTGACCATATTTCTTTGATGCTCGATTACGCTATTTTTGGAGATTCTTGATAAGAGACTTATAAGAGTCTCGTTATAAGCATCTCATTATCATGTCTTCTAATGAGCAAATCTACCACTCTGTCTAAAATTCACTTTAAAAAAAAATGACTGTTAAGCGACAACAGTCGTAATAAGTGCTACAATTTGTTGCACACTTTTCTGCGAATATTAATTTCCAAATGGTTAAATGTTGTAAAGCACTAACTCGTCTTATGTGAGCAGGATCTCTCAATAGAACGTAACTAAACGACACGAATTTATTGCCCTGATGTCATTACCTATTTAGAATATCACACTAACGCCCGCTTTAATTTTATGTTTGTAGGTTTTACTGAATTCTGTACCTCATGTGTGAGTTTCAATCGTATCGAGACGTTCCGATTATAGTTGCGTTCAGCTGATAATCGCATATATAAATAATCGTTTCTAATACTTTACAACCGAGCGCTGCTGTTGTTTTCATAGAATTTGACAGCAAATGACAAACACAATCGAGACATTTCAACTCGATTGAAACGTCTCAAATTGGGAGTACTGTTACTTTATATTTAAATTTACAAAACGTTATTTACCGTATAAAATTGCTAACCATATAAAATATTAATACTCAATGACTGCGCTCTGCAATGATCATGGACAAATTCGCGATGTTCTGCTAACGTTTATAGAGAGGGTCTAATTATTATTACACTATTTCGAATCCTAAAGTGTTAAAAAAACTTCTGTTGTTGTGTACAGAACATGCCAGAGAACTGCGTCTCTGAAATTAGCTCCAGACTCCATGCGGCCTAAATGTATAATTAATCACAAATTGTTAGATCACTACTGGCACGAAATAATAACTTATTATTATTTAAATAGTTACTTAAATAAAATAATTCTTCAATATACCGACTGTTAACTGCATTCTGCTCCATAAAATAATTCATATTAATTAAAAAAATTGAATCGCTTGATATTTCCCCACACTTCAAAAATGTGGCATTATTTTATTGTCAAAGCATAACTACGATGGTTACAAGAAGTAGGCAAGAAACGGGCGCCATAAGACGAAACCGAATGATGACGAGTTGTCTCTTTCCCCCATACCTCATATGTATATACAAATTGATATTTTTTCGCAAATGATAAACGGACTGAAATTAATTAAATAACAAACGTTTTTCAAAGGTTCAAAACAATTTAGACTTTCTGTTGTTGTAAGTGCGCTAATAATTCTATAATTATTAGCGCACTTTTTAAAGTAGTACAACGACACTTTGCCGTATTATATAATTTTCTTCACTTTGCATGTGAGTAATTTGCTGACGTTAAAGTGGATGTGTTACAGCTACGGCACCTACAGATCGGAACTATAACGAGGGCAAATCTAACGATTTAAATCTTTGATTATAACTACGTTAATACGAATTACAGTATGTTTTACGCGATATTGATACTATAGATAACAAGTGAACACTTTTTTCTTAAAGGCGGCTAGCTCAGAAAGAGCATTATTAAAACTAGCGAATTTATTGTTACTACAACGACCCGTTAAGACGATTCGTTATCCAGTATTCAGAACGACGACATTTTAAAATACCGTTGTTTGACACGGGAAAAAATATATATCGTTTCAGTCAAAGCCGTCTTGGATTATCATCTTCAATGGTTTATTCATTAGGATATTGCGCCAGTCGCCACCCAACAACTTGTGTACACACGATACATTTTGCAGAAATACAATAAATTATACTCAATATAGTTTAGCAAGTTATAGCTCAGTTAAAATATCGTCAATCTACGAAACAGATTTTTCAACCCGTAGAAAATGGACCATTATGTTTCGTAACAACAAATCGTACGCGAGTCATTTATAGTTTTAATTTTTTTAATAGAAACTCGTTTCAGTAGTCATATAATCTAAGCTTTTATCCACACGATATCAATAACTGCAAAAATAACCTCTAGACCTCCAATTTTATAGAGCAAATCTTAAAGAAATTTTTAAAGCGAATTATTACTTCTAATTCACATTCTGTAATATCTACTTACTTATTAATATTCGTGTAACAAGGCGGGCGCTCCTTCAAGTGGACAATCTTTTACGGAGATCATTGTAATATATAACAAAATATTCTCGTATATGTACAACGGTCACGTTTAAATGCATCATACTGATATTTGACACTTTACAAAAATATGAAAGTTTACTACGTTGTATACAGAAATACGCTATGTCACAACAATTTCGTCCATATAAAAAAAACATATGTGTAAGTATGCAAAAAATTCTCAGGATTCTTAGCCTGTTTCCCGCTCTTCAACTACAAGGGAATGAATATTTGAAAATTTCATTTCAATGGGACAACCGATTAAAAACAAAGTGCTACTTGTAAAATACAATGCAAATAATAAAAAGTAATATAATTTTTGTTTTAATTTTGAAATTAGAAACGGGTACACTTTTACCTGAGACATGCGTCTCTTACTGACGCGATAGTTTAACTTCTTAAAAATATAATAAATATCAGACCGCGCATTATACAATGTGACGGAATTTGTGACAAACTTTTTTTCGATCACTAAAGCAACTATAAACTCAATAGTGAATGACATAAGTATCATTCTCTTGTAGCAAGCAACGGGTAATCTCACTATACCAGTAATATTTATACGAATAGCCACACTCGTTAACGACACGACACGATTCTACACCATACCAATTTACTACACTATGACAAAAACGAGGTGATAAAATAATACATACTAACTAGCTTATCTGTGTAACAAAAATTCATTAATACAGTTAAAAGTTAAATTGATTTTTACAGACAGAAATAATATTAGACTGTTAATCGTGAATATACACGTCAATCAAATATCTTGGTCTTTTAAAATAACCTCCATTTAAAAAAAAACTAAGTTGATATACGTACATCTAGTTTTTTATACTGTTTCAAATCGATATCCCACACACCGAAGCGGGTCGATTGTGAGATATTCTCATCTCAATTCAAGACGATTTACGAGTTGTTTTTGGTTTTTAAATGAACTTGTCTAAGCTGGCTGAAAATTATAGAAAATGAGGAAATATAGTTAAAATAAAACAAAAAAGTACTGTGAAAAATTTACACAGTAGACTTAATGTAGGTAACCAAATTGAGGTGGGCGAAAAATCCATTAACCCCTAGATAGTACTATTTGGAACTAGGACTTCAAAGCTTATTGTATCACTTGGAGATGACAAAGCAAAGTAAACAAACTAAGCACAGATAAGTTAGTTGATACATATCACTTATCCACAACGACCAACGAAGATGTCACATCGACCATAGACTAAAGTATATAAATAGCATTAATTAAATAAATAAATAAAAAATACAATAATATTATTTGTTCCGTGTTTATTTTTGAGATCTAAACAATACTAATTATTTTATAGGATTAAAACTTTTTTAGCTTAAAAATTGTCAGTACTTTAGTTTATGGGCGACCACAAACCTTAAAAAATCCATTAAAATCATCAAAATTGTATACGAGACTCCGAAAATTTAACATATACAACTCTGACGATAAATTCCAACAGCTTATCATTCTCTAAACAACCGCGAGAACTACAAACCAAATTGTCGTCTTAAACACATTCCAATGTCCTAGCACTCTCTCATTTAACTAATACCAGATTCAAACAACGTTACATTGCACGTCACCATTCTTAATCGTTCACACAAACAAAACTTAAAGCATGAAGAAAAATATTTTCAACTCTTGAAACTATGAATATCGAATTTGTTCCTAATATTATAGTACACTTAGTTTACTTTAGCTTAACATAAGAAGGTTAATGTTACTATGTTATGAGGGCGCGCTTGACGACATTTCCATGGGCACTGACGCAGGAACATGAATCTGGAATTAGAAAATTTAAATTAAACATGGAAAGTATAACAGAGGTATTATGTTGTAAACTACATTCGAAAAGTCAATAAACCAAATTACAGTAAAGACAAAAAATGAAAAACGATACAACCTACGTTTCATTTTTGAAAGATTTACTTTATTATGAAAAGATTCAAGAAATTTCAAGGACAGAGTCACTTGAACCACGGGGTCTAGTAATTAAATGGTACAAGCGCACGCTTATCAAATACTAATTCCAGCACCGCAAGCTCTGAACATTCTTCACCTATCGTTATTTCAATCAAAACCCTAGACCTACCTTGGCCTTGAGTTGCGCGTGCGGCGCGTGCATGAACACGGAATCTGCGATGTTATCCAGCGCCCGCTCATCTAACACTCGTTCATCCAGCACTCGTTCATCCAATACCGCTTCTAGCGCTGCAGCCAGCTCCGAACTCTCCGCGAAAGTGCTGCCACCTTCCGCTACCCAAAAAAATATATAGTAACAGATCTTAAATAACAATTTAATTAACTAATTAGGGGCTTTATGAAATTAATCTATAAAGTAGTGTCGGAGCGGGTATTGTATCATGGTGTGTTGACAAATTATTTTGGAAAATGAGAGCAAGAGAGGGACTAAAACGTGATATTTTGACAGCTTGACGTTTTGGCTGTATTGTAACAGCCATAGTTATAAGCAAACTTGTGGCGCACAGCGCCGTCTGTAAGGCGGCCTTGAAAATCTGCTCACATAAATTATCAAACTGCTAGTGAAACAATAAAAATATCGCATTTGAATACCGTTGTTCTCATTATTCCAAAAACGATTAACTAGTTACATCCTACTGTGCCTTAAGTAGAGTCATAAATCCGAAGTAAATTAAGGAACGCACTTAAAAGAAATATACAATACTTATTAGGGCTGTCGGCAAAAATAAAACGTATATTTAATTCAAGTGAATACGATAAAACATTCAAAATTATATTTTCAAAACCAATTAATATTGCTCCAATTTTAAAGTTGTTCAATGTACAAAATAATTCAATCTAACCTTGGTTAAAAAACTCCGTAAATGCCTCATCCGGAATCTGACTTAGGACCGACGGATCAAGGATATCGTCGTGTGGTACCTGCTCAACTTCCACCTCTGCAACAAACAATCGCATTGACATGACAAGGGTTCCATTTAATCAACACTCTTTGTAAATTATTATACTCTATCCGGCTGGCCGAATGGTTAGTTCCCCTTTCCATAAAGGCTACTGTGGCTAGAGATCCCGGGTTCGAACCCCAACACTAATATTTAATCATGGTTTTTAAAAATATAAACAATATTTGTGTCTGTTATCATGTATCCATAAAAGCTATTAAAATAATGCTTTGAACTTTAAAACTATTGCTCATATTACTTATTTGTAGGAGAAAATTAATTGTTCAAAAATCATCGGAACTTCAAATACTGACGATCGAAAAAGGACTAAAGAAAACATCTTTATAAATCGTGAGGTCAATATTTACCAAGTTCATGTGAATTGTTTGCCACAGTGATGTATTCAGTATCACTGAGCGCACCCATAGCGGCGTCCTCGGAACTGTCGTACGTGGAAGAGTTTGAACATACATTGATCTCTGCAAGATTAATATAAGATTTTTTTTGTTAGCTAATTTTTTAATATGTTATCTAAGGATGGTTTTGAATGCTGTTTACGAGGCGTTGAAGGATGACATATTTTACATGCCAAAAAACACCTCGTAAACAAAACGATCGGCAGCTAGATATTTGGAACTCATCATAATAGATATGAATTTTCTTACAATTTCAAAATTTAGTAGATCTATACTAATATTATAAAGCAGGAAAGTTTGGTTGAACACAATTATCTCAGGAATAACTGATTAAATTGGATAGTCCATTTATTGAGGAAAGCTATATCCATGACAACAAAGTCGCGGTTCATCCAGGAGAACAAAGTCGCGGGCACAGTGATTTTGTAATAAACCCATTAGTGGACACATAAAACCTTTTTTGAAATAAACTACTCTTCTCATCATGATCATTAACAGCTCATATAGGTCCCCACCGAGGGACTCCAGCCTAGCCTTAATTAGATCGATTAGACCTTAGTCAACCACGCTGGACAAGTGAGGGTAGGTCGACTTAACACGCAATCTGAAAATTTCTTCACGTTGTTTTCCTTCGCTGTAAAAGGATCGAATAAACGTACGTATGAATTAAAATTTGAATACACATTGTTACGTGGCAAGGTTTGAACCGTTGCCTCCCGCACAGAAGACAATGATCTCACGCAATAGTACATACAACCATTAGGAATATTTAGTTATTAATTGGTTGTCTTTTACTTTCGATCCTTTTGAAGATAAATGATACATGATTTAGCAACTGAAAGCAAACGAAAATTTGAACTCTTTTGCAAATGGCTGAATACTTAAAAGCTATGTTAGCTTAAAGAATTTAACTGACCTGACAGAGATTTTTCAGCGTTCGAAGTCTGGGTGGGAGTCTGCACAGAGGTCTGTATTGGTGACTGGATGGGGGCGGGAGGGACGCGTGAGTCAGTCGTAGTAGACGCGTTAGGGGGCCGGGGCCGTGGGGGTGGTCGTCGCCGCCTCTTCGCACGTCGCGGAGGACGCACCGGGGCCGCCCAAACGCGTTTCCTTACTGGCTTCTTTGGCCGACAATCTCGGGCCAACTTATCATAGTTATCCTATTATAAAAACCTATATTAAGTAACATTCTTAAATATGTATTCGAAAATTCACTACATTTTTATAACACTTTATTGGACCAGTTACACAACCAAACAAAGTTAGAAATAAAAGAGATCTCATCTCTATAAGAAATCTCATTCAGGACCCCGTCTTTCTTCCTTCCATTCGGAAGTGACACCAGTGCATTATTTAATTTGAATTTAAATTAAATATCTGCTTAAAAATATGTTCTCCCTTATTTCTCTCTCTACGATGCATACGCAAAATGATAATGAATAAAAAATACTATTTGAGAAAAGAGACAATAGTTATATAGCAAATTAATTTCTTTTTTATTAAATTGAAGGCCCTATAAATGTAACTAAGTATATAAATATGTACATACCCTTTTCCAAGCATGCTCTGGACACAGCGGCGTCTGATCCTGCAGCGGTAAAAGCGGCTGCTTACATCGCGATCCTCCAGCAAAAACTGCTGCACATGCCGCGTATAGCCTTTGTTCCGGCTCCAGTGTCACATGGGTGAGGCAATATCGACCACAGGGTAGAGGAGTCTCTGTGCACTTCTCTTCAGCACAGGTGAAGCCTATTACGTAATCAGTTGAGCCACTTTCACCACCAGACCAGCCGGTTTGTCTAAAAATATTATTTTCATTGTGGAAAGTATGCTGAATATTATTTAAAGCCTTAATGTAACAAGTGCTATTGATAAGAACTATTAAATTCTGCCCAATTTGATGTTTGCCATTAAAACTGATTACCTTTGACAATGCTTAAATTTTTTGAGACATCAATTTAAAGATGCTTTTGAGTATTAGTTAATAAGGTCTATATAATAAAAAAAAATTAGTATTGTCAGTAATAAATTTGTATAGCTGTATATTTTTAATCTTTTCTATAGGAGTTATTTTTATTTTTAAACCATCCCTGAATCAAACCAAATAATATAATATAAAATATATAATAATTTAAATTGGTCAAATCAATTCATTTTGATATGTAAGCAGAAGATTAGAAAAAGTGTTTTCTCACAATCTTACAATATATTAGCTTTAATATTTCACCTGAGTTTCCTTCTTTCATTTGAAGTTAGAAGAGCTGGCATCCCTCTCAAAGCCAATAAATGATTTACAATTTGAGTAGGCAGTTTCCCTCCACTGCCTTTGCTATTAAGTTGTTTCTGCAAAAATAATACATGATATAAGACAAGCAATCTCTAACCCTATTGTTAATAAACAAATGATGATAAATTAAGTAGTTTTCAATTTCACTACCAACTTTTCCATACCTTAATCATTGACGCAAGTAATCTAGGCTCCTTATGATTGCCAGTGAACTGCATCTCAGTGTTAACCATCGCCACATGCCTTCTCAGAGCTGCTCTTCGAAGAGCCAGCCTTGCACCACGGGATTCTGCTGCCGTCTCTTCCACGCAAACTGGGCCTGAGCCTGATTCTAAGAATGATTCTGACATCACATTCTGTGCTATGAATTTAGCGAATGATCATTTACGTATACATTTAATTTATACATTAAAATATCTTAAATAACAATTAGCCTTAATTATTGTTGTAAGAAGGATTAGATATCCCCTATTATATTCAATTGACTACTGACGATAAAAATATCTAAACAATGAACCCCATCCTGTAGACACACTTTAAATATAAATTTATGTATATACTTATCTCTATATTAATGTATACTAATCTGTTTTAATTTTAAATATAATTATAAGTCATAAACAAAATTACATGGTACTAGCACTGGTACCAAATATCTCCTGAAATTAGTATGATCCAAATATCATACTAATTTTAGAATTATCAATGGCTTATTTACAATACATGTAACAAACAACCAAACAAAAACTGAACAGTAAACATCCTGTAAAAAATGTATACTTATTTATACTTATTAAATTTATACTTGTACTTAGTAACAATGAAAGTATAAATGCTATATCTCCTGATTATACCAAAGTATCCCATACCAAAAGTATCATGAAAAAGGCATAAGATAGCATAATTATTAATAACACAAACTTTAAAATTTACTACTTTAAATGTTCAAATTTACCAAAATCCGGTATGTTATCATCATCGCTGCTACTGCTTTCAATTAGTTTGAATGTAGATCTCTTGTCTAATAAAGGACCACATTCAAATAATTCCTCTCCCGGTGCATGCCACTGTTTTATCGGTATCGCTATGGCTCGGCGTGTAGATATCCGTTGTAATGCCTCATGAACAGCCGGGCCTCTACCACGCTTAGATTTTGCTTGAGATGTAGCTTTACCTATGACAAACTCTTGTCTTAAATAATAAAACTAATTGTTATACAATAATTTAAGTTTCATTCCGTTGAATATGATTGAATGAAACTTAAATTATTGTAAACTAACCAAAAAACTATAACCAAAATATTTTCACAATTTTATGTCATTGCTATCTATGATCAATATCAATTTTAGAATAGAATAAAATAGGATATATCTTTATTGTACATTAGCCAATTTAAAAAGAGAAATACATAGGGAACATTGTACTAATTTTGTATAAAGATGATAGAACTTAGAATAGAATCTTAATACACAAATATTTTTTTATCTTGCTTTTGCAGCTGCAAATTGCCATAACATAATAATATAAATATTTACTCATATGTCACCCTTTTAATAGTCAATCACGATAATTTTCACAACATAAGTTTATAAAACATCCATACTTGCATACTGAACAAATACAGTCCCTTAAAAAGAAACCAAAATCAAGGCACAAAAATAAATAAAAAAAACTGTCAATTTAGTATACAGAGAAGCATGTTCATCATTAAAATTAATAACAGACGAGATCTATCTGTTAACAAAAAGAGCACAACTATTACTGGTTACATATATGAAAGATTTATCAACGAAAATAAAACCCTTTCAGAGTTGTATCTCTGGATTACATAATCCAGAAGACAGCAAAATAAACAGAGGCAGACCATTGAGAAGATGGGGGGATTAAAGAAGAGATTGACGAAACTTTGGCACAATGGAAGTGTGTTATTATGAGGATGCCTCAGGAGTCAACAGGCAATCTGACTAGTTTCAGTTTGTGTTTTTTAAAAATTTGTTTCAACTTAGTTGGTTAGTGTAATAAAAGCTATATGATTATTATTATTATTAGTGATAATGACATGACTTTTTTAATAATTTATTAATAAAATTATTAATTAATAATCATTATTAGAATAAAAGAATATAATTATTAATTAGTACATAAATTGCTGTGAAGAATGAATAGTGACATTATTTAAAATTTTAGTGCTTTCATCTTAATGTAATAAAAAAGTGCAAGTGCAACTTATGAATGCATATAACTTAGTTTTCATGTTTCACCTATTAATAATATTTCTCACACTTACAACTATCTAGCCCAAATCAAACTAATGCTATGCTAAGATACTAGATAATGGAACAATATAGATAGTAATAATTATATACCAGAAAAATACTAAATATACATACAAACATCCATGACTAGTAAACAAATGTGCATACATGCATAATAAAAGTCATAAAATTATAATATTAATTGTATTAATATTGTCTATTTGTGAAAGAATTTCCTATAATTTGTGATAGGCTAGTGTTAAAATACCTAATGACAAGTATTACCTATAGATATTGACAAGATGGAAAACAAAGATAAAATATGACATTTTATTATTGTGGTAATTTATGGATATTTTTTTCAGAAAGCAACTACATATGTTTAAATAATAAATGTAACTAATATTTTATTATCATATTTAGTACAAAAAACTTAATAAAGATTCATCTACTACCACTCATTAAATAGTTTTAATCTAGCCATCAATTTATAAAGTAGAAGTTGTTTTGGCATATGCAATGCAAAACAGTTTGGTTTAATAATATATGTGTATCTAATTTATGAAATGACTATTTGGAACTCAAACAATTTTAATTCAAATATTCCAAAAAGTAAGAAAATACATACCTATATGAGGTTTCTTAGGTATTGGAAAATTTACTTTGACAGATGTTTGAGCTGAAGTTTCAGTTTTTATTAATGGCGGAGCATTTTCCACAAGGCCTTGCTCTCTCTTAAATACATCCAGAAATGTTTCAGGTCCTGCCATCTTTGAATTCGATGCAGTTATTGAGTTGTTTGAATTAGATCTACTAATACTGCTTTTGGTTTGAGAAACAGGTGATACTAAAGCTTTTCGTGCTTTAGGACTATGAACATGTGGGCAATGGGCTTCTGTCACAAAGCTTGATCCATTTTGTTCTAAGGATATTTGGCTTTTAGTTTTCTGTATTTTAGAATCTAATGGATCTTTAAGATTTGCTGCTGCAGATGTTGTAACTTCTGATGTATAATGCCCATTAGGAATTTCCAATTTTTCTTCTTTGATATCACCATTAGTCAATGATTCTAATACATGAATTTCCTTATTTGGACTCCCCAATATTTTGTTCTTGGCATCATCATTTTCAGGATAAATAAATACATCCTCTGTATGACTGACTGTTATCTCATTAGCAATGACATCAGTGTCATGGAAAGTGTATAATTCGTTGGGATCAATTTTAAATTTGGTATGAAAAAAGTTATCATTAAGATGTGTAATATAAGACTGTTCATCACCAGAACTGTCTTGTATAAACATATTTACTTCAGTACTACAGCTTGCCGCCACACCCTCAACTGCCATTTTATACTGCGTTGCGCAGCTAGTATCCGAAATATTTTGTGGAATTCCACTGAAACTAAATATTTTAAATATCAAATAACATGTCTTACCATCCTGCAGGAAATTCACATAACTAAAAGCTAATGAATCTGATAAGTTTCCTCAACACAGGTAATAATTAATTAAAGGCTATCAACCATAAATAATTTAGATCAATATCTAAATAGATTCATTAAACTATGAGTAGTAAAAAACAATTGTTCTTCTTTTCTCCCTTGCCAGCTTACTGGCCTTTACTCACAATATAACATTTATTGAGTCTGATACTTGGATACTTCAGATATTAATATCAATTCAAATTAGTCATACAGGTGGCCCAACTTACCCAACATTTTCTGTAGCGCTCAAATAAGACATAGTGTATTCATTTTACAACTTAAAAGATAAAAGATAATCTACTAGAAAGAGATGAAGTTAAATAAATTTGGTCCCACTGCATCATACTGAAATAAAGAAATAAGAGAGTAAATAAAGTTAATCATTCATTAGACTTTTAAATAGGTACACAATTACTACTGCTTTTATTCTTGGAGAAATTGACAAACAATGACATCTGTCAAATGACTAATTTTTATATTAATTTGAAAAATATGGTAAAATTTTACTTTCGCTTTTTTAGTGTAGTTTAAATTAAGTAAATTAGATTGTTGGTGTCTAAATAAGGACATGAAATATTGTAGGAGCTGCAAATTATGAAGTAAACCTCACATTCTACTCTTTGTGATTCCGAATACATTTTGGCTTGAAATCAAATATATTTAATACAAGATAGAAAATTAATCATTAGTCACCAAATAATGTATAAATTTTGGCTAAATTAGTTAAATCAAAACACTTTTATTCAATAACATCAAAAGAATGACAGAATACAGCAAATGGCAGCCAAAATGCGGTTGCGTTCAGAAATCTTAAAGACTTAAGGTAGCGACACATCGGATACTTTACTTCTCATTGCTTTGGATTTGCTTTCTTTTGTTCCTTCATACAACTGGAGTTACTTCAAAAAACGCATGAAATAGCACTTTTTGGGCCGGTAATGTAGAGGTAGTTAGGGCAGTATGTCGCATGCTGCACTCACCATCTTCACACGTGGAATCTTCTTACTGCTTTACATCAGACGGTGTGGAATCAATTGCTGTGCTTTTTAAAACATAAAATATCAACACGTACACGTGATTCACCGTACACCGTATGCGAACCAGTGCAAAGTAAGGAAGTTCCTGAAGGGTCAGAGGGCCTAGACAAGATGCATTTCGATAGTCGCAATCGAATCGCTAAATGAAAGATGTATGAGATTTAATAATTACGCTCGATAGCAATGTTGTACGTAAGGAAGTAAAAACTTTTAAGTTCTCACTATTGCTAGTGTGAACATTTATCAAACCCCATATTTTTTAAAATTAAACGACTAGATTGCGATTATCGTAATGTATCTCGTCAAGGCCCTCAGAGACCACTGCCTTTGGACAATCCATGTTAGAGAAAGATGTATGAGATTTGACATAAGTCTTTGCTCAGCTATCTAGCATAATTGTCAAATTCCATAAATTTTTCAAAGAGCCTTGACGAAATGAATTTCGATAATCGTAATATCTGTAAATTAAAAATGTATAACCTTGATAGCTTTGATATAACCTCCAATCCATTTTCACAAATAGCGATTCGATGTAATTCACAATTCAGCATAATTTTGAATGAGTCTCATCAACAATATGTCATCAAATCTCTACACTTCAGTGCCAATAAACATACAGCCATAACTTATGTATGTATGTAACTACATAAGTTATGGCTGTAGCCTTCAGTTTCCTTTGTCTTCCCTGTAAAACCGAGGATTTCAAAAATAAAAGATATAATGGGTAGAATAAGGTACTTTTCCAATGCTTTTGAGAGATTGCACCTAGTTAACCCGTCATGGGTATGAGTTTATTGTCCATTTAGAGGTATTAAAAAAGTGCAATCGAATATATTAATTTAAATAATTTCAAACAACTATTTCCCTATACAATTGCATATCTAAATAATTAAATAAATCCATATGCAGAACCAAAAAATTTTACTATTATATATAATATATATTTATTTATTTAAATATCTAAATATAACTTAAAAATTAAAAAGCTATTAAATAATAGAATAGTCAAAATATTAACTTAGGAACAATAACTATTAATTATTAACTGTTGAATCAAGAAAAGGGACTTTCTTTACTACATAATTTATAATTCGCAATAAGAAACATCGCCATTATATATCAAAAATACAGCAGATTTTCCTTATACTATTTATAAACTTTTTTAAAGTTTGTTAATAAAAGAATAGGGTTTAGTGATATAAATATCATTCTTCATCCATACAAAGTTTATTTTAAATTAACCGCGTTTTAGATTCAATTTGAGAACCCCGCTCCCGAAGCGTTGTTGTGAATCCAATATGGCGATATTTGATGTTAGACTATTTTGAAGGTACGTCAATTTGACGATTGTATAATGATAATTCCGGTAAATATCTAATTTTTATAAAGCTTATTGCACATATTTATAAACAATTGACAACATTCTTTGATGTGTAAAGTTTCTACAGTGTAGTGAAAGGCAAATAAATTATATTGTTTTGTTTGTGATTTTCGACAATTTGGTGATATTCATTGTTTTATTAAATTGCCGATAGGAATCGTATGAAAAGTGTTAATTAATTACTGAACGACATAACTTGTAACGTTAATATATTTCTGTCGGTCATTAGATTGATTCTTCTAACAAAACCATCTACAGTACCCAATGAATGTAATTACGGTAATTGTCTGTATATCACATTGTAATTTTGATTTTCTTTTCAGAAGTGCACATGTTTTTATACAAATGGGAGTTAAATAATTTTTTTATCGGGTGCATTGGATAAGCGCCATAATAATTGATTCGTTACTTGAATACGTAGTTCTTAGAGCGTTGACTATCATGACAGACACTAGACGAAGAGTGAAGCTTTACGCTCTGAATGCTGATCGGCAGTGGGATGATAGAGGTACAGGTCATGTGTCTTCATGTTATGTGGAGAGACTCAAAGGTACATCTTTGCTAGTGAGAGCTGAGTCAGATGGATCCCTCTTATTAGAGAGTAAGATACAACCCGACACGGCATATCAAAAACAGCAAGATACTTTAATTGTGTGGTCAGAGGGTGATAACTTTGACTTAGCATTGAGTTTCCAAGAGAAAGCAGGCTGTGATGAAATATGGGAAAAGATCTGTCAGGTAAGTTGTATTCAATTTATATCTATTGTGTCTAGTTTATGAGACAACTTTGAAATGAATTTTTAGTAATAAAACCTATTCAGTTATTTGTTGATTCTAATAGGTTTTATAGCATTCTTTGATTATTGGACAATTTTATGCATTCTTCATAATTTACACAATGATTTTATTTTGATAAAATGATTACTTATACATTTCGTTTTTTAGGTACAAGGTAAAGATCCATCTGTTGAAATCACACAGGACATTGTTGAAGAATCAGAAGATGAGAGATTTGATGAAATGTCTGATAGTGTGCAGCCAGTTGAATTGCCTGCATGTGAAATGGGCCGCTTGGAAGATATCAGTGAACTAGTAAATAGTTGTCTGGTGTCTCCAGCCAGAAAAGACAAACTGGCTGCAGCTTTAGAAAGTCAACATTACATAAAAAAACTATTAAACCTTTTCCATATGTGTGAAGATATAGAAAACATAGAGGGATTGCATCACCTTTATGAGATATTTAAAAGCATTTTCCTTCTTAATAAAAACACTCTCTTTGACACAATGTTTGCAGATGACACTATATTTGATGTAGTTGGTTGTTTAGAGTATGATCCCAGTCTACCACAACCTAAAAAGCACAGAGAATACCTTCGTGAATTAGCAAAATTTCGTGAAGCTATTCCTATAAGGAATCAAGATTTGCTTGCAAAAATACATCAAACATACCGAGTACAGTATATACAAGACATAGTACTGCCAACACCCACAGTTTTTGAAGATAATCTGCTAAGCACATTATCTAGTTTTATATTTTTCAATAAGGTAGAAATAGTAAAACTTATAGAAGAAGATGAAAAATTTCTTACTGATTTGTTTAAATTGCTCATGGATGATAAAACACCAAATATCAAGAGAAGGGACTTAGTACTGTTTTTAAAGGAATTTTGTAATTTTTCACAAAATCTACAGCCACAAGACAAGGATGTGTTTTATAAGACCCTAGTTTCATTGGGAATCCTGCCAGCATTAGAAATTACTTTAGGAATAGATGATCAGAAGACCAAGACTGCATCTATAGATATTTTAACATACATAGTGGAGTTTTCTCCTTCTGTTGTGAGGGACTACACTTTACAGCAGGCAAATAATACTGAAGAGGTATGTTTCTTTTTATATTACTACAATCACTTCAATTTTACTTCAACACTTCAATTTTATATTACAATATGAATAGGTTTCTTTTCAGTAATATAATCATTAAATAGCTATTAAAATTTCAGGAACAGCTGTTATTAAACATAGTGATAGAACAGATGCTTCGTGACCGGGATCCAGAGCTTGGGGGTGCTGTTCAGTTAATGGGTGTTTTACGTATACTTCTTGACCCTGAAAGTATGCTCGCTTCTGTAAATAAGAGTGAAAAGGCAGACTTCCTTAACTTTTTTTACAAACATAGTATACAAACATTGATAGGTATGTATTTGTTTGATGACCTTGATCTACAACATGTCACACCAGTAATATAACTAGTGGCATCCAGCTATATTTGATAACAGTTTTGTTACTCACATTGTATTTTTAAATTCAATACTTATGTTGGAATCGTTCTACTTCATAAAACCTTTTAGTATATACTGCTCCTTTGACCATATTTATTTCCAGAACTCAGTAAATTCAGCAATGCTTAATTTTCTTTCTAAAAGTTATAACTACCAATTCCAGCACCCCTCTTAGACAACACAACAGGTGAGAAACCACTCAAGGAAGACTACCACACTGTACAGCTTCTTGGTCTTGTTTTGGAACTCCTGTCATTTTGTGTTGAGCATCACACATACCATATCAAAACATGCATTTTAAATAAGGTAAGAGATTATTAGTTTTAGTTTCATCTAATCCTAATAATTAAAAGTAAACTTCATAAAACTTGCTGTTGGAGTTTAATGGGTTATTAAACATAAGAAATTGACAAAGATGTTGTTTTGAGAAGTGTATAAAATACATGTTAAAAAGAAGGTAAATACTTAGTGGCAAATACCTTTGTCTTCAGACTAAACCAGTTTTTAGTCTGAAGAGAAAGGTAGTCAGTATTACAGGGCATGGGAGATGAGAAGCATTATTATTGCAATATGGCCTTATTTCTTGTCATTGCTGGTGTCATCAGGCAATAGTGGACCAACTACTTTTTTGATTCTTTTTACCTAAAAATAATTAATTGTAAAACCTCAACTAAAACACAATACATCTTACTATGAATGCTGATTAGTATTACATTGACAATGAGCCATGCATTCTGGTGACATGGTTTCTTCTATGGATACCATCTTTTTGAGGAATGACTAAATACAAATAAATTAATACTGGTATTTAATGCTTTACTATTAATGTATATTCTGTCTTATATTTTTTCATTTGATAATTTAAGGACCTTCTCCGCCGCATATTGGTGCTGATGAGATCAACACACACATTTTTGGTGCTTGGTGCATTAAGGTTTATGAGAAAGATTATAGCACTTAAAGATGAATACTATAACAGATATATTATTAAAGGAAATCTCTTTGCGCCAGTTATCGACGCTTTTCTTAGAAATAATGGCAGGTGAGCTAATATAAATTTAATTCAAGGCTTATGATTTAATTTGTTAGTTGTCTTGTTGTTTGCCTGCAGGGTAGGTTTATTGATGTGTTAATCGTCGTTTTCAGGTATAACTTACTGGACTCCGCTATATTAGAATTATTCGATTTCATTAGACTGGAAGATATTAAATCACTTTGTTCTCATGTAGTGGAAAACTATGGAAAGATTTTAGAAGATGTTGAATATGTACAGATTTTCAAGGCTTTAAAAACACGGTATGATCAACATCAAGACAAATTAAAGGAACGTGATAGAGGTAAAGTAATTTATTTATTAACTACTTAAATTACTTACCAATAATTCTTTGAAGGATGTAGTATATGATGATTGTGAAAAATAATGATGAAGAACATTGATTGATTGGTTGAGCAAGGCTGGACCAAGGCATCTTAGTGTAGCTGTTCTTCTCATTTTGCAGTAAGCGGTAGTGTAGGTGTAGCGGAGGCGGTGGTGCCGTCACTGTTGCGCACGAGGTACAGGCGGGAAGCTCGCGCCCCAGACGACGAGGAAGAGATGTGGTTTAACGACGACGATGAACTGGACGACGACGCCCCTCTCGACGCTGCGCAAACGCATGCGCACCCACACGCGCATCATGCGCTTGATGCAATTGGTAAGTGATAGTGACAACACAAAGCAGCTAAATACAAGTCGCCTTTAAACACTACATGGTATATAAAGCTTGGACTAAAATGCTTCTTGATTACGTAATTAATCTGAGGCTCATTTCCTGTATTTTTTATGTTCCCTGTATTCCAAATTCAACTTTTAATGCATTGTACTAATCCAAAGTTACTATTATAGCAGTATGAGAAACTAGCTGGTCTATGCTATTATAGCATATAATAGCATAGACCAGCTAGTTTCTCATACTGTCCTTTGAGAGGACAGTTGCTTCTGATGAATGCATGCAGCCTTTATGGGATTCAAATTATGTATTAAAATTAATAGCATGTATATTGTGATTACAGTGTTAACAAACAAATACTGGTGGTTTGCACCGTAGTATTATTCTTATATATCTTCGTACATAACTAATTACATTTTGACATACAATTTCAGTCTTTCAGTCAGTCAGATTTTGATGAGATATTCATCTTCATTAGAATGACTTATTAGGTTAAACATCTGACTGACTGAAAGACTGAAACTGGATGTCAAAATGTAATTAGTTATGTATGAAGATATATAAGAATAATACTACGGTATAGATTGTTGTTAAATGGAAACTAATGTATATTTTGGCACGTCAGGCTGCTCAGTTTTTCATACCCCGAAGAAATTTCAGACAGCAGTGCATTGTAAATCGTGCGAAACAGCGAAATTCTCATCATGCAAGATAACATCTCAGATCTGTCTTAACAATTTTTAAGAAACATTAGACTTACCTTCATACGTAAGAAGTTACATATGAGTGCTTCTCTGTATTCGAATCTCAAAATTTCTTTCATCATTAATTTCCAGGTAAAATAGTCGAAAAGAAAGTTTGCTCGAGTACGGAGAGCGTGAATGGGCCGAGCCGGGTGTTGTTGAGCACGACGACAGCGACAAAGCCACCCGCTCACACCGACGTTCAGGTATCCTCGCCCAGATTACTCAATAAGGTAAACTTTAGTTCCCTCACTTCTTATATTGCTTCGCTGGGGAATCATCGTGGCTGTTAAAAAGTATGTTCTTAAGATATATCCACTCTTAATGTAGTGTATACATTATACAATACAAATATATGAAAGATATATTGATAGAGATATCAGTTTTTTTTTCAATATTTGAAAGTAAATAAGATAAGTTATTGGTTTTCTGAGCAGTGGGTAGATTCGCAATTTAACCCAAGAAAATACTATTTCTGCCATATAAAATAAAGTATGTTGATATTCTGATGATAGTTACCACTAAATTCCATAAATACCTTATAATCAATAAATAAAGTTTATCCAATAATATTAGACAAAGATCCTCCTCCTTATTTAGAAGTCAGTTAATTCAATATTTTCTTTTATACTGATAAAAGTTACTGATCTTGAGAACATACTTATTATTAGTAAAATATGTTATTCTCAAATAAATATGTTTTCATATAAAAATGTTCAATATTTGATGTTGAAATAAAATATACCTTTTTATTTAATATTAGGTAACTTCTTTCCCTCTAATATGACAAAAATCTGTAGGGGTTGGTGTGTAATGTTTAATTGGCTTTCTTTGTAACTAACAAAAGTTCGACATTACAATTTTATCGAGATACAGTGAATGAGAAATTGGCTAGTAATTTTTGAGTTATGATTTTATTAGTGTTTTAATTTACTGTTGCTACATAAAGAGGGGACAATTTTATTTTAATGAAGAACTATATTAATCTAATTGCTCTGTAATGCAGTTCATGAATATTTATTGCATGCGTTTTTCTTTTGCGCAATAAAAAAAACTGACAAATAGATTAGTGAAATTTATTATAAAATTTTCATTCAGGAATGGACTTAAATAATAATGATCTTCTCTTCTTAAACTTACACCATCTAGCCCAAATTAAGCATCGTTAAGCTTGTGTTATGGATATTACGGCATATTATAGATAGTAATATGTATGTAAATATCAGGCATAAACAAAACAGAAACATACAAACATCTATACTATACTCTTAGGCAAATATTCGTACTCATCAATTTTGAAATTAGTGAGAGCTAGTACTTTTTTTTATAAGTAGTATACTGTGACTGGATGGAATGAATGGATGGAATAACTATAAATCCATCAAGCCGTATACGTGGTGAATTGTTTGGTTTTCGTTACTAACAAAAAATCAATACAATCAATAAACTAAAATATTGAATAATGATAAGTCATTTAGCTAATTAAGTCACTTAAGAAAGAAATTATTGGCCCCGATTTCGTTTGCACGAACTAACTTCATTACTATTCTTCATTATAATCTAACCAAAAAAGTGTTGAAAATGTGCAGGTGCAATTTTTTCTCTATTTAGTCATTCTTGATAGTGTATCATCAAAAAGTATTTAGCCAGATAACATTTGTGATTACTATTTAGTGGATAAAACATGGGGCATGGCTTACATTGGGTGCAAACTACTACTATTTCTACTAACTATTAATATATTCACTGACTTATTGAACTAGATTGTGGAAAATAATATAGTATAATAATATAATACTAATATAGTAATAGTGGCTATGGAAACTAATGTACTAATGTAACAATAATCTAACTTGGCACGTCAGGCTGCACAGTTTTTCATACCCCGAAGAAATTTCAGACAGCAGTGAGTTGTAAATCGTTCGAAAGAGCGAAATTCTCAACATGCAATATAACGTGTGAGATCCGTCTTAACAATATTAAAGAAACATTTGACTTAAACCTTCCCAAGTAAGAAGCTCCATATGAGTTCTTCTCTATATTCGAATCTCAAAATTGAAACTGAGTAATGTTGAGTGATTGAATAGCGTTTATAAATGTTCTGTCCAGTTGCATGAACAATAGATGGATAATTCTCGAGATGACTGAGGGTTTCATTAACTAGCTAGACAGTTTTTGATTCATTTATTAAGATTTCAAGCACAATAACTTTATATCAAAATGTTAAATTGGTGTTTAAGCCTTTTGCTATTTTCTAATCTTTTCAACATTCTTTTTAATATAAAAAATACGGAAAACAATTATAAACCAATTATGTTTGACTAGCTTCCGCCCGCGGCCGCGTGAATTTTGTGAATTTCTGTTTCCAAATGTTACATACAGAAATCGGCGTAAAAGCAAAAGCAAGCACGCAATACGCACGTTTTTCAAAATTTGAAAAGAAAGTTAATTTTTAAAGCAATTATCATGCGCCAGATTTTTCTTATCTAGTTTCTTATTTTATAACACTTCTATAGCTTAATAACTTTTACTTGTAAATGAAAACTGAGACATCTATCGGTATGTTTGAAAACTGGACAGATCTTGCTGTCTGCTGCTATCACCTGCTATTATGACTTATGTGGTATAAAATATCTTATATAGATGTCGCTCTTCGTGCAGTTTTATTTTATATGAAGTTCGACGATTATTCTACGAAAATGAAAGACCTAAATTTTGGATTCAAAATGTTTGTGCGACATACGTATTCAATTTTACTGCCAAATAAAATAGCTTTTTTCTTTTTTGATTTATATTCAATTTTTTGTGTGTTGAATTGAGATACATGTAAGCGTACGTTGTCAGTGTGATTTCATTTTATTTGTTCGTGCATCGCATATAAAAACATAATAACAAGCTATTTATGTTAAAGTAGTTTTGAAATAAAAGTCTTAAAAGTGGAAATTTGTATTTTTTAATGTAAATTAAAATTATAGTGTTAAGTAATTAGTTGACCTGGTGAATTGCGTCGGCAGAACCCGGGGCACCCCCACGATGGGCAATAGAGTTACCGGGGAGTTTTAGTAGGTATTCTCAGTGCCTGCCGGTCTTGAGGCACTGAGTGAGCCCCACACACGCCCGCCGCTTAGCCAGTGGCGGGTAGATCCGTAAACGGATTCCTCCTCGAAAAAAAAAGTGTAAAGTAATTAGTAAAAAGTGTAGATTATAAAAAAAGTTGCTAAATTACAATAACTCTTATTTGGAAGTTAAATGAAAAATGTCAAATCCTCTTATTCGTCATATAAATTTTGAGCCCCCAATGATTTTAAAGTACCTATTTTATATTATTAGGAAATGCACATATAAATTCCGAAAAATTGCGTTGTTCATACAAGCCATTCAAATATCAAATTATCCTGTATTTACATAATTCTGCTTCTTTTAGAAGATTCAACCAATTTTGATCAAGTCTAGGAACTAGCTGATTGTACAAAATTTGGAGGATTTCAATTACAAATAAAAAATAATTCGTTGGTATTATGTATATGTCTAAACCATAGCTAAATAAATCCGGTTTTGGGGAAGCTGATAATATATAATAGCACGGGTAAAATAAACAGCCGTTTCCTGTGGATTAGTATGCACAAATAACTGTATAGTGTGGCCAACAAAGTATTTCTTATTAATGAAACATTTTATGTATTTAAAAATAATTAGGGGTCTGTAAACAATTACTTTTGGTTTTTTATGCTTGTAATAAAAAACCAACCTCTATACAAGAAGAGAACATCTATGTCACTGATATAATTATATATGTGAATTTTCAAGTCAGATTCAAGATAACTATTAAACAAATTTGCTAGTACCTGTCTAAAAATACAGACAAGGCCCTATTATTGCAAAATACTGGGCCATTTTTAACACTTTATGTAGTAACAACACACATCACATACAACACATACAACACATACATCACATACAACATCGCTATTCCCAGTAACTGATTATACTGATAAATATATCTTATTGTGGTTTCTTAGTTTGTTACGGTTTCTTTAATATATACTTTGTACAGGGCCTGGTAGACTATGATGGTGATTCAGACGAGGAGGAAGAAGGGAGTGGTGGTGGGGCCACAGCGGAAGAACGCGATGCTAAACGACCACGTCTGGCGTAGTGGCTCAGAACGCCAGTGTTTCAAGGAATATAACGAGCTCACGCCTCGCACCTATCTGCACCAGTGAAGCGATAAGTAAATTGGTATATTGTAGTGCAAGGCCGCCCGACTGGTTACCTAGTTCGCGTGCTCCACACCGAACCTACAAACTCATGGTATGTACGCTTCTATAGACACAAAAAAAATGTGTTGCAGTGAGAGCGGCAATCATTCATGTATCAGAGTGTGCGCTTAGCAGACTGGCTGAAGCGCTTTCGTAGATTAAACGGGTCGTTTCAATTAGAATACAAATCAGTTAACACAAGGAAAAATCTAAATCGAGACAGTCCCCATACATTGACAATTCTTATGATATTGTGCTGAAGGCTAGCGTCTTCGTTCTTGTTATTAGCAGTTTAGAACAGGATATCTAATGCCTCTTCCATTAGGTATGTTATACACAGTACCAGGAATAAAAGAGTTTGTTTAAAATGCCTTACATAACGTTCTTCCAATAGTGATACATGACGTACTTGCAATAGAAATTCAGTAATAAAAGTGTTAAACTCCATTTAATAAAGAAAGCGAAAATTTATCACTTATTAATTACAAAGTAACATTATGATTCAACAAGAATGATTTAATACCTAATAATTTTAACAGTTCCTATTTGGAACGTTAGATAGACGAGTGTTATTTTTGTGTTATTGTAGGGCACCATTTCATGTTTGAACATTATTCACTGTTCCAACATCATGGATAACGCTATCAGAATAATTCATTTTCTTGTGATCTATATGTGGTATATATGACTAGTGGAACAATATCACTAAGCAATTTTAAATGACCATAAATATAATAAATAAAGGGTTGCAATATATTTTGAACAAGTTGGGTAGCCTTGGTGTAGGCGTAGTCTCTTCCAGTTGTATAGTTTGCAGGTGGCACTTTGTGAATTGTATAACCATGAATAAAATTAATTTTATCTGCGTGGGATATCTTTGAAGTCGATTAAATCGGGCTTCGTAAATAAGCTTGCCTTATGAAATATTTGACTTTATGAAATCTGTTATGTTTACTCAAATTTTAGTTCAGACAATAGAATAATTGTAGGCTACTGACTACATTGAGTGACCATAAACAGTTTTTTTCTGCAATCGAGTTATCATTCTTCTTTGGGTTGCCTTGTCTATTAAATTTTTTATCAAAACAAAATGTCGCAATATGATTGTGTCAACTGCAGATTTGAGAATTGTTTGAAAAGTACTCGAAAATACAATATTGTGTTGCTTTTTAAACAATTAAAACTAGAACAATTTAAATATATATATTATTAATTATGTATGTGTATGCATATTTTGTAATAAAGTAACTGTCAAAATTGCAAGAATAACTTGGGATCTAATCTCACTTGGCACAATTAATAGTTGTTATTGTTTTATTTATAGCCTAGGCAGTGCCCGCTGTCGGGTCATGTCCATATTTTATGTAAATAATATTGAAGTACTGACGTGAGTCAGACTTCTTAATAAGTTAGTGTATGAATTGTTTCATACGGTAGTGTAATTACGTTAAACGGCATCAGAATGTAGAACATTGGTGACTATGTGTATTTAATGACGAATAAATAATTTAACGGTTAGGTCACTTATCCGTGAAGTGTAATTACAAAAGTACAAAGATAGCAAAAGTGGGAAACTTACTAATGACTAGCAAATGATACCCTGAAACCGAATAAAAATTATACATATACGTATTTCTAATACTTTTTTTATAAACGCAAGACAAATATTGTGTATACAATTTCTTTTATTATAAACTGTGCTGTGGAATGACTACTCATTAGTGTTACTATATTGGAATATCAACAGTTGATACAAGAAAAATAGCAGTGTAAAATGGATTTTGCACATGAAATATTAGTTAATAATTGTCAGTCATTGAAAAATTTTACTTTATATGTTAATGTCCGAGTATGTAAGAACAACTTTTTTTATAGTGCAAGGTTGGATGAGCCAGATTGATAAATTATTGTGATTTTTGTGTGAAAATATTTCTTATATTTGGAGTCGTGTTAGTAGCTAATTATCGGTACCTAGTTAACAGTCAGTTATTTAATAATTTCTGAACATATTTATTAATATTTTGTGGCTTTTTCAAATTAGGTCGGTTGTTTTTTATGCAGGTTAGTGGAATTTCAATGCGATGAGCTTATTATTTGCATACTGCATTCCTTTTACCTGTTGGACTTTTAGAGAATGGCAATGGTATTTGTAATATTATCTGCTCCTGTTCGTCCCACCATATATACAGCTTCAGTGGAATGAAGAGGATAGAATAATATATAGAAACTTCATAACAATAGTAAAAGTTAATTTCTCCAGTAAACAATATTGAGTGCAGGAAGGAATTATAAAATTTTGAGATCATTAAATTTTTATCTTGATAATAGTTGTCTTAAATTGTCAAAGATTAATTATTTACTAATATTTAATCTTAGACAATTTAAGACTATAAAATAACTATACACTTGTATAGTTAGGTATTTAAAAAATTATAGTTACTTCATAAAAAAATATTAAATTATTTTTGGTTGTTCATACCAGAAGTTAGTATTATTATTTGTCTTAATATAAATACTATTGCAATTTAAAAAATTCTCTCAAAGGCCCAACTTTGTTGAAAGTAGAGAATTGTTATGTTAAACTGCAACATGTTTTATTTCATTTTCGTATAGAATGATAAAGTATTTCTCTTATATAATTGTACTTTATATCTGGATCTCAAATTATAATTTGAACTCCAAGGGATCAGAAAGAAACTGAAATACAACCTTAATCAGGAAAGGATCGAGAAGTAAAAGAGAGAACGGTGTAGTTAACATCGTATGAATCACATCATCTTAGGCGAAAGCGTGTAACAAACTAAAAAAATTTTGGCCCAGTGCCGTGATCACTGCCTAGTGTACTTTGATCCATTCAGTCTTGTAACTATCCTGTTTATACTATTACTTTTGCCTGAATATAGCAACCATTAGCATCACTTTATCTGGGACAGGGACTGAGGCTTATTCTAGTTTTAGCCGGGATATCACATAAAAAATGAATCCTTAAGTCCCGGTCAACTAACTATTTAAGAAGCTGATTGGTTGTAACTAAGAATATAAAGTGCTCGATTCTTGCTCAGTTCTTCGATGAGTTTTAATACGAATTGGATATTTGCTTATGTCTCCGCTTGGAAGACAAGGAAATTTTCACATAATGTAGTTGCAACGCGATATAATATACTCTTGGATTTACCATTAAACAATATATGGCTAGTGTCGCGTGTTTTTATCGTGTAATTCTTATATTCTTATATGATTTGGTTCTTGTTCCGCTCTGCGTCTCTCGAAGATTCATGTTAAATTAACACACCCATTCACTATATTGTCCGATCGTTATAGAACATTTTCCTTCATCTGTCAAAGCGATAACATCATCTAAGAAATTTTCGTGCAATTTTATAACAGTACTTTCACTAGAGTTGACCTGTTAATCGCAATTCGATTTTATCCCTTGCTCTTCTAGTTAACTAATATTATTTTGAGATCCAGATTTATTTGATTATGAATCGTGTTGTTTATGTCACTCACATCACAAGAGTTGCATCAGTTATGAAGATTGAGGCATAAGAATAACTAGTATAAAAAATAATAAAGACACATGAAAGCACCTTGTCCTCGCAGCCGGCAGCGGCTCACTGTCGCCTGTCAGACTATGGGGGCCGGCAGAGCCTATTCAATATTTTATAAGAATAAGCGCTTGCTGACACGCGATGTAAGTTCGGACTTGTTGGTTAAACCAATGCCAGTGAGAAGGCTATTATCGTGACATTTGCCGATAGATTTTAATTTACATATACGTATTATAGTTGTTCTTTGGTTGAGGCTCCAATCTTTTGAATTAACCCAAATATCGACTATTAAACGATATACAGAATTTCCTTCTACACATATGATAACGCTTTGTATAATTAGCCGCATTAGAAAAATTCCTTAAAAATTTTTTCGAAGCATGAATATTTTGGCACTATAAAATGATATATATATTGATTTTGTTAAGTAATTCAATAAATGAAAAAAATAAGTTTATTTTATTTCCATAAAACCAGTTGATAGGTTGGTAAGTAATTCGTGAACAACGAACGTTCTTGAAGATCAGTATTATACATTTTTCTATACTTTCAACAAACAAGAATTGACTGCTTATAATGTAGCGTTTTGACTTGCAGAAGTTATATGTATGTGATAAATGTATCTGATTAAGATTCACTTTATTTTATTACTGTTGTCACCTAGTTTATCAGTCTTTTGTAAATATTCATGTTAGATTCTTGTATAATATACTTATCTGGTGATTAGTTTGTAAAGTAAGTACACAAAATATAAAAAATGAATTGTTGTCATGATAACTTTCCGTCGCCCGAAATAAATAGACAATTAATGTGGTCCAAACTTTAATTTCTACTACCTTGCTTACTATTTTATGTATACGTATGTTTGCATTTACATAATATGTTCTTCCTTAATATAGTAGAAAATAAAAGCATTGAAATTATATTATTGCTAATTTCTGCCAAATGTGAATTTTCTTATTTATTATAGTATAGGTATACTTATAATCACAATTAACAGTCAAAGGCACACAGTAATTTGTATATAATTATGTATGATTTAAAATTTATATATGACAATGGACCCGGTTCTGTTGACACACATTTCAAATTCAAGTACAACGCATTTCTACTTCTTAATATGTATTGGAAAATGATAGCTGAAAGCTGAACTGCCAAATTACTATTTAGACAAAAATTACAGAAGACATTAACAAATTTTAGAAAGCATGTCGCGAGATGATTCCTAATCGCTCGTTAGGATCAATAGAAATAAATATAAAAGGGCCTAATGATACAAAAGGCAAATTGGTAGCTTAAGTATCAGATATGGAGATTTAAACAATAAACCAATTTTGAAAATATATGTATTCTGGCGGTTTAAAATGCCTTCTCTTTTTTAAAATTGTAAAATTCCCTCAAGCACCCTCGTGATGAAGCGATGGTGACGTTACTAAAATTGGTTTCTATTAATTTCTTTGGCGTAACTGATACCACTAGTCAATGTATTTTTATAGGTCTTCTTGCATGATTGAGATCGGTCTTTGTATCTGTAATAGGTCCCATATTTTTGGTCATAGCATTATGTGCAAAATGAAAATGGCGTGTAAACCTTTTTCCATTCATATCAAGAAAAATGTAACTACTGCGCTTTGATTTATATTTTGTCAGTGTGACAGAATCAAGTTCATTGTTTTTATTATTTTTGAACAAGTCATAATACCTGAATGTTTGCCTTATTATTTGAATTATATATTTCCGCATAAATAATCATATTTATGCTAATAACGAAACTGCTAGAAATCAGTTTACACTAGCCAAATATGTTTACCTATTTTTTTTGCAATCTAATCTTAACTTCTATAATATACCTTTAAAGCTGTTATCTTGTTTTCCATCTTCTACAAATAAAAAAGATCCCGAAAATACATATCAGAGCTAATATGTATCCGAAGAAACTTTGATCTCTGACTAATATTATTATGTATAACTTAACGAATTAGATAACACCAAATCAGATTCCTTCTATTCCACCCAGAGGGGTAGTAGGATTTCTTTTTTACACTTCTATGTTCACGATATTTTGGTAATTACTCTAAATAGAAATGTATTGTTGACATCATTTTCATGGCTGCAAAGCATTGAAGTAATTTATATTATTTCATATATATATATATTATTGATTTGTGAATGTGATATGTTACGCCATAATCTAGCGTGGATTTCATAAATATTTAATTAAATTTCCTTCATAATCGCATATTTAACATCCGATAACAGTACTTGTATATCCCCACTGGGTGGGATAGTCTATTGTGATATAAGGAATCAGCGAACATAAGTCATTGTATAATTTTTCAATGATGGTCATAAAATACTTATTTATTTTTAAACTTAACACGACAATTCACGAATGAGCGTGCAGTTTTTGCGAGGCAAATTATTACATACGTTGGATGAACTTGACAGAGTATATTATTGTAAATATATAACGTTTTTATGTAATAATTTTATTTTGAATCTGCCATCAAATCATCCACGTATATAATAGAATAGAGCTGTCAATTAGATTTATACGATCCTTATATTCCTTGAAATAACTTCCCCGTTATTGAAATACGAAGTCTAGAAGTTCTAGGTGAAAAAGTAGACTGTAATGATGACTATTTTTTATCTGTCTAGGTGGATGACCATCATAAACTAATTTATACACAGATTAAAATTAAAATAGATTTACCTATTGGCAAGTTGTGTAAAATAAATAAGCTTACTATAATGCTATTATTATGATGTCACTAGTTAAGTAAGCAATATAAATATAAGATATGAAAGTAACCTATGTTTTATTTATTTCCTTACATGTGGCTTACACACCAGCTACTTTAACATCCTTTAACAATAATGTTTTATTTTGATACAATTTTTGTTTTGCCATATATTTTGTTCCATTTTAAGTCATAATAATTTTGAATGTAATACTAAATTTACAGGCCATTATAAGTAAGTATACGAGCATTAAATTTTCTTGCAATATAAATGAATAACTACTTAATTTAATTTGGGGCGTGGTAGATACATTTATATTATAATTAATCTATGTAGGTGTACAATAACATTACACACACAACCATTAATTATACATTATATCTATGGTCTTAAAAAATAAAAATTCTCTACAGTAAATACTTATATGAACTAACCAGTCAATCTCATTATAATAAAATAAATTTTCGATAAGCTATTTAATTAAATAAAGAAATAAATACACAACAAATATAACATTAAAGTAAGATTATGCATGAATGACATAAGCCCTAAACATCAAACATTGGTATCAACAACTTCAGTCTTCAGTTTGGAGGCCAAGGCCCGTCTTAGTTGCATGGCGTCTGGTGTGGACGGCGGCGGCGGGTTGCCTGCCAAAGCGGCCTGTGCCACTCTAGCTGACCGAGGCCTCAGTATCTTCGTGAAGGAACCTTCGCCGCCTGAAAGAAAGAAAAGGAAAAGGAAAGGGTAGGTATCACCGCCTTACTTTTTCGACCATGAAGCAATTCATTCTTTCGGTATATAAATATTTATGAAATTTGAGTATTCGGCTGTTAGTTATGTGCTCCTAGTAATTTATTAAATATGATAGGAGATTTATCTTTAACGGAACGAGATCATGAACACTGCATTGAGGTGAGTAAGAGTGGAATATTCTATTCATACCTCCAGCTTCAGCGTCGTTCTCAGCAGCACCTAACCGTTTCTCGCGCACCTGCTTCTTCAGAGCTAATAATTTATCACGTTGTTGTTTCAAATACTCTTGTCGTGCGCGGACTTCCTCTTCGCTGACCTAAAAAGCATAAAATGTTACGCATTTTCATAAGAATTTACTTTGGATTTTATTTGAAAAATACTGCCTAATAAAATTGACACCAACATTTTTCAGACGATGACACTATAAAGTTGTCTGTAAAATGATAACCCTCGTTAAAATACATTGAAGCCAATTTTGGAAAATAAATGACGAACGGACCTCTACTTTCTTAACTTGTGGTTTTGGTGCTTCTACTGTGGTGTGTGCTTCAGTTGGCGAGGCAGATGAAGCCTTGAAAGAAGAAGCGTTCTTAGTTTCATTCTTTTCGTCCTTTTTTTCAAAACTATGCAGTTTAGACAGAAGAGTCTGTTTTTCTGCTACTACTTCTTCTGGAGGAACATTGACCACATCTTCTTTGTTTTCAACTTCTTCTAATTGTAATCTGAAAGGAAATATAATATATTTTTACTTAACATTAATGCTCTCTTAAATTATCTCCTCGAAATGATTTCTTAAGAAATTAAGTCTCGTCTGGGCGTTCCAAGAGTAACCCTCAAGACCCTCATCTTGAACATTTCACTGACTGCATAATTTGAGAAGTGCTATTTTCACTTGCTGAATATTTTCTCAACCCTTCCTAAGGCTTGGAACTTGTAAGTTCTTATTGACTTCAGCTATAATTATTAATATATAATATAACATCCCCGTACATAGGGTTAAAGGTAGCTTTTATTTGTGGTCTTCTGTAGAATTGTATTGGAAGTATTAAGCCATATTCGTTATTCTAAACTTTTGGCTGACGTCTCTGATGGATCATCTATAAAATAATGTCATTTTTTTGAAAGTCTTACTTCTTTATTTCAGTCATAACGTCGTCGTTATCAGGCCACTCATCAGTCTCATCACTGCGCGACGAATCATTGTCTAGTTCCGATGAATACAAATTTGGCATCACACCATAACGTCTTTCTATCAACTCTAGTGCCTGAAAGTTTATAATTTTTAATTAGAAGGCTGTGAGCTGTGAGAGAGGAATTTCTATCCACTATCTTCAAAATATAAATTTAGCACAAGGTAAATTTTCTATATAAGCAATCCATTACCCAACATGAGATGGTACTCATTACAATTACAACTGTCCAATCACAGATTCGATTCGAGATGTTTCATCCCGTCTTGCTATGACGCACGCACAGATATAAAAGCTTCCCACATAAGCTGTTTATTTACATCTCAATGTTTTCGGAACCTTTTCCTGGTCTCAACTTTAGGACCCACATTTATGAAAGCATTGACATATGCTTCTAGGTTGAGATCTTTTCTGTTTAAACAGATGTGTTCGTTATTATTTAAGTAGATAAGTACCTACTTCCTAGATACTTTATAGCAAATTATTACCTGTAATTGCAGCTCAACATTCTTATGAGTCATCATTTTAACAAACATCTCATAGTCATTCGCTGCCCATATTTGTTCGAAAAGACGACGGTGGAAATGTGCTGGCAGCCCAGCAAGGTCTCGAGCCGACAGCCTGCAAGCTGCCTCGAATTGGTCTGCTGTGATGCCAATGTCATCCATGAAAGATCCTAACATCACATCCACCTGCGAAATCGTCATAGTATAGAACTTTAGATGCCCAATTGCGCTCAAACCTAATAGTGCAATAATTTTTTTCTGTTATTTTGAGATTTCAATAAATCTCGTAAGATATTTAAAGTAGGTACAATCAAGCATTCAAGCATTTCATAACGTACTTGAAATTTATTCTCAATTTTAATTTCACTTAAGTACAGGCTATCTTACAATCTATAGAATATTAGCTAAAGATTGATATACGTTTATTTTGTGTCTGCATCGTTTAGAATTAATGTATGAAACCTTTTTTATTAGGTAGGTAGGTAAGGTAGATATGTATATTATAATTTATGCACATAGTTTCTCAATCTTACCAAATTACGATATTCATCATGAATTTTTTTATACTCTGGCCTGTCCAGCACTTCACCATTTTCAGTGGGCTCAAAGGCTGAAAATTATAACAGTTAAGGTTAATTTGTACTATCCAAGGAAGGGTTATTATTGATATAAACAAAACGTAACGTTACGCCAAATATTTCATCGTCGAAGAGGGGTTTCGTGTGTGCACAACAGGTCCATGAAAATTAGTTTTATTAACAGGACGACAATTTTGTGAATTTTTAATCATAAAATAAATACTATTTTTTACATGTGCAAACGTCTTTGTTCACAGCCCAACTATATATCGGGCATAGTTTTGCAGTACCTAACGCGCCAATAAGGTCCAAAGCTGTATCTCCCTTTTTTGTTTATAGTAATGAGTTTGATGCTCATAATAAAACTATCAAAACAAAAAGAGTACCTATTTAACTTCTATGTCAATTTAGCTATCACTCCATAGTTACGACAATCAATATTTGTATACAAGGACGAGCGTGAAATCGATTAATGCAGTAGTTATTAAAATATACTTACGCAGAGATTTCTCCTCAATGAAAGTTTGTAACGGGACATTCCAAACTGGACCATGAAGAAACCCTACCAGAGAATCGAACACCCAAGCGTTGCTATCTAAACTGTCCATGAGTGGACTGTAATGCTGCTCTACCATAAGCCCTAAATAAGAATCACGAAAACTTTTCGACTGATTTAACTAGGTAGGACGTTGTTATTGCTACCGATTAGAGTCAGTAAACTGCTTTGTTGACGTCTATTTGTATTTTTCCGTTGACATGGTTACGTTGATTTAATGCTCAGTGGCTCTCGCTCAGTGCAATGCAATTGAGTGCAAGACTCATTGGGTGGCATTAATCAAAGCGTCAGATTCAAGTCGGATATAAATGAAACAAATACAGTGGTATAAAAAATTGATTCGGTTTATATTGGCCCAGTATATTTGGAACCGCTCGGTGGAAAGAAAGGTACTTAGCTAAATGTAATTTCTACTTAATTATGTTTTCTAATGGGTGATCATTATAGTAAAGAAAGCTGCAGCCTCGATCATGATTTAATTATTATTAATTAACATGATTCATTATCCTGTCAAGCTGTGCCTACTATCCAGACTCAATTAAATATAAATTTTGTCGAGGGATAATTCTCCCGGGAGTGAATCGCGGCTCATTTAATTATTTCCGTGCAACTCAGTTTAGATTCAATTCAGATCTAAAACTTAATCCTATTGATAGATAAAGAAATTAAAACATTAATATGTGGTTCAACCAAGCAAAAAAATATTTTTTTTAAATTTATAGATATTACAGAATTTTTAATTTTTCAACAACGATGTCTTTGGGCATTGAATGACGTGAAACCTTGGTAGTGGTCGATATTTTTCTATCGATATGTGAATACTGGTGCCGTTATTGCACACATGTGTTTATATTCTCACTATTTGACCTAAATATACTGGAACATAGTGTCGAGTAGGATATACAAGAGGGAGTATATTTGTCCCGGACATGATGGCAAAATGCAAGAGCTCAAAATTATAAAATGTACTTTACATTTCTTGTCGCGATAGGCGATAGCCCTGTTACTTACTCTCCCTAAGTATACTATAGAGTGAGAGAGACGGTCAGATTGATCGAGGCAGAAGACTTATCTTGATATAGGGCCAGGATTATTCCCGGAGCATTTCGACCCAATGGGATTTTTTGTACTAACCTAATCCTAGGATTAGGTTAGCACTAGTGTCTGCTGTCCTGTAATACCTCCAAGGTGAACTTACCAAGTACGCTCGGAGTCAATGGAGAACTAGCTCTCCTGTACGATTTTTATATGCATTTCATTAATTGCACGATTGTTATATCGTCACTTTAGATAAGATAAGATAAGATAAAAGGTCATTCAGAGTTGATTAGTGAAATACGTGAGAATTTAGTGTTCCATTTCCATTCATTAATTTCTATATTCCTATATTTCATATATTCATTTATTTAACATCGTCATATAATTATATTCTCACTTTTGTATCATTTCATCTTCATCATTAAAGTTGTTAAAAACTCCACGGGGCAAAGCGATACGTTAGACCGGTATGCCGGAGCCGTAAATATAGAAATACCTACATAAGACATTAGAGAAAATTCAGCAAAAAAAAAATTATAGAAGTTTTTGGCACGTAATGGCGGGGTCGGTTAGGTGCTGTATATTTTATTTCATATATTGTGTTGTAGTGACATTTTTGTTATGACATTGGTGTAGTTTTAAGCCAAAACGATCGTTATATCGTACAATATATGAAATACATCATTCAGCGTTTATTAGTGACTACGTGAGATTATTCAGCATTTAATTTCCATTCATTCATTTATAGGGTAAGTTACTTTATTTATCATCATCGTATCAATCCATTCTCATTTTGGGTATTATTTCAGCATAATCATTAACACAACATTCTATTTTTGTATCACTTTATCGTAATCACTAACATTACATTCCATTTTCAAAAACTTATCTCGTACGTCATTAATAAAATTACCAAAAACTCCTTGGGGTAAAGGGATATATTACACCAGTATCTCGGAGCCAGATACAAAAAATAATCACATAAAATATGACTGTGTGGGCTTTTGTTCCCTTTGCCTTCCCTACGAAAGGGTGAATAAAACAACAGCATCAAAGGAATTTTTCCTTTCCATTTATTTCTAAGTAAGGTAAGTTCATTTATTTCAAAACACTGTGTCATTTGATTCTTATTATTTTTATAATTTCATTGCATTTTCAAACAATTTTCTCGTAAGTCATTAACAAAATGGTGGGGCCAACCATTAGTCGCTAAAAGTCCATGCGAAAAATGTACGCTATGGATGTATGTTAAGCTGGTATCCTGGAGAAATAAATAAAGGAAAAATCTACGGAAGGTATGGCTATATGAGTGAGTTTCCTTTGCTTTTCCTTACATATGGAGAAATTTAAAAACAACAAAACAAAAAAAATCAATGACAGATTTACGGGTGCACGGGTTCTTCGTTCTTATCTCTAATCTGTGCATTGATTTCTATGTATGAAAGATTAGAAAATAATATTTGATTTTTTTTTATTTTTAACCAATTTCAATCTTTTCTTTCACTGAAATAATGTTATAAAATGAGTGCATCTGAAAAAATATTAGATTACGATAATGTTAACGGCGTAACTCTATCCCTAAAGATTAATATGCGGGATGGAACGCCGCATTCCAGAGTATTTACTGTATCATACAAAACTAAAGAAAATAAATCTCACTGGCCGAAATTTTCACTATTTTTGGGTGTAATTTTTAATATCATAGCTTTGATCTATGTAAAAATCAGTTTGACTGCGTTTATGATAATTATAATTGTATCATCCTTTCTGCTATTTTTCTGGATCACGCACAGTGTTCAGTCTGGTGAGTTAAGTTAATAAATGAGAATTTATATCAGTGTTAATGTTCAAAGGAAATTTAAAAAGTTGTTTAAGATTATATTTTACTATTATTTGGTTAGGTTTCATTATATTTTTTTAATATATTGCAGAAAGTGTGTCAGTCATTCCTTCTGTTGGTATACAGAGCACAGTAAAATACGTTTATGGTAGAGAAGATAATTTTATACCATGGCCTTATGTTGATGATGTCATTATAAATGAAGTCATAAAATTGGTAAGTTCTATGTAAAATCACATAAAATATATTAACAAGTCTCTTCATATTTTATTAGTAATTATAACTTCTATGTAACATCAAACAAAATGAATTCAAAAACAAAAGGGGGCTGACCTATTAGGTAACATATTTTGACAATTGATAGCTGCTAAAAATTTTGCTAATCATGGAGATATTCAGTATAGTAAAAAAGAGATATTCCGTGTAGTACAAATGATTCTATGGTCATCACATTAGCTGTAAAATAGGTAGCACTAGGCTTTAATAATCTATCAAAGGATTGTTATTCTTATAAGGTGTTGAATATTGACATATAAACATCAAAAAAATGTCAAAATGTAATGTTTAGTTTAATCCAAAGATAGATTTTTAGCATTTGTACTAAAATGCTTCCAATCATCCTTTGGAAAATAAAACCACTTACAAGAACAATTACAATAAGACACATACACTTACAATAAGATTATTATTGTTAGTGTGTGTGTCTGATATGTGAATGCCATTGGGCTGGTAAGGTGAAATATAATTTTTAGCTTAAATTACTTAATAGTAACACTTTTTAGTGACTATGTTATATCAAATAATAAATTGATGATTAAATATTGGTATTTCAGAATAGAGTCCTATACTATTTAACAGTATTGGTGAAAAATGTCCATCAAGATAATGAGCCAATGAAACTGGTGCCATTATTCAAGGTACAGTGAAGTTTTTAAATGCATTAAATAAAATAGTACATATTTTTACAAACATATTATATATTGTTTTTAAGAACATGCTGTTATTGAAATATTCTCAGCACCATTTATTCTATGCAATAAATCAATATTATCATTAATAGACACTTTCCATTTACTTACATACATCACCATATTTGCATTGTAGGTTCTTAGTTTTAAATCAAATAAATTTTAGTCTATTAAATATAAATAATATCACTTTGTATTTTGCAGTACACCAAGCCGCGGCTGATAATGTTAGAAACTATTTACACAGAGTTGCAGGCTTTGCTGACAGAAGCCCACACTCAGGACCCATATAATGAAGCTGGAGATATGGGTTAAAATTATGAGCAGAATGTAACAACGGTTTAACTAATACTCAGGGCAAGATTCACTGTCAAAAGTTGTGAATGCAGTTGGAAACAAAAGTAGGTTGATTAAAAATTTTGGTTTTGCTTGTGATTCCAATAAATTTTACCCTGCATACTGTATTATAATATATCCAAATAGTGGAATTATGTACAGAAAATTAAGCTTACTTTTAATTGGCATGCAACTATAAATTGTTATTAGTTTTGTGAAAATAGAGTTTAATGTTATCTAACAGCAGGCAGGTGCACCAACTAAGTATGGGAGATGTGTGTGGAACTTAAAGGTATACTATAAGTACCCTCTTGTTGAAATGGATACTAATCTGTCTGTAATTAGTCTTTCATAAATTTAAGTCAAAAATAGGTCTGCGGTCCATGTCTCGCTACCAGATGCTAATGGACAAAGATTTTCGCGGGAATATGGCGAATTGTTTTGTTTCGTACCTCCGTCAGCAAATTTAAGTATTGCTAGCCTTGTATTATTATGGTAATGTGGCCCATTGGTAATTATTATTCATTCGATTTTAATACGAAAAGGATACAATGATTAAGAAATGTCAAGGTACTCATAACTTGACGGCAGTTTCCACACATCCATATATTTAAGACTTATTTTATGTGCTTTTTGCTCGGATAGTAATGATAGAGCGGCATATGAAATGGAGGCCAAGTCGTTAATCTGTGTATGCTTGGAAAAAATTTAGTAATAGACATACGAATATTAGAAAGAAATACGAATATTAGAAAACTTTCTAAAAGTGGAAACAATATCCTGGGCGAGACGGTGTGAATGTGAGTCTAGACGTTTGAACGTTTGGACTGGGAGGAGAAGTGTATTTTTTATAAAAAAAATCTTTTTGGCTTGGTATCTAAGACTTTTGAGCCACCATATATTCATTTATTAATGTCCATTTTTATTTTTTGAATACGCTAAAGCTTACACGGCCACACCACAGCATTGCCTCGGGGAGTTATGACGACAGACTTACGGGACTTGTAAATTGAAATGTATTCTTAATGATAACGACAACGATAGGTTTCAGTTATGATAAAAAAATGAATTGATCTTACAAATGAATGAACGAAAATGGAACACTGAAAGTCTAACCGAAAGTTATCAAACTGTAATGCTTTTTCTATTCTTTATATTGAAAGATGCAGCGATCCTATTTGACACGAGACTACACCATTATCACATCACACAATACACTTCGACACGAGATACGTAGTAAAATATACAGCACCACCAGAAACTGGAAATGTGTGTTGTACCATAGTTTATCATGTATGGTTTTCTTTGGTATGGCGTGTACCAGAGTGAGACAAGTGATTTTCGAACCAGAAAATGTGTCTTAGAGTATATGTATGAAAAACTTGTGTATCGTAATCTTAGCTTATTTAGTAGTATTTAAGTGTCTTACAGGATCTCCTTGAATAATTGAAGCTACTGGGGTTGTATTGAACTCTTAATTACTTTAAATGAAAAATTTTATTTTGCTTCATCATAAACTCCTAATCCTAATGATAAAATTCATTTAAAAATATTATTTCTGGTCCTAAATTGAATAAATATAAGAGTTATACAGCCCTTGTTTATTTAGTGTAATGTTTAGTTAGCAAATGGATATTTTGTTAAATTTGAACTGGATGTAACTATCTTATTGTAATTTCGACATTCAACAAAATTACCTAGAATATTATATGTAATAATTACTTTAAAAAACCTTTATTATCTTACATAACGTATTTGTTATTTCAATCAAATTTAAATAATTCTCTTGATGAAATCTGTAGTTTTTCACAATTGAAAATGAAAAAAATGATATCTAAATTTAAGAACTGGAAAGTTTAGTTGCAATGCTGTCGAGAAACATTTGTCAATATAATCTTACATCTAAGTTTGTTTTTCCTTTTTGCCCTACTGGCTAAGAATTAGTTACATTGTAGATGCAAAGTGATATTTCATAAAGGAACTGATCACGAAATGGGATGTGTCAAGGCTGGATCTGCAAGATTTCTTTTTTACGCTCTAAAAAGGATAAACGAAAAATATCATTGTGAAATTATGTAGCGGACATGGCAAAGTTAGATTAGTTTCTTAAATTACAAAATGGTTGGTTTTTCAATACACCAAGATTTAAGTATTTTTATGATACGTATATTATTAACATGGAAATGAAATATTGTTTTTTTTATCAATGTTTGTATATCCGTTAATATCAATCTTTTTTCAAAATATTTAAAAAAAAATTATTCCAAATAAAAAATCGTGTTTGATTTATCGTAAGAGCCTCGCTAAAGGTAAAGTCCAAGACTTTTCCTAATATGTATACCTGTAAATATTCTAATAACTTCTTTAGTACTAATTTGATAGAGGTAAACTGCTTTTGGAAAATGCACAGAGAAAGCGTGAAACTTTTTGTGAGTAAAATATATATTATACTCACTATAGTATTAATAAGTACTCACTATAGTAGTAATTTGTGTTTATAACTCAATCAAAATACTTCATTTCAGATCAATAAGTTGTGCAATAAGACAATTCACTGTAGTTTGCCGGAGTGTAGTTTATACTACACACTTGTGTGTGTGACATCAGGGACGTTTATTAATGAAATACCCATTCGTCAATAAATAATAAATAAAATATATATTTAATTTAATGAAATATAGGTGTGAAAAAAACCCCGCTTAATTTGACCTTAGTGCTTCGGTACTTCCCTGCGTGAGTTCTGCTTCCAGCCAATGTTAGGTAACGAGGAACCTTTAGTAAGTAGATACAAAACTAAATCGAATATTATATAACGTAGAGCTTAGGAACTCACATTATTTTACTTATTTAAAGTGGAAAGCTGCAGAACATTGGAAACGTAACCATTTTGCCTTCAAGATAATTTGCTTAACTAGTATTACATTGGTTCAACACTTTCATATTAAAGGGGGTTAAAATATCACACACTGAACTGTGGAAACTAATAAATTGATATGGTTAAATAATTAAAATTTCATCCTGTTAATGGTGTTTACTTTGAGCTAGACAATAGATGTGAGTGTGATAAATATTATTATTATCAAAATGTAGGAGTGACGCCGTATCACCACGCCACGCGAGTTTGCCTTAATAAAATCCTATGGTGCATAGGTCCGTTATTGCACTATGTATAAGTATAAAAAATCGAATGATTTAATATACTAGAATACTAATAATTACGGTAAAGGTTTAAAGAAACTTTAACACTTAAATTATTCAACCGTAACTGTTTATCACTTCATTTGTGAACAGTGTTCCCCTAAACAGTAATATTTGAAAATAGATTTTGGCTACGTGAAATGGCATTGGGCACAAAATAATTGGCGATGCAGCAGCCTCGACTCAACGAACGCACACCGAATGATTCCAATTACCTAATTAGATTGGGGACTATCCACAACGGTGGCGCTCAGCGTTCGCCGTTTTGCAAATTTGAAATGAAATCTTTGCTGTGTTGTAAAAAGTTATACATATGTAGGTACTATAAGTAAAATGTCAAAATAGTAATAATGTTATTTTATACAGTTTAAACATAATTCTTATATATTAAAGCGGAAATCTCCCTAGGAAATTGGTTCTCATAATCGAGAAGTTATTGTGAAAATGGCATAGTGATATTATTTCAAGACACGGTGATATTATTTACATTTAAAACTGGAAAAAAAGAAATCTTGCGTTTATCACACCAAGCAACTACGTATCGAAGCTAGCGTCGTTTATCGAAGAATATAATGATTATATTCTCATCTAATTTGAGTATTAATCTCCTTTCTTCCCCAAATTAAATTTTAGATAGTCTTAGAGAATAGTGTAAAAATGCACCTTATGTTTTAACGTAAATTACTTGGAAGTTATGTCGTATAATAAATGACATCACGCGTTTTGTGATATTTTTAAAACCGTATGTTATAGTAACTCCCTCCACCTATTTCATGAATACTGGCAATATTTTAAAACCATCAATCAATTAAATTAAAAATCTTGACTTATTTCCTATTGTTTCAGTTTCATATCTCGAATTATTGATTACACTGCTGGCCGTCGACGGACACGATTCTCCGTTTCCCCTTTTTACCAGTATCGGACGCCATTGTATCTTATTAATTAAAGTTATTATTATGTATAATAAAATGAAAGTTATGATTCTATTTAAAATTCATTTTGTATTCAAGGCCTACTTCACCATTAAAATATATAGTGACGTCAAATGGTCCCTTATTTCTTCACACTCTCATTATGATGAGTAACGTTACATAACTACGAGTACCAATTATTCTTAATTTAGACAACTCAGATTTTCAACAGAGATTCAGAGATTAACGATTATTTTCTGATTTATGTTTGACGAATGCTATATAAGAAGGCCTATGAGCTTTTTATATGCATCTACCAAAGAAGGATTAATAAATAGTTCTTTGGAAGATGCATATTATTACCTAACCAAAGAATAAAGTGTACTCAACCAAGGTTTGGAAGTACAAGAACCTATGTAATGAAAGAAAATTACCTCATTACTTTCTCGCATTTGATAAACCGTAAGTATATTAATCAAAAAATAAAAACCTACCAGTCAAAAACGTAGTAAAAAATATGCATAATTATACCGTGTACTAATTAGTTTATTAGGTCCTGAAATTTAGTACAGAATATAGTGATTAAAATAGTGTACTAAATGTACAGAATATTTGACACTATATTTTTTTCAGCAAAATGTGGGCAAGTCAATTCCTAATGGAGCTGTGATTGATGGGTGGTAGACTAGATAAAAAAAAATTTTGGTTATAAAATAATTTCAACTTTCAGAATATTTAGGTAACGTTTGTCACATAAGTTCTATGATATAATAATTCTATGATTTTACTTCAATCATTTTGATTCTACGTTAGAAGTGTATTTATATTATTACATGAATCCATTTGTTATATCTTATATTGAAAGATATCAAACAAGGTTCATGGTAAAAATGACGGCACATCGTAAAAGCGCCCTACGAAATCCCTATATTCTATAAATAAAAACCGATTACGCCCTGTTATCCCCGACGAAATTACTAGGCTTCAACTTTAGACGTTTTTATTCCCTTCCAGTCCTCGGGGAAACCGAAAAATATCGCAACAAGGATCCACCGGCCGATCACAGATTAGGCAAATCGGCCGTACTGATTTACATAATAAGGATGCAACCTCTTAAGAACACCGAATATTAGCATTTAGATTGTAAGCGCAGAGCGGACAATCAATCAAATAAAAATTGGCTGCGTTTCGGCCTATTTTAGAGGCTCTTGCATTATTAGCTTGCTTGATATTATCTTATCATTAGGTTGCGTATACTAAAATTTTGCTTATTTTATTGAATTTTCAACGGGATTTTCTGCTGCGTGTCTTAAAATATACATATATAGAATATAGGTATAGTTCATTTGTCAAAAGCTAATAAGTTCTTCATGAGTAATATTCTATCAAATTTATACTAATTAGATGGGATCGCAGATACAGTTTAGAATAATATGGCGTGTGCAAAGAAAACGAAGTTATGTTAACAATTTCATTTTATATAAAAATAAATATATACATATATGCATTAATATAATATTAACACATTTTATATAAATTTTTTTATAAATGTAATTTATATATATATATATATATATATATATATATATATAAAAATTTACTTGAGGAAAAAACTAAATAATAGAATAGAAAAGATCTTTATTGTACATCATCCAATTCAATAAGAGAAACACACAAAAAATCATTTGACTAATTACATTTAAATAAATGCTGGATTACACAATGTAGTCAAACTTTAGATTAGTAAGATATATATTATATCTCACACTGTAACTCAGCTCAAATTTAGCATAATTAAAAGCGTGTTATATACTGAAATCTGAGAAATAGACATAAAAGGTAGGTAGGTAAATTTCAGAACACATATCAAGATAATTAGGAAGCGATAAAATAAAACAATGGTATTAAGGTAAATGTGAATATGGAATAGTATAACTCTAGCTACAAATTGAAGTTTACATAAATAACGGGATAAAACCATAAATAAATACTCAAAGGGTATTTCCTCACGACAGGATTCGAAATGAGTGATTTCGCATTAAATCTTATTGGCGTCGCATAAAAAGTAATTGTTTTTGATTTTTTTAAATATAGTATTATATTATTGGAATACTTGATGTTTTGGAATTAGTCTACTATGAATTTTGAAAATTTGATTTTCAACTCAATTTTGGTTGTAAGGTTGAACCGTCATATTTTTGATGTGCGTATGCTGGTATCAATGCGGTATCATTAGTTTTGAATAGTGTAATGCGAAAATAGTTTTAGAGTCTCAGATGACAAAATTAAGTAGATATCTAGCCGGGGACACCAATATCAGAAATCATATGTAAGGTGGCGTTTGACACGACTTTGAGTTTCTAATAGTTGCGAGGGAGTTATAAAGTATTCAGCAGTTGGCAAGTTTATTGAATACTAAGATTATTTTACCTGTTAAAATTTTAATTAATACTACTATATTTATTTAGGAAGCATTGCATGATAATAGCTTTCTTAGGGACCTCTGAACAATACATGAACGTGAACTACGCGCACCTGTGTTACAAGCGAGAAGAGCTACTGTCTACAATAATTGAAATAGAATCTAGGCTTAGCAAATGTGGAATTTTGGAATATGCATTCGTATAATAACGAGATAGGTTGTTAAATATAAAGATATTTCGGTTCTAAAGCCGTCGCCAATCCAGTTGACTATCAAAATTTGCTAAATAGCCTATATTGCAAGAACATTTGGCAAGCCCGCCAAATATCCAGAATTCATACCGATCGAGTGGTCAACCTACTAATGTTTTAAACGTAAACCACACATTATTTAAATTATCACTTTGTCTACAACATGCAAAATGTAAGTACCTGGAATATATAAAAATTCAAAATTAATGTTTGGTTACGTGACTGATAGACGTACGAACTTAAATTACGCGGTTTTTTAGTTCACAAAATTACCCAGCTTGACGTTGGTGATATACGTGAAGTTTGATTACACCGTTTCGCGATATCGTCGAAGAGAAATCTTAGTGTATAGAATTATATCATATCATATTTAAAAAACCATTAAAAGGCTTACAACTCCCGGCGATGACTGACACATAAGCTAAGGCTGACTATATGAATAATTTCAATCATGTTGGAACGCCAACGAACTTATTCTGCGATTTTAAAGCTAACATATACTTAGGGTGACCATAGTGGAAAATATGGCGAAGCCACTAACTAGTTCACGTAATGCTTGTGACTATTATACTCTTTTTAAAAAGGTAAAAAAAAGGAAAACTTGTCATGTAAAAAATAAAATATAATAATAGGTAAAGCGAAAAGAAATCGCCGTTATTTTACAGCGCGCTTTGAAATCACTTGAATTTTATAAAAGAGGCATTGAAAAGTTGCCCAAACTCTGGAATGACATTGTAAATAATGATGGACAATATTTATTAAATTAAAATATTTGTAATTTTTCATTAAAAAAATTAAATAAAGAATGATGAAAAAAGGCGATTTCTTTTCACTTTACCTAATATATAGAATCGCATTCAAAATAGTATAATTAGAAAATTGTGGTTGAAGTGTTGAAAGATACCCGCAAAGATAGTAAGATAAGTGTAAAGTCGAGTGTTTCATAGCATTTTTGAGAAAAATATCGGTTTGGATAAGGCTTATTGTTCGTTACGGTACAGTGAATTTGATTCAAGTTGTCAACTGTAAGATATCTTTCTATCGATGCGTCTACGCATCGATAGAAAGATAGACATGGATGTCAACGCAACATCACGCCTTTAATCTATGATAGGTAAATTTACGAACGGTGGATATGATCTTTTTTTATTCAAATATACTTATTGTTAAAATAAGTTTACCTTAATTTCTCTTCAAAAAGTAGTGGTTTGCCAATAGAGTATTATAATACTGTACACGATAATACTGTTAATCACATAAAATGTAATGTATACTCCGCTATTCAATGTGTCTAATATTAATGATCAATGATACTTTATTATTTAATTTTTCAATCATCAGCATCATCATCATCACGTCCACTGACTTCCTCCACTGGACATCCACATCTCGTGGCTTCCCGTGACTCGATCGTTGGTACACTGTGGGAGGCCTCCTAACGCTTTGTTTTCCTGCAATAGGCCACCACTCGACGACATACGCCGGCGACCCTAGATTTCTTGCGGTACTCATAAATTATGATGTGATGACGCAGAGAAACTCTGAGCATAGATTTTTCCATTGCCCTTTGCGTGACAGCCTTCTTATATTTGTAGGTCATTATTGGCAACACACACACTTATTGAAGACTTGCGTCTTGAATATAATGACATATTATTTTCTATACCATTTTATATTCTAATATATTTTGTGGGATTGTTATGTCACCATCATCTTCAACCACGATATATACCTATTCTACGTAATTTGCAAAATAGGTATCGTCAATGACAAATGTGATTCTAATTACTTAACCTCTTAAGCCGTACAATAGATACGCAATAAATTTTAATTGTTTCGAGGTTCCAAGATATATCCTGGCTCAAATCTGACGTCAAGATTATCATCCGAATAGCCAAATTAATTATAATATAATTAAGATGAAAATCGTAAATTCAAAGACTAATGCTTGAATCTATGTGTCTACTAAGATTGCAGTAAGTATTGCAAATCTTGGTAGATATTTACATTCTTTTTCTATATCCTATACTTTGTGGGGACTATGTTACGAATATAGTAAATCACATAATGCTTACCTTTCCGAATTAAAAAATTGCTGTAACAGTGAAGCAAATTATCCACTTACAATTATATTTGGAAAATTAAAAAAAGGTAAATTATCTCAGAGGAATTGCATCTCCCCTTTATTTACTGTTGCATAGACTCGTCGAATAGAGTCTGTCATATCTACAATGGCTGCAAAATAAGATAAAACTCTACATATTATTAATACTACAATATATAAAGATACAGATTCAGTTATAAAGTACTAAATTATAAATAGATAAAGATACTTGTATATTACTTGTCGATAGATATAACTTCAAGGGCAGATCTACAAATGTGTTGGCAAGATTCGGACACAGATATTAATGTTTATCATTAAACATGTAAACTTTAGACCTAGAATACTAGTAAGCACTACTTACAAATTCAAACAAATTCTGCGAGGTGCGGAGAACTTGAAACATAGGTCGATTTTTCTAAAATTATAATACATTTTGTACGTGCTGAACGTTAAAGGAGTTTGGGCGCCTCCAAAAAGTCTTATATAAAACAACCATTCCATACCATTGGAGTAATTACAAAATCACGAAAATGAATAATAGTAAATCGCTAACATGATCAATTTAAAAAGAACAGAAGTCTGTTGTGTGATTTCAGAGATGCTATTTCCATCATTATTAAAAGTGTAATATGAAGTGCTATCTTGATATTGCTTTATTTATTACTTAAATTATTTGTTACTTAAATTTATATACCTACCTAAAGTAGTTTCCAAGACAACAATATTATTATGTTCTTAGGATCTATTCAATGCGATTACACATGGGTACAGATAGATTGCTCATTAGAAATTATATTGAAAAATCAGGATTTTATATTTTTTCATTTAGTAGCAAGGCTTGAACTGTTTAGGTATTATTAAATCAATTTTGTTAAGTGATTCTAATAAATAAATAAATTATCAATTTTCGCCTCAAAATATTATCACCATTCTGGAGGAGACCCCGATGTTCAGCGTCGCAAGGGAAATCACCACTGCATTAATTATCTGCTTTTGTGCGCATCTTGTTTATGTTGCATACCTGCGACGAAATGTTGAGAAAATTCTGGAGAAATACCACGAAGAAAAATTCTAGATATTGGAATATTCTTGTTTTGTAACCGAACTTTTCTTTGTGAGTTGGGACTGACTTTCTAATTCAAAATTGATGACAAAGACTGAATGGTTACAAATAAATTAATATCTATTAGATTACTTGTTTTAGAATATCAGCGAGGTAGTGTTATGACCTAAAACTCCTTTAAACTTTTTGTTCCTTAAATGAAGTAAGGATTGTACCCAGCAGTGGTATATATATAGCTGTTGAAGATATTTAAAAATATTACGTTCGATATTTATTGCTCGCTCGCTAGCAGTGCAAATAGTTTCATTTATATAATGCAACCTACATGTATGGTAGGTAATTATTTTAGATAAATCATACTGACATAATTATTTTGCTCTTTATCTTGAGTTGTAGATAATAAACGGGAGGTGCTATAAAAATCTGTATATTGTCTCTATATTCTGTATCTATATTGTCGATTACATAATATCCATTAACTTGCATTACTTCAATTTTTCATGTACCGTATGCCTATAATAATAATATTTCTCTCTCTGACACATATAATCTAACCCAAATTAAGCATCATTAAGAGCTTGTATTATGGATACTAAATAACGGAATAATATAGATAAAAATATCAGAAATATACTGACCACTCGACCAGATGGCCTATACTTTTAAACCTATGTTATACCGACGAGCATACAGAAATTTCGGCTCCATTTTGGTCTTAGGGTCTTTTGATCTTCTTAGGTCAACTAGCTAACCCCAACCCTCAGTTTTATTTAAATCTTATTTTAGATAATTATAGGTGTAAAGATGACTACAACTTTAAAAGTAAAGCAATCAGCGCATATGGAATAAATAATAAATTAGCTTCCAATTTATTCAAAAGCGAATGAAATGACAAACATTAGTATAACGTTAGTTAAACATTAGTAATATCATTAGTATGTATCAAAAATTAGGTAGTATTTTAATTAGGTATTTTGTAGCAACATTATATTTTTTTTCCATAACCTGTCTTTATTTAATCAACTGGATGCATTTCATTTATATATTTTTCTACATTTAAAGACGTTCAAAGACCGTCTGTATTTGTTCGGATTAGGTATTGTTTGACATTAGACACCATTAAATCAATAAACTTAGATATTTGACAATTCTTCAGTTGATGAACGCGATGCGATGTTTTTTAATGCATTCACTTCACCACACTGTAATGTGGGTTTTATAAAAAATCCATTATCAGTCCCACATTATGCACAGATTAAAGATTTGTTGTATTTTATTTTTGTTAAATTTGTTATTCATCTTTCATGCTAAATATTTATAACTATCATAAAAATACTGTATACTATACATTTTGATTATTATAGTCCATATACATTTTAATCTACGAAGTCCCCGTACCTATATTGAGCATAATGGGTATTCTATTGTTTGTGAGCTATCGTCGGGTAAGGGACGAAACCTATTAACAAAAATTATTCAAGCATAACAGGCAATAGTTTTGTAATAAAGTACCTAAATTTGGGTTTAGACAATTTATTATGAATACATATTAAATAATTTTTAAATTTTTCTTTAAATGGTGAATCTTTAACACTAACCTAACTATTTAAGTGTATCATTAATTGTTATTTTAATGTTTATAATTGATTATGTCGAAAAGAATGATATTGTAGAATAAAGAATGACTTTTAATTACTCACATAATAAAATAAAAAAATTAACATTATCCACACATAGACTTCAAAGTATCATTTTAAGCAGATATAATCTTTTTCTTTATGGTTGTGTTTCCTATTTAGGTAGTTGTTTGCAATTTAATGTAGACCTACGATTTGGCGAAAAATTCTGTCTGTCTTCAATTTGGCCTTCTTCTTCTATTCTATTATTATAATTTAATTGCACCATTCCCATGCTTCGCGATGCTGAAGAGATTATCTGAGCCACTGTGACTGAAGGGTGTGGAAGGTCAGGTATCTGGGAAACGCAGAAATCACGAATTATTTTTCTTTATCTCCATCGAATGGTTAATGTCGTCTTCTGTCTGGCAACTTGATTCAGTTGTTTCATTATTTGACTCTTCTAAAGTATCTGATTCCGCTGTAGTATAATCATTCATTTCTCTGTGATAAGATAGCCTCAATTGGGAGTAATCGTCAATGAAGCCCGACATATCTTCATTCAAAGACGCACTTGAAGTTTCGAAAGTTTCGTTATTATCAACACTCATTTTTAAACTTTGAATTATAAATATTTCCTTCGAGAGCGTCTGTAATTTCACACTACTTCACATGATTTGTTATATTCTTAATACATGTGATGACAATCAAAATTGGAATTACCTACCTTCATTTTAGCTTTTTTGCTAACAGTTACATTTAGTGCGATCTGCGAAGTACCTTCACACAAAGTATTAATTCAAATTGAAAACTATCAGCTTAGCTGTTAGAGACCTTACTCCCTTCATAATAATGGCGGCTTTCGTAGTGCAACTGTAGCACTTAAAGTGTCATCGTATATATAATATTAACGTTAACAGTAATAGTAGTATGGCACATAATATAAACAGTTAAGGTGTTCAATTTTGTATATTTCTATGACATTAAGTTTTCACGATTAGTCTTAACGTTTTTTATGACAGTTACCAAAGATTAGATTATTTTCGACAAGATATTAGCAAGAATATGCTTTGTTGTACACTATAAATTTTTAAAAGAATTTATTTGCAATAAAAGTTACATATGAAATTATTATATATTTTTATACCATACTGTTGACCATGAAGACCACACGGTATTTATTTATTATTATTAAGCACTTAATTAAATAATGATAATATAATATTAACATAATTTAAAATCAAATATATTGATTTTTGAATGAATAAGTAAAAATTTCCCGTATTATACTTGATTCAGAAAAAAATAACTGCATATTCCACCATTATGCAGTAGGTATGCAAGATGCGTTTAGTTGAGTTCAATGCAATCTCATTGATTTTAAGTCTACTATATTTTAACTTATATTTTTATTAATGCTTTTATTGTTATTCTTTATAATTATGTTTTTGAAACATGACATGTTTAGTCTACAGTACCATCTTGATGGACCATACCAGACCTGGCGACTGTTGTTGTATCAGGATGGTTTAGTCCTTGGATAATAGAACAGCGTCGTCACGAAGGTTTTGAAATACAAAATGTCCTTAATGATATCATAACTTTCATTATACTTTGATCTAGATGAATTTTGTTACATATACGGTCAACATATTACATCCCTGCAGTTTTGTTGGATTTCGGTAATTGGAGAATCCATCTTCCGACCATAAATAATTTTTACTATGGTGATAGTAAAAAATTGTGACTTTATCTCGATAGATAGCCAAACTGTTACCATATCAACTGTATGAGTCACTAGTCATTTTAAGATGAGATCGAAACAATTTTTTTTTATCTTAAAGATGTTCAAAGAATTTTTAATCTAATCTGTTGACAGCAAATCGTATAAAAGTAAATAACTTTATCAATTTCTACTATTGTAGAACACAGACCGTGGCATCATGAAGTTTTTAATTTTCCTCGCTTTGGTTTCCGTCGCTGTGTCGGCTCCTCAGCCGAAAAAACTGTTCCATGACAACTTTGAGGATTTCCTTGATGTCATTGAAGATAATTCAGGCCATGAGATTGAACACATCATGTCCCACTACTTAGAGTATGAAGAGTTCATGGCAACTATTCAGTTCATGTCCAGTACTAAATTCAAGGGTCTAATTTATGACATGGAATCTCTGCCTGAATTTAAAGCCGTGAGTATGACTTTCGTTATTTTGCAGTTTAGATTTTGCACCTCTTAACAGCTCACCAGCACTCCACGCCACATACAATAATAAGTCGATTGTTTCTGATATTTGTCGTTAACTATGTTGTACGTACCAACCTGTATTGTCAATTATAAAGTATGTTTCCATAGAAAACCTACATTTCATTAAGGCATTGTTCTTAAGACCATAAAAAATAATCTGAATAAATTTCTGAGTTGGTTCGTGTGAGTAAAAAAAAGTTCATTGAGGTTATCGTTGAACATTATTAATACCGAAACTTATCAATCCCAAAATAATATTTCAAAAAATTCAATTAATTCTTTTCCTTTTTTACAGGTTCTTGATTTCTTGGAATCACACAGCATTGATGTCTCGTACTTTATTAATCTTCTGAATGACATGTTGGGTGAGATATCTTGTATTTAAAATAAAACTTTCTAACAGGTTGATTTGAAAGCATTTATGTAATATTACATCATTTGAGTTATAATAATAATAATACATATGTATTTTAAGTACAATTTATTATATTAAGTGAGACTTGAAATTATTTTTTGCAGAGAACGGTGTACCTCGAGGAACTCGCCATAACACGAGTGGCCGTGACTTCAATGCTTTTACAAAGGATGTAATTGCATTGTTCCCAAAAGAAGAACTAGCTGCCCTCTACGAACAGAAGTTAGCTGAAGATGAAGACTTTAAGGCAGCCATTGAAGGAATAAGCAGTGACGAATTTCAGAAGATCTATAACGATCTCTGGCAGAACGAAGTATTCCAAGCTGAAGTAGACGCTTTGGCAGATAATGGAATCGATATTGGTGTACTATTGATGGAATTAGTGGCTATTTTTGGTCAGAACTAAACGTTTAACGTGGACTTAAGACTCAGAAACCTCACGCGGTTTATTGTTAATAAATTACGCATATTAAATGGTGATATTTTGTTTATTAAAACCTTATAACATTTTTATTCATACGCCTCATTTTAAACTTTTAATATTTATTAACGTTATAATCAAACGCATGCAGGGCGCGTTATTAGCTTTCAGATAGCCTGGGTTGCTATGGCCCAAACTCATGTTCGTGTTTTGACTATCGAGGAATTCCCGTGACTTAGCCAGAGATCCTAGGAGCGAATCCCAGTAGTAAGAAGAATATTTGTTTATTTACGAGGCATGGATGTTTGAATATTTATTTAGTATACATCTGATATTTATTTTCATATTACAGCTTGTGTTATGTTTTTATATCTATAGTATTATGTATAATATATCATAACACAAGTTCTAAATGATACATCATTTGGGATAGATAGTAGGTGTGGGTGTGAGAAATATTATTATTATTATTATATGTAGGAAGGCCTCAGGCCTTCCTAAGGCCTAAGCATAGTAGTGGGACTATTATGGGCTGTGGATGATGCAATGCTTCAATGGTGAGGATATGGCTTTCATCAGATAGTTCAACTGGTTTATTGTAGTATGATTATGATATTATTGTCTTGTATATAAACAAGCAACTCAGGTCGGACTTGTCTTTGTCATTCGACTGTTCTTTATTTAAATGTGTATACATTACCATAATCAACTAACTTACTTATGTAAATGTTATCCAAATCAATCAATTCAAAATGTTCGGGTGGATTTTTAACAATATTCTGTTTGCTTAAGAGAAACTTTGTTCTCAATGTTTCTTCAGGTGGTCTCACTATTGTTGTTCTAAAGGAAAATATGCCCCATGTATGTTCCGAGAACTTTGTAGTAGTAATCGAGAGAGAAGAGTTTTCTTGTGGCTGAGATCATCTACTTCAGATCTTGTGGTACGGGTCAATACATTTTCTGCTCCGTTTGGTTGGAAGTAGGGATTTTTCTAAATCCGCCTAGCTAGCTACAACCATATTAACTAAATCTGCCACCATAACAATAAAATTAAACGTGTTGTTGTTTCTGCAGTTGTAGGTCAGATAGCTAGTTCCTCTGTGAACGAGGAATCTAGTTGTAGTTTGCTTCCTTCACCGGCCTATCTTTGATTACCATCAAGTGAGATGAAGACTAAGAGCCTCCCCGTTAAGAATAAAAAAAGAGAGATTACGCATGTTCGAAAACGTATGAGAGCTGGTTTCTGTGTCTGAATAAAAGACCTTTGAGGTACACACTTAAGTTTATTTTAAAGGATTTGGGATAGGAGCTTTAATGGAAAATGAAGAGAATGTTACTGATAAGTTTGAACTATAATTAAAAATTAACTTTTTTTCATATCTTTAAAAAGTTTTGTATGTACGTTATAATTACAAACCGATTCAGATATTTAGTTTCATTCTTATTATATGTTGCCCGCAAACATATATGTAAGGAATGGTATTTTTACTTTATTATTAATAACAATAAGATTATAAATCTTTTGTGAGTATATGTGTAGGTAGTATTGTTTTACTTTTAAAGAGTAAAATTTTAATATCATCTTCTTATCATAATCCAGAAAAATATGTACCTCATAGTAGTCAACGTCCCCATCCTCCTAATAGGAAAGTAGCACTTTATGCGGTATCGAAATGTTTACAATGTTACACAAAATTATTTGTGTAGCGCAAACGTAGCCATTATGAATCTTTATGTTTGTTTTACTAGATGCAAACAACTATTGTATATTTGTTTTGAATATCGGGTATGCTTTGTCAATAATAATTTCTTATTTCTGTTCAAGAGCTCGAGATTCTCGTACGTTTTGCTACGTAAATATTTACTTCATCCATCTTGGTGCAGCCCAACACATTTTTATTGCTTGTTTAGTTATTTCGCAGAAAATGAGAAATGCGCTCGTTGTTTTAGTTTTCTCTTCTATTGGAGTTAGTTCCGGATTTGTTGTACCATCGGGAATCCTAGAGGTGAGTGGCAGCGTCCTTATTCTGTAGAAAAATTATTTCATTTCAATTGTTTGTTCTGTTATGACCCTATCTCTGATTTCAAATTTAATTATATTACTTTTATAAAATATAAGATATGATAAGAACGGAAAGAGAAAGATGGTAATGGTGTGGAGTTTAAAATTACTAATCGTGTTGTTGTTACGCTAATCATCGTTTTCTTTTTGGGTTATTGGCGCAGGCCTTATGGATTCCGCCAGTATTGAGTTATCTGCTGAGACTTTTCTTTTACTGATCACGCTTACTTAAAATGAATCATGACTACACAATCTGAATAATATTATTTTTATTTCATGCCACTAAAACTTTAAAACTGTTGACTTATCCGAAAAGGAAACATACACAGTATATTATAGATTAATCTTATAGGCCTATAGCTACGCTAATCATCTTCACAAAATTTTTATTTGAAAGAATTCATTTAACATATTTTTTGTTGCAGAATTTGGATGAAGCGCATGGCGTATTAACGGATAACACCAGAAAAGAATCTGAAGAAGTTAAAAAGGCTACTTCTCAAGATGACCCTATTGTTCTCTCTAATAATTCCAGCGATAAAGAGCTTACTGATCTTGCGACAAACAAAAATCGCATTAAAGACCAGGAAATTTTGGAACAAAACCCCGGAAAACAGAACAATGTTATAGAAAGGTCATTTATTTATATTAACCAAAAATATAAAACTCCTGTATTGAATCAACTGCATACTTCTGATGATTTACTGAAAGAAAAAATTAGATCTAGCAATAATGCAGAAAAAAAAATTAATAGTAACCCAGAAAAAAATTCAGTAGCTTATGTTAGGCCTAAAAAATACTATTTTACCGAAAAAATACAGGAAAAAGACCTTAGTACATCTTCCTTCTCTAATGTTGCTGAATACAGTCAAGATGCAGGCCCTCTTGGGCTCGAAATAGGAAATATTCAAGATGCCACTGAAGCAAAACCTAAAAAGGTAGATGATTTACCGCGAAATTATATACAGTTATTGAAACCGCCTTTAGTCAGACCTACAAACGACGATGTACGAAAAGAAAAGCTTTTCTTTCCGCATAATAAAAACAATTACCATAAAGATCTTGAGGATAAATTTCAATCTATCGAAGATTTGCTGCCTACAGCTCTAAAGCAAACATTATCTAATAATGTAGAAAATTACATCTTCCCTGGTACCTATGGCCCAAGAAGCACTCCTAGTTTTGACGATTATAAGCAAAAAGACTTTAAAAAAATCACCAATAATAATTTAAAAAAATTACTGAACGATAATAATGAAGTGAGTAAGTTGCTAGCAAGTTATCTAGATACATTTGAAAAAAAAGCCACCATAGAACGTATTTCTTCAAGTTTTAATAATGACTGTAATTACAAAGATTGTGTTTTAAAATCAAGAACGCAAATTATAAACCGGCAATTTAATGATAACTATAATAAATGTAAATGTGGAAGGCGTAAGAATATGCATTCGAGTGAATCAAGTGATTTCTTTCCGTCCAAGGTTGCAGTGATTTCCGAGACTAATTTGACTTCTAAATCATCGGAAAATAGTGAATACGGGAAGATATTAAGTGAAACATATTTGAAGCTTGACAAGAAAACTGACCATGAATTTGGTTCCATTTTCGATTACCTACCTACCTACAAATGAAGCTGTAGTTATTTTTTTGATTTCGTTTTTTCTTATAACTGTATTTAACTGCAAATAATACCGTGTTCTCAAGCAGGGCTGATGCTGGTGCAGATTTAATTAATCTTGCATGTGTATATGAAGATATTTTAGTTAAAAAATGAGGTGTGAAATAAAATTTTGTGACTTTTAATTAAAAATATCAATTAACCATATTATTGATACCGAAAAAGCCGTAATATGTTTCAAACATATTATATAAAACATATATTTATTGAATTATATTATATTTGTTTGTTTTTACTTCGTCATAGTTACTTGTCGTTTGAAACTTGCAAGACTTATAGATTTCTACTTTTTAAGCAACTTCAGATATAGTAGGTTCTCATTTTATTTTATATCCCAATATCATTTTACTGGCCGTTTCCATCCCGTGTTCATAAATCATCAGTTTTGATTATAATAAGACACTCTGAAGTCGTCAACAACGTATAAATTTTCAACAGTTAAGTTGTACGTAGTTCAACGCTCGAGTTTGGAACTTTCATCGCGAGTCACGGATATAACGACATACATATTTTATTTTACACTTTCCGCTTCGTTCAGAACTTTACGAAGGTTTCCTTGCTACCATTTTCAGGGTTGTCTCATAAGAAGATTTATTTTTCTAAGCAAATCAACCAATGAGATTTGGGTCACATTTCTTCAATAAATATTATATATATTACATGTATACAAATATAAATGTTATTGTATATAACACACCGTGCGTTTACCCTTTCATATTGGAAACTTCGACTTGAAGAATGAAGTATTGGAAAACCTTCTACTTAGGTATCTAACAACGAATTGAAAGCGATGGTGAATTGAATTGCCTTCATGCAGTTTATTGAGTTCAAGTTTCTTTATATAGAAAGGTCAAGCAGATGACTCGATTCCACCTGATGGTAAGCAGATGTGGAGTCCCAATAAAAAGGTTGCTAATGCAAGTGAAACTATATACTGCACTAGTCATCTTGATCTTGCGGACCTGCAAGATGCTTCTAGTCCCCAGAATTCTATCGCAAAGACCTAAATAACCTTTGGCAGAAATGCGTGGATAATGAGGGTACATAATTTGATTAAATTAATCTATTTTACCATTAAAAATATTGATTGTAGTTTTCAGGAATAAATGGAAATGCCATACGTTAACCCTTAACATAATCTTTATTACTGTAAATAGTCAGAGAAATTGGCTACAAATGGCAGTTTCGCAATGACGTAGGAAGTTTGACTGTTTTTTGTTCATATATTGAAGAATATTTTGCACGTTATACAACAATATCACTTATTTTATTAATTGTACATGTTCAAAAACTTCGTTAATTATTGTCCTGGTTATGTCAATAACAAATAGTTTTTTGTTTTTTATTGGAAAAGGGTAGCGTAAAGTAAAGCTGGCATGTGTAATGTATTTTATTATTACCAGCCATCGACTTATAACTTATATATTCTATTATATATACTTATACCTATTACACTATTTTTTTTGCTTTTTATTTTATTACAATAATGGTCAACTCCTACATTGCAATAAAATTATTTCTGTTTAATACGTTTTATAATGTATGTATATTGACCAATCCTTATAATTTAAAACAAAATATTAGTACCATTGAACTCCACCAAAATTATTTGGTTGCCACTGGCCATTCACCAAATTGCGCTCAAAGAGTGCAGTAAGAAAATCTCTTACTGAGTTGGTTTTAGAGCGCGTAGATCGCGATAACTAGCGCTCAAAGTTATCGCAATAAGATCGGTGCGCGCGCACGCCTCGCGCACATTCGTATGTCGTTGCAGAAATGAAACGCAAACACTGCTGCGCCCAAAGATGTCCAGATAGCCAATAACGGAGATGTATGTCTAAAATGGAAATGACATGGTTATGTTTTCGCTTAGACCTACTCCAACTTGTAAAGCCAACCCGTGGCAACTGATGGGTTGACAATGTTTCCGCCAGTCCTTTTCCTGAAAAGACTCACTGGAAAAGAAGGAAAGGGAAAAAGGTAAAGTAGCTACAAAGTCATCTCGCCATAGTAGGAGTGGCAGGTGATAAAATGAGATCGCCACCCGTCTATTCCTAGGGAAATACGTCTCTTCTATATTATGTTCTCTTTCTCCAGAGGGCTCGTTGGCGCTGGCAATAATCATTGCTGAAAGTGAACGTTGTACATTGAAGCCTCCACTGACGAGAAACACGTTTAGTAGTAGGCTGGATACTCTGTGTCTCACGTTATCCATAAGGGAATTCTTAAAAGAAAATGGTTGTTAATGCAACCGTTTTTTTATTGAACAACCAGCATATAATACATGATGATGTATATTTAGCAGTCTGATTTAATTTATTTCCCTAAAACAAATAAGGGCCAATAACTTCACCTTTTCCATTTCACCTCGGCTAATGCATTCAGAGGGATTTAATATAACCTTTGTTGTGTATACTATCTACTTTATGATGTGGCGCGTAACATTGAATTAATGCGTTGCGAAATTTAATCAAAAATTAGAATTTCTGAACAGTAAGTAAACGGTTCGGATCAACGTAATAAAGTAATGGGTTCAGCTGCTTTAATATCTAGCAAAAGATATGGTTTTGTGGATAGGGAAATAAAGTAATAGCTTTGATATTGCGTTGCTAGAATAGTCAATTATGTGTATCATATTAGTGTGAAATATGATACACATATTCGTTGTTTCTATTTAAGATTTAGTGCTTTACTCAAAGTATATATTTTTACGTATTCAACACCATCTAGTTTCTTTCTAGATCTTTTGATTTCTTTGCCGTATTTGTTGAGGGAGATGACTTCGCTCGGACACATGACATTGTTAGAAAATATTTGTGCTTGCATGTTTAACATTTCACAACTGGAACATGTTTGGAAGTTAATTTTGGAGAACTAAAAGTATTATTATTTTTTATTCCTAGCTATCAGAAATTAAATTTTAAGAAAATTAAATCCTTTCAAGTGTATTTTAATGGCGTGTGTGGTCTAGTGATATATATTCTAAGATGTAGGTTTTATCTTTAATTGTTTAATTTTTTTATCTTTCATCGATTCCTCTGGCAATTATTTTCTCATTTTCAATTGTTTTTCCATTGTGTATAACCTGAGGTGGTCACAATGTCACCAAGATAGGATCCGTTGGTAAGGAAATAGGGGGCAGCCTTCCAATTTTATAGGCACGTGTTACGTGCGTCATATTTTTTCTAAAGTTATTCAAGAATTTTCAAGACATGCAAGTCGACAATACTGACGGTCACCCATAACTTTGACCTAAAAAACTTACCACTCAAAAATGTGAAAATATAGTTTGAATCAAAACTAAAAACCGTCTTCAAAACGCTTAAATGGAAAAAAAAATTTAATAAGTTTAATAATTTTTTGTTTAAAAGTTTGTGTATCATATGGTTTTTAGGTATATAGATTGTTTTTTTATTGTGAGACTCCGACTCCATAACATAATTTTAAATTGGATAACTTCTTAAATAGATTTTTTTGCTTCTTTTTAGTGTTTTGAAGCCGATTTTAATTTTTTTACTTAGTATGGTTGATGCTGAGTGTCTTTAAGTCCTCCTAGTTAGCTAACAACACCTTACCTAAGTCTGCTGTCATAACAATATAGACAAAATCATGTTGTATTCAGCAATGGAAAGTAAGGCTGCCTGCTTTTTTCAGGTTCAAGTTAAAAATAAAATCTTATAATTATTGCAATTGAATACTAAAATTTCAATTCACACCAAAACCCATAAGAAAATTTTCTAATTCACGTGAGAATTACTGTTGTAAATATTTCCTACTGAGGTTTAAACAGGACATAGTTTGATTCAGTTGATAACCCTATAAACTTCAAGGAATTACGATTTTAATTATGTAAAAAGATTATCTCTGCTTCTTTCAATTAAGGCTGTAAAAACCTAGGATATGTACTTGCAGAAAATGATCTGTTAAGTGTTTGTGGTAGTATCTATACATAAATGTGTAGAGTGGACGTCTGTCGCTGCGGCGTGTGATTGTGTGAGCGAGTTAGTGATGTAGGATGAGGCATACTAAACTTTCCATTGTAAACAACTGATAAAACTGATAACCTTCTATGCAACCACAATAAAACAAAAAACATAATTTGACAATATTTCAGTTTTGCGGAGTTCACTCTTTGAATGACTGAATCCAATCTCTAGTTTCTTGCTTACTTGCATCAATAAAGTATGTCAGAATTATTTGTAATTCCCCGTTTCATAACGTTATCAAAGTGTCGCATTTGTAATATAGGGTCGAGATGACCCCGCTTGATATCACGGGTCAAATCTTGCCCGCGGTGCTTTTTGAAGGAAGGGTTAAATGCTTCTCTGAATATTACGACTACTGAAATTATCGCAAACTGTTTTTGCGAATTCTCGTTATTTAATAAATGGTTGGTATTATTTATTCTAGGTAGGAATATTAAAAATACATTGTTATTGTCATATCAAGAAAAAAACTGAAATTCTTGCTTTATTAGGGTTTCATTATTCTCTTTCTTTCGTCTTCTTTTCTTATATATATATAAAATAATCCCGCTTAAACGCAATAAATATTTAACCTATTTAGTAAGTTTAGCATAATGTCAAGCCTTTTAAAGTTTTAGCGAGACTATCGAATACGAATTCTTTTCCCATGAACAGACGACTGGCTCGAGACTATCGAACAGGGATTCCTTTACTCTGAGCAGGGTTGGTTTAAATCTAAAACTATAAAAAATGTAAATTGGTAATTCATTAACAAACGTCCAAAATTATCATTTCTTCCATCGCTACTTCAGATTACTTATAATAAATGGAATTGGATCCATATTATAAATATTATACTATACACATAGCGATGGAAATACAATACACATATAAGTACAAAGTCATTCCCTGGAAATCTATTTACGATAAGCACCGTATACTGTGAGCAATTTCTGTATCTTGTATGTACGTTCATCGTCTTAAATTAATTTATATTTACTAAAGGAATTTGAATCCTATGATTATAGACAGAAGGTCTTCGGAGTACTGTGGAGGTAGCACGCAGTAAATCTATCGCAGGCGTCCCACAAGCGTGACGTATCAGCGTGACATCGCACGCTATCACCTGTTTAACTCGCCTCATTTGCTTCAGTAGAACGTAAAGCGGAGGTGAGAAGTGTTAGCAATGCTATTACAGTATCAGTTTAATGGAATAGCTGAGTGTTAATAGATGATATGATAATTTTTTTATCGCCTGTAGATAATTACGTTTTGGTACTAGGTAAAACTAAACTTTATTTAATTTCCTTCCTTTCATTAACATTCAATTTAATGAGATATAATAACTTTTAGAAACTAGAGTTAGTTCAATAACGCTTTAATCTATCTACGGATGGTTTTGACATGTTATGCATGTTGAATATCTTAAACTTCAACTCCTTTTAATATAAACGATCCATATAAGTTTGAATTATGTAGTTATTAAAAACAAAGTAATTTATTTATTTATTTCACGTAAATCAAAGAATTCTTAAGATACATAATGAAATACACTAGATTACATTATGAAATTCATTATGATTACATGAAATATTCCAGTTAAAACTCTATTTCATTCAAAATAATGCATAAAAAATTTCAATCGCTTATTTAGGAACGTCAAATTATGTCAGCACTGATGCTGCAGCAAATCATATACAATAATAGTTTTTAGCGAATCAATTTTGTACCAAAAGAACTTGGCTTATTTTACGTTATTTACATATAATGTAATTGACCCGGTGAACTTTTTTTTACTTCATCTATCTCTTACGGCATCTATTAAAAGGAATTCGAATTAGCGATGGAAGAAATGTCAGTTTGAATGTTAAGGATGTCAAAATAACCAATTTTCTTAAGTTTTTCTTTTCATTAGGATTAGGATTTTCCCAGTTAATTTTCTTTTTAAACCGCTCCTGAATCAAACCGAAAACAATAAATTTTATTCGAATAGATCAAATAATTTTTGAGTTTTAGCGAGACTAACTGTATATTTTTATATATATATACGGATAAGACGAAAGAAGAATCTTACTTAACTGCCTAAACAAATTTTTACTTAAGACGGATCTAACGATCAATATTAAGCCATTTAGTCTCTGGCATAATATTTGATTCTACTATACTATAATAATAGGGGACTTTTTATGTAAATAGTCTTTACATAATATGTACTCTACAGTTTTTAAGTTAAATTGTGTCGAACAAACTGAGCTAAAATGGCTTGCTAGTTTCAATTAAAAGGCTTTAATATTCTAAGAGAACGTATATCGGAGTGGGAGAAACATGTTACAATAGGCGGTAATGTAGCGAGAGTAGTTTTGACTTGCTAATGGCTTGTTTGCTAATTTATTGAAAGATGTCAACTTCTCTTGTAGAAAGGGGGAATTCCTTTTTTTTTCTCTAGGGGAATTCCTAAGTCGATGGAACTAATAATCAAGGTAGATTAACTTTTAAACAATTGTCTGGAAAGTAGGATTTATATTCAAAATTTATTTTAATCATTGTTTCAAAGTAAATAACTGGAGATTTCGGTAATGTTGTGCTACAAGAGTCAGTATAGTGTTTGTCCCAACTCATTTCATTACATTATTATACCAATTGTACATGCATTCACATGAAATACATAGACATTGTAAACATACATATGACAAAAACATTTATGTAGACGAATTCCTAGTAACAATATCTGCATAAACCAGGACCTCTGACGACCTCTGACGAAGACGACATCAATATTTTACTGGAAGAACTCTATACAATATAAATAAAAATAATCGAAACTAACTCAATGACTAGTCAAAGTAAAAGTCAAACTAGATAATAAGCGTAGAAAACACGATCCAAAAGTTACCCCGAGATGTTACGGACTTCACTTAACTTTGTAAGCTCTAAACACCGCAACTTAATCTTAAGTAAATCCTGCTAAAAGAGTGTTTACTTAATTATTCAAAGGTGCTTTGAGATATACTTATTCAGAATTCCGCAAGCGTCTGTGCGAGAGCCTAACCTTTAGTTGTGTTAGCTACTTAAGTAAATATTTACTTTGGATCCTTGTAAATAAGTCCCATGATTTTCGTAGTCATCTCTCATAAATTATGCTCTTTGCTTCATCGAAATAAATACATAATAATTTCATAAAACTTATTTATTCTGTGAAAGGTAATGCGTAGGTGACATTTATGTTTACTTAAATAATTAATTTATAATTTTTATTGCACTTTTTACTAGTGTTAAGATCGCAATAAGATAAATAGCAAAATTAAAATTTCTAAAATAAAAGTAATGTATGCAACTCTCTCTCTACACAGTCATTGTGCTCTTTTACGGCTATGTGAGTAGTAAGCTGGAATACTGCAGCATCACTTGGTGTCATAGCAACAAAATCTATATAGACAGGATAGAAAGGGTACAGGATAAAAAAAATTTTTCATTACGTGTCAATAATAATATTAATTCTCATAAGGGAGTGTAAGTTTAAACCATTTTTGCCCCAAAATAAATAAGAATCTTTTAATGATATTTTTATTATATTTTTGTATAAACTTCAACTCAAACTCACATCAAAACATATATTACGTAATTTTACAACTTAAAAAATAGACATAACTTACTTTTAATAACTGTTCGTAAATTAATCAATTATAAAAATCGCATTAAAATTTATATTAAAGCATAATTTTGTTCTCTAGAAAATATCGTCGTAAATCTTATTAATAAATTAAGAAATAATAAATATTTTGAAAATCATTATATTTCATTTACCTTGTTAAAATAATTCCAAATATCATTATTTAAAGTGGTTCAACTTATAAATTAGAGTTTAATGAAGAGTTGATTCTTAGAATTGTAGCGTAATATCCATGGTTAGAAAAAACGATGTTTCGAAGCTTAGATTCTGATTATCTTAACGAAATTTTAACTTATTAGTTGTATATTTACTGGAAGAATCTAGAAGTTTTCAATTTGTTCCTGTCCCGGTCGTGTTGATTGATGGGAGCACACCTATAAGGTACTGTGGACACTAGATTTATCGAAATTTTTAAGAGAACTTTTCTGACTTTTAATAAGAGCTGATTTTGTAGTATGACTGTAATACCCGTCGAGCTATCTACTTTACAAAATTCATTTACTCCACTTTTATTTAGTAGGTATGCCACACCAACGCATTTTTGTATTTTCTAAACCGTACATTATATACACTCGTCATCAATCATTATATTTTGTTCTTTTCTTTTTATGTGCATCTTTGTAGTATGTTTTCCAAGCTTTCTTATCTTCTTGTCCTTTACTTACTATTTTTAAGATTTAGAGTAATTTTAGGTTTGACGGTGTGTAGGAGTTTGTTTAGGTTGATAATACAAAGCACAATTTTATTGAGCTGAAATTTGAGCCAAGAAGGGTAAGGTACCAATTTGTGAAAAAGTTTAAAACTTAATATTTAACCTCAATAAAAGAATCTTTTGTTGTTTTCAGAATCTAGCGCCCTCTTTTAAATATATACCTATTCATCCTTCACAGTATAGAAACACAGCTTAATAATTTGTCTCTTTAATTATACTTCATTCAGAAAAGGATAGTATGACTTTTGGAAATGTAAATTTGTTTTATCATTAAGACGATTCATTTTGAACTTATAATTATCGGCATGGTTTTCTAACATGCGCGTTACTATAAAGGTTTAATTGTTTAGAAATCGCGATTTAAGAAACGACAAATGGTGTCAATGTTCGGCTTTTTCTGATCGGATTATATAAAATAAAAGAGAAGCACTCAATTTAAATTTAGTTCGTGCACATAACTATTGGGGTCAATTTTTATTTATTAAAAATTCTAAATCATTTCGCCGCAGAGCGTCTGTGAATAAGGCCGGAACTAATTCGGGATTATACCATCTATTGTATAGTTAGCTACAAAGTTTCCAGTCCGTACAATTATTATTTATACGTTAGAGTTACCGAGTTCGTGCCAACTCCAACCTGAACAGTCTAGAATTTCAAAGATCTACGATATAACAGTTACGCTTTATATAATGGACTTTATAGTATTTTAACATTTGTTACCAAGTGTTTTCTTGAATAATACCTAAACATAAAAAGAATTGGAAGATAAACGTGAACTTCAAGCAAAAACAAGAAATATCTCAAGTTATCGGTAGTGAATTAACAGGCTTATGTAAGGCTGTCGCATCCCAGGACACATGACATTTAGACATGACACACATAAAAAAGGGGAAAATGAAGTGGTGAGTGAATATCATTTAAATGCATACCAAATTCTATTATGCACTTAATTTGGTGAGCATTACGCATTTTTGTTTGGTGAGGTTAGTTTGGTGAACAGCCTTTTTATGGTAGACAATAATTTGTTTTAAAAAGAAATCGGCAGCATAAAACTTATATAACAGGAAAATGATGAAAAAAGTCAAACGGAAAGCAAAGGAATCTCTGTCCATACAGACATGCTAATGTTAAAGACAAAATAAATTTATTCAGTCTAAGTACACTACCCACTCTTATGACTTACGTAGACTTAATTCTCTAGTAATACTCTCTTCAAATACACACAAATAGTTGAAGTTCTGATATATTCTATTTGTAACAATAAGCTTATATTTGACGTCAAGTACTTAAAAACAAAAAATTAATTAGGTGCTTTATTAGACAGCATAAATGAACTAACATAAATTTAATTATCGTACATAATAAACAACTGGTGAAATTTCTGGTTTATATTCTTAGAAATTATGATTATAGTAGGTTTGCGAATGACATATTTCAAAGGTTATAGAATTTCCCTTTGAAGGCAGTGCTTATAATCGTTTTAATACTTGATGTGAATAGGGTCTGAGCGGTGTGTAAGGATGAATGATTTTGGGGCTTCGTTTGTAATAATTCGTATTAATAAAATATTTTTTCTTGTGTTTATTTTTATCTATTTTGTATTAAGTCGTAATCTTTTCAAGGTCTTTGCAATGTCGTGGAACTGTGTGAAACCTTAATAAAATCTTAATGTATTTAAACGTTTCACTTATTTTATTCGGGCATAGTGCAAATCCGCGGATCTACTCTAGGCAAAGTCCGCGTATCTGCACTAAATCTAGTAACATAGTCACTTTTTTGTCTATATATTTCGGTTTAAAGTTCCTTCAAGCTGTGAAAAATATGAAATTCTAAGTTAGAAAGATACGGCCGCTTATGCCGTATAAAAAGTATATTTCGTCATTCGCAAGGAAATCAATTTTTTTTTTTTTTTTGGACTGACTAATACTGTTGGCCGCAGATGGCCTTTACAGCGTTACCGGGGTTTTAAGGAGGCGAGAACCTTGGAGAGTCCTCAAGCCTTAAGGGGCGATTCACCTCTGGAGGAGTTCTAATCGACAGGCATCACCTCCGGGGGGAGGTGTCCCGCTGTCTCTTAGATTCTCCAGGGCACTCGAGCCATGAGGGAGCGACAAACCTGAGGGCGCCTCTAAAGGCTCGGACCTCGGCTCAGGTGAGTCGTATCGTGGAGGAGAGAAGCGCCCAGGTACGTATCTGTACCTGGTATAGCGCGACGAATGTAGACCGGGTCTTCGCACCCTTGTACGACGGGTGCGGTGTATAGGAAAAGTGTACCTAGTGCGTGATGTGTGTGTGTGCAGGAGCGCGTTTGCACTCGTAATTGGATCGTCCGGATCATGAAGGACATTCCTTGGTCTGCGTAAGCGGGTCGGGGCGTTAGGGTCAGGAGAGTAGTTGGATGCTCTTACAATGAGCGGATTGGAATGGTGGGGTGCTTTATCAAAGTAACGCCTGGAGGCGTCTTTAATGACTTGGGTAATAGTAGGAAGGTCGAAATCCTTGTGAAGGTCGACATTGCGCATGTACCAGGGGCACCCGGTAGCCATGCGCATGAATCGATTCTGGATGACCTGTAGTCTATGTATAGACTGGGCTGGGGCGTGTGCGAACGCTACGCTGGCGTAGGTCATGATAGGGCGGACACAAGTTTTGTAAATTGTCGTCTTATTTCTAAGAGACATTTTACTCCGCTTCCCTAGTAGGTGGTAAAGGCGCCCTAGCACGAAGAAGGCTCGGTTTCGGACGGCTCTGATGTGAGGTGCAAACGATAGCGTGTGATCTAGTGTGACACCCAGATATTTGACCGAGCTCACCCAGGGGATGGTCTGGTCGAACAGAGTCACAGGTGGCAAGGGGGTGGTTCGAGCCCGGCAAAAGTAGATAGCTGCGCTTTTGCTGGGGTTTACCTCGATCCTCCACTTGCGGAACCAATCGCCTAAGGTGTTAGCGGCGGTTTGGAGTTTTTCTGCAACGAATTTGCGATTTCTGTGCGACATGTATAGGGCAGTGTCGTCCGCGAAAAGTGCGAGTTCGACGCCCTGCGTCTTGGGGATATCGTTCACGTATAGTGAAAAGAGGAGTGGGGATAGCACGGAGCCCTGAGGGACCCCGGCTCGTATGAGACGTGGAAGGGAGCGCGTTCCGTCGACTCGGTAGCGGAAGGTACGGTCCGACAAGAAGTCTCGTATGATGTGAATGAGACTGTCTGGTACCCCGAGATGGTAGAGCTTATAGATTAAGCCATTGTGCCACACTTTGTCAAACGCCTTTGCCACGTCGAAGAAAAGCGCTCCCGTGCCTGTGGATCGGATGGAATTTGCAGGGCGAAGGCCCTTGAGGATGTGCTCCGTTAAGCGGTGCACTTGGTGGGTACACGAGTGGTTGGCACGGAAGCCAAACTGCTCATTTATAAGAATATTGTTTGAGTAGACATAGTCTCTTAAACGGGATATAAGAACGCGCTCGTAGAGCTTACCTAGGGACTTAAGAAGACTTATGGGTCTATAGCTGGTAGGGTTTGTGGGATCTTTACCGGGCTTCCGGATGCCGATCACGTCCGCGTCTTTCCACAAGGCGGGAAAGATGCGGTTTGACATGGCCCCATTGAAGATGGAGACCACAAGGAACAGCAGTTGAGCGGGGAGAATCTTAAGGATCCTATTGGTGATGCCGTCTGAGCCAGGGGCTTTGCGAGGGCGGAGGTCTTTGATCATCGTTTGCACCTCATCAACAGTAACCGGGGTAAGGATGGTTGTCGGCTGAATAGTAGAGAGCCTTTCGACTTCTGTGTCTATCAGCTGGATATGGGTAGGATCAACAGGTAGGGTGCTAGGAGAGCATTGAGCTTCCAGACTGTCGGCTAGGCATTCGGCTTTCTCGTAGTCCTCGAAAGCGACTGAGTTGCCAGGTTTACGGAGGGGTGGGGTGGTAGACTCCATATCCGACTTAAAGGTCCTCGCCAGCTTCCAGTAAGCCTGGTGAGATGGCGAGATATCTCCAAGAAGGTTGTCCCACCGATTGTTACGGAACTCGCGCATGCGTTGCTTTACATCTCTCTGCAGAGCACGCATGCGCGAGCGGTTTTCCTCGGTGGGGCAGAAGTCGTAGGCACGAATAGAAGCATTCTTGGCCGTCAGCAGCCGTCTCAAGTCGTCCGGTAGGCGCCAGCGGTGGTTATCCATCGCCGGGACCACCTTGGACGCTTCGCTCATTGCTGAGCTGAGGTGGCTGGTGAGGGCTTCGGCTGCGTGATCTGTGTCGTGGCGGGAGGATATGAGGTCAGGAATGGAGTCGAGTGACGGACTGGTGGAAACCTCAAGCAAGCTCGCAAGCTTCCCCCAGTCTGTCACTATCTTCGTGGTGGGCGTCGGATCCGATGAGGAGCCAAGGTGTAGAACAACGGGGCGATGGTCCGAATCCAGTGCGTGTATTGTTTCTATAGAGCGCAACGTGAGAGTCACATTCTTCAGAAGCGCCACGTCTAGTGGGTTCGCACTATGGCCCAGTCGGCTAGGATAGTGGGTAGGACTCATAGGGACTAGGATGTCAAAGAGTAGCTCATCTGCGTAGCTGCTCATCAACCTCCCATTCCGGTTGGTTGAGTTGCAGCTCCACTGGGTATTTTTGCTATTGAAGTCGCCGGCGAGGATGACGGCATCTCCCATAGCAAACAGAGCTTCGAGATCGGTCTTGTGTAGGATTTTGGAAGGAGATAGGTAGATTGATGCGACAGTGATGGATTGGTGGCCAGTCATTCCAAGTCGACAGACTGAAGCCTCAATGGTAGTGAGACTCGGGGTATCGAGCGGGACACAATGAAGCGACCGTTTGTAATAGATAAGGGTGCCGCCACCGCGGCCATCCCTATCATTACGGATGGTACAGTAGTTGGCTATGCGCGGAGTGCGCATAGAGGGTTTGAGAAATGTTTCCTGTACGAGGAGTATGTCTACCGTGTGTTCGACGAGAAAGGTGGCGATCTCGTCTCTTTGACCTTGTAAGCTATTAGCGTTGAAATACGCTAAGGTCAGGGATCTCGGCTTCATGCGCTTTACGTGCATTGAGAGGCCGTAAGCGTCTTAATAGACGTGATGAGGTGATTATGCTCCAGTAGAGCAGTAATCATGGGCTGGACTTGCCCATTCGCAGCTCGCAACTTGGCTGCCAGTGCCGCGATTTCATCAACGTCTATAACGTTGATCAAACCCAGAAATCAATAGACCCAAAACTATGAAATTCGGCGAGCGTATGTAAGAAAATTGCAAACTATTAAAACGTTTGCAATTAAATCATGAAAAAAATATAGTCTAAATTTAAAGAAAAATATTGAATTTCGGGTAAAGTGGAATAGCGGATATTTATATTAATTAATAAATCTACTAATATATAATATACTTACTAATTTGTATAAATTCCTCGGTGGGCGAGTTCGACATGTCCGGTTTTTTAAAACGGGCTAGAATTTATCAGATACGCAAAAGTTGCCAGCCATTAAATTTACGATATTTAATCTAAGTATATCTACTTTTCATAACAAACGACGGAGAAAATTATTATTAAATAGGCATACCGAATAGACATATTCAAATGGTAGGCAATTGTCTTGTGATCTTTGCACATGCTAAGTTGATAGCTTCAACTGTCAAACAATAATGTAATTTGTCATAATATAGATCATGTATTAAAACAAATATACTAAAACATTAGTTATGTGTCTGTTAAGAACTGTCTTATGATTAAAATATGTTGATATAAGATGATATTAATTGGTAACATTCTTTATTGGCAACTTTAAACTCTGATTTTAGGAAAAATACGAAGCACTTCAAAATTACTTCATATGCGAAACGTTACCCAACGCTACATATTATGTATCTATTAGGGAGCGGTAAATAAATGGAATAGGTAAGTAAGGGTAAGATAATATAATTAGAGTAAGCATTTGTGTCTGAAATGAAAATAGACAGCGGGCTTCATTAGGGCCTGTTTGGATGACTTGCAATGAAATAACAAAGAAACAGCAAAATATATTGGGGGTATATCACGATTCTTTGAATTTCTATCAAAAGTTGCGAAAAAAGTTTCTTCGCATTTTATATGAAAATTAAAGACTTTTGCAATGTTAATTTACATTTAATTACAGTATATATGTTCCATTTTGTTCGTAGACTTTCTCCTATCTTGTAGGTAGAGATGGTCCCGTTGTTGTTAGAAATTTTGGGACTTCTGATCTGAAGTAGTTTTGGCAAACCTCTCTTGATATTAATCTGACCTAAAGAATTCTCAAGAGGCCGAAACAGGTGGAAATCTGAAGGTGCAAGTTCAGGGCTATATGGCGGATGCATTAACACTTCCCAACCAAACTCTCTTAATCTTTGCAGAGTGGTAAAGATGTATGTAGTCTTTCATCACGATAACGCTATCGTGATGAAAGACCACCTTTCTATTAATCAATTCCGGCCGTTTTCTCTCAACTTCTTGCTTTAATCTCATCAGTTTTTGGAAGTAGATGTCCGAAACGATGGTTCTGCCCGGCGGTAAAAGCTCATAATGATCAATGCCCTTCCAATCCCACCATAGACACACTTTATTGCGAATTAACCCAAGTTTTCCCAACGACTTTTGATCACGACCTTTTTCGCTCATTCTGACAGAAAGAAAACAAATGAAAAATTTTCATTGTCACCTTTTTAATGTCATTAAAACCAGTCAGATACAAATAGTACAACCAAAGATATTTTATTGCTAAACTAGTATATATATTATATGCGAAAAGACGCACGCATAAACTAGTAAAAACTTTTCCCTGACCTAATATTTACATAGTGGTACATTAAGAGCGGTCAGTATGGGTAAATCTTTAGACATACAAAGATCTCTTCTTCGGAACCATATCCTCGATTTATTGGTCTACACATAGAGATTTAAAATAGAACGCGTTCATATTGAAAAATAAATCTTCCATTATGTCTATTTAACTATATACATAAAAAAGGTATAACTATATAGCTAATACATAGTTGGAATTTATTATAAAGGGTATTCTTATATCGATTGCAAGTTTTTCCTTAAATGAAATATTGAGTGAAATTAATAAAAATATAAAAAAATATTAAAAATAAAATAAAAATATAATATAAAAATATATTTTTAAGCAAAACTTACAATGGTGCCAATTACGTTGTGCACGGACTAAATTAAAATTTAGTTATTCGAACCTCTTCCAGTTCAATTCAATAAGAATGGATAGAATGACTTAGGAACCTCAAGTTACTTGACGCTTAACGATTAATACACTTCTGACTTGGTTCGGGATTGCCTGACATTGACAGTGTTATAGTGTCATTGTCAGGCGTACCTTCCTAAACATTGACCTTGGTAATTGTTATTCATAATGAATTTTAATTGGTATCTGTATTAATATGAAAAGGCTGGCTAATTATTTATTTATTTTATTTATTTAACAACTTATGTACACACAAAGACAATTAAAAAGAACATAACAGAATAACAAAGAATTGTACAAAGGTACTTTTAAATTTTAATGGTAGAAATATTTCACTTTAGTTGTTGTTTAATAAAGTTAGCCTTAAAATTCTTTAGAAACAAATGTTAACTAAAAAATGTCAGCAAATTGACTCGTCTCTCATTTTTATTTATTTAGATGAAACAAAGTGAAACTGGTATGTATAACACCGCGCAATTAACTTAGCAAAAAACAATTAAAGGTGGTGCTTCAGGCAGTTTATTCAAAACCAACATTCACCTCGCATCAGAATGCAAGTATGTCACTGCTTTAACAATAAAAAAGTCTGGCAAGTGGGAAATTGGATTTTTCAATCAAGGTTCCGCAAGTCAATGTGAAAGCGATTTTTGTCCTAAGGCAAGCTATTTATGCTTTCAGTTTTAAAGATATATTTCACAAGTACCTACATGATAAGGGGCTTTAATTTTTCAACATGCGTTTGTGTGAAACGATAAATCTGCTTCTCTTAGGATAATTCTATAGGACCGGTAAAATAATATAGTGATTTACAAGAACATCTTTCAGTATCTGATAATATTACTCGTCATCGAATAACCAAGATTCTTTGTTGTCCAACATTGCGAATCAATTTGGGATTATTTGCCTCTATTCCAAGAATGTGCATCAGTTATGTTAACGACCTGTGTGTGTAACGACTCGTATTGTTTGTTTAGAAGTAAGTTACTGCAAATTTTACCAGTCAATAGCCCCAACGTAGGAGTTTAATATATCCTTTATTTTATATTTAAGCATTGACGTCAGCGTGGCCGTGCTCTATGCACATACTAATACGAAATATAATATAATGCTCCCGCTGCCAGCCGCGCCCCCCAAATCCCGAGATATCATGCTCAGCACTGTTTCCGCACAGCAGGACGATAGCGAAACACCTTCCTCGGGCAAGACGTGGACGCTGCGTTACTGTACGCTTATCTTAAGCATTTTCATTACAATTAAATTATTGGTGACACTTTTAGGTACCGCCGAATTTACTAGCAGCAGTTCACAGCATTCACCATGATGATGTGGCCAGCATTACATGATTCATGATATAAATCAATGTGAATTCTTTCCATGAATTATAGAAATGTATATATTAAAGTATACCTAAGGAAATATTGGTTGTAGCAATATATGTCGTATATTTGATACTCGATTAATAAACCTATACCATGCTGTTACTTTTATAGGCTGATAAAATATTTAATATACGATGCAGATCCCTAAATAGGAGAAAAATAAAAAAGCCATCCCGCCGCCGGCGCTAGGGATGTTCACACCAAAATGAAATATTTTATTACTTGGCGCGACAGTGGTGCCGCGACATACCAACGGGGACCCTACATAACAATGTACTCAGATTTTTAGTAATTCGCAAGTGTGAAAGAGTCTTTTTATGTGTTTTTATATTTGCAGCACGGGACCGCGGTACTTTGTGACATCGAAACGTTAATATTGTAACATTGTGCTTGTTTAGCCAACATGCTTTTTATTCTCCTGTTGTTGCTGAGGAAGTTTTTGATAGCTTAAAGTTTCTTTGTTTATGAATGTTCATTTGTCAATCAAGTCAAGTGGAAACTTGTTTTGACAGGACATGGAAACAAAGTCTTCCTGCGCCTAGGGTTGCCATATCACAGGATTTCTCCTGAGATTTCAGGATATCAAAGCTCTTCACAGGAGTGCTGCCGATTATGGAAATCCCCGAATGCTCGTTTTTATAAATAAAAGTAGACTTTACAGTTAATTGTCATGGGCGTAATTCTCAGAGACTAACCCATTGTTCAAGACCAATAATTTATTGATTCTCTTTTTGAAGAATTATATTCCATTTGTGTCAAAATGTCTTAATACTTTTACCGTAAACAAGTTCTTAGATTTTGTCGCAGGCCTATTCTGAGGTCTTTACAATTTTTTGTATTTTGTAACTCTATCTTTGTTTTCCAAAATGCTTCTTCAATGGAATCTGCAAACTTACCCCCCTTAAGAACATGACAGGTACAGATTCTTTCTCGTTTTGAAGTCGGTTTTTGTTCAGTTTAAAACTTTGCAAAGAAATTCAAATTACCTCGACCAAAGATTTATTCCAAATCACTTACCAGAGCCGGGAACGCATCAAAAAATGATTCCTTCGAGTAAAATTTTCTAGCATCTATATTTAGGATACTTTCCCTCCGGGGGAATGGTTTGGTTCAATCTGTATATCTCGTATAGAACACAAATCTTGATCTTCAATTTTATGTTTGAAATACCTAATTCTCTTATAGGGCATTAAGTATTATTTAATTTCTAATGTATAAAACAATATATCCTCATTTAGGCAGCATGTCTTAACAAGTAATCGTAAAACACCAGCTAGTATGATAGTTTTATTCAAATTTAATAGTGGCCTGCAAATATTGGCTGTGGTCACAACTCGCACGCTTTTATCTTGATCTATTTTATATCGCACAACTGTAATAATTTAATTAATTACTATAGTTTAATCATTTTCTTCTTCGTAATCTAGTCTAGTCTTGTCTTTCTACTTCTTTTTCTTCTTATATTTAAAAAAGAATAGCTATTCGTTAGTTTCACTAAAACTCTAAACCTATTTGTATCATTTACAACATGTTTTGTTCGTTGTGGCGTAAAAAAGATAACAGAGAAATTCTTATAAATATAAATGTAAATTAGTAATTAACAATTTAAAATTGTATAAAATCATTTAACTGGCGTTTTAATTCAAAACTGCCATTTCATCCACCGCGACTACAGATTTTTATCCACATGGCGTTCTATGCAAATTGTAGGTGGTATATAGTTCATCGGGTCAACTAGAGTATTTTGGAAATCTATATACTATAGGCAACATAAGCTATACTATAGGCTATATCTATATCTATAGGCAACGTTCGTTGAAAGTTCTCTTTTAAAAATAATATTTAATAAAAGTAACTTAGTTTACTTTATTTCATTTTATTTATTTCTTTTGGAATGATATGGTATCGAAATATATAACAAAAAACTAATATTTATATTTCTTAATTGTAGAATATCAATAGAACAAAAAATAACTAATTTTTAACTTGGGCTGGATAATGTATTGAAAATGTATGGTTTTAAGAACTGGGTTTCTGTAACAGAGGTTTTATACTTCAAGGGGAGTCGCAGAATATTGTTGAAGTTACTTTTAATAATAATGCCAGTTGTTCAGTTTTTACTGATTATAAATCGGTCGAATCGGATGGTATATGGAGTCCTTTAGCGTCATTGCCGCATAAAACAATAATTGAATTACGATAGATCTCATATTATTTAACCAGACTGTAATTAGGTGAGATGAGTACGCGCTTCGTTGCGCTTATCGCGGTTTTGTTGTTATTTCATGCTATGCAGATATGAAATATGTTGGAGATTAAAATTTTTAGTTTTATGTCAAATATTCGTTTCGATTTTCTCGTTTTCATCATTAATGGTTCGCAGTATTTCATTTTTTTATTTTGATAAACAAATGTGGAATCGGTAATAGAATACAAGCTAATTAAGTGGATGATAACCAATACTTTTTATAGGTAGAACCAAGGAGAATCTCGTTGCAGTACTGGTTCGACCGCTCTGGTTTCGATTACGAAAACCAAACAACTTTGGCCATGGTCGGGCCCAGTTGGGTCAATCAAAGTTGATAGCCAAATGATCTATTCCCGGCCAATACAGTTAAAATTGCTCCTTACTTCAGAAGGCAGGTTAAACTCTTGATTCCGGATTTTAAACCAAATGCTTTCACCCAACAACCCACATATGGCCAGCTTGCTGGCGTTGTGACCCAAGCATCTCCTATTTAGAAACCTCCTTGTTGTGGAATGGCTAGCATTTTTATAATTCTAAATGTGAATTTTTTTATGATTTAATTAATTTAAAATTTATAATTATATTTAAATTATGCTTTTTCATCAGTTTATAAAATAAACGATTACGAAACTGACTTAGAGTTTAATTCTCAACGCTGCTATTTAGTATATATCCAATGTGCGTTTGGTACATGCCTTACCAAGCCGGTAATACTACGGTGATAAAAAAAATTAATTTGTTTAAAATTTTTCCATAAATTTATGATTCTATATATTCGATTACTGATCGAAATATCTGTTTGGAGACATTTAAAAATCATTAAACAGATTTAATTAATGATATTAATATAATATTTATATGACTATGTTAATATGGGCAGGTTTCGTCTTGCTAAGGTACTAAACATTTTGTAAAAGCTGTCGATAATTTCCTGGTTTACAGCATTTATAGCATTTTTAAATCTGAATATTCGAATCGTAGTACTCAATCAAATTCATTAGTATTACCTTTATAAAAGCCTAGATACCTTAGTTTTAATAGCCCTTAAATGTGATCATTGATTACTGAATTCTAAAAATGACTGTAAGTACTTCACCACACATACTGCTGCATATGAATTAAATAGTGACAATGCCGTTATCACACTAAAGTAATACCATTTTAAGTTTATCATAATATTTTACTGGAGCTTTTATATAACTTTATTATAGTTCCTATGGAAAATTAAGTTTCGATGCCAATGAGCTAACGAGTCCGGTATCCCTTGAGACGGGAACCGCGTCGGGCCATTCAGTTGGAGGCAATGAGCCGCGATCATCTCGTTTCGTGGCCACCGCTAAACGAACCCTGGCGAATTATTCAATTTCGCCGACGTTGGTTGACTACTGGACGAGTCCAAACTCAATAAAGTGCCGTAACTCCGGGTCGGTTTTGCCACTGGTTTTATCCGGAAAAATGTGGTTGGTGTAAAAATAAACATGAACGTGAGACGTGGAGATATTATGTGATTGTGAAATGGATTTTATGCTTATTTAGGAGTTTTACCTGGCTTTCAGATTTACGAATGTAAGGCTTTCGGGAAATGTCACAGAAAATAACAATATTGAATTTATACGAACTACCTGCTCTACTGTTTTAGAACTTGGAAATTTTGAAAGCTAGAGTGATTAGAATATTGGTTCTTAAACTCATACTTATAAATCCAAAAGTCTCATTTAAAATAAGTTTTAAACATTGCAAAAAACGAACAGATAGTACAAAGGTAGTTACTAGAAGTCAACCTGTATAAGTATTGTTGGTCCTCTTGTTTATTTATAACTTCTGGAATTAATGCTGTGTGCAGCAATTAGCGGCACTAAATGTCATACCTAAAGTCAAGGCAAATTATTTAATAGCTCGGTGAACTTATTACACAACCCACTATGAATGTCATCAAAATCCGCAATGGTGGTGAAAATAATGTCTACGGTATGATTTACAGTATTAATTGTCTATTTTATTTAAAACTGTCTTTCATAGTCAGCAAAGGATGAATTTGTGGCAAAGTGTGAGCCTATTAAATTGGCCTTATGTAACAAATCTAACACAAGTTGAATTGTGGCTCATGGTTTCGGCCTTAGATATATTTATTCCTCTTAGAAATATTAGCGATTCCTCAGCTATGGTCTTAGTACACGATAGAATTTTTTTATGGTGTAGAAGACAAGAACCTGTCGTTTTGGCACATTTGGGCAATGAATTAGTGTATTGTGAATTTCATATAGACAGAGCACACTTAAATCTATTTTACTTTATTATGATATAACGATATTAAATCAAAATGGTGATACTGATCTCAGAATGCGTGGCGTTCGCAGCGAATTGTTCCTCATGCATGTCCATTTTGTTTCTAAGAAAATGAATACATGCTTCATGTAGAAACGACCATTCACAAAGTGATGTCTGTACGCGGTTTTAGTAACCTTAAGTCCATGCCTTTGAGGCATCATAGGCTCTTAATAACGATAGTTTCTTTATATTTTATATCTACAAAATGTTGATCGATACAAATAATCATCAAATCAAAACTAACGCAGTAACGCTTTCATAGATAGATTAAAATGGAATAGAAAAATGTTTAACAAAAATAAAAATACAATTTTCATTCACCGAAATTGTGAAAGTATTAATATTATAACTATTTAAAATGAATTTTCATTCTAGTTGAAACAAGTTTGCAGAAAGCACTTAAAACTCAAGGGTGTCTTTCAAAGTTCATTATTGCGATTAAGATACGATCTCCGGCATTCAGGTGCACGCTGCATCAACTAAGTAAATAGAGCCTCACGATGAATCACCCTAACTGTTTTCCGATAAGGAGCTGGGTTCTTGGCCTCTTGGTCCGATATAGTTAGGTAGGGTAACCATTTGTAAGGATTTCGGGTGACGTGACGGCTACACGTCACACGGCTCGGATAAGATCACGATCGTAATGTTAGTATATACAAATAGCAGGTTTAGGTGGACTTAAAATGGTGAATTTTGTATTTATTGAAAAAAATACTGAAATAATATTGAACCTTAAGTTTAAGTCAGAGGTCAATTCAATTAAAATCTGTGCTTAAATCGTAACCAAATTGCAACACAGCTTCTATTACACAGATTTAAATGCAACACTTGAAATGAATATTTTTATTACTTTTATATATAACGTTCAGGAATAATACTGATAAGTCCTTAAAAACTACAATAGTTCAAGTCCCTATTAGAGATAAGTCCTTCCTAAAAAGTTTCTTATACCAATAATAAAGTATACAAGAAAAGTGATTAAATTAAAGAGTTGTGGTTTTGTTATTTGTCTGCTAGTTTCAATTGTGAAATAAAAGCAAGTATAGCCGTGGTTGATCCCAGGGGTCAATAAACTTTTATCATCTTGAGCTTCACAAGGCATTTTATGCAGTTATACCCTTTTGTTTAAAGTTGTTTTCAACCACCAGCCTACAATTGTTGAGCATTTTTGTGTGGATAAAAAGTTTAATTTGCGAGGAGGAATTCCTTACAAGCCATACCAGTTGCCCAAACTTGAACCTTGGTAAATCCATTTTGTTTTGTGTGGCTGACCGAAATAATTTACTACAGTACAATATTGAACAGTCTCTCTATATAATTTATATTTTATTTTATAATCAAAAATCAAAAACCTGATAAAATTTTGAAATACTGAATTTACCTTCCATTGAGGTTGTAATCTATATATTTCTAGTCAAAAAGGTAAATAATAAATCATAAATAATATAATAAATATAATAAATCAATAAATTTATAATAAATCATTTCAAATTTTACTAATTCCTTAAGAGTCATATCTTAATATTTATAAATATATTTTTTTTAAATCTTTAACCTTATTTTACCTTTCATTAGCCTATTCTTCGACGTGGAAGAAACACAGCAGGAGTTTGGGCCATATTACCACTACGGACCATATTACTATTGGGCCAACCAATGGAATTTGGATAAAAGCCATAACAAACGGGACCGTTAACTTATCATACCTTCCAAAGCAAAGAGGAGCTAACATATAAGACAACATATATTGATTAACACATCCAGGGAACGACCATGGCGAAATTTACTATGTTTTCGTAATCGAAACTAGAGCTCCAGACAGAACGCAAATGAGCTCTAATTAATTAACAATGTTTAATTTTAAGAAATTTGAGTAAATAGTTTATCGTTCGGATAATCCTTACGTAACTACGTAACATTATCGGATTATCATAAAAGTTAAAACACTGTACTACGAGTGTTTTCTTTCTTTTATTAAATTTAGGGAGAGAAGCAGAACGTTTTCTATATAAAATAAGTTTAATAATCGTTTATAATTAATATCGTACCTATGTTCTTTCTTGTACTTAAAATTAGATGCTATGTACTAACTGCATTGTGGTAACAACGCTATGCAATGATTACGTCAAGGGTTGTCATTACTTAATTGTGAAAATTATATTATATATTATTAGATTATATTACATTTATCAAAGGAATTCATTAAGTTGTAACATGAAATGTGGTGGAAATAATTTAAATCCTAAACTTATCTCAGGCAATAATTTACATACCTTTTTGTCAGGGCACCTTCTTCATATCACATAAATTTCTTTTCAACCAACTTTAAAAAAGATGTATTTCTATGTTTTTTTGCATGTATTTTTATATGCAAGTACACCGAGTACAGTAAGTAAGTAAGTTTATATAGATGTGTACATCTAACTTTGAATTCAGATACTTACCGCTCAAAATAAATTTTTTAAAGAAAGTTTTATATATAACTAAAAACCAAAGGCAAAAATAATTCACTTCTCTTGAGTTATAACTTCTTAGTTATAATACTAAAGTTATTTTAATTTTGTTTTATTATTATATATTAAGTTTTATATTCAAAAAGATTTTTTTTCGAACACCATACATTTGGGCCACCTATGGTAACCCTAGCAAGGGTTCTGTTTTATTGTGCCACTATTTTCAGTCTATCGCCGGCGAACGCAGCTCGGGCGGAAACTTAGATAAAGTCGCAACCTCCCCGTAATATACAGCCTTTGCCGGTGACTATACTCGGGCCCGATGGACTGTTCATGACAAACAGGATAACTTTAATTGTAGTCTGCCTTTTCAATCTGTAATCGGTGTAGTTGCCGCTAATCAGGCGTTAAAGCTGGTTAGCTTTTAAGGCTAAATGGCTTAATAACCAACGAGCGTCGAATATGATGCAAACACGTATTTGAGTGATAAATATATAACTATCAAACGACAATAACAAATGCGCCAAAACCCAATATCAATACTGACTTGTGACATAACGAGCCAAAACGCAAAGTGTGGCTCGTCAGGTCATTATCGATGAAAACACAGTATTTTAAGACTCACGTTTAATGGTGGAAAACCAAATCCAAAATATATGTTTACTTTTTTTTTATTGCGACGCAAAGTTGCACGGTTAGGTTTGGGTTGGTTCTGTGCCATAGAGATTGCATAGACGACGCTCGCAATCATCAAGATGGCGGACACTACACTATCTTACGTCCTTTTATCTTACTTATATAATAATTCCTTAGTATAATTTAATTATACAATGAGGGCAATGTTACCACTGTTTTATTTTTAATTAGCTCAATCGTTATGCTCGATTGACCACTGCATAAAAAGGGGCGGGCGCGTTCCGAAACGCGCAGCGTTGGTGAGCCTCCCAAGGTGGATCTACAAGGCAGGTCTTTGCTTAGCGGTGGACGTTTTTCTGTTAATATGATGATTATGAAATATGTGTTAATATAAAGATTTTACTGGCAGTATTGGTAAAAACGGGAAACTATGAACTAAAAAATAATGCAACAATATATAGAGTAGTACACATTTAAATAAGTAAAAAAAAAAGATTTTGATATGATGAACTAAAATAATAATGGCTTAATAGAAGTTATATTTGTAGATATACTACATTGTAGGCTACCGGTAAGCCTCCTACTGACAAGGCAGAGCGGCAGACGTCTGATATTGAGCAGCTAAGCCATGCCACGTACCCCTGTTTACGGAGAGGCTTTCGATTTAAATCTCTGTGCAATCGACAACATACCGTAGCTCTCTTGACTCTCGTATAATCGAGTTCAGATGGTAACACACAATGTGTTCTGGAGTTTAAAAATTTTAAATTAATAACAACGAAATACGGTATTTGGTTTTTTGGGGTTTCCGTTGTCTTTAATAAAAATTACATTTACGTGATTTGCGAATAAATTTGTTTAATTTTAGTTTACGTAAATTATTAATACGGAAGGTGTTTGATTTAAAACAAGTAAATCTATTACCTGAATTTAATCTGAAAATCTAATGCAGAATGTAAATATTTTAACGGGCTTCGCAGATTGTAATAAATCCCAAAATACAATGCTATCTATTCTAGAGGTAACTGTCGCGTAATCCATTGTGAGCACATGACTAAATAACATAAGTAACAAAATTAAATTCCCTTTATAATTTGGTTATAACATATAGTATTTAAATTCTGCTTATCAAGTTATACATCATTAAAATAATTGTATCAATGTGTGAAAAGAAAGTGAAATACATAATATTTTCGTTAAAACTTATCATTTAAATTATGTTTTTTTTAAGACAAATTTAAAGAATCCAATTGAGTATACGTCTCAAACGTAAACTAGTTTTTAGGAAGTCGCTAACTGTTCACTATCATTAAATCACTAATAGGTATGAGCTACCTATGAGTTTGCGTCGTATGAATATATTATCTTCGGTCGAAAATGGGTTAAAGCAGATGACCGATCTCATTAATCTAATACATTTCTTTTGCATTACTTTAGACTACGATATACGAATACGAAATCAAGTATCCACACTGTAAGGACATCGCAAGCGGAAGTATTATACGGCGTACATTAACCCTTGTTACTTTGACAACAACCCTCTTCAGTTCTGCTTTTACTATAAAGGTCTTGACCATACCTTATCTTATCTTTAATAATATTATGTCAATATATATTTATCTTACTCAAAACATCAGAAATGTTTTGTGAATGACATCCTATAGGTTACTCAATCTCGTCAAACTTCTACTGAATAAACATATCACGAATTACCAGGATACATCTTGTATTTGAGGATAAATGAAATTATATACGCAATTGTATTTGTACTAATGCTAGTAAACTTAAGACATTTATTGAAAAATGGAACACATGAGTAAGGCTTGTGCCCAGAAGTAGGACGTGTAAACACTGATGATTACTATGATGTGAACAAGCGTTAAGTTAATGCTTTTAAAAAAAAAATTTTTATATAGTTATAAACGCAATTATTGCGAAAATTAGCTTGAAGCAAAAGAAAACGAACGCCCATTTTGTAAAGTATTAAAAACATTGATACTAAAGATATTAAAGATAAAGAATACAAAATTCATTATAATATTCGTTTTTGGCCGGTTCGTAGTCTGTTTTGGGAAATGCAGCCCACCGTACTCCACTGCGTCCCTGCGTACAACTTCGACATAAAAAAGAGATTTCACTTCATTAAATTTTGATATCATACTCAAAATCAAAATGAAAAATCTTTTTAATTAAATGCACTCAATTACTTAGTTCTAGTTAATCGTCAAAATTAGAATAAAACCTCTGTACCTCATTAGAAAATTTCCATGGTATGACTTATTTATACTACACACACGTTCAAAATTTGATCTCATTATTCCTTGTTTTATTATGGACCTTGCACTAACCTTCTCTAACTACACCATTAGAACCTTTCACTCTCAGGTCTATTTTATTATAAACCAGCGACCAATATTCAACATTATGAATACGCCTTAAAGCTACGAATGTAAATAACATATTTCGAATGCCCCCTGAGTTTTCACACCAGGAGTGTTCGCTCTGAAAATATTTTTGTATTTACAATATCAGTTTATGTTATATCTACAATATCAGTTATGGTTTGTTTTACGTCTAAAGTGTTTTAAAAACTTTTTAAAAATATTTTACGTTAATATATACTTCAGTATGTTTATAAGAAAATATTGGGAGTTGAAGAGAAAATATGGAATAAAATTTAATCGAATGACATATAAACTGTAGATAATTTTAGAAACCATGTTTGATTCATTAGGAAAATATAACAAATTTTTCAACATGATAACATTTTGCAACGGTCCTTTTCGCATACACTATTAGAATAAGATGCACTGCATTAAAAGTGTATGATTTAGAATCAAGCTCACTCACGAACTAATAGCGATGAGTACGTACAGTGGTTAATACAATATGCACTCATAGTCAAAATGCAAACTTTTCTATCGCATTATTCATAACGCAGCAGATTATATTCGCGAGAGTATAAAAATAATAAACCATATTGAACAGGATATTCCAACTCTATTTATAATAAACTTTCCTTATAAAACTGCCAATAACCAGACCGCTTCCCTCCGGCACTGCGACTGTCACTATCACTATAAAAAAATATTTGTTTCAGACGCATCACATGAAGTTTTAAGTCTAGGGGAACATCTCGTAACCAGAAAGTTATAATAAGATTTTACTTAAGAAGCTTTTATTACGATGAAATACTAAGTTCAAAGCAAGATGGGTGAGCGTCAGGTATTACAATATGTTTCAGTGCCTGTTGAAATACATAAATATGTTTTTACTGATAATGACATACATTAAAATGTAATTTTGTTTTATTAATGATATGACATTAGTTTGTCATTTCGTATAACATTTTTACTACGTATTGTCTCTGTTGCTTTAAAATGATTTCTTGCTAATAAAAAATGCAACAAATAAGTCTTAGGTGGTAATTTGACCAAATTCAAACTCTACTCAAATTAAGTTTTTGCTTAATTTGAGTAGAGTTTGAATTTAACGTTACATATTTTTAACGAGCTGTTATAATAAGAGAAATCCAAACTTATTGTTTAAGTAAGGTTAGTACTGTTAACGAAAAATAAATATAAAATATAATTAAGTCGAATCTGACTTTAGTCCAGTTGCCTTAGCAGATCATTTATTTATCTTAACACTGTTTCAACAGCAATTTTCTACACACACAGAATATAATACAATAACCAAGACACAAGCCAATTAAAGAAACACATTATTTTTCCAAAGAATCATCAAGAAGCCAAAATACATTAAGACACATTCAAACAAATGATAATTAACTATAAAATAACTAAAGAGAAAAAACAAATAAAACAAAAATAAAAACAAAAACAAAATAAAATAAGAAAAAAAACAATAAAACAAAACAAAAGTCAGTCATCGCATGTGAAAGGTGTGTTTGTGTGTGAGTGTATGTGTGTTTATGTATGTGTGCGCTAGTTTATACGCGCGCACCTACTCGCATGCATCATTTAACTATAAAGAAAGTTTGCAAAGTTTTTAAATGTGTGGTGTAAACGACAAGTCCCTAAAGTAAAGCAAGTCCAAGACTTAAATCAAAATGCATGCATTTGCTTACAGAATAAAGTCTGTGGACTAAAGTCTAATTTGTCAGAATAATAATTGTCGTTAACAAAACTTGGGTACTGCTAATTTATTCAATAGCAGGCGAATTTGTTAGTTAATGCATGAATAAAAGTTAGTATAAACAGATTTACATTTAAATATCTTTGCGGAATAATTTGCATAGAGACACCTGAATTCAGTGTTGAAATGAATGAAATGAATGTTGTTGTTCAGTATAGAATTGTTGATAAAATAGTTGATTTCGTAGATACACATCTGTTTTTAATAACATAATTAAGTTGTAGATAATAAAATTGTCAGTGATTGCATCGAGAAATTCACCAGAAGATAGAATTGTAGTATGGCGTCATCAACTGCAACGTAACTACGGCGCAGTGCTGATCTGCTACGCCGTAGTAATGTAGAATTAGAATGAAGTATCATGTAGAATGTCGTAGAAATACTACGCCGAAGTTATTCCAGTGCTACGTGGAGGTGAATATGAAAGTATATAATTGACCTATCGTTATGTATATACACGCATCTATTATATTTCACAACAAATAAATTTATATTCGAATTGCAATGTGTCTAATATGTAAATTCAAACAATACTTTATACTGTTTGGTCGACTGAGTTTGAGTCTAGTGAAATAACAGTTTAAGAGGCATTAAGTTCTCTTGTCTACAACCGTGATTTTTTAGAAATATTAGTAAAGTGTACAGATGACGGATCGGACCATCTCGTCCTTAAAAGCCTATGTGCCACTGGCACAAGCCTTCCTGCTAGGAAGAACCATCACGCAGGCCCAAAACGGGTTGGGTGAAAACGGATTCCTCAATAACCAGGACCAGCAGCTTAATATGCCTTCTGAAGCACGGGTCGGTTTTTTACCAGCTTAGCATTCCCTGACTGCCTATAATAGTAATTGGATCTTTTTCATTTAATAACTTGTAAAACCAACAGAAACAATAAGTTTAGGCTACCTTGTTAAAAATCTAGAAGTGTTATGATGACAGCATAAATAACACCTACCTAATTATTTTATAACCACCTAAATGCACTGCAAAGTATTTGGCTGCGAACTTTTATTAAAAAACAAAGCGTCAAAGTAAACCCTCACTAGAAAGACGTATTCTATTCTAATAGCCCCAAAGGAAAATGGGTATCAAGCCAAAAAATCCATTACCGGTATTCAAAGCGAGTAAATGGATACACAAATATGTGGAGGGGGTGTATTCTTGGAGGAGAACGCTTCTTGGTGCATTCCGCAGGGCGTAACGTGGAACGGAGCGCGCCGCGGCAAAGGAACGCGCGTATCAGGGTTGGTAAAAGTTATAATGTGTAAAATTATACAACTTATGTTCTTGATCTCAATTGTAATTTTTTGAAATGTTAAAAATGATCGTTTAACCAAAAATAAATAAAAGAATACTTTGAAAAATACTCTTTAAATACAATAAGCCTGTCCTCATAGCACAGGGCAGCATTATTTGAGAGCACTTCAAAATTTTCGAATATATCGAAACAAAAACCTTTATTATTGATAAACGAACTGATTTCCTTGTGATAATTTTCATCTGGATTTATCATTGTAATTTTATTCAAGAATCAGCCCTATCCAATCTCAAGCTAATATAAGTGGCTGCTTTGTCTCGGCATCCTTTGCGGTACAACGCAGCATGGCGCGCGTTTTGACTGTGTACTGTATTTTGATAAAACGTGGGTATGTCGTTATTATTGCTCACAGAAGTCTTATATGAGTTTTTTGATTTATATAAAATTGCAAATGAATATTGTAAAATATAAATATATTATTAAGTAATAAAAACAAAACTGGTGTTTTATTTAAACTAATTACACAAAAATGTAACTTTGTCGCTCTAAACTCTGCAGCAGACACAGACATCATTCAATAGCCCGCGATGAAGTTCTTGGCGACGACGTTCCTCGACACTGAAAAAACCGACTTGAGGTAGAAACAAAGTCTGAAATAGATAAAGGTTGTTTTTTTTCAATTAAGCTTATGAATACGACATTCCTGAAATATAAAAAGGTAAATAATATAAAATTTTATATATTTATCTAACAATTCATCTAACGGTTTGAAAGATGGTTACTTAATTGATTTAACGCTTACTTGTCTAGAACGACACTAATCTGCACATAAAAACATCGATATTATTATAAAATTAATTTATCCTGTTTTTCATTCACTTTAACTTAATTGAACAGAGACTATAATAATATAATTTAAAGTCAAATAAATAAAGATCTAAGATTTTTCCTCATTAATATAATTAATTATTTGAAAATAGTAGACATTCCTCTTTTTCTTCCGTAAGCAATGGTAATATATTATTCTCAGGATAGTATAGATATTTTACTGATAGCGTCAACCCTACTAGGAATGGAGCGAGTTGTAAGTGGCTGCTTTGTCGCGGCAACATCTCCGCGATGCACGTTGGTAGGGCGCGTTTAGTGGACCATTTATTATGTACAGTCTTTGTACAGAACTTTGCACGCTGAGGACTCGTTTACTTGTAATTGACTATAAAGTGCTGCAAGTAAATAGTGAGTGTTTCTCTAGAAATAATAGCTTGATTATATATTTAATATGTCAATTTTTTCGAGGTTTCAGAAAGAATTTTGGTTTCTGTTCATTTCGTATAATTTGTAGAAAGACTCAGCTATGAAAGATCCCTGATCCCACATAACTTAAAAATTAATAATATGAAGAGAGATATTAAGTATTAAAAATTTAGTAATTATTGTAAAATGTTATATTGTTGGAAATGCAAAATATTCACCTATAAAATGTTATTAAGGCTACCAAGTTAATATAAGATATTTGTAGCTAGTCAATGTATACATATTTCCCTAACACCTGTAATCGGGTTGTAATAATTCTTTTTTATTTTCTTGCATTTACTTCTAATTAGGGAACAAGAACGATTTCATTAAAATCGGTACAGAAGCTTTTTTGAGAAAATGGATTGAACTTTCCGTGTAATAACTTAGCTAATCAACAAGTTACGGACATTGTGTACATCTTAAAACACGAACAAAGTATGTATGTAAGATAAAGAAGTCTTATGTATTTTACATTTTAAAAAAAATATTGTATATATAAAATTTGAGACTCTGGCACAAAGGGTTGTAAATTGCAAAAAACCATGTTTGACACGTTGCCAGATGACGTGAGTCTGGTCGTTCTCCGTTCTCCGCTCCGCGTATTCAAATAATGCCATCCTATGTTGCTACCAATCAACCACCAACAGGTGGTTCTTGGTAAATAAATAACGCCCAGGCTAACTAAATATAAATTTATACTTACATGGGTACCGGGGCATCCCGACATTACCTAAAATTGGACACCTCGAAGCAGATGAACTTGCTAGGAAAGGCGCAGACCCCCCCTTAGTCGGTCCAGAACGCAAAAAGAAAGCCTACTTTAAAACAGATTAAATCCAATTTCATCGGATTGTGGAAGTCCGTCAAAGGACAAAACCATTCGAAAGCCCCGATAAAAAGATTCAACAGTTAGTTGTCTAGAAAAATACTACAACTGAAAAGGCACAAAACCTGCGTAGTGACAATATTACATACGGGACAAAGCAAATTAAACAAAAACTTGTTTCCAATGTAAGTTCTATCAGGAATCAGACACCCCAATGCACGTTCTCTGCTCCCGTGGCCATTTAATGCATTAACGAAGCATTTCCTAGGGAAGCACACAATGCAACCCGAGGAGATGCAACATATGAATGCCCGAAGAGTCTAGAAATTTCTGGAATCAACTAGGTTAAGCAGTGAACTCTAAAGACTAAAGAGCTGCCACAAAAGATCAATAACTGGTCAAAGTGGCCTACAAGGCCCAAAAGCAAGAATAATAATAGTAATTAAATAGAGGATATATAAATAAAAGAAACATTGTATTGTTATATAGTATAATATTTTATTGTTATATAGTATATCGTTACTTCTATCAGAGCTTGGAATATTGAAAACGTTAATAATTATGATTAGGTGTAGGTATGCTGCATGTCAAGCAACATTGTTACTCGTGAAAGGTGTAATCTGTGAAGTTATCGCGCAATTTATTTTGGTATTCATTTACTTGCAATTTTGTTAAAACACTTAAAAAGCAATAAGGCTTGTCATTAACGTTGTCTTTGATTAAAGCAATAAGTATTACTATTAGCTCAAAATAGTAGTTTTTATTGTGAACTAGAGCTCTCCTCGATATTGCACTTTGTGTAGATCCCAAATTAATCTCCGTGCACGTATAAACAATGCACAATGGATGGCGGACACTAGTGGGCTGGTTAAAGTTAACAACTAAAATATTAGATTAAAAAGCTACACAAAACACAAACTGAGTAAAATGAAAATTGGTTCCCTTGAGAACGCCTGGAGCGAAGCGGTGACGGCGCATCAGATCAGCAGTCGAGTTTAATGTAATTCTAACGACAATCAGATAACTGTTTCAAATAACTAGATTTGTTTATCAGTGGATTGTGGCTTCATTTATATTTTAATTAATAGCATTGTTTTCCGTTATTCCCTATTAAATTACCAGATGAAGATTCATAGTGTCGTCTCAAAATAACAGAATATGTAAATTTGTCGAAAAAGGAGGGAAATTTTTGTAGCCAGCAAAAGATTCTTTTATACTTTCTTTGTAGCCCATTCCTAAAATAATTTGACTGAAACGTCTTAAATTTAATATTAGAATGTGGCCCACATTAGAAAACGAGACATATTATCTGAATTAGATATATTTCACAATAATGTTCAAAAATTTACTTTTGTCTTTTGTTTCGGTAGTACTTTTCAGGCCGAGAATTAGCCTGATTGGTGCTTTGACACTGGTTCGGTTTATTGATATTTTATATTCATACTTATCTAAATAAATAAGCAAACAACAATAACGAAAAATTTAAAAACTTCAACTGTTCAATTTTTTGGAGTAGACTCTATAGACTACACAATCAATTACTATTTATCTTTATAAAAACACTATCATTGAAAAACACGTAATATTTTCCACTGGCAACAAGTCCACCCGGCCGGAGCAGCACCACATATATCAGTCATTCCATGTGACTGGAGACGGGTTATCTTAAAGCGATGAACCCTGAACTTGGTTGGCTACACACAGCGTACCGTCGAAGGCACATAAAACGTGACACTGGAGTTCAAACTAAATAGATACTTTTTTTACATTTAGCTACAAGCTGGTGTTGTAGTCTTGATTGACGTCTGTTTATCAAGGTTTCTAATTGAAACATTGTTACGAGAAGGTATGTAGGTGTTTGCAAAGCTAAAGTTAATATTCATGTTTTGTGTAGCATTGTTGGTCTGTCTTCTACCATGATATATGCTGACTGTTCTTCTTGCACGAACGAATCGTGAAACTACCATGAAGATTTTGGCTTTTAATATTAAACTTGGACTAATATAAAATACTTTTCCTTACTGGTTTGGTAGTATACTTATTGAAACGAAGAAAGATTTATCAACACGAACAAATATTTCATTGATGTAACATGTTATGTTGTTAAAGGTTTACGAAATAATTACCTCCCCCTATTCCGAAGTGGGTTAAAAAGGTTTTATTAACGAAGTCAGTTTTTAGGTTAATTTAATAAAAACAATAAAAAACTATTTGACAAAACGATTCTTCTTATTCATTTTCTTCACCATTTCTTCTTCTTCCTTATTTTTAGGGCAATAACTACATGCTCTTTCCAATGCTTGCGACAACAGCACAGTTCCCCGCTAAACTCTCACGTGGGTTTAGAGCAAACACCGTTCATAAATGTGCAGCGATGTAAACCCACAACGAGACAAGTGGGTTTTGTTAGGGTAAGCGGACAGAAACGAATCACCCGTGCTTAATTTTTTACGAAAGATAAGGATATGAAGATTTATAAGGTACAAAATGTGGGATTTTTATCTTACCTAAATTATTATTCCGAGTAAGCACCGGTTGTTCAGAATTGAATATTATTAATTGTCTAGCTGTATGTTTAGTAGTGAATATTATGATGATTGCGACAGTGAATTACGTTAAACAAATAAATGCAAAACTCAATCTTACACTCCATCGTTATCATCAACAGCTCATTTAGGTCTCAATGCTGTGCACGAGCACACCTAGAAAGTATGGTAGAAATACACGAGGATTTTGGTCCATAACACCACCCTAGCCCAATGAAGCTTGGTGGGCGTTTTCTGTATCAACCAAAATAACAGCTCATCATGTCTTCCGAAGCGATTTTCGCTGACGCCAGTTCCTTACTTTCTATACCCGGGAACTCTGCCTAAGTAGACAAGGGTTCTGACCACTCGACCGGACAGCCGCTAAAATTTAAATTCGCCAGAATTAATTTGTGAAGCACTCACAAAACAAATATAGTAATAAGTTGATATTCTACTGTTAAGAGGTTGTGGTGTAGTGCCGCTGCTGGCGGGTTGGTAAGGGATAGTCGGTTAATAAAGTGAAAAATGCATGCCTTTTATGGACTGCTGGTGATGAAGAATAAAAAATTGGCCAATAGTGTATTTTGACATTATTAAGGCTTATATACTATCTGTGCATGACCTGAAGTAGAGTAGTCATATAAACATTAAAAATTGAACGTTATAATTTATTTTCCTTTGCTCGAGATTAAGTAGCCATTTATAAAAGTTAAAACTAACATTAGGTGTATGTTATCTACTTGAGAATGTTACACAAAAAATAAAATGATAATAATGACCTGTAGGAAATAATACTCAGAAACGGAATTATTCTTTCATTCTAAAAACCTTGGAAATGATTATTATATATATCACTGTAAACAAAATAAAATATACTTATACTATACTGCAACACAATATATGCTAATAGACAGGTATTCTCATTTCAAATTGAATTCCATGCGGGCGAAGAGCAGGCACAGAGCAGGTAAGTACCCAAAGTACAACCATATCAATAAAGATTTTAAAACTTTTACCTTAACACTATTTGATATTGGCAGAGAAAAAGTGTAATTGTATTATCAGAATATTTTTCAGATACTATGAAAAGGTCACCGGAAATCGACAAAGTCCTTAGACTTTGTCGATTTCTTTTAATTAAACGAAAAACGATTAAAAAAACGAAAAGAATTTGTGAGAATATAAACTAAAGTAAAATGAAAATGTAATCTTTCTCTCTTTTGAAATTGGAAGCTTTCTGTGAAATAGTTGAGACGTCATTGGCATTGAAATAATCTCTTGACATTTGTGTCAGTACGTCTAATATTTAATATTACTGATTGAATACATCACACAAGTGTTAACATGCTTAGATATCAAAGAATTTAGCTCAAAGCTAACCCTCCACAGTCTAAATATATAAGCAGGAAGTCGGGTCGGCCGATCTAGGATAAGGATTAAGCCATTTTTAGACGAATTATTAGCAGAATGATTCGACTAAAAATGGTCAGGGCATCAAAATGACACAATATATATTCTATTGTTTCTAGGACTTCACCACACGACAAATTTGTGATGTGATGAGTAGCATGTGATCCACAGTTGCGTGGATGTCGATGGATCTTCTTCCAACTCCACCCCAAAAAAATTTTGAGTCTTCAGTCCCATTATCTTCATCGGTTCCTCCATATGTGTGCTTATGAAACGTGTATTCATTGATTGCGTTTATGAAACTTAGTGAAACAGGTATAAAACCATTTTCGAGTCTTTCGATGCCTATTCATCAGTTCTTTAATTGCAAATCATCCTCACATGTCCCGGCACCCAAGTCAGTTTTTAGTTAGAAAGTTATAAATAGACAAAAGACACTCTCGACTAATAAAAAGGTACTAATATTGTTTACTTTCCAAGCAGTGTACCTAGGACATTATAAAAACCCATTCCATACTAGGAGTTTTATTCCCATTTTTATTCTAGTCAAGTTTACACCATATAGCACTCAGCGCATCTACTGGATAATGGCTGCATCCGTCGTTACGGATTGACGTCTTTATTGCATACTTATTCTATTCTAAACCACATTTACTTTACCGTTAGATTCCCTTTTTGGTATTACAAATACGGCTCTATTAGAATAATACAAGGTTGATGTCGGTTTCTGAGTAAATCCTTTGTTAAGTTGGTACCGGGCAGTCGGACTTCGGGAGCATACTGGTGGAATTTCACGCCGATAGCATTTGAAATATGAATATTGTCGCTTCGATTTGAAGTCTAGTCACGACTTGCAGAGATGCGGTGTATTTTGCATCAAGGCAATGAAATAAGTAAATGTTCTTTTAAGATATTTTTTATCTTTAAATATAATTTATTCAACACTTACTGTACACATAAAATAGCAACAGAAGAACAATGAAAAAGAAAATTGTACACAATGTAAATTCCTTATATAAATCTCTTCCATTACCCCCAAAAATAAGAAAGGAGATTTTAAGGATGACTATAAGATTATAAGTTTGTTGTTGAATGAAGGAACTTGAATTACATAAAAGTAATTGTCTACAACACAATTTAACAATCCTTATTACCTTAGAGACAACAATTGTCAAAAGTGAATACATATTATTAATAGCTCACGAGTTGTGATTGTACTACGGAAGCAAGACCAAAAGATTACGAAGATAAATAAATGTATGTGACCTGTACGACAAAAACGATCTTCATAAGGGAAAGTTTCATTAAATATAAGGCTAAATAGTTAATCTCAATTTAAAACATTTTTAATTATACTTTGGGCAGTAATATATCAAAAAAATACCAGGTTATTTACACCATCATTTGTATATTTTAACCGAAAATATTTTCTATTGATGCCGAAGCCAACAAACCAAGATTTCCGAGGTATTTTAAAATAGCTTGGAGAAAATCTGATTATGGTAGTAAATGGAAATTTAAAGGTGGGCAAAGCCGTCGTAAGAGTCTTAGTGGGCAATGTTTGAAGAGTGGTTGGACTGAGAAGCTTTAGTACGTCTCTAACTAATACACTGACCAACATATCTTTAGTATTTTTGTGCACTCTAAGGCTTTGCAGTAAAGTTAAGTTCTGCATGTTTCGTCGTGACACACAGCAACGTTTCTAGATTTAGCCCTTACTACAAGGCCACTAAGGGCCAAGTCTATCTGGAACTTGGTCTGATTGTTGGGTTTTTTTTCTGTTGTACACATAACATAGAAATCGAAATTTAATCTACATCCGAGTTGATGAATTTGTTATCTTAATGATTTATAATATTTAGAATTTGTTTTTTTTAAATAAGATCGCAATAATCATCGGGCTACGTTTTTTTAACTTTTATCATATTGATATTATTGTTCTGAAATAATAGGAAGATCCTACATATACTATGATTTTAATAAAATCGGTTTGGTCAGCGTTTATAAATAAGACCAATGATGTAACGTCCAATCTCTTCACCATTGAGCGTCAAAGGAACTGGAACAGAAATAGGCATTGAACCTTCTTACGCTAAGGCTAAGTCTCTTAATGTTTAGTCCCTTATATATAATATAATATGAATTGTATAGTGTTATATATACACAATAAAATTCTGATTATCTGATTTATAGGGACATATCAAATGTCACATTACGTAAAAGGTACAGGCTAACATTGTGAATATTCTTGGAACCATTAGAACTCCGAAAAACTCTGAACTAAATCGGATTATATATTTTGTTAACATCAATCTCATATCGTAACAAATGCGTAGCAGTTCAATTAAATGTAGATAATTGGACTGCGGACCACCGGTGTTATATTTATAACCCAATGACGTTAACTAGCAGTCGTAATGATTGAATTTTGAGGCACGTTGAAAAATAAGGGTATTTGATTATTTAGGTTAAAAGAATTTTTTTAAAGTATGTAGGTAGGTAAGTTATAGCCGTCTTAAAGAAAACTTTTTGATAATATCAGGAAAATAATGGGATAAAAAGTTTTATCCTATTTTGTAGCTGATTACGATAAGCAATTACAAAATATTGGTAATATTGTTTGTCAAAGAAAAACAACAGGATTATTGTTTTACCACCAAAATGCTTACTATCATAACACCTGAATTTAAGTGATCACTTGACACTGGATTTGAAGAGTTCAAGTTAGCTGTTTACAATATGAACGAGTAAAATAGATATAAGCATCTTTCTTTTTGAGGAAATGGCAGTGTTTCCAATAATGTCTATTCAGTAATCAGATATTTTTATGAAACAGGTTATTTTTTTTGGAAACAATATCAAAATTCCAAATTTTTATATATATTTGCTAGTTTGGCAATCTTTTACAAAAATATTTTGAAGTGTATGGGATAGGGCTTCTCTTGCTATGAATTAAACATGACAATATTTACCTACATTAAAGCATATATAAAAATTAGCAACGGGATTTTAGGTTTTCTATTACTAGACATTATTGCAAAAACCCCGAAACAGGTAATTGCAGGTCGAGTATGAGTTTGCAAGACAGGAAATTTCCATTTTCGCTGAGTCATATACATACTTTTTATATTAAACATTTAATTTATTAATATTAAAAATAAATGTATCTTAATGCCTAATGAGGCATATTGGGGCATACAACATTGAACGCTCCAGCAGTGGCTTTGATTTTCTTTGTCCGTAAACCGTAAATTCAATTTAACGATGATGACAATATTTCCGCCCGTGACAAAAAATTTTTTCTTTGTAAATACCGTCTACCTGCAAAAATGTTCCAATACTAATTACTCATATAGTTGTATATGTGAAAAATTCTGATGCCATACATGAAGTAACAATCAGTATCAATAATTAGTCAAAAACTCTTAACACCGCCATGTAGAAATAGGCCCAAAGTAACAACGCCATCTATTGAATTAATGTCAAACCTGAGTTTAATCCGAAATTGACCAATAATTGTGTACAATAATGTAATGAAATAAGTGGATATTTAGATCTAAGTTCTTCGGAACAAATCAAACCCACAACCTTAAATAGTTTACGACTTGTTTAGGTTCCAAACTTTAATTCAGGAGAGATTGGAAATCTCAAATGTATACCTAATAATTCTAGTTTGAAGTTGGTGATTGATACTAGTTCATAGATATCTCCTTGTAAAAGGCCTTTACGTCGACAGTATATCAAATATGTATTTAAAAAAGTTTCATACTCGTATAATAATTCAATAACCATAATCTAGTAATTAAAATGTGTGAATTGGAACATTAGGTTGTAGTGTACTAAATTTATATTAAATTGATGGATTTAAATAGATTTAATTTAGTACTTTAAAACTTATATAATGTTTTCTGCGCTTCTAAAACTGAGTTGTTTTAGAACTACTTTCATTTTAGAAAACGTTCCGGTGACAATTTACCATTTGAATCCACGAGATATTAAATGTGGTCGAGTCTGGATAAGAATTAGTTGTCATTTATCACTGCTCTGTGTATTCTAACTAAAATTCTCACCATTACGTCCTAACATCACCATAATTATAAATTAGACTATTGTATAATTTAGTTACATAAAATTAATTTTGTTATACTTGATTTTCTATATTTTTAACGGATAAAAAAAAGGAGATTACTATTTTGAGTTTTGTTTAAAATGTTGTATATGTTTTCCACCTCATTCAAATTTATATGTTTAAAAATATAATTTTAGAGATAAACAATAGTCACAAAACAATAAACGAAGGTATGTACTGCAATTTGTGACTATTTGAGAGATAAAGTGTTAGTGCTCGATAACCATCTTGCTTTGAACTTGGGAATTTCACTTATTAGAATCAATTCAATGAAATAAAAGCAAGGGATTGAAATAACTTTTGCCTCTTACCAACCTATATGACAAAATATTTGTGTGTGGTTGAATGATGAATAATTGCATGAAATAGGTTTTATATCAAATACGAATATAGTTTCATATTTTTTTTCCAGAACTGAATTGATATCTAGAATATCACAGTTTCTGTAACAAAATCTCTCTGTAACTACTAGTCTCTATTACAATATCAACTTCTATCAAAAGATAGAATATACAAAAAATACAAAGACAATGGCTACGAACATATTTATTTACGAGAGATTTTAAAAATGTACAAAACAACTTTATTCACCTTCTTTCCAAAATGGCCATTGATACCGTTATAAAAAGTTTGCGATTCATAATTTGATATATCTATAGTCATGTCAATCACGTTGTTGCTATATAGAATTCAAAATGAATATACTGTACTACAAGCTTTTTGCTCTCAACACTATTAAAATTATGTAATATTCAAAAAATGTTTTGCAATTAAAATGAAAGCACTAGAACACATTGAAGCGAGACAGACGCTAAATCTCACAAAATGCAAATTTTATTTTAAAATCAACGAACCGTGTTATTGATTCGATCAATCAAGATGGCCCAAAGGCGTGGAGAAGTTGCGAAAATAAGGTGACTTCCCACTTTCCTTCTTTACTTCGTTCATTCATTTTTTCTTATATTTACAATGTCCATCTTTATTATTAAATAAATATAAATATGACAACTATTTGACTGTGTTTATATTGTTATTAAAAACGATTATTTTATTTGTCAAAAAATATTGTTTATCCAATGTTATACACAACAGTGTTGTGTAAATTATTATAATAAAATAAAACTAACACTGTGATAAGAATTATCTTTAATTATGAATTCAACTAAAGAAATTATATCAGTCAACTTACATGCAATAAATTTTAATAATACGTTTAATTTTTTTTACTAACGTCTGTATCTTTGAAATGTAAGGTGTATTTAATTTTAAAAGTTAAGTAAATATTATTTCATGGTGTAATCCAATAAAGGTAAGCAGGAATACACCACTTTGCATAATATAATCCTGGACTTTGAAGGGATCTTGGGCGTCAACAACTTATTATTAATAAGGCCTCTGTTCATTACAACGGGGCCTACTGTCCCCCCACTATGATTTATAGGGCATTTAACTTTTATAGCGGTGCTAAGTGGCCCGACTCACAGCCACCGAGAAAACTCATCTTGGCTAATGTAAGCTGAAAAGTAAAACAAATTGTCTTACTCGGATGACGACCGAAACCTGTCTCTCGAGCTTTATGCTCTCGTAAAAATTTGCAATCGTATTTGCTGTCTTATGGAAAGGACGCATTTGCGTGATGATTTGAATATTGTTTGCAGTTTCATAAACTTTCTAACACCATTATTTATTTGAGTAAGTCCTTTCACTAATATTAAGTGAGTCTTTGTATGAGAATAAGATCACGTTCGACTGGACCCAAAGAAAAACGTTTTCCCGGTTGTGTGTAACGCATAATAGTATGGAATGTTAGTATTATTAAAGGCCTGTCCATACGATGAATAGCTAGTGCAAAATATACCCTAATATCCCATGGCAGTGTACAAAAATACATCAAAAACTACACTTTCTCCAACTATTAGTGTTTTCTATAAAGGGAGGATCTCATCTGAGTTGACTACAAGAGTGTCTTGAGTAAATTACTAAACTAACTTTTTGAATACGTAAGTGTATTGTACTCCTAAGTTTTGATTGCGATTGCCAAGCGTAAAAGTACTCAAAAGGCAGTTTTTTTTGGAGAAGATGTAACTAACGAAACGTAGTGAAAACGTGTATTTAATTATAAAATATTTCGAGTGAGACGTGCCTCACTAATTCAATAAACACTACGTTGTAAAGCTCGAATTACACGTCATAGCAGAGAAACTACTACAGTTATTTCTATTGACTAAAAGATGATATTTGCCTGACTAATTCTATGAAAAGCCAAGTGGTCAAAATTGGATATTTTATTAATTTGTATTAAAAGTTTTCAGCTCCTAATTGGGAAGGTTTTCTTATTTACAGATGAACCTAGCCAAATAACAAGAGTGGATCAGCCAGATATAATTGACGAAGCATTGTGTGGAGAGAGGAAGCTAGGTAGTAGGTAAAAATTCCCATTAGTGCATTGGTATTCAAAGCGTTTAAAAGCGGAAAACGCTTATCATTACATAATGGAAGATTTAAACAAAAACTTGGCAATAAAACCACCACGCTAACCAATGCTTGAACATCCTTTTTTGAGCCATACCATATACCCGAATGACATTTTTGTAATCGAAACCAGTTTTCTACAATTACTACGCAACCCGCCTTAAATATTATAAAACTAAGATTCAATTTACTTTGTCGACTAGTTTTTGGTTTTCTACAGATTCAAGAATAGAGATTATTAGGATACAAAAGTTGGCTCCTCACAGCGAATGTCATAGAAAACTTCACAAAGGTTTACTCCACGGCTCAGTCCCATTGCTTTATGACTAGCTAATAGCATCATGGATTTATGAAATCAATGTTACTATTGTGAGTTGTATTCGGGTGTCTCCTAAATGAGGCGGAGATATGCGGAGCTGCTTGAATAAATAAATATGTCTTTATTACAAGCATTTATTTAGTTTCATCAGTGTCATTGTAAGTCTGCTATTAAATCTGAAAATTGACTCACTTGATCAAATTAGAATTTTGCAAGATTTCACACCCGATTGACAAGATATATCACATCAACCTTCAGTTGTTGTGAAAATACAAAATAATCAATATATAGAATTCGTTACAAGATAGTAACATTTGTAAAAAATACGGTTAAGTTAGGATTGATTTGAGTTTTTCTAAAGTTTATTTAATTCTTGTTCTGAGAAAATCCTTCATTAAAAAAAATGGAGAATTGATTTCAAAATATAATTTCTGTAATACTAATGAAATTTCAAGTCGAGAGTAGTAGTGAAGTGCCAGTGAAGCCACAGTTAAGGGTAACAGTGGCTTGATTGAATCGAATTTATATTGAAACACAATTCAGGGGGACCAAACAGGTCGTAAATCTGTTTTTCAACCATATTATAAGAAAATATTAATCGTAACTTTTTACATTTAGTAGAAGATCGTTGGCTTACTTATTTTAATTATAAAAATAAATTTATTTTATGCGCCTTTTTTAGAAACATTAACACTATTAGGGTTATTATATCGAAAAAAGTAATTAAAATATACAAACGAGGCGGAGTAAAAGGCCTTTCCCGTTGCCATAGTAAAATTAGCCAAATTACTGGGACTTTTGAAACATGGCACCGATTTCTCTTCGTTCCATGTTTTATTAATAAGAGAACTTAAATTGTATTAAAGATATTGTGTTCGCAACGTTATTAATTATTGCTGTGTTATGTAAAATGTGTTTATTTAAATGTTAATTTTGATTACAATTATAAAAAATCTAATCTAACCTGTTTGTAGTACGACCTAATCATCGGTATTAAGACCAAATCATTAACGAAAACTTTAAAAATCTCAAACAAATATACATAAGTATTGGATATACTTAAGCATATATTTTTTTTCAATATCATTATGTTCATATTTTTTATATTTAAATTATTCTTTACTGTGTAAGATGTAAAACGAAAGCGAACACGAAAAGAAATATCAGTGTCATTATCTTCGAGTATATCTACTATTATTTATGTACAAATATTCATTTTTATGAATGAAAAATATGTAACGTATTCTCGTTGGAAGAGGGAAAGGTACATCAACTGAAGTGTTATAAGATAACCTGTCCATCAGCTGTGACTGAAGCCATTGTGGGAGGTTTCCGCGTGGCTGACGTGCATAGCAGACAGCGAGGGTGGCCACGAAGGAAAAAAAACACTAGCCACGATACATTTCGATAATCGCCAGCGCTATAAGAAAAATAAATGGGATTTGACATTTGATATTAGACTATAGAGTTGCTTTCGAGCGCAAATGTGCCCATAGAATTATCTTAAAAGAGTTGACTAAGGCCACATCCAAAGCGAAAATTATTAATTACTAAATTACTTACAAAACGTGGATAAAATGAAATGAGATTGATATAGGTGGTATCAGTTTCATTTCAAGAATTTTGTCCATAATTTGTAATAAAGCCAAATATATTCTTAAAATTTCTTAGACTATTTAACAAACTTACACTTACATGTAAATGAAAATAATTTTAAGATTAAATGTTGTCAAAACAAAAAATAACATTATCTTATAATTAATTTGACAATAAGTTTAAAATTGATTGAAATATAAAAGTCTCGATGTAAAATATTCAAGTTGGCAACATTACTTGATTCAGTAATGTTCTCACCCATTGAGTCGACCTCTGAAGAGCGCGTACATCTCGAGCTCACGACCCGCTGCACCCTCTGATGTCGAACGATTGTTGGCATTTCAATTACAGTTAGTGCGTTCGCTGTTTCCATTTCTTTGTCGAGTTTATTGTGTCGCTTGTGTACGATGTTTGCTCATTTGTATAATAAGTTTCGTTAACACATACTATCTAGACAAGTTTAAATTATGACATCATGAGATTAGTACTTTTTACGTTTATCTCCTTCAAATATTTAATCAAAGCTTCAGACATGCATTTTTATTACGATTTACAAGCATAAGACATTTTTTTGTGTTTTAACCATAATTTCTAACTCGAATTTAAAAGAAGAAAATTGATGCGTCATTTTAAGTAGGCTTATGTAATTTAAAGGCCATTAGGCAAAACCACCGAGAAATAATTTATAAAAAGAAATTAAATATTTGGGTAAATATTAAAAAAAATACTATCCGACATTCTATGATTGAAAGACCGTGAAATTTAGTCAAAAATAAAACTTAATTACTTAGTTCTTTTGAAATCAATATAAATGTGGAAAAAATATAAAAGAACAAAAAAACACCAAAAAGATAGTATTTAACAAACCCAGGACAATATTAACTCAGTTTTAATTGACAATATGGCAATTGTCCAAAATTCAACTAACTTCTAGATATTACGCTCATCATCAGAACTCAGTGCGGCGTCGCAAATATTTGTATAACAAAACTGGAGCTTAAAGCAAACAGTGTAGCTAGTGTAGTTCGCGAAACTAGTCTTCCTCCGGTCTGTATACGTTGTAGTAGGGCTGTCGAGGCCTATTGAATTTGCCAAAATGCACTTACGAAATTAAGTCCGTTAGTCAATATGTCATAGAATAAAAGCATTTTAATTAAGATTTAGATACAGCTAGTCATTTTATTGTCATTTTTACAGTTTCGTGCAATAAAAATAAGTAAATACAGATTATCCTTATATTATATATGCTAAATGACAAGTTATATTAAACTTGCGTGTTATACATTCGTTCAGAATGGAGTATCTTAAGTGATTGCTCGGAGAATTGGCTCCGGGAATTTGAAAATGTGCAAGGTAGGGTTTTGAGCAATAAATTTATGAGAAATGCTTATTTTCGATCTCGCACATTGATGATGGCTGGAGCAAGCTATCACTTTAGATATATGTATAAAGGTGAATATACAAGTTACACTTTTATTTAAAAAGGATCCGATGGATGCCGCACAACCATTCTATTTGGAAATTGAAGCTTTTTTACAACCAGGCTTTTAAGATGATATGAGGAAATATAAAGAATTTCAACTCGACTTTCAGTTATTAAAAATTTTATTATTTTTTATAATAGATCGTGTTTGTACGCCTTAAGAAGTTTAGTTTTTATCTAATTATAACTGGTATTTTCTATGTAAGTGAATGATATGTATTCTTTGAGAAATAAAATGTCTTTAAATATTCTGTTTGTTACTTTCGATTAAGATCTACACAGACTTTAATGTAAAAATAACGTATTTATAAATAAAATGCGTAACTTTCATACATATTTCTCAAGTGATAGCTTACTCCAGCTATCATCAATCATCGGAGCGTAATATTTACGGAATATTATTGTACTAATTTGGAAGCGTTGTTAGCCCTGGCGAGAACGTAAATGAGAAGCAACGGGACCGGCGAAGGGACATTGTTTTAAGTCAAACCTATTCCGTTGTTCTCTGTGAAGTTCACTTTTAATTTCGGTGCGAGCACCGGTTGCTGTTAGGTTTACATGCGGTCAAATTACTGAGTGTCTGAAGTTTTCATTTTATAGAGATTTAAAGTAAGGAGATGTCTACCCGATTGTAGGTGGTAAGCATCGCTTTATCATCATCAGCCCGAGCTATTATAGTCTTTTCTACGTAGGAGAAATATTAAAAAGTTTGGGCTATAACACCAATGTGACTTGGTGGGTGTAAATGTTTACCGTTACAGTCATGAAAAACGGTTTAACGTGTCTTTCGAACCTAGGAGGACCATCGCCTGTCACCAGCAATGAAATGACTTGTAACTAATGCGGACCATTACAGAGACAAGAGAGGTTAATGAAAGAGTAAAGTGTATTCCATGCACTGTCATAGCACAGCATAGCTTAATCAAAATAGGAAAGGCTGCTGTACCTTATTAAATGATCCTGGAAGTCTTACAACCTAGTAGAAGATTGAAACAGTTTATATGCCTCGCACGTACTGCTAAAATGTCCAGTATCAAATTACCGGGCAACCTACCTTGGATCCCTGGGTAGCCTCCGGGAGGCATTTGGTGATGTCAAGGCACTGGGTGACTTCCTGGAGGAATAAGGATGGCTGGAGTAAACCAGCTCGTTGCGTTGGAGGCTGTGTCCAACGCAAAACAGGCGTAATAGACGTCGATTTACGGAGACCACCCGTGTGAAAGAAGAAGAAGATGCCGGTAGACCGACCGATCTTTACTTTGTTTCTGTATTTATCTCTATATATAGGTGCTCTTCCCATTTTTAGTTCAAAACGATAAGCATCATATAAGCCGAGTCAGTATGACTCCTCGGAAATGACCCGGCAGTTGCTTTGAACGCGTTGTATTGTCCACTCACACTTGTACGTACGCTCCCTGATAAACTGCGTAGCTTTTATTATGTTTTATGAATTTTATATTCAACGTGGAAAATTTTATAGGACCATTTCAACGTGTTTAGCAATTTGTTTGAAATTAAAGTTTGTGTTTGAATTTCACTCGGCATTTTCTCTCGATGTTATGAATATTAACTTATTTTTTTGCTTATAGCTTGTAATGGAATTGGATTGTCGTATATGTTTTGTGTTGATCGCATGATATTGTAATTACGAAAGTGCTTCTGTCTCTTTAGAGATTTCTTATTGATTGAAGTAATAAAAGTAAGTCTGCTATTTTACTTTAGGCATATACCTTAAGAATTAAAAATAAATATAAGAAATAATTACTATATTGAATGAAAAGGTAAATGAAATTTAAAGTAAGCCTATAAATTTTATTTAAGGTCAGAATGAAAGAACAAAAATTGCAAGGACCAAATTATAAAATGTTGGCAGTTAAATATAATTACTACATTAAGCATTGGTTAAGTTAAAGGAATGAACATGATGTAGTCATGATTTAAGGTGGGATTATTTTGAAAGTTTCAATGTTTCAAATATCAGAAAAATAATAAACAAAAATATCAAACAATGTAGTACATTCTCTAAAATATTTAAATTTTCAAGATATTATATTTGAAAAAGAAAAGTTTTCTACTTACAATAATCTCCCTTGTGTACATATATAACATCTCAGTTCCACGAAAAATGATATAAAAAATATTTGCCTCAAAATGAAATCTAATTTTTCCATCTTTCTATGAAAACTGTGAGAAATACGAATAAAAAACAGTATATTGTACTGTATACAAGGTTATTGTTTGCAATTTCTGAGATCCAAGCGCGTCCACAATTTACAAAGCGTTTTAATTTGTTACAATAATTTCTTTTCGTGTCATGAAATTTTGCAGTAGAGCCGAGTCACCAACAAAAGAATGAATAATGACTCCTCGAACAAAGTTGAAAATTTTGAGAAACTTCCGGGGAGTACTACAAGGGCCTCCGTTATCTCGTGATTTGTGATTTTGTTTCCTGCTATTTTATGTTAGAAGCTTTTTTAACAGGTGAAATAGCATTCAGACACTTAGGGCGTTAGAAGTTTTGTTATAAGTAAGTAAATTGCATTATCAAAATTTTTTGAACATAATTTATTTTGTTACAGTTGCAGTACGGATATATTTGTTAATGGATTTGGGGATTAGGGAAAGCTTTTCCTAATCCCCATACCCAATAAGAAAAGAAGTAACATTAAGAATATAGTTGCTGGTTTAATACAAAGTATTAAAAATTATTCCCGAAAGTGTTGTGTTTCTGTGATGACTAACATTACCAGACCTTTTTGCTTTGTAATAAGTCTAGACTTTGTCGATGATAATTGCGTTGAAAAACCCAAAGTGTGACAAGTGACAAAGACAAATATCGACCAAATATTTCAACTCAGCTTGGTTATGAAAACAATACCATTCAAAATATTTTCAAAATATTTTTATTTAAATACACTTTCTGCTAAGTTCTATTAAATCGTCATAGCAGGGAATCCGTATCAGAAAAATAAATAAATAAAATTAAAGGTAAGTCACTAGTAATTGTGATAACTTTAAGTTACCGAATATTTGCAAATTTTTCCAGTTTTAAAATAAATTAAAATATTAAATTAATTTGTTTAAAATTAAAACTGACGTACTGGTTATATTTTCTTTCAACATGCAATGAAATTAAAGGCTTTAGGTAAGTAGTTCAAAGTTGATATTACAATGGCTGGACTTAATGATATAAGTCGGTGAGTCTAGATTTTAAATCAGTAAACTTAACGTGGAGTGATTGTGGAGATTCGCTCAGTCTTTTAAATCCCAATAGAATTGTTATTTCTAACAAAACAATGATTTTTAAACATAGACCCATGACTAATGAAGTCAGATTAACTGAAAAGGACTCGTCTTTATCATACTTTACGTAGAACTGCAAACAACAGGGGGATTTACAGTCGACAGTCCATCCATTAAAACGCTTTAGAAAATGCTGTTGGGAATTTTTCGAGTTCTGATTAATATGAATTGAAATTGTGATATTAATAATAACATCTTTAGAGCCTATTGCAATCATATTTGCAATGGAAAATATTATACGGTAGGTGTAGGGTTAAGCTGGCATGATAAACCCATTTTTAAGATTTTTTAAAATATATGTCTGTATTTTATACCTTAAGACTTAAGGATTGACTGTTATTCTATTTTAAAACCTGTTGTACATAATATTTTATTGTTTTGTAGTTACTTATTATTTACTTTTCCAGTTAAACGGTCCACTAATTTAAGTAAATAGTCTTATTTATCATCCACAGTAGGGGGTCGATAGTGGGGTTTTTTGACTGTCTAGTTAAAGCTAGACGGATAATCCGACTGTATTTCGTGAATTTCGTTTCGGCAATAAGATAATACAGTCAATAAAATTAGCCAATATTGTAGTAACAATTTTTTACAATTTGTTAATGGACCTTCTTAAGATACTGTAATGTCTGAGTTTTTTCCTTTTTAACAATGATTAATGTACCAAAAATCTTGAACTTAACGAAGTGGCAAGAGAACAATAATGAAAAAACACGAACGCATATACAATTGGTCTTGGGTTGGTAATGTGTTATTGTATTAAATAAATTTAATACATAATATTACTCATACTATGTGTCAAAGGTCTCATGGATACGATATAACGGAGATATAAACATACATCAATTCGTACTCCTCATACAAATATCTGCCCCTTCGGGGATTCGAACCCGGGACCTCAGACTAAATAGACGGTGGTACTGACTACTCGACCAGATGGCCGATGGTTAAATTTCAGTCGGGCATGTATATAATACTTAGTAATGAACTAAATAGATTAACTAAATTAATTGAATAATACACAATTCCAAAATTACGAAATTGTCACTTCTGAATTGTATAATACAATCAAATCAAAAGGGCGTCCAGACGTAAAAAGTTGAGATTGAAAAATTAATTTAAGAGGCAAGGTACACTCAGTAAATAAAATGGAAGGAAACTCTTCCATTTCACAGTTTTTTATTGCCCAAGATTACAACACTGTTAAATTTATTCTTAAATTTGTCTCATCGCGAAAAATTTGCCGTCGCTATTACTAACAAAAGAATGACTAATGACTTTATGAAACAAAGTTATATGAACGCAGGGAACTTTAAAAGGTTTTAAGGGTATGGATTTATTATCTTTGAGATTGTATTTTAGAGATAACGATTCAAAGGATACATTATATTCTTTTATGTGATACCGTGATATGAAACACAATACCGTAGAGAGATTACTGTGTTAGATATAGTAACTACCTGTTAAACAACATTAGTTATCCTTATTCAATAATTCTTTAGGTTTTGAAATCTCAAAATTTCCTTCTCTCTCTACTTTGGTATTTCTGTTTTACCATAACTTTTTTCTTCTGTGTTTTATTAGTTTTTTTTGTTAATTATGTAACAAGTAGTGGTACACTTCCTTGTCTTCTTATCATTTGTTTATTCAGCTCAGCTCAGCAAATGACTCGACACCACCTCATGATAAGCAGTACAGGAGTCCATATGTGAAGATAACTAGGGCAGCATGCGACATACTACCCTCACATTGCCAGCCCAAAAAGTGCTTTTTCACGCCTCGTTTAAAGGAACCCATGTTGTATGAAGGAGGGAATAGGTGTGCTGGTAAGGAATTCCACGCTCTAAATGTGCGACAGAGAAAGGAGTTACAAAATCTCTTATTGTGCAATGTAGACGCGGCGACAGTGAAGGAGTGACTCCGTAGACCAGCACGCTTACTCCTGAGTAGGTAAGGATAGAGAGGGATAAGGTTGAAGAGCTCTTAAGAGCACTCTCCATGGTGTAAACTAAAAGGCACTAAGCGACGCTATATCGCGACACAATTACAGAGACGTTAGCTTGTTCGTTACCTCGGTATCGCCAATAATATATATGTAATAATATAAATGTAGCGCGATTATAGGCGATTACCTCGGTATCCAGAGCAGAGGAGCAGAGGAGGAGGTACTGATTTGTTTGTATATGGTATAAATATTTTGTATATGGTTTAAATATTTCCTCAGTATTATTTTCAAAAGGCCTAAAATCGAAAAGGTAATTCGATCAATATAACAATGTTACAATAATTTCGTTGTGTAATAGGTTTATTGAAAATCTTTCTTTCTCTTTCAAACAGACCCTTTTTAAGCATGCAGCTGTAACTTCTCTCAAGACATATTTCAATTAGAACCTTATTGTTTGGTCTTCGCGGACCTATCAAACGTTGGGGGTGAAAATAGCCAGTCACCGTTTAAAGAAACGTGAACAAATTGTGGCTCCAACTTTGGGGATAAGCCTGTGTCAATTACGAATTGAGAAGGGTCTTCTTTGCCACGACAAATTGAATGCCCTAAGTCTCCACGGCTGAACGACTGACTGGCAATTTTTACCACTAAGAACTAGGATTATCAGCTCTGGATAGTATATTTCCTAATTTAGGATACGTCGGCGAGCGATTTTGCGTAATTAATATAAAGGTTGGACCATTTTAGGGTCTTGGAAGTATTTTTTCTGATTAAGCGATGATTGGTTTCAGGGATTCTGTGTTAAATAATTGTTTATTCAATTATGGAACTACATGTCCTACCTTCTGCCTCGCGTAAAGAAAGAAATGAAAATTTCATAAAAAGCTCGAATAGAATTTCTTACCGGCAAGATTTATACACCTAAATAAACTGATATGCTAAGATGCAGTCCGTAAGCATCGTAGACATTAGTAAGAAAAGCCACTTATCATTAAAGAATATATTTGAAGACTCTTTTATTTCTTACTTTTACTTTGATTTTTAATTTCCGGTATATATAAAAAAATCAAACACTTGTTTTTATTAATAATTACAGATGTAGAATTACACTTCGCGTGTTTGCAAAATAGACAGATTCGACTTATATGTGGGTTATTTTCTACTAGCTGAGTTACAATGTTACTAACACCGCTAAAGTGATTATAATGCATTTTAATGGTGCATAAACGAACAACTATTCCAACGGTGCATTTAGTTCTGATTTGGTTAAAGCATTTAAATCCATTAAGTGTACTATATCACATCTAGTGTTTGTACCAGTGAGATTTCAGAAATAGTCGCTATCGCGACTGCGTAGGGTTGATTCATTGTTAAAATAGCTTTAAATGCCTTGCTGTCGACATTCCAGCGAAAATTGTTCACGAACTGAAATAACTTTGGAGTCTAAAATAAGAACGTTAATTTGATAATGTTGAAAACTTTTAATTGTTTCCAATTGAAAAAGGTCAAATGTAATTTTATGTTACAATACATAACTAATAATAAAAAGCATTAGTCATTACACTAATTAGTATATGTAATTATTCATAACATTAGTTACTTACACACAGTTTGTTTTAAATAGGTAGTTCCATATTATTACGCTATTTTAAGTGGAACAGAATCATGAACTTCATAGTTTTCAGATGTTATTTACGTATACAATAAATATAGAAGATTCAATTCAATCAACTAAAAGTCATTTGTGCAGATTAATTTTCTGGCCAGCCTTTAATCAACATTATCTACATTAGCTGTGCGTAAATTGGGTACAGATTAAATTTAGTTTCTAATCCGGAAGTTGCGTTTGGATCCATCGCATTTACGTTCCTCATGACAGTATCGATCGGAGAACTAAAATTTTTGCAGTTTAAAATATGACGATCATCGAAGTGAAGAAAGAGTTTTGCCACAGGAAAGCACATTTTTTCCAATAGAAGGCAACAAGCGACTTGCCATAACAAAACGTGGTATAAAATATCGATTGAAGTTTTTAAACAGTCTGTCATGACATCATCTCTATCAGCACCAGACAATACTAATAAACATCCATAGGAAGCCATCATGAAGAATATTTTATTGCTGAACCTGCCATGGTAAAAAACTTCGTAAAACTGTTCCAAGTCCACGATTTGTAATTCAATTTCATTGTTCAGTCATTTCTCTCTATTCACTCCTCTGTTGGGCTTTCGGTATTAATGAAGTAAATCCTTCATTATTATATATTTAGCAAATAAAATATACCTACGTGAAATGGTAATCTCGAACCTGTAATATCAATTAAAAATCAATTTAATGCGCATGAAGTAGTAAAAATATTTGTGCCTATTATAACTATAAAGTTTAAAGGTGACTATAGAGGGCAAGCCTTTTCTCGTACGGAATGATCCAATTTATTATCAGTTTTCCTGGCTAACTGCTATTAAAATAACAACTTAATAAAACAAAACGAGCTGCCGTTTACGAGGAAAAATTATCAATCATATTTTTTTTAAAACAAAATTTATATCCAAATCTTCAAAACTATGAAAAGATAAAAACTACCGAAAAGTATGGCACAGTCGTGCACAATCAAGAATATTTTTCTTGTAATTAACTAAAAATCTAAAATTATATTTTTCTTTATACGACAAAAAAGTCTAAACTAAATAAAAGCATGCACTGAAGCGTTTTATTTTCAATTATATTGAATAGAGATAAAATTTGAAGGTGACATTTTAAGTTAATTTTTTATAAGTACATTCAGAAGGGGTGACAATGTCTGCCCTTTAGTTAAAATTATGACCCCGTAATGATCTTGGGCTCGTTTGTTTAATGCTCCTTTCGGTTCAATTATCAAAGTTAAGCGCATTAACTTTACAGAGACCTAATCCAGATTTCAATCCGGGCGATACATACGAATTCATTGAAGTGATATAGTGACACAAAAGTTGCCACATAATTGCGACATAATTGAGCTGTGATATTAAAAAGTTTAGGATATTATTGGGATAGCTGACAGTTTACAATTTAAGTTTATTAAAATATAATACACCAAACTGTCTTCTAACATTGTATGCTGTCTTACTCACATTATTTCTTTATGTTGCATTGCAATAATTTCCAGGCGCAGTTCGTATTCTTTATCAAGACAACAAAAACGCTAAGTGGTCTTTAAATGTTGCTATAAAATACATGGCAAGTTTTAGGGCATTTTAGTTTGCGGGCAGATCTATTGATCATTATTTTAATTTAAATGAAAGTTATCGCAGTATCACTGTGACCAAAATAACGCTACGACCAACTGAATGGAAGTAAATTAACACTCCATCGCTGTCTTATCTCGTTTCCAGCTGAGTTGGGCCTCCTCGACCCGATGACTTCGATTAGCTCCCATTGTGAATCACCTTAAACTAAAGCGTTAAGTGTGGGTAAACATACCCCTTTCTTGTCACCGAGACAAAATTTAATTGTAGGTGACAGTTAATACATAAACAATATACACACTTTTATACAGCAAGGTAACGAAATAATATTTTAATGATCAAGTACGTTCATATGACGTAAATATAAGTATTATATTTGGTGAAGTAAGTGCCTTTGTGCGTAAGGTCATTGTTTGTCCATGCGAGAGGCAGCGGTTCGAACCCCTTCAGGTACCAATATGTTTTCAAATTTTGAATTCATATCTATTTTTTCAATGCTTTTAAGTCGAAAGAAAATATCGTAAGGAAACCTGAACCATCTGTGAAGAAATTATTTGGTTGTGTATGATGGCGACCAAGCAGCACCAGAGTTGGCCAGAGTTGGCCACAAACTAATGAGGGATTTTCTATTGAACAGATTTTTTTTATCTAAAAAAGTACAAAAAGAAGTTTATCAATGGTAACATGCCATTGACAAAATGACATCCTCGTTAAAATCTTCTAATCTATGGTTAAGAAAACAATTTTCAAAGGATATTAAGTATTTGGCGATTGAGTTTGTTCTTTATTTAAATCTTGCTATAGTAAAAATTCTTTGTCTGTCATTAACTTTAACTAAACTAAATGCAGTTATTATTATTATATTTTTCTTGTTCTGAATGATGGATTTAGAAAAATCTTAGTTGGATGACCATCTTCTTTGTTTCTGGATTCTGTTTTCCGACTTCGCCCTACCTTATCCGTACCAACATCTCAAATAATTGTATTCTAAAAAGGCATTCAACTCGTAAAGATACACCATTCTTGTTTCATTCATTTTTGCAGATTATTCTAAGGCCCTGACAAAATAGAGAAAAAAACCATACGTCGTTATTTTACACATAAAATATTTTGGAGTGGGGTAGACTGACTAAAAACGATAGGTGCTTTGTCATTATGACGTAGTCGCAGCCGCTTGTTAGCTACAGACGGTGCATTCTACAGAACTTGTGAAATTTATATAACAGTTATTGCTTAACTCGAGAATACCTTTACTGTGAGTATTTATGATTTTCTGTTCTCAGAATAAGTTTAGTTTTTAAGACAGCCGTATTGTCAGTACCACTAAGGTCAGTTAAGTTAAGTAGACCGTCTACTTAACCAGAGGTTTGAACCCCTGTAGAGGCATATTAAGAGGATGTAAATGAATATTTAAGCTTATGTCATGGACACTATATAACAGATTATCTAGTGTCCATAACATAAGCTTTTATTTATGCTTACTTTGGCCTACATAATAGATGTCAGTCTGAGAAATGTTATTATTAGTATTAGTATACTAACATCTGTCCGTAGCTCCTTATAACCTTCTCCGATAAATGGACTATCCAATACGAAATAAGTTTTCAATTCCAACCAGTAGTTTTCTTTCAGCGCTTTCAACCACACAAACTCTTAAACTTTATAATAGTACTAGCAATGCCTGTTGTCTAGCAACCGTTCTACGAGGGTGTGACGTGAAGTCACACCCTCGTACAACGCTGCTACATGATTTACTTAGGTATTTATTTGGCTAAGGAATAATATTATGTTTTTTATAACACCTTCGCAAAGTATGCATTAATTTTATTAGGAAAAGAAGGGATCTAGGGTCAATCTTAAAAGAAGGACATATGCTATCGCATACATTGTTTTAGAACGCAGTGCATACGTAGTGGAAAATTATTTCCCGTTTTCGCAACATTTTTAATTGATACTTAGCTCCTATAGGTCTTCGTTCTTGAGATAAACGCGTTCAACTGAACAAACAAAACTCTTCGTGTTATAAAATAAATTGCGATATATATATTAGTATAGATTTAGAATAACTGTATATTACATCTCAGGTACACATACTGTTATTATATGTATCCTCAGAAGTAGCACATTGTTCAGGTCCAAGCAAAGTCATTCTCGATTTACTAACTCAGTTAGTACTCAGTGAAATTAAGTGGAACGGGGTCGCTATATGAGAAAGCTAAAGGCGACTAATAGGCTACAAGCTCTTACAATATGTAGTTATGTTCATAACTCAGCAATTAAGCCCTGACATAGTAGCTTGCTGCAAAATCAATTTTAAGCAATATATGAGAGTTTTGTTAGGTTATGATCATATGTTCAGTATCTACAGTTAACGCTATGACATGGTTAAAGCAGATCTAATTTATACAGGTAAAAGTTTGGCGACACTTTATTCAAAAGATCTCTTCAAAGTGGGCGGAGCCGTCTAAGCAACTTTCTTTAGCATTCGCGTGCTTGCCCATTCATCTACTTTTAAAAATTTCTGCTATTTTGTATGAACGGAGAGATTTCAGTCAAAACTTAGCCTGTAGGCGGTGTATTAATGAACAAAAGTTTCAGTTTTGGATTACATAGAGGTATCGTTTAAACGAGACAAAGAAGCTTGACCTTAAGACTACGGAACCCTTAGTTAAAAGTTAGAAGCAGCCTGAACTTGAATAGGTATCGATAAATGTAAAAAATCAGTATTACAAAATATTTGTTGGCATTATTAATTTTAACTGTTTTATGGTGCATTTATTGGCAAAATCAGATAAACGTTTCGGGAGGAGCAACGGGTTCTTCGTGAACGACTTTTGCGGTTTTGAAAGGATGCTGAAAAATGCCGTTATATAATACTACTATGAAGTTGTCATTAAATTGTGTCTTCATTCACATGAAATCTTTACTTCAGTGTCTTTGCTTACTGTATGCCAAAAATGTAGCAATAAAGTTGAATTTAATACTAAGCGGATTTTTTATTGAAATCCTATCCTTATACTGACCGCATCGTAACATAAACGGATGATAATTACATTAAAATATTCTTAATATTTCAATATTTTACTGTGATTTTATTAAGTTTAGATTTCATTCTATACAACATTTAAAAATTATTAAAAAATCCTACAATAATATATATATATATATGTACAATAGATTAATCAGAGAGGAATAAAAGAACCTCTTTATATATGGAAAGAATGCTATATAGCTAGATTTAGTGGAACGGTAAGGTTTGTAAAGAGAAACAAAGTACTCAAAGCATTCTCACAAGTAGTATGGATTGTGAATTGTGTCTAAGAAGCAAAGTATAAGTACTCTAAATCATAGTCGTATTTTATTAAACCCATAATGAAGCGTGTACCTAAATTTTGGGGCCCTCAGAGCTTATTTAAAAGTATGTTTTTAAAATATGACAGACATTTTTCTTTTGAAAATCGAATACCGTTCGAATTTTGGAAGATTACTTTAAAAAATGATTTTTATTAGTAAAGTAAAAATAATTACGTGTTTATAGATAAGGCTTGGACAATGTACTTCGCTAAGCAGCAAGTAAGCAATTGAGTGCTAAAGCAAAATTTTAAATGGACTATAAAAAATATTTATTGGAATTTAAAGCTCAAAGCACGTAAGCTATAAATAACACTTCAAGAAATTAAACTAGAATAGGGTCGGTCATAATCTAAATTGAAATGCTTATTGGATTTCTGACATTGACTTGACATAGCAATTAATACACATTAATTGCCGTTAGAAGGTAGTATAGATTGTAATTATGTTTAACTATGTTGAAATACCCGACACAAAGTAACCATAGTGATTATTATAGACACGATCGATTTGAAAACTTCAGTACAATATAAAATTTTAAATCTTTGTATTGCATTTTAGGGGTGGACACTTACGGATTTTAAGCGACAGTTAATACATTTTAGTACTTCAAATAAGGTTATTATCACAAGAAGCTTATTGAAAGGGCATGTTATCTTGTATCTCTGTCGAATACTAAATAATAAAATAATGCAACTAAATACAGAGTAGTCATCACAGACCTAAATTTTGTATACACTTTTGACTTGGATGACAATGGTTAGCCAAGAAACTGCATTCCAATAAGGTGGTCGGTTTAAAACTACTAAAAAATAAAGATTTGCTCTCTCGTGATATCGTTATCAAATGAAAAGATTTACTGAGAATAGCACAAATTAATTGACGTTCAATATAACAGAAGCAATCACAAAATATGTATAAATAAGAAGTCTCAAAATAAGCTTTTATAAAAATGCTCTAAAAATAAATAAAAAATCTTTCAATTGAATCAATTCCCTCATTTTTTGCATTACACAATTCATGACATAAGCTTGTTCGGTGATATACTTAAGTAGATTATTTGCTTATTTCAGTAAAGTACTGTTTGGAATACGTAATATTTGAAAATCATGAAAATGTTACTTATTTTCTGTACTAGATTGTTTTTATTCATTTTGAATTATGGAAAGGAAGGTCTATACATTAAAAAAATATATACAAATCTGTTTTACCAAACTGTATGCCTGTTGATTTCTCAGTAAATAAATAATAATGGGTCTAATGTTATAAGGTTTTTTGTATTTCAAATTCATAAATTCTATCTATGGTAGTTACAAAATAAAAATAATCACTGATTTATCCGATATTCAAGAAACATAGCAGTGGAAACAAAAATAAATAAAAAATAAATTGATGAACCTAAATAAACTTCAATATCCATATAAAGTATTACGCAGTCACATATAACTTCTTAAAACGCGACCAAAAGCCGTACAACGCATAACAATATCAAAATTACAGTACCTCAGTTATGGGCTTTTTAGTTCACTATAAAAACAGATACATTTAGTTCACCTTTTCTTTACACACTCACCTTAACAAAAATAACACATCGTATAATATCCCATAAAATTTATTGTTGTATATTATGTCTCGCAGATCGAATTATAATACATAAGCTGCGAGATGGAATTTCAATCTTTTATTTGTAAAAACACAGACATAATAAATAAGAAACAAAAAAAACTCATCAACATGACAGCAATTCGTAAAAGTCAAAGATCATAAAATTATCTAAGAGGTTGTAACATTTATGTTACTTATAATGAAAGTATAAAATTAATATTGACTCTTTTAAATCCTTTATAAGTTTTACTAGATTTAGTGTAGTTGAGCATTTTTCCGATATAAAACATCGGTTCTGGTTCATCATCAATTAATCTTAAGTGGCGCTGCAATTTGTACCTAACATTAACTCTTATTATGAATATGTACAACAATACAACATATGTACAACAATATTTTTGACACTTAAAGTTACAAGAATATAATACGAACAAAATAATAATAAACATCAAAATAATAAAAATTTCAGCTAAGAAGCTGTTTTTTTATTTTGATGTTTTAGTGGTGTATTTCTTTATTAACTCTTAAAAAGTTTGATATAATAATCGATGCGGTAATTACAAATATTTTTATTTATATAAAAAATACTTAAAAAAAACCTTAGAATTTAATCGGGTTTTAATTGTAATTTGCTATGCTTTTAGCAGGTTCTATAAAACCAGTCACAATTACATATCCATTTATCTCCTAAAATTATTGCATATTATTGTTTTATATAAAAGGATTATAATTATTGATCAAGTTGAAAAAAAAGATCTGAATCTACTGGAAACTATTAGTTCATGAAAAGAACTTCTGAACTAGTTAGTTCGCTATTAAACGTTACTTCTTCAACTATAATAATAATATGTGACATAAATAACTCAGTTTCATTAGTCTGTTTCTTTCTACTGCGCAACTTCAGAAAAGGAGTAAGCTAGCTTTACTATTTTCGTTACTTAAGAAAAACCAAAGTTTTATAAGTGAAACAGTGCTTAGCATTTTAATGTTTTTGCTCGCAAAACTGCAATCCAATTTTTTTCGTTTTATCTATCTAGCTTAAAGACTTATATAATAGGTTGGGGAAAAAGTTTCTTAGCATTTTATTTACCTTTAAATTTATATCTGTGAGGTGTACAATAAAGCTTTTAAAAAGCTTAATAGTTTTTATTCATGACGAGGTACCTGATGGTAAGTGAGATGAGGCCGAAGATGCAAGCGAGCTACATCCTGATTCCTCAACCACAAAGGAACTGGCAATATTACCAACTGCCGGGCCACAACTATGCTGTTAAGATTATTGTTCTAGACTTAGGTAAGAAAGAAGCCCTACCACCATCCAACCTGAGTAGACAACTTCTGCCCCCACTGGGAATTGAACCCCAGATCTCATCTCACGTAAGTGGTATCAGCAACTAGACCACAAGAGCGTTTAAATAAATTAAATATTTAGTCAAGTAAGTTACCATTAGACAGAATTAAGACAGATGAACTTGGTATAGTTTTTTGGACAAGGCCCATAAGAAATCTTTTAGTAACATGCTTTTATGTGTATTACACTGAAATTTATTGTAGCAATTTCTTTAATTTTCTAAGGCGGATATTTCGGCTAAGATTTGTGGTGCGTTTGTTAAATTTCTTTTGTTCAGTACGAAAAGGACAACCTTATCTTAACTAGATAAAATCTAAGTCAATAAAATATACATATTTATGACAAACTCACAGCTAACACTCCTTTAAATTTGTCTCGGCACGCAATGTGAGGGTTTATTCGAGTTTTTGTGTCAAAGGGATTTAACAGAAGTTAAAAGCTGCTTATCAAAGAGTGCGCAGAAATAATACGGCCTTTTATGCATCATATTTTTTATATTTCTTTGGTTTTTGCTATTAGTGGTTGTCTACAATAATGTATTAATAGACATAAATACAATAAAAAGAAAAAAGAGCACACTTATTGAGTATTTTAATTTCTTCTGAAAAAAGTATTTTTTTGTTAAAGATTTGGTTATCACTAAACCACTACGAGTTCTATATCTATAGTTGTTTAGTACGCGCCCAGGGTACGCCGTTTGGATCCGTTGGTGAACCTCCTCTTATACCAGATGGTGAGGTCATTATGCGCATTTAGCGGTCTTCCAACGGTTCCAGCATACGAGGAGGTATTCCAGCCCATTCCATTTTAGTGATTCTACGCAGCTTTATCACTTCACGCACAAAGATACTGTCATGTATTGATCATGGACTAAAATAAATTTAAATTCAGAGCAATTCTTTCATTACAATCCTATCAGAAAAGGGCCGACCGGTGACCTCATTTAACCTTTCTAAAATGGCGATTGAAACTTATTTCAATTCGCTTATTAAATTAAGTCAAAAGTGTTGACATTGTTAAATGTCCAGTAATTTAAAATAACTAAAATCATACTGTCCTTCTCTTATTTAAGTAGAACGAATGAGAGCTAGATAGCTCGATAGCTCGTTTCTGTGTCGCATAGTGTAGCTTATAACGGCTCACGTATTTTCTCATATGACATATGCTTCTTCAAAAGGTACGTGAGCTGCATGCAGCTTTGTGTTCGCAAGATGGAGGTTGCTGGAGCAGTATGTCAAAGCTTCACGAGCTATCGTAGTATACGGACTCTTGTTACTGCTGCGATCATGAAGTGTGGAAATATTACAAATTATTTATTTAAACAAGTTGAAAATAACTATCCAACTCTTTGTTGAGCTGAAAAGATTTTTTTCCAAAGAAATTAGGAAAAAATTCATACGCCCATATAAATTATATTCAACAACCTCTTAATAAGAAATTGAGTTTTTTTTATACGATTTGAAACCCGATACAAAAACTTATGAGGTTTTATTTTCTAGAAATATATCATTCCAAGTAAAACATTATAAGGCAAAAAATATTTACAGTTCGCTGAATTACGGCATTATATATATATCACATCGGCATTATATTTCACATAATATTGTAATTTATTTTTTAAAAACAACAAAGAGATATACTTAAGAAGTATATATAGTTAAGGTTTGTTTGTTGGATTTGTAATTTAATTTCTAATTGCTTACTGTATTTATTCCGTTAATTTACTTTAACGTAAGGTAAGTAAAGAAAGTTGGAAATGTAATTTCAATGGATAATGAAAAAGTTGGCATATAAAATAGAGTAATCATTGACCTCACTCAATGGGTCGCTGTTGTTATTTTAAAAGACTGAAAATAATATGTTCTCAGTGTTTTTTATATTTTTTATCCATAAATATAAATGCTTAGTCTTACGTAAAAATATAATACCATTTTGATCAAACAAATACGTATTTGGAATCAACTTCAATATTGGTAATAAGCTCATTAAATGTTCATTAAGTCAGTAGATAAATCTATAATTTCTAGAACGAAATCGATCAAACCTAAAATACACTTTTTGTATTTACTTTAGGTACATACACGATTTAGATATTGTATGCTATCATTAATATGATGGTACCACCACAGAAATCTTAAATAAACACATCACGATATGAAATCTTTCCATTTTTTTTAATTTGAATAAAATTAACACGAATCTTAAATATTTCCATGATAATTCAAATTCGTATTATGATCTAACAAGGACATATGCCCTTTTTAACTTTACTTTATCACATTTAAAATAATAGTAGCTTCTTATTTGAACATTGAGAGTTCATACACAGTCGCACATTAAGCGTAATACGATATTTGTAAATTGACTTTAATTTCAACCTGATAACATACCAACAAATATCAAAGTACTTATCTTGGCGTGTATGCGTGCATGCATATAAAACTTAAATTTCTGTATTAGTATATAAAAAGTAAATGTAATCCGTAAAGATTTTTGGTTGTAGTTTGAAGAATATGTTTTGAAAATTCATTGCAAATTTCAGAGGTAAATTGAAATCTTGAGCTAAATTTTTAATTTCTTAGTATTCATTTCGCTTAGAAACGGGACATTCGTAGCGGAAACTCCATTTTAATTAAAAGCAGTGGAGGAAAAGCATTAGAATGTGGTAAGAAATATACCTGCAATATCAAACTAATTACTTAATTCTTGAGAATCAGTTAATATCCAATTTCTTACAGTATATAGAATATCTAAGTTATTATGTTAATACTTAGATAGAAATTATTTGTATGAATATAATTGATTAAATTAGGAATAGTCTAAAGGTAAGATCACGTATTACCTATATACAATATGGGTTCATTCAAAAGAGGCACTCTTTTTGGGCCGCCAAGGTGGACGTGGCTAGGGCAGTATGTCGCATGCTTCACTAGCTATCTTCGCATATTGATTTCTCTTACTACTTACCATCAGGTGGTGTCGAGTCATTTGCTGTACTTTTGATACAAAAACAAAGCCTATTCAAAAACAAAAGCACATTTTTTTTGTCCTGGCAATACTCAAACTTCTGAGGAAGTGGATTTAAAAATAACTTTGTTGGGAAAGTAAGTAATGTACGTATCCGTTAAAAGTGGCCTTATATATGCTGATCATACCTTTGGCTGTAGAGTTGCTACTCTAACTAATAACATACTGCAACTAAAAAGGACTTGAATTGTGTGAAACTATGCATAATAATATTTACTATAAAAGTGCATTTACTCTAGGTATGAAGGTGTACAATCACCTAGCAAGATTAAAGCTTTAGATAATCATAATTTTTAGTAAAAATTTAAAACATGGGTAATAAGAATTAATTTTTTATTCATTTCAGGAATATTTCGTTCAAAAGACATTTTACAAATAAGTTATAAATTACTGTTGCTACCGTGTTAATGACTTCCTAATTAATAAAATAATGTGACATTACATGAAATTTATATTCCCTTATTAAACTTCTGAAATCCAATTCCAAAAGGAGATGAAAATTCTTATTTTAATGTTATTCTCTTTATTAAAAATAATAATAAACGACCTGACTGAGTAAGCTATTGGTACGTACTTTCTGAAATGTATTTCATAAATTGTACATAGTTTTGGAAATAATCATATAGAAATACGCTTTTTGGTACGATAGAATACAATAAATATTCTAAGGTACCAAAAAGCGTATTTCTTGTAAGCAAAAAGTGTCTATAAAAGCGTCGTACTTCAAAAAAGGCGTTGTACATGGCTGTTTAAGATTAGTTAAGATAACTTTAATACTGTAACATGAAAAAATTTTTTATTTTGCATTATATTTTACATATTTTATACATAATAATTTCTATTTACCAGTATTTATGTGAGTCATTTTTCTAACGCGGTACTTCTTCACTTTTTTCAGTTCTTTCTTAACCAAAAACATTTTCCAAGTCATTAAGTCAATGTAAATAATTCCCAAAAGTAAAATAATTAACTTACAGTTGAGTGAATGTATATTGTGAATAGAAAAATAAACAGGAAGTAAGCATGAAAACATCAAAAGTATTTCAAGAATTCTTTTGAACGTAATTGTGTGTGAAAGGTATTGAAAATTGAATTTGGATCAATAAAAGCCGTCGTAAGAATGTGTATTGTCTGGGTACACTGTTGCTGCCTACTTTATGTAATGTATTTCATCATTTTGATACTGTTTTGGCAGCAAAAGATTTTCTATTTTATTCCGTGGTTTTTCTTGGACAGTAATAACTTGGAATGTATATCAAAAAATATGACGTAACCAATTTTCATATTTCTTCCCATAGCGATAAAAGACAGTATTTTAAAAGTAAAAAATGGAAATGTCTGCCAGATGCTCTCTACTATCCGAGGAAGGTAACAGGGGATGAGAACATACACAATCAGACACTAAAATCCACAGATACGCGCTACTTTACCGCTTTTACCGTCACTTAGACATTTCGCCGCTATCTGGGCAAGGCGGGTTGGCTGTAAACTCAGTCCCAGCTGGAGTAAAGATTGAGGGGACAAAGAGAGGACCTGTAAAGCATTATTTGAGAACTTTGGGTAATGCGGGAGTCTCTGGAAACAATCTGCGTCAGTCGAACCGTCGAAATACAATAAGCTATTGTATTTTCGACGCTATCACTGCTATGCGCAAGACATGCCACCGGGCCCAACAGAGAAAGTGGTCCCAAACCAGTATCGTAATATAATGGAAAGGAGGAAACTAGTGCTAGCAGAATTCTCTTCTATATTTTGTAGGTCATCTTCTTCTTCAGTGTCTTATTTTTGGAGATAGACTTACCTGATTGATTTACCTTATCTATTATTTGTGTTATTTAATAAAATAATAATAATAATATTTCTCACAGTCACACCTAAACATACAAGCATCCATGACCCATGAACAAATATTAATACTCATTATATAAATATCTGCCCCTACCGGGATTCGATCCCAGGACCTCTGCTAAATATACAGGGATACTGACCACTCGAGCAGATGGTTGTCGAGTTATTTCTAGTGTCTTTTTGTATATGGTATTAATTTTGTAGCTCTTGTTAAGAGTGCCCTTTCTTAATTACGTCCTTAATTTATATTTGCTATAAGACTTTGTTCAATTAAGAGCGTTGTACCTTGTGCCACTTTAGATTAAGATTTATTATATTAGTTTAGAGATTGTGATAAGAAAATGATTGAGTTTTAATAAATGCTTATTACCTTAAAAAAATACATTATTTTCGCATTACACATTATTCAAGCACTAACAGAAGCTATGATGTATATATTGAACTCTACTTGTATGGTTAGAGATAAATATCATCATAATTAAACTATTATAATAAGTAAAACACAATAATTAATGAAAGTGAATGCTGACCTTAGACTAATTTATATGTTTAGTGTATCAAATATTTAGCTACCCACTTAAGGTTCATAATTGTCTGGCAGTCTTTTTATAATGACTGTTTGCTCGCATACAATGGGAAAAACAGAGGTAATTTTTTTCTGATATGTCTATTTTTCAGATTAATCTACTCAATGTTTTGATTTTTTACAAGATACTCTAAGTTATATATAGTGACATAATACTTTACGAAACGTTTATAATTGGTACTTGATACACTCGATATGAATCCTAAAACTAATAAATCACTTTGTTCACTTGTTGAGCAAATAACTATTTCAAATTCTGAATCGGATCCATTTACACAAAAACTTTCTGTTATAGCTATAATTTATGTAAGACATTCTATATCTCTGTCTTTATATAACTCTATCACCAGTATTGCGAAATGTATTCTATCAGTCTAAATTTTTTCAAAATCATTCGTTTTTACTTTTGTGGCCATAAAATAACTTAATTACATCACGTGAACTACAAAAATAAATATTGTATTTTAATAAAACACTTTGGTAATATTTTATCAAATATTTCTTTCAAAACGTAAGAAATTGAATTATTCATTTAATAGGTAAATTTACCCGCGACACGACACTTCACCGTTTAGTTGGCAACATTAAAAAAAAGAGCGATTGCAGCTGTTAAATACAAGCACAAATAGAAATTAAAATACTATTCAAACTATTTTCATAAACGATTTCGCACTCATGTCACTTTGTTGCTTTGTATAAAATCGTTGAATCGCGAACCGTTTAGATACATAATACAAATGGACGTTTTAGTCTTCGTAGTTAAAAAAAATCGTTATAACAGCAAATAAAATGCCAAGTTTTTTATTTCGTGATATTCGCTTTGAATGACTAAAATTTGCTGGATAAAAATAAATCTGAAACAGAGAGCAATTTTGTTTGTACAATAGTCGAAAAAAATAAGTGATTATATAGATGACTCACGTGGTATGTAAGTTCAGAGAGAAAACGATGAATATGATTATATTTTGAAATTTTTACTTTTGAAGTTTTTTTTTCAATCAAAATGGTTTCCATACAAAAAAAAATTACAAATGTGCTTTTGTAAGATAATAACTTCTGTAGTAATTGACTGCGGTAAACAGACATCTTTAGTCTCACTAAAACTCAAGAACAGCTTGACCAATTTTAATAATTTTGATTGTATTATTTGGTTTAATTCAGGCGTGGTTTAAAAATTCTGTGAAAATCCTGAAGAAAATCTTAAATATATACAGACATATAGCTCGGAACATTATCTAACTGATATATTAAACATTAAAACTGTCATATCTTCGATCGTTTCTTTTCATAGGTGCTGCAAAGTTCACGGGGTCAACTATTATCTATATAAAGACAAGAAATGACTAATATTTTCGTCTTTCAATGAAATGAGCATTTAATCTTTCATATTAGCATAATAAATATAAAAGTACACAGTTCATCTATTATTTTGTCATTAAGAATAACTCTGACAGTTGTAAATGTCAAAGAATTGTAACGTAACATCGATAGATCATTTGATCGTTGACATTTGCACCAATTGGTAGGAATCATATCTCATGAACATTTTCTTTTATATTAATAAAATATACATAGTTGTATATTCACTGTTTATTTTTATAAATAGAATAAATTTAGTTGATGATTAATGTAATTTGAGAAGCACATATTATCAGAAATCCATATGCACTTATCTGCGTACCTCCCAGTTAAATGAGTACACGAATACCGCTCGCTAACTTAGTACTCGTAGTACTTAGTAAGTGTAGGGAAATAGCCGAAACCGTAGTATTGGCTACGGTTTCGGCGATTTCCCTACAAATCCCGTGCAGGTCGAAATTTTAGTTTATCGCCATCGGAAGCGCGAAGATTAGCGTTGGCACGAATATCTCATAACCGTAGCATGCCGATAAGAGGGTAGGGTTGTTGCTGGGTTCGCTTTGGGCCAATTTTGCAATCCATCGACAAAGTTGAAAATATGTGATACGAAATTCTGAATTATTGTACACAGTTATGTAAGAAAGTTATTAAAAACAGTACTTATATTAATAGAATTATATAAATTCAATGTACGTAAAATATTGTCCAGTTTTCAAGTTGTAATAAAATATCCAGCCATCTTAAGGTGTGGTGATGTTACAGGTGATCTTTAGTAAGAGTGTAGTTAAAATGTGATATTAATTAATTTATTGATATCCAATATAACGCAATAAAAGTCTTGTCTACGTGATAAGGGCAATAACGAATATATATTGATAAACTTGTATTATCCATTATTTCTTCTTTGTATAAATAATCAATTAGCTCATATTTATTGTATCCGCTGCCTACTCTGAAGGCTCTAGAACCTAGTTCATTAAGCTAATAAGTAAAGTTTTAATTAGTTATAACTTCTAGCTCTGATGCAGCTTAAACATTGTAGAGACGACATTGTAGAGAAAACGTATTTATATAAAAATGAATAGCGGTTCATTATTCTCGGTTAAACTTAGTAGCTGTTTGACAGATTTAAAAAAAATTTATTGTCTTGTTCGCTTTAATTCGGGGGTAATCTTAAAATAAAAAAGCGAATAAACGTGCTATTTAAATTTGATATTTGTTCCACCACTTCTTCAGATAACTTTTATTAGATGGCGTTATGGCTGTGGGTTATACTAAGTTCACCTGGTTTACAATGAGTTTTAAAAGGTTTTGCTAGTATCATTAAAATTAGATTCATTTCATAACATTTCTTTGAACCACTGTAGTCAATATTCTAAAGAAATATCTTACTGTTTTTATAGTGTAGGTAGGAAAAGTGCGAAACAAGTAATTACTTCCGCTTAACCAGCCAAGTATATGAGGCCCGAAATTTTTATTTGACCCATCCGTATCAACGGTGGCTTAAGTTAATGTTAATCTGCCGTTATGTTAACATTTTACTATCATATCATGTTAAGTATTGTATACTTCTGAAGGATACATTTTATATTTACTATTACAATTCTTTTTATAACATATTATAACAATTCCACACACATCTATATCACACAACATTCAACAGCACTGCGAGACCCGAAGATAATCTACAAATTGTATGCTTTGGAGTAGATTGATATTGGCCCAACCACGCTGGGCACGTTGGTGGGTGAAAGCAGTTGCCGTAGCAACCGGGGTCGGCTTTGCGGTCCTTCCGTAGCACGGAGGAGTTCGTGATACAATTTTTACTGAGCCGAACAGGGACCAACCGTCGCGAAAGTTAAGTTACTTTCGCGATGGTTGGTCCCTGTTCGAATACCCTGTTTTCGTTATCGAAACCAGAGTGTTCGAACCATTACGCCAACAAGCTCCTCTAATTGTTATTGATTTATATTTATTCAATTGCATGTATAATAAGATATCAGTTCTATTTATTATTTACTTTATTCGTGTACGCACACCATCTGCCTTTCTCACCATATTTACTCTATTCCTTATTATTTCGGGTTCAGATCATCAGGAAGAAATTTCGATGTGAAGGTAGCAGACCCCTCGTGATTGCTTTAAACCCCATTCAGTGTGAGTTTTAGTGCGCATAAATAAATAAAAGAAAGAAATAATTAACATTACATAACCTTAAACTGTTATTTGGATAACAAACGGTTATTTATAGCAAATATCAGAAAACAGGCGACAAGTTCCATAATCGTACCCTGAGGGTTTAACTTACCTTCCTATATAGGTATGTACGTATTTTTTTGGTGTTTTGTTTAGCTTGATTTTGATTAGACTAAAAGTATGCGATTCCAAGACGTGCCTTTGATATAATTTTATGGTGTATTTTTACGTCACGAGAGTTTATTTTGACGAATTATAACGTTGTGTACATAAACGCGCGTTGACGCGCGAATGGTACGTCTAGTAGTTATTAACTAGTGAGAGAGCGAAATGGAAAGAGGTTTTATGTGAGTCTAATTCAAAGTTTCTTTTAATAATAAGGCCTAAATATAACTGCAGTGGCGGTGCTTCATATTTAACCTGTTATAATTGCATTATCAGGTATTGAGTATTGAAAATGTTTTTGTTAATTTTGTTCGCGGTATGAAGTTTACAGGATCAAGTAGTACCTAAATAAAAACTCACCAAGAGATGAGAAACCCTTAACATTTAAACGTAAACATCTAATCAGAACATACACTTTTGTGTTATTATAAATAAAAATTTAATCGAATCTTTGTGGTTCGAAGTAGTGGTACTAACAACTCCCACAAATCTCTAATCATATCCGAATTCAAAATCCAGCGGATTCTCGCGACCTTAAACAGCTCGTCGGTCTACCTTGTGGGAGGTCTAGCAACGATGCCCTGTAAGTGGCCCGTAACGGATGTCAGTCTTCCCACCAGGGAATGTACCACTTCAACCTCGCAATTCTTAGAGATATGCCGGTGACTCACGCGTATCACATATTTTGATTTGATCACGCAGAGTAACTCCGAGCATAGCCTTATAAATTATCTTATGGGTGACTGAATACATACAGACAGAATATATATGGATTTTTTTGGTGAGGAGACGCAGATGGAAGAAAATTCTACTAAAAATATTACTTAAATTGGAATCGTAACTAAACATCTTTTTATTTTAATACTTATTATGCAACCTTTACACTACTAGTACAAAGATTAAATATTTTAGGAAAGCTATGAATTGCTACAGGATATAGGGTTAGATTCCATTACGGCACAGTTTTAATAAGAAATACTCTCCTGGTTCCTGACTACTGCATAATTTTTTATTAACTTGAAATATTCCTGTATTTTTGAGGTATTCTGGGAATCATAGTTGAATAGTAGTGAAAAGTATTCGAATGTGTCTTCATTGTGAGCTTGGGTCAGTAGTAGGTACTATTTAAAGACCGCTTGAATCGATTATCAATATTGTTTATAATTAAGCTTTATATGCTACATAAAGCGAATATCGCTTTGTCAGATTAAAACATAAAGTTTTCTGAAAATCCATGAATTGGAATAGACTGAGATTCGTAAAGTCAGCTATTTTGTCATTTTCTTACTCGCTTTATTAAAGGTCGCTTTCGGAGCGTGAAAATTAAAAGCTCTTTCATTTTAAATTAATTGAGTAGTTAAAAAAATCTTTTCGGGATCTGTGACTAATGATAAGGGACATTTAGTAAGTTATACATGATTAATTCACGATCGTCACCTTCAACAACTTGTATAAATGTTTAACATGTCTTTAATGGAAGATACAAATGAGGTTTCTTACTTGGATGATTAATATTAACATTTATAAGACATGGAGATATAGATAGATCCCTATGCCTTTCTTTTTTGAAGAGAGTTCAACAAAATGTCTACTATTACGCCAACGTACTATTAAAGTACAAAAACTCGTATGAGATTTTTGATATTATTGTTTTATTTTCTATTAGGTTTGATTTTTAGTAAATTCAATAAGTAAATTAATTGGTAACTTTAGTAACTAGGTAATAATATTTATCAATTACTTGTTGACTCGGTAAACTTCGTATCACCAACGAACCGAACGAAACATTAATGCAATCTATTAGATGTAATTGGATTTAGCGGTAATAAGCCTTACAATTCATTTTTATATACAAGAGAAGAATAATAGGAAGACCATACATAAGACCATACATGAAAAAGCTTTATTAAAAATGTTTTTCTAGTATCATTAGCAAAAATAAAAAATAATAAAAAAAAAAATATTAACAAAATTGCTATTTTTGCTTATGCAAAAAGATTCAGAAAAGAAAGAGATTGTGCAAAAATTCTTATTTTTAGTATTATTAATTGTTATGAGATAAAATATATATTAAAGACATGGCATTTAATTTATAACAATGCTGAAAAATTTACGAATCTTACGTGAAAGTCTTAATTATCAGAAACAATAAAACAGAAATTAAGATTTATTTCAATAATGTCTAAAGATGCTGGTTGAAATATCAAACTCATCATAGAGAATATGGCAACATTTATTTGTAATTAAATATATTAATTAAGATCGTCCAGTCGTTACCCAGATGAGGCTTAAGGAAGTTCAAGGAATACTTTGAAGAAATGTTTTATATCTTTATTAAAAAAAAATTTAAATAAAATTATCGTTGTTATTGCTTTAGTAACAGTTTTTTATCTACAAGTTGGGAGAAAGTCTACGAACAAAATGGCATATATATACTGTAATTAAATATAAATTCACTTCGAAAAAAAAATCTTGAATTTATTATGTAAAATGCGAAGAAACTTTTTCCCCAACCTATTATTTGGAGTTTTAGTCGGTGTAACCGCTTTGATAAGGCACTGGATTAGACTCTACAGACGTCCGCCGCTTAGCCAGTGGTGGGTTGGTCCGTAAACAAATTCCTTTTCTTAACACAAAAGGCTAATTAAAGATATGCATTTGTTACCATACTCAAAATTTCATTACATTGAATCTGTTTGTTAGAAAGTATGACTTCTTATTTTACTCCTATTTAGTAACTTGCAGTTATTTCGGAGATAATTTTAATATTATTTATTAAATTTATTTTATAAGTGATAAATGCGGTTGCCATAACAACCAGGACTAACGATTTAACGTATCTTCCGAAGCATGAAGGAGCTAAAGATAACAATTTTGATTGATCCATCCAGGGAACAACCAAGGAGAAAGTTGCTTCGTTTTCGTTATTGAAATCAGAGCCTTCAAACAACTATGGCAATGTGTCCCTATTTTTATATTATCTATCACATTACGTATAAAATATGTCTAAATTTAATATCTCTTAAGCAAAACCGCCATAGGATCATATCTACGGTTCAAATAAGTTTTTTATAGAACCTGTTTTTAATATAATTGATTATGAATAGAGTCGGATTCATAAAAGTAAAACTTGAAGAATGTACCTGGAATAAAATGTATTAATGTAATAAAACGTTATACTACGAAACTCTAAATTAATTTGAAACCGAATTAAATTAACGAAGGGAAATTTTATCGTTTTCCTCGATTCATGCTCCGGTGGCAGAACCTAGTTAGTACGCACCTTAAATCGTTAACTTCCATTCGGTCAACGCGCTAATTTGGTTGGTAATTATTACGTACCTGCAAGTTGAAACGGTAACATACACGTGTGGATGTGGGTCATATTTATTATTTATTTAATTTTGCTTCTTTATGACCAAACTCTGGTTCAACCGCACACTCCAGTCATATATATAGAGCCAGATTTGAGTTCTATTTTTACTTTGGTTGAAATGACAACAATCATGAAAAAGTTTTTTATATTTAAAAATCTTAAAAAATTTTATGATACTTCGTTGTGTTTTATGGGTATGAAGGAAAATTCGGGTAGTTTAAGGCACACAAGGCGATAACACCTTTTGATTGTCTTCATATACAGGTTTCTGGAAGGTTATTTTTGTGTTTTGACTGTTGGTGGTATAGGCAGTTCCTCAGAAGTTGAAGAATCCAAATGTAGCTCAATTCCATCTTATCATCAACCGTGTAGAAAACCAAGATAGAAATGCACTTGCAACGTTAATTTGTGTGCAATAAATAATAATACATTATTTAATTCTTATAAGAATAATCATATGAAAATGATATTTAACTAAGAAATTCACGAATTAAACTAACAATTCCATCGCAACCATTTAAAAGAACAAAACACGTATCACGCTGTATAATAAGCGCGAAACAATAACAATATCTTATTTCTAAGCCACATAGAAAACGAAGCAGGAAAACTACGTTATTTCATTCTGGGTACCTGCTTTTAAGCCGTGAGCAGTTTTTCTGTTAGAGGAAAACGTGATACAGTGAGACGACATAATTTATTTAGCTTTACTAAAAACAATTACCTTAGTAAGCATTAATTATTTTGGCGAGTGTAACAGGATAATAATTAATAGGTCCGATCTCTTCTCACGTGAGTATTCACGACTTGACGATTACTTATGGCTTCTTTGTAGAAATTTGATACCGGCTTTGATCGTTTCGTCAAAAAATTTCAATTACATTACCAGTCAAATCAAGTTGAGTAGTTGAGTGAGATCTGAAGCCTTTGGAGAGTCGCAGGGCAGGTAAGAAGGCTCACCTGACGGAGAGAGAAGGTTGCATGGATATACGTATCACCCTGTGAAGGTAAAAGCTCGAAGCGTCATGATTAGTCGACCGCGCGCCGCGCGATGGTATAGACGCCTATTTAATTTCGATTATGCGTCTATAGCCATAACATGGTACGTAATGTTGTTTTGAATCAAACTTTCAAATCATGTGCTGGAACTGTTTCGTTGTTGTATATGGACTTATGTGAATTAGTCATTCAACGGGATAAGCACGTTTTTAGGTGAGCAATTAATTTAATAATAATTACCTATGTTTAATGTTAATTATTTAATTCCTTTAAATTACTATTACAATAATTTAGTTACTCAACTAAGTTTCAATTAGGTAAAAACCTTTCGGGGGTGTTGAAATTATATTTACATATCCCATGTATAATCGGTTTTAGTAAATTTTATTGAATTATCAAATTGTGGCGCTAACGTTGGTGTCGTAAGAGAGAATATAAGGATTAACACAAATTACTACATAGTTAAAATTAAATCTTGAAAAACGTTCTTATTTACCATTTAATGATAAAAAATAACAAATTCTATCGTGGCTTACCAAACTCAACATTTTTATTTAATAATTACAAATTATTGACCTGCATATATACCTTACTATAAAGTTATTGTATTGTTTAGTGGATTACCACTATATACTTAAATAAGTATTTCTATTGCATAAATCACTAAATTTATTTTTTATTGTCTTTGAATATTAAATTCAAAGCACTATAATTGAGAATACTTCTAAAATAATATACATGAAAAATTAATTATGATAATAATAAAGCATTTCAAACTACTTCAAAAGTATTCCTGTTTTTTATAACTGTATTCGTATGAAGTTAAGTATTATTCTATTCGATTCTATTCCAATTACTTACAATATGAATAGCAATAATAAACTAAAGGGTTGATTTGTTGCGACAGTTGGAGGTAAGATTCCTCTGTAGTGTCCATCAGGTGAGATTAAGGCCAAAAGCTACCTTGTTAACCATAAAAGACACTGTATATAACCACCTATATTCTTCTGTTTCTAAAGTATTCCTCTATAATAGCACGTTATTACGATAAACATATTCGTTCTTTTCTTTGATCTAACTGGGTCATGTTTTGCTAGTTATTCACAACAAAAGAACAGGTACGAAGGTCAAACCCGAATTCGTTTATTCAATTTAGCTCTTACGAGCTCTAAGAAACATCGATGGCTTTCTCCAAAGGCTTGAACTTCAACCCTTTGACGCAAACTTGACAACAGACCTTATTAGTTTCCCTAACAGAGTATGAGACGGCAAATCGTTTCTCATTAAACACCATTGTTACAGTAGTATTTAATTATGGATTCGAAAGGGGTTTAAGTCAAGCTAATTTATTAGACACAATCAGTTTTCAAAGATTTAGTGTGGCGTTGGGAAATTGTGTTTGCGTAAAGAAATATGATGAAACTGAGTAATTAATTTTTAGATTGCTTTATACATTAAAAATGTTACTCAGAAGTAAGATTCGAATATTAGAACATATTTCAATTATATATTTTTTTTCAACAAGTAAATTTAGTAACTGTAGTAAATACAGTAACTGTTAAATAGTTCTGTTCAAATCAGAATTTAATACTCAATCAAAATAGCAGAAAGTTTTGACAATTGTCACTGCTTATATATAAATATATCTGTAGTGTTAACATTTAGATAAAGTTGACAATGTTTAGTAAATTATATTATATATAACGTGCGTGACCAATAATAATAGATCATTTATTTTCATGAATATGGTATATTTTTATATAAATAATTTTTATTTAATTTAATTGTAAGAACTAATAACTTGTCATAACTTTTGTCTACACTCGTTGCGCTTTACCAGGTACATAATTGCCTGTCTGGGCGCTTCACCGGGCTCAGCCTCAGCCGCCTATAAAGGAGTCTTTAGCTTTGTTGTAGTAGCTAAAGACATAAGCAATTCTCATCAAATTTTGTTTTAAAAATAAATTTTATATTATCTTTAAATATAATAAATTACTATATGGTGTCATGTCCCATGTATGTGATTTTAATGTAATCTTTTTGAGAATCAATTAAGCTTTAACCTATAATAATTAATTTGAGATATTGTTAAAGACCACCATTTTATATGTTATGGACGTCACTACAATACTATAATATTACTATATTTTTATCTTCTTATGGTCCCAATTTCTTTTTTATGAATAAAAAGATTTTATCAATAATAATATTTTATACGTACAGTAAGAACCATTTTCAAAGGAACTCCGAAAATAAGTTTATTGATTCTTTGTGCCTATTGTATCTCGTCAATCCTTTTGCATTGCATAACGTTGCCTTCGCAGAACTCCTTCGACCTCTATCTAATACACGGGTCTGTATTTTGAGGTCAACTACAAACTTAAGGAGTATGGATAAGTTGTAAACAAAATTAGAACAGGTCACTAAGTCGCTTAAATATATTGAATACTTTTTTTTCAGAGGAAACCCCTAAAAATTTCCTATTATTCTTTTAATTGGACAGTTCAATACTGCCCACCATTGGTCTGCTAACCTCAAAAATAACTCTTATAACAATAGGCTTAAGTCGATAATGATCCTTGTAGATACAAGTTATACAAGTTTATTGTAGATACAAGGATCATTATGTGATCTGGCTGTGACCAATAAATTTATAAATATGTATTGATATGTACATAACAGTTAACCGAGCAGTCAAACTTGAAGTCAAACCGATTCATATAGGCCTACTGGCTGTATATTTACACGGAACGTCACCCACACAAGGATAAAATTAGTGTTTATATTTCATTACATTTTCGAAGGAAAATTACCGGTAATATGGGACAGTGGGATTTGACCTTGAGTGCTGGTAAAATTAACGAAGTAGGAAAACAGAAAGCAATATACCTCCTTTTTGGCTTCTTTCCTAACACTTTTTCTAGGGAAAGTTATTCTATGGGTACTTTATTAGATTTAATTTGAATGAGCATTTATTTATTTATACACACAAAGATAATTAAAAAGGACATAACAGAATAACAGATAATTGTACAAAGATACTTCATTGTTAGTTTGCAACTAGACATATGATATTATACAAATAGATGACGATAATGACGACAAATTAATATTATTACTAATAGCATATAATAAAGGTAAATGCAAAAGAGTTATTTAATAGAGTAAACAGGGAGTCTAATTTACATTCACAATTTGAAGGGTAAAATTACTTTATAAAATATCGTTTCATACAACGAAGAAAATTATTGCCGACTTAACAGAGTTACTAATTTATTCTTGATTCATAAAATATGTTGCCGTGCCTAAGTGGCGAGTGAAATTTTTTTTCAGAAAAATATTATTTTATTTTTCTAGAATGATTCAAGCGAACAAACTAAGTTAAGCGTTTTTACAAAAAAATTAGTATATTTTTAAAGTAACTTGATTTTATTGTTGGAATATTGTAGTAGTATTTTTTAGTTATTAATGAGGGTTCAAAGAATATCAACAGATATTTTGTAGAAAAAAGTCGCTCTAAACTTTTTATTTGTGATAGATACTGTCAATGATACGTAGTAGGGTCTGCAAAATTTACTGTATATTCTATATTTATATATAATACCTATAATCATGTAATAATTGTTTTTTATCACCTTAAGATGAATTATGTATTTAATATTAAATACTCGTAGCTCTTGTTTATGGTTTGTCAATAGAATTCACTTATTTCACCTACAATTTACTTTTTGGCAAAGACAACACATAGTTTTTGCCCCCGATTTTGTCCATGTTCGTTTCTGAATAAAACCAAATATGATTGAATATTCACCCACGTAAATAAAGAAATATTGTATTTAATAAGCTTAGGTCTAAGTTCAATAAGCACAATATTACATTTTTAAAAAAACAATCCTACATAACTCCAATGAAAAATTTGATTCAATTAGTTAACAGTATCCGAATTTTTTTTATTATTTATTTAATTTGTAGTTTTTAACCATGGTTATGTTAGGCCCATTGTATCGTTTCTTTTTCAAATAAAAATAATTCATAATAATTTATTTTATCAAACATATGTGTCAATAATAATTAGATGGTAATTAAAAACCTGAAATAATTGCAAGATATACTGTGTTCAGACATCCAAATTACAAATAGGCCATAGTTATAAAAAAATGTACAACTTAGTCCAACAACCAGCTTTAATTTTTAATGTAATAAGGTCCGTTCTGTTTCGAAGAAGGAGACAGGAGACTAGGAAACTTTGAATTTGTATACTTTTTGTAGTTATTTTCGATCTGAGCTGCATTAGTCCTTATAGCGCTTGATAATTCAGTTCTACAGGCACAGCGCAAATAAATTTTTAAAAAACTATTTTTCATTTATGTCGAATTTAAAGTTTCACCTAAGTTAGGTACAAATATACACATACAACCTCAGCACAACAACGGGAATAATCATATACATTTTTACTTCTTATTATGTTGGGAATTACAATTGATACGTTATATTGTTACGTAAACGTACATTACGCTACAACTACTGGAGCAATTTCATCGGAATTTGAGCACAAGAGAACTTGAACATTGCTATACATAAGCCAATCTATTATTTACGAATGAAGCAGGCAGCATGGAAACACATTTGTATAATAATAATAATAATCCCGATGTACTTGGACCAGTACATATTACGGACAGGACTGTTTTAGCAAACAAGCCTGATATTGTACTTATTTACTGAGTCACGTGTGTTCTTAGTGGATGTCACCATTTCGTTCGATGTAAAGCTCGTGAAAGCCGAATCAGATAAAAAGATTAAGTATCTGAACTTGGAACATGAGGTTAAGATATGTGGAGGGTGACGTCCACTGAGATCGTACTAGTCGTAGTATCAACCAATGGCCTTGTCTCAAATTATCGTCGACTATCTGAAGAGGTTGAGACTGACCGACGATTGCGAGGCTCCAGCGGGCGGTATTGCTCGTTAGCGCCAGCATTGTCTGCCGATTCTTCTCTCTGTCGTCTTGACCCTCGGCCGGCTGGCCTCTTCAGCCGTGAGGTATTCTCCCGTTCCTAGAGTTGTCGAGGGAATGCTTCCCATTCAAATCGGTTTAAAAAAAATAGTATTTATTGCCCAAGAAACATAATTTTAGGTACACATAAAAACAACAAATTTTAATGTTATTGTGCATGGGAATGTTGCCTTAGATTGGACAGAAGTTCCTGAACTAGGCAAAGCCTGTATCTTGGGCAGCCAATAAAGTACGAATTAAAATAATACTTAGATGAAAAGTATGCAGTCAAACAAAAAATTTAAAAGTAGAAAAAAGTGAATCAGAACATTTATAAGGTTTTCGGTGCTTAAGTAAACCAAAGAAAATAACCACTTTAACAAGACTGACTTTGCTTGAGACTGAGCAGGTATTTTCTCTCGTTCTATGCTTTTCAGTCGCTCGGAATCATTTTTTGTAAAACCGAGAAAGAGTGTTTTGTACTATCGCCACTGCTAGCCTCAAGGAGGTGATAACATACAGTGCGACGGAAAATATTTAATACTTATTCACTTATTTTCCCTGGAAATTTAAGAATTTAATGCATAGTAACTATTGGATGGATTCTTTCTAACACTCTGTAGTTCTAAATATAACATACCTACATTATAATTTGTAATTCATAGTGATAATGAAACATTCATTATTTCAGTATTTTATTTAAAACTATTCACAAAAGTGAAGTAAGTGGTTCGTCTATCACATTATTATATTGCGACTACTCCTAATGTCATTGTTATTAATCGAATTGAAACGTCTCAATTGTGTTTGTCGTCAACTGTCAAATTGTTATGAAGTTTTTGTATGTTACACGCTCGATTAAAAAGACTTGACTTATGCACTTTCTGACTAAAGCGTAAAATCGTTACTGTCATTTATCATAAATTGGGGCCATGATAAGTACCTCAGTGTACTCTGTCCCTTTGGGATATGTTCATGTGTGAAATAATACCAGGGATAATTTGTATCAACTCTAATATTTAAAAAGATGGAAATTACAATCAAAATTTTAAAATAAAAGTAGTAGAATAGAATAGAATATATCTTTATTGTACATCAGCCAATTCAAAAAGATAGTAGATACTACTTATTCACTACTGAAGAAAAGAAAAAATAAAATAAAAGACGATCGCCCTTCTTGGCTTTCTTCTAAAAAGCACACGCTATTGTTCAATACTTCAAAAACGATCTATAACCCTTTTGCTTTTATTTAATTGAATGAATTATGTAATCTATTATTAGATTTTTTTTACTGTGGAATATCTGGTGGTAAGCATTAGATTATAGGTCGATTTTGGCACTTTTCATATATTACAATATCAAGTCATTTCTTGATACTACATGCGTCAGCCGATACTTACGTCTCTATCCCTCTTTCTCTCGTTTTATATAGCCATTTCATCTTATCTAAGAGATTGTTAACTGATAATATCTTAAACGCGATAGTAAATAATACTAGCTTAAATATTTACTGCTTTCGTATTTCTTTTACTCGGAACTACAAAGTATAAAACTCAATGCAAAAGTCTCAAACAAATGTAATGACTTGTGTGTTTTGTATTAAGATCTTAATGACACTACTATATTGATATATTTAACTGTCTACAAAAGCTATAACTTTCTTTAAGACTTTCGTTCTGCAGTATATGAAGTCATGAGTATTGTTTTCTTTCCTGTAATTTAGTTATCTTTTGTATAAGACCTACCAATAAGACAGTGGACATGTATTCGAATCCGAGTAGGAATATTTATATAATGAGCACGAATATATTCTATATATATATATATATATACCACCTGAGGATAAGCAGTAGTTCATTTGTGTCAATGTCCATTTGTTGAAGAGCCATGGATATTTGTAAGTTTATTGAGTATATCTGCACGTGTAAAGTGCTTATAGCACTTGTCTATACTTTTACATTTGTTTAGTTTCTTAGTAGAAATAATTATACCGGAGATTTTTTGATATCTGGGTTACAAAATGTAGAATATTACACTCTCGTAAATGGATCTAAGGAGCAAGAAGTATACCTTTTTTAAGTATATATTTCAGGATTTCACAAAATCCCTGGATTATAACCCTACCGGTACAAGTCTGTCTCTTAAAACCAGATTAAGTCAGTACCAATAACTCAGTCCAATATTGTTCATCGCTATTTCGTTACAGAACACCAAACGTATATCGTAATCTTGTATACGTATATATAAATGTATATATTATCGGACAACACACCCGCCATAATAATAATATGAGCGCATGAAAGAGGACATAAATGTTGAGAAATAAGCATCACATCTAGTTCAGATATTAGACACTTCAATATGATTGTATAATCATATATCTATTAATATATAAATTGACAGGAGCTAATGGTGTGAAGCTATTAAAAACATAAAATAATGAAATTGAACAAAGAGTTTTTATCATCGAGACAAAAAAATTGTATATGTTGTCAACACAAGTTTTTTGATTTCGTCTGAGTAGTAAAATAATATATACAAAGCTATGTAAAATCTCATTACGAAAGAAGTTGTAGAATGTATCAAAAATAGGCCTTAAAATTCGAGTGTGCAGACAAAATAAGCGTCAAATTTCAGCAGTGACAATGCCGGAGATAATGCCGTTAAAAGAGATGGATTAGCTCGGATCCCTTGTGGTGGCTTTGCGGGTACGAGTGATTAATGAATTTGCTGAAAGAAATATTCCGGGATAGATAAGTTGTCTGTCTGTCGCTGTTTCCTTCGGTAGTTCCTTTGAAAAAGTTATTTATTTTGTTCCGTGCCTTAAAATTTTGTTACTAATATTCTGGTTCTTCGAAATATAATTTTTGTTATTTCCTATACGTCTGTAGTTTTTTCACTCCTTTTGATTTTATTTTATAAATAGATGGTTCAATTCAAGTTTTACTTTTCTATTATTTCTTTAATAACTTTTGCTTACATCAGGAAATCCCAAACTATTTTGGACAAGACACTTAACTTCGTCGTAACCATCCACTTAGGGAATCCCTGATTTTATCTTCTAAGTCGATTTAAAAGACTATAGTTTTAAAAAATTCTGTGCATAAAGTCAATGTGTGTTGAATTTATGACTATAGCAATAGTCAAAATCTGGCTATGACAAAACATCACAGTCGTGAAACTAACTTCACATTAGTGACTTTGCGTATAGTTTATCAAAAATGTTATAACCCAGGATTGATATAACCCAGGATTGATATAAAAATAACCTTGAAAAAGTATTATTATTTATTACACAAATACGGTTCTGATGATGGTGAGCTTGATATTACACGAGTAATATTCATGAGTATTTAACGAAAGTTAGAAGTCCTGCACAAAATGACATCATCGTCATATCAGCCGAGAGACGTCCACTGCTAGGCCTACATACGCCACACACAAAAACCATGCTTAAATAATTATTGTTCGTATAAGTGTTGAGAAACAGCGACCTCAAGTAAATTACTCCAGCTCATTTAACAGTCGTAAAGTGAATTTGGCACTTGAATTTGGAAAATAAATACTTTGAGCAAATTAAGCTTTCATATGAATATTCCTTAACCGTTACTGTACCATTTTCACACCAGCAATAAGCAGTCTGTCTGACAAACTAAATCAAGATGGCAGTCCTCGGGTCGATGAGCCCACTTTGATGAAGGATTTGCTTTGAAAGCGTTGGTTATATTTTCCCTTTTACGTAGACTGTGAAACATAAATTGAGAATTGCAAGAAAATTGGTGTTACAACTTAGGAGAGTCACAAGTTAGCAGGAATTTCTTGATGCACTCCACTGCATGCACTTTATTGCCTTTATTAATGGTTGCAACAATTCAAGACCAGTATTGTTATCATTTTGTAGTTACCAACACTTAAACAGGTTATTCAAAACTAATCGTCAGTATTTGACATTTCTTTCGTACGGTAAAAGCCGAACCGACGGTAAATTAGTAACGGCCTTAAATTTTTAACGAAAGATATTTAAAAATATCATTCGTTCAATAGAAAGTCATGTCCTAAGATTTGAATCCTGCAATTGTCTAACTTGGAAAAAACCTTTCAATTTCATCACAACGTCAGAAAGACAAGAACAGGACCGAGTAGAGCACTTCCCCGGAATGTCGAAGGTTCAATTCTTCAACAAAAATATATTTAAAAAATTGTTCTATACATTTTTTTTACTGTCTGTTTTAGTGTCTTTTTTATAAAGAATGCAACTAAATTAATGATAATAAAACAGACCATAAAAATGAAAAAGAAATAATGTATCTTCAATCTGTCTTGTTACCCGAAAGCAATATACATGTCGGTAAAAATACGTTCTGAACTAAACGAATTACCTAGTCACAAAATTTGTAGGTACTCGAATGTTGTTACTGATAAATGTAAACGTAAAAAAAGAAATTATTTTAACAGATATGCACACAATAGGTTCACAAAAGAGCTCTTCATCTCAGAGAACTTTTTTTTGAGCATTCAAGGTTTTTGCAACAATAATCATATGTTTAATGCAAAGAGTTGGAAATAAACTTAAATAAATAAATTTTACAAAACAGTGGCGAAATGAGATCTAAAGTGAGAGTTTATCTCGATTGTAAGTTAGCAAAAAATCACAAAGATTAAAATTGAAGTTCCTATGATTGGATATTTTCTATTCTTCTCCTTTATTTTCATTAACATTATGCTTTCTCTTAAAGACACATTAGTAGTGCCCAAGTTAACTTATCATCATACAGGTAAAAATATATCTAATTCATATCAGACACCAAAAATAATGAAAACGAGACCATAATACTGTTGCAGTAGAATTTATATATATATAATATACATAATGAGTTTTGTAAGAGCACATGTTTTTTAACGTCATTTTTGTTGTTTGCATACCAAAAATCAGGTCTTATAATTAACTTTCATAAACTTATTAAATTTTTATAACGAGATTGCATCTTATAGTGGCGTTGCTGATGTTATTATAAAAGGCGCAGTCTTGGCGTCCAAGCCTGTATCTACTGACGATCTCTTTGCAAGTATTGCAATTTTAATTTAAAAAAGTTATAACTTAGTTTACAAGATCTTAACAATATAATAATAACTATAAAGTATAATTAAGGCTGTTTTACTAAACTAAATGAATTATAGTTTTTATAATTTGAAGTTCTAAGGAAAATAATATTGTATTGTGGATATTAATAAGTGGGTTCTTAAATTGTATGGTGAGAAACGGGGTGTAGCACTGTACAATTGTTTATTAGGTTGGTACTGAAACTGATATTTCTGGAAATAGGTTAATAAATATTTCACACTCTCGTTGAGTATGGAACCCACGTTAAGAGCTTGTGTTATGCTAAATAACGGGGAAATATTGATAGTAATATACTAAATAAACATTCAAACACCCATAACTCATGAACAAATATTCGTACTGATCATACAAATATCTGCTCCTACCGGGATACGAACCCGAGACCTCTGGCTAAGTCGACATGTGTAACCTTTTGACCAAACTGCCGTCATGTAACAGATTCTGCAATGGAAAGGAAGTCTGATTAAATTAGGTTTATAAATTAAGCTTACTCGATGCATGCCGTAGTTATTCTGGATGACAGAAAACTAAAACATAGATTATATATCAATCCGGAATTAAATGTGCGTATGAGTTTCAGAAAATTAATTTTAATGAAAAAACTGTGTGCTATGAATATAGAAGTAACATCAAGGGCGTTGCCTACTCTGTAAAATTAAAAAGAATCGTCAGTATGGAAAAAGAAGAATAAATAGTCTCTCGGCCCCACTCAATCTTCGTTGAGATCTGCTAACCTCTCACCACTCCTTCTCACCACTGTAATACAAAACCACAAAGTACTGTCTAAATTATATTTCTCTATACAGCGTAGGTTATTCCCCTGATACATAAATTTCAGTAAAATCCTTGTCTTTATACCACTTCATCTTTATATTCATAGTCTAAGCTGCACAGTTACCAATGTGTCTCGTACCGTTAATAGAAACATTTATCGTCGGGAACATATGAATAAAGTGAACCTTAAGATTATTATCGTCAATAATTTCCTTTCAATATTTAAAGCATACTTACCTAGATGTTCGTTATTGCGTTATATTATATTACAGCAATAGCGAAAATAAAAGATCTTTCATGTAGTGAAATCAAGCGTGCACACTCCGATAGAGCACAATGGAACAGCATTGTGTCTGTTCTTTACTACGAGATGGCGAGGCGCAAGATGGTCGCCATTGTCCGCGAACCTTTGAATTTTGATTTTATAACTCCTTTGTAACACCGAAAGCTAAAAGATTTTTCTTGATTTAAACTTGGTTTTATGTAATTCATGAGTATGATATATATTTATGAGTAGTTCACGTAAGTTTCTGTATGTATTTTGGCTTCATGTGGCAAGGCAAACAGAAACTGAAGTAATCTATTGAATGTTTTATTTACTTCTTGAAGTTAAACAGAAATTACAATTTCAAGTGTATAATCAAAAAATCTAGATTTTTCTTTTTTAAATTGATATATTCTACCTATAGAACCTATTTGGTTCATTTTTCGTCACAGTATCGTTTGCTAGCTGGATACATAAAGTTTTTTTTCGTTTCTTTGTCATTGAATGTGAATTTTAGGTAAAAAGAAAACCATGCTTTATATATAAGAAATTATGTAAATATTTAATCTTTCTTTGTTTTGTACCTTTTTTTAGTTTTCTTTTTAACTGTTACACAAATTATAATTTTAAAATATCCTATTATTTTAGACAAATTAACACAGCAACTTATCTTAATATAGGTTTGGACATTAATGAGCGACTTATTTTGTTTCAGGTGGTCGCTCCATGGAGTATCGCTGCTAAAAGAGACCTGAATAATTCATCAGAATATTTAATCTCTTCAAAGCGCCGTGTGTGTGCCAGCTTTAAATAAAACGCAAAAATACTATTTTCCTAAATGGATGACGCTTTCCATGTAAAATCGATTAAGGAAACTTTTATTTTAATTAAAATGATTTAGGTTGCGTCTCATAAATCAATTAAAGGTTTGAAAAGAAGAAACGTAAAAAAGAATTTCATTAGTTCTAATGGGATTGACAATAATGCTCAAAGGTCGTAATGTAATGGAATGAGTTTAAACAACCCTTGATTAATAACGAAAACAATAGATTGATTTCAATAGTATGACAGATAAATTGAGTAATTATAAAGATGCCAAATTAGGAAGTAGTGAGATTATTGGAGTAAGTGTAATAATTGTAGATAATGTGTGCTAACAGTGTAATGATGAAGAGAATAATAGTGCATGGAATTTTAACGATGGCGTGGGTTGTGACCGTATCGGCAACAGGGGAATGGACTGAAGACGCGGAAGACTTAGGTGAGTTTTCAATTATTATATTTAGCCAGGTGTTAACAAATAAACTAAATTTAAATATTAGCATAGTTTCTATGTTTTATCGAGTAGAAAAGTAAGAAGACACCTTTCTTACCAACTAATTATTTAAGCGTTGCAATTAGTGAGGTTCTTCTCAGTTTAAAAGAATAATCATATAAATAACAGCTTAAATCTCGCTGAAGAGAAAGTCTAAGAATAACTTTAATAGCGATTTTTAGAAACAATGTTTGTAGATTGGCAAAAGTAATGAAATGAAATAAAAAAATGTTATTTTCACGTATCTTCGACTTTCTACAAAATCTATTTAAGCCAAAAATCATGTATAATTTTAGTCTCAAGTTTTCTTGACGTGCTTCTATAATTTAAGATTATTTATTTGTATGCATGTTTCTCATTCCTTTTAAACAGGTAATTAATAATAATAATGTTTCTCACACTCACACTTATAATCGTGCCCAAAGTAAGCTAATTTAAAAGCTAGTGTAATAAATAGAATAAACTAGTATATCTATGAAAGTTTATTTCTGATATTTATACAAATTATTAATATTTCCTCAACCAAATTGTGTTTGACCGTAGAATCTACCGTGGCGGGATTTAAAATATTTTGAGCATTAAAACTGGGTAGAAACTGATAAAAATCAAGTAGGAATTTTATTCGCAATGCGTAATAGTTAAAATTTCGCGAGTTAATATCAGCTGTGGGCTTTGGCAGTACAGCCTAAGCCTTGTGAAATTTGAAAAAAACATTACTTTCAAAGTCAATTATAATATTTCCTACTAATATAAAGAGAATAATATAATGTTATAGTTTTTGTTTTCATAGCCCGTTTAAACCAAATTCAAAATACGAAATAAAGTTGGCAAAATTCTTAGGGCTATAAGTCTCGTTATTGTTTTAGGAATAAAAGCTTTTACGAAAATGCATGCGCCAGCAAACTAATCTAATTATAACTTGTAACAATACGTACGTAGAGTTATGGCGTTGGCATAGTGAAATGATTAGTGCGGTATAGATAATTATGCGTTTTAAAATTATTCCTGTTTAAGTATTACTGAGTTGTAGTTGCATGATGTACTTTTATATATAGTAGTACTGTAGTAAGATAGTATGTAGTAGTATTATGATATACGATTATAATATTATTAAATGATCTTGTTAATTCATCATAAGGAAATCTTCACTACCAATTTTTCTATTTAAAATATTAATTAATCTCACAAGAAATAATATTAATAATAATAAAATTCAACACACAAAATGTATTTTAACCGTGCAATACTTATAGACAAGACAGTCCACAACAACAGATTGGATATTACACTGCGAGATAAAATAAATAAAACTATTTACCTGATTGACATCGCTGCCCTCAACACTCATAATCTGCAAAATGACCATAATCATAAGGGAAAGCTTTGAAGATTTTTTTTCGACTTTGGAAGCAAGACTAGATAGTTCCAATAGTTTTATTGAATACTGGAACCATATTCAATTACTAAGATCTTTTAAATTGTCATAATTGTGAAAAAAATATATAATTGAATATTTATAATATAGTGATAAGTTGAACTGGTTTTTAACCGGATATATGCAAATAGTCCTAGTTTTAAAATTTAATTAAGAATTAAATTATTCCCATTTAACACTACCACCGCTTCGACGAATTAGCAGCTGTAACATTCCCCCCCCCTCTCACAAAAACTCAAAGACTCTCAGACAAGCCTACTCTACTCTCAACCCCAAATAATATCATATACTCTTCCTGGTCTACCTAAGTACCTAATATACATATCTCTATATCAAATAATACCTATGTTAAGCCGTACCAGAATATCAGACTGTGTACTTTTAATTAATATTATATTTATATACTAAAATTGGCCAAGCTAGTGATCATCTAGTAATGGTAGGACTCTAGTTGTGACGCAGATAACCCAAAGTTCTTTTATGAGGTATGTGAAGCTTACTTTAGTAACTGAATGGGCATGTAAGATAAGGATAAATTAAAAGAATTAAATAATAAAAGATATAATGTATTTAGAAAAATTCAATAATAAATAGTTAAAGTTAAGATAATTTAAATTTAGATATTCCTATATTTCTTATAGAATGACACGTATGGGAATCTAGTAATAGTGATTGTTTATAAAGGAGGAGATTAGGATATATAATTGAAAGCTACTGTTGTCTCCGCAACCATACTTGGATATTATGGGTCAATACTACAAAACTATCCTTTAGTTGCGGGTGCCTTACGAGCTCCAACCGCCGCCCCAAGGCGAGTGAAGGCCAACCAAAGACCGCCTTCCCCTGAAGTAATATTTTTGAGTTGGAATTTGAAGCGCCCGAAGGCTTGTATGCAACAGAGTATCTCTGAGCACAAAAGTAGGTCAATTAGTACATGAATGTAACCGCACTCTAAGTATCCAGATTTGTTTATAATAAGTTTTCCTAATGATGTTGCTGATAAGCATAGCTAGAAATACATTAGCAAACATGCCACCAATACAATAGTATCAATACTAATATGCTAAGGGTGGATCAACTTCTGTACCTCTACGTGGGATATTTATCCAGAGGTTTCCACGCATTCAGAGTAAATCAGACCCAATAGCCAAATTAGTATAACCGATGATAATTGTAGCCCTACCTAAATCCTTATGGTAGTGATCAATGTCAATAAGCCAATGAGTGGTCCAACTTTGAACCTCCGTTTGAGATATTTATCCAGGGTTTCCACGCATTCCGTAAGTTTATCAGATCCTGTCAATAAGCCAAAGAGTGGTCCAACTTTGAACCTCCGTGTGAGATATTTATCCAGGGTTTCCACGCATTTAGTAAGTGATTCAGACGCATCAGTCAGATTAACGTTGATAAACAGTAGAACGTATAAGTGAGGGTGTTCCTTACACCGGCGCATTCACGTTTATAAATATGTCGGCAAGGTTAGCATCACTAACCGGCAGACAGAATAACGTTGTGTTTTGATGGTTGGTAGATTGTAGAATATCAGTGTGCATGATTTCAAATGTAAGTCAGCAGTCCTTATCATGCTGTTATATAGCAATTTGACTTAAGTATGAATTATCTGGTACTTATTGTAGGCCATCCATAGGACAGGGACGCAAAATGTTTTCACCTTGCAAATAATGTGCTAAGGGAATATAACCTTAATTATGGCAAGTTATTGATATCTGGGTGGTTAATTCACCAAATGATCTTGTATTATTGTGCAACCATTATTTCGGTGCATTCGTAAGAAAATAATATATGGACTAATTACAGCCTCATAACCGCATACCTAAGCTCACTAACATCATCCTAGTCAATAGCCACACATTCAGTAGTATGACCTATGAGTGAGTAACCGCAAATGGTTTAAAATAAATAAGCAGGAAAACGGAAAATAAGTTAATTATAGAGGTAGATTATTAGTAAATATTGGTTACGTAATTAGAAATTATTACTTGGCTGAAAAGAAATACAATTAATAATAAAAATTAATAAAGATTAAATTTAAGTTAATAATGTTAAGATTTTATACATCTGCCATCTGCAATTCCTGGAAAACAAGACACATGTAAAATTATATTTTAAAGTGACAGTCCGTAACCGACCGTAGTCCGACTGCCGGTAATGACGCATTACTTATAATTTCTGAAAGAGAAACCAGGTTAGCACACAATACATCTTAAACTGCCTTATCCTGCTACACGGCTCCACCTGATGTGTCCTCTCCTAACAAATACCTGGTTAGAGAAACAATTGCGACGGAGAATCCGATGCTCGCGCTCGACGCCCTCGCTCCCCGTCCGTGCCCCAAGCCAAAGTGTCGCCCCCCGAAACGTCTCGAATCCTCGCCGCCAGAGTTCATCACGTTTCACTTCCTGATATTAACCGACCAAATACGAAATTAGAACCGAAACCGTTTTTAGTATGAAATCATTTCATTTTACTCATGTTTGAAAATCTCCTTCATTTTTCTTCTAATGGTTCCAAACCTCGACACTAGACGGCGCCCTCTACTCCAGTCTCCTCCCTCTGTATGAGCAATCGAATATACTAAACAATCGAATAATCGAATATATTGTAATAAAAAAACGAATAAATTAAATGAATGTGACATTAATTTTCTTGTTATTTTTACATAATAATAATAATAAAATTATGATTCATTTATTTTCCTTAAAATATATAGCATCGGAGATCTCCCCAATATGACAATGCTTTATTTCTGAAGAAGCTCCCAACGACGAAACTAGTTGGCATCGACGCGCTTCCACTCCTATATATATAGGGAATTAAATACAAATATTGAAAATAATGTTTCGATTATGAATCAAATAAATTTCCTTTTTTCTTTTTTAATTATTTTCCTGAGCGTAGACCTCCGTTCCGTCACACAGCTCTAGAGAAGCGGCGCAGGAAGCTCTCAGCCTTTAGTTTTTGTAATGAGATTTACAAATTACCTGTATCATTATGTACTACAAATCAATTTTTTTTAATTTACAGTTCGATATTTTAGACATTGGTATGTATTGTCATTACTAGTTTCTTGTTTAAGTTTCAAGTTTCAGTTACAGTCAATTCGTCATTACGTCTTCCAAATATTCTTGATTTGAAACCCAATCCCTATATTCAACTGCAATAAGCCGCAATATTGAATACTTGCCGCATTATAAGAAAGTTTCTACAAGTTATAGATGAGACTACAGCCAAACAAACTTAGAAGTCTTATAAAAACTGTATTCTTAACTTAATTTTATAAATTAACCAGCGAAAGCTGAGCTTTATAGCTTAAAAATTTATTTCTTCCCGTAAACTTATAGCTAACTCTGGCCTCAACTCCAGGTGATGTCTGTTAATAATTGTAAATTATAAAAATCTTTTAAGTAAGATGAGAATATATCAAATTACTTACAAAGCTAAAAACAGATTCACTACCTAAAATTCTAAACTTTTCTAAACCATCAACTGTCTCAGGGATATTTAATAAAATTATTTTATTTTTTCTTTTTATACACAATTGAAAAAAGACAATACCTACTGGTTGCTTTTTATTGTACGCTAACGACGAATGTAACGCAAAATGATTGAATTACGGCGTTGATTTTCTTCCATGTTATGTTTCATTCTAATTACGTAACGCTCTGAAAACGATATTCGACACGAAGCCTTTTGGCGCCTTTATTATGATTAATTAAAAAAGACATTAAAAATTTAGCAAAAACTGAACTCGCCGATGAATAAAGTTATATTTGAATATTTGAGAAAATAAGGTATTTATTATTCTAAAATGTTTTAAATTTTAGTAAGTTATCTAACCTTATTTCGAAAACGTGTTCTATTTTAAAAACGTTCTTCTTTAAAAATATACTAAATAAAAATGAAACAGAAATAGCTCTTAGTAAACATATACACTCTAAATAACAATTTAAAGATGAGTACACTCAACTGGAGAAGAAACTCTACCTTACAAAAGGTCGAGATTAAATATTACTACTATGTAGTACATTGCAGCGGTTAAAAGAACCATTAGAAAGATGATTTGTTTTCGTAATCTAAATCTGCACCTGTACAAAAAAATCTATCCGAAATTCAAATACAAATATAATTAAAATGAAGTGAATAAAGACTAGTAAACGGATAATTATTGTGATAAACGAAAGTATAAGATTTTCTTATAAACATTATATATTGTCATAAAAACAGCGAGCATAAAGAATCTTTACATAAATATTTATGAAAAGTTCATAAAATGCAATTCAAACTCAATTATAATCATAAAATATGAGAGTATTAAAACGAATATCTGACTTTTATGACGTCATAATAATAAAATATAGTAATGTCCTCTAGACGACGCCAGATGTCGCTACTAGATAGAAAATTAACTAGTGTCAGGTTAGGGTGTCAGGTAAAACAATTCTTTTAAGCAGCCTAACATGCAAGCATATGTTTCTTAAGACTCGTGGTCAAACACCCTTGTAAAGTTTTAAATTTAACAGGTTTCTATCGCGTTTATGTTCAGCTGTCAAGTTAAATAAAACGATAGTAACGTTTTACTATCGTTTTATTTAACTTGTTTCTCTCTGTTTTGAAGTATTAGTGTTTTTACGGAGCCCATTTGATCCCTTGATAATAAGCAGACCAAGGTTTATTTGCAAAAATAACTAATGAGAATAATAGCGAATATTGAAATTAATTACTTCACCTTGTGAGTCCGTGATGTGTCTTTTGAAGCCTCTTTTAATCTTGCACTTAATTACAATCGTAATGACGGTCACCTAGCGTACTTAATTTGAAATACTTCTGGTTCTTATAATGCCATTATTTTGCTGTAAAACAGTTTTAAACTAGGACGCAACGTAAATGTTCTTCTTTTAAAAACAAAAGATTTAGTATAAAGTAAAGGTTTTAGGGTGTTTCTACCCATTCTTATTCTACGCTTGTATCGGAATTAATGTTTTTCATATACCTATGTAAATATACATTTTAAGAACTTATGCTTAAAGTAATGAAAAATTAATTTCGTCATTCCTAACTTCAATGTATGCAATTTTTTTTTCTAAACACCGAGCAACGTTATAGCAAAACTAACATATTCAAAGCCAAAGTTACGTCAAAATTACACGACATTTATTCAGTCCAGGTACATTACATACTCTTATAAAAGTCAAGATCGAAATAATATTCACAATACAGAAAAGTAGCTTAATATTAATAAAAATGGATAAAATTAAAACATTTGAAAACTTCTAGCAATTAGAGTTATTTTATACTGTGCCATACAGCAGTCGATATAGTTATAATGTTATATTTTATTAATCGATATCGGAGAATAGTATTCGAAACTCAATTTAACTTTTCATACTTCGAAACAGAGTAAACCATAAAAACGTTCCAAATTATATTGCGTTCCGAAATCGAGCACGTTTGTCGAGAAGCAACTGAAGCCTGAATGCTGTTCTTGTTATCTACAGAGGCTCCCAAAAATGCACCGGTTCTATCATAAACACAAGATATCTGATACTAAGTATACCTGTTTCGAATACGTAAACGTTTGAATGCAATGTGGAACCTAAACAATTTACATTTTTATTCAAGCTGCTCCTATCGTAGCGAACAAAAGTTTGAATTGTCCCTGTTTTAGTGTAATCTCTGATCGGGTAGCTTCCTACTATTTCCATACCTGCAGAGGCCCCCGTAAGCTACCTGGCGTTCCGCCAGACCGATTCTTTTGTCTTTGCTTATATTTTCCAAAGTATCATTGATGGTGTATATTTCGATTAAAGTTAAAAAGTAATATTGTTTTAGTAAAAAAGCTTTTAAGCAACATAATTATAATTATATTGATTGTTTATTTAAGAGTGGTTTGAAAGGTGAGTGTCTGATGAGTACTTGTTGATACAAATGATTTGATTTTGAAAAATAAACTTATTTAAAAAAAATGATTTAGTTAAAGAACCGCCTGATAATACTATGCTATGAATTAAAATCGATATATCTTTACTAACGCAAAACGGATGCATTAAAAACATATTCCCCTGCTCTCAACAATGCGAACTTATCGAGTTCTAACAAAATTCGCTTCAGAAACAACACTACAATTATTAAATAGTTATTGTATACCCATACAATAACTATTGAAGTGGAGGATATTTATCAATCTCTGCGATCAGTTGTGGAGTAAAACTTAAGTTGAGCCACCTTACACTTGATAAGTTTTCTTAAAAATTGCATTAGAGCGAAATGTGCTTGCCTTGTTTATTTGTAATTGTGACATCAGAGATTTAATAATATTTTTTTCTATAACATCACTACTTTACATAAAGATAAACGGGTAAGACCAATCCATCTAAGAACAACTTGTTCAGCTCTAATGAAATTAACGTCATATTAAATAAATATAAGTATGCCTTACAGGTGTGCCTTTTGAGACATTAATAGATATAATCCAACAACATACGGATAATTTATCTAAAACAATTTCATTAAACAACTAATTTCTTGAGTCGGTAGTGTTTATGAACAGATAATCGTGTTTGAACGCACTAAAACGTAGAAAACCACTAAGGAAATGAATATGCACTCTTATATTTATAATCAGTCCACAAAATAAAGGCGTGGGCGCAAAGTGCTCGTGAAATTAGACACCGCCATTAAAAATGCATTATAAGGTTGTGTTAATTCAGTAAAAATGAAACTTATATATTAATTTGAAGTTCTTTCTTTTTCGTAGTTATGTAGTTTCGTGTCGTCTTCTATAACAACTGGTTTTATCGTTAAAGTAGATCAATTTCTTGTGTCTATTTTCGATTTATCTTAAGATATTGACCTGAATTCATAAAAACTTACTATAGTAATATATATATATATATATATAGTATTTGTTTATTATAATAAACAAATATAAATGATGCATTGTTTACGAAATAAGTATTAGATCTTGTATCTTGGATTTATGTTTAAATTTTTCAGTTCATTATGTTTAAATATATGATGATAATAGTTGTAAATGTTTAATCAGTTTTAGGGTTGAGCACCAGAGAAAACTTCCGTGTAAATAGTACTCTTAATTTTTAGTGTACCTTAAAGAAATAGTGTCAATATGTGTCGTTACGAAAGGTCTAATGAAGAGACTTCTTTATTTATTTTCAAATGCATAGGAAAAAATTTGGGAGCAGTTTTATGGTATTCAATAGGCAAGCTCGTCCTGCACAATGCTCAATAAAAACATCTTCGGAAATCCTCATCCATCACCATAGAAAACATGGGAATGATTTCCCATTAATTCCACTCCAATAACCATCACGTAAAATTGCTAGTACACTACACTGTGTTAACGTATCATAACCCTCGTCCATCGTAGTCTCAGGGCTCCGGGAGGCAGATTTTACGAAGCTCTAATCCTCAATGCTCTTTTAATTACTTAGCGATCATGACACCATGTAAAGATTTATCAAAATAAAAGTAATCAGAGCTACTCAGGAAAATAGCCAACAGCAGTTATCTTCTATCTCTTGCGACAAATCCAGTAAAGGATAAACTTAGATTCTGTTTTACTTCTTACCTGGGTAAGATTCTTAATCTTAATCTTAAATAATATTCTCCTAACCTGCGTACGCACAATTAAAATAATAACTATGCCACATTTATGACAATAACAATGGAGAAAGTGTTTTTGAAAGTGCGTAGTGATTGATGATATTTTCTAAACTTACATGCTCATAGGTTACCTCAATTGGATGATTGGTTCCGAATATATATTAACAATGTATTAAGTGGATGACGTTGTAAATGCTTTCGAAATAATATTAAGTTCTTGGCGTGAGGCCAGCTTGTGCTTATGTGCTTATGGGAAAAGCTTTTATGTGGACCATAATTGGACTGGACTGGATTACACAAATATCCTTTTAACTAACTATAAACGTCAGGTTTTAAAACTGCTTAGCTAAAATCACAGCACTGTTGCTATACCAAGTATTATTATTATATTTAATAAATTAATATTTTTTTTACGGTCAATTTTATGAGAATTATTGTCTTAGATTATCTTTCATCTTTTCCAAAGAAAATAAGAAATGTAAGCTACAAACCAAGGGTATCTTTAAAAGGTACTTTTTGGGTCAGCAAGGTGGTGGGGTCTAGAGCTGTTTGTCGCATACTGCACTACCTATCTTCACACTTGAACTCATCTGCTGCTTATCATCAGGTAGTGTCCAGTCATTTGCTCAGCTTTTTATAAAAAAAAACCTTCACTGTCATGTACCTCAGAATTCTCAAGCCATTGGTCGGGTTGTTTCTTACTGGAATTGATTACTGCATTCGCACAAGTGAAATATATTCATGATCCGTTAAAGATATTTATTTCAATAGGCTTTATATTTATACTTTTCTATTTCATTCCTATTTAACAAGAAGAAATATAATGACTTTTAAGAACGTCAAGTAAGTTGGCGCTTAGACGATCCGTGCAGTTTTGACTTATTTTGATCAGTATGTTTTATGATGCGCAATAAAATAAAGCAAAAATGCATAAGGGTCGCCGCCATTTTAGACATATCAAATGACATCACCGGTCAACTGTTTATTTTAAAGAGTAGTACTAAACTTAAATTTAATTTAGTTCGTGCACAATGGCGTCGGGACTAACTACTGCCTCCAGTCAATCCAAATAGATACAGATAGAGAGAGAGAGAGATAATAATAGGTATAAATTTTAATTCTAGTATCCCTATTTATGATTACCGTAAAAAGTTATGATAGGAAATTACTTTTGCTGTGCGTCGAAGCTACAGGAGACTGAAAATAAATCAAATTCACGATTCGACTGTATGGATGGAGTGGTAGTCATCTATGTGTGTGTAAAGATAAAACTAGCAATACTATCTTAATACTATCTTAATCATCAATTTTTCCACTTAAACTGTATTCCAAACATTTCCTCGAATATTGCATATCTGCAAGACGTTCAACATCCATCAGTAGAAAAAATGGTCTTGACGAGGCAAAGTAATTGTCTGGCGCGGTGCCAACACCGCTTGCAGCAGGCCTTTTCTGCGCATCCACGCTGGTTGTCTTTACTTGACATTTGAAAATGGATTATATTTTATTAAGCTCAGAAGATAAAAGACAGATTTAACTTTTTCTGTTTGCGTCTAAGATGCCTTTACGTATACGTTTTTAAGGTTTTTTTATGCGTAGCATATGTCTGTTACACTATGTGTATCACTGATAGGGTAACAGGTGCAGCTATTTTTACGAAGCGTCATAAAATAAAAGGTAATGGTAAGCGTTTAATGTAGCACCAACATTATAGTAACGTCAGAAGCATCATTTGCATCAAGTCTACGTTAAAAATTTAAGACACGTTATAATTTTGGGGTTTCTCCGTTGCCAACAAAATATACCCTTCCTTATTGCCTTTGTAATTGATATAATAATTTTTGGATTAGTGGGTGTTATTTGTAATGACAATCGATTAATTTAGGGAATGACATATCAGACACAATTAATTTTCTTGTTTAATCTTGTTAAAAATTTTATTCGTCTTCTCATTAATTATGGCATGTTAATAAATGATATAATACAACAAAGTCATCAATAATATGATGGGTAGAATTCAAAGGTTAACGATTTAATAAATATTATGTTGATTGCGTTTTTTGATGACTGTACAAGATTGTAGTACCCATATAGAACATATGGCCACACTTACACAAGTATAACTTAAAATTTGAAAATGCTTTTAATATATATATGGCGTCATACAGTTTTGTGTTACTAGGTAAACATCTTTAATATACATCACTGTATAAATAGCACTTCTAGTGCTCCATGGTGTTTCATGTTGAGTCCTTGTTATATCGAAAATATTTATTACCATCACATTCATAATTGGTTTAGTTTAATAAAAATGTACTTCAAGACAAGAGAGTTATAACGTCCTTTCCGAATCACGATCGAGCTCGAGATGGCCAATTTGATTTACCCATCCAAAGACGAACCATAGTGAAAGTTGCTTTGTTTTCCTTATACCACAGCGCTCGAACCGCAACGTCAACAAGCTCCTTCGTTATTATATATTTTGTACAATAAATAATAAATGTAACGAATATATAGTACAAAGCCGTGGCAATAAAATGCTCTAGAATGTGAAAAAAGAGTTGGTAACGATTTAATTACCATTTATTTGTTGACCGGTGAGACAGGTATGTTAGTATAATGTAAAGGAGTGTTCACATCCACACAATAACCTATTTTTGGTAACGTTATTCGAATTTGTAATTATACTATTCATTTTCATAATGTTACTCTTGTCATCTACACTAGCATCTCTAAACAGTGCCAGTAGCTCTTTCTAAATTAATAAATAAGTGTACCTTTTAGTAGTCAAAAGGTAAGGAATCTTTATAGAAAAAATGTCAATTTCGATACAGGTGCCGTTACAGACTGAAACAAACAACGGCCGTTATTGAAAATGGTGGCCACTGTTCTTAGACAATATCCGAGCTTTATATTTTCTACTCAAATGAGCTCAATTGGTAATGGGTAGGGTTGATCGGGAATATGCATATTAGTTAGTTTTAATTTTAGAATAATTAATTTAATACCTAATTAAATTTTAAAACTGGGACCATTTGCGAATACACGGTAAATAACCACTTAGTTATCATTATTACTAGTGTCATACCTTAAATTATGATTCTTTATATTTTGTATACGCTGTTATGACGATTTAAATGAACTTAGCAATTGGGTCTATTAAAATAAAGATATTTTTACTTTGATGTACAAGATTACTTAATATCTTAAGATGTAAAATTGTTAACCTGTCTAAACGAAAAATATATGGAATTTCTTTTACTAAGATATTATATTATCTTCTATTAAGATTTCACCGAGGTACTATAGATTATTATTTGATTATAATGTTTTAAAGCCCGTGTTGAATACTCGAGCTCTGGTTCATAGTAATGTTTGCCACAGCGTTACGTAAAGCAATAATTAAGCATGACAAGAAAGTCTCTTAGGCGGGTAGTTAACTAATATTAATTATTTAAGAAAGATCTTAAATAATAAATATTAGGTAACTACCCGTCTAATATTACCTAGAGCAACTTTTGATTCATAGTTACAATAATAATAAATCTCACACTTTTATCAAAGTCAAATTAAGGAACGTTAAGAAAAGGGTTCTTGATATTGAAGACATAATGATAGTAATATGTGTATAAATCTGGCTAAGACAGTGGGCACTGACTACTTGAGCTCGGTCGTTAAAATTAAATAGTTGAATAAATACATGAATAAATACGTCCATTTCAAGTTCTATTTTAAGTTATTGTAGTTAGAAACATGGTCCAGACTAAACGCAATTTGCGTCAGTGTTCAACCAGTCGCATCGGTGTGGCGCGGCTAGCTCAGCGGTAACCACCGTATTTGTTCAGTAACGGGCGCCGCCCGGCTTAGCCGTGTGAATTAATTACACATTTGCCGTACTGTAATTATGTTCGCGCGGGGCTCGACTCAATATGACCCAATTTTCCCGCGTCCAGTAATTAACAAAAATTACTATGCGTTTTTCAGCAATATTGTTATTGATTGCGTAGCAGATTAAAGTATTAAATGCGCTCCCAGCTGTTTATAAATAAAACCTGGGCAAGGTTTTGTATTTAATTTCGTTATTATCCATTGTGCCACGCTATTGTTTTGCGATAAGTTTTGTTATTTACACGTTCACAATGGCAATTTTGTAATGAAAATAAAATATTTCATTCGAAAAAGTTACAACTTTTATTGGTAAGCCAAAGAGCTATTTTTTTCTGAATGTATTTCAACTGTCAACATATTCAACATTTTTCTGTCAACATATACAGAAATCAGTAACGAGAATTGGATGAAACATATGTCAAAACCATTTCATTTTCATTGGATACTGAGCATAGTAACAGTTGATGTAGGTATTGGCCTCAATAGTATGTAATCTTTTTACAAATTGTCAGTTGACGTATAACATAAGACTACTTCAATGATGCCGTAGGAAAACATCGTGAGGAAACCTCCACATACCTGTGTAGAAATTCTTAAGTTGTGTGTGAACCAACGGAACCAACCCGCACTTTGCCATTGTGGTTGACTGAGGCTTAATCGTTCTAATCTAAACTAGGCTCGAGCCCCTCGGTGGGGACGTATATGAGCTGTTAATGATCTAAATAGCAACTTTCTTGTAGAAGACCCGAGAATCAAAGGATAGTGGTATTTTCTTCTCAAATTGTATTATGACGTAAGCATTTTCACTGTAAATAGCAAGCAATATTTTTGTAGTCATGTCTCTGTTATTTAGATTTAAAGAATTATAAAATATATCAAAATCTGTATCTAAAATCATTATAAAAATGTCGATACAGATGTAATCCAAAGTTTCGTATTCACTATTAAGTATAATCTAAGTATAAAAATACTATAATAAAAATACGTACAAAAACTTAATGTTCTCTCTCGTGATATTTTAAAACTGCCCACTCGGAACTAAAGGGTCAGCAGACGTGACAACTGAAAAACGTTGCGGCTGCAAGAGCGAGCCACAGTGCAGGGCGCTCTTTGTTCACGTCACCTGCTAAGCCCTTTCCGGATATTTCATTCCAAGTTCTAAAAACGAATTTAAGTAGACGTCGAAACTTGCTGGTTGAACGGAATTTAAAGTGGGATAAAGGCTTGACAGCCACGTTTCATTTGTTTTTTTAGATTTAGATTTGATTCTACAACAGAGTGTAGATTTCTAGATTTCTACATTGTGTAGGTAGTGTAGATTCTATTCTCAAATACCACTAAATATTATGAGTATAACAAAACAGCTAAGCATATTTACTGGAGACCAAAATATACTGTTTTTTGCCTCTAGTATACATTTTGTTCTCGTATTCAAATTATACCGCCTAAGCTGCTATTAAACTTAGAAATAGGTTTAATATCTTATAAAAAACTTTGTTAATATTAATAATAATAGGAAACAAATGATACTCAACCTATTTATTGACTTATTGTTCATTGGAAAAAAATTCTTTTAATTTGGTAGGTAGGTATGATTTAGAACAAACCAGTATTTTTTATGATTTGTTGGATTTAAGAACGCTTTCCCGGCTATACTTCTGGTGGTTCAGGTTATTAGATATTTCTTTGCATTAGTTGCAAACCCTATAATATAAATTCCTTATCATCATCAACAGTCTATATACATTCCACGGTTGGGCTCGGGTCTTTCTACATGAGGTAAAACATTAGGAGTTTGGCCCATCCCACTACCATGCTGGCCCAAAGCGGGTTGTTTGATGAATGCGGCTGCCATAACAATCGGGACGAGGAACTCTGAAGGAGAAAAGATAAAATGGAGGAGGAATAAATTTGATGGACCCATCCGGGGACCAACCATAGCGAAAGTGGCTTTGTTTTTGTTATCAAAATCAGAAGGCTTGAGCCACTATGCCAAAGAGCTCCTCAAAAGTTCCCTAACTCAAACCGAAATTACAAATATAGCGAAATGCCTTTGAAGTAAGATATTTTTATTGATTGAGTTAACCATCTAACAATGAAAAATAATTTAACAAAAAAACGAAGTTTCTATCAACATTTTGCCGAGTCAGATTCTCTCGACTGAATTGTTTTATCGAATTGTGAATTGAGAGTATGGAGTCGAGCAGAATGGAATGAGTGTGTGCAAAATAAAATGGTTGCGGTCTGCTGGAGTACCGTCTGCACATTGCCTAACCTTTTTGTTGGCTGTCGACTTCATTCTCTAGATTACTATTAAAGGTGTATTTTTCTTGTGTTGGCAGTTTATTTAATTTGATAACTTTGATTACTTCATATTTGATTATTTAAATTATTAAAGCACCATTCACATTTGATAACAAGTTGTATTTTCAAATAAGTCTATTAGCATGAAGATGTTTGCTTTCAGACAATGACAGTTTCTTTAGTTTTGCGGATAAAAACTCTAACCTTTGGATGAGCAGCAACGAAATAAGACACTAAATCTCTTTGTTGACGATGTTGAGGACTACGTTGACGAGCAGGCATACTTCCTTACATAGTAAGTACTGCAGATAGGGTAGCGAAGACAGAAGATAGAAAAAGGTCAGTGTAATAAGCACTTTGGGAATGCGTACATTGTACAGAACACCGCATTTGGCATTGCCCAAGTAACTTTAGGTTATCTCTATCGGCATGAGGACCTTTAGGAACGCTTATATGCAGGGGACGTCTGGTCAATTGCTTCGGCTGTACCTAGGTCCCGGGTCACTGGTGTTACCGGGAAGTCTCAGTGGATGTTCCTAGTACCGTGATCAGGCACGGGGCGAGATAGTCGTTAATTCAATTTATTCTTACAGAGTTTATCAAACTCAGCTCTTCGATTTATCGTAATCAATAATACTGATGTTGTACTAGAATTAAACCGAATCTATGTCAGTCGTGATTAATTACGAATAATGATCGTTCGTGTTCCAACCAGCATAAGTGACGATATTAATTTACAGACGTAGGTAATTACAACACCCGTACTGATATTTTGGCGATTTTTGTTCTGAACCCCTAGTGTGAGTCCCATCGTATCGACATGATAGAAGTCAGTATTTCCGTTCAGCTGATTATCGCATACATAAAAAATTGTGACCAATACTTCACAATAGTTCAATTTAACACCTACTTGGTATGCAAGCTTTTGTTTATTTGAACAGGAAAGAACATTTATCTTTTTTTGATACTATTTTCAAAAACTTTGGGGTGATGTAAGAATTACTTAAATCATATATCACCTGTCAAGTAAATTCATCAAATTTCTAAGGTTCAAAATTTCTAATAATTAGTATAGATACATGTCAATGTATCTATACTAATTTTATAAAGATTACCTCTATTGTGAGCTTGTAGAGGCTAATCTCTGGATGTACTGAACCGATTTTCAAAATTCTTTTTGTGTCAAGTAGTCAATTTATCGAGAAAGGCTTTATACAAGTTGTGACAGACCGAAATACACGCAGACGGAAGCTAGTATAATCTAAAGTAAAACGTATGATAATAGAAAATACTTTTTTATCTATCCTAATCTAAAATCATTAACTCGGTATGCTGCACGACTTATTCTGCTTACGACAGTTATACATGATTTGTATAAAAAACATAAAAAAAGTATCTAAACGAACTCAGGGCTTTTATTTACCAAATCCCCAATGCTGTCAAAACTTTGCCGGCTGAAGTCTGTAATTGGGCCGAGCCGCGGAAGTTTAATGCCGATTTATAAATACGTTATTATTCGAGTTAAATATTACTGGTGGTAACCTTTTTGCTTCGCCTCAGGCTTGACCGCGCGTGGAACGTGTTTTTTTCACGCTACAAAGCTGTAATATCTATTCGGATCGGATTACATAATTACGAATAGAGAACTGTTTAGAGATGGCTGTCCGACTGACAGTTTTGGAATTTATATTCTAACTTTCTTAATTTCGGACCGTACTAAAATAATGCTGTAACTGTTAAATACCATATGTTAAATCACTTAATAGAAAAAACAGATAATATGACAAATGAAGTATGGCGAAAAGCCGTTTTTATTGCGGGATTTGATTGCTATCAGTCAACCATAATGTAGGAAAATAAAATTAAAATAATCATACATAAATGTGATAAAATTAACATAATTAAATGATATTTTAGTCGATTATTTCCATTTGTGTATTAAGAAATCGCTCAGCATCAAATTAAATTGTGAAAAAAAACCTTTGATTTAGGTTAGTTGAAGAATGCTGTTGTTAAGTCCTAGTGCTGAGGCGCTTAACGTTATAAATACTCTATTTATGCGGAAAGTTCTTTTGCAGGATTGCTTCCTGTCTTTTGTCCATCAGTGCAACATGTATAAATATATACACATAAATATGTAGTCTGTAGAAACCGTTCAGCATTAGATACTGCTATGTTGATAATCTTTGTTTTCATTGGCATTGTGCAGTATAAAAAAAATAATGGTAATTTTAAGCTTATCTTATTTTATCTTGATGTAGGGCCAGGACTATTATTATTTTGTGCTTCCCTAATCCTACTGACCACTGTCCTGGAATACCTCCAAGATGTACTTACTAAGTACACCCGGAGACAGCAGCCTTATATCTGCAGGACTGGGATAGCCCAGTCCAAAGAGACCCATTCTTTTCCTAGCAAGAGCATCACAATTACATAGGATGTGTTCCATTTGTTCGGTGTAATAATTTTAGGCTTAGTATATTATTCCTTCTTCTTTTGCTTCTTTTAATAGGTATACATATTATTTCAAATCAATTTCTAGTATACATTCTCCAAGTAGGCAATGTTATACCGTATTCGTACATTATTCAATGGTAGGTATTTGCTCTATTTTGTTTCACTTATTGTGGGGCCTGGAAATTAATTTTCACATTCACAATACGGCGGTTATAAAATGTTGTAGTCCTACATTGAAAGGCTGTTGATTAAGTACCTTTCAACTCTTGCTGATTGATTTGATATATTGATGATTATTTATAGGTTTGTGTGAATTAAATCCTGGTAGAGGCAGATTTGTATACTGAGTACGAATGGAATTAAGAATCAGGTGTGAATTTGAGAAATATAATTTTTATTTAAGTTCAGAGCTTAACAAATCATTTGTATTGTTTTGTCATGTCTGTTCGTATAAATTTCTATCATGGTTTTGCTCCGCCAGAATCGATTTTATTTTTATTTAAAATAACTTAATTTAATTATTTTTATATTCTTTTCCAATTTCCGCTTGAAAGTGGTACCAAATTTTTCACAGTTAGAATATATAACCAAGAATTAAATTGTAGAGTAATATTCTTACATAATTAATTGATTTACAAGAAAAAATCACCTAACACTATTGATAGCACTATATTAAAACTACGAAAACTTAATAGTGAATTGTTCGCGTTAATTTTTTATTTAAAACAGAGTGAAAAATAATTTATAATAGACAAGAGATTTTTAACAACATTATGGTCTGGTTTTAAACTCGTGCTGGTGTGTTGAGGATTGTGAAGTAAATCAATTATATCTGTGCGCTTAACAAGCTCAAGCATAATTCGACTACAACAGAAATGATAATTACCAAAAATTTTGAGTCACAAAGAATGCAAATCCTTTGTATAATTAACAATGAAATATAAGTTAATACAATATTCAAATTTTCATCATAATTTACTAGTTAAAATAAATTGCAATTGTACTTTGTTATATCTAATAAATATCAAAATATTACTAAAGTAAGACTATACGAAAATTACAATTATTAGATTTAAAGCCGAGCTGACCTAAAATTGTTATTGCTTAGCCACTCAGACGCCACTTATTATGGAAATATTGTGTTTAAAATTGAAATTACTTAATAATAAAAATTGTAATTGTATAGCCTTGCATACTTACGGTATTATGTTATTATATGTTCATTCAAATGACGTTTCGAGTGTGAGCAAAAGAGATAAAACACTGTGTAATTATACAAGGCCGAAATTATTCTAATTGATAAAGCCATAGAAAAATACATGCTCATGAATTGGTTATGAAGCCCATATATTAGGAAAGTGCAGTTTTTTTTACACAAAATGTATAAATTTAAATAATAGAAAACCTTTTCCATACGGCTTTATCTAACTGACGAGATATTTTCTACCAACAAACGTGTCATTAGCAATTATTGACGTTCATTTTAATATCTTTCATTGGCTTTGATGTTCTAGTTTCAGAACCGTTGTATTGATTGGGGCGAGCTTGTAATCAAGCTATAACATAAATTATTTATGAATTAATTACCCGTAACAGATCAAATCAATTAGCATCACCAAATGAAGGATAACTTGGTTAACATCAAAGTATTGAAGCTTGATAATTGTAAAATATTCACCTCATAAATTGCAGTCATATATAAATAACTTTTTACAGGGGATTGAATATTATGCACAGTCGAACATCAAAAGCATCTTTTTAGATTCTTTGTTGAAGCAAAAGGATCTAATCTTTACAGTATTTAATTATTTCTGCAGTTAGAATATTCAATTGCGGATGTATTTTATCACACATAACAAGCCTTATTACAATCGTCTACTACAACAGAGGTCCCAGGTTCGAATTATAGTAGAGACAGAAGTTTATATGATCATTGGTAACAGTCGTTTTCATGTTTGCATCATTTTCAAACAATCTTTACATTAGCTCTGAATGGAGTGGTTAGAGACATAAAACCCATCAGAATTAGAAAAATATAAAAAAAGAAAGGAAATTCTACTACTAAGTAGACTGTTCTAAATTTAAGTGTAGATTAATTTCGAAGGGTTACCCAGGCCCTTATATTACACTGAGTGAATGAATCCTCTGACTTGCCTTAAACTGTGAAGAAATACAATGAAAAAGAATTCATAATAGGTTATATTAGTTAGTGTCAAGAGACCTTTTAAAACGGGAGCTTGTTTTATATTTATTTCCACAGAAAAAATTCTTAATACGACTAGAAATAGGTATGCATAAAACACATAAACTCTGACGTGTATACAAGTATACCTGGGCTCCTATTTTGCGCAGATATGTTGAATTTTTGAGATACCGTAATTAGATGTATCCATATTTGTGATGTATGCTTACTTTTGATTTCAATTAAATATAATAATAATAAAAATTCCCACAGTCACATAAAGGTAAAACATTCAATATAAGGAATACAATAAAATGTATATAAAGCTGTTGAATAGTTTATACTTTATTCTTCGTATCAAATATGCAGACGAATCAAAAATAATATTGTAAAATTTTTGCAAAAATAAATAAATTGCAAACTAAATGGCATTTTATTTTAAGATATTAAACCTTGAAATTGAGAATTGGTATTGATTAGTACTTATTTGGCAAATACATTTGTTCTGTCTCTTCCTGGAATAGTAAATAACCGATGTTGTTGGAATCCACTTCGCTTCTAAAAGGTTTCCGGTTTTTCTGTTTTCTATGAATTGTTTTGAAAATCTCAAATCCTATTCATAGAACGGAACGATTCCATAATTTTTTTTCTAAATAATTCTTTTTCTGAAAGCTAGATCACTTATTACATTCCTTACCAAAAGGGAGAGCACTTTAAAGGCAAGAATTTAGTCCAAACAGTAGTGTCTTATATATTTTATTAAAACTGCAGTTATTACATTGAAATGTAGGTGTCAATTTTCTATAATAATAATATTAATCTTTATTGCACCAAGAACAATGTTCAAAATAAATTACAGACCTGACTACTAAACTAAAATAAACTCTATTTCAGCACTCAGTTCCTTCCAATATAGTTTACTTAGTTTTGAATAAACCTCTTTGTATTTAAGTGTTTTTTAATTAATGTGTGCACACTTTTTGTGTCATTATCGGATCAAAGAGCGGTGTTACACAATGCATTGTCCGAAACGCTGTCGTTTCATTCTTTTTTTAATTTAGCCATTAGTTTACATTGCTGGGTCGTTTAAGTAATGCAATTCATTAATAACTGATCTAGTCAGTGCACTTTGAATCGTTAATTTTTATAGCGAGCTCTACAATAGGAAATAACAAATTAATTTAGAGTTAAGAAAATTTCTAGTGATAAAGCCTCGACCATGACAAGTTCCTAACAACTAAGAATTTGGGACGTGCTTGATAAACTCGCTTTGTGTCTTTTGTGAGTAGCCGATAATCTAGTCACAATGGCTCGAATACGGGCTTCGTTCTTCAACTTTCCGGCGATAATTTGGGCCGCAAAGTCGTGAACAATGAACAGATCAATGAGAGTGATGAACAAATTGATGAATTGTAAAGTTTGGGTCCGAGCAATTAGTGCCTGCTTTGTTTCGTTATGGAAAGAATTTAAATCATTGAATACGATAAAATGCCTACACGTTTTACAGAATTAAACTCGTGCAACTTAATGTAAGTTTAGTTGAAAATTTTTCTAAATTTAATACCCTTCGAGACATATTAAATTATTCATATTTAAAGTAAACATTGGTTATTACAAACAGTGAAATCTTCACTAGATTTCACTGAGCTTAAAAATACAATTGATAATTTCTTGAATATAGAAACAACGTCAATATTTGAGCCATAGTTAGTCACAGTATTAAATAGTTAATAGCATTGGGGTTGCTGGTTAAAATAATCATTGAAATAGTTAAATACTTAGCGAAATACTCAATATTAATAAGGAGATATTGTTAAAACAGATAACAAAAACCTTCGAACAAAGTTTGGCACAACAGTCATTAGTGAATTTGGTAATTTCCTCGCTGTTCTGATGAGGAAATAAATATTTTTATAGTTCTCAAGTCATTGCATTTTTCTTAATTATTTTTGACGATAGATATTTATGGTGTAATTATTATTACTTAGCATCAGTTTTCACAGTACGTTAAGTTATAATGGATAATAATTCCTAAAAATATAATAGTAATTTTAAATTTTGTGTAAAAAATATTTCTTATATCGAAGTTATTACTTGGTTTTGTTGCGGGAACCCTTAGTGAATGGGTACTTCAGAATAATCTTTAATAAATCTGTGATCTTCATGTTTTTTATTTACAGTAATAATAAATTGTTTTCTATATTAATTTTCTGAATTAATAGGATGTTTCCACATGGAAATAATTCTAAACAACGAATTTCATATAATACATCTGCTCATAATCCCGGGGACTGATAGCATGATCTGGCAAAAAAATACGATGGAATTGACTAAAGAAATATACTTTCCTTTTAACACAAAATAAATGTCAACCGTGCTACGAAACAATAACACAAGTTATAATAACGTCAATTAAGTAAGTAGATTATTTTCGTACATTACTTGCGATAGAATATAATGATTTTCAAACACGAGTGTAATATCAGTACCAAATAAAAGTGTTCGGTTATTCTTCAGTATTCATGATTTTTATTAACATTACTAAATTGAAACCTAATTTCAGACTAATCCTATGTTTTTGTACTTAGTTTAATAAAAGAGATAAATCTACCTTGAAATTAGCTTGAATTCCAATGATTCAGAATCAAATCTGGTTTATCAAATCAGTTAATATTTAAATAGCCGCTCTTAAATAGACTCGGTTTTTCACGCCATGAATTTTACGCACCATAATTCCTCAGTACTAAATACTCAATAAAAAAGGGAAGGCCCATTTCTTGCGGCTCGGGAACAGTAGCACTGAGGAAGGAAGACATTGGAGTGACGTTAGTTTGATATACGACCGAGGTCTTTTGTGTGCTTGCCGTTAATACGAGAGCACAATGCTCCCCGACAGCCTGCTGGAGTTACGCCCGACTTAAGGACTTGACGATTACACCGTTCTGTATTAAATTTTTATGTCCGTTACAATTATATTTCGAATCAGTTGCGCTATTTTGGTATACTGAAACAATTGACGCTTATAATTTTGTATGGGGATTATAGCTTACGTATTACATACTTATCAGGTACAACGAATAATAAATCAAACGTGACAATGGTTTCAAAAAAGTTAACTTCATTGTAACTGAAGGTTACTTCTACAACTTAACATTTGTTGTCAAACTAGATGAGAGAAAAACGGTACGAGAATTTTTGCTCAGTGATTATGTATACAGTTTTATTTATAGTTTTAACGTAACTCACTGATGCTTTCTACTTTGTAGACTTTTTGTAAGTAACCACGAAGTTAACCGTAAATAAATGGACCCGAATAGAAACCTAATATGAATTCACCTTTCGGTCATATTAGTTTCGAAAATAGATTGTAGTAATGGTACTCGTATATCGACAAAAAGCTTAAAAACCATCCAACATAATTTTGAAATTCAATAACACCAAATAGCCTTTAGTGTTTTAAATATGCTGAAAAAAAAAATTCCAAGTTTTTTTAATAAACTCAAAGGTTTCACTCGTGATAGTTACATAACGGTGTAAATACAGTCAAACATTCGATCCGAAGGAGGCGAGGTGTGAGGGCATAGTTAATTGTGGCCTCTGTCAGTGTCAAAAACGTGGGACTGCCGACTTGGGTCTTCACTGAATATAGGAATATGGAGGGCAGGGAGGGATACTTCATTTTCGTATTTCAAAGATGGCGAGGACGAATAAAGACGATTACTTTAGAATACCAATTTTAGAATATTCCTATGCCAACCTTAAAATTAGCAGATACGATTATTGGTGTTAGTTTGAATAACGTGCCGAGAGAAATATTTAAAAAAAGAATTTAAATGCTTACATTAAATATTATTTTATTCAAAACGGTTACCATCTATGTATATATGTTCAATTAAAAGTATATTTATGATATGTTTCTTTTTTCGTAACGACGATTATTAAGCCTACTTAATCAGAGATCCTTGTTGAGGGTAGATGTAATTTTTACGAATCTTGGACGTTTGTTTATTTATGATATCAATACAACGAACTCTTAATAATGCATAATTTGCGCTATATTGATAGTTTGTGTGAAAAATAATATTTTTATTTCAACTATTTCTTTTTTGTTTGGTAAAGTGAACAATTTACCTTTAAAAAAATAACTTATAATCTTTCTTAGACTTTTTAAAAACTGGCTATGCACGCGACTTTGTTGGCACGGATGTTGGAAATTAACAACATGTCGTACCTAGGTTACATGATTTTACTTGAAAATTTATTTGGTTATGGATTTATATCTTGATTCAACCTACTTAGACATTTACATTGTTTAAAATTTTTATAGCATATCACTTTTACGCAGCGCACAAGAACAACACTCTGAAAAGATTTTATCCCGTTTTTGACATTTTCCATTGATTCTCAGCTCCTATTGGTCATAACGTGATTTTATATAATCATTTTCGATTAATGAATTATTCAACACTAAAATTATTTCTCGATTTGAATCAGTAGTTCTCGAGATTAGTGCAGTAACCCAAACAAACAAACTCTAGAGCTTAGCATAGGTTTATAGAAACAAGAACAATATGAACAAATTTTAATCGTGCTTAAGTCCACGCCAGCGATCAGTCTTGTAAGTTTTGTAGTCCGATGGAACGAGTTATATTTATCACAACTAATTAAAATACATTATGATTATCCTTTTTTATTTAAATTAAGAACTTTTTAAAATAAGAACGCCTCCCCTTATGCGCACGTCAACAAGCGTGCTACATTTTAGTCAGTGAAACACTTAGAACAAATAATAATTGCATGCAGATAATTATTTGTGCTGTGCGGCACCCGAGAAAAGTGAAAGCGAGATAGAAAATGACATAACTGTGATATAAGACTAATGGATGTGATATTTCAGGGCCCGTTGGAAAATATCTATTGTTTTTAAATGCTGTATACAGTTCTAATTATAGTCCAGATTTAAGAGTGATCTACTGTAAACAGTTTATATTTAAGCTTGATTTAATCTCTTGTCTATTTCTCTACCTATAAATATATTTATTAAAAATTTGCGTTGAAACAAGAATATTTGTCAATTTTTAGTAGATCAGTTTCAAAACTACATTAAAATGGCAAATATTTGTCTGCATATCTTCATTTAACTAGAATCTTCTTTCAATATGTTTTGGTAGATTAGATTTATATATTCGTGCGTCTACGGAGTCTCGTAGGCGCTGTTGTTCGTAGTACTGCTACAAAGATTGACTACGAGTTGTTAGCTCGTAGCAGTCTGCGACAGTATGAATTAGAATCAGTTATAACTCGTTTGAATATTATTACAAGATTTATGCTACGGTCGTCTTGTTCTGGTCTAATACATAAGCGAATGTGTTTTAGTGATTATTAAATCAATATGTATGAAGTGGTTGAAAAATGACTACTCATATGTTTATTATATTTCCATCAAAAAATCGAAGCTGTTTAATTATTTCTTGTTTTGATCACAATCATGAAATGTAGCTTATTTAAAAAACAAACAAATATCGAAAATTTTTCAATATAATACTATAAAGAAAATAAAAAAATAAAGAAAGCGCTCTTAAATGTAGGAATATAATCCGAGTCAATTTATTTATTTAATAACCTATAGTTATTAGTAGTTACGTCATAAGACTACTTATAAAAAATATATTGAGTAAGCGAGGAAACAAAATGCATCGCAATGTCAATTGAGCCACACTTCAACGTCACAATACGTAATGCTAAGCATGAAACACGCTTATAAAATTTGCAAGTCACATCAGGGTTGTCGACTGAACATCAGCTCGGCGGAAGATCTTCCTTTTCGCTGACGATGGATCCAGCGAAGTAACAACAATTTTCATTTCACTGATTTTTTAACAACTCAAATTTAGTTTTACACTTTGATATTAAAACTTAGCTTTATTGTTTCTTACATTCATTAAAAAATAACATTGAAAACATAAAGTATAATTTCATTGTTTTCAAATTATACTTTATATATCATTCTCATTGCTAGAAACCATTTAAAGCATTCGATATATTCAGATCTATTGGGAAATCTCTTGTGTTACAGCGGATATTATTACAAAACCATATTCCGAGTTAATCTAACACCTTAGAAATCTAATAATAATAGCAACAGTGTTATATTATTTAAACATCGAAAATTCGAAATTTTCGAAAGATTCTTTTTTATTTAATGGTGAATGTAATTTCACTGATTGATTTTAAACAAGTAAGCTACTTTTACACATTACAAGCCCCAACCAACGATATTTTGTCTATGACCTTGAAGAATGAGAAAAAAGCATGCTACAATCCATGCTTTTTGGTCTGTGTGTCGAAGATTGTATTAACTGCTTAAAGAGCGAGGTAAAAGTATCAACATACGATTTCGAACCTTTTTAAAGTGCTAAATCTATATTAATTTTTACTTTACTTCATTACAATTAGTGTTATTATAATTTAAATTAAAGAAATAATGTTTCAGCCTTCGTCTAAGCTATTTATTTCAGTGCAGACGCGACAAAACTGCAGGTGTAATATTATTCCATTTTAATGATATCAGATTACGCGTAACTGTCCTACGTACAACAACCATTACATCAACTGTAGCAATGGCATCGTAAAATTAAACCTTATACTAGTGAAATAAGGTCGTCGTCAAACTAAATATAATACGCGTGAGATCAGGTGCAAGGTCTCCTAGATTATATTTGCAGTATGTCAACTGTTTAAAGCTTGTTCGTCATTCACTAAATTAATTAAACATTTTTGAAACACTTCAAACAAAATCTAGTAAGTTATTATATATATTATATTGACTATACTATATTATTAATAGAATTACAAATATTGTATTGATTATAGAGTCTATATATTATATTTTCTAACTTTTTTCTATACATTTTATTGGTATTACTCAAAACAATAATATAAATTTAACGTACGTACCCAATCTGTTTACTAAATCCTTGTAATCTGCAATAATATGTAGTTTTGAGTTAAAACTATTTTTTAATAATAATTTCCGTAACGTATATATCAATTCGAAAATACAACAATTCAATTCGGATTCGATATAAGAAAATGTCCCGTTTTTCCACCCTTCGCCGATGAATTGGGGAGGATATAGGTGCTTATAGTGGCAGAATAGAACCGTCAAATATCATGGTTGTGGATGATAATACGATATTATGTAAATTGTTTACGCTACTGCTTGCAAACTGAGCTTTGGGCTATAGTATAAGGTGACTCAGTATGAGACTTTTTAAATCATATTTTGCTTCATAATGTTGCTCTTTTAAGGTGCCTTTTAGAAGTAGTAAATATTTATTTTTATTTTATTTGTTTATTTCTAGAGAAAAATAAAATTATTATGATACTTTAAATATAAAATTTATACCTGAATCAGCAACGTTTCCACAGTTATTAAATTAAATTTAACATATTTAAAAAATAGAGAAATTTAAGGGGAATTACATAGAAGATGTTACATATATGTTTATTAAAAATGTATATTAAATTTAACGAAAATAAATAACAAACAATAAAATGATAGTATGCAATATCAATGAGGATAAACCATATTAAATGTTGAATTTGTTCCTTCATAGATACTAAAACAGAATTAAAAATATTATACTATTAAATTTCATATTATAATCATTGCCCTAAATGAAAAGTATTCGTTACGTAGTTTATCTTAGCCAAAGGAACAAAAAATAGTTTTGGTCGATAAGATGTCCGAGGATATTCCAAATTTAAATTATCGAAAGATTTGATCTCACTCAATGCGACGGTTTAACAAGGATATTTCGACAGAGTAGGTACAAGGCGTGTATTAAATGTAGTAAGTGACAACTACACCAGATGTAGTTACTTCTAAAGATTTTTATATCAGTAATTTACAGCTGCAATTGACATGGAATTGTATTTACGTTGACATACTCACAACAAAAAAATATTTTATGAATTTAAATCTGTTTTTACTTAATTTAAGTTCACTGTGTCTCAGGTCGCGATTCTTATTACGATAGAGTTGTGACGATGCCAAAATAATCCATTTTGAGATACATTTACGGTCTCGACGCAAACAAATTGAATTACAAACAATTACTGAGAAGACATCCTTGAATTGGCGAAAACAATGGCAAGATTCTGTTTAAATTAATTTGTTGTGAAAATGGATTTTGCCACTTAAGAAATAAGTAATAAGTCAACTTTTGCAATCAAATGCTCCAAAGAGCTATTAGATAATTTAATGACATTGTCCTTTTTTAAATTAGAACCCCATCCTCTAGGGAGCAATTATTAATAATTAAATTATAACATCAAAAACGTATTTTAAAAAACAGCTTAAGTAAAATCTAATTATTTGCGCCAATTATTTCGAAAATAAATTTTATTTGACCAGAATAGTAACGACCACGGTGAAATCCTTTAAATGTGTAATAGATGTAATCCTGAAGTCCTAACAACGGTTGTAGATGATTTTCAAATGAAATGCCTAAAGGTATCCGTTTTCGAATAATTTCAACAAATATTGCTCAATTCCGCACCCAGTCATCGTCAATGTGAATCAATAAATTCAACCCTTTTTATGTTTTCACCGATCTCTTTTATTGGTGTTCTACGTGCTTATCGGCTTGCATCATTCGGTGACGATAAAACATTCTAAGCAGTTCTTTATTGTGCGTAATATGAAAATTGCAATAAGTTCGTCGACGCGTCAGCATTTATAGGTTCATACGGTTAGCATTCGTTTTATTACAAGATGATTATAATATGTTAATTAAGTTGGTGCAGGCAACGTAACTATAAATTATGACATGACCCGGTCTATTATTATGTACAGTGTATATATAGGTGTGGGTTAAACACTCAAATCGTATTGAAACTAGTGCCGTACTGGAAAGAAAATAATGTATATTTCTCGTTTTTATTACTCTATATTATCTTTCTAATTAGCATTTGATATAAAACTGCATACTGCAGTAATAAAAAAGCTATATCTCAGACATTTTTAATCGTTCAGAGGTATGCCATACTAACTGTATGATATGAAACCCGAAATGGGACTTCAACAATAACATGCTTGCATTGATACGGTTTTACTTTTCGTATTATTTTTAAAGAAAAAAAACTAGTAAATGCACGATTAAGACTAAAATAATAGCAATAGGGATGCAGAAAAAAATAAATTATCAATTTTGATAGTTACTATTCAACAATTTCTACAATTTTTTATCGGTAACTACTTATTATCATCCCTCTGGACTAACATATAAATAATCGATTGTGTCTCATGGGTATATTCTAGAGAGGATCATATCATTAGGAGGATGATATTATATGGGGTTTATCGATGTCATATATTTTGTCTACCTATACTTTTTATCGAAAATCTGTAAAAGAAATAAGATAAAGCTTCGTAAGCTTATCAATACACCCAATGCGACAGAGGCAGTTTGAAGCTCAAATTCTTAGTTCGCACTTAAAGACCACTTTTTTACTTTGATGTGTTCCAGGATTATAGATTTTACGGTTCAGTTAGGAACTATTAAAAATATCACAAACATTACGCATATAAATGTATTTTTACTCAAATAACTTTTTATAAAATGTAGAACGTGACTAAGAAATATTTCAGGCCACATAAAAACGGTAACAAAATGATAATTTGTGGACTCAAAGACCAATAAATCTTATGTCAAGGGCAGAGAGTATTATTTGCCTTTAGGTTGGATACTTTCTTTCTTTTAAGTAGTTGAGTAAATATAGGTATCTACTCTAAAATATCAAATGCCATTAAAACGTGAAGTAACAACTGGACAATAAATTGTGAAGTATATGTATCAGATATAAGAGATTAATCTATAAAGTGCGCCAATAGGCTGGTGAGAAATCTGATGCTGAAATTTATGATCGCTTTTCTATAATCATGACTTCAATATTTATAACCATTCATTCATTGGTATTAAGCCTGACTTTTTATATAGGAAATGTCAGAAAAACATAGTTTCGTACGTCGATCGATGATATTTGTATGATCCTTTGACGATTAGTTAAGTTGATAACTTAATGTTAATCAGCTATGAAATGACAATGACGTTGCCTTTTTTGTTATAAATAAGTTGTTAAAAGTAATTTGTATTGAGCATAAAAATATTTTTAATATACTCAGAATGTAATGTGATCAGCTTGTTAAGAAAGTTTGTTTAGCATTAAGTAATATCACTAACAACGTCTAGTATATTTATATCTATCTTATATTGTGATAAACTTAAACTAATATTTTAGGCAACATTGTTTTAACATTGTTTTTCCCAAATTAAATAAATAAATAAATTTTGGCAATATGTAATATTTTACGATTTTACTATTTGATATCCATAAATATTTTACGACTTGCAATGCATATAGGTAATATTATAAATAGTTCGGTATATAGTTCGGCAAATCTGTTTAACTTTAAAATAGAATGCGGATATAAATATCTTTCGACATATAAACATGACATAATTAGTAATAATCAAGATTTTGTGTAATTAATGACTAACACTGTTCACATGTTTTTATGAAACCTTTTTATACTTACAAGCTGTTGATTGGATGGGCTAAGCCAAGCTCCACTCTATTAGAGACTACACTGAAATATTTACCAAAAGAAGACAATTAAAACAGTAGCAAAAACTGACGTAGAAAAGTGATGGGCTCTAAAAAAGTTCCATTAAATTCGGGTTACAAATGAGTGTTGAACGCCAGCGTTATCCCGGTTATCTTCCTGGGAACTGGCCCCTGCCACACGTCGCGTTTTGTAATGCTTACAACGTTTTTCGGTGGGCACACTCGGATACATCCTTTATTTGAACCAGTGACGGAGTCAGAGTAATTGGACTCAACTGTTGAACAAATTGGCCTCTTTTGACAACACCTAAATTTGGGTCGTTTGACAGCGGCAAATAGAGCTGAGCTTAAAAAAAGACGAGGTTACGTATAGTGAATAGCGCGTTGGTCATGCATCATTAGTAGAATTTGTAAGACCCAACTCTAGAAAATAAAATTAAAAATTCAAGTGACTAAGTGTTTAACGACAATTTTCACCACACAATATCAAAAAAATTACGTTAATTAATATTCCAGTTTTAGATTGTAACACTAGCAAATGCTAAAACAACGAAATTTTTTTTTATCAAAGAAAACGAAACTTGCAGAGGTCGGACCATGGTGAGTAGTAAAGATAGCCTATAGAGACTCTTTACTTTTCCCTTCACACCGAAAAAGTAGGAGTAAATTTTACTTTGTTCCAAAACATAGCAAAATGCTTTAAAGTTGTTACAGCCACGGCTAATCGTACTTCATGGTACCTACCTACCTTGACCTTAACTTTACAAGTTTCTTGCACATTGAACTTGTCTCTAATAATTTAGATGCATTGAGTTTTATGATCTTTTTTTCGACCAGAAATCCGTTTACGGACTTATCCACCACTAGCTAAGCGGTGGACGTTTGTGGGGTACACCTAGTGCCCTTTAAGAGGTGATTTGGCTTCTGGCGAAGCAATGCATTAGGTTGTCTCCAGGCAGCCCAGCTTATGGTCCGCCCAGAGTAACTTGGGCAATCCCAGACGGAGCGGCCTGTGCTATGCGTGCCCGGGAGCTACATGACCACACAGCCATGCTGAGGGCGTAGGAAGACGGGCAAACAATGCCCGCTTTTTCACGCTCACCTTTTTATGCCAGAGAACACCGGCTAGAGGATCATCCTTCCGCTCAACTGCCTCCTTCTGTGAGACAAAGATCTCGTCATGGAACGAACCGGCCTCACTTTTTCGTGGACGAGTCATATATAGCCTTGCCGCAACTGTTGATGCTCTCTGGCCAGAACAAGGGCATTAACCTCTCTCGGGGGCGTGCCTACTAAAATACAGGCGGCACCTTGAATTTGAGTTGTATGACCTACCACATGCTGCATCAATAGTATAAGTAGCAATTTATTAAACTTATTATTTTACAGAATACCAAGTCCGTACCTGTTTTACCGTTATATCGTTAGCACCATGTGTGAGTCTGGAATGTTAGATATAATCGTTTACCAATGATTGATTCCTTGTGTTCGATTAATCGTATTTTATATACTCCATAACATACAATTGATGAATGAATTTTTCTTCCCAATGAATAATGTAACCGACGATTGATGTAATAATTCTGGAATCGTGACAACTGTGGAACAGCTGTGAAAGGAATAAAATCCAAAATGATTCGTCACCTTTATTGAGTTCAAAGTGCTGTGTTTGATAGAGTGGTTGGGTTTTTTACATGTAATGATATTGCGATGTAGGTATATTTTTGACACTGCAGTAATGGAAATCTTCGGTCTCATTTAAACTTATGAGTGTATTAAAACGACTGTTTTGGCGTTTATGTTATTTAATTCCAAGGAATTTCAACATAATAATTAATGGTAGCCAGGTAAGGTATTCATTATGTACTATGAAAATTTTGAAGCTAGCACCTTGGTAATTACCGCATATCATACACCATATTTTAAGTAAAATATCTATTTATATTTTAATTTGAATTCACAAACTATAATCACACGTTGTTTAACTTAATAAGCGTTTAGCTGTTTTCGTGTTGTATTGATGTCATTGATACTATTATTTGTGGTTCAACATTTATTTAAGTGATACGACTGAAGACCCTAAAGGTAACACATAAGTTGATACCTTAGTTCCTTGTTATAAGACTCATTTAGTGAAGTATAACAATATTAATTAAATAATAGCTCGTAAAAAGAAATTCACACGCGTCGGCAATGTTGGCGTCATATCATTAAGCACTATCTGGCAATATCTCGTAAAGTTAATACAAATTACCCACAAAATAATAAAACTTACCCATAGGTACATTGTAATTATAATCGAAAATGAGTGTATTTATGAAACATAGTACATATTACATATTTATAATTTATAATATACATAATACATATTTATAATTTTTCGCTAAAATCTAAATCAAACAGCTCTTTATTTAAATTTACTTTAAATCCTCAAAATTACCGCTTCGACGAATACATTCGCTTTGGATAAGAAGCGGCGCAAGAAACGCCTCAGCTTTTAAATATTTGTAATGACATTTACAAAATATATATACTGTACGTGCCAATATTCATATTGTTTTAATTCTTAATGAATCGTAATCAATCAATTAATCAATTTGTTCATAGGTTAATCTCTTATATTAACTGGAAGCTTATTGTAAAAGCGTATACGTATTGATATCTACTATCATGACAGTCGTCAAATAGCATTACTATACAAACCAAATATGAATAAGATACATTGTAAATATATATACTGGTATAAAATGTTACTTCATAGATTTAAATCTAATTACACTTGAGTGACTTTATTTCTAGATAGCTTCCGTATTCCTTAGTGGAGTGAACAGTCAGTGGTCAAGTCCTATTCATGTTTTGAGCGCAGAGTACAATATATTCATTTTAAAATTTAGAAAATGGTTTTTCTTGAATGAATATTGCCATAGAAAGGGGTTCCACAAACCATATTTGCATTAATGAGTTCACGATAAGCAATAACGCTTACATGTTTTTATTAGCTAAAATTACAAATAATAAAATCACAAAACGATTTGCTTTAAATTAATTCGGATTCAATTTTTATATACAATAGTGATTTGTTTGGAATACAGTCATGAAGTGAGTTTTTATGTCATAATTGATTCTACACGGTTGAATATCACTAATTTTCAACAATACTTCAACTTATATTTAATAACTTTTGTTCAGCATACCACAAGCGTAGATTTGTTCTATTTAAATTAAGATGCAATTGTTTTTATAAACCTAAATTTTTATAATGGTTCTACATTGGAAGTTGTATTAATAATAACGCGATATTTGCCACAGATATACCGGCAACACATAAAAACGTAATTACATGGTCAAATTATGTTTAAAAGTCAAATTTTATACCTATTGATTTTCTGCATTACTGCATTTTGTCAAGAGTGATTTTCCAATTGACTGGTTACGCTTTAAGGGTCGCCGTTAGTGTTTGAATAGAATCATTTTTAAAATTTAATATTCTTATATTATACATATATAAATTAATTGATTTCCAACATGTAAATCAATTAATTTTCATTTATAGTTTGTTAATAATCATTAAACAACGACTAACTTACGCATTGATAAAAGTAATATGTATGTTTCGTAGTATTTAGCAGTGACCTAATATCCGTTTTACTCAGTACCCACTTAATAAATTAGATTTCTAATGAGACTATTAATGTTTGCTATGAATAAGTGAATATTCGCTTAATAATATTCGGTATCATAGTTTTGATAATATTAATTCTGCTATAATTCGAGTAGAGAATAATTTTATACAATCTACTAAGGGAAGTTCTAATTATGAGAGTGGTTTTCAAATTGAAATCCGGTTCGAAAATTAAAAAACATAATTGCTGTTTATTGAACCAAATAAAAAAATATATAATATACGTTTGTTTGTTTATAATATGTGTTTATAATAATTATAAGCCGAAAGCTCTTGTTCGTTGTGGTATGAATATTGTTACAGCACGAAGAGACTTTTGTTTAGAGATGAGTACCAGCGGTAACTAGCCATTAGCTTTTTACAAAGGAAAACTAAATGATTTTTATAAAGAAGAGTCCCAGTAGTAACTAACAACATTTTATAAAAACGAGTGTCAGTATTACGAAGAACTAATGGCTTTTTAGAGTGATTGTCAGTAATTAGAGGAAGATAAAAAAATATAAAAATGCCATGGTAATTTTTTTCATAATGATCAATACTAGCAGTAATTATATATAAGCCAGTAGTGAGTAACAGCTTTTAGTAGAATCATTGCCAGCGGTAACTTAGAACTTTAAACAAACATCAGTACTATTAAACATCAAACATCAACTAACTAAACATCAAATTTCATTTCTCTTCATATAAATCATAACCTATCTTTATAGGTTCATATAATCGAATAATATGTCATCGAAAAAATGTTTCCATCTCGCTTTGGTTACCAAAATTACGGTCCATCGAATTCATATTTCATATCACAATTATTATATCAATCAGTCAACGTGACACAAATAAATATATAACGGAATACATTTTAATATTGCAACGAACAACTTTTGGACTGACGAGAATTGTAAAAAAATTAAAAATATATATTGCATCAAGATTAAATCTAACATCTGATTCAGTAAAATATAAGTAGTAAATAAAAGATTATAAATTTTATTTTTACAATATAGGATACAAAGTTCGGTGTCTCACAAATGTCGCATATATAAATGTCTCCATGATAAATGGAATATCCAACACAAAAGAATTTTTTAATTCCAACCAGCAATTTCCGACATTACCCCTTACAATCCCACACACTCACAAACCTCTTTGTGATATTGGTACAGATCATTTCATTAATAAGTTACGATTAAAAACTGTTTTTTTCACACTCTTACATTAGATGAGATTTGTTGTTGATGGATCATGCATGCAAGCAATTATTAACGGTCATACGAGCATTAACATGAAGATTTTATTTTAATATTGAATTAATTCTTTGCTATTCAGAAAAATATGATGACGTGAGTGTTGATTGTTGATAAAAATTATACGACAAAATGTAGATGCGATATACCGATATTCTAAGACTTGTTTAATATTGAATCTAAAGATCTGTAAATAGTGTTAAGAGGAATGAAAATAATTGAGTTTAGTTGCAATAAAGTTACAGATTTCTTAAATTTTCAGCTACCTTTTTACCAACGAGACGGCTTTTCCCGCATTAAAATGTTGGAAAGAAACAATAACAAAGTTAAGTATTTAGAGTGCCATTTCCCACCCTTAAGCTTTATTTTTTTTAAATAAATTCAGGTTTTATTTCTTTACGCTATAATATTTTAGTCTCATTTCCCGCGTTAAGAATTTTAAGTAACTAGAGAAACGTTAATTTACCCGCAAAAATACTGTTGAAAGGTCGAATTGGACCGTTTGTAAAACAAACACGTTTTTTCTCCACTTGAAAAGCGTATTTAACCGGAGGAAATAACGGAACGGAACGGAACATCGCCGATTGTGTTTCAAGATAACACGAACCGTTATTTACCGCGATAAGGCCCCGATGATTTAAGGAACAGAGATAACGGAGGCGATTTAGAGCTCTAAATAAGCTGTTTACAATATTTTCTTCCACAAATTTGACGCGGTAATAGCGCGCGTATTGCCTTATCAGAGTTCCAATTGTATAGTTTTGATCCCTTAATCTGTACTCCGTGTTTCATGAAATCCCATGATTTGAATAAAAAAGTACGCATTCTTTTATTATGCCTATTTATTACATAAATTATTATAAGAAACTAAAATAGAAAGTGTAAATGAGCCTTGCGATTCGAGATCGAAATTGAACAGGCATCATGTAGTGAAGTAATCAATAATCGTAGTAATGAGCATCCAAGTCACTAAACTTCTTTGCAACAAGAAATAGGTATAGACTCTTAAAAACGGATTCCTCTAAAGAGTGACTTAATAAACATGTACAAAATAAGCACTATGAAATGTAAAACATAACATTACAGCGACTAATAAATCGTATTCCAGTTCTGAATCTGTGCAAAAAGAGCGGGAACTTCCTCGTTGACAGAGTCTTCACTAATGAGTTGCGCCAACCGCTGTACATTTATGTAATGGGGCTTTTTCTTAACAGATTTATTTAACTTAACAGTACAGTTAGTTATAAGACTTGAAATAAATTATTCGGCTCCGCATTTGGAGAGTTGGTCAATTTTTTCGTTTGGTAATAACGTTCTTCCGTTTCAAAGCAGCCAAAGAAAAATCTGAGTTTTGGAGTATTCGAATTTTAAGTATTCATAACACAAGCTCTTAATGACTCTTAATTCAGGCTAGACAATTGGTATAAGTGTGAAATTTAAAAAAAATCTTCAACAGTCCTTACTGGTTCTTGACAGACAGACAGATAGACGATCCCATAAGTGTTCCTTTTTGAGTTACGGAACCCTGGAAAAATAAAAAAGTAAAACAGAAAACAGCTACAGAGACAAACAAAACCTTAACAACTTAAATAAACATTTTTCGTACAATAGAGGGTTGACATTCGTGGTCGTATGATAAAGTGCCAAATTCAGACCTCCTTTCATGTTTGCGAAACTTTGATCTCCCTTGGAGCCAATTAGGGATTCAGATGTTTATGAAAAAGTGGAGACGTGTTTATGTTCCTCTAGCAACGAAAGACAGAATATAATATTATGAAGCCATAACCAAGGGAACGACGGTGAAGAGAATTATTATATAAGAACTTTACAAACATACTTTACTTAATAATTAATTAATTACTAAACGAATGGAATAAATAACATAGACCCTCACCAATGAGTTTATTTTTATAGAAAGGTCAAATCAAGGACATCTTTCCACGTGGTAGTAAGCAGAAGTGGAGTCCAAATAAAAAGGTGAGTAGTTCCAGTGAAACATGCACTGCACTAGCAATCTTGACCTTACCGACCTACATTATGATTCTTTACGCTTCTTTTTTTAGTGAGCCAGTATTGTAAGAAGCGAAAATATTTTTTTATTTTGCGACATAGAAGTAGTTAACAAATTTCTTTGTACGCGTAGGAATAGTCGCCAGTTTGTCGGTGCCAGCGTAGGCCTGCACACATCATCCTTAGATGGATAGGAGACAGTGGGATAAGGGAGACAGGCTCTTCGGGACACTCGAACGCGATAAGTGACGCAATAGCCTCTGTCACCAATAACACGGACCCAGCTACGCTGCAACCTATTCGAAGCATTGAGTAGGTAGTAGGAGGTGTAAGCAATACTCATCGCAGGGACATACTTGCATCTTGTATACCGAGTAGATTTGATTGGGTGTGAAAAAACGCCGCACCTTGTTCAAGACGCCGAGCTTCTTGCAATCTTCTATTCATGGTACATCAAAAAACAAATTAAAAAACTGGCATACGATTTGACTCCTCCAAAGTACCAATAATCAATAAGCTACTTACGGATGGTTTTTAAACGACGTGTTTAAGTTTTGATATAATTATCTATTACGTGTAAAACTTATCAAAATTTAACGCCTCGTTTAAAAACCATAACATCCGTAGATAAATTATTTATCTTATCTTATCTTAGTAAAGGGCCAGGGTTTACTTCCGGAGCATTTTAACCCCATGGGATATTTTGTGCTCAGATAGATTATTTAAATCCAGCATTATTCTAAATTTGTTTAAGTTAAATACATGTAATTCTTTTAATTTGATTGCATTAAGGATCGCTGTCATATCACGTGACACTTAGACAGAAGTTTACAATTTGCAACTATATTATTGAAGGTCATAATTGATTTTAAATTATTCGTGATTTTATAGTATCTTTTGACTCAAATGCCTAGTAAACTTTTCGTAAAAATAGTGGGGTTGATTCAGCTTTATGGTGTTGAGCTAGCTCAGTGTTGTGTAGCTTGATTTCCTTTTGGGTTTCTGTCATTTAAATCTGATCTGTACATACCCTGCAGTAGGTTGTATAGTATAAGACAATTGTTGATGATGATAACTAGCAGGATTTTGCACTATTCTATACATTACTTAACAATGCAAAAACAAATATACTTATTATTAAATGATATAAATGCAGTGTTCAACGCTATTTTGTAATATATAATTATATAGTGCGTTACAGAGTCCTGAGAAGACAATTCGTATGCTTAAAGCAAGAAATAAAAGATAGTGGTGACAATTCAAAAATAGTTAAATGCTAACGACGGGTACAGAATATTCCGCGCTCTGAAAAGCTAATACTAATAACGTTGTGTTCAGTTTTATCGATAAAAATCGATAAAACTGAACACAACGTCGAGTATTGCTCATTGAGGTGTAACAAAAATACCCGAAACAGACACACAGACATTTACAGGTCATATATATTTTTTTGTTTTTTTACTTGAAATCGATTTCCAATATCAGGACTTTCCAACCATTTATCAGAAGTCAATGGAGAAGTCATATTGTTTTATGTACCTCCATATATGATGAATAGTGCTAAAACTAGTGTATCCTTTAAGTTACATTTCCAACTTGTTACCATAGAGCTATTTAGATTGTTTCATAACAGGGGTACACTTTGACAAGTTACGAAAATTCGGACTCTAACGAAATTTCTTTTTTATTATATGCAAATGAATACCCAAATTAATTATATTTGGTTATTATCTTTTACTATCTATATTTCTTCGTTATCTAGAATCCATAACACAAGCTCTTAATAATGCTTAAACAATGCTTAACGAAGTACGAAGAACTATCGTATAATTGAATATAAATGATATACTTAAGAAGCTTTAAGGTATTGCTTCTTATATATATTATATAAATTCATTCGTTTCTTAAATATTATGAAGTACAACAAAGCACGTAAAGCCGAAAGTCTTATCTTCATTAAATGAAATTTACTTTACGGCTTCCGAATGTAATAATTTAACCCTGATAATTTTACCGCACCCACGTTAAGCCAAATTTCATTAAAAATATGTTTTTAGGTGACGGTAATTCTATTAAATTCCATTACAGAGATCGTGACTGAGTTGATATTTTTCAAAGAAGTAGTATTAAGGAGATGTGTCAGATGAATACAAGATTTTTTATAATTTAGACATGAAGATAAACAATTTAAAATTTTCGTAAATAAGAAGTCACGATAAAGATTTAATTGTTTGTTATTAAATTAAAAGTTTTAATAAGATAAATATGAGTTTCATTATCAATATATACGTCCCACTGATGGGCACAAGCCCATGGGAGAAACATTGAAGTTTGGTAACCGGATTGGTATGCTGGCCCAATGTGGGTTAAGTGAAGACAGTATCCGTAAAAACTGGGACGAACAGCTGAGCGTGCCTTCCGTAACACTGAGGAGCTCGAGATACAAATTTTATTGACCCATCCAGAGATCAACCATGGTGAAATACGCATTTTTTCGACATCTAAGCAGTGTCTTCAATCCACTACGCCAACGAGCTCCAATATAAGTTTATCAGCTACAAGTTATCTCATAATCGTAAGAAGACCCATTACAGATGCCATTTATTCGAGCGGTCACTGCCTACCCACTATACCCACAGCATAAATTACCCAAAACGTTTTGTTGTCTGCTTAAGTCAACTGTTTCCATATAAAGGCCATTTGACAACAAATTTTTCATTCCATAAATAAATATTATTTATTCATTCATTCGTTGCATAAAAACATAATTGGCGGCCATTAAGGCCGCCAATTATATACTGGTTAAATGGAAATAATGGAAAAAGGCATTGGCCTTTTTCCATTATTTCCATTTAACCAGTAGAAACAGTAGCAAAATGCACGTAAGGCGATTGAAAGATGAGAAAAAAAAATATAATAAATAAATCAAAGAAAAACAATTTTAATCATTAACATATAATATAATCAATATATAATTACTACACACTGAATGGATAATAACTTAAGTACTGATACATGATGTTGATGTTTTGAGATCAAAGAAAAAAAATGCTGCAACATATTTAGCGTATTGCAAGTTAAGTATATGTAATAATAAAAAAATGATGACTAATGCCATAATCTTGCGTGCCTAGTAAAGTACGAAGCTAGAAATCACAAGCTTTGATTGATCCAACTAAGATCAGAAGACCAACCAAAGCAACAGTACATTTCGGATTATTTTTGATTTCGCAATGTAAGCCACAGTCCTTAAACAACTACCCCAAAGAGCTTCTAATAATTCCCCAATGTCCCATATTGTTCTCGTACTAAGATTCATTGTTACTGATGGACTGTACAAACGGCGTAGAAATTTCATCTCGCTGTTTAGAAAAATTGTGAAAAATGTGACTTAATTAAGCTGCCTGAATAGCCACAAAATTTATTTTTTCGTATATCCGCAGACCTTTTGTGTCTCCCCGTGGAGAGCTTTACATTTGCATTGCTTCATGCTAATAAGAAAAAAGAAATCCACAGATAAGAGTGTATAGACTGAGTTTCCTTTGTCCAAATAAAAAAAAGGTATTTTTCATGAAAATTACACACTGTCTCCAATATGACTAATGAAGTCTTTTTTATTTGAATCTACAATTCATTTTATTATCAATAGTTTTTTAAAATGGTTTAAATAGGTTGGAACTCAGGCCAAATATAAAATGTTAAAAAAGGAATAATCCTGCTTATAAAAAATATCCAAGAGAAAAGCATGTTCTAAAAACATGAGCTCTAATGAGCTCATCTTGAGCTGAACAACAGTAATTAATGTGGAATAGATACGTTTTGCTATAAATTCAAAAGAGAAAAGAGTACCATTCTTGTAACTCTTTTGAAATGATTTTAGTAGCAAATTATTTCACTTACTTAGAGGAAAACTGTAACAGACACTATAAAAAAAATCATTCCCTAGTGCAGTTGACATTCTAAAAAGAACAGGAAAAGTTGAAATATTTCTTTTCCCTCTACAAAATGATAATTAATTAGAATCAAGCGCGGAAAAAAAACATACTTCGTTACATTAAGTTTTCATAAACGTCTTTATAAAATTATTTCATTTTTAATATGGTACCCTCGGTTGTATTTGAATCATGTTGAACATTTTAGAAAACATGTGCTTGAATGAACTTATTCTTGGCACTACTAACTTGTAGACATGGAACAATAGATATATCAATAGTAGTATTTGGAACGGAACTTGGTAGGATTGAATACTATAGTTGGTAGATTATCTGTTGATCAGCAGTCAATGCGTTGATGGAAGGATCGCAATGATAAGAACACAATTGTATCAAAACAAATGTTTGAGTTTGATAAGATATAATTAAAATAATCTCATTCTCATAATTATAGACTTTGCAAAAAATCTTTTAATAGTTATGTACTTACAGTAGACTGATTAACTTCGAATAGTATCACGTAGGGAGAGTATGCCAGCCACCCTATTTGCAAGCCACTTATGAACTCTTACAGCTCCTTTAATAAATCGCAAGGAACTAGACGGCTTAATGAGCTGTTTCGTTTACAATGTTTTTGCATTCAAAAGTGTTGGATTCATTATTTGAAATTTTAGTATTTTTAAAATTTTACTTCAGATAATATTTTATCTGGCGACCTTAAGCAGGAATGCAATATTCCTAAACCGTTAAAGGCCAAAAGCAGAAACCAAGAATGCAGCCCCTGTCTATGTTCCAACGATACCGGAATTTATCTATCTCTTTCTCATGCACTATACCCATGTCTCCATCGTACTTCTTTAGTCTTTAAAAGGAAAAAAGTCATGAAGAAACTTGAAAGGGCTTTTAATGAGTCTGTTAACGCAATAATTTGGCGTATTATACTTACTAAAACCAGCTATAAGTACCGGCTTTAGACTTATTCTTGGACTTGAATTAGAATTAGTGGTGTCGAGAGTTGATAAAAAGGTCTATTATGTTAAGGCCGTCGTCAACGAGACACGGAAATGAGCTGCTGAAAGCATTTATCTTTTAAGAAAAACCTCTATTTGAGCGGAATGGTAAGTTATTTTATTGCTTAAAGAAATTCTTGGAAAACAGTTTTATTTTTATAGAAAGACGAAAATTAAAATCGGTTGGCATGTCAGCAGCAAAATATTTTCTGCAGCTTACTTTTCAAAGCATATACACTGATTTTTATAAAAACGTGTAATTTTTTTGTTAGTAAGTGAAAAAATATTAGAAATTACTTTCAAATCTGATTGCGGTATTCGTGGCTACGAGCATACATCAACACTTGCAACAAAAATGTAACATAAAATACGCTTCAATAAAATTTGATAGTGCAATATTTTGGGTCAATCCAATATAATTTAGCTTTGAAATACAACTTCCTGTATACATAAATCCAAAGTTAATCTATCTAGAAGCATTTTAATCGCAGCAATATCAGATGACATGAACATAAACTACTTCTTAATCGTCCAATATACTCCCAAATTGTGCTTCGGCTTGCTGACAGCATGTCACCTGAGCAATAACGCGTCGATAAATTAAAATAAACGACCACTATTGGGCATAAAAAGGTCAACTAGTGTGTCATAGATCGTCCTGAAGCGTAACGCCCCCTAATACGTTTTTACAATCGGCCAGAGGTAATAAAACAGGGATAGGAGGCGAATTAAGCTCGTTTATCATTCGTTCTGATGGCCCTTTTTGCTGTAATCATTCATTTTTCTTCCGTCGTTTTCTGCTTCCTTTGCGTTTAAATGACTTTTGTTGGGATGTGAACTCTTTTATAAAATTAACTAGAGCACTTTTGGCTTCATTTGGCGCAGTCCCTGCTGTTTTTAAGTACTTATGACGCGAAATTGTCGGTTGGTGATTGTTTTTGCAATGAACAGTGCATGCGATCCTCATGCTATAATGTTGTTGTGCATTCTATGGACGGACAAAGTTACTTAAGGTTTGTGGAAATTTATGAGTGAATAAGAAAGGTTTTTAAAAAAATTAAATACGACTTCAAATACTAAAAAGTTAAAAAAATCAATTTTAAAAGTAATCCAATTTAAAATTAGTGTATGGAGTTTTGGGGCAAAGTTGTTTCCAGAAACAATAACAACAACAGAAACAATAGAAAGAAAATACTTTTAAATTACATAAATTCTTAAATTGAATTATTATGACCTTTTAGTGTTCTGAAGTCGGTATTAATTTTATCATCTAAATCGGTATACCCAGTTAAAAGTCATGAGATAAAACAAAAAAATACAGTCAAATAGAGGACTTCCTCCTTTTTTGGAGTCGGTTCAAACTTGTTACAAAAAGATGTCTTAGTTGCGAATCTAAAGAGAGTGAAGCTAATAATTAATTATTAAGTAATTTAAACCTGACATTCAGCAGTGGAAATGTGCACAGAGAGAAAAATATATTGTTCTTTAAAAGTAAAGAAATATTTTAATTAGTTTCCCTTATAGTTATTAACATAAATTTTGCTCCTTTATTTTTCACCTACACCTTTCGTTTGATCTCTGGAAAGTTTTCATGAGTTAGCATTTTCTATAAAATATGCGTAAATTCTGTGAAAGTAACAAGCCAAGTTATGATCGAGCGACAACAGTAGCGTGTTTCATCGACATTAAAATCCTTGTATTCTTAAATCAATTACGGTAGGCTTGGGGTGTCTAAAAGCCTCAATAAAACTGCTAACAAAGAGAACTAAAAAGCTGACTTTATTTTCTAGTCGATCCATATTTACAGCATTTTTTAAAATATCACGCGGGAATATCTTATCAGTATTAATAAATTTTGGATTTGGATAGAGGTATTAGACGTGGAGACGTCTTGTAGACTTTTAGATATGGAGAGTTGATAAACTGTGATATATGATATATCCTAATTCAGGTATCAATTTTATTAATGACATTAATATTTAATGTTTTGAAGCTGTTAGTAGTTTAACTAACTTCACTCTTTTCCTCCTAAACTTCAGATTAAAGTTTCAGTTTATCATTAAACCATAATTTAAGATTTGTCACTATGCTGTCGAAAAATCGTTATTAGGATAGGAAATTATATTTAGACTAGACTTGTATAATTATGTCGGGTGCTCCCAACATTTGGTACAACTGGAAACTTAGTTAACGTTACTCGGCAAGACATGCCCTGTAATTTATTCTATTCATTAAAACAAATTGCGTTTATATTTATCTGAGAATCGGGGGTCTGCTACATAAAATACCCACATGTGCTTTTAAAAGCAAACTTGTTAGAGCGTAACAAAGATGGCTGCCTGTCATGGCCGCACTCTAAATCAATTAAGCGCAAGACGCTGTCCCGGAGGTTTAATAAGAACTTACGATGACAGCACCACCCATAAAACGTTGACCATCGGCCCTATAGACGTCCCAGATAATGGAAAATAGTCTTAAGGGATTTTTTTTATTATAACCTCCGCATCCACTCTGTGCTGTGACGAGAATTTGTGGGAACTTTTTTCTTTGTGTCTCTGGAGCCTTGAGATAAATTTATATCAAATTTCAAATATGAACCCACTTACAAAATATTTTATAATAGAGTTGACATTTGAGATTTTATTTCTTTATTTTGTTGGCCTTGAAAATTTTCAAATTGTTAATTTAAAGTAAAGTTAAAAACTTATTTTAAGTAAGTATCCGTCGAAAATATTAGTTTTGTAGATATTATTCCTCACCTTTACTTATGAAATAAAACCTCTTTACCGGGCTTAGATTCGACTAATTCGGAAATAAATATTTTTGCGGAAATGTTGCGATTACTACCCACACTCTAATTATACTGGCAAAATTCTTGAAATATATTTTTACGATGACTAATATTTTCTTGCGATTGCACAAGCTGTTGTTAACGATAAGACCCAGAAAAAAGTAGGTTATCAAATAAAAAAAACAACATTTCAGTATTCTTTTGTTCTTTTCACAGACAATAGTAGTCTTCGAAAATGCAAGATTCAATCGGACTTTCAATCGGCAAAACGCTCGAACCGAAGATATCTCGCCTTTGGTAATGAAAGCAAAAAGTCTTGACGTTATCAATTCCTTTTAAAGTTTTGCTTTTTTAAAATGGTGTTTGGAACTCTGTCTTATTGAGTTGGTAAAAGCAACTGACAGTGACAGTTATAAAAGGGAATTCCTTTTTCTCGCCGAAGCGATTGGACTTACGTTTTTTTGAGGGAAGCGTTTGAACGAATGTTGAACTGTTTGCGGACAAACTTCTATAGTAATGAAAAGTAAATTCACTCTCGTTTGCGAAGACATCAATAAAACTATTCGTTGTGACTCTCGTACAGGAAAATATTTACTTATTCCGGTGGCAATTTAGATTTTATAGCTAACTGTTAGTCGTATCAATATTTTTCTTGGCAAATGATGAAAGATTGATATTGCTATTGCAGACTAAATATCCGGTTTTGGGAGTATATAGTTGATTATTTTATATGGTGGGGAACTAGTAAATATCAGCGAGTAAAGTATATAGTAACTGTGTCCTATCTTTTTTATTTATAAGCAAATATATTATTGTGTGGGAAATTCCATACAAAGAACTTCCTTTAATTTGACATGTACAGACTAAGTATATTCCAAACTGTTAACTGACATGTGGCAAAGACAATAATTTACTGTTAATCATAGGTTTTAATTTCATAAAATTTAAATGAATATTAGTGTATTGAATTATATTATTATATAAAACTGAGTATTTAATTAGTTAAATGTTTTTTGTGTATTATTTCTCTTCTTGAATTGGCTGATGTACAATAAAGATATATGCTATTCTATTCTTTACTATTCTATTCTATGAGTGACAAGGCTGTAACAAAGTGCAAAACTTAAAACTAAACCGAATGAATACAGCTTATAATTGTGGATTATATGAAAAATATATCTGTATCTATTTCGCTAGGAAACCTGCACAGTAACCTAATCAGAAATTTTAGTATTTTTATATCTCCATTAATTATGGAATTATATTAAAAGCAAAATTATATGGTCGTCTAGTCGGGTGATGAGTATCTTCGTCTTATCTTGCCAGAGTTCCCGGGTTCAAATCCTGGTGGGGGCAGATATTTGTGTGATGCAAAGTTTATCAATAAAACGATGTAGTTATGTTTTATTTTTATCTGCATGTTTTATCGAGTTTTTATGGAATTTTTTTATTAAAGAGCCATTACTCACAAAGCTTTTATTATTCAAAAGAGGTGTACATAAAAAAGTTACGATTCAAAAAATATATTTGCTTATTCCTGTAGTAATTTAGGTTTTATAGCCAACTGTCGCAGTGTGTCCGTTTCAACATTTTTTAAAGGTATATTGACATCGTATATCATAGTGCCTGTCTGTCCCAAGATTTTGAAATGTATTTATCTGTCGCACAGACATCAAAAGTTGACCATAACTATAGAAAATGGAAACAAAAATCAATGAGGAAAGGTTCTAAAATCCTTGGTTTACTTTTCAAAGGAAAAAACACACATTTTTATATATCAAATAATATGACAGCAGCAATTTTTTTCACTGTGAAATATGATGTGCATTTTAAATGTTAGAATTAGCGAGTGAAATCAATAATAAAGTCCAATATATAGATAGCTTTATTATAGACTTTTATTCTGTCAGGTTTAATATTAAATTCATTAGGAATATCCCGTAATACCTGTCTAACATTTCTAAGCCTATGTCAGGTTCAAACAATACGTGTAATAGACATGCCTTAACAAAGCACTTTGCATTTAATAAAATTATTATTGACTAAAACATTTAAAATTCTTAACGAGTAAAACCATTATCTTGGAATGAAAAACTAATTTTCATTCCAAGATAATGGTTTTACACGATTCTTTAAGTACAGACAAATGCACTCCACCCCGCGCTGCCTCGCCCCGTCTTGTTCAGCAATAAATATGTATGGGTAAATATGATATAAATGAATTTATATGTTTAATTTTATTACTATTGGTACACGTCCTACATTTCGTTGTCAATTTTCCCATATATGGGGCTGCTGGAAGATATTTCTTATAGAAATAAGCAATACCTTTGTAAAACTCTCTGATATTGTGTGTTCTTTTAATTCTCTTTGTGTGTACATAAATTGTTACATAAATAAATAAATCATGGTGTTTTATTCATTGTTCCTAGATTAAACATTTAGCCTTTGACTTGGATGTGGGGCTTATTCAAATACAATAAGAATGACATCAAACAAGTGCAATAGTTGTAATATGAGTTCTCGCGAACGGAGCAAGGGCAGTCTTAAGATCAAACTTTTAAAGTTGATGGATTATTAAGACATTAAAATTAAATAAGTATTTATGTTCGCTTTTATCTACATATACTTTAATTTGTTAACCAGCAACCGGACTGAAATACCTATATATAGTGAAGGACTATCTGTGAAACCAGAGGTTCTGTGTAAAATTCTGCATAAGGAAAATTATTCTTTAATGAGTACATATACTTACTGTCTGATGAGTACGAATATGTACTGTACTATCGTTTTGTTATTTATTCAGTCTAAATGTACGTGTCTAGGCTGTAACGAGAAGTAACATCTAGGTGTATGTGTCATTTTATTTTTGGATAAATAATAAATTGGTAAACATAACTGATTATTTTCAGTGCAATAACCTAATATGAATTGTTAAGGCAATATTTTTGTAGCTAATAATATCTAAAGTTTTATTAGTTTTATTACTGTCAGATATTTTAAGTAAATTGTTTGAACAATGTGAATTTTTTTGTTCTACCTTAATCATAACCTGTAAACAAATTTAAATAAAAAAGAACTGAAAACATACATAATAACAACTACAATAGGACATACGTGAACAGAAAAGTCTTAACTTCTTCTTTCACCAAGCGTTCCTTATTTACTTATTAATAAAGTTTAGTTTCGCTCATAAAGTTTTTGGCATAGTAAAGTTGATCGCACTACTACAATATGTCTGTATAGGATGGCTTAGCCCGGTTTCTGAAGCCTCTCAAGAGAAGCCAAGATGTTCTATAATAATATATAGTTGTTAAGCTCGTTACTGCAGCTAAGTACTAAAGTGAAATCATATTTTGTGTCTGTCGCATTAAAATGTCCGTATCACAAAATTTACCCTAAAATATTTTTCGTTAATCGTTTAATATAAATCTTTTATCGTTAGTTGCGTATAACATTATATTTCACTTCTGGATATTGGTCCTTATATATTTAGTACGAGAGAAACATTTGATAGAAAACTTGAAATAATATGGTCTAATAGTATGAAAAAATATTGAAATAATTTTAATATAATCAAAATATATATGTTATTCTCAATTGATTGGTTCAACAACTCAGTTGTAGTGTACGGACAGTAGTTGAGGCATATTTTACGTTTAAATAGTATATGAGTTTATCCGGAGACTTTGTAAGTATATTATTTTTTTTACCTATAATGTTGTAAAATATTATGAATACTGTTTTCTCTATTAAGTTTAATGAAATATTTTAAAAGGCACTAAAATTAACTTTCGATGTGCAATCGGCTGTTCTTTAACAAATTGTACATCTTCATTATGATATGATTATGTAAGAATTCATTAATGGAAATAAAATATAAAAAAAGGTGAAATCCTAAAGAATCCTAAAGAATATCGAAAATTTTGTAACTGACATGCTATTTAAAACTCTTATTTCTTCCAACTAATTCAGATAATTTTTGATAGATGGCGGTAGTGGCAGATTAGCCGGGTATTTCAAGTTAAACTATACTTTAATCGAATTTATTTTATACACTGACATAATTTCATAAAAGGAAAGCTTACTAAAGAGGGTTATATCATACCAGGTTGTCGCCGATACTACTCAATATGTTTTTGTACTCCAATTCCTATAATTGCTTTCACATCAAAATACTTAATCCTTCCACTTGTATTGAGGTCCTGGCCTGTCATCGTGTCTCACTCCTTTAAGGGCACTCTGTACCCGCTTAAACCCCCGCCACTTACACGTAGACCACTCCATGTTGCTGCGTCGCACATGTTATTAGGCGATCATGTTTCATATAATAATGGGGATACGATATTAGCGTTCAGAGTTCGTTCATTATTTTTGATTTAGATAACAGAATGTCTTCTGGACTGTAGTGGTAGTGAATATTGACTACTAAGTTTTAAAATAAATTAATATATCAAATAAGATTGAAAATTACCAAAACCAACCTTATACTACATAGTAGACCCACTATCAGGGTTTTCGGAGAAGGTACTGTCTGACTATATATTTGAGACTTGAAGCAAGATGTTTTATTTCCAAGAACCGGAGTGGCAATCAGTATTATTTGCTGTTTCCAAAATATCCAATTACCTGTATATTTGCTAGTGTTAATAAAAGAAGAAGACGAGCTCGATGACGTAGTCGAACCACGTGTTCTAGTTTGGATTACGAAAACAAGGCAACTTTTACCATCGTTGTTGTCAAACAGAATTTGTTATCTTGAACACCTTCGTGCTTCAGAAGTCACTTTAAACTATTGGTCCCATTAACCCGCATTTGATAAGTTTGTTGAATTATGGCCTATTAATATCACTACCCTGTAGGATGGCCTACGTTTTATACAGGCTGTTGATTATTATTATAATCATGAAAGAGGAGTACAAGATCAGGTACACCATTTGCTCGTTTGGCATTCTCTTGGAATTCTTGGCATTTTCCAAATCTAAGTTGGGATATCGGCAATAAGTACAATGGGAAGCATTTTGAAGAGCTTTTTGATGTTGTTTCACTTCCCTACTTCTTTTACAGCAGTTCTCGTGATGTTCTTTAGACTCATCCACAAAAAAATTTGTGACTTGTTTCTTGATTCCACTTTCAAATTATCAAGCTCATTTTTACTTCCACTGATATGATTTCTTCAAACGAGGACTGAAGAATACCCTTCGAATCAGCATGACCAGGATCTCTAGGATTGATTGCTTCTTTTCCGCGGACAAAGGATTTGTCCCGATATCTGTAGTACGTTTAAATTATGAAGATAAATAAAAACTTAGTATGATTTAGGCTTAGTAACATATTTATTTCTGACAAAGAATTTTTGAGATTATTGACCTTTGGAAGGGAGAGTAAAGTGGCGAACTCCTCTACTTTGCTATCCCTGGTTGAAACTTTTTTGGTTTTAAACAATATTTATAATCTCTTTTTAAGTACTGGGTCTTGGTATACACGAAACCGATTTAAGCCACCGACCTGAAGCATGTTGTGTGACGTGAAGCTTCCCAATGTAGAAAGGCTTATTTATATATTACAAACTTTTAACTGGACGTCTGTACTGATGATGATGTTAATGTGTTTAATGTGACCTGATGTTTTATTCTCAGATTACCCATATAGGCTAACTGCTAACTACTGCTTATAGGTAATAGGTAAAAATGCCAAGATTTGCATTGCTTGGCATTTTAAAAATAAGTAATTAAAATGTTAAAGAATTTCCAATAATATAAGAAATCTCATATAAGTATTTTTAAAGAAACAACATGCAACATAAAGCAGAAAACACTTGAAAATATATTTTTACTAGTACTCTTTGTTATAGGGTCTGACCTGTCATCGTGTCGCCCTTCCCAAGGGCTCTCGTAACCCGCTTAAGCCCTTGACGCGGGAGGCGTCCACTTTAAACGGACACTCTGTCGCTATATCGTATCTGCTATGGAATATTATTTACGAGGAAAAATTTTATCACCGTATTTTAGATTTAACTAATCCCACCCATGAATCGATAGAGCATCCTTGTGAAGAATAAAAAGTATTCTATTTTTTCATCCAATCTGTGGATTTGACCACTTGTATGCTCAAATTTATTTCGAAAATACATTAGGTAATTTTCATGTGATTGACTCAAATAAAGAGACTAAACATGTATGCTTTTGTTTTTAATTATATCCTTCGTATTCCTTGTTTAACTATAGTCACACAAAATAAGAAATGAGAAATATTTTTGTAAGCGTATTAAGTTATTCAAATATTTAAAGGCCCTTTCAGAAAAACATATAATGCATTACGTATTTAATATTTGATTTGGTTGTTGTGCTCTGGATATATTCACCAACAATTCACTAATTCACTCCCCGTCGTCTGAAAATGATCATATTCTATATGTAAATCGCCTTATTTTAACGAATAAATTATAAATGTGTGAATATAATGTGAAATGTTTAGCGTGAAATAAATTTCCAGCTGATATCAAGTTTATGTGACGAGTTTTATGTAAAGTTTTTATTTCATAATGAAAATAAGAAAGCCAAATAAGAGATGAAAGGAAGCTTCTTATTATACTTTCTTATTGTATACAAAAGTATAAGAAATTTTCTATACCTGTATTTGTTTGAAATGCTCTAACCATTAACTAACGCAGTTTCATTTACCCCAAAACCTTTCCCCTAGGAAAGTTAACTGAATTCCTCTCACATCGTCTTTTGTTACGATGATTTAATTATTTGACGGATTACTTCAAGGGTGACTTAAAAAATAGGGATGAACCTTCTTTTATAAATCAGGTGATATTGATTTGTAATCGATTAATGAACACCTATACGATTGTGTTGTTAATAATTGTGTCTGTTATTTTTAGATTTAAGCACTATAAAATTTAGCATAGAGATCATGTAAAAATCAAAATATTATATCAGAGTTGACAGAACAGTATTCAATCCCTGCTCTCAAACCTCATGTGTTTTCAATTGGCTCTCACTTCAAAAGCCTTGAAAAATTTGCCCGCGTTCTTCTGTATTAAATCTCGAATTTCGTTCAAGGCTTATTAACTAAAACTAATGATATAAATGCAATATATTTATGTTTTCAAATCTTGTGTTGTTTTTTGTACATCAGCTTTCACAATAAAAACCTTATCTTGACCATCATAAAAATTGTTAACGTTTAACAATTTACGTTAAACAAGCCCAGGTAAGAGTACTCTAAAACCGCTTTTATAGCTAAAATCAAATGCCGTTAAAATAACGTTACACGATATCGTTAACCTTTGTTGATAAGTGAGTGTCGTGCTTATGCGTTTTTAAGAGCCTATAATCCGAGGTTGGGAATGAGAAAATATGCGTATATTCAGAATAATGAGTGCCATGTAAGTGATAAAGAGATATTAGGCGTTGTAATGGTGAGTTTATGGGATATTCTAAATGTCGGAAAATATGACTAATTTATAATTGTAGGTAACTTAATTCCAGATACGTATTTCCTGGTGATAAAATTTTTTTCGAAGCTCATTCTAATAGTAATATCAAATTAAACTGATTAAAATCTTTACCAATATTGAAATTGAAGCGAGATTAACATTTTTTATGATACAGCTTCTAGTGAGCTCTTTAAAGGTAGACTGTATGAATGACAAATGAAATAATTTATATTACTGAAGTAAGCGGCATAAATGAAGCATTTTACATAATTTATAAATAATATTAAGACTACAATACAATACAATTATAGATTTCCATTATGTTACTTTAATATTAATGGGATAGATTGGATATAAGACAAGAATCTGCTTATTCTTGCACAACATTTATCAAGATAAATTAAATAATGGTAATAGAAAACTAAACTAAAAAGTATTCAATATATTACGTAGGTATAGTAGTGAGTCGTCGATAAATTGTGGGAAAAGTGTGTACATGAAATTTAAAACAATTGCATAGATACATTAATATAATTTTAAAGTCAAAACAGATAAAGTAATGATGAACTTAGTTTTAAACTACCTAATTTATTTTTAATATTAATTTGTAGGCATGCAATATTCAACAGTAATTAGAATATTTACAAGGTTTATAAGGTCTATATAAATGACATTATAGTCCAAAATATTGTACCTCTATGTAATTCGTTATTATTTCCTTAAGACGACCAATGTAAATATTTTTTTTGAACTAGGTAATTTTGAGAATATTGTCATGATTTGGCAAAATACAATAAAATATAGAAAAAATCTTAAGAGAAAAATATTGAAAACTATTGAAGAAAAATATTGAAGCTTCAAATGTTATTGCTTAACACTTTTCCGACTTCCGAAAAACAAAATAAAAAAAATATTTTCGTGAAATTTCTTTGTTGCCAGGAAAGCAAGTATCACGCCCCATCATGGCCGTATTGTCTTCTTTGAAGCACCGCATGACTATGCGAAATCTTTCAGTCCCCTTAACGTGTTTGTTTTTCCGAAGAAAATATTTTTATCTCGCCCTAGGGAGGCGAGTTCACGGGAGTTTCGTTAACGCCAGTCCGGGGACTGAGGGATTAAGGTTTTCTATCATGGCGTAGTTTGCTCACTTATGTCACTCACTTTGTCTGTTTACTTTACGTTCAGTAACGATCTAGACGTTTGAGAATGTTAGTTGTACACTTGACTTGTTGTTGATAATACTTTGGAGTGGATTTTATGGTTATGTTACAGTAAAGTAAATATACCCACGGAGTACAAGTATGTCGAATACTTCAAAAAGTATTTCGCTGATTGGTAATTCAATTTGTATTTTAGTAACTTTTAACATTTTGCAAAAAAGGGTAAATCATTTTAATATTTTGTTAAATTACATTTTGACATATCAATTAAACGGCATTAGAACAAGATTTGAAATTGAAATATGTTTCTTAAACATTTTGGTATTTTGTTAGTTTTGCGAGTTTTCTAATTTTTTTACGATACTGAATTATAATCGCAATCAGGTGTAATCCAATAGCAGTTTTTCTTATACATTAAACGGTCTACTTAATGATGATCTTATGGGTTAAAAACTACTGTGATAGACCAACTTTTTTTGGACATTAGGCTCATGGCTTCATAAATAAAGGTAAAAGAATCAGCAAAGTACTACGACCAATGTTGTTTCTTGTACTAGATCTACTTTAAAACAAATTTTAAATACTTTTCGTGATATTCCTTACTTTAAAAAATTGATATCGGCAGCCAATATATGTATCAAAAACTATATTTGTATTTTCCTAAAATGTTCTAAGCAGCTAAAAAGTATACTTAGAGTTTAAAATGAAATTACTTAACGACGTTTGATCAATACCGCCTCAGTACAAACAAGATAGATTTTCCTGATACCTACACATGAATACTTTGAACAAATTACAGATTAATATTCTGCGTTAATTATTGTTTCCAATCAAAAGCAATATAGACCTGACCTAGATACAGACTTTCTAAGCTTAGATTTAAATTAAGTGCTAATATAAACAGGTACAGATTGATTGTATACTTAACCTGGATATTCAGTTCATTCTTTCTTTATTTCATTTAAAGTGCTTTTATTAATATAGAAAAATCCAGGCAAAAATTTCTTGGTTGGTTATGTTTGATTTTGGGTAGTGCTAGATATACCTTCTGTCTTTTTTGATAACTATTTCGTCGTACGGTCAGAACCCCTGTGTATTTAGCTAGAGGTCCTGAGTTTGAACCCGGGTAGGGGCAGATATTTGAATAATGAGTACGAATATTGGTTTAAGAGTCATGGATTATATTATTATTCTGTTATCTAGTCTAGTTAATCTTAGTGTAAGAAATATTATTAGTGCGTCCTACTGAAAAACTTCTCCAAATTAATATGATTATTGAATAATTGGCGGTGTGAATTGCATTTGTAATTTTTATTTAATTTTATTTATTAACATGCAAACTGTCATCAATATTATTTTTATTAATTATATGGTTAGTTTAAATAAATAATTGAGTAAAATATTGATAATTAATAAAGTTAAATAATTAATAATTTTAATAACAAATAATTGAGTTGGCATAGATTCCGTTTGTATTATTTCGAAATGTATAAATTTTAGTTAAAATAAAAGATGTTTAATAATTTGTAACTTATTAAAAATGTATCAACATACAAAATGTTTTGTCAATCAGTTATTAAGAACCAAATAATAGTAAAAACACGTCCAATCCTAATTAACTTGTAACTCTTTTAAAATTGCCATAATTCATAATCACTTCATTTCAAAATACGTAATGAATATTTCATTTGATAAATTTCTTTATTTAATCTAATGAAATTTACTGTATAATTTATTGGCAACTTGGTGATGAACAAAGAACAACCTTCCAGTTCATAATTGATCTAAAAATTAGCTCACTAAATATACTATACTATTATATTATTAATATACTCAACTCAAAGTAAATGAATAGCGCATTCTACTGCAAACGAATCGGCAAAATAGTATGACATAACGTCATACCAAATAACAAAAGAAAAGTGATGCATTTAAATCAACCCGAATCTTCCCAGATTCCTTAGTGTCCTTCCAGTGGAATTCTGTAGCGTGTTCCCAAGGTCTATAATCACCATGAAACAGCATCTCTTGGCTCGTTTGTCACATGCCCTAATAGAGGTTTTTACCTAAAGCCGCCATTCTTCCCAAGCTACTTTTTGTACAATCCCCACTTATTTGTCTTTTCGTGCAATTTCGGGCCTTAGCCTTAATTAAAGAAACGAGCCTCACATTCTAATGTAGACTTTCAATAAATTGAACTGCTGAAACGACGCTAGAGAGTAATAACATGTTTTTTGATACTTCACTTTTCTTTTAGCTTCGTTCGCTAGTATAAGATATATGACTGAGCTTCTCAGGGCTACTTAAGCCTGATGTTAAACCTGTAATTAGGTTACGTAAAACTTAAACAGCTAAAAGCGACCACAACATTGTATCGCGATAATAGCCTCTAAAATGACCAACCGAGTCACAGGTGCCATAACACCCCAATGGCTTAAGTGATTTCATCTCTGCATAAACCCAGCGAAGCCTAGTTTCGAGTAAAATGATAATAATTTAGTAGTCTGCATTTTAGCTAGCTTAATGGCACGAAAACAGTTAAATATTAAAGACACACTTATTAATGGTAGCAATATATTGCAAAAGATGAATAAGCCTATTTACGCAGAAATTTTGTTAAGAACCTTTTCTGTAATTAAAAGAGGAAAAAAAATACTAAGTACTTAGGAAATACGTTAATCCTCCTGTAATACTGATTACAAAATTTATGAATAGATTGTCAAACAAAAATGTTTTTTACAACCAATATAAAAGATTCACAATAGTATGTAGTACACAACATTAGGGTCATATACATTTGAAAATGATTTGAAAGTTATGAACTATCGGACATGGTGGGACAATCAACGGAAAATAATATCCAATTTAAAATTAAAGTTGACCTTTATTCACAGAATGAGCAATAAGAAATTTATAGTGGATACAATTTTGTCAGTTTCTTTGTACAATTTTCAATTTTATATAACAACTCAATAAAGCTCAAATTATCAAAGGGGTTTATGGCAATCTATATATATTTCAAAAATCTACAGCTAGTGAATGGCTAACGTAATTAGACCTACAATACAGTCTAATTAGATCGTTGAAACGAGTTGAACTAAAACAAACCGATAAATACATTTTAGATACTCTTGTCTTGTCTGATTTTAAAGTCAAATTTTTATTGAACATTTTTTTATAAATTAAGTAACTGCCATCTAACTCACCTAAATATTATTTAAAAAATATATATCCCTGTCTGTATGAGTGGTGGTTTTTATTATGAAAACATATCATCTCAAGCCACTCTATATGGGATTGCCTACTTACAGACTTAACTAAATATATATACATTGTTAGTTCTTGATATTGGTACCAAATCTCTCAGACAGCTTCAATTCATGTTAAACTTCTTCAGCATCACGTATTTGATGAGCTATTGTTGCAAATTAGTTTCGGTAACCGCATTACTGAGCAAGTTCTTGATAACCGATTTAGTGCAGTGTTATGTTCTGAATAACTTGCTTATTTATGCAATTCTTTGATTGAACATTATCTATTTACAAAGGTCAGGCAGTCGCTCGCTTGAACGTCATACCCACTAACGGAACTACCCACTAACGGATCGGAATGGCGAATAGGATGGCGTTGTATAGTTCTGTCCTGTGTGTCGCACTGAGGTCACGTGGCCGGCGCCAACTACTGCACAGCTCTCCGCTTCATTTCTTTAGGATTTTTAACTAGGTAAGAGCTATATTCCCGAAGCTAATTAGTCCCATCGCAATGTCTGTTCTACTAGACACATGAATACACAACAATCACTTTGTCGATTCAGAGCTGTATCACCTTGCTCGGGATGGAGCTACGCTGTGATCTAAACCCCAGGGATAACATTGAGTCTGTTATCAAGACCGCCTCGCGGAAAGTCGGGGTCCTGAACAAGATGCATATGCTTCATAAAAAAGAAGCATCAGTACCTTTGTTTGTGGATAATTCAACTATTTAACAATATGATCACTTATTTTAATGATGATGAATGAAAATCTAGGCTTGCTATGAGTGCTGCTGATATCGCTTAACGATAAGTATACATTGATTGGTTTAACAAGACTTTATTATGACGTGACATGATTATTGTAGGTCATTATTAAAAAATGTTCATATTTTTCATATGTTCATTTTATAAAAAAATCGAATACTAAATGATATTTTTTTGTTTTTTATATAAAAAGCTCAGCAAATGACTCGACACCACCTGATGATAAGCAGTAGAAGAGTCCATATGTGCAGTTAGCTAGTGAAGCATACTAGTGCTAGTAGTAAAGTAAGCTAGTGAAGCATACTGCCCTAGCAACCCTCACCTTGCTGGTCCAAAAAGTGTTTTTCACGTCTCTTTTAAAGAACCCATGAAATTATCAATTGTAGGATTGGTCCTCGACAGATACATGACACCACATTGTCCCGCCCTATGACGACGCGCTTTCGACAATGTGCCCAGACCTTTACTTTACCTGCACTGTCCTTAGGTTCTATTTAATGCTCTTATACTACTATTTCTCTGCTTGAAACTGTGACTTTAATCAAAATTCCTCAACAGGGAAGTGCTTCGGCTTCTGTATCTTGGCCTCAAATATCTTATGGCCAAAAATACCTAGAGTTTACAAATTAATAGGGAAAATTGTCTTAACTTTATTGATCCGGGATATACTCCCGAGAACATTGAGATAATAAAACAACAATTATGTCTGAATTGTGCGTCTTGATAGGTTTAAAATGGTTTTGATTCCACTGGAGTAAACTACTATATTTCTACGTACACTATTATTCTACGAATACTACGTACTATTTTCCTTACGTTAGGAAAATAGTGCGTAGCACAAAAATGTTCCCTTAACATTGGTATTTGGTGATTTATACGTATACATTACTATGATGTATGTGCCACTAAATTTAATAAAAAACATGCGAGTACATACAATATATGTCTATATGAAATATAGAGGTATTTTATTCTAACGAATGGAATTGCGACAGTAAGGTGTAGATGGAACGTTTCAGGGTTGTGCATCGCGTTATGCCACTGCATGCACTTTGATCTTTGACGTGGAATGTTACTTCGACGAGGAGTGCCTTCATGCGGTTTCCGCAGATGCATAATGTTAATAAAATATATATGCATACAAAGGTTTTATGTATGATATTAGATTTTGCCCGTTACTAAGAATAAAGTTACTATTTAGATTTTCCTGCTGTAAAATTGAGCATATATTCATATTATCAAAACATTGGTATATTCGATTCCATGTAGATGATTTGTGATGCGTGTATAAGCAAACAGACTTATAGATCGACGAAATTCTGAACGCTGTTATTATCCGTTGCTCTGTTGAATACATAATATATTAAGCTAAATAATACATTTCAAGGATGTAATCAAGTAATTATATTTACGTACTTATATACTATTTATTATATACTAAATAATTGCAATTCCTTACGCAAATTGAAATTCTCGCCAGTCTTTTTCTATTCTAGTAAGCTAAGTCGTTAACCCTGACCAAAGTTATTATGTGATCGATAAGTCATGTCGAAGGCACAAATACAGTATGAGAAATTTCTGGAACTAACTTACTTGGCTAACAATATAACAAATTAGAGACCATTACTAAAATGCTATAGTCAATAAGCTTATTAGCTTATGTAAGTGTTGGCAACCCTGACTCACAATGAAAAAAGAAGTGTACTTAGTAGAATTTAGTATATTTAGTAGAATTCTAACGTATATGGAAGAATTTCTGTTTTTGTTTATCATTCCGGTTGTAAAGTCACTAGAGCTAAGTATATTTAAAAACAAAATTTATAATTATTTACAAATACGTTCACGACACAAGTATACTTTTAACAAACTCTTGGACTACATTTCATCTGGTAATTGATGATGAGGCCAAAGATGGTAAGTGAACACCCGGAATCTTAAACCACAGAGGAACTGGCTATCTTACCTGCATCGAACTGCCGGTACTAGGGAGAGAAAAAGTTGTGTACATGATAGACAATGCAGCAAAAAGGTTTTATAATTAATTTAAAAAATCTATTATGTAACGCTTTTTATTTTAAAAGTTATTGGATACCAAAAGGGAGAATATTTCCAAAAAAAGATGTGTGTACGAAAGACACGATACACTTTGCTGACAAAAGGACTTTTAATGTTAAAATTAAAAAATGCAATGCAATTAAATACCGTATTCTCTTTTTAAATTTATCGGGTACCTCGTAACCCAATCTTCAGGAGGGTCAAACTCGTAATGCTTTTAAGCTGAACTTAAAGCTGGCTACCGTCGGTTCAGTGCGTAATGCAATAAACTCCATACCAAGTCAATTCCGAGCGGTCACTCGGGGCGCTCCTAGGTGTTAATTTGAACGTGAGTGTGGTTTGTGTAACATAGTTTGTAGTTTAGATGACAGCTTTTCCCTTACGTGAATATTTGCATGAAGACATAATATAGGAATATCAGTTTCGGAGGTGTGAGTCCAAATTTAATTTTTTATCTTATTTTTTTGAGCGATGTGTTAAGTGAAATTTATCCATACATCGAAGATTTTGGAGCACCTATCTTATTATATATTCAAAAATGGATAAAGTGGCCGGAAATGGTCTTATCAGGCCAGTTATATTCCGTTATTCCAACCAGTGGGTCAGTTCCGTAGAAGCACATCCTATAATTAAAAAATGTCATTATAAAAAGGCTAAAGAAACTAAAGGCTGAGAGTTTCTTGCGCCGCTTCTTCTCTGCAGCTATTAATTATACTAGTGTTAGTTTTAATTCCAAAAGAATTTATTTAATACATATTTAAATTCTGTAACTGGGACAATTTGTAAATACCCGGTTAATACCCACTTAAAGTTATCACTAGTACCTTTAATTACTTATGTTTATTTTTCGCATACATATTCCCTATTATGTCGATTTGAGTATATTTAAATAAAGATATTTTGACTTTTACTTTGAAATACCTTTTAAATGTTTTTTTATTGATCAGATTGTAATCATTTATTGGTTTAAGCGCGCAGTTTACTCACTTGGCTTGCATTAATTGTAGTAGCATATATTCCACTTCTTGAAAAAAGCGTATTTATAATGAAAAGTACCCATTTTCGCGTAATACAAAGGAATGTTAAAATTGTAAAAGTGTATGTATATGTGTTTTTTAATGTATATAACATATATATGTATACATATATATGTATATGTATGTATATGTATGTATGTATATATGTATGTATGTTGTAACATTATCCTTTCTCTTATTTACAGGTAAGCAGAAATCATAGCTTGTTATTTATAATAATGTCAATTTGGGTATGTAAAAAAGTCAATTCTAATCATGTTTAAGTACTAAGTGGAAAAACAAAAAACTTATTTGAAAGGGACCCTGTCTATATTACCAGCTCTTTTTCTTGCAACAGCAAAAGAAAGAGAGACTCCCTTTCTACGTAATAAGTACATGCGAGATAGAGTGGGATACTTTCATTTAAGTCTTAAATAATAATTGGAGACTCGGTTCTAATTACATAATAACTATTTAATTTTTAATCATTTTAAAATGGGGGCTAGCAACATACCAATAAAAGTAAAATTAAGATACTAATTCTTATAAAGTTTGGAGAGGTATAGATTAACATAAGTTATTCATAAATTTTATCATAATGGACATTATAATAGAGTAAATTTTCCTTAAAACGGATCCATGACACTTATGATAATTCAATGAAGACTTTTGATTAAGTCAACTTTGTGAAGGAATTTGATATAAATACTCTCTTGATCAATTTATTTCTAGTAATAACTAAATATGATATTAATGAGTCAGTCGCTCAATCATTATGCACCAGCTCACGCGTAATACCTAGTTGATACGTAGAAGGTTTACAAATGCTGCTAAAATAATCGGGTAAAGTTTTCTATAGTGCTTTTATTTGTTTCGTTCTTCTAGCGTTTTAGATTAAAATAAAAATCCTTAACAACTTTGCTCGTGAGACGACTTCCAATAATACTTACTTAAATAGATGTGAATAATTTAAATGTGTTCGCTGCTGTTGTTTATCGGCACTTATTTTTAATTTCTTATAAAAGTGACTGTATAGTTTTTAATGAGAAACTAATATTCTATAAACATAACTACAAGCACTACCAGTTTGGGTTACTATTTGGTCTGAATCTGTTGTGATCATTGACCTCAGATAACTTACATTCAACTTTAATTTTAAAAATGATTTTTTAAGCAATACTAAAAGTCGTCTTCAAAAATCTGAAAATGCTATAAGGAGGAACAAGGAATAATTCAATTGTACTATTTACCTCATTTAAATATTCTTATAGTTAGTTTTGGTTCAAAGAGGTTTCCAGAAACAATAAAAAGGAAATAATACTAAATCATTTGCTCAAAGACGATACAATTACTGATTTTCTAATAACCATTGTTTGAATAATCTTTTTTGTTAGAGGTTTAAAATGTCATGACATTTTTAGTTCCAAAAATATAAAAAATTGATTTGAACGGTATAATTAAATTTTCCTAAATGTCATACCAATTGGACAACTGTGGGTGTAGTGGAGTCCATAAAATATCCATAATATATACCACTCAAGGAGTTTTTTTTTATTTGTTAAAACATTTTGATTCTGAATGGACCCAACAATTAAGATCGTGATAATTTTCGGTCACTGTCACACTGCGAGAAAACTAGTATGTAGTTCTTTCAAAATGTTGTATTGTTTGTGCTGTTTTTGTTTTTATTAAAATTAGTGTTATTACTTGACGACAAGCTAAGCCATTTAAAATTATATTTTATAAAACTCTGTGATTCCAAAATCTGATTTTAAGTGTCATTTGGGAAGAACCCGCCATTTTTAATGCAAAAAGATTTCTTTTATAAGCGTATGCACTAGTATAAGTCGGACGCACAGATTAGTCAAGAGGTGTATTTGAAATAATATGTTTTATTAAAAATATTATTGATTTAAAGTAATAATTTACGTGGACGTTGTTTTCATAGATTAACTGTTAATTAGTGTGTCATTTTCTTAAGTTAGATAAAGTTATTTGGCATATAAAAGCCGGCAGACAGACTATGAAATTGAGAGTAATCCGTTGTACATTCTCGTTTTATCCCGGGTGTAATAGGAACTCATGTTCAAAGCTTCCCTTGTACCGTACAACGCTGAGGCTTCACACTACGGCGACCACTGCCGCTTCACGACATCACTTCAAATCACTTCAATACTATAACTCTCGGAAGAGTGTATTCTTAAATCGATCTAAATTAATTTAATTTTAAAATTATACAAATTGATACGGTCAAGTATAGCTAAACTGCTCTTATTGCATATACAATTTTTTTTATTTTTAATACAAAGCAAACCAAATCATTTGGACTTCTCTGTCTCAAGTTGACTTGAAGGTTGGTTTAACCATTGACTATAGACATGTGGAATACCAATGGATGCGTCGACATTCTGGAGACGAAATATCATAATGCCGCCAAGTCCTGTAACTACGCTGGCTACTCTGCCCTTCACAACGAGCGAACTACATCACGGTCGAAATTGAAGAGGCGGTTCTACTAATCCAGATTGATTTACAAGGAGGTTTTACAATACATACATAAAACTACCTCTAAGATAATAATCTTCATTGTTAGACTAAATTTCGAATGGTTCATGAATAGTGTCCTTGCAAATAGCGCATTCGTTACTACACCACATAACACAACTATCTAACGTAACAACAGGGACTACTGCATAACCTCGGTTCAACTTTGGACAAGCTACAAGTTTCCTTATCCAAAGTGAGTTTCAGTTTACAACTTTTCAGATTTATTTGCGCACTAAAATTGTTGTAAGACAATGTCTTTGGTATGGAAGTTTTAATTTAAATTATTATATCCATAGTTTATACTGCCGGGGACTGAAAGAGGCAGTTTATTGATCTTATCAATGTGATTTATCTATAGATTATCACCATTAAATTTAGTTACTACATTCACCTTAAGAAATTATTAAGTATAACACGAATCTTCTGTTGGACTCATTCAGTAAAAAAACATAATACATATATCCTAAATGAACTATCAACGTTGAACACTTATTTAAAAAACATGTACACGTTTCGAAACTCAAAGTATTTTTCTTCTTTCAAGGTGGATACATTTCTGCCATCTCAAAGATCGAAGTTTTCAGTACGGAAGTGGTTAAACAAAAAAGCACGGTGCATTCATTAGCCGATTCTGATACATTAGTACCACGTTGGATCTCATATTCAAAAATCACTCTACTTTTCGATGTACGTTTAAAGTCGAATGTAAAAACAATTAAAGTTAAAAAAGAGATTGTTATATTCTTTTAATTAAAAAGTGGCATGCATACGGGTTTAATTTTTATGCAAAGTGAAAATAAAAATACCTATTTAATCAAAGGTAAAAATAATAATAAAAAGGAAAAAAAAAAATAACAAATAGTTTAACTAAATTTATTTGAAAAATATTGAAAACTTGTCCAAGTATTTCTTCTACTTAGTAGGCTTTATCGAGGAGTAATGTTTCCAAGCCGTTATATTAATTGGGAAGCTCGTATACGTTTGGTATTTTATTTAAAATTCTATGCGTCATGCCAAAGAGACTGCTATTGAAAGTTCAGTTTGCCTATTTTTGACACATATTCATACAAATATGTATTATATACAAGGATATTGTAGCTTGCTGTGTTAATAATGTGCGATTCTCTTGAGTTGATAGTAGTTATTTCCAATATTTTTTTACCTCAAGCATTTCATATACCTACTATGTTGGATAGCCCGTATTGGCCTATAAAGCGTACATGAAATTGAAAACCTTCTTATGTAATGAGCTGTGTACTGTAATTAATAAAAATATATATTGTACATATTAATTCCAATTCTGGGGACATATTTATCTATGAGAATGTAAACAACAGGTAAGGTTTCTGCTTTTCGTATATTCCCACATAGATGAATCTTCACAGATTAATAGACTGCCTTCGTTCACGTTACTGATACTGGGTAAAATTTTTATACCAACGACTTAAATTATAATGAGGTATTTAATGCATGTCTCTGACATATGCAATAAATAGATAATTTTAAATGCAGAAAATATTTCTCAGAATCCAGAGGCAAGTTTCACCAAACTCACTTTAACTGCAGCATCTCATCACAGTCTCACTGCCTATTATTTTGAGAATATCAAAAGTTAAATTCCTCTGACGTTAACTTGTTGAGCAGCGACGCAATACCGTAACTTCATTCGTGAGAAGCGAACTTGTGAAATTTATATTTAAGGCACAACAAAGTTAAACCTGGCTCACAAACTCCGGTTTTAGAGACAACGAGATCGGGAAAAACTGGAAGACACTTTAGAATTTTAGAAAATGGAAACTTGGTAACTCTGTTGTTCCGGGAATACGGACGCGGAGACGTAAATTATTGTTGATGGTGCCTGTAAGTTTATCAACAATGTTGGCGGAGACTGTTTGCTTTTAAATTATAAGTTGGTACTTTATGAGGGTAATTCAACATTATAAAAGGTAAAATATTTATATAGTGTTAATTGTTTAGGAAAGTCGCGTTCAGTTGCTTCTCCACGCTTTACTGACCGACATAAGTACCCGCGGAGTGCGCCACTTTGTCCTCGTTGTCCCGTATTCTGTGCCCATCAGTACTATCCTAGTGCTATCAGTGTTTTGCCTACCTTGTGAGATTCCGGATACACTTACACACCTGTATCAGCGAGCGGGTAACGGACCTAGATATAGCTACCTATAAAATATACTAGCTTAGCTCAGCACCTTCCTCAAACATTAATACTAAGTTTGTTAAGTAGTGCAGGGATCAAATAAAGAGAAAGAAAGGAACTATAGAGTCTATCGACCGTTCCTTCTTTGAACTAAGTATAGCGTGCTCATCGTTAGTAGACCAAAGCGAGGTGCATCTTTGACATCAAAATTCCTGGATTGAAAACGCTTATACCAACTTTGTGCTAATCTCACTGACACTGCATTAGGTCTATAAATTTCACAAATTTTTTCGCGTCTTGCACTCAAGTTTTCCTTTTTTGTAATAAAAATTTAAAATTTAAATTTAAATCTTATTCAATTGTTTTGAAACAATTTCAACAATAAATTGTGTCAGTTTGACGCATTTTTTCCAATATACTGGAATGTACTGATGTGTACTACGAATATTGCTTTTCTTTTAAATTAAGAATATCACTTAAATTTTAAATAGTTTCAATAGTTTTATTCGATATACTCATGGTAATCGGCGTAGATATTCCTTTTCTTATTGCGTTTATTTGTAAAAAGTCCACTTACACACTTGAAGAATTTTTGTAAGTTAAAGATGTTGTTTTTGTAAAATCACAAAATAATTATCAGTATATAACTATCACGGTGAGTCTAGGAAGAGCGTAAATGCTATATTCAAAATTATTTATGAGATGCAAGAATAAATGAATAGAAAATGAACTGTATTTTACTTTTTACGCATATTTTGAACTATGCAAAAACGTTATACCTCCAGACAAAGGGAGTACCACTCATAAACATACTGTTATATAATGGTTATATAAAAATGTCATTAATAATTTATTATAGTCACATAGTCTCTTGTATTTAATCTTGTATCCTTACCAACCCTCCAGCGCCTACTTCAAGAAAGGGGTAACGATAGATTTATTTAAAGTTTCGTTCTAAGAAATGGCGAAACGAGATATTAACAAGAAAATATACTACAGGTTTTGCATACAAAACGTTATACTCATTTGAAATTATGCATAAAAATGTTATGAAATATTGTAGACGCAAAGTAATTGTAATTACTTTTATTAAATAGACTTTTGACGTGAAATTTTCCTTATAAAATATTTTTTAGCTGCAGTATTCCAGAAAAAAATATTAACATTTTTATTATACTCATTAATATTAGATTAAATTAGCTTATTAATAATTCATGCAATGAGCCAAAATTACATGATTCTTGCTTTGTTATCTTTGTAGGAATTGATGGTGGTTTAATATTGGGTTATTATGATAAGATTACAGTTAAAAACAAATGAACAGTCACATATATCGGTATGGGATACGATTAGGGTTTTCAGTACCGTCTACCTTAAAAGAAACTTAGGTCTTAATTCAATTGTTTTGAACTAAAATTAAATTTAAGCTTAGAATGTAATATTCGATTACATTTCATTTTTTTTTCATGGAGGAATCGAAATAGTTTGAGCTTCGGGCTTGTGCGGGACTCTCCCATCACCTAAGTAGCACTGGGAATACCCATTAAAACTACCGATAACTTATCTGGCCTTCGTGGTGGTGTCTTGGGTTCTATTAAAGCGATCAGATCAGCTTATAATGAACCTGGGGGGGATCTGGTGATAACCCCATGTTCAGTACTTTCAACCTAATTCTATACTCAAAGTAGGATAAACCACAACTCTATCTTTTAAAAATGCCGCTCTTGTGTAACAGTTGTAAATAACCATCAACAAAATTGATAATAAAAATACCATCCGCATGTACCATCCGCACTGTATAAATAAGTCAACCAGAAATTGCTGAGTGGAAGGACAGGCCTTCAATTTCGATCGCGTGTTGTGTGAACTTTATTCACATAACACGTTGTTATTCTTAGAGATCCGTACCAATATAGGTGAAAGTGAGTTCTTAAACATTAGGTTGTTCTCTTGAGTATTCCCTTTGCTCGGGAACATGGTAGTATCAAGATGAAATTAATTAAGTTTGTCGAAATCAATATTAAGCACATAGTTAACATAATACGGTTTTTTAAAACTATAAAAAAATTAATTCTTAAATTAACGAACTAAAAGTGCTATTTATGCCACTCGTTTGTAGACATAAACCTATAAGGCATTCATTACAAAGAAAATTTGCAATATTTTGTGAAAAGAAGTAGAAAACTAACACAACACAAGTAAAGGAAATAATCCAAAAATTATATTCAAGAAATCTTTATTTGAAGTAATATCTACTCACGTTTGTCTTTTGACTGACTTATCAAGAACTATCCACAAAATTATAAATTTTAAAGGAGCCCTCGGCGTGAGAGTTAGTGTTGCACTTGTCCAGTTTTTATAAAACGAAATATTTCTTTTACCAGCTCTGTTTGCTTTGTTTAGACGTGAGATATAAATGTACCCTTCGACATAATTCATAGTGGTAATATATAAAATGTTGACAAGGATCGTCTCGCCAAGGATATATATATTCATTATTGTATACATTATATAATCCCTAGAACAAAAAATTCTAAGCTTAACTGTGACTGTACAGCTTGACATTAATACGAAATACACCTAAGAGAATGATGAAGTAAATACTAACATTTCTAGATTTATGAGCTAATTAAAAATATAATTAACCATTTTTACGGCAATCCCAGTTCAAGTTAATAATGAGGCGGTCTTAAAATTTTATTTCGCTGCATATGGAATTATTTGGAGTAAATTTCATTTAATGTCTACCGGGAGCTCGTTTCCTAATTGGTTCACGCCCGGGACCCGCAAGCCGTGTGTGGTTAAGGATTCGAATACCCAACCCTAAATTTAGTAAGTGTTACCAAACTACAAATTTCTACTTGGAATACCCAAATTAGTTTGCGAAGCTGCATTTTTAATTAAAACAAATATGAATTTTAGAGTTACACTTGGTTGTTTTTATAAAGGTTTAAAATTATCATGACGGGTATTACTTCATCATATACTTTATAGAACGATAAAACGTTTAGTTCTCAAATTTCAGTATTAATTTGTAATTTGTGTTGGATGAGATACTAAAAAATTAAAAATAAAACCTAAAACCTTCCTAAACCTTCTAAATTAATTTAAAAAACAAATATTCATGGTCCTGGGGCTACTAGCTTAGGCAGAAAGTATTGGCCAGCAGATAGCCGTACTAATAAATCTTGCATTGATATCATGTTGAAGCTAAGCTAGCTATAAAATGAGAAATTTAATTTTAATAAGGGAAGTTTCCGCTGCAGACTTTTCAAACAGATTCTCAGGTAATGTCATGAAATTGTAGGCCTTACCCTTGAAATTTAGGTATAGTCATAAAAGTCATAATTTAGAGGAGGGCAAATTTGTACGGGTCCTGTTACTGCTAACTTTTAACCCGCGATGCGTTGATTACGTTTAAAGTGGAGTTGTTTTAGGATTAATTGTTACGCGCAAGTGGACACTGAAGCCTGACATACCTAGAATTAATTATAGTAAACCCCAATTAATTAAGTGTAGGTCTATAAAATTTGGCCCAGTTACTCGTTTTATGTAAGTGTCTTGAGTTGTTTTAAGCCAAGGTGATGTCATAGACTCTGATTGGTGTCTATTATTGCATGACTTAATTTTTCATGAAATCATTTTTCATTTAAGAGTTATTTATTATATTGAATTTATAGTTAACTACCTTGTTTTTACACCTTTATTATCAAAATTCCGCCTCGATAGATTCTGACAAACGGAATACATAGGCGTGATAAAAGTCGAAATCGGATCTGTTTACTGTATATCGCATCGAGATGTTGCGATCATTGTTGGGTTCAATTGGCATTTGTTAATGTAAAAAGTAGTAACCAAATTTCAGTACAACGGCGCTGATATTGTTTTCATACAATACAATTTGACAGCAGACAACAAACACGATCGAAATATATTTAGTCTCTCCAGTGGAACTTTGAACACTATTTTATACCCCGTAGGGTTGAAATAGTGTTCAGTAAAATATATTTACCGATAAATAAAATTTACATAAACATAGCACCTGCCAAGTAAATTCACAAGCATAACGCTATATTCTTCCCCCATTTTGGTGGTATTGACCACGTGGCCAGTTAAAGATGGCCGACATAAATTTTCAACATCCGTGACTTCGCCACATTAGGGGTTAATGACGTCCATACCACTTCGAGAACTATCCGATAAATTTTCTTGGAAAATGCATATAACTTTGCTTTTGTGGCGGGATACGGAAAGCAATTTTCTGTGAATAAATTTGTTTTGGTGTAATGAATGATGCCTAACTTGATTCATCGTGATTATTATCGAAATGATTTCTGCTATGCGAATAATATAAGTATAATATATTTTGATAGAAGTGCAGAAAATATGTCATTTCTTCATTATGACAATTCCGTACGTACATCGAATAAAGTTTTTAGATACATTTGCGAATAAAATAAAACATTGAAAGGAAATTAATGAAAAATATCGCTATTTACAATTTTAGAAAAAAATATTTTTGATTAACAACCTGAACATAAAGCACTAGTGCAGAAAAGAATAACTTTCTGCACGCTAAAAGTACACGGAAGTCTTCTTTTGAGCAAATTTTTTTTTAGTATTTTTGGCCTTATTGTAATAATTAATGAGTAAGAACTACGTTTGTAGTTCTTACTGTTAGTTTTGTATAAAGCCTGTTTGCTTCTTAAGTCTTTTTACTTTTTAATATATGGTATAAAAAAGTCTTTTTACTTTTTAATACTTTTATATATATTTTTAATATAATTTAATATATTCAAGACATGGTTTCCTTGTTTCCACTTCTCTCTAAAAATACAATACACACGCTCCCCAGATTAGCTAGAGTAAAAGTAGATTTGGACGTAAGAAAAAGAAAACATATCAACTCCTTTTTTCCGATAATGTAAACTGTACCATTTATTCTTTAAAAAATATATGTAGATAATAGAATATGTTTTACTTAACACCATGCATATCAAATAAGACAATATACAGATGCATCTATGAACTATTTCTCTCATTTATTTTTAATTTTATCAAAGATATATTCTAGTCAACCCGTTAAGACTTTATCAGTTATAATAAGTTAAAATTAACATTGTCACATATTTTAGACGCAGATGTATATGAATATTATTATAGATAACCTAGGATCTTTAAAATGTTGATACTACTGGGGTAATCTTTTAATAACTGTCTAAACAACATTTGGCTGCAGAGTTAAACCATAGATAATATATATTAGGTTCCAACCAAGTAAGCAATGCGGCGCGTTGACAACTTAAATCGAAAACTCTTGAAATGTATTGTTGTTGTTAGTTTTACAAAGTTAACACTAACTTTTCGTCTCAAGTCCGCATTTGAGCCTAAACGAGAGCGCTTTTCATTTTCACACTCGCGTCTTGGAGTCCTTCCACTTCGATAGGGTTGCTATCTGCGTTTATTCGATCCTCCTTGTGGCTTTCGACACCTAAAGTGTTTCCCGTCTCTTTTACTCTTATTGTTGTAAGGGAGAGTAATACTTCATTATGAAGATGTTACACTATTCGGTTTCCTTAACGAAGCGGTAGAATAATAACGAGTTTGTAATTTGAACGCCGAGTCAGCAAGATTAAATTTGTCCATATCACGAAATAAGTAAAATAAAATTGCGATTAATTTCATGCATATAGTAATTATTATTTTCTTATCTAATCATGTAGTTATTAATAAGTTTATATTCTAATAATAAGGGTTATCCTTTTAAGAATAAAAATTTTAATATTGTTAATTTTTAATAGATGGTGTTTGTGGTAGACAACGTGTGAAAAAAGAACTGTCCTTACCTAATGGTAATAATACAAAGTTCATCAAGTCATCTAGTTATACAATGAATATAATATTTTCGGATAATAACATGCTAATTAGTTATATCTACTATTTAACTTACTGTACCTATCCTACGGAAGTATTAATATTGTAACAGTTATAGAATACTTATAGAAAATTCTCACCTCTAATAATAGACTAACATCCTACATAAAATGTTTCGGTCGTTTTGACTTCTCTGATCGAGACTGAAAAACGTATTTCTTTCAATAATGAACATGCCTTATGGTTACAGGGACGAGACAAACGTGAAAAATATTATTAACCTGTCCATCCAAAAATACTAATTACACATTAAGGAAAATATTTTTTTTTTGATTTTCATTTGGTATATCATAAATTTTCTACTTCAAGAATCAGAAGTTCAATTTTAGCGGCTTTCATAAGTTTTGAATGTAAGAATATTACAACTCTTTAGTAAAAACGTTCTGACACAATATCATTTTTAATATTTTGTCAGCGTCTAAAATTTCCTTAATTTTTATAAATATATAGTTCGTTGTAAAAGAAAAATTATCGAAATTATTTGAAGACGCTGTCAACCCTACCAACGAGTTCAGTTTGCGCCAACTTCCACAAAGCTTTTGAATACAGACTTTGTTTGCATTTGTGCTCTTTTAGACGGAATTTTCTTCCTTCCATGTGACGCTGTATTGTTAGAGGTTAGTGTCGTATCATTGTTAATAACATTATTGATTTTTATGCAATTATAAAGTCGGTCTGAGGGAGCATCATAAACATTTTAGACGGAAAAACTGGCTAAAGACATAATGAGCTTCGTCTGATTGTTTAGTTGTAGTGTATGTACATTTTTGCTAGAAGCACAACTTAGCGGGGATCGCACATCGTCTGTTAAAAGGGGCACTGGGAATACCTTCTGAATTCCGTGCCCTTCTCGGGGTGAATGAGTGCATGATATGCAAAGTGCGTACTGAATGGGTGTTATTCACAGTGTTCAAACGTCAGTTAGTTTTTTTAATAATACTTAAATTCATACAAACACTAAAGGCTGAACGTTCCTTGCGTCACTTCTTTGACGCTACTAATTCGTCGAAGCGGTAGTAGGGTTAATTGGTATGTAAGTTTTAGTTTTCAATGTAGAATAATTAATTTAATACTTAAATAAATTATAAAACTGGGATAATTTGCAAATACCTGGTTAATAACCATGCAAAGTTGTAACTTTTACTCGTACCATATCTTTAATTATATTTATTTATTTTTCTCATACATATTCCCTGAGTCTATTTAAATAAAGATATTTTAACTTTGACTTTACTAAGGTTAGTAATGTTACGTCATATGGCAAAAACATCGATAAAATTATAAGAGATTTTCATTGCTGACACATTTATAATGTCACATAAGCTACGTCCCCAAAAATTAAACCATGGGTTCAAAGCTAATCCAATTTAAATTCTAAGCGAGTTGTGAAAAAGCCTATAAAATGCGATTCGGGCGTGAAACAATAATAGATTCACAGAGTGGCACCACGATGTCAAACTTCGTAGTGAAATTACGAAGTATTGATTTTAATAATATTGTTGTAATATTACCAAAACAACGTGCGTGTATGAAAATGTTGTTTTATTTTTAGTTACGTATTCGTCACAGTTCCTAGAAGTTATGAGTGGGTGTGATTAGAGAAATTATTCTGCTATATAAAGCTAAACTAATAAACCTAAGTATAAATATAATACATAGTCATATTGCTCACTATGGTTAGCATCACATAAGGAAACGCCCCTGGAACAGGGGGACATTTCTCTAGAGCTATAAATACGTGAATATACGCTATTAGTTAAAAAATTAATCTACGTATAGGATTTAAATAAGTATCATTTTCACTCCAATACAATTACCAAAAATATGTATAATGAATTCTATCATCCTCGTTCGAGGTCATTGACACATATCGTAAGTATCTCATGAATGCAGAGAGCAATATTTGTCCAGAACAGACCCAATTTGTTGGACATGGCGTTTCGTAAATGGGGACTTATTCCCCCATGCGCATTTAACTGGCGGATTATTTGATTAGCCACTCTCGCTACGTGACAGGCTCAAAATTTCTAATGCACACAAAATTTGTGAGAGTTAATCGAGTTGTATGACATAGGTATAAACTTTTACAGCTTGTAACTTTATCTGCTTGGGCTCCAAGCACTTTGATTTTATTAATTTTTTTTAGGTGTGATATGATATTTGAACTTAATTCATAAGTCTGTTTATATAAAATTATAAATCCAAATAATGTAAATCTACTGCTCTCGCGTAGTGCACGCTCATGTTCCTTGGTATCAGGCGAAATAAAGCACAGGGGAAGTTATTAGTTATTGGTTTAGTCTCAAATTTAAATTAAACATAAATACGTTTATTAATAGGATTTAAAATAATTTAATTATATAAAGTATAATAATAGAAAATCAATGGAGTAATAGATTTGGTACAAACCACCGAAAATTCTTGAATTTTACATAAACGTCGTAATACGTGTTTGTGAGATATTAATCGAAATACGTCCTGGATCAGACATATTTTATAACTATTTTAAATAGAAACCATACCATCCATACACTTTGTACTATTTAGTGAGTGTTCAGCATAAAATCGATACAGCGGCGCCGAGGCGATGGTTCGAGTTGGATCACTAACGAACGTTGGAACTGTCTCCTAACGAGCCCTGTACTTGTTGACTGTTGCCAGTGATCTCCCGTTGACGCCTAATTAAGTACCTTCTACAATTTGTGAATTAAATACAATTAGAATCAGTAATTTCTTGTTACAATAAACTTAATATATGAATTGAAATTCAAATAAAGTTTAATATACTTACGGCCCAAATTTTTGATACAAGATATTTTAGATCCTCTGTAAATATAGAAATAATGAAGCGGATAATAAGTAACTCTAAAAGGGTCACCAAGATAATTGTGATTTTTTTTATAATAAACTTTAATTGGCTTACAGTATAATTCTAAAATTAAGTTAAAATTAAGTAGTTCTAAAGTTAAGTAAATATCATAATTATAACTTAGTCCACATCGCATGCCGTGGCTGCCTTTAATTAAAAACTGTGCTTAATTTAATGTCTATGCTATAGTTAAATATTTTTGTTGGTACATGTTTTTCTTGACTTCCCTTAAAATAAATAAATAAAATGTAATAAATATAATTTTTTATACTAATCGTGGGTTTAAATTCAATTTTATGTATTTAATAATAAAGTTCTCATTTAAATAAAGATGCAGCCTCGCTGAGCCAGACGAGACAATTCAGAAAAAAATATTGAAATTTAATTTCAAATGTTTCAAAATTGCCTTGACATATGTCTGATATGTTTTACTATACCTGTCTAGACTAGTCGCGTAAGTTTTTTGTATATAAAAAAGCTTAACCATTTTTATACTTCGATAAAAATATCAAACCATTATCAATGACATTTTCAAATTCGTAAAAACAAGTACTTAAACTAATATTTATAATTCATACATTCAAGGAAAATTTATCTATGCCAATATCTTTTGTCTATAGTATAGCTTAGATTTTGTTTTTCTGTTTATTTCATTGCTTAGTAAAATGAATAATATTATAAATTATTAAAATATGTCTTTTTCTAGTATACCTACGAGTATATTAAAACATAATGAATAAAATATATTTAAAAATAAATAAAAATAATAATATGCTTATTCTCATTAACAAAAATTTGCAAACTTATTCTCGTCTAAGTAAATGAGAATAACTTTGATTACATTTAGGGACTATATTATTATCTGGCTTCGTTGCAATATTTGGAGGCATTCAATTAAAACATGTAAATGTGCGCCTTTGGCTCTGAAGCCCCTTCGAAAGGTTCTTTTGAGACTTTTATTAAAATACTTACAAACGCTTATGTTTACGACAGTAAGTTATACATAAAAGTTAGTTCATAAGGAATTTTATATATCAATGTTTACATTTAACGTAAATCGAAGGTGCTATAAAATCGATTTATAATTGAACTTGCCATTGCAATTAACAATACTAGAAAATTAATTAAAAAAATATACAATAGATAATGACCACTATGTGGTTTAGACCACTCTACCACCAAATTTAAATTAAATTACATAAAATAAAAAAAATGTAACATTTGTCACTAAGATTCGATTCACAAACTAATAAGCAAGCTAAAAAAATAGCCTGTATAATGTATTTATATTATATTTCAAAAGTAATATGAAAAGCACTGCTTCAAGCAATAGTAATATAGACATAGCAATTGTAACTTAGTTTCATTGCAAACTTAAGCTTTCGCTCGTATCTGCTTCGTAAACGAATCGACTCACTAACCTCTAATATTACAAAGAGCGAAACGTTATTTAGTTTGAATCCGTGTTATGTAAAGCGAGTTAATAGTAATTTGAATTCTAATCCTTTGGGAATTCAGAATGTTTGATAAAGTGACCGTGAAGCAGGCAGATACACTAATTTGTACAGTGATTACCAGAAACTATGTTAAAAGATATCGCTTTTCAAATCGACATTTCACAAGTTTGTCATTTATTTCCACTTGATTGCCAAAGTAGGTATTGATTCCACTTAATAGATTACTATTAAGTAATGTAGATTTATAGTTATATTTTGAAAACGATTCGATTGTACTAATTAAACCTATTTTTGTATTTATTCGTCGAAGCGGTAGTAGGGTTGATTGGGAATATGCATACTAGTGTTATTTTTAATTTTAAAATAAGTATTGTTTTAAAATTAAAACTAACAATTTATTTAGTACATATTTAAATACTATAACTGGGACAATTAGTAAAGGCCCGGTTGATACCCAGTAAAATTATGACTATTGCCTTATTTGTTTTCTCATACATATTCCCTGTTGTGACGATTTAAAAGAGCTTAGTAAATAAGTCTATTTAAATACAGTTATTTTTGACTTTTGACTTTTGATTACCTTATTGCGAGTTAACCCAGATTTTCCCACAGTCTTTGAAGCCTGACCGACCTTTGATCAAAACTGTTTTGTGGTCAATTCCCAAGTTTTCCAGCTAAGTTGTAACTGCTGATATGCTGATCTTGCTCCACTTTTTCAAAAATAGTACCTATTATATCCGTAACAGGGTGACCAGTGTGAGGTGCATCTTTGAAATCGAAATTCCCGGGTTAAAAAGCTTAAACCAACTTTGTGGTACTCTTACTGACACAGCAGTATTAGCACCCTAAACGTCCACAATGTTTTTAGTGGCTGGCGTTGCATTTTTTTTTTAAATAAAAATTTAAAATATATTTAATTTTTAAATGTATCACTAATTTTGACACAGAGAAAAACAAATGAAAAATAGTAGGAAACAAAATTTTGCTAATTTGATTCTTTTTTTGAAATATTTGCATGTGGCTGTACTGTACTATTTGTAACCAGCCAGTTACAAATAGTTAAAGATAATTTATAACAAGTTTATACATACTCTATGCGAAAAGATATTAGGTCGAGCTAATATTTTTACACATAATGGTGCACAGCAAATTTTCTGTAGCCTGTGCACTGGGAACTTATTTAATTAACAATAAAACTGATATTTCAACAGCAAGTGTTGTACTTCATGTATCAGTAACAATACAATTAGACTGTCGGCTTAACCAAAATATAGCGTGCAGCACGAAAATAAGAAACACGTCACATTCCATCCAAAGTCACGAGTACGAAACTTTTGATTTACAAAAATAATTCTTATAACACAGTAATAAGTATTCGGCGTCGATTGACAGATTACTAATCGTACAACTTCATTCACTACAATTTTTGGTACATGTATATATGTGTTGCTATTAATTTTGTGATTAGGCGGTTTTACTCGTAATACAAATTTATGGCATTTCTGTTCTTCTTAAGTAATATTTTGCTACATGCAGACCGCTTAATGCGGATCTTAAACACGCAATAGTTTAACTGCTTGATGCTCTAGTTTTCATATTTTAAACAAAGCCTTTTTCATTGTGCTTGCTTCTAGATTGCGCTGTAGACTAACTGTGAAATGTTTGTGCAAGTTTTTATCACAATTGTTGAAATAAATATCTGCCAGTAGCTCAGTAGTAGTCAGTGACTTTAGTCTACTAAAGATTTCCTCATTACTGATACAATTTCCCAGGGAGCAACTAGTCCGGACGAATGATAGGAAGTTGATTTTATAACATGGCCACCACGTATTGGAAAGCGCAAAGTACCGTATCCTTCCACAAAATGAACAGCGGATCTGTTCAGAGCCACTGAAAGCCGAAAGAGTCAAACTGCTTAAAACCGTCCCGCGTTTGGAAATTGGCTGCACAGGACTTTGTAGGACTTGACAACAGCCTGTGTCAAGTCTTACAAAGTCAGGCGTGTGAAGTGCTTGCCCAGCGCTTGATGATAGCTACACTGGTAGACACTAGAACTCTCGTGTAACTCACTTCTCTTCAGTCAATGTACTGGGTTTTATTTAACTCAATGACCTGGGTTTTGCAAAATCTTCGCGTAGGTGAAGCCCTGCGCAGGAATTACTTATATTATACTTATTAGACACTGTTTATTTTATTTGTAAGCTCTTCTTTATTGGACCCTTACCTTAATAACCAAAATATTAAACCTAAATTTTTGCGGCCTTTTTTCACATGCCCCACCTGATTACCACGGGTACCGTAGTATTAAAACGCTTGAAAGACAAATCTCTCTTACCACCAGATACTGCTGGCGGACTTAGTTCCCATGGTGATTTTGGTTGCTCACTAAGGAAACCTTACGTTGGGAGCAGGGAGGTTCTTCTTTTACACTGTGACGGATGTCCAAGGCGCTAGAGTACTTTCTTATTAAGATGTAGATTCAAACAAAAATAAACTCGAGAACAAGTCTTGTAGAATAAGCAGGAAAGCACTATTCAACAAAAAAGTAATCATACCTTTGCGAATGGTCTTTCCAAGATATCAAGGCATCAGAACAAAGGTAAAACAAGAATGAAGTCGAGTCACGTGTTGTCATACCGGTGGGCCTCGGTGGCGTCCCAAGCGGACCCGCTGACCGATTTTGTCTGCTACGTGACGCGGATCCCAATTGAATAATCGATCAGTCGCCGCTATTTTGAATTGATTCGTCCCACTGGCACTGTCACGGAGGTGTTGTGATATTTAGGGAGCTGGAGCGTTAATGAATGATTGAAGATCTCAATAAACTTTTGATTATTACAGGATTAACTAACGCTGGTTATAAAGAGTACAATTTCAACTATGGAAAAATCACTTAATTTGTACCTCTCACATTACCAAATTTATTTTTTTAAAGATACCATTAAAAATACTAATGTTACTACGAAGTACATAAGATTAACAAGTTAAATTGGCAGTGGACGGGGTAAATAGCGCGTAACGATACGTTTATGAGTTACATGTTCGAGTGTATATTCTCATACACTCGAACATGTAAAACAGGTTAGCACCTAGGCGCTTCTCTACTACCCGATCTGAGGTACTCTCATGTTGGTAGCTCTTTCATAGCCCAAGCACTCTGGAGATTCTGAGAGATAGCAAAACACCTTATATCTTCAGGACTGGGCTATCCCAGTCCTGAAGATATAAGGCTGCTGTCTCCGAGTGTACTTAGCAAGTACATCTTGGAGGTATTCCAGGACAGCAGTCAGTAGGATTAGGGAAGCACAAAAGATCCCATTGGGTCGACGTGCACCGGGAGTAATAATCCTGGCCCTACATCAAGATAAGATAAGATAAAACACCTTTCTTGGAGGTAAAACCCTGTCGATTAGCAATCCTAAAGGCCCGTAAGGCTTACGTTATCAAGGTTCTTACTTACATTCTTGTTTTTATTAAAGTTCTAGCATGGCGACCACTATTTGGTCTCCCACCAGATGGACCGATGAGAGCCACTGGAGTATACGTTACGTAAGATGGATAGCCTTTGTTGAGTATTAAGCTGCTGTTATAGAGTCAATCTAAAATATTTTATTTAGAATTAGTAGATAATAATTTAAAAAATATAACGTCACTTTCATGCCATCTGGTTGTTAATTTGCCGGCAGGTCTTAGAAGAACGGGCAAAATGTTTTTGTTTGAAAAATGCGACAATTCGCAGATATTATTAAAAACAATAATGTTATATGAGAATAAGTAATTTTTTTACATATTCAATTATAAAAATACAATTTACAACAATTAAGTAATTTAAGGTTAGTAGACCAAATGACCACAACCACATAATAAAATACCATATACACTATCACACCCTAAGCATGTTCAAGAAGCCCAATAACGTCTCTAGTTTCTTGGTTCGATATAATACTTATGAGAGTCATGTAGCTAGCAAATATTGATTCCATATTCCTTGACGGTCTGCTGAACATCGATGGGATGGTCAAGTGGACAGAATACATGCGGGATTGCGCAGAAACAGGATAATAATAATACTTGAGTGTGTCTATTAATAACTTCAGAGGCAATTGTTGCGATAATATATATTAGAGAATGAAAATATTGAAACTTACATAGTATTTTACATGCATTATTGAACAAGACTCTAAAATAAAAATGTTTCCTATGAAATATGTACACCAACACGAGATTTTACATACTTTTGGCGTTCTATATAAATTATTACTTTATTTTTAAGAACATACTTCTTAATTTTGGCACTTGACAGTTAATAATTGCATCTAGTTTCATATTATAAATTAGTAATTCCCAAAATAACTTATTGCTATTAAATTAAAACTTACAACACGATATTTTACATACTTGTTGCTTATAATAAATTATTAATTTATTTTAATAAAAACAATCATTAACTTTGTAACTTGATAGTACATAAGTACATGTATTGACTATTGAAAGGTAAAAAACCTTATAGGTTAGTAGTTTCTGTCCGCAGCTTCACCAGCGGCTTCGCCCGCTAGACTTACTGGTAATAAATGACATTTATTTATCAGAAACGAATATTACAAGTGCTCTCACTACCGTTCAATCGAAGTATACAGATGGACAATATCCTTAGCCAGCAATTAAGATGAATATCTCATTAAAATAAGTTAATCTCTGGGATGAGAGTTACATGATTTTAAAAGATCTAGGAGAAAACTTCACTAGTTTTCTCCTAGATCTTTTAAAATCATGCATAAAAAATAAAATCAACTGCAGTATTTCTTCATTCATATTAGCTAATTGCAATATAAGCTATAATAATTATAGATACACCTCTTTCTACAATACAATTCTTATATTATAGATACACTGTATTTTTCTGAGAAAATCTTTCTTCTTAATAATATTTAAATACTCACGTTTTGTCCCCTTGGCCCCCCGGACGCCCTGCGCCACGTGAAAGTGACACTTGAAGAGTATGTATATCAATTTTCGAATCAATCGACCCAGATATTTCACCCTCTTAGGGGTGAAATTTCGAAAATCCTTTTTTTGTGGTTACACATGTAATCACAACCTCAAGAATTAGTTGTCAGCCGTCACTCAGTACTACGTCACACAATTCTATATAATACAGAGTAAAGGACAATATTACATCATGATGTTTATGATATAATGTTAATGCAATGTTTATTAAAATATATCATCTACTGCGTATAAAAAAATGTTATGTTTGCCACTAATATAATATTATTTTTTAATTTGTATAACTACATATGAACGGTTCACTATATAATTTTACTATATTTTTATATTCCTATTCGAAACAAATGTAAGTAAACCTTAAATAATAATTTATGAGAGTTTGTAGCTGAAAATTAGCAATCATTACCAGCAATTATATAAAAACTCTGTTCAATTTTGTTAAGCATTCGTGACAAACTTTTTGTAAGATTTTTTTTGTTTTTAATTGTTCTTCCAAGTTATTCAAACTACGCCAGAGTAAATCTGGAATCTCTTTGTAGATTTTTAAACAACTCTACCTTAAAATAGTTAAGTCTATAAATAATTAATTAATATAATGATATTTAAAGTTATATTATTAATTACGTACTTTATTGTGCCAAAGTTCTTTATAAGATATTTCTATTTTATTTTTTATGAAGTAGTAGTTTCTATAAAATATGATATTACATGAAAATATTACATAATAATTTTCTTTAAAGAAATAAAATTCCCCCTTCTTCATAGCCTCCCCCAAGGACAGCTTTAAAGTTTTATATTATGTTTTAGTTACGCAGGGTTTACTGTACATAACTAGAATTGACCAGTTAAAACAACGCCTCGCCCATCCTCGCCACTATCCTAATTTCTGAGCTGAATCGGAAAGTTTGCGTGTCCAAAGTCATTTTAAGCCAAGTTCGATGCGGCAACGTACAGTACACATTCAACTAATAGAGGTATACGTAATAAGCACATTCATTTGGGGTCAAAGCTTACTTACAGTCGACAGTACGTATGTGATAATTCATGGAATTTTTTTAAGACTCTTGCTTACTTGTTCTAATGAATTCAAATATTTTCATAACAATAACAATACTCGTTTAATAACAATATTCGTTTTTTATATACGTGGATAAATTTTCAATATATTTAATCTGAAACATAAATAATTAAACTCATAAACAGTCTATAATGCGTTCCACTGCTGAAGACAGCCCTTGAATACGTAACAAGGTCCGGGCCTTTACGATGAAACATAATAAGTTAACAATTTATAATAAGAAATTGTCTTAAAACTTTTTTTCACAAAATAAAATATATATTACATGTATATGTTGCAAATGTAGAAACTGTTTGTTCACGCACAAAACTTGCAAGGAGGCTTCATAGCGGGAAATATGCCGCCTCCTTGAAGTAATGAAGAGCGGCGTGTGACATTTTAGAAAAAAGTTGAGATCCTCGATCGCTTTTTATTTTTTCTTTTTGATTACTATTTTTTATTTATTTTAGATGTTTTATGTTTTAAATATTATATTTGATACTTCTTTAATATCTGGTATTATAGTTCGCACGAACAATTTTAAAACCCTCATTTTTGTTTGATGTTAATAATACCAGTACTGGAGAATGAGTTGGCCATTTTATAAAAGTTTTATTGCAAAAGAAAAATACCCAATAAACCTACTTACTATTTCAGAGGGATTGAACAGCTAAATCATTAGCTAAATATTCTCGAGTGTTTGTTTATTCAGTAGATGCGAAATTCTGGAGTTTATGTATACCAATACGTGGCCATATAGACTAAACAATAAAAAGGTTCTCAGTTTATAATCTAATAGATATTGAAATAGAGATATTGATGTATTTGTAAACATAATATCTATCCTAGCCGACTGTATCCCGTCTCCATGGTAACAGTACTTAGGTCAAATCCAAGTTCGTTTTAGAAAATAAATAAAATTTTTGCACTAGCGTTAGTGTGATAATGAAAGTAAAATAAACTTAAATGCGGTCACATAAAATTAATTTTACAAGCAAGTGTCATAAAAAAAATATTCTAATATAATTTAATGTAAGAAGCTATTAATTTAGAAAGTATGATTTTAATTACTTACGTTCTTACCGTAATTTACCAAAGTTTTGCATTTATATATCTTATTATCATTTATCATTTTAAAACACAATATATACATTAATATAATCTTATTTCCTATAATAGTATTTTACCTATTCCAGATTACGTTAGCAAGTCACTTATGTAACATCTATGTGGAAATATACTCTCGTCAGTTTTTGTTGTAACTAACCTTATTTATACTCAAGTGGAGAGCTTTTTTGAACCAAGATAAGAACTTTACTTTACGGAGCGAAAATAATGATTTCCACTGTATGCTGAACTTCGTATTAGAGTCTGTGTTTATGAACCGCTAGCTAGCTAGAACTAGCTAATAACCGATTATTGAAAATATTTTACCATTAAAAGTTACATGGCGGTAAGAATAGTAAGCCACGTAATTATCTTTTTTGATTGTCTAATTGAACAAAAAATTATATTTAACCTTTTAACTGCAAAAGGAGTTTATTAGCGTAATGGTTCAAGTGCTCTAAATTCAATTTCGAATGCAAAGCAAATTTTTTCATGCTTGGTCCCTGGCTCGTTCAAGGACCATCCGTGGTAAATCTTGATTTTGTCAGTCAATCACAATTTATTATCTCTAGATCGTAACGTGCTTTCGAAAGCACCTTAGACTGCTGGTCCCAGTTGTTAGGAAATAAGTAATATATTGATATCGATTCACACGATACATTCTACGGTAGCTAAATCATAGGCATATGGATTTCATTGGAAGCTTAAACCAATCTATTTTTATAAATATAATAAAACAGTTTCATTTCACAAAGTTTTTTCGCCACTCCAGAATTGTATTTTCGAAACACGTTCGTAGCAAAATCAAGATGAATTCTTGACAATAGTGTTCCCACTGAATAGCGATGCTTAGAGCAGCTTTTGTCGTTGAAATTGAGTTTTGACTTGTTTTATATTATTTATGATGTCAGATGCAACAAGGTTGTATATATCAGTTTATATATATTTTAGAGCAGTATCTATAAAATCTAGTACCTAAAACATGAAACCCAAGGATTATTTTATCAAACGAGATTCATTTAGTCTTACTTAACATTATGACTAAAAAGTTAACAGAAAATTTTAAAGTTAATTGGAGCAAGAGTCATTTCAATAATTAAGTATTATGATTTTTTAAATAAATCAATCAAATTGGACCACTGTATTAAAACATTGCCAAGCTTAATTTTGGGTACGTGGCCATAGTTTTAATAATTTAGATTTTTCAGGGTTGTTAATTGATAACATGGAAACGTTATTAAATAACAAAATTCATTACGATACTTAGCGTTAAAACTGAAACGCTATCAATACCGATCACAAATATAACGTTATTATAATGATAAGCATGCGACGTTACTAACTTGGAAGGATACTAGAGGCACGAAATGGTTTATCCGTGTGAGGCGATTATTTTTTACTGTGGGTTTATTGTTTTTAAACCAAAAGAAATAACTACTAAGTAAGTAGAAGTAACTACTAACATTATTAATAAAGTTATTTATTAGATACCGATAACTTTATACCTTTAACATAACGTCAAACCTTATCATAAATATAACATCATGTGTATCATTTTACAGAAACATTCAACGGTAAATATCGATACCAAGATTTGAGTCCATAACTTTACCGCTTTTTTAACGATATTCCACTTCCTGGATTTTTTAATGTCGATGCAGTGAAGTATGGAATCTTTAATCTTTGTTCAATAAATTATAACTATAGGCAGACTGCGCAATACAGAGTTCAGAACAGGATAAAAATGAATGTAATTCGGCGTTGAAGCTGTCACTCTGTACAGTTAATGTACGTGCATAATAAAAGGAACTCGAAGAGTCCTAATTAACTCGGCCGAGATAAATGTCGGTCCTTAACAGAGGCAGTTGAGCCTCGTCCGGCCTTAGCACAATTATAAGAGATCTGTAATGAAATTTCTACAACCCTGACCATAGAAGACGGCGAAAAAAAAAATATATTCACTTTTCGAGAAAAAGACAACAGTAACATCTAGGCTTAGATATAGTTTTTTGAGATCCAGTTCGATGTTTGCCGAATATTCCAAAGTTTTTAATTTTCTTCTAACAATCTTTTCTTCTAAGTTCCACAGCTATAATCTAGCTCAGAAGTCAGGAAACTATGTACCTTGATTAAACCTACAAGCCATATTCCAAAATCTATCTTATGTATAAAACAAATCTTAAAGCTGACGAACTGCTGGTAGACATATTTTTAACATGCTTATAAGGTTTTCATAAGAAAGAGACTTTTGAGTATACAGCCGTAAAGGTTAAACGCCGTTCTTTACTAGTGAATGAAACTAATTACTTTGTGGGAGTTTCGTTAATTCAATATTTTGAAAATCTATTGTCACTCAGTTTAATTTCGTAAAATAAAATGTGTTCACAACTATTCCGCGCACATACGGAATCCAGATTTATTACGGCCAGTAGCGCTTGGCCAGTTTTTTCATTAAATTACTTTCGTAATGAATAAATGTATTACACAAGAGATTCCTCTCCTCACTTTTATCTTCCTTATTTTATTATAAACCGTTGAGAAGTGTCTTATGCTGAAACTTATTTTTTGTCTAGAGCTTAATAAATTTTATTCCGCTTCCCTTTTTTTGAGTATTGTTAATGTAAATGGGCTGACCCAAGAATGTCATCCGTCCAAATTGTATAATGAACCGGATTGAAATCGGAATTTATTAAATTCATCGTCTTGCGGCTGTTGTAAATTTTAATTTTTCTATTACTACGCCACTTCGCTCCATTTATGGCAGACTGGTTGCGGATAGGAACTCTTTTTGGTTTGTATTATTTTCTTTGTTGTGGGTTTTCATGAATAATAATAAGTTAAATTTCTATTTATATTCGGAAAAGTAACCTATTATTAGAATGTACGATTGTTTTAAAGATACTATTAATTGTATTTTCATGTTGCTCAACAAATTTATTTGTGCTTAGGTTTTGATTATAACTTAGCCATACTTTAAAAGATGAATACCTGTATTTTTTCTTATAGAATAGAATATATCTTTATTGTACATCAGCCAATTCAAAAAGAGAAACACACAAAAAATAATAATAATAATTAATATAATATAATTATTAATAATAAAACAGTTACAACAACAACAACAATAATTTTATTATATAGTATATATTTTATTATATACTATATAATAAAATTATTGGTCTTAAGTATTCCTAATAACATATAAGGACAATGCTTTTAAGTAATGCCGTAAACGTAGACATATTCAATTAATTTTTTTATTAAGAGGCTTCCTAAATACAATCCAGTTATTAAATGGTGCTAGCTCCCTTAAAACTCCGGTTATATATAGAATTCGATAGTTATTAAGGTTCAATATTGCGTACCTTGTTTTAATTTTTTTAATAATTATAGTTTTAAAATTCTGCTCAAACAGTTAGACAGTAATTTATTATACCACTAAGGTACGGCTCACATAATGAAAGTCATTACCGTAGTCTATGGACGCTTTCAACATCAGTACTTCCAGTGTGAGTTTTAATCGATTTGAATCGTTCATTTCGTGTTTTTCGTCAACTTTCAAAATGTATGCAAACAACAATAGCACGTCTATTGTGCAGTTTTGCAAACAATTTCTTATATAAACGATTATTAGCTGAACGCAGCTACTATCGAAATGGCTCATACGATAAAAACTCATAGTAGGTATTTAGGTCTATTACTTCAAGAAACCCCCCGCAAGAAGCTCTTTCTACAGCTTGAGCACACGCGGGAGAAAATTTCGCTGCAATCTTACCGTATTTATTAATTCCATCATGTGAGGATAAGCTCCTTACCATTGGCGAGCACTGCTAGAAGTAGGCTGTTAGCATTATTCCGAACAACATTGTTATACTGATAACTCGATATATCATATTAATATTATTACAAAAATGCACCTTTCATTTATAATTAATATCTCGAATATAAAATATACAAAGAACCGTAAACATAAATTTCAATTGTTTTGTATGTGTTTAGGTAGAATAATGTCATGAATTATCTTACTTATGTGATGGTCTTTTGTTTCAGTTTCGACGGTTGACGTGGACGCCGTTTTAGGGCGGACGGCTTCCTTGCCATGTGACGTCACGCCGGATACAAACGAAGACAGGGTCTACATGGTTTTGTGGTTTAGGAAGAGCGGAGGAAAGCCTATTTATAGGTGAGGTTAACTAAGCTTACCATTTTTGTCTTCATTGTAGGTGATAGGTGCAGTTAACCAAGATATTTACTACCTAACGTTATAAATCATAAATACACCTGATTATGAAGGCCACACTCTATAACTTATTTGAAATAAATTGCATCTCGTTCTATCAACATGAAATAAGAAGGACAGCTCGCATGTAATGTGACATTAAGAAATGTTTATTAAAGTTTCTTCTAAAAAGCACTTTCCTTTATCATCAAGATTGGAAATGAAAATTAAAAGCTTGTTCATGCGATAATTATTTAGAAAATAAAAATGAATTAGCACGACGGCCTGCCTTTTGTGGATAATGTAGAATAGAGTATATAGCTATAAAGGGGACCTTTTTCTTTCTTTGAATGATTCGAGACACCAAGTTCAAGTTGTTCACGTACTTTATCCGGTCAGTTAAAGGAACGGCAATACTTAAGAACAGGTTCTTTTGTTGTTGCCGGTACCTGTGAACCATCAAGAAAAAGTACGCAACAAAATAGTATAACAAGTACTGACAGTATTAATCTAGTTTTGTCTCAATGTACGTATATAATAATATTAAAATGTAATATATAATGAATTATTATAGTAATTAAATTAACATTTAATTAATATAATAATTATACAGATAATTATACTAAGTTAAGTAAAATAATGCCATAAGCACATTATCAATAGTTTAACTAATTATTAATTAACTAAAATCATATTAATTTTCCCCTTCAACAATTACACTACGGCTTTACTCGTACGCTTGAAAAACCGGATAAATATATTTAATTAACAGTTAAGTCGATACTAAGGAACCGTAAGGTAGCACCTTAAACGGATCAACAGAAGCCGAGTGATCCAATTAACATTTAGAAGCTCATACAACGAAAGACACTTAAGATGTTAGGGTTGGAGTACCAACACGTTCAGATTTGGTGTATTGGAAATGATAATAAAATTACATATTTATACATGGGTATACACTTAGCTTTACTGAACAGCTTGAAGAACAAAACAAAACAGCAATCTCCACTGTTGATTTTGAATACGTCAATCAACGAAGAATAGTGAACATTCATTTCGTTATGAACCAAAGTTTTATGGGTATGGTTTTTGAAGTAAAATAAATACATATTATTGTCACAAAAATAATAGTAGTATAATATTTAGTGCATTCTTTACGGATACATTATCAGGGATACGACGCGACAAGTTATCAGAAATAATTAATCCAAGTGATGCTACGGAATGAAAATATCATGTAATCAAGCGGTGGAGATCGTAGTACCTAATATTGTTTTTATCATATACAATCAAATATTTAAATAAAGAGCCCCAACTTTTAAAAATAGCTAAAACTGCGGAACTTCTAATTTCAAGCTGTACCGTGCTTGAAATTCTGAAGTAACCGTGACCCTAACGCAATGGATGATTCAATAGTTTTGACCCTCTATAATTGGTACAGATGGTGTTATAGTAATAAAAATTAACTCATTTCTTTGCCGCAAACTTATAATATGGATTCATTCGAAAGAGTTTTGCATAATGCACCTTAGGGGCCGGCAAGGTGGAAGGATTCGAGCAGTCATTTTGATACATTCTATTAATTCTTATAGGAACTTACGTAACGCTTATCAGGTGGTATGGAGTAAAGTCAATAAATATGTGTATACTGCAGCTTACTGCCCTAGCCACCACCACCTCCATTAGCTACTTGCTGTTGCATAAACTATCTTTGCATATGGACTCCTCCTACTGTATAGTATCAGCGGAGTCAAGTGTGTCATAAGCTGTGCTTTAAACTTTAAAAAAAGTTACTTGTTTCTTATTTCAAAATAGTCTCTACCAGTTGGCACTCTCTCACATTTTGACGTGAAGATTTTAGGACTGACCGATTCCAATGTCTTTGATCAATATCTACCATTGATTGGTAAAGAAAATTTCCTCCTTATGGGTGTCGTCAAAGTAAGGAGAATTAATAGATCTGCATACATATGGACAATTCGAGACGAATTCACTCACGTCGCCTTATTATGTCATATGGACTCCTCTACTGCTTATCATCAGGCGGTGTCGAGTCATTTGCTGTGCTTTATATAAAAAAAATACCGTGGAACCAATTTGTAGTAATATAGAGCCTAGCATACAAGTGCACATGTGTTTGATAAAATGTTACTGTGTAATAATTGTAAAATTAGCATTTTGATATAACTTAAAATTTGATACCTTCCAATTATTCGCAGACATAACACAATTTGTTGATAATTGGAGCGTTCAAAGAACATTTGCTATTAAGCACAGGCCTTACAAAGTTTAGTTTTTAGGACTAAACCAAAGACTCATTTTTTTATAGAAAGCGTAGTAAATGTCTCCACACCATCTAATGATAAATTGTAATTTATCGAGCATGTGGTAAAAGCCAGGAATTTTAATACATTTGATATGAGTGATATATCAATATGAAAAGGAGACCTGGGCAAAAGGAGTCTAATACCGCTATTAACGCAAAATAAAGAATTCAATTGATATGAATTGCTTACTGGGGTTGTGTTTCAAGCACTATGGATTCCATTACGAAAATAAAGCAGTTTTACGTTGGTGGATGGTTCAATCATTATTTCTTGTTTGGAGCTCTTCAGTGCTTAGAGAGCCACGTTGCCGTTACAACTAGGACCAAGGTTGTAACGACAACTGCTTTGATCCACCAAACTCCTCATGTATTTCTCCCATGTCAAAGAGTCCGAGTTTTTTTAGTTTTGTTTTCATTCTGATCAAGTCAGAGTCCGAAGTAACAACAGCAGCTAAAATCAAAGTATGCATAAGCTATATAAGCATGCAGCTTATTAAAGAACCCAGTCTGGGTATTAGAGATGTCTTAAGAATGGAGGCAATGGGCTAAGATCTGAAAGGATTATATCACGTCAGTGAGAAGATAATACATCAAGGAGCTCCAGCGGGCATATTATCACCAGAAACGGAGCAAGACCGAGAAGCTATACTATAGGCTGCAAGACTGGATACCCTTGTATGACAATGAAGGAAATGAAACAATCTTGGAGACCTTCTTTCTCAGTTATATAATTGACAAATATAGAATAGAATAGAATAGAATAGAACATATCTTTATTGAACATGAGCCAATTCATACAGAGAAACACAAATATATAATTGCTATGTGTAATAATTTTACAAATGAAAGTTACTACATTGAAAATTGAAGCTTATGAGGTTAGTTTTACCTTCACCTAATATTCCAAGTAATAAATAAAATAATATAAAGTAATTATGAAAATAAAAAGCAAAGTGATGGAGATGATTAATATTTAATCTTTTTCAATCTCAATACTCGGAGAAGGCTTGTATTTAATTATTCTTTCAAGGCTGGACTAATAAAATATTTTACCTTCAAGATAAAAGGCTTAGTAAAGACTGGTTGACTTAGACAAAATGATATCAGAGAGATCGTATTACTTTTTGTTATTATTCTATTCTAATTTTCTGGATTGCTGACGTATTTTCTAAAATATTGTGGGTAGTGGGTGTGTAGTTTTTAACAGACTTCAAAAAAGAGGTAGTTTGCAATGTCACTGTATGTATGTTTTGTAAGTATATTCACCTATTTCTCTGTCAATTCTGAACAGATTTTCATAATTATTTAGATTATTATAATTATTATAACAAGCAACTTTTCAGCTTTATAATATCAGTATAGATTGTAATATTCTTTACACGTTTTCTTTATTTTCTCTATAAATATCTTCGTAAGCAAATAAAATCATTTTGACAAAGTTATTACACCTTTTTATTTTGTAATTTCCATCGTGTCATTCACCTATATATTACACAAATTCAAACCAACATTGAAAAAACTTTTACGTAGTTATTTCAAAATATCTCATCTTGACATTGTGTATGTTTTCTTGTAATCTAATTTGGTGAAAAAAAAAATTAACCTGCTAAATTTACCTGAGAAACAGCAGGCAATATAATCAAAATCATCCCTCAAAGCCACTTGCTGTATAAATTAGGACGGAGCTCGGAAAATTGAGAAAATGTCGGGAGCACCGGAAATTGAAAAACTTCTAGCGAGTTCTTTTATTCTAGAATTTTCCATTTTTTCTTTATCAGTAATAATTTGGGGTTCAATGTGGCATATTAATCAGATTTATTAAATCGTATACATTTTTTATTACAATACAATAAAAATGTTCCCCATATTGCACATAAATTTTTAAATTATAATAACACTATAAGAAAAAGGAAACGTATAATAGGCGGCTTCTTGTGAATAAGCAATCTTATCCAGGCAAGCTTGGGTGAGAGTAATTAAATAAATAAATAAAAACAGATTGTGCAAGAATACGGAAATAAAGTGGTGTACCTATATCTATTTAGAAATGTATATAATAATTTTCCTTATATTTTCATAAAAGACAATAACATTTTCTTAGGGTATATATATATTTATATATATATATATATAGAGGTAAAAAAATAATTAAATTAATAGTATTTTTATTTATTTATATATACATATTTGTATTTAATTTATTGTTATATAATAATAACATAGATGTTGATGTATGTATTTCTATATAATTTTATTAATAAATAAATATATCGTTGAAAGAAAATTGAATTTAGGGACTTATATGATAATGTATTGCTTCTTACCGTAAAATAATTTGTTAAATACGAGTATATTGTTTTTACTTTTGCTCGCCCTTCCTTTAAGAAAGGTTAGCACAACAGGCGTTTTCATAAGAAACGAAAATATGGTCGTATTGTTCTCTAGACTGCAAAAAACCGGTCCAATTTTTCCAGCACCATAAACATAAATTAATTTTCAAAGTCCATAGTTCTTATAAGCTTTTGAATCATGTAAACATGTATAATGTATACCAGCTATTGTCTACCCAAAGACAAAATAATATTTATGCAATGAATAATATATTAAAACAAAATTAACAACCGTTTAACGTAATACGTAAAATACAGACTCGGATGTGTTTCAATTAAACCACTCATAATTTACCAAGATATTTTAATCGCTTAATATGTTAATAAAGACAGTGAATCTAAATATTTTTGACACGTTATTGAAAACTCGCCAGTTCATACCTTGAGGTGAATCAGCTACCTGGATATTCCTTAAACAGTTAATCCACACCTACCTGTCTAATGCAGACACGAACCGCCTTATTACAAAACGCAGACTAAAGTTTGACCTTGTTTAAAAGTGAGGCTGCCTGATTTAAATTAATTTAGTCTGATACAGACAGCATCAGTTTTGATCTAGGACTAACTTATTGACTTCAAGTCTCCGAGAGGCCACAGATTCCAAAATTTCACTCTGAAAGTCACTTTTGATACTCTTTCACTCCAACATCTGATACTGTAGTGAAAGAATTGTGGCCATCGAACCGCAGACCACTACACTGCCCACCTTTAGAGTGAACCAGGATCATAATTTGAAACTGACATATCGAGGAATCGATCGATATTTATATCGATTTAAATCGATCGATATCCAACTCTGCTCTACTCAATTATATTCTTATTTTGATAGTTTAAGTGGTCGCTGCTATTTTATGTAAAATTTCCTTTAGTTATATTTATACGAAACAAAAGCTATTTGATTGGTTGTCATTTTAATTGTTAAAATGAGTGAGAGAATAAGAAAACATTGACCTGATGCTCATCCCGTACTGTATTTTTCAGCTATGTTGAGCAACGCTTACCTTGTTTTCGGGTACCTTAGGCTAAATATATACTAAATATAAATTTAACAATGCAAAAGATTCTTACGAATCAAATCGATATTATAGTTCGGCAATCGATTCATGAATTTCGAAGCTTTAATATTATATTGTATATTTTTCTTAACAGTTTTGATGTCCGTGGCCGGTCGTTCAACAAAGCTCTGCAGTGGTCAGATCCAGGTGCTTTTGGACCCCGGGCATACTTTGCTACCGTCGCCAGGCCAGCAGCCCTCACCCTCAACTCTGTACAGCTGGACGACGAAGGCACTTACCGATGCAGGGTGGACTTCAAGAATTCACCTACGAGAAATTTTCAGATACGACTTACTGTTATAGGTAAACTTTATTATTTTTCTAAAATTCTTTAAGCAACAGCTTAGTTATAAGAAGAGACGTTACCAGATATATTCGTGATCAACACTGTAGTCAACTAATATAATTTCATTAATTTTGATGCAAAATTTTGTCTAATAGTGTCATTAATATAAAATAAATTTGTTAAACACGTTATAATTTCCCGCTTATGTAAATATTAATTAGAAAAGTGACTCAAAGTACGACGACGACGACGAAACAGTTGTAACATATTTGAACTTGTACCTATAAATGTGTCCTGAAATATTAAAAGAAAATCCCAAGTCTTCGTAATATTATAACATTGACCAGACACACATAAAGGAAGCAGATTGAGGGACCTATAATTAGAATTATGGAAATAGCGCACAATTTAACTTCTAGAAATTACCCTCCTGAACCAGATACGCCGCCTTCGTTCACAGGAAAAACAATGGCGGTCGTAAAACTGGATCACAGAAGTTTCTATCTTAAATGGAAATTTTATGAGGCGGTGACAGGGAATCAATTTAGTCATTACGGATGAATCGTGAGCTCACCAGACTCCCAAGTAATGACATCGAGCGACATTTTAATTATGAACTGTCGACCATCCCGCTCAGCAGTGCTGATAAAAACGGTGTGCCCAACGATGACGCTGATAAAATCTGCGCGAGACAGGTTAAATTTAAAAGGAAATTAGATTTGAATAGATCAAATGGTTTGAGCGATCAGTTACGTAATTCCATTTGTTCATGAAATTCATCGGCCAGAATTTGAAATTCCAAAGTTGTAGCCTTTCAGCGAATAGTTGCTTCGATAATATCTCGAACTAAAGACAATACTAATCGAGAAAATTATTTAATTTATAATTTTAAAAGTGTTGTAGCCGTAGTGTGTTATTTTATATGAAATAATATTTTTGAACTGTGGTCTAAATATCAAAATACTATCAAGATAGAAGCACTTCATTAAAAAAAGAATTAAACTTAAACTTCACAGGAAGAAAAATAAAATGGCAAATTAAACATGAAACAGTCTGTAAATGCCGAGCAAACTTCGACTTGCTTTCAAAAGAAATTATTCAAGGCGACAAAAGACGCGAGCAAAAGGGATGAGAGAAGTAAATTTCTTTCGCTTAGAACAAAGCATTTAAAAATGAGCCTCCATCGCATATATGCAACTCCATTGAAATACATTACTGCTCGCGCAGAGGTAATTTGCTATGAGCCTTTTGTTTGCAAAGGAACTGCGAGCACAAAGAATTTTCACTTACATAATCTAGCGTATTCATAACATCTAGGAACACTCAATTACCAAGAAAGGAAGGGTTTTAATAGTAATGATCAAATCACACCCGTATTTTTCCTATTATATATCTGATCGATTCGGACTCCCTTTTTTGAGCGGTCATCTAGTCAATTTATTTATTAACTAAATAAATTATCTCCTAGCAAACAATTAGCACTATCGATTGTCCTTTTCATAATTTGAAAATCTAATGTTTGTGCAAAAAATACCATCAACTTAGCTCAATGATATTAATCAAAAAAACTGAATAAATATAAAGGATATTTACACGTAATTACATAAATCATTTGTAAATGTCATTACAAATATTTAAAAACTGAAGTTTCTTGCGCTGCTTCTTCTCTAAAACAATCATAGGAGTGTAGGTAGGGTTACGTTTAGCAAATTTTTTAGAGTCCATTTGAATATATTTTTTGATTTTGGTTTTTAAGATGAAAAGAGTTAACGGTTTTAACAAGATAGGTAGAACACAAATTCTTTCTGGATGTCAATTTTTATTTTTTCTTCCAATTAACCGATTATTTGAAAACCGATTATTCTTTTTCTAACTATCTTATTCAAGTCCAAAAATTTTAATAATGTGTTCATTATCCCTATGTACTTTGTTACTAAGTAGATCACAGGCTGTTCTAAAATATATTAAGAAATTTCGAATACTTTCGAATGGTGATGCTTATTAATTAGAAAGTTGGAGACTGTAGTACTGGTTCATGTAACGCTATCTGACCGAGGAAAAAGAATAAATATTTTATATTTATTTTATTTAAGCCGAACAAACTAGCTAATAAATACCTTATATATTTTACTTAAAAAATTGTGTACATAACAAATCATATTTTTTATACTCACATGTCTATAGTAAACATTCTAGGGAAAACAACATATTTCCCCTATTAAAATTGCAAAAACAGTTACCCGTACAAGGTATGTAGTTAGATTGTATTTTATTATTCAATATTGTTATTTTCTTCATATTTGTTTAGCTGTTTATTAAATTACTTTTTATAATTTGACATTCGTCTAGTCGAGTGGTCAGTCTACATAACTAGTGGTTCTGGATTTGAATCCCTGTAGGGACATATTTTTACGATGAGTACAAATACTTATTCACGATTCATGTATGTTTTTACGTTAATTTTTTTGATTTTGATTATTTGTAATCAAATTTCTCCGTTATCCAGTATCCATACATAAGTTCTTCATGATGCTTAATTTGATAATAATAAATAGGTGAGAGTGTGAGAAATATTAAAAATAAAATGAAACTATTATAATGTAAAACAAATCAATTTAATCTTATGTTAGTCAATTAATTCGCACAAATTTCACTTTATGAGAAGTTGTATCAAAATGTTATAGTATATTGATATTAACCTCTAGAGCATTGTTACAGTACCACCACATCAAATGTTGCTGTATGATAAGTCTGGAGCAGATGTTTCTGGAGTCGTAGGACCATTGGAAGAGAGGGCAGCATTAGTTCTTGTTTGCGAAGTACGTGGTGGTAAGTTGGTTAAATGAAATAAGTTATGTTGTTAATAAATGGAATTTAGTGAAATCTACTGGGCGATGTAGTTTACAATTATTACTAGGCGAACAAATCACTCAATTTATCTGAAGTAGTCTGATTGAATACATATAAAAATCGAATACAAAATATAACGGAATATTACAATGTGACTGAGATAAGTTGTTAAATTAAATTTTCTTTCGTTTTTATAGATCAGAACGTTCCACATTATTTACAGAAATATCCATTTTATATTTTAATTCCGACAAGAAATATTCTGATTTTATTCTGCAAACGTCGTGTAAATCTCCAACTTCTATTGAATTCCATTTGCAATCTATTGTATACATCCCGGGACAAGGTTCAAAAGTTTTAAATTTTAATATGACTATTCACAAAAATTGTAATATTAAATTTAGCGCGACTTAAACTGCTGCCGTTTAGAATAAATCTTGATAAATAATTGTAAACATATATACTGGTTTGTATATTATATGCTTACAAATAGGACATTCGGTTCATTATAAAAATATTAAGTATTTTTTTAATATTAAATTTTATGAAATATGCTCAATTTTCGACCTTAATCAACATATTAAAATATAGCTTTTAGAAAGCCTCTCCGCATATACCTTCTAAAGTGGCCTTGGACATACTGAACGTAAATTAATATTGGGAGTGTATCTTCCGATTCAGGCCATTTGTTAAGTGATATAAACATATCTACACAAACCAAAATATTATTTTCATTCCCTGTCAAAATCCAAAGGTAACGAACGTCATAACAAACAATTCAGTTCAATTTTTCTATTGCTTGATTTCTTTTATGGAAACATTTGAAGAGATATTCCATCCCGATGAGTTCATTGAAAAGTCCGCAGTGTGGTCGGTTGGCTGTGAGCCAGCTCGGCCGGATTATCTTTGCCTGTATGCCCACCAATTGTGATGATGCAGCGGGGCAGACATCAGAGGAATTTAGCCTTCAGGCCTTATCAGGGCTGTATTTAATTATGTGGCTTCCACGCGTCACATGATAAAGCTACCCACAGATGGTGTCTACGCAATTTGCAGGGGTCAGGTTTATTGGGCTCTGAGAGCAAACCTTATGTTAAATTGGTTTTCAGATGAACTTATGATATATTCATCTAGAAGATATATTTATATTTTAAAGTGATTTCAATTGTGGAAGCCAGTGACATTGAGTTTTTAAATATCAAATACATATTGTAACAATGAGGGCTGAAAAGTCTTTACAAGTGCTAAGGTTTTAAAAACTTGGTATTTTAAAGCTCTAGGAACTCTTTTAGTGATACGAATAATCATCATGTCGTAGGTATGGGGTTGTATATATATTCGTAAAAAGATTTACTGTCAAGAAAGAGAACTGATTCGAAGCAAATAGTTAGGTACATTACATATCGTTCATATTTCTAGCAATAATCCATGAGATTCAAAAAGCCGTATAATTTATGCTTAGTTATCTAGAACATTATCGTATAAATACTTTCTTGAAATTGAAATAGGGTTCCAAATACATACATTTTGTCTGAACATAACAATAAGTACAATATATCAACATAGAAAATCATTATATATGAATTTCCCAGTCTTCCTTCTGTAATCTGTTATCAAATATTGTTTTATTCCTGTATTATATTTTCTATCAAATAGTAACTGAACCATTTCTTTACACAGTTCTCAGGATGATCGTCTTTGCACGAGGGATAAGTCCCCGATAGTATTTTCTACAAAAATAGATCACCAGTCACGTTCGTGATATTCTCGACAGAATGTTTTGTTTGTCTTTGTTTATTTTTTTATATCTAAGAATAGTTGGTCTGAAAGTTTCTAACGTATGATTTCAATCATAGCTTTTTATACAACATGAGGAGATTAACAGTTTATTTAAGTCGTCTCTGGCAACTTACAGAGCTGTCACTGTTCCATCTTGTTAACTTGTTTAGGATCGTATCGGGAAATTGATGGGCATGAAGTTTTAAACAAAGTATGGGTAGGACATGTTTTAATTATATTGTAAAATTAATTGCAGGTATTTAAATATGATATTCGCAATTTGAAATCAGATAAATTATAGTTATGTTATATAATTTTAAAAGATACTTATACTTATTCGTTGGACATATTTTAATGGTGTTTTTCACTACATGTTGTATCAATTTAAGCTGTACCCCACATGGGATTAATAAATTAGATATTCTGTTACTGTATAACTATTTGTATAAAAAAGATTAATCATTGATCTATCACATACAAACATTGCTTTATATTTAAAATAGAAGATTAATTCTTTGCCGCTTATATAATAGCTAAAATAACATTAAGTCTAAACCTACCAAACTTAGTTTACCCTGATAAAGTGATAACGTTTGAAAGGGGTTTATCTCTACACTTTGTACGGTCAGCAAGAAATATATTAATCCATCCAAGTTTTACAAAACTTGAGACATCAAATAAGTAATATAGTAATTAGGGTGAAAAACTTAACTACAGTTTTTTTATTTTCTGTGTCCGCTGGCTTTGTTGCTGACCATACAATGTTGAGAATGTCTTTTATGTATCAGGTCGTCCCGAGCCGGTAGTGACGTGGTTGGTTAATGGCAGCCCAGCATCACAATATATAGGCGTGAAAACGGACACTCACGTAGTAGTGAACCGCTTGGAACTCCAGCAGCTAAAGAGAGAAGACCTGAACACGACCTTCAAATGCAGAGCTGCAAATACTATACTGGTTCCACCTCAAGAGAAAACTGTCAGGCTTGAAATGAACTGTGGGTGTAATTTAAAAAAAATGATTCATTGAGAAAATTTTATTTCTAAAAAACATTTTTTTTCAGTTCTTATCTAAGCTATATAAACATAATATTATGTTAAATTTATATCTTTATAACTTTCATTTCATTTTGTACTTGCAATTATTATTATTTATAAGTAAAAAAGCAGTACATGTTTATGCGTGTGGGTGTGTCAGAATATGAACAATTTTATCGTCTCATCTTATAAACTTTTCTTTAGTTATATATAACTTAAAAGATTCCAGTGTTCGGGCTTGTCTAAAACTGTCATAAATAACTAATAAGTTTTTTTTATATTTTTCTTCAACCAGTGGCTCCTTTATCGGTGGCTCTATTGAATCGTCCGCAGCAGTTGATTGCCAATACTCCATCTACTTTACGCTGCGTGTCAGAAGGCAGCCGGCCTGCTGCACAAATATCTTGGTATATGGATAATAGAGGCTTTGATAAGGAAAAGGTAAGTGAAGCTTTAAGATTTCTTAATTTTAGTTTTGTCTCTTAAATAACTAAAAAAAGCGATTTACATCCAACTGATTAAAACATACTTATTTTTTTATAAACAATTTCATTGTAGCATTTACAGAGTTTTAGCTTACAACTATCGTGGAGCATTGCAAAGAAATTGTAAAAATATAAAATGATTGACATTATGAATTGTTAACTCAGATATCAGAGTATGCCAACGATACGTGGTCTATGAGCACTTTAGTGCTTAACCCGTTGCCGACTGACAACGGGGCCGTGGTGAAATGTGTGGCCACTAACCCGTCGCTGCCTATGAGAGCTATTGATGACCACGTACAGCTCAACGTGATATGTAAGTATCTTTATTCGGTGGATTCCCTGAATCCTCAGACTTAACCTCAACAGCATTACTGTTATTGGAGGTGGTAAAATTTAAGTGAAATTATATGGTTGATGTGCGTTAGAATCTTTTTCGGAAGCTTCGATGAAGTTTTGAATTTACTTCTTAAGTAACCTGGTTTTTGAGTTTTGTTATTTGACTTATAAATGTTCACCGTTTAGTCATTACGGTCACATTTTGTCAATATGATATTTAGTATTACTATTCTGTCTAGTAAAAGTTCCTGGCCTGCCTTATTTCTCTGCAAAGAATTTGATTGTGACTTAATAAGGTTGTCACAATAATCTGTAAGAAGGGTTTTAAAATATTTTATTTATTAAATAATAAAATACAATTTGGTACGTAGTTAAAAATAAATCTTAAAATCTGGTACAACAGTTCAATTTACTTAATGTACCTCTATTTGTTTGTGTAAAAAAATTCAATGTAATTCCAAAATTTGGTTCGCCTTTAGAAAATAAGACAACGATAAAAGGAAAACGTGTGTAGCTGTACAATGGTTCTTGATTAATGTATGTCAAGAAATCGAAGAGCGTGACGCAGAGTGGTACAAATCACGAACTTAAGTACCTTCCTAACAAGCTTGATTCTTTTTCCACTTACTTAAATTAAATGAAGGTTTATAAGCTATAAGTGTGCAATGCAACTGGTAGTTGGGACCTAAGTTATCAAGTAAAATTTAATTTTTAATGAAAATTGTATGTTTTACTATAAGTCATTGTTAATCAGTGATATTATAAGAAAATAAACATATTTTAATTTTCAAAGTCGAAGACATGTAAAAGGCGAGACCAGCAACTTTGTTTTTTTGTTATTTAACTTGATTGAACAAATATTTACGGTTACTGTAGCATAATAATTAATTCATATTAATTCAATAATGTTATCTAAAATCCTGGATATTTCAATCACGCGTCCTACTTACTATGTTACAATATAACTGTACTCTGATAAATTCATTGCGATAATTATAAACCTTTTTGGACGGAATTTTATAATAGATTTCATTTATATAATTTAATAGGTATATTTACACATGTGCACAGCAATATCAAAGTGAGTTACAATTATTCTAAATTAAATTTAAATTTTTACCGCGCACAAAAGATTTGGGGCTGTCCATCTGTTTGAAATAGTCATGTCAAAAATTATATCCTCGTCTTCTTTAAGTACCTACTGCAGTTGTGCTTAAAGATAATTGTTAGTCTCAATTTCATTTTCACTTGAATGATTTTCCCGCTCTAACAATTTGGAACTGATACTAAAAACACTTACCCGTTGTCCGCAACATTGTATCGTATCAACAGGGTATTCAGCAGCTGAATGACAATAGTCGAATAGTCTACCGTAGTGAGGCAAAACAGTCACCGATAGTGGTTGTAGTTGAAAACTATTTCGCCTAATCGTGAAGCCCGATAAGTTTGGACAATGTCGGCTGAAGTAATATCGAACTATGTAATTGTGGTTGTCGTTATTTGCAAGTTGGCCAAAGTTAAAATCTGTCTGCTTATTATTAATGCTGCGTTGCGTAGCGGCCTATTTAATTTGTAACATTTTACTTAATGATTTACTGTAGGTTTGAATAAGTAAAGTTCGACGATGTTTGCTTTCAGAAGAGGTTTTATTATTTATTTTATTATTTAATACTTTCAAAGTAGAGTCACACCTCTAGTATCACAACCATCTTTAGATAAATACCTTTTATAATGAAGCTTAGACGTCTTAAGCTAATAGTTTAGTTACACATCGAAATAACTACTTAGTTAAGCTAATACATATAGTTATGGTTAAAATAGTATTTGTCAATCGATTTCATTCCCCCTTATATATGAAGATCAGAAGTATTTACTTGCCTTGGTATGATATTTATGAAAAAAAAATAAAACGGTTTCGTGTATTTTAGATCGTTACAACTTTTTGAGTAATACTTCCGAATCACAGAAAACATGTAATTGCTGGCTCATTTTGTTTCAGTTGAAAATATTTAAAAAATCTGCATCTCACTCTCGCACACTTTACGATTTTAATGTAATGGAGCGCGATTTATTATCCGCTACAATTCCTTTTTATGATAGTTCTTTACACTCGAACAGAAAGATAGTGTGAGAGGACACTCTGTTGTTGTATTTGTTTGGTCAGTCTGACACGATAAGAAATGACTACGTTACAGGAGCCCAATTTAACGGCCGTCTTGTACACTGGTCAGTACCCTTGCATACTTAGTCAGAGATCCCGGGTTCGAATCCCGGTGGGAGTAGTTATTATTATGGTGAGTCCTTATTTTGGTTCATGAGCGATGGATGTTTATTAGGTATATACTTAATATTTATATACAAACCTATTACTATCTATAGTTCGCAGTTACCTAATATCCACAACACAAGTTTGTAATGATGGTATTTAAAGCTAAATAGTAGTGTGAGAACTATTATTGTTAATTTACAAGTCTCAACGTGTTCGAATGCGATAATGGAGTGTAGAGGAGAATATCTTTGTGTATTGGGTTGGGTCTTTGGTTCTGTTTACGACATAGTTGCTGTTGGTATTGAACATTGAAGCATTATATCTAAAGTTAAATTATGTTATCCAGATAGCCCGCTCGTGACGCTAAGCCTCGGCAGCACCCTCAATCCCCACGACATCAAGGAAGGCGATGACGTATATTTTGAATGCAATGTTAAGGCGAACCCACGAGAACATAGGATATCCTGGTACCATAATGTAAATATCAATATAAGTTTGGATAAAAATTAATTGTTAGATATATACATGATAAAGTTCAATGACTTACAGTGCAATAAAATTGACCAGAGCATTAGTGGCAATGCCAAATAAGCATAAAATGATATGTTTGTGATTTAGTTCAAAAAACAAATAACGAACTGAAATGACCGTTTGAAATTACATTCACATGAAAAAGTTTTCATCGTCGTTATCAATAGCGTAAGTACACCTCACTGCTGGGAATAGGCTTTCCTACTTGAGAAAAATACATGAGGATTGATTTTTGTTTAAATAATTTTGTTGGTTTGTTAAATTTCTTTAAGATTTAATCAAACCCACTCTTCTGATACTGGAGTTCAATAATATAATCTATCTAGTGATGGTTTTGTTTAAGAAGTGTTGCAGTTTGACATATTTGGCACGTATATAATATTTTAATTCCACTCACCTACAAAGTTAAGTGATTTTTTAATATCGCCAGTCATCATCTTTTACCACCTATATACGACCCATAGGCAGTCACAAGCCTTGCTACATGAACTGCTTCTCCCATGAGAAGTTTGGGCCATAACATAACCAAGTTGGCCCAATGCGAGTTTGTTGTGTTGTTTAAGTGGTTGCTGTGACAACCGGGTCCAATGTCTTCACGAGATCGAGATATCAAATTTTCATTGATCCATTCACTGAAATCAACGAGCTCCTATGATCGCTATATCATCTCATATCTTTTAATATAGAATCAATACTGTCTTCAAGCAATGATTTCTTCGTGGGGATCGGCAGCTTGTTTGTCATATTTAAAATTACAAAAAAATAACCACCTTAAAAAAACTTAAACGAGAATAAACACTAAGGTACAGTTATTTATTTCATTTTTGAGTGTGTGCACATTTTTCTGGGAGATCGTGAGTTTGTTACGGAATAGTACGTAAAGTCTATGTGTGCGCACACCAAAGGAGTACTTTATTCGAAATAGCGGCATTTTTAAATACTTTCTATTTCATTAACTATGAACGAGAATTTAGTAGACAGTGATAAAATTTACACATTTTAAGACTTGACATGACTCTACAGTATCAATAATCTAATCTAGGACAGGCCGGTGACGCAGAACATGTCTTCGGGGATCATTTTGAGCACAAGGTCCCTGGTCTTGCAAAGGGTGACTAGGAGAGAAGGAGGGGATTACTCTTGCAGAGCAGCCAACGCTAGAGGGGAGACCAACAGCGAGATAGTCAAGTTAAGAGTACAATGTAAGTGTAATACTTTTTTAGTATTAAATATTATAGTGTTATCTAGATCCGATGTATCCAATGGAAACATTTCAGATGTGTTATTTATTTTACTATACATGAATATTTACGGGAAAATGACGTGACTATGAACCACTGATTTCAGACCACAATCAAACCATTTCTATAATTTTACTATTGATACCACTTTAAATTTAAATTTATATAATTAATACTTATTACAGATATTAATTATAAATTTTAAGTATAAACATAGGAATCTCATTATTTTATTATAATTATGTTTTATTAAGTTAACTTAATTATAAGAAAATCTATCTCAAGTTTAAGTGCTTTAGTGGTCAGCAACCGAAATGGCAAAACATAAAACAATAATGGATTAAATTAACTGTTTTAATTATTCACTGCTATTTATAGTTATATAGTGTCCACTACCAATATTTTTCATGCACTCCTGTTCCTAATGTTTTCTTTTGCTACAAAGAGATTAGACCTAAATTATTGCTTAGCCAAATTTAAATTGATTTGAGAATGAAAGAAATGAATTTATATATCGAAGATTATCATGGATTTGTTTTGATTGTTTATCTTTCTTCTCTTGGTATAGTGTGGCCCAATTTCGATTGTGTGGCATCGAAATTGTGCCACACAATACCAAGTGGCATAACTTTTTTACTATAACTTAGTTAATTTTTTATATGTCACTAGTTAGTATATTTCATACTTTCAATTTAAATAATCCCAAAACTGCCATTTATAAATCAGTTTTTCGTTTTTTATCTAGTACTCAATACAGAATAGCGTACTTTTCTTCTGAAATAAAAAAAAAACTTAAAGTATTCCCCTTTTTGTAATGGTTCGTTAATATTGTATGCCACTATTAATTTTGAATTCAATATTGAAAATCCTTTTAATCTGGCAATAATAATTATTATATTGTATTTATCGTTTTCATAAATGTTGATACAATTAAACATGAAATGGCGAATATGCGCGTCAATCCGTCGAATATCCGTGACAAGCACAGCTACATTGATTCAGACAGTGCATAAAACATGTCAACTATAACAATTTACTGCACACTTTATTTGCATAACCTCAATGAATATCAAATACAATAACATGCAACTTCCTAAAATGTGAAAGTGGTACAGTCAGTGACAAAATCCAAAGTGTTCAGTTTGAAGACATTTAACATAGCACTCAGCATTCTGCATAGTTGTTTGAAACACTGAAATTTCAAAGTCAGTCGTTAAACTAATCCAAAAAAACTTTTAAATTTCACATATAGGAACCAGTATGCTTGGGATGGGAACATGAAACCCGCATTAGTATGATATACTTAACTGTCACAACCAAGATACTGTTGGAGCAGTGCATCAGTGGACCTATGACGGGTTGTGGCTATCAGTAGACAAGATGCAAAAATTTGAAAAAAATACATGTTTTACATGCAGTCTTTTATTAAAAATATGTAGAATATGTAAAGGTTTAGCTATTAGTCAAGCTGCAGTCATTTTGTTGTGAGAAGTCAGAGTAGACTTTTTAATCAAGTTTGAAACCACTCTTGATTTTCAACTTGTACAATAGATTGTACTCTAACATTACGTTACATCAAGGAGTATAATCATCATCTATTTTGGTATATAGGGCTTCCTTCTAAATATTTACATGTTCACGGTTTTTCTATAAACATCATTGAAATCAATGTTTGTACAGTGAATGAGTTGACTTAAATTTTATTGGTTTTGGACGTAAAATAAATAAACTATATTTTTGAAAATCCATTTGCAATTATCAGGGTATTGAAAATAGAATACAAGGTAAAGATAATTAAATGCTGTTGTTGTCGTTGATAAATCCGATATTATTTACGTGATTTATGCCAATACTATCATTGTATCAGTATGGCAATCAAGCATACACCCTCCTGATAATAATAGTAGGATGTAAAGTCCAAAAGATATATTTGTTGTTAGTATAGAAGACATATACCGGTTGATTTTGAACCCGTCGTCGAAATTCATCTTATCAGTAGGTATGAAATTTATTTCGCTTAGCTAACAAAAAAAAATTAACAACGTAATGAGATTCTAAGCAATTTAAGCCTAATAAATTAATGTAAAGCATATCTGTCAACGCATTATCGTTAATAATTAAATTATTATCATGTTTATAAGCTTGATATACCCCTAAACCACAAACCTCAGATTTGCCACTGAGTACACAAGAGGAAGTCAGTATTAGTTATACAAACATGTAAACATTACATTAGCATAACCTCCTATAAACATGGGATACAATGACGTGTGGGTACCTAAATGTCGCCAGGAGATTTACAAGCGTTATAAATAGCGGAGTGTTTGCGAATGTATTCAAATGATCGCGGTTCGGATCGACGTGCCTACTTCCTTCCTACCGTCCGCATAGTAATTGCTACTGAAGGCAGTACTGGCAGTAAATCATCAAAATTATTGCCTAATATTACTGCGATTCCCGGAGCACCGACGCAATCTGTTATTTTGTGGCTTCACTTTAATTCATAGCTGTAATAGTTTCGTAGCGGTGTAATAGTTAGACCTTCTTCTATGTCGTAAATGTCGTAAATTAAAATTAATTTTGACAACTGTATTGAAACTGTGGGAGTTGATAAATTATTTGAGTAACAATGTTTACTTATTTCTTGTAATTTTTGTGTTAGTGTGAATAATAAATTTAAAGAAATTAAATAACTACGTTATAGATTATAGCATAGTATTTAGAAATGCGTAGAAAAATAATGAGTTCATTAGCGTAATAATTTCAGTATAAACTGAAATTATTACGCTAATGAACTCATTATTTTTTTCCGGTTTATAGAAACAAACCAACACTTGCCATAGTTGGTCCTTGCATGAGACAATCAATATTTAGTATCTGGACTTCCTCCACGCTTCAGAAGGCATGTTAAGCCGTTGGTACCGTTTATTAGTCCAACTACTTTCATTACTGAACCTGCATTTAGTCAGCCTGTTGGTGTTAGGACCAAACTGCAAAGTCGATACAAATCAGTTTTATACCATGCAGAAAGGCCTGTGCCCAGCTTCGGCCTGTTTATACGCTATTGATGAAGGAATATTAACACCATATTCTGTTGAACATCACTATTTTGACACATTTCAAAAGTCCGTGCGGACTTCGGTCCTGTTGTACATCATAATATTACATACACATATTTTTTATGGATGTAATGCCTTTTAAACTTTTGGTTGTTGATGTTAACATGATAACTGACCGGAGTCGGTAGTTGTTTAAAATTTATGTTACTTTTCATTTTATGGTGCTCGTGTTTATCGCGTGTGGTCTAACAAAGGAGCACCCCGCTATTAAACTTCGTTCGGCTACCATGAAGTTTGGCTCTGCATTAACTTTCGAACTGAAAACCGTATAAATTGTATCTGTTTCTAAAATTATCGTTGTAAATATGCGGTAAATATTCACAATAGTGTCTGTGTTTTAGTTAAGTATTTGTTTATTTCAACATGTTATTAGATAACAAGTGAACTGTCCTATAATTACGATTTCATTATACAATTTTAATAATTTAAGCTTTAAACGCGAATTGAATTTTATATAATATATTGTAGTGATAAGTTTAATTTGATAGATAACTAAAAATACAAAAGCGTATGAAGTAATTTAAAAAAGAAAATGAAAATAAAGTATGAAAGAAACATAAGAAGTGAAAGCTAGTAGGCATTTAATTAATCTTTTTTAAATGTCATTCATAAGAGAGTTTTCTATAATGATCATTATATTGTATAATAATGTATAGAAAACAGTATTTAAGTAAAACAAAAATATTCTTTTGATTACCATTAAGATGCACCTGTCTGCGGAGAATCTTCAACTCAAGTAGTCGGCGCTGCTTTGGACGAAGCCTTGCGTGTACGCTGCACAGTGCATGCAGATCCTGCTGATGTGACATTTCTCTGGCAGTTCAATAACAGTGGAGAAAGTTTCAATGTGTCTCCAGCAAGATATGGTACGTAGCGCGTTTAAAATTGTAGTTAATAAAGAATACATAAATTAGAAGCAAATTGTTTTTCATCTTCGTTGAGTGATTCAGATACGAATGTTAAGAAGGAATATTTTCAAATTATACTAATAAATAAAAAATAATTAATTATATTAATATACTTTTCCAATAGCTACTGTCAATGGCAGCATAAGTGAACTCCGGTACACACCTGCCAGCGAAAGAGATTACGGCGCTTTGTCTTGTAGAGGCACAAACGCTGTGGGTCGACAGGAGCAGGCTTGCGTTTTCCAAATTGTACCTGCTGGTAAGCATACTTATAGATGATATGAAACTAATACCTGAACAGGCGATAGATTGTTTAGTGATCTTTCTTTATATCGGTGAATGATCGTCATTAGTGCCTTGGTACACTATGAATTACTCTTAATTCCTTATTTAAGACACTTGCAGTAAATCCAAAACATTATTTTCTTTTATAACATATTAGACCATACTTCTACTCATGAAAGATTCTACATTCTTTATACTCATAATAAATAACCTTTGTTACTTTGAAATAATTTGGTAACATATCTTTTGTAAACTCCCATCAGCTCGGCCATCGCCTCCCAGGAACTGTTCAATATCAGCTGGTAATATTTCGAATTGGATAGAAGATTTTGGACATGAAGATATTGGCAGTTCAATAATGGTGCGATGCGTAGCAGGATATGACGGTGGTCTACCACAATTGGTGGTCCTGGAAGCTTTAGATTCAGATAGTGGAATCGTTAAGTTCAATGTAACGGCTAATGAAACTGGTAAGCATTTTTTTTTTTCGAATGAAATATATTATTTGAATAGCTTCTAACGAAAAAACAATTACAGATGGGGTAGCACTATTTCTTGTGCCAGCAGGAGTGCTCTGGTCGAGTGGCAATTCTCTTCGCCTCACAGTACATTCAAGGAATGATAAAGGTGTTTCCGAGAGGATCATGGTTCATGCTCTTGCTTATCAGGATCCTGAGCGGAGAACAGGTTAGATCTATAGTTGAATTTTACTATACGTCTTGTAAATAGTAAAATAGAAGAATTTCAGTTTTTATTGCTCTTTTTTTAGATTAAGATTAATATATTGAGTATGCTTAAATTTATACCATAAAAACAAAACAATATTTGTAGATAAAATTTTTATAAAATTGTTTAAAAAAATATTTTTTTTTCTTTGTTAAGGAAACAACATCATTTAGTATCAAATAAATCAACAAAATAAATGTTAACGCATTAGTATTATAGTTTCCATTAAATGTTAACACAGATATAAGTTTCTGTTGAGTGACAACATACCGTAACAGTCAAGCAGAGTAGACCACAACAAAATGAGAAACTATTTCTATCGATTGATAATCTTAACGATTTTGGTATAAAGTGCAAAGTCATTTGACAAACCTTACTAGCCCGTGGCAACCCGACAGTCTGCTGTCTAAATAATGAACAACTAAAATAAAATTAATTATACAGAACAACAACAGTAAATTACTATACCATTACATACTAAAAAACGAACTATCATTTATCGGCACATAAAAGATTTCTAAAATGCCTTAAGTTTTCGTGAAATTTTTCACTCAGAAAGTACTATTAAAATATTCACAGCCCTCATTATAATATTATTGAGCGTTATCAAGTCATATATTTTATGAAACTGAAACATCTGTTATAATTCGAAGTTCCGATTTACAAATCAGTGAATCGGAACTTCGAATTTTAATCAATTATCTCAAGTATAAAACTAAATAAAATATTCAGTACAATTTAACAACAAACAAAATGAAAATAGGCGAAATTCAGTTAACATAACTGGAGTACGCTAACGAAAGCTAAAATTAAGTCAGAATCATTTGTTTTACGGCCGTAGAATTATTTAAAGTTTCGTCTAGACAACAAGTGCAACAGATGTTGACAAACAGATAAGACTGATCGAGTGCAAAATGTTGCTGAGGTCGATTTGACACAGTGAATGACAATACCAAATTGTCATTAGTATGATTTTGTCATGGATAATTTATGAGATATTGGGATTACTAATAAGATTTAACTTTCTAAAAGAGTGATATGATACTATACATAAAAATAAATACAAACAGTGAATAAATGAGAAATAAAATTTTAAAAATTTACAAATTTAGTTGAGTGCGAAGTTTACATGGGTTGAAGTTTTTTAAAATATACCCGAATTTTGTTTATAATAATCTATGATATATTATTATTAAATCGTAAACTTATAAAACATATTTGAAGTAAAAAAAATAATCATTACTATAAGTTATACTACTTTGGTACAGATGGGAGTATTCACCTTATGGTTGGTATGTCCAAAGCAGCCTTTTGGGCTATCATCCTCACAATCATATTGTGCGCCAGTGCAGCTGGTTCCACTGGTTATTTACTTCGAAAGAAAAGGTAATTGATTGAAAAACGATATTTTTGATATAAAATTTAGTACTTTTAAAAACAGTATTAAAAAGAATTTTCACGTGTTAATCTGACAAATTTGAATATTGATATTCTTATTGCATATCATAACCATTAATATAGATGAATTTTTAGACAGAAATAATTATTTAAAACTCGCTTCAGGAACAAACCACCTATTAAACAACAAACACCGGAATTGCAACTCAACGCAGCCGACGGACAGTATGTTGTTGCTTACACATTGAAGCCTCCGAAACAAACGCAACCTGATATCCTTAATCCTCCCCCGGGTAAGTTTTTGGTTATTTTGTGTTAATTAAATATGTGAAATTTTTGCCTGATAATGTATATAGATTGTATTTAAACAAGTGAAAAAGTGAAACATCAACAACGCTGTTTAATGTATCAGCGGTATATAAAGAGTAACAAATCCGTTGGAAAATATATTTTATGGATATACTCAAAAATGTTGTTTTTGTTTATTTAATATTATTATTAACTTATTTGCGTATGTATATACTTAAATCATCAAGTTTCAACAAAAATATTTTTTTATGACTCTGAATGATTTGTTAAACTTTAGTTTTAGCTTAGAATAATAACTATGTATGGATATTAACTATAGTAATATACAAAATCAGTAATTAAAGTAATCTATACAATTTAATATAGACTTTGATATAAGTAGCTGAGACCACGTATTCAGAAGCTGCTCATATTTCAAACTGCTCGGTTTGGTTCGTGGTTCTTAAGCCCACCGTTTACCACCGTTTATCTTACCTAAGTCTGCCGCCATAATAATAATGTTAACAGCATTATTGTATTCTATCAGTTGGGTTACCCTCAGATAGGCAGTTCCACTGCGGTTGATGAATCCGGGTATAGTTCGCCTTATCTTTCCTTACATTCACGTGAGATGAAGGCCAAGAACTAGCCCGTTAAGAATACAAACAAATAATTACAAACAATAAACATTATTAACAAGTATTTTCTAGTCACTTTTAAGGGTCATAATGACTTCTTAAAATATTTAATAGACCTTAGAATAGGCTTGTGACATATTTTTTTTTAATTTTTAAACTGCAAGTGTAGAATATTTTTATAGACATAAAATGTAAATTCCAGACGGAGCTTCTCCTGTGAAGAGCTTGGAGACTGTCAAAAATGGGACACTCCGCGACGAGTGGTGTGAGAGCGACCACGAGTCGGCGCGACATTCGTACGACGAAAGAACAGTGAGTGAATATCTTTATAAGATTTAGTTCTTCGGTTTATTCGTCTCTATTTTATGGGAGTTAAGTGGATAAAGTAGCTGGTGTTAGAAAATTAAATCTATGCGTAAAGTTAATCAAAGAAAATACTTTATTGTTATTTAGACTTTATTCTATAATACTATATTATAATTCGGATAGATATGATAAAAAACGAATCTTCATTTATATACAACAATTAAATTAATTGCACTAATGATCATAAAGGGGAAATGCTGGTGATTAAAAATACTACAAGCGATTACTCAAAAGCTTCTTGACTTTTCAATTCTTACAATTTGGACACGCTTAAACTTTAATTGTCTCGGATTACTCGGGAGCATATCGCGGCTCAATAAATTAAAATTAAATAAATTGACATTACTTCAAACACTGTCCATAACATAAACTAAGAAAACCATTCGAATTAAACTTAATGTAGAATCAAAATAAGAATACACTTTATAATTAAACTAAATTAAAACAATAATAATTAAACTTTAATAAAAAAATACTACTATTTTATTAATATTGCCACCGTTTTAACATTTTAAGAATTGTTTGTATCATTAAATTTTCCTTAATAAGTTTCCTTAATTTTAAGGGAAAAAAACATCAGGAAAATAACGGCCAAATACTCATTACAGTATTTGGCTGTTGTTGTTATTTTTTGTTATTTCTGATTTTAAAATGATTTATATTTTACTTACAATTTTAAGTGCAAATTCATAAATCATCATCATCATCATATTAATCTGTTTACATATAATTTTCTGCAAGTTCCTGTTTAACAGATTATCGGTGATAATTGGGAGCGAATTAAGTTAATAATACATTAATCGCATTTACGCGAGCACTGTAGTGCTTCGCGATAGTCGAAAATATTTTAATAGTGATGAAAAAAAAACCAATTTTTTCCGACATCACGGTCGAATAAAAATTTCCGTTCTATGAATAAAAATATACAGAAGTTTCATATAAAACCTAGATATCCATTTCACGCGGTTGAATAATATATCTTTCTAAATATTCCAAACTGGTAAGGTGAACGCACTAACTTCGTTGTAGTTACTGGGATAGTGTAATGATAAAAGCGAGTAACTATAGAAACGTGTAATTATAACAAGTATTGCTTTATTTTCCGACATCGCAAAGCCGTTGGTTTGGTAGTTACCTCAGTCGAAGTTCATACAGTCGACTGCGTATCGAACTTAACTTTTTTAGTTTCAACCGTCCTTAAAGTAATAACAATAGGACCTGAAAGCCACCAGTTCAGAAGAAGTAGGGTTCCAAAGAAAACCAGAGAATCATTTGTACTTCTACATGTATTTCTCGTATTGTATATCTTTAAATCTAACACTTTACAAATCAATAATCGTTACTTACACGGTATAGTCCTTTTCTTTATCCAAATACAGAATCACAAGACAATTGGCACCAAAGAACACTTTACGTCCGCTCGTTCCAACGCTCCGAATTCGAATGCCGGCCGCTGTTCCGATACACCGCGGTGAACTCGTGAATCGCGAGTAACGAATTAATCGAATGGTAATAATCGATTGGAACAATTAGTAACTGAACAAATTAAATTATTGATATAACCCGAGTTATATCGATAATTTAATTATGTAATTAGGAATTTTAATAATAAAGCTAACAGCTCGGCCATCCTGTTCGAAGCGCGTCCTCGCGCGGATAAGTTAGGTAAGGATAATGATTACCGACATTAAAACATATCTCAACAGTAACAAAACTAAACAAAAATAAATAATAAAAAAAAAATAAACATCATGAATAATTGTAATGTAAGATTTTATAAATCAATTGTTTTTTTTTTATAATATGCTAATAGTATGTGATGTAATCAGTAAACAATGCAAACTGAAATAATTGTAAATTATAAACAATATCATTAAGACAATAAATCAATTAATTTTTTTTTTATAACAATGATATAATATCTTATTTTATACGATATTTTTACTTAACTAATTCATTTTCGCTATCACTATTTTCGTAACTACTCTCCCCACTTATCTCTAAATCTCTACAGAATGTTAACCAAGGTTGCATTTTGTCAATTGCTACTATAGTTTCATAGCGGCGACCTTGTTTGCGTGTCATTGGTGTGTCTTCGATTAAATATCTGTCGTTTGGTAGCACTTTTATTACGCGATATGGCCCTTGAAATTTAACTACTAGTTTTTGAGATTTACCATCGTGAGGCATCTGTCTTTCTACGCGCACTAAATCTCCTATAGAATATTTTTTTCCTGGTTTCCTATGCCTATTATATCTTGTACAGTCTTTTACCTGTTGTACCTTAATATTTTCACTTGCCATATCCCTAATGTTGCCTAATTCATTTGAATCAACTATTTTCATTGTGTCAGAAATGACTTGACTTAAAATTCCTTCAGTCTTACTAGTAATGTTAAAACCGAATAATAGTTCTGATGGCGTTTTCTGGGTTGTCTTATGAAGTGTAGTATTAATCCCTACCTGAATGTCCCAGATGTAATCGTCCCAAGATTTTTCATTCTGGTTATGAGTACAAGTAGAAAGAGCATCTAAAATGGTTCTATTGAAGCGTTCGACTTGCCCATTTGCTCTGGGCGTCGCAACGGCATTAGTAATATGCTTAATTCCACATAAGGTTACGAATTCTTTAAACTCTTTACTTGTGAAACTAGTTCCTTTGTCAGTTATGAGACGCGTAGGTACTCCGAAATAGCTCATATGTTCTCTAAAAACTCGAATACTCGTTAAAGATTTAGTATTTTTGACAGCTGTTATATTAATATATTTGGTGAAGCTATCGATAATAACTAAAAGATAGCAGTTACCTTTTTTGCTTTTGACAAAGGGCCCTAAGTGATCGGCATGTATAGTGTGAAAGGGAATACTGACTTTATCAATAGGGTGTAGTTCTCCTTCTCGCTTACCACCCGGAGTTTTATGATGGGCACAATTAAGACAGGATTGTACATATTTTTTTACGAACCGGCGCATTTTTGGGAACCAGTAATGGAGTTGAATTCTTTGTAACGTTTTATCAAAACCATAATGACCGATGTCATCATGGTTTCTTTTTAGTATTTGCCAGCGCACTCCTTTCGGAACTAACCACTTAATATCATCTCCTACTATACGATAAACACGACCATTTTTTAACCTATAGTTTTTATGCACATCTACAACCTTTTCAGTTGCTTTTTCGCTAAGAATTTCCTTAATCCTAATCACCTCTTCATCTGCATCTTGTACTGTTGCTATCCAGTCCTGATCAGAAGTTTCTATAGTTAAGATATCCAAAACATGAGTTTCCAATGCAGGAGCACCAACGGGACTACGACTCAACGCGTCAACATGCGCCATTCGAGATCCCGGACGGTACTCTATTGAAAAGTCATATTCTTGTAATTGAACCCACCAACGCGCTACTCGTGGAATTAAATCTCGCTTAACCAATGTAGACCGAAGAGCACTACAGTCCGTATATATTGTGAAGGATATCCCTAGAAGGTATACCCTGAACCTACTCAAAGAGGCCACCACTGCTAAAGTCTCAAGCTCGTACGAGTGCAGTTTTCGTTCGTCGCTCGAAGTCTTACGACTAAAGTACGATACTGGATGAAATGTGCCCGTAGAATCACATTGTAAGAGAATACCAGCTAGTCCATCTTTACACGCGTCAGTGTGAAGTTGGGTTGCTGCTTTAGGATCATAGAGGGCTAATATTGGACGCTCTGTAAGTAATGATTTTACTAAATGAAAAGCTTGGACTTGATCAACCCCCCACTTCCAGGTACTATCTTTCTTTAGAAGATCTGTCAATGGAGATGTTAAAATAGCGTAATTTTTAATAAACCGCCTAAAGAAACCTGACAGACCTAAAAATTGCCTGAGTTCGTGTTGGTTATTAGGGGTTGGGAATTTTGAAACAGCCTCTGTCTTCCTATTACCCGGTCTAATGCCAGACGCATTTACTTCGAACCCTAAGAAGTCGATAGTGTCCATAAAGAAATTGCATTTACTAAGTCTTAGCGTTAAACCACCACGTTTTAATAGTTGTAATACTTCCTCCAGTCTTATTAAACCTTCTTCCAAATTTTTACACGGGATTAGAATGTCATCCATATACACGATGGCATACTTTATTTTAGCGTCATGGAGGATCTTATTAATCGTTCGCTGGAAAACTGAGGGCGCATTGACTAAACCAAACGGCATGCGGTTGTATTCAAACTGCCCATCGGGTGTGACGAAAGCAGTTTTGTGCCGTGACTCCTCCTTAATGGGAATTTGATAATAACCTGATGCTAAGTCAAGTGATGTAAATAATTTATTTCCTGCTAATTGATCAAGTTGATCCTCTACACGAGGGAGTGGGTAATGGTCCTTTTTAGTTTTTCTATTGAGGGCCCGGTAGTCAACGCATAAGCGTTTTTCTCCGGTCTTCTTTTGGACTAGGACTATTGGACTAGCATACGGTGAAGAAGATTCTCTAATTATACCACTATTTAACATCTCTTGAACCATATCATTAACGAGTGACCTTTCTGCATGTGATAATCGATAGGGTCGATAGACAACAGGCTCATTATCCTCTAGTGTTATAACCATCTCCGATACATTAGTGAACCCTAGATCTTTTAGACCTCTTGAGAAGGAGTCCTGGTGTTTGTTAAGTAAGCTTCGTAATTGTAAACGTTCGTTATCGTTAAGTTGTTCACCACATATTATTAATTCATCGGAAATCAGATCATCGAATGCAACTGTACAACAACTAAGAACAGGTAATGAATGCATTTGTATCTTATTAATTGATCTGGTCACTAAAGAGCCTTCGGAAATGGTTATATCAGATGAAGATACATTATATGCAAGCAATGATCCAGACCCATTTTTGATCTGGTATTCGCCTGCGAGGAGGTAATATTGCTTATTTGTTTCTCCTCTAAGTGACCCATGAACGTAAACACATCCATCGATCACTGGATCAGATCTTACAGATACTACACCCAAAGAGTTTTTGTTGATTACATTAGTAGTACTAGATATTAGAGGTATCTTGATATTGTCTACTTTTTCAAAAATAACTTTAGTGGGAGTTTTAGTGATGACAAGATCAGGCATTTCAGTGAAGGAATGCCCTAAGAGAGCAGGATGACTTAATATGCAATCGTCTACCACGTAAATATCGATAATTTTCTTAATTCCCTGAACTTCAACCTCAGAATTAACTACACCGATAGGAGTTACTAAGTTTGAGCCGATTCCCCGAAGAATAGGTAAGTCTTTACTAATAACAATGTTGAGTCCAAGCTCTTTGGCTTTGCTAACTTTGATTAGTGAACATTGACTACCTAGGTCAATATGACAACACACGACTATACCGTTAATTTTAATATCGAAAACATATTTATCGTTAGGAGTTTCAAATATACCTAATTTAGACACCTGCTTTTCCACCCTATCATTTGTTTGAGTCGCATTTTTGCTTGTATCAGGACCGGTTTTGTTTCTATAGCAGCTACTAGCTTGATGTCCTACCCTTTCACATATAGAACATTTTATGATAGGCTTATCGCACTTGAAGCTAGGGTGACCGATTTCATTACAATTAAAACATCGAATATTCGTATTAATTACTCCTGGCTTTAAATTTTGGGGCCGGTTTTGTCCTAGGAAAGTAGTCTTACGACCTAACCTATTCCTAATATTTATTTCTTGATTGTCCCTATTCTGTCCAACTTTAACTGTCCTAAAATATTTTAAAATCTGCTCAGGTTCACTAAACTGAGCTGCTTGGGCTCCTACCTTAACAGCACGATCATCTACTCCGTATAAAATACAATCAACCGCTTGTTTTCCGTAAATTCTGCATCTATTTAAGAGATTTACTTTCGCGTAATAATAATGCTCCAATGGTTCACCATATTTGACACGTTTAGCAAGCATTTCTGTCAGAAGCTCAGCATAGTCCTCACGACAAGGAAACGACTCAATCAATTTTTTTTTCCATTCATTCCATGTATGCAAAAATGTAGGTAAACCTTGGTACCACGTTTTTGCAACCCCTACTAACTTTGGGAGAGAATAGTGTATGATTTCCTTCTCTTCCCACCCGTATATTTCGGCACACTCCTCTACTTTATTAATCCACGTTAATATAGTTTGTTCTTTACTCAAAGGATCGAATTCTGGTATTACATTAGAATTAAATGACAATTTAGGTCTATCTGAGCTCCTGACATTTTGTAAAATTGATAAAAATTTATCTAACATAGCATTAGTAGTTGAATCTCGTACTTTACCACTGCCCTCTGGACATCGCCAAGACTCGCCGCTATCAGAGGTGCGGCCGTAGGATTTCTCCCGTACTGGTCGTCTTCCCGTATCCCGTGTCTGCTGTCGCTGTTTCCTCTTCCTCCTGTATGTAATTCTTCGTCCCGTACTTTCTATTGAACTCTCCGAATCCGATGTTCCGTCACGCCTCCTCTTTCTCCTACGACAGTCCATAATTTCCTCTTCACCCCTTTTCCTTAAACCAGCCTTGTTCCTTCCTGCCACACTTGTAGGGAGTATGGCACTTCCACCATCAACTTCCGACCTAGGCGTTAATCTGCTACCTCTCCTGGAAGTCCGTCCGCCCTCAAACCTAGGCGTCTCCTCGCCCTCTAACCTGGGCGTCTCCCTGCCCTCTAACCTGGGCATATATCTGCCCTCTAACCTGGGCATATTTCTGCCCTCTAACCTGAGCATGTCGCTGCCCTCTAACCCGGGCATTCCATCACTGTCCCCCACGGACAACAGTCCCTCTCTTTGATAACAAGGTCCTTTCTCCATCTCGATGTAACTGAAACTAATATAAGTATTAATAGACCCCATAAAGATCAAAAAGCTTGCTGGTTATCAAGGACAACAAATAAAACGAAATGTCCTTAAAGCGTCACTGTCCTTAAAGTTCTCAATGGTGTAGTTGAAATAGTCCGGATGTGACTATAAAGTAGCACGAATGATTCTCATCAGCTTCCCTAAAGTATCCTGAATGTGTCCCGACCATGTTCCAAAAATATCCCGAAAATGCCCGAGTCCCGAAAGGTTTACAAGAGTGTCCAGAAAATGTCACAAAAATACCCCAGAAGTATCTCCAAAACGTCCCAAAAGTGTCTTGAATGTCCGAAAAGAGTCCCGAAATGTTTCCGAGAGTGTACCGAAAATATCGCAAGTGTCTCGAAAGTCTCCCAAAAGTATCCCGAAATCGTCCCGAAAATGTCACAAAAGTTTCCCGAAAGAACACCGAAAGTGACCCGAAAATATCTCAATAGCGTCCCGAAAGATCCCGAAAGAGTCCCAAAAATATCCCAAAAGTTTCATGAATATGTCTCAAAAGAGTCCCGAGAGTATCCCCAAGACGTCCAGAAAGTGTCCTGTAAGTTTCCTAGAAATAACACAAGTGTCCCGAATAACATGCTTAAATAATTTTCCTACCCATGTTCCTAGCCTATTATTTGGGTTATTCATTCTATTTATTCTTAGTGATATATATTTTACTTATAAAGAAAGAAATGTTTAGCAGAAAATACAGAAAGATGATTTTAATCTATATGATACTAACCCAAATTATTCAATTAAGAGAAAATGCTATTTTAATAAGACTGTCTGTAGAATTAATTTATTGAATAAAGTTTTTAAGTTATTCCTCAGTTAGTCAAAAATAATCATTAGTAGATATTTGTAAAAAAAGTACAAAACACATAAGTCAATATAAATGAGGTGATCCTAAAAGGAAAGAGAGAAAAAGAAAAGAAAAAAAAAGGTTATACTTTATTACCAAAAAGAGAGAAGAAAAAAAATTTAATGAAGCGTTATAGTTTGCTAATTTTTCTTCATAGATTTTTTTTTTTTACGTGAAGGTAGAATTAAAAAAATTACGGTAACTACAATTAACCTCTTGTGGACGTGAAAGAAAAAGAAAATAAATTCTTTTACGATCCCACTTCTGAACTGAAAGCCACCAGTTCAGAAGAAGTAGGGTTCCAAAGAAAACCAGAGTCATTTGTACTTCTACATGTATTTCTCGTATTGTATATCTTTAAATCTAACACTTTACAAATCAATAATCGTTACTTACACGGTATAGTCCTTTTCTTTATCCAAATACAGAATCACAAGACAATTGGCACCAAAGAACACTTTACGTCCGCTCGTTCCAACGCTCCGAATTCGAATGCCGGCCGCTGTTCCGATACACCGCGGTGAACTCGTGAATCGCGAGTAACGAATTAATCGAATGGTAATAATCGATTGGAACAATTAGTAACTGAACAAATTAAATTATTGATATAACCCGAGTTATATCGATAATTTAATTATGTAATTAGGAATTTTAATAATAAAGCTAACAGACCGGTATTAGGTATTGAACGACTGCAGCTCTGTGGACTTTGCTTGCAAGTTTAATTATACAGTTTTATAATTTACCACAAGTAAGGTTTTTTATTGACAATTATAAATATAATTCTATTTACAATGCTTTATGTTGCCTATAATTTTTTTTATACCACTAAATTGGCCATCAAGCATACGTCTACCAAATGGAACGCGGTTACCGTAGCCGATGAACGCTTTCAACACCACATAACTCTGGCGCTGCCGACCCTGTAATAAAAATTTTTGACGCCATTTTTGAAGAATCCCTTACTGTCCTCGTTAAGGAAAATCTACGCAGGAAGTTCATTCCACAGCTTGAGCGTACGTTAATAATTGTTTTCTGAAAAACTTTTCATTACAGATACTTTCCCCAAGGACGTCAGTAGCCAATAAAGTTATTACTTCTGGCAACATGACGTTGTCGAGAAGGGAACATCTCATAGCTGAGGAGATACCTGGACCAGAAAGTTGTGTATAGAGTCTTAGAGAATTTAGAGATTAAAATTTGTAATTTTTTGTAAATATAACTTGTATTAATTTGTAATGACTGTGAAATTGTGATAAAACATTGTAAATAAAAATAAAAACGAAAATTAAAACGTTAATTGAATTATAGTTGTTATTTTTTATCTCTTGGAGTTGAATGCTAGATAACTTTAAAAGCTACATCTAAAAGTACAGGCATCTAACATCGCCGCTTCGCTACAATGTCATCATAATACCTTATAACTATGCAATTAATGAAGGCAATAAGAACTGAAATAACGGTTATGAGATTTATCGTGGAAGTAACGTATAACAACAGGACTGGTAGTAGAAAATCTATAATTAAAAAGTAAAATGAATAACAACGAAAAAGTTATTAAATGCTAACTGTTCTTAAGTCTGTTGGAATATGGCTGCAACCGCCACATCTTCTGCAGAGCAGGTGTTATCGTCGCCCAACGGTTTTATGTCGGACCTTGTAAATATACTGATGTGACTTGAAACTTTGTAAGCGAGATTCAGGCTTCGCATTACGTATTGTGTCATTTTAATGTCGTCTCTCTCTCATTGTAGATATTTTCGTTATCAACCATTTTTCGGCTACTCTATACCAAAATATCTATGTACCGCTATGAATTAGCCGCTACAAATCTATACAATCAATAATCAAAGATAAACTATTTTATAACATTAGATCAAATTACACATTTAGATTTAAAAATAATCAATTAGATGATGCTATTATCTCTAATGTGCTATATCCCTTTATAATTGACGTATTAGTTTATTTAATAAAATGTGTAACATCCCTTAGATTAGCCCCAGTTATGATAAAGGTATATGCGGGCGATATCTGTTGCAGATAATACACTGTAATTATGGTGTATCTATTGCATGATATTTGGAATTCCATGATGTCAGGTTAAATTATTGTTTAACATGCCTCGCCTTTGCCGTAACACTGCCGTTGATAAATAGTTACCATTTACTCATAACTATATACTTACTATCAATAGCTTGTTGATATAAAATATATGTTCCAGTTACACTGCGATTGAGTACCCGGCCTTATGCTTCTACAAAACGTTATACTAATATCATAAGTAATGTAATTAATCAGAGAAACAAAGCGCTTCCTCCGGTCAACATTCCACCAGTCATCATATCAAATTATGATAATGGAACTGGGCATCGAAGTGAAATGTTTTTCATTAGTTATAATATTATCCCTCATTCATACCGTATTGAATAAGAGAGAATGAAAGTGAACTTCAACTCTATATTTCCTATCAAAGTAGAATATCTATAAAAAGTAGTTGAAAATAAATCTTCTTAAGGTCTTTGAGTGCTTTAATTAATATTCCTAATTCCAAAAATAATAAAATTTATATGAACACACTGATGTAGTATTCTTGTACTTATTGATCGATGAAAGAACGCTATTTTTACAGAGAATGAGATGGCGAATACTTAATTCAGTAAGTTAATATGTTTTGGTGTTGGTAGTGAACACACAATAAATATACGTATTTGATCTGTTGAAAAGTTATTAAGTACTTCACAAATGGTTAATATTAAATATATTTAATTTCAAATAAATTTTATTAACACGTTACTACTAATGAAAATGAAAAAGAAGCTTGTTGGCGCTATCATTCGAAGTCTGGTCTCGATAGCGAAAACATCAACTTTCGCAATGGTTGATCCTTTGATGGGTCAAACAAACTTGGTACCTCAGGCTCCCCGTGGAAGTTACCTTAAGTCGTTGGTCCCGGTTGCTACGGCAACCGTTTTCACTCACCAACCTGAATCGGGCCAGTGTGGTAGTGCTATGCCCCAAAGCTTCCATGTAGGAAGGTCCTGCAGTAGGACGCATATAGGTTGTAAACTAATAATAATAAAACTAATTCCTTTTAACCGCAACTATCAATAGTTAGTACCTAATTTTCGAACACGTAAAGCGTTGGTTCGACTTACGAGTTTTGGATAGATGTATTGAAAGAACGGTAAGTTTTTTATTACTAAGAGATTTGTTGAGCGACTTAACTAACTAGTTATGTCTCTCAACGAATGTCTTAATTAATTGCTGGACATTCAGAGGCATTCCTTTTGTAGTAAAATAGTAATGTTAATATACTCATTCAATTGAATACTAGCTAAAATAAATTGTAAATGCATTAGAATAAATACGTTATTAATACTATAAAGTTTACCGTTATGGAAAATAACGGTAATATTGTATTTAATATTTATGTGTAATAACTTTTATCATGTATGTATTCGTTATACGTCGCCAACTTCCCTCAAGTACTTTATCTTTATCCTGTCCATCCTAAGGTTACCTGGAAGAGCTCGCTTTTAGCGATAAGGTCGCCCTTTGTACAGAATTAGTTAAATGTTTTTTTTTGTATTTTTTCTCTTGAATTGGCTGATGTAAAAGATACATTCTATTCCATACCATTGTGTAATAGGGTAATTAATAAACATTACAATTTTCATCGCAAAGTAATTAGCTTTTAAAAGTACTATAATATGATTTAAACTCAAATTTACTTTCAGATCTTAAAATTAAATATAGCTACTTATTTTATATACATTTAAAATCACTGCATATACTCGACAATAGTTGACATCGCCTGGTTGTAGTTTACTAGTACTACTAGTCAGAGTATTCCATATGCGAAGCTGACGCTGCAAGGGTCATACCATTTATCCACTTGGAGGTGCCTTTTTATGCCTCTTATTAAGGATATAGAATATACAGAATTGTTACGAAGATTAGCAATTCTTCGCCCATTACACATCTGTAGCTATTTTGGTGAGCTTAGCATGATTTTCATAAATTAATATTATTATAACAAAACAGTTGACCGTAGAAAGTAAATTTTATAAAAACGAACAATATATAACAATTAGCACAAAAAATATGGTAAATTAAAAGTTCCAAACAGTATTTAAGTACTATTGGTATCTCAGCCCTCTGCCTAAGCGTTAACTGATAGTGTTTACGGCAAATGCAACCTAATTGGTAGTACGTGAAATATGCAGTCAGCCTCTAAGAGAATCCCGTAAGCTAAACAACGAATATCTAGAGTAATCCTGCTTCCAGTTGGTTAACCAATTAGGGAACATTCGCAAACTTTATACTGGGTATTCCCGTAGAATACGGCAATGTCACACCTATTCTGCTTATGTGAAAAAATACAAATGTAAGATGAAAAAAAGGAAATATAAGGAGATAAACACAGTCGAAATGAACGAGCATTCAGGTGCGTTTTTGTAAAAATTTTGGCTTTGCTGTAAGATGTGGTAACCCAGACATGTGTATTTCCCAGTTTATGTTTATTAGAAATCCTGCAAAACATTACCTGCCATTAATTTGGTTGTAAACTCGCTCTTAAGCACAAGATACTAAATTCAGATTACTAAGTTGAGTAGAAATTGCTTTACGACATTTACTGTTCTATATTTTTATATAATAACATTTGGAAAGACACGTAATTGACCACTCGTATAAAGCAATCAAGGTATATTGTCCTGTTTGTCCCTTTATTACCTCGTAAAACTACAATACGTTATCAAATTCGACATGCGTGTCCCGTCTCAGCCGCGCCATTATTCCCATTATTTCCAAGAGCGCTTCTGTGCAGTCCAAATTCCTAAAATCTACTTAAACATATCCTTAAATATCTCCGGGCATTTTAAGAAAGCCGAATTAAATTAACTCTTCTAATGAGCTGTATATTTCATTGAAGCTACGTTCGTCAGCCTACATTTATCTAAGCTTAAGGAAACCTTAGACAAGCAGTTCTTTCGTCGCGAATGAACACGAAATTCCCAAGCGTATGCTCGTTTCGCTCGTAATTTTTCATTGAGCTTGAGTAGGAAAGCCTCCAATTAAGTTTCTCTTTGCCCTCGCAAAAAGGGGAAGAAAAATGAACAACAAGAAATAGGACAGTGCTAACTCTATATGATGCCAAGTAACATTTTCCCGTTAAGTGTGTCCGTCTCGTGTGACTTCATTTTACTAGTTTCATTATTTACATTGTTGCTGTGCTTGTTCAATGATGGTGACTATGAGTTCTTAGCATATCTATCTTTTAGATACAACACAATATTTAAAAAATATTTACTTTGATATTTTATTACAAAACCCTACTTATGTTGTATATTTTAACCATGTAGATGAAAAAAGCAGGTGATGCTATCTCAGGCAGGTGGAGTTACCCAAATCTTATGGAGCAGGGAGTGATGTAAGCTGATAACTGATTACTGTCAAACATTTTTTTCGGAACTTTTTACTGAAAACAGTTTTAGTTAACCCATTTAGTGACATTCTGCGATGACAAATGAAAAAACTATTTAAAATTATAGACATAATTTACGCTTATGGTCTGTTCGTAAAATATTAATAGCATCAATTCCTACGGTGAGGTGTAAATGAAACATTATTTTATTGGTATTCGGACGATAAATCTACTTACCTACGGAGGTCGTAAAATTGTGTAGCTTGATTGAGTCAGTGTTTTTATTGTTTCGTCTCGTGAATCAATGGTGAATGTTTGAGTAATAAAATTCACTTTACGATTGTTTTCACGGGAAATTTGTGGACCATGAAATGCTCTTACCGTGTTCTGCTACCGGCTTAAAAGACGCAGGTCTTTGTTAAGGTGAAACGACGTTGATACTAATACGTTCGTTTACCAAGCCTTAAAATTTAAAACCTACCATCTCTAGATACCTCTGGTGTTCACCAGCCCTATAGATTTTTTATTTTCTGTTAGCTTTGGTCGGCTGGAACGTCTCAAAGTACACTAGTTATATCAAGGTTAGGTAAGCACATAATTATGTTCCCAAAATTCTTCTCATCACGATATATACATACTTCATACATATTCCCTGTTATGACGATTTAAAAGAACTAAGTAAATGAGTCTATTTAAATAAAGATATTTTGCCTTTGACTTTGACTTTGATCTATATAGGATTTGATTATCACATGAAAAATCATATAAATAAATCCAAAATATAAGAACACGTTAGTCGTGATAATTATCATATATAATGAAAAGTTAATATGTATGGGTAGGTACTTAATTTATTAAAACAGGCGGCACATACACATTTTTACATCACACATAATATTAGCCTCCACTTCTGACCTCTCAAGGTCATATTTATTTCTGCTTACAAAATGTTCAAATAATAAACAATTGCCAAATATCTGAGAATATTTTTACGTAGGTAGCTTGCGCCCACCTGAAGTTAAGGGATTATCAGAGGCTTATATAGACGCCTAAAACACCAAAAGAGTTACTTCCGTGATGCCTAAAACAACACAAAACATTTTAATTGGAAGGTATGCATATATCTTCATAAACTTTATATTCCAATTAAGTAAAGCAAACTTATTGAAATTATGTTTAAGAGTTACATTATATAATATTAAACAACTTTTTGTTCAACACTAATTAAGCCATCAGCAACAGGTAAACAATGTTCATGAAAATAAGAACGAAATTAATCATAATTTTAGATTATTTTGAACGCAAAATTTTATATTAAGTTAGTGCACGCTTAAATTTCTGGCATTTGCAGGCAGGAGTCAAAGCTTTCAAAAACTTTTCTAATCATAATTAAATACATCTTAGTAAGTTATGTATAATTTATGTCAAAGTCAAGTCTTAACTATTGGTTACTCCTATTCATTTGAGGATCTGTTTGTTTACATAAAAAAGGATGAAAGTCCTCTTGCTATATAATTATTCATAATTTATGGGTAACTTATCAAAATTAAAGGGTAATATTTCAAAATTTAAAAGTGATATTTCTATATATACCCGTTATCTAGTATCAATAACAGAAGCTCTTAAAGATTCTACATTTGGAATGAGTATGAGAAAAATTATTATTACCTTTGATTTATTGTCTCTTTTTGATTTGGGTAATTTGCATTGTGAAAACATGAAGTGCATATATCAACAACTACAATACATTGTAATTAAAATCATCAAATTCAAAATGTAACTAATCAAAATAAAGCTCCCCCATAACTTAAAAGGTAAGAACGATGTTACAACTGTAAGTATGAATAATATTTAAACTAATATCTCCTTCGATGAAGATGATTAAGCACCATATCATATTACTAGTCTAGTCTCAAGAAAATATTTGCCAATAGCAGCGAAGGCATACTCAAAGGTAAGGTCTGTTTGGTCATTACACAGACATAAGCTAGGTTGAATCCCTAGTGGGCGCAATAACTTTACACAAGTCTGAAATCAAATCATACCCTGGATTTTCTTGCTATATCAATGGTAGTAGTTTAAACTAATAATGTGCTCATGTCCTTAGGGGAATACGTATAAGTTATTTACAACATAATACCATCTCTGCTCAGCCTCAGCCTCTGTTTATACCTATAGCCATGACTATAACTATATAGAAATAGACTGATTCTGTTGTGCATGGATTTAAATTAACAAAATTTAAGTTCAGTGGGGTTTTCAATCAGTAACGGTCAGATTTGCGGTGATGTCTTCGGAATAGTTATCCTCTTAAGACCTTTCATAAGTTCTGCTGAAAAAAAGTCGTAATGCAAATAAATATTCCTAGAAAGAAAAGTTATCATTATATTATAGTCCAGCATAAGACTTTGCTTATTGTATCTACGTAATGTTCATATTTCATGCGGTTAATTAATGCGCTAAGCCTTGCTTACTGCACCGCAAATCTAATAATCTTCAGAGTAGTGACCACGAAATCTGTGAGTTATAAATCCACTAGTTCCTCGATATTATTACCGCTTAATTAAATTAATCATATATGGCAATACATTTATTATGTTGCTACAAATCATTATAACTAAAGATAAAATGACTCGTACTCGAAAGTCATTTTGTTCACCGCTGAATGGCTTGAAAAATTAATAAGGCGATTTGAGTATTTATTGAATACTCAAATTACGTAATTCTTTATTGCTAATAAATTGTTCTCATAACTTATACCTCGCTCTGCTTTCCTACACAGGAGTACATGAGCTAGTCAAAGGAGTTGCGTAGAATTCATTACCGGTACACGTATTATCTCATACAACAATAGTTCCTTCAAAAAAGGCGTATATTGCTGGGAAGAGAGGACTGCGAGAAACACGTGAGGAGTTTAAGCAGTAATACCACCAGGGTGACCCAAAGAAAGTTTGGTTGAAGAAAGCATCTAATAATAACCGGGTCGCACAACTAAGAATGCCTTCCGAAGTCCTAAGAAGCTCGAGGTGACCAATTTTGTTGAATCATATCGGATCAACCATGGTAAAACAGCTTTGTACTAAAGCATTCGAACCACTTTACCAGCACGTTCCTCAAATTACTTGCTTCGTATGTTCACAAAATGTAAAAATTACACGCATCATATTCAAAAAATCACCGCATTCAAAATGTTTGTCATTAAAACTTAGTTAAGAAACCGTAAATAAATCTAAGCTAATCACTCTATCCGGTCAACCCTTCGACTGCAACTAATAATCCTATGTGTGGGTAATTGCTACAATATCCGCCACTATTTAACATCGCCTGCATTGATTAGTAACTGTCCTAATAATTAAAAGAATAACCTGGGCGTCGTTATTTTGCAATTGGAGACTTTACCGCCACGTTAAAATAAAATGCAAGCAAACGTGAATATAATGTACGGTGAGCATAATGTAATATGTATGCAGGATCACGTTAGTTAGACAATAAATGGCAAATGAATCTTAAAGACGGTAATATAATAACAAAAGTGTAGAAAAATCTAATATCCTACGTTTATTTAAACTAATATTCTAAGGAGGTTAATTAATTTGCAATTTTGAAATAATTTCCAAAACAAGGTACACATGCGATTTCGAAATTATTCCAACATTATTGAAAATGGACCTTTTGGACCGATATATGGGCACTAGCCCATAAAAGTAATATTTTCTGTAAAGAAAATATTACTTAATGAAGTGCAAAGGCAAGGTTATGCAATACCCTGCATAGTGGTAGAGCATACTCATATTCAGAAATAATGTACGAACGAGCTTTCAAAACAAATGAGGGAAATTCAAAAATATCCGTAAACCACAATAACAGGTTACCACCGGGCCCAAAGGACCAAGCTGATGATAAATCTTCATTTGCCTTGTTCGCACATCCGACCCGCCCCTCCCAATTAGCTAACCCACTCTCTGTCTCGGTGTAGCCCTTCCGAAAGATATCTGACTCTTATTTCGCATTTACTAAAGTCGAAAATAAAGGTAAGATGTTTGTAGTCCGCTCGGATTTCCGCATTGGTCACCTATATCCATTTTCAGAGCTCAACTAAGTGTTAGATACTTAACAGTTATAGGAAGCAATGAAAGTCAATGTAGCCTATTAATTACCGCTAGTATAAGAATAATGTAAACTGATGAAAACTGATTACGAATAATTTATTATTACACACAAAAATAAATTATTATCTTTCACTCTTTCTATTTAAACAAAAGTTAAAAATAAAAATATCTATACCTATATTTTTTTTTACAGAATAATGATTATTTTATTATATGAGCCAACATGACGTTAATGTGTGAATTCGCGTAAAAACTTTTCCCTGGTTTCAAAAGAGGTACTTTATATTTCCAAAGCAATTTTAAAAACATCAGTCATTGCTTTCGTCTTTTGTATATTATTAATCTGTACTTTTCTAAGCTTTCAAACGTAATAAAAATCGGCTTACTAAGACACGTGTGGGTTTTGAATAGGAAAAATGCCAAGAGGGTCCTCAGGATTTTTCTGTTGCAAACAGAAAGTTTCAAAGAAATTTCATCTTTGACTACTTAGAAACAGGAGCGTCGACATGAAAAAAATCTTTTAAAAAGTAATAAAATAGACATGTGGATGGTAAACATGTTGAGTACATGCTCGCAGTTTTATTTCACGATAGAGTAAACAGCTTCAAAGATGAATTTCTCGCTTGACAAATATAATGAAATACTTTCATAATTTCTTACCTTTTGATCGAACTGTGTTTGACTTATATTTCCAAAAACGATGTTTTACATTCATTCATAGGTGTTATAGATTATTGTTTGTATAAACTTTTATTAGAATATCTTAAAAATAGCAGTAATACACAAAATATTGGAAACTTCCCTAGCTATAGATGTATTTGAAAAATGTAATTATAAGTTATTTACTTACATAGAAATTGTTTGTAATTAAAATGCTGTTTAAAAATATTTGATGATTCGTCCACTATAATTACATTCCTAAATAAACCGATAGAATCCGTTATTTGCTCAGCTATAATTTAATTACAAAGTGTACAATATAAATTATATGGTATATATTAATTTATATAAGCTGTTGATTACTTGATAACCTGATTTCTACCCAATTTCTTAATGCTTCAAGGTAAGGTTATACTTAACTGGTAGAACCATTTATGTTAAATTTTAAGGCCCTATTTTTACTTTATTTATGAAATAATTATACTAATCAGGACAGGACGCTCAAAATGATATCCAAATGTTTTGACAGATAGTTCGGCTTAAAACATATTGTCATTAAGGTGGCTACTCAAGCCTTTTTTTTAAGCAATCAATATCGTAGGAAGAAGGAAAATTGAATGTGATTTCTTGCCTGGACACGACCTTAATATTTACAATAAAGCGTTGTTATTCTAACCGAAGCACGTGACATCTGAGCTATCCACGATATAAGATTACATTACAACTCCCACTGCTAGGATAATGATAAATGTAGGTGCTCCTACTATAATAACTATATACATCATATCTAAAGCTTACCATTTTTTTTCAATTTCTTGTTCTAGATATTTTTCTATCTTTTTAGTGAATATAGATGACCTGAATGTCTGCTTTTGGAGTCGGTATTAGCCATCATAATCGACCATAGTTACGATTTAAATATTTTTTGAGGCAATGACTCGCTTTTTTGCAGATACAATAATGAATTAAGTGAAATAATATGCAAATTGCGTACCGAACTATATTCAAGAGACTGGCGTCTCAAAGTACTAGGTAAAACTATATAAAGATTATCAATACAATGTAAAAAAATTTAATCATTTCTGTCGTGACGAATTGAACTTGTATCTCTTCGTACTCGTATTCTTAAGTCCGTATGTAACTTATTAAAGTATTCGCATCCATTATATTAAAGCTAAAACCTCCATGAACAAAAGTGGCATTTACACGTCACGAGGGGCGTCGTAAGACGTACGAGGAACGGACGTGACGACGCGCGCCATCGCTCAACAGACAAGACACTGGAACTTCCGCCCGGATATTATCCGCTGACCGTTACTCAGTAGAGAACCTTAGCAGTGAAGTGTTTTAAGGATATGATGTCGATTTCTTGTAGGCGGTAGCTTTTAACATTTGGAATTTGTATAACATTATTTAAAGGTATTCCTTGATCATCATTCATCAATCCCACAAAAAGGTGACAATTTACTACTTACCGTATGTTTAATTAATTAATATTATAATTTAATATTAACTATTTAATAGCTCATCTTTGAAAAGTCAAAAATGATACATTTAAATATTTGTTATAAAAATCATGAAATTGATACAAGAGTTTCCACAAGTATAGTAAAGATTTTTTAAATCGATATCATTTTCATAATGGATATCAAGATCTAAAATAACAGAAATAAAATCGACATAAAAGTATGATCTTGGTAAAATTAAAAAAAATATTCTGGTAATGAAAGTAAAAAAATTGTCAGACCGTGTACAAAATAAGCTGTCTAAGGTTTCCTAAAAAAATAACGTTCGGTAAAAGGAAAAATAGAAGTAGCTTAATAGTTACGTTATTAAGGTGACAAGACACGATACAAGGTTCATATCCGGCGCGGATGTCGTCTGAGCAAGCTTGATTGAACGGCGAAATATTCGGAGGGTTTGGTTAGGGTTATGTTCCATTGATAACCAGCTTTATGAAGCTAGGGATATTTATACAAAAAAAATGAAATCGCAATAAATTAAGAGGCGGTTCCAAAATATGAGTTGGTTTAAATAAATAGGTCGTAATAATACGGGATTAAGGTAAAACAAAAAAGAAAATATACATAACGAAAAAAAGAATAACAAAAAGATAAAAAAAGATATATAACGTATTTATTTATTTATTTATTGCTCATCATATGTATAAGTGTTCAAAGAGGATATTGAGCACGTGACACCCTGCAAGGACACTTCAAATTTAAAAGAGCGACACTTATTACAGCGACATAAATTTAATTAAGCGCGCGTTACACTTTGATTCTACAGAGTTTATTATTCGTCTTACCTGAAACGTTAACGCTTATTTAATGAAGAAAATTATTTTTAGACCGCTTTGTTTTTTTTAAACGTCATTATGTATTTGGCTTTATGTGTTTTATTTTATTTTTCCATTCTTTATGGAGCTATATAGGAAAATGCTTCTAATAGATTATCTAAGCATACTTTCAATACTGTTTTTACTTACTAAATTATTGCAGCAAGTTAGTTTAGTGACTTACATTAATTATTTATGTACTATATTATGTTAAGGATGGTACACAATATTGAACCTTTATGCTGCACGATAAAGTTCTATAGATAGCCGGACTATTGTTTTAGTAGCAAAACTTATGGAAATGAGTAAGTATACATACAGCGTGCCTTAAAATGAGAGTTAATATTACTGGTGTATTAAAATCTTTCAAAACTTTGTAAAAAATTTTGAGAATTCAATAATTTTGATAAAATTTGTAATAATTTGTTAGAAAATGCTTAGGCTCCATCGAATTTAAAGTTTAACTTAATATTATTCGCATTTGCGATTCTGCCATCAAAGCTGTATTATGATTGTGTGTGAGATACTCTAGATTATAAATAAATAAAGTTAAATTAAATCATATTTTATATTTCATCTAACGAATAAATAAATATGTATTAAATACCACATTTTACAGTTTGTTTTGTTATTAACCTCTAAATCGTTTTAAAAAAATACTTTAGAGGAATTTTCACTGTTTACATTGTTTACTTCCTCCTTATCTGTGATGAAATATATATCTCCGCTCCTCTATGTTAACGGATCAAGTACCTTACCTTATAACATAAGAATGTCACCAATGATTCATGAGGCACCTCGTCTAGCTGCAAGACAAAGAAAAATGCTTTGTATTATATACGTATTGTAATGGGTACCTAATAAAATTTATTTAGTTCTCTATTCTTGAAGTTCCATTGAACAATACGATCGTTTTCTGAACAGCAGTTTACACCGCATTACAAAGTCGTAACATTTATTAAAGAGATGAGAGTCTTGAACGATTCTGTAGAATCAATTGGATATTTTTTGGTGGAAGTAAGTCATTTTACGTAGATGAAGTCGCTTAAATAGCTAGCGCATGTTAAAATCGATATTTATCTCTTAATTGTCACCTGACTATCAGGCTCGTAACAACTCTATTGAAAAGCTTTCATATTGTGAATTGGCACCAGGCCAGAAGATAATCTGACTCGCTTGCGATCTCGAAGTACCTCAAGTACACTTATTCGAGGATCGAAAAACTTTTCTAATATTTCCGATCTGTGGGAAAATGGCACAGATTTGAATCCCTAATCAACGTGAACCATACTGTGTTATGCAATTGGATTTTGTGAAATATTAAAACAACTCTTAAATTTATATTAATATGATTAACTCATCAGAATTAAATTCTCAAAACACGTTAGGAATGTTTAAATATAATAAAGGACTGAAAATCTTTAAACTAAATTTAGTTAATTATTTTGAAATACCTATATACTCGTAGGCTTCCTTCGATGTCGTTAAATAGAATTTGCTTCGTATAATACATTAAAATACGTATCTGCGGTTAATCAAGGGTTAAGGACTATTTTCATCTAACTTTGATTATCTAATATTTCAATAGTTATGTACGGCAAAGAATTGATTTTGATGTAATTTTATGAAACTAATTTTGATCAGAAGAAATTGTAAAAACTATGAATAACACGAGCACTTGTTTTGCATTGACACACACATATGCACTATTTTTATTCGCTTCCTTTTCGTAGTTTCGTTTAAGTAACGTAATATAATTAAAGTTAATTGTTATTTAAGAAAAGTTAATAATACAGCTGTCAATATTTGTCACTGTCCATTCCACGACCACTTTTATTTAAACTATTTAGAAAATATTGTTGTAGGGCATCTCCCGGTTTTGGTGGGGTGGCAAAATAGTCAAACAACTACCTACTGTAACGTACGTGCCGACAATACGACAAAATACAAAGACTCAGAAGGTTCCAAACTGAAGTCACGTATCAGGATATTGTATTCGAATACGAATCCAAAAAAACCTCAAATTCTGTAAATCTAGTTATTGGTCAATTTTTTGATAAGTTTTTTTATAATTATGTAGGTTGTTAGAAAAAAAATATGTAGATTGTTAACTAAAAGATGAAAACTGTGCAAACCAATGCTGATGGCCAGAATCCGTTGTCAATTTCTTGTTTTATTTATAAAAAACACAGAAAATTAACTTGACGCCGCCTAATGGTCAACAGTAGAAATCCATGTTAAGATAGCAGTAGTGCAGTATCCGACATACTGTCCTAGCCACCTCCTCCTTTTCAGTTTTACTTGGATTTACATTCGTACTGAATCCTTGCACTATTGCAAGCAGAATTTACACTTTCCTCTTGTTTAATAAGTGCTTATTTTAAACAATGTGAGATTTAATCTTTGAGTATTCCATTGCCAGTTTATTGGTCATCCAAAAGCGGGTCGTCGAGAACTAAAAATGCCCGACTGCATTTCAAATTAACCGGGCCGACCTTTCGTGGGGCAAATTCAAATTTTTCAGTGGACACAGTAAAAGTGCTCGTGAAACAGCTAACCTCTTTGCGGGCTGACGCATTTATTGGCACAATGGAATTAGCATAGTAATGAAAAATATTGGGCGACCGGCCCTACGCGGGTTGTCTATAGGGTTGTCTCTCTTAAAATAAATTCGATAGCCAGTCAATATATGATGCCACAGGTTTTAAATTACAACTTGGTTGATTTGTTGATGATGTCTATAATTCTACACATGTAATTTAAGCCTATTTATTTGATAAAAATATATCACATAACCTTCAGCAACCAATGTGAATTTTTTGTTACTCAACTACAGACGTTTGTTCAAAGAACTGGGTATAAATAGTGTTATTTCAAACGGGTAAACTTTTAGTAAAAACTTAGATTTAAACACTAGGGACAGGAACAATCAACGGAATGTTAATATATCTCATGTAGAAACTTTCTTTATAACTTAAATACCTTCAATAAAAGGTATCTTCGAAATCACGAATAAAAGATTACGTTTCTAAAATATTTTTGTGTAAAGTAGGAGTAACAAGGCAAAGATTATACACAAAACTATGACAAGTGCCTAAGGTCAAAATATCACAAAGACTTGTTATATAATTATTAAGTGATTTTATAAGGTTATATTTTATTAAATGTCCAATCAGTAATAAGACGAAAATTATGTTGTATACTTGACAACCCTATATGGACAATTTATCAGCTGTATAAAACGAAATAACCTGTGATGCACTGTGATTAAAATGATTACAACAAATAATTACTAGTCTAAAGTCACTAACACAACACACAACTTGTGATAAAACGATAGCGCCTAATATTCTACGTGTTGGAATAATTTAATTCAATCGCTAAATAAACTTGCGCTTTGCGCTACCTGTTTCGAGTTCCACTCAAAATAAATGCTTGGAATTGTATGACGAACTTCAGCAATTAATTTGAAAACTACGGCTCGACGACATTTTGCCTTAGCACTTACTTTTGAGTTATGGACGTGAATTTACATCAAATATTAATTGTATAGACTAAATATTACCTACGTATCTTTTTCAAAATGATAGGAATAACATTAATCTACATTAAAAATTCTAATCGAAAGGCTTTTATTAAACAGTATCAAGCTTCGATTATTATGAATATATGGTTATTTTACACATATGGTCAGTTTATTTTAAATTAAACTAATAAAAAACTAGTTTAATTTAAAATATATATTGAATTGATTATTAGTTTAAAATTGCTCTTATGGAATATATAGTAACGTCGACCTAAATGGGAGTTTTAAACGAGAACTCCACAAACTTAAATTGTCATGTTGCCTGTTTCTTATCTCACGCAAAATAGGATGACCATTCTGTTAATAAATACTTTTGCATTTTAATTACAAAAATACTAGGTACTTATATTACTTTTGGATTATAGGAATGGTATTATTGGTATACTGCAAAATAGAGCTAATTTCGAAAACCTGCTTTGCCTTGTTTAATTGTAAAACCGGGTTAATACAACGGTGCTTATCTGTTTAAGCCTGTGTTTGTTAATCGTGCTCAACATTTTATTTAGCAAGCTTTAGTTGTCCACAACTGCCCCTTAGTTGTGAATAACGTAGAACTCTCCAAAATGCTAATCTGTTTTGAATATAAGCGTCAAAGCGTATCACTTTACTGTATTTGAAATTTTGTACGTAGTTTAAATTGTAAATTAGATATTTATTATTTTTGAAAACCTCTTTTAGATAGATCGTCTCTTGCGGTGTAATTTAGTATGCACTTACATTTTTTTTTAAATTGCGTCTAATGGATTGTTGTTTATTTAAAATGGATTGCAATTCAAATATCAGTTTCTGGTATTTTTGAATGCGATGATTATGATTTAAATTGCACGTTTTTATACAGTTCAGAGATATCCTATTATATATTTGTCGTTTATTTATCTACTAATGGCCATCCAGACGCGTGCTCTGTACCCCTGTCTCTGGTTACACAGGTCCCGAGTTCAAATTTGGGTAGTAGATAGGATAGGAAGTAATATTACTTATATTATTTACTACTAATTTATAATAAAGACAAATTAGACTTACTATAACTGATGAGTAGGTTTTATTTTGAGCAAATTCATAAGTTATGTGAACTATTTTCTTTAGATAGTGAGTAAGCTTTACAATTTTGTTATATTTGTAAGATACTATTTTGTTTGAAATTGATGAGAATAAATGAGTCTGTCGATTGGTATTATAAAATACAGAATGTTTTTTTTTCACATTTCACAGGTTCGACTCACGAGAAGTGAGTTTTAAAAAATTACAGTTATAATTATTTTTGAAAATAAAGGAATATTTTCTTTCATTAAATTTTCCATCATCAATATTAAGGATACATTTTTTCAACCGCGGTCTTTGTTTTCCACTTGCTATATAATTTTACAGCATCGGTAGCATAGTGCGTAAGGTCTTCGATGCGGGAGACAGCGGCTCCAACTCCGCCACGAACCAATGTATTTTCAAATTTGAATTAATTTATCACCCTAATTTAGGGTAGATTCAAGCCTCTTTTTGGGGATATATATAGGCAGTTGATAGTGATGATATATAGTATTAAGATTTTTTAAAGCAAATCTTAGAATTTAGAGTTTGTTTATCCTAGAATAATTGTTAATTTGGTTACTGTCAAAATAAGAAAGGCATTAGAAATATAATGTTATATATGTTGTATAGAAATCTCTTACATTATAATGCTCCTTATCCCTCTAACGAGCAGCCGTCATCACCATACGTATGTCAACCCAACGATAGGTATCTCCTCCATAAATTTAGTGGGAAGGGCGAAGGGGGCATAGATAAGGTTCTCTTGACACTGGTCGCGGTAGTAGCCGCGGGCGACTTGACCCCCACTCGGTCATAGTAATTGAATACGGACAGTATAACGTCTCGTTATTAAAGGGGAAGAAATGAGTGATAAAATTAATATGGTTGGTAGGAATATTCAAAATAAAAGCGGTTTTTAAATTTCATGGCCAATTTTCTCGATGAGTTTGTCAGAGATTGTGTAACTGACTCTTCTAGGATGTATAAAACATTCTACAAGATTCAGTCAGGTTATAGGAATCTTATATATATTTTAAACAATCACTGACTGATTGTCGGTCATGGGCGGGAACTATTATGAAATCAGGCTGATAAGACACTTTAAGGTATAATGGAGCGAGAAGCGTAGATGCAGTTTCGAGCAATGTTAATGTAAGTTACCCTAAGATAGAGCACTAAGTTTCTCTTAAATAAATGGTTTGTCTAAAATGTTTTCAATTACTATCATTATTAAACCTTTAAGAATACTCATTAACAGAATAGATATCTTTTATTATATTGGAATGTTCCTCTAATAGACTAAAGATTATGATTATAAAAGTTTTTGGCATCATTTTTTTATTCTTAACGGGGTAGCTCTTAGCCATCACCATCAGATGGAAGCGAAACACATTCCTCAACCGCAAAGAAAAGGCTATCTTACCTATGACATTATTATTATGGCTGCAGACTTGAAATGGTTTTGTTATAGAAAATAAAGATTTAACCAAAATATTTTTTAGATGTAATCATCCAGATCAAAGGCTGTGGTAAATTATTTATATAAAATAGATTTAAGTACTGCACGCCTTTTCACTATAGGTACAATTTTAGCTTTCGTATAATATATGTACCGACCTTTTATTTTTATTCAGATAGTCATATTAAATTTATAAGATTTGAGTTTTCTTCGAGTATTTTTGTTTAAAAGATCGCTTATATTTTTAGAAACATTAATATTAGCGACATTCAATAAGAACAAATAAACCTTTAAATAAAATTAATAAAATTTAGTTAAGATTTTTAAGCTCTACTTATAAATTAATTTTCCTGATTTATGTAAAAGGGTAATATTATCTTCATAAGGAAAAGTAATCCAAAATAATTATCTACCAAAGAAACGTGAAATTTAATCGCCCTTTTGTTTTATTTTAAAAGTGTATTATTTTAAATGTGTATAATAATTTATATGTGTCTAGTACCTAAGTCCCAAATAAATATAATATCGAGTAGTATAATTTTCAAAGAATCTATTCAGATTGTAAGATTATTTTTACAATTTGAATAAGTTACGTGTACGTGATGGTTTTCCAATAACCTTATAAGGAAAAGTCACGCTTATGCGCGTCAACGTGCATAATCTGCAGATTCGTTTAACGTAGTACCTCCATAAAACCTATTTGCTTTATTGTAAACAAGATAAAGTTCATTAACATTACGGCTTAGAACGTGCCTCTTAGGTGTACGAAAGACGGTTTAAGCTTCTTGTGGCCTTAAATTATTAAAAGTTATACCCCATTTTCTGCTTTTAGACTCTTCGGATTAAGGTTGCTGTTTGAATGTCGGTAGTAAGAACTTTGTGACAGGATTACATATTATTCTTGTGTACTAATAACACTTTAACACTTAAGGTAATTTTAACGTTAATTAATATTGTTCAACTGTGAAATATATCTTACTTGACAAACATTTATGAAAACTAGGACAATAGACTTACATTGATTTATGGAAATAAATATTTAAGTAAATCATAGGCAATTGTTACTTAATTGTGATTGATGGAACGCACAAATAGAATTCAGATCTTAATAAGACTGAATCAACTGAAAAGTTCTTAATCAACTACATAGGTTTTCATTACATAGTTGTCTTCTACTAGCTCTTAACATTGGGTAAGATTTAAGCTAAAATGTAAACGTAGTTGATCATTATCTAATTAGCCATGTTTATATATTTAATCCAGTAATTTGACATAGAAAACTTTTACTTATTAGAAAGTGCAAATAATGGCCTCCCACAAGATAGACGGATAACCTGGTCAGGATTTTTCATTCAAAGAATGCTAGTCTGTTTTGTAATCGAAGATCTAAGTTCAGTAGTGGACATTATAAGCCGATATGATGACCATGATAATTTTTTTTACAAAAATGCAAAAGATTACACAATTGCGCCAGCATTTGATAGTATCAGATCAAGATATAAAACACGTTTTCAATGCGTAGGCAACATGTGTGCATCAAAATATATATTGCAAGAGAAATCAGAACAAGGCACGTCTCACACAAGTGTTCGTTCGTTCGAATAGCATAATATTTCTTACATAACCAATCTTGGTGTAGTGAACATGATTTGGGTACGTGCTAGACATATAACTGTGTCTCTAGATGCTATTAACGACAGATAGTGTCTATTGATAATTCCATAGTAACTTCAATGTTTAAAGTAAATTAATAAATTAGTGTTTTTTAAAGTCAAAACAAGAAACTAATGATAATTTGCGTTTATATAAGGAACACTAGGATACAAGAAATATTGTAAAATTTTCTAACATAGTACTTTAAAAAATGGGGCGTAAAATGTTCTCTGTTAATTGTTTATTATTGTATATTTCAGAAAAAGTTCTAATCTCACACAAACTTAGGACTTGAGAAGATTGCTTCTTTCTATATATCTATCTCTATCAGGACCTGGTGGAATTCCTTCTATCTGTCCCTATCTTTTTTATTATAAAGAGAAATAAGAGTACTTTAAGCAAAACTAAATCTTTGTTATTTAACAATAGAAAAATATTATCTTAAGATTCCTGAGAATTCGCACCTAATTTCTAAAGTTTAATCTTTTGTTACAGAAAAACGCAATGGCGTTTACGTTAACACACAATGTAAAAACTATTAAATACGTATGATTAAACTTTTTGTGGATATTGTAAAAACCTAATCAAATTTTGATATATTAAAAAAAGCTTCTGTAATATGTAATCTTCAAAATAAAATTACTTCACACGTTCCCGTCTAACATGTTGTCCTAAGGAAAAATTATATATAGCAATAGGAATCAATGTCTAGCAGATGTCAATTTGCGTTCACGAATTTCGGGCCGCGTGCCGGTGACGGGTGCATCTGTACGCTAGCTTTTCAATTCAATTTACTGGAGCGGTTTCTATATAACGACCTGCTTGTCACTTCTGTGGTCTTGGTACAATAAGTACAATTTTAATAAACTGTCACGTCGTACAATCAGATACAGATAAAGTTTAATTGTCTTTGAGGAATCGTACTTGTACTCGGGAGTATATTACGGCTCAATGAATTAAATTACTGATACACTGTTAATAAATTTACTCAGATGGCTAGAGGTTTCACTTAATCTTAACCCAGAATAATAGCAATGTGTTAAAATATTTTGCTAAATGTCTACTCTAAATTCATGGGGTTAGATAATGTTATATCCCCGGTAGTGCATTGGTTGTGAATGTTGGGTTCATTTCATACTTCATTCACAATATGTGAGGAATTTGCTGTTTCATCACGACTTTACCTTACACGCTGCTTAATGTAACACTAACGAACGTTTGTGTTAAAATAAAATGAAATATCAGTTTTTATTTCTACTATATACACTTCAATACATAATGCAAGTACCATAATTGGTTTTCCTTCTACTCCACATCTGATGACTAGCCGACGACATACTTCACTGTCAAAAAACAATTGAATAACGGAATGGCATACCTATCTCTGATGAGACTCAATAAAAAGTGACAGATGGGCATCTCATTCCGACAGAAGCAGAGACGGGAAGTTGTTAATAAAGGGTCTAGAATGGACAGGACATAAAAATATGTTTTTATGTAAAACTATAGTATTTAAAGATTCAGTAAAAAAAATTGTAAAACATTAATAAAAGTCCACAGAACTTTTATGACACCATTAGCTTGGAATACTCGATTTTTGTTTTACGAAGATTTATTAAATTTGACCATTTATCGAGCTATCAGATTAGCGCGATATCAAATAAATAACTAATGATCATATTGTCCTGAAGGATATACTTTTTGAATTTTAATCAAAATTCAAACTAGCTCTAATAATGAAAGTAATAAGGACTATAAGTTGTAAATTTTATGTCCATTTTGTAGTTTAATATTATTTTATATTATTTCGTTTGCGTGAAATACTAGATAATGCAAAAATACTGTAAGAGTACTTCGTCAAAATAAGGTACCTCACGTTCATCACAAGATCACTTAGATATACTATAACAGAAGTAAAACCATGAGAGAGACATAGTTCAAACAGTATTGCTGTTCTTTGAACTATGTCTCTCAAATATATAATATCAGTTTGAAACAAATTTAGAGTTTCGGCAACTGATCAGTTGAAAGTGAATTCGATAGGAATAATCTAGAACTGACAGTGAATGTCTTACGGCCTAGGAGTTCCATTAGATATTGAAATATTATTTTAATCTACAGTAAAAAAAACCACTGCATGATCTCAATTTGAGTATAAAGAAGTTAAAATAAATACACTTATGTTATAATACAATCATAGAATTAGCGACAACATTTTCAATCCCATGATAATAACATAAACAAAATAAGTCCATTAATTAATTTGACAAGTCGACTAACTTAGTAAAGCTCCATTTTATTTACACAAAAACCCAACAATTACATTTGCTCCAAACTCCAATAGCTTCAAAGTCCATCTCATAAATAAAATCGTAATCTTTTCTCCGTTCAAATTGAATTTATAGTCAACAAAGCTGTTTCCTGGAGACCGCTAAAGATAAACTGAGATTTGCCTGGGTGCAATTAAAACTTTACCTTACAACTAACTTCGTTAGCAGCCTGTGTTTTGTGGACGAGTTATAAGCGGAGCAGAGAAATATGTCTACATTAACGCGAGGTACACTAAGAGAGGCTGTTTTGGAACAAAGAAAAACACCTTATTCTCGGATGAATTGTTGGTGAAAATATATAAGTTCAATATTTATTAGTATCGCATTAATATTGATTCCTTACGTAAGACCATACCTAAAATATATTAATATATACAGCTTACATTGAGAAGCAAATGATATTAAAAAGTAAATAGTTACATTAATACTTAGGTACTTCTAGTAACTTTTCACATTAAATAATGATATTGCATCTTATCAAAGTATGAGGCGTCAAGAGAATTTAAGGCTGAATAATTAGAATGGTATAATTTAAAAACTGCTAACCAGTGCCGCACGGCATAAAACATATATTAAATAAAATTTGTTATAATCACATTCGACAGACTAAAATATGGTATTAAATTATTTAGTTATCTTGTTTAATTGTTAAGTTTAGTTGGTTATATTAAATAAACAAAATTGTGAATATCTGAATTGATTTATTTAAAATAAAATGGGTTGGCGAAAAAACCGTTAAGGTTTTCGTGAACTTTTAGATAACAGAATTCTTGTAAATATTATCGAAATAGACCTCAATCAAAATATCATTAATATTTAAATTATTTAAGGACATACTTATTGCAATCAAACCTTTGCCAAATTGGAAATAATTTTCTTGGAATAATTAAAATTTATTTAGCCTGTCAATCATAAGGGAACATGAAACTGTAATCAAATTAAAACAAGAGAAAGGACACCGTTCTCAAAATTGTGTTACAGCTACAAATTCCATAACAAAGTAACACTATCCAGATTTGAGATCAAAACAATGAGAGTTGATTGTCATCTTGCGTTCATTGTATATTTATTTCAACGCTCCCGAATTCCGTGAATTCCAAACTCAGTGTAGCTAACGCCAAAATTCTTACTTTTCAAAGGCTTAGCCGCCCAAGTGGTAAATTGAGGCGGAGAATTACAGTTGTAATCTTAGCGTGAACGTTCTAAGGTTGTAATCAAAGTGTCTCTTAGAATTACGCGCGACGTAAACGCTAGTTTTAGAATACTTTAGAAAATTAAGCATCCTTGATATTAAGCTCCATGTTTTCCGGCTTGATATTTTTTTGTGCTAAAATCAAGTACAATTGTCTACGTTTTTATGTAATTTTGAGTTTAGACTCGATATTATAATGATATAATCAAATCTACTTCAATGAATATTTAATTCTTCATAACCTTTTCTTATTAATTTTTATTTATCTATTTTAAATTATGTTATATGTTATATATTATCAAATACGTTATATTAGTATTGGTACGTAAGAGATATTTATTTTCTTTGTTTATTATTAATGTCTGTATTTTACTTTTTTGCACTTCATGTTTTAACCGTCTCCATTTCTGGCGGAGAACGCCTACTTCAGATCTCGAGGGCTAGAGTTTAATTCCCCATAGGGTCAGAAATTTTGTGCTTGGTTTGGCTGGTAGAATGGCTTTTTCTAAGTCCACGTGGCTAACTACCACTGTCTTACCAAAGTCTGCCGCTATAACAACAATGGTAAGAGGTAAGATGGTCAGTTCCTTTGTGGTTGGTTGGAGAATCCGAGTGTATTTCGCTTTCATCTTCAGCCGTATCTTCACTTACCATCGGGTGAGCTTCCCCGTAAATAAAAAAAAACTTGCAAAAAGATTGCAGTTCACTAGATAAATCTCACACATTCATGGGTTGGACTGAGGAGATCTCTTGAAGAGATAAGGTCAATTTTTCTAGCATATTGTCATAAACATTACACTTTTTTATATTTAAAGTGTAATAAAGAATATTGAGCAGGGAAGATCGTTGGATTATTGCCGAAAACTATTGACTTGTTATTTGATCCCGATAACCTAACTTCTTTCGTCATGGTCGGTCCCTGGACGGTCAATCATAATGTATTATCTTGAGCTCCTCCGTTGTAATTCCTTGGTTTGAATGGTTAACCACTTTCACCAGTTAACCAGCTAGGATGGTGGAGCCTGTCATGTAAGAAGGACTGTGCCCACCAGTGGGAGGTATACCTATAGACCGTTAATGATGATTGATGATGATTAATAAAGAGTATAATGTTAAGAAAAGAAAAATATTATCTTCGAACATTGAAATTAATTGACAACTTTGCGTTAGTTTGAAATATTTACCTCAACGCCAGGCTTTCGATATTAAGTAAAAGTTTGAACATATAATTTAATAAACTTTTGTTTTCACTATTTTGTGTAGTTCGGGCCATCTAATATTGACATTAGATCTTTAATGTCAATGTTAGATGGCTCGAATGGCCCTATATAAAAATATGAAATAATGCGTGCAATTAAAATTATTTGAAGGTTGCCATCGATTTACCTGGGTCCCCATCATCAGATCATTTTTTAATCATAATGAGTCCACATCACGAGTATAATCTATCAAATAAAAATGATTTTGAAAATCTCTATACAAACACAAGAAATTGTAGGACACATACAAAAAAAAATATATAGCTGGATATGTATTTTTTGTATGTATAAACGTAACCGTTGTATGTAACCGACTTCATCAATTGTCATTTGTCTTTAACCTTCATTGGTTTAGTTATGAATGTCGCTAGTGTATTGATCACTGCAACCATACACACTAAGTTCAAATTGATTGCGATATTTGTATTTGTGCTCAGAAACATTGAATCTCTGTAATCTACACATAATTTAACAAACTACATTCATATGATGAACACGATAAATCAATATTTGCATTTAAAAATATTATACTGTATCTCAAAGGAAAAGAAACGACATGTAAGTTCTTTACAAAAGCAGCAAAAAAATAAACCAAATTAAGACTATAGATTTATCCTTCCACCCAAAGAACATAACGAACTTTATTACTCTGTTTTAGCTTTCGAAAGGCTCTTTCGTTTCAGAATGGTTACGACAGATAAGAGAATGGCTAACAAATCTTAGGATTAACACTCCAAAGATAAAGTGTTCCTGCCAATCCCTATGTCCATCAGTTGCTCCAAAAGATGTCGTAGATTGATGGAAAATACATTTTCTTAAAATGACTCCAATTTACTTAAAAAACATTTCCAATTAAACGAACTTAGAAAATTCTATTTTTGTTTCAACATATTTTTAGAATTGACAGATGTTCTTAAGCACAGCCGTGTTTAAGAAGATATAAGACAATATATATATATATATATATATATATATATATATATATAAATATATATATAATAAAAACCAAACAACACCACCATATAAACACCTTATAATTGCTTCCAAAATACAGTTTCCAAATCTTGAATTCGTATGTACGTTTCTTCGATGCATTTACAGTGAAGGAAATTATCGTGAGGAAACCAGACACCTGTAAATAAAGTTTTAGGTTAGGAAGTCGACCAACCCACACGTGGTCAGTGGTTGCCTAAAGTCTATTTTTTAAGGTGTGATTAGATAACTATCTCCTTTAAAACACTTTAAACATTTTTAAATGGAATTAGCGAACTTAATCTCGTAAAATTTTACTAGTGATAAATAATCTTAATATATTATAACTTAACATATACAATTATGATGGTAAGAATTCGTAACAAGTTATTTTGTTGTAAATATTTGAATAACTATAATTTTTTTTTCTATTATACAGATAACGGTAAAAAAGTGAACGTGAAAATGTAGTTGTGACTTCGTAAAGTCAGTCGGTCGGTGACCTGTTCTTCAGTTTTTACGGTTAAAGTAGTAATAACTCATTTAATGAATTGGAATTCAAAAAAATAAATCCCTGAATATTTTTTATGTTTTTGAATATGGAATATTTAAAGGTAACTTTACCATAAACTTAATCATAATTATTTTCCTATCAAACCTTTCAAGCAATCAAACTAATATAACACCAGCTTACTTTTGTTAAGGTAGTTGTAGAATAAATTTGATCGACGTTAGAACTGTGAGGTAAGAGTATTATGATGTAACTTGAATAATAAAAGCTAATTAAATATTTAAATATCTAAAATTGAGGAGATATTTCTTAGTTAACTAACTATTATTAATCAGTACAAAACATTATTCAACATCAGTTTTAGATATAGAAAGTTTTTATCGTGGTTCACCAACACTGAGATGTTATAGCAGCTACTTCCAAATATTTCATTAATAGTCCACTATTTAAAAACCTTTAGATTCCAATTCAGAATCTTGGTATATTCTTCATTATTTTAATTAGATCTCACAAACTATTGATTATATACTGTTGGCTGTCGTCGGAGACGTTTCTCCTAGTTACCAGTTTCCAAACGCCATTTTATTTTATGTTTCATTAGAGTTATTTCTTGTGTATATTCAAATGAAAATTCATACAAAATCCTATTTAAAATTCTTTTAGTATTTAAGGCACTTTTGTAAGAAGTCTTTAAGCCATTTTATATTTAGTGTCCATCCAGTGTTTAGTTATATATTGTTTTGTGTTTTGTTTCAGTGTGCCTTTACTTTACTCTACAAATGAATATATAGTGACGTCAATCAGTCCCTTATTGCATTACGCTTTCCATAGACCAAAACGATACAGGTTCTATTGTAACTATGCTTTATCTAAGAGCTCTGTTTATCCTTACTTTCGAGCTATCCCCTCAAGAAACGGTGTTTTTCTTATTTTTTTAAAAGACTGGCTTTTTCTGGATCACTTCAAGTACTTATTCATTTAAAGAGTCTGCAAAGTTATATGAACTTGAACTTAATACTTTGATTGTTCCTTAAAATCTCAACACAGAAATTTCTTCGTCCGATGCAGTTTCCCGAAGCTTCTATATCCTTGCACCGAAATCACTTTAGTTCAGACCAACTGGCGCCGCCTGTTACATTTTCACACAATATCACCGGTTCTAAGATCATGTAGGATTACGTAAAACAAAGGTGCTCCGTTGGCAAGCCAGGTTTTCGTTACGTCCGCGTACGGCTAATTCTAAGAAATAAAACTGGTTTTTGGGTGTGGTTTCACTTATAGAAAGAAAATTAACCCTTCCATTTTATATGATCGCTTAGTTCAAAAGTAAAGAACAGTGAGAAAGCTTCAATCAGGCAATACCAGATTGATTGAACTTTAAAATATTATGGCTTGCTGCTTACTTAATAATCAAAGAAGTCCCGAAGAGATAAACTCTATTTAAAAGTAACTGGATGAGAAATATGCTCAAAATCTTTGTTAAAAATTATTCTTATTGAACTCTTTTGTTATATAATAATAAAAGCCAATTTTACTTGAGGACATTGAAATTAAATTTAACAATTTATATTCACGTACGAATGCTACATTTTTATATTTTTATTATTTAAGAATGGAATGCTTATTTCACGTAAAAAACATTATATTCAGTATACACTAGCATTTTAATTTTGTAAATAGTCGCGTATGTTGAAGTTCTACTGTGTAACTAGTCGTAGTGAATTTGCCAAATATCGATTCACAGTCTTACACCGAAAAGAAAAAAAAATACAATATAAGTGTTAAAATTCAAGTTGGTGTAAATTCTACTGATTGTATGTTCGTGTATGTGTGAGTTTGAGTAAATTAGCTTGTATCTATGTTTGCCATTGAGTGTAAATTCCACTGATAATGTCAATGTAAATGCCCTATAAGTTGTCTCTTGTGTTGAATGACTGCGGCTTGTATCTATTCACTAACGTCTTTACTAATTTTGGTTTTCTGTTTTTGTTTGTTTCTATTTAAAAATAAATATAACGTATAAAAAAAACTAACTAAAAAAGTTATAACGATTATTATAACGTCTTAATTTCATGATTATTCCGTTGTTATTCCTTTGTTAAATTTATTGTATTTTAGAGAAGTGTTGTCTTCTGGTAAATCTGCTTTTTTAGTTAGATATTATCCATATATATATATATATATATTTCTACTTATTTTGAAGTTACACGCTACCGTTACGACCCCACCTTTACTACATACGTAGTTCGGTCCAGCAATTATTGGCACGTGTTCTACTCACGTCCGATACCTTACTGGCTCCACTACCCCATATTGACTTACAATGTGACCCGGCTAAGGACGCACATTCTTTCTGAAAGGTGAACAGAAGGTGGAAATGCAAGGTTTTGGTTACTAAGACTAGGTAGACGTATTGTTGAGGGAATAAGTGTATATGAAAAAAATTGTTAGTATATCAATTTACTAACGTTTGTATTTTAAATATAGTATGAAACCTAATTAACCCTAAATTTCAATTTAATAGTAAAACAGGCCTAATTTTGATGAAACGATTATAATAAATTTCGATAATAAGATGATTATAAAAAACTCGGTAACGTATTTTATATTATACTTTATTATACTTTAATAATAATTGTTAGAATAACGTTGAATTATGGTAATTAGCATTAAAAAAGTCTGCTTATTAGCTGTTTTGTGAATTTTTGGTGTATATTTGTAATAAGCAACTCAGGTCTCAGACAATGTGAAAATTCATATCAATCATGGAAAATTTACTCTGAAAAACTTCCGTGTCGTATTGCAGACTTACATTAAAGAAATATTTAGATTGAAAATAAACACACCGTGCGCTCGAATTTATTTTTCGCGGTAAAGTCGTTGCCTCCTTTTCCTAGTTGTGATATAACTGGCATTAAATTCTCCAGTGGCGCCTAGGTTCTATGAATTTTTGTTACTTCATATTTCTTGACAAACACTTAACTGCAGGTTGTGCGAATTTGAAATTGGATCCTTAAAAAGTGCTATTGAGCGAGAATTTATATGTGTGTTCTATCTATGGACTTAAATGTACAATACATAGGACCTATGTATTGTACAATATATTGTATAATATAGATCACGATGATGAAATGAAGTTATACTTGATTTTGAATATTTATTTGGCTTATAGAGAACCTACGATTAGATAATAAATAAAATAATAAAGTTTCCTCATCAACACATCATACTTGTACTTAATTTTGGCTGAAAACTTAAAAAAATGTTTCATGGGATGCCTGCACACATGACATAGATGATTCGAATTTATTGGTTACATTTGAGGGTGTACTTAATTGATAGATTTGAGCAGTAAAATAGCTATCCCCTTCATAATCATAGGAAATGCAATTATTACTGCTTACTGTTAATTCTTTAAGCTAGAGAGTCAGTTTTCCAAATGACTTTGAAACATTTCCTATAATGACGATATTTTTGATTACGATTAGATATAGGTGAATAACGAAGAAAATGTGAGTTGTTTGTTTGTAAAATCTAAATAGATATATTTTTTGATTATTTTTTAATTAAAAAATTTAGCTAAGTCCTTGTACGAAGATAGTTCAAAATTCGATACACAGCCCTACCCATGGTCCTTCCCGGTACAAAATGTATCTTAATTATCATGCCCTTCCTAAAAAATTCATTAATAAAGGATATGCATAGGAACATATTAATATTCGTGTTGCTAAGGCTGGAACAGAATTAATTAAAAAAAGTGTCATAAACTTAGATAAAAATAATTCATAATTATACACTAACATCATAAAACTTTCATTAATTATGAAGGTGTAAAATCGCGGTTATATGAGCTTTCGGCTATAAGTTGGATTCAGTTGGCAATTCTAATTTTAAATAGTTTAACAAATTGTCAGCTTATAAATTTTTCCATTATCAACGAAGCCTAGAGTCTAACCTCATTAGTCTACATTTTATTGAAAGTGTTAGAAATAGGCGAAGTATAATATTAAATTTTCTATGTAGGTGTGCTTATGTTGGTACCTACCTCATTTGACGCGACGACGCTCTGCGGTGCACATTTTTCACTGTCGTTGACAGTTTAGGGTACCGCAATTGTTAATTTCTTTTGAAACCATTATTTTTATTAAATCTTTGTAATTTGATCAAGTAGATTGTTTTTAGAGCTTTATATGTGTACGTTTTAAAAAAATTAACTTTGTATGTTACTAGAACGTTTTATCCGTTTTCAAGAACCGAGCTGATACAAAATATTTTTATCGTTATAATCACTTAGATCATCCTATCACTAACATCGTTATTTATTTTAAAGAGCTGTAATAATTTGAATAGTGGTGACTGCCTCTAGGTACTGATCCGATTCTAGAAGGTATTTGTAATATGTAATGGTTTTTTAAATTTTATTTCATCAAGGTTTTTCAAAAGTTTTAGATTCTTAGTTTTGGTAATGCTTAAATGGTACTCAATATTATCTACTTTTAATAAGCTTTTCTGTGTTCACATGTCTCATTAAAAATCGCATGTTCAATTTATCGCTACAATAAAATACAAAAAGGACAAAATAAAAAGTATATCAGTTGCAAATTACCAACAAAGTTATGCCACACATCACAACAAAATAATTGTGAGATATTTCTATTCCATTTGTATAGTGGTCCTATGACCATGTGAAACGTACCGTCCACGTTCACGTTATATTCTTCATTATAATACTTCACAAGGGTTGTTGAAGTAAAGTATTGGTATACAAATTGTATTCGATATTCCCTGGTATCTCAGATGAATCTATATTTGTTATTATTTCACATAAAACCTCGTAAAGTAGAAACTGTTCATACTTGACTCAGTTTTTTTAGTACATCCAGTATTTATCACAGGCGTTATCTCGCAGGGATCATATTTTCACGGGATGCAAACATCCGGCAGCAAATTATGCTATGTAATTTATTGTCAGTCATGATGTAGGTGTGACGTGAACTACAGGAAATATACATACATTTGTTATTATCCTTGTTTACGAAAAAATAAGTAGTTGATTACTGGTTATTGCTTGATATACCTAACGCATGAAGTTATGAATCTAGGAAGTATGAATCTATATAAAATATTACAAGATTAAATAATAACCTAACCAACAAATAACAATTTTATTTTGGGGTCAAATATCTTATGGTGTAAATCATCATTATTATCCTATACACGGTTCATTACTACGCAGAAGCCTACCTCATCTTCACTCATCAATGGCCTACATGGCACAGGCTTTCCTACATGGAAAAACATATGAGGAGTTTTGGCAATAACACCATCACGCTGGCTTGATGTATGTTGATGTTGCCATAACAACCCAGACCTACGTTTTGACGTGCCTTCCAAAACGAGAAGGAACTTCAGATACAATTTTTTATTGACCCATCAAGGGACCAACCATGCTTAATTTTCGTCACCGTAAGCAGAGCTTTCAAACCATAATGCAAACGAGCTCCTCAAAATCCTTCCTATGTAGGAGGTACATATCGACAACCCCTTTGAACTTCCTCCGTATTGACTTCCTGCTGCTGCCGAGACAAGAGAGGGAACATATGGAGGAGTATGCCGACGACGTGAAGATAGCCGCGTGCCTATATATATAGATTAAACGTAATACCGTGTGTATTTTCGGTATTATATCCATTTGGGATTGCCGAAATTGTCTCGATATGTTACTGGGACAGAGCGAAATAATTCTATTAAATTTTTTTTAAATTAATAATTAAAAATGATTTCTTTTTTTTAATCATAAAATATATACATATGCGATATTTTCTGGTATAATTTACATCTGTGACAAAAAGAGATAAATAACAAAACCTATATTACATAGGGCAGACGCTACTAGATTCTTGTAATAAGATTCTTGATACGTTTAAATTTTTTCAAGCAAACAAAGCAAAACTTCCTGCTTTTCTACGGTGCTAAGAATTTATGACTTTCACTATTCCATGGCGTTGAATTTTGCTTATAAGTCTTATAACCGAAGCCACTTCGTCGACTCAAGGAGCCCGAGATTCGAGCTCATAATAAAGTTTTTATTCACTAATTTTATTGCTTTTCCGAGCTACCTTTGTGGGATAAAAAATGGCACCGCTTTTCTTCGCAGCGTCTCTTGTTTGCACGTGGAACTTAAATAGTACTTACTTATATTGAAAGAGACGGAAAAGTACTTTTTTGGTAACATAAAACAATTTTTTCCTTAACCATAAATCTAAATATAATTTGGTCGCATTTCTTTTTGTCGAATAAAAGATACAAATAATAGGAAAGAGTTAAAGCTTGTCATATCATACAAAAATAATGTTACTATGATTATACTTATATATGATATGTTATATTTAACTGAATAAGAAGGTCAGGAAAGTAAAGAAATCTGTCATTGTATTACTTTTTTCTGTTAGCTTTGGCACAGCCGTAATTGACTTCTTAATTTTAAAACACAAAAAGTTACCCTTGTTTTGAACTAGTATGTGCAAATATAAAAATTAAAAATGCTCAAAAATAAGTAATGTTTCAATGGATGTATGTTATCTATTTAAGTACCAATGGGATGTTACCAGTCAAATCTTAAAAGGAGTTTAATCTAATTTTTTATGCAACTTTAACGCTAATTTAGAAAAATAGTCTCAGAATTAGGGTAAACAATATTTATTTCGATTAGACTTAACAAGAAGAATTATGTACAATCACCCCAATACAAAAGACCGGACACGTGTTACCACAATTCGCTCATCAATAATCAGAACGGACACAACGCCGCATTACGCAGACCGTCCATAAATCATTGATATTCGTAACCTGTTATCATATGAGTGTCATTACGCTAAATCGGACGCTTTGCTACAATAATTACGTGTACGGTTCACGGTACTTACGTGATACTTGTAAAATAATTAATTTTACCACAACTTTAGTGACTCTGTATTTGAGACATGTTGTTTGTTAACTTAGTTCTTGTCCGTTTATCTTTTCTTCATAAACTTCTGAATAGGTTGTAATAAGTCAGTGTCCCGAGTGCAAGTTTAGTGCTTTGTCGTGACTGCGTTAAACTGTCAAATTGTACAACAACTTCAAAAGCATAGTACAAGCACAGAACAGATAAGACAGAAGTTCAACTCCACCCTTCAAGCTAAATCAGGTAAGTCAGTCGCACGCACCGATTAGTATTTTTTGCTTGATAATTAAAGTATGTAGACAGAAAAAGATCGCCGTATGTAAAACTTACGTACGTATCGTTTCATGGAGCCGCCTTTATACAATATAAGATGTAAAATATTGATATTTTATATGATACTGTAGGATACGTAGGATACTGTTCCTTTAAATCTGCCCGAAACTTGTAATGGTAATATGAGTCCTGAACTTATGTCCTGAAATAGACTAATTTAATGATAAGTATAATATACAATAATAAATGCAATACTTACGCTAATAATATACGCTAATATGCAATACTTATTCTGGTGCATTACTAAAATAATACTGCATTTTTTCCAAAAACCAGCGTAAAGCTATAAAGAACAGCAATCGACTTTGAATAGATTCGAACAAGATCTAGCTTTTCAATTTAAACTAAATAGCACTTACCTAGAAATAAAGATACTTTAAATTCGAACGGTTACAGAGAGAAACAATGCTGTCGAAACAAAATAAAACTCGCAATAAAACTATCCAAAGTTTGTTTTTATTCAGCGCAACGAATGTATTCAGTAAGAAATGGTATATTCCCAACAGGCAATTTAACTCGAGTGCAATTGTTGCCCTAATGCAGTGACAGTTCAGTAGACTCGTTACTTAAAATTTCTCTTCGGTGTTAGAAACTTCATAGTGGCTAACTTTTTACTAGCAACTTAAAGTTGTGGGCAGTGGAAAATATTACTTTATGTGTTTCTAAAACAAAACTAATCAATTAGTGACCATTTAAAACTTTACCAACTTTATAACACTAATCTGTACTCTATTTCCACTGTAGCTTGGTGCAGGTGAGAGTTGTCAGTATGACGTTGACATCTGTCATTACCATGTGACTCCCTAGTCACATGGTAATGACAGATGTCAACGTCATGTATGCAATATATATGCAATCAATTTTTATCGTAAACGATACTCATAGCAAAAATCTCGTTCTTTTTAATATTGTTACGAAAATTATTTTAAAAGTGTATTATTTGATTCCCATCTTGAAACTTTAGAAAAATAACAGCTTTCTGAATGGAGCATGTAGTTCAAAAACTTACCATATATTAAATTAGACATATTTCGAGTGTAGTTTTTAGTATTACCTATGAAGATCACTTACTTCATAGGTAATGCTAATATTTAATTTAATGATTGATTGAAATACTTTTTTTGTAAGTCTGTTTATTGTTAGATCACGACACAAGAAATATATACTTCGTCGCTATTTACGACAAATAATATGGGCATTGTGTCTGATCGGGATCATGACATCCGTATTGATAACATGATGGACTCATCGTTAATAATATCTGTCATAAATTCAGATGATGAATTAAGTGATAATTCAGATGTTCCTGATCCTGATATAAGTTTCGACGAATAAAATGTACGTTTCAATTGCACTAAATATATTTTGTGCAATATATCTTATATTAATATTTCTTTAGGGGGTACGATTTAAGAAACTTATCCCTGTGTATGTTCTGTTGTTTCATTTATATGATTATAAACAATAAAAAATGGAACTACGCACAATATACGTTTTTTATTATAAAAATATATATTATCAATTGTAGCGTCATTTGTATTTTGGCGTTACGATACACGCTTCATTTTTCTTTCAATTTAATTTTATTTATAGACTCAAACATTCTGGTTAGATTTAATTAAATTTACTGCAACATTTATTAATTATTTATTACATTATGAATGTGGTGCAGCTGAAACACTAAGTCATAATTGTAAATCACGGCAACTTTCAAGAGTGAAACGAAACTTGTCGGAACTGTCGTCTGCACCAAGCTACAGCGCAAATAGAGTAGTTGCGTGCATACGACAAATTCATATTTAAAAAGTAGTTTCCATTTCTACACATCAGAGGCGCTTCTGTCGTTTTCATACGATTTGACAGCTGATGACAAACACAATATATATGGTTCAATTCGATTGCAATTCAAACTAGGGGACCAGCTAGAAAATTATCGATGTTAATACTTATGATTACATCTGTCCATTCCCTGTTTGTTTGTAGATTAATAATTATGTTGACCTATTTGACTTAAATTACTACACTGAATTCAGTACAACCATCTTTTGGTAAACGCAGATTACATTTAAATTTGAAGGTTTCTACTTAAACTGATTTTTATAATACTAATATAAAAAAATTATTACAATGATATTGATACCTAATTAAGACATGATTATTTAAGTATGGTGCGGTAGTGGTAAGTACTAACCAGTATGGCTGCATGCGATTTTCTTTATAATTATTTCGGTTCTTCTTAGACTTTTGTTTATAATACAATTATTAAATAATAGAGCATTTTATAAGTGATACCCAACGAGAATAAACCAAGTCATTTGAGATCGACGCTAAATACTGTTTTGAAGGCGGGTTCCTTTGTGTCTGAAGCTTTGTTTACTTTTACAATTGTGGAGAGAACAATGTGAAAGGTCCGAAATCCACCAAAAGGCTGGTACAAGAAGTTTTAATTGCTTCGAAATAAGTCCACACCTAGGATGGAGTTCGAGTTTGGATTGACTCGATCCATTTGCTTAAAATCTGGTTCGGTTCAGAACTTTCAATTCTTGGAGTCTGTTTATGTTGGTTGAAAAGTAACTTCGCAGAATTTGACGAATCGATAATTACTTCTCTGAATGACGAATGGCGTCTTCGTAGTCAACCCGTTCATATACATTAAAATAAAGAAGTCAATCATACAAGTATATAATGCACGCCATTTATTTATTTATATGAAAAGTTAATAATAATTTAAATAAAAACAATATAACTACAATAATTTTTAGAGGTCGTTTTACCAAAACATTATCATCGGGCTTTGATAGCGACATAGCGGTAATCATTGTACACTATATGTAACATATTAAAAATCTAAATATTTTTATTAAACGAAGATTAAAAGTTAATTCTGTTTCAGATAAGTAAGTAAATTATATCCATAAGATGAGTGCGGATTGAAACTGAAGCCGTCACCATATGCCTTTACATAGTATCGAATATGAAGCAATCCTCGTAAAAAGGTGCAACGGTAAAACATTTAGATTATTAGCGCTAATAAATGCAGCAGTTATTTACTTAGAAATTTATCGTCGTCGCGCACCTGCGACCTCTCATAAACTCTGTTATGTTTCGTATGAGGGACCCTTATTGACTCGGTACGATAACTGCCCAAGTGTATGTTTATCGTTATTGAGAAGAAGCACGAGAGATTTTAACATCTCATGTTGAGGAGCTATTAAAGCTTTTGGCACGCCGAAATTTGGTATAGTCCACTAATCCTTTTAAATTTTAATCTTACTAATATTTTAAGTAACATGTATATATCAGTGCCTGCCAATTGTGAAAAATAAAGTAATTATTTTTCTTAATCATATTTTATATATTTATATGTAATACTTATAACAAAAACAGGATAAAAATTATATTTTAATAATAATTTTTTGTTTTATACAGAGCTGGGGTATTTCAAAATTGCTGGCCGCGACTTCGTATGCGGATGCACATGAGACAAAAGCTTACCCTTTAAAGAATCTTTTTGTATCAAAAATAATGTTTGTGTTTCTACGACTGCGATCATGATATGATAAAATATGTTAATATGTAACTGTTTTTGTTTCTTTTATTACTCGTTTAAAGATTAGATATTTCGATTGTGTAATACCAAAAACAATGCAGCGAGTATAAACATCTCTAAATAACATACTTAACAATATTGTTCAAAAATCTAATATACTACAAAGCAAAAACTTAGATTTTGTAAAATTTAAATGAATGAAATCCCTTTTCGTTAGTGTATAAATAATGAGACATATTCCATACATTTAATTACTATGTTATGCACCAAATATGTACCTCAGCAGCCACATCAGACGTATCAATAAGATAGCAAATGCAATTATTTGTTTAATAATAGTTTTGGTACACGGGTTCTTGTAACGAGCATCGGGCAAAGTCAATTGACAAGGGAATTGGCATTTCCAAACAAGGACACAGGTCTCTAAGTGCAATATCTGTTACTGGACTTATGTGATAGCATTTATTGAGGCATATTATTGATTCAACTCTTTTTCAAGTCTTTTCGGTAGAGACGAATGTGTACAGCAATAAAACCTTGGTAGAATAGAAGGCTTCTCGTCTGAAATACGCTGTTTATAATCAAGAGAAATGTATGTCGTTTTTTAATATTTTTCCGTTGTTTTACTATAATTTCAATAAATCAATTATTAATTATTACTATTGTTATTAGTATAATATAATAAAGAAGAAAATACATCTATTGATCCTTATACAAATACAATGAAGGTAAGCTTAGCTTAGTCTACCAATATTAATGAAAGTTATAAAGCAAGCGATGTACTGCATTGTTAATGTAAGTCACGTTCTGAACGCGTCCATCCATCGTAAATAACGCTAATGATGTCTGATTGTATTCAATTAAATCCAACAATATTGGTAAAGGTATTTTACTAGTAATTTTATCAAAAAATAATGGCACTCATGGCTATTAGAGCTGTGCAATAAATAGTTTTATCTCGGTATAAAGGGAATTATTTCCATTATGATTAAGTACAAGAATTATGCCTATATTATCAAGAATTTTATTTGAATTTATTAATTATGGTACTAGAGATGCACAGAAAATTCATCAGATAGGTGTAAATTTCACCTAAATAAACTTTATATTGCGATGACCATGTACCAGTACCCCTATTTACTTAGCGAGTGGTCCCAGCTTTGAAACTCGTTTGGGGCAGATATTTTGTATGATACTACGAATGTTTGTTCACGAATAATGTTTGTGTATTTATTTAGTATATTTCTTATATGTATATACTTATAATAATCGATATTTGTCCGTTATTTAGTATCCAGAACACAATCTCTTCACTGTTTATTATATAAGGTTAAGTACAAACTTTAATATACTGATTGCGATATATTACTTGTTTTGATGAGCTTACTTCACGTCTTCATTACCAGGAGCTTCTTTATCCAATGAACCGTTTGCCCCAAGTAACAATATGACGAGAAAATTACGTTTTTTATCACTAACTCGCGTTGATGCCGAATCATGACGTCGTTTCGTCTTTGAACGACGTCATTTAACGGGAATCAAGTTACGAAGACGACTTTATTTCAGTAGTCATGTAGGTGAAAGTATTCGTGACGTCATTAGCAATGTTGTCCGTGAAATTATGTCATGAAGGAGTATATTTAACGACAGTTACTTGTTTGTTAGATATATAATGTAATTTTTAAAGGTATATCACGTGACAATGACGGTATTTTTAAGTAAATCTTCGACGTTAAATTTTGTGTCATGGTCGCGTCGAAATTTTATTACACGATTAGGTCATTTATACGTTGCTTATTACTTGGGACTATTAGGTGCATTATCAAGTCACTCACTCGAGAACTGATCATGGACTGTTATTTGTAAGCATACCAGTTGTCTAATGTCGGCAGTTATCAATGTTGTTATGCTCAGTAGCATAAAACAATCTTAAAAGTTTGCCACAATATTAGGAAAAAGTTTTAAGCTAAACTAAAAAAAAATATTTAAACTGAATTAAACTTAAACTGAATTATTTATGCCTTTTTAAGTGTTTTGAAGTTGGTTTAAATTTTTTTAAATTTTGAGTTGAATATGAAACTCTAAAATAATACGTGCCAGTAAAATTTGAATGTTCAAATCCTATCATCAGATGATGTCTTGGTGACAGTGGGATGTGAGGTCATCCCATATATATATAAAATTATTTTTTAAAATTCGGTTTACATTTGACGGAAAATCAATGAGCATATATAAAAAAGAAATATACAGTGGAACATGCTACCTCTTTCTTTTTTGAAGTCGGGACGATGCGGCGGCCCAATGTATTCAGAATATATATATTGATGTGACTGGTCAAATTTTTAACCATCGTTAAGGCTTTGCATTATATATTGTAGCTTTGTGTCTACATTGTAGTATTTTTTGATGAGCAAACTTTCTCTGTTACTCGTTACTAATTTGTGCATGTAGTATATGCTATGATATAACCGTATCAATACAATTAAAAGCACAATAAAATATATCTAAGCCTTATCTGTAGGTATTTAATTATAATATTACTATAGAATACATAAACCTTGCTTAAACACAAGAAATATAATTGTGATGTTAGGTAATTATTAACATTCTCGTTTGTTATATGTTAAGAGTTAGTGAGTTAGGTAACTTTCATTGCATTAACGGCCACAGTGTAAATGTTTAATGTCTGGTTGATTCACACAGAATTGTACTAATGCAAATACTTTTTTGTATGTTTGTCGTATCATTTATTGAACCTAAAAAGAAATAGTATTTTTAGATGATAAGGCCGAAGATGGAAGAAAGCTACACCTTTCCTCTACCATAGAGAAATTAGCTATCTTATTTACAACGGTAAAATTTTGGAAATTCTGGTATTATTATAGGAAAGATTGTAGTAGCTAGCCAAGCTGAACTAAACTAATCTACCACCAACTAAACTGAGCAGAAAATTTTCGGATTCGCTTCCACTAGACTACTAAGGCGGTAAAACATTAACCATAAAAAAATGAAGGCACGTTAACCCGTTGATACCGGTGGTTACTGGCAACAATTGACATATCATTATCATCATTCATTAGTGACGTTTTATTAACGTTTACAGAGACGAACAATTGTTGCTAAGTTTCTTGCCTGTTGGCTCAGATTGACGTTGTAACGTTGAAACTGTAATAAAATAAATATATTAACTGATACCGCATTTGGTCAGAGATTAGTATTGTTTCTATTATCGCCTAAGCTTCTCACGTGTATTATCCATATAGATAGCTTCTGCCTAGCAGTGGGATAACAGGCTGTTGATGGCGATGATACTGATACTTAGGATAACTAGTAATTCCAGCACTTTTGAATTCAATAACCTTCTTAGAGACAATAGGAGCGTTTGCTATTTATAATTACTTATTAAAATACAAAAAAATAGAGGATAATTTTTTGAGGAATTAACCTACACAAAAAATATTAGTGACGTTTGATAAATTGTTATATATGTAACGTTACTAATACAAAAATAAATAAAAATAGTATAAATAAGTAAAAGTAGTCCGAACAATATATGAGGTCATTAATATTTAATACAAGTACCAGGATTGTAATTTTTTTTATCGAGGATCCTTTTACAAGGGTGTCAATTGAAAAGGACTGGCGAGCAAAGTACAAAAGCACCTATAATAATTTGTGCTGAACTAGCAGATATAGGGTAAGAGTATTGGCTTCCCATTTGTAGTGTTACGAAAATTTACGACATGTATTGAGTAAATTGTGTGAACAAATCTATGAAAAGAAAACTACGTAACAAGCGCGTGTTAGTAAAGATCGCCACCTTTCAGGTCCGAGATAATTGACTTATTAAGGAAAATATCTTACAGATAAATAGTTTCAAAGTCGAAGTAAACATATTTTCCTGAACATTCTATCGTAATATGTAAGACATGAAAATTGTAATCATTAAAAATTTGATTAAAAGTCATTAAAATCCATTAATGTAAACACAGGCGAATTTTTATTTAATTTCCCATTGCAAAATTTGATTCTCAGCCCACTTCTGATATTAAATTAAATTTAATCTATTTGGTTTATTTCAATAGATTCTAATTTCAAAATAAATGGTACACACTCACTGAACAGGAAACCTTTTGTCTTTGATATTTGACGTTCATTAAAAAATGGCAAACAGCGGTTACCGTAGCTTTGGGCCGCCTAAGCTAAGGTAACCGCTTAAATTTGCAGCACTTTAGGAACTACTCACACGTTAATATTTAAGCCGGATTTGGGGGAGAAATTTTCTATGCTGTTGACAGCACATTTAGACCGCCAGTTCCTAACATAATGCTTTCTCAATTAACTCAAATGTCATAACACTTCACAAATTATCACAACATCTCAAAGTTGTATCATATTTATTGCGAGGGTGTATTACCCGCTGGCAGGCGGACAGCCTTTGTCTTGGGAGCCCTAAAAATTTTAGAAAATGTCTATATGTTTGTTGTTACCAGTTTTCCTTTGATTCCTAAAAAATGAAATGTACACGTACCAACCTGATGTCGTCATAAATTTATAATATTTAACATCAATCTTACCAACTAAGCGATTACTAAAAATGCAAGCAAGCAAGGTGACGCATTCCGATTTGAGTCACGTATTTGGACGTGTCCGGCCCACGACGTGCACATAAATAACACTAATGACATCCGACTGTGTTCAGTTTGCTATCTAGGAAAAATTGCACCTCAAACAGATTGGTTGAGTTATCAAAAAATATTATATTACAAATTGTTATTATTACAAAGTAAATCTACTTTACTTTATAAGTTACAAAGTAAATTAGGTTTTAATCTTGAAAAAATCCTGTGAAAAACATCACCCACCCCACTGAAATCATGGATAATCTATTAATTGCCGATGTGTTACATCTTCATCATCACGAAATATCAAGCCCGCTAATTAAGTATTAATTAATAGTAAAAATAAACGCTTAAAGTATATATAAATAAACATCTAATTATGAGCTTTCTGCCCGCATGAATTTAGTTTTCACACCGAAAACTTTATGACGTCCCTAGCCAGAATTTATTTTGCCAGGACAAAAAGTAATTATCCTTGTCTTTTTTCAGGATTTCATTTATCTATAAGACTTTTTTAATTAAATAAATCGGTCCAGAAATTAAAATTTTAAATAAATCAGTCCAGAAATTAAAAACTTGAAAGCGTAACAAAAATACAAATAAGCACTCGCACAAATTCGTAATTATAAAGGAATAAGCGATACTAGCTCTATTCAATATTTAGCCATTAAACTATACCCATACAAAGAATTAAATTAATGGATCCCAAAGGAAAAATAACTCTTAATCACCTTTTCAAATTTATACTATTATTACACCTTTTGTTCGATTTTTAATACCATAGTTATACATTACCGCGGTAATACAAGCTTAAATATAAACTACAAATAATGGCCCGCTGTTAGAAGTCACTAGATGGTTGGAAGTGTTTGTGAAAATACTTACAGGCTTCATTATAATAACGTCAACTGATATGTGTGCTTAGATGAATGTCAAACAAATACGGTTATAAGAATTTTTACTTCACTAATTCTTTGATTCGAATAGCGTATTTAGTAGTTAATGATTTTTTTTGAATAATCTTCAATTCATCATTATTATTTGAGACAGTTCGCTCAGTCCCAATGGCTTGACGATTTTTCTCAGTAAACATACTCGTTAATAACTTTGAGAACAAACTTACCATTGATAAACGTAATAAGTACGACCGTGGCATTTTATAAAATCTTTATGTAGTGTTTATCATTTTTAGAATACCTATCGGTGATTCTGTCCAGGTCACCAATTTATATTCAATTCCTCCTCATCCTCTTCTTTTTGCTCCTGTGTTACATTTTTTTATAAAGAAAGGTCAGCAAATCTCTCGACCCGGTTATCAGTAAGAGGATTTTACATGTGAAGATAGCTAATGCAGCATGCGATATTCTGCCCTAGCCACCTCCACTTTAGGGGCTGATAACCTTTACACGCCTCTTTTGAATGAAATACATTTGCCAGTAAGGAATCCCATGCTCCAGCTGTGCGACAATAAACTGATTCATTCAGTGAATGAGTGAATCCGTAGTTCGAGTCGAAAAGAAGGAGGAATAACGTCAAAAGCTCTTCAGAGAACTAGCCATAGTACAACTGATAATAGGCACTAAGCGAAGCCTTGTCGCAACACAATTGTACAGGCGATTATCTATGCAACTTATTTAATTTAGATATTTATAGACTTACGCAGACCGAGAGACCATCTCCACTAGCGAGTGAATGGTGACGATAGTTCGTCGTGACGTTAAGTATATGTTCAGCATAGGGCGCGTCTCTATTGGCGATGACGGTGAGATTTATGTACACACAAAACAATGAAAAATGTACAAATATTCTTTTCATTATTTGTTTTATAGTGTACAACACAATCACTCAATCTCAACGTCGATGATGATAATCTTTTACTATGAGACGGTGCTTAAGTTTATTGATATCATAATAGCAAAACTTTCCATTATACACCTAATGGAGGGGTATTATGAACATATTATAATACCCCTCCATATGGTGTATAAAATACTACTCTGATATCAGGAGTATGTAATAACCAAAATCAATTAATCAGACGAAGGCTGAAAAAGAATTCATTTCCGCGTGACCGTACGGATAGCAATTAAATTTTTCACTTCGGGGCTCTTTCAAAATTATATTCAGCTGTTTAATGCTGTAACCAATTTAGATAATAGAAGATGAAAGTGATTCCTACATTCTAATTGATGGTTAATTGAACATTGATATAGTTCTAATTATATTGGGAAATCTTTTTACAAGCAAATCTGAAAGCTCGTGCATGATGCAGTTGTCCAATCAATATTTTGAATAAAAAACCTTAATTTTAAAAGTTTGATTACAATACGAGTTATAATAGACTAGGCATGAAAATTTAACTCATAAATTTATGAAAGTTTTACAAATTAATTTTACAATCTACATAATGCATCTTTGAAATTTTGCAAATATTCTATAACATCAAATGCACCAGTCACTTTTGTCCATATATGCATACCATATATGTATAAGAAATACTTCGAAGCTTATCATTACAGGAAGATGCTGCCAAAAATTAAAAGTTATCAGCTAAGTATTGAAATCAATACTAATTTTGAAAGTGTTTAGCCTATAAAGCGGAAAATTACATCCGCGCCAGTTCAATATTCAGTAAGCAACGTGAGATGAACTCTCGCTTGAGAGTTTATCATCGCGCTGTCACTCCACTGTTATTTATGGACCAGTAAACTTGGAAATATATTTTCCTCGGCCGCCGACGCGTCCATTTCAGGTTGAACCCCTTGGGCCCGGACACTTGACGAGTCGAGTGTCATAAATTTGAAAACTGTTTCGTGAAAGCTAAAAAATGAAACAAATATTGGTCGGTCATTTGCCGTTCGATCTTTGATTACCGGGACTTCCCCTATATCAATTGAGCAAATTTATAGGAGTTAAAAATTCATTCATTTTCTTTTCAGTATTCAATGATTTCTTAGTGAGTGATATAGATTCAGTTGAAAGATAATTAGAAAAGATTTTGAAGATATTATTATAGACAGTTAAGATTAATTAGACAGTTTAGCGCAAATAAGATAGAAAATTATGTTCGACAAATCTTACAGTGAACCCTGACTTAATATTTTAAATAAATCTGAAACTTCTTGTTTTATATTTTAATATTATTTTATTATAATATTCACATTGCATGTATTGAGTAGGTAGATGAATTGTTAATTCTAGACATATTCTGTTACAAATTGAAATACAATAAAAATGTCTGGATTATTTTCATAACAAATATGAGTATATTGACTTTCCATTATTTTGATAATTATTAAATTGAAATGAGTGTGGGTTGTAAATACTGGCAATGTACATCTCTTTTCATATTCAAAGGACGAAAATAACAAATAAATATTTGGTAGGGAAAATTAGGTTTCCTTATATTTTCTATAGCTTGGCGATCATAAGGTACTTTTAGTTTTGTTTATCATTAACCCTTTAAAGCAAAGGTGTTAGATTATCAACTTATGAAAAACAAAACCTCTGAAGCAATTAAAAACTCGTGTTAGGGATTACTCACGAACATCAAAGGGTTCACGTGTTTAGAAAATATACAGAAAATTGCGTTGATACACTAAACTTTACATTGAATTCAAATTAGCTCATTCTCTCCTGCTTTGTATTAAAATTAAAGGCCAAAAACATTTAAAGATTACTTAAATAAGATTACCTACAGCAATTTCATATTTATATCATTTTACAGACTCAAATAATACATTTGAATTTCTATTAGCATTATTTTTTTTTGGTTTATTATAAAAAGTTTACATTGTACAATAATTTCTTTCAATGTGTCATATCCTGTATCTCAGATCAATTGAGATACAGGATACAACACATTGAAAGAAATTATTTTTTCACTAAGATTATGGTAAGATAGGAGTTTTTATCCTGAACAAGCTACGTCGATATTTCATGTCAAGTGGTTGCTGGTCACTCTTGGGTGGAATATCGTTTCAGATTGGTTGAAAGGTTTGGCTAAGTACCTCCTTTATACACTATATATCATGCTGTAAGTATTATTAGAATTAAAGTTACGAAAGCTTTGCTCTTCTGCGATTGTCTCTTTTGTCCTTTATATGCTGTACAGTTAAGTTAAGTAAAGTTCAGTTACTCTGATGATACTTTTCACCAAAGTCAAAGTCAAAGTCAAAAATAACTTTATTTAAATAGACTTATTTACTAAGCTCTTTTAAATCGTCACAACAGGGAATATGTATAAGAAAATAAATAAATATAATTATAAAGGCAATAGTCATAATTTTACTGGGTATCAACCGGGCATTTACTAATTGTCCCAGTTATATACCTTTTTATAATTTCCCTTCCTGTTCAAAAGTAGGTAAACTATCATCAAATTTTAATAGCGGCCTGGTCGAGTAGTCAGTACCCCTGTTAACAAGAAGTCCCGTATTCGAATCCTGGTAGGAGTAGATATTTAAATGATGAGTACGTGAATATTTTCTCACGAGTCATGGATGTTGGAACGTTTATGCTATCTATTTTTCCCTATTATCTAGTATCCGTTACTCAAGCTCTTAATGATGCTTACTATGAGGCTATATGATATGTACGACTGTGAGAAATATTATATTAATTATCATTTTTTAACATCACACACAAATAAATCTACTAACCTGTTTTTGGACTCGTATATACAAATTTTATATTAAAAATCATTTATCACTATTTCAAAAGACGTGAACAGACAAATGTACTAGCTATTTATTATCAGCGGGTGAAAGTCATTTGCCATTTTAAAATAAGTTGAAAAGTATATAGTTATAAATGATCATAGACAACGCTTTTGCAATGTGAGATTAATTTCTTAATGTTTAAGAATTGGCTATCTAACATAGCTGACAAATAACGAGGTTAAAGGCTTGAATTTATGAGACAATAATAAGGATAAACCTATCGTACTGAATGACAGCATACTAAAATTATTTAACGACAGTTTGATCACTTTTATCGTAGGTTTTCGCTTCACTTGTCACGTTTTCAAGCCATTAGTTTTATACGAATTACTACTACTGAGGAAATCCTTATTTATCGTTAGCCTTTTTATGATTCATAATTTATTAGAGTTCCATTCCCAATCTAAAGTTAAAGCTCTCAATTAGCGTTACATATGAAATATACACTCATTGAGATGATATTCTTCGAGTGAAAATGTTATGGACTGGACATCAAACTATTTAATTTTAAGGAAAAGTATATGGAGTTAACTTTTGTTGTGTGAAAACATTTTGAGGTTATCTATTATTTTCCAATACATGATCTCATTTCATGACTTTGAAATCATAGCTAATTGAAAACCGTGGTACAATTTTAATTATGTTCAACAAAGAGCATTAAGTGATAGCAAAACTTGAAACTCTTAATTGCTTTGAGTCTCATCTTGGTCTTGCATTTGGGTAACACTAGGTGTAATTGAACGGTTTTACGGTACTTGTCAGATCAGCAATTCTCATACATTGTTTTTAGACTACATAAAGAGGATCAAACTAGTACCTCTTCAGGTACTCCAGCTCATTTGGTTGGATTATTACAGAGTGCAAGGGTGCAGTGCATTCACTTAAGCCTTTTGTTAAGATATTAATTTAAACAAAGCATTTGTAGCATTATAGACTGAACCTAACTTTGATCAAGCATCTAAGCATTTTTTTACGAGGAGGAATCCATTTACGGACCTACCAGCCACTGGCTAAGCGACGGGCGTGTGTGGGGATCACTCAGTACCTCAATAGACCGGCACTGAGAATACCCACTAAAACTCTCCGGTAACTCCATTGCCGTTCACCGCGGTTACCTGGGTTCTACCGAGCATTTCACCAGATCTATCTATAGCTAAGCTATCAAAAATAAATCAAGTTTGTTTGAGAAATTTCACAATAAATGTACCTATTTGTAATAACTAAGTGTATATTTAAACATTTGACTATTAGGATTGTTAATATGGATAGTGAACTTTACTCCTAAATGCCGAATGGAGCAAAACAAAACTGAAATAGAAGCAAAATAAATAAAAGCAATATAAACTTAAAATATCCGTCAATACACAGAATACCTCGCTCCAACAAAATTGTGGAAACTTTGGGCATCCGAAGCATTAGTTTCCCCTAAACAATTATTACTTTTGTTGGCCAAATAGAATCATTATTATCTACCCGCAGCGTAAATGAGGATATTGTTTTGATGGGAACATCCAAAATAAAGTTGGGCCACAGTATCTTTTACTTGAACTAAAACAATTTATTGTTTTCAAAGGTAAAATACATTCTTGGCATGTACATTGTAAAACAATTGCTATGTAACTCTTATTACCACATAATTATTCATAAAAAAATTTAGTTTTGATAACTAAGTGTTTTTGTCGTTAAAGTAATAACGTAAGCACTAGAAATTGTAATAAATAATTTTCTCTTCGTGTATAAATAAATCAAATTACGTGGTAATAATAATTAAAACAATGCAGTTTTTATGAAATCTAACTATATCGAACTATCTTCAAATTGTAGTATTTAATTATACTGTTTATAACTTAGAGGAATCAATATATAATAAAGAAACAATGTTAAAATAAAATAAAACATTTAAAGAAATTATTTTAGAAATTTATCTGAAACATAAAAATTACCATCTTTAATAATATAAAGTTACCTAAAAACGTTTTTGATTTTCTTACCACCTTAGGTAACCATATTTAGGTAATTTAATACTTTTGCTCTCAGACCTCTGGAGGGTCAGTGTGTCTTAATGAAATGATTATTCTCTTTACTAAAGATTTGTTTCAATATTAAATGACTAAAGTGTATATGGTCAGCAAATTCATAGACAATGAAAGCGGGTGAGTGAGATAACCATGATAAATTGCCGTTTTGACACGCCCGGCCGTACTATGGTATCGACTGTTACGATAAAAATACACGCTTCATATATCAGCGGCAACTTTAGACTGTAGACGGTGAATTTGATTAATGTGCGGATGGTCAGAGTTGCACCGCGTCTGTTGTGTGTGAAGACTGCAGAACTGCCTTTTATCTTAAAGAAAAAGTTGAACATTTTATACTGTAAGAAGGATAATAAGGATTTTGAATCCACGAATTTATTTCATAATGTTCAGATAATCTTTATTGTATAAGCTTTCCAAAGTAAAATTTTAATTATGCGATTAAGAAATTTGAAAAATTACATAAAAACTTACAATTAATTATAATATATCATTTTTACCTAGTTTAAGTTCAGTCACACTAATTTGAACAGCTGTTTACCAACCCTTTTTTTTATCGCTGTGGGAAATCTCTTCCAGACGCTCCCTTTTACCCGGGGAAGGTAACAGGGGATGTGTGGGGCTCTCACCCACTAAAACCCCCAGCAACGCACTACCTTTCTGCCGATGCGCGGGATGATGCCCGAAGACATTTCATGTCGGCAGGACGATTTGGCCGTATATTCGGTCCCAGCTGGAGTAAAGACGTTTTTCTATTTTGACCTTAAAGTAGTTGGCTGTGTTTCTGTGAGGAGGGAATCCTAGCCAGTGTAATTACAGGCCATGGGTGGTATTCACATCTCTTGGCTACAGAATGTCAAAGCTCTAATGTAGTATATTGTTAGTGTATAAAAGCAATAATTACTACTTCTCATCAGATGGACCAAGTGCTTACTTGATATTCTCTAAAATAAAATAAACAAAAAGCAGAGATAAACACTCAAAAAAACTAACAAGGCTATACTTTTCATCAATAACCGCAAACTCCCATCAAATTGATTTAGAAGTTGCCATTAGTGTTGCCACAAAAGAACAATAATAAAGCCCTACAGAATTAAGAATAACGTCGCACGTAGCTTAAGGCTATAAACGTCGAATAATCCTGATATAAGGTAGACAAACGACGCTAGCACTCAATTTACTAAGAACAAAGAAACGATTTTCGCCTACTTTTCTTTTGTGGAGAGCGCGACAGTTCGCAGTCTATTACGGGCCATTCATTCGATCAAATGAGCCGATTAATTTATCGTTCCTTCAAACTGTTTTAAAGTTAAAAAGTGAGATTCGTATTTCAGTCTGGGTCCTAACAAATTCATTAGTGTATAATTGTTTCCTAATTTAAGATATTTGAAAGCTATTGATACGAGTTAAATAACTATATGATCACCTTCTATGAGGTAGGGCTATTAATAGTGCAAACTATTTTAAATATGTAGTTTAGCATAATATCGTAGAATTCTCATAAGTACTAAAACTTACATTATTGATGGATGATTTAGGTTTCACAGATATTCACACATTTTTTCGTCAGTTGATCTTATACCTGAAGGAACTGTAGATAATTATATCTACAATAGCCAAACTACAGCAAAAATTACTTAAAAATAATTTAAATTGTAATGTAATCTAATTGTAATTATAATTATAATGCGTAATTTTATTCTCTTCTTGTAAATAGACTTTAAGGTAAGGATAGAATTATTTGAAAAAGCGTCTAATTAGTTAGCACTGTGGTAAGCTAAAATTACCAACATATTGTAATTAAAGAGTAGTCTCATGACCCATGCCCTTATCCCAAAAGAAAACTTTCATTTGTATCTACTTGAGCAAGTTAACGGATACCTGAAGGTTTTTTCATTGGTTAATGGAATTGTGTTGAGGTTTTAATTTTATCATGTATTATATACATATTAAATTTTATGTTGAGGTTTTAATTTAATTTCATCAAAAATAAAAAACTTAACAACCATCAAAATAAAACGTGGCTGCACAATGAAACAATGTTCAAGTAGTCCTCGTTAGTTATAAACAGAACAATGTATTGGATGTCATGACACATATTCAGGTGATATTATTTATTAGAAAACTTACTCGGGAGTAGCAAGCCACTGCTCTAAGACTACCTTCCCGTTCCTGCCTCTAGAACAATTAGACTAAAACAATTCAATTGTTAGCTGCTAGTCTGCAGAGTTAGAAATTGAACCACTATCGCAATGCACCGGTGAAGTTTTTCTATGCGCATTCAAAAACATATTTTTGATAATCAATCCTCAGATAAATTTAATTGAAGAAATAACTTCACCAAATTTAAAGTTATAGTAAGTTATAGTAGTATATATAAGTTATAGTTATAGTTTAAGTTTTTTTATATTTATAAAAAGTATTAGAACGTCAAAATCAACCACATTGTAATAGTACTGAAAAAAAAACCTACATTTCAAATGTATTAATTTTGCATACAAGAACAAAGAAAACTCAATACAAAACCTAGATATTCATTGTTGAAGATAACTTCTGAACTTTTTTAATAACTGTATAAAAGTATTATTGAAATTTGTCGAGATAAGAAAAAAAATCGGGGCGACTGACTCAAACCACAATGCTACCACGATATCAATACTCGTTACTAAATTTAATGATCAAATCCATCTAATACACATTGTAATTTAGTTTTTCATTAGAACTGCTCTGAAACGAATAATGTACATTAAATTACATGGTAATTATCTCGTTAATAATTCTAATCATAATATTCAGTAACTATGTAAAGTAAGTACTATATACGTAAGCACTATATAGCTTAAAATATTAACTAACGTTTAAAAATATATAATAATGTAAAATTATTTATATATGTATCACCTAACAAACAAAATACTTAGAATTATTCTGAAAATATATCATGATTGTGTATTAGAGATATTTTTCTAAATTAACGTTCTTTAAAAACATGTTAGTGCTATCACCTAAAACCTTATGTTTTATATTAGTAGTGAAATAATTATTTTACATCAAATATAATATACAATATCATTCAAATATAAAAGTAATGATATTTGCTTAATATTTTATATATACATGAAATAAATACAAAAACATAGATAATTGGTATGAATGTGGAGACTCAATAGACTGTGAACTAACCGCTTGAAAACGAGTTTATTTTTAGCCTCTTGGATATGAGGAGGTAGTGAGTTAATTATAATATCAATTTTTTAAAAGATAAGAAACTTCGAATAAAACTAGTTAATTGAATGTCAAATTATATCCGGTTCCTTTTATGAATATAGTTTTTAATGGCGTTTTGCATATCTCGATATAGAAGAAAGAGGTTAGAAGATTTGAATTTATTGTAAAAATAAATTATAAATTAAAAGGAATTTCATTTTTTTGTAATATTACAATGATAATGATATAGGTATTCAGCATAAAGATACTTTCGTTCAAGCTGTGTAATCTGAACACAAATTCTTTTAATGGTCCAAAGGTTCCCGGGAGAAAAACGCGGCTTAATAAATTAATCTAACAAAGATCAAGTGCTGTTTGCTGATTAAGTAGACCTGTATAAAGTAAAGCTTTTGTTTGAAGAAGCTAACATTTGGAATTTCCCAAGATTGTTGCCCTTCACTAACTTGGGGTGAACTTTTCGCCGAATATCCATCAATCCCCTTGCATTAACACTAGTCTAGATACTCCCGGAATAACCCACGTAGCCAAATGCAGGTGCCTAATTACCGAAGGAGCGAACAGAGAAAGATATATCGCTATCATTGGATCAGAACAAGACGGCGCTATTCGTAAGTCAATCCGTCACTGTCGTTTTATGTAATCTTGTAAAGGGAGATTGATAAATCCGTGGACTTCGCCATGATTTTTGCGTTTGTTCTTATTAAATACTGGTTGAGCCGTTTCACGGCGGATTTCTACTGAAATCAGTTTTGGAAATGCTATTGCTTCTGCCAATAGAACAGAATTTAAAGTTAAATATATCCAGCAAGTCGAATTTACAATCCAGAGTGCACCAACACCGGGTTAAGGCAAGGATTCGGAGTGAACGACCCATCCTCGAAGAAGTAAGTGGGTAATCCCAGTGCCACTTTGATGAGGCCCAGTGAGCCCCAGATACGCCCACCGCTTAGCCAGTGACGGGTAGGTCATTAAACGGATTCTTCCTCGTCAAAAAAAATGGTGAAATTTACTATAAAATAACAGTCGTTTTCAATCTGAAGCTAACAATCGCGGAAGTGGTCAGTCAGTCAGCTGCAGGCTTGGACAGTGGTGCTGAATCAAAACCCTGTTGGGTAAGATTTTGTGTAATAAACAAAGGTCTTGTTTTACATATTTAAGTATTTTAGTGTCTAATTCATTTTTAATGAATTTTAATAATTCAATACGTTATTAGTAAAATTATATTCATATCACAAGCTACCTCTAGCCAAATACATATATATACATATGAAAATGTAATTAAATCCGACTTCTACTAACAATTGATTTTGCTGTTCATTTTTAATATTTGTGTCTATGTTCATACACCTACACAGAACACACCTATACAAAAAAAAATAGAAACCGGTCAATCTTTTACGGAGGATAACAAACACAGTGACACGAGATTTATATCGTACATTAGATTATTTATGTGTACTAGTAGTATTTATCATTAAGAAGATAGTGAAGGGTTGTGATATAACTTAGATGTATTATGGCGATCTGATAGTTTAGTGATTTTACTATGAATAATAGTAAAAGCACTAATAATATATACAAATATTACGTCACTGGTCTAGTAGCTAAGACCACCTCCATTCCCAGTGCAGACAGAATTTTTTTGCTCGATTCGGATGATCTTATCGATTCGTGATTATCTTAGTCCACCTGGCTAGCCACAACCATCTTGCCGAAGTCTCCTGCCATAACAATCATTTTAACACCATTGTTGTGTTCTGACAATTGGTAGTAAGATAACCAGCTCCTCTGTGGTTGAGGAATCCGGGTGTAGCTGGCTTATATCTTCGGCCTTATCTTCACTTCCCATCAGGTGAGATGAATGCCAGGAACTAGTCCATAGAACTAGACTTCCTCAAAAATTTGTTACATCAAGAAAAATCAAATTTGTTAGATCTGTTAGTTTGTTTTGTTTTTTACAAGACTAATCTTGTGACAAAATCATTTCAAAATTCAGAAAAAAAGAGTTTGCGCTCATATAAAACTGCAAGTGCATAATATTTTACAGGCATAAAACGGTATTTCCAGATAGTTAAGATTTCAAAGAAATTAATTACTCACTTATATATCTATTCCTCACAATTCTAGGTAAATCTACAGGAAGAGAAATATGACATTAAACAAGTTGACACCCACGCTACAGTTGGCTGTGAATTCGATATCAGTTGCTATATCTCTTATACGGGAAACCTCATATCATAGGAAATTGAAAATAAATTCCTTTAAGCTTTCAATTACCTCAATCGGTAGCATTGCGTTCGCAGACACATAAATCTACGTGCATGGATGTATTTTCACGATTGGTTATTTCCATTTTCTATTTTAAAGGATTTATAAATTGCTTGTGGACAGTTTCGGTCTTCTCGTTTTGGGACTTGTAATACAAAATGTAATAAGGCACTCAATTCTACAGTTGTATGATTTTTCCATACATTTTTTACAAACGGACATTTTCCATTTTTTAATTTTTCTATTTTGAAAATACTTCTAAGATCACGGTGTTTAGTGTTATGTTAAGAAAAATCTTAAAATTAAAAATGAATGTATATTTGATATGAACTAGTATTAACCACGAATATCCTATAAAGAAACTTATTACTTATTTTACTTTTCTGGGGATATTTTTATGAGGAAATAAAAAATATACTTTGTATATTTAACCTCTAGTTTTGTACGGATTCCGCGGGCCGTGAGTTCCACTCGACTTGCGGGTTTTTGTTTGTAGGTATATCCATTTGTGTTTTCTGAATAGTTTACAATCAAATTTATACATTTTTAAATTCAAATAATCACACGCACCAACACTTACAACAAGCCACATAATTTGCCTCCAAATTGGTATTCAAAGTTTGCAACTAAAAGGATGGGGTTTCCCAATCTCTTCGAAAGTTCCTCGTGTGCCTCGTCAGGGGGTCACTTAGTAAGGAAACGTCAAAACCACGCATCAATAAGCCAATACAAAGGCTTGTTTATAGGCAAAGTTAGTTCTAGTGTGACGATTACTCAGTATGTTTTGGACGTAGATTAATCTCGGTGTTAAATGTTTTGAATTATTACAACTGACTAACTGTTAATTAATACATGTTTTGTATTTCTCACTCAAATCTCAATGAAAAAGACACCTCGTTGAAAATTATTTGAAATAACTAAAACTAGGTTTGTACGTCTTTGCAACATCATAATAAAAACATATTATTTAATCGAAGTTGTTGAGAATGAAACTCTCAGTCTGTTTTGTGAGCGTATATTTTTCAAACTGATAGTATTATATATATTTAAAGAACAAAGAAAAAATATGAATATTATATAGAATTAAACGAAAACTAGCCAGTCCGCAACAGGCCGCCCCCCGGTACAGCAAGTAATTTTTTCTGAGGACTGGCTAGAGGTACTAGAATTTTTGAAGGGCGGTGCGCTCCTCCAGCTCCGCCACACGGCGAGAGTGCTCTGCTTTAAAGGTGTTTTTGTCTGTTTTCTGTGAAATTAACTCCTAATAAGTTCTTTATTTACTATTAATATATTTTGTTATCGTAATAGATTCCTTGGATATGGTGCCATTTTATTGGCTCTTGTTTTCAATCTTAAATTTGTTATTTATATCATCGTTATTCAGGATTATAGTTCACTTTCCATTTCATTAATCCATCCATCAGTTTAATATGATTTTGACCAAATGACTCTTTTAACATTTTAATTATATAAGAGAATCATTTGGTTGTAAAAAAGGCGTCTATGTTATAAATGAGGGCGGCATTTATTTCTACAGTACACTTCAAATGTGGAAATATCGAAATGATATTTTATGTTATGTATATGATTTCTTTAAAATTTTGTAGGAAGTAAATTTAAAACTTCATAATAATTTTTGCGAACAAAAACGTTAGGAAAAACTAAACCCTTCTATTTGTCAGATTCTTTGGCACGGAGATTTCAAGAAGATTAACTTTTGAGCTCAATCACAAACAATACAGGGCCTGTTTCGTGAATTTGGCTCTAGTCAGGCTTTGTGTATAATTAAACCTGGATCAGTTGCACCGCACGTTTTTGGTTACAATCCAACTACTTCTTTCTCAAATGATTCACCAATTAAGTTTTATGTTTTTATTCGGTGCTCAGGCGGCTAATTATTGGAGTTAACTTTGTTGTTCCATTCTTGGCTTTGAGGATTATAGCTTTTTTAGACGGAAGACTTAAAGATCTGAAGGATAAAAATTAATCAGCCAATTGGGACTTGTAAAATCTTGGACTTTTAAATTAAAATAACTGGTATTTAATTACAGGTATTAATTACAGATATCCAATTATTATATATTATGAAAAGATGCATTTAATTTAGTTATTACTTCTTATGGAGTTGGTACACACGAAGGTTCGCCTAACGTTTATAGTTGTAGAATTTTACAAGTAGCTTGATTTTCGAAAAAAAATATTTTTTTATGAGTGAGTATGAACGAGTTTTATTGCAAACTGCTATATCAACTTTGCCATTGATTTTATGTTTATTTTCAAAAAATAATTTTTAGTTGACCTCCAGAATTAATCAATCCATTCCTCTGCAAACTTTTGACATGAATAAGATTCAATTAATAACTAAGAAACTTATTAAAAATGGAATCCCGATCCGAAGAAACCGTATAAAGGAATTTCTATTTGCTAAGGCTACGTCGTCTACGTCTAAAGTTGCGTCTTTGCCTCAGGCGTGTTTCTGACCTCGTTTTCGCCTTTAACTAGAAGCTAAAAGTGCGGTGGCACTATTAAAACTTGGGGCCAAGCTACGGTCGTTAGAACGTTGTACTTTTGCTCTGGAGTGCGATGCATCGGATACACACTGATTCTATATTTGAGCAACGTAACTTAGGACCTTAAATTTTATGAAGAAAATTAACGCTTGACTACATGATCGTCAGTCACAAGACAATTTTTCATCTTTATATGCCCGGCTGATGAAGAGGATAATACCTCTATCAGAAACCCTAGATTTGAGGAGATTCAAAATAAAATGATCATCATCAGTCTGGACATAGGCCTTTCTAAATGTAAAAAACACATAATTAGTATGGACTATAACACTATAAGATTTGTGGGCAAAAGCAGTTGCTGTAACAACCGGTACCAGCTTCTCTTTATGCTTCTCCATAAGCCTCTCTTTGTCCTTCAAGCTTTCTAGAGATTATTCAAATGATATTGGATTAAAATATTGGAGCACTTTTTAGGTACGTCGTTCATAATATTTGCTTTATATTGAACTTTTTTAATACAGATGCGTAAGTTTTAAAGATTGTCCATGGGATATGTGACATATGCCGCTAGCACCACATTTTTAATAACGGATTTAGTGAGTTTTTTATAAATAAGTGAAAATTGTGTGGGAGGTGTGTGTCACTGTTGTGTGAAGCATTTGAGCGAAAGACATCAGTCACAAGTCACACTGTTTCCCTCTTAACTCACAAGGTGTTTTCGCACATCTCTGAAGGAAAGAGTCTTCCTTTATCATAGCTTCGTTACGCTTACTAATACCGCTAAACTACCACACCTCTGATGAAAAAATTGCCTTCAGATTTTAGTAACCGTACAATAATTTTTTTATTTGATAAACCGTTGACTCGTGTGTATTAAGTACAGCGCACATCGGGACTTCGAGCCAACGACATTGCAAAAAAAAATTAAAAAAATACTTAGGTATTTTGTTTCCATAATATCTTTTTGTTCTATTAGGTACTCGATTTATTAAATAAAAAAAAAAACAGTTGAGTCACTACCTAAGCTATGACTACAAGTGGTGATTATATATTGTCACTTGCTTTTATATAAAAAGCTGTAAGCAGAAGAAGTAAGTCTATATGTGAAGATAGCTAGTGCAGCATGCGATATACTGCTCTAGAGACTTTTGAAGGGACCCAAGTTTTTTGTCCAGATCGTTTAGACGAGCAGCGTGAGATCCGTACACTTATCATAGCTCCGGCCGTTGTTTGGACAATCCCTTTATTATCCACGATAGTTTATTGACTAACTATTTTACGCTTAGTGAAAAAAAACACAGGCCTAAGTAATAATAAATAGTAAGGCTATTTCACACTGAATCTACAAAACACTTTGTTTTACACCACTTTGTAACATAATAATATAAAGAAAGTTATTGTAGTATATATTTATATTTAAAATTAATCTATCTCTAACTTATTAATTAATTAGCAATAGGTATGTACATCGTACCCGAATACGCGACCCTGCGCATGACGTAGTCTATTTTAAGTGAGAATATTCTATAGGACCATTTTAAAGGTAATTAATAAACACCAATGACATAAGAAATGCCTTTGATTTACACAGCCACGTTCCTCATACCATATAATAAAAAAATATATAATGAAAATAAAGTTCTAGTTATAACAACCACCTAACCTCTTGTTATTCACATCGTTGTGATAATTCAAAGCTGTTATCGCAAAATTCAATTTACAGAGTGCATTCTAAACAATCCATAACTTTGGCAAATATACTCAATTCATAACCAGCGCTGTAACAGTTTAGTTCGGTGCTTCGAAGCTTGAACTAGTTTTGATGGCGATGTAGGTGTCAATTTATATATTTATTTATACTTTTCGAGAATATGGAGAGATATTCGTGTCCAATAATTGTATATTAATATTGTATGCTAGAAAGTCTTGCTAACATTCTAAATTTATAGAAGTTCTTGACATAAATATCATTATTAAGATATTATTATCATGCATGAGTAGAACTCGCACTAGTATGAACTGGATTCTCACTATAAGCCCCTAAAATAACCTTTAATATGTTGTACTGCTAAACTATGCGTTATTATAAGGGTGAATTTAAAAAGACTTATTTTATGGAACATGGTATTAAGAAAAAACACTTCTATTTTCATACAAGCAAGCTGTAAAACATTTGACGTTGAAAAAATTAGAAAGAAGTCCTGCAGCGAACAAAATAAAATAAAATATTATTGTTAGTAATCTCTTTTTATATTAGAGACATAAATAACGTGACCACTCCTAAATACGTAATTTATTTTATTTTTTCAATTTACTTTTGACAGAACAGAGTCTGTCCGGGCAAGTCATTAATAAAAATTGCTTTATGCTAAAAATTTAAATCCTCTTCTTTCTAAAATGCAAATCTAAAGTCATTTACCGTACTTTATTCATAAACAAGCGCCGTTCCTGACTGCACTTTGTGCGCCCATGTCATTGTGAAATTAATTAAATTTGTGTGTACAGTAAAGATTACATGCGCATGCCTATATTTGAACATAGGTTAATCTATTATTAATATGCAGTTCCAACTGCCTCGGGTCGTAATATTTTCATTGACTTCCTGCCAAAATTTTCAGGTAACCCAGTGTATATTGCACGAGGTTTATTGTTCTCTGTATCGTGAGAAATATTACCAACTTACTATAGCATATAAATACTACACTATAGCATATAATTACTTTAAAAGAATATTGCTTGTCACGATGCGGTAGGGCTTCTTTTGTTGGTTCATGATTAATCATTCAAAAAAGATCTTCGATAAGTATTTTAGTTTGTAATTCGATAAAACTATTTATAAAAAGAACTGAACATATCAATCAATAATATGTTTAAATGTATAAAATAATTATTAATGTCTGACGTAATAATGTGAGCATAGATTTATTTATTTTAGATTTTGATTGAAACAAATATAAATGCTAACCATTAGTTATTTATAACTATGTACTAATAAACATGCTTTAATTTATTAAATAAACATGCTTTAATTTATTAAAGCATGTTTATTTTTACAAAGGAATACTATTGCGTAAAAAGTTGAATGGCTTGCTTGGTTGAAAATTTACTTTTAGCTTAACAATCGTTTTCATAATAAGTTAATTATCATAATTAGTCAATAAAGTTTATTTTGTATATCAAGGTTCACCATTATTACATGCTGTATTATAATAATTCAAAGTTTTACTTTATTATATATATGTCATGACTTGACATAAGTATACCAATAAATAATATTGTCACTATGACATGACCATTATATAATTAACAATCACAATAATTTCATATTTTTATGTTTAGACGTATCTTAGTTTTATCTTTGTTATCTTACGTATTCAACTTCTTCAAACAACTTTAAACTAACCAGCAGTGCGGTTTGACAGGAACTTTATTCTTGCGGTATCGATTTCAATAACTAATCGACGTTCATTATATTTGCCTCTTCTCGGTGCCGTCACAAGCTATGTATCTCTTTATATGCACCCTCGTCATGTAAGTTAGGCAAGTATACAGAAGATAATTGTTTGCTGCAAAACCGTTCGCAAGCATCGAGCTACCGCTAGCATGAAATATGTACAGATTTTTTATGATTAAATTAATGTTCGTCATCATTTCATTCTATATTTGAAAGTACATTAATTATATGTCTCAATAAAAGAAAAGTTGGATAAATAGTCAATAAAGCTTTCTTAAAATCATGTTACATTAAAATAAGGTGAACCGACAAACTATTACGACAATAGCGGAAAACATTTGAATAACCAAATTCTTTATATTTTTTTCAATTTACTAACCTTATTATTTGATTATATCAATATATTATAGTTCTGTAATTGTGTGTATATAATTTGATATATGTATAAGTGGTCACAAATTATTACCCTTTATTACGCAAATTATTGCGGCTTAGCTTATTATTAGAATTAGCTTTTTTCTTCTTGACACCGGGAATAACTTAACCGGGAATAGGTAAAGAATACAAATTAGTTTGAAAAAATCAAGAGAATCTCGGTGGTTTAAAGTGGAACTAATATATCACTTCGATATTGAATCACCCAAATGTAAGCAAGATAAGAAAAGAAATAATTAATGAGAGAACAAAAAGTGACAAAAGTTATATTTATTGACTTACTTCAAGAAATTATGAGAATCTGTAAGTTAAAACAAAGTTTTAATTAAGTTTAAAACAAATTCAGGTACCTCGATTAAGAGAATTTGAACTAAATCGTATATTTTAATAGCAAGTTTTGAATGTGGGTCGAGCTTATGTAATAAATTTTCATCACATAATTAGGTGCGCGAGACAAATTGCTCTCCTGGTCATGATATCCCTGTATTGCTGTGGCCATGAAAATCTAATTAACCGGAGAATTCTATCCTCAAGTTGTAATGATTCGTTATAGATACCAGCATAGAAAAAAACTATTTTTTTTACATTTACATAAACAACACGGATATATTTATGTCGTGTTTATATTTAGAGTTATGTATTGTCGAATGTGTGTCCTTAGGATTTATTTTTATTTCAAAATTTCATTCACTAAAATATTCTTTTTAATGAATTTTCTAAAAGATATTAAGAAACATGTCGTTACATTTAACATATTTTTTTATTATTATTTTGTTTACTGATTATTATTATACAGCTATATACATGGTCACCCTACACTTCCGTCTGTACCCAACCCTTACTTTGTCATCGAGCATATTACACGGGTATTAATATACATAAACTTTTGCTTGTTTAAATTCTTGTCAAATCGACATGTAATTAATGTCATGTAATAAATTCAAGGATGACAAGAAATCAGATAAAATGACAAGCAATTAGGTGAAATAAACCCGCTACCAATGTAGGCATAGTCTTAGTAGGACAGTCTACCCAACTGAACTTTTTATAAAATTTCGTTGGAACCATAAAAAATTCTCTATCGTTTAATCTCTGCAATTATAACCATTGTTACCACGGTACAAGATGTTTTTAAATAAAGCAGTCATGATAAAATTTCGAATTATATTTGGATCATAATCCTAACTCTTTTTATTGCGGAAAATATATTAAAATTAATAATTACAATGATCTTAAGAGAATGTGTCTGATGTCAATTATTAGTCAGATAGGAGTCTATTTATTATAGCCTAGAAAATGTCGATCATTGTCTAATAAACTGAAAACAGAGGGTCTAGACAAGATCAATTTCGATAATCGCCTATGAATCGCTAAATGAAAATGTATGGAATTTGACACTCATACTTTATTGCTAAGCGAAAGCTTATGTCATATCCCATACATTTTTACACTTAGTGATTCTAGTGTGATTGTTGACATGCACCTTGTCTATGCCTAGTATTTGATGATGTATGTTCAAGTGGATTTCAACCTACTTGTATTTGATCGTATGTAAGAAAATAACAGATTTAAATTTTCTATCTAGTGTTCAAACGCTAATGTTATGTTATAAACACTGAATGCAAAAAATACTTGACTAAAGATTTCCTAACCAAAGATGCTATTGTTTCTTGCTAAACTCGAAAAAGCTCAAAGTTACGCTTGCTCGACATTTAAACAACACATTTTAAGTATTTACTTAAAACGTATAAACATAAAACAAACGTTAACAGACGTTTTCTTAATTAGGCTCTGTTCCTACTCAACAGTATGGTATAAAATGAGACAGTGTACAACTGCCGACGTTTAAAGAAAAATAAACGATTCAGAACTTTAATCCCCCGGAATACGGTGCTCTGTAAAATGTATGTGCGTATATTGTGTTTGCTTAAGGACTTTTATGTGGGAATGTTTGGAAAGTGCAAGTGTTGAGTGGAAAGAAGGCAGTTTATCGCTGTCCCATATGGGACGGGTCAGCACAGGTACAAAGGCGTGCCCAGAGGGGTCAGATAGTTTATGGCTTAAAGTAGATAAGTACAGAAAAGCAACTCAGGACTTATACCCGTAAAAAGGTACTGATGATTTAAACTAAATCAGTTTTATTTTATTTGAAACCAGGATAAAGGATGTTAAATCTTGCCTGAGCTAGCACTCGAACATTTGATTATTCATGAAAGTAGTCAGGACCGAGACCACTGCTTTTGGCGAAACATCACCAACATGTACCGGCGACCGTTTACAGAAGATAAGATCCGTGTTGGGTTTCACTTCTACCTCTCCCCTGCAGTGCCAGGTCTACTCCCTGAGGCAGTTTTTGTCATCACTATGCCACTCTTGGGGTCGCCCTGGAGTAAATTCCTTAGATCTTTTCATTGTTATCTAGATTTACAACTGGCAATTGTACTTGCGAAAATTGGCGTCTTACAAACGCTCGGTGTCTGCTTGTACAAAACTTTTTGAATAAAATGATAATATTTTACAACATCTTAAAACTGTTTTAAATACCAACCTTCCGTTCCTTCTATAAATTAACAGATGACAACCTCTAGTCTTTTCTTCCCAGAAATAGTATTTTTATTCACGGTCTTCATTGAATTTCAAAATACAATGAAATTTATTCACTTCTAAGGTTCTTAACTTTATAACCATTAAAAGCTCTAGTTTGAAATAAATAGGACTTGTCACATAAAGATAATAAAAAAGGTATCCATCTCCAAGTATTCTTAAACAAATAAATAAATCACAAAAAAGAGAGTTTACGTACTTATAATTTGAACAGGAATAATTAATGAGTGCCCACGGCACCATAGCGACAATAATATTTTTATCACTGGTCTTTTATTTCTTGGTCCCTGTGAAACTGTCTAGTAAAATGCGGAGATTCTTCGCCCTAGGGAGCAATAGGGTAATAATGTCTCATAGAACGGGATAAGTCGGGAATAAAAGAAACTTTTAGTTTTAACTTACTATATTTTGCTGGATTCTGGTCGGGCTTGAACTTTGTAGTCAGGATTTTTGGTACCAAAAATAATATAAATTAGTTCTCACTTAATTTTATTTATAAACATTAATTTATTGAAGGGATTTAAATTCAAAATTAAATTTGCATTAAGCTAAATTGTAATCATTGTGTTTTACTTTTATTAAATAAAGGAGATTATTTGATTGATTGCTGATGCTGGACAAGTAAACAAAGACAATGGCCCCGATTCTGTTAGCTAAATTCAATTTTAGTCCTTACAATACGACCATAAAAATCCAGATGATCATTGAATACACTTGACGTTTGTAAACTGGCGGCTTTTAATTATATTTTGCCGCTTTAAACGAGTATCATAAAACATGGTGATTTAAATAAGTCAAAAGTTTATAGATTGGTAGACTTAGTGTCAAGAAACTTGACTTTCACAAAAATACTTCATATTGAATGACATTTCATATTGAATTAAAATCAAAGAGAGGCAAATATGAAGCGAAAAGTTGTTCTCATCAAATTTAATTTAAAAAATAATCATTGCCCGTTTTAGTCTACAAGGGGGTCTCTCTCTATCAGTTAGTAGACTCGTATGCAGGGTCGCATTAACAGGGCATGCGAGGAAAGAATAACCCTGCTTCCATGACACACGTAAGCAATTTCAATTAATTCTGGTGTATAATAAAGCGTATTATATCTATCTAATTCTATACTTTTGCTTATAGTCAGATGTTTGTTTGATATATTTGTCTCCTACATATAGGTCAAAGTAACTGATCTGTATTGACACAACGAAGAGGCACCCAAGTCAGTTGCTGTCTTATTGCTCGAGCTTCCTAGAGACTAAAGACACCTCTGGAGTTGATGCCTGTTAATTAGAAATCTTCAACAGATAAATTTCCCTTAACGATTGAGGACTGAACGAGGTTTTTGCCTCATTTAAACCCAACAACACTGCGAGAGCCATCTAGTACCAACATTATTAATATTTAATAAATAAGATATATCAATTAAAGACCAGCCAATGACAAAATAGTGTCAAATTTAAATAGAAGTTTATTGAAGATTCAAGACAACATCATAGATAAGTTGCAATGCATTAGCAATGAACTTCAGATAATCTTATTCTATTGTCATGAAAGCTATGTGTGTAAAGCTATGTGTTGTCCAGTAAAAAAAATTATAAAAATATTTATTCTGAGTAAAAAGTCCGTGGAGTCACAAATTTGAACTTATCATACGTTCCTTGCCATCTCATTCCAATTTCACTTTCATTACCGTTTCTCCATCACGCTTAGTATATATAGTCCTGTTATATTGCAATACGATTGAAGCTTCGCACAATATTCAGTAAACCGTTACAAGCTTGGTACCTGGATTTGTTCGAGCGTGTAAGCTGAACACTAACGTATAAGTGGGTACAATCATAGACAAAATTACTTAAACTTATTGCAGAAAATATAAAATCAATCAAGAAAACTACAATTGTAACATATTTTGATAAAAATGGTTACAGTTATTTCTAAAACGTATTAAATTACTTGCAATATAGTTTTCATTACCTAGCACAAGCACCAGCGATCCATATAAAAATCTGAACTGTGGCTTATAGGCAAATTTTGTAACGGTTTTGAATTCCTAAACAATTGATAACATGTTCTTATTTGATATAAAGTGAGAAATAAACGATTTTTTTAATTACGTAGAAATGGATGCCATCCTCCGTATAAAATCTACCAGACTTTATTATAAATACTAACTAATTGTTTTGAATATTTTCAGGATACTTTATCCGCCGTTTCGGTATTCATTTTTTTGAATTAAGGAAAATCGAAAATAAAATACATCATCAATAGCCGATTTACGTTCTACTGGGCACGAGCTATCCTCCAAGAAAGAATCACAACGAGCTCCTCAATGAAATATACTTTAGATTTATAAAAGGGAAAAATGGACTAGAAAACCACTAAATAGAAAAGAGAATTAAACTATTTCATTAGTATAGTAACAACGAGCTCGTTAATGAAGAAGAAAGCTGGAGACGTTCTCGCATAGAATTATTGGGATGAATCTTTTGGTTTCTTTTAGTTCTAAATAGCAGTTTAATGTCCAATTTATAACTGCCCCAAGGCTTACTATATCGGTGTTACTTTTTGCGGGTAAAACCAAGAATTTGGGCCTTGCAATTGACTGTAGCTTGTCGTGATCTGCACATATTAATGGCGCAGATGACGGATGCTCTTCTCTTACCAGTCTCTACCGTATTCATTGCCTTTTAAAAATCAATGATTTTTACTCCCTATTTTCGACTATGCCGAAGTGTACTATTGAGATTACAACAGGGGTACTACTTAATAAGTTCAAAACTTGGCTATGCGTTTCATCTTCAGTTATAGTGTTCGACCATCTTTCTAAATTCCGCTCAGAGTTGAAATAGCTCCCTATTAGGCAGCATCAAAATAATCACACCTCAACCTGCAACCAATTATGAAGTTCTATGTCTAGGAATGTGAAAAACATAGATTGTTAATTGAAATGAGAGTAATAAAGTATTTAATTTAAATTAATCAGATACGACATCTCTTTGTAAATTTATTACTCAATACAAATTATCAATATTAATATATAAGTCAACTCACTCTATATTATATTCAGGAGATAGATATAAATATTTTGTTTTAAATAATAACATTTTAATTTGAACACTTTTCTTTGTTGATGTACATATTGTTTCTACTAACTAAACGATCAAACGGACTATCATATGCTTACTATACTTAGGCATTGTTACATATACTCAAAAGACCTGAAACATTGTAGTATTTGTGTTGCATTTGTATTACTTCATTTTATAATAATTGTGAACCTTGAAGCATTAACACCAAAAAATACAAAACATTATATTCCGATTCTTAATCCCTTCGAATTCTTCTCAATGTTTACTCTACCTTGGACTGACTTTAGGGTCAAACTACTCTGCCTTCATAATGGCGAAATGTCTTCGGTCGTCATCTTATGCGTCGTTAGAAAATGGTCAGTCAGATCCCCTGGTAGCTTACCCGGGTAACAAGGAAAGTCTAGCAGAGATTTCTCACAGCGATAAAAAAAAGTGCGACCCATATGCATGAGGCGAGCGAGCAAAGCGAGCGTCCTGCTTTGTAACAGGATGGTTAAATAAAATTTCAGAGTTTCGTTTGTTAGGTTTGGAGTCATTTATGAGTTAATCTTTTTTGGTTTCATGATTTCTGTTTCCCGTAAAATCTGGTTTTTAATAATGTAAGTATGATCAACATTGTATATTGTAGTAGCAATCTTAACTTATGAATTTTTCTTAGTGGTTATCAACAAGTGTTATTAGCACAGACTTTTATAAAAACCCCTTGATACTGGGTCCCAGAATCGAGTCTCAGCCGAGGCAGTAGTTTGTGTGAAAAATAGAAACGAATATTTGTTTTTGGTTTATGATGATAGGTTTTTAATGTCAAGATTGATATTTTTTTAATTTTCTTATATAATAATATATATTGTTCATTTTTTTTACAATGCATAATAAAAGTTCAAAATTAGTATAGGAATATGAATTGTAATAATAAATAATCATTGGACTTATGTAACAACTGTATTACATTACAAACTTCAGGTATTGTTTGTGTCGGATATCAGCCGCTTTATTAGTTATTATGACACCAAAAAGCCTTTTACTTTGCGTAAAAGGAATCCACACCTCATTTGTATCAAATATAAAACCGGATTGATTAGATAATTTAGATAAACAATTTTCTGATTCTAATTTCACAGAAACCCTTCCTCTTTATGCCATTTAAAATATGATTTAATTTCCCGAATATTTACGTCGAACAAAATAGATTTGTAACATTTATTTACCTGAGTATTCTGGGAATAGTTACGATTTTATCTGACAATTTCTAGATTAACTCAATGCACAGACTTTTCGAATACTATTGTTAAATTTATGGATCCACCTAATACACAAGTTATTAGATGGATCCATAAATTTAATAATTAATACACAATATTTTTCAAGTATATATTATTTATATACAAATAGGTATATTCAAACTAATTTATGCCATGTGAGCAATAAATTAATTATATTATGAATATCTTCACTATTATTATTATATTAATATTATTTAACTACCATAAATTTATATGTTTGGTTTGTAATGGGAATTTATCCTGTGGAATAAATATTAGATAAATGCGTAGTAAACAATTGTATTTTTAACATAAGTATATTTAATTAATTAAAAACGATTAAGAATAACTTTTAAAATATAATTTAGAAGCATTGAAGAAAATTTACTTTTGTAATCGACTTAAAATATTTCAATGATAAATTTTCGTCAGATAGTACTAAGTTTACAAATAAATTTGGTTAGCTCTTATTACGTATACAATAAGGACTAAAACCTTATAATACTAAAGTGTTCTCAGAAAGTCTTATGTCTTCCCCGTCTTTCGCTATATTATTAAATCGAAAATGTAGTTATTCCTCCTTTACCATTGATAGTTTCTACATATTCCAGCGTTCTATTATAAAACAAGAAGTCCCTATTTGGAATTGCAATAAAACTATATTCAGGTCTCAACAACTATTTTCTATCATCAGACGTACACCACTATTGGAAAACTTTTTCGATCTTGTGAATGGTGTTCCGTACGTGAGACATAAATGGTACAGATAGCCGCTTTTATTATTCGATGTGCTTAGCAAGCAATATTATTGTTTCTTTACTTTTAGTATTCCTAACTTCGGTACGAAGTTACCATTAGCTTTAAAACTGTATTCTGTTGGTACAAAAAAGGAAAAAAAGGTTTTACTAAATTGTCGCCCATGCACGCCCTTTTAAGGAACATGAAATGAATAAAATGTTATTCTTATTTAGATCAATCTCATTATAAAAAAGTCATTCTAATTTTAACTTTAAGACCTTAAAGATTGGACGCAATTTTATATCCCGTTTTCCTGATACAGGTAAAAAAATAATCCACGCAGGAATTTCTGTCGCTCCAAGCGTGAATACCGAATACCACTGAATTCAGCCATGTTATATTTTGCAATCCCCCACAACGACCAAAGTACGTAATAATATTGTGCCCGCATTCGGGGTAGAATCATCGATAGTCATTATCGGGAAAGCGGGTTTAAGAGGCGTCCCTGCCCCTACGGGACCTTTACGAACGTCTCATCCCAAGGTTCGATAACTATGCTAATGTTATTTGCGCCGGCGGGTTTCAAAACGGCATCGAACTAGCAGGACCAAGGCTTCAAGGTAGGATAGCACTTTACTAATATTCAGTTTTTACTAAGATCTTGATTACTAGAGAATTTAAAACATTTCCTAATAACCATAATACAAACAATTTCTATGCTTCTTTTTACTTTAGCTTTTTGCTAGACTTAAGGTTTGGACTTAGGCATTACAAATAGTCCATAAATCTACCAAGGGGTTTATTTAGAAGAGAAAACGACATCGTCATAAAGTAAAAAATAATTTTATAGGTGGGAAACTATCAAAAATATTAAATAAATTCTTTCAAAATTTTTAATGCACAAAAAAACGTTTTTAAGTTAAAACAAAATAGGATACGAATAGTTAAAATTTTATTATTACTATATAAAACTTCCTTTGAGATATTTTTACGGTCGTTCTGATTAATGATTCATCGCATGATATAACTTGTTGAAAGTTATTCCCATAAATAATTGGATATTTTAATAGCAGCACTTCCAAGAAATGAAATCTTTTAGAAATTATAAACAGAAGATTTTAGAACTCATGTTTTTGCTTAGATGGAAAATTTTCGATTAATAACCTTTTCTCTGCATTAAAGAGACGATGAAATAAAGAATTGGGCGGGCGTGAAATTCAATTTCTCACAATCCTTGAGGAAATGCTTTCGAACGAAACATTTTGTGTTCTTAGAGAAAGTTAAATTGTATTTCTTACAAGCCCCCAGTACGGCTTATTTGCTTCTTGGATAGAACATAACGTAAACCGTTTTAATGCTAAATAAATACGGATGATTGTATAACACGATTTAGATTGGATTTCATTGAAAAAGTCCTTACGAGTTCGTTATAGTTTATTTTAAAAATAATTATTTGAGTTGGAATCCTTTGACAAGTATAATTTTAGTTTACAGCTTTATATGCTATAGTGATGGAAAACAAGGATTTGTATCCGTTATAAGACTATAGTAAGTAGCGCTTAGCCTGTAGATATCAATAATAATGTCTTAGTAACGTAGAAATAAATTTCGTAGTACCAAAGAAAAGACTAGCTTTAAAGACCTTAATATCAGGACATGTTTGCAAAATAAGGAAACCTTATGTGATGGGATGGGAGGAATGCCGTTAATAAGTCGTCGGCAAGAAAAATATTGTTTAATAATATGATTTTAAAAAACAAACAGGCCGCACGAAAGGAGTCATAATATTTACGCTTTATTATCTTGCAAAATATAAAATCACAACTCACATTCAAATATAGAATGAATATGAGAATGGCGTAGCATCGACAGCGTACTTGATTAAAATGCGAAAGCATTTACCATTCAAATCTTTCTTTTTACTGATCATAAAGTATTCAAATTCTCCAGTTAATATTTCCGACACGTCGCCGGGTGGTGTGGTAGCATTTTATACATACATTTTTATATTTTTTTGTCCCATTGTGCGTTTTATTTCCGCATCGTCAGTATAAATTATGCATTTCCTATTTAAAACTTACGCAGTGATATTATTGTGCTCTTATTTAGTTCCTGCAGGGAGGAGGGTGGAGGGAGGTTTCCATACCTGTGTATGCTAACTTACCAACTTCTCTATGGTCTTGCATGACCATTAGTGTGTGGGCGAAAGTGGTTGACGTAACAACCGGAAAAACAGCTTACGGAAATACGGAGTGTAGGAGCTCCAGAAAACAAATTTTGATCCAGGGACTAGCCATGGTTAATGTGCCTTTGTTTCCACAATCTCTCCATAGCGAATCATTGCGCCAAAGAGCTGCATGATGGTCAAATATATATTTTCAATCATGTTTTTACATTAATTCTACATCTTGTCTTTTAGTTTTTTTATTGAAGCCATATTTTAGTTTTTACATCTCAAAAAATTGTTTCTGACTCTTCATTTCACGTAGTTTGTTCTTGATTATTGTTTAGGGAAGGTGCTGGGCTAAGTTAGTTTATTGTATAGGTAGGTATATCTAGGTACGTTACCCTTTCGCCGATACAGGTGTGTGGGTGTACCGGGTCTCACTTGGTAGGCATAACACTGATGGTACTAGGATAGCACTGATTGGCACAGAAAACGGGACAACGAGGGCCGTTGGCGCCCACCGCGGGTACCTATGTCAGTCAGTCAAGCGTCGGGAAGGAACTGGTAGATTTGTTGGAGTTAACATAATGAAATGAGCCGGTCAGGTAGCTAGGCAGATATAGGTAGGCAAATATCATTCGTCCAACGAGACTTTCCTAAGCAATTATAATGCCCCTATTTGTTAGATACCGTTCTACTGGTAATCTCATAACACCCCAATTCTTTCCCGACTCCACGTGATTTATCTGATTGTAAGCTTGGACTTTGCGTATCCTTTACGAATTTAAAATGCCGAAGAAATTATTTATGATCAGTTAATTTCATATGTTTAAAACGTGAACTGTATAATTATTAAAAGGCATCGTATAATACAAACAATACTACTCCTTAAATAGTAGTAGTAAGTTGTATATATATTTTTAAATATATCACAATGTGATTATGATATATAGAAAAAGTTATTTTTATCTATTAATGCAACACAACTACAAACAAAATTATACTTAGTACACACTCGACGAAAAGTGAAAGAAACTCATATCCGTTTCCGTATACTACAACAAATACACTATCAAACATTATATCTTTACGGAACCCCACTAGGACATGGATGAATATGGCCCGTAGGAAATGATGAGAGTGGCGGGCGACTATCAAAGGGGGTGAAACTCGCTAGGTAATGTCATCCAAACATCACAGTTCTATGGGGCCCTAAAGCAAACGGGCAAAAATATTATAAAGCAAATGATATTGACGGGCTATTTTCGAAGCGTAAGTACAAATTACTTCTTAAATGTATATCATGATAAATGGTGAAATAAAATATGTTATTGATTGTTAGTAAAATAAAAATATAATTAATCTATAAAAATGTGCAAAACTAATAGGTGACTTTCAAATATTTTAAACGTACTTACATGAGATTCAGGTGAAAAATATATTTTCTTATTTTGTACAATATATTCTCTTTAAAATATAATTTGGAGGAAATGTTGTTAAATATATATATATATATATATATAACAACATATATATATATATTTTAAATGTTGTTAAATTTACATTACATTCTGCTCTTTTCATGGCCCAAGCAATACGCATCGCAAACAGGCTACCCCTGAGAATACATACGCGTTTTATATATTACTATTGACATGTTTATTATGTATAAGAAGTAGTTATGTTGCGTAATTTGTAAATAATATTTTTATATTTTGAATACAAATGTTGAGTGAAAGTGTTCCTTAGTGTATTCAAATGTATCTGAGTAGGGAGCTCTATTGTTATTCCAAAAAATTGCATCATTACAAAATCAATTGATTTGTCGTGCAAATGTTCAAAATATTATTCTGCATATAGCAATCGTTTTTATTTTGTTTTTATAGGGTATGCTTTTTACAAACTCCCACTATACTTAATCACTTAAATAAGTTTAAACCTTTGATTAATTACCACGACTCATCTCCATTTCCTAAATATCTAGCAACGCTCGTTGACTGCAATATCGACATATTCTGAATTCAGTACTAAAGTCAAAGGTGGGAACGTTTCAATAATTCGTGCCGTCGCTTTGTACAAACTACGTCCTCATACTTGTATTGAGAGAAATTTCTGCAATAACCCTTTCGCTGCTGGAGGATTGTATCTACACAAAATATCTCATAGTAACAGATTGTCATACGACAGTATGTGTATTTCTATTAGTCTCTTCCCAGTGAAATGTTTCTTGTTCCCTTTTTAAAGTAAGAAAACGGCAAACAGATTTTAAAGGTGAACAAGTTATCTAGTCCGTTTGGTTTATATCATATAAATCGTATAAATCTAGACGAGTTAACTCGCCTACAGTATGGAAAGGGTTAGCAACATTACGCTCCAACGAGCACAATATGGAGATGCCTCATAGTATCAAATTAGCGAAGACCTGCACAATAATTAAACGCTCCCAAGGCGAGGAGAAACTGCGTTTGACTAGTTCGAATTAAACCAAGTTATAAGGAACAAATTAAGTTAAACTACGACTCGCACCTTTGATGAGTTGAACACTTCTTTTTTAGATGCTAAGTAGAATATAAACTCAATGAAACATTTCTAGTTGTTGAAAATAGTTACTGCAAAACCGGGCGGGTGCGCTGTTTTTATGAATGATTGTTCTAGTTTTTCGTGGGAGAGTCATAGTTTACGTGAAAGACATTGTATTTTTATATCAATAATAATCTATAATATTAAAAAAGTATCTAAGATAGATGCTGTATAGTAAAATTTTGATTGAACTAACTTACTAGGTACACTTTTATTATGTTACAGTCGCGAGATTTTATAACTTTTAATATAAAAGTTGGCTCATCAAAAATTCATAGATTAATTAGTATGTAAGCTACGTTAATATCAACGATTTGGCTACTAATTTACTTACAAGATTTACATACGAGAATTGAATGTCGTCGTTTGTACTTTATACATATAAAATATATATCTTGGTGTTGTTCTGTTATCATTGCGACATAATCGACTTCCCCAAAGATTGTCGAATACGATCAATATTAATTTTGTTTTATAAAAATACCTGTATTATATTAGTTTGCAAATCTATTCCTATAGACTTCAGTATCACCACAACTAATTGACAAAACAGATGACAATCAAAGGCAGTGGATTAACTAATTCGTTGTCTCTGACGATTGTTTTCGATTCAATATTAGTAAAGTAAATTATTCCTACCTTTATAATTAAATTCGTGACTTTGTAGTCACTCCAAGTAATGTGATTTTAGACTTTACTATATGTCTCAATCAGTTCTACGACATTAACACGTTAAAGACCCAACCATTGAAATTTGTAACCTGATTGGCACTTCGGTTATACTTATTTAAATTTTAAAAATTCTAATTTGAATATTTATTTTGGATTTTTATAAAATATTTACAAGTACAATTTTCCGGAGATACAATCTAAAGTCCATAGATAAACAAGAAAGAAATAACAATTGGCAACAAATTATTGTAAAAACAACATTTTATTTTTATTTTTACATGCATTATTTGATTACATTAAGTAAAAAATATAAGATATTGGTGGTATATAAATTCTAATAATAACAATATTTAACACACTTGTCTATTACCATAGATAAAACCTACAAGTCAATTAGTGTATCTTTTAATATTTATCTTCCATTCACAAGAAGACTATGCAACCAATACAATAATTTTATACAAAAAAGTTAAATACAGAGAAATGAAGGTTTATTTATTTAATAAAAGTGAAATTAAATTTTAAAGTGAAAATATTTAAAAACATAATCACACTAATGGTAAGTAAAAGATGATTTTAACCTACAAATAACAAGGTCATTTGTAAAGTCAACGGAGTGTAACAGTTTAGGAAGTTCTCATCTGATCTTGGAGAGGTCGACCTCGCCAAAGAGACGCTTTGATAACGCTCGCAAACGAACCGTAAGCTTAATTTGAATAAATCAAATTTGATATAATTCCAACTACTGTGAAGCCTCGCTCACGTTATGAGAATGGGAGCGACCGTCATTTAGAATTTGTATCAGACGCAGATTCCTTTATGAGTGTAGGTAAATTAGTAGATTTGGGATTTAAATTTAGTTGAAAAGAAACCTAGCCTACACCCCTAGACAAAATGCGCCTTTATGTACCTAAATGTGACTGGGGTGAAATGAAAACATACATTTTTTTCTACATTAAATACAGTCATATAATCAAAAGTCATAATAGTACTTAAATTAATATGTTCAACATATTAAATCAAAAATTATCGTGTTTAACTTTTAAAGCTTTTCAATTGAAAAATAAAACTTAAAACTAAAAAACCAATACGAGTATAAATAGGTGAGTTTTACAATACTTAGGTACATCGCTCTTTTTCCCAGTATAGTATTTTCTATACCAATTTCGATTGAATCATGGTATCATCAGAACTAAATCAATTTTAGGCAACAGTGTTACAAAAATATATAGGTAAGGTTTACAATAGCACAAATTAGAGTCCTACTTGTGGGATGTGGAACTATTTGATATCATCAGTGAAAACGTATAACTTTCTTGCTTACTGCGTTCTTGCTTATCATACAATCATCTGCTTCAATCATCAAAATAAAAATCACTGAATTCATGTCCAACATCTTTAGATTAATAGGCAGAAGGTCTGACCACAGTCTTTTGTCAATAATTCATACCTTATAATCCAGATACTTTACTATAGTTAATTAGGCTTGCTTAACATAATGTAGAGTAGCTATTGTATGTGGCATGTGTACGTTATAGTGTTCACATAATTTTGCTATTTGAAACAATCATTGAAAAACTCGTAGGCGTAGTAAACCAAAGCATCTCTCACCTGATTGGTTACTGGATAGGTCAACAAAATTTGTGATTTTCTAGAGAGAGAGAGAGATTAAGCTGTAGGTCCTAGTTTTTACGTCAACCGCTTTCACACATCAAGTAGTATTGGTCAGCGTGGTAGTGTTATGACGCAAACTCTTCGTCAAATAATTGAAAATGTTTTAAAAAATAATGACTAGTATGAGAATGTATGATACTAAAACATCAATAGCTTAAAAACTATTTCAATTACAATATCCAATCATGCATGCTACTACCATCTCCAAATCCTTAAGACTGTACATTAAAAATTGTTAAAATTTTCACCATTATTGGCAGACGTGACCATTTACCTGTTACCAGCAGCTGTATAGAACACAGACACACGTTCAACAGAATCATATTTTACGTGATTCTCTTCAAGGTAAAGCAACTCGCTCTGAATATAACAACCTCTGCTGTCTGTACAGGTGGATTGGATTATGCACCTACGTACGAAACAGAAAAGCAATAAAGTTCACACAATCTAATTACTGAGTACAAACGACCGTCTGTCTGCACATTAAATTTGTTAATATGACCTTTAATTCTATTGCGTATATATTGTAGTTGAACTCAGAGAAGGCTGCTTGTAGAACTAATTTCTAATCCACTCTTATTGATATAAATTCAATTATCATGAAATTCAGCCTGAGAGATATTTTCAAAATAACCTCATATATTAGCCTCCTTTAGTAATATCTTAACTGTAAAACATAGAAACAATAAAGGGGTTACCAAATAATTTTAGTGATATTGATATATCTAATAGTGCATTGTAAAGATTTGTACTTTGTAATGCAGGAAGTCCGTTTCACAAACTAAGAGTACGTAGAAAAACAGCACGTAAGTACATTTAATTTTGATCCTATGTGAAAATTAAGACAAAAGAGACCGTGGGCGTCAAACCAAACTGTTCCCAAAATACACTCCGTTAAACAAGCGTTAGAATACGCGTATATTATTATAATTAACTCTAGATTTTGTATATGTTATGACTTCTAAAACTTTTACTACCGCAAATGCTTTGTCTAATCACCTTCGATTTTACCAGCTTACTCTTACTTTGTTCTTACATACCTCATGTATTTCTCATATGATGGGAAACCTGAATAGAGTTAGTTACATCTAAATGTTATATTTCTACAACTAAAATATGAACTATGAAGTACTTTTGATTTAAAAGGCAAGGGCATAGTGAGTCTGAGTCTCACATCACTTCTCTTATCTTATAATTAGGGATAACCGACTTTTATACTTTTAAATTGAATAAATTTCTTATGGATATATATGAAAATCTTGTTCCTGATGCTAAGGAGCTAAAGTATATTCTATATGCTAAAGTATCTTTCAAATGACGAGCTTTGCTGATGGCCAAATAACGTGTTTATGATTACGATCTTATATCATTGTTTTAATATCAAGAGTCATGAAAGTATTATTACATAATAATACTGTAGTAGGGGTACTGCATGGGGTCTTAAATTTATCGAGCATTACGTTTTGATTTTTGGTAGCAAGAATCTCTATGATTATATATGAATGTATGTGCGACTCTCAATTATTTCTAGGACTTAAAACGGAACTATTTACAGCTCAAAAAATTTATAAATCATTCCATACCCAATAAGAAGTACCTGTAGTACCTGTAATTATCAGTTTTATTTCTATTAAGAAGCTGACAGAATACTGTTTCTTCTTTACAAATAAGCTTAATTAGTACTAAGTATACCAGGCCATTCTGTCATTCATATTAATTTGGTATTGCAGGCACACGGGAAATTCAATGATCAAAAACATTATAATGAAAACATAGTTCCTTAGCTGTAATTAATAATCTTGAACTATCTTGTTGGCTGTTACATTCTGATGAAGTTTCGATAAGTAATTGTTGGAAAACTCAGTTTAACTATTGGGTTAACAAGATCCTGAAATACACCGATAGTTACCTTAAATTACCGCAGTATAACTATCGCTATTATTTTGACTGCCTTGTAGTGGATGAGCGGCTTTATAATAGATTACTTATTCAATGGCTTTTGTTTCAACGATTAAATAGGAATTTCATTAGATAGTCCTTTTAAGACGTCATTATGTTACCGTGTCTAATGAAGATTTTGATGTTAAAATAAGAACAGGTAGATTTAGAATGATATTTTGAAAACATTTTAATATTTTATAAAACATTTGACTGTCGTCTAGTTGAGTGATTAGTTAGCCTTGTTTTATGAATGCGAATATTTGTTAACGAGTTATAGATGTTTGTATTTTTATTTAGCATATTACTTAGATTTATATACATATTACTTTATTACACCGTTATCTAGTATCCATTGCACTATGAATGATTCTCAATTTGCGCTAGATAGCGGTGAGTGTAAAAAAGTGATTTAAAAAAGATATAGAGAATTAATATGAATATGTGAAACAAGGTACGACCTTGTATGAATTCTCCACAATAATATATTATATTACTTCTTAATGTAATTACGAACAATAATTTATTGTCTTACCGGACTTAGTGCGAATTACTGTTACACTTTATTACCTATCACTATCACCTGATGCCGACAGAATACTAAAATTATTATGGATTAAAAATTTTAACCACTCAAGTGGCACCGGTTTACATACACTTTTCAAAACATAATGTGGGTGCTTCACGGATTATATTTTTTTATTTGTCAAAATTCGCAATAGAGCGTGAAATTTCAGCTGTTATGAAACTTTCATTTCAGTAGGGCACACACTGAATCAGTGACGATAGAAAATTAGCTGTGGTAGATGAAATTAATGTAAGCGACGAGTGACAATATTTTGTGTGCTGATTCACCCATTTCAGTCATTAAATCCTTAAATAATACAAAAAAAAACCTATACTTTGATTGAGTTTAAGAATGCGTTAATAATGGTTCACACCATGAAAAACCTATTATGTATTCTGTATTATGTAAGTGCTTCGCAGATTGAATATTTTCTTAAAAATTAATGTTATTTATTCAAAAAAATTTAATGGAAATAATCATTGTGAAATTTTATTGTTAAAATTATGGTTATATGTGCGTCGATGGTATTTCCGACATAAATATTTCTTTTGATTGTAAGATCTCAGATCGTAGTTAAATAACAACATTCGTAAGGTGACGGTATTCAATGTCTAAAGTCCCGAGGGAAACTCAACTTACGTATTTATATGTAAACTTAAATATCCCAGAGGACATACCCAAGATAATAATATCAGCGCGTAGCAAACTATACATTCTTGGAAAATCACTAACAATTTACATACATACCAGCTAAATTAACTAAGACATGATTTCAAACTCTGGTGAGTATAACGAAATTCATCGTCAGATTTAAAACTATGTGTCCATGGGACTGTTTGTATAGGCTTGTGGAAAATCCTAAGCTAGGTAAATGGTTAGGGAATTCGGGCTTTAATTTGAAATTAAGTTGTGGCCTCTTAGGGTTGTTTGCATAGGCTTAGTGACATTGTGTGATGAAATTTTTGATATACCTAAATAAAACAATAACATTATCAAAGTAAACCTCGCTGAATATTGACGTGACAATCATGTAAAATAAAAATTAAACAGAATTCAATTTATTCCGAAAATCTCAACATAATAAGGCAATTTCGCGGTTACAAATAAAAATGTTCAAACATTTATTTTGATTCGTTCGCAACCAAGCTAACATTGTTAAAGACACAGAGGGAGCTCAAATAAATAATAAATAACCATTCAAACGCAAACACCGCTCTCGACAGGTGTTAAAAGTATTGACGGCATTAACTAACTTTTGTGACTCCGAAAGAAACGCTGCGGGGGAGATATAAAAAACAGGAGTCTTCCTCTTGATTGAATTGTACAGCTGTTCAGTTCTTCACGAAATTATTTCTATTGGAACATTTTGTACAGTTCGAAGTTAAATTGGATTTCTTATGGTGCGACTGTCTTGAAGTGGCGACGAAGCGGTTGTTTTATCCTCTTTTATTACAATAGGTGTTTCAATCCGGAGAGCTAAACTTTATTTATTGACAGTTTAGACGTGTGTAGTGAAGACTTGGTTAGCGTATTATTAGGCTGTGAAATCTAATTTCAGCCACTTTGATGTGATTTCAGGTCATCCTAATTGCTATTGCATAGGTAGCATGGTTTTCTTTTGTTATAATTGTTTCAAACTTTGTTGCACATGTGAAGGTATCATTGGCGGACTTAATGCCATTAGAAAATATTAAGATAATTAATTATATACAAAGAAAAAAATTTAATGAAATTTTAGAAATAGAAAAGGGACATAATCAATGGATAGAGTAGAGAATACTCATAAATATGAGAAAATATGCACAAGAACTATTCATATAAAACTAGACTAATGATTCCATACGTATTATAATTTGCCAATTTTGCATTAGTTTTCAACTGTTCATAGAACCGCTGTTTTTGAGGAGGAATCTAATTATCTGGCACTGGCTAAGCGGCGAGCGTACGTGGGGCTCACCTGTACCTCTTCAAAGAGGATCTGGTAATACCTACCAAAACTCCAAAGGAATTCACCTGATCATGTTTGTTTATAGAATCAAAGAGTATCATAGACCATTTCCTATTGATTGATTTTAATATCTAATACATAATCCCTAAACTTTCATGAATTATTTATGCCTTTCAAATAAAGGTCACAATTCACAGTCGTTTAAATACAGATTCAAACTGTATTTAAGCGTTTGTGATTTGAAAAGCGTAATTAGGTAGGTCAAAGAGATTTCCCTTTGAAAATAATTCCATTCAATATACGGTAATTAAGGTAATTATGTATAGTAATTTAGAACTCGGATAATTGTATGAATGTACAAAAATCCAGTAACTTTAAATAGTAACGGCCACGATATAAGATATATTTAAAAATGTTAATGACATTTTTTTTACTCATATCTGTACTGGATATTTAAGACTCTCTTGCTCTAATTATTTTAAATTGCTAATAATTATTTAGTCGATTAATTTTTATTTATAAACAAACCATGCAAGTTATTCTGAAATAATAATAAATTGCAACTGATAAAATACACTTTAAAAATAAGGACACCAAATATCTTTCGCCATTGTTTTCCCATCCGAGACCAACAATAGCGATGCATGCTTTTTTCTGTTATCAAAATAGGCTTATGTAAAAACTTTTTACCCATTCGTAAAAAGAAAAAAGAAAGAAAGAAAGAAGATGTCGAAATCTTATTAGCTTTCGACAACTTTTTTGTTGAAATTAAGATGGCGGTAGTATTAATCATGGCACTACGATCAAAATGTCTCAGTTCGAAAAACTACTGTCATTATTGAGACCTACTGGTATAATATATTTGAAACATAATATAATTTAAATATTGTATTGTCATTATGCAAGCATATTATGTCTATTCAATATAAGAACAGGAGTCATTCGGAAAATTTCACTCGGACATTCGTAATTAAATTAGAGGCCTCTGATACAACCAACATAGGCCCTTTATCTAAAGTTGCCGAGTTATTTCGGCAAATCTGAAATATTTGGTGGAAAGTCGACCGGATTGTACCGATGCGGGATACGAGTTGAATCCAAATTGTATGTATTAACTTCCCAGTGGAATGCTTTGTTCCATCCATAGCAATTACAGTTTAAAATTTATTAAGCGTCTTCACTTTTAAAGTATAGCTACTGTTTTGTATTTGTGATTACTTTTTGATTTTAAAATAAATAATAATAAAACCTATTGTTCTGTATTAATATAAGTATAGATAATTGTCGTAGGTTATTTATTAGCAGTAAATTATCCTCAAAAAAAGGCTCAAAGTCATCCAAAGGGCAATAGTGAAGGCCATTAACGGAATTTATCTGCATGATCGAATAAGAAATGATTAGCTCTGCTAAAGATCTGGGGTCACCGACGGTACCCAAAGAATTAAAGAATTGCGTGCCCGAAGTGGCAATAGGCAGGGACGTTGCCAAGAAGAATGAGGGCCGAGCTGATATGATGATGATAATGTTGAAACTAGCCTCATACTATTACTTTTCTCATATATACCCTTTCTTGTCCATTGCGTATTTGTTAATACTTTCTTTCTGTATTTAGATTACCTAGCGTTCACTTGCATCACTAGTTACGAAAGTAGAAAAGTCATAAATTTTTTTTAATGATTATTAAAAGTTGAAGGAATTGACACAAATATTAAAGCATGCATATCTTAAAGGTAATTTTGAAAACTTAAGCAACTTTGTTTGAAAATTGGGACCAGTTTTAAATGTGAACACAACTAAAACAATCAGTGGTTGATTTATATTTTACTGAAATCTGTAACGCACACGTTCTATAAAAATCACTTTACAGCTAAAAACAATGATGTAGAAGTGATATATATTCTTTCGCTTTACCGCTATTATGGCGCCTGCGACTCTCGACAAATATAAATAGATAGATAGGTAAAATATTCTTTATTGTCCACCATACATTACAAATACAGACACGAAAGCATTGCAAATATATTCACTTCTTATTTTAATCTCTAAGTACTAGCAGAGATGATACATAATCATTAAACATTTTGAGACTCCTTTCAAAACCTGGAGACGTGATCTCATATATCTTTTCCAAATCACTTTCACTGAGCTCGCCAAAGCAAAAAAATGCAACTTTTCAAATTGCTAGAAGATTCTTTACGGTACTTGTAAACTTGTACGTTGGAGTATCTTTTAACGGGTAGTTATTGCTATTAAAAGTAAAGTGTTGGGTTGCAACCCGAGAAATATTCGTTAGTTTAGGGGGAACTTGCAAAAGTTTTAAGTATTAAATATAATGTCAAAGGATGACTGATTTCAATAAAACGACATATTGTTTGTGAATACTTTGGTATGTTTGAAGATGTTGACGGTGGGCTACTAATACGTGCAAGTGGTTATCACTTAAAAGTGTTTGACGGCCTTTATCCTTAATCGCGCTGGGTACAAAAAATATCTTAATATTTTAATCTTTATAAATATGAATTGTCAGAGAAAAATTAATTTGGGAGTTTTTATTGAAGATATATGATCTGTCACACGCGTCTGATTTGTCCATATTAAGAGAAGTCGATATAAAAGCTCAGAAAGGCAATTCATTGCTGGTAATATTAAAACAAAATATTTTTTCATCATTACGAGGATGTATTTAGAATGTAACTAATGGCGTTGGTGGGAATTCTTAGGGTATGTCTTCCACTTATCAAAATAAAATATATTAAAGAGTACAACGTTACTTATTTGTATTTGTCTGTATGATTCAACTACAAAGTAATTTAACACCTGGGTTAATAAACCAATCTTGGTGTTTTGGGTCTGATTCTGAGTTATTCATGATCACATATTTTAAGTATTATTTAAGTGTGTTTAAACTGACTAGTTCTCTCAGTATGACTACTAAATGGACATTTGTCACATAACGTAACATTTAAAAAGGTGTTATTATTTTATATATTTCTTGTACTGCTTATTCAAAGAGATGTGTAATAGTTAATTAATAAAGTGTAATTTATTTACCTGAATGTCATATTTTAAAAAATACACACACACACACTACATAGTTGTAAATGATGCTGATATGTACAATATTGTTTTGCTAGTTTTATTTCACGGGTACGTTATCTTCTAAAATTTATGAGACTAGGTCAATAGAATCCGTCCCAGTTTATAATAATCATGTCATGCCTTTTAAAAATTAATTTAATAAAAGGAAACGTGGAAGATACGTTTTCTATTATTAAATTAATTACATAGAATCATTTTCCGTATCGCATTAAATATTAATGACAGTTTTGTAACATTTTACTTTGGCATCCCAATTAATATTTGAAAGACATTTAGAATCATTTTAATCTGAAAAATCAAGTTCCCAGGCGGCAAACTGGCTTGCAACTACAATCGGGATATTTCTGACCTCTGAGCAACAATGACATGGGCGGACCCAAGAATTTTCAGGTCGCCCGAAAGTAGATTTTTCGCCTCAAGACAAGATTTTTATCTTGTTTAGACAATCGTATAAATAGCAGCTTTTATAGACGAGACCACTAGTGCACTATAAATTTGTTTGTGTATGAACAAATTTTTTTATATTATTTATATGAATATTGTGAAAAATATTTTTTTCCAAGATGGTGTCCACTATAGTAAACTGCAGACTAGTATACAAAGCACAAATAAATCGCCAGTAGCTGCAATGTCGTGCTAGACCCATAGGGTGTAAAGGACTCTCGACTCCTCGTCCAGTCAGGTCAGATGTGAGCGCGATACGGCACGATCCGACCTCAGCACTATGCCGCTTTGAGTGATAGATATGACTGAAAGCCTAGCTGCTTATTAATTTTCTTTGAGGTTAAACTCGTTGTTGACAGAGAATTCTTGTTGATTGTGGAGTTTTGACTGTCAACAGCATAATTCGTTAATGTTATTTTTACAGGTTATTAATTCTAGAATTTACAACTATCCTACGAACGTATTATTCAATATGTTTTTCAATATATTTAACGGCCCTCTGGTTGGAGTGGTCAGTCCCCTGTATTTAACTAGTGGTCTTGGGTTCGAATCCCGGTAGGGGCAGATATTTGTATGATTGGCTAGATAATAGATAACTCTTCCCAGTCCCTCCACGGCTCGTGGAATGGGAGAATACCCCTCGGCAGAGGCCAGACGGCTGAGGGTCAGGATGATAGAGAGAGGAGTCGGAGGACAATTCTGACGTTATCAAGCAAGACTGTCCGCTGGAGCCTCGCATTCATTGGTCCATCACCCAGCCCCAATCTCTTCAGATTCTCGCAAAGAGAAGTTGGGACGAAACTATTGGTTGAGACTACGACTGGTATCAACTGAGTGGATGTCACCGTCCACATCAGTAACCTCGTTTGCCAGGTTCAGATACTTAATCTTTTTATCTGTTTCGGAAAATATTTCAAATATTTCAAACTTCGATTTATGTCAGGAGACCTTTGAAATAAACTCGGATTATGTATGACGATGATAAAATATCAATAACGTAATGCAGTCATAGATTTCACCATTCGTGTGTTCCTGTTTCACGACATTCAATGCTGTATAGAAGAAATTAAAAAACCGACAAAACGATTTATACCTAAACATTTAAAGCCCATTTACAACTGTTACTCAGAGTAAGCGTTAAAAACCCGAAAGCTATTTGTCTTGCGAAACCTTAAATACAGCTTAGAGTACCATTTATTTAAAAAAAAAGAACATGGAAATGTATGGCTAGTATTAGTTAATTTTGCCAAATGCTACTGAGCCTTTCCCATGAATTACTAGTTACGTAATGTTGCATCAACCAAACTATGAGGTTGGGTGCTGAATTAGCTGATAAGCTATCTAATGGAAGTTTTTTTGAGTTATTTCTTAGTTATTGTAATCAAAACTTCGTATCACATTTGTACATTGATATTACAATTGTCATGTACTAATATTATTTCAGAGCTTTCCCATTGTATAAATATAGAAAAATATATTCCAACTAAAAATAATTACTGTAAGGTAAGCTTGTAGATAGAAGTAATCTCCTTTATTAATTACACGAAGTTAGACAAGTCTAAAACTGAGGCTGTCACATTTTTGTTAATAGATACAGATAAGAATAGATAACATCAGTTTGAAGCCAGACGTTTAAGTTCACATTTTGTATAAAGGTAAACACTCCCTGAGTTATTTACGTGGACTTTTGTGACTTACAATTTTCTAGAACAATTTTAGAATGAATTTCATAACGTAAGGGTTCATGGCGATGGCAACATTTTGCATGCTTCATTGATTCTCCAAACTGAAAAATCAGCAATTTTTCTTGTCCCGTAATCTTCTTTTCCTTCTACATGTCGATTCAACTATAAATAAATAATACTCCGATCATAGACAGTCGGTCTATATTCGATGGTGAAATACCTATTCAAAATATCTTTTCGAATTTGTCCAAAAGTGTTGTGTCCATATCAGCACAGTAAAAAAATATAATTGAAATCATCCAGCCAGTACTGTAAACACAATAGCGCTACATTTAAACAAATATTAATGAACATTAACTAAGATATCACTATTACCTACTGTTCATATTTAAATATTACTTATTTAAATCTGCAACTTATTTCAATTTCCATCTCTTACTAATGTCTAAATTAAAATGATGATTAATATTTTATAAAATCAATATATATAATTTATTATCATATAAAATAATATTAACATATAAAATAAATAAATTGGAGTCGCATTTAAACAAAAATTAAAATTTTGGAGTTAATAATTAAATCGTTGTAAATATACCTACTAATAATTTTATGTATTTGCTCTCACTTCATCTTCCTATGTAAAGCGATTCTACAATCAAAGCCAGTGAAATAGTATCCAAATGAACGTTAATATTAGAAAAAGCAAATTCAGCGCAATTCGTAGACGAATTTGGTCGTCGATTAATTTAAATGGATACGTTCTACTGAAGCAAGAACTCACTAACACAAAAGAGACAGTATACTAACTTGCTTTGATACTACGAAAGCCGCTCCTATTACGAAAGTAGTCGGTACCGTTTTTAATAATAATACTTTATTTATAAATTTTTTTTAATGATTAGATGGTTTAAAAAGAAAAATAACTGGGAAAATCCTGAAGAAAATCTTAAAACATACGACTAGATATTGGTTATTTAGTACGAAAAATCGTCTAATTGACCTGATAAACTTTAAAGCTCTCATTTCTTCCATCAGTACTTCGGATTTCTTTTAATATATGGCAATAATGGTAGATTGGCGGTAAAATAAAATTTACCGGGTCAACTAGAAATAAATATATTCATTTGTTAGTTTCAATCATTAATTATAATTAAAATTGGCGTTCGTTTCGACAAAAAAAGATAAACTAAATAGTTTTTCAAAAATGTAGAATTTGGTGAGAAGATTTAGTCACATTTAATAAGATACTTTTTCATTTGATATTGAATGAAACACATAATGAATCTTAATTTACCCCTAACATCCCAATCCAATTAGCATTAGTTTGTCATGACCTTCAAAGTAATTATATATAACTTTTTCATAAAGAAAAATTGAAAAAATTGTATTGCATGATAGATAATCTAAGACCTCTTTGGAACACAAAAAAAATATGTTCGTATAAAATGTTTATGTTGGAGGGAAGGGATAGTGAAAACTTGAAATAGACGTTGAATGGCCTTAACGCTACGCTTGACTGGCTACCTTGCCGAATACGCCTGGATTCAAATGTATTTTGTATCATGTTGGTGGCCAACTTTTTATTATCTAATAAAATTTCCGTACAATTCAAAAACAAATATTCATGACATTAACAGCAACTCTTGCTTGCTCTCTAAGGCCCGTATTATAGAACACGTCTCAAGCAGTGTTCGATCTCGCATCACGCAAAGCTAGTTTCAAGTGTAAATCACTTCTCAATTCTCCTGCTTATTATTGGTCGCGTTTTAAGAGCGAATCAGCTGAAACTAGAATCAAGAATAGATTTGAACTGTGATCATAGTTCTCTATGGTTCAAGTATGTTTTCAATTACATTTTTAAAATTACGTCTTTGCAACTCCATTTCAAGCAGACACTATTTATATTCTAGATATTGTATGAAGAATGTGAAAGCAATATTAATCGTTAAATTGGTTTGACGCGTAAAGTACTACATGTTAAAATCCTTAAAATAAGTAGTTATTAAATTTTTAGTACTGAAAACGTCAGCTGACGTGTTCATTTAATCAATTTGCTCTGCATAAAACGATTCAAATTGACATTGTTGACGTTTTTGTTAATGTCAAAAATTTAGCTTACTATATTAAAGCTTAGTTTGTATTATTATATTTATTTAAATAATACTGTTGCATGAAATGTTACAAGTGTATAACATGTATCTAGATAAAGTATAAGTATGATAGATAATTCTTAGGAAATGGTGTTGAATTTAAACACAAAAATACTTCATTATTTTTTATTTTAGAAAAAGGGCAGTTTACAAGTAATCTATAATTATTAATTATGGCTGCTCGGATTGCAAACCCTTCTGCCGAACCTCCCACATTATGTGTAATGTTATTATTAGGTTCATCCCTAGTTTTATATTCATTTTCAACTGGAGGCTCATCGTTTACACCCAATCCAATGTTAAACAATATTGCACATGCAACAATTATATTTGAAACTGTGGATAAGTTGTTACCCATGCCTCTGTGCAAACAAGGAAATCTCCTCTTCCATTGCCCAAACACACACTCTACAATATTTCTTGTCTTAGTATGAACTTTATTATATATTACTTCTGATGGACTACTTGCAGAGTTTATGGGTGTTAATAAATATGGTAAGCATGGATAGCCCTTGTCCCAACTAGCTTTCCACTGTGAGTTCCTTGATGATATTTGCTATTAATATTCAACATTTGAAATATTCTGCTATCATGAGTGCTTCCTGCCCATCTTGCAACTACATCCATAAATTTATTTATTAGGACAGACAAAAGCCTGGAAAAAAATATCTGTCAATAAAATCAAATAGGTACCCGAAAAGGGGACACTTTAATAAGTTTGTCATATTAAGTAACATAAAAATCATATATCATTATATTTTTGGTAAAAGTGATGGTACATGTCAGTTTAAAATAACACATAGTACAACACAGTATAAGGTGTGAATGTCTGTATAAATATGTTTAGTAACCAGTTCAATGAAAGAATCATATAGAATCAGGATTTTTTTATACTTTAAATTATGTATCAAGTTCTACTCCTTATTAAGCAAAATTAAGTGGACAAAAGGATGAATACAATAAAGAATAATAATAATAATAATTTCTTTCAATAAAGCATGGTTGGTAGGTACTTGTAGTAAAGGGTTTCGGTTACTTACTTGGACATTTATAGAAAAATAAGATTTTCTATTCCTAAACACTTCATGATGCTCCACTCCTGGTGTATTGACTATTTTTATATGAGTACAATCAATTGCTCCATCAATATTGCTTAACCCTATGTGTTAATGATATTGACCTAAACGAGCAAATTCTAATCTGTATTTTATAAATTGGCGATGTTTGTGAGCCAATAATTTTGATATATTAGTTACTATATTTGACACAACTGGTTGGGATACATTTAATAAATCTCCACATACTATCTGAAAATAAAAACATGTTTTATTGGGTGCACAGAAACCTATGAAATTAAATGTAAAATATTAGTTGCTTCATATACTATAGGCAGCTCAGTAACACAAATTCCTATAGGGACTACAGAAACAGCATATATCTAATATAGGTAGGCACCTACATAGTTATTGGTCAGGGTTTAGTGTCTATTTTAGTGCCATGTCACATTTTACAAGTAGTATAATGATTTAGGTGAATTCAGTAATATATGTAATAAACAGAGCCCATAATGATTGTGATGGATATTATGGAACGGTATAATGTTATGAAATTTGTAGTCATGTCAATGTAGCTATTTAAGATTAATTACAAATAATTACTCACCTGGAATGAAGCTCTGGCATAAAAACGGAGACAAATTTATATTTGTAGTTCTGATGCTATAGGTTAGCCCTCGCCTGTTGATATTTTGTAAATTTGCTCTTATTAAGGGCAAAATGGTGTTTTTCACTGTATTCTGTGTGAATCGATAACGAATTTTAAAATGCATATGGGTCTTGCTCATCCCGTAAATATCTTCGGTGTATATTTACATTTAAATATCTCATTCCCATGTTAAATATATTATCAATATCGTCAAAAATGTCCAGTTCCACTATATTATAAAAGCAAGATAACTAGGTAGACTAACACAATTAATAAACAGTGTATTACTACAATAAACTTAACAAATAACAACAACTAAAACCAATATATAACAACAAAGCAAAAATAATAAGGACGTATTAATAAACCGTGAGTGTGAATGAAAATAGAAGAAAAGAAACTGCCAAATGCTAAAATAAAAAATGGCGTAAAACTATAACCCGTTAGAATAGAAAAAACATTGCGGTATAGCAAACTTCATAAACTCGCATTAAAACTGTATTTGGGAGTATAATACACATTCTAGTCTCAAGAGTGGTCTCGACCAATTTTACGTAAACAATGATCAAATCTATGCTTGAGCGTAGATTTTGACTTAAGTGTCCTTCTGGAATAAGCAATTACTCAGCTGAGTGTTGATCAACGAATGTCGTATCAAGAACCGTTCAAAAATTAAATCTCGTATTAAAACTACTCTTAAAACTAGATTCAATACTGAGACTCGTTCTATAATACGGGCCTAAAAGTATCACTTATAAGATCAAATTTAGGAAATAATAAAAAAGGAAAATGTTGCTTTTAAAATAATTGATTCATATTTTCAAAATTTGATACAACCGATATCACACAGTACATGAACTGTTTAATGAAGTGCATTTCATAATGTATAGAGTGTTACTTGTTATGTGTTGTTATACTATAGTCAAAACTAAACATGGTAAATTTATTGCCAGAAATTATAATATAAGTACCTACCCAATATACAATTTCACACTGCAACACCCGTTTCTCACCTTTTAAGTACCCACTTTTCCATATCTACAATATAATGTCATGTCGGTTAGTTCGTTTTTTGCGCGCAACCAGGTTCAATTTTCCATTTTCTCCTGGTGCTGTTATTTCAATTGCACATATGTAGATTGTAGATCTCGTTGGCATAGTGGGTTCCAGAACTCTTTTGTCGATTACAAAACAAAGAAACTTTCACCATAATTGGTCTGTAGAGGGGTAAATATTTTTTTATAACGATCTCCTTCGTACTTTGGAAGGCACGTTAAGCCACTTAACGTCCTGGTTGTTACGGAAACTACTTTTATCCCCAACCATAATAACCGTGGTGTTTTGGTCCAAGCTACTCTCTAATAATTTTTCTCCTTTTTATGAAGGCCTAGTGAGACGTACATAAGCTTTGATAATGATAAACTACAAAGGCACAGTTTTTCCGTTTTTTTTTATAATGTATGCAAATTCATGGGACGTACAGTCACGGGCACAGCTATTAAAATAAAATTGTGTACTGTATATATTCAAATGCACTATGCTACAAAAGTGCAGCTTCAGCAGAGAGTGATAATTATGCATAAATTAGGATAGCCACCACGGCTAGGAAAGATTTCAATAGCATTTGAATACGTATTTAAGAAATACATTTTATTTCTTAACTGAATACGTATCAAATTATTTGGATAGTGTTCTTTATCTAATCTGAAAGACCACGATTAAAATTCAATAAAATTGAACAGAAAAAAATAAAGATTTCATAATAAAATTCTTATTTTATATTACAATTTCTTTCTTTATGATTCTTCATTTGTGAAAAATCTTCATTTGTGACGAAATTGTTAAGGAGGCACTTTTGGGTCGATAAAATAGATAACATTTTTACAATCGATTTAAAAGTCAACCCAAAATATGTTTCCGTGATTGAAAAGATGCTTTAAGCATGGTATTTAAAGTACAAAACCTGATGACATGTAGAAAGAAGAATCCAATGCGAAGCTAATGCAGTGTGAACAATCTGACCTAGCCACCTCCATCTTGCCAGTCCATACGGTGCTTTTTCACACCTCTTTTAACACTTTATTTGATTATGGAAAGTGTTCCTTGACATTTCATTCAAAAAACTCCGTGTGAACCCACACATTTCTTTTATCCACTGACCAGGAAAGAAGGCAATGATTTTTTAAATCTATGTCTTACCCTTCGCTTGCTTTGTCTCAACAAGTCATTTCAAGTTTAGCCATTAGGAGAAGAATTACAATAAAATATAAATACTTTTTATATCAAACAAGTAATAAACTAAACGTTTAAACCAGGAAACACGTAAATACAAAATTATAATAATAATAATAAAATTCCTTACATATACATCTCATCAAGAGATTGTATTATACTATTAATATGTAGATAAATATCATAAATGTACTAAATAAACATAAAAAATATACTTCGTGATCATAATAATCTGCCCCTATCGGATTTCGAATCTGGGGCCCTGACTCGATCAGATGGGCGTCAAAAGTGGTTTAAAGCAACATGATGGACAAATAGAAAAACGGTGTATAGTATTGAATTCTAATACGCATACGAGAACGAAGAAATATACAATATATAATTCAATATATTATTAAATACTCATTATAATATCCAGTGGTATCTATAAATAATCATTTTCATTTTAAATGCATAACCATTGATGTCATAAATACTTATCATTTCAATATAATACAACTTTAGATTTTACATGAGAGTGTAGATTTCCTAGTTTAAGATGACAAAGAAAAGATTTTTTAAATATTTTTGTAATTATAAATCATTTGTTACAAATGATTTATAATTACAAAAATATTTACAAAATCAATTACAAAATTATAGTGTTTAGATTTCTATATAATTTTTTCCATGATACACACCAAGTTGGTTTGATTGGTAAAATAAATAAACACTTTTACATTATGGTTCTATATTACAGTTCGTATGCTTGCAGCAAAAGATTTTAAACTTTGATTGTAAAATAGACTTTGTTCATTACTGATTAAGATTGAGTATCGGCCATTAATATGTCTATTGATCTACAAAGCGTGCTTTCGTGACTTGTCGATACAATGCATATCACGCAACACTGTTGCAATGTTGGTGCTTTCTTTTATCTTTATACCTTTAATTATTTCGTGAGATCCGATAGAGGTTAATGTATTCTATTTTCATTGTGAGCTACATCGGCGTAAAGCAAGGAATTGGCTAAATTGAACGAAACTACATTGCTATATAATGTGGTTCCATTGTAGCAATGTCAAATGAGCATTGAAAGTTATTAGGTACTGTTTTTTCGCTATTATAAAAGAGTTTTTGATTCCATATGTTTTAGAGTTCTAATTTATTAAAAACCGTTACAAAGATAGCTTTAAGCGAGTTAATAAAATATTTACTTACCTAAAGTAATAAGTAATAAATAATAATATATTAATTTGAAACATTTATTATCCTAGTTTATCAAATATGTACATGGCGACTTATGTAAGTCATAAAAGTATGGATCGTTTAAGTATCAACTTAAACTTTATCACTTTCTTTAACTTCATCTTTTACCCTATATATTTCATATTGAAAAATAAATAATGATATGTATAAAGTAAATATTGAATTTTGACAATTCTATTGATTTGACAGTTGACACCAATGTGTGGATGTCAAAAAGTGATTAGTTCAAATTTATAACTAGATTATTTCATTAGCTGTCTACTACAAATAACTACAAGTTTACTAACTAGTAGTTGAGTGTCCTGTAATTGACTTTGGATCCTTACCAACTTACCGCAGTTGTAAAGTATTATATTACTTTAAAATCCAAACGCAACATAAGGTATACTATTTCGCTCCAATTTTTTCTACAGATTTCATCCATTACAATTCTGAAAGCCAAGGTGAGACAGCAAAACTTCAAATGGGTCATCATTATGAGTTTTTCCCATATAACGTTTTTAGATGAGTATGCTACTCATCTTAAAACTTTTTCCATTTTTATGCACGCAGAATAACAACATTATTAAGATTTTTGCTGCCTCTAAATGCCACGGTACATTTCTTCTGTGACTAAAATTACGAAACATATTGTAGGCTGTGAAATGGCTCGAATAAGTAAAGACTACGTGCAAGATTCATCGTGGGCGCAGAAATAAACTTTCTGAAAGTTTGTATTAAGATTATTCTAACTGGAAACTCTAGATTATATCTACTGTTATTATCCACGTAAAGAAGTTAGCATTAGCAAGCGTAGTAATTTGTTTATCCCATATAGGTCATCCCATCAACCTTCTCCCAACGATCTCACCCATCACGTGAGAGGGTACCGCTATTTGATCGAAGCTTTCAAAGTTAATGAAGAGGATACAAAGAAGTCAAGACAAGAATTTGACTAAGAAGGACCTCGCCTAAGCCAATCACCTTACCATGTCATCAAACCTAATAGCAGGTTTATTGGATTTATTGCGTTGTACTAATCACTTTACTGTTACTTTGACAACAAACAATATCCAGAAAATAGATAATTATAATATTAATTACCTGGAATAATTTCTAACAGTTTTGCTTATAAGAAATACGAATAATGTTTGTCCAAACATACCTTTTTTAAATTTATTTCCTTATTTTACAAGACAGAATATATCAAGTTTAATATCTGTCAAACTGTTTAGCAAATTGTCGGCAGTAACGTGTAACGTCTACTTTTCAAATATTACTCAATTAGCTATTTAAATACTTTATTAATTGAAATATATTTTCGCAAACGCTTTTAAATACTACAACTTTCTCAACTATTTGGAATACTGGTTCCAGGAAAACGAGGGAAATGTTTATCTTAGTGAAATAGCTTGATTGAGTAATAATTACCCTCCATGTTAGAGGACCGAGCCAAGTTTCCGACGTGGATGGCGTATCTCCGGCTGGGAAGATATCGCTAGTAAAGCTAAATAGCTTTAGAGTATGTGTACATAAAGCTGACATGGATTTGGCTTATGTAAACTGTAATGCAAGCTTTTATTTTACAAATAGTGTGTATGTGCTATTTATGTAATTCTACATATTAAAAAACCATATTATAATTATATTCTTTTTCTGAAGCGTAATATATTTTTTATGCCCAAAAACTTTAGTTTGCGCTATTGTGAAAAGTTTTATTAAAGCTGTTTGATGGCAATAATAGAAATTATTCAATATTTTGGTATGGCAACTTACCATCCAGAGTGTATGTGTGAGAGAATGTCAATATGATATAAGTACACAGTGCACATTTATATATAGCAATATTTGGTTAAACTAATCATTAGTTTCAACAACATGCTATGTTCACTATATCCGTGATAAAAATCTATTTCATTTGCTTTAAGTACTTATAAAACATTCGATATATCTAGAAGCCGTTGTAAATAGAATAATAGCTTCATGTTTCATCTCTATATTTATATCATTCGGCTTTTAGAATGCCGAATAACAACATTTTCCTAAAATCCAAAAAACGTCACCCACGTTCAGCTGTTGTTATCATCTGAATAAATCTAACTTTCTCAAGAATGTTTCAAGTCTAACCGTTGACTTTAGCTCAGTCTTCATATTACTACGTCGCTCTTGTTTACTTTCCTTTGTTCTATTATTTTAATTACATTTAAAGTGCGTTGTTTACCAACACGAGCTTATTTTGTTTACGTCACCTTGAAATTATTATTTTAAACGAAAAATCAAGCAACATACTATATGTATTTTTTTAATATTTTATATTTTATAAATAAATAAATCATCACAATTCAACTTGATTTCACTAATACCGAGCTATATCTTGTAGATATATTTATAATTCAAGTAGGACTATGAAGGTCGGTTAATATCTCCGAAGGGAGGTTAGAGCGTGCCTTATCTGCCACGGGCACATCCTCGTTGAATTCGCTTAATATTTCATAGCCTTATTTATTACATGGGCAAAGCTAAATATAATCATTATTATCTGATTAATTACAACTTATTTTAATTAGAACTTATATATTTGAGTTTCAATTACAAAAATCAAATAATTACAATGGCCACAATTTCAATACTTACAGGGATGGATCCAAAGTGCCGTTGCAGTAGAATTTATTAAATATCTCATTCTTTTTTTGAGAATGTATAAAAGTAATCGTGGAAATTTTAAGATACATTTTTTTGGTTTAATGGCTAATAATAGCCCAAAAAAGGTTATCCTAAATTAAGGTTTTCCTTGGTCTAAATCTGCAAGCTGGTTTTATTGCAAGTAAAATACGAGTGCTGAAGTATAAAACATATCTTTTTATTGGGTTAAGTCAATTCGTTTAAAAAAAAGCCAAAATCAAATGAGTGCCTAAAGGTTAGGAGGAATCATTGCTTATATACAAATGTAGTATAAAAAATTGAAAATATAGCTTGTGCTTTGCTCTTTTCAAGACAAGAGATGTTAACGGCTCCCATTCCTGTAATTAATAATGACTTTACCTTTTCCTTCAAAATAATACAGCAGAATGGTTCCCGGCTGAAATTGTGGTAGCACCAACTCACATAATATACTAACAGGTCCTCGACCTAGTGAATAGGTAGCTGGTCAAATATATCAGCATAAAACTGACGCCTGTTGGAGTCGCCTCACCTTGACCGCCCAAAAAGTGCCTTTTCACGCCTCTTTTAAAGTAACCCATGTTGTAAGAAGGAGGGAATACGTAATAATTAAATAAAGGAACCACTTATTCAAAAAGAAATTGTTTTTTTATCAAAAAGGTTTTTATTGTTTTTTAATTATTCATAGCCATGAAATTTATAAAATTTACATGACACAAATTCGCTGTATGACGATAAAACCACAAACACACGCAACTGTTTAAAAATCCTCCTTTATTTAACACTTTTGATTACACTTCAACAAACTTCATACGGAAATCTCTGTACACAGGAAAAAATCACAAACCTTTGGTGCTATACGCCAAAACAAACAAATTTAATTACGGAGGCAACCTTTATTAGCAGAGACTCAAATCAAACAGCGTTTGACCCAGCTTAATAAATTAACATTAATAATTAAATGTTCCAATAAAATTTCAATATCATTCTGAATATATTTACGATTGCTTGTACTAGCCTGTGCTTGTTGTGATAATTACATTAATGTGTCATGTTTTCAATAAATATATATTAATGGGTTCGCCGCAAGCTATGTATGTAATAATAATAGTAATTAATTACAATTATTGTACTATGAGGAAATATTATTTTAAGATGTTTCCACGGTATTACCTATGGCTGGATGACCACATTGGTTGTATATATAAAATAAACTGAAAGTAAAACATATGAAAATTAAATTAAATAAAATACGAATTAATATATGAATCACTATCCTCCTTTATGTGTTTGTTCTCACTTTACCAGCTTTTTCTGGGAGAGGTCGAATATATTTACCCATTATTCTAAGCGTCAATTGTAGGGATTTGAGGGACTCGGTGTTTCCTCACTTTCCACTAAACATCGAATAGTTTAACTCACATTCTTTTAAGATAAAGTGAATAGGTATATTCTTTAACCATCGTATCATCATTTGACAAAAAAAAATATTAATATTCATTAAAAGTTTAATTTTGTAATTCTTGAGTGTTCATATCTACTACGAATAACAATTTGTGGCGAAGAATTTAAATTTATCTTTTTAAATTTTAACTCATTGAAACCTGTACAAAGTGTTTTTTGCTATTGATGTAGCATGAAAACAAAATTTTACCTATATACGGTCGCAAAACGAAATTATAATGAACGCAACATAAACAAAAATGCATTGACTGAAGTGCCATATCCTTCGTAGCAAAATGAATGAAAATTTTATCATTTATATGTTGTAAAGTGCCAAAAAAATTATTTTGTGTTTAAAGATATTTCTTAAATTTGAGAAATTATTACATCCTACATAAAACTTACGCGTAGCATTTGTTCCTAAAAAATGTTACACAAGAATTTAGTATTATTTTGAAAAACGTTATAAAATAACAGCAACATTTTGAATTTAGAATAACACCGTTTAGTATCAGATGTCATATTTAGCTAAACCTAAACAATTTAAATTTTCAAAAGCCATTTTATACTAAAAGTATATAATAATTGTCATATAAAAGGAAAGAAACACCGCTACGAAATTACTGAAATAGATTTTGTATACGTTATTTATTGTAAATGAAGTATTAATAGAATATGATTAGGCTACATAATCCACTAGCAAAATTTTTTTTTTCAGTCAAAAATTGTGATCAAAATTTTTGCTGGAAAAAAGAAAAAAAAAATTAAAGAGGTATATTGTTAACAACAAAAGACCTTATTTTTTTGTTCAAAATACTCAACTAACATATAATTCTACAACATATGCCGTCTAGCACAAAAATATAGTATTTTTACGCTATATAGAAAATCAAACAACTCTTGCAGAATGGTATTCTTGTGTTAGGAGTTTGCATTTGGAGCTGGAGTATTGACACTTAGTTACTGCCAGATAAGGAAGCTACTTGCTTGTCTCAATTTATTTAACGTGATGAAATATTCAAAATCCCCGCGAATTATACTAAGGTAAAATTATACATACCCTATTACGAGAAATCTTAAATGAGGCGAGCTCTGACTGTGTTAAACGAACTGAGCCATTTGTGTATTTCCGTTTAGCTGAATACTGTTTTGTTATCATTAAATTTACTTCAAATTTATTTGCAATTGAAAGATAAGCTTTTAACGCTTGGTTTGAGTTCTGCCATGTATTACAATCTTTTGATCATTTCTCGCCATGTGCAAATTAAATTAAAGCCGTGTTTTGGACAATAAGACGAAGGTAAAATTTTTGAAGTAATTTTCTCTTAACAGCAACGTCTTGATCATCAGTCATTGTTGACGTATATGTATATTTTTGATATTTTACTAATAAAGTAATACAATGTTCGTGAAAGAAGATCAAACCATCAAAGGATTACAGCAAATTGGTCGGACTTTTTTAAATTAAATATATAATTCTACATACCCTACATCTATCATAAAAACACTTATCGTGTCTAATTCAACAATCTCAAAATAAAACAATAAAAATAAATTGAACTTAATAAATCCCATTTGAGCAGTCCAATTTCAATTATATTTAAATTGTTTCAAAGTGTCCAAAATTATGTCCTCATACACCTCTAGCGAAAGTCCGAAACATTTCAATTTAAAGTTAGGTGGGCACTGCGAAGACACTGTTTGAAGCACCTTTTCAATTAGGGAATTCCATACTTTGGCGAAAATATGAAATTCTTTCGCAGTCGTATCGAGATGCGCCGTTGAGTTCCGAGAGCGACCGACGGTTCACGAATTGCTCACCTTTGGAGCACATCGTACAATGCCGAATCAGTGTTCGTTCGCAGTCGTTAGTGGATGGTTGTCGAACGTACCGTCCGCTCCGTATTTGGCGCGTGTCACGAGCTAAATAGATTAATCGAGCGTTAATTGTGTTGCTGTGACATTAATTTCACTTGTTGATCTAAGATTGCGACTATGTTTTGTTTAATTAGTGACTGAAAAAGCTTCGTTCAATGTTGGGATTGATTTAAAACAGTAATTATTCATAATTTAATTTAATATAATTCAATTTTTGTCACTTTACCTTCTTTTATAATCTGTAGATGTATTATTTAAAAAATAAAGCTAAATTAGACGTCGCTTTTATAAGCACTGTGATTATTAATAGATGTTGAATACATAATTTAAAACACTATTATGAAATTTAAAAGGGCTGGTGAGTACGTATAGTAAAATGAATTAAATTTTTGATATTTATAGGTTTAGTATACTTGAATATTATATATATTAAATGAAAGCTTAGGTTATTTTTTCTTTGACGCATTATTTAAAGTTATAGTTTAGGCCGTGTAATAATACTGTGCCTTCCCATATAACGTTTGACTTGGTATATGGTCAAGTGCCAGCCATCTATAGCAATTCAGAGTTTCATACAGTCAAAGTCATAGTCAAAATATCTTTATTTAAATAGACTCACATACGTTTCTTTAAAATCTATTTCTTTTAATTATTATCAACTTTATGACTTAAATGCTACAAAGCAAACGATTTTTCTTAAAGAAGATAAAGTGAAATTCTCATGATATAGTCAATAGGAACGAATTGTCTCTTTTTATGTTTAATTCCTGTATCCGAAAAATTGGAACAAACATTTGCGATAAGGTTCATTTTAAGAGCTTTATATAAAAGTTATGATTTGGAAATATAATTTTACTTTTACTTTCTCATTTTTATGACATTATTCGAATATTATATAGGTACTAAGTGGAAAACGCTCAACAATATTCTAACTAGAATAACAAAATTACTAGATTACGAAACGATTATAAAACTAATAATAAAAAATCTTCTCAAACTAATTTCATTAATTTATTTATTGGACTAATTTCATTAATGTTTAATATACGTATAAATAACTCTATTAATAATTCTCATTAGCCAAAAAGGTTTTCGCTTTTGTCTGATGATAAAATAAAATAAAAATAGTGATAATTCTAAGTAGATGTAATTTATTTATTTATTGAACAAATTTTCACTGTCTTGTTACACAGTTTAATTTAATAACTTACTGATATAATTCAAATGACCACAAACTAAAGAACAGACATTAAAAAACGAAAGAGATGGGGGAGGATGACAATATCCTTGTAATTTCAATCTGAAAGTAAAAATAGAACATAAACTACGTATCTATTAAATGTACTTGACACCTAAATTAATGATTGTCGTGTCAAATAAATCTAAATTTGTGCCGCAATTATACGTATAATTATGATAAATAATAAGGATATTAGTTCAATGTCAAAAAGAACAATCGTTCTATAATCGATTAGTGCTATTTTGTACAGTAAATATAACGGTGGTGCATAATATAAAGGTTCTGAATAACCAAATTTATGTCACGATAAATTTCTAAAACAATAGATATTAATTTAAAAATTTTATAACAAGAATTAAAAGTTTTGCATTTTTACTACTGATATATTTTTTGAGTAATTCTACTAACACACTATGAGCCTCTATATTGGTCGCAAATAAAATATTTTTTTATTTTAATTAATACATTTAAGACAAATATAATCTAAACTATGTCTTATATTATATTCAATTTGAACATAATCTTTGTTGGAAAAATAACTAATAATATGATAATATATTTTGTACTTTCTAAATTCGCCATTTTATAATATTACAGTTTATTTATCGTCGGCTCCAGGTAAAAATACGGGTTGTTTATTTAATTTTTACTAAAAAGAAACTTTGAATTTGGATTGGAAGTTTAGGGAATGATTAAACTCCAAAGATAACTCTTCCTATCTTGGTAATGCTTCTTCAAGAAGCTTTTGCAATATCAATTGGTGTATGATCGCAAAACCGTATCGTATTTAGCTTCAGATATAAGTGTACCAAAAATATCCTAAAGATCTTGAATTATACAAACATGATGTTTACTTACAAATCTTTGATAAAGAGGTAAACACAGATTATAATATCTATGTACGATTATGTTGTGGTTTATAAAGCTAAGCTTATATGCCACCAAACTTATTATTCTGATCAGTTTAATATTATTAAAACTTTTAAGCAACAAGCATTAGAAGTTTCGTTTTGTTAATGGGTTTATTTTTAAGGGAAAATTGACGAGAAAACTGCCGAGTCAAAACGGACATACTTAACGAAATTAAAAACGTTCTTTAGCAGCGACGAAACGTTAAAATGTAATTTTTCGGCTATGAAGCGGTTTATCTCATCCAACCTCTAATATAACCCACAAAATTTTTACCGACAATTTTGAGGTTTATTTACATTTGTAATTTACTGCCGTCCTCATCATATTCAGATGATATGCTCTACCATTCCTCATTGCTACCTTTTTTATGCCACTCTTTACGATTCTGAAGGCTTATCTCGGCCTTTCAGCAAAATTAATTTCGAACTACCTTTTGGTTATGCAAACGAATTTTGGGTTTCTCTAGCAGTCTGTTTAAATTTATGTTACGACTAAGTTTGTAACAGTATTACTTTTTTATAGCCACTGCTCTCAGTTTTATACACTTGGTTATATTTTATAATAAGCGTCAGAAAGTGAAAGATTAATTTCCACAGATTAAAGTACACATAAAGCAATCAACCGCAAACAGAGAAACGTAGCAAAATCGTAGCGTAATGTTACTGTGCTACGAGACTACGATCGTAGATATGTAGCACCAGGTATGCGTGAGAAGTAACTGCCAAAGTAAAAGAGAGCACATGTTATTAAATGAAAATCACAATTATTGAGTTTATTTTAAAATCTTATTTAGCGTGTTTTGTTGAAATTTATTGAAACATCGAATGAAATTTAATATAATCGTGTGTGGTGGAGTATTTTTTAATTAATTTCAGCAAGCCTAATTATTAAAACATAATTTTAATCACATCAACTATCTATTGTAATGTTATTGTATTATAAATGCGAAAAATAGAGCTTACAACAGATAGGTAAACATTGACTAATTTATCATGTTCAACACAAACACCCAGCCCAGCTGGTTCTCAACAACAATACCACTGGTTTGGTAACATGGCTACTGGCTACCCACTAGTCTGTGGTTCAGCGAAATTCTCTCCATCAAACTTATTTGGCAAGTAAACACTCTTATTTTGATTTTCATGAACTGCTATGTTCAAAGTACCCTTAACATACAATATTTAGTAGGCACGAATTCCAACTTTGCCCGGGCTAGCCGCCCGCATGGAATTAGTTGACGCTGCTCTAAGGGTGAAAAGGATCTTACATTGTTTTGACTTTAGGCTAGATCAATGTCAAATTTCATTAGTTATGGTTTAGAAGTTACATCACGATGGAGTGATTCAATTTCCAATACTAAATAATGTTGTTCCCGTTGTTAATAGATTTACTTATATACAATTTGAGGTAACCAGAATCTAGGGTTGGCAAAACAAATTGTATAAATTATTTAAAATTAAATTTGTTTTCAAACTTACTTAGTTGGAAACGATGATATCTTATGATTAAGCGAAACATAAGAATTGTTATTTCATTTTACCTTTATAGAGGACAAAGTGCGTCTTACAATTAAAATGTTCCTATTTTTATTATCTTATTAGTATTTGTACGACTGCCTACTTAATATTGTATTAGAATCACCAAGTAATATGATGAGTTTCTGAAATTGGCTTATCTACATCTCTATCATAGTTCTATATATATATTGTATAGTTATACAATTATTGTAGATCTAAGGCTTATCTACACTTTAATCATAGTTATATAATATATGTATATCTATGATGAAGATGTAGATAAGATTACTGCTACAGTTTTGTGAAATTATAAAATTTTCATAAAATAATTAAATAATATCGAATGATCAATACAAAAATGCACTGACACTAGTAAAACACAACTCTACCTATAGGTATAATTATATATAGTTATAACTTAGTTTTCTTATAATGAAGTCAAAACTAATAACGAATTCGACGAAAACGAAGTTAATAATTAGATTTATCTATCGGTTTCATTTAAACGAACTTTCTAGTTAGTTTAAAATTTAAGTTCTATTAAATTATCTAATTATAATTAGAGAAGCCGCTCTCGTCAAAATCCCAATCCTCTTAATATTTTATACCCTCATAAAAACCACATAAAATTTTGAAGTGACTGAATTCACCCAAACGGCGCTTCATCAAAATATTTCAAGTTAGGGGGTAGTCGCAGGCACTCCCGGCACACGTATAAACGTTTTACTTAATTTATGTATGAACTACTAACGGTGAAGCCACGTACGGCTAGCTTCGGACCCACTAAGTAGTTTTCTGTAAACTATTTCACTTTTAACAAGAATTGGTCCAGTAGTTTAAAAATTTGCTTGATTTATTTAAATTGAATATCTCGTTTGGATCTTCTTTCATTATTATAATTATTCTATATTACTACTGGTAGTAAAATAATGTATATATTAAAAAATATTTTTGGAAGGCTATTGTAATTCATTGGAACATCTATTTATACCTGTACAAATTACTAAAGTGAAATAATAGTTTTCATTTTAACTTTATACTACCAACCGCTTTCCATAGATTCTAGGCAATAAAATTTACTGTCTCTAGAATATTATCGTTGTTATTTTTATTATTCATAGTGTTACTGTAAGTAAGCGACCAATCTCCTTATATGTTTTCTTAGAACACTCTAATTGCAATAGAGTTTAATTTTTGACATATTCATTGTCAAATGCGCCTTTATAGTTTATATTTCCACCTTGCAATATTGCACCTTACGTGAGTCCTAAATTAAAAACCGTGATTTTAATTGTTTTCAATGGCTAACTAGAAAAAGTAATGACTGCTTATTTGTTAAACCACATTTCAATTTTCATACAAAAGCTAGCTTGCTTACGTTCATTTTACTCCAAGGCTAATAAAATAGGAATCTGTTTAATTAACAAACATCAATTTATTCCTGAAACGTATGCCACATGGTTATCTATAACAATAATAACGTAATATTGTCTGAATATTATTTATTACTTATTCCAAGCGTATAGTTAATGAAAGATAAGGTTTGTGTCAACGTAACATAGAAATTTCAACTTTACTACCCTTTTAACTGGCATTAATTCAAACTACTCACGACCATCTCTGGAATTAACATAAATATATAGGTATTTGGTCAATGATAATTAGTGGAGGTAGGTAATAGAAATTTTGGATTTATTTAATAGTGGTTCAGTAATATATGTTTCTTGTTGTAATAATACGTACTTGTAATGTCTAATATGAAATTAAGCAGCGTAAATTTATTAAGAACATGAGTATAATTATTAAAATATAGTAATAACACTGTTACTTTTATTAAGACCTCTAGCAATATAATATCGTCGTTATAATCGTAAGAGGTAGTTTGTCACATTAATATGTCAATTAAGGTTGTTAGTGGTGTTGTCAACGACAAAAATGCCTTTATATAGACAACATACTAAAAATGTTTGTATATTATTACAAAATGTGTCCTTCAGTATTCAGTAATTTCAGAAAAAAATTAAGTAAAAACATAGAACTGTGCCATTTATTTTACCAAATAGGAATGTAATACAAAATATGCTAAGTCGGTAATACATTGTCTGAAATCAAAATGCTTTTATTATTTTCAGATTTACAAGTCAAATGACAAATAACCTTTCATTGTGACTTACTAAAACACACGCGAAAGTTAAAAATGAACCTGCCTTAAAACAGAAAGATACTGAATATACTAGGAACAAGTCCTCTTATTATTAAACTCTGAATCTATTGCTATGACTTTTATTTTGACGTACGTTATATTTCTATTGCCGCTTAACTGCTTATTGTTGTAACATTTCGCTTAAAGTACAGAGTAAAGATTTTAAAGACAAAAGGTGTCACGATAGATATGAAGTTATACAATAAGTAGCCAGGTACATAAGGTGAATTCGGTTTTGACATAATTTTAGGCGGCTGGCCTGTCAAAAGTTATTTGTTTATTAAAAAGTATTGTTTCAAAGATTTCTGATAACTATTTTTTACTATAAATAAATTCAAATGTGGTAAAAAACAGTTATTTTACATGAATTTACCGTCAATATTCATGAAATTATTCTAATGCTTTTTAAGGAGCTGTAGTTAGAGCACTCTTGTTTCGCCAACAAAAACATAGTAACTTTCGCTAGCGTTTGTTCCCGGATTAATCGATCAAAATTTGTTATCTCAACCTGTGCTTTCAAGTGCCTTCTGAGCCCTTTAAGCCGTGGTCCCAGTTGTTAAACAACCGCTTTCTCCCAACTAATCCGCTTTTCTTAAACTCGTGATGTTTTCTATACCCAGCAGTGGGATGTTTAAAAAATATTTTCGATAGAACATTTATCAAGCAAAAAAATAATCTATGTGCTACAAAAGCTTCAACTACTATACCAAACTATATGTATCTGGAGACAATGACAATAGAGTTCCATTGTAGTATTTATTCTAAAACGCTTTTGTCTTTAGTTACAATAAGAGGCACTGGAATCCTACTCAACAAATCAATGCATATACAGGACGAAGACCCTTTTGGAGAGCATATATAGCTCTGTACGCTCTCTTCAGATTAAGATTTACTAAAGCTCACACTGCAATGTAAAATGTGAAATATCCAACTTCGTTCTTGCAATCACTCATAGACATCGTTTTATTGTCTTAACAGAATAAGTAATAGAACTTAAACACGTTGATCAAAGTTTAAATAACTTTGGAAACTTTGTTTACGGTAAAATTCGGCATTCAAAATTAATTAACTCTTCTAATTGGTTTGTTAATTATTAAAATGTTTTTGAAAAGTTATTAAACATTTTCAAATTCAATAAGCAAGGAAACATTGATAAGTTTCCAGGGATCTGCTCCAAAATTCTTGTCAGAATTCAATTCTGAAGACATTTGAGTCTTATATTATATATTTTTTTAAATATATAATTTGGATTCAACAAAATTTACGAACAATCGAAAACTAAATTTATAATAAATAGAATTTAAAAATCATCAAAGCAGAAACATTCTAACGGCCACCTGTCACATTATTAGCTGATAGCCAATACTGACTGTTGCCTTGTAAAATCTGGCTTAAAAGTAAATAAATTGTATTTTTATACCATTTGTTTTCGAACATCACTATTGTTTTCATTGTGTAAATATTGATTTTTTTTCTTAATAAAATTTTAAGTTAAATTTTTGTATGTGATAAAAATATTTAAAAAACCACAACAAAAAAAAAATATGTAATTAAGATTGATTGATAAAATATATTCAACAACCAATAAACAACCCCTGCTGCGCTACCTCCCTAAAAGACTAAAACTCATGAGGCGTAGGTAAGGGTAATTAAACAAATTAGGTATTTAAAAATAATCTTACAAAATCGAAATTAAGTATTACATAAAAATGCCAAGTATAGACTTATTAATCCATCACATCGTTTAGAACCCTTAGACCTATAGTGCCCTAACATTATATTATATATAAAGTTGATTAGTACTAATAAAGTTAACACGGTCGGACATGATTTACTCTCCAGTTATGTGTGATAGCAATTTTACAAAGTTAAACTGTAGACTCAAAAAATTATACTTTAAAACATATTCAAGTTAATAGAATGCTTTTTAATCTTTGCTTTAACTTAATGTGGTTTATATTAAATAGGTCAACATGGGAAATTTTTTATTGTAAATATTGGTGGAACGGCAGAAGAATGAGTTACGAGTTTATACTCGTAACGTAATTACATACGGAGCTGCTAAAATCCAGGACGTCGTCGATACAAGGAGTACAGGATTTTTAATGTTATTGTTTTTTAAATGGTTTTGTATTTCTGAGAATAAATCCATTTTGCGAATTGCTCCTACAATATGATCTATATCCCCATATATTGAATGATTGAACTTGGAATCCGAGATAACTCCAAGGTCCTTTATGTTGAGCACTGTTCGTAGCATGCCACAATCCAGACTAAAGTTAAAAAGGATTGGTCTTAATTTACGCGTGTATTTTACAATTATCAATGTTCAAACAAAGTTGACTAGAATAACAATAACAATACAATGCTGCCAAATAATTTTGCAGATTATTACAATCTTCAACGGAATTTATAACTGTTACTGGTAGTTTGTATAAAACCTGTTTTGTTCATATGTCAGTTTACTTTTTAACATATTTCGATACTAGATTGTTTTTATATGTTTTGTGGTTGTCAATATACTGGTGACGAGTCAAGACGTGGTTTCCTTTGTTTGTTTTACTCCACCAGCTCTCGAGGCTAACAAGAGTAACAATAACTTAATATAATTTTGTGTCATCAGCATAAAGCAAATGGTGACTATGTTTAAATATGTGTCTGATATCATTTATGTAAAGGGAGAATAATTATTATGTTGCATTCTGCATTGATTTGACTTATACAAATACGGTTACTGACACTAGTTATAAACCTTGATGTTTATTATCAAAGACGATACTTATTTCCGTCATATAAATAAGACTTACTATAAACATTTTAAAAATTGTATGGGTTGGAAGACAATTACGCCCCGCTGTTTGCACTGTACATACCTGTCTTAGTGCCGTCGGCGTAGAATTTCTTTCAATCCGAATTTTCCGATACAGGATTCGTGACTCGCCCGGGCCGGCGTGTTGACTTATTGTCGTACTGTGCACGGGGACCTGTATGTCTGCTGTCGTACTTGAATAGAGTTCAATTTGGTATAGCAATAACGGAGGGAAATAGAAAAAGGTTTGTACTAATAAAATGCATGCAACCTGTAAAACAAATTCGCGTTTTTCATTATCGAACAGCCTTGAAACTCTTTGAAATTTGCGATTATAAAGTGATTTTTATTATAAATTAGAGGTAGTGGTTATTTCTGTAAAAGAACACGATAAAAATCGCGACAAGCGTAATGGTTGACGGCATTTGGTTTTAAAACATAGTTAGATTATTTTTATTATGAAAGTATTATTTTACTCAACTTTGGTAATAGTCGCTTTTGCTCTCAAAGCTCTTCGAAATATAACTTTGAATCCTTCAATGTACACATCATCGGTTTGATACGCTTAGCACATCTGACCACCGCGAGTCTTCAATTTAGGATAATATACATTCTATAATCTAGGAGTAGATTTGTATCATAAGATTGAAGTCCCTTTGAATTATCTGAATATCGAGTGACTACAGTATTCCAATATATTGTAACTGCAATAAAAATATATTATTAAGTGCTACGTCTTAAGTAATATTCAATTTATTTTGAAGATTCTATGGAATTGTTCTTGCAAACATAATTTTACATCAACACCAAACATAAAATAACAGTAAAATTTAACAGCCCTACTTTCAACCTCCACTGCGAGTCCGAACATTAATAATTTATAAATAAATATTCAAACCAACTAATTCCAAGAGAAACCGATAATTTTAACTTAAAACTTTGTTAAACCCAAAAAATCTTGGGAACATCTTAATAAGCCGAGCTTTAAACAAATCCAGAGTTTCTCGTGAAATGAAATTAGCTGAAAAAGCGTGCCATTAAAATTGCATTAGCATAAATAAGAGGAATGCTAATCTGAGAAAAATAAATCTGGGTAAGAAATAAAAATAATCCCTTTTGGCGGTCCCTGAATGACACCATGATACATTGTAGATGGATATAATTACTTGAAAGTAATTAGCTTAAAAGTTCTGGGTAATGCTTTTAACGCTCTAGGTTTGATTATTAAAATAAAGAAACTTAAGCAATAGTTAATTTTGGATGGGTCAAGCAAATTTGAGGATCAAGCTCCTTCGTGGTTCACCATCCACATTAAAATGGTCTTAGATGTTACTTTAACCGTTTGAATAATCGATCGTCATTGCTCAAATATCCAATGAGTGTGACATATGAAAGAGGAGCCTATGCTTCGTAGGGAACAATTTATATATTATTTTTATATTTAACTTTATTTCCAATTCCTATAAACTAGATACAATATTTTTTTTAAATCTGTTCACAAATTGATTTGTACTAGATTGTACTAGATTTTTATTACCAGTATGTTATCTAGCGGTGGGGTCTGGTGATCTGTGGCACAGATTTATCTCCCGAAATCTATTTCAGGCAAACCTTTTAATATCTAAAATTGTGAAAGGTAATGAATACTTATGAATTTGAATTTGTAAAAAAAACATACTACGCTTGACTCATAAATATTTTTAAAGAAAAAATAAGTAATTATGACTTGAGTGAAAATGAGTTTTTATTTGGTACAAATAAAATAATATGGGTAGGGAGTTACTGCTAATTTATCTATAGTAGGTACTAAGTCTAAGCAAACGGCTTTATCGGTTAAAAGTTTAACACTCTTTTTTCTAATTAGTCCCTGGGGGAAAAACTTAAAGGGGCCGAAGCGTGAAAGGAGCAGAGAAACGGGGCTTCCCGCCCACGAGAGCAGTTGTTTAATTCGGGGCTAATCTAAACTGTCATTTTAGTATTTCTATTTCTTACGGGGCCTACGTGAATATTATCGTTACAAATTAAACAGTTTATGAGTTACTGTTTTTTTTTGTTTTAAGTTCCAGATTTGTTATTGTTACTACATATGATGTTCTAGTCAAAAAATTATCGAAATAACGAAATCCTATTTAACAAAAACAAAACCGATTAAACGTTTAAAAAAATGTGCTTTGTTTTATGTTGCGCATACAAAATTATGTGTAACGTAATTGTGTAACGTTATTCATTATGTGTAACGTAGAAAAAAAAAATTCCAAACTTATTATTTAGGTTCTGGAGTATACTTTATGCAATTTACAAATTAAACTTTAAAATAGTTAGTAGATAAAAGAGGCATTCCAATAAGTAGCGAATTTCAATAAATAAATTGAAACGGTAATACAAGTGACTATCGTAACGGAAGGTAAACAAAATAATAATAATTATAACAAAAAATGTTTTGCTTAAACTAGATTGATTTATGTACAGCAGGATTTAACTTATTTTATTCTTTAATTTTCACTAAAATTACCCTATAGTTTCAACTTATTTGTTAAAATACTCTTAAATGTAAAGATACCTATTCCCGAAATCTTAATATAATAAATGTGATATGGAATACACTAAAATACGTACACTTGATTCGAAGGTATATCTATTCTCTACAATTTTCTTGTAGCTACATGTTTCCGAATTCAATTCAAGCCCCTTACATATTCCACGTCGAAGAAAATAGTCGATTCTGCTCCGGACCGGGATAGATGGAACAACCCCTGGAAAAGATGGCGTGATATCACAACAGATGTCGACGACGGTTATGTCAACTGCCCTTCCATTCACAAAACTAATAAAAGATTCAGCATTGTCGTTCTACCGAAAGAGGGTTCTACAATGCCCATTTTGGGCGCAGGTTTCGAGCCCACTCGGGTCTGTCTGGTCATTATCGTAGAATATGACCCCACCCAAACCACGGAATATGTCCGACCGTTTCGGCGACGTCCCTCAAACGAGAATAAACAGCAAACAAATTTACCGCGCAAAATGTGGTGTGAACATTATCGTGCCGAAGAAAAGCGTTATGTTTAAATTTTCACAAGGTCGTAATTACTTAGTGGGATGATACAGGTGGTTGAAATCGTTACAAGCGTGAACACGTTTAAACATCTGCAGAACATATGCTCAAAAGGTCGGCTTTCAGTCCCCTGTCAGAAATATAAAACTTTGACGCTTGGTTACGCATACACGGGTAAATAATGTCTTTTAATCTCCACAGAAGCCGCTGACCCTTATCCCGGGGAATAAAAAGTTACCAGAAAGGTTAGGAACAGTAACGCAAAATTTATTTTCCGATTATGTTATATTATATGCGGTCAAATGGAAAAGAGAACGGTTTTAAAACGTGTGATGAGGTTGAGCAGATTTATTGTTGAGTACCAGAGTACAAATCGTGAGTTCTGAAATGGTCTGAGAACTTGCGTGAAAGTATGGAACTATTTTATTTTACTGAACTAAGCCATATTGCAGTAAAATACTGCAGCGAGAAACAGTGTAAAAATGTTTAATACATAGTTTTATATGCTCGCGTTGGTTAACTTTCATGAAATAAATGAGAAATATTTTTGTTGCTCTTTCAAATGAAATTTCTGTTACTAAAATGCGTAATTTACCTTCGCTATTTGTAATTTGCTCTAAAGAATAAACCAATTATAAAATAACAGGTAAATTTTCATTTAAAAAATATTTTACCAAAGTGCACAACTTTCAATGAAATTTTATTACTATATCGGTTATAGTTATAATTTACCGTAATCCATTGGCATTAACAAAGCTAACGTTTTCATTTCGCTTATTTTATACATTCAGTTATGTTATATTCTGCTTTCTGTTGTGTAAATTATTTTCCCCATGAAACTAGTTAATCTGAAACAGACATTAATTCTTACTTTTTATCACTCTTAAATCCTTACCCTTACCATTGCTTGAGACATTTATAGCTATATAATTTAACAATTTATACTTATATATACAAAGGTTTACAAAAATACAAAACACTGTAAAACTATAAAAGGTTTTTACGATGGATACAGTAGTATGAACCTTAGTATATCTAGTTTAAATTGATCAAACCCAATTAACATTCTAATAATATTAAAAATTTAAAATGCTAATAGCAGTCTTGTCACGTGGTGCTAAAACATCGCTATGCATCGCTAAACATCGCAACTGCTTTCATCATTTCATTCATACTGGTAATATCTTAAAGATTTATTCACTAAAATTCAAATTCTTGACAAATTTTGGCTATTGTTACGATATAATCTCTCTCAGTCTGTTGGCCAAGGACGGAGATATTTCTTCTTTTTACTAGGTACTGATTCAATTGTATAGTTATTTTATTATTGTGCATATTTTACAAACCTAAAATTCAAGTTCATACTTCAATCAACCTTAAAATTCCTTTCTAATTTAAGGCACTTATTGTAAGTATTTCAAAAGACTTTTATATTTAGTTTTCAACCAGTGTTCAGTTTTATATTGTTATGTGTTATGTTACAGTGCGCGTTTACTTTCATTCAATAAAATATACTGTGCCGTAATTTAGTGCCTTATTACTCAACCCTCAAAGTCTTGTCAGTCTTCGCGTCTTTGAAGTGGCTATGTGCGTGTTTTTGTGCAATAATTTTTTTATGTTGAATTACTTAGATATTTGTGAGTGTAAAAATATTTATATGTTAAGGCCTTTTTTGTGCATTGCTTGTTGTGTTATTACAAATTTTATTTTCAGACAGTACTCGTTAATAGTCACATAAATATCCTGTCAAACTGTATTGTAAGACAATTCAGTTTATCTCATTTTTTATTGAATATAAAATGGTTGAGTGCGTACCTTTCTCTTATCCGATCGGGTTATTTATTGCTCAAGTTTGTTTTTGACCGCCTCACGTACTTTATAGGGCCAACCTTTCCTATCCCGAATTGCCAATTGCGATTTGATATATACTTCATTCTGTAACTTTCGATCTCATATTTCTTAGATTTTTCCATGTTACGTGACTGCTGCGTTTCTATGATAATCGGACAGCGAATGATTTATAAGGAATATATGTTTTTTTGAATATCCTATTTCGGCTTATTTCATGAGAAATTGAACAATTCACAAACCTGACAGGCACTAAGCTACCTGTATACGTTACCTATCTGAAACAGCGTGTTCAAGAACTATGTCGATATGGTTATTTATGTAGCTATTCAGTGTTTTATACAACATAAAAAAAATGTTAATTGTTCTTAAATGGTAGCTCGGTTGATCTTTTAATGTTGGCTTAAAACTTAAATGAAAGCTAACTGGCAAAAAAAAAACTATAAATCATTTACCATTACTTTTGGAGAAGTTCCAAAATCTACTGTTGAGCACAATACAAAATTGTTTATTTTAAAGGTACAAAGTTATCCTAATTTTAAATTAAGTACATTTAATTGTTTTAACTGACCTTGTGTGTAATAGACCGGTGCCGAAAGGTTTTGGAGAAACCCGTGTTCATCAGCGCTCCACCTGCTAGTTTCATTACATACTACGTAATTACGGTTGTATTTTAATTATATAGTGTTTAACAATATTTAATAAGTTCATACCTATCAGGTGGATGTTTGTGGAGTTTAGGTTAGTGTGTCAGTAAAAAATATGTTAAAGGGAACATAAACATACATCCTATTTGTATATTTAAGTCAAACATAAAACTCTGTAGCGTGGTAGCTTTCGTTTGTTTTTTTTCTGTTTTCTGAATATGTTCGAATCAAATCTTAGTTTAAATTCTATTTTAGTTAAATATTAATTCAAATTGTCCGCTCTGAGCCATCCTAGGAATTCCCATATTATCGTCATCGTGATCTTTGTTGCGATATCATTTTTTAGTTTAAAGTAATTTAAGTAATGGATTTTCTCTTAAACAAAATAGACTTTTTTCTATTCTGTTCTATTCTAATTCCATAAATTGCCATAAAACATTACATAATATTGAACATGTAATGACTTTTTCCAACATGTCTTCTGCCATCCAGCACTCACAACACAAGCTCTGAATTGATGCATACTTTCAGATAGATAAGAGATTTGAAAGAGATATATTTATCATAGATTTAACCACATTAATTTTGCTGTAGAGGTAAGAGGTAAGAAATAAGAGAGAAGAAGAAACGTTGTAAGCGTTGTGAGTGTGAGCCAGCAAAACTATCCCCCCCTTTCAGTTTTCCCATGTTCAGATTCGGATCATATTAGAAATCGGCATGCTTTATAAGCACAATTTGAAAAATAAAATAATCTCTTATTGAAAAAACGTAGTTTGGAAGTTTGGAATAATTTTATTTTGCAACTTATTTAACTTACATTTAATCTTGCTTCACTATAACTACAACACTTAGAAGTGTCGTTGAAAGAATTATCATGAAAGTACAACATTTTATAGAAGAATTCAAATCCAAGGTTCGAAACCATATTTACAACCTACTAATGCTCTAGAAAACAATAATACATGTTTTTTGTCTTTTCTCGAACGGTTTTTATTTATTCAATATCTCATAATAAAATAATGTTATGATAAAAATGAAACTCTGTTTTGTGTAATGTATTTTATTGACATACTAAGAATTTACTTAGAATTAATTCTATTACAATATTGTAAATCTGTTAGTTCCACATATTTAATTTTTTTGTGATATCCTTAGCTAGTTAGGGCCGAATGGTTATATAAATAAAAATGTTATTTATACATTTCAATATTTAATACATTCATTTTCAATACAACCTTAATGGTATGTAGCGAAGCTTTACGATCTCATAGCTCTGTAGAATAGTATTGTGAAGTTAATAGTACAAACACGTAGGTTACAGAAGATCTCAACCATATAAATTGCAGTTATGTTTCTGTGATGTGAAAGATTGTCAGAGTTCAATAAGGAAACAGAACTTGGTGTCCACTTATCGCTCCATGATTTTTATATAGTGGGAAATGGAATTGGTGCTACAAGAGTTTATGGCTTATGATAATAGCTACCATCACGAACCGTAACAGGACAATTGGAGCTCATTGGCGAAGTTTTTCGAGGGCTCCAAGGTCCCTGGATGAATCAATCCAAATTTGTCATCTTGAACTGCTCGGTGCTTTAGAACTCCCGTTTAGTAGTTCAGATTGCTACGGCAACTTACCCACTAAGCTGATAGGGTGGTGTTAAGGCTAAAAGTCTTTTTGATAATTGAAGCTGTAAATGATGAATGTGTGCTTACTTGCCACCCTTAATATAAATAAATAATGATTATTTTTTATGTTGAAACATTAATCGTTGTTTTGATTCATACACAACATCACAAAATTGATTTGATTTATCACATCTTTCCCCAATAATATATCATAACCACATTCGTGAAACAAAAAGATAAAATAATGATTACCGGCGTACACATTCTTTTGTGTCGACTCTCGAAATCCAATGTAAGTCTGTTTCCCCTTGGTAATTGTATCCAGAGATGTCTTCTTTCGTACACTGTTAAAGAAGGAATGACATCTGAATCGGGTTGAAGTGTCTAAGTAATCTTGTCTTGTGTATTTGTTTTTCGGTTACTCAATAATTCATCATGTATTGTTAAAATTAGTTAAATTTTGTTTGTATACTGTAGAATTGTAAGAAACAAAACTTCATTATATTCAATTCAAAAGAAATTTAACATCTATGTTCAATATACTGTTATGAATTTTAGTTGCCACTTTGAATCCGTAAGTGTGCTTAGAAACATTCTATTCCGCTTAATAGTAAGTCAATTTTGATATAGAAGTACGTGCTAGATGCAATTCAGGCTTCTCTAGCAGATGCGTGAATATAACTCAAATAAAAATAAGATTGTATTAATCGTAGTTCGTAATCAAATTCAGGAATGATTGATGAATAGTTTTCCATTGTTTATTGTATTATATTTTATGTCTGTAACAAAAAAAGCTTCGTGGATGTTATAATTTGTTGAAAAACTAAGATACGATTTATTTAGATAAATGTAACATTAATTCTTCACTCCAACCAATCACCAAGAAACAAACTTTCTTCTTATCAGTTGCAGTGGACGCATTACAAAATTACAAAATTACTCTCAAGTTATTGAATTTTATTGACTTCTAAATTATCCAGGAATATAATAGGTTGACCTCAATTAAGGAAGTTATTTTTATTTGTTATCACTGTTTAATCAATCCAATGATAAAATTGTACAGGTATTAAATTCGTTCATGTTCGTTTATAACATATTATTCGTTTATACACGGTGGAGGAAACACAAAAAAATATTTTCGATTGTAATAGAATTACAAATTTTCTCAATTTTTATTACTTCTTGGAATTTGCTAAAATTTTCTTATCATTTGACATTTGATTACAGTAAATTCAATAAAATAATTTAAAAAAATTAACATGAGTAACCTTTAAAAAAAATTATTATAATAAAGTTTTATCCAAATATTAAATATATTTGGATAAAACTTTTTTATAATAAATTTTTTACGTACCGTCACGAGCCCTTTTTAATTATAAAAATTTGAAAAACCAGATTTACTTTAGTCTTTTGTTTTTATTACTGATCAGATCGCATATTGACTCAACTCAAAAATGACATTATAAGTGTTAAAGTGATATGGCGTATTATTCTTTTCTTATTGGTAACTCGTGTTCCCGTGGCCCAGTTCTAAATTTAAAAATGTTAATAGCTTAGTAAAGTGTGGTGAGTACATGATGTGAGTAGTGGCATTTGCGTACAATGTGGTCGGTAAAGTGGAGGCTCGTGGTATTGCTAGCTGTGTGTTGGGCACAGGAAGGCGAGTGGAGTGAGGATGCCGAAGACTTGGGTAAGTTGTGTACAGTTAAATCCATTTATTTTGTAGATAAACTTTTTACTTTCTGCTTGTACTGGGTTAATCAAACGTTATTGATATTGAGAAGTGAACTGGGCATAATTCTCAAAAGTAGGTACCAAGCAGTCAATAACTGTACATAAGTTATTAAAGAGAATAGTTAAAGTTATTTATCAAAGACGGCTCAGTATAAAGGTCAATCATTAACGCGGTATTATTAAATCTATCGTCATGAATAGTTTTACTTACCAGACTTTTAAATACAAACCGTCAAAATTCAAAGCCTCGTAAGAAAAACCAACCAATAATCTTATTAAAACACAGCAAATCGTAGTCAAGAATTATTCAGATTAGTAAAATATGATGCTAAATATGCAAGTTTGATTCTCACTTTGCATGCTTTTATTACAGCCATTACACGCCACACCTCGTCGTGAATCGACAAAGCGATCAAATGAAACAAATCGAACAAACTCAAGTGGGAATCGGGCTCAACCCATTAAATCCGATTGCTTGTCGAAAATGAAAATGGGGTGATATATTTTCGTTTGTTCCACGAGTCGGCATTCCATGTTTTTTGTCTGATTTTTATGCAATCCTCCGGGAACTGCGTTTACACGCAACAAATTGCTCACTTTGATTGAGAGCGGGCGATATTGCAATATTTCAGGCTTGGTAATTCACGAAGTTAAATTAAAACTTGGACAGTGTCGACCAAATCAATTATTGAAACAGCGGAGACCGTTCATAAATTAATAATGCTTTAAAACTCACTAAGAACTCACTAATTCTTTAAAGAAACTACGGGGAGGTCTTTTAAGCTAGAGTTGTCTCTTCTAAGTCTGAAAGCAGCTCGACCAAGTTCCATTTCGCGTTTGGTTGCCTGCAATGGGGCAAAAAGGCGACCCAATTAAAAAATGTTCATGCATGGCCAGATCTATTCGGCTCCAATTTTATTGGAACGATTAATTTTATTGCGAAAATTTCTGGACAGCGGAACGAATGGAAAACGAGAGTGGGCGACGTTGCTTCACCGACCTTTTGTGGTACTAATGGATGGTTTTCTCAACGCTGAATCTAATCAAAAAGCAGTAATTCAATGTTTACATAATGAATTAATTGTAATGAAAACGGCTTATGATCGAACGTTTCTACTGGGAGTATCTTCAAGGACATAAAAAAGGATTTTGTGTATGACGCACTCAACTTATCTGTAGGGACAACCCACAAGAGATTATATTATTGATAAAGGCTTGCTTTGGCTAGTAAGAGCTTATACTGGATTGTGTTTTGTAAAAACAGTTTGCTTAAAAATAATGTTATTGTGTAAAGTAGAATATGATTGTTTTTTACAAAAAGAAGCAAATTTATTGTCTTTTTAATATTTGGTTTGTACTTGACAAATATTATATCAATATAAGGGTCACTTATATAACTTATTTCATTAGTTCCCTTAACAAATGTAGAACCGATCCTCAGCCGGTGATATGTCCACTATTGATGCATAACTTTGAAGTATTCTAAATTGTAACGTATGTGGAATAGATTAGTTCGCAGATAGCTCCCTAGCTGTTCATTTGAAGAAAAAAGAGGTCACGTATCGCTTTGAGCATTGCTGGGAAAAGTCAGAGGTGGAAAAAACCCATTTATCCACAACAGCTTGATAGATTTCACAAATTTTAATGAATTTTCAATCTAGTGAAGAGTTATACTTCTAAGATTGTAGGTATTACCTATAGGGTCTAGGTTTAGATTGTAACATAACCGTGGTAGTTAGTTATCTTTAATTCTCTGCTTTCAACGTCATATAATGTTAAGGAACGCAGTATATCTGGTATTAAATGGTAACCATCGTCTGTATACACTAGCATTATAATTCAATTCATGTCTTTAATTGGTGCTTTGACATATAGGCGACAAGAGACGATTATTAAAAAAAAAATCTGTTGTTTCGGGAAATAGATAATTAAAACAATTTGTTTAATTGCTATATTTCTGCTGTTTTTGTGTTTTGAAATCGGCTTTCAGTTTTGTGTAAAACTTTTTTGTCACAATTTTGAGTGGTAAGCTTCTAAGGTCAGAGTTAGATAGGTAACCATCATTAATGTCAACTTGCCTGTCTGTTTATTGTTGTTAAAAATACTCGGATTGCTTTAGATAAAAAAAATTCTCTCGATTTTCCTGGGATCCCATCATCAGATCCTGACTTAATGTCAAAGGGAACACTTCACAGCTTTATTCTATATACAAAAGTAATTTAGATAATCGGTTCTCAGTTGACCGAGAAACCTGAAAAATTCACACTGAGAACCATAGTACCTCCTCTTTTTTGAAATTGTATAAACATTTTATTCCACATAATGAAGTAACAATAATTAATGACTGCTAGGCAATATCAATATTACAATCTCTTAATGATGCTTAATTTGGATTAGATATTTGGGGAGAGTGTTTGAATATTACCTAATCTATAGATAATATATATTGATGGATTAATAGCATAACCACTCTTAATTGGTCAATATTCTTAACTAATAAACAATCATCCATAGTGCATATCAGTAGTTCAGTCAGTATTATACTTTTTTTGTCCTCGAGAGCTTTTCCTGACGGGGCCGTAATAAATGCTCGCTCTAGGATAAAATATTGGATTGGACAGTCAACTACACATCAATCGTAGCGGTTTGACTTTAAGGCCGACCTTTTACCTTTAGTAATAGAGGTTGCTTTCGTATAGCAACTGTCTCTCATAATATGCTATCTATACAGTCGTCCTGTTTCTTCATTTTCTTCCTTGTTTCACGTGCTTACTAAGCCTATTCAATGTATTGACCTGGAAACCTTTCATTTCAGATGCCGTATTTCTTATCATATTAATCCAATGCTAAACAAATGAATCAATTTTGTTATGACTTTGAGGAGTCTTATGTATAATAATATATAGTTGTTCTTTAATCTCGCTTAATCTCACAAACGGCTTTACTGATTTAAATTATATTTATTGTTTTGTTCCGTTTAATTTAGGGGTAGTTAAAAATATTCAAAAAGAAAACAGGAAAATCATAATTTATTTATGATTTTACAGCTATTCCTTACATTTCTAATATGGATAATTTATGATAGATGGTGGTAGTGGCTAAATTTGGATGTAACATCTAAATTCAATTAATGTTTTTATCACCGGGTCAACTAGTTTCTTGTAAAAAAGGTTTTCAAATTGAACAAGACTTCTGTCGGGAAAGCTTGCTCCTCTACTATTCGTTACAACTCGTGATTCAAGATTGTTCAGTGGTCAATTAAAGTTCAAGCTTCTATGTAGTAACAATTTACTTAAAAAAGCATAATATCATTGAATATAAAAGTCAATCGCTAAAGAAACGCAATCAAAAATTCTTCGATCAAAAGTCATCACTTTTTGGTGCATTTACCAAAAGTTTTGTATCTAAGGTTATTTTAATTGGAATTGTTACAACACCAAGATACAAATATACTAAACAAATGTTTGTCTTTGTAGTGGGTATTGCGTATTTAATAAACTTGAAGACACGAGCAATATAACAAGCGAATGTCATTTGACTGAGCACAGTGAGCTCGAGGAAATTCAGGGAATAGTTGTTTCGCTATTGCAAATACATTTTCTTGCTTACACAAAGTGTGAAATATATATTTTCATTATGCAAAGCGTAATGAATGCCTTGACATAGCTTGATGGTAAAGATCATGTAGAATCCATAAATGAAGATGGAATTTGATCTTGAGGTATTCTGCCCTAACCACCTGCAACTTGATGACCCTAAAGGTGAAATTCACTCTTAAGTGAGGCCAGGTAAGGTTACTGGTAAAGAATTAATTATTTGCTTTGCATATGTCATAAACAAGTCATCACATATTTTTTGTGCGTGATGTTGGGGTGATGAGTTTGAATCCGTAAACAAACGCGTATGCGTAAGGTCAAGTTTTTCAGAACACTCTTCTTGGTATAGATGAAAAAGAAGTAAAAAAAATAAGTGTCACAATAAAGGTGAACAGATCTATTGAATAAAGTACATAGTACCAACCTTTTTCTCCTAATGAGCAAACATTCATCACTTGAAGAAAGCGGACAACGTGGAACAAAAACTCCAAGAATTCCAAACACGCAGCATTTCAGTTCATTCCCAGTACTTCGCACGTTCCTCCCCATATTAATTAACTTATCTGATCTCCATAAATCAGTCTCGGTTTGTATTGTTGCCGAGAATCTTTCTAAGAAGTTCGTGTCTATTGTTTTAAAAATCGCCTAGATAAGTTATCAGTTCGGTAGAGCCACTTGTGATACTTAAGGAACAGAAATTATAACTAAATAGTTTTTTGAACAGACTTTGCTGGAAGATCATTTTATTATCATTCTAACAACACAATTATGAATAACACTACTAGTAAATAATACCTTTATGTTTATTAGTGAAAATGGTAAAACCATCGGTCTGTACCTTAGAGTCATTTTTTAATTCACATTAAGATAAGGCTGTCTGGTCTACCTCTGTCTACTTAGCATGTGGTTCTGAGTCCAAATCCCGGTAACGATAGATAAGTACTAATAATAGTCTATGAGTACTAATAAATGTAAAATAGTTATATTTAAAAAAAAATATAATATAAAATAGTAGAGTCATAGATGTTTGTATGATTATTAGTATATTTCTGATATTTATATACTTTAAATATAGCTCAACATGAGTTAGATAATAGATGTGAAAATATGCTTTATCTTTTTACAAGATTGCCAGGACTAAAAAACCAAGTCGTGTTCGTGAACCGAGAGTTTCAAGTGAACTTAAACATTTCTAAATATATACGCACCTTCAACGGCCGTATCATATCGCATTTATTTTTATTTTGTCACAGCTACAAGAAATTAGAAATTTAATTACCTGTTGATTGTTTCATCTCAATACCTCCATGCACACTATTAGAAAAATGGTCTTGTCAAAGAGATAGACAATAAAGTTGTCATTTAAGGGTATTTTTCTTCTATCCTGGAACTGGAACACTAAAACTTATTTCCAAAGGTGGTTCGAAATTCGTAGTTACATTTGACGTGGAACCCGTACTAGCAAAAATACTTACAGGAAAAAAATTGAACATAGAAAACGGTAAATGAACATTTCTTTTTGTCGTTGCCGGTAACAACCTCGCTCAATGGACAACTCAAGAAACGTAATTTAGAAGGAAAGTTTCTTACGAGAGCTCTCATATGACAAAGCCTGTGAACGTTCAAAGTTAATTACGAGAGCAAACAACCTCAAAGGTAATAAATCATAGAGTTTTAACAGAAAGAACGTAAGAAAATATCGCCTTGACTGTACGTAAATGGTATGAATATTTCTCGTTTATTGCATTCCTAAAATTGTTTTCTCATAAAGTATAAGGTTATAATGTCCCAACTGTGCGAGAATTTACAATTAAAGGCTTTGCTTGTTACTATGCAGTGCGCGTCTGTTAATGTTCCTTATTCGAAAATCCATGAAAATTTATAAAACGCTTCCCCTATTTTTTTTAGGAAGTTACTTATTAGTCTTTACTAAAAAAACTCTGGTTTTAACTTTAGATTTTTTTTCATCAAAAGCTCAGCAAATGATTCGACACAACCTGATGATAAGAAAGCTAGCATACATGCATACATAGCTGCATAGCTGTGACATACTGCCCTAACCTCACCTTGCCGGCCCAAAATGTGATTTTTCACGCCTCTTTTCAAACCAATGTTATATGAAGGAGGGAATCTCAACGATAGCTGTTTTTGAGTTTTAGCGAAACTAACGAATAGTTTTATATTTTCAAATATAAAAAAGAGGACGAAAATTTGGATCTGCTAATGGGTCTTTCAAATGAAATAAAACAAAAAGTAATTAAAAAAATATAACAAAAATGAATAAATGTATATCAATATGATGGTTATCTTAAAAAGAATCCATTACTTTGATCAATTGATAAATTGACATAAAAACCATGTTTGATACAAATCTGCCCATTTTTAAACAAGAAATAGATTAGTTATTATTATGAATTTAAAATGGCTTTTGGTGACTGCTATTAAATTTAACTTCGACCATTATGAAACAATGGCTATTCCACACGAATTCACTCCTGGGTCATTAGAATTAAGTTGGGTTTATTTTTATAGGCACAATGAATTCTTTGTAATGAAATTAGAAATTCGTACAACATTGTTCTTGTATGTTAAATACTTCAAAAATTAAGTACGAAGTAAAGTAAAGTAATGTGAGTTAACTTTGTAAAGTTGACAAAATTTTAATACTAAGTGTACCGCGCTTATCGCTTATACGAAATGGTTTTACCGCCTAAGATTTGTAGATATATTCAGTACAGAGTAATTATTTATTCCAAAAAGCATTGCTACTTTTGTTGAATTAATAATTTCCTTTAAAAACTACAGGCTCGCCTTTAATTTCGTGGCTTCTGTTCTTGGAGGCATCCATAGCTATACTTTGCTATCAAAATGAAATAGGGTAGTGTCCGCAACATTTCAATTTTTTGAGTAACGTTTACCAAAAAGTTACAAAATAAATAAACTTCATATAAAATTCCTTTTTTATTGAAAATATAACTAAAAAGTATTATTTGAAAACTATTATTTAACCTAGCTAAGTTAACACAAACTACTAACGTAAAATTTCTTCAATATAATTGAATATAATACATTATGATAATTCCAAAAATCTTTAATGAAAATCATACACATGTACGAGTATAACATTTTACTTATGGTTGTGTATCTTTTAGAAAATATGCATCCTAAGAATTATAATAATTTTTATTTGTTGTAACATTACCAATGAATCTTTAAATGATCTTGGTGAGTGCACTAACCTGTCAATGGGTTGTTCCTATTCTTACTTTGATATCACGATATTTTTTTTATAGAAAGGTATTTCATCCATTCCACGTGATGGTAAGCAGAAGTGGAGTCCAAATAAAAAGGTTGATATTAAACTTCTATATCTTTCAGGTAAAGTATATTTTCCAATTTAAGAGATCTCATAAAGAGTTAGAATCCTTTTCGTTTTAAAACGTAAGTTGTTTTTATACCATAACTACGTGGTATAACTACTTAGTGGTAATGCTATTTTGATTTTATTTCAATTTACTATTTCATTTTATAACAAATCAAAACATTTGTTGTAAACCGACTTCAAAAGGAAGGAGATTATGAATTGAATCTGCTTCTTTAATATTTTGATATTTTTTTATCTATTTATATTAATTTATTTCAAAATTTCTATTTTTAGCCTAGCTTCTACCCTTTTGCAATATCACCGTTAAATCTTAATAGATTTAATTTGAAACTGTTGATCCCATTATGGTTTCACTGTGATTGAATGAAGATATTCTGAGATAGAGAACAAAAAAAGTTACTAAAAAAATATATGATTTGATCAGAGACTGAAAAACAAGAAAAGTGAATTATAGTGAAACCTGGAAAATATTTGTTATCATTTTGAATAGAATACAATTGGAATAGAAATAGAAAGAATAGAAGAAGAGGAAAAAAGACAGCAAAACGTTATAAAAGGCAAAAAATAACAATAATTTTTTTGCCGATTTAGCGTACCTTCGAAAAAGTTAAGTAAGATGTTTGCTTAGGGAGAAAAACCGTCTCCCTGAGTAAACGAAATAAATTTGTAATTGTATATTTTTTTATGACAAAAAGTTTGTGTCGCATAACATTAAAACGCTAAACTATTGTATCTCAAATAATTTTTAATATCAAACATTAGATTACAAATTGATGATCTTAATACAGTTTGTTTATTTTGGTTAGGATATTTTCTCTCACATTCCACACAAAGTTCGTTCATCAAGATTAAGCAATGTCACAAAAGCCTACTTAGAGTTGAGCGAAGTTGTGGAGCATGCTTGCGATTAACATCTACTGCCATTTAATAAGCAGTTTTATATAACTTACAGTATATATAGTATTTATAGTTAGTAACGGAGATAATCAATTTATTTCTCGCTTTTGTAAGTATCATCACATTCTATATGAAGCCAATTTTATTAAATTGCTGAAAAGAAAAAAAAAATTGAATCGATATTTACTCACCTTTTATTTATTACTAGTCATTTAGCACTTACACTAAGCCGCTTATGTGAGTAGTTCAATGAACTTACAAAAATATTAAGGAGGGTTAATTTTTTTGTCTCAAACTTTCTAGAAATGTGTAGAACAAGAAATGACATGTTATTTTCAGACTATAATCTGTATAGTACGTTCATAGTGTATATACCTGAGGCTTATTCACGAGAATAGTAATACTTCAGATATGCCTCATATTGCTGTTAACATAATATGAGAGGAAATCCTTTAGTACAGTAATCTTACATACTGAATGAGATTCAACGTACCCACATGTAAGAATAACGCCGTAAAAGCACCTATTCGCCACCAATACAACGTACTATTACGCCCAAAATGCGCACATAAGTTTTCCACATAATAACCTATAGCGTTGAATAGGTCAGGCGGACCCCAAGACGTGTCTCAACAATAATTTTATTAATATTACCCTCAGAAGCTTGTCACGCGCGAAACCACCGCCCATATATCTTCTTGCTGCGAGAAAAAATATGATATATTGAGAGAACGAGAGACGTAAGAGCTTTTCTTAGCTTCACCGGGGGGAAGTTTAGCGTCTTTTTAGTGTCCTTAAAAACTCGCAAGTGAAAAACTTCTTGGTTTGATAAAAATAATTTGACATCGTTCGTCAGAGGTTTGGCAACGACTACGCTGAAATTGGTTAGGACTTGGCTTGTAGCAACGGTGTTTTAAAAATTGATTATTATTTTTATAAAACACAAAAATGGCAAAATTATTCATTATAAAAAGTTATTCAATCTTAAATTATTTATTAGAGTGGTTCCTTCACTTTCAATTGTTTTTGAAAAACAATTTTAAATTGGATAACTTATTAAATTTAATTATTTTTTCATTGTCACGATTTTAGTGTATAATTAGATAGATATCTAACCAGAGTCAAAATAAACAAAAGTAACTTGGTGAAATTATTCAATGAATGGAGATATCGCTGGCTAGAAAGGGCACTTACGATACTAAATCTGAGACACTAATACAACTGCCTCTTTCTGAGTCATTCCGCGCCGTCCAGCTCGAAGATAATCGGTGCACAGTCAATCCAACATTTCAAGGTGGTCTTGGCGCCTTCCCTTACAGCTGAGTGCGAATATAGGTTGTTATCTTTATGTACATTTAGGTTAAGGGAATTGACCGAGATTCTATCCCTATAAGGTTGATTTATTATTTCCTTTATTATACAACATAAAACACAAGAGTAAATTGAACAATAAAAACATACAAAGGTTGTCTTATGAAAGCTGAATTCTTCTTTAAAACATACTACAATAATAAGGCTATGATAACATACGCCATACGACAATGTTTTTCCTTTACAGTTCGTTGCTTGATATATTATCCATCTTTAGACTTTCTTTGCTTATATTACGTAGTATTTGGAATCTGACTCGGGATCACGTTTGTTTGTTGTCTGGATCACGTCGGGGTTACAAAAGTAAAGTCCTGGAATTCTAAGTATGGATTGACAAACTGTGGGGATGTTACGTGATCACTCGATAGTCCAAGGCAGAGGATCGAGTCTTTTTTATTTTTATTTTTATGTTGAATAATATTAAACTAGCAACATGCTCTTCTGATAGCACCTAAGAATTGGTGAATTAAAAATAAGTAAGGTGTTGGAAAAATTAACATTATTTAAAAGTTCTCTGATACAGGCTTACGTATTGGAGTTCCGTTTTTTTGCTTCCGCTTGACTGAAATTACTATGGCGTGTTGTAGCGTCGACAAACTGAAATATACTCGTACCTTAGAGAAAACTTTTAATATTACAAGTGCGGTGATTTATAAAACACTAGATCCTTGTTGGAACTTCAAAAACGACAGAATCAAGTTGTGCTATAAGCAATAAATTGTACTGGCGTGGTCACGTGGTGGCGCACGTGTAGGTGAGCCTGCTTAATATTGGAGGTTGAGTCGTAATACAGTGCCAATGAACACGTATAATGCAAAATATTAGGAAATTATAATTATATATTATATGAAAATTCCGTTAACCTTTTGAACAAGTTATGTTGTTACTTTTCTTAACGAAATATTTTTTTCAGAAAAGGAAGAATATATACTAAATTAAACTTTCTTTAAAAGTGTCCGCGTAATATATATCAAATATGCAGAAGGAACTCGGAAAACTGTCATAAATTTTAAAGCATAATGTAGTTACACAGAAATGACATTGCGGTCTCTGACTTAAAATTAGCTTGAAAAAACGTTCTATGCTTCTTACAAACGTCTATCCTGAAGAAGATTGAAATGTTTGTTCATTTATATAACATTAAAACTAATAATAATATTCACGTTAAAATCTGTTTATAAATGGAAAAAGAAGGCGAGTGCCAAATGAAATGTATATTGCTGGCTGATTATCAATTAAAAAAAGTTTTAATATAAATTTAAAATAAGAAAGAAAAACTCCAAACTTCGGCAGTATTTCATTACAATTGTGAAGATAAATCCTTATAACTCCTTTGTACTGCTGTTTTTAAAAGGCACTTAAACATCGATTTATTAGACGTGTTTTGGCTGTCACCAGTTCTTTTTCTTTTATCATTAATATAATTAAAAAATTGAAAGGCTCTATATTGGGCGGTATGAATTTTCTTGAATATAAATACAAGAAATCTCCAAAAAATATTCTTATACAGATGTTATCCTTCTGAAATAAGCAAAGGAACATTAGATATTCTCTGCGTTTTAACATAATCCTGTTACCCGTCAATTTATTCTGTATACATTAATTATTTAATAAATAAATATGATAATAATTAACACTTCAAATGAATACAAAAACAAATTTTATCCAAGAATATATAACATATCCAATATTATTAAGAATTACAGTTATTTAATACTCTTAAAGATCTTTATATCTTTAAGAATATTATACTGTACGACCTCCTTTTTGTCATATAGTGTATTATATCTCAGTGCCGTTAATGTAAATGTGTAAAATGAAATATTTCTATCTATCAAATGAAACCATCTGAAAGAAGTGCTTCCTGGCTAATTTATTTAATTACAAATATGTTCTTAAAGATACGAATGTTGTGCGCTTTTTTGTAACTGAATTTTTGAATACACAAAACTGTACAGAAGTATTTAGAAAGATATAGTAGTACTAATTTATAATTAATATTTAAAAATAACTCCTACGCGTTATATGCACGCCTTATACAAGATGTTCAACTCCCATACCAGCCTCAATCGAATACTTTTTGTGAATATACTCGTAAAAAGGGATTTCTATTTTAGAGCGTAGGTCACGCCTCAATTGTATAAGAAATAGGCTGACAAAGCCTTTTGCTTGCAAATCTTACCTTTAGAGTGACAGTCAACCGATGGGTGGCCGACGTGGTTGATATGAACATATAGTATGTATGACTTGTAATTAAATATCTTTGCCTGTCCTATTTGTATCTGACTGGTTTTCATGACATTAAAAAGGTGATATTTAAATCAAATTAGGAAAATTTTGATTGAATTTACATATAAAATGCAAAGAAACTTTTTCCCCAACCTATTATAAGGACTTGTTGATTGTTTTCTTGCCTATTATATCTATTTTATTATCTTATGTATCCTTATTTTCATTACATTGGCTTAGACATTAGGCTTCACTATTCAGAGAATCTATAATAAAATGCATTGAAGAAAGTTATATGTAGATAACAATGTGCCTGCCACCTTTACAGTTAATTAAAATCGCAAGAATATAATTTCATAAAATTTTCCTTGTGTTTTTGAATTTTGCTTTTGACACTGATTGATGTACAACATTTTTGATTTAAGGGATCACAAAACCGTTTCCAGGCTTAATTTCTATATCAGAGTTAATTTATGGTCTTTATTGAATCGAGCCATCGAGACCCTTCGGAGGGACCCAAATGTTAAAATAGGAAGATAGTCGATTACAACATTTAAGATACCGAATGTTCTAGTATTAATCTGTGGTAATCGATTGATTTTCCTTGCTTATGAATATCGCGCATTGTAACAAATTTAGTGAAAAATATTTTCTGTTTAAAAATATCAGCTTTTGTATGAAATACTAAATAGGTTAATAATAATAATCAAAAAAAATGATGGGATTCATTGGCGTAGTGCAGCTGTTATTTGTTAAATCGCATTACTTACTGTTATCAAAATTATCAAATAACCATAACTAATACTGCTCTTTTCTTTAAAAACTTTTCTTTAAGAACCCAGTAAATATATTTAATAATGGTTGTAGGTTTAGAATTTTGACCTCAATTAAATTTTTTCGGTCACTATTCAGCCATTTGGTTTCAATTTTATACATTAAACATGTAGTTTCCATTTAACTTGTTACCCATTTATATAGCATTTAGCGTCACAATATTATTGAATAAAATAAACAAGATAATCAAAACTCATAGCTATGGTAACACGCAACGTCTACTGGTATTATGATAAGGATGGAGATATGAAATTCTAAATCAGCAACGCTCCCTTATTCTGATGTCGCTTCGCTTTTTGGAATGATTCCATGATAAAGCTGTAACGACAAAAACGAGCTTGACGGTTAACGTCACGCTAAATCTATCAGAGCCATAATTCGTATTACACTCGTGTATCGTTCGAGTTGTTTCACTTGGGTTTTTTCGATGAATTGTATTGTCAGATTGGATGGTAGTGAATATTATTTATGTTTTTAATCTTAACTGTAGTGAACGCTTTAAACTATTACACAACGATACCACTTTCTTTCTACTGAAGGTCACGACTACTTCCAGATCATGTGTTCTGTGTTTTTGTAGTTAATAATTTGATATTATAGGAAATATCGTGAACAGGAACAATGTTTTCACTTTATAACTTTTTTATAATTCACTTCTTTGTAATTCAAATCTTTTAACTATGAAAGATCCTGACCAAGCTCATAATCTACTTTGTTTTATCATTCGTATAATTGTGAACCGCCCCTGATTAGTCCATCTTGGCAATTGCTCTCTTTGTGTCCATAGAGCAAAAAACTAGGAAAAGCATAACTAAGGTTAAATATACTTGCTTGGTTATTAAACAGCATATTAAATGTAACTTTGACGCCTTATAACTGTGATCTTTAACTATTAGTTTTTATGCATAAGTAAACAATTTAAAAATCATTATAATAGTTGATTTATCATATGTTCATGAATGATTTTAAATTGTATTCCCAATTATAAAGATTAAAATTGTATTTAAATATGAGCGTTTTTCGTCGCGTCGGATGCAATTTTCGGAGTTATATCATTTATAATTTTGTAGGAAATATTGTTAACGTTTTAAGCTATTAAGAAATAAAATCTTTCAAGATACAATCAGCCATGCGACGTCAAAAGATTATAAAATATACATGTATAAGCGTGAGAAATGCTAATGGAAATACTATAATACGGCTGTGGTAGATTCATTAAGAGAAAATTCAAATGAAAATAATATGTTGGTAACTTTTTATTTCATTTAGTTTTTTAATTTAAAATACCTTACCAAAGGTTATCGTGCGGTTTACCATTATGCTATAACAGATTATAAAAGTAGTGCTGAATATATACTTCTGAATGCTATTGTGACTGGACACGCAAGATACTATATTAAAATTGTTGGCATTTTATAAAAATATAACATTTTATAAGAAACCTGACCAACAGTTGAGATAAGGGATATTATTTTACATTTCACGAATTAAATAAAAAGAATAATTGCCACTAGAAGTGGCAGTTTAAATCGGTACTTTGAAATAGAGTAATAGTTTCTAAACATTAATTTAAGATTAAATAATACATAATAATAAATACATTTTAAATGTAGAAACTGAATACTACGAGAATTTGGTACTTTGAAATTGATTTAATAAATGTTCGACCAGAACAATTGATGGGGAAATATTCGTTAATAAGCGTACCATAAAATAAGCTTAAAGCGAAAACAATATTCAAATAAGATATAAATCCAGAAAAATCATCAAACTTATCGATATAATAAATTTTCTTTAAAATACATTTATTACTCTAAATTTTTTCATATAAAATTTACTATGAATAAAACAATTCATCATGAATATATTTTTTATAGAACGAAGATAGACATATATAGAAGGAATTTTATTGATTGGAACAATTGACAGCAGTTTTAGGTTTTTTTCCCTTTTGAATGGAAGACAAGAACCGTCTGGAATGTTCCATTATAATTCTTGTAGTGTTTTGTTTTGTAAGGATTTCATTCACATACAGTTTATTGCATTTCAAACTGATTGCCTGCGGTTACAAAATATATTGAATTCATTACAATGAATAACTATTTAATATCAAGCACATTAGCTCTTTTAATGGTTGCTTACTGGTGTATTATTAATATATTTCAGTTATGTAATTTATGTTTACTGATAGGCTCATCATGACACTCATGACATGTTTACGTGACTAATAACGTCGTAAGAAATGTATTAAAATAAAGAGCACCCAGCGATTTTTTACAGATGAATCCTTTTTTCTGGTCAAATCTACCTATATTACAGAAAAGTCTTAAGACCATTACTGGTCAAAGAAATGAAACATGAATATGTAATATCATATGGTATATTGTATGTTGGTAGAAAAGACTGTATTAAAGTTTTTTAAGTTTTTTAGTTTTTTTTAAATACCACTAATTTCGTATTAATTAGCCTTTAATTATAGACAACTATCTTTTCATCATTTACAGTGAGGCTGTCTGGTGTAGTGGCTCTAACGCTCTAGTTTCAATTTTGAATATTATGTAACTTTATTACGAGGTCTTCTACCTCTGTTCAGCATAATATATTCCTAACTCCTTACGTGTATCTCCCATTTTAGAAGGTTTTTGCCCAGCAGTGAGATTCCCCAGAAGTTCACTAGCAATCTCAAGAACCCACTGAACGACATTATATACGAATTTATACCTCAGTTATTAAAATAGATTGAAAATTTTTGGCTGATTTTTTTTTTAAATGCCTGGAATGTGAAACTTATAATCATGATTATACTATTTTACAAGTAAATACGGCGTAACTAATAATTTAAGAAAGAATACTTTTTTAATCGAAAAAACATGTTTTATTTAAATCAGAAACATTCCTAATATAATATAATGAAAAGAATGTGTAGCAAAAACAATTTATATCTCTTAGTTCCATTTTACTTAGTAAGAATTGTAATTTATGAAAGAGTGATCGTTATATTAATGTCTTGTAACTTGATGCTGATGTAATTTTTAGTATCAGTAACATTATATATTAACTGGTATTCTTAAAATATACTTCATCGTAGTAGTAATAAGAAATAAGTCTAAGCAATTTAGTACAAGTATTATATTATTTATCGATACAGTATAACTAATTAAGTTACCAATTAATACTCAGACATGTCGAGTCAATTCACAAGCTATTAAATCATAATTAACGATAACAAGATACAATTTCCTATAATAATAATTGTTATAGTTCCAATGACTTATTTAATTTATATAATTATGTATAAAATATGGTTCTTCAATTCATATTTATGTTCTATATCAAAAAATCTATTTTATATACTAATGTGAATCGTAAAATAAGTGTTAAATTATTATTGTAATAGAATTTCGAGGTGATGATGGGAAGAATTGTAATTTTAATGTTGGCGTCCACCCCGAATATCATACAAACGCTGTCAGATTTTATTCTAATCGATATAGTACTAAATCAAATTTCTTTCTACCTGTACAATAAGTAGCGGGTTTTATTAAAACATATTACATTAGCGGCATGGTTGATAAATAGTCTTGATAATAGCTTAACACGTAGCACTTATGATTTGTTAATATCTGCTTAGAAAATCTATTCTTTTTTATTTAAACATATTATTAGTAAAACAAAATTATACAGTCGTTTTTATTGTTAAAATAGTATTAATATTTTATTAGGTTCCTTATGTTTGAATTTGATAGAATTATGTACACTAAAACTATTTTTTCAAATGAAAATAAACACTCATTGCCATTTTCTATAGATTATGAATATTTGTCTCTGTTCCACTCACAAAGAAACTCAAAACGTTTTACACTGCTACGTTTATGATTCTTAGCTGTCCCATTCTTTGGACTTAAAAGGGCGCATGAATATAAATAGGTGTAATATTAATACTCGTCTTCTCGTCTCTCTCGTCCGCTCTGGCCGCAAATAATCCTCTTTTCTTTTCGTAAAACTGTCACAGTGTTGCGAGAAGTAATGTGAACCATCAGTCATACTTAGGAGAAATTCAATTCAACGTGTGAAGTCTGTAACAGAGATGGATTACCACGGAATGAACTGGCCCCGTGAAGTTTTTTGAGTGAGTGAGTGTTTTTTTTTTTAATTTTATTTTATAACTTCTCCATAAACTGGTTTTAAAACTTTTTGACATACTGTATACACATTTATAACTGTTTAACTCAGAGAGGATCCTAATGTCACTATTTTGAATGACAAATCAAACAGGTTTCTTTTTGAATAATTAATTAAGCACTGTAATTCACGCTGTGATCATACATGAATTATGTTACATAAACACACATACATTACATAGGCAACGTTACATTACACACTATTACATTATTTAGGAAATTAAACAGCGCTTACATCGAAAGTATTTTTGAGTTACTATGGAAACAATATGTAGAATAACACGTTTACATAAATGATTTTTAATAGCACTTGATATCTCAAGGGCCAATATCGCGTTAGTATCGCATATATCATCAAGCTCGTCCACTTTAGCGCATTCTGAGTCTTTTGGCTTCCCGCAACCATGGTTATGCATGGTCACTATTCCTTTTCATTTTTAATATTGCTCACACTATATAATTGTGATAAGATTTGTGGATGTCCCTGTTTCTAATTCATTCTGGTAGCATATAGCTTTAATCGTTCTAAAGCAAAATTAAAAACGCATACTTCTTGAAAATACTTTATTAAACCTTAGTTTTAATAAAAACTTCACTTTTATATGATAAAGAAATACAAAATAAATACTATTTTAAACAATCATTATGATTAAGAAATATAATTAAACAATTTATTTCTCAATATTTAAAGTTGTATTAAAATAAAATAATTACTCTTTTATATCCAAGTTGGGTGAGAATATTTTGCACGGATTCATATGGGTCACTAACTTTTAGCTAATATTCTGAAATAAAAGTAATGAACTCAATTATCGGTGAAATATACAATAAAATATACTCTTTATAAAGAAGTCGAACAATTACTACTTATAATTCTAAGAGTTTACCGTCGTTGTAATTTATTGCTTATTCTTAACCTACATGGAATAATTACCGAGACGATGGAGTCATTAAAGATAATTAGTATTTTCTCTTAAATCCTTTATTGGTCATTAAGATTTTCCAAAAGAAAAATTATTTTCTTAATTCACCTTCCAGTCAGTCTCAAGAAATATGCCAGCGCAGGCAGGACATGATTAAGTAATAGATATTGGTATTGAAAGTATGGAGTGACTAAGGACTGTATGGATACCGGAGCAAGCATGTTTGAACCGGTTCAAATTAACTCGTTAAAGACTGTAAAGCTTAAATTAAATACACAAATGTATTACCGTTGTAACTGCCTTATGAAATATGTTTCTCGTGTCCCATCTGATACCTTATCATCATTAGCCCACAACAGTCCACTACTATTCATGGCATGTTCAGTATCATGGTAATTATGTCGATAAACACATTTTCTCCTATTTAAGATGCATTGCATTTTGTATTAGCAATATTAATTATTGCAAATATGTGGAATTAATTCTTTTAGTGATTAAATTCATAAAAAAATAATTTACTTATTAATATTTTAATTTAATTATATGAAACGCTTAAAACTAAAATTTTAATCTCATCATATATTTTAAACGAATCTTCCCTCTAGTGGAGGATACAATTTATAAGTAATTGTAACAATGACTATATGTGATTGTGCATTTATGAATTATTTTTACCTATATCTACGGTAATTTGATGCGACTTAATATTGCTACACGTAAGTTCTTTAAAAATTAATAATCCCTCTTGAAACATCTTAAAATCAATATTCATATAAGAGAGTCAAAATACACTTCGTCTAATGGTTTTTATGTTTAATTTTTACTTTAATTAAAAAAACGCGTTTCCAAAATTCACTGTTCACGCAATTAATTTATTTCACGTTTCTTTACAACTGGAATCAAAGTAATTCAATGATTCTTCATTAAATTATTATTATGATTTTTATTATATTGTTCCAGTATCTACAGTCGACGTGGACGCCGTGTTGGGTCGCACGGCATCACTGCCATGTGACGTCACGCCCGACACGAACGAGGACCGCGTCTATATGGTGCTATGGTTCCGCGCCGGGAAGGCCACCGGAGGGAAGCCTATTTACAGGTAATAAAATATGTTTTATCGTATTAACTGCTAAAAAATTTGGTGTTTATAATACTGTATTTTTCGTTTTTATACTTAAATTGTAGTGGAAATTTGCATTGGTCCTTGACAACTTAAAATATGATAAGATACACACGCATGTAATTAAAGAAAAACACTAAGATTTGTGTATATTTTAAACTATTGTATTAAGAGCCACATTTCAACTGACTTGCGACGCTTGTCGTTCGGCCATCTGTAGATACTACTGAAAAGGTAAATAGATATTTAACGTCATATAAATAATATTAATATCACACCATATGACTACAATTTTAAAATTCTAAATGCGACCGGTAAATAAAATAAAAGAACCCGAAATAAACAGATTATTTTTTATACGCATGTGCTGTGATAAAACGCTACGAGAAATTTAAGAAATATCAAACAAGTGCTACGAAATGTACGATATTTTCGTAGCACGTATGTGCTACGGTTGTGGTACGGTCATAATTTATTGTTTGTTTAATCTACAAAAGAAAATATCCATTAATCTTTTATATTCTTTCTAGTGTGGTCAATTCTATCCAATATCGCGTAGTCCTTCGGAAACCTATGCTATTATATTCATGCTATTAATCATTTCGAAAATTTTATGAAGTACAGTGCTACATAGAACTAACGACGTCTTATAAGGTGTAATAATTTATCTTACTTTCAGTTATCTTAGAATCACCACAATTATGGGCTAACTAAAAAATAGATATAACAACAAATGATATATATGTTACTTCCATTATATACTTAACAACTACTATATTTTACATCCATTATATACTTTAAAAATGATACATGTTACAACAATTATATAGTTTACGAACAATATATATGTTACATCCACAATATATCTTAGATCCATTATATACCTTACGAATGATATATACGATACATCCACTATATACCTAAGAACTACTATATATGTTACATCCATATCTCATTATAAGCATCATCAAACAGGCTACACTAAGTCCCACTGCTAGGTATAAGCCTACCGATATGGGCGAAATACATGAGAGGTTTGAGCCTCAATACCTCCACGTTGTTCCAAAGCATATCGGTCATTGCTGTTGCCGTATCAACCGAATCCAACTGCATAACGTACTTTCCGAAGTACGGTGGCAAAGATGGAAAATTTTGATTGAGTTATCTGGGGCGACTAGTGCAAAAGTTACTTTTGAAAACTTAGCTTTGGAATCACTATGCCAGCGAGATTATCAGCTCTATACTGTTTTAAATCAACTGTTTAAAATATACTGCTAAAAATAATTGCTAATGTCTTCAAGAATAAAACGCGAATACTATATATATATATACATTATAGAAATTGCTAATTAGTGCGGTCAACAGGATCCCAGTGCGATAGATAAGCTTCAGGGACCAAACATTAATCATTAGCTTTGATGTAATACAACATATCCATTATACTATACTAGTGATGTATTACATCACAAGTATAGTATCATGAACTAGATGATCATTACATTTCGCAACGTGATTGGGAAATGTGTAAATGGTAATTGGATAGAAAACTAGTCTTGATAACGAAATAAGCAAATTATCGCATGGCATAACCCCAATGTATTAATTTAACTAAAATGCACATAAAGTGATCGGGTCTCTGTCTATTATCACTGCAACAGTTTTACTCACCAATCCAAAGGGGGAAGTTCCTTTACTTCTTGAAAAGTTCTAATAATTCACCTGTGTTCTAGTTTTGCTGTATGTTTCCTTAACTTCAATAAATAAAGCCAGCTGTTGATGTGGTGGTATCATACTTTTGTTACTTCCACTTTTCCTATTTCAGATATCAGACATTTGCTATATTCGTATAGCAAATGTCTGCGCATCTGGGGAAAAAAACATAAACTTCCTCCTTGATAATGCAAGTAGCAACCATTTTAACGTTTTCATCTTTCATGGTCATTAATATATAGATAGTTATAAACGGATTTTTCGGTTTCCTAACATTTTAGCAATGTAGCAAGCAAGCAGATAACTGACAGAGATGATTTTTCGTTTGAAATCTGTAGGCATAAGTAGTAATTCTAAAATAATATACTATTGAAAATTTTTATAAAAGTGGTAACTGGTAACTTATCACCAGTTTTTCAGGCTATGACATTTGATTGTTTTAACTGGTCTCACTGAAAACCAATGTGCAATTACATATAGCTGAGTGGGCACCATTTTTTACAACTGTTTGATTTTAATGTAATTAAATCAACTGATTTTACGCTGAATTAAAACCAGGAGCTCTGTTCAAGAGATAATATCAAAGAAGGACAGCGCCAGCTAGTCAAATAGTGTGAATAATCTAGACACCTTATTCAAAATTACAGTTAAGAACTTCTCAAAGATTCAGCGTGAAAAACATAGGACCTTTCTTCTTTTTCCTAGAAAATGAACATTTCACTCTTAGAAACATCTAGTATTTCCCTTCTCACACATTTTAGTAGAGTACAATCAGAAGAATTATCTTATTTAATAGCAATAAGATAATTCTGCTGATTGTACTCTACTATTCATATTAAAATAATATATTTTGATGAGCCAGACGTGCCCTCACGTATTTTTATTACAGTAGATAAATAAGATACGATTATAATAGACCATTAGTATATATACATGTGTAATCATAGAATATGTACCACCACATACCACATAGACACACCCGGTCATAACTCAGTGTGTTTAATAAATATTTACTGTATAAAATATGAACTTATTACACTTATTTACGTAATATTACAAAGTAATGCTTATTTATTTTAAAAAATATAGACAGTTATCCTTAATTATTAGGATGCCTGTCTATATTTAACAAAATAAACTTATTTATTATATTCTAAATTTCATCGTTTTACATTAGATATAATTCACTCGATATATCTATTCTTTGGCGTGGTTCCACAGTCATGATTACCAAAATCATTTGATCATATTTCTATAATTTCAAATATCTCACGACGAATGAGTGTACCGGTTTTCACCGATATTCTATAGTTCATTCGAGCATAAACATCACTCGATGTCGCATTCACTAAATTCTCATTACCGAGCAAAATTATTGACTCCGCTGCGTACAATGGCTTTGAACAGGTGCTGCTAACAGATTCTGGTCCACTCGTGTTTTCTTTATCAAAATATCAATATATTTATCAAAATATTTAATCTTAAATTTAAATTGCACATTATACCGATATTGATTGTTGAATGGCACAGTACCAGATAAACTATTTTTGCTCGGCTATAAAATTATCTTCGTTATCATTATGTGTCTAGATATATTTTCGCGACTGGTTATGTGTTGAAGTATGTTAAGGGAGTATACTATAACATTATAAAACTCACCAATTCACCAACGTTCAGTTGTTTAATAGGTACCAAATGTTCTTCGGAATATTCGAGAAGTTTCACGGTGCTAATGAGATATTTGCATACCACGAACATAGCACTCAGCGTTTTAATTTAACCCTAATTATGGAATTTGATTACAAACGTAATATTAAGCTTGCTATATCAGTCAGTTCAAACACAAACTGTGAGGTGAGCTCTAGATGCCGATGTATAGCTAAGGAAAAGGAAAGAGATAAAAGAATTTCCCAATCTCGCACGTTAATTTAAACAGTAAAGTACTGTTTTACTATTTATGATATATTGCTTAATTGGCCTTAACAAGGTGTTTAACACTAAAACACTTCTTATATAATTGCTGAGTATAGTAACTTTCAAATTGCTGTAAGTTACGGAATTGCTTAATTTTAATTATTTACAATCAACATGCAACTTAATACTTTCCAGTGTTATAATTAAATTCTTTAATGTTGATTTTCATGAAAGTGTGTTTAACTATAACTAGACTGAATAAATGTATTTAGACTTTGACTTAAGAGTATTATACATACATCGCACCCTCTTCACGCCGACCAAAGACGAACCTAATCAATTAGTAGCAATAAGTAAGAACGCGCGTAGAACACACGACGTGAATAACTTACGGGAACTAAATTGAACATGGCTGAACAAAGGAATATTTCTTCTTTAGAAAGGGTTTCGTCTTACCTCCAAATAAACATTACCACTAATGCCAAGGTAAATATGAATTCTGAGAATCGAATACGTACGAAATCAGGTGGGAGAGAACTGTCGTGAAAGGGTGCTATATTAGTTGTTGAATTTAATGTTGGATGTTAATGAAATCAAATTAATAATTTTATTTAGCTATTGATGATAAGTTTGATTTACTAATAGATTAATTATAAATTACAGTTATTGCAAACTTTATGAATTATGAGCGTTTAAAAAAAAGACGAAGCGCTTCGAGAAAGATTGTGTCCTTGCACTTCACTTGACTCGACAATGTGAGGGAACTACCGTGCCCCAGTATACAAAATAATAAATAAGAATTATCTTACCATGATTGTATTATGGGTAGTAAAATTATTTTTAGGTTTTCAAAAATAAACTGATATTAAAATAATACAGCTAAATTCTAGCTAAGTGTTTGACAAAAGGCACGCGATCACTGAAGTGAACTATGTATGTGTCATGTCTATAGCGTCACAATTTACTGACAACTCCGTCATTCTCATTATGACTGCATAGCGTTTCTTTAGAAATTGCTGTTATTAATTTATTTTTAAATTAGCCGTGCTAATGTAACATATATGTGAAAGAGATACTATTAATAATAATTTGTAACGTTGAAATTCTGTGATACAGATACATAGCTATTACAACTGTCCATTAGTACATCTAGTATATGTCCATTAACTGAGTTGTAATACTAAAAAATACAAATTGTTAAAAGTATTGCTTATTTTTTATCTATATCTGAGAGGAAGGGGTAACATCAGAGTAGGAGTTTGTTTTATTTCATATGGTTAATAACTGAGTGTAGTGTGCCCGTCTGGAAGGGTATTACAGAAGATATTTATGAATTTTGTATTCTGAATTCAATTAAGTCACCGGGCTCATTGATATAACCATGTGTTGAACAAAGGAACTTAACCGTTTATGTTTTAAACATTCATAAGCTACAGTAACATGTAATCTTCTATGACACTTACTTAAGATATTTACCTACTTATACTAAATTATCAATAAGGTAAGAATATTATCATTACTGCAAAATTATTTTTAAAATAACTTTAAATTCTTTAAAAAAATGGTTGAACCATTCTTTTATCAGGCATTATACTCACAGCTAGACGTCTCTTTCTATTCTCATCAGAAGTGTACTTATAATTTAGAAATTTTAAATTCGAATTCGAACATGTAATTTTGTCAAACATGATATTAATTTTTGTATATAGCTCGATAAAGGTCTTTGCCACAGTGACATCTATGATAACATATTAACGACACCTTCCAAATTGCGAAAATTCTTAATATGCATGTTCTTTTCTAACGTATGATGTGGCACTATTAATCAAAGTATAGTAAATTTGGTAATGAAAGTTGCTTTTGCACAGATATAACTTAAGCTAGCTGAGCTAAGATTCTATTGTTCTAAAAATAGAACAATATTGTATGTAAAATTCAGTGATTTTGATTTAATAGTTCGGAAATAATGCGGAAGGGTGCAAAAGGTTCCTCAGATACGATTATCACAAAATAACACATGCGTAGTTGAAATTTAAATCCAGTGCTAGTTACGTAAATTTTCATCGTGTATTCCAGTATAAATGTGGTCAGTTTCAGTATCAAGTCAACCGACCAGTAATTATGTTATTTTCAACCACACGCGGTTGTTGCGATGTCAACGACCGAATAAGGATTATTACACATTTAATTTGATAAATTATAATGAAAATTAAATGAAAAGTATGTTGTTTCTATGGATTTTATGGTTCAAGTTTTGAATGTAATTAATAATATTAAAAGAAATATAAAAAGAGAAATTTCTGCTGTTCATAATTGATTATAAAATTTACCAAAACTTCTCAAATAACTCTCAATAGCATTTTTTTATTTATTATTAGTTCTTTTGAACTTCTATTGAGGCAGATTTGTTATTATATATATATGGCAATTCTACAGTTCATTTTGAAATATTTATTTATAAGGTTCGCAAACAATTGGGTGCAAGGATCCTTTTAAAATATAAATACTATGATCTAATTCTCATTAATAATTATAAGCAACATAACCTTTAGTTTTACACAATTATAATCATAGGCTTTAATTTTGCAGCAACATTCAAGTGTTGCATAAAATCGAGTTTTGTAAAATAATGTGTATTGGTGGGATTTTGAGTTGTCAGATAGATTCTATCATTGTCTAGTATGAATATTTTATACGTTAATAATATTGAACGTAAATAAAGGTAAATTATACCTAAATTTGTGTTTGCGATTGGTCTGTGACGAGTATCACTTATAATGAATAATTATTATGCTATTTATTTTATAGCCTTAAATAAAACTTAGGAAATATTTTTGATGTTACTAAAAGGAAGATAAAATCTTCTAAATTCAGAGACATGATAAATTTAATAGTATCTAGAAGAAAAAAATTTCAACCTTATATAATATTAAAAGTAATTACTTTTAATATTATATAAGGTTGAAAAGCACATTTATAAGTAATAAAACGACAAAAATATCCCTATCTGAACATCCGGGTTATGTCCATCCATAGATTGTAGATTCCAATAAAAACAAAACACAGTTCAACGCTCAAAAGCCCGCAGCAAAAAGGTTGACACTTAATAAAATTTCACTCATGCACGCTGGATAAAATTACAAATAGTTGCATGAAAGCTGTAGTACTTTTTGTTGCGAAATATGTATCAAAATATAGCAAAATTGTCGAGTTTAATGCTAAGAAAACACAGATGGTTCGTTTCAGGTAAAAAGTCATTCCGTTCCCTTCCTTCTCTTAAGAGCACCACTATGTCGCCACAGAGCAGCATCACCTTGCTCGGCAAGGAGCTACGCTGTAATCTGAAGCTCAAGAATTACATCGGGACCGTTATCAAGACCGGTTATATCCCTATTATTGTTTGTACCATGGAGAATGCTCTAAAGAGCTTTTTGTTTTTATGCTCTTTTTTCCGACCCCCTCCATTCCCATTCAGGAACACATGTTCTGGTCTACGAAGTCACTCTTTTACTGTGTCCACGTCTATTTTATGCACAAAGAGATTTCGTGACTCCTTTCTCTGTCGCACAGCCTGAGCGTGGAATTTCTTACCGGCACACATATTCCTTACTTTCCTTTAACACAATAAATTCCTTCTAAAGAGCCATGAAAAAGCACTATTTGGGCTCGTAAAGCGAAGGTGGCTACGGCAGTATGTTGTATGCTATACTAGCTATCTTCACACGTGGACTCCTCTACTGATTGTCAATAGGTGGTGTTGAGTCATTTCCTGAGCTTTTCATAATAATCTACACATTTTATAATTAATTATGAGATTTTTTTTTAAATATAGTTCAGGTTTTACATTCGTATTATTTCTTTTCTAGTTATACAGGCACAGGAAAAAGGATAAAAGTTCTTGATAAATATATATAATACTTATCTATAAATTTTTAAATTAATACTTCTAATAGTACTTATATTAAAAAATCGCTTTTTTAGTGGTGGAAAGCTAAATAATTTTTGCCATGCTTAGTCTCTGATTTAAAATTTGTGAGTTATACTCGTTCATCGGAAGGTACGGGTTTCCGCTATTCATGGTTGTTCAATCCTACACTTAACGCGAGTTCTTGCCATATAAGATGGGTGCATAGAGGCTGATAATGATGACACTAATCTAGTATATATAAACAGTTTAAACGCGAAGTCTTTTCAATATCATAATATATTAACTTTAGTAAGTTCACGCAAAACTGCTAGTCACTGCCGCCTTTTAGCGCGGTACCCTAAAAACGTTAGATTGATTTACCGACGCGGCCGGTAGTCGGATCTCCGGAATATAGGGACTTCCGTATGTACCTAGATACACCGCTGACCCACTGAAGGCTCAGAAGCGGAAACAACCGAATTTAAATCGTATTTGTTTTTTGGATGAGTTCAGAATCGATTGTGCTACCTATAGGGTATTCAAGTTTTAAACGGAACATCGCAAGTGTATGGTCTGTTTGCTTTCATATCGAAGTTTTATGTAGAATACATAAAGTGTTGCATTTTAAATCGAATGCAATGTTGTATTTGTTTTTGTAAGTATATTCCCAATTTAATATTAGTCTCGCGTACTTGTTTTTGCGTAATATGAATTAAAAAATCAAATTTGGAATTGCAGGAAAGTTTTAAATAAAATTATATATTGAAAATTATGTGTATTTATTAAAACTTATACTGTTATATTTGAACATTTTAAGCCGACGTAAGATTCATGATAGATAAAAATATGTATTAGTTTAATCAGTATTTTATCATAAATAAAATTATGTTCTGTTTAAATTTATGTAAGTTTTTCCAAAAAAGTAAGCATCGTTTGGAGTATGTTAAGGATATCTAAACAATGGTGAGTGGAGAAAATTTCACATAAATATCAGCCCTGCTGAGACTTGAACCCGGGCCCTAACTATGGGACCTTAGTTACACATCATCATATAGATAATAATATATATACAAAGAAATAAAATTATTAAAAACGTTTAGATTAATGTACAAACATCTATGAATAGTATACAACTTTTCTATTCACTACACCTTTCACTTACCTTTCTGTAACGTTTGTTAGCCTGACCAATCAATTAGATGGCCGACAAAGTCTGCGAAACTACTTAAACATCTACAGTAAGTGCTAATATTACTTACATTACGTTAAGACCTACACAATATCCCCATATATTTGTCCTTTTATACTAAAAATTATCTTAACCCTAGCAGAGACCAAGAAGATGTGACATTGCTTCCAAAATGTTACTAGGTCACAAACAAAATGGACCATAAAAGAATTAAGTCTTCATAAAATGAGCGAATTCATAGTGTTATTAATAAAAATTGTGTTAGCCTGAACTTTATACTCTATTTAGAAACATATTAACCTGTTTTTATTAAAAATCTTTTTCTGTTTCTACTTTAGAAAACTTATTATATTTGCCATGGCTACTACTGGATATGCAATTGGCAGTTGCTAATTAACGATTTAAATTATATTTCTCGATTTTGTAATATGAAACTCATGGTGCATCTGATAGAATAAAAAGATCTCTAATGACATATCCCTACATTCCAGATAAGGATAAAGTTTATTTTCCTCGAGGTTTTCTATATTATATCGTGGTTCAACAAATAAATATAAATATCTAGACTATAAAACAATATGGATAGTGCTATGTATCCCCTTGAAACAAAACTCTAATCATTGCTGACTGCTCAGGAGATTGTTGAAAGACAGGAGATGACAGCTTTATAAATTATTAACTACCTAATAACAAAACATAAAAAAAATAAAAATGATTAACTGTCTAACAACAAGATAGATTAGAAATTAATTAATAAAATGTACTCTGTGACTGCAAGCGTCTCGCTACCTCTGACAATCAAGCTTAGCCGATAAACAATAGAATTAAAAGTTTTAAGAATGTAGGTCACAGGAAACATATAAGCTCGCAATGCTCTATTCACATAATAAGATAAGAAGAACTAAATATATTATAACATTATTCGTTATTTAAATGCGAGAAATTATAAAGTAGTCGTTTGTGTCATTTTTGTCTAAAGGTTGGTAATAATACAAAAAGGTCTAAATGAGAATGTGGTGGTAAATCGTTCCATTCTTTTGTTACAGCACAATGTACCTTTTATGAAGCTACATATTAAATCCTACCAATACTTTAGATGATATTTCAAGCATAACGGCCAAATATAAAATAGCACAACAGAAAATGGAATTACAATTCACATCAATTTTGAATTTCAATGCCTTCAGGACACAAAAACGAAGGTCTAATGTACAAAAACTCTATAATTGGTAACAATTTTATTGGACTTCCACAATCGTTCTCCAAATTGGCTTACTAACAGTTTTGCGGTAGAGTACGGTATATAGCCTTTTCGAACAGTCATTAATCACTGAGCTCGTTTAGCCCTATTATTAGGGCTGGCGCCTTTTAAATATCTATTCTGATAAGCCATCAACGTTTTTCTTTTAGTAGTTTCCTATTAACCGTGACGAAGACCAACTCAATAATGAAAATTCTGAATCTTATTTATTTGCATTTGATTCTTAATCTTAAGATAAATCCTAGCGAGTGCCGGGTTCAAATAATTAATCTACATTTGGTTTTGTTTACGAGGCGTTGCATTTTGACGTGTTATGAATGTAAAATATGTCAAATGCAACGCAAAAGTTCCGTCGATAGATTATATCACTCCAACCGACAAAAAGATGCGATTGCTACCTGTGAACAACATTTACCTGATATAGTTATAATGTAGAAAATGTTCGTTTAGTTACTAATCCTTCAAGTTAAAGATATATTTGGTCAATTTAAAGAAACAACTCAAGGAGTGCCGGTCTTCGCAGTCATGTATTCACAAGCTCAACTTCACGCACAAAGAGATAAATCAAGACACGAAATCGTAACTTGTTTCTTTGTCGCACAATCACGGCGTGGAATCCTTTACCGCTACACGGTTACACTCCATACAACATGAGTTTCTTCAAGAAGGCACATTTTACTGATAAGGCAGATGTCGCTACAGCGATATGTTGTATCCTAGCACTAGCTTTTTTCGCATATGGGGTCCTACTACTGCTCACCATCAAGCGGTTTCTAGTAATTTGTTAAGCTTTTAATAAAAAAAAATCTTTGAACACGATACCCAAAATGGAATAAACGTTTTCAAAATTAAACAAGTCCTGGATTGTGCAAATAGTTTCTGAAAAAAAACTGTACTTACGTCTGCTTAGCATTTCGTTGTTAATACCTGGAAGTATTTCAGTTATTAGAACGCTGTAGTAAAAATAAGAGGCAATAAATAATCTATGACGGTGTTTGATATATTATGACCTGTTTATGTTCAATTCATAGTTTATTACTTAATAAATTAATATTGCCGTTGTTTTAAGCTAATGTTAGTACATTAGTTTAAAACACTGATCTAAAGTAAAGTGTGTTGAGAATACAAGTGCACTTAATTTCCTGGTATCAATTTTTGCCATTTAAAATTTGAAATGATAAACGTACTGTTGAAATTCGCACAAAATTTTAAACTAACATAAGATTTGAAATGAAAAAAGTGCATGCTCGGTGGAAACTATTGATTTTAATCTTTAAATTCATTTCTGCTTTCAAGCCACGGTTGGATACTATTGATTTTATCTTTAAATCAATAGCATCAAACTGTGGCTTAAAAACAGAAATATAGATGAGACGATATCATATCTACTGGTCGGTCAAAAAACATAAGTAATTTTACTCGTATATTATACTGGATAACATACAGTTCAACTTTACAATATCTAATTCCTCATTCACATCGCACGCCGTCGCCATGTTAAAGTGGTGCAGAAGGTTATTGACTCTTTTTTGGTCACCCAAATCGTGTTATTCCATAGGTCCATGTTTCTCTCTCCTTCCAAGGAAAGGTGTAAGTCACTAGTACCTTCCGTACTTGCTGCTTGCTAATTCTCCTGCTGCTTACAAAGTCAAAATATTTTATTCCAATTTTTTAAAATTTTGTTTCAGGTCTATGTATTAGATATATAAATTTAGACAACAAACCGCCCGTCTTGTAGCCTTAGAGACAGTTTTATATGTATAAATGCAATATCCAAAATCGTATAAATAATTAATCATTTTATTTAAATTGCCTTCCCCGAAAAATATTACAAGTAAACGTCTGAAAACGGCCTTTCACATACAAAGGAAAATGTTAATATTAATGAATAACTTTTTTACTCAATAGTAAAAGTTCGAACATCAATTTATGATTTATTTCGTGTCGATTTAACTTCGAAAACTTTGGAATTATAATTCATTAACTCCCAAAGGCCGATGGCTATTGATGTAGTCAATACACAGTAATAAATAAATTCTATTTTTATTTAACTTTGTATTTCATCTATAAATTATAGTCAGACTTAAACTGTTGAGTTTGGCCTCAGGAGCTTTATTACGTAAAGGAGTCATTTATTGAAAGCTTTTATTAAAAAAACTTTATTTATTCTTTATTTATTAAAATTTCTTTATTTCAATCTCTGTTCTATCTTCTTAACCATATAACATACATATAAATAATGGTTATTTAATTCTATTGTGTATTCCTTCAATAACAGTTATATTCTAAGTGTTCTTGCAGAAGAAGAAAAAATATTTTTCGCTAGACTATAGCAAAAACTTTCTAAATATTTCTAAAATAAAAACAAAACTTGACGAACTATAAAACCGCCTCTTCTGCAATTGAGAGGCAATAAAACTGAGTACCAAGAAAAACCCACCTTAACTCTTGTAGGGGAAAACCGTTTTTTATTTTGCAAATCAGCGATAGTTTATTGGTTGTATTTTGCTTAGAGGAAAAGAAGCTTTGGGTTGTTAAAATAAGGTTTTTGTTTACAGCTTCGATGTCCGTGGGCGTTCATTCAACAAGGCGCTGCAGTGGTCTGATCCGAACGCGTTCGGGCCCCGCGCGTACTTCGCGACCGTAGCGAGACCGGCCGCTCTGACCCTCGACACTGTTCAGTTGGATGACGAGGGCGTGTACCGATGTAGAGTTGATTTCAAAAACTCTCCTACAAGAAACTTTCAAATACGACTCGCTGTTATAGGTAAGTCCTTTAACTACAAAACTATGCTGCCTTTAGAATTAGTAAGTTTTAATCTTATTTGTCTCAAAGGTATAAAATCTAAGCAGGTCGCTACATGGTATGTGAATGGGTTTTTAGCTTATATTTCATTCTTACTCATAGATTTTTAAATAAGGCTAACGTTCAAACCGATGTATTTAATAAAGACTTAAATTACTAGTACAAAATATATTTTTAAAACATTTACAAATTTTATTATTTATTTATTTATAAAAGTCAAGCCTAGAAAAACAGGTTCATGTACTCTTCTCTAATTAAAGGTGGGTACACTTTTTCTCTGATTCCAAACTTAATTTTTTCTGAAATTTTTATTTTTACTCTGAACATGGATATTTATAATTTTCTTTGCCATAAAATTAAAGTTTAATCACTTTTTGTAATAACAAAAAGTTCGTTTAGAGCATTAAGTCGAATTCAAACTTTTCCACTCAAATATTAATGAACATTTAGATTAGGATTTTATGAACTGCCAATTATAGACACATTTTTATATATCTTATTAGTAACTAGCGTAATGGGTATGACACTTTTATTATTGAAACTCAGCATTAGAATGCCCACTAAGGTATATTTGATCATAAAGTGTCCTAATTTAAAAAGTACAATGAATTAACAATATTATAAAACTCCTTAGTTTATCATAATGTTTATCGCTAAACAAAAGATTCGGTCTCTAGCTCGAAAAAAGCTAAACCTCCAAGCTCTTAACTTATTTCCCGCTTGGTTAAAGTCCCGTATGATCAAAGTTTACACGTCATTTAATATCGGAAGGAATAAATAAAAGTATATTTTTCGATTAAGCAATACGAAATATTTTCGTTAATAAATTAAGACAAAAATTTTTGTTTCATATTTTATTTTTGTAAGGTATTTAAAGTTTGTAATAATAATTAACCTATACCCGCTTCCACTATGAGATCACTTTGACACAAATTTTCTAAAAATAAGGAATGAAATTACTAGCGTAGAGATCACAGTGTATATTTCAACAAGGCAATAAGATAAGACATAATAAAAGAATACAGTATTATTAGAAAAAATATATGTCACAAATTATGCAGCCATGGTGTTGTATATTATAAAATTATTTTTAAAATGTTTTGCTCCAACAAAAATGTTATAGAATAGTCTATATACTGTATATATAACCCTCCCCAATATATGAACTATTCAACACTGAAATATTTTTTTTTAAATCCAATTAACACACACTGAATGCAGTGCGTTTTTTTCAATCAATATGTTTCCAAACAGGCTGGCTCAGACATCAGCAGCGTCTTTACTCCCAAATGCTTCCTATAATGAAAAAAATATGAGATATTTGGTCCATAATACGACAACGCTATCCCAATGCAGGCCAGTGAAAGTGGTTGTTGTAACCGAAAACCACGGCTTAACAAGCTTTTTGAAATATAGAGGAACTAGAAAACAAATTATGACTGGCCCATCAACGGACTAACCATAGCGTTTACTTTTTAAATTCTTTTTAATATCCTTCTCAATAATTACTTAACGAATGAATGGTATAAACTAAAATAAATGGCTTACAAAGGCTGGTAAATAATAGCTAGCGAGCTTGAAATATCATGCAAACATGTATTTAAGTGAAAATATACTATAATGTACAACAATAACAAAACAACAATAACAAATCCATCAGAACACAATATCAAAACTGATTCGTGACATAACGAGCCATAAAGCAAAGTATATAATAATGTAGAATAGTATCAAAAACATTGTATATATATGACATTAAGCCAGTTACCAACAGTTAGATTATAAATAATATTTGAATTGAATCCAGAAAAATCTTGCCAAACTAAAATGAGAAAACCACCATCTGTCTGAGTTCCCACACTGAAAAACTTTATCCCAAACGTCTATTCTGTGCTGGATATTTTTAAGAGAGCCTTATCTAAAATGCCAGCTTTTCAACGGCTTTCGCCAGCGAGCGATGCAAAACAAAGCTTTGTTAGGACCCCTTTGAATTTCGGTATGGAAAATGAAAGGTTACACACGATCCCGCCAACGCCAAAGAAACTCTAAGTGTTATTACAATAATGTACTGCGATATCACTTTTAGAGTAGCGGCTTTCATTGAAGGCAGCAAGAACTCATATGTTAAATAAATTATACCCGATAACAAGATCCTAGCATCTCGTCGTAAGCGCTTCGCTTTAAACAATTGATATCGACTCCTCGAATTGTGTTAGGCGCTAAAGTGAACACTATTTTCATATATTTTATACATTGAATAATTTCTTATTGTACACACACATTTGAACGATCGGTTGGCTGGTAATATCAGAGTATCATTATTTTACACAGTCGAATAGTATAGTTACATCATCATTAACGGCCTATAAACGTGTAACATTTTCAGTGTTAAGGTAAGAGTCGAGAAATAGGCATCGATCTATGTCACTATATAAGGCATACTGTAACAAAACACTTAACAATATAAAACTGAACAAAGGAAACTAAATAATAAGGCACATACAATGAGAAGCAGGATTCCAATAAGAATTTTATTTGTAGTATTTTAATATCTGTTACTGCCATTGAATAAATTTATATATAATTCTGTAAAATGGCGTCGAGATACTGTTAATAAAAAGAAACAAGCGCAACATGCATCAAGATTTTTAATTTTAGTGATGGATACATTTTAAATAATGCCAGGAATATTTAAATACTAAAAGACTTGCCTTTAAAACACTACAGATACAAACATCTCACTGCTAGGCTTAACTACTTGAGAAAACTTTTTGAAGAGAAGAGAAGAGAAGAGAAGATTTAAAGAAGATTTTGGTATGAAACACATCACGCTGGCCAAATGCAGGTGAAAACAGCTGCCGCAACAACCAGTACCAAGGGATTTTCGTGCCTTCCAAAGTGCAAAGGGATAACAATTTTTAGTTGGCCCATCCAAGAACCAACCATGGTGAAAACTGCTTTGTTATTGTAATCGAAGTCATAAAAGCACCTCCGAAATGATTATTAACTGAACTAATAATAATTTAGTGCAAAGTTAGAATAGATTAATAAATAATCCAGTTTGAAACACTTTTTAGTAAAAGTTTCTTGATGCTTATTAAGTTAGTTAAAATGTTTACTGTACTTACTTCGAACTTAACGTAATTAATGGCTTCCGAAAACCATTACCTACAAAAGTGTAAATTATTTACTGCGATACCACAAAAAAGCGCTGGACAGGATAATTCAAAAGAAATGCATGTTGTGGTTTGAGGAAAACATACTACGCCATTACGAAGGACTCTAGTGAAAATTGAATGAAATCTACTTTTATGTAAGGCTTTCCCTCTATGATAACTATTTAACTGAAAACGCAGTATCTATTATTCAAGGTGTGCATTTTCTTGATACTGTGAATTATCTAGAAAAACATATATCCACTACTATTAAATAAAGACAAACAAAATCAAAGACGAGACAAATACCTATTGAAAGTTTTTGTTGATATAAAATTATCGATCCGTTTATCAGTTTGTTTTTTTTGAATAAAAAACGACTGGAATGATGATTTCATATGAAAAGTATAAGTATGTTAAAAACCAATTCATATAAGTGTTGTTAGAGAGAACTCATGAATTTTGTTCGACCAAAATAAACTACGGCAGGCTAAAATGTCAGGTACATTAGAACATACAGAATTAATGTATTTCAAAATTGGTTCGAAATAGAACCTTTTTCACTATCTTTTCTAATGACATTTAATAATAAATACCTCACCTTTTGTCTATCCTTTACTTGCTGAACTCTAGTAGCAGAGATATACGAGCTTTCTAATTACTACAAAAAAAAAAGTAACTATGGTGAGACTTCCATCAGGTATGGTTGATAAATTCTTAATTAAGTTTATAGTCGTTCTATAAAAATTGTTTTGTTCATTGTTAATAATACATTTAAAATGAATTCTTCGCGCATAACTTTCAAACAAGGTTTTTAAAGAAAATGTTTAAACCATTGTACTTTTTAAAAATTGCTTTAGTAAATAATTTTATCACTGTCATTCATGTTTTATAAAAACTGTTTATTGTTAGAAATACTTATATAGCATTTCATAAAATGTTCGTCTATTCAAATACATCGTTGAAGTGCCATTAGCCCTACAAATATCTGCTACTGACTACTAGCTATCACTGCTCCGAGTATTCAGAGTGAAAAACCTTAAAAATACTAATATCTTTAAAATAAAACCCACGTAACTAAGAAAATTCATGTAGCTAGCTATTAAATCGGCTTTATTATCATCGCTCATTTTATGATATACTTATATTAACATAATAATTTATTAATCTTAATGGTTTTATCGTGTGCTTAGCTTGGTAACAAGTAGACGAACAGAGTGTACAAAAAATCTGAATAGGTGATACTACGTAAGCATGTGATGGTTATAATTTTTAGGTATATAATCCATTGTCATGATTTAGTAACTCTCGGAGTTTTTTTGTGGAGTATCTACTAATAATATTGATAATAATATATATAATTTGTCAAAATTTAGGGCCTCATAAGTAAAATAATCCATATAATCAATCGATGACTGAAATTTAACGAAAGTAAGGGTTGTTGGAAATCCTTTCGTTAAGAGGGTGCAATTAGATGTAGTATTTATCTATGAAGATTTTTATTCTCTGGGTTGGCTCACTTAATTTGTACAACTCTCAATGTCTATAGAGATATAAAGACACAGGAGTACTGCAGATTATCCAAAATCATCGCTTACTCGAATTCATAGTAAATAGGCGCATGGCGTGCAGGTTACAAAGTTTGTGTTTGAAGTCAATTGTAACGGAGATCTATAATTATGTCAAAATTATTCTAAAGTAAACAATCAAATGATTACGATTCTTCGAGATGTCTTTCAACTTGTTTTTGCCGAATATATATAAATAATCAGTCTGCCTGAAATCATTGTTTAGGTACTGAAACAATATATTTGTAGGCCACGTAAGTTAATAAATGAATACTTCAATATCTTGTGAACAAAATGACTGTACTTATCTGCACCTACTGAGATTCGAATCTGGGGCAGACCAGACAGGACCACCTGACCACTCGACCAGAAAACCTGCAATCTTTTCATAGCGAGAACTCAATGATACCTCGTTATTTTAGAGAAAAATATTATTAATATATTAACTTTATTTTCTATCCTCGTGTACACGAAATACTGATCTTAACACCTCTGTGTTAAGATACTATTTTCACGGGAATATGATGGGATATCATGACATTTTTATATTGTTTAATACTAACTTTTACCCAATATTTTTAGCAAAAGATTTTTTAATTTATTTTGCAATATCACTACGAATAGACTCAAAATCTTCAACTGCTATGTCTTTCGTGTTAAAATAATACTGTATATCGAATTGTAGGATTATTTATTGTATGGAAAAAAATTGGAATATCTCAACGCTGTACGTCCATTTTTAAATGGCTTAAAATTAAATACCGTATTCATTTTCGCCTTTTGTGTTCCGTAAATTTCATTGTGTTCCTTTTTCATTTTGTTATTATGTGTTTTAAGTACGATTGGTTGCTGTATTGTTGCTATGAATACCAAATATTTGTTCGCATTTGCCGTGGCTATTTATAAGAAGTGTATGTTTCATTCTGAAAATACCATCGAGACCGTGTCCTTGGCTTATATTCCATATTAATGAAAATGAATAAACGATTATGCTTACTATATTTACTTCCCACTCCGTCCCCCTCTACATCGATCTGTTGTCTCTACTATATGAGGTCTCTACTATATGCAGAAAAACCATGCTAATGAAATATATAATTACCTCATCAACATCAACCATTTGTCTCTAGCTTAATTTCACAAATTCAGTTTTGAGGCATAAATTATAAATAGAAAGACCACACGTGAAATTACTAATTTGTATTTTAACTTTAACTAAATAAAGTAACATTTTTTTTTATCAATGCCTCGATACTCCATTCTGCATTTGGTGATTACCTGTGTGTGTATTAGTTTTAAATAGCTTAGTAACCAATAGTAGTCTATAAATTGTCGGTGAACTAATAAAGTTAAATTAAATTTGTATTATTACGATAACTTAAAAAATTAAAAGATTTATTGACTAGGGTTAAAATTTAATTATTAATTAAAGAAAATATTTTAATATCGAAAGTAAAAAGGCGATAATATCTTGAATATCAGCAAATTATTCTGCGTGGATATTATTTCTTTTATTTATTGTTTAATACGTTTGTATTTGTTACATACTAATCATCTTCTTCAAAAATGTTAATTTTTGTATTTCGTTGTATTCGAAACATTAATATTTGTATAGATAGTAATTTCAGGCAAAACATATTTTATTATTAAGTAGCAATTGTTGGTTTAAGGTTACCAGTTTAAGTCTCTGTGCGAAATGTCGGCTCAGGAAACATGATGAATTAAATCGGCTATGACATAGACAGACGGCTAAAAGGACGGGCAGACATGACGAAGCTAGATGACTTACAATTTGTTTTAATACCTAGTTGAATTTTAGTAACTACGAATTTAATTTATCGCTCAAAATACGCAGCATATAGATGCAAGATAAATAAATAAATGAATTTTTTATCGTCTCTTTTCTTATAAGAAATTACGATAGTCATATTACAGCCTGGTTCGATAGGAAGCAAAAATAGGTGGCTCTGCTGGTGCTTATGTAAGAACAGTGCCTTAGACCTCCTATCCTCGACAGTATTTACAGGTTGTATTGTATTGTATTGGTATTATGTATTGGTATAATACCTGTAACACAGTTGTTACGGGTATTATACCAATACATAATGATATAGGTAATTTGTAAATGTCATTACAGATACTAAAGGCTGAGTGTTTCTTGTGCCGCTTCTTCTCCGCAGCTACTAAGGCGTCGAATCAGTGGTAGGGTTAATAGGAAATATGCATATTAGTGTTAGTTTTAATTCAATAACAATTAGTTTACTTCTTAATTTAATTTTTCAAATACCCATAACTTTGCAAGTACCCACTTAAACTTATCACTATTACTAGTGCCTTACCTTTATTTTTTTATTTATTTTTCTCGTACATATGTAACTTATTGTTTACGAAGATTTAAAATAACTTAGTAAATGTGTAGGATGTGTGGTGTGAGAGTGTAAGGTGTAAGTATTTGGGTAGAAGTATGCTGTGTGGATGTGCATGATACTCGTGCACTTATAGACGCTTATTAAATATTAAACTAAGTGATCCTGTAGTTCGTAGCTACTGTGGTCAACGTGGTATATTGAATTACCTCGGCGGAACCAAAGTCACCCCTGCGAAGGGTTGTGGGAGTACCAGGGAGTTTTATTGGGAATTCCCAGTGCTACTACAGTCTGGTACTGAGTGGATCCCACACACGCACTTAGCTTAGGTAGTGGCGGCCTGTAAACGAACGTGCACAAGAACAGGAGCGGAAACACACCTCCAGTGAGCCTGTAGACTTCTCATCCACAAATAAAGTCTTCATCTGGGTAGATACTTAGTCGTTCTTAATATAATTAGCTCGTAGTGACAAAACAGGTCTGACTTAGCTGGGTACCCCCAAAACATAAATAATAAGAATAATATAATGTCCACAGATCTTGTAAAAACTACCCATGAATTCATTTAGGTTGATATTATTTCACTAGATAGTGCTACTAGTCCTGTGAATCACGCTATCGTTTTTAACTATATACTCATGAGCGCTGTGATCAGTTTAGGATATTAATATCGTGTCATTTCATTTCATAGTCCATCTACGACTCCGTTAATCTGAAGGGTCCTAAACTGGTCCTGTATCACTGAAAGTTTACTAAAAGTATAAAATGTAAGCACGATTTTCTTAAAAGCTAAATGTGTATACCTCTTGCTAACAGTTAGACAACACGGCATCGACATCAAAGTGATTTTATTAACTCCCCGTCCCTAAAAGGCGGCCTTCCCCGACTCGCCGACAATTTACTGTGGCAGTCTTATCTACATATGTTTATCGTGGAATTTTAAATTGTAAACGAGCCTTACTCGAAATACCAGTGCAGTTTCCGTTGAGAATTCACGCCACGTTTTATTTAGTATGGGTGACTACTGAATTAATTTACTCCATATAACATTTGGTGAAAGAATGGGTAGAATAATTTTAACCATCCTTTCCTTATTTATGGGTATGAAAATACAAATAAGGTGTTGAAATATATAATTTAGAGTAAATTAACTAAACGGTTTTTCCCTCCGTACAATCCTGAGTCCTTTAAAAGAGGCATAAAGAAGCATCTTACAAGATCGTCGGCAAGAGCATAGAGCATTTCACTCGCTATCTTTTTATTTGGACTCCACTTCTGCTTACAATCAGGTGAAAACGAGTCATTTGCTCGATCTTTCTTTAATAAAAATTTCTACGACTGTATTTTTTGCTAGTATTTTTTTAGTTCCATCACAAGATCACAGATCAAAAGTTTGATTGTGAAAAATTTAACTACATATTAACATAGTTGGCTAAACATCTATTTTGATGTGTCGTTTTTACTTATTTAGAAACAGAGGTTGTCAGCTAATTCAATATAACTACCACTATTTGAGTTCTAAAGAGCTAAAGCTAAATTAATATTTTCTTCCAAGAACAATTACTGTTTTATTAATTGCCATTTTCTTTTTTATTTGTATATTATATATAAGTTTGTATGATTGAATATTTGATACTCGCAGCTTTATAGTTAATTCGTAATTCAAATATTCTTAAACATTTCAATACTTGTTTGAAAGGTATTTAGAAAAATATTCAGATAATAAAGAAAACATATCATTCTGAGAAATTGAACCAGCGGCCCTTCACAGTATGCGGGACTATTCCTACCACCTAAGCTACACAAGACAACCTGTCAACCGTAAAATTTATGCACAAACCAATTTTAATTATGCTGTAGTCCCCGCGATATTATCGCATTTTAACAAACGTTTGAGAACAATTCCACGTCATCAGATACCGTGATACCTTTCTATTTCAATATCAGAAAAAAACTATTCACTACTTTTTGAATTGTACCCAATTTTTTTCTGTACTATCTTCAACAAATTCGAACCGAATCGATTAAAAGCAAAGTGAATGTGTGTTAAACGCGATCAACATCGCCGGACACAAAAGCTGTCCAGCCGGGTACTTTGTCGAACATTTGTCCATGTAATGTTCGATTTCTGACACCCGGGTCGGCTGAATCGTGGCTTCGTGATAGTATTATGTAGACTGAAAAAGTGGCAAAACGTTGCATGATTTTTATTTTTTACTACAATAAAGTGACTTACGACCGAATACATAAAAGCTTTTTAAATTTGAGACCGTCTTATGTATTTTAAGCTTTATCAAAGCCATATTTTTATTTAAAACGTCAGATTGAGCACTCCTTGACATAAAAAGTTTTGAAAATTTAAGAGGCTTTTGAGTCTTCGGCGTTTTGTTTGGTTACTAAAGATATCCAGACTATTGTAGAGGTTCATACTATTACAATGTTTTATAAAAAAAACCAGCGCTAAATATAAATAAGCCAGGGAAATATTTTGAAAAATTAGTTAAATATAATGATTTATTAATGAATAACTAAACAACCTATATGGTTAAAACAACAACAACATTATAGTTTCATTCAAGTTCGTTGTTAATATTTAGTTTAGTTAGATTAATATTATTAAATATACATATAACAAAAGTTAAGTTTATTCGCCACTTTTAAATTCATATTATGAAGAATATACCTTAACTGTACCCTACATTATACTCACATATGTAACAAAACTTTAGCTTTATTTTGATTTAAGCACACAGATTTTCTAGAGATAATGAAAGACTACTATCAATATCAAATGTGTGTATCAAAGTGTGGCTTGCTATTTATCTGCTATATATTTGCTATTTATATAATATTAATTTCGTTAGAGAGTAAGCTGCCCTGCTTTCGTTTACCATAGGACAAGATAGCTAATGCATCACGCGATATACTGCCCTAGTCACCTCCACCTTGCCGGCTCAAAAAATGCTTTTTCACACCTCTTTTGAAAAATTCCATATTGAAGATGTCCTAAAGTTATCAAAGTCTTTATAAGGAGTATAGCAAGATAATAGGTTAATAGTAAGATAATTAGCTTAAGAGTAATATTACTAGCCAAAAAGTGAAAATTGAGATCGAAATATTTTTTTGATGAATTTTTCACCTTTAAAAATCATTACTATGTTGAAACTATAAGAGTCGAAAACTTATCTGCGCTGAAGAAGTTGTAGTGTGTTTTCAACTCATGAACCACAACTTCCGTTATCGAAATACTCGACTTCATGAAAAAACGGAACTAATCAGAAATAGGAACTCTATATATGGAGCAGCTGTTTAAATTACGGCAATCACCGAAGTTCGTCGTCCATTACTGGTCCACCAAACTCGTTTTTCCACTTCGCAGTTTCGGTGGGAACCTATTTATTTGTATGCAACAAAACTTTATTAATTGTCGTTTAGCGAACTAAACTATTTGTCACATTTTGCCGCAATGTTTTGCTGTTGTTGTCTAATTGATTACACTGCATCAAGGTTGCGGTAACACATTTGTGCGTATATGTCATGAAAACAGTATTTTCTATATAATCAATATGTCGCAATACGCTTAAACTTTAATTATTTAATTGTTCGATTGTTTAAAATGTACCTAACATTTTAAACATGTAACGCTCTGGTTTGTAAACCAGTAATATAAACTTTTTTAAAAGTTTGGTTTGTGAGATATATATTTTTTCTATTTATATTTTATTATTTTATTCAGTCAAATCATTTAAGCCTGTAAAATATACCACTGTGATCAAACCCAGGGAATTACATTTCTTATTTCTTAGAAATTAGTGTTCTCAGTAAGTAAAGAGAACAGTTTTATTTTAAAATGTCACATTAATATGTTTACCTTATTTCCATAATTACGAAAATAATATCAAAATTTATGTCTAATTGAATTTTGAATAACAAAGGTTTGACAAGATAATTAAATAGATTTTTTTAGGAAATTTATTATAAAAAAATGTACCATTAATATTGTAAGACTTATAAATAATCATAAATGATCTGTACGATTAAATAAAATCAGCATATAAACAACACGATTTAAATTTTCAACATATAAACAATTTCTTTTTTTAATAATTGGTTTTCTTTAATCAAGAGACTATGTTATCTTAAAGTTCATAGAACCGTTGTATTTAATGTTACTTCCGCAGGCAATTCTTCGCGAGGGTTTTGAGTTAAGCGAAGCAATACGTAACGGTTAAGTGGGGGCTGCAGCGCTGTAATCGTAAGTCATCGCCTCCACCGCTGTGCGCACGCCACCCAACCTATATATCACATTGTTTGAACAAGTATACAAGCATCTTTACAATCTGAACACGCTAGTGATGAGTGATGGGCTGTGTCACGGAATATCTAAAATCACATGGTTTTTGTTACCTGTGAATCTGCTCTCATTAGTAATTACGTTAATTGTTGGAATAAATTTCAAACGTATAATACGAAAAATTTTATTAAGTAAAGGTATATCACAAAAAACGAGCTATCAAAACATAAATACTGAATATATATAAATAATAAATTTTTCTTCCTCGAAGATACTCTTTGTGATAATTTTATGATCCCATGATTGCATTTAACGTGTAACGTAACTAAAGCAGTAACTATATTTTTTGTACTTTTTTCGAATCTATATATTATAATTTTCCTTCATGATTTTGTTGAGTTGTCCAGTAATAAAGGTAAAGTGTTTAGTAACAAATATAAATAAATCACAGTTCAATTAGCATTCCTATTTACCCAACACTACTTGCATTACTCGATCAAGTCTTATTCAAGTGGCTTGTTTAATTAATCATTCTATGAAGGCTTCAAGCGGATATTAGCAGGAGGTTACTACTATGTAGCCTACGTAACCTCCTCAGTTTAACAAGTTACATTATTTTAAATGATGAAACATAATGGACAGATATACAGCCTATATATACAAAGAGATTCATTGATAAAGGTATAATGTAAATTTTCAAACTTTAACATTATGATATATATATTTATACAATAACTCTTTAACGTCAGATAGTATTGAGGTGTTAAACAAAGATTCATAATTTTATTTTTAATATACTTTTGCTTTTAATTTTACATATCAAATTGTTATATGCTATAAATTAAGCGTCGGTGACTTAGTGCGTAAAGTCATTGCCTTCCATGATGGAGGCAGCAGTTCGAAGCCCGACGCGTACCAATGTATTTTAAAATTTTCAATTCACATTTACTTTTATTCGACTCTTTAACTATAAAGGAAAACATCGTGAAGACACCTGCACATACCTGTGAAGTAATTCTTAGGTTATGTGTGATGTCGACCAACCCGAACTCGACCAGCATGATTGACTAAGGCCTAATCGCCCTAATTTAGGATAAGCTCGAGCCGTGCTGTGGGGACGTATATGAGCTATTGAGGATTAATGCTATAAATATTCAATTCAAAATTAATAGTAGCTTATAAAAATAAATAGAAAATAGAACCTGTGTAGTACGCCGATGAGAAATTTGATTACATTGTGAAGTTTAAGTGAAATTCTTAGCTTGAAATTTTGCAACTTAATTGTTGTAAAGAAACAACTTAGTTTTCACTTGGAAGTAACGTCAGTGTCACACTTTGTTCTCAACACGTTGATTTATCTCAGTAGCGAAGTTTGCTGAGCTATGTTCAAACGTAAATATGATGCATGATGTTTGCGTTTGTCGAAAACTTCCGGTTTGTGAGCACATTATTTCCGTGTATGAAAGTCACTGGTAACATCGTTTTGAAAAATATATCCTGCGGGCATGCTCTATGCCCACAGGATATATTTTTTACCACTTATAATTCAGATGACTGCTTACTTCTGCTTACATTTGTTGCTTCAATTTCTCGTTGCGGTCAATTTCTATCATCTCCGTAGAAGTTGTCTAAAATTTTCTTTCCTTCCCTTTACAGATAATGACAGAGACGTACTCGTCTTTAATTTAACTTTAAAATATGCTTGTAGAATTAGGCAGCAAATTTCGCCAATGATTGCTTTCAAATTCAAAAGTTCTTCCGTTGGTTCTAAATCATATGACTGCTTTGGGATTTATCAGGACTATATATAGGGGCGCCGGGGGGGGGGGGGGGGGTATGTACTGATAAGAAGATCTCGGTAGCCGTTACGGGTAAACTTGGCTTCAGGTACTAATCCAACTGTATCCTGGTAATCATGTGGTTGTTCAATGATGTGGAAGTTGATAAGGAAAGGTACTCTGTTAGGAAAGATAAAACAACCTTTTTTTATTCGCTGAAATACAAATGATTTACAATTGGAACATTTCATATTTTAAATATTTACAGCCATTCAATTACTTTAGTAAGTTTTAAGTAATACTCTCACAACACGAGCCATTTTTAGTAGTTTTACTAAAATAAAATTTACCTGTCAAGCTCCTATCAATATCATCATCCTGAAATATTTATTGTACATTCCTCAATCACATTTATAAACAGCTGCGCACTATTGAGATGACAAATAACGGATTAAGGTAGCATAGAAATAATCGTGAAGGATCATTTTCAGCTGTTCTGAAAAACTTAATAGGAATAACTTGAAGCAATTATCATCACATGATTTGGAACACTATAGCAATAGTGTGCTTGGTAGCTCTATGTAGGTATTTGAAATTTTAATGATTTTTTTTAAGATATACTGTGAAGTTGGGAAAAAACAGTTCTAGCAAAATAGAAAAAAAATGAGAATAATATAATAATGAAAGAACTGAATTTCTTCACGATTTCAGAGCTAAATTAAAGTTGTTGGAAAGTTATTTTCTTTTTTAAGGTTCCGTGTAAAAAACCTTATGTTTCGAGTTGTCTTTATCTGTGTATAAAAACTAAGTATATTTTTGTAAAGGCATAAAATTCTAGATGGAGATAATTTAAAAATCAGTTAAATACTTAAGGTTAGATTTGATGAGAAATTTTCAAGACATCACTTGGTAACTTAAAATCTATTTTAAGAAAAAAAAAGGTATTTATAACTGCTGAAGAATTTTCAATGATCTAATTATATCAAACCAGTGTTCCAAAATCGTTTAGCTGAAGGCATGCAAAAATATACTCTATATTTAACAATTCCTAAATTCGTAAACGAAATATCTTATTTCGACAATTTTCAAAGAAATTTTCGTGAAAAACTGTCAAAATCGTTCGTTATCGTAAATGTTTTTTGGAGTGGAGAATCCTTAAGGTGACCGACTCGACACGCTATTATCTGCTTTTTTATTACAAAGTAAGCATCTGATGTATAACGTTAATGTATCAAAAATGCCGGCGCCGACACAATGCCACCCGATTCTGAATTTCGCAAACTTTCTTTGGCGAGAATATAAAAAGCACTCGCTTAGAATCGCGACGTGCGCGGAAAACCCGGCTGAATTAATAAGTACAACACGAAATTTGAATTTAATGAAACAAGTTGGCGGGAGCAGCTGAGCTACGATCGATCCTACAAGAAATGGCTTTTCCCGCGACTTTATTCACGACAACTTTATTATGTCACATATTTAGATTTTTATTTGAGTATCTTTAGTTCAATTCATATACTTATATTTATAAACCTTTCGAGAAAATATTTAAAAAAACGGATTTTTCGTCGAAAGTTGCATGCATGCTTACTACAATATGTAGCAAGGCCAATATTTGTCGGGTAAGAAATATTTTTACAATACAGCACCCGAATACAACAGGCCGAAATATTGAGTTTTAGTCTTGTTATTGAAGGGATATATGTAGTATTGCATTTATATGAAACCTTTCTTGAAATTCTCTCATCTCCGACGTCACTTACCGCCGTGTGCGATGTGAGCTGTCTATTACGCAATATAGTCAAGTTTTGAAACGTAATTTTTTTTTAAATTCTGTTGGATATCTATTTTTTAATTTTCCATTATTAAAATTATTGTTTAATACAATTAAAATTATATTGTGTCTAAATTGCATTTTATTTCATTCAAAACTTTGTAAAAAGACTTACACAGGTAAGTATAACACTTTAATGCGTTGTTTAAACACACACAAAAAACTGAAAATACATTTTGAGAAATTAAATAAAAATACTGATATCTTCATCTACATTTTACATATATAAAACTACTCAGCACTTTGTGAAGGCATCCGAAGGGGTTTTAGACTTTTTTTAAATTATTTTTTTTTAAGAACTATCAGAATGGGTGGCATAATAAATTCAATAAAAAATTTACACTGCCCAAATGTGCAGAATGAGTATACAAACGTATATAGGGATCTCTCAAAATGGTCTATTATGAATCGAGTGATATTTATGAAGTAAGAATTTGAAAGGAAGTTTCTCGCAGGGCTTTTTCATAAATTTTATTGTGCGTTGCGTCTCTATGATGCAGCTTTTTATTATATTAGGACTAAATAAATAGGCGCTTATGTATAAAGACTGAAAACTATACTTAAAATAGCATTTACCTGAAAAAATATTTTTTTAACTAAATAAATGTATATTTCTTTACAATGAGAACATTGCTTATGATATATTATTTGACTGAAAAATATCAGTTGAAATACCGCTGAAAGGTAAGTTTGTTTCTTTTGTGTCAGGTATGTACAAGCCTTATAATTAATTACGGCCGAATACTCAAACAAAACTTTCAATTTATAAACTATGAGTGCTTTGCAGATAAAAATATTTTCTTTGATTATATTGCAAATATTTAAGAGAGTCCTTTATAAGAGAATATTTGATTATTTGGTCATTAGAATTTCAACCAAACCCTGAATGTGTACCATTTACAAAAAAAAAATTGTAAAATCAGTATCCTATCAAATGCTTGAAAAATACGAATATTTTGATGTTATTAGGAAATTGTCAACTGACGTCATAGATATCCAACTAACCTCACTCTGAAAATTTTAATGATTGCGATTTTAAATCTAAAAATATCGACATATATGCAGTGTTCTTAAAAATTTGATATTCTGCTCATGCATCTCAAGCTGTAAGACCATACATTATTATTATTTATCTTGAATACCAGCACAATATTCCAGCGATGAATATCATTAAATGAATACAAGAAAAGATGCGGGGAAAACGAATGGATGTGAGCAAAAATATATAAATTTGGACAAAGGACAGTAAAATGAACAATATGGTAAAGTAATCTTTCATGCTCTCTTATTTAAGACGTACAATTTATAGCCATTGAATAAGACCGCTTTGTATATATATGTTTTCTTATATCTGTATTGTAATAATTTGTGTGCAATAAGAATAATTGTATTGTATTTCATTAAACCCTAAAAATGGTTTCACTCGATGCCTACACATTCTATAAATAAATTTATGTAACCATTACCATTTTATTCGCAAGCACTTTCAATCAAAATAATAGAGTCATTATGCGCTATAAATTGTGCAAAGCTATTTCAAGTTTGTAGCACGCCACTTCCAACGAAAAAGTATATACTTGTTAACTAGATTAAAGAACAAATAATAGTATTTTTTTAACGTTCCTCTACAGTGTAAAAACATATTTTCATAGACGAAAAACATTCCTTAATGTTTCCAAGCAACATTTGAATAATGAAATATAAAAATGACCTAATTTGTCTTTATAAGCTTGTGTACAGGTTCCAAGAAAAATTAAAATTGGACATTAAGGCATAAAACCATATATTTTGAAATCAAATTATTCAACTTCAATGTACCTATGTGAAAATTTGTATATTGATTGTATGTGACGTTTCATTTACGACAAAACTCGCTCTAGGGTCTTTAAGTCTGTTCGGCTTATTGTGCGTGAAATTTCTTGGGTTGATCGCGGTGGGTTAAAAACGTTTTCCGTACCAACCAATAGTTTCATGTGCTGTCCTATAATGGAGATAATAAATTTTGGTTGAGCCATCCAGGCACATACCATAGTTAAAGTTACTTCTTTCGTAATGAAAACCAGCACTGTAACCACTAAGCGCATGAATTTTTTATTTATATTTTTGTAATTTTTCACGCATTATAAAATATGTCACATCCCAAAGAAAATTAAATCCAAATAGCCAATAGCCTTGTGTTCCTGATGGCAGTAAGGTCCCTAGAGCTCATTAGTGAAGTGATATAATGATATCAGCAGAGAAACTTGTGTCTTATTTTGTAAACATAAGGCTTCCTTTTGTTTTTTTATGAACTTGGTATTGAGCGTACCAAGTGGAGAAAAATCTATGAAGTTGGCAATGCTCAATTGATACCCCTGCTAGCGTCTATAGGCTACGGTAGTTGATTTATTAGAGAATTCATTAATGTGATTGCCATATGTATATATATATATATATATATATATATATATTCGTAAATTTCATCAAAATATTTGATTTATTGGTTTTGTTTCCTCCACACAATGATTGAAAGCCGAAATCTAGTTTGCGAAAGATTTTTTCCAGTTCTAAAGTAAATAGCTTCAGAAGGATTTATCGCTCCCTAATACTACTTTTGAGGTTAAACATTTCTAATTTCTTAATCCAAAGGTTTCATTTGGCTTAACAAGATCTGTTTTACTATCTTTACAAAAGTTTCATTTGTAATAAGAACGTAAGTTTATAAAAATTATATACACTTATATTTTATATTCAATAAAATTGAAATAGGTAAGTTTTAGGCAGACGTCAGTCGTGCTACTGAGAGAGAATTACCAGCATGCTTCAAAATCTAAAATTTTATCGACACTAAATTTCAGTATACTGTTTTTGATAGACGCTCGTATTAATAACACCAGATCATAAAACTGGGTTTCTTAGACTACCGTCACGGATTATTTCATCGTACATAAAATCCAGAGTAATTTTATGTGAGCTCGACAAAATGGTCTATTGGAAGAAAACTAAAAGATGTAAAACTATTGGCTATCGTAAAGTCTCACTTTTAAATTATGGCTTCTGGGGCGTATTGACAAATTTTCATGACATTTTTAGGAGTTTTGACGTACAGTGTTTAGTGTTTGACGTACAGTGTACAGTGTTCTGTGATCTTAGATGCAATAAACTGCGATAGTTGCACTACCAACTAACACAATACTGGCTTTCTACAATGCATCGTTGGTAAAACTATAGTAGCTTTGATCGTGATTGCAATTTGGAGAATAATTGCTACTTTAACTAAGTATTATTATGATTTCAACTTCTATCTAAAGGTCGGCTTTAGATAGAAGTTGAAATCATAGTATAGCTCAAAAAGTTATTAGTTAGTCAAAAAAAGATCTGTTTATTTCAAGTAAAATAACCTATCGAAATACTTAGGACTTGACTTTTCAATTTTATTTAATATCCTTGTCTATGGAATTTCCAAGAATATAAAAACAGTTTATTTATTTTATCTGTTTAATACTGATTCAGTAAACTATTACTATACCATAAGCAGTAATTCATATAATTATTGTGATTAGAATTACATTTTTATTTACAAAAACCTCACGTAATCATACCTCTAATATTAACGTTTGATTTATTTATAACTTTTTTTTTCAAGATGTCAGTAATGCTATTAATGCCCTTTACTTAATTACACCAGCTACGTCTTTTTATACCACAATTAATTAAACACATTATCGTACATGACAATATAATGTAAGCACATTTAGAAGTTGATTATTAATTAGACACATTATCGTACATAAATAGCAATAACATACAAAATGAGTTTTTTATGCTTATTTCTTTTTTATGCTTATTTCAAGGGAACCTCAAAACAATATGACGACAAAACGACGTGTCTACAGCCAGAATAACATTCAAAGTGAACTGATTTCATTAGCGGTGGTAATCGCTCATAGTTCCACCGCCGCCCGCCGCCATTCCGAACAATTTTACAGCCGTCGTGCACCGGATATGCATTATTCAGAAGCTATAATTTGCCAGTCTTAGGTACACAATCGTTATATCAAATCTCGTCCAATATAATATCGCTTAATGAAATGCGTATATATTTAACAGATACTTTAATACCTTAAATTACATTCTGATTACAATAAAAGTTACTCTCCCAGGGATATTTTTTAAATAAACTTTTTTAACTATAATTTTAATTTTATTAGATAAATTGTTGTGGCAATATTATGATAAGAATAATTTACAAACTGGGTAATTTTAATAGTACTCCTCATCGTCTCAAGCGGTTACCTTTAGACACCTAACATAGTAACACATCAGGCTGGGGTAGATTAAATTAATTTCTCTAGTGGGCCCAAATAGTCAAATCCCGTGAAAAAACTATGAGGAATAGTGAGAAGTACTCCAACGAGTCTAGGGAGCGTGTTTGATGAGAATTGAAACTTAGTCATTGAATTCGTCATTGAAAAATTCTCTTGAGAAAAAAAAATTCTCGTTTAGTAAGTAAACATTGACCCTGTGCTGAATTTCGAACCATTTTACAGCCACCACCGTACAGAGATCATGTATTATTCAACAGTTATAATTTCGCCTGAGTGTCCGGCACACGATGTATCGTGTCAAACTCGCTATCACGGGATACCACTTGGATTGGTTGTAACGATATTCGTGTGTAAGAAACGTAAAAATCATACGCAAATCGATGGCAAATTGCATGGGAACAAAATATGGTGGAGCTTTATGTGTTTTCCTCAATCATATTAGCTTAGAATAATTTGTTAGTGTTACTAAACACTTCACACTGAACTTGTACATAAGATTTCGTTTAAGTATTTAAAATTTATAATTTAATAATGACAAAAATATTTTTTATTTGTTATACATTATATTTTTAAAAAAGACATCAAAATTTTACCACGCGATTCAAATCCAAGCATAATGATTAAAATTTTACAAGAAAAACAGCCATTTAGGTAATTATAACAATACTATATGAGCTAATAAAGATTGATTGATGTGAAAAAATAAAAACAATTATTGATTTAAAATCTCTTATCGTTATTAAATTATTAATATTATTGTCAATTAATATCTTCACTTTATATAAATTACGATAAAAATAAGCTACAGTGACCACTTTCCATCAAAAATCATCACAGCATCACAAAAATGTAAAAAAATAGTTTCAATATTTTGATATCAACTGGTAATTTGTTCTATATTCTACGGGCCATTTCAATAACGCTTTTACTAACTAAAGCAGTTGCACAAAAATTTTGTTTTAAGCTGTGGACGATAAAACTCGTACAAGGTTTCTCTGAATCAGTCGCAGAATATAGATATTTAGTTCCATTAAGTTCCTAGATATGAAATTACTTTTCCAAAGATTTTTATAGTAAGCTCCATGCGTGCAGTACTCCAACTAAATCTCGTGGCAAACTAATTGAAACCAGAATTTTCTATTATTTCTTTAACGTACCGAACCAATAAAAACTTTAATAACCTTTCGAGACTTTCTCCCCATAATTATGACTGTATCAAAAATTAATCACGCGCAAGCAAAGCGAAACGTTAATCGTTGACAATCAAAACTGGGGCCGCACAGGCCGCGTATAATTGACGGCTATGAAATTCGCTCCAAATTGGGTGTTGTTTTGGCCACCGACTCCAGAGCAAAGCAATAGTCGCCTCTGTAATGACTACTAACTAGCCCGAGGCAGGCAGGGCTGGACCAAGGGGCTATGGACGATTATTGTTAGATAACCCCGATATTGTTCAGCGAGACAAACAAAAGGATTTATCATCTTTGTCTAATCATCGCCCATATTAATGAATATGACAGTTTGTGCCTGTATCCTTGATAAATGAAAATTTTCTGATATCCACAGCTTGAACATTAATTTGAACTATACATATTTAACAGATCTAAGCCGATTAAAATGTGACATTATACATAGATTTAGCATAAATGACGTTAGAAAAACTTTATAATATAATAAAATCTTGAACGAGTTATTAATCGTTCGCTATATTTTAAAAATTAAATTAAATTTCTCACTAAAATAAGTACTTAAAATATTTAAATCGTGTAGACACTTATATGATTTCTGGACAATTGCTTAGGCAAAACCCAGGTGAGGAGGTGTCCTCAGCACTGTGTGAGCCCCATGCAAGCCCGTCATTTTACGTGAAGGAACGTAAAGAATCCATGAAAAAAAATTCTTACATGTTTTGTTATGTAAGACATCTTCAAATTATAGTATCTTTTCCTCAATTACTTTACGTGATTTCACTCTTGATCCTGTTTATAAAAATTAATACCCTAGAAAAAATGATATTCGAGACTACTTCCCGTGAACGAAAATAAATCTGCACTACTTTTAAGCAACTAGGACTCAAGCCACATTAGCGAAAGCTGAATTACATAAAACTAAAACTTATACAAATAAAACTTTCGGTGCGAAAGTTTAATCGAAACTCCAACATTGTTCCTGCACTAAGTACGGGCCTGGCCGGAACCTTTTCGAATGTCAGTCGCTCGGGGATACTTTCGTCGCCAAAGTAGTAAGGGCCGGAGTGTAATTCGGTTTTGCGGTGGTCCGGTACGTGCTTCCAAACTATTGTTTTGTTTGCTGAACCTTAATTAGTGGCGTTTGTCATGTTCAGACAGTGGTTTTTGAAGCTATCGCGGTAAGTTCGATTTTCGTTGTTATTCATTGGTAGGTTATTTTCTTCATCATCAACAACTCATACTCGTCCCCACCAAGGGGCTCGAGCCTATCCTAAATTACACCACGCTGGCTAACTGCGGGTTGGTCGACTTCATATACAACCTAAGAATTTCTCCACAGGTGTGGTTTTTTTCTTAAGTCACTAAACAATCATTTATACAGTGATCCACATTTCTAAACACAAAGCCAAAATAAATTTGTTGTTGCGGTTACCTACATCAACAACGATAGAAAGCTTTTAGTTCTTACTCTTTCCAATGGATCTCCAACCTGTCAAGTAATAAAATATTATAAGTAATGAGACTTAGAATTTGAAACATAACATGAACGATAAAATCATATAAATGACAGATTATTTAAAATTCAACTATTACAAAGTTGGTACATTTTGTAGTATACAATGAAATATAATAAATATTTATTGTATATCAACAAATTCAAATAGAGAAATACATAGAGAACAGTTAACTAATTTAGCAAAAAGGGCGACCTAATCGCTGAAAGCGATTTCTTCCAGGTAGGATGGACAGGATTAAATATAAAGTGCGTACGAACGCAGTAAATAGTAGTATCCTGAATTGAACAGAGTGACAAGTACACTTTCATCACTTTTATACCTTCTTTTTCTTCTTGGTGATTTATTAATACTTTGCTTTCTTTAATTACTAAGGTAATGTGTTTGAGCTTTAGAAAGAAGAAATACTAAGAGAGAAATACTAAATCAAGTTTTCGCTTACGTATTTAATTGCAGTCAAATTTTAATTCAAAAGATTAACACTATTTTTTTTGTTTTCTATAATAATACTAGCATAATATAGTCATAACTTATTCATGGCAACATTCGGGGAGTTAAATATCATTAGAGATTATCAGCAACCAAAGAGCTCTAAGACTTTTATAAAAATATTTATATTTATTTTATTGACTTACTGCTCGCCCAGTTTATTTTCCTACTTAAGTGTATCTATTGAAATATCCCGATATAAAGTAATTTAATCAAAGCAACCTTCTTGTTCCTAAAATTCCTTAAGAAAAGTTCAAGAAATATTTTCTGCTACAAATGACGACTAAATTCGTTACACCTTTTAAATTATTTTCTGCCAATATTAAACTGAAACGTATTTTTAGTGTTCTAGTTCGTGAGTTATTTACTGTTGAATTTGGAGTTATAAAGGTGCAATATTTTAGTTGTAGCTGGAATTTAAACGCCCCTTTAAATAGATATGTTGCTTGAATCAAAAATTTATTTTTTTCTCTGCATATAAGTAGGTTTAAAACTAACAAGTTAGACGAACCTAAACAGTTCTTCTCCTTCACTTTAAGTAAACAAATAAAAATAATATAAAAGAATTAAGCATTCGGATGCCATTCGGAGGAATAGCTTATATATTAATCTTCTGATTCAGAATGTTGATTCAGAATGTTGATGAAAAAATGATGATTTTATCACTATACACAATAATAATCTTAATATTTTATTTTTATAAGACAATAAAAGAATAATACAACAATTTCGGATGCGTAAGTTTGGACTTTATTTTAAATACTTTAAAGATTTAAGATTTTAGATTTTAAATAATTAAAAGTAAGATTGTATTTACGTGATCAATGACATCAAAATCTACTTAACATAACCAATAAAATATTAATTATATATTATACTTTAAAACATCTATTAGTTGTGTAATCAGTAATTTTGAAAGATCACCAAGAGGGATAGTTGAACTTTATTCGACACGGAAAATCAAACATGGAATCCAAGAATCACAACCAAATCCCGGCGTTAACGACTTGCGGCTATCCCTAGATTTGAGGCCACATCAAAGGAAACAAACCCTAAATTCCTTGCGATAGAGGTCCCATGTTTTTTATTCAAAGCTACTAACCCTGCTCAAAGCTTCCATTGTATTGTCACAGCCGTTGCATTATTCAATTGGTGACACGATAGTATATGCCTTGGCCTCTTGTCATGGTGTGTTAAACAAAGCCTTTACAAGCAAAAGGGACAAGCGTGAGCATTCCATATCTAGCTTTTTGCTGTGCGTCGAAGAAATACAATGGAAGCTTTACGCCTGTAGTACTAAGAATTGGCGTAAAACTAATATTAACATGCAAAATATAATAATTTAAGTAAAAGTACCGATGAAAAATAGTGAATTAATAAATCCTCTTTTATTTTTACAACTACAAAAGTCGTTAACAACTAAACGCTTGACCTTTGGGCCAGAAAGTACGAGCCTTTTCATAAAGAAATAGAATTTCACTATGAAAACTTTTTGGCCAACTTCTAATTAATATCTTTTGAAGTCGAATTCATTCATAAGCTAGCAATTTATGCTTTCTAAAGCAAGTTTTTAGAACAAAACGTGATAGTTAATTGAAAACTAAATGGTTCTTTGTTCTAACTCATCGACGCTATTTATCGTTATTTTAAACAATGTTTTTCAATGCCATAACATCTAGCGCTTATGTGTGGCATACATGGACTATTTATTTAATTTTTTAAAATTATTATTATAATTTAAAATCCTGTCATCAATTGATGTATTTTTCTGATATTTTTCCAAAACGCGATTGTCAATGAAGTATATTCTTTTATTTTCATTTTTAACATACTACAGGTATATGTGGTAACAAGCCTTTTCATAGCTTTATCCTGATTTTAAATATAAGTTTAAGATTATTTAGTTTTATTACGCACATCTCTAATTGAGAAACATAAGAGTCTATCGATCAGGAATATCAACAAGTTTGAAGTTTGTGAACATGATTAAACTCTTGTTAAAATAGAAAAAAACAAGAATGAAAGCCTATTAAATTTATATATAATGCCACAGTTGAAATATTTTATAACAAAATGTTTGAATACAGAGACCCTGTGGATAAATCACGATATTTTTGATTATAATAGCCGACCTAACGAAAGTTTTAAATTTCGTTAAACAATCCTTTTTAAAACGGATTAGGGTTATTTTCAGTTGTCAATATGATAATGTAGAAATTTTCAATGAACAAAGTTTAATGTAATTATCCCATAGCCCTTGGATCTCTTTTCAACCACGCCCACGTCATCTATAAAAAGACCAATCGATCGAGTAGAACTTTAAATATTTTTCTACTCAATTTTTTTGTAACATATAACTATCTTAGGGCATTCATGAAGATAAATGCCCTAAGCTAGTTATATGTTACATTGTAGGAACGTATATACATTACTTGGCGTTTCTCTTCCCTTGTTACTTACGAACTAGTCGAAAACAACACGTGTACAAATTCCCAGACTGATTTTCATTAAGTAATTATTGGTTGATCGAAAATGTTAAGCACGGTCGACATGTTTTCTTTCGCTCAACCGCTTTGTAATTTTAAAATCGTTATTCAATGGTTCTGTGTACTATTTTGTGAACAAGATTAACACTTTATTGCAAAAAAATAATACTAATTTTGAATTTGAAAATTGTTTATTCTAATTCTCTTAATAGTTCATTCTAAAACTCTTTATCAAACGTAATGACAGTAATATTTCTCCACATAAATAATGTTCTTTTGTTGAATTGATACTCTACCTTTTTGTATTCTACAGTACATTATTGGCCAATCTTAAACATATTAATATAGGACAAAATAATCAAGACGGGATATAACGTGCACAATAAGTAATTACATACCTTTTAACTACCTGACGTTTATTATGACATTATGGCAGTAACGTGACTGGTCGAAGGTTGACTGCCTCAATAGTGCACTCTCTCCGCAGCCGTCTTTTTCGTGAGGTAGACGTTTCATCACCTATACGCACATCTTCATATAATTGATATTGTTTTTTCACCAGGTCACGAACTACACTGACAAAGACTTTATTCTGTAAGCTAACCTTCTGTTTAAAGCTAGTACATTAATAAGAGACCTTTAATTAAATCAACCATTCTAAAATAAGGTAATGTTTGTTTAAATTAAGCTAACATTTTTAAAATTCTGCGTACTCACTTATTGTGGCTCCAAAAACTCAACTTCCAAATTCACAAAAAAAAGTTCCTACGTTGAAATCACTGTTTAAAACTTATTAATGATAATTTTCTGTCCGAGTTCAATATTGTTTAAAGCAATCACAAAATTCACAAGAAAATAAAATGAAAAATAAATTCAAAATTATCTAAAATACTGTAACACATGAAGATTTTGCGATTTAGTTGCAAAGTCGAAATATTTTATTCAACATTGGTACATATATGTACGCTTAATTTCAGTATAGAAATGTACCTGAATGAATTCTTCATGTAAAATTCTTTATGTAGTTAAGTAAATGCGTAAGTGTTTTAAAATGTTTAACCTTTTTTGTTGACAATATTTATAGGCATCTAGTTGTCATATAGACTTAGAAATTTCCTGAGCCCGTTGAGCCTCAATACAAAACACAGTTAATCCTTGACCACAGATTAAATTGATAAACTTGACTTTGAACTTTCAGCCTTTGAAGTTTTAACTAATCTAATTATAAAGGGGTCACTTTGCGAGGACTTGAAGTTTCTCAGAATAAGCAACTCAATCAATCTATGATATATACACAATAAGCAACTCAATCAATCTATGTTAAAATTTACTTCAATTTCTTTTAAATATTTAAAATAAATTAAAGTAAAATTTCATGGCCAAGAAATTGTATGAGTGAATGTTTGTGAACTTAATTGTTCATTCAGTAAAAAAGTACGCTAAAAATACGTTACAATAAATAATATCAAACTATATAGTGAAATGATTTTTTGCAAATGAACGCCTGGGACGCAAATGAATTGGGATAAGAAAAGTTCAAGCAGTAACTCTACACAAGAGGGCAAACTAAATTAATTGACCGCGACGATGAATTACATCGTATATACCCTTATGTACCTATCGACAGTTCGCTCCCGGTACGCTTTTGAGTTTTTTAACTGTCAAACATGTTGTGTATTTATTACGTTATCTAAGGATATTTTCTAGCAAATGTAATTTAAAAAACGATATAAACGATCCATTACATTATTCAATAGATTTTCGTATGATGAATATTTTTTCTTGAATCATGGATGTTTGTATGTTTATTTAATATGTTTTTGTATATTTACATAGGTATATATTACTAACTTTATTTCTCAGTTATATATTATCCATAACAGCTTTTAATAATGTAGAATTTGAGCTAGATAATAGTCGTGAACGTAAGAAATACTATTAATATTATTCACAAGATTATTTTTTAAATTTGACAATACAAAGCAAACCTCTATATAACTCCCGTTGTGCTAACTTTTACTCTGAGATAAGATTGCCCAGTCTGTGACTAATATTGTTGTGTATTCATCAGATACTCAGAATAGGTAGTATCAAAATATAAAAATCAAAACGACAAAATGAACACTTCTTACCATAAAAAAGTTCTTAAAATTTAAGAGTGAGGCATAAGAGGTTAAATATTTACATAAATATCAAATTAAAAGTGTTAAATTTCCTTCAATCAAAGCATTAGTCTTAAGAACAATCTCAACGATAGATATTGTTGTTACCCGTAACCTGTTAATATATCACCGCGACATAGTTTGCGAAACTATTTTGGAAGAACACATTATGCATGATGTTTGTGTAAAGGAAAGCAAAGTTGTCATCTAGGTTTCTTTATAGCAAAACGGAATATAAAGTTTTTATCATAAAATAAATAGGAATGTACGAATCTGAAGAACCGCATTTTAGAATAAATATAAGCGATTCTGTAAAGACAATTCATTAAAACATGTTCAAACATTGTCATTAAAACAAAAGACTTCTAAGTATTTGTAGATTTTAAATAAGATTTATCTTCCTGTCTCTATAACTTGTATTAAACTATTGGCATTCTTTCACAGTACCACCACATCAACTGATCCTCTACGACAAGTCTGGACGGGACGTATCTGGAGTGGTTGGTCCCCTGGAGGAAGGGAACGAGCTTGTCCTTGTGTGTGAAGTAAGAGGAGGTTAGTGATAATTATTCAAATATTATGTTTGTTTGTTGTTTACCAATAATATTTATTGAACTTGATTTTTTTTTTAATTTCAAGAATTACAAAATTTCTTTGCTCTTCGTAATTGAAGAATTACTTTAATTTCAAAAAGCTTTTGGTAATTGAATTAACAGTTTACTATTTATTTTATAGTAATATATACATAGTCTTAAGTTATATATAGTAGAGTAGAAAGAAAGCAAATATTTATATAAGCTAAAAGGACATAATAAATGTTGTAGCGGCCTTTAGGGTGGTACGTCATTACATACTTCAGTTTACAGCGATTAATTACAAAAATAAACAATAGGGAAATCTGGGGCATCTAAAAATAGATTTTGAGGGACGGAAGATCGCAATAAAGAACTCGCTAGATAAGCTAATAATTTTAAATCTAAACTTTATATAAATATTAAAACAATATTCATATGCATTTATATTTAAGGTAGTCAACTCGTTGGCGTAATGGTGGCACTCTAGTTTGATTGTAAAAATATCCAATTTCGCCATGATTGGGTGAAATAAAATCTATAATCTTGATCTTCAAGGCTTAAACTTGAATCCCAATTTTTATAGGAAACGTTTTGTCTCAACAACCCGCATTGGTTTAGTATGATGGTGTAAAGTTCCAGTCCCCCATGTGTATCTACCATATAGGAAAACCTGTGCCCAGCAGTTCTTATAGAAGGCTCACAACAAGTCACAGTTCAGTCTTGTATAGTCTTTTGTTAATGATGCCGGTTAATTACGGATCAATAAATTGATAGAAATAACAAGCCGATTTATTATTGCTTTCAAAGAAAACGTTTTCACAGTGAATTATTGTATATCGAATCCACAAATCACCGCGATATCAGTCAAGAAATAAGCGCTTCCAAAGTAGGAGATGAGAAATTAAAGCGATTACTTTGATATATCGCTGTTAAACTTGCCGATAAGTCAGTCGGGGATCGGCGCCAAATGGCAGCCGGCAGCCATGTAAACTTATCCATCGCTTGAGGCTAGACGGATCCAGATGCGAAATTAGACGCCCCACTGCGCAATCCGAACAATTTGTGGAATTTATATTTTTACTTCCCCCAGGATTTTTACTTGTTCCAAGATGGGTAAAGTGAAATTGTTTAAGAGCCGAAATTTTAGAGAGATCGACTTAGTAACTGATGGTCATTATTATGGCGGCTTGTGGAAGTTCATTTTGTACTCTAGAGAATATAAAAACTGACGAACACACTTAAGGTTTTCATTACTCTGCAATCTGTGGTTGCTCAATTTTTTAAATATTTTGCTCTACATTGTAACTGTTGATAACTTGTTTTGCTTTGCTCTCCTTTTGTTTTTTTTATTTTGAACACTATTTTCAAATATAATATAAAAATATGGTTTTAAGAAGTGGTATGAATGAATGTTTGTCTCAAACTTAATCTTTTCAACGCACGTGGCTTTCAGCTATTGAATTTATAATAGTCTAATCACGTCTACAGTTCTCTATAGTTTAAGTTAACAGATTTCATGTTTATTTTCAGTTAGTTCGATTCATATAGGCCGGCCATTTTCGGCATTCAAAATGCCAATAATGGGCTGCTCTGAATTTATTGCTATCACTTTCATTTTAACGTACACCATATTTCCATTACCGCTCAACTGTTTTTCATTGTGACATTTCACTTTAGTATGCAGTTATGATTTTAAAGTCGAAAACTATCGCAATAGATATAAATTTATACAATAAATTCACAGACCAGCTTAAAGTGCTTTCCCCGAACTAGTACCATTACAGACTCGTGAATATTTTATCTTCATAGAAATACCAGCTTTCTCGGGTATATCATACTCTCATTTATTGATTAGAATTATCTAGCGGTACTACGCCGAAAGGTTATTTAAACATTTTTTCGTACATCAATCAGAGTCTAATATACAATGAACATTACAATACGCAAAAAGCAAAGAGCTTTTAAAATGGTAATATTTCCATGTATAATTACATAGGTATCCTGTGTTGGTTTGACAAGTATTAAGCAGTATTTTGTGATGTGACGCGGCTTCCGTAACATATTTCTTTTACAGATACAAAACAGTTCCATAAAAGTCTAAAAAAATTATTTGATTCTACTTATAATGTAATATTTGATTTGATTTTGAATATTTTTTACTTATTAGCTACGTGCTTTGATTGCCTTTATTATCGCTGAAATCTTCCACATTCAATGTAGATAAGTATCTTTAGTAGGAAAGGTCATTCTGACAATACCACTGACGTGATAGCGACACAATTTCTATAAAAACTTCAACAATTATTTTGAGATTATTATTATATGATTACCAATATCAATTGTGATTATAATTATATGATACAGTCTGATGGTTTTGTGATGAAAAGCGAATGATTATATCACTTATTACAGCGGATTGTAATGGTAGTTACAATCTATAACATTTCAGTGTAATATATGACATTTTCTTACTTTATGAGTAAAACCCAAACAAAAATGAAAATGTTTTTCTGTTCACAAGAAGCACGCTCTTCGCATCTTTAATAGAAACAGCTGAAAAATTGTGGTTTTTCCCTCACTTGCTAAGTAAAGAAAAAGCCAATCACGTGATATTATTATATATCACGTGATATTTATATATATTTTGTGTCAATTAACCAATCAACGAACATTCTTTAATATATATGTCACCGGAAAATAGTATAAGCCATTAGATTTTATCCCGCGAGATTGTAAACTGTTGAAAATTTTTTAATCATAACATACTGCTTCCAATTTAACATATTGTTTTTCAGTAGATTAATCTATCGAGGTGAAACCATTATATTTTGAAATGATATGCGACGGAACGCGTTAGTTAAATGTCATGTGCTCCACGTCGCCATATTTGTACAAATAGTATTTTAGTAATTGTAAATTGATTTGTTATTTACAATGTACTGTAAGACTAACCGATCATGGACATCCTTCAGCCAGTTGATAATTTAACGCACGAAAGATTGTGATTTTACAAGGAATAATTATATGTTATGCTGCAGTTATCAATCTTAAATCAACAATTTCGCAAGATTGTGCATTTTAGAAAGTAAAATTTATTCTAGCGGGATTTACAATTTAACGGTGACATATGGAGAAATATATGAGGAGTTTGAGCCACCACCACACTAGCCCTGTGGCATAGTAGGTGAAAGCAGTTGCAGTAACAACCAGAACCAAAGGTTAAACATGCCTTTCAAATCACGAAGCAGCTCGAGTTAACAAAATTGATTAACCAATCCAAGGAACAACCATGGCAAACGTTGCTTTGTTTTCGTTATTGAATTCAAAGTGCTTGAGTTACTTCGTCAACGAGCTCCATGAGTATGTAAAATATCCATTGTTAGATAGCGTCTATTTTTACTTCTCGAAAAATATATGTATTAAAAATATGCAATTCTAATTAGCTAGAAAAATATTTTAAAATAAAAAAAATATCATTTTAACCAAAATTATTTCATATCTACGGAATCAATATTAGTTCAAAATAATAAAAGACGATTCAGTCTTTCATCGCGTCAATAACCCTCCACTGAGACAATGGGTTGGATTTATACACGCTTCACTGATTACTTTTCGATTAATATTATTATTTTCGTAGTACAGGTTCTCCAATGTACTTATAACAAAGAAAACGTAAGGCTACAAATAAAATTTACAGCAAATTTTAAAATATTATCTTTAAAAGTGACTGCTTATAAATTCGATAAAACAAATTTTTATACATTACAATATTAATTTTAAGATCTGTCTTGGGATTTGTTTGGAAGACTTCGACTTAAAGTTGGAAAAAGTTTTCGTTGTTTTCTAATAAAGAGAGTTTCTAATTCCAATAATGGTATTTCTATATTACAAAAGTTAGTTCAAAGACTTTCTTATATACATACCTAATAATATTCAGCATTTAAATATTCGTGCCGGGCGTGCTTGTAATATAAGTAATAAGTATTTATATTCACAATATTTTAAAAAAAATATTAAAATACTTGTAGAAGCTACTGTAGTAGAAGCTTATGTCTCAAGTTTTGAATTCAATAAAATCGAGATATCAGTTTCTTACTTCATAATACTGACTTTTTTAATTGAACAGTTTTAAACACTATATAATGTATCTTTATCTGCATTACTATACCCCTCGCGTGAATCCCAATTGAATTGAACCAAACAAAGTGGAATAAACAAGTAATAACCAAACAATACGATAATTATTATATTTTTTATCATTATATATTCAATCATGTCTAGTCAAAGCTACGTTACGTAAACTGTAGTCTCTTTCACACCCCTAGTGTATGTTTCGTGTCTGTCATCAGCTGTCAACACGAGAGAAAAGAACATTAATGCTTTTGTGTGAAGTATTGGAAAATACTTTTATAGATACATTTTAATCTAAACGCAACTACAATCAAAACGTCTGAATCCCATTGAAATTTACACTAGCGATACTGGTCATTCTAATCTATACGCCGACGAGTGGCCCCGTGTTTTTCTTCAATAAAGACGATTCTCAGCTTATAAAATATTATGTTTTTTATTTTGTATTTTTTAATTTTAGCTGGAGGTAGATTTAGACCATGCTATTATAACAAGTGGCGGGTTAAAAATGAAACACGCACAGTTATAATTTCCAAAACCGAAACAAGTTTGTTATCTTCTTGTGTAAACCGTCCTTAATCCGGTATAGCGCTTAATGTTTCGAGTTGGAATTATGCATAGCCCCAGGGATTAGCGGGTTGTCATCCCCTGTCGCGCTCTGAACGACTTTGCGAATCATTTTCATGGTACACTGTACGATAAATGGATCAACTAGTTTAGAATATTCTGCTATAGTATTGTTTGCTGTCTCCCTCACTTTGATGTTCACTCTAAGTTTTGTTTGAGACAGTTTGAGGGTTAAACCGATTGGACGATACTAATTATTCCGTTTGATTTCCAAAAGTTCTTTGGATATAGAATACATAAACAGACCGGAGCAAGCTATAAAGGTAGATAAGATTATATTGATTAGAACTTTTCCAAGTTCTATAGGTATCAATAAATAAAGTCAACATGCCGCAAATTGCTTAGTTTTATTAATAACACAGTAAAAAACAATTTTCCATTAAATTTAGATAAGTATTTTACAAATAAAAATAATCAATAATTTGTAAAAGGAACCTTAATACAATATCTTCTAATAGCTAATATTTAGTTAATATAAACCTTGTTTAGCACATGTCTCATACGAAAATTATATTTTGTTGACTATTATACCATTTGATCGATTTATTCGTGTCTTGTCAAAGCCAAGTTACGTAAAAACAGACATGTAGTCTCTCTCGTACCCCTAGTGTAATTTCAATAGTAATGAAAGATCTCGATAGTGTTTGTCGTCAGATGAAATTGTTTAAAAATAATAGAACCACCGCTATTGTGAAACATTGCAAATGACTACATTTTAAATGTAATTCTCAGCTGATTTCAACTATGATCACAACGTTTCGATGAGATAGAAACTTATAGTGTACTGTACCGAATAAAATCGATGTGAGTGGTGTTTGTCGCGGTGTTAACTTGAAGCTACTTAGAAGTTAAGCATAAACGCGAGAGAAGTAGCTGTTTTTAAAAATTTTGAATAATCCTCCTGGATTAAATACAAAAATTAACATAAAATCATACCTTATTAGTAATTAAACACATGAAAAAGGCAATATATGTTCTATTACTGATAAAATACCAGATCGATGATAAAGAACAAACAAAACCAACCAATAATATTTAGCTATTACAACCAACAATATAAATAGATGCAAATTAATTCGATTATTTACACGTCACTAATCAATTACGCTATCAAATATCAAACCGAATAGTCGAACTAGAAAATGTTATTTTTGTCTATCAAGGAATGGAAGTATTAATAAAATGTTTTCCAAGAAAACAGAGAATGTAAAAGTTTTGATTATAATTAATAAACTTTAGTAAGCAAATATTATACCAGTTTGATACAATGGTAAACAGAATTACCTAGTAATAAACTATATTCCAGTGAATTTTGATTCTTAGAAACATCAAAAACTATCTTTACCTTAATCATGCTAATCATTCAAAGTTTGGTATAATGGTCATAAAGTCAAGGTCAGTTATTATTTTCAAGTTTACCTGATAACAATTAAATGGTGCCCTATTTTTAGTACGTTTGTATCACAAAATCTAGTTAGTTCCGATAGAATAAAGATAAACAGTGCAGTTTTGTTATATAATTCAATAGTATCAAAAATATACTTTCTAAGCACTTACCATGATCTACAGATGCTTTTAATCTAGAAAAATGACTATTTAAACCGGATAATTAGATTCCTCCCAATAAAATGATTCTTTGGAGACCTTTGACAACATCAACTTTAAAAATCTTTATTACGTCTCACTGTTGTGCACAAGAGACTGAATGCATACCATGACCCTAATCATGATTGGCAGTGAGTGGTGAACCCACATATCATCATCTACAGCCTATATAAGTCATACTGGGCACATGTCTTCCTACAAGAGATAAACACATGAGTAGTTCGTGCCATAACACATACACTAATGTGACATGGTGGGTGAAAGTGATTACCGTATCAACAGGACGAACAGCTTAACGCGCCTTCCCAATTTCGGAGGAGCTTAAGATAAATAAGAGCAAATTTAATTGGCACATCCAGGGACCAACCATAGCGAAAGTTGCTTTGTTATCGTTATCGAAATCAGAGCATTCGTACCACGTACCACGAACTCTTTTAACCCACACAATATTATATCTAAGTCATTATAGGGATTATGACTATGCCTACATATTTGTGGGAAAATCCAAAAAAGTATATCTGTTTGAATATAAGGTATTTGTTAGTTTGAAATAAGGAAAAAATGTGCTACTTTTCACATTGACAAAGATAATTTTGTAGTATTGATAAGTTAAAGAACAACATAAAGGATGATATGTTACTACGACATATAATTATTTAAACCTGCGTTTATGTTTTTTGATTACATATAAATCATGTGAAGGGCTCAATTAAAAATGAGAATTAATCAAGTAAAAAAGCATTAAAGTATTCTGTTCTCATGGTAATAATATGCGGCACGCTTTTTCTTTCACTTTCGTATAGAGTGCATAGTGTTACACTATACATTAACCAATTTCATACGTTTATTACCAATTGTTATTAACTGATTATAATTCTACTTGTTTTATTCCTTAACAGGCCGACCAGCACCTACAGTGATGTGGCTAATAGATGGCACACCAGCACCGCAATACATCGGAGAAAAGACTGACACCCATGTGGTGGTGAACAAGTTGGAATTACCCCACGTCAGAAGAAATCATCTCAACACCACGTTCAAATGTAGAGCATCCAATACGAACCTCGTGAGCCCTCAAGAGAAGACTGTAAGGTTGGAGATGAACCGTGAGTACTTGTTCAGATCTTAATAGGAGAATACTATTTAAGGACATACTAGCTACTAGCTAGCGACGGGCGTGTGTGGCTGTCGCCAAGTGCCTGATCATAACGGCACTGGGAATACTGTGTGAAGATCTGGGTTCTGCCCAAGGAATTCCTCAGACCATCCTTACATGTTCAAAACCTAAAGATTTATCAAAAATTAATATTTCTAATATGCTTATGAGGCAGTCAAACAGAACTCCTATACGTTATGGACCGCTAAGTTTGAAGTCACTTGTACAAACAAATGCTTTAGACAGCTCTCCAAATTAATAGACAATTCCAAAATTGTCTATTGTTTCTATAAAGCTGTTAAAAAGTTTTTTACGTTTACATTTTGTGATTTCCTTTACATATGAAAAGGGATATCGTCGGCGATAGTACGAATTTGTGAATAATTGTTAAGAGCGCGTATCTACGCTAGAATTAGTTTCATAGGGAAAGGACATGACTGTTTAGGTTCTTAATTTAACGGATATTTAACTCATTTTTACAATTTGCATTGGGTATGAAGTAGATTTGTACTTTATCTGACGATAAACTGCACTTTAAGGCAAATATATTTTACAATGTTCATTAAGGCTCACTAACACTCGATAAAAAATATTTTTATTTTAATGTGTTATTTCACCCATGGTTTTTGTTGCAGTACGACCAACACTAGTAGTGATTCAAAATAAACCACCTACACTATCTTCGGAGAGATACGTGAGTTTGACGTGCGTATCTGAGGGCAGTAGGCCACCAGCTCAGCTCACTTGGTACAAGGACAACAGAAAGTTTAAGAGAGGAAAGGTGAGATTGTTAATCAGGATGGCAAGCATACTGACTTATATGAGGTGTATAATAAAGCCTTATTTTGAATCAGTTTATTGAATCGTTTATTTAAGGCAAATTTTGGCCTTAAAACGAATAAGTGTATACGTTAAATCTTAAAACGAATAAATACACCTCTAGTCGTAAGCGGCGTACATACACCTATATTATTTTTAGGAGAACCTTATTATTTAACATATTTTTAAAATTTTTAAATTTGTATTTGGAATTAAATTTCTGTATTAACACATAAGAAGTGTTTTTATGTGCCTCTTTTCTGCTCTTCAATATTCTTTCTACCGCAAAATTTTATATTTCATTATAGGTAATAGAAGCAATGAACGAGACATGGGTGAGCAGTAATATTCAATTCATGCCATTGCCTGAAGATGACGGTGTTCAAGTCAAGTGCCAGGCTGACAACAGCGCACTGCCGGGCCAAAGCATTGACGACTCTTTTAAGTTAGATGTTGTTTGTGAGTAATAGAGCATAAATACTCTGTATTATAATATTATTTATTGCAATTTATTGCAATGGCACATTTAAGTTTTTTGACTACATATAAATTATATGAAAGGCTCAATTAATAATGAGAATGAAACAAGTAAAAAAGCGTTAAAGTATTCTGTTCTCATGGTAATAATATGCGGCACGTGCGACATCGCATTTACTTCGCGACGACTAAAGTAAAAAAAAAACGGTTTTTTGTTAAACTATAAATAGCATTTCAAATGTACTCACAGATTACTCCACACTCTACATGTTTTGTTTATTTATAGTTGCATTGACAAATTAACTGGGTTCAAAACTTTTTTTGTTGGTTGGTAACGAAGAAAACAATAAACTATTTTATTATGCCGTAAATATAATTTTAAGCGAAGGAGTTTGTTCGAATTGGTAAATTATTCACTTTATCTACCATTTTTCCAATAAATATTATTATTTCCCATTATTCCAATAAATATCGTAAGGATTTCATGTTTTCTCTATTGATTTGTTTTGTTGTACAGATTAAGGATAGCCTAAGATTATCATAGTATTGTATTACTATTGAGTTTACGAGAGTAACGTAGGATAGTTACGTGCTGTCAATTGAATATCGTGATCGTTATCGAATAGTAAGTGAATACGAGTACTATACGTTTACAATAGTGTAATAGATGGAATGACCAAGTGGGTCAGTCCATCTGAACCCGAACTAGGTAGTCAGGGTCACAGGGAGTAGATGATTCCATTTCGTTTAGAATCCTATGGGTGAGCCTTTGTTCAGCAATTGACATAATTGGATTAATTGATGATAATGATAAAGATGATAATTATAATATTCTTCTCTTTATATATAAAAAATAATATTTTGCTGGTCGTTAGTCTCGCTAAAACTCAAAATCGGCTTGACCTTTTTGATTATTTTCTTTAGGGTCTTATTTGCTTTAATTTAGGGGTAGTTTATGAAAAATAATAGGGGAAATTTTTATTTAAAGGAAATTAGAATTTAAAATCCCTAGAAGGAGAGCTTAAAAGGTAATTTGTTAACTAACGTAGTTTTCAATAGTTTTGAAAACACCTTAGTTATATGATTGCGTCTACCGCTACCTCGGAATTCTTCTAATAGATGGCGTGATACAAAGTTCATCTGGCCAACTGGTATTTGAATAAAATTCATCATCAAACTAATTACTTAAACATTTACAATGGCGCTTTTATGACTAAGACATTCATGTAGACGAAGAAGTGGGTTCCAGTAAGTACGTGACAAATTGCTAACTAAGAACTGCATTTAAACTGCCATATCGAAGCGAACTGCACTCTTCGCTAAGTCCGCATAGTCTTCATAACTTTAGTCAATTAAAGTTTTTACAATATCTCAAGATTTTCTTGGATATAATATATTTATTAGCTATCGATAATAAAACTTAGATAACGATTACTTTTAGCGCATTACTTTCTAATCGGGCTTTGTATATGTAATCAGGACAGTTGTCAAAATAACACCCGTAGCCTTCAGTTCAATTTAAAGCAATTCCTAAAACGTCTCCCTCGAAAACGTTTAAGTAAATCAGCTCCATTTTCCCAATTAGCTACTTCTTAATTCTGCGCCATTCTCCGAAGTATTGCGTTGGAATAAGCATAAAGGGCTCGACTCCCAGTTTGCGCATCTCTAACATCGTAACGCTTAATTATCATTGCTGCTTAAGCACCAGCTCAGCACTCTGTACGTCATGACATATTCCCAAGGGATTGAACAAATTGAACCGTAAGAATAAGACCCGAGAAGTTATACTTTAGAACTGTTGATAAGCTTTCTTGGGCTGAGAAACTTAGGTGATACGCTGTAATATCCGTTAAACTGATAATAACGTGGAGTTTGTTTAGACTGAGCGTAACAGTTAATATCTTAATAAAGTTATTAACTAAAGCCACTATTTGTATTAGGATATATGTTAGTCAGTTATTTTGTGAAATGTTTTTAAAATCATCTGGGTCAATTCGTGACTTGTAGTGCAGTTACTTCCGACAAAATCTTTATAACTCTTCTGAAGGTTTATAAATATGTAATATATCGATTTGACACATTAAGTATGTTGCTTGTGATTTTGAATTTTAGTTTAATGTTTTAAATTTCAACTATATTTAACTAATGTAGAAGATTAATTCGAACAAAAGACAAATGTTATTTGTCATATTATAATAAACGTCAGATAGCTATATCGCTATCTTATATTTTTTTTATGTACTCACCTGCTTCTATTGAGCAGGTTAATGACACGGATTATTGTCCTAATAATTTAAATTGAATATTGTGACAAGGGAGGAGATCTCTCGCCATTCTATGACCAAGAATAAGCCTAATAGTTACCTTAATTTTGTTCACCAAAATATACAAGGATTTTCGGGAAAAGAACTAGAAGTAGGTTTATTCTTGGATGAAATGAATATACATGTTTTATGTTTGACCGAACATTGGTTAAGACAACATGAGTGTCTAATATATATTGATAATTTTAGTGTGGTTAGTTCGTTCATAAGAAAGTCGGCTATTCGTGGTGGGTCACTGATACTTTTACATAATAAATTTAAATCGAAGGAACGGAAGGATATAATGGCACTATCTATTGAACGAACAATCGAATTATCATGTGCAGAGTTGGAGCATTTTATAATTGTGTGCGTGTATAGACCTCCATCATCAGACTATGTATTATTTGAAAACACTATGGAAGAGGTACTAAGGAAACTTTGTAATTCCAAAAAGAAGGTTGTTGTCTGTGGCGACTTTAATATCGATATATTGGGTGATTCTCAAATTATTGTTAGATTTCTAAATCTTTTTAAATCTTTTAATTTAGTTCCTCTTTTCTCGGAACCAACAAGAATAACTGCCACTACAGCTACCTGCTTAGATAACATATTCTGTGAAAATGGTAAATTTTTAAATAAGTCTATAATAAATCGTTTGCAATCTGATCATACTGGGCAGTTCGTGAGTTTCGAACACCTTTATGTTCCAAAAAAAATTATTATTAATTGTAGGCCGGTTACGAAGAGTCGCGTAAAATTTTTTAATAGTAACATCAACAAAAAAATTATAAATTTGCCGTTTCATGAGGATAATAATGCCAATCACCTGTACGAAAATCTTTTTAAATTAATAAGAACTGAATTTGATTCAGTTTTCACTGAAAAGACTGTAACAATAAATCCATTTAAAAGTAAATTCAGTGATTGGGCCACTCCCGGCATCTATAAAAGTAGAAATAAACTGTATGACTTATATGATCTTAAATCAAACGCTAGTGATAATAAATTCCATGAATACGTTAAAAAATATTCCAAAATATTTAAGAAGGTTTGTAACAATGCAAAAGCTATATTCTTGCGTAATAAAATTATTAATTCTAAAAGTAAAATTAAAGCCACTTGGAATATTATTAATAAAGAGACTTGCAAACTTAAATCAGAAGATAAAGAGTTCTGTTTAAAATTTAATAATATTATTGCTACAACAGATAAGGATGTGGCTGACGGTTTTGAATCTTTCTTTTCTAATATAGCTGCCACAACCACAAAACATTTAAATTCTAGTACTGATCATGCCATATCATTACTTGAGTCAAGTATTGAGATATGTAAAAGTACATTTAACTTTACTTACATAACTCCAATAGACATTTTTAAAAACTTTAAACAAATTAACATTAAAAGAACAAAAGATCTATGGGGCATATCAACAGACCTTCTTAAAATAATAATAAACAAAATATCACTTTACTTAGCATTTATATTCAATAAATGTATTGATGAAGGGCAGTTCCCTGATCTAATGAAATATAGTAAAATCATCCCACTATTTAAAGCAGGTAATAAGAGTGATCCATCAAACTTCCGGCCAATTTCTATCCTACCTGCTCTAAGTAAAATTTTTGAAAAAATTATATTTCATCAGTTGCTGTTACACTTTAACTTTAACAAATTATTCCATGAAAAGCAATTTGGTTTTACTAAAAATAGAAATACTACGGATGCAGGGGTCGCACTCATCAAACATATATTTGATGCATGGGAAAACAAGCAAGATGCTATAGGTATATTCTGTGATCTATCAAAAGCGTTTGATTGTGTGGATCATCAGATTCTATTAGTAAAATTGAAACATTATGGTGCTTCAGATAATTCGCTACGCCTTATAGAATCGTATCTTACTGGTCGAATACAAAAAGTTAACATAAATGGCACTAATTCTTCCGGCGCGCCTCTGTATATGGGAGTGCCCCAGGGCTCCATATTGGGCCCCTTATTATTTCTAATTTACATTAATGACCTGCCTTATTTTGCTAAAGACCTCTGTGAAATAGTTTTGTTTGCTGATGACACTTCTTTGATTTTCAAAACCGACAGACGCAAGGACGTATCTGACGAGGTAAATAGTACTCTTTCTCAAGTCCTACACTGGTTCACGGCTAATAATCTTGTTTTAAACTCTAAGAAAACCAAGTGTATTAAATTTAGTATGCCTAATGTAAGGCGGGTCAATATTTGTATTAAGATAAATGAGGAACCAATAGAAATAATTAATTCTACAACATTTCTTGGAATTACTATAGATTCCAAACTACAATGGGGCCCACATATTACGGCTCTGGCAGGAAGATTAAGTTCAGCTGCGCATGCAGTTCGAAAAATAAGACGGCTTACTGATGTGGAAACGGCGAGATTAGTTTATTTCAGCTATTTTCACAGCTTAATGTCGTATGGTCTACTGTTGTGGGGCTCCGCTGCTGACATACAGACGATCTTTGTACTTCAAAAGAGAGCCATTCGTGCAATATACAACCTTAGACCACGTGACTCGCTAAAAGAATTATTTAAGGAAATTAACATACTAACCGTGGCGTCTCAATACATTTTTGATTGTATTATGTATGTACGTAAATACAGTGGTTCTTTTCTTAGAAATTCAGACTGCCATAGCTTCGACACCAGAAATAAGCATAAGCTCGCCTTTCCAAGCCACAGACTGCATAAGACCGGTAATTGTTTTATAGAAATAAGTATAAAAATGTACAATATGATACCACAAAGTTTTATTGAATTGCCTCTGCATAAATTTAAGTCAACTATTAAAAGTTGTTTGATGAAAAAGGGGTATTACAAGGTAGAAGATTATTTTAAAGATAAAAATTTGTGGCCACTATAATTTGCTTCTCTGCACTTATTTATTATATTTTGCAATATTTAAAAATATATTTTTTAATGCACTGTAAAACAAAACATGTATATGTTTATAATACTAATACATAATGACATAATTGATTTGTAAATGTCATTATAAATACTAAAGGCTGAGAGTTTCTTGCGCCGCTTCTTCTCTGCAGCTACTAATTCGTCGAAGCGGTAGTAGGGTTGATTGGGAATATGCATACTAGTGTTATTTTTAATTTTAAAATAAGTATTATTTTAAAATTAAAACTAACAATTTATTTAGTACATATTGAAATACTATAACTGGGACAATTAGTAAATGCCCGGTTGATACCCAGTAAAATTATGAGTATTGCCTTTATAATTATATTTATTTATTTTCTCATACATATTCCCTGTTGTGACGATTTAAAAGAGCTTAGTAAATAAGTCTATTTAAATAAAGTTATTTTTGACTTTGACTTTGACATTACACATCTACGAAAATTATTATCTAAGATATAATACATTCTATATCTTTATAGGTTCCTAATTGAATAATTCACCACCTCTGTGGTACCAATCCGGTCTCAAATCTGATTTTTTTTCTCAGGTCTTGGATTCAATTCCCAGTGGGGACAGAAATTTTCTACTCAGTTTCGTTATTGATAGGGATTTTTTAAGTCCTCATGGCTAACTACCACTATCTTAAGTAAGTCTGCCGTCATAAGAATATATGTTGTGGTATTCCTCCAGATCAAAGGACGACAGTAAGCCTTCTATCTTCGGCCTTATCTGCACTTACCATCAGGTCATATAAAGGCCAAGAAGCTCACGGTATAGAATTTTTTTAAATATTAGAAATAAGCAGATACAAATATCAATAACGTACTAGTTGACCCCGCACAAATTCAAAAAAACTTCGTTCCGCCAAACAAATGGTTACAAATGATCCCTAAGTGTCATCAAATGCGCTGCCAATTACAGAAGTTGGCGAAGTTCCAAAACTAATTTATTTAAATAAAACTGTACAACTATGATTTGTTTTTTTATAAATTTTACCTGGATTTTGAGAATTATTCCGCTGTTATTCCAGGCGTATATGAATGTAAGAAATAAAAGAATATTAAAAATCAGACCAGCTGTTCTTGAGCTATAAATGGTGAAATGGTGAACGTAAGAACAATCAGCCTGACAGATAAATATGATATTGTCATTGTATATAAAAAAGGGCATAAGAGGCTTTTCCGTAAAAGAAAAAACAATGTGGAATTTTGCTTACTCCCTGTAATAAGGTCGTGAATCCTAGCGGTGGACTTTTCCTTGCCATTGGTAAACTTATTCGTAGCTGATTCCATTTTATTTGGACTGTAGAGACACCGCCTTCGCGGGATTACAAACTTTGGCCTTGTTGGACGTTTCTATTCTGGAATCTGGAATTATCAAAATAAATGGCAGCTTACTTAATATTTCACCGAGTGTTTAAAAATTTGATTCGAATGCATTACTAAGCGTTTACGTCTCCGGTACATATGATGTGCCAAGTTATTATATAAGCTAGTTAATATATATAGAAACAAGGTAATAATTAAAATAAATTAAATGGGTTTTTGTTTGATTATAATTTGTTAACAAACACAATGTAACACTTATTTTTATATAACGGGTTGTTTCTAAATAATTATGAAGAATTAAGTAATTCTTTGTTAACAAGAGAAAGTTAGAGTAATCATGGTGAAGTGATTAAAAGTAGTGAAAGATGATAGTCTTGGGAAAATGATGATTCTAGTAAGTCAAAGGGAAAAGTTATAAATATTAACCTGAAATATGATATTCATTTGTTTTCACAACAACACAAAAACCAAGATGGCGACACACCACTGGGGTTGATTTTCTTGTTGTTTGCTTAAGCTTTATTTAAGTAACCTTCTCATTCTTTCTATTACACGAAGAACTTGAATGATTTTTTCAATCCGAATACCCCAGATAATCTGAAATCTAGATTTCAGTTTCTGGGACACACCTTTACATATTAACCCGATTCTCGAAGCTTTAAAATATGAAGATATATCTTCATGTATAAAAATAAATTTTCTGTTTTTTATTATTAAACAACTTATTATTGTGCCTTCTATCGTGTATCTCGACTTTATTTAGTGTTGACTTGGAGATTTTGTGCAACTACTGTTTTTGATGATGACAACAAATGATTTTTTCTTTCATAATTCAAAAAATGACTAGACACCACCTGGTGGTAAGAACTTGAAATCCATAAAAGTGCAGCATGCGACATACTATCCTAACCTACCTTCACCTTGCCGGCGTAAAATTGTTTTTCCACGCCTCGTTTGAAAGAACACATGTTGGATTAAAAAGGGAATACCTGTGCCTGAAAAGTATACGATCTGGCTGAGTGAAGGGTCAACGTCAACAACAAGGATTCACGTAATCTCTTGCTGCTAGAAACGAGAGATGACGACCACAAAGAGTGAATGTTTACTGTTTCATATAGATGTATTTATTTAGAATATTTTTCCACTTTGTGTTTTATGTGTATACATTGCCGTAATTGAACCATATACATTAAAAGATTATTATTTATGTTAATCCGTTAACGAATATTCCTGATATATCTGAATGATTTCAACTTTAAGCTAGTTAATTGGTATCAGGAATATTTAAAAATGTATATAAAAGACCTTTTTAAAAACCTTACTTATATTTAAATGCACTAAAAAGGAGAAAATAAATTTACTTCTCGCTATCCAAAAAAATTAGAATCCATTTAAATGATTAATTCTATATATTCCATCAAGTTTAAAGATTTTCATAAATATTGAGCATTAATCTTTTGTAGTAAATCCATTTCAATACGTACATTTGGTTGATAATATTAAATTAAATTAAATTATATTGTTATACAGTATAAATGAAAGCGTGGAACACATCATTATCATTTAGATATGTACTAGTTCCTGGCGCTTCACGTTTTTATATATACTCTTTAACAAAGTAATATAATCTGTATTATTTATTTATTTTATATTTTTTTCTAACTCTAATTACATTAATTATTATTGGGTATAAATAACTAGGTTCTATTAAATTTTTTTCAATGCTGAATACCTGCAAGCCATTCTTAATTTGAGTGGCATATGAACTTATATATACCGTAAATATTAAAAACAACATTACACAGGTTGAAGAGAGAATGTTTTGTAGAAAATTTTCATCGTGTTGGTACAAGTATTCCATTACAAAAGATTTTTAGTATCCCTGTTAACCACAACGTTTTCAATGAATTATGCTTACAAAAACGAAGACAGCGACCGTAGCAACATAGAAAACTAAAACTCGTCTACGAAAACTTACTTTGTGAGACAAAACCTTCTGAGAATTTCTGAAACTTTGTCTAACTTTTTATTATCACAGTCTGAAACTCACTGAACTCACTAAAAACAGAAGGGATTAAAGTAATACAATTTTAAGAAATGTTAATTCAAAAAGAATTGCAGAATACTGAGGTATTATAAAAAATATAAGAATATTAGATGAAAAAAAGTTTAAGATTACGTTTTTTAGCTTTATTAACAAACTTAAATAAGTAACATTTGGCTGACTGTACAACGAACACATAAAAATCAATATGCTTATAATACAAAACTGTCTGACTCTCCCGTTAGCAGAAAGTTCAGAAAGGCGTGCGGTAATTTTACTGCGGTTGGTAATGGTTGGCCAGTTTAAGTTTTTGCGGTTAGTACAATAAACGTCTCGTTTAATTTCAGGACAACAAGTCTCGTATAAATTAAGCGAACCTGTTTAAAGTGACAAATAATCAAGTATTGTTTTGAAATGCCTTCCTTTTCTAAACACCGGTAAAGTTAAAAAGTTTTCCTGATTGACCTATTATTCAGATAATGGCTTAAGCCGGTATATGAAATTATTTATTGTCTAAATATATAAGGAATAGTATATTTAATTCCGATAGCCAGGTTAAAATCTCGTAAGACAATTACTGAACTAATAGCGGACATGTTAGCGCACATGGCTAACGTTATGCCACGCCTTTGTAAAGTAGAATCCATGTGACTTTCGCTATTAATGTTATCTCGGCTCTCAGCATCCCATTTAAATGTTCAGACTTGTCTACCACTATCTATATGATATGTAGACATGTGGGAATTAACGAGAACAAGAAGCCCTGGCGGAATTATATTTTTCATTTATCGAATATAAATTAATAAAATTGACTTTTCTGCTGTATATTATTTATACAGCAGTCTTGTCAATTAATAATTATTATATATGATATATAGTCATTATAATGATTTATTTAATAATTTAAGTCGCTACAACTCCTTGCCGTGCCTAAGGTAATACGTGATCTATAGTTTTAAACTAGCAAGGTTATTAACCTATAGATAGCTATTTACGGGATTTAAACCATGTACTTTAAATATCTCACCCGCAAAATCGTCAGTTATTTCCGTGATCATGGCGCTTTCAACAGTGCCGAAATATCGAGTACCCAAACCAAAAAGGTACATGGTATTAATCCCGCAAATAACTATCTACATAATACATAACCGTTTAGCTTTGTAAGTATTCAGGTACTCCATCGATGTTATATCCAGTAGATATATGTCACACGCAAATTTATTTTATATAAAATAAAGGTGCAATATATATATATATATATATAGAATGGTTGTAGAAACATGTTTGATATGAAAGCTGTTTTAATTTTTTTTTATAAAAAGCACAGCAAATGACCACATGTGAAGATAGCTAGTGAAGCATGTGATATACTGCCCTAGCCACCCTCACCTTGCCGGCCCAAAAAGTGCTTAAATCTTATAGATAAATGCAAGTACATGTAAATTAATATCCCAATATTATGACAAACATATTCAATACATACACAAACCCAACGCTTTATTGAAATTAATAATTTTTTTATGAGCATAGGAAATATATAATAAGTGAAATTTAAAATCCCATAAAATTCAATCGACCACTTCACAACTTAAATCAGTTAATTCCATGTAATTTGTCTTCATTTACAGCTGAATAAAAACGGCATTTACCTATCTGACTAAATAAGAAATTTTATCGGCAAAAACCACTTTACCATAATTGCCCTCTCATTTCCTTCAGCTAATCGCACTAGCCTTCAAACTGTAATAGTATTTACAGCCCGATGCCATTAGGAAAGCACATTACAATGAATTAAGGGGGTACTTAATAACATGTCTGGGATGAAATCGTTTAAGCTTACAGACAGCTAACATTTTTATCTGTTTTAGTCTTTTGGCAGACTTTTTACAGTTGATGAAAGGAAAAAGAGGAGATTCACCATTTCAATACTATATAAAATAATATAGGACGATAACACGAAGTTACGTGAATTCACTTAAGATCTAAATTTATTTAATTGCAATTACAAGATGATAATAATGTGGCCGACCGATATTATAAAATACATATCTACAGCTGTATTATACAGTAGCTCAAGAAATTTTTACCATTTTATATAAAGTAGACAAATTACTTATTGGCTGTTAATTTAACAAATTTAGAGGTTAGTTTCATAAGAGTTGTTGTTTTGAAAAATGTTCTTTCAACTGTTTTGTAAAAAAGAGATTCTGTATACATACGCAGTCCGCAATTTCTTTTTAATGAATAATAATAATTAGAAACTCTTTTATCTGATATTTAAGGACTTATATTCACAATAACACTAGTATTGTTCCTAAACATTGTAAGTTACATTGCTTTGTGTTAGTGAAAACGAATTTTCCAGGATCCAGTTATTACCACATCCATTCTCCGTATTTTCGCTACGTTCATTGTCATAAATTTCAATGTAGTTTCACGACTCTGTCCTGCAGAATTTGGAGACCGACCAGAAGATTACATGTTTCTATCCTTGAGTAAAATAGGTGGGAGTAATACATGTTTATGCGCTGAGGGTTTTTCGAGCGAAAGTACCTTGGAAATATGGCTTTTGGTCTACTAAAAAAGCAAAATATTTATCAATGTTGAAATTATAAATGCCATGTTATGTAATAAAACTCCTTCACTTTAAACACTCAACCTTTATTGCTCAAGACTTAATCACAATTGTCAGGAAACCAACTAATTACAGTACAAAATGTTCACCGTCGGCTAACCGCTTCGGTGGCTAAGCAAGTAATGCCCCCGGCCGCGTGCCACGATTCAATCAGCCGAGTATCCCCGCCATCTAGCCTGCCGTTCACTTGTCTATGATTTCTTTTTTTTTTAACGTCATAATGCCAATGCTTATTTTTATTTTTATTATTTTTTTAACCTAATACTCGACCATCCTGACAATGTGTATGTCCCCATACACATTAAAGCTTTTAATCTAATACTCGGCCAATTGAATCGCTGCTATAATAACATTCATTGAAGTGATTAAAATTTCCATTAATACATAGTCAACATCCTTGCAGCTATCAATAGTCAGAGGACGGCAACCAAGGTGACAATTATAAATGACAATTTGTGTATGTAATTATTTATATCATCAACCTAATAGTCTATTTAATTAATAATGAAATACATTCTTTTTTTTTTATAATTTCTCTAAAATATCATTTTACTTTTGATTTTCCTAATATATCTTTACAATTTTATTTATTCAATAAGATAAATCATTATAAATATTTGAAATAAATGAATTAAAACACGATGCCAACATCGCAACGCAAACCCATTCCATTCTTGCATTGGATGTTGACAATTCATCTTAAGTATATTATTTCGTTAACCATTATATTCAATCTCACGTAATTGGGAACCCATTCCATTCTCCCAATTAACGTGTAACTGACACGTGAACCCATTCCATTCTCACGTATCAATTTAAAACTTTTCTTATGTTTCAATAGTTTCCTTAATACAACATGAACCCATTCCATTCTCATGTTATATTTTAACAATCACTAAATTAATATCATCGCTATTTTCCTTGCTAATATTTACATAAAATAGTTTCCTTAATACAACATGAACCCATTCCATTCTCATGTTATATTTTAACAATCACTAAATTAATATCATCGTTGTTTTTCCTTGCTAATATTTACATAAAATAGTTTCCTTAATACAACATGAACCCATTCCATTCTCATGTTATATTTTAACAATCACTAAATTAATATCATAGCTATTTTCCTTGCTAATATTTACATAAAATAGTTTCCTTAATACAACATGAACCCATTCCATTCTCATGTTATATTTTAACAATCACTAAATTAATATCATCGTTGTTTTTCCTTTCTAATATTTACATAAACTTACTAATAATTTTAATTAATCATATATACCTTCGGAAATCACATTTATGTATCTAAATAAAGCTTATCCACATAATAATCCAACTTACATCAATACTTAAAATAATATATAATTATTACAGTTTTTGTTATATTAATTCTTATAATTGATAATTACGTTACATGGCATTATCGACTTCATTATCGTCACTACTATAATCATTCCTACATTCGTTTTCACTACTAGTATCATTAATCGATAGTGAAGCAATATGTATCCACGGTGACATTCTATTCGCAGAGACGGTAGACTTACATTTATATTTACTGTTACTCAGACCTGGAATAGCAGCTATCTTGGTCGAATAAATATGAACTTTGTAAACGAGTCCACAATGACCAATATGTAAGAATTACACCTTCTTGAAAAAAAACAAAGGGTCCAAGATGATCAATATGCAATATATGAAAAGGCAACTCTATTTTAGGTATCGGAAATAAGTGCCTTTCAGATGATGAAGAATCTTTCTTTGCATAGGCACACGGTATACACGCGGTGACGTATTTTTTTTTTTAAAGCAAGACATTTTCGGAAACCAATAAGTCATTTTGATACGATTAAAGACTAAAGACTACTGAGCAGTAGTTTTTTTTTTCTATTCCGAGATGCCCCATCTCGTCATGATTTAATCTACATAATTGCCATCTTGCACCCTTTGGCACAACCCACCTTATATCCCCGCCTATACACTTGTAGAGTTTATTATCCTTCAGCAAATAACTATCCCTAATATATATATATATATATATATATATTTTACCCTATTGCATCGAGATCCGATGTTTCCTCTTCCTCTTTCCTCTTTCTATCTCAGGAGAAGGATTCCTAGAAAGAGCATCTACATGTCCCATCCTATATCCTGCTCGATATTCTATGGAACAGTTGAATTCTTGCAAAAATAATCACCAGCGAGCTATCCGTGGTATTAGATCTCGTTTGTTAAAAGTCGAACGTAATGCACTACAATCCGTGACGGTTTTAAAAAATCTAATCCTAATAAATAAACTCTGAATTTTTTTTTTAACGAGTAAATAACAGCTAAAATCTCCAGTTCATAAGAGTCGAAATTCTTCTCCTCTGGAGTCGTTTGACGTCTGAAGTAAGCTATGGGACGAAAATTTCCACTACCATCCGATTTCTGCAATAAAATACCACCTACTTCTACTTTGCTGGCATCTGTTATGCAACTCAGTTTTTGCAGCTGGGTCATAGATTGCTAAAGTGGGTCTCTGAACTAACTTATCCTTTAGAAGACGAAAAGATTCCTCTTGATCCTTACCCCATATAAAATCAGTGCTCTTTTTGAAAAGTTTATTCAAGGAGTTTGCTATTTGAGCAAAATTATAAATAAATTTTCTAAAATAGCTAGCAAGTCCCAAGAGTTGTCGAACGCCGTGTCGATTTATTGGGATCGGAAAATCTGCAACGCTTAATATTTTATTTTCCCCATGTCAAATACCCGCCCCACTATTTTCATATCCAAGATAGTCAAGTTTGTCTTGTAGAAACTCACATTTTGCCAAATTCAATGTTAGGTTGGCATTTTCCCCTAACTTCAAAATGTGCACCAATTTTGACAAGCATTCAACAGCATCCTTCCCAAATATCAACACGTCGTCAATATATGCCGTAGCCATACTGTGGCGGGCTGAACCTAACACCAGATTTATTATTCTTTGGAAAACGGCCGGAGCATTTGCCAAACCAAACGGCATACGATTAAATTCGTATTGTCCGTCTGGTGTGACGAATGAAGTCAGAGCCTTAGAGGATTTAGCAATTGGAACCTGATATTACCCTGAAGGTAAATCGAGTGAAATGAAGCCAGCACAACCAGACAAGCGCGCTATCTTATCCTCAATGATCGGCATTGGATACCTTTCCTTAATGGTCACTGAGTTGAGCATACGATAATCCACGCACATTCGAAATGATCCATCTTTCTTACGGACGAGTACAATTGGACTAGAATATTCAGATACAGATTCTCGAACAACACCAGAATCCAGCAATTCCGCAACCATTTTGCGAACCTTTTCTCTTTCCATGTGATATAGCTGATAAGGGCTGTAAACGATTAGACGATTGCTGTTCAATTCGATTTTCATCTGAGCTGCATCTGTAAACCCTAACTCCCTAAGAGAAAATGCAAACAATGTTTATATTGATTTAGGATATCTATCAACCTACTCCCATCCTCCCAACTTAGCAACTGCCCTACGCGAACCTGACTAAAATCTAAATCGGAAGATTCTTGTGATACTGTGTCAGACTGTATTATCTTATTAACAACTTTTATTTTTGTTTCTCGAGCAATTGTACCTTCCTGCAACGTGCACGGTATATTAAATGGGTTAACTGAGAGATAAATGATTCCTTTATTCACTTTATATACACCACCATAATTATACACAGGTGATTAGGAACACCTATGACTTTGCTATTTATTAAAATATTACCACAACCGTTCAAATCAGTTTGAGCCTTTATACTAGCTGGCCCATACAAGTCGACTCTAGCACAATAAATTACTTTTACTACATTGACCTTGATCATTCAAAATATTACATAATGTTAAAATTTTTGAATCTTTATAGACTATATGTGATTGCTCCGTATAAGATTGACCTTTTAATAAAGGGGTTTCTAAATAAATATAATGTACTACATGACAAGGTACACTCGCTCTTAAGTTATCAATAACCACATCGACTATAACTTGACCCAGAGTCTGAACAATAGTATTACCAAAGCCCTTCAACACCGATGGACTGAGATCGTAAAACAGCAAAAGATCCACGGCTATTGAACTTTTGATCAGAGATACTTTACTTCCGAAATTAATGAAAACGTCAAAACGGTTCATTATTAACTAGGGCATTCTTTATGAACTTTGAACTAGGGGACACATAGTTTTCCGAATACAACCATCTCCCTTTTCAGTATTAGTTTTACTCAGACAACTATCCACCGAATGTCCAAATCTATTGCAATATGTACATTTAAGGGTTTGGCAGCTATCTGATTTATGACCAAGCCTATTACAACGGGTACACTTCAATAATGGGTTTGGAAATTCACATAGTCCTTGTTACTCATAAGGAACTGAAGTAACTGTTCTGGTAGAGAACAACGCAAAGCTAGCGCACTAGATTTCATAGTTAAAGACACAATCGACAGCACGCTTTCCACTAATGTCACAACGGTTTAATAGGGCTAATTTTCGTAATAATAGATATCAATAGACTCATTATATCTACTACGTCTTCTCAGCATTTCCTCCAAGATTTGACCATAATTTTGTTCTGATGGAAAAGCACTCAACAATTTTTCTTGCCATTCGGCCCAAGTAAAAAAAAAAGTATTGTATCAAGACTCAAGTCAAGTCAAACCTTGGAGTTTTTGCATCGCAAAATGAATCACAGTTCTGTCGTCCCAGCCATAGACGGAGGCACACTCATTTACCTTTTTCAGCCAAGTATCTATACGCTGGCTCCTCGCAGAGGGGTCAAACTCTGGCAATATTTTTAAAATCAAAGCTTTTAGTGGCCATCGTCGATTGCTGGGGTGTCAGATTCTTAAGGGAACTAAGAATATTAACTACATCATTTGATGAAAACACTGGGCTACGTGACCTATTCAGGCGTCTTACACGATACGGACTGACCTCTGACTGGCGACTCGAATGAATTCCGTTGAAGACGATCTGTTGATGTGTAGAGGCGCCGAACCGTCGCGCTGCGATCTCCTAATTCCAGTCGCTTCTTTTCCTTTTGAAGGTCTTGTTCCATTCGTCGAAGCCGTTCACGTTCTTATTCTAGTTTCAGCTCTCGATCTCGGACATGGCTTCAATTGCTGTGTGAACTGCGGCTGCGAACGGTCCCGTATGGCGTCGGCTTTGAAGGCCGACAGCTACAGCATCCACAGTACGTGACGATCGCGACCGTCTAGGATCAGGCGTCTTTAACTGCCTGTGATTATTTTCAGAGTCGTGATCCATTATCTGAAACTCGAAACGTTAGACTATGTATATGATCTTAGCATGATTCATCAGGTTCATCATAAACCATGAAAAAGGGGGAAAAATATTAAAGAAATTACAACCAAAAGTATTATATGTAAAACTATACCATATCTCGGAAAATACGTATCAGATCGTAAAAATAACAATTTTTCGACTTCCCCTGTAGAACCCCCACACATAAACCACTCAACTTATTTAGGACCTCACCTTGACCTTAACCTTGACCTCAGCTTGAACAGCTACTAACTTAAATTTCAATTGTTATTCATGCAAAATGTAACACCGAAGGAATTCTTTTAAAATAATAAAATATAAAAAAAGGAGGGTAGATCAAAAAAAAGTTACATTTACATCTATCATATGTTACGTTATATCTACAACCTTATATCTATAGAAATACTTTAAATATAAGCGTGTAATTTATTCTTCATTATTTATAATTAATATCTATTGACAAAACCCAACATATCTATCTATATTTGCCTCAAAAAAAAAAGAAATTTTATAATAAAGCGCGATACTTACGTCCCACTTCTGAAGTGTAATAAAACTCCTTCACTTTAAACACTCAACCTTTATTGCTCAAGACTTAATCACAATTGTCAGGAAACCAACTAATTACAGTACAAAATGTTCACCGTCGGCTAACCGCTTCGGTGGCTAAGCAAGTAATGCCCCCGGCCGCGTGCCACGATTCAATCAGCCGAGTATCCCCGCCATCTAGCCTGCCGTTCACTTGTCTATGATTTCTTTTTTTTTAACGTCATAATGCCAATGCTTATTTTTATTTTTATTATTTTTTTAACCTAATAGTTATATATAAAAGTCCCTGAAATAAATCCATTCATAAGTCCCCGTAGTCCATCTCAATAAAATCATATGTCTAACATTTAGCGTGCATGTGCAATGAAATAACTATATATAAAAATAGCTCATTATACTTACTATTTAGGTTTTATCATTTCTAAAATAATTATTTTATTAACTTGACTATTGTGTTACTCACTTTAAAATGTTTACTTACGTTACTGTGTTCTTAATGGGATAAATTATTTATCTTTGTTTAAATATAACTTAAATATTATAAATAGAATTTAAGAAATAATGAATTCATTTGTCCGAACTAAGTTGAACTGTGCTTGAGTGAGTAAATACTATTTGAGTGATTTACGGAATTTTACTTAATAAATATCAACAAACCCATCTGAGTGAAATTATTGCTCAACTGTTATATTTCTCTCAGTCTTACCCTAAATAAATCAAAGTAATGTCAAAACTGACGCATATCCACACAAAATTCTGAAAGCTGACATAATTAACTATTTAAGCAGTACTTAAAATTGGGGTAACGTTTCCATATTCATGTGAATAAGATAGAACACATTTACCATTGTTAAAAGTAATAAAGGGTTAAAAGTGTTATATAAGTATGATCGTAAAAATTATATAAAAAAAGTAAAGTAAGTAAGTAAAAAAAAATTATCTTAATCTGAATATATTTTGGAAAGGTTTGAAGGACAACACTATTAGAGTATGTCGTAGATATAAAAGACCCGAGGATGGGTTTGACAACCTTATACCTATATAGCAAACCCTAAATCATGCATGAAAAGAGCTATGAAATGGATATTTGTCAAATTAACGTATATCAGCGAGAATATTTTAACTTACATTTCATGAAAATTTATCGAACCTAGAATAAAACCCTAAAACCTGGAAAATACGAATAAAGTATAGTATTTTTATTATTGTTCACGAAAGACACTTTTTTTAAGTAAAACTCATAAATTTTAATAGAAGTTTAATCTGGCAACCAAAATTCTAAAACAAATAATAAAATTTCACCCAGATGACGTATTTGAAATAAAATCAAACACATATTGTTTTAATTTCAGTTTTTGAAAAATTTGGAATAATTTTACGAAGTAAATATAGTTGATTCAAAGAAATAGAAGTAGACGACGAAGAAATATGACAAAGTCAACTCAGTCAGTTTACTCTAAAAGTTGATAACTGTACGCCATTGCTATAGTGATAGACCATCTAACATTGTCAATATTTTGTAATAATTCACTTGAGTAACCTGGCTGTATGGTGTTGGTGTATTTCACGTGATTTTTTTTGATTTAAAGAAATTACAGCAATAACTTAATAATCTTTTTATAGAATGAATTTTTGTTTGTTTTTTTAACTATAAATTATTATTAAATTTTTACGACAATCTCTGATTAAAATAATCTCTTTGTTTATTTTATTTATTTATTTGGTAGCTGTTGATTCTTATCAATGTAGTTAAAAAAATAGGAAAAAGATTAGTTGAACCGAAGCCAATGGCTATTAATAGCTACCTGAATTGCAATCATAAAATAATACCAGAGAAAACAGTACGTTTAATGGATTTCAATCATTTTCAAACAAGAACAAAATATTTTCAATTCTTTCGCTAATCCATTTCATATGTTATTTTGTATCAGAAACACTTTGAAGCAAAAAACAAACCAACTTTGTTCGCATATTGCCCAACGGATAGCATAAATAGTTGATACACAAGTTAAAAACTGAAATCACTTTCCCGTAGTCTTTTTTCTCCGACCGTACATTTAACTTAAGGTCAAAATTTGCGCTTCCAGAAATTATTTCTCTTTTCCAGCTTTTTCATTCGCCATGAAAATTGTGCTTATGGCTGCCCTGTCGAGAAGTCTATGAAACTAATGAAAGTTCGTGTAATACACAAGATCTGCCAATAAACGAAGACGGACCATAACTAATTTTAAGTAAAATGGCACGGTAAATGTTTGGTTCAAAATCATATGTCGATAGTCGTATCGATATAAATTGCTATTTTGGTGTGAACAGTCGAATACTAAAATTATATTGCACGCCAAATATCGATATTCTGCAGAACTCATCTCTGTTTCTTTCACGAATATTGCCGCTCTATACTAACCTATATTTTTGCTCCGTTACTAATGGTATCTCCGCAGATATAAATACTTCAATATTAATTATATGTTTATATATAAATTAATATTGAAATACAAAGGTGATCTTATCACTAAGACTGCTATATATATTAAAATGAAACAAAATACAGAACAACACACATTATAATACTGAAACACTTTATAAAAACATCTTTTATTAATTATAAAACAACTTGGAAACGAAATATGTTCCACGAAAAATTAATAAGAAACTCAGCGAATAAAAAGAAAAGGAAACGGATATACTAATTCTTTGAATAATTAATGCTACTGACTACTTCACGCTGAGACATTTAAAAACTATTGTATAGTTTTATCATTTATTTCTATGGAGGAGACGGCAAGATACTTAAAATAAAGCACCTGTTATACCATCACAAAATCTAATCCTGTTTTAAAACGGCTATTGTTAGCAAAACGAGCGATGCGGTCCAATTGTTCATTCATTATGGGACCAATAACGTCTCCCCGCGGCCAAGGAATCGGAGAATAAACATTTACATTTCACCGTTTAAATTGTTGCCAAAACGATTCGCGCCGGTTCGGCATTACTCCCGCTCCAAATGCGTCACGGTACGCCGAGCAAAAGCGGACAGAATTTATTTATATTCGGAAATTAATTTCCTTTCCCGTAATAGAGTCACAACTTCCTTATTATTTTAAAAATTACAGCCAAACAATTTTCGCCGATCTTTGTGATTGGTTTCGATCGGGAACACCTTTAAAATACCCTCTTTGTTGATTATGATCGCAAACATCACTCCTCAAGATGTATAGCTAGGTCATTGACACGTGCCAAAGTTCACTCTGAGAATAGTGAGAGTATCGCACAAAATAAAAAATGTCAACATATTTCACATTGTGTAATTTATCATACCAACATACGACATACCTAAATATAACAAATATTTAATTGAGAACAACCTATTAGGCTAATTAGTAATTTTTATTTTAAAATTCTTTGAAAAAATATAAGACAATTTATATATAAATAGAATCCTTTAAATTACATAATTTTATGTAATTTAAAGGATTCTATTTACTACTTAGAAAATTATAATATAGCATAGAATATGGCGATATTTTAGCTAAGAGCGACTTTTACTACTTAACCATTACAAAATTACAATAGTGATAGCTACAACAAAAGTAATCGAAAAATCACAGAATTATTAGTAAAAGAAATAAGCCTAATTACAAAATATAATAATGAGTACAAATATACCTACTCAATTTGGAAAGGAAGTTAATGCAACAAATCACTTACGAGTCAAAATAACTTATAGTTCAAGAAGAGAGTTCACGAGAAACACCGCAATTATGGAACTTGGAAAATACACTGTGCATAAAAAATTAAATTTATCGATTATAAATACTGCTTTCTCTAAGTTCATCTAGCATATGTTCTATCTATTTTCATATTACCATTTTACCTAAGTCGCTTTAACAATCATGTTAACAGCGTTGTTGTATTTCGGTAGGAAGCAAGATAGCCAGTTCGTATGTGGTTGAGGAATCCAGGTCGCTTGGATCTTTGACCTTATCATCACTTCCTATAAGGATTGTTGAAGGGCAAAAGCTACCCCGTTTGCAATTAAATATATATAGATAAATTTAGTTCCAATAACAATTTTCTTCAGAAACCAATGAAATGCGAAAGGAAATTAATTTTAAATATAAACAAATTGTATTTACTTCGGCCAAGCGTACCAGCAATGCAGAATATAATTTTCACCGCCGATCATTTCGGCAACAATTTAAACGATGAACCATAAATGTTTATTTCGCGACGATTTCTTAGCTGCGGAGAGATGTCGTTAGATCTTTAATGGCCAATAAAATGTCGCTTACTTCTGCCCGCAGACAAGCCACCTGACTAACCACCCTCTGAAATAAACCTGCAATATGATATTTTACTTTGTATATACAATTGTAGAAATTACTGTAAAGTGAATCTAGATGGTTTCGAGTTACGGTATGTGTTCTAGTATATTTGATATAACATGGATATGTAGCTTTGCTATATCTCAAAACGGTTTTCAAAATTAGAAACGAAAAATCTATAACGTAATCTGTGATCAACATAACAACACGTAAAAATACTTTCGGTTCTAACTGCATATGTATCGTCAAATATGTGAATATTCTAGATGATACAACTAATAATATTTCAGTGCGCTACGCTGATATGTTGCTAAGGGACAAAAGGTTAATATCAGTAACAATCTAGGTAGAATATTCAGAACTAGTTTGTAATGTATACCCCATGAGTCTGCTCATTTAAAACTCTGTTATTGTCAAGCAACATCTTCAAAAAGCCAGAACATACGTATAAGATTTAAAAACCATTATTTTAGATTTTAATGTTAATTTATCATTAAAATATACATAATTATATAGCATAGTAGTATTTAAATATTTTTTTACTGCTGCTGCACATACATGCACTGATGATTATTTAAAAATTTAGTTCTTAACTCTTTTCGTCCATATCAGTTAGTATCAGTGCCTATTGCCTCTAGATTTATGGATGAATCTGATTGTATTCATTTGTTACAGATCCACCAGTTGTTTCACTTTCTCTTGGGAGCACATTAAACCCTCACGATATAAAAGAGGGAGATGACGTGTACTTCGAGTGTTCAGTCCGCGCCAACCCCAGGGAGCATCGCATCTCTTGGTACCACAACGTGAGTTGCATTAACTAATAGTGTTAGAGACATTGAGTATTCAATTAATTCAAGCTTAAGACAACATCGCGTTGTTATAATTCTAACTACATTTAACTATTCATATAGCTAATAAAGTTTGAGATAAGACATTCATTCCGCCATTTTTGATGCACGTCAAAATTCATGCCTTAAATTATGATAATGTTCAATGAATCAGTGCTTTACCCGCTACATAATTTGACTATTCTTAAAATTATTCAATCCTTTTCCAATAAATTTGTTATGCAATGGGCACAACCCCGAATTTTTATTGTAATTTAATTAGCAGATTAATTTTCAAAATTATGTTTCTTCCTCTACAGCCCTCTTGCTTGGTAATAATCTTCCTTCATGGTAAAAATGTATGTGGACTTTGTGAGTCTAACGCCACTGCGAGATCGTGGTAGTTCTGCACCAACGACTTAGCGTGCCTTCTTTGGTTATAGAGACTGATTAAATAATACCAGTGCGCTAAAACTTCATCATCAATGCGCTTTTAAAGACTATAGCCTTTTAGCAAAACTTACTTCCTAATAATTTTTTATAAGCTTCATTTTCTTATTCAAGTTTAAAATCTTTGCAAATTTCTTTAACCGGAATCATGTGTATTACTTTTAGTTACTCGCGAGAGTACTAAGTTTCTTAGTACTTTAACTATACTTTATCTCGTAGCCACTTTAATGGTCGGAAGATGTTTATTATCTAATCATTTACTGCATACTAATGAATTGTCGTAATTTTTTCAACACAATTTAAATCAACTACATAGTTGATTGCATTTAGTTTTATACCTTCTCGTCGCAGTCGTTGAAGAGGTAAGCAAAGATACCAACACTGATTTAAAATGAACATTCTTATCAAAATAGACAATAGTACCGGCACCGTACAATCAACCTTACCATAAGAATTTGTTGTATTGTAAGTTCAAGGAGAATTGAAGATGGTGTTTTGAATCGCTGTGGTTTTACACCCTCAAAATGAATAAATTTATCTATCGCAGCATCTCTGTAATAGTGAAATAACATCCGCCGTTTTCACGTCATACTTTGCCATTCGCCAAGGTGATAAATTCTCGAATTTTCGACACGGCAAAAATATTCGAGCACTATGAAAAATATTTCTATATATATCTTAGTATCTACAATATCTTTCAATGTGACAAAATAATTAATAATATTAAACCTACTGTTTTTACTGAGCCAGCAAGACTGTTGACTTATTATAGACATACTAATTTGGTAGCAGCGTAGTTTAAACGATATCATATTTAATAATATTAAAAAATATTTATATTTTTTTTTTATAAATTTCTAATAAGATATAGAAGTTACAAAATGAATTTAATTTCAATCTCTTATGGGACTAGAATAAAAACGAACCTCTATGAATTCGACTGTAACAAAGTCACAAATGTAACATAGCAATATTGTTAATCCATTAATCTAATTACAAAAGAAGATTAATAAGTGGATGTTACAGTTAAGTCTCTTATGACCGATCCAGGTTTTACTGGAACCAATTCGTTAAGTAACTGTTAGTGTCATCTTCTATATCTTAAGAAATGTTTTTCATTTATTTATTGATTGCGAAAATTACATAATACAATAAAAATTGGTCTAAATATCAAGAAGAACCAGTCAAGTCGAATTTTACTACCGACAAAACAAGGTTTTAATCAGTTAATGTAATATCTGCAATTGACTAACTCAAATTACACAATCACGTCGCAAAATTACTTTGGATAAAGCCAGATAACTCTTACAGGTTTCGGGACATTTTCTGAATGCCAGTTACAATTATTTGACATTCTGAAAAAGTAGAAAACTTGTCAATTAACCCTTTAGGACCTTTTTATAATAACATAATTTATACATACGTTTGACAATTAGTATGAACACTGTCAATGACATAGTGTGACATAGAACTTAAGTGTTAGTCAACTTCTGCTGTTGAATTTGTTGATACCTAGGTAGCTAAATCACTTTAGTTTGTTTACGGAAACCAACATCCATCATTGTTTAATATCAGCTGAGTCATTCAAAAGTAAAATTCCAAATTCTTCAGAGCTTCGAAAGGCATAATATTTAGAATAGCAGCGGGACGTTTTTGTGCTGATGGTGCTGCAGTTTGAGTTTGAGAAATAAATAGTGTAAAAACATTTTTTTTTCCACTCGATTGACGACCTAGTTATATGAGATTTAAAAAGGACGCCACCTCTCAGTTCACAACGCGAGTTGAATTTACGATGCTATTCGAAATTATTATTTAATCAGCCGTTATTGGCTGGCAACGAATTATAAATTGTGAAAACGTCTAAAATAAAATACTTTTAACATGATTTAGTAAAATCGGGCAGGTAGTAAATGAATCTTAATAAAATTATTATCTTCAATTAAATTAAGAAGACAATAATGGAAAGATGCTTCAAGAATGTTAATTATGATAAGAAAATCTTGTTCAGCTCACTAATATATATTTCTCTTTCCTTATGTATAATCTCTGATCTTTTATTTAAAAGCAAAAAACAAAGAATTTTTATTGATAGTTAGGCTCGATTGAAATTGTTATTTATATTCAAAAATTTACGAAAACTGTTCGGTAGGAAATGTTTTTTATGATAATCGATCCAGTTTCTGGTAAGTTTAAAATAGCTCTGGCTAAATTAGGTTTGAGTACAGAGATCGCAAAATTATTCCAGACACAAAAATTTATAATTAATTTTAAAATGATATTAATTTTAACAAGAATACGGATTTTAATATAATTATTATTTAATATAATACAAAATCAGAAGATTAGATATTAAAATTAATACTGTTTCATCGCCTATGTTCCTAAAAGGCAACAATACTTTTTTATCAGTATGATGTACATAAAGTAGAAAAGGTGACAAAAAGAAACAGCATACAGCAGGTATCGAGCAGACAGTCGAGCCTGGCTTACTTTTAGAACTGTAAGATTTCGTCATTGTGTACATACGGCGGCGCACACAAACTAGGCGTGCTTGGTGCGTTTTATAAAGTCAACATACTTGTTTCTTTTACTATGCTTTGATACGTTGTAAAAACGACCTTTGCCAGCTGAGCGAGAAGCCTCGCGGGACAATAGCGTAAGGCTTATCCTCGGTCGGTCAGGACGTGCCTCACCCAAGGCAAACACACGCGCTGCCTTCGTAGGTTTAAGACACACATTTAAAACGGTTGTGTTTCGTTGGGTTTGTTCGACGGATGCTTATTTTGGCTTTTATAAGAGAGTAAAAATTCTATCACATTTTAGTTACTCATTCTAGTAAAATAGCTTTTTGCTGCATCAAAGCCCAACTCACTTGATTATTTTCAAAAAATTAATAAAGAGGTGGTGGTACCGATAGCAGCTTCACGTGGCAAACGCTGCGCGGCAAAAGTTAGTACGCTTTTTGAGAAATTTGAATTTTTACAGATTAGTAGCACTAATTTTGATATGTTATTACATACATAACTCTAAACCTTAATAAGTAATAAAATGTACATGTGTGTTCAATACAATTTGTGTTAATGAAATACAACTGACAATTATATAAATTGATTTGTAACGTTACTTATGTTATGTTCCTTTATTACACGGCCACTTGCTTCTTGTAGAAGTGGTATTAACCTAATTTCACGAACGTCTGAGTATTTTGAGTTGCTCACTTTGTTACAATCTCGGAACAGCATTTTGTGAGTCTTTAGTTATAACGTGGTTCGTGGCGATTATCTTGATAGGAGTGTTACACGAACGTGCCACGATCAATAGTCTAGAACTAGTGTTAAGAGACTAGTTAATTATTTAATGACTATATTTTCTAACAATATTTATGATGTCAACACATATTGTATAATTGAACCGATATGAGAATTTTTATCACTTGTTTATATTCCCATTATTAATGGAGTTTGTCTACTGTCTGTGCTCGAACGTCACAGTTTCAAATCTTCATACCACCTTTGGTCTTTTGTGCAAAAAAATAAACGAGTTTTTTTTATTATTGTATGGCCTCTTTTATGTCTCTTCCGGACAAAGAACTAAAACCAATTATTGTCAAAGGCAAAGTCCAGGAGTCCGCTTGCGTAGTTCTTTTAGCGCTCTGGTTTTGATTAAGATAAAAAAACAACTTGCATTTGAGTCGATCTATTATATAATATCAACTCTTGATCAATATCTTAGATAAATATATTAAATCAATATATTAGATATTAGTATGTATATACTACATGGATTATCTACTATCTTACAATATCTAGGAGAACTTGCGTAAAAATTATTAACAGAATGAGATGACACCGTTTGCCGCCGCAATATATAACTAACCATGTGCTATTTTTAGGACAAACCTGTTCTCCACAACGTCGTGTCAGGAGTGATTGTGAGCACTAAATCATTAGTTCTCCAGAAAGTGACAAGGGACCACGGCGGGGAGTACTCCTGTCGAGCTACCAACGCTCTTGGTGAAACAGCAAGCCAGACCACTCATCTAAGTATACAATGTAAGCAAGTAAAGCTTGATCAAATTCAATACCAAAAAATAAATAACAGTTCACAATTGTATGTTTACCGAATATCAACATAAGAATTGGAATTGAGATATATCATCAAATTAAATTAAGATTTAATTTGATTTTTGATTTTTTTTTTTTTTTACAAAACATCTATTTCAGTTAAATTTTCAATAATAATATACGTTTATTAGGAACATAATAAGGAAACAATTTAATACTAAATAAAAAGTAATTAATCGAACCTGACTAAAAATATCTTATAAGTAAAAAAATACTACCTAAATCTTGTGAAACTGGAAGTGCATCTGCTGGTGTAGAAGTGTACTAAAGTGTACCATTACTCAAATTTATATTTTATTATCGGGTAAACATAAATAACAAATTAGGTAAATGTTAAAATTCCTGAGTATGTACAGTAAACTTCGTTTTATGCTGAACTGACGCTAGAAGCCTAGGTCTTATCTATAGTTTAAGTTCTAAAAATAATTATTGATTATAGAAACAAAATTATCGTGTTTAGTTTATGGATTGCAAACTGCAATAAAGTTTTCAATGTTACATAAAAGATGTGCTACTGTGTGTACAAGTAAGATTGAATTATTAAAACCTTGTAAAATCTTTTCCGCTTGACATATTTTCATTAGTGAGTAATCCAATGACGTTATAATTTATGATGGTGTGATACTATATTTGCTGCCCATAAATTATTCACTTGCTCACTCGATTTCTATCAACTTAATTCAGCACTACGTTATGTATTAACAAACTTTGTTAAAATCGTAAATAGTTTTTTTTATAATTTATTCAACAAATTCTACTGCTAACAGGAATTAGATAACGTTTCGTCTAGCTAAGTACATTAGTAGCGCCTATTCCCCTTTCATCAACAAAGCTCCAATAAATTTAATTTCATTTGTTTCCGTCTTTTCCTTCGATTTGCCTTCTATAGATATCAATCATTGCTGAAGAGATCTTAACAGAGATTTGTTACAGTCAACGGGGTGAGCCTCCTAGAATATATTGCGAGTTATTCATCCTCTAGCGAAACAAACGATAAATCACCAAAGAACTGAATAGAAGGCCTTGAAAGTCAGGGCACTAAAATTTATAGCGAATAAAGTTATCCTTAATTTTCATAACAATAGTAGCTAATTCGATCAAGCTTCTTATTGCGTGTATAAAGCTGTTACAAATTGTATATTATATAATATAATCACGAGAACGAGAAGGTGATAAGAAATTTAAAAACGCATATGCTGTATTGTAAATTAGAAACCAATTGGAATGTTTAACTTAAAAAAAAAATGATTTGTTACATATAATTTAAGTGCTATGAAACAAGCTTGAGAATTTAAAAAACTAATTTCTAGTACAAATGGTTATATTAACATACAAAACACGTCTTACACAAGTTCTAAACTCTCAAATATAGATTGCTAAATATCTATATTTTATTACTGTTTATAATACCTTCAAACTTCATTATTGAATTATTCAATGACAAATAATACTTCGACGACTTCTGCGACGCCATGATCAGAACTCCATCGTAGCTGATGGAACATCAATCAATATCAAAACATAAACTATATTATCCTTAGGGATTAATTGACTAGCAACATTGATCAATACATCAACGGAGCCTTCTATTAGAGGAGGGTAAATTTCGGCAAGTCTTGGAAGTCACCGGCGAGGCATCAATCATTGAGGCTGGATTTACGGCAGTGAGTTCCCGCGACTGAACGGCGACAAATGTATACTCTGTCCCCTCTATATTTGTTACCTCAACTCGTTTGTTTCACTTTGTACCATTCGCTTGCGACAGTTTGTTCCTGCCTTATTGATCCCTCCCTCGGTAACAAATCTAAGGTAAAGAATGTTGTTTCTCGCACGCGGCACACGATCGCTAACATTAATCAACATACATATTTTCATATTCCTGCCGCAATAATCCTTCCTTGGAACGGGCTTAACGCGAGCAAATATTTGAGGGTTTAATGAAAATCTAAAGCTGCCGGAGCACAGTTTTATAAGTAGATACCTAAGCGAATCACAGTCCCCGACTGCTTCGCCGCGCTGTTGCGAGGGGAGCAGTTGGACGATAAAATTTATATATCGTCTAACTTCTGTTATGATTTAACGAACTGAAATCGGGGCTCTTTCAGCTCTTTGTGTTAATTACTGCATTCTTCGTTTTGTTGAGCTTTGAAACGTTGAGTCGTAGAATCAACTTCGTTAGATTTGTTTAATCCATTGTAAGGATTTTCATTTGATTGAAACAAAGTTGATTAAATATTGTCAAGTATGGTGTTTCAATAAATGCCTGAAATTTGACTTTGCTTTTTTTACTGACAATTTGTTGTTAAGTGTGCCAAATGATTATACTTTATTTAATAAAGTTAATCAGCTTAAATTCTTATTCAGATGCTCCAGTATGTGCTCATCCATCGCCTCAAGTATTAGGCGCCCAAATAGAAGAGGTGCTGCGAGTGCGCTGTTCCGTGACAGCTAATCCACCGGACGTCACTTTCTTTTGGCAGTTCAACAACAGTGGAGAGAGTTTAGATGTGTCACCTACTAAATTTGGTAAAAATTTATTTTAAAATCAGTACGATTTCAAAATATTTTGAAACGTATTTATTTTGTTTACAAGATAATCCAACAGCGTCTACGCAAAATCTGGTCGCAGTGCTACTCTATTAATATCTTTTGTCTATCGAAGATCGAGGTACCTATAACATGGTACATTATGGAATCAATGTTGATGATTTTCCATTATTTTAATAATCTGCCTACATAAACCACAGTACTATTTTTGACTTCGTAATATACAAAAATCTCATTTTTGGCTTTAGACGTAATTATCAAGATTAGTAATTTAAGACGTAATTATTAAAATTAGATACTTGTGTCTCCTAGGCACTGCGAACGGTAGCACGAGTGAGCTGAACTACAAACCGCAGAGCGAGCGAGACTACGGTACTCTTAGTTGTCGTGGCATGAACTCTGTGGGCAGGCAACTAGAGCCGTGCGTTTTCCAAATTGTGCCGGCGGGTGAGTATTTGTGTACACCTTAAATATTCTATGGCAGTGATAGTACTGCATTCAAATGAGGCTTTTACATTACGGCTGCAAATCTGCAACATGCGATTGACGAGCATCTAACTGTTCTAGAAAACATCATAAATCTTTGTTAAAGAATTTCATAAAACTCACCCTTTAATATAAACAAAATTCAAACTATTATATGATTGTTGACATTAGGGAACGAAAAACTAAATATTAATATTGTTCTCAGAATTAAATAAATGTTTAATTTAAAGAAATTAAATGATTGGCATGTCATACAATAACATAAATAGAAAATTTATGAGGTTTAAATTTAATAGAATGCACGGTACATGAAATAGTCAGTACATTTTGAAACTATTATTACTACTTAGCATGCAAAATGATAATAAATTAAAATAATATTGAAAATAAATGATATCGATTCTGTTGCCATTCTTTTGAACTGAAATTCATGTAGATAACTTTTAGGCAATTTTGTATTCTTCGTAAATACAAAAATATCTTTTGGACACGTCACGTAAATTGACACTAAGATTATTAATACAATTTTGACTTTTTGGATGGACGTACAAAATGTTAAATGATGATATCATTGGTGATATGTCGTTTTTCTCTAGATAACATTATTGGCCCCATACACAACATATTCGCGACCAGTGCCCCAAAATTTAGTTCAACAGCCAAATATATTCAAACTGTGAAAACTATTAGATAGTGAGTCTATTATGCGTCACCTATTATGAAAGGAGGCAGCAATTCCGTGATTCCATTTTGCATCGAATACAATAGCTTAGAGAGTCAAAGTTCCAATTGCTTTTGAACTGTACCTCTATAGAGCATACACGTACACATTTGAATCAACAACGCGAGCAGAATTGGCGCACGTTTTATAATTTCAGCTTGTGGCTTCTGTCGCGCACGCCAACTCTCATAACTCGTGACTGTGGAGCTAGAAATTCTGGAATAGCGAAAGGGTCTTTATCATAGAATACTTAATAAAATAGAAAATAAAATAAAATATTGGAAACGATTCGTAGTTTCATTCTATAAATAAGCAAGCAAAGTTAAATAATATTTAACTTTAAAATACCAAATGAAAATAATAAAGATCTTAAAACCGAGAACCGATGATCGAGTTTCTGCGAAAGAAAGTAATAAAATAAAAAGACAGTATAGTGTTTTTATTATATCGAAAGTTTTTAAAACTGAACTAAAAATGCACGAAGATACATGCAATCTTCAAGATACCAAAATAACTGGGCAAATTAAGAAAAATCTCTCATTAAGCATTAGGTATAATTTAAGTCAATTGACTTGACGTGAACATGTGACACATCCTTTGGAGTCACTTCCTTGTACACACTGCAAGTGGAAATATGAGCTTGCTGTTTTGAGGTGCAACGATATACGTTCCGAGCCACAACGTTTAATATCCCAGCAGTTTGTTATAACATATAACGTGTTAAATTGTCGCCCGCCAACCATAAGTCAAGCCGAAATTAGTGAATTAAACTCTGCACTTAATTCCCATTCCCACTCACGCACGCAGCGCAATTCCTTCACGAAATTGCCACAGATTAAACGTGCGTTACGCTCATGACGCGTTAATAATAAATGGACGTTAGTGAGTGAATTTAGCTTCTTAAACTTAGGATCTAGGTGCCATGATATTGGTGCTTATTTAAATAAGTTTAATTTTTTTTACATTCAAAGCTTTTCATAACTTTTCATTAAACGCTTTTCATAATCACATTAATTATTGAGGATTCAAGGCTTTTCGGTTAGAGTTCCATTTACATTTTACTCTACCTTACCGTAACACTTATTGCAGATGGTATATTGGACCAATATTGGAGTTTATAAATCATTAGGTTCAAACTGATATTTTAATATTATTGTATATTTAAAAAAACTATCTTATTTGTACGTACGCCTACTATTATATTGCCGCTACAAATATATTGAACAAACTCAATATCGTATAAGATTTTTCTATTAGCCCTAAATATACGTACAAAACAAATTTCAAGTAAGTTGAAGAGACAGCATAAGTGAGTGCACAAATTTTTATAGGTGAAGGAAAAATCAACATCTAACTTTCTCTAAAGAATGTTTAAGGGTGGGTTAGGTTTCAAACTTATCTTATAATATGTTCACTGATGAAAAATATCTAGTACTCAGCTGTATACTGTTTGACAGCAAGACCAACAGCACCGCGCAACTGCTCGCTTCACGCTAGCAACAATAGTGTGGAGGCAGTAACTTGGCTGCGTGTGCGCTGTGTCGCTGGCTACGACGGCGGATTACCACAAACCTTCGTGTTAGAGGCCCTTGATCCTGTCACTGGTAGAACGAAGTTCAATGGACATGCTAATGATACTGGTAAGCTGACCAATAAGGTAAATGCAGTAAATTCTAAATATTACGATACGGTAAAATTTCTTACATCAGTTATTTTACACGACACACGAGGTTACAGATATATGGAGGGTCATTACATCCACTGAGATCCTACTAGTCGTAGTCTCAATTAATGATCTAGTCCCAACTTCTCTTTGCGACCATCTGAAGAGATTTTGACTGAGTGATGGACCAATGATTGTATGTCAGCGTGCGAAGTCTCTTAGTCGTCCTGACTCTCGGCCGTCTGGCCTCCTCTGCCGATTCTTCTATCCCTCGAGCCGTCGAGAGGCTGGAAAGAGTTAAAATTGATTTTTAAATAATAATGATATATAGTAATAACATAACTAATTTGTAAATGTCATTATAAACATTAAAAAGTTGAGGAGTTTCTTGTTCTTCCGATTGTTCTCAAAAGCTAAGTTTTCGTCGAAGCGCTGGTAGGCGCTCTGGTAGGCATCTCATGCCGCCTTCATGCACTGATGTGACATGATTTCAAAGTATTAAATTACTTTTGAGGCGGACAATTAACATACAGTAAATTATGTGTTTAAAACTAAATATGTTTAATGTGGAACATTCCTCTAATTTCGTAAATATAATTTATAATTTGTTTTCTCTCACAGATGGTGTAGTTACATTCAAATTAGACTTAGCACAGCTTTCTTCAATCAACGATGGCGATGGCAGTACATTTAATTTGCTCATTTACGCTAAGAATTTGAAGGGAGAATCTGATAAGACCCTTCTAGAAAATATTGCCTTCAACGACGCAGCGCGGAGAACTGGTAAGAATTAAGAAGGTTCTTAACAAAACATTTCGCCTTCATAAATAAAAACGTTAAATATAACAGCTATATGAAGTATGATGTCTCGTTCTAACTTTTAATGAAAAAGATAAAATGTTACAATGGCGTAACTAAAATATGTTTATTAAGCGTTTGTAAGTCATGCCATCAGTGAATTATTACTGAATTCGGACTAAATTTATCTCGATTCATAAGTGTTGCTATCTCTATCTGTCTCTTTATACGTAAATGAACCAGCCTCAGTTTTTAGCAAGGGCTAACTTCAGTCCAAGTTTTGCAATAAGACGGTTAGTAATTTTCATAAGTTAATTAAGAAGTGAGCTTGTATTACACAATATACAAACAAGACCTATATTTTTAAGTTATGGAAATTACAATGTTTCTTGTAAATCTAGATAATCTTGTAAAGTTAACAAAAAGGTTATGTACTAATAATAACGAACAAAAAAGGTCGATAAATATCAATCATTGCAGAGATAATAGCGTAATTGTGTATATGATATAAAAGATTACAATTAAAATGTAAATATATTAAGATATTATTAATATTACCAACATGCTTATCAAAATAATTTAAAGTTGATTTAAGCTAATAAAAAATACTAAACATTTATCACAGTGACATTAGCATTAGTGAAGAACAAATGAAAGTCATTCATTATAATAAAAATAATTAAAATTCATACTGCTAATTTTCTATTCAGTAAAGGGAAAGGTAATTTTTAATGCAAGAATTTAAATTAAAATGCTGCTTAATTAGACCTCAAATTACTAGAAGCTCCAACCTGAAGTAAATGAGTTTTACGTTAGCATTTATTAAATACAAACCGAATGGATGTGGAGTAACAACATTTTCTTAGGACCTAGACGCAACAAATTTCTAGAACCTAAACATTAATTAATTAAATAAATCAATTATATAAATTTAATTCAATAAAAAAAAACTAATTCTAAGCCGCTTAATTTTAAAACAAATAAATAATCTCCTTACAAATATAAAATTCTTGTTTAATTAATATAATTGGAAAGTTTATTTATGACGGAAAAAAGTTATTTTTCATGTTAGAAAGTTGAGCTATAAAGAAGTTTAAAAGTATTCATTACGGATGTTCATTATACATTATCGATGTTCATTAAGAAGACAATAAGATTTCACTTTTTAAAACAATAATCGAAACACTTTAAATTAACTTTGTCAGGCTCACGAAATAAATTTAAAAGACTTAGTTGTTAGTTAAAATATTTCCCTAGCGGTTCTTTTGATAAATTGAAATTCACGTTCCATGATCAAGAAATTGTTTTAGAGCTGTCTAGTTTATTACATTAACCATTATCGTGTATAAGGTAATTCATTTGTAATCTAAATAAAGTGTTAATGTAATCTTTTTTCTTAATCGCTATTTAGGCAAAATGAATCGTTATTACTGAAAGTCCGATACAAGGAGGTCTTCTTCCTTCAATCAGTTACTCACTGCTGGTTAACATCATGCTCCAGACTTAAGGCCTATTTCTAATTGAGATTTAAAGCAAAAAACATTTCAACCTATCCTTTATGTGACATTGTATTGAGTATAGATCGAGAATTGCTTAGCTTTAAACTCTCAATTCAAAAACTGGCCTTTTGTGTGATTCAGACGACTGTCCGCCACGGCTAGCGTAAGCGACATCAACTGGTTTAAAAAAATGACAAAATATTTAAGAATCAAAATTATTTTGTCATTTCGTCGAACCATCTTTTCGGGCTTCTATCTGTGGGTCCTACAACCTTTTCAGAAATCATAATATTAACACTTTGTCTCCTCATATTCGAGCCATGCGACTAAATTACTGGAACACTCTTAAGTACATATGCATAATATTGTGCATACTAAACAGCTTATTTTTTATGTTAAGCTCTTTTACTATTGACATAAGGTCTAAATAAATAAAAAATATAATTACGGTAAACAAACCAGACGTGATTTTGAAATGAAGCCCTACCAAGTAAAACGTAAATAATGTGCAGAATTGTAGGTATATGCGTGCGATACAATTTCGATTGAAGTACCATTAAATAAATAACCTTCAAAATAATCTTCACAAACGAATATTATACAAAAAAAACTCACTGGTACCCTTTTTAAAAATGTAGGTACGTTTGATATATTGTCATGCCGATCAGACTGCTATTTATTTCCATTCAATGAAATTTTATCTACACGAGTGAGTGATCACTCTTAATAAACATCTGAAAAGCGGTAACTTTTTTATGTTTATGTTGAACAACAATAAAACCTTTTATATTTTTTTAAGCTTCCAATAAACCTTGATTGTATAATATTAACACACGCGTTCGATAAATAAATTATTAATATTATTCTGATTCGAAAGTAACAGTCCGAATTTAAGTTCAGTATATCACATCTTTGGAAATGTCAAAAAATTATATAAAAAATTTAAACAGGAACTCATTGGCGCACGATCTGATTTAAGTTTTGAAAACAAAGCACCATTCGTCGGAGTTGGTACCTGGATGGGTTAAACTTTTATCACAAACTTCGAAAGGCACGTTGAGCCGTTTGCTACGGTTTCTATTACAATCAGTTTCATCCACTACCTTGGCCAGCATGGTGATGTTTTGACCAAAATATGTCTTTCATTCCTGTGATTCTCCTTTATGCTATTGATAACGATGATGTTGAGACAGTTTTAGAAGGTATATAAGGATATGCCTTAAACATACTTTTTATGTCATTCATAAAAGTAGGAAATTCTTAATATCACATTATTTGACAGCTGACTTTTTTATAATCAAATTAAAAGAACGAGTAGCATGCTTATAATTTCAGATTCTAAGTGTGTAACTTTAGAATCAGACAACTTACGAAATAGTAAAAAAATTTACTTTAAAATTATTAGTTACATACGGAGAGGACTTTTAATTCTCCCAAAGCAATAATTAATTTAATAATTACTTTGTGAGAATTACATTAATTATAATTATTCTCCAAATATTGGTCGTCAACATGGACAGAACTATACCAAGTTTTCAATACTCTTTTTTTCAACAAATCCATTTATCCCAACAGATGGCAAGGGCGCTATTGGTGGTATAACCCTAGGCGTAGCAGTTGCCGCTTCCCTGGGCGCTACTTTAGCTGCTGGAGGAATAGCATTCGTAGCACTTTGTGCTAGAAAACGCAGAGCGCAGCCTCCTCATAAGCACCCTCCAGGAGACATGCTAGAGCTTAGTGATGGAGGCCGTCGGTATGTTGTGGCGTACACCATCAAACCTTCGCCAGATCTGAAAACACCAGATCCACAGCCTGATATTTTAAATGCTCCTGGTAAGAAACTTTAATTTTGAATCAAACCTCTCATCATTGCTTTATCATTGAATTTGAGTTAATTATAGTTGAATCTTTAAAAAAATGTACAAAAATATCTCAAATGAATAAAACAAAGCAAGATAAACATAAGTAAACAATAAAGGTACAACAAAAAGATATATATCAAGCCTTGAATTTACAGAAGTTGATAACCAAATTGCGCAGCCGCCAGTCGAAGAAGCTGATGAGTGGCCTAGTATAAAAGAAGTTAGAGGTAAATTTGATGATAATAGTATTATGTTCGCATTATGTATTAAGTTATAAAAATTAATCTACACTCAACTTTCCACATCACCTCACGCTTTATTCGGGATAGATAATATTTGCTAACTTATCTAAAGTATTTTATTAATTGTATTTATAAAAAAAATATTATGAAACAAATTCAATCAATGTGCATGATGGATATTTAAAGTCAAATTTTAAAGGATAATGTAAAATACATAGTGTTTTTAATGAAAGTCGATTATTATATAAGCGGTGACTTTGTTCATTTATAACTTTGACACAGTAGCATTTAGGAAGATAGTAATTTTTTGTCTCCATGTGTAGGAGAATGGAGTAAAACTGGTGCTGTGTTTTCAGCAGAGGATTTAGCGTTATTAGACACGACTGGGCGACCACAACAGGTGCGTAGTTACAAAAAAAAAATTTTTTTTTATTTAAACTGTAATATCTAAACAAATTTATTTATGTGCATCAAATATTGATCAACCGGCAATTATATATTGCTTAGCAGAGTGTAATAGTAGCAGGACTATATTAAAGCATAAATATAAAATTATATATTAATATACTTAGATATTTTAGCATCTCTTAAATGGAAGAAGATGAATATCATTATCATTTCATTTCATTTACAATAATAATTCTATAGGTAACTACCTAGAACACATGAATTGAAATACTACAATTACTAAAGAACTTTTATTTTTACAAACGTGGTTGTTTTAGTGGTCTTATAAAAATTATGAAGATGATAAACTATTTTTTCCCATTTTTATTCCTAAAAAATCATCTTGAAACTGAGACTAATAATACTGTTATTATACTGTTGATAAGTAATTATACTGTTATTACTATTTTTATTTATTTAAATTGTAGTTTAAATTTACAATAAAATGTTTTCACTAACAGCTCACACCAGGCAGCGACTTGGTGCCCAGCAGTAGACAAGAAGACGTACTGAATCAGAATCTACCGCTAGGCAATAACTTTAGGCCTAACTTTGTAGTTACTAATAGCCCAACGTTAGGTAGTCCTAATTTTGTCTGCCCCAACGGCAATGTTAATTCTCCTTTTGGTAGTCAAAATTTGACAATGAGTGGACCCACGCTAAGTTCTGGTAGTATTGCGACTTCCACTTTACATAGGACCAAAGGTAAAGGAAATGTAAGAAGAAGAGAGCACGTACTAGCAGAGAATCTTCCAGGACCCGAAAGTTGTGTTTGAAAATTAATTACAATTAATATAGGAAGCTTTATTTTACCAAACATGTTAAATATTGCAGTAACAATTACCAGAACTAACTAGGTATTGCTTCTAAAATGAATTTATCAAATATACAAATGAAGGAACTTTTGTTCCCATACAATATTGATTATTTGTCTTGAACTGTGAGTCAACTCTATAGATGTTAATATATTGTAAAATCAATGCTTGCATTTATTGAATGCTTAATTTAATCCAGTAGATTATTAAATTTAGTTAATAAATTTTAATTAATATTATTGAACTATAATTTTTGCTCAAAAGACTGTTTATATTTACTAGTAAAATATATTTCTCTATAGTCCATCAAGTCTCATAATTAAATTATAAGTTACATTCCTCAAACAAAAGGCTCAGAAGATGGCGCTCCTTTTCTTCAAAGAATATCTAATCTAGTAAAAGCTACTAGCAAAAATATTTACGTTAACGAACTGGGTTGTGTGAATGTAAATATATAGATGTAAATTAAAGATGTATAGCTATTTTACATTAAGGCTTTTGTTGTATATTTATGTGGGAATATGTTTAGGGTGTAAATATTTTGATATCGATTGTAGATATATAAAAATAGAAAACAATTTGCGATGCATCCAAAAGTTTACTGTAGTGTACTCCATTTTTAATTTCAATATAAAACTGATTTACTTCTGTCAAACTCAAATTCTGATATAAAAACTTATGAATATTATTAAAGATGTCGTGCTTTTCAAATTGTTATTCTATAAGTAGTGCCATTTTGTATTGATACTGTAAATGTTTCAATTTATGTTGATTTTATAATATAGAGTTTATTGAAACTAAGATGTATAGGTATTAAATATGTCAACCGAACTGTTGTAGCTGTCAATAATTCTCCGTGGTCCTACCGATCTGATATGGTAATTTTATATTTAATAAATAAAAAATAATGATTTATATTAAAAAGCACTTTTCTTTCTTTCTCTTATTAAAAAAAGTATTTAAATAACGCTATAATAGCTAGCAGAAGAATATTTATGTCTGATTTGTGGGATGTCTACAAATTACGAATAATGAGAGAGCAGTGTTAAATTTCTATTTCATTGTATTTTTAATTTTATTTAACTAAATTATATTTTTAATTTCTTTTTAAAAAGGCACCGATTCCGGCTCTTTAGTGAGTTGATAAAATATTTTTTTATTATAATTGAAGTTTTAATATTTATTATATTTGAAACATATTTAGTTACACACGTGAAATCTTTGTGGAAAAAATAAAACACCAAGTCTTGGTTATACTAATATCAAAATTATTCTATCCTTTTCTTATTAAATTTGAACGAAAAAAAGCACCCCTCGGAACAGAACAGATAGACGAAGTCTTTATCCTGTCACTATTTATATGACAAGGACATATGTAAACTGTCCTTTCTTTGGGTTTCTTTAATAGATGGCATTAGTGGTAGTTTGTCCGTGCAATCAAGTTCACCGGGTCATCTAGTTACTTATAAAATTAACAAGTAAATTTAATGACACAGACGGAGACTAAAGTTGAAAATAACATTATAACCGTCCATCAAGTAATAATAATATTTCAATGATTATTTTATAGCCAAAAAGTTTTTCTTTATTTTATAAACACCAAAGAAAACTTGATTAACTTCAAGTTATATATCTCATAATTATCTATATCTTAATTTTTAATACCTAAAAGTGAAAAAAAAACAATGTTACTTTAAAAGGGTAAGGTACTGAATAGATGCCAGCGAGAGTTCGCCCGAGGCTTTTTTGTAACCTTTTTCATCATAAATATTTACTTGAAAAATTCTAAAAACGAAATGAGCTTTGTCTAATAAACTTCTGCAGACTGTTATTAAATATCTTAAGTTTTCCATGATCTGGCATTTTAAATGCCTTCAATAATCTTAACACTAAATTTACGTAAATCATTTCAAATATTAACACTACGAACATAGTTTTATAGCTATCGGTGTCTACTAACACTAAGATGTTGGCAGAAAGCGATGTTTTCTTTTTGATTTTAATTATAGTTTTATCAAAATTATTTGAAGCCGACAATTTACCTCTTTTTTGAGCACCAATTAAAAAAAAGAATAAACGCTACAGCTACCTACCTGTGTAGAACCAGAGTGACTTTTAAACACCACAGTTGTTTTAAGAAAATTGACTCTCTGTTAGAAAGACTTGTCTGTGATTTCATATATTATTTACAAGGTACAATTGAGTATTCGTTATCATACCTAAATAAACAAACAAAGCATTTAAATTTCTCAGTTATTATTAGAAAATCTATTTTATACATGTATGAGCCTCTGTCCTAGTCATTATTGTAATAATATCGAAATGAAATTACTGCAATACATTCTGATGAATAGACTAGGGAAAACAAAAGGTACAGTTTCGTGTCTTGCTCTAGTGAACCCATATAAGGTATCCTCATCCCTTTTGAAGTAAATTTTTAGTTGTAATTATATTATTATAATTAAACAATGACAGCCACGATCCCAAAATAAAAAAATATAAAATTAAACACGCCGATTATAACTATAAACTACTATATATTATGATCATTTAAAAACATAACAAATTTATAGTCCAAATGTCATCAAAAAAGCCAACATCACGTGGTGTTCCCAGGCGGTCACCCATCCAAGTACTGACCACGCCCGACGTTGGTTAACTTCGGTGATCGGACGAGAACCGGTGTTTTCAACGTGGTATGGACGTTGGCGATATACAAGGCCAAATTAACATAAAGTATGTGCTAGTCTAAAATAGACAAGTCATTTTTAGATTGCGTCTGTTGGTACCGAGTATGTCCGAGTTGTGTCCGAGTACTACTGATGATACGTATCGAACAGTTTGATACTTTATTAATTTCGATTATATGAGCTTAATGAATTTTTAGATCAAACTCATTAAATAAATCAAATTACGTAAATGGGTAAAGAATGGGCTAACTTACACATATGACAAAAATTAACATAGTTATATATTAGTCTACTCAGTAAGTCTATCCGATGCTATTGATACTCTCTTGAGAAAATTAAGCGGTTAAATACATTCATTATTAAGCATGGGAAAATGGTAAATCTAAAAAATATTTCAAGAAGCCCTGCCTTTGTAGGATTTTTATACTTTAAGGACCATCGTAAGTAAACTGAACAAAACATTACCCAAACCTACGAAACTTCATACGCAATTTGAATAAATCGAGATGTCACTAAGAATTTATCATAAAACAAAACAATCTTACTAAGTTCATTACAGAGAAAAGAAAATAGGGCCTTTTCTCGAGTAAATGTGAACAGAACTTCAAACACTGCAGCTGCGTGAAGTGGGCTTAATTAACTGCACTGTCTGGTGCGCCATTTTTGTTAATCCGAGTAAATACTAAAGTAGTTTTTTTAAAAAGTTAATGAAGTAGTAATTTTAATTTTACGATAAAAATCGAGATAATATTTAAAAGATTTCCTTCATTTTAAATTTTTTGGAGTAAGTTACCTCATTTAATTAACATCTCCGTCTTAAATGATCAATAAAACTGGGATACAAGATTGATTTCAATATAAGTTTGATTACATGAAAATTGAATTTCAATACTTCGTGTATTCAATTTCAATATTTACAGATCAAAAATCTATAAGGTTTTACTTTATTGTCGTAATATTCAATGCACAAATAACATGAATCGTAAAACACACAACAATCTTAGACATTGTGTTCAAATCGCTCCTGTAAAGTTCCCGACGAACGTCAGACTTTATCTCAACTGAATTATTTATGAAGTCATAACATTTTACTTAGCTACCCTCCTTGTCACTGCGAGTATCGGAAATTGGCCAGAATAAGCGGTTCTTATGAAAGTACCGATCTCGTTTATTAAACTATGTCTTTATGTAAAGATACCATGGGCCAAATACTCAAACCTTAAATTTGGTCAAATGTGACAATTTTTCATAATTAAAGCCTCAAAATAGTTTCCATAAATATACAATTACCAATGGCAAATCGAAGTAGCTCGTTAGCAAAGTGGTTCGAGCAATCCGGTTTCGATTAATACGACAAATCAACTTTCGCTATGGTTTGCCACTGGATGAATCGATCAGTATTTGTTTTTTTGAGCTTATCCGTGCTTCGGAAGACAAGTTAGCTACCAACCTGCTTTGGGATATTTCTTTCATGTAGGAAGGCATGTGCTCAGCAGCAGGAGTAGCTGTGGGACGTAAATAGACTGTTGATGAACATGATGAAGAATGTCAGGTAATTCCCCTGTCCTTTTTATTAACAGCCTTATCTGCCAGTCCGGTCATTAAAATATGTTCTTTAATATGGTATAAATGAAGCAATAAGAGCTATAATACGATATAATGTTATTCATACTAGATAGGCAGAAATATCGCTAGCAATATCATAAAATATAAATTCATGAAAATTATATAAAAATCCATGATGTTTTAAAATTTTTAGTATTCATAATATTAACATCATTAATACGAAATCGAATCGTTAAGAAGTACTTACCTATACAAAGCCTATATATATAGTAAGCTATAGTTTCTAAATTTGTTTCGTTCAGCTTCTTAGACCCAGGCTTTTTATAGGTAAATACTTCTAAATAAGAAAAAAACACAATGCGCCCGGGGCACTCCGATATTAAAATAAATTCTTTTTACAAGTATTTGTTTATTATCCCTTTGCTCCCAATCACCCGTTCTGTTTATTGTGTATCCTTAGCAAAATAGGTTTTTCACTCCAAATAAATTAAGTAATTTTTTGATCGGCCGTAGGTACTTATGCGAACATTTTTATGGCCTTTGACGTATACTTTTTATTGCTGAATAAAAATATTTAAGCACATTTGAATTCAGAATAAAAAGGTAAACTTTTTTAAAAATACCGGCTAGATTCATTTCTTTATTTCTGCCATTAAATGTGTATTTAATTTTATCGTATAAAAAGTAGTAGATAGTCTTTTGTACCGATATAAAGTTTATTTAAATTTATTTATTTTATTTATTTATTAACATTTTTGTTACAATACATTTAAATACATTACAATACACTATATTTAAATTTATTTAAATAAAACTTTATAGCATATACTTTATACTTTTTAGTTTTGAGTGAGTTGTTGACATTAATAATCAAACTTAACTAAACTAACGCGCGATAGTGAATTGCTTAATGATTACACATCATTACAAAATTTTAAACACCTTTAATATTGACACGTAGTAAAATATTAACTTGTCTACAGAGACAAAACATTTGCCGAAGCGTTGGTAGGGACATATTATGACGATTTAAAAGAGTGTTGTCAATTTAACTATCAGCGCATAGATGCATGTCGTGATAATAATACCTATGAACTCATTTCTACTTATGAAATCATTTAAGTTATTTAAAATGATCGTCGTCACCAATTCTTAAACAGGTGCTTGTAAATTCGCTACTTTTTCGTAGTTAGCTAGTTTTCTGTAGTAGTTTATTTGTTAGTTGAATTCAAGTTTCTTCTAGAATTAATCAATAATCTTTAGATTTTAATCACATTGTGAACGAAATAAGAAGAACACACAGTATTAGGACAGCGTCTTGCTCGATAACGCTAAGATAGTCCACCGATTTCTCTCTCTGTCGTCCTGGCCCTCGGCCGGAATAAGTGATATAAAATTAATAATAATATTGCTCAAACTCACATCTATTATCAAGCCGAAATTTTGTATATTAAGAGCTTGTGTTATGAATACTAGATAATGGAGAAAGATAGATAGTAATATGTGTATAAATATCAAAAATCTACGGTTAAATAATAATTACCTGTTTGATTGTTGAATTTTATTGCTATTAGTTCATTTGCATATTCAAACTCAAATAATTTATTAGTTTGAATAGAGCACAGAATTTATATGAGCCGGCTGTATGAGCTAAACTCTCTTTCCTTGGCCATAAAATGAATTAACAGGCAAAAAAATGAATTAACAAGCAAATGAAACAACAGGCCGAGAAACTTAATCATTACATAAACTCTTAATAAAACAATAATAACTGAGTAAAAGGTCTGATTGCAGCTAACCTTTCTGTATTAAAGGATTTTTTATATCTATTTTGTATATATAGACATAGATTTTCTTAGTGTCGTCAAAATTGGTATTTGGATATATTTATTATAAGCTATAAAAGTTATTGGCTTCATAAGCCACCTCTGAAATTTAAGGTATACAAAATAGATTTTCTTTAAAAAAGCGTAAAAACCTCAAAAATAAAGTAAAAATGTCTCTACTTTATTTTTCCTTAATTTTGTTCATGTAAACTAACAGCGTCTGTGACGGACGTTTCTCATCTCCTTTTTATAAAAATATTGTGTACTTTTGAACGTTTTTCTACAATTACCTTCCAACACAGACTCATAACATAAAAAATTCTAACCCTGTTTAAGAATAACAAGACTCTGCTGTAACATAATTTTATTGTAAGAATAATTTTCAAAGGTACTTTTTAATATATCATGAAATTAAACATTCCTGACAGTAGTAATATTATTTAATAAAATTATGTATATATATTATTTATATTTAAAAAATGTTGAATAATCTGGGGCCACTGAACCTAAGAACCTATCAATAATACTGAGAGTTTTGTAAATTTTCAACCAAATGGATTTTTTCAAATGTCAAATCGCTTGGTGTAACGAAAATTTTTTGTGTTCAAAACCAAATGCACTAGAATTAGGTCATAGGCGTGTAGCTTTTTTTTTGTAAAAAGTCCTCAACGTTTCCTCAATTTGGACGGCTGTCTGGACGAGTGGTAAGTGTACTACTGTCTATGTAGCCAGGTTTGAATCTCGGTATGGGCAGATATGATGAATAAGAAGATTTGTTCACGAGTCCTTGGGTCTTTGTATTTTTATTTAGTAGATTTCTGATGTTTATGCACATATTACTATTTATATTTCTCCATTATCTAGTATCCATAACACAAGCTCTTAATATACTTAATTTTTGCTTGATATTAGATGTGAGTTTGAGTAATATTATTATTAATTTTATATCATTTATTCCGGCCGTGGGCCAGGACAATAGAGAAAGAAATCGGCGGACTATCTTGGCGTTATCGAGCAAGACGCTGTCCTAATACTGTGTGTTCTTGATATTTCGTTCACAATATGTGATTAAAACCTAAAGATTATTGATTAATTCTAGAAGAATCTTGAATTCAACTAACAATAGGTAAAGTAATACAGAAAATCATTAGAAGGCGGACTAATTGAAGATTTTGAGTACAGATTAAGCTGCCGAAGAGTTAAGACCAAGCATGGCGTCTTGCAAGTAACTTTTCGACAGAAATTAACATCAAATTAAAACTACTGATACAAATTTACAGCCACTTTTTCATGCCTCAAAGCCGTCTTCTCATTTACTTTAAGTAAAACTTCAATCAAATGAAATACGAAGTAAGTGAAGTTGCAATATAATTTCTTTGTATACGGAACCATTTATTCAGATCAACACATTGCGTTTGTGATAATGTAATATTTGGTGTAGAAATTGAACATCTTTCATGGTATAAAACGCACATATTTTTTTCTGTAATGGACGAATACAATATTCATAGTAAACTCTCAGATAAACCTTCCTTCCCTCACTGTGTATCAGAAAAGAAATGAAAAGAAAAAATAATGATCTTACCAATAAAGATGGTACTTCAACTGTTTTTGTTGTGCCGCGATATACTCATGGGAACCTCATGACCATTAAAATTTTGATGCTATTTGTATTTAAAGGCTTGACAAAACATATCTGTCTTTGTCTTTAGTTTACAAAAGTATTTTTTCAAATTATACTGTAATAAACATTGTATTTGTCGAGCTTCACCTCCGCAATTATGAAAGGGCGTTAACAAACACGAGCTGTTATGAAAAATACATACATTCATATGAATTCGTTGAGTTTTCCTCTGAATATTCAAGACATATTATGCGGATCATTTAATACAACGGCAGCACGCTCGACGCATAAAATCGCTTAAGCGACCTTTTTATTCGTTAACTGCCGAGTTTTTCTACGTATAGTGAATGTTGGGGTGTCGGCCTATTTGAATACATGTGCGAGTAATTTATTGCTGGCAGAGAAACGTTTTTATCGGGGTAAATAAAAATTTCGGTTAGCTTCGGTTGATTAAGGCTAGTGTTACTTGTGACGGTAACAGCTCAATTTGTGATTTCCTTATGAACTTTCAATAATTCATTACACGAAATAAATCTATAGAATGAACATGATTACAGGTGAAGACATATTATATGTTCCAAATGACAACCACCTTATGTTATATACGCAGAAAGTATTTAATTACAGAAATCAGTGATAAAATAATCACAGTTTTTCAGTAAAACATTCTTGTTTAATATCGATCTCTACAAGACAACCAAAAAGCAGCGAGTTTTTGCTGCATTTGTGCTGCAATATTTTCTAATTTGCAACCAATCGAGAATGTTACCTCCCTTTAAAAATCCGGCATGCCTCCCAGATACAAACGCAATTTAAAATGTTTTATATCACGTGACATTTATAAAAGATCTTAAATAAAGACATTATGCCGTTTAAATTATATATTTTTTCTCTATAGGTGTGTAGATTTAGTTACTATTTTGACAGTTCTAAATTTGTGGTTTCGTTTTACTTAACATAATATCAAAATGTACTGAGAGTAGGAGTGAACCTTAAGAATTAGGCACGTTCGGTTTCATACAAGTCAGGAATAGTAGTGTTATGGTGTACCTACACTATTATTCTTGTGATGGCATTTTTTCAGTGTATATTTTTGTAATTTCAAAATTTTTTTAATGGTTTTTTGAAGTTTTTTGATTAGTGTAATAATTATGAAACCTTAGTTCATCTCATCTTTCTATTTCACTATGGAACTCGTTTATTTTTGTGAACTGGAAGATCAGGTTACCCCATAACTGAAAAATTTGCAAATGTATATAGAAAGTTATGTAATCAATGACAAAAAATAATGCTGTGTTTCTGCCGGTGTGTTTTGCTCTGTAATAGTTTTATATAAGCCGTTTAATGTATTTTGTATAGCATATAATAGGTTTTTAAACGTTGGACACAAATAAGGAGTTCGGACCATCAATAAGCTGGTCTAATATTGGTCGTCACAAATATAAATACGGTTTTTTAACATCACATACAATTATTTTCTTTTGTATTGTGTTATGTTTCGATTGTAATTTTAGATATCTAGACAGTATAATGACGCAGCAGTTAACATAAATATCAAGCAAAGACATGAAGTTTAGGTATAACACTTCTTAATAAGTCCTCCTTTGCGGAAAGCGCTCGCAAAAACCACAGAAAGCAATATCACTGCGACTGATTGCTGAACAAGCCGACAAACGTAAGCGGGAAATGCTCAAATATGATTTTAATGGACTCATTATTCGCTACGATAATTTATAATGCATTTATTAACTTATACAGATTCAAACGTACTTGATACGATTTCAAATGTACTGAAGTGATGGCAAACAGATTGAAACTCTTTAGTAAGATAATAAAATCAGGAAAAGCATATATTTCATGGAAAAGTTCCTTTATTAGCTTCTGGACTAGCACTTCTTATTTTGACATATGGCCAAAAACACAAGTATTTCGTATGAAAGTCCCTTACGTGTGATTTGATGAATTGCTTCAACAGTACTCAGGTGTATCAGATAGTCAAGAATATAGATAGGTCAGAATAGTCAAGTTACCCGGTAGTTTCAGTCAGTGGGTATTCCTATGCCACTTTGCTTTTACTTTGTATAAGTGCATAAGTGGATGTCTTCTTCCAAGAAAGGTATAAGAAAACCATAGTAGAACAAACACATGCATACATCAAATACGTTTATACGAAATCAGAGTCGTTTTACAACCGACTGATGAAGTGCTGTTCACTGTTTTCGCTGTCGGTTCTAAACTAATTTCCAAAATTCTTTTTTTATTCGAAAGAGTATATACTCTTGAGGTTATAGTGAGGTATTGTCCCCAAGTTATGATTTGATGAGATCCAAGGATAATCGAGGGAAGGAGGGAGGGCTTGACCTTGGTCGGAGCATTCAAACTTCACCGCAAAGCATCAATACGTAAAGCTTTTAACTGCAGTCACGCAGTTCACCAGCAAGCAAAGCTCTGGCCATGTCCAAAGCATCAAAACGATTCGTCAGTCCAAAGACAGGGTGGAGTTATGTTTCCGTACATAAATTAATGATAATAATATTATGTTTACATAAATAAATAAATAAATGATCATGAGCACTGCATCCACAGACCTTAAGAATTTTATGGTCATCTAAACCTGTTGTGTGGAAAGTAAACAATTCTGTCAGTCTATCCCGCATTTTTGACGCAGTGCATGTATCAAATAATTAAATTAGTCCGCTTTTTCAGAAATAAATTAGACTTTGTACGAAGCGTTCAGAATATTGTTCATTGAATAATCCTCTCAAAAGCAATCCATTTAGTTTTATTTCTGTACAAGCAAAAGTTTTATTTATTCGACAACAATGTTTAAAATTTGATTCCGTAATTGTATTATAATGTTACTTTTTTATATATTTAGTGGTGTTTTTTACATTATTATAAATTATTCATCAACATAGTTCCTTTGTGTGTACAGAAATTGTTAAATAAATAAGTGATAAGTTAAGGGAAAATACTTTGGTTATTAAATAATTAATAAATAATAAATGTGTTATTTATTGCCTATTTATTAGAAGGTAAGTTTATAATAAAATTTAGCGTGTGTACTCATTTAACATTTAAAATAAATTCAAGTCATTTCCATCCATTACACAAACGTGTAATCATCACGTCCCACTGAATTCCCAGAACGCAGACCTAGAGATTTTAAACGATAATTAGACATCTATAAAAAAGGACTGCTTCGGAAACTTTGTAATTAATAAGTACTTCGATTTATTGTAGCTATCGAATACCAATGATAGCCTGTAATAATTGTTCGTCTCTCAGTCACTGGCTTCGATACATAAATATTTTTATTCTAATAAATATGATTACTTATAATTATTTATAATTATTCTTTATATCTGAAAGTTCATGAAATCCTTTAGGATAAGATAATATTTCATTGTGATTAGGTGGGTTCACTCAATATATATTGTATAATAAAAATTAATATAAAATTTAACAATATAATATATAAAAATGAATTTCCAACGTCTCATATTAAATGACCGAGCTCTGAGGAACTGCCATTACAAAAATACAAACAATTGATTTAATTTAAATGAATGGAATTCAATACACTGAAATACAACAAACACATAATCTCCGAAAAAAATACATACCTAAGATAAAAGAAAATAAGTCATCGTACTATTTTCATTAAAGCAATCATCAGACTATAATCTCGGGGACTAGTTCATCACAATGCAAAAAAAGGTAATAACCCCCCCATGAAAATCCATTGCGCCTTAATAGAAATATTCGTTAATAATGTAAGGACAGCGGCGTTCAGAGCGGGGCGGGAGTCCTTCGCCTGTAATGGACTGGGAAAGATAACAGATATAATAACCGAAATTGTGGTCAGATATAGGTGCGGGGCATACTCAGAGAGCTGGCTTTTTAACTATTTCGAAAATTAAGCAAAAACTTGAATTTTATTTTTGAGGTGTTCACCTCAAAGTGGGTATGGGTAGCAAAGCGGTTGTATCATATTTCGTGACGAATTGAAACGGTAACGAGTCCTTGGCAGTTCAAATGCATACCCTGCCCCCCGCATCCAGTCAGCAGTCTAAAAACATAATCTCCGCGTGTGCGTGATTTTTATTTCAGGTAAACTCTTTATATGTATACTTTCAATATTTTTCATTGTGTTTTGTTTTAAACTAACTGTGATATAGTTTTTATCTGTCACAGTATAGTGTATCTGTACAATAATTACTTTGAATGTACTTTTTATTAGGTAGTCCGTCAGTGCGGCAGCTAACTTGCGTTGGGTCAGCCTAGTGGTGTTATGACTCTAACTACTCTTTTTACCTACACTACAATTTTCTCTTCCCTCGTTCTGGAAAAAAAACTACATGCAAGTAAGTAATGACACTATTTGTCTGTCTGCATTATAATAGATCGTTTTTCTCATTTGAAAGTAAACTATTTGACACTTATTATAACTCAAATCAAATTATACACACAATTCTTCCAACGATTCAAATCCCAGCACTAAACTACCGATTTTCCCTGGTATTAAAATTTTACATAAAAATTTACGTAGATACACGCTGTTATCACAGTGCCAATTGGCATAAAGCTGATCATGGAGATGAATACAAATTCCTGAGTACATAATCGAAAATAATCTAATAAATAATAATAAAAGTATAATTATGAGTTTGACTGCTTACTTTCACTCTTATATATGTTGTGTTACAGATAATAGCTATCATATGTTCCGTTAACGTTAATGTGTAATTATCGTTAAGATAACCATAAATGAAGTCACATTATATAGATTCTGTCTTAAATGTTTAACAAAGCAAAATCAACTCTTTTTCCTAGTGAATAAAGTTATAATTGTAATCGGGAAATTTTTATTTCGCCCCAGTGTGCCTCTGGTTGAGACTTGGTAAGAACGACCCGTAATGTGACTGAGGCCGGCAGATGCTCGCGCTTCCTACAATCATTACCCTTTTGTCTTATGTCCAACAACCATCAAGCGATATTTAATCCTATTTCTAACTGTTTAGAGTGCAAATTTATACTAACAGAGAACAATAACCGACCCACGGGTATATTATTGAGCTGGAAAATGCTTGCGAACTTAAAACTTGAATTTCATACTTGCGAGCAAAGCAATCATATTGAGCGAGAATTATGTAACACTTTTGTATGATTTATTATATATCAATTATAATAATTTTACAATTACATATATATATATTCTGCCAAACTATGACACAGTTTGTCGGTAGTAGCTCTCGTAGACATACCATAATCAAGACAACATTTATACATCATATATTATTAACTAAGAAACATAATCTGGATAATAGATACGCAGAACACACCCACCCACACATCCCACAAACTTTTAAATATACTAACAAGAATACAATATTACATACACATATATACTCCACTAGGATACAATTGTACATATATTTATAAACTCAACAACAAGAAAATTTTAAATATTACATCAAATATTAGTTTTAATTTATCCGCAATTTATTCATTAGGTGATATATATTTATAAAAATACGTCTGGACCTCGGACTAATTAAACCGAGGCTCTGGGCACTCGACCAGATGCCCGTCAATAATTATATGACGAAAATTTAATTACTAAAGTGAAATGAAACTTTTAGGTAGAAACTGCTCTCTCGAATCAAACAATTCGAATTGCAGTTATCATTCGTAAACAGAGTTTTAATTTTTCTGCATACATCTTCAACAATGGAACTTGGGCTTAAAACAAGAATCAAGAACTAGGGTTGCTGACGTAGCCCAAAGAATTTTGAGCCTACATTGACAGTGGGTTAGAGGCAGGACACATTGCACTGACGGCCGCAGGCACTCGCTGGTAAAATAGTACTCATGTAGCGACCACGAACCGTGAGAAGCAGCGTTGGTAGGCCTCCCACAAGGTGGAATACTTACCTAACACCTACGATTTGGTAAAGGTCGTGCGAAGTCGCTTAATGCGTGCAATGCAAAACCGATCAGTTTAGACTTGCTTGAGTAAATCTATGTCTAGAAGTGGGTGTTTCTCGCCTATGACGAAATTGATGATTTATGTTATAATATTCTACAGAGGGAGTGAAAGCGTTTATAATATTTGTTTAAGAAAGTAAGCACTTTTGTTTCCTGTAGGTCACGCGTGCGTGGAAATAAAATCAATAAGAGCATTGCATTTAATAGCCATTAACAGCTGATTCAGATCCGCCAAATCTCAGATTATTGATGAAGACATTTTTAATTATAGTTTAAGTTGATATAAAACTAAATTGTTTCGTCACTATTGTTCTTCAAAATAACAACAGCGAGGAGCAAGAGTCATTCTTGCTTGAAATGACGTAACGTACCTTTATGTTTTTAGAAATGCATTTACGTTGAAACTGTAATGCATCAAAATTTTAATTTTACTGATGATATGTATTATGTGACAGTACTCCGATATTTTATAGATAATTAACGTCCTTATACCATATCTCCATAAATAACCGCTTAAATGAAATAAATCGTAAAATTGTTATCCCGAAACAAGGTTATAGCAACCTTGTTTCGGCATCCAGAGACCCAAGAGCAAAAACCATTCAAAAACCATTTAGCAACTCAGATATTCCACGATATATATAATATAATATAATCGAAATAATAGTTTAATCTTTATTTATAATATTTAAATTATAGTATAATCTTTAGTTATTATCCCTCCATGTAATTTAGTGTTTCCAGAAATTGATTAAAAGGTATATAAGGAATGTAGGTTGTTGCCGGTACATTATTTTTTCCTCTATTAAATATACTGATAGATTATTTGTAGAATCTGCGTCAGATCTACAGATACAATATAGTAAATAAAATAGTACTAAATTATAATAAACTTAATAAATGGCACGTAGTGGTATGCGGTTTCCTTTTCTGCTCTTGTAATGGCTACCCAAAGCGTCGGCTACGACGTAGTTGACTACGCCGTAGCGTAGTGTTATGTGGAACACAGAACCGATTTCGATCTTCTTTGAATTCTCAAAGGTTGATATTTTTCGTTACATACATGTTTACCAATTTCTTCGTCAACAATGGGCAGATTTATTTTATTATTCGATAGAGTATAGATAATCTTATGGTCAATTGGATCTGGTGATGGAATAAGGGAAATCGAGGGCAATTGTGAAGCTTTGTAAAAATCAATATATATGTTTAAGTTTGAACCATCTAAGTTTGATTTTAGAAATAAAAAAAAAGTTTTAAATTAAAAACACTAAAAATTAAAAACAATTCAATTTCATACAAATACTCATTAATTATTTGTGCCATTTTAGTGTTTTGAAGTCAATTTCCAGTTTTATTATAAACTTTTTTTTGGAATAATCAAAAATAATCTAAATTTTAGTTTAGTTACCATTCTCTCAGTTCTAATATTATTATGACAAATACCATAAATTACAGCTGTCAAATAAGAATTATTTAGACAGCATCAGAGAAACGACAGGCTTTTTTAAAGATATACAAGCTCCTTAAAAAATTCTAAATGTCACGTGATATGAACAGCTATCCTGTTGTATTCATATGAGAGAACAAGTTCGCTGAACTTAAATTTAGAATCAGGCCTAATTTATGATGTAGGTCTATGATGACCACATTCGCATTCTACATTTCACCATGATAAGTTTTAGGACTAACCTTAGCTTTATGGAATGTACACAGAATCGATATTTTTAAGGAAATGAAACTTGAATGCACACAAACCAATTGAAATTGTGTAACAGTCCAAATACATGCCATTCATAGCACGTGAATTCAAATGTTTATAGAATTACACTTTGAATGTTTAGAGATACCTGCTTATTTGAAAAAATCATTTCAATGTAAATTTAATGGACACTTGTCCATTAATTGTCGTGTCTTGTCCTTTTATCTTATTTAAATGACTGAATTTAGAACAGTTTTTCTTGAGGAGATATCTAATTTTCATACAAACAATATTCCGAATCATTTTACTAACAAACGTTGGTAACTGATGTAAAATAATCGACATGAAACACACCTTGCCAAGCCTAAGCACTCAAACAGCAATCTTCATACGAAATATTGAAATGCCTAAGTATTTCTAAGTTTAAAGTGCCAAGGCTCGTCTTGAGTGGGGCACATGGGAAATGATTTCCATATTCATCGCGTTTCCTGCGCCACCGACGTAGGCTCAAAGGAAATTATTTGTCATATTAACGTCACTCCAACCGAGTTTCGACAGCAGGATGTTAATATATTAAATTAGCCTCAGAGGTGTGCTAAGCCGTAACTCGATGCCGATACGAACGCGTTAGGTTTTAAAGGTATACATTGTGTCTTTAGGATTTTATTGCAGATTGGAAATGATTTATGGAGAGCTTGAGAATATCAAATGTTATTAGAAGATGGTTCCTACTGTTATTTGTTTAACAACACAACATGGTTTTTCGTCTTCTTCTCTTTTCTGCATCTTTTGGTAAAGATCAAAACAACTGGACTTATTGGAATAATTTCTTAGTTATTTTGTTCGCTAGGATGGTTTAAAATAAATATAATGGAGAAAATCCTAACAGAATTTTTTATGGGAAAGTGGGAAAAAAAAGTGCGTTTATTCTTATTTCTTCCATCGTCACTTCAGATTGCTTTCAATAGATCACTTCCGTCGTAGACAAATAATACTCTATAAATATATAGATAATTGTATGTGATACAAAATTCACCGGATCATTTATAACATAAGATAAATAGACTGATTATTTTGTATTTTTGTTACATACTACTGTATACTCTTCTACACTGCACCACTATAAATTATATGTAATTAACTATTAATTCTAAAAAAATATTATTAACTAACGAAATATCGTTGGAAATAAGCAGTGACTTCGAACTCAATTCTTTTGTGTAAATTTTGTTTTTACCATCTGTGTATACATATATAGATAAATAAAATTAGTAAAATAATGGTAAAATAGTTTGCCATGCCGTTGATCGTTGCAAAAATTTATTTTTTCTTGCCATAGGTTATTTTGCTAACTGTATTTAATCCATCAATAGAAACTCTCACAACCTTTAATTGTTAACTAAAAATACATGTTAATATTGTATTTTTATTAATTAAACCTAAGACACCACATCAAACAAAAACTATGTACGCACCCAACAAATAATTTTCCGTTAGAAAATTACTTTGTAAAGTTGAAAAGGGTTGCGCCACGATACTAAATTGAAATTCTTTTGTACGACACGCCTTTACTTATAAGGAGTCCTACCTGTCGCTTTTAGTCATATTGGAACTGTAAACATTTTCTTTTAAGAGCTTACGATACCCATATTATAGATGCAATTCTTTGTTTTTGTAGGAAGATATAATAAGCACTATTTCAGCATTTCCTAATGTCGTTTCAGTTATTTATCATCCATAATTCCATACAGGAGACAACTAATCTCCCTTCCCGAACAATTAAAGGAACATGTACAGTAGCAGTAATACTACAAAAGTTGCCACTGATACGAAAAAATTAGAGTTTCTCATTCTTAATTAAATAATACTATTTAAATAAAAACTGATGTCCTGTGTCGATTGTAACTGCAAAAACCCATTTTTATGGTAATCATAACCGCGAAAGGCTGCACAGTCTAATGTAATTTTCCCCGTTATATTTAGACCTACTGAGCTAAACTTTTCTTTAGTTAACGAATAAGTGCTACAAAATAAACTGTTGGCTAAAGGTTATATTGGAATTACGTTAACCATATGAGGATACTTGTCCACCACCACTGGTGCCAACAACTTAAGATTAGATAGTTCCACGCTGTAGCAATGTAAGTGGATATATTTACTACAAACCGCGTATCCAGCACTGTCGTCAGCAAATAAAGTACGGTGAATTATAAGCACGCTGCAAGGTTGCGCAGGCGCACTTCTGTTAGTTATTCATCGTTGCACAGAGGCGAGCAACGGGAGTTTATGTTTTTTTAAAGTAATCAAATTATCGTTGACTCTTTTTCCTCTATAGAAACTTATTATATATTCCCATTTTGTTTGAATTTGTTTGTTATTGTTTTACTTTTCGACGAAAACAATATGCTTTTTCTCTTTCCTTGAAAAATACCTAAATTTTTATCGGATAATAATTTAAGGCATACTCAACTTTTATCAAAATTGTCAACTAAGTTGTGAACTCATACTTAAGATAGGTAATCACAAAATAAACACAATTAAAGTTTGAAAGTTTCTAACTCATTTAAACAAAAGTAATTAGAAGAATCGTGTAATTTATTATATAATATTTAAAAGATTAAAAAAGTAATAAGTTACAAATCCATGCTATAATCTTCGTGAGATAAATCATGTTTCTCGTGTTCCTGACATAATCATTTAAATAAATTTACTTCATAGATAATTTTGGGTTATTCAAGATGTCAGAGTTCATTAACAAAATAAGCAATTGGACTATAATCAAGCCACCAATCCATCATGATAAAAATGAATTTAAAATGGAGTGTTCTCAGCCATTATTTATACTTAGCAGTAAAATTCTTAGCTCTACATGACAGAAGCATGTGCTGCGGATAACTTGGAACCAGTGAAAAACATATTTGTTGAAATATCTTTTATGTTGGATTTCATAACGATTATATTTCCTGTTATAATGTCGAAACTTGACTTTAATAAAGGAAATTAACAGCCGCATTCGTAGGCATGCAAAAAGCAATCACGAATAGGACATATTTCAAAAAATATTATTACGACTTAAATAATTAAAATCATTTTGTAGTTATTGCGTGATTGTATTCTCTTTTCGATTATTTCCATCAAACTTAACAAAATCTGTACACAGTAGGTACAAAAAGAAGAATAATTAAGACTAACATGTTCTCTTTACAAAGACATTTAATGGAATTTGTAAAAATAACTTTATTACCTGAATATTAAACTCTACTTTCATTATAATTGTATTCAATGACTTCACTTAAAATTTCATACATTGAAATATTCGTATTTAAATTTAATTGTAGAATAAGATTTATGAAAATTAGTTTATAGAGCTAACTTATTATACGCCTTGCTAAAATTAGTCGCATGCAATATTAAGAGCCGTCGCAACTTAGCTAAAAGCGCAAACGCCTGCGAAAACATGCTATATTGTGCTTAATGTTATATTTATATTGTAAGGTAGATCTTAAGGTTTTAGTTGATATTTAGAACTAGTTGTAACCGTATTAAGCTTTGGAATATTATTTTCATTCACTCGTTTTCAGGATGTCCAAACGCTTAACATCATTTTCTTATAATTATCGTCGTCATCGCCAAGAGGTCATATACGCCCCCAACGCGGAGCTCGAAACTTCGCTAAATTAAGGCGATTAGGCAACCACAGCGAAATTTTTCTCAAGCGTGTGGAGGTTTGACCTTATGAACTAAGTCACCAAAACTTTTTGTACCTTTAATCATTAACATAGTTTCATTTATTTTCTAGATAGAATATTTTTTTACATTTTGTTTAAAAAAATATTGAACCGTAAAAGTAAAATAATACCAAATGGTTAATCAAAATCTTAATACAACTAGGTACCCATATTTTAATACTCTTATGATTGTCATGTTACTTTAAATATCGTTATTATTCTAGTACGTGCTTTATGATGAACAAAAGCCCTCAATGACTTCTAATAAAACCATTTCGTGCAGCAATTGAACCTCAATAGTTGAATAGTATCACCTACTTCACGAAACAATAATAATTGAGAGAAATACAAATTAAATATTATGTCGGTATCACAAAATTTTGCACCTTCTTTATAAGTAACTGTTGTAGCAGAAGAAAGTACGTTTATCAATAACAGCACAAATTAAGAATAAAATGCACATATTAGCATCACATGAAATTGACATTTTCAATTTTCAAGGAATTCGAAGTTAATTTTACCATACGTACAAAATAGAAGCTAAATTGTTCTAACGTATTCAGTAACAACATCTGAACTTAATTATGATACGGCATTTCTAACACATAAACACAATCATAAAGTATCAAATCTCATAGACATTAAAGTCGTGTTTCTCCCAAGCATTTACTCTCGCATTTTAGTATCTCATCAAATTGCATCTATATATCTCAAGGATTTTTATGATGACAGTTCAAGATTAATTCTATTCGCGAGGATAACACGTTCTGATGTCGATACAACTTTTGTTATTGCTTGTTCAACTTGTTTAAATTTACTATTCGTTTCGCACACGCATTTTGAGTTGAAATTTAAAACGTGTATCCTAAAATTCCTTTACCTAAAGGTATAAAGATTTTACTGCAAATAATAATGTCAGATATTTCTTATGGATATTTTGTAGAAGATTTTAGTTAATAAATAAAGCTAAGTCAATTTATGCAAAACTTAGCAGACGAACAAAATATTAATATAACAAAGACACCATGTACCGTAAACGGAAAATAGAGCACTTTTGCAAAGCATAAATTCAAAGAAAATCAGGCTGGACGGCCTGGTTTACTCTGAAAATGTTTACCACAGACTAAAAAGCTCTTTGATTAATATTTCAGCTTTATTAAATACAATTTCAGATTTATGTTGAATTGCGAAAAGTCTTAACAAATACAATGAAAAATATTGTAAGATATATACAAGAATGACATATTTCTTAAACTCCAACTTACTTACCAACTCTAAAACGGGGAATGTAGTTTGCAACTATGTGGCTTACGATATTGCATATTATCCTCCTTGTAGCTTGAAACAACATGCAAAGAAACAGATGACGTAGAGCTTTAAGATGATGACACACGTACATCGTGCAAGTTGAAAAGATTTGCATTTAAAATTTTGAAAAATATTATAACTATATTTCCTACAATTTTCAACTATATTCAATTTATTCTCATTTCTTATTAGAAATAAGGCCCCTTATTGTGTGTATACATTTTTATGTAATTTCTGTGCAGTAACAAAGAATATTTGTTACAATCATTATTCTCATTATTATATTCTTTCGCTTTAGTGAAAATTTATTAATATGCAACTCGATTCATTGGATAGTCAAGTAGAAGCAGTAACTATTTAACAACAAAAAAAGTAAATAACTAATAAAAATGATTTTGGCACTGAATTCGTTTTAATATGGCAGACCTATTGAAATTCTAAGTTTGGTGATTATATTAAGAATTGGAAACCTTTTTTTCAAGGATCCACTAATGGAACCCCACTAACAAACTGGAAGGCGTGTGTAGGGCTCACCTAGCGTCTGATCAAAATGCCACTGAGAATACTCACTTAAGCTCCCCGGCAACTCCTCACTCTTCACAGGGGTGATGGTTCCGGCGAAGCCAATAACCAGAACTATATCATGGAAGACCCCAGCTTCAAAATTATTTACATTAACCACACTGTAATGGCAATAAATGGAATGAAAGCTCGAAATGATCTTCCAAACCTTTTAAGCCAGTAAAGAAACAGTTAGATACTGTTTCTTTAATATAGGGTAAGTACTAATTTTCTCTCTAAGCACTGTCACACACCAAATCTCCTGATTCGGCAAGGAAACATTTAGCGAACGTATGTGTGTTCTCGCAAACTCTCAGCAAGGTCCCTAACGACCGATAAAATTCCTCTCAATTCCTTTTTAACTGCAAGCGAAGTTTACCTGCGGGTTGGTAAATACCACCCCAAATTTAGCCACTGAATTGTGATTCTGAATCTGTAAATAACAAGAAGGAATTTCAGTTGAGCCGCCTTTCGTAATTGGGAAATCAGCTTGTAATAAATATTATTAATATCTGATATGAAAGCTTTTGAATGTGTATTTCTTTTCTTATTTGGGCTGAATGTTTGAGATAGGTTTTCATATAGATGTGGCTCTAAACAGGTACACAACAAAATTTTAATTTATTATATATCTTTAGAAATACAGATTAATTAGCTAGAAAGCGTTTATTTTGTTATTTTGTTCTAAAAAAATCTATAATCTAATATATAAGAATCTTGTGTCGCCGACCGATTTTTATAAAAATAATATTTGGTAGGTAGGACGTAACGATTGTTGGATTAGGTCACTACCTAATCCGACAATCGTTACTTCTTACGCTTAATCTTCTTTCCTAAGCTTAATTAAGCTTGAATATAGATTATATGAATGTGCAATAAATAAAAAAGGTTAAAAATCACTGAAATATACCTAATACTTCATAGTTGTCCATGAAGTATATCACTGTTGGCGGCGCATACCATTAGTCGTCAGAAACTCTACGAGGGAAATGAAAACGTATGTTACACCGGTATCACAAAGCCATAAATAAAGATAAAAAACTATGTTAGACATGGCTGTATGAACTTTACTTCCCTTTAACTTCCCTGTAATAGGAGGGATATAAAAAAACCAAAAAGATAAATAATACCAAAAACAAAATAGTAAAATTTTGATAGGTGAGTTAGATTAGACACAACGCGAGGGAGGATTTTTTTTTTAGATTAATCTGTTTAAATGACAAAAGATTCTTAGTTTTCGTAATCGAAACCAGATTGTTAAATCGCTACATCACAAAGCATACTAAATATTCATTTTTCATACTAAATATTCATTATCAACTGAACTCTGTTGCATAACCCATCTGCTATAGGAAGTGTGAAAAAGACAAGTCAAACAGAACACATAAAAGATAGTAGTGGGACAAGTGTACCGTCACGTTGAACAAATTGATGTTCCTAATGGAGGCCATTACAGACATTGTGTGCGCTCAATAGAACATAAAGGTCGGCAGAGCCGTCCGGTATCACCCTCCAAAGAAAAAAGTATGAAAGGCTATATTCATAAATTCTTGGATATCTATGCGATTCTCAAAATACGTTCCAAGTAGGTAAATCCCACCTGATTCATATTAAATTTTCTCGTCAATTCACTAAGGTTTTCTAACAGTTCAGCTTTGTCTTCTGTATTGGAAAGTATTATGTTTAATTAGTGATTGTAAAACTTCAATGCTTATTTTTGAGATCCTACTTTCAATACAAAAACCTTTTGGAAAAATTAAGTATTTTACACTACATTAAGCTTACTCTAGCGGTTCGAAAAAAAACCGTTGTTGGAGGAAAAACAAAAGTACATATTAATGATAATAAATTTTATTGAAAGGAAACCTTTTAATAAAATTTGTCAAAAATAATTAGCTCAGCATTTAAATATTTTTGTGAAATCACCTGTTTGAGCAGAACATGAAAAAGACCATGAAAAGTCTTTAGCTTTTAAAAAGGGTGTTTACGTGCACAATAAACACAAATCTCGCCTTCATTCTTTGCAGCTTCACAGCAGTCTTATAAAGATAATTTTTTCCTATTGATGTAAAAACATTACCTGGACTGAAATTAAGTTACAGAAGTTTTGCGACAACATTGTGCCGAAGCATCGTAAAACGAAAGTCTTGTTCAGCAGCGGACAGACGTGTCTTGGAAGACTTGGTGACTGTATTCAGGTACGATAAGGAAAACTCGATTAAGCAACTAGAAAAAGTAATTGGAGCCCAAGAAGCACATAAGTTTAATTAAGTATCCACAATGTGATGTACTTAGTGGGCGTCTGATCATTTTACCCGAGAAAAGGGATCTGATTTAGGATAAATCGAATCTTAACAACACTTAGAGAACAATTTCTTTGAACGACAGATAAATGTCTTACTTTCGAAAATTAATTTGGAGTTCATTTTATATCAGTGCAAGACAGAAATTGGAAACGAATGTGCGTTAATAAAAAAGTATAATAAGAGTATTTTAACAAATCCAACAAAACCAAATATGTATGAAATACATCATGAGTGTTTCCATTAATAACATTGAATCGTACCTTATTTTCATTTTCATAATTAATGTTTTGGATTCTGTTATCATTATTTAAAACAAAATTTTCCATTTCTCTTTTTTCAAAAGGAAGAATTTTCTGAAGGAAAGAAAGAAGGACAAAGCGATTTACTGGCTTTTACAAACATTATAGTTAGTTAATTCCCGCACTAATTTTTCGACATATTGCGAGCAGCATATTTAAAAATACTTGGAAACCACTGCTTTCCAATTAAGCAGTGTCAAATCATTGTTGCTTTTCAGTTAAAACGAATCCCCAACTTTAAAAATAGAACCAAAATCAGAATGAGCTTAACGTTAACGCAACGAAACTTGCACTGGAAGTGGTCAGTCCTGAGAACGTCATTTGTGAGTCGTTCTCTATCGAACCAACTTTGCCCGTTCTAACTGATCCTTGTTAGCGAGACGTTAGATTAAGATAACACCGTGTAAGTCATTTAACACATTCCACGCACACGACACGGCTACCGTGTTCACCCTATAAAGAAGAGTTTACTTACAAAATATAGGTAGCACTGTTGGAAATGTTCTTAAATAGATTATAATTTGATGTTTATGAATACACAGGGAGTCACAGTCGGTACTTGAATGATGCGAAATAGTTAATGTTTTATTGGAAAAAATATTTAATGAACAGTGCAAATATGGGCATTTTTATTGGGCATTGAGTGTGTTAAACTATTCAGCTTACCATGCAAAGGACGTACTGATGGTTAAATTAGCAAATAAAGTAGCTTATTTTATTCATCAACAGATGTGTATACATCCCACTGAGGGGCTCGAACCTACCCTTAATTAAGGCCATTAGGCCTTAGTCAGCCACACAAGTGCGTGTTGCGGTGCGACTTCATACACAACCTAAGAACCTTTCTCACAGGTGTGTGCAGGTTTCGATCGTATCAAATACACGAAGATATGAATTCAAAATTTTAAAACACACAAGGCGGAACTATAACCACTGCCTCCTGCATGGAAGACAAAGGTCAAACGCATTTTGCCACCCACGCTTATTTTATTATTATATAAATAATGTTTATTATGTTACAATATATGATACAGACATTGAATATATAACATTTTTATATAACAGTATAATACCTATTAAATATGTATGTACATTAACAACCCTGACCAGAGAGCAAAATTAAATATTCGCGATCATCACACAAACATCTGCCCCAGTCGGCAGAGTAGTCTTTTTCAAGTAGACTTTACTGTACTGGACAGTACACTCGGCAAAAAAGGCGTCCTAATATGTCCCAAAAATACCTAATGTTGTCAAATGTAGATTTTATTTATAATCTATATTTATTATTCCTTTGATTTCATCCTCAAAATCCTCAAGCCTGTAATTCTAAAAGCTAAGATAAGATTATGATCTTATCTTGATCTTATCTGAGCTTTTAAAATTCTTTGACAATAATAAGTAAAGTACATCTATCATTCGGAGGCATAACTCCGAATCAATGGTCTTTACTTTCTTAATATCGAAAGATTAAAGGTTAATTTAATATTTATTTATTTAACTAATAATAGATTAACAATATTTAATCTTTGATTGAGTATTAAATTGAGATAAAATAATAATATAATAAAATAAAGACGCACAAACTCATATACACATGTACAAGCAGTCACATACAAACACACACATTCATACTTATTTATAACGTTCATGAAAAATTCAATTAATTAGTTATAACCAATGTAACCTCTGAATTTAATTTAATTGAAATTTATATTTTAAACATGCTATTTAATTTTTGACGTAGTATTTAGCATTAAGCTTATTTAGCTTTAGATGAAAAGATTAAACACCAAACTAATACAGAGTTCCGAGCAGACGCACAACCGTGACTCCACCGCCAATGCCAACCGATATAATTTTAAACACAAACGCTACCATTGCTAATTAAATCCGTTTTGATTACGCTCCTTTATACAGTTAACTTGTAGCTAGTAATTCCACTCAGTTTCTACAAACTCCCATGTAACAACATACAGTTGTGGATCCGAGATAACTTCACACAGTTATTTCGCTAATTTGTCCTAGCAGTGTATGCAATGCATAGAAGCGCGTGTGTTAAACAAGTGATAAATTTTGTTAAATTGTTTTTCGTCACTAGTTTTGTATTTTATATAGACAGGTTTTGTACGCAACACACCTGTTCATTAAGTGTATTCTAAACAACAAGTATGCGTAAAAGTAACGCGAGCAACTGTCGCATTGACTAGGAAACAGCACAAAATTGTTGGATCTAACATAAACAGTCAGCAGCCGCAGCGTAATATATATTAATATCAAAGATATTATAATGGGTCAAGTCATGAAAAAAATCATTTAAGCGCTCTACGATGTGACATTTTACGACTCACAGTAACTGACCGTGGATCTAATCAATTCAACTTTTTTTTGTCTGTACCTTTTTATTTATTTAAAAAGTAATATGTACAGAACACAATTTAAAACATTGCTTTACAAACCATAACTTTACGTTATGCAATACAATTGTTTTGTTTACTTAAGAACAACATAATAATAATGTTAAATCATTATCAGAACCCACATAAGTCTTAAGTTCGTAAATTTGCGACACGGAACTAGTTCGAACCGTCACACCAAAGTTTGTAATAGCACCCAGGACTAAACTGCTAAATTTATTTTACCCATCGAAGACCAAGCATATCAAGAGCTGCATTGTTTTCGTCATTGATACTAAAGTAAGTCTTTCTAAATTAATTTTAATACAGCGCAAATTACAAATAATGAGTCAAGAAAAGGTTCCACGCAAATGGGATTGTAATGCGACAAATGACCTTAGTACTTTACAAATAGCCTTTGATAAGCATAAACTTCCTGATAAAGAAGTAATATGCAAGTCATTCAACTCCAATTCCGTGGCTCCAAATTCTAACCTTGACATACTGGTTGTTACGTCAAACTGAAAAGTTACCAATTGCCATTTCATTTACCAACGCGTAGTAATGTTTTATTACCTAAATTAATAAATTACATTTGTTACATTACACACGTTACATTTAGGCAATTTTACCGGTAAAAATTTTTTGTAACAAGAAATGACAAATAAATAAAATTAAAATGAAATTAAAGTCCTAAAACTGAATCTTGTTTATGTTCAGAAATCAAAACGCTGAAATTTTAGCGAGTAACATACTTACTTATTCCAATATGTTGAATCTAGTCTAGTTTATGATGGGATAGCTAAACAATATTGTAGTGAAAGTCCCTAAATTAATAAAAGAAAAAATATTTTTTTAATAAGACGTCATAAGGATCTATCATTGTCCAACAACTTTATACAATGTTGCATGATCAAAGGCAACCTTTACGTATCAGCACGTGGTATGTTAGAAAGCAATCAAAATCTCGTTACCGCGCCTCGTGATTTGTCTACGGTGCCTGCTACCAATAAAAGATACAAAACACACTCGCGATGAGCTATTTTACTAGAACAGAAACAGAATTAAGGTATTTGTGTTATACGCTAAATCTACTTTTTCAATACTTTCATTTACTGGATGTCTTCATATGGAGAACAACTGGCTAGCGAATACATACGAATACGAAACATATTTTTCACCAAACCAACGTCCGCATACTTACTTTAAGCTCGCAACGATCTATTTTAATGTAGACAACATCAAAAATTTGTATACGCAAACGTCAAATTGAACACCCTCAAATTTAACCTTTCGTCCATTACCAGACCGCCTGGGCTCATACATATTTTAATTATGTCTTAGGTCTGAGAAGATGGAAAACATTGCAGAGGTTTTGTGTCACTTAAAGTGTAAGCAGTATTTCGGATCTACAATAACCGAGATTGAAAATTATATTCGACTGGACGAGCAAAGGTATGAAAACGGTCACGCTTGTAATATTCTTTGTCACTTTGAGTCGACAGGTGTAATAAATAATGGAAAATAATCAGCACATAGTATTAAATAGAAACCTCAGTTTTAACCCTTCCCGTGTCTACATGGTAATCTTTGTACATGAATGGTCAGATATATGCATTTATTAAAAAACAGTCAATACGGTTTGATGGGATAATGCACTAACCACCTACAAATTGCCCGTCCAAAAGGTGTCTTTCCTCACTACTTTTGATGAAGCTCATGTTATAGTGAGTGACTGAATATCTTTGTGCGTGACGTTCAAGTGAATACTGTGAAATGAAGATTTCGTAAACCAACACACATGCTACTGAATAAATAGGGTAAAGGCTGAATAAGGTCAAATACTCCTTAGATTATTCTGTCTAGGTAAGGTGTGACGTAGTAAACATAGATTAGAGTGTAATAGGTAGACAGTAACTGAATTTGTATGAGAGAAAAACAAATACTTTAACTCTTTGAATTCTTAACTGAACAGATCCAACTCAAAAGTAACTCGGTAAAGATCAAATCAAATGACTAGCTTAGTCATCGTAGCCACAATGGGGCAGTCAGGCGAGAACGACTCAAGCCCTATTAGCCCCAACCGGCCCAAACCAAACTTAGCCGTAAAATCAATTAGTTTTCGACTAATCACCCGAAAGGAAGGGTCACTAGCGCCACAGGACGCTGCATGAATAATTTGTGAAGGGCCACTTTGTACCCGACGGTGAACTATTAAGTTGTGGTCCAGTGCGATTAGGGTTACCTTCTGACGTGTTGACTGTGTTACCTATCTGACGTTTAATCAGTCAGCCCCGAGTAGATGTTGTATTAAACCGGATCGTGTCATTGTTGTGAAAATGGAAACTGGAGAGAATTAAATTATTTCAATTTATTTTATTCTAGAAATGTTATGAATTCGTTCCCATTTCAGACTGTTTCATGTATTAATATTATCGATAATGCTCAGAGATATAGACAATCTACCTGTTTTTAAATTGAAATTAAAATTAAAATATCGATTTGCTTATTAGTAAATAGATTTAAGGCGTAGTTCAAAAAGGTAAAACCGTTAATTTAAAAACAATATGTTTAAAATATTTTGGTTTTATTTTAAGTTTTTTGAGATCTGAGGTTTGATTGAGTAATAAAATAGCCTGTATTATTCTATTGAATTCATCATAAAATTATGGACACATTTATTTAGAAAAGTTTTTATTAAATGTAAATTCTTTAGGAAGCTAATCTAAGATAATCCTATAGTTATATTTTCTGCTTTCAGTTTTGTACCAGTAAACGGAATAGCTGTTCCGGTTAAAAAATAGCGAGATTAGCTCGGGGTAAATTAAGAAAAACTTTTTAAAATAGCATGCTTGCTATGAAACATTGTTTTTTGTATATAACTGCTTTTTTTATTACATTTAATCAACTTAAATAAACTATTAAATAAACTTAAAATATTATTTTCTATAATAATATTTCTCATAATCAGTGACAATATGATGCTCACTGCTGGACAAAGGCTTACCAAGGATCTCCCGAACTTCTACGCTGCCCGCATCCAGCAGCTTTCCGCGACCTTAACCAAAACGTCGGTGCACCTTTTGGGAAGCCTACCAACGCTCCCCCCCCCCCCCCCAGTAAACAGCCACCAGAGGAAATTTTTTTATAATCATGTTTATTATTCGTAAATTGTCATTATTAACAACTTATGTTATAAATATTATACTTAATATATTTGGTAATATATTTACAGTGTGTATAAATGTTATGTTTTTTTATATAAAGCTCAGCAAATGATTCAACACCACCTGATGATAAGCAGTAGAGTACATATGTGAAGATAGCTAGTGAAGCACACGACATACTGCCCTGGCCACCCTCACTTTGCCTTGAATACGCGTGTGTGTGTGTGTCTGTGTGTATGTGTATATGTGACACATAAATCGGTGACGCAGAGGTCAATTACCATCTTGAGGCTCTATAGTTGCGTCGCGATATTGCATCACTTAGTGCGTTCTACCGTCTATACCACGGAAAGTTTTCTTAGGGGTTTTTCTCCCTTATCCCTCCTTCCCCTTCTATCTAAAGACTACACGTGCTGGCTTACGGTATTACTGAAAATCTGTGATGACCATTATTACGCCCACAAAGAAATTCGGTAACTCATTTCGTTGTCGCACAATCGAGAAATGGAATTCTTTGCCCTTAAAAGAGGCGTGAATAAGCATCTTGCAGGTCGGCAAGATCAAGTTGGCTAATGTAGTGCATAGTTTCACTTGCACCAGCTAGCAAGTGGAATGGAGTCATTTGCTCGATCTTTCTATAAAAAAATCTTAGTTTTTGAAAAATAATACTTTTATATCAATTTTAACAGCAAATGTTCAAATTTCATCTCTTTTTCTGGTCTCCGCTGAAAAATTATTTATATACTAATTTAGTATATAATACATACATACCTATGACTCGTAAATAATTCTTCGTACTCTTTATTCAAAAATCTATCAATGCAGGGATTTTCAGAGAACCTCAGGGTTTGATGCGTCCCCTAGCCTGGACTAGACGTCATCAAATATTCATAATTTGTTGCTATCTTAATTCATCTGTGATTAGATCTTGGGTGAGAGGCATTATTGATATCATGACATAACGCATTATGTCAGCGTCAAGTTCAGGAGGAATATGGTGGTGTTTTTGCAGGATTTTGCAGATCTATATTTAGGTAGACAAAATACCTTAATACAATACCTAATAATAGTATATTTTTTGTAATTTCAAATACTTTCATAGAAGATTTATTTCCAAGTGCACTGTCAATTAACTGTGACTCATTACGAATAACAAAAGTATCGAATACGAGTAATTCTCATACGTCAAAGCTGAATTCGATAGCCATTTTGACTTTAATCGGGTAACACAAAGAGAGGGTACTTGTGTGGTGACACTCCACGTGCACAGCGTAGCATCCTTTGTTCCGGGAACAGTGTACATCAAAGGTACAAAAAATGTAATTAAAATTTTACAAATTGATCCGACTGAATTCTAGTGTACATGTTTTATAAAATTTCGATAAACTTTAGCAAATATCACAGGAATATTTATCAATTGATTACGTTAAAAATATTTCCTGTCAATATATCGTCATCGTTTGCATAATCGAGTAAAACAAAAGTATACTGATATAAATATCATAAGATGTATATTGAAGAAAAAGAAATATTTGAAGTAACCTTGAAGAAATAAAATAGGACCCGGAAACATCAAGTCAACAGATTTGAACCTCAAAAAGGTTTGTTCCAAATAATACTAAACAGTACTCGAATTGAATGAAACGAATTGAAACGTAAAACAAGAAAGAAAGATAGCAATTAATGGCTGGAAGTTAATTGAGTAACAAACTAGTAGTGGTGTCGAGAGGGGCGCCAAGGAGTTCTCGATGACACACTCTTCTCGTCTACAAAATCTACCATTTTAACTTAAATATAAATGCGATAACCGACACTGCTACGCTAAAATCAACTTTATTATCATGATAGTACGTGCGATACAATTGTCCAGGAGCATTTAGCTGTAGTAAAATTTTAAAAAGTATTACATTGTAGCCAGTTTTATCTCTCCATTTTCTTCGTCCAGATCTGTTAAATGTAGTATAAAATCACAATTTTACGAGTTTTCCGCTGAAAATCTGGAAACAATCGCTTGAGCTATTAAAACTGTAAAATATCACTAAAGTAATGCAACTAAGACGAATACTCGTTTATTAATTAATAAATTAAATAATAACACACTCAAAATGTGAATATTATGTTCTTGATTGGATATACTACTTATATCATTATCAACAGCTTATACGTGGCCCACCGTGGGCCTCAAGCCTACCCTAAATTTGGGCGATTAGGCCTTAGTCAACTTAGGTTCGTCCATAGAAGCTGTTCCTTATACCATACACTGAATCTTATACCATTGTTAATAACATAAAGTATAAACTTTGAAGTTAGAATTTCCATCTAATTAACAACAGAAATTAATTGTGCAACGTTATGTTCATGCTCCACATGACAAGCATACAATGTCGCGCAACGTCTGCGGCTCGTTAACGGAATACCGCGGCTACTGACCGAGCGCGTCATATTACTCGATTAATAAAAATACTCCATCTGAAACTGCAAATGCCTTATTCGCGTGTTACGGCAAATGTTATTACGCCCTCGTAATGAATAATATAGGTATTCTCACACATGCTTCTTTGTAATTTTCAACTTACAACCGTGGACAAATTTTCTTAACGACTACGAATCAGATGAGGTACAGTCTCGAGGTCACTTTTACTTAATGTAAAAGGTGTCTATCAATTCATTTTACGCAATGCTATTTAACGTTTACATGAAACTTTGAACTATGAGCCTATTATAGTAGAAGGTCTCTGTTACATCTTGGCTTAGAAAACATTTTGATGGTCCGACGTCATACTTAGCTTAAAAATAAAAAATACGATTCTTCAATCCAAAAAGTTCCGCAATAGTTTTTATAACTTGATGTTCTTTCGGAAAACTTTAGCATATTATTTCAAGTTAAAATCATTAGCAGTATTTTATAGGTAGGATGATATTAATAAATGATGTATAACAACACCTAATTTAGTTACACTTGAATCTAACACAAAAAACGCAATAAAAGTTAACGCTATTTATATAAGGTTTTTAAATATAAGTATATGAGGAAATAAACAAGATCGTGCGTTACTTATTTTCAGAATTTGTGCTTGCCAAAGAAGCGCCAACTTTATGCGGCGCCTGTTTGCAGAAGCAAATTCTTCAAAATATTTTCACTGTCTACAAGTTGATTTGATGTTCAATGAAAACAACAGGCAGTTTGTCTAAGTAATGAACTTATCACCTTCTATAGCTTTTCTGTAACTTGTTAGGAGGTAAAGAATAGTAATAGAATTAGGTACTTTCAAATTTATGTGGAAAATTCAAAGAGATTTGCGAGTGTTATCAAATTTTATGATAAAAAGAAACAGGAATGGACTATGAAGCATGTCATACACCTAAGTCTGTTTTTACACGGTCTTTTTGTACACGGTTTTGATATAACACGGTTTGAAAATTGAATATTTTTAATTTTTTTACACGATTTTATTCCATTTAGCACGATTTGAAATTTTATGTATCTTTCCAAAAGTTTGTATACGTGACTGCAGTGAAATTAAACACTATCACGTTTATGGGCACCTTAGTTTTATGTAACAAGAGTTAGTTTCCAACTGGTGTACACCTAAGTCTGTTTTTACACGGTCTTTTTTTACACGGCTTCTTCTGGAACCAATCTACCGTGTAAAAACAGACTTAGGTGTATTCTATGTGGCATCTGTCCTAACTGCCGGCGTTGAAATTAAGACTTATTTAAAAGCTTAGCAATTTTACCCCATATATATATATATATATATATATATATATATATATATATATATATATATATATATATATATATATATATATTAATTAATTTAAAAATAAGTTTCCTGTAAACAGAATAATTTTCCAATGTCTGGTCAAGGCCTTAAGTATTTGTTATACATTTGGTCCACTTTTAATTAAATTTATAATGAGCATACTTTAAGTGTAAACTTGTTGTTAATCAAAAAATAACAAATATTAATAACCATATAATGACTGTTGGGTAATGGCTCTCTAGATACAAACGATTGAAACTGCTTGAAGGTATTATGCACTTTCTGATTAAATTTTATTGTGATCGAAAGTTATTCATTAGCAACATTGTCCATTTCCTCAAAAATGACGTATTTCAGTTTGACCTGTATAATAATTCTTGTCCAATTGAAATTATTCTGAAAAGTTATTACTAAATATATTGTTTTTTTAATTTGGTTAATTATTATATTTTGGCTTTGATGAAATAGGTACCATTTTGTTTCTCTTTCATACCCAATATGTATAAGTAAAATACGAAGTTATAGTGTTAATTCTAACTTTAACAATTTTTTTATCCCTTTGGAATGTTGTGTGGCTTTGAAACATGTAATGGGTCAGATAGGAACGGACGGTATCCGCCTTAATTATAATTCAGATAAAATTATCTCGCTTATCTGGTTAACATCCCGGTCCATTATGTCTTCGCAATTATGAATTTCAAGTGAGGCAGATTTAATCACCTTTTTTCACTTCATTATTAAATAACATTGAATATTATTAACTCAATCTAACAGAGACTATGGGTTACTGTGTTTGACTCAAAAGCAAATGTATAACTGTTTACTTCAGAAAATTTTTGACTACAGTAATGAAATCTAGTATCAAGGATAATATTTACTATAACCGTGGGTACAATACCATTCAATTCAGCTATAAACAGACGTGGTTAACTGCTCTTACCCTTTCGCATACAGCCTTTGTACCAATTGTAGAACAAAGCACTATTATCAATGCATTATACCTAACTCAGTATTAGAATGGGTCGAGTTGATTAATCGATGTACCCGTTCAACGACCGGTCATACGCACAAACTGCTATTACATTAACACTCCGCATTAAAGGCAGTATAAAAAATTTTGGTCTTGTTATGTTTTAATAGCCAATAAATCATTAATGCGATAGTAAAACGCAACAATTTTCCGAGGAAGAGATTGTGTTGAGACATAACGTAGGCAGTTAACCGCTACGAGCTATCATTTGAATGGGAAACCATTAGGCGTTTATGTTTAATGATTATTTGAAGCTCCTCATAATTTTGCTCCATTCGTAATTCCGCAGTTCGAATGTCTGCTCGTTAAGGTTTGTTACTGTGTAATTGTATTGTTTTTATTCTGTGTGATTCACGTTGTTTCCTGTAGACGAGTAGAATAAAAGGTGAATTAACTTTTGCGAAGAATTATACGTCACAAGTTGATTATTGAAACAACACAATGTTTGTCGACGTCGGCACTAGCGGCTGAACCATAGTTCACCCTTTTGCCTTTGAAAGTGGCTGCTTACATAGCTAGTAATCTGTGTTATTTTTCATTGCTTATCTCCACATCTTCGTTCGCTGGAATTAAATTGATTGTTGCTAACGATAATGTAGCTATTCGTCAGTGACGAAGCTAAATCCGCAATAGGAGTGAACATCCGTTCGCGATTCGTTGTATGAAGTAGGCAATAAGTAACGCTTAACATAGAGCTCTGAGCAAGACAACTAACACGATAACGCTGTAGCCTTCTCTTTAGTTACTGTACGATCGAAAAGAGAACGTGTTTCTTGTTAACGCGGAGCACAGTTTACAATGTGATGAGCTGGTATACAAAATATACAGTCCAGTCTCTCTCTGTTTCATTTAAATAGTAGTTTTTTAAGTAGTGCTAAAAAGATTTGTGTAGGAATAATTTGATACAATCATTCAAGTACCCACCTATCAGATACAATTGTATATGATAAAATGTGACTATACAGCTAAATTTGGTCTCACCAGTAATCAATAAATTATACTGTTAGGACCATCCGTCACAATAAACGTACGCAGAATCTTTATTACATTAATAACAATTATTTGACTTTTTCGAACATTGATAACTGTTGATTTAACATTAAAATTATGATTTGTTAAGTTCTGTATTATATTTATATTATAATGAAAATAATAGTGAAAAAAAGTGAATGCCCGAAGAAGAGTTTAATAAAAAATGACCTTTGTCTCAGAAATCTAAAATAGATGGAATGTGTAAGGATAAAGATTCAAACAAAATTTTTAAATACGTTTTGTAAAAACTTTCGAATTCCTATGCAATCGGAAAAACGGTTTATGAAAAACCAACGTAATATCTCACTTCAACCACAAATTGACTGCCATATCAACGTCGTGAGCGCGACAACAGAGACCGAATGCAATTAATCCTAGACCCTAGACATCATTTATGGGCACCTGCAGAAAAACAAAGAGACTGAATGTGGCCCGATGGCCCGAGGCGCTGCACTAGCCGACAATAAATCATCGGACCACCCTTATAAGGGGGTCGCCCACATTTCTACCGTACAAAACATACATTTTTACGATGACATTAAATAACGACAGGACAACGGATAATTGGTATAACACTCATTTCATTTCTCTGTTTTTATCTTATTAAACCTGTGCTGCATATTTAAATGATTCGTTTTTCTTTTATGCCAGCCTGTAGCAGTAACAACAGCGGTTTTAACGGAAATAACCCGTTATTAAATTATGTTATAACAAAACTGTATAATTGCCTCTACAATATGAAAGAAGGTTTGAATTCTATCATTACTATAAACAATTACTTTGTGTGGACAAGTCAAATTTTCTTGAACTATTCAATACCACCTCGATTCTCCATATCAACTCCGTCTATTTTGGATTTAAATAAAATATATAATTTTTCTCTTGGCCGATGCAAAATCATACGCGTGGATATAATTCAATCTCATTCATTGAAAAGTACGCAAACTATCTACAATAACACCACAGTAAGCTGTGAAGTAAACGTAACGCAACCCCTAACGTAACGTACGCCCTATATTTTACAAATTATGGTACACTTGTCACACATGAACTATAAACAGAAGATTGGTCAGTTGCAATACACAAAGATCGCTGCGACCGCGTTATCTCATTCTTAATTTGATTTATCGCGTTGTTTATTTATTGAGTTATTTATTGAGAAGATATTATATCTCTTTTGTCACTCAAAAAAAGTCAAGATTAAAAATAATGACGATAAAGTAACAACACAAATATAAGCTAATGTTATAATGAATATTTTGTTAATATCAATAGATCTAGTAATATACTTAGCGATAATAATAATATCCGTACATAGATGACGAAAACTATACTATACTTTGAGCAACCCTAGTGTTGGTCGTCAGCTGTCAAACTACAAGCAAACGACAGCAGCGCAACTGTTGTAAAGTATTTTAAACGAATTTCAAATTAATTTTAACGAATTAGATAAAATTGAAACTTACACAAAAAGGTTAACTATGAAGTAGTTGACGTTTGTAGCAAATTATTTCGAACTAAGCCATGGGCGAACACAGATGACCTGGCTTATTATTCACATTTCTTGTAACATACGGTTTCATAACCGTACCTAATGTGTCTCCAAATAAAACAGCGGACATTCACAAATGTTGTTGTTTCATCATGCGATTCAAAACAGAGCCATTGCGGACCACGAAGTTTTATCTCTGAGTTGAGGTTATTTTTCATTTTCGTTTTGGCGCGAGCCCCGCTCCTCTATCATGTGGAAATATGAAATATTTTTATGAAATATCAGTTTATCATAATGTTGATTTGTGAGTTTTGAATTTGTATGTTGTAGCTTATTTTATCGGGTATTTATGATGATGATTGAAATAAAAAATCAACTTTTTTTCGCTTATAATTTTCTCAGATTTAATCATTCGATCAAGTAGCAAGTTTTAGAGTCAACATAAGCAAATAATAAATCATTATCGTAAACGGTTATCTGTCGCTCATATCTGTGCTACCTTGGACTGGAAGTAACCTGATGATTATTACTTTAACCTGTCAATCCAAACGAACCAGACACTATCAAATTTAAACTGTCTCGAAGTTCCCGGGAGTACCTAGCTTTGTTTTTTTATAAACGATAATGGTAACTAATATAATAGGTGACAGATATGGCAGATGTAGTAGTACATTAGGTACTTTTCACTCGTTCATAATAGCATGATAATACTACCAATAACTACCTCTCTCTCTAAATAATAGTATGACAATTGTCAAATTGAACACTCCTAAATAATTGAGAAGAGCTTATAACTTCATTCGTTAAGCCCAGATATACTTCCGGGATTCTAGTTATACTTAAGGATTGTTATGGCAAAATGGCAAATTAAGCATACCTTAAAACTCGAGTTTCCATCTTCAAAGACGTTTGAGTATTTAACCTAGTCTATTTTTCATATTATCGTTAAATCACAGAGCAGCTCTCGAAAAGATATCAATGTTCCATTGCAAATATTTTTTTCACAATTTTTCATGTTACAAACTGTGCAGTAATCAATTCTGTACGCCGCATTATTACAAGCACACGACGAGGACGTAAGTGGCAACATTATGCAAAACGGGTCGCTGTCCCAGCGAGTGTCGCTGATCTCACACCACTCCGACTTACACACACTGCTCCGTACTACTTAGTTGAGGAGACAAGGTGCCGATATACGCTGTATTGCTATATGCTAGTGGTATAGACCACTTACCTACGATCTAGAGGTGGGAGTTCAGTTGCTCGTGGCGGCTGAAGTTTTCTGCTCGGTTATGATGTGGCAAGGCTTTTTCTAAGTCTATCTGCCTGGCTATCAGCATCTTAAAATTAAACGGGATTTATTCCATTTTATTTGTGGAGGTAATTATGTAAATATAATAATGATGTGGATTGTGTTAATTCTAATTTTTGTGTTAGTAACAATGAAAGTATAATGTGCTTGTTTTAATTTTGCCGCCGTAAAAATAATCTTGACAGAATTGTTATGGTATGTTCTTAAAATATAGTTAAATAAAAGCATGTAAATTTAAAATTTATATTATAGACCTTCCAGCACTAGATTGCAACTACATTTGTTCTCTTAAACTTGCGGCAAGGAAAGGTTGTAGAGATCTGTAAGTAAACATTGAGTTTGCGACGTATAGAAATATAGACGAAGTTTACATTCCATTGAACCCTCCTAAATTTAATAAGCTATAAACACTTGAATGGTATTAATATTGTTACTAAAATCGTACCTATTGTTAAATAAACGCTGTTCACTCTCCATTTTCAAAAAAGCTCTTACTTTATCACTAAAGTTTTTAATAAGGCTCACGCCTTATTACTCTCGTTATAGAAATCATAATTTAAAAGGTTATTAATTGCAACTAGAACAATTGGCGGTCTAATTGCCTCTGGCCTTAAGTCGCTAATAGTGCTTCGATTAATAGAAATTGAAAAAAGCCATGTATGGCAAAAAAAGGTAAAAAAATAAAAAGTGATTCTTTAATCTAACAACGGTCAAATTAAGAGTACACCTCTTCAAAATTAGCTATTATAAATTATACATTTAGCAACAGACATAAATTCAAGAGCACCTTAGCTGCAAAACTAAGCCGTGAGCACACTTTTGTCTCCACCGCGTTGGCGTTTTAAATTTCCCAGCGATATCCATCCTTTTGCAGTCGGAAAATTTAAAGTGCGTCCCGAAACGAATGCCAGTGGCACACTGTCGCATTTTCCAGATATCGTCGGATTTACTGGGTCGAAGGCTTTGTGCCGCGAAATAAAACGGCCCGTTGAGAAATACACCGCATGTTATTAGAGCGCTGGAATTTATATCTTGTATTCAATTTGGTTTGTTTGTTTGCGATGTTTTAAAAGACATGATGGCAAGTAGCCCTGATATCATTCGAAATTTACTTCAATGTTTGTGAACTCATCGAGTACATTGAATTTCACTATTTGATATCATCATTTGAATAGCCCTGAATTTCCCCAAACCCGTCAACTAAATTCCTATATAAATATATGAATATATTGCCTCTAAAGATTATCTAAAGGATATGAGACACTAAGGAAAATCGAAACGTTTATCAAGGTTGAATGAGTCAATAAATTTCATACAAAATTAGCTAATAAGCTTAATAGTATATAACAAACGGTTCAAACAATATTTACAAACACTACACCGCTAAGTATCAAACACATTAGAGCGCTCTAGCTCAGTGTCATCACAAAATTAAGATTGTTTTACCGAGATAAACAGACCTCCCTCTCCAGCCTAAGACCGCGGTGTTTCTCTTAGCAATACATACGACGGTATCTATATCACATCCTTTACGCGAGACATTCATAAGTAACGGTTACATACATAACTGATAAGGCAAAAATGACGCGTCAGCAGCGAAAGTCGATAGGGTTGTTGATAAAAAATTTGGTAAATAACGTTGCGTTTAAATACGAGTATATTCTCATTTCATTTTTAAATCCTTGCGAACAATAAGGATGTTTTATATAAATAAATATTTAAGTTTTTTCTCATTAAGAATGAAATAAGCATAGCAAAGTATTTTTCATTTGTATAATTCTGAAATTATGTATTGCAAGTATTTTCAAAAATTCTATTAAACTAAGCATTAAAAATACTTTATATTATAATTTTACCCACATCAAAGGTAACGTGAAGTTTGTCCATGCCCCCATATACTTTGAAACCCGCTTCTATTATAAAATGAATAAAATACATAAAATATATAATATGCAACTTTATATGTGCGAAAAAGTCTGACGTCATGGCTAGGGAAACTTATGTCGAAGTAGTCTTTTGATTGAAATTGCCTAACTATACACGACACACACGCACACATTCAAACACGCGCACGCGCACGCACGCGCGCACGCACGCGCACGCACGCACACACACTCACACACACACACTCACACACAAAATTCATATAATCTTCCAATATCATCACCAAATCTGCATAACTTTAAAATTTTAAATTTGAAATGTTTTTCTATAATATAATTAGTATTAGTTTTTGTAATTTAACTACTCGATTTCCCTTGGAATATTGTTGTTATGTTTTGTAATCTTCTGTTATTACTTAGAGGGAAGTCTTTGCAAGGTATTATATCTAAGATTACTGAAATCAATGTATTATAATTGATTTTTTTACATTCTTGTGGGAGACGTCACATGCAAGGAGCACTTGCAATGGAGTGGTGATGTTATAACATAGTATTTCTACCACTATACAGAATATAATCCTACAAGGTAATAATAAACAGGTCAATGAGTGCCTTACAACCTTTACCACAAGAGTCATAAACAGCCGTCATAACGGCTTATAGAGAGTTTCAATTAGGTTTGTAGTAGTGGGCGGTTGATAAGTCGACAATTATAATACGGTTTAACTACCCTCTTCTCTTATTCATAAATAAGTAAATGCCTAAGCATTCACACTGATCGATCAAACGTTATCTGTGTAATTAAATATTCAGAATAATTTTGTTTTTCATATTTATTCGCAGTTAAATTTTCAAATTAATCATGATATTTTATGATTTATAAATACTAATAATTTTTCCTAACTTAACTCATAATATACGAGGCGCTCAACCATTCAAACGAAACCAACATTTGGATTAGAGACATTTAAGAATGAACACTGGAAAAACTACCACATTGAAAATCTCATTTTAACAAATAAATTTAGTTACTTCTGAACCGACGATATTCTAGGAAGAATAGCAACATGCAAAAAATTAGGAGTTAATTTTTTCCTTGTTCCCCGACTTTAAAACTGGCCGAGTAATGTCTAATATGGGCCATAAAGATACTTTATGTTATTTTATAAAGTAAGTACTAAGTTTGAGTTAATGTAATATGAACTAAAACAACAGAGCACTTATTCGATCGATACTACTTATAAGTATAGACTGGTTCAAGGAAGAATAATCCCCATATGATGAAATAGGTTTAAGACCAGCCAGTGATAAACTTTTCTAATATCCTTTTGATGTAAGATATATTTTTAAATGTAAGTAAGCTGAGATGAACTAGCTGAGGCCATTATATGTTAAATTAAAAATTACTGGTCATCTGCCTTAGTCAAAACCTTATTAATGAATAACCTTCGTATGGAAAGAGTATTTTGTAAAGATGATACTGTTTTCTATTCATTAAATTAATTTCTTTATCAAAATCATTTGACGGTGGTGCGGTTCAAGTGGTCAGTGCGTTCAATGAGAAGATGTTTTTATGATTTGTGTTTCAGAAGCTTCTTATATCTAGCTATCTTATAATAAATTATTGATGCTTAAAATGGGCCACATAATAATGTTTAAATTATTTTTAATATCATCATCATATCTGCCAAGACACGTCCACTGCACTGTTACTATTGGCGATAAGCAACAAATTATCATTAGATTTACTTATTGTAAACAAAGATTCCCTGAGTACATTACACAAATAGACTAGCACTGGTAACCCTAATGTAAAGAAAGGCCCAAGAAACAGACAAAGGGGAAAGGAACGCTTCGTTACTGCTTATTAGAGCACAATGAGTGTTATATTGGACATTAGAGCCACGGAACGACCGAGAAGGTCGGATATCTCAGAATAGCTTCGGATAAGTCCGCACGGGACAGGGAAAGTCTGTTTTATTCTTAGATCTATTTAAGAAATCCCCTCTTCAAAGGTCGCCCGACAGCTAATACATTTTAAATGTAAAAAAAGTTTGGGAAACTTCACATTTTACATGAAAATTCGAGATATTACTTATTAGTTATAAGTTAATTTAAATTTGTCGAGACATGATACCGTTGTTGTAAAAATGTTGGGAGTTCTTACCAAAAAAACGCAACACGTAGTTTTGGCAGTCTTCTCTTGATGTTAACCTGACAGTGCCCACAGAATTCTGAAGAGACCGAAACAGATGGAAATCAGAAGTAACAAGGTCAGAGCTATATGGCTGATGCAATTATATCTCCCAGCCAAATTTTCTTACTTTTTGCTGAGTGGTTAAAGATGTATGTGGTCTGGCGTCATCGTGATGAAAGACCACAACCTTTTTATTAATCTATTCCAGCCGGTTTTTCTCAACTTCTTGCATTAATTTCATCAGTAGAGGTCCGAATCTATGAAATCCATCGATTCTTTGTTCATTAGAACAAAGCCCTTCCAATCCCATCATAGACACAGCATCACCTTATTGCGAGTTAACTTAGGATTTGCCACAGTCTGTGAAGCCTGACCGACCTTTGACCACGACCTTTTTCACAGGTTCTTGTCATACTTGATCCCTTTTTCATCACTAGTTATCAATTACTGTTATGATTCATTATGTCTCAATAAAGAATCGGAAATTAGTACAATTATTTCAGTGAGCTCGAGCATTTTTTCCGTTTTTGTAAAAAAAAATTTAAAATGTTTCTAATTTCTTCATTCTATTCGCACATTTTGACAGAAAGAAAAACAAATGAAAAATAGTGGGAAACAAAATTTTCCTAACTTGATTCTTTTTTTGAAATGTCACCTTTTTAATGTCATGAAAAACCAGCCAGATACAAATAGTACAGGCAAAGATATTTTATTACAAGTTTAAACGTTCTATATGTGAAAAGACTTTTTCACCGACCTAATATTGACGATTAATAATCTGAATTTTACTGCGAAATCGGGCTATACTTACTCGAATTGTTGTAATCTCTGTCAGCTGTAATTTATACAGTAAAATTATCTAGCTGCTTGTTTTCTAAATATCTATACATAACCAAAGATACCACCTTGTTACCAGCCCTATTCATCTACAGTCAGTAACCGAGTTGTACTACATACCTAATAAATAAATACATATATAAATTATGTAACTATATAAATAATAGATATGTACTAAAAGTGACTCGTACGTACATATGAAACAATCATCTGCCCCTACCAAGAAACCGGAACCTCTAGTTTCGTAGACAGTCACTGGTTGTGAATTTACTCGTTTACTGTCAAAGTATGTATTAAGTCAAAACTTCTCAAGAAAGTTAATGAAAGAATAAAATAGATATGGTTTTATTGACTTTTTACTCATTAAGTAAAGAAATAATTTAAAATATTAAATGTGTATGTATACAAACACAAACGCACGCGCACGCACGCATACACATGCACACACACTGCACGTTCACTGAAAAACAGACACACCCTCAACCCCATGTAGGGGAATTGTTTGATTAAAAAGAGGACTAAAAGTAACAATATATAAGTGAAAGCATATGGCAGTTATATGTGCACTAGTACACATGTGTCGCATCTACCAATAATATATAAAAAGGTAATATATATAAAAAAGTTCCTACAATAAGAACTATTACAGTTTCTCGTAGCAAGGTTAGGTTCTGACACCGCTGCGTGATATAAACATTTAAAACATCAAAAAAAACGGTCTCAATATACCTTAGTTCCACGAAAAAAATTTAAAAAGAAAAGATTTTAGAAGTCTAATCTCGAAATTCTTATTTTCATCGCAAACGGCGTCAGTAATAGTTTGCAGGTGGCAAACTATTACTGAAACATTCATTCCTATCCCCGGATAATGATAATAAAAACGGTTTGAAGTCCTCACATGAGAGCGGAATATTGAGCCAATTTTATCCATGATGAAATGAAGTACTAAATGTAGGGTGCATATGCTACCGATAAAGTTGCGGATATGTTGTGACAGCACGATGCTTTTAAATGCAGACCACTTCCTATAAGTGCAAACTTCTTAATACTACGATATTACTCATCAGTTTCATTTCAAATTAATTTGAATAATTACAGTTTAGATATAAGTGACATGAGTGCTAGTGCTGTTACCTAAAAGAATAAGTAGCTTAACTCTTTAGTACCACGACACAGCAGGTGGTATAATTCTTCGACGGACTGCACAAATAATAGAAATCGTTTTAAACCGGTGTATTGCCTGAGGTTCAAACATTCGTTTAATACGATTGTTAAATAAATTAAGTGATTGGTCAAATAGTAATATACTATCTACAAGATCAAAATTCCTCTACAAACTTTTCTCTTTAAAATATTCAACTTTAACATTTGATACTTGAGAATTGTTTTTCGCAGTTTTCATAGAAAGTCACTGCCACAGCACTATTCTGTGGTTATTAGTCTCATTAAAACACAATAATCTAATTTTCGCATAAACATCATTCCACAAAACACTTTTAATCGGTATGTAACTTCGAAATATGTTTCATGATAGACCTACAGATATTTAAGATCCATTATTACGTAACCAAAGCACTTTGGGTCTCAAAATAAAATTGTTACTGTAGCCTTTAAGAGCAACGCTTATAAAGAGGATAAAAGTGCCAAATATACAGGCTTGAAAGCAGCCAATTACACTGCATTCGAGTTTTATGAAAGAAGCAATAAATGGGTGAGTATACGAGGTGCTATTTTGTGATCAAGAGGGCGGCATCCCGACTCTTTCCACGTCATTTGGCGGCTCCTGCGACGCGGCGAGTCGCTCTCACGGATAAGAAAAAGCTCATGTGTCAGTGGCTGCGTATTGTGTAACCGTACCTTGTGGATGGTATTAAGATAATGAAAGCCCTTTTTTGAAGCAGAATTCTTTTACCTAGAATTTAGATATAAATAATCTTTTTTCTATGGTATGGTTCCATGGTAACCTACCAGGTGATAAGCAGGTGATAAATAAACATCATCTATTTAACAGCACACATTGACAATCTAAAGACAAAAAAATGTTGTGATACCTCCCATTCCCATTATTACCCTTTTTGTTAGAAGGAGGAATCAGTTACTTTATCCGGTTATTGGCCAAGCCGCGGGCATGTGTGAGGATCATCCAATGCGTCATCAAAGCGGCACTGGGAATATCCACTAAAACTCCCCGGTAACTCCATCGCACTTTACGGGAATGTCCTTGGTTCTATCAAATTGTCCCCAGGTAAATTCACATTCATTAATGTGTGAAAAAATAATTGTATAGGGCATTCCCTATACAATTATTTTTTCTCTCTTCTCTTAAGAGATTAAAAATCCGTGTATCCGCTGCCATATTAAAAAACGTAGTATATATATACCAAAATCTAATCAGACTTTTATAAAATAATATACCAACTATTACCTTATAAAAGTCTGTTTACTATCTAGTACTTTACTAGTAATATCAAATATTTCAAAATTAGTATAACAATCCATTGAAAGATGATAAAACCCAGCAAAAGTGTATACTTCGATCCCTAGTATAACCTAGCCTCTTGCCAACAGTCTAATAATTAACTCATGTGTTATTTGTAATTCCGCAGCTGAGCAACGTTAATGTGCTCTCAGCTCACTGGAGGTATCGCCAATTTATGCTAGCTTCGCGTTTTCTTATCGATATTATTACCTAACACGGTGGTTACGTGGTATATTAGCTTAATGTTCACAATTTCGGCATAAAACTAAGCGAGTGTGTTATATGGAAAAAGCCTTAATATTTACGCTGCGCTGTTACAATACGCCACTTCAATATTAAGTAAAAAAGGACTTTTTAAATTTACCTTACAATCAGATACTATTTGGCTAAAACACCAATTAATGTTTAAATAACAGCTCATAACTTTTATGCATAGCTTGAAGAAAAACTATACATAATTTTTTTATTCAGATTTTATTCCTGAAAGTTATTTTTCACCCAATAAAATCCAGAAAATTTATATCTAAATATTATATGGCAACTTTCCCAATATCACCAAATTTATAAACAAAATAAATGTTGTGAAACGACGATCAGTGAATTCAACAAAATCGACAGCAATCAAGTAACACTCATATTCAAAAAACGTTAAAGGAGAGGTACACGTGAAAAATAAACAACATTTGGGACCCGCTCTTTTAATTCTCGCGCCGAGCGGAAAAATTATTTCACCCATCATAGTGCGGAGCGAAGCATAAATAATTCTTTTAGGTGTCACGCTAAAAAGGCACTGCTATCGTTAGGTGTTCACATCAGTGCCGCATCATTTGACTCGCGTCCTAGGGCTGGCTCTACGATATTAACCCGTAAGTGTAAGGAATAAGGAATGAAATGCGTTGTATGCCGTTATATATCCCATGGATTAGAGTTTGTAAATGTAAAGGAATTAACTAAAATGTTTCCTTCACTTTCTAAATACACATTTTATATTTAATACCACATTTAAGATTAAAATAGATTATGTAAGAATTCTTACCTTCTATAAAAGTATTGTATCAAGATTTATTTTTTAATGTGTCAAAATTGAAAACGTCCATTCGAAAACTCATTGCTAAGAGAACTTGCTTAAATAGTTATAATTTCATCTTATATTAATTTTGTTAATATAAGATGAATCAATATCTTATATTAACAAATTTTTGGAAGAAAAATGATTTTGAAATTAATTAACGATTTTAAAATGTAATGTAATATTTGTGTTAAATTACGTTTTAAAGCAAAAGCATTATCAAATTTAAAACTCTGTCGCATTCTTTTGAATTTAACAATAAGTGTTAATCCATCGCTGTTCTAGTAAATACCAGTGACGTAACACCTAAAGAAACTAGAATGAATATCAAATTAACGTAATTAAAAGAAATTAAAGAGGCTAAGCATAGATACGGTCATTCCTTGTGTGGACGTCATGAAGCGAAACCCTAAAACCCCAAATTGATGGCTCACTTTTAATGCAGAACACTCGAATTTTTAAAGGAGCCGTTTCGATTTGCATAATGTAATTGAATTTTTAATTGGCACCGCTGGTTTTTATTATGAAAATTAAACTCATAAATCTACTTTGTAAATAAAATGGCTATTTATACTGTTAGATTTAAATGGATAGAAAATTTGACTAAAACGATTTTACTAAATACATTGAGTTGAAAATAAGTTTGAATGGCAGAGACACATAAGGAGTTTTGACTATAACACCATCACGCTCGCTTGGTTTGGTCTGTTAAGAGAAAGCAGTTGCTGTAACAAACAAGATTAACTGATGTAATTGTGAAATTTTTAATATTTAATAAAAAGTTTGTCATTTTAATTTTGTAACTTAAATAAACTAAATAGAAGTTGTTTAAGTGTTCATATTTGATAACTATATTTTTTATTATTTACGTCAAGGAGTAAAAATAAGATTCAATTGACAGCCCTAATGTAAGCCGCGTTTACACACGCCGCGCTCTTTCGATAGAGCGGACAGGCGGCGTTTGTCACGAGCAAAGGTCGTTAGTTGGCGCGTCGCAAGTTATTGGAGGGAAAATTGTGCTGACTACTGCCCGTCGAACCTTTAACCAGACATGGAATAGCTATCATTACTAGTATTGCCTATGTTAAGAACTCTTTGGTGTCATTATTTGGAAACCAATATTTTGGTAGTATTTCGTTATATATTGTTATGTCGTTCTGTTATTTTTCATAGTTTCTGTAGTATGCTTTATATAATTAGATTGTACCTATTTTTTCGCCTTTCCAATTAATTTTGATACATGGTTGATTAATTTTCATATTCGTATTTAAATCAAGACCTCGGCTTTAAAGATTCTACATAGGTAGATAAATAAAGCTGTGGGACGTTATTTAAATAATTAAATAAGAATTATGACACTTTTCTAACTAATACTTTATTTGAATGACAATGAAAGATTAATGAAACGACGATTTAAAGATTTTTAATATACATACAATCTTTATCCTAAACACTTTCAAAACTTGGTGAATTTCTAATTTTCAAGCATAAGAAGCCTCACTTTATTACTCATTTAGTTGATCTCAACACCGCCTTTAGGCACCAGAACATTTATTCCAGGTTACTTGAGCGCACAAGCCGCTTCTAAGAATATCCTGGTACGCCGGGAGTATTTTGTAGCACACCAGGAATTTTGGTTGTAACTTTCTATTCAAGTCTAGACATAATTTGAATAGATCCAATGGACGTCTGTCACTGAAAGTCGTTAGTCGTCGTCGCGAGTTATTGGAAAGAAAATTGTGCTGACTCTGAGTCGTCGAGCTTTTGCCCCGAACGTGAGACCCGACGGCTCATTAGTAGTCAAGCTGAGTTTACCCAACTTAATTTAGTAAGCAGTCACATTACTAGTTTAGTAGTTCAGAACTCGGTATTCTGTAATCGCCTCATAATGAGACACATTTAGAATAACGGAGCGACGTTCGGTATTTTATTCGCAACCCCGAATAAGGCCTGACTTCTATATAATAATATTCTTTCTCTTCTTCACAAACTTGAATTGCAGTTTTTTAGTAACCTTAAAACTGTTTGGCCGATTTGAATACGGGATGGTTTAATAACAAAAAACAATAGAAATATTCTAAACAAAAGCCTAATAAATAATAATTAAAAAATGGGATTCTAGTAAACAAAATCGTGTATCCTGCAGAATTGTTATTACGAAATAATTTTGACAAATTTATTAACTAATAACTAACTTGCATTCATATAAAAAAGCAAGATATATTGTAGGTACATACAACGTTCACCGGGTCAATTAATTGGTACAAAATTATTTATGCCGGGCAATACATCCATAGGAATTTTTTATCTGTACAGTTTGTATACAGTAATAGCTAACATTAAAATCATCATCATCAACATCCTATATACGTCCCCACCGAGTTACTAGAGCCTACCCTAAATTAAGTCGATTTAGCCTTTGTCAACCACGCTTGCCAAGTGACTCAAACACAATCTTCAAATTTCTTCACAGGTGTATGTAGATTTCCTCGCTATGTTTTCCTTCACCGTAAAAGCGTCAAATAAATGTACATATAAATTCAAAATTTGAAAACACATTGGTACGTAGCGGGGTTCGAACCGCTGCCTCGTGCATGGAAGACAATGTTCTTACGCTCTAAGCCACCGACGGTTTATAAACATTTAAAATATGAAAATTACTTTTCTGGCTGATATTACGATATAAGCATAACATACAGGGGTCAAGAACCGATAAAGAGTTTAAAAGTATTAAATCCACTTTTAAATGTAGATTACTAGAATCTAGAAGCTAAGAATATTAATTCTAATTTGACCCATACTGAATCCACTATGGTATTGTTTTGTTTTTTAACCATCAATCCTTAGTAATTTTATTTATATTTAAAAAAACAGATTTATATTGTAGTAGTTGATGCAATGGCAACAATCACCGACAACCTGCATAAACACCATGTATTAAAATAAATCCGTAACAGCGGAGAAATAAAATTACTGGTTTGAACGGTACGTCAGTTCGTCGTTTATACCTTTCTAAATAGTATGAATGCCAACAACCGTCTCTGTGATTTAGTAGCTGAGACCACCTACTGATCTTATATTCTACTCAGTCAAGCCGTTTTTTAATTAAGCGCGACTAACTTCATTTTGATAAGACAGAAAATCGTAAAGTTCAATTTTCATAAAGTGACTTAAAGTCTACCAACTAAATTATTGTAAATGTTGGCAGCAGACGTAATCACTAACGCATTCAGTTACATCATTTTATTCTAAAATGTTGTTTAGAAAAAAAAATCTCTATATTATGACAATTATGAAATTTCTTCATTTCGTAAAATAAAGCCAAAGTGAAATCCTCTGAGCATTCTCATTTTCCAATTTAATTTTCAAAATGAAGAAGCACGCTATTTCAACTTGCGTAAATATTTATCCATCTGTTTCCTCTCTTTCACACACATGCAATTTGAAACCCCATTTCATCTCCGACTACTACCATACCATACCCTAAAAAAAGGGTTTAATATTGCGATATAGTGTGGCATATTAAATTTAAACATAAACATGCATTCTTCCAAATTTGATACAAATAAGTTTAAATCAACCTTATTTAAGTTTATATTATAATATATTATATAATATATATCATAAGCTGGCTTACTTTTTCTACATCATTTTGTCTTGAATATTATATAACTAGATTGTTTGTACTGTTAATTCCCTTGAGAGAACAAAGATCACATTTTTAGAGTGTTATTTTGATATAAATATAAGATTAAATAAATATGGGAAAAAGTATCATTGTTATTAATAAACTGGATGCTCCAAACGGTTTATTTCAAAATATTAAAGACGGCCATGTGATCGAGTGGTCAGTAATCCACTGTGTACATAGCAAGTGGTGTCAGGGAATCACAGTAGGGGCAGATATTTGTACGATGAGTACGGATATTTGTCCACGAGTCATTGATCTTTGTATGTTAATATAGTATATTTCTAATATTAATATTCTTACATATCAATATCTATGTTATTCCGTTATCTAGTATCCCTATCAATAGCTCTTAGTGATACTAGATAACAGGTTTGATTGTTACAAATATTATACTATATAGTATAGTATTTACAACTGTCGAATAGTTTACCATGAACTGCACGCGCCTGTATCTAAAAAAAATCCGTTGAAACAATTGCTTGTGATATTTTTGTCACAACTAGCACTACTTGCGGCCATTGGTTAAAAAATGTGAATGCAATCAATCACGCTACACGTCGCTTCACAGTTAGTAGTATTAACTAAAGAACATAAAATAAGACTAACGCTTACTTTTCAAAAAAGAAGGCTTTGATTCACACAATTGAGAAAATAAACGATTTTTTACCTTACTTATAGGTAAGTATTTAATTTTTTTTAATATTTTGCAGAGATATAGCGTATATAAACACAAATTACACCACAATCGTATATTAAACTTCTATAATTTTTATAACAATACTTTTTATATTTAATTATGATAACAATACAATAAAATTTTATGAGATCACATTAAAAGCCGACATGTCTGCCATTGTACACAATGACGGAGTCTTCCAGTTTACGGAACTTATAAATTAGTTTTACGGAACACATGGCCGACTGAGTGGCAGTAAATTTCTCAGAAACGAGCGCCTCTTGTGCGTTCCTTCTAAAGGGACTTGACATAATCAGGAGACAAAGGAGTTGCTCAGTCGGTGTCTTTACAATGGGTGCAGGGTTATTAATTATTCGCTGAATCCTGAGCCGACAAAAGGCTGCACCAGCCGGAGTTAGCATCCGGCCAATTTAGTTCCGAGTGCCAACAAGTGATACGATCATTCGTTATCGTTGGATGAACTTTGAAGCCAGCAGTTCGCGATCTATATCTGGCACTTTTTGTCAGAATTTAGGGCCGAAAGATATATAAACTCAACTAAAATCTTGTAAATTATTGATTATCCATATTCTTCTTTTTAGTACAAATAAATATTTGATTAAAATGAATTCCTAAATATGACAATAGTATTTTGTCAATAATTTTTTCCCGTGGGACGTTTATTCAATCCTTTTCGGTTTAACTTTCCCGGAAAAGATTGATCTAGAGACGTATTACGATCATAGCTCGTATTAAGAATTTAACGTTCCTTAATAATTTAATTTAATTTAAATATTGACTTTGATTATTAAGAAATGTTAAATTCTCCCACGAGAACACAAAATGGGATAAAATTAGTCTGACAATATTGTCAGTATCCAATCTGTAATAAATTTCAGCATATCATATCATATCTAACCTTAACATTTATTACATTATTATTTTAATTTTTGGATCCGTTGATAGTCTTCTTATTAAAGACGAAGATTCGTGCGAATTTTTATTTTGAAAAAGCATAGAGTATATAAGCATAGAGTTTTCACCAACAAGGTAATAGGCACATAGGTATTTTCTTCTATAAAATCAGTTATTACAATCAATCGACTCACCCACCCTTTCTGACTATTTAAGATAAATATAAAGGGAATAAAAAAGTTTATTTGAAGTTAATTTCAACGTTTTATTGAAGCATGGAAAATAGATTCAAATATCAATCCCATCAGTTCAGAATAAAAGAAAAGTTGTTTATTGAAATTGAGCCACTATAATAAAACTGGCAAAATGAAATGAATCATAACCTGTCTAATGATGGGTCTGTTTCCGTAAAGAACCACCTAAAGAGGTGTATTAAAGTTAGATTGGCTTTTCACAGTCGAAAGCAACTCGAGTGGCTGTTAAGTTTAGCAGGAACAGGGTTGATCATATTTATCTTTTTTATATTAATTAACGATGTTTCTATTTGCGTCATGCAAGCACTACTTTAAAATATTTCTTAATTTCTGCATAAAGAAGTACTAAACTTACATTAATAGGAAGATTTTATTTACATTCCACTAATATAACTATAGCCCAATTCCACAGATCAAATAATAATTCTGTCATCCTAGGATGTACGTAAATTTATGAAGTTACTGGCTGTTTGAGCCACGTGGTGGTATCCACGTTGGGCCAATGCGGTTTGTAGAAGTGGTTGCCTTAACAACGGACCAACGGCTAATCGAGCCGTCTGACGCACGGAGCAGCTCAAATTAGCATGTTTTTCTTGACCAATCCAGGGACAGAGAAAAAGTAACTTTGTTTTCGTAATCGGAATCAAATCACTCGAAAGTCTAATCAAACGAGCTTCAGGTTTTCGTGAAGCTTCACGTTCATAAATTATTAATTATAAGGAAAATGCATAATTTCTCACAGCCCTGAGCAGTCTCAAATCGCGTCCACATCGCTCTAGTACGCTCGTACAAGCAGAAATAAAACAGGCTCCTGTATGTTACTGCCTCCTCCTTTATACATTAAGCTGGACTTTTACGGGTACTAAGGATTCGAAAAATGTATTGGCTTCTTAAGATGACGCTTGCAAGGCAAACTTAAATGGAATACGAAAAGAAAATGGCGGATTGTCAGTTTGTAGTGTATTTTCTAGTAAGATAGTCAAGTCCTCATGCTCCCATTGCAAGATTTAGTTTAAGTCTTAACAGATTCGTGGACGGTGATCTAGATACAATATATCTTTAATTAATAACTAAAACACAAATATCTGCGAAAGTTTTAATCAGTTAGTTTCACTAATTTATTTGTAGACATTCATTAAACATAACTATGATGTTTTCACCAAATTTATATTTTAAATTCTAAACCTGTTCAGGTCGCTTCAAATAACATGCCATAACCACCAACTTCGTGAACTTTATTGGAACACCGCAAGGATTTTAGTCTGCCAAAACCTGGATTACTTCGATCAACCCTCGTCTCTTGAAGGCCTTGTAACAATCGTAGACATTTCACTTGGATCTGGAAGTGACGTGTCACAGCAATTAAAATAGATTTTTACTCTGTAGAGTGTGGATAAAAAAGATCAAATTGGCTTTTTATATTAAGCTTACTTAGAAACAGGTCCCGATGGTCTGCCCGATAATATTTTTGGTTGATATTGGAAATAAACAGATAAGAAATACTAGCAATATTTTTATATATCACAAACAAAACACAAAATAGCTAATACTCAAACTTATAATAAGGTAGTGTGAGTGAGAGGGTGAAAAAAGCAACAAAAGTAATTTTACAAATATTTAAAAATTATATAGGTATTATTTGTGACTATATAAAATGACAAACTATCAGTATATAAAATATATCAACTTTAGAACGATTTGTCATTACTTTTTATGTCTTATAATTACTCTGACGTCCAGCTGGTTGTTACGTAATTTCAATAGTAATTTCTTTGCTGGTTTGCTGGTCGTGCAGCAATGGATAGGCACTTAACTTCAGATAAAGCCCATTGCCATTATCATACCATTTGATGTACCAACTGTTTTGGTACGCCTAAAAGCAAATTGCTTTACAGCCGTAATTAGAAAAACGTTGGAGTAACCCTGTTCACTCCGTTCACATTAATCTTATAAAAATTGTAGTCTAAAAAATGAAAAAAGCACTCGCCCTACTAAAATGCACACTTTAAACTTTGAATATTTGTGATTGGGTTAGCACGTAATTAACAAAACCGCAGTCCAAGGTGTACTCTTTAAATAGAGTTCCCGAAGTCCATAACACTTCTAGTAAAACTATTAATTGCATTTTTCTTCGGCCGCATAAACTGTCCAAGTATAATTCAAACTCCAGTTTCTTTGGATTAAAGTTTAATTAAGTTAACAGGTTTTTTACAAGAGATTGTGTTATCCTGTACTCCATTTAATACTTTAGTTTTTAATTAACAATTTTTAAAAAGCTACTCCTCGAGGGGCTTGTTACCTAACAATTTATTCGATCAAATAAGGCCAACAAAACAAGACAATTATTTTATTTCCTACAACCACGTTTCAAAAATGCAATCCAATGCTTGATGTTTAATAACTCATTGTAAAATTTCAATCCAAAATATAAGTGATACTTTTTTCTAAGCTCCTCAAGAAAGTACAAGGTACGTTATTTAAACTAGATTATACATAAACAAACTAAAACTGGGAGCAATCATTATCGTTTTAAACTGGTAATCTCATGCCTAATTTCTTTGAATTACTTTCAATGTTTCTGCCGTTTCACTTAATTTTTACTTTCTGCTGCTTTGTCAAATTTGTTGAAAAATAATTTAATATATAATATCAAAAAGATTGAAATTTCATAATTATGATTATTTGCCTGTTTGCCATTGTTTACTAGTCAATAACTTGAAATGAAACCTCATTGATTCGCTTTCAGATTCCAACAAATCTAATTCAAATCTATTGTAAATACGCTCGTATTTAGAAACTTAACTAGAAGACGAATGGGATGTATCGTTGGCTCGAAACAAATAATATTTAATTAACTGGGATTACAATATTAACAGTTATAATATGTGCCGTGTTATTTATCTTTTATATTTAATTAGACACATAACAGCTAACAGTTACTATTACATCAAATCATACAAATCGGGCAGCATTGGGCATTAAAATCGTGCTTCTGCCAAATTCGTTTTTATAGTAAATAAAGCAAAGTAAGCGTCTGTAAAGCAATTTAAAATTCTGGTGGGTGTTATAGTGAAATGACGTCACTACTCGAACCAGTGATAGGGATTTCAATAGGTCACATTAACATTTTTTTCATACAGAGTCAGCTGAATAAAAAAAAAATTGATGTAGTTTTCTTTATCCTGCCTGTGTAGTCCACAGAATACCTTGTACCTTTCGATTTTGATCTGGTAAATCCAGGAATATTTCAACGGAATTTCAGCTTATTGGAAATAAATCCTGGATATAATGGGATTGAATCTGCTCGATGGTAACAACCACCTAAAGTATAACGGTTTATATAGCAAATCCTGTTATTATATCTATGCAAAAATCCAGAGATTATACTTGAATGAAATGAATATGTGATACCTGAGCATTCTCGTTGAAAAATATGAGAGAGAAATAAGATGGCTGCTCATTTATTTTGAATGGGCGTCTGACAGTAAAGGTATGGATTAATTTTTAAAGAAATAACGTGTCTTCAAACATCCTTCTTATTTGGTACAGTAAGCAGGTTTTCTGATTTGGTTACCAGCCTAGGGGTTGTTTTAGCCAAACAGATTGGGAGACTTAATCGATATTAATCACTCTTAATCTTCTTTAGACAGAGAAAAATAGATGTCTAAGAGATTTTTCTAAGGTAGGGAAATTGTAGTGAAAACATATATAAGTTTTGGCAGAATGGCTGAATATTGTAATAATAATATTTATTTTCTCACATTTACCATATTATCTAACCCAAAGCATAATTTAGCGTTTGTGCTTTAAATAATAGATATTTATTAACAGTATATTATTTATTAATAGTTGATGCAATGAACTTTGTTTCACCGACAGACTACCACTAAAGCCATCCATTTAAATAAGCCCGAAGTAGCGATGCAAGAAATAAAAGCCTTAATTCATGTCAATTAGCTAATTTTGCATGCTACAAAACCAATTTTTTATTTATTTTCTTTTCTTTAGGATTTTTCCAGTTATTATTATTTTTAAACCACCCCTAAATTAAACGGAATAAAACAACAAAAATTATTAAAATTGTCAAGCCGTTTATTAGTTTTAGCGAGACTTACGGTCATCAATTCATTTTAATGTATAAGAAGATAATAACAATACAACACAACAACAAGAGGTCTTCAAAAATAATGTCAAACTGACTGTTGCTTCGTTGCGCTAGCAATGACATAGCAAATTGTATGTCTTTATAGACATTGTAACTTTGTAAGAGACAAATATTTAAGTAATGTTCTTAAACTTCGTTACTAGATTGAATTCACTAGGTTGCGTGCGTAATCAATAAATCATGACTTATATCGCTAGAGTGGACTGAAATAGCGAATTCTCCTTATCCGTTTTGTCTTTTTTTACTATAGATGCAAATACTTAAGTATTAACGAGCAACTACGAGCACAGAAAAATGTTGGTGTGGTTGCATTTCTTACATAGTCTAATTTTGCAATCCGACTTAAAATAACTAGATTACAGAAAACGAAGCCAAAACGGCATAATTGCATGTCTTAGACATTACTCATTCTATTTCATCATAAGAAAAGTTCATAATGAAGCTTTTGGACTAGTAAATTAGTGCGAGTGCAATACTGTATCATTATACACCTTCCTATTCCTTATTCAAAGGCAATAAAACATAGTTTCTCTCTCAATAAAAAAAGTTTTATTTCCGCATCACTAATAACTGCAACTCAAGTGACGTATTTCACAAAAGCAGAGAAATGTCAGAGAAATAAGAAACTTTAGAATTATTGCGGTCTTGCGTACTTTCTTCTCAACGAATTGACATACGGTTTCTTGAAATCTTAGAAATGTACTAACATTTTCTTATTTTAGTATAAAGTAACTTTATCCGGAAAGTTTATAAATCTATACGATATAAACATGATTCAATATATAAAAGAAGAAAGGAATAACTTATACCCGTTATTGTGGCGTTTAAGGAAAACCGCAGGTGGGAAATACCTAGAAGCCAATCAAGCTATGGTCGGCTTTTATCCCCGTAATCCAATCAGGAATTATGAGACCCATAGTCGAACTAAAGTTCGCAAAAGATGCAACAAATAAGCAAATTGAAGTGTAGATCTGACGAGTCATGGGGCCAAAAGATTCTTGAATGAAGAGACGATGTAATATGGATATGTCTTCACCATATAAGCTTAATACTAAACTCATTGACCGATATATTGTGTAAAGGTTAAAATATTAATAATATTTGGATTTGTGTATCATAATTTTAAAATTGTTCAAAGTTCACACAGACTTGAGATTGGAAATTCCATTGTGAATTATATAACACTAAAGTTTATAGTGCCCAAGTCTTTACGATCTAAGCTATTCTCTGTTAGCTTCTTATTAGGAGAGTTCAATCACTAAACACAATTAAAGATGTGTTTATAGAACAATATAATATTAAATGTTTAAATATTATTGTGTTAATTTGTTCGTTGTAATTCGTTTTATCACATCTATAATATCAACATCAATCAAATGATGCAAGAACACTCTTCTTGACTTTCTCATCGCCTGTAACACAGCTAAGGATATAAAGCTTTGTGGTTTAAATTTGGTGTTCGGTAAAGTTTAATCTCTACTGTACCTCACGATCTTGTAATATTTTGAGCTGAGCATGTAAGAAAAACTTCATCTTATTGCTATTGTTCACTACCAACTACTTTATACCACAAATTTTATACCACGTTGTTATTTATGTTTGTTATACCATGATTGTAAATAGAGAAATAATAAGTTAAAGAAAATATAAGTCAGTGCAAAAGAAGTTCTTGTATTATCAACAACTATTAATTGATGTTGTAAGATACAATAAGGCATCATTAATTTGTTAATGAATATTATTTCTTCATCTAGCTTTGTTACGGATGAATCATAAATATTTCAATATGGTTTCGTTGCAGTCTGCTCTTTCTCCGATCCGTAAACAATAGACATTTTTTACGTAGCTCTTCGAAAAGAAAATAATAATGTCTGTAATCCTCGACCGAACAAATTCCTTTAGCTAGTCTCAAAATAAAATAAAATCGACCAGTGAGCAGTCTGACAGTTTATTATTTTCAAGTCCGACGAGTTAATAATTACCTGGCTACCTTTGTTTCTTTATGTTAAGTTTGCTGCCCGTTTTGTTCTACTTTTTATTTTTTACTTTTAGCTCTTTGTACTTTTTGTCATATTCTTAAAATATCTAATTCGTGCTGTAGAAAGTTACAGGTAACGAGTTTGCAATAAAGATATTAATTTCAGATTAGAATACGGGTTTATTAGAAAAGCAATATTAAAATTTGTAAGTATAAGTTTGTATTTTGTAAGTCCGATATATATCGGACTTACAAAATTACTATAATTTAATTATGATGTTTTAAAATTGTTATTATATAATAACAATTTTAAAACATCATAATTAAATTGTGGTACAATATATGAATCTAAATAATAATATATATTGTTGCTTTATGCCTTCTAATAGGCTTTCTATTGCAGATTATAAGCTAGTCTACTATCAGAACATCCAGTGCAACCAACTCTTGGCCAGTGCTCTGTCCTTGTGGATAGGTGAGAGACGTGATTTAAAAGAACATCATCACATTAGAAGGGGTAGAGGCGTAACGGCCTATTTCGCCAGGAACGAGCCCATAGAAGAGTAGCGCTAACCCCCTAAATGGAAAAGTCTCCGAAAATCCCCAATAATGGCCGCCGGGACTGTATGTTCCCAGTGGCCATTCAATCACTGAATAGCATTACGGCCCAGTCCAAGACTAAACGTGGCAGATAGGACAGCCCCGCGAATTGATTAGGTTTGCACGGACACCAGTACCATGCCACGATCGTCGAGCGTGATTGCCAGTCCGATAGGTCAACGCATTCTACCTGGCACCGGTTTGATGTAATCTATCGCTGAACAAACCCAACACATCCACTCAAGCTCTGGTGACACGCTGACTGGACCCGGAACGCTAGCACAAGTTCCAACTTGACGGGTGTTACACCATCTTTATGGTAGTAGCTAACCTATGAAGTGGTCAAATCCACATCCAGTCGAGGACACCCATTAAACGAAATGGGGTGGCAAATTGTATTCTATGTGCGTCACCATACGGAAATGTATAATCACGTCACGACCTTGACTTTATGAAATACGAATTAATAACTTTCATACGTAGGTACTGTTTGAATATTCATCTACGTTAACTAAGAAAATGTTTGCTTAACTAATATATTATCATACCAGTTGAATAGTAACTTGGCTTATATTATGAAGTTTTCATTCACACAAATTTTACTAACCTAATCATTATTTGCTTAAAAAAATGAATTTTGTTACAAAACGTCTCCGAACGATTTATTGTAGGAACTAAGTATTATACTAAGTTAAAAAGAAGTTGTTGCGTAGGTATAATATATATTATGCTGTCAATTTAACGTTCCCTCGAGAAACTTTCAAAAAACTTAATAATTGAAACACAGAAGTGTTAAAGTGCTTTTATCTTTGATGGCTCTAAATATGGCCGAGCATGACTCTTATAATCTCTAAATCAAAATTACGTAAGAATTAGATAGTTTATAATTTTTAAAATTAAATAATTAATATTAAAAAAAATATTTAATTAAAATATTCTATTATATTCTATCCTAAATAAAATTGAAGATAGATTAGTTAGTACATCTAAGATAAACCATGCAGAGTCGTCTGGGTAGACATCACCGTCTTTCCTATTTCGGTTTTGAATCAGTTCACTGTGTTTGTTGTAGGTGTAGAAGGTAGCCCCTAGTAGTCAGTGTAATATAATTGCAGAACATGTGAGGTATTAACATTCCTTCCTTGTCATCATAATTTCATATCATTAGTTAAACTTTTAGGGTATCTGAATAAATAAGTAGGTAGGTAGATATAGGTCATCACCAACAGCATATATACGTCCCACTACTGGGCAAAACCCTTCTTAAATGAAAAAAACAGAGCTAGCTTAGTGCGGGTTGGTAGGTGAAAGCAAATGGCGTAACAATCTGAACCAACAGCTATCCTGCCTTCCGAATCACGCAGGAGCTTGAGATAACATATTTTGATCGACCCATCCAGGGACAAACCATAGCAAAAGTTTGAATCACTCCACCAACGAGCTCCTCAGTAGATATGGTATGGATATGGATAGGTAACACCATAGTAATATAATAAATTAATCAAAGGAGGCTTTTTAACTTTGCCCTACTTTACTGTTGTATGCTGTAGTACTCAAAATTAAATGCAACTGTTTCTGTATATAATATATCTGATAAAATTAGCGTAATGAGAACATTTAATAGTTCACACATGAACCCTGTTAAAGCACAACGATATTTTTGTAAATTAATTAAACAATTAATAAAATACTACTTTATTAAGTTATGTTTAAAATGCTTCCTGACTTTATTTTTATTTATTAACTTTATGCCATAATCAATTATATAGTGTTATTACTCCTACATCAATCAAATTTGGCTAAACTATCTTTCATTATTATTCTATGATTAACTAGGTATAGAACGCTAGCAGCTTTTGAGAGTGCAACCGAACGACACTGTGAAGGCGATGCTAATAACATCCTTTGGCTGAGCCGTAAAGCACCCAACTCGGCCCAAATTGAAATTTAACTAGTCCTGAACCACGCCAAATATTAGCTGCTCTTCGTGGTTTGAGGCGCAGTTTGGAATTAGGCTGTGCCACATCAAAATTTAATTTAAGTTTCAAAATTCAAATTGTTAGTAAATTTATTACAATATATTTGACTAGATTTTTTTACTAGATCTAAACTAAATGGTGAAGAATTATGTGTTCAGCAAACCAAAACAAAGTCTCCCCGCAAGAACATATCTGTAAAGTTGAGATATTTACTCAACCAAGGAACCTAGATTTTTAAATACATAAATTTAAATAAATGCTGACTTATTTGTATGACTTGATTGAAGATAAATATAAAATGCGTATTACAAAATATAAGAAAGATAATTAGCAGATCTATTATCTCTGATATTGAAAATCTATTATTCTAAACTTAAATTTAAATTTTAGATACTGACATTTCACTACCGTTTTCAAAAATAAGGTTTAACGATAATAATTTTAATTATAAATTGATCAAGTTGTTATCGTTTTTATTTAGTTTAACCACGTTTATAAATAGAAAAACTATATGGAAAGAAAATATTTAAGCCAATGTATTACAACTGCTTGTAATATTTACAGGATACTAAACAAATATACAAAATTTCATACTACTGGATATGTTTCTTGGTCAAAATTATTGGAAACCAATAAATCTACATAAATTTTAAGCACCTCAGCTAATAATTAAACGAGTGTTAAACATTTCATAGCCATTTAATCTTCCTATAGCACTAATGAGGGTGGTAGACGACCAGGAGGCGTATGTACAAGTGTCACGAGCAAAACATTAACCAGCATTACCACTCTTACTGCACCGCCATATGTGCGAAATTCCTTTAACAATTGTTACATCAAGCATGTAAGCAGCTATACCAAGTGGCTTGTTTGTAGTAGTCGACGCACGGCCAAACCAAATTATCCTCGCGCCTCTGACAGGCTTCCAATGTTAATTGTTCGCTCAAATAATCATTATGGGGGACGATATTTACACAGCAGATTCAAAAACATGCTGCGGATAATTCGGATTAATACCAAGTACACATAACAAAAAAGAAACGTGAACTTATTTAATTTTTTCATATGAGAATACGGTTCACCCATATAAAAAGACGTATAGATACAACAAAAAATACAGTACAGTACCCCTTTTTTCGAGGCATAATCCGTTTATGGACCTACCCGCCAATGGCTAAGCGGCGGGCGTGTGTGGGACTCACCCAGTTCCACATAAAATTGGACCTGGGAATACCCACTAAAACTCCCCGCTAACTCCATTGCCCTTCACGGGGGCGTCCTGGGTTCTGCCAAAGAAATTCACCTATTCGCCCCCAGGACAGCACTTCAATCGAAATAAAAGGTTTGCAACCGTAGTTGCATTCAGCATACCATAACTTATCTAATTTGATAAATCTTTCAAATTAGATAAGTTATGTTAATCAACTTGGCTTTAATGGTATTTAAGACTCAGTTTACTTTCGTTGTAAACATTTTTTTCTGTACAAATAGAGCACTATTTATTAAACTTATAAAAATATGTTAAACAAAAGTATTAAATATAATAATATGTCGAAACATAATATGACTTAATACACATGTTTCGAACGCATTAAAGCATTCGATTACTCTATTTGCTGAGTGTTATCTGTGTAAATAATCGAGTCAAAGCTGAAATGTGAGCAAATTCAGAAAAGAAAAAAGTAAACAGTTTTATAGATACAATACTTACAGATATTTCTAATTAAAAATTACTTAAAAAAAATATCACCATGGTTTTATGTTTTATTATTTTGATAAAATATATAATAAAAATAACAAAAATATAAATACATCTACTTATAAACATTTAGGGACTTTAGTCCCTAATTAACGTCATTATCATACAAACATCTGCTCCGGATATCATTTTAAATACTTCTTCTGAAGAAGAAAAGGAAGGTGTGTTAGTTCCCAGCTATTATGGCATAATAGCCGGCAAAGCTATGTTTTATAAGTAATTATATAGGCTGTTGAAGACGACGCACCTTACTTATAAAGATTATATAAGCCTTGTAGAGAGTTTTCATTTTCAGTGACATGATCGATTATTTATTCAAACAATAGACATAACTATAAGGTGTATGGTAAGCGATATTAATAAGACCCATAAAGTATTAACTCGTGAGATGGTATAAATTTTAAAAAGATAAGGTTTTAAGTTATATAAATTTTATTTGATATTCTACTTAATTTCTGTCTATAATTTATACCTCGCTCACCTGATACAGAATTATAATAATATACCGTTTACCGCCATCTACTGTGACGTGAACGAAGATTACCGGGCGTAAAACGTACTCTAATTACTTCCCCCGACAAAGACCGGATTAACCTTCTTACCCGGTTAACTAAGAGGGTAATATGTCGACAAAATAAACGAAAATTTCCGGCGATTCGTCTCTGTAATTCACGATAAATTGTGGCAGCGGCAGGCTTGGACTTCGTTTCACAATCACAATGAAATCCAGAAATCTTCTGGAACTAATCTTAAAAACATAATAAAACCACTTTTTACTACCATGACCTTGCATCAACTGAAAAAATATTTAGACAGACATTATTGAGACGTATAAATGATTACAATCGGCTATAACTAACTGTGGTAAACGAAAGAGAACCGGCTTTACAACAAATTACCAGAAAACTTAATAAATTATTAAAAATAATAATTAGTTAAAAGGTAATAAATATATAATATATTCATATTCTCAATTACTTAAAGAAGTAACGACCGCACATCGATGGGGACTAATTGCCATAAACGAGTTCTAAGGGCCAAGACAAGATAAATTTCGATAATTGCAATCGCTCAATGAAAAATTTTGGGATATGAAAATTTCGCTAGATTGCTAAAAGCGGACTCATGTCAAATCCCATACATTTTAAGATTAGCGATTCAATTGCGATTATCCAAATGTATCTTGCCTAACCCCTGGTTCTATCAGGTATTTTTTCGAACATGTTAATTCCATATAATTTAGCAAATAAAAGCCATATTTTTATTGTCAATTTGTTATTGTCTCTGTACTCGCATAGCCTTAGGTAAACACTATTGTTTTTCTAATGTCAAAATATTTAAATCAACTTTGGTCATATATACTACTTATTGAAAGTCAATCTAGGCCATCAGTTCGTAAACCTACCAGGAGGTCAAAATTATACTTATAGCCATTACATTACCCACTTAGTATGGTACGTACACTAAAACACTAATTTTAAAATAAGATAAGTACGTTATACGTATGTTAAATATGCACCCCGCTCTGGTCGCCCTGTAACGGATACAATGGACGCTATTTTCGAAAAAGTGGAGCAAGGTCGGTATATCAGCAGTTACTACATAACTTAAGATCTAGGAATTGACCACAAAACAGTTTTGAACTATTTGAAAAAAGTTGGGTACACAAAAAAGCTCGATAATTGGGTGCAACACGAGGCCACTGAAAGAAACCTAGTAAACCGTGTACTACTACGTACTACGTGGTTAACTCGCAATAAGGTGATGCTGAGTCTATGGTGGGATTGGAAGGGCTTTGTTCATCATGCCATTATGTTTTTACCGCCAGGCAGAACCATCGATTCGGACCTCTACTGCCAACAACTGATGAGATTAAAGCAAGAAGTTGATAAAAGCGGGTGGAATTGAGTAATACAAAGGGTCCACACCCTTTCATCACGATAACGCTAGACCACATACATCTTTAGCCACTCAGCAAAAATTAGGAAAGTGTGTCTGGGAAGTGTTAATGCATCAGCCTTATAGCCGTGACCTTGCACCTTCAAATTTCCACCTGTTTCGGTCTCATCAGAATTGTTTAGGCACTGTCAGGTTAACATCAAGAGAAGACTGCCAAAACTACTTGTTGCGTTTTTTAGTCAGAAGTCCTACAGCAACGGGATCATGTATCTCTCCCTCCCTCAAGATGGCCTCCCCCAAGACCCTCAAGATGGCAGAAAGCGTTCAAACAAAATGGCACACATATACTGTAATTAAATGTAACTGAAGTTTTTAAAAAAAATGTCATGATTTATTCGTATAAAATGAGAAGAAACTTTTCCCCAACCATTTCCAATTCACTGAAATGTTTATAAGCACACTAAAATAATTTTAAGTTGTTGTAATAACACTAGCCCCTTACACGGTTCTCTTTCTAAATTGTTGTAAATCAAATTTAATTACTAAACTCAAAAAACTTCAAATTATTTAACAAATTGCTAAACGAGCTAAACAAGCCCATAATTGCATTAATGCTAATCAAGGAGATAAAGTCTTAGAGTTAATAAACTTCTCTCTACGTCCAGTAGGATGTAAGGTCTGTATTCAGCAGTAGCTGGTTAGCAGTAGAAGTCACACTATCAACGCGCTGGCTCAAGACGGGCTGAAAAATGAAACAGTTTCCCTACAACTGGGACCGTGCGCTTAATGTGTTTTATGGAGTAGCTAATTTGATATCTGATATCAAATTTGACTCATCCGGGACCAACCATGGTGATATTTGCTTCCTACTCAATCTATACCGCCTCTCCGCCAACTATTGGAACTCTAAGAGCTGCAACCTAAATATTGTCTGGTCCATGAAAAGATATCATGGTACTCAGAAGCTGCCATTATCTGCTCAGCTAATACCTTTTGTCGAAGTCTATTCACTACGAATAATTAATAACGACGTGATTTTGCCGGTGGCAACCTGCCTTCATACTAGATTCCTTGAGGGATTTGATTAATCTTCGATTTGCATGAGAGATTTAGAACAAAAGAATTAAATTATAAAATGATTTGAAATTTGACTATCAATACTGTTAAATTTGATATGCGATTTTAATGGTTAGTGAGAATTATGCTTAGCGTGCACTTTTGAGAGTACTGAATTTAGATAAACATTATTACGACTAGACTATGTGAAAACTGCCAAAAACATATACATCATATAGATTTGAAGAGACAAAATATTATTTCAACTGAACTAATTTACACAGAGTTCTGAAAGAAACCCAAAATATTCGGCAACCCTAAATCTTGAACTGCAAGACATCTACAGCTACCTAATTATGCAATATAAAATGTATATGCAGAGAATATGAACCTCTATAGTGTTTTATGCCTAAAATAATTGCATGTCATCTTTGAATTTTAATTAACTATTGTCTTCTATCTCACACCCTTGATATTTTATTAAGTTATTAAGTTGTTGTTTTGTCATGGCCTTCAAAAGTACAAAGATGTGTATTATTATCTATAACAGCAGCAGACTAGTAGTTCAAAATGTTGTACAGCTCTCAAGTTTATATAAATAAATCAGAGGGGATAAAGTAATTCCTTTACTGAATGTTGATAATTGAAATGCTATCAAGGAGGTAAAAAATCCCAAATTTTATTTTAAGACAAAACATAGAGATAAAATTTAAGTTTGTATGTGATCTGTATTGCCAGAGACGCATTGCTGTTAAGAATACGAAGTTTTCTTAACAATTAGCGGCTGTTTTCATTATACATTGCCCAAGAAGGGAAGGTTTAAGATGGACTGCTTTTAGGAAGTGAATAAGTTTTGGTATAGGGTGAGTGAAGAGGACACACGCATAAATATTCCACCAGAACGTAAACTGCCCTAAGCGGCTTGTTGTATGTGCACTCACTACAACGAGCCTCTCTGACCTGTCTCTAAATGGATTCACGGATGCGCCGCGGGGGTATAAACTGGTTTACGACGGCTCAGTTGTTTGGAGTGATTTTGTTGACGTGTTGGTGATAAAACAGTTTAGTGTTTGAAATTCAGAATATTATAATAGATTTGTGAATAAGTTAAATAAACAAATATCCCCAACTCTTGCACCGTTTGTATAAACAATTCCGAAAAATTCTTCTTTCGTACGAGCTTGGCAAAACGACTTCTGTTGCGCCTCTTTTGGGTCGGAGGGTGTGGGGCTGGTTCAATCGAGCCATCCTAATTCCTACATGACGTCACCAAATGCCTCCCGTAGACTACCCGAGGATACCAAGTACCCCAGTAATTGGCCACTTCGTTGCATTCCAGCAGTACATGTGTGGCGGTTTCTTCTGTCTTCATGCAGGCTCTCCATAGGGGACTATTTGTGATACCTAAGTAAAAAGGGTATCTGTTGTGTAAAATTGTGGGGTATTCTGTGGGTAAAATTTATATTTGGAACTGATTTCGAAACCTCTTTCTTTCATAAGACCGCTAAAATAAAATACGACAAGAACCTCCACCCTGTCCCTCACACTGACTTGAGCAAACACTAATGGAACATACTGGAACATTCGCCATGCTTCTTTGTAACAGTTTTGTTGTACAAAGCTTCGAGTGCAGCAATTAAAACGCGCCCGCGCTTCATCTCAAATTAAATTGCGAAGGTAGATGAAATAACAGTGGAAACCTCAAAGGAGATACACGTAACAATTTAAAATGTTGCTAAAACGAACTAAAATATTACCACTTGTATTCCGGTAGCATTGAGATTTTGTACTGTAGTAGAAAAATAAAATTTAACAATAAGTTACAACAAAACCATGAAGCAAAAATTTAAGTATTGGCTCGTTTATTATATTGTCTGACATCATAAAGCTTGTCAGTATTTTGATCTCATTATGCAATATCGCCGCGTATAACTTAAGGAAATGCACAACCACTATACAGTTATAGATCGACACCACGGTCCTATAAACGCATCGATCTCAAATCTCAACAAAAGAGCATCAGATCTGAGCTCCGCCGAAATGTAAATTCGGCGAAATAAATCGGCGGCGGTGATACCTATCACCAAACTTGCGCACGAATTGAGGAAAAAGATCCATTTAAATGTAGATTGTCCTCGGTAATACTTCCATTTGTTTTTGTCTCTGGGCCGAGATACGATTCCGCAAGCCGTTTTGTGGCTGTGTGTAACTCGAGTTTTTCATTCACTTACTATTAGATATTTCTGATATTATCGTTTGATTATTATAAACATGACATATTTATTGAGCCGTGATAAACCCGATTTTCTAGCAACTTCTTTCGTCCACTAACTCGAATTAGGAGAGTGATGTGTGTAGTAGTTCAAATACCATAAAAACACGTGGTATCTCAAAACAAGAATTAATTCTGTCAGGATGCTACAACATGACAGAGTATGGTAAAGCACATTACAAACCAGTGACTATAATCTGATTTATGCACTCATAACATAAAAAAATACAATTAACAAATGGTAAGTTAGCACAAAAATACATTGATTGATTAGAACGACTGACAGCATAGACACGAATGAATCAAAATAAAATTCATAATTTAAATTAAATACAAAATTAAAACCCAATTAAACAACAAAAATGCCAGTTATGGTAAAGACAAAATTTCACTGCGGTTTTCCAAAGAACCAATCCAATTAAAGTTGTTGTTGCTAAATAAACTTTGTTTTGCTAGACATATAAGCAATATTTCAAATGTACTTCCTAATGTACTTCAAAATTGTGTAGAAGACAAGAAAGTGATCTAACTTTTCTCTCAGGAGATCATACATGTCATCTAATCTGTTAGTTTTCAACTACGACGACTATTGAAGTAGATACAAAGAGAGAAATAAATACTATCTATTCTGTCTCTCTCTTTTACGTTTAAAAAATGTTTTGTGTTCACTGATGACGAAACAGAGCAATTTAATTTTGTGACCTAAGAAAGCTATAACATAGTTCTCCAACTTCAAGTATGTACTACTTTCGTCCTGTTCAAGTTCATTTATTAGCATTGAAATGCAGTAAACCATATTTTCAATAAGGAATTCTTTCATTCTTCTCAATTTCCTTTTAAAAGTAGCTCGGTATCATTAAAAAGGTTACGTAAGGCTTGAAATAAATTTTTCTAACAATTGTTTCTTTTTTGTTACGAAGAGTTGTGAAAATAATCACAGAAGTAAAGATTATTTCTGTGATTTTCACAACTCTTTGCAACGCACAACGCATTCTCGTTGGAAATGGGATTGTCACCTCTCCGTTCTGATTCGCTTTTACAACTGAGATCTTTAGATCTGAGCATTAAACCTACTTTTATATCAACTCTTTACTTTCTAAGGCGCAATTGGCACTTAATGTGTGCTTTACTTACCTTTAGTATAAATTTTGTTTTTGTTTTTAAGTATTTGGGACCAAAACACAAAATATAAAATTTATAAGTTTTTCTGATATGCATAGGCTCAGCGAGGTTTTTTTTCATGAGGATTGATCAATACAGTCACGTTAAAATTTTCCATTTGGCCTTTAGTTCTAATATTTATTGAAATAACATGTATCTTGGTTCATAAGGGTCAGGTACATTGAATGAAATAGTGCGTATATAATGTATAATAAAGTGTGTAATATTTTATTTTGGTTATGTAAACAAAGCAAAGTATGCCATGGCTGTCAATTAAATTTATAATGTATACTCCCCATGTTTCATAAGTCGTCATCGTAACATCGTCGGCTCTAAATGGTACTAAAACTACATTGATATTTCCCAACTAACTTGCATTGGACCAATATGTATTAACTCTTATAATCTAAACTGCAACGTAAGTGTATATGTAAGCTATAGAGATATGAAGCCACGATAAAGAAATTAGTATTCTCAATAATTTTAATAACAAACACGTTCAAAAATAATATACTAGAAATATTAAATAACCGCACAGAAATGAAACAGATTGCGCCAATTTCACCAAATATTAATTCAAGGCATGTTAATAGAGAACCAATATTTGCCAACTTACTATACGTTATGTAAATGCGTCTACGTATTAATCAAATGGTTTCAAGATTCTCGTGACTCTGAATAATGAAAATGAAGAAATTTTTCAACTACTACCCAAAGCACCAGCATTCAATCCATTTACAACAAATTGCAGTTTATTTCACAGTGTAATGAGTGCGGCTGTACCAAGGCTGTGTTGTTCGTGACTCTAATGCAGTTTTATTATTGCGATGTTAATTTTGTGACATTTGAACTACACGCTGCTTTAAATAATAGTTTATTCGTGGAACTAAATCGTTATGTAATAATCCAACTTCCATAATGAATTGTAAAACGGGACATAAATAAGTGTTTGATGCAAAATAGTAAATTTTAGCATTCGTTGGATAAAAACTGCTGTCAAGAAATTAATGCAAACTAAAAGTTACGCTAGAATCTATACTTTATTTTGTTATATAAAAAGACATTAGTTACTATGCTTTTCTTTCTTAAGCTTTGAACAAGCCTTCATCTACTAGCTACCATAAAATCGACATATTTCATCAACTACCGCATAAAATTAAAATTTAAGATTTTCACAAAATATATATACAAATATAATATATATAAGCTTTAAGTAAGAATACATTTTCAGTGACTTACCATTTTGATTACTGCGACTGAATAGACTAGTGTTATATAATAAAAGTCAAGTTGAAAATCTTAATTTTTTTCTCAAAAACAAAAAACCAAACAAAACACAACATTTTATACCAATACGCGGTATAGCACATGCCAGTTAATGAAAACTGTCAGCGAAGCTGTAATTAAATTGATATCAAACCGAATGAACATAGGTTTGTACTGAAATACTTGTATTTGTTTGGTTAAAATCATATTTTTTAAGTTGCTTACTTTCCTTATTATTTATCAAAGAGGTCATATGAATTTACGCATCATTCTTTAGTACAGTGCTAACTGTAGAGATGGGGACTCGGGATAAAGGCGTTAAGCCATTATCCACTAAACATCCTATATACGACTTAAAACTTAAAAATTAAAAGAGCCTTTTTGCACCGGTCCTTCCGGGCAGTGCAAAGAGTGGCTTGTATGGAACTCTGTGGAAAATTTCAGCCTACGTGACTACGCTTTGTCCTCCCATCAAAGGCCTAAGCCACACGAACACGCCGCAAGCCTCACGTCTTAGGAGGGGACTCCAACGTTAACGTAAGGGCACTGGGATCTAGCGACTAGCGCCACAACTAGTCATGGATTAAGGAGACCCACTTTTTGTTGGAGATTAGCTGACCACTAAACCACTACTGGTTATATTCCGGTAGTTGTTTCGTACCCGCCCAGGGTACACCCTTTAGATCCGTTTATGAACCGCCACTTACACCGGACGGGGAGGATGTCAAATGTATGCAGAGATCCTGCAACGGTTCCAGCACCCGAGGAGCGAGGAAGCTCCCTCAGCTGATATCTCTGTAACAGGGAGACAAGGGCAACTAAAAAAGCTCGTGCTGTATGAGCATGTTTTCATTTATTTTTTCTTTTATACTGGTGTGACGTATTCCTTTGCCTCATGGACTTCGAATGAAATTTAATATTATTTAATACCATTAGAGCAAAATATTTTAAACTTTACGGAAATGACATATGTTTTGGGTATGGTTCTGAACTACGTTTTTTATTGTTGTTTTTATGTACCTATAAAAGTAGAACGCAAAATAAAGAACGAGTTTTCCTTCTAAGAACAGTGGTTTTATTTATAATCAACCTTTTCATACACAACTCCTTTCGATTTAGTTCGCAGAACGAAGACAAGCTTTTATTACTTGCATTTTATACATTACCGTCGGTAACAATAACGAAATAAAACGGTGAAATAAACTCGTATATAATATTTAGTATTTTATTATGATGTTTTTCTGTGCTAAACACATATCGTATTCCGTTGTAATAAGTATCAAGGTCCCAACAAATTTCGCACTTTTTAATATAAGCTAAATAGCTTCACTTTTTACAACTTAAGCGATGAGAAATTTTTCAACATTACCCTCGCAGACCTTGTTAAAGAAGACGAAAACTCTTAGAAAGCTCTTAAGCAAGGTAGAAAACATAAACCAAGCACACGGACGCTTTTATGAAGTTAACGGGAACTAGATTAGGGGGTAGTCTAAGAAAGTTGTTGTAGCGAAGTTCGTGAGTTGGCTGATTGAATCTCGCTCGAGCTCGCATAAACATGCGTACGTTTTGAGTAAACACGTTATACTTTTCTACTGGAAATCTGAAAAACATGTTTACATGATCTTATGTGGTCACATCAATTAACTAACTGGCCAAGAGTCGAACTCGCGCCTTACGAAGTAGTTGGTTAATCGCAAAAATAAGATGTCAACAACAGATTAATGATTTCACATGTTATTTATTCTATGAAAACATTGAGTCGAAAGAAAGTGCATTACAAAGATTTAAAAATGTGGCAAAAGCGGCTGTAAACAAGACTTTCAAAATACTAAATCCGAAAAATTAAAAAAAACATATATATCAAACAAAACTTCTTTCCTTCATAAATTCGAACTCAAATGAGTTCATCAAAAGTGATTTGAGTTTTTTTAATGCTGGTAGAGACAGGCAAAGATTCCGTCCAGCTGATAGTCAGCCTTGAGGTATTATATTACCGCAACATCAATAACAAAGCAACAGATACTAATGTTTTCGTGATCATTATTTAAACTACCTACTACAACTAGTAGCTTCATATCACTAAACAACACAAACGTTTCTCTAGAACAAGAAAATAACAATATTTTATCACTCGAAGACGCAGCGACAAGTTGCACCGTTTTATGATTCTCTTAGAGCGTAATATAAAGCTTTTATATTATTTATTTTTTTAATATCAGAGTAACAGAGAGATATAGGTAACTTCTATATGGCCGGTTTAACTTTATAACGTTACCTTATATTTAAAAAGTTAACAGGCTTAACAGCATAAAACAAAAAATTACTCACAATTAAAATCTTAATGCTATAATCAAGCTACCACCCCACATAGTATTACACAATCGTACACTTAAAGAATAATCAAAGTTATTTTGCTAATTGACATTCGGCATTAAATCCTCAGTACCTTCATAGATCTGTAGGAACTGAGGTCATGGAAATAGCAAATTTGCAATTAATTAACCCCTGAAATTGCGTGTACGCAAAATTGCTATGATTAACTAAATAAATTAACGATTAATACATACGCAGCGCTTGAAGCGCTGAATTATTACACTTCCAATTTCCCTGACATTAGTGATTCCCTATCACATCTCACTAATCCTAAATGAAGCATGGAAATAATTATGCGCGAATAGTAACCGAGGCAGTAAACACAGCTTGTTCTTATTATTCAGCTGGCATAGATCGCTCCATTCCAATTAATTACCCTTGTCCAAATGTAAGCTGTTTAGAACAGAGCGTGGCCAACTATACCTATGGCCTGTATAGTCACAGGAACACAGCATAGGTGCAGAAAGCTAACTCTACACAATGAGCGATAACAAGCACGCACACACAGACAGAGGGAAGAGCGAATTATCATTGAATAATTCAATTTAAAAGACAACTGTTTTTTTTTTCATTTCTTAAAAAAAAATCCTTATTTTATTTGAGGAGCTGTTCTAGAATCAATCGTTCAAAATCGCTCCATAGAAATAGGCCCATAGACAACATCTATTATCTACCTGTTATATATCCGTTTACATGTATAATATGCGTTTGGTATAATTGTTGTAGTAAAAATTGTTACGTTTAATAATATCCAAATTAAACGTAACTAATAATATAAGTATTTTTAACGGATAGTTTTTTATTTATTACACCAATTTTTGAAAATTTCTACACCACATAATCACAGATTCACACATGGCTACATTGATTAACTCGGTGTGGTCAAGACGTATTATTAAAATTTTATATAAATTAATTTTCCTTCAGTATGGTCTATGTTGATGACCTTATTTCACAATCGAAACACTGAACTGGTCATTTCATGTATTCTATGATTTTTCTGATCTCTAAGCAATTCTATATTCAATTTTCAGAAACATGTAATGTTACTAATTTTTTTATATCCTTTATAACTAAAAAGTAATAACTAGAAAAAAATTTTTGATCAGAAATGTATTAAATTGTTATCCTTGTAAGATCTCTTAAACCATTGAAAGATCTATCTATTTTACTAATATTTGTTTAATTTATTTAAATTTAAAAAATATTAGTAAAATAGATACAAAGAAAAGAGATTACATTTGTTACAAGTTGATTTGAGTTGATAAAATCGGAAACATGAGTCTTCAACTTCTCATACTCCGTTTAAAATCCAACAAAGTTTTATCCGTAACGCACACACACACACACGAGAAGTCGTGAGCAAAAGCTGATACATTATTTATGGAAAATAAATTATCCGATATTTCCCTCTGAAAGTCTGTTAAATTTGCATAAGAAAACGTTCATATAATTTTATATTGTTTCTGTGGTATTTTAGTCTTTAGCATTACCAACCTTCTATTACTAACCGGCCCCGCCGAGTTAATAATCATAAAAAATTCTCAATTTTTGGTATGTGAGTTCTTCAAAAGATTAGGATAATATCGCCTCGCAATCAAGTTTGTTCAATTAGACAAAGACAATAAAATCGTATAAGACTTCCTAATGCCTACTTTCTTAGGAATGCAAGCCTGTTTTTCAATGGTTAGTCCGGAGTCAACCACATATTTGTTATCTGGAACTCCTCCATGCTTCGAAAGTCACGTAAGATCGTTAGTCTCAGTTTTTATGGGAACCTCTCATTTATTTCTTACATGCAGGAAGGGCTTTTACCAACCTCGTATAAAGACTATATACAAGGTTGGTCAGAGCTTGTATATAATGATGATGATAATTCTTGGGTCCATAAAGGTTGATGAGTAAAAGCGATTGAATGATGAGGGGTTGATTGTTGCAGTCATGCCTGGTAATTTTTAATTGGTCTATATGTGACTTACCGTTATTCATGACGTCAAACTGAATGGGATTTGAGGTCGTGAAGAAGAGATTGGGACTGCATGATAGCATCCCATGTCCCAATCTCTTCAGGTGGTCCCGAAGAGAAGTTGGGACGAACCCATATTTTTATTATTATTATTATTTTAATCTAAAAAAGCAGACATAAATATAGTAATAAATGATTATAGTCACTTGTTTTATTTGACTATTTTCAATAGGAAATAAGAAATTATACAAATTGATTACTACTTGTGGACATTAATATTAAAATTTGAACGAACAGTGAAATACAATGAGTCATTTTGTGAGACTGGCAGAAACCCACGGCATTTTTCAACATAATATGCATGAAAACAAGTACTTAGATGATAGTACCTACCTAACTGCACATTCCATTGTATTCTAAAAATGTATACAGACCTTTGAGCTCTTTTTGAGCTAATAAAAAATATAATACAAATAGAATGTGCTTTATTGTACACCATAAATATAGTATGTAATTGTTTTTTTCTCTCTTGATAAATAAGTTCATTAACGAGACCGAAAAAGAGCCCAAAAGTTGAAAATTATGAACCATATAATGTGCTTAATTGTAGTTTGAATGAGATTTCTATTAAAAATTATCTAAAAATACTTTTTCAAAAATATCTGACTTTGATTAAAATTGTTTTATTCTGCTAAGGTGAGTAAGTAATTAATGTCTTCAGTAATGAGACTAGACCTTTTTAATTGCCTTTGGTACGTTTTTTTATTAGAAAATTCATGGATTTTTATTTTTTTGCTTTATTCAGAAGAGCCTTTGAGCCAGGAATAAAATTATATTTACACTAAAGCGGGGTAAATAAAAAGCTAATGCTCTACATTGTCAACGTAACAGCCCTTTTTTTAATCTCGACGTAGATACGTTTTATCTTAAATAGGATATTGTGTTTACTTTTTCCTATTTTGAAGGTGACCCGGCGAACCGAGCCGCAGTAAAGGGTTTGTTTATCTTATCAACGGTAATCACTTTCGGTCACGAAATGAGCCAATTTCATCCTTTCGCTTAATAAAGATATTTTCTACCCCCAATCAAAGATTAAGAGGGTAAGGGGCGAATTTTCAAGAATTACGTAATTCGTATTCTCGATTTAACAACTAAATATTCTTCACTCTTCAATATTAATGATATGTATTAGGCATCACTAAGTTACTTGTGATATGAATGTGGACACCGAACCTTAATTAAATTAATAATTAAATAATTTACCATTTTAAATAAAATTTTAGCTATTTAATTAAAATTAGTAATTAACAGAACAATCATTTAAGAAATTTATGCTCGAAGATGTGAGGCGACTGCTGCTTTTATTGAAATATCGGAATATCACAAAAAGTTAAATTACAATCTTCCGATTTCTACCAAAATTAATGTTGGCAAAGTCCCTAGATAATAATAATGAAGTAATTTGTGAAATACAAAATTTTACCAAAGTTTGATTTTACCAAGGAAGTATTTTGCCTACACGGTGAAAATAATTTGCGTTAAAATATTTGCCATCCATCTTTGTTTAATTTTAAGTAGAGTCAAGCGAACTGACTAAAGTTTACCAAAAAATTGGATTCAATACGAATTTGGTCCAGATGAAAACTTTCCGACGTAATTTATGTTCGCTATCTTGTCGCAAGTTCAAATGTAAATTTTCCGTTTTATGAAGTTCGGGTTCGTTGACCAGTTACATCCAGATGTTACTCATCACTTAGTGACTCAGTTTACTGAATGAAAAAGTGTATGCTTTTATAAAAGCAAACCTCTTTACTTAAAGTCCGCAGTTATTTTATGAAACAGTTGATTATTTTCATATAATATAGGTATTTTATAAGCTAATACATTTCAACTTCTATCAAAATTCGTATACTTTCTTTGTAGATTTATATATTCAGATATAAGAAAATTGCGTTCTTGTTGATATTTTAACGAAAGAAAATATCAATAATATTGACACTTAAATAATAATTTTTATAACCCTTATATTATTCTCTCTTATTGACAGAAGACAAAAGCAAGCTTTACGAAATATTTTTTAAAAACTTACGAATGCCTTAAAATTCATGAAAACTTAATTTATTCTTGAATATTAATGGTTTATTTTTGTTTAGAATATTTCCTTCACTTCCTTCGTAAAACAGCCTTAGCATTAACTTTATTTCCTACTTCAGAACGGATAACTTAGGGATCACGAAGGAAACTATCAAACTGTATTGTCACTTTTATAAGCATATCAACGAAATAAGGTAAAATATAGCTACATAATTGCGTCTAAAGGTGCGTGAAACGTTGACACTTGCAAAATTACGTTGCCTCTGTCACATCACATAGACTTTTTGCCGATAACTTCTGAGATTCATAAAAAAATCAGAAAACGCGCGCATATTTTCTTTTTTCGACAAAATTCGACGGCACATCAAAGGAAACTCTTATTATATTGGACTGGATTTTGTCACTGCCATAAGAAACAATTTAGGTTAATAGTGTAGGTAACAAAGTGTATTTTTATATTTTTTAGAATTACCTAAATAAGATAAAAATATACTTTGCTAAAGTCTAAATATTAATTTAGACTTTAATTTAGAACAAAAAATCAGATCTTCATCAGTTAAAAAAAAAACGTGATTTATTTCATAAGTTGTATATTAGTTCATTTGGAAAGTTTCAGATTTAAACCACCTCAGTTTGTCTAATGACTGAGACCACCAATATCTGATCTAGAGGTCTGGGGTTTAATTCCTAGAGGTAAGGCTTTTTCTAAGTCGGCCTGGCTAGCTACCATCAGCTTATCTAAATCTATTCCTCTGTGGTTGAGGAATCCTGGTGTAGTTTATTAAGTGAGATGAAGGAAATAATTATCTTCTTTTATTTCCCTTGATTCCTTGATTTTCATTTTACTTGATGGTTAATGAAGTGTGGTTGATGGTAATTTAGCTGATAGATTTTTCATAATTTGGAATTTGAGAAGTAGTCGTCCAAAGAAGCAACCTCCAAGCTTAAAGTAAACCACGTAAGGCAGAGATATCTTCAACATGTCGAATATTGAACAAAATATATGTGTGACCTTCATACAACTGGATTTTTAATTACTTATTAAATTTCTAAAATTGTTTCACAATAATATTTAGAATGAACCTTCATTCATGGTTAAAGTAAGCTGTACTATGTCTCATTAATTACATTTCTCCACGCAAGAGTAGGCGTGGACAGAAACTAGTAATTTATAAATGGGTGTGTATAACGCCTTAAGTGGCCTGGTGTGAAAGTGGCTTAGCACTTTATAATGAGGTCCCTGAACGAGCTTGGGTTGTAGCGGTAGCCTCGTGAGACGTAAACAATTTGATGGTGATTTTACGTAAATTATTTAAACCGTAGTGTCTATCCGCTTAAATCATAATTTTGGATAGCTTAAATTTTACTTCTTTAGATTACTATTTTCATTTATCAATTTTTCACCAATATTACATTAGTAGCTGCTGCCCGCGGCTTCGCGCACGTGGCCTAGAGGAAACAAATGATTTTTTAATAAACAAACATTATAACCACTTTCACTTCCTGTCAAAAATATACAAACATGAATCATCATCATCGTTATATCAGCCGAGAAACGCCTACTTCTGGTTTATCCGGCTTCCCCAAAAGTTCCTAGTGTGGTTTACAGAATTCAAAACGTGATAAAAAAAGGTTCTTGTTCAGCTTTGTTACGTATTCAATTGGGCTTAGTTATGAAATTTGCAAATATTGCAATGTCAGTTGAATTTATACAGCAGATATATCTATATCTCAGAAAAATTCTACCTACTCAAATCTTCCTATTATCTATATTATTAGGTTAAAACTCCCGGTTGGAGGTAAAATGTTATAAATTATATACATAATTAATTATGCAAATAATTACCTGTTGGAAAGGGTTATATATAAAAATTGCAAACAACGTTAGTTATTTATTTAATAATTTATTGTGTACATAAACATACATAAAAACAAACATATATATATATATATATATATATATATACACATCTGATAATACCATCAATAAAAACATCATGCTTTTAAATGTTAGGTACATTTAAAAGCTTGATGTATTTATTCATATCAATATCATTATTTAGGACACTTTTCTGTATCTTTTATGTACGTCAATTAAGCATTTTGAGCGCCTTATTTTCCGCAAAAGTACTCTTACGTACGTCTAAGTTAAAATACCTACATTGGTGATTTTATATATACAACATCATTTATGATGTATATTTTCATCGTCCTAGGGAACAATTTTTCGTAGCGCAAATCTCAAGAAATGTCTTTGCTTCGTACCAAATTCAATTTTAGTGTAATTATTAAATTACGATATAATTTTTCCGACATCTGATTTTGATGCAACCAAACCAAAATTTCGCTAAAACATAAACTGCATCTGCTTATCAAAACCATATTAATATTCGTTCAGTAGTTTTCCGATATTATCGCGTACAGACAAACAGATAGTCTTATCGCCCTAGTTAAATTATTATATAATGTACAGAATCGCAATTTCCATAGTTTTACTCTACGTATAGATATATATATAATCTTATTTCAAACAAGATTTTTAAATATAATTTTTTTTAAGAAATCTTTTTCAGTCTACCTATGAATGTGTTGGATTATCAGGTAAGTCGATAGTACAAAAGTGCAACAGTTGTTACGGCAACCACTTTGACCCACCAACCCTCATTGCGCCAGTGTGGTAGTATCATGGCCCAAACTCCTCACATGTTTCTCCCATGTAAGAAGTTCTGTGCCCAGCAGTGGGATGTTTGTATACTGTCAATATGTCAGGTGTATCACATAACAGGCACAATTTAAAGGGTGGAAGCGATTAATGGCTGTTTATATAATGATTTATAATCCTAAGAATTCTTATTCAAAATTTTATATTAAACATAATTTTATAATAAATTGCAATTAAATGAATGTTCCTTATTCAGCCACGTTTCCTCAAACATAGGGTGAACTTCCCCAAGCCAGCAACACTCAAGTAATCAAATTACAATATACATCGGCCTTTCACCCCTACCATAAAAATACATTAACTGCTATAAATTTAGCATCGTCAGCGATTTATTTTCCTTCGAGACGATACAGCTGATCGTAAACGGGCTTCATCCCCCTCACCAGGATTATTGCGACTTCAGATATAAACTAAGGATCATCTTACACGGAAAATGTCATCATGAAGGCGCGTCAAGCGGAAAACGGCCAGTTTATTTCGGAAATGAATTAAATCAATCCATTGTATATTGGTGTTTATGCCTAATAAAACAGGATCCTATTTTGCTTTGCACACTTTTGATGAAAAGGAAATCAAGATATAAACGTTAATTATAACTCTTTATTTTATAGGTTTAGTATTATAGTTTTGTTTTTTATGGTTAGATTATATCTTTTTATGAGATGAGATTTTGAAAAATGTTAATAAATATATTGTTCACTTTTAATCAATATTACTTAGTACTCTGAAACCTACACTTTCAGAGCTCAAGTGCTCAGCTACACTTTCAGTTTCAGTCATTAAAAAATCGAGTCACCATCAAACATATTAATTTTTTTTACATAAAATGTAGGTATTCATCGTAGGTTGTTATTTTTACGATACGTTTCAATTTACTAAAAGATTAACTAAACTTTTGAAAATGCTTAATTATTAATGAAGTTGAATGGAAATTGAATTTAATCATTTTTGTTAGTTTTATAATTAACAAAATACGAGCCTAATATTAGGTTCCTATCTGTCAAGCCCATATTATTTTATACACTATAAAATATCAGTGGTTATATACACACAATTTCAACATGTGAAACATATTCTTGATGCTGACTTAATATTTTCAAATACCTAGGAGATATATTTGAATGAAAAATCGAATTTACATCGATACCAGTACATATAAAATTGAACTAACTTAAATTAAAAAAACTATATTTGAAACTTTTTGATAAGTTTCACATTTATAAATAATTAAACGATCTCTTTTTAAAATTAAAATTTCTTACATTAAATATAAATTAGAAGTGTATATATATTTGTAATTTAATTATGATAAATGTAATTATTTTAACTACTACAAGAAAACACAAAAATGGAAAGTAAAAAAAATAAATGGCTAACGGCCTAATTTCAGTCAAAGAGTTTGACTGAAATTTCAAGTAGTCTTGAATATTTTAAGAATTCTCAAAGTCAAATATTTGTATGGGCAAACAGGCCTTGATAAGGGGAAATTTGAGTTTTCAGCCGTTCGTAATACACACAAGACACATTTGTAAGCAACAAAGTCTCAAATTAGTATTTGAGGAAACCTGCGACCAAGTCCTCTTTTATTCAAGAGACGCACGTCCCTTCAATTACTGCTATTCATATTTTTATTTCATTCACTGCCTGTTACTCTAACGTTGGTTTAATTAGACCTTGTGTTCTCCATTTCGTTTTACCCTCATGTACATTAACCAAACAATTTCGTAACAAAATTATTAAATACAAAATGGAGAACGATTTATTATATTATATTAAAAAGGTTATTTATTTGATGATTCCTAAGTAAGTTATATTGGTATTATTCTCGATTTAATTCAACAATATATTGTATTCTTCAATAAAAATTAAGTATCTTAGAAAAGAAAACTAAAAACCTAAAAAACGAGGAATGAGAAATTCTCAAAAAAATCAAAATTAAATCAATTCATGAATTTTTCAATTTTAGAGCATTTTTAGGAATTGTACTTAGTTGCTTCCAAAAACAATGGAATGTGAAGCATCGATCCAAAATATGTAAAAAAAATTTTATGTCTTGAAGTCGGTTTTTAGTTTTCTTTTTGACTATTAAGTTGTTAGAAATTAGTTTCCTCGTATGGGATTACACATAAGTCTTTCTTGAAATTCACTTCATATTGCCTTCTCTACAACAATTCGTGTGTTGTAGAGAATGCTTCAAATAAAATTTCCTACTTCAATCTTTAACTCTGCTACAGTCATATAAGATTTTTTGTTAGTAACATTTTTATATGGCCTGTAATAGTTTCAAGGTATTTTGCCTTTCAAGCACTTATAGCCTTTTCAAGTAGGTTGAGCTAGCTATTTATTCTTAGTATTTTTGTTTTATTACTTTTTCCATGTTAATTGAACTTTGAATGATATACTGGTAACCCATTAAAGGGTAAGCGAAATCAATGTTTTATAATATTACGTTTGAATTATTAAAGGTAGCCATTACTTAGCGTCACATATGAAGTACGAATATTTGTTCACTAGTCATGGGTGTTTTCAACTTCTCTATTTATACTTCTCCATTATGTAGTATCCTTAACCCAAGCTTTTATTAAGATATTATTAAGTATAATATATCGGTATAAAGTGGTTTTCTTCAAACCCTTTTTATTCACCTTGTATGTAACTACGAGCTACGATTTCAATATTCCATAAAACATCTTCATCAAATGATTTGCAAAAACGCTAAAAGGGTAGCGATCTTTATAGCCGCTTCTAAAAACAAACACGGTGTGTTTTAGCTAAAAACCTTTTGCGATAGATTCCACATAAATCAATCTAAAGTAAACAAACATAAATTTGCATTCGGCGGTAGGCGCTCCTTTTAAATAGGCGGGGAGCATCGCATGATGGATGACGGCGTGGTTCGATTATTGACGAAATACGATACAGGAACTGGAATGCATTAACATTCACGCTGAATCATGCCAATGCTAACGTAGATCGGAGATAAAATGTGGGTTATGTATAGGGTTGTATAATAAATACACTAAAGTTTGATACGAAAATCTATTCAAGATCTGCAAAGTTGCAACTGACTTTAGAAAGTACCCAATAGAATTTTCAATCTAAAAACAAGTGACGTAGGAAACAAATTTGATTTCATAATATTGTTAACAAAATAATTTACTGAGGACTAGCATTATGTAGGATTTTTTTATGGAATAAATTATTTGCGCTGTTAAAATATTACGTTATACTTGTTGCTAAAATTTGATTTCGATTCGATTAAAATGTTACACTGAATTAAATACTTTAAAGTATATTAAAAATAAATTTCAACTTCGCAATTCTCAATACCAAGCCAATGAGAAAGTTTCAAACTCTCAATGCTGAAACTAACGATAGTTTAAAGAAGGAATCTTTTACTTTTATATCACGGATATTGAAAAACTTATTGGCGACATCGTCCTGTCTTGCCAAATAAAATAAGTTACGTAACTTATTTTTTTTTTATTTTATTGAATCTGACTACGTTCTTGTACTAAATAGATTCATAGTCCTTACTATATGCCGATCACGGATATGAACAGATCAGCACTTTAACTTAAAAGTAAATTGTGTCGAATATTTTAACGGATCACAAGTTTGTTTTATCTTTAAATATATTACAGATAACATAATTATTTTATATTATTAGATAAACTCGTATTAGGTAAACTCGTTGGTGAAGTAGTTCAAACGCTCTGGTTATGATTACGCGATTATAGATAGATACAAATTTCACCATATAAATTAGCTATCTCGAGCACCTCCGCTTCGGAATGCTCTTTAAGGCCGTTGGTTAATAGGGCAACCACTTTAACCCACCAAGCCGCAAAGGAATAGCGTGCTGGTACTGTTCCAAGCTCCTCAACTGTTTCTCGCGTGTTGGAAGGCCTGTGTCTAGCAGTAGGACGCATATATGCTGATGATAATGGTGATACAATATGATAATAATGGTGAAGATTCGATAATTTTAAATTTTTATTTAATAGAAATAGCAATAATAATTAAATATTTTTGCTTAATAATAATTATCACAAGTCGCGTTTACTTTCTTAATTATTTGGCAACCCTATCCTTCAATAAACGACGCTAATGTATTTACGATTCATCTTAATTCAATTTGTATGTTGTGTCACATTAAAGTGGCGCAGTAATTTCTCATATTTTTATATCACATCAACCTTCCTAAGACTAATCGTTGGAGCGAAAATTTATTTATTTATTTAAACTTTATTGGCCATAAATAATGTTCATATGGCGGACTTAACAATCAAGGCCATTCCTTACCAGAACTAGAAGACCAGAAGATTATTTCTTTATTTAAAATTTTTCTTTTTATTGTTCTCTCCCCGAAGGTTATTTGTTATTAAATAATATTAAATAAAACAATTTGTAGGAAATTCGACCGGTATGAGACAATTGACTCTCTTTTGCCTCTTTCTGAGATTTTTTCATGCATTATTAAGAGGTTTTTGTTCATCTATTGGTTTTAATTCATTGTATTTTTCATTTCCATACTTTTGGCGTTCTTTACTTCTATCTTCTTTCTTTATTTTCTTGTTAAGCTACTTATATCTTTTTATAATAATAAAAGTATGAACAAATTTAGTTCCAAAACTCAGGCTTAACTAAACTTAAGTAGGTACTCGCTGCCTAAATAAATACAATCATTTATTGAAGATATATAAATTGTGACATTAACAAAAAATGCTGTTAATATAGATATTTTAAATTAAATATCCAGTTCATATTTAATTTCACTACAAAATATCGTGAATGATGCAATACGTATTGAATTCAGTTACATTCAACATTCCGAGAACCGCAGAGGTTTGTTTGTGCTTTCATTACTATAATACACGTTATTGAACGAACACAACGCGTCACCTGTTAATCAGCGATGTAAATGCAGCAAATTTACAGCAGTTTACATTTCTGCACCTTCGAAAATATATATTTATAACAATTGTCGCGCCGGACCGATTTCCAATTAAAATAAAATTGTTTTCAATTTTGAAATGGACTATTCAGACAAAAGCCACACGAGAGCAATTTTGTGTGTTTCGATTCCCGTTTTTTACATCACGTAGTTTACGTTGCATTCAATTTCATACATAAATACTATTCGGACCACATTAAGATGCAAAATACGTCCTGTTCCGACTAAATCTACCAACAGTCAAACGAAAATTTGGTGACCGATTTTACACGGCATAAACTACGTGCACGGTCTTAATGGTGCAAAAATGTATTAAAAACTTTTATAGTTTTTTTTTTCTAACAATAGCAATAGCAACTCGGGATATTTTTGAGTGTCGAAATATACGCACATAAAATCTGAACGAATATACCAAATTATATATATTTTCATTGTGTTGGTTGCTGTATAAACAAAGTTTTTTAGTAGAAAATGATGTAAACACTTTGTAAAATTGAGTGGGCAGTTTGTAGTGTTATGATTTTTTTATATTCATTTATAAAATATAATAATTCTCAACACGACTCGTTTGAACAAATAGATTAATTTGAACCAAACACCTATATTAAGTTTTCTAAAAAATAAGGATTTCCTCAGCCTACTAACTGCAAATAACAACTAACATGTACAGATTCATTCTAAACTTTTTGGACACTTTAATTACCATCCTTGTTATAGCAATGTGACAGTAAAATGTGGTTTAATCTTTTTTCAGAGTACCTTGTTTCAATTACTTTATTATCAGAACTGTCTAAAAATCTAACTAGTTACTCTGTACTAAAAGTTTGTAAGTGCAAATTACAAAGCAAATCCTTGATAACAGGAATGAGTAAAGCCCAGAATATTATGAAAACTGGGAAAATTTTAAACGGTTTCAATTAGCCATTAACTCCTGGTGAAGGCCTTAGGTAAGAAACTTCTATAGTACATCGTTTGATTGATGTATTTTTATAATCATGCAAAAAAATACAAACAAAGGAAAATAGAATTTCTTTGACTTTAAATTACGGTTAAAAACAAAGTCACGATGCGATTTTGTCGCAGACTTCAATCAGACTCAATTGTACAAGTTAGTTAATTAATTTTGACAATAAAATGTTTATTTTACACCTACAGGTACAAATATTTTGAATATTACGCCTGTTTCATTATAAGAAAGAAAAGTACCTAGATTGAGCAGTGAAAGTATATGTGGTGCCATATTTGAAATGTTTTGTAATTGACTCACTGCATCAACATTTTTATTTTGGAAAGCTAATTTAATAATTGCTAATTGTTTGAAGAATGCAAGCGAAAATATATTTATCTTGTTTTCCAGATGACTAATGATCTTTAGCATATCTCAGCACTTCAAAATTGATTTGCAATGTAAATGATCTGGATATGAGATACCAAATAGCTTTTCACTGTTACGTAATTGATATTCCGACTGTGTGTAATATACATAGCACTGCATTAATGTCTAATAGTTATCTATTGTCTCCGTATCAACCATTTTCATCATATATTTATGGTTAATAGATCTTATTTCTATAACTTATTGTAATTAATAAGTTCTATATCTGGCTTCAAACCACAAAACATTTAAGATTTACTGGTAAAATTACAATAGGAAAATTGATTGAATATCTTAATGTGATCTCAATTTTGCAGGCAATGACGTAGAAATTTAGTAGAACATTCAATAAACTGCCCCAGGTTTTAGACCTGCAGTTCGGAGGTTGTCCTACTCTTAGCTAAGTTGTAACACATTGGTGCACTAATGACATTTTTTCGCAAACCTTATGACAAGACAATTAGTGCTAAATTGCAATGACAAAAGAACTCGTCTCCACTATCCTCCCTTGCCGCATATAACTCACTCGCTCCCATCACAACGCCCCTTATCTCTAGTGCCGCGTTAGCACTTTTGTTACCTGATATTTTGCACCTTTATTACCAGGAGCCTGCTTAAGTCCGCTAATTAGACGCATACCTATGTGCAATTTAAATCTAGATTTTTTAAAAGTAAGTCACATTGGATGCCTAGTCCTGTATGTTTGTATTACATGACATATGCTCTGGAAGGATTGGTTGTGTAGAGCAATCCAATAGCACTGCTCCCTTAAAGAGAACTCGGCACGCTCAATTTTTTCATATACCATTGGTGCATACTAATTATGAGGCCAATGATTTGTCTAAGATTACCTAAAACATACAATAGATATTGTTCTGATTTTGATTTGTTCAATACATTCAAGTCTAAATTCAGAAATGCGGTTCACGTAGTTATGACTGAGAATCACAATAAAATAATAATAATTTATAACAAATAGTAATAAATAATTTAATTAAATATAAAATATAAACTATGGGTTTATATAAATTATCCTTTAGTATAACTAGAATTTGCTAACATCATGAGTAGGTACGCGCCTATACTCTAACTCAAACACACACATACACCCACACATTAAAGACACCATTCTCATGCGATGACTGACTTTTGTTTTGTTTTATTGACTTTTTCTCTCTCTTTTTTAGTTAAGCTCTTGACTGCTAGAATCATCATTTATTTAAATATGTATTGATATATTTTGAACAGCTACCTTCTTGACTAACTGCTACCTGCTCTGCTGCTGACCGCTCTTGCAATGCTGTCATTTCATATGCCAAAGAATATCAACCAAACGGCTTATGGTATGTGATGACCAAACATACTTGACATTATTAGTGAGCAATGTCTGTGAAATACTGCATTTTGGTGATGCTTCAACATTCTGGAGACAAGAAATGACAATATATTTCATACTAAAAACAGTATGGTTGGGTGCTCGTAATACTTGCGAATTCATATAGTGCTATTATTAATATAAGATAATATTCCTTATAAATTAAAATACTGCGATATGTATTTTAGCAGTGTATTTTAATTTTTTAACTTTTTACGAATATCCACAAATCGCCAATAAATAAATCCACCAATTACTACTGAAACTTGCCATTAATTGCGTATATTAATATGATATAATGTGGCAACATTAAAGAAGAAACAGGGACTGGTTGCCTGAATGAAATACGAACTAATGAATTTGAAATTGAATGGCGTATAATACGGAACCGTATTTAGTATTCAGATCGAGTACATCTGCTGGTAGGGTTGTCAAACGTCCGGTAATGTTATGAACAGCAACAGCGACATAGTGCAGTCACTGGCAGCGCCTACTTAGCAAAGTGCAAATCACAGTTAAAGCCAATAGTAAGTTGAGTGGAAAAAATCACTCTTAAAAGTCTGTCTATCAGGCCATATGTTCAGGTCGTCATCAACTGTCTTTTTACGTAACACTGTTTGACTTAAGCTTTTCTCCGTGGAAGTAGCACATGAAGAGTTTTAAATTTGCAGTGAGGAGAGATTTAAGTTAATATTTTATACATTCAGATATTTTTAAAATAAATGACTAAATATGGGAATAAAACTACGTCTGACACTTACAAAAAAATATAAAATTAATTGACTGATGTTGTTTGTTATTATAAATGACGTTTATAGAATAACCTAATAACATGCAGATAACGAGAAGTAAAACAGATAACGATAAGAGTTGCAATATATTAAATAAAACTACATCTCCAGTGATAACAGCTGACAAAAATATAGTATAGGAAATACCAACCGATTTATTTTGTGTGTATCGAAAAGTTTTAGAGTTTTTCTCAAACAAAGTACTTATCTTTTGAGGAAATATAAAAAGATTAGTAATTTGAAACGCCATAAAACAGAACTTGAACAGGTCTTATAAAAAAATATCTTCGTAATTTTTTATAAGAATACAACTTTTTATTGCCACAACTCAATTTTATTTTGACCACCTCCACGGCAAACAGGAGTTCTTGCTGGGATATTTATTGGAAAAAAAATATATTTAGTATTTAATTTTAAATTGTGATAGAGTTCGTAGAGACAATTTTTTTTGAGAACTAGTATTTTTATAGATTTTAATGGTGTGGAAATAAATATATCTACTGTTTGTATCCTCACACTATGACTGAACTACAATACATATTTTCGTTCATCAGCAATAGCTTCATTTATGCATACACCATCACACGCACCTTTGTTATAATATTTAGCTACAAATGAAAACACAGAACACATCTATTTTGCTTAAATATCTGATAAGCTTTAAGAATATAGAACTACATTCTATATGAATAAATTGTAGTTTTGTTTGAAATATTTTTTGTCTTTTCATACAGGTATTTGTAACTTTATACATATTTAATTATAATAATTATGAACTACAAAAAATACATATTTTAATGTTAACATTAAATTTTTGAGAGCAATTTAATCCTGATTACTATTAAAAGTCAACGTTTTCTCTCTTTCGCACACGCTGTATAAGAGCTGTGTATAAATCCCGATCAAGATCCTTATTTCTTGGGAACAAATTTTAATGAATTACTTTGTATTTTGTATCCACTATTTCCTTTGTCTCCGAAATTTCATATAGGTCATGTACACTGACTATGTAAAACTAACACCCCCTAATAAATATACATCTAATATTTTGCTCTATTTCATATTCGAACTCAAATTTTATAAAAACAAATATATCTATTACAAGGTTTATGTACTAAGTGATTCTTAATAAATTATCTGTTTCAGATTGATTCAGTGTCAACCCTACTAAATAAACCACTAATCAAGAACCTGGCGGTATTATTTAGACATTACACGAGACAATATGGTGATTTAAGATAAATAGGTGATTCTTTAGTAAATGCATTATGTTATGGGGAATAATATATCGTTTAGTGATTGATTAGATATAATCCATAGATAAGGTCATTCTTTTATGAATCTTTTTAGTAGGTACGCTCTATAATCTAATCAAAACAATTTTAATTAGTAATTTACATACGCTGCGCTTACTACTATTAGGAAGGGAATACCTACCTATAATAGGGAATACCTAATGCAACATATAAAACGACCATTCTTACATCGATTATTGAATAATACAATGAATAAAATTTAAGATTTGGTTGTTAACAGCCATTTTACATATTAATATCACAAATTTAAACCTTTAAAAACATATATAGCAGTAAGCTTCCAACGCAAATTTGTGAAATCGTAAATCCGTAAGATTTAGTTGATAGCTCGAGTTTTAACGAGGTCCATCTCAGTTGCTCCACAAACTATTGTTTTACGACAATCGCAAGTAGGTCATTAAACCATTTTCACTAGAACCTACTCTGTAATGTTATTTTTTAACGTTCTAGGCACAAGAAAACCGTTGAAGCTTTATATATGTAGATAATGTATATATAAAATGCGTTCTGAACTGTCATTTCCTCAACATAAGTTTTGGCCACAATTAGAACCTACCCTTGAAAAGAAACTTACGTCACAAACTTAATCAAACCTCTCAAAATCTGTTCGTTTTGTAACATATTTTGGCAAACTATAACAAATTTAAAAAAACAACAAATGACAAATTACTTTCCGAGTTTATTAAGCAATTTAGTTTTTATTATAGTTGTCACTTTTTTGATCATTTTTGGTCATCATGTTAGTTGTATTTAAAAAAGTTGAAACACCGATTCAGTGCAATCGGTATTCATGATATTATTGTATAATAGCTACTAATATATATACTCCTTTTCCTACTTTTAGATGAAACATAATTGTTTAAGTACAATAAGAATCTACGGCATAACATTCGATTGTCATTTATTGATACAATACGAAACAAATATTCGAAATAAACAGATTGTGTGCAAAAATATGGAGACATACAGTATAATACGAATAAGTAGAAAACGAAAAGAAGTAAACAAAATAAAAGGACGGACTTATGTACATGATTGATCATATTTAGTTTTCTCTTTTTTTATTTTTTGTAACTGCAATGTTGTTTGATTACAATAAATGTTTTACCGTTTCTCTGGCCTTTATTGATTCACATTTGGTCGATCTAACAGTTACCTACTATATCACAAAAATGTTGCTAAAGTACGCCTCACATATTTCAAAGTTAAAATAATCGTCGCTTCTATCTGTGAAGATATCCCGATTATTGGTGAGAATATATGAGCGATGCCGCAAATCTTTCCGAATGTTCTCATACAACATGAGATTGGCACGAATTTGGCGCATTTCCACCTACTTTTTGCTTACTTCTGCGTAAAAGTTCTCTTATATTCCATTTTTACTTGAAAAAGTCAGTAGCTGATAGTCAAATGCAAGTGATATCTCATTGCTTACAGATAGAATATATATTTTAGAAGAATAGTTGTTGTATTTGTCTAAAATGAATGCTGTAAACTTCAGTAATATTGCTAACCGCATAACTTATCTGGAAAAGCAATATGCTATGTTTTTACGCAATATACAATTATTAAAAACGAGTTTATAACTGTCTCATTTGATGATTAACCATAGGTAAAGTGACCTTCTTTATTTTTCGAAACCTTAACCTTTAAAATTTCATTTTGATCATGACCTGGTATATATCACACGCAAAACAATATTGTTCTGTAATATTTATTACCCATGTCAAAATGCATGATTGCATGCAAGATGCATGTATCATCTTGCTTAAAAATAAATGGTAAATCAATAATTGCTCACAGTCATATTTTATCAATTCCTGCGTAGATTTTTATAAGTAACATGTCGATTGAGTACTTTGTTTGCTTTTATATTTAATTGCAAGTAATCAAAATATTAATAGTTTGTTTGCCTTACTTTAATAATAGATAAATCAGAAATACTAAAATTAAAGAAATACTTATATTTAGAAATCCCTTGGTGAGCATCAACCTTACGAACTACTAAAAAATGATTTCTCTGAAAAAGTCTGCATATTGAAGTCCGATACAAAGCAAGTTACAATAACACTATTCGATACGGGTGGGTACAGTAAATAATAATTGTAATATTTTTACACACACAATTATCAAGCATAAGAGATTGTAGTACTACAAAAGAAACATACTTTCATAAACATAACTGGTCAACCATTCGTAACAGTTCGTATTTGTCATACTGCTTTTCTAACCTGTCTGAAATTTGAACCAAGATGGCACACTGTGGTACTGGGTCTCGAATATCCGACTGTCGAATATGCAGGCACAATCACATGCCTTTATTCTCTTCTTTAAAGTTATTAAGCAGACAGCTTCCATTGGGTACTAAAAATAATTTCCAAATTTAATATTTTGTTTATGCTTCTCATAGACAAAACAAATTCTCACTCGAATAAAAAAAAATCTCAAATTCTCTCTAATAAAAAGCATGATAGATTTGTCGCTTGTTTGCGTTGCATCAAAGCTTAGTTGTCTGCTCCAGCTCTCCCAGAAATGCGATAGCACATTCCAATTAATTTTAGATGGGTGAAAACCTTAATACTTTTTAATATCCTTAGAATATAAACAATAAAAACTGTGTTAAACAAACTTTTCACGTCTTAAATCAACGTTTAATGAATACGAATACAATCGTATTTTACGGACCGTATGGAGAACAATAATCAAAGTTTCCTGTGACGAATAACACAAAAAGCTTTCTGTTCCACGCGCTTTGTGTTGCTCGCAATCTTGAATAGATATCTAAATATATTGAATCTGCGTATTTATTGCTATAGAATGTTTCTACTGAAACTGGAATTTCTCGTTAAATTTTGGCCTTCGGGGAACGCCAGTGTTTAGAAAAATGCAGGAAACAGGTGCACACAAATTCCTGACTTTAAAAGTTCCCATTGTGCCCAAGAGTTCGTTAAAAGACCATGTAAGCAGGAATGAAAATACTTTAAATTTGAGGCTTTTTGCTATTACTATTCTACGGATGTTGTAGCGTTGTGATTGTGTATAATTGGCGACTGATATCCTGAAAACATGTTTTGATTAGGAAAAATTGAATTGGAACGAAAAGTAATAATAATATTTATCTGAACGACACTTTCTTCTGTACACCATACATACGTATTCAAGATAAGTATATAGAAATAAGGTAAAGAACTATAGTGATACATACATGAGTGTGATAAAAGCATTCGATTCGATATACCAAGATTTGACTGTAGTCGATTTTAAGGCCGATGAATAAGGTGTTGTAACACCTATAAAGTCCTTGTATCTTCAACTTCGATAAAGTTGCAGCAATTAATATATCAGTGCTAAAGCAGTGACCTACTTGTATAAGCCGTAAGCGTCACAGTATTTACAAAATGCCAGCACAGTTCGCACTCTGACTTCGTATAATTAAGATAACTTTTCCACTCGGTTTGACGCGTATCAACTCGCCTGTCGTTCACAATTAAAAGCCTAGGTTTGTCACCAAACAAAATTGTGTGAATGAGACCAAGTGAACAACAGGACAGAGTGAAATTGATTTATTACTACCTAGCTTTGCCCGCGACTTCGTATGAACCGTGAATTTTATGTAGTTATTAAAAATATATGTATAAATCAAACTGAACTCAGCTTAGTAAGAATATGCTTCCTTAACTTTTCCAAGACAATATGGAAAATAATACACTATCTCCGATTCGAGTACAACCTACAGTTCTACGACATCCAACCCAAAAATGAATAGCCAGTGATCTGTACCTATGAATTGTATCATAAAAAATCAACACTTTCCATAAGTGTCCCGAATGTATTAATTAACACTTTCCATAATATAATCCTTTAAAGCGACAGTATCGAATACTGCAAGTATTCGATACTGTCGCTTTACAGTATTGCAGTATTCGATACAGTTAAAACCAAATATACTACATTAGTAGTATATTTGGTTTTTTTGCATTACCCTTATATTTAACTGGACAGGCATATATACATACCTAGGAACGACTTGGTATACGGTACCTTCATGAAAATAGGAAAGAAATCGGCTTAGTAATTTTTACGTGGTACACGTTCAGACATAAAAATTAGCTAAATTCAAAATATTTATACCGGAAAAAATATGAAAATAATGTTCCAAGAAAATGTTAAGTGACTGTATGCCCAGTGGTTAAAGTTGCGTGCGTGGGTGCCTTCTATTGTTTGGCTTGTCCTTGCGCTTACGCGCCATACTCAATCTATTACTCGGGGATGATATCAAGTTACCTTAGGACTGAATCGGTTAGGGAGTGTGCATATTTATTTACCTTGGTCTTGGTCATGCGCATAATCGCAGTGGAAGGTGGACCTCTTACTGCCATGCCCTTCCACGGACACAGCGAAAGGGTATGTTGCCAAATTGGCTGCGCAAGGCTACTAGAATCCCTGTGTCCGATATAGAGTCGTTTCCTAGTTGGCTATATAAGTTTTAACCAACCGAAAAAAGATTTATAACTAGTGGAAATGTCTAAACCTATTGAAATGTTAACATTAAAACACGTTGTATAAGAATGACGTCGCTAGCTGCGAAATTGTGTTCACGCGTCAACTAGAGTTTAATCTATGACTTTGTGCTGAAGCGAAAAAATCCACTGTTGATTGCACTGCTGTCAAAACAGCCATGGTTTCGACGCATGAAACTAAAAAATTGGGTGACACAATTTCAATTTCACTGGTTACTGGCACTTGTTGTAAATGCAGACCGAACATGTTGTCACGTGAATGAATCATTATTTATTTTGTCACATTGCCAATTGGAAGTATTTTATCGCTAATGTCGTAAGTCATTGCCTGCAAACAGCTGCCCAAGGGTTCGATGTAAACACACGTATTTTCCCCAAGCGTCTATTAGGCACTCCTGGATATTGTGAACTCAGCATATGTTTTTGTGAAGTCGACAGATTTCGGTAGACATTGGAATATATTATGCGAAAACTTTGCTCCCCTAGAGATTATGTAATGGTTTGTTTGCGGCTTCAAATTTAACGAGATATTTCTGTGATTGGATAATAAATTTATCTCTACAATTAAATTGGGGCGGTGAATTAATAAGTAGGCAGAGCGATTCCTTGCTGACACAGAAAACATATTATTGAAAATATTTATGACTTCACTTAATTAAATTATTTGTTGTTCGCAAACATTAAAACTTAGCCCAAAGAGTATGTTTATTTGCAGCAATACTCGGGTTTGGTCATTAAGTTCCAACTAATCGAAGTGCGTCCGTGGAATTCGTAGAGGTCACAAAGTCCATGTGGAAGGTAACGGAAGGTTACCTAACACTTGCAGTAAGATACTGCAAACTTACTAGCTTGGCCAAATGGGACTGGTACGGGTTCTACTAGACGTAGCGTAGGCCGCAGTGTATGATAATGAATCTTACCCGGTTTTACACGGCAATAAGTTGGGTGAACACATGTCGGCCGACTGCGACCACTTTGTGGAGAGGGAACAGCAGCCGAAGGTGGAGGAAGAAAGAGCAGAGTACATCCATGTCAAATTACCACCAGGTGAATCAATAGTGGAAGTGGCGAAGTGCACGAAGGTGATGCTAAATGAGAGAATGCTCAAAATGCAGACGCCTTCTCCCTGAAGGAAAGATACCGGAGCACTGGACCACGCCAACATGCACTTGAGTAAACGTAGTACCAGGTTGTGGTAAAACAATTTAAGTGTTATCCTAAGTTAACACCAAGGATTACATTTTAAGCATTACAACGAGAGGGGCTGCTAAAGGTCTAAGGGGCGTGTGGAACCGCGAATAGGAGAGCTAGAGGCGTAAAGACGCGTGAGAACCATGGCGTCGCTTTTGGTCAGTGAGCTTCAAAAGGACAAATCTTGTTAATCTAAATCTTGAAATCACCAGAGGACCATCAACCACACCATTACCGACTACAACCTTAATATGGCTATTAAAATCAGGGACGAAAAGGTTAGAGACACTATCATCAAATTTCTATACCAGGAACCCCGTGTAATCTAAACTTCAGAACCTACGAACATCTATCGGTAGCGAGCCCTGTGGTGTCAACATAAATGGTAGACTTGCGCTGCATCTAATAAGTTTTATTATTACACTAAAATAAATAAAAAATAACCCAGTATGTAAGTACAGTATGTATGTATGTGTAAGTGTTTAATGAAAAAATATTGAATGGAGCCAATGAGTTAAATCAAATGAAGCATGTAGTAGGAGCAAAATTAAAATACAATTAACACAATAATTAATTGAAACTAAAAAAATGCCTGCAGACTGTAGTCATTAATATAAAGAGTCATTTACCTTTCAAATAAACAAGTTACTTCTAATTCCAATTTTGTCTGTGAAATTAGTTCTTAACATTCATTTTTTAAGTACTCAGACTTTTAATATCAACAAGAAAGCCTTACTAAGAGTAAAGGCTCCTTTTATGTTTGATAAAAAGGTTAAATTTACTTTTTATAGAAAATATTCTGTTTAATGCAAGAAATTATTTTTCAAGACACAAATTTCTCTATCTTTAGTTTTTCATATACTTTAAATATAACCTATACTTAAATTTATGCTACTGTTCTGCAAGTATTACCTAAAATATTTTTTACTGAGATCATCAATCACTTTTCGGTCTAAAATATTCCAAGGTAAACAAACAATTGAAAACTAAGATTTCATAAATAAATGAGCTCTTACTCCAACATAATGCATACAAAGACGCACATCTTCGCACCTAAAAATCTAATTTCAGTAAACAAACGACAATACAAAGGCGAGATAGTAAGCCGTGTGAGCCTGAACACCTGTATAATGTCGCCGTCAATCATACAGGCTGCGTGAAATTGAATCTCATGAGCGCAAATCACACAGCTCTCTATTACTGCGCGTGATGGTGTCACTCACCCTTCATATTGTACACACAAATTTACTTTCAATGTTAATGTTATTAAATAATAAAGTATATTTTAAAATGGCAATTTATACATTTCTTGCAAAACCTACCAAAAATAATGTGTCTTAATTAATGAGGGTTGATTTGTTTTGCTAAATTACTTGCCATTACTAGTGTACATACTATTTATTTTAATAAAATTACTAGCTTTGTGTAGCGTATATGAAAACTCTTTTTAAATCCTATATAAATTTCTAATAATATTTTTAAGCTTATTCTCTCTTAATATCAATAGTAATTTAGTAGCATCTTGCAGGTCAGCAAGATGGCTAGTACAATGCACTATGCATTTAATTGCACTAGCCACCTTTCATTTGGACTCTACTTCTGCTTACGATTAGAAAGAATGGAGTCATTTTCTTGATCTTTATATTTAAAAAAAATGTAAAGAAGAAGGCGCTTAAATGTTGTATTCGGTAATAATATAGATTAAGACATCCAAAGATACCGAAGAAGATTTTTTCTCAAACCTGTATTTTGATACGTTCAATAAAGTTGAAAATTGAAAAAAATCTTTGAAATCTATTTTCCCTACTATTATTCTCTTCACATGAAATGACAGCTGTCCTTATTACAATCAAATTAAAAAAACAAGATGCACTTCAATTATATTTAGGTTTGTGTACTTCAATAATAATATCTTTTATTTTATGAATTAATAATTAGCCTCATAGTTTGTATTTAAAAAAAGTAAGAAAATTTGATATTCATTAAGAAGTTTTTCTTTTCCATAAATCTCAAATAAAAATAATTAAAAATTGAAAACATTCCTTTGACAAAGAAATAAACAAAGGGCACGTGTTTAGTAAGGGAGGGATACTTGGAAAAATCTTAAAGTGAATATTTCTATAAATTTAAATATTTTCCCAAGCCTATTAATCATTTTATTTTTATTTTCAAGTAGAGTATTTTGAGCACTTCTTATAAAACCAACTTAAATAATTTGTTACAAGTTGTTGTATTTATTGTGCAATGCAATATTTAAGTTTCATTTCATTAATCTGCTTTTTTTCTCAGGTACAAGTATTATAATACTTAATAAAAGGAAGGCTTCACAATCGTGCTATGATTCTCTGCAAACAATAAAGATGGACAATGATGATGGATATAGGGGGACTTAGTTTTACTAAGTTAATATTAACTATGTTTTTACAAAATGAGTACCCTATTTTACGACCCCAGACAAACTTAGCTCGTCTGTAACTATTCTTGAATCAGACATGCTGCCTAAATAATCGTCCATACCTGCGAATTGGTTTTTGCATTTACCTTAGTCCAATTATCAATAAATTAAGATAATGTTGTACTATTTCATTAAAATTTTTTTAATTACTTTTTAATTCAGAAAAATGTGAATATTTTCTTTGAAGGCCATTGAAGAAACAAGCCCAAGCCAGTTAATGTCATCCCAATGGGTTTCAATATCCGGAAGCAGTCCTTGGGAGCGTCACGCCCGGACCAGTAATGAATATTCTATTCAGCCGCCGGACTTAGTCAGCTCCAGGGTAACTCATTTATTAATTCAATATTTCTGTTGAATTTATTCTCAAATCTTTTCCTAGAATGCCTGCTAAAGCGATTATCAGATTAGTAAAATGGATGCTTCTTTATTTATGTGAGTAACTTGATAAGAAATGTACAGCAAATGAAACTTTATATTATCTACTTAAAGATGATGAATTGTAAGAATCAATCAATTAATATGCAATCCTTTTTTCATTTCTTCTTTTCCTGCCTAATGTTATTGAAAATTAATAATTGTTTTAACTTTATCTTATAAAGATTTAGACCAACAAGCAATAAAAATAGTGATCTAGTAGAGAACTCCTTTAGTAATATGCATTAATCTAAAAATCAGTCCAAAACGAACAAGCTAGACTTGCACTTTTCACATTCTATTAGTGAGAGCTGTACTTAGTCTTTAAAGAATTACTAAACGTTGCGTCCCATTTCATTTCGACTTCCAAATTTTACTTCTGAACAGTTATCACTTCGTGGAAATAGAGCTCTTAAATCTAATTCACATCTTTTTGAATTATTGAAAATATTTTCAAAAATATAAGATAGTGTGATAGACATGTAGGTGTATTAAGTAGCCGCGGCATACTTCCAAAAACCTCATCGTAGTTAAATATTTTGTATACGTATTGTATGACTTCAAAGACTTTAACACCCTTTTCAACTTTTTTTTGTCTCTCATAATGTCCATTGGAAAAGAAAAACTATATTTAATCATATTAATTTCAATTTAATTAGCTTTTCTGGTAATATTTTTCAGTGGTTTAATTCCTAAACGTAAGATTTAATGCCCTTAACATGTTAAAGAATCTCGGTAGGTATTTCACTAGTTTGTTATACTCCCATCAACAGTACATTAGCCTGACCGAACGAGATAGGTTTGTTAACTTGCTACTAGATAGTCTCAATCCCAAACCGAGAAAAATAGTATTTCTATGAAAACAAAACTTTCTTACAATCACTATTTATGTTCATAGAGTAGGTAGACCCGGGCAACAGCGACATTTTAAAGTTCAAAATGTTCCCTTGGCAACAAAGTGGTGATGCTCAGTAATTAATTTTGGAAATCTATATTTTCTCGGTTATATAATTGATTACAACGATTGCGTCCCACGAATTTCGAAACTCAATTATCTTTTGTAAACCGATACGTCTTATATTTTCTGCAATAGAAATTTGTCATTTTTCGGGATTCGCAGAAGACTTAGAACTTGGAAACAAAGGTCGTCAGAGAACAAAAGATTGTATTGAATTTTTTATAACAAATTATGTGTAACCGAAATAAAAAAATGGGAATGGAAATTTTATGACACATTTACAATCTTTGTTACTGATGTTTGCTTACCTGACACGATTCCTGGTACCTATTGTTTTGACGACATGTTGGCTGAGTGTTCAGTACTCCTACAAGCTAATCGGACTTGGTACCTTCAGCTTCAAACCCAGTCAGGTAAGTTGTTTGCGTAATAAACACGTTTTTGGATCGGGTCATAGTTGATTATAGTATATGTAAGTTTGCATATTCCTTTATAAAAATTAAATTGAATTTTGATAATCTAGTCTCCATTACATATGCTGTAAATAATGCTTACTTTGGACAAAATAAAAGGTAAAAATAAATTATTAAACTATACCTATTAATATATAATTTCGTGACAATTTAATTAAAAGCACTAAAATTGATGATCTTTTTTATCATTATTGTCAGTCTGACGTACTGTCTAGAGCTACACACGAAGCTAGCCATAGCAATAATTATAAAAGGAGGGCTTACTGTATTATATGCGTAATCAAAATACAGTTAAACATCCTAATTATAACAGCTTATTTATTAGTACAATTATAAGACTAAACATTATGTAGCCCTTACTCAGATAGGCAGCACTTACCTTCATACACCAACTATGCAAATGCAGCATGTTCAAAGCCGATTACACGTAAACCCACTCGCTACTCCATGTGTTATTGTCAATAAGTAGTCTTTACATGTTATGATAGTGTAATAAAATCTTAGTCATTACTCAATTTTAAGAATACAGGGCTTATTCAAGTCTTTTTTCATTTTTAACTTGAATTTTAATTGTAACCAAGTAACATTGAAAGAATAGAAAACAGTACAAGGATTTCATAAAGAAGCCAAAACTATTCATGTAGAACTACATATATATTATAAATAAAGCAAATTTGAAACAGAAAAGCAATAAAATTTAAAAGTAAAAATCTGCAGTTCTTTTTACATCGATGATATAATTGAATTTTATGATAGTATTTTTCTATAAGATATCATATAAGCACGTGACCCACTTAAAATCATATTCTAAGAGACAGATTCTACAGACTAGAGATTTTTATCTTTTCCCTCGACACTGAAACAGTTTCACCAGCAGTTTATTGTATAATTAATATCTATATATTTATTATTAGTTTAACACTCGGTAATAAGGTTCATAATTCAGTTTCTCGTTATCTTAAACATCGCTGCAAAATGCAGTGGTAAGAAAAAAGATACGATACTATTTAATTATAGCCTAAGTTCGATTTGATAATAGTGCGCATCAAGTAATTGATATTTGTTTTTTGTTTTTATTTGTTTGATTGTTTTGTGTTGTATTTTGGAAATAATATTTTTTATCATTCCGTTTCAATCACTATTTTAGCGATATTGACTATTACTATTAGATTATGCTCAATGATTTACAATTAACTAAACCTATAGACAAATATCGTTACCAGTGATTCACTGAATTTAAACTATTTACTGAAGATTGATGTGCATATAACTGGTATTCCGGCTTAACACTCATACGGTATATAAATTTTTAGAACTGTTTAAATTTTAAAGAGTACCCCTCTCAGTATAACTTTTGCCAGTACAAAATTTTGACTTAAATAAAACTTAAAATTTTTCAAAGATCTTTAAGACGGACGAATTTAAGATGTTGCGCGATAGTACATTATACATTTTTTGGTTACTATTGTTTACTTACAGCTTTCCTAACTATATTAAAGAACAGTATTTTCATTTTATAAAGATTAAAACAGAAGTTTTTTTTTATTTAGGCAAAACGCTCTTCACCAAACTTTTGGGTATTCGGTCGTTATTTAAATGTTTACGTTCAATAGATTTTTCTAGAAATATTGTAATTACAATTGCTGAGACAATATCATGAAAGATTAGATTGCGTACAATCGTCAAAAGGCTAAAATCGAGCTCATTAAAATAAAACTAGCCGTTGTGCAGCGACGCGGTTTTCATTAGAACGCTCATTTGCATGTTATTCATTAGCAGAGGGGGCGTCGTCGGCCGCTACCTTGCAACCGCTGCCCGATTAGACCCATTCTCAGTTTGATAACAGCGACGCCTAACTATCATGATATCACTCCTACTACCAAACCATCTTAGCCTATCAGTGACAACATATTTCAGCTTTATATTTACCCAGCAATAAATGAAGAGAATAATCAGGCAACGTCCTACCTAATGATTGCCTGATAGAACCAAAGATCGCTACTAGCAGTAAGTTTAATATGTGATTATATACAAAACAAAGAATTTCTATCTATGCCCCGGCTATCTTTATAAAAAAAGCAATGTTTTTACATTTATTTTATTAACAGTCCAATTTGTTTTTGTAAATACCATACGGGAGAGGTAAACCAATTCGTCCACTGTAAATCCAATTATTGTTTGTTAGAGTGTGTTGTTCTAATTTGTGTTGTCATCAATTTTGTCGTAGCTTTTTGTTTCCAGATTAAAAATTTTAATATATCAGCGATAAATGCAAATGGTTTTAGTAATGCACTAAATTGCCATATCGTGTTATAGTTTAAATAATCATACATTTATCGTATAGAAAGGCAGGTGCCCAACAGTGAGTGTTTTCAATACATTAATGATTTATTTTTATTAATCTCAAGTAAATAAAATCGGTCCAGTTTGCCGAATAGTTCATAGAAATAAGAAATCTATTGATGATGACGGTACTGTATTTATCTTAAATTAAGCCATTATATCAAATAATCTCTTCTTATTAATCATATTATATTAATCGAAACCATATTTTAAACTCCGGAGGAAAATTAGGAAAAGTAATCTTCATACCATGATCAACTCTGCCTATCTCGTTATGTATCACAGATGATTAGTAACGTTAAGTTAGTAAATTGGCTTAACAAGATTCAAGTAACACTGTAAAAAAGGACCAACCTATTGATATATTTTTGCTTCAAATTGATAGCTTTTAGATATATTTTCCATCTTAAATAGACAGCTGGACAATATGGGCGCATAAAATAAAAAATGTTTTATTCAAGAATTTTTAGATTCAAAGAGATATAAATGATTTTTAGATATAGATAGAGTAACTAACCAGAAGCTTAATATGGGCTCTGAGTTCTTCTCACAGTAAAATAACGTATTATCATTTTTCAAACTTCCTACCATAAAGTTCAGTCCGCATCTAATTAAACTATAAACAGCTGTTTGTTCCTTCCCTTACAAACAAATTTCACCCACGGGACTCATTAAACTATCATTGCGGTAACTCGGTCGTTTATGCCACAGTAGACAGCTCCGAATGTGTGTTAAATCTTCTTTAACAGATAAATTATATTTGTGTACTTTAATAAATGTATGTCATAAAATGAAGGCTTTGTTCTTGCAAATAAGTTTTGAAACGAGTTGTTTAATGACTTTTCATACGTTCTTGTGAATATTGTTTTGTTTTATTCGCGTTTCGAATGCTATAATTATCAGCCTCGTGAGTTAACAATCTTCAACAAGAAGACGTTTATTGTTTCAACTTCAAAAGACCTACGATATGGTACAGGCTAGGGAGCCTCCTCATGTGCAGGAACTGTTGGACTGCTAAATTCTTTTTATGACCTACCTATCCGGCGTAAAGGGTGAATCACTAATGGATTCAGATGGCGTAGTTCAGGTGGGCACAAAACGACTGCCGGCATATATTTGATAGTGGTTTCAATTGTCAGCTAATTTCCAGCAATATTTCTCCGGTCTGTGGAGTTGTAGTATGTGTTCTATGGCTGCGGTTGGTGAGGCTTTCTGTGTCAGTGAACTTTTTTGTAATCGGGGATTGAGGACCTCCTATGTCTTTCTTTACTACGACTTTCAGCTGTATCAAAGACAGCGCAATCGTGACGATGGATGATTTGGTGCACTAAAATTTTTGTCAAACTATCCACATAAGACGTGGCCCTTGCGGTGTATCAGGATATCCTTTGACTTAGATAGGGAACATAGTGTTGTCATGTTGGCTTAAATTCTACGTAGAGTCATGTATAAAAGTAATTTACTTTTGACACATTTGCATTGCATTGCACTCGGTAATTGTCATTTACAAAGACCGGCGATTCGTAGGATATCTCAATGGCGAATAGCCTTAAATGATTTATGATAAGGTCTGCAAGGTTGACTATCCGGTGAAATTTTGTCATGGTTAGCCTGGAAAGGTTGTTTAGTGGGTTGCGGGTATGGTCGTTACGCCGACAAATAGCACCGTACTGCAATGATGATGCGTAAATACATTCGACCTCACCGACAGAAAAAGTGAGTTGGACTTTGGTCGATTAATCCTTTTTTGTGTGTAGGATTTTACAACTTGACATGTCATTAAAATACAATCTTAAACATTATATTCAAGTATAGTCAACGGACAAAGAAACATTTTTCACTCACAAATAAGATCGTATAAAGTACAGTCACGAACTCCTTCGCTTTAAAACTGTGTGTTCTTTAAACAACAAAAATGGTTTCAGAAAAATGCTTTCACGGAAATATGCAAGCTTTTATTATGATAATATAAAGAATAGATATGAGCTTAACGTTTAAAATGTGTAACGGTTAGTAAAATATATAAATTTCAATAAAGTATTATAAAATTTATAGAACACTACTTTAGAGCAGATAACTCAGGTAAAATCTATGCCCGGTTCGTTCTACTCTTTTATACTTACCATCAAACTTGTCGATGCATTACTGACCTAGTACTATACTACCTAGTAAAAATGCTGCAAAGACGCATATAATTTAACTAGTGAGCGTACAAAGAGCGCGCATCCAGCGCGATCCTTCTTTTACGATTTTATATAGAGTAACTATATCAGCAGGCAAGGGTTCCCCCAGTGCGTACGTTCTGCTTACTATGTGGTTCTATGGTAAAATAGTTGCATTCAGACTTTTACTAAAATTTAGGGTCCCCAACATATTACACGGTCGGCCACGGGGCCGCCTGCGTGTTAGCGGGCACGCCTCCATGAGAAGTTGATGCCCTGGTTCTGGCCTGGTTGCGGCAAGGGCAAAGGTGTCACCTTTCCTCAAAAAGTGCCTCACTTCATATTCTGGCGCAGATGACTCCATTCCACTTAATGGTAATCAGAAGTGGAGTCCAAATAAAAATGGCTTGGTTGTTAGTGAGAAGGTATGGGAGGCAGTCACCTCTTTCTACGAGACTGTTCTCTTGTAAAAGGAGGCGACGGAGAGGGAGCGGGAATACGACCCTCTAGCCGCACCTCTACGGTGTAGATGGGCGCAAGGAGGCGGGCAGTGGTCGCCCGTCTTCCTACGCTCTAAGCGTGGCCGCCAGTATGGGTAGCTCCCACGCACGCATTGCATAACCCGCCACGTCTGGGATTGCCCAAGTAACTCTGGGCAATCAACATCCGTACGAAGCCGAAGGCTGGGCTGTCTGGGGGCGACTAGGTGAATTGTTTCGGCAGAACCCAGGTCACCCCTTAAAGGGCAATAGTGTTACCGGGGAGTTTTAGTAGGTATTCCCGGTTCCTCTCTCATGAGGCACTGAGTGAGTCCCACACATGCCCGCTGCATAGCTTATATATAGTAAGTCCTTAAATTGATTCCTCCTCGAGAAAAAAAAATGGTCCCCAAGATATAAAACTTGCTAAACGATATTTCATTTACATGGTCCCATATCTATACTAAAAAATTCAAGGATCTTATAATACAAAAATACAAATTGGTAAGATCAGTACGACTATAATAACATTTAACAGTAATTGATTCAAGAAATAACAAAAATATTCTGATGACCTTCAATAAACAACCTACTCATAGAATAAATGCCAAAACCCACACAGAGATCCACACACCCACGCCTAAACACTAGACCCACACACACTGCACTCACACCCTATTATAAAATATAGGCATCGGAATCACGTTTTTAATAATTTTTAATTAAACTTGGAAATAAACAACATTATTATTTTTATATGAATCTCAAGTAAAATGACTGTACAAAATATTCTAAATCGAACAGGAAAATTATACACAATATTTCTCTACCAGTTAATTCTAACCGAAACTTTTCTAAGGGTCGCAATTTTAATTAAAATACGAACCCTTTCGATTCCTAAGACTTCATAGTAGTCTTAATTAAAAGGCGTTCTCAAAAACGGGCAACTTTTGACCCAATATTTATCTGAAGCACTCTCTGGCTCGACTTGACTGCGTCTTCGACCTATCTGCATTACAAAGACAACTCTTTTTAATTAGTTGACTATTCCGATGTCTTCTCCGCATACAAATGAGTGCAGATTAGCACGATTGCGCCAATTCTCAGCTCATTTTTGCTTTGACTCTGAATTTGATGGTTCGAAGGTTTATTTTGGACATCATTGAACCAGAGAGAGTAGCATTTCCTTTGTAGCCGGGCGTTGTAATGTAGTCATTATCCGCTTCGGTCAATACAGAATGTCATTTGATTCACTGGGAATGACTCTACTTAATCAACTGCCAGGAAAATAACACCGTTTAACTTTGTAATGAGGTCGCACGGTTTATACACCTTCGTAGAAAATAAATTCGTGCTAGGTCGCCTTTTGTCTTTATGTTTTTTTGTATTTTCTTCTTTCTTCTGTCCTTGAACATTAAAATGTTATATATCTATGTAAAATATTAAGACGTATGAAATTTAGGCCTTTGTTCAAGCGTAGATATCTAAACATAATAGGATCAAATGATGGTTTAAGTGTTGGATATAAATCTAGGTATGGTATTCAAAATAAAGAAATGAAACTGTTTATATTGAAATATTTATTTTAATATTGCAAATTATAAATATAAAATGAGTTACAATAATAGGTCTTTAAGGAAAAAAATACTAAAATATAGAAAAGGAAAAAATATTTATATTTTTTTTAATATAAAACCTAACTGAACTCCTAAAATCGGTAGGTGCCTTTACTATCACGCGATTGAATTGGAGAATCAGCAATCCTTTTGACCCGGGTTCTGCCGAAGCAATTCACTAGGTCATCCTCAGGCAGCCCCTAGCCTTACTGCCGGGATTCGCGCTAATGAACATTGCCCAGAGCTACTTGGGCAATCCCAGACGTGGCGGCCTGTGCAATGCATGCGTGGGAGCCACCCACGCACGCGGCCATGCTTAGGGCGTAGGAAGACGGGAGACTACAGCTCGTCTTCTCGTGCCCAATTTGTCATCCTTATCTAATAAAATATTTTTATTTTTCTAAATAGGAGATCTCTATACCAAACAGTATTCACTGCAATTCACACAAGTTTTCTAGCCGTTTTATAGGATAGTGTAGGAGTTTTGGACATCTAAAATAATTACAACTAGGTATATGTAAGTCTGATTAATTTAATTTGATAGTTATATTTATAAAAAATTTATTTACGCATGAATTGTGTTTCTGTAAATGAGGTTTCTCTTTACATAATTGCATTTATAATTAACAGAAAAGCAATTATGTGATTGCTTTTAATTACCACATATGCCGTTGCAGAGCGGTAAAATTAAATTGATGAAACAAAAACCTGAATTTCATTCAATCCCTCCTTCTGACACTATCTCTAGCTGGATTATGTATAGAATTTGACATTGGCATTCAAAAGCTCGAGAAAGGTTTATGTGGAATTCCATTCCCTTAAATTTATTAACTATATTTTATGTATCTACATATTTCTGGATGTGAATTAACAATTTGTTTCATTCTTGGAGTCGAAATATTTGACATGACTTTTTATACATAAAAAAGCAAATAAATTCATAATGAAATAAGTTGTCAATTCATATAATATCACATAAATATTAGGTCGGGCTAAAAGTCTTTTCGCATATAGAATGTATAAACGTGTGATAAAATATGTGGCTGGTAAAAAGGTGACATTTCAATAAAAGAATTAAATAAGGAAAATTTGGTTTCACACTATTTTTCATTTGTTTTTCTATCGGTGAAAATGGGCGAATCGAATGAATAAATTTGATTACTTTTTAAAATATTATTATAAAAAAAGAAAAATGCAACGCAAGCCGCGAAAACAATTGTGATGTTTATGGACTTAATGCAATGTCAGTAAGAGTAGCACAAAGTTGGTCTAAGCGTTTGAAATCCGGGAATTTTGATGTCAAAGATGCACCTCACTCTGGTCGCTCTGTTACGGATAAAATGGACGATATTTTTGAAAAAGTGGAGCAAGATCTGCATTTCAACAGTTAAGACATAGCTTAAGAACCTGGAATTGACCACAAAACAGTTTTGACACATTCAAAAAAGCTGGGTACATAAATAAGCTCAATATTTGGGTGCTGCACGAGGTCACTGAAAGAAACCTAATGAACCGTGTACTCATTTGCGATTCTTTTTTGAGACGTAACGAAACCGAACCATTTTTGAAGAAGAATAACTGGTTATGAAAATTTGATCACGTATGACAAGAATGTGCGAAAAGGTCGTGGTCTAGGGTCGGTTAGATATTGTGTCTATGGTGGGATTGGAAGGGCATTGTTCACTGTGAGCTTTTACCACCGGACAGAACCATCGATTCAGATCTCTACTGCTAGCAACTGATGAGATTAAAGTAAGAAGTTAAGAGAAAGCGGCCGGAATTGATTAATAGAAAGGATGGAAAGGAGGAAATTTTATCGCGATAACGCTAGCCACTCAGCAAAAATTAAAAGAGTTTTTATATTCTTGTCCTTGCATCTTCAGATATCAAACTGTTTCGGTCTCTTCAGAATTCTTTAGGTAGTGTCAGGTTATTATCAAGAGGGTACTGCCAAAACTATATGTTGCGTTTTTTTGATCAGAAGTCCCAAAATTTCTACAGCAACACGATTATGTTTCTACCTACAAGATGGCAGAAAGTGAACGAATAAAATGGCATATATATAAATCAATTAAATGTAAATTATATGTACAATATTTATTGAAAAAAATTAAATTTTCATTTAAAATGTGAACTATCTTGTTTCCCTACCTATTATAATATGAACATAATCGTTAGGCCTTGTCCAAATACGTTTTATATCTAATAGAGAAAATATCTGAAAAGTAATTCCCAACAAAATAGCTTAATTACAAGAGAACGCGGTTAACGTACTGTTCTTATTTCACGAGCTGCTAATGATGCTGAAGAACGAAACATTTCATCGTAGGGGTAGAAGTTTAATTTTTAGTGCTGTAACTTTTGACCTAGCTTTAATAAAACTAAATAATTATATAACTTAATCAAACTCACACCCATCACAGACATCACGACCCATGATGGATCAACTGGAAGTCATCTCTAATGGAAGCAAGTATTTCTCTTGCATATTACTTTAAAAATTCATATTGCAGATTTTATTCTCTTAAATTTTTATATAAATGTATTTACTTATTATAAAATACTGTAATGAAATGAAAAACATAGAAATATCAAATGATCAAGATCCTTCAACTATATTCCACTTCTTAAGACAAAAATGGGTGTAGGAAGGTTTTAAAACTTGTTATGAAGGGGAAAAGTTTATTATTCATAGAATTTTCTACTTTAACCGCCAATTGAGATCTACAATAAAACAGGGCAACCTACACACATTGTAGCTTATTTGCATTTTGAGCTTTTACTTTAGTAATAGATAAGAGAGCTTTGCACTTACACTAAAAGTACGCAAACACACACATACACCCATGTTTTCATTCAAATTCCCTATTTTGATTTTATTTATCTAAACTTATAGCTTTTTAAGAAACAGTACAGTAACCTACCCGCTGCACCAGAAACTACGGATATTTTTAAAATACCTTTAATAAACAATCATGGCTTGTCAAATAAATATCTAACTAGTAACTTATGGAATGATTTCAGTTTCTTATTGACTATTTGGCAAACAATGTAATGTTCCTTTTGAGACTTCAAGGATCAAAGATATTTTAAAACATTTTTTTTTTATATTAAGCTCAGCAAATGACTCGACACTACCTGACGATAAGCAGTAGAGGAGTCCATATGTACATTTTAGGTAACTAAGAAACAGGTGCATTTAGATAGCGATTCCAAATGTCTTAATAAATGTCATGATTACTTAACGACCTCTATATTCAGAGAACGATGAAAAAGAAGTTAAGATTTAGCATAAACAGTATAAAGTTGGTTTCGTAATGCGTGCGCGGGGAGTTAGGACACCCGACCGTGTGAAAGTTGTAAAAGTTTCTAATGTTTTGAACTTTTTAAAAACGGGCTTCGTGTATAATTCTTCGACATTAGGGTTGCTACATTTCAAGATAAAAATAAAAACTGGTGCTGTTAGTTTTGGTACACATGGGAACTAAAGTGGTAGCGTACTGTATGATTTCAGAGTATCTCTTTGGCTGTGGAATGAGCTCCCTGTGAAGATTTTTCTAGAAATGTAGAGCATAAAGTGTTCAAAAAGACTTGAAAATTTTTTACAGGCTCGGCACCTCGTAAGTGACACTTCTAGTATGATTTGGAAGCATATGGATACAAACGCAGTAACATAACGTTACGATCGTAAGTAGTAATTATAAAACAAATCCCAAAGTCAACACTGCAGATCGGAGTATTCGTAGCTTTTATGATTAAAGAAATCAATTTGTGGAAGTCCCTGATAACCTCATCTCGTTGCTAAGCTCAGAATTAGATCAACACTTCCTTGCAATGACACTTGCGCTATAGATGAACTGTAATATATAATTACACGTTTATACTGCAAAGTACAGTCAACCTCAAGAGAAGTGAACTCGTGGGCACAATGTCAAACCAACCATCAATAGGTTAAGCCGCGACATACGTCTGGGAACCTCAAGACAATTAAAATCCAAATGTATCGATTTATACGGTTCGGCAGATTAACTTTACAAAATAGTTTCAGTTGTAACAGTAATATTTATTTACTAGTAATCGCCATCGCTGATGTGACATGGTACCAAATTGTAAATCCACTTCTGAGATTGACTGTACTAAAACCGTGATTCTGTTTGAACTGAATTTTATTTAATAGTTTTTTTATGAGTTCATATTCATATTCTCGACAACTTTGAAAGTGGAAATGTATTTTTTATCAACTAGAAACGGTTACTCACTATCGCTCATCTATTATAGATATATTTATTTAAAAAGACATATGTCTTTTCCATTTTGCATAGAAGTGTAAGAAACGAAAAAATATTATTACTCTTCTGTGTAAAAGGATAAAATTATCAATTCAAAAATATAAAAACCAAAAGTTTTTAATGTTTTCTTTGCATTCTGTATTTAATTGTTGAATCTTGTGTAGGTTAATTAAACAATAATGAGAGTGAGCCTCTTTGTTTTGTCTCACAAGTCTGCAATAGACTAAATAAATGTGAAGTAACTGTTTTCTTTTGTTTATTAAAGTTGGAATTATCTTCTTAAAAGCCAGTAAAGTAATTTGATATGAGTTTTATTTTCTAAATGGCAGGATATTTAAATTTTATTGCGTAATTGGCAGGCTTTATCCTTATTTTGTTCTAAATTAAGCTTTATATCTATTTTAATGTTTCCAGTCTAATATCTGTTGGGCAAACTTAAAACTTTCCTATGTCTCATTTACTGTGATTCGACTTAGAACATATCTATTAATTAATATTACATTTACACATTGTACATGTACATGTACAACATTTTTCATCAAACCATTAAAAACATGGTGAGATATGACAGGTTTTTTTTATAAAAGCACGGCAATAACTTCATTCTCAGCCTAATATACTATAGCACTAGGAGGAGTTTATATGCGCATGGCTTAGTTAAAGGAGCTATTTGTAAAGAGTTTAATAAGTTCATTATAGGGTATAACGTTAAAAGCTTAAGTTAGCTTCATTATCTAGATACTTCATCCTTCGCTATGATTAACTGCCTATATACTGCTGGGTCATACTTGGTGGTAGAAACACAAGAAGGAGGAGGAATTTTGAGCCACATAACCTCTACTCTAGAACCAAGTGGCTTGGTGAATGAAAACGGCTATTGTGGTAATTGGGATCAAGGGCTTATCGAGAGAGCTTTTTGAAGTGCGGGGGAGCTCTAGGTAATTTTGATTGACCTATTCGGGGACCAATAGTTGCTTTGTTTTTGTAAACGTAAAAACAGCATTCGAAACACTACGTCAGCGTGCTCCTGCCTGGTTATTTAACTAATGGATTCTTAACATATGGCTGGTTCAGTGCAAACTGAACAGAAACTGACCATTAACGTTTACAACTGAGCAGTTTTTATTTAAGAGACGTTTAAGTATTCGTTCTTGCTTTTCATTAAAAAAAAATACTGAAAAACGAAAAATCATGTGCAGTATATAACACATGGATGTACATGTATACTGAAATGAATGAAATGAAATTTTTATGAAATGAAATTTTTATTTTAAAACAGCTTACATAAGACCATGACCAACTGTCGCTGAACTAGGCCGAAGCCTGTATTTCAGCATACAGTGCCTCCATCCCCGGAAGTGCAAAAAACAAAAATTTTAATAATTACAAAGGAATATTCTAATAACAATTTTAATTTACATATGTAACATTGACAAACATATGGTGTCTCGACTTGCAATATTGAGTGATTTCTTGACATTACCAATTAAGTTCTGCTTTTTTGGCATTCGTTGACATAAAAAAACGGATCTCAAAAGCTGGGCATATAAATTATTAATTTGTAACAAACAGTTCAATCTATGCAGCACATCTGTGGGCCCGCGGCTATAATGTTACTAATTGGTTGTGTGTAGTATATTAAAATTTATCAAAATAACTAACAATACAATAATAACAATATCTGGCAATACTTTATCTTTATATAATATTTATAGTATTATGAGATACTTACTAATACTTTAATATTAAACTACACTTTTATACTTTTTAATACTTAAAGAGTATTGTTAGATTGGTATTTGTTTGTTTGTAGTGTTGTTTGTTTACGTAAGAATGAAAGAAATAACATGAATTAATGAATAAAGAGAAATGAGCATGTAAAATATTCTTAAATCGCATGAACTTTTAACTGAATTATGCCCTTGAGGACACAAACAATGTGAAGATAAATATCAATGTGACATAAAAATTGTCTCAAATGAGTTTTTTTTTACTAATGCTTTTGTCCGCAGATGGCCTTTATAGCGTAACCGGGGTTTTAAGGAGGCGAGAACCTTGGAGAGTCCTCAAGCCTTAAGGGGTGATTCGCCTCTGGATGAGTTCTAATCGACAGGCATCACCTTCAAAGGTGATGACCCGCTATCTCTTAGAGTCTCCAGGGTGCTCATGCCATTAGGGGTCGACAGGCATCACCTCCAGGAGAGTCTCTACTGAGCGTAACACAACACTCCTTAGGGAAACAACTCAAATGCTAATACTTCAAATAAGAAGTTTGCTAAATCATACTTGTGAAAGATTAAGATTATGTAATATCGCGTGTAAGTACGTTGTGAAATCTTTTAATGAACGCAGTTTAAATATAATAAGTATAACAATTTTAAAATTTATGCATAATGAAACCATTTCTTTCAGAAATCTGATAAATCTGTAATATCTTTCGGAAGTCAAATCTTTAGGCGGTGTGATAACGGCTTCGTTCGTGACTTCCTGTCGAAGATAAGCATTTCAACTTCCGAATTTAAGAGTTCTAGGTATCATTTCTTGAACTCCACAGCCAAGAGATCGTCGAAAAGTTTAATCAATTCATTCGAACTCGTTAAAACGTTTGTTCGTTCTGACTCGCTCAGTAATTGCCGGTTTCAATAACCCGATATTTAATTGCTCGTTTTAACTAAACTTCGCCATTTCGTAGTCATAAGAGAACAAATACCTAATATTATAATTACCAGCTATTAAATTAAAGGTAATAAATAATAAATCATTGTAATTATAAAAAAAGATGTTGAGTTTTTAAATAAATAAATAAATAAAATGTATATATAACTAATACTGAGATTTTAAACTAAATGAAATTACTTTTTTCCTTTTTTAAAGTTTGTGGTCACAGCCACCAAAACATCGGCCAATAGGAGATTCGCAATATAAAGTCGCATATTATCAAAATATATGATGCCTTGGCCATTTATTTTATATGTGTACGGTCTCGCCCAGCCGGGCTAATCCAAAAATATTTATACGCCAAAGAAGGCTTAGTACTTTATGCGTTCTTCATCACGCTCCATTCATTTATTCTATTTTATTTAAGTTTTTAAATATTTTATATGACAAAATGTTTGACTTGCTTGCTAGTACCATTATAAAACAACTTTGCTCTACAATATTATTGTCTATTTGTCTGTATATTTTCTTCACATCGCAACCATCATATATATCAAATTAAGGAGTTCAACAACCAAAACATGATCATTAAAGATAACGACCTACCAAATAAATCTTTCTACGTAGTTATAGAGGCAACATTAATCAAAATGTATATATGCAAAACATTAGTTATGCGAATATTATCGCGTTGTAACACCATATATATATTATTTATCCTGTACAACCACTTAGAACCCAATATAGTTCAGTCACGCTAACTATTGCTCTTCATCTGATTCAATTTGATTCTGAAGAAGGACTTTATCTATGGAATATTTATTATCATCACAAAGCACAGTGATGTTGTTATGAATTACTGCTGCATTATTAAATCATTGTATCGTTGTGCCTCGTCTCAGAGCAATAGATTGGAAATAAACTTTTGTAAAGCCCATTGCCATTACCTAACATTAGAATTACGTTATAAGCAAAACAAAATTAATTATACTGTCAAAAAATCTCTCATCCTCTTTCCCTCTAACGAGGACGAGTGAGGCAAGGACCATTACCTTGATTAATATGGGAATGAAGCAATATTTATATAAAATCATTAAGAATAAAACTAGGGAAAGGGAGAAAAGTTGAATTAAAACAGAATTATGCTCACTGACGCCTGGCCCCCTGCTTACTCATAGAAATATATTAGATAAGATATAAATAATTCTTGTCTCCCCTTCCCGCCACAATATGACGCATAACTTGCGATCTAAGACGTCGCGAGATCGAACGATACAACAATACGGCACAACGATCACCCTAAATATATCGTACCGGTCGTATATCCGTAATCGGAATGTTTATACCAACAATAGAACTTTTATGATTCTCTTTTGTCGGTATTACTTGTTGCTCTGATAAAATATTAACTTAAAAAGAGATAAACGAACCTTATAAACAAAAAGAATCAATGTATTTATTATTGATCAATTAAGTGCTATTTTCTTTAGTTCATTTGTCAATTAAAATAATATATTTCTTTGTTGCTCTAACATAAATATACAACAACAATATTGTTGAAAGAAAGAAATTATCAACTGCCCTCAATTTTGGTCTGAAAACAAATTACTTATTATCAACCTATAAAATATAGAAAATGTCCAGTTTACTAGAAAAGACATGTCCGATGTAATTTTGGTGGTTAAAATTTATAAACTTTAAAGACAAATTATTATACTGTGCTTTTATCTTGAAATATCAAAAAAATACTATGTATAGATAACTCAAAGTAAATTTATCTGTTGACAAGCTGTATAAATGCGGCAATTTCATTTGTTTTCTAAATTGACATAAATCTATAAAGTACTATAGTCACTTCTGACACAATAGATTTTTTATGTGTGTGAGGGTCAATAAAGTGGTAATTATTATAAGTTAAAAATAAATTATAATAATTGGTAAGTAATAGGTTAAGATAATCAAAGATGGCGAGATTCAAGACAATTAAAACTAAATACTGCTAAGAATAACAAGAAATATTCCTCCCTCAAAATGATCCCACTTATTTTTGTGATGAGTTCCATTTTTCTAATCTAATCTAAGAGAGAAATCTAAGAGACATCTCTTAGATTTCCATACCATAATTAAACTATATCGATTAACTACTCATCAAGTATTTTCTAAAAAATAATCTACTTTGACAGCGTTTTAACAAAAATAGGTTTAATGAGTGCCTATTACGTTAAAAACTTGAGTAGAAACTTTGTTTTTCTTAAACTCTTTATAGCATTGTGTACCCATTACAATTTATTCCATCGGCAGGTCTACCCCTTGATATTACCAAACACCACAACCATAAAAATGTGCGGCAGACGAAAACAAACCATAATAATTATCTTTAGTGCAACTTCGGGTCTGTATAAAGAAGTTAAATAAAATAGAGTTTCCTTGGGGAGAGGTGAGCTGTCCGAAAAGTTCGGCAGCTTCGGCGATAAATGGCGATTTATGGGGGCGCCACCGTCGCCGGCGCCCCCATTCTCTACTTGTGTTATTTCACCGATTGGATTGCATTTGAGGTAGAAAGAGTATTCTTATTGTACAGATGGTTGCACTTATTTTATTGCTACCAAAATGGCGCGTTTGCATTTGATCACAATAACAAACACGATTTTGCAATATCATTTCGTAATAGGTGAAAATCTAAAAATTGTATGGTTGTTTTGGTTTTAATTCTTACATTTCACTTATTTTGTCATGCAGTATTGTACTTTGTATTTGTCGGAATTGGTTGTTCTAAAGGTATTAAATAATTACAAGAACATTTTGTCGGTGCAAAGACTAATTTTTATTCGGAAAATGTGAGTGCGGAATCGATTACATTGCTTTTGAACAAACTCTTAAATTTAAAATTTATGTGAAAAATACCAACCGCCGCCATTATTATCCGTCGTAAACAGGTCCCAGAAAAGTTATCAATAAATAATAACACTAAAATAGTTCCGCGAAAAAGAGGTAAATAAAAGCAGCAAACAAGAAAATAACGTACAAGTTTATTTTACAAAGAGAAAGTCACGGTCGGTGCGCGGCGCAAAAGCTGTGAGATGTCAATTGATCACAAGTCGCTGACTGACTACGGACAATAAAACTCCACTGCAGCCCCACTACCTATTAAATACTTCTGAAACAAGATCTTTTTAGTCTATGGATTAGGTCCTATAAATATATAACACTAGCTGGATTTTAATATTGTTTTTATTATAAACAATGTTGTTTAATTTTATTTTACGGGACACTCCAACTGCTTTAAAAGGAATCCGAAATGCAATTAAGCTAATAATTGCACTTACAGCGCAAACATAGAATAGAATATATCTTTATTGTACATCAGCCAATTCAAAAAGAGAAACACTCAAAAAAACTTTTATCTAATTTAGCATATTAACATATTGTAACGTAACGTAACGTTAACGTATTTTATCATATTGTTGGATTCTATTTTAAATTTAACTACCTCTCCTTAAAAAGACTGCGAGACTCTTTAGCAGCATTTTTTGGAATTTAAAAGCAATTGAGTTAATAATTGCTCTTACAGCGCAGACAGCAAGGTTTCCAATGTAAATTGCTCGACCTGATCCGCGTAAACCGAGGTGATACCGGCTCTCGAAGGCGTTGTTTTATGTATGAGGCCTTTTCAATTCATTTGGACGAAACTCTTGTACCTTTGTCCCTTCCGGGTCAGTTATTTATTGCTGGTGTATCGTACTAAATCTACCGAATGTGTGCGTTTTCATAAAATGTCTGAGTCAATAGAACTGCTTTTGAAAATAGAGAAGTATTAACTTTTGGTAGGTAGGAAACAGGCTCGGTTTGTTGACACGGGAAAAGGTCTTGAGGCTTCGTCTAATGTCCAGTGAGGCGCATCAGTGATCATCTTACCTTCCCACAAAAAATAGCGGTTTTATATATTTTGTACAAGAGGAGCGGCAAATGAGGATATGGTGAATGGATAGCGTAGCTTTTATTCTCATTTACCGATTTCAAAAATGGAGGGGTTCTATGTTCTATTACATGTATTTTTAATATTTATTTTAACAAATTTCTGTGTTAATTGTGAACTTATTTTTAAAATTATTTTTTATTCGTTAGAGCTATACCTCCATATATATATATATTAGGTCGGGGAAAAGTCTTTTCGCATATAGTATGTTTAAACGTGTAATAAAATATCTTAATAATTTTAATAGTTTTAAAATAAGATAAGTACGCCTCATATTTATGAACTTGTTATTTTCAATTATGTTAAATACATATTGATATATTAGCTAGGTGAAAAAGACCAGAGCGAGGTGCATATTTGACATCAAAATTCCCGGATTGAAAATGCTTAAACCAACTTTGTGCTACTCTTACTGACACTGCATTAGGTCCATAAACGTCACAAATTCTTTCCGCGGCTTGTGTTGCATTTTTTGTTTTTTTTTTTTTAATAAAATTTTAAAATGTATATAATTTCTTCATTCTATTCGCTCATTTTGCCTGATAGAAAGACAATAGAAAAATAGGGGGAATTTTTTTTCTAAATTGATTCATTTTTTAAAATGTCACCTTTTTATATTAATGAAAACCAGCCAGATATAAATAGTGCAGCCAAAGATATTTTATTACAAGTTTATATATACTAAGTACGAAACTTTTTCACCGAGCTAATATATCAAAATGTATTTAACATAATTGAAAATAACAAGTTGATACTATATATACGTTATTACTTACTTTAAAACTATTAAAATTATTTTATTACACGTTTTATTACACCTTTAAACATACATGTAGTAATGTGTAATAAATATAAAAATATATGTAGTAATAATTAGAAGGTGCTGACTTTGTCGCTCAAACACAGAGGTTTCGATAACTAAAATAAAGTCACTTGCGCCTTGGTTGGACCCTGGATGAGCTAATCAAATTTGTTATCGTGAACTCCTCCGTGCTCCAGAAGGCACGTTAAGCCGTTCATCCCGGTTGTCACGGCAACTGCTTTCACTCACCAACCTGCATTGCGCTCTTAGTGGTGCTATGGGTCAAAGTCCTCATGTGCCTCCCAAGTACGAAGATCAGAGCCCAGCAGTGAGGCAAATCTATGATACAAATATCTATGGGACATCTCGCAAAGGATAATCTTCACGTATCAACGTAATCAAATAAAAAGTAAGTACTAAAGTAAATATAGTTTTCTGTGGTAATATTTAAGTTACTAAAAAGCACTCAGAAACTCAAAAAACCGGAATCAATTTTATATTCTTGATAACTCGAAAATTGTTAAGAATAGCCGAATTTTATTTCTGTTATATAAAGTTGATTGGGCTTGGAACCAATAAAAGAGCTCGTTCGAGATACATACATCTCTATGAAAGAGATTTCATATTCTACCAAATTGTCATTGATTAAAATCCACATTCAGTAAATCATTAATTAAATGTTGTCATATCTCTTAATAAATGCATTACCTACTGTAAAAGCTTATTCATTTATCGTGTCCATTTATATTTTCATATGTGGAAGGTTTTAATTTATTATAAAATAAATAAATGACAGTACTAATTGGATTTGTAAGGTTTTACACGTAAATCTAAATTAAACTTTGATATATAAGTAATCTATAAATAACTTACCTGGAAGCGTTCTGAGCTGTCTAACAGAGTGGAGTATGAATCTTTGTTAGTACATATTCAAATCCAAAGGCATATCCTTATGGAGAACACATGAAGTGACACGGTTTGGAAAATTGGAGAAAAGGACCTAAGAAGTTGTTCATTTCGAATCTCTGGAAGCCAATCACGGATATGCCAAAACAAAATACATTGATGTATTCGAATCTAAAAATACGAATTAATACGAATTAGTATTCTCCATATTCTTTTAAGATGTGGTGTTGCGAGCACAATACTGCACAACCCTTTAAAAAAAACAGGGAATACTTTATTGACAACTAATTTTAAAAAATCCTTTACCCCAACTATGAATGAATTTTGGTAATTCATTTGTAGCAGGGGATATATAGAAACATATCTCGTATAACTCGTAAACATATAATGCCTTTTATGCTTATTTATTTTGACAGCAAAAGCAGTAGCCATCGAGCTATTTACAAGTCCACTGTTACTTTTCTTTTATGTTGTTGTGGTACTTTCGTTGTGATTCAGCAATGGATGAGCAATTTCTCTGGGATATTCACTTTAATTGTTAAAATTAGTTTGCAATTACGCACATTATTTAGACAAAGACACATGTTAAAGGAAGAAGATGTATTTTGAAAAATAAAGTAATTTGATTTCTTTGTGCCATGTTTTTTATTTGTTGCCTTCGTTCATGTAGGGGTAAAAACAAAACATTGATGACCGAAGACTGTGTGACTGGGAGTAGGAAGGGGAAAGTGGGATAAGGTCGAAAAACCCTTCAGAGCACTCTCCATGGTAAGATATATACGATAGAATAAATCGCCCTCAATAAACCCTTTATGGGGGACGAAGAAGAACTAGTGTTTTAAAAACTAAAAAGTAATTTCATTTTATTATATTCCTTCTATAGTCATTGGTGAAAAAAGTATTATAAATCAAGAATAATGATATATTTTCTAATATTTAAACCAATTCCATAGATAAACCCGAAATAATACAACAGGGAAAAATTCCAATTGCGTCAATACTTTTAATACAATAATTAAATACCGAAATTTATTGTTTATATTTCCCAATATTATGATGACTGGAGATTGAACTGCTAGGTAGAGAAAGAACGTGTGAATTTTGAATCTGACAGTAAGCCTGAAGTATTTCATAACCTACCACGAGGAACTCGTTGGTGTAGTGGTTTTAGCGTTGTGCGAACATTGCGACATAAACTCAATTCCACTCCCGAGTCGCGGCACGTTCGCGATCGACGTTCAAGGAAACAGTGTGTTATAAAATACTTCTGCCGGAAATGCCATAAATGAAATACAGTGGCATCGTGAAAAGCACGACGCAACAAATTTGACTACATTCCAGACCGTACTAAAATTAAATTCGCTTAATATGAAGTGAAAATACTTGGCACATAAACCAGAAAGCTACAGCGCATTTTAAACTTTTAATAACTGTCAAAAAATTATGGTAATTTTGTGAAAAGAAATCAAAATTATGCTTAATATTTTTTGAGTGAGTAAAATCCAAAATAACAGATTTTAATAACACAGAAGTTTCTCAAATTACGCGTACAGTATTTACCATAGTAAATACCAAAGTAAAACCGGTAACTATAACTATAATGACCCCAATACGTCAAAACGGTCCAGAGACAGTTTGACAGTGGATAAGATTGATCACTGACTTAGTATCTGCGCTATTATCTAATGTGTAATCCTGGTTGATGCCGTAATATAAGCGCTCTGCTGTAAACAAATTATACTGTGAAAGCACTAGCACCACGACATAAAAATAATCTTAAGAGATTAGTTTAAAAACGAAACTTCTTATTTAAGCCGTACAATCAAGATTCAAATGAAAATAAATTTATATTGCTTACCAAATTAAGAAGCTTTGTATCGTGCATTCATACTGTAACGAATTGGTAAATATGTTATGATTCTAATACAATAATAATTATGTAACCCGTTTCACACTATAAGTTTTAAAAATGACTTAATTTTATGAGCTTTGCAATTTTATGGGACAGAGTTTATGGGACTTAAATATTTTTTACCATAAAAGCTTATCAATAAAACCATCTCTTGTGAAAGCAATTATTCAATCTAATAAAGTTCTCAAAGAAGGTTGAGAGATAAGAATTCTTAAATTTAAAAAAAATGTTTATTAAAATAGTTTTATAAGTAAGAAAAGTGTATATACTCAAAATATTAAATTATTATTTTAATTTCCTTTTTTCATTCCATTTTAGGATAAGTCGTTCTCTGCATAAACTAGTGCATTTCAAATGTATTTGCAACATTTTCATACAAAAATCCTTTGGCGATGCATTTCCAAACGCATACCTATCTACTTAAATTAAGTGTACTAAACCATTTCGTGGAGCTGGAGCGGGCGGCGGAAAATTTTCCCACTTTGCCCGCCATCCTCCTAACGTCTCCGCGACTACTTTATTGAACAGATGGAATCGTGCACGTAAGGCGAGGATTCTCTAGCCCGCCAATATGTTTCAATTTGAACTAAGCCGCTTGTCGATGCAGGCTCGCCCTGGAATATCTTCCGATTCCAACTGGATTCAGTGTAGTGATACAAAACAAAAGGTCTGTACACGTTCCGGGTGAACCGTTATGAGCACTCCGGATTTCTAGGCTTACAACGAAGGTTTTGATCACTATCCGTATATTGGTTGCTTTAGTGGCAATATAAAAGCTTTTTGATATTTATGTTCACAAACAAAACATTTTATTTACCAATTTCATATTTTCGGAGTGGTACCATCATAAATCATGATATTTTCATGTCTCAGCACGTCTGTTACATTCCATTCTACCTATTTTTACCGTGTAAATTTTAAATAGAAAAGGTGTAACATGTTATTGTTAGTCAGAACCTTAAATTATGTATACAATTAAACATACCTTCATTTTGAATATTTTAACATTTTGCTACCTACCTATTTTTTTAAATATTTTTTAATACTATAAGTATTTTTTAATACTTATAAATAAACAACCAATACCCAAGAACAAATTGTTACACTTAATTACACAAACATCTTCCCCGGCAGGCCTAGACTCCAACCTGGGACTACTGGCCGAGTATGGGTACTGGTATGGTAGCTGATAGGTACTGACCACTAGGCTACTCAAACGTCAAAATAAATTTGTAATTTATTTTTCTATGAGATTTTTTATTCTTTTTTTTTCTATGAGAAATTCAAAATACTTTTTCCATAAATGGTTTTTAATAAGTTACAATGAATGACACGTAATGTAAAAATACTTCCCGTTGCCAGTTGTGTGTGTCACTTACTTGCCTTCTGAAACACAAACAAGCTCGTGTCAAAAAAATTTATTAAAAATATAATTAAATATATTTTTAACGTGTTATCGATCAAATACTTTTCAATACAATTTTATGTATTTTTATAACGTAAGATATAAAAAGAGAATTATTTTTTTTATGAGAAAACAAATATTAGTAAGAAATACTTTTATGGGTTTTGGCTATACATTGAACTATATCTCCAGATATATGTATCTATTAACTCTACTTCATTTGCAGTGCCCTTGGAGGGTGTTACGTGGTCAATGTTCTAGTTTACTCTTTAAACACCTATGTATCCATGTGACAAGCAATAATAAATACATAAATATGTGGCTAATATTTATACATGTTTAAACGTATAAGTTACCTACTGTAAGTCACGCGCGATTTAAGCGAACCACCTACGTCTGCTATTGACTGATTCTCGCTTACAAAATGAATGTCCTACAAGAGATAGATACGTAGAATATATTACAAATACATAAATTACAGACAATTTTACAGATGCTACTTAAAGAGAGTGAGAGACGTAGAAGACATCATGACGACATGAGATAGACATCAAAATTCAAGGGGTACAAACTCGACACATATTTAAATCGGAAATCACAATTCAGCTCCAAACTGAACTGGGAAAATAAAAACTTCGTACAAACAGGCAATCAGAGGTTCAGAAGCATTTGCGAACTCGCTGAGCAAATACGCTCGCCCGAGTGCTTGTCAAAGACTCGTAGGTACGACTCGCTGTATTTTTATACTGAATCGCATTAGGCACTATTGGCACTAAGTACTTTAAGTTATTACAATGGGGAATTGTAAAGACGTATTGCGGCTTCTACAAGTAGTGACTTTATCTTGCTTTATTTTAATGAGAAATAAATGATATTATGGATTACCAATGTTTTTATATAAATTCATAAAGTTACCTACATTACATAACTGCATAGATATTCTTCAAGCTGTTTCAAAAAATTACATATTCTTAGTGGTAGTTGCATATGTTATGTATTGTTTTGTATGTGTTTTACTTTTTGATTTAGCTGAAGATAAAACAGATTTACGTAAGCTTAATAACTGATTAATATTAATAATTTTAAAAATCAACGTTGTATATAAATTTAAAACTTACAGGTAGTTCTTATATGTACATAGACTAAGAATTATGAAAATATCTTTAATGTATTTTGAACCATAGATATTTTTTCATTTTAATGGTCGAATCACGATTGAAAAGTATCGAGTAACATATGTTAGATAATGATACTAAAATGGCATTTTACGTGCTCTGGGTACTGTTAAATGCATGAATTAAATCAGATAGTCTGTTACCTCACAAAACAAAAAAGTATTTTTCACCTATCACGCCCAAATCGGTTGCGCTCGCAGTCAAAGAGGTCATATCTGCTTTGACTATTTCAGTCGAAACTTACCGGTTTGTCTAGGAGGGAGGGAACCCAACGAACCAGCCGAAAGCTGCCAATTCACCCGTGAAGGTAAAAAGAACTCAGCAAACAACATTCTTTTGACAAATATCGTGCGAATATTGTATGCAGCTTTTTATTTCTTATATAACATGTTTAAGGACTGCCTCACAGAATAGAAGTCTACAATAGAATTCATAGTTCGACGAACACAATTATATGTTGCATAGTTTTTGTGTGATAAATACAGTTTCTAACAGTCTACTAGTTAGCACGATATTTGTCAAAAGAATGTTGTTTGGAGAGTTCTTTTTACCTTCACATCCATTCATGTCTACAGTTAAATGTCTAGTAGTTTTCTGTGCTTTTAAATGTTATCATCGGAATAGCACAAAAATTAAACTTAACTTGATTATGGATCAAAATAATTAGAGGCAATCTTGGGTCTAGCAACAATCTTCTTCAAAGGACGGCTTCTTCAAATCACTAAAAGTTATAGTTTACACTTTCACTTTGCAATAGTTAGGAATAATAGATAACGGGCTTCAAGACCATGTGTATTGGTTTTATGTCAAAAGTAATGAAATAGTTTTGAATACTTCTATATAAGCTCAGCGGGGAAATGAACTAACTTATTTTGACAGTTTAAGTGGTAACTACAGAGTTATTTAGCGAGCATACCCTTGGTAGGCACCTCAACAGTCGCAAAATTAAGGTATCCTCCGAATACAAGCGTCGATAAGTAGGGTTCGGTAAATGCTTATTATAATAAGGCTTGTAAGTATGCTTAACTTCACATTATGTCTTAATTAAAAGTATTTTATGTTGGCAGCCAGAGCGCGGAATTTCTTACCAGCACACGTATTCCCTCCTTCATACAACATGGGTTTCTTCAAACGTGGAGTTGCACTTTTTGGTGAAGTTGGCTAGGGCTGTATATCACATGCTGCACTAGCTATCTTCACATTTGGACTCCTCCTACAGTGTGATGTTTTTTTTTGACGTTTTAACTCTGCTAGACTGGAGAGGATGCTAGAAACTCCTTGGAGTATTGATGCATTTTTATTAAAATCATATAAGTATTGTCAGAATTATAATTGTGTGAAAAATAAATTGTTTTGAGTGAACATAGTTTTGCTTCATTATTAGCTATAAAATATACAATTTTTTTGTCTATTTTTAATACTTACATCAGACGGTGTTGAGTCATTTGCTTAGCTTTTGATATAAAAAATGAAGCGTTTTACTTGAAAATCCATATATAAGTTTTTGGAAACAAATTACTCGATAGTCACTGTGACTAGAGTGGACTTCTTTATAGTATTTGTGAAGTGCCTACACAATATTTGCTGGTGCGAATTCTTCTTCATTATGCGGCAAATAATATACATGTTATAATACATACTTCGTATAAGACTACATGGTTCCAATAATATAAAAGATTTCTTTAGAAAGTGCAATATTGCCAAGATCTACTGCTGGTACCTTCCGCGATGCGATTTGATGACCCAGATTGATATTTGTGCTCACTTTGCAAACTGAAATTTTAGTAGTCCGAATTGGGCTGTAAGTATTACAAAGTATATTTTAAATGCCTAATTTATCTCACTTATTGTGGCTTATTCTAACACATTGTAATATTTTAATCAAATAATAACATTATTATTATTTGTTTCCACGTGCTCCGCTAGAAGTTTGGTTTTCTTTACTTATATCATAAAAACACTCTTTGTGTCACAAGTAAAATAATATGTCTTTTTTAAATATAATTTTAATTAAATTTCTTAGTTTAAAAAGTTTTTCAATTGTTTATTTCAGTCAACTGTAACATTACATTGTATATTCACTTGAAGATCGTATTGCATAACTTACCTACACATTTCCTTTGCAATAAGAGTTCTAAATGAAAACTTAGTTTTAAGTAAGTAAATCTCTTTATTTAGCTTAATCGCATGTTTCGTTGTTATTAAATGTACGTATGTATAGTCATAGCTTTAGACCGAACCTATAGTTGATTAGGTTGTCAAATCCACAATGCCGTCGGACCCTCACAGTCTCATCACGTTGTTCACCACAAAGGGACAATCCATATTATAACAATCGCCATAGATTATGAAATTCCATTTTACTAGATCTTATTTGCCTGTATCTCAGCGTGGACGTTGAGTCAATTAATACATTTTACTTGTTTAAATCGAAAATAGAAATAAGTCACAAAATTGAAAATTTGCATAACACAATACTCGGAGGTAACGAAGGAGGGCGGGACACAGTTATGAACTGAATAGGTATAATGTTATAACTCTGCTCTCGGCGAAACTTGTTTCATTAAATTTAAATTTAGGGCCTGATTATTTAATTCTTCGAAGCTGCGTCTGCTCTGTGCGAGGACATTTAAGTTTCTTTTAATTCAAACGTTTTCTGAGAATTAATGTTATTTTAATAGACACGTTTATAATGTAAATTTGATCTTATACAGTGAACTATTCGTAAGTCATCAATTTGTTTAAGCGATTTGATTTAACTAGGGGTTGGTGAGCGGGTGCGACATCGGATGCTAGGAATGTGTTAATGATCAGTCCACTCCACGTCTGTGATTTTTGACGGGGCCTGTAGACAGTTTCCCGTCACCTGACTATGTTGAGAGGCTACCATTTAAGATGAAATCCGTACCAATGGGGCATACGGCGCTTGACTGCGCAGGTCTTAGCGTAGGAGAGGTTTGATAGTCCAAGAGCAGGTTGAGGCCTTTGGAGATCAACCCTGTAGAGTGAAAAGATGTTAAAGAGGCGGAGTTGGGATAGGCAATTAAGCGATGCGACTGACCATTTCAGTTGCGTCTGTTTCACACGGAATCAAACCAATTACAGGCAACTCTACTTGAAGGAGAACATCAGACTTGCCTTGGGGATTTACACGACTTGTGCTGTACCCAAAAACAAAATGTCAAAAAGCCATATTATCTATGGGGAAAGAGATAATCAACTCGTCTTACTATGCATTCTTGACCAGACCTCTTACCTGGATCAGAAATGTTAATGTTCACAAATAAATGCATATTGGCAATTACCACCTGCCCAGGATGTTTTGAACAACACTAACACTATTCAAAGTGGTAATGTATTTAGATATCATACACATCAATAAACTGAGTTCGAACAGCCATATCGAATATAAATATGGTATAATAAATGTTCAAATGACAATATGTTCAAATGACTCTATGCAGTGGACATCAGACCAATGGTAAGTTATAACGCTCTGATTTGGAGGCCTAGATCAGAGTTTTCAAACCTGTGCAGCCAAATTACAAAGCTTTTAAAGACTAGCATGCTGTGTTATCATGGGCTGCATGACAACAACTCTGACCGCCGGTAGCTGAATATCGTAACGTTCCATATACACATACAGCAAGAGGCGGCAATCGCTGCCTTAAGATTAACTTGACACCTTAACTTGATTAAGTTTCCTGAGGCAAGACACATTAATAATCTAACCCAAAACCTGGTCTAGCAACCCATTGATGGAGGCCATTTGCGATAAAATTATACCAAACTTTGTTTTTGACCCAAAATACAAGATACAGCTGGTGGAGATTGATAATCCCCATGACATCCATGAGTCACTCGTCATCTTCACATGTAGCTCTAAAACACAATTAGGTACAGGCGCAGGAGTTTTCTCTACGGATCTTAACATCAAAGTGAACTTCATTATTCCAACTCATACAATCTCGTTAAGAAAGGTATGCAATAGTAACATCAGAATTATCTCAGTATGTTATTCTTAGTATGTATATTCTCCAGGCATTAAACAGCCCAAAGCTCTCCTCGAGCCCAATATACGAATGTTACCTGGCACTGAATACATAACACGATCACCTTTCAGTGAATTGAGGATTGCAGTGGTCGCGGAAGCAGTTCTGATTGGGAACCGGTTAGTCCGGAACCAATCCTACCTCTCCCCGTAAGCTGGTTCAGAGTTAAAGTAAGTGAACGCACACTCCACCTCCATATGGACTACTGGAACAACCTGAAGGACTGCAGACAGGCAAAACTTGTACTACTCGGAGTCGACCCTAGCATCAAAACTATACGGCTCAACAGACCACATAAGTTTGCACTAAGTCCCGTGGCTTTGTGACCGCAAAAGATGTACGATATAAAAGATTTACGTGTAGAGATACATCACACAGTCGAGCTTGTGATGTGCTTCAACACAATTGTTTATCCAACAGATTTTAACAAGGTCCATAATTATTATTATTGATTTATGTTTAACTATATTACCAGTCCACGAAGTTCTGTCCGTCGCCGTCAATCTCCGCAGTCTTCTAAGGTTTGTCCTTAATTATGATCATAAAGACATTTTTTCCTCGCAAAGAGCCCACTTCGCCCAGTTTAAACTTTAAGCGTATTACTTCTGGAGCTTAATTTTTGAATCCGACTAATTAATTCGGTCTTAACTTTACAACGTTTTTCCTCTTCATTTCCATATTTTTGTGAGACCATACTTGAAATAAGCAGATTATTTTTGTGTTTACATTAATGACGATTTTGGACGCTTTCGAAGAAAAATAAACATAATATTTACGATAGATTTTTTTAAATTAAATTAATAATAAATTTAAAACAACAGTTTCATTTACTAGTTAACTAGGCATCCAAGATCCCACATAGAAATAATTAATAACAATTTTAATTAGTTAAATAGAGACTATTTCAAATAAGATATATTAAAATTTTTATATGCCTACTACCTAAAAAGGTTGATTTTTCAGTTAATTATTAAATTCAAATTGTTTAATATTGCGAAGTGATAAAAATACTTTATTATTACCCTATGGGTGATGGTAACTTATTTAACTAACTTATAACCTAGGTGTAATTTGGCACCTTATGGTAAATGTTTATTTATTTAACAATTTATCTACACACAAAGACAATTAAAAGGACACAACAGAATATCAGAGAATTGTACAAAGGTACTGCTTAGTTCTATAAGAAATCTCTTCCAGTGGCCCCATATTAATAATACAAGGCATTACTGTATGGACTTCAGTTCCCTTTGCCTTCCCTGTAATAAGGAGAATACAACAAAAAATGGTTGGTTGCTGTATATTTAATTTCGTATATTGTGATTTAGTGTAGTTTTTATCATGCAATTGATGTAAGTTCATGCCAAAAATGATAGTTAAATCGTGCAATATATGAAATACATCATTCATTACTGACTTAACAACAATTATTATTTATTTTATTTGACATTTAATGTACACACAATAAATTTCGGGAAACAGGTTACAATATAAAAAAACCAAACAAACATTATATAATTTCATTCTCATTAGCTTATCATTTCATTGTAATAATTAACATAACATTTAATTTTAGTATCATTTTATCATAATTGCTTACATTGCATTCTATTTTTAATATATATTATTATATATTTTCAATAATTATTTCGTAAGTCATTAACAAAATGGCGCGACCTGCCATATTCGCCAAAAACTCCATGGGACAACGTGATACGTTACACCGGTATCCCGGAGTTATGAGTAAAGGAAAAATAGCTGTATGCGCTTCATTTCACTTTGCCTTCCTTTTAATAGGGAAAAATTTAACAAAAAAACTAGACCCATTTTCCGAGTAATATTTTCGGTCACCAATATTATCATCATCAAAATATTATTACCAACAAATTATCGGTCAACAAATTCTTCTATAATTTCCTATTTATATCAAACACTTGTGTAACTTACACGAGTAACTCATAAATTATCTATCTGCCATAGTTTAAATAGAGAGTTGTGGTAATTCTTCGTTACTGTTAATAAAAAAATTCAAAGTAATATTCTATGCAACCAGACTATGTTAATAAGCTTTAGTATCATCTGTTAATCATGCAGTTCCGAACAGCGGAAATTGGTCAACTCCCCATCTCCGCCCTGGTTATCCCAAATATTACGACCTAAATCCAAGCCATTACCAAATTGTTATTTGCTTCTTCGATCTATAAAATGCTTTTCAAGATAAATGCCGTTGTGATGTATTGTTTTTTAATAATTTCTGACAAGAAACATGCTTTATAAGTGAAATGTTCTACAAATATAAACGTAAGTTGAAAAGTAGACATAAATAATTCAAATTATAAATTTACCGCGGGATGTGGACACAGCAGGTCCGATGGGTTGCAGGCCCATGGGGAAGGTCTTTATACAGTAGTGGACGTCTCACGTTATTATCAATTCCATGATGACGATGATGATCATCTTCATAAATAAATATTATGTAACTATGGAACGCAAAATAAAGAATTGAATTGAATCTAAGCATCTGACAACCCTACATATCCTCATTATAGTTGTAGAGCTAACAGACCGGCCAAGAACTTCCGTCGACGGAAACTGGTCAGCGCACCTCCGTATCTCACGTCACTACTAAATAACCAAGCCAATTTCCACCGACCGACTAATTGTATGATGTTACCTACATTTGTACCATAATAACGATGGAGTTAAATATACTTTAATGTTAATGAAAGTTTTACTCACCAAACCAATTTGTTTTTCTTTGTTGATTATTAAAATACTAGCTGATCCGACCATCGTTGTTTTGCTGTAAAAATTATATCTAAAAAAATCTGAATAGGGCCACTCTTATATCTAAAGCGTATAAAAATAATAAAATAAGTCTATGAGCTATTCTCATACATAAAAACCAATTATGCCTGTCGTACAAAACCCTTGTCCTGTCTTGCGTGGAATATTCTTCGCAACTTTGGGATGTCGCTTGTTATACTAGCTACCCTTGCATATGGACTCCTCATTCACGGCTTACCATCAAGCGGTGTCGAGTCATTCGCTGTACTTTATATAAAAAACCAAAATAATCGGTCAAGCCGTTTCGGAGAATTTCGATAACAAACACTGTGGACACGAGATATTTATATATTAGGTATTAGAGAAGTTTTAGATGGTGAGTAGTAGTAGTAGTTAGTTGTACAACTTATCATCATCATCAACAGCCTATATACATCTTACTGCCGTTCACTAGCCTTCCTACCTGGGCAACAAACCTAAGGAGACTGAGAGCCCATGAGGTGTTTCTTATCCCGAGATATCATATTGGTTCCAGCATGGTAGTGTTATACGGCTAGTACGAAGGAGCTATAAATAAAGAAATTTCATCAGCTTTGGGATATCAGGTATTTTTGTTTTCATACAAATTCTTTTACAAATATGAATGTGATTCGGCAGAATTTTAATTGTTATCATATATATAAATACGATGTAACTGTTATTTTTGACGCTTTGGGCTCTCCTTAACAAGTTTCATTTCAGAAGGTGCACAAAGAATCAGATTTATAACGCTAAAAGCCGTACAGTTTTACAACATGAGGAGGTCGTAGTCTTAAGGAGCTTGTAAGCGAAAACAAGGCAACTCTCGCTATGGTAAGTCTATCGAGAGTTGACAGATGAAACTTGAAATGCGATAAATCTATTAACGGTAATTAATAGATTTAACGCATTTCAGAGATATGTCTCTTTATAGATCATTTAATTTAAGATCAATGTTAGTCGCCATTACGTCTATAAGCTGCCAGGTATTTCGGGTATTGTAGTGCTCGGGCTCATCCCTGTGGTTAATCTAGAGGCTTCCGGCTGTATGGCTGCCGGAAAGTGACAGATGATTTAGCTGATATGATACCACATCGTTAGATACTGAGAAAATGTTTGCATGAATGATAAATTAAGTTCATTAAATCAAAAATACTTCTGCTTTCTGACATATTTCAATATCTTATAATTTAAAGAGAGAAACAATCAAGTTATCCTCAGAACAAAGCCTGGTAGGACGACGATTAACATCACCTACAATCATAACATTCACTAGAATATGTCATATATTTTACACTTCTCATGTTTAAAGAAATTTTTTAAGTTTTGGATACTATACTTTACCAACGTGAACAAACTATTAGATTATCTATTATGTTTCCTTGCTTCATAGATTGATAGAAGTGTATCTTTAATTTGCTTTTGTTTAAAAACGCATTATAATATACTCCATAGAGTTTATTTAATTAATCTCAATTTACTCATAAATAAATTGAGATTTATAAACATGTTCTTGGGGCAAGTGTATGTCGCCAATAAACCTATGGCTATGTTTCAAACATAATAAGGTAAGGCTTGGTCCAACAATGGGATGTGAATTATAGACTATTGTTGTTGGCTATGGAGCGTCCACAATACAGTACGTATACATACAAATAAGGTTTTGCTGCGAATATTACCTGTTAATTCAGCGACACAACATGCAGATTAAATAACTTTAGTGAAGACGATTTCTCTTCATTTAGTTTGTTAAATATTTGAGGTCCAATATCTAGACAGCTAGTCCATATCAAACCTTGTACATTTGATAATCGAAATAACTTTTCCTGAGATTTTAGAACCTTCTTCAACAAGTGTTTTCGATCACGACCCAAAAATTCGTGACATGTGCGAGTCTAACTGTAGTCTTTACTATTGTAAGCAAAGCTTTGTACCCATATTATTGTAACCATAATTATGATATGTGTACCGACCTGCCTTACATTCGGTAATGCCAATTTTATACACTCCGTTTTCTTTGAATTTAATAATAGCACTTTTGAAATGGCATAATTTACATCCTCATGGTCAGTTTTAGTTCTGTCAATTTGTTAAATCAATTAGGTGTCGTCTGCAAATAACACCATCTCACAAGATCGTTTGTATAGTAAGGAACGTAGTTATATAAATTAAAAAAGCAATGGCTCTAATATCGGTCCCTGGGGCACACCTTTATCCATTGGTGCACCCGGAGACTCAGCCTTATTTATAACAACTTTTTGTATCCTATTCAAATGTGACTTAAAGAATTGCTTTAAAGAATTTTTCGATACACCATAATGTTTTAATTTACCCAATAAAGTATGATGCCCAATAATATGGGTTTGGCTTTGGTAAAACTTAATGCCGCGTAAGCAAAACCATCCATAGATAGATAATTGAACTCCAGCGCTTTGTGGTTTGTTAGTTAAACACTAACTTACTTGTGACTAACTTAGTGACTTTATTAAAAAACAAACAAACTTTCACCATTGTTCATCCGGGATAGGTCAATTAAAATTTTAAATCTCAAGGTCCTTCTTATTGAGCCATCGCTTTCACCCAATAAAACGTATCAGGTTAAAGGTTATTGATGACTCTTCTTTACTTTTGCATATTTTTTATGAAAATGTGAGAAAAGTCATTTGTCTCCTAAACTGCGTCAATATTGGAAAGTCATCGATGTCGATTACTAACCCTCATAATTAGTTTGGTATGCATATACAAGTGAATGGATTTACTAGTCCAATTAGCGTCGGCCGTGTACATACAATGATTTCATTAAACATGCAAATTTGCCTCCATAGTCATGTATAGAATCGTAATAGGGTCTGGATACGCGTTATTGGTTCATAAACAATCGTTTATTTCCGTGTTCAAGTGTGTAAATAATGTAACTTAAGTATTTAATATACAAGTGTATATGACACTTCGATAGATTATAATCTACAAAAAAATAATGCTTTAGATTGTAAGCAGTATGTATCAAGTGTTCCGTGATTTCCGTGAATTAAATCTGCTTTTCTGTAATAAATAAGTATCACAATAATTTTTAGGCTACGTTCGATATTATAATTGCATATTGTTCTCCGTTGTAATTGAAGTGCAAATTTAATAAGTATAAGATAATTATATTGTGATGTAATCATTTGTATTTTGTTACTGTTCTAATATATATTAAGTATACGACATGAAATAACCAGAAATTAGGACTATCGCACTTAGTTTGACACATATTATTTATGTCCCAAAAATGTTTACAGGGCGGCGTGTGATCAAGAAAGCTCACAACGAGAGCTCGCCGTCGCCCGCTGTCATAATTATTCAGGACACTGTATCATCTGCATTATTCTACATGTTGAATACTAATTTTATATCTCACGCCACATAATCGCGTCGGCGAACATGTTACTGTATCTATTTTCATAAATTATTTCTTTTCTATGAGCGGGATGAACGCTGTCCTAAAAATGTTTCCGACATTTTGTATCTCTTTTTTTTAATATTATTTTCACTATATCAAAATTATTGCTATATAACCAATTAAAAACTCAAATAACATAACAGTTTGATAAATTGATATTACCGTTAGAACTGTTGAAAAGGTGAATTGAAATACATATACAGTAAAAAAAAAGACGATGAAAGCTAAACATGATATCTTGTGTTCTTTATACTCTTTGCAATAGTTCATAAACCTTTTTTATGACACCGTATGGAAAAGAAATCAATTTTATAGGCTATAGTAATAATATTGGGAATATACGTTAAAATCAGACTAATTACGAATTCTGTCAGGTACATTCACAATTTGAAGGCTAACAACTTCAAATTCTCACACTGACGCCTATTATAAGTGCTTGCGTTATATATACCAGTTAACGGTAACACACATTTAATCTGATATATATATATATATCAAAATAATAATAAATATAAGATGTATATATATATATATATATATATATATATATATATATATATTACATCCGTAAATGAAACAACCATGATCCGAGAACAAATATTAATTGATATCACATAAACATCTGCACCGGCTGGGACATGAACCCGAGACCCTTGAAGGAGATTATAACTACTTATTGGAAAATAATGAGTGAAATAGATTTGTTGGCGTTGACCATATTGAAACAGTTTGTGATCACAAGTGATTGATTACAAATGCGATCACACAAGCATTTATAGTGTATGGCACTATACCGGCTTTTTCAGAAGTCCGAAATAAAATTTGTAGGTAAAAAAATACATTTTTTTTATTTTTACTGTTATCGTTACGACTTACATTTTAATTATTATGATTTGGGCATAAACATTTTGTTTCACGAATAAAGATATCTTCTATGAAACTATCTATACTGTCACTTATTACCAGCACCAACATAGACCACTACCTTAGAGAAGACCGCCTGCTTGTATACATAAATATACTAGATAAACATACAAACATCCATGAATCGTGAACAAATATTCATATTCATCATACAAACATCTGCCCTTACTAGGATTCAAAACCGAGACCTCAGGCTAAGTAGACAGGGGTTCTGACCACTCGACCACACGGCCGTCTAAACTGAACTATATCTTATTATATAACTGATATATAGCATTATTAAGAAAGGTTGTTTTTTGTAAAGGTATAAAGTCTGTAAGCATTACATCACATGCAAGTTCACAAATATTTTACGTCATCATTATACAAATTTTACATACTGAATGAGCTGAATGATTAAGTAAGGTCATTAGTGCAAGTATAAGAATATTATTACACCAATGCTGGTAAAACATAAGTTACATTGTTTAAACAATAAATATTTATAAGCTACTCTAGCTTAACTTGCCAGATAAAGTAATTTATAAACAAATTACAACCAAAATGTTACTTGGTTCCTTGTTTTTGGTGGATGTAAACACTTTGAAGCTCAAAGGCAGTTCCGAGTCAAAGCGAGAGCTTCTTGAGATTTGTAGTGCTTCGAACTTGTGTCATTTGGGTACACATACCATCTCATGTGATATTATTTAAATATAAGACTAGAACTCAAGAAAGAAATACCTAAAGGAACTAAAACTAAGTTTGAAGGAATGAATTTTTTAAACATGATTTTTTTTAAATAGGTGGATTTGATGAAGTTGTACAGTTTCATCTTAAGCTAAACTAAAACATATTTATTTAAATAGTTTATGTTTTTCTATGTAGTGTGGCGTGTTATATGTACTACAAGTTTTTTCTCTATCAGTTTTGTTCATATAAAAATATAGCTTTATTTATTCAATTGCTTTTAAATTATGTTGACCTTTAATAGTTTTCAACTCAAAATTACAATAAAGAATGAAATGAATGAATTACACAAATGTAACAAAATTTAGAGCAACAATATTTAAACATCTTAAAACTAACATTACTCGAATTAGCAACGTTATGCTTGAGCTAAGCTGCTCCAACTTATTGTCAAATAAATTTGAACGGACAAGAGGCGTATGGTATCCAAACGTAAAATTTTCTGTTATAGTCTTTTTTAGGCGAGAATATCTTGACAAATACCCTAATAAAAAGGCTCGCAACGCAGCCGGGACCTTTGGAAAACCATTTACAAGCTTTATCGCCGCTATGGAAATAATAACTGAAGCCGTTATCGTTCTAAATTGATCTAATTTAGAATTATTGTTATCGCAAACCTTTTACTTTTATTAGCGAGGATAATCGTATTTTATCTGTGAAAAAATCTTGCATATTAATCTTTAATTGTATTACATATTTGAGATGAACGATATATCTCAACTGTTACATTGATCAGTCCTAAAAAGACTATCCAGCATAAAATACATACACATTATACAATAGGATGAAAGATAGGTAAATATATTTTTATACCACCATTTACCATATTTTTTTTAAATATAATTAATGAAAATAACCTTTTTAAAAAAAATTCAAAATTAAAAGCTTTACGGTCTTCACAGCCGTATTTTATTTCGGATTTCACTACTTCGCTGGCCTCCGTATATTTTTGCATCGTAGGAGTGGTAATTGACTGTACCAGGACATCGTAGATAAATTAGTTTCATATATATTGTTGAATTAGACAGACTATAAAATGAGGTTTCTCTTAAATAGGTACAAATACATTTGTTAAATTGTGGCTAACAAGGACTTTGATTATAGTTTTATATAAGTCAAAGACTCATTATTCAGCAAGACAAAAGAACATGAATATTTCTCTATGGTATGGTTATGCAGTTTATAATTTTATGTATATGAAAATAAATAAATTTGATTTTTATCATGGCGGTCTTTTAAATAAATTCTTCATAGTCACACATTTAAAAAATTATAACATAAATTTAGTACGGCGCATTTTATAAGACATAATGGCAGAAACGGAGCTTGCTTCAACGGTGTTAGACTTTATTGACGTCAAATAGTAAGACCAAAAACAAACTGAAGCAGGTAAGGAACTAGATATTTTATATTATAGTACTTTATTGACACAAAAAACTAATAATAACAATTTAAAACAACCTTTAAATACAACTTAAAATACATATGTTTATGAGTTGCCTTTTAACTATGGTTATTTTTGTCTATTATCTACTATTTAAGTATATGTTAAGAAGTGTATTTTTAAGTCTATCAAAATGATACTACTTACACATAATGTAAAACGGAGGCTATGGTTGGTTAATTTACAATTTGCTTGCCTAATCTCTTCAAGTAACAAGCACTGCTTATTGCATATATTTCTACTTTATTGCATTGTTTTAAATGTGGACAATAAATAATAATAATAGTAAAACAAAGAATGTAATTAATAAATAATAATAATAATATTTCTACACTTATACCTGAATTGAGATCATTCAGTTGAATAATATATATTTATATTTTTAGAACATATTTGAAATTACCAAAAGCATAGGGAATCATTGAATGATGATGAAGAAGTTTACAGTTGTATTTGGAAGAAAAATGTTTGGACATCCAGTCCATTTTCCGCTGAGCTCGCCAGCGCTGATTGTCTACGAAGATAGATCGAAGAGTCAGGATTTTGTAACACAGAAAAGAAATAATTCTCGAAGAGTAGATGGTTTTATCGAATTTTTATTCCAGGTGTATTTAATAACATAAGTAATAACGCAAAAGAACATTCTACCTGTTGTCCTTCTGTCGGGAGAACAACTTGTAGTAAACTCTAATCAATAAAGTTAAATGAACTTCATAACTCCAACCTTCTATCCAATTAGTGGCCTGCATAATTGCTTCGCAAACAATTTTGGTACTTGAAACTTTTTGTTTCCATATTATACGATAAAATAAGTATAATGCTTATAATATCGTTGACTAAAGCTTATTCGGTAAATTCTTAAAATACTCAATTGTTTCAAAGAAGAAACTTAAATTTGAAACAAAAGTTTTGAAAACTCCATATAGTAATATGATTGCAGGTGATTTATTTTTTAATATGATAATATGTAATCTTAATTCATTAGTAACAAAAGTAATGAATACAATTTCAAACGAAAAGTTTTATAATGTTTTCTTTATATTTAGAACAGATATTCGAGCCATCCTTGATTGAAAGTCTACGCATAAAAGCACGTAGATAGCCCATATTTCTATTTTCAATCTACAATATTTGAATAAAAGATATCTCTATGTAGTATTCATGTTGCTGTAGCAATCGTGTATTCATAGACAATAATTGCCTTTCGAGACGAGAAAACATTGCTTCGACGATAAAATATTATTTGTATGTGACAGCCTTTGTGTAGTGTGTACCGACCATATCTCAAAGACACTCGTTGTAATTAAGTAGACAATGAGGGTTCATATTTGGCGGTGGGCGAGATGGGGTGGCCATTGTACGGAGTCGTTATCTACAGAGCAGCCTTTTTAGCTTGCTACAACAAAGTGACTCGCGCGGCTCATTGTAACTGTTTATTTCGCTCAAATTTTTCTCCACTCAGTTATGACAGCTGCGAATTTGGAGCAGATGCTGTTGTGTTCCTTTTGCGGCACCTACTTGGCATTGTGTTCTGCGTTCCTTTTGTCTTAATATACCCGAGATTTAGCTGAGTGTCTGTCCAAAGAATTTATCTTTTATAAAATTTATTGATCTTTTTTATTTCAATTTCAACGCGCAGTGATAATAATTTTTTTTAAAATTAGGTATTTTAGTATCCATAAATCAGACTCTAAATATAATTATTGAAAGTCTATATAATAATAAAATATAATAAAATAATAATAATAGAGGTTACTGATATGTTGAGGGTAACATCCACTGAGATCATACCAGTCGTAGTCTCTGCCAATGGTCTCGTCCCGACTTCTCTTCGCGACCATCTGAAGAGATTGGGACTGGGTGATGGACCAATAATTGCGAGGCTCCAGCCAGCTCCAGCAGCCAGTCTTGCTCGATAACGCCAGAATTTTCCTCTTTCCTGACTCTCTGTCCTCGGCCGTCTGGCCTCCTCTGTCGAGGGGTATTCTCCCATCCCTCGAGCCGTCGAGGGATTGGGAAGAGTTGAAGTTGATTTTAAAGTAATCAAGTAATCAAGTTGTCAAGAACGTGCAAAAAAGGTCGTGGCCAAAGGTTGGTCAGGCTTCACACACTGTGTTAAAAACCTGAGTTAACTTGCAATAAGGTGATGCTGTGCCTATGGTGGGATTGGAATAGCATAGTACATTATGAGCTTTAACCGCCGGGTAGAGTCATCAATTCAGATCTCTACTGCCAACAACTGATGCGATGACAACTGATGTTGAGAGAAAGCAGCCAAAATTGATTACGGCCAAAAGGACTTGTTGCGTTTTGATCAGAACTCAGAAAATTTCTACAGCAACGGGATCATTTTTCTACCTAAAAATGGCAGAAAGTCTACGACTAAAATGGCACATATAATTATAATTAAATGTAAATTAACTTTGAAAAAAATGTCATGAATTTTCATATAAAATGCGAAGATATTTTTTCCCCAGTCTATTATTATGCTATTTGTTAGAAAACAAATATTAATATTTTGTCAAATGAATAAGAATCAACATTTTAATAAGATTCTGAATTTAATTCGAAATACGGATAAGATTACATATACTATTGTAATAACAAGGTTAATTTATTTCAATTATAAACAAAATATTAGACCACAGAATGAGCTGTGACTGGCAAAAAAAGATACGACCAGCAATTCTTAAGGAATAAAAAGTTTATTTCTTTCATCAAACAAAAACAAAAGGCAAGATTATCCGGGCGGCGAGATCGGCTCGGTGCAAACAATCGTCTTTGGGAGCCGCCATCAGACTCTATAATTAATTACACACCGCCGCTTCTGAGGTCTTTTTATCAATAGAAGATTGACTGTTTCCATTTTTATTATACCGTTTTAACAGTTATTTAGATTTTAAAAGAACCACGACTTTATAAATATGTAAATTTGGATTATATTTTTATTAAATTATTAATTTACAAATTAGCTGTCTTGTCTGCTATAAATAAATTTTTTTAATTATTTCAAATTAAAGTAATGTGTCTCGTTTCTATGTAGGCATTGCCAGTTAGGGTTCATATGGGTACCGGGGCATTCCGACATTGCCGGGAACGATGAAGTAGATGAACTTACTAGAAAAGGAGCAGACACTCCTCTGGTTGGTCCAGAACCTTTTTGTGGAATCACAAAAAGGGAAGCCTATTTTCTGCTTCATAACATGGGAAAAAACTAAGCATCGAATCGAATTGTGGTTTCGAAAAAGGATTCAACAGTAGGTTGTGTAGTGAGCTACTACAAATAAACAAAACCTGCATAGTGACAAGAATCCTTACAGGACACTGTAAATTAAATAAACACTTGTTTCAAATGGGTATGAAGCAAGACGCGGTATGTAGGTTCTGTCAGGAGTCAGACGAAACCGCAATGCACATTCTCTTGTTTCTACGGTCCTTTAACGTATAAACGAAGCATTTACCTAGGGAAGCACACAGTGCATCCAGAGGAGGTGCATTCTATGACTGCCCAATGAATCTGGATATGACTGGAATCGACGGCGCTAGACTATGAACTCTAAACGAGTTGCCATAAAAGATCAATACTGGCCCAAAAGTAACTGAAATAATAATAATAAATACGGTCCATAATCTTACTATTTTTAAATTAAAAACTTTATTGTTAAAATATGGATTGCGATAATTATAATATTGCGATAATTTTTAGAGTATCTAAAAAGAGTGACTGCAACAATGTTTCGTAGCAAGCTTTGCTACGAAAACTGAAACACTATATTTTATTTGCTACTATGTAGAACATCGTAGCAATTAAAAGTTGCAAGGGGTTACCAACTGCCTATTCTGGTATTAAAGTAAAAAATATTATAATATCATTCGTTTATTGTGTTTAAATTTATGACAAAATATTACGACTTAGAAGCACCGCCGACAACAAAGGTACGAGTGTTTACTTATCTACCAATTTAAGTTAGTATATAACGTTTATATTTTGTTGCTTCTTTAAAAATATCTCTTGATGGTATAGATTCTGATTTTTGTTCAAAGAACCTTCTGTATATAAATAAACTTCTACAACGTCGAACAAATATAACATTATTAATATTTATTAGTCCTAATAAAAAGAGAATCATATAGGGTAGCGCTATCTTAGTGATGAGATCAGTGAGAACAATCGTCTTTGTCGGCGCCGCCATTTTGCCATCATTAATAAGAGAGCTGTCATTTCACTAAATTTCACGTATCTTGGAAATCATGATTGACTGATTGCTTTCATTAGTATCAGTTACCTTAATATTCATTTAGTCGTAATTCGCCCAAAATTGGTTCATATAGAAAATAAAATTACTTGACTGAATTCCCACTGTAGTAGTGGAAGGTTAGAGGCATATAGCAGCTTGAGGAAGTAGTCTTCCGAGAGGGAGGTGAATCATGCATTCGTGTTGTTTACTTAAGATCTCGTGTCATCACCATGAACGGTCAAAAACCAAATAGTTGTGCAGCTTATATGGGTTGTTATATAAGGGGATTAAATTGGGTATTCACACAGCATGCTGAACAGTGAATGATACATAACTTGGATGCAGACGTAGGTACCACTTAGGATTACTAAAATCGACTCTTACTCTTATTAATATAAAAAATAATAATAATTCCAAGTAAATAGCATTATATTTACATTCTATAAAAACTTCTAAATACCTCGATAATTGATATATTGCTAATATAATTAAATAACAACATATCGGGTTTACCTATACTAAATAACGCGAACTACACTGCAGTGCAGTCGAAATTTCTTGCCTACCTGTTGTGCGCAGTTTTTATGGAAGTTCGATTTATTACTCCAATAAAACCATTGATGTATGTGTAAAATGTAGATCGTTTTTCGAAAACCTTAGGCCGGAAACTAAAATAATGATGGGTTGATTTACAAACGAATATATCAGGAATTATATAAAATTGTTAAATTTAATCATAATATCACCTTAAAAGCTACGATTGCAAAAACTTTCGCTTGGATGTTTTATCATTAAAACCATAAGATCTATTACAAATCATTGCTTTATATTTGACGAGCTCTAGTTACTAAAATGTAGCAATAGTCAACATTAGCATCATATAAAATTTGTCAAGTGTAATGTTGTTGCGATAGATAGCCTATTCCGAGAATCATCTACAGTCACCAACTAATTGACCAAAGAATTTATGAATGTAAATATTTTACTTAACATATTTTTTATTAAGTGTAACATTTTTATATAATTCCACTTAAAAACAAATGATCCGCAACTCTGCTAGCGACCTAGCCTAAACTGAATATTGAAAACGGTGAAACGGAAAACTATGTGCTGGAAAAGTCCCTAGCAATACCTCTCTGGTGCAGAAACAAAGTAATTGGCGAAGAGAAAAATTATAGCAGAGAGCGGAGCGGTGTTTAAAAAAAATAGAAAAGAAATCGTTCCTGTTATAGGTTGAACAAAGGCCGTTCCTTTCATTCCGTACAATGATATGAGTGGGCACGATACCCCTCATTTAGAGATGGAGAGGGGAGAATCAATAAACTTTAATAAGCATCGACTTCCATGAAATTTATGGGCGCTGTTACTTTCTAACCAACTTCAAAATGAATAAGTTTTTAATTCGGTTAGTATTTTTTTTTTCAAGACTTCAGATTCGATTTATGTGATTCTTTATTTGTTTGATGCGGTATTGTTGACATTTAGTCAAATAAACGTTTCATTTAGTTTGGCCTAGTATTTTGTGAGCTTTTTTTTTTTAATTTTTCAAATTTTAAATTTTTTTTTAGGGTTTGTGCTAAGTTGTTTCAAGTAAGATAAGAAAGTGAAGTAACGATTCAATAAATAAATTTAGAAATTGGATAACTTTTTGAATTCAATTCATTTTGTATTTTTAGGGTTTTTAGGTTTTTTAAAACTTAAATTCTATGGGACAGAATACGGACACGTTCTTATGCAACATAAAGAACTAAACGGCCGCTGGACGCAGAATTGTTTTCATCTTTGACATCGATTAACCAAATATGAGCTGGTAGCATCGAGCTCGATAAAAACAGATTCAAAAGACTTTTGGGAATCCTAAATTAGTTTCTAACTCCAGAAATCAACCTGACAGTAGACTGCCTGTCAAAAATTACTCTAATTTTTGATGAATGTTCGATCATTCGAAGTCTTCCCACCACCTCTCTTCCACCATAGGGTCTTTTTTTTCGCGGTTTCCCACCGGTTTTCCACCCGTAAAGCCATTCTAGGTCAATAAGTAGTTTTAACAATGCTTGGTGGTTCCGCACTGATCTTTCTCTCCACATTTGAATGTCACTAACAGTCACCCCAAACCTTTATTAAATTAAGATCCACAAAAACCTTCTAGTAAAATAAGTATAGTACAAATAATTTTTATTAAGTATAATATTAATAAATTACATTGTAAAAAGCAGACTCTTCACGTTATACTATAAGTCAATGAATAAATGTTTTTATTTACAAATACTTCTAACTACAATTGCTTTAATTCTAGAGAAAATATTAATAAAATTACACGGAAATTAACTAAAAGAGAAAACACACATCTTCGTCATATAAGTGATTTTGTTTTTAAATTAAATGATAGTATGAAATTATATTCTAAAAAACATTATTCCAAATCCAACCAATACGTATGGAGTCTATATCTATATATATATATATATATATATATATATATATATATATATATATATATATATATATATATAAACATATGCCACTTATATTTTTGTCGTTATACCTTGTTTGAGAACATCAGCGAGTAACCTTGTTAATTTCACTGAGCTGATCAAGATGTCTTCAAGTTTAAACCTTGTCTTTCATCAAAAATAGTTCCTAATGGTACTGTTTAAGTTCAATGAAGAATCTAAGTACGCAGTATTTAAACTACTTACAAAATAAACTGTAATAAGATCCCGTCGCGCGTCTCTTATAAAGTCACAGCCCTACTGTCATTGTTACTGTTGATCGTTCGCTTTTATCTCCAGTGCGAGAAAGTTCCCTTTGTTTGTTTTTTAAAGTTCTAAATGCCTTGATTCAGCACCAAGTTTACGTGGCACTTACCCTACTGAACTTTGCAGTAGTAGCCAGCGCCGGCGCGGCGGGACCGGTAGTATTAAGTTCGTTCGGGTTCGGATTCTACGTCTTATCTCTGTCTACATTTATCATATTATATTATCTCTGTTTACATTACAACTAAGAGACAGTGAACAAAGTAAGACTGCTACATATAATTATTGTATTACAGAGCAACTTTTAAAACAAAAAATATATTTAAAAGGCATGATTTGATTCGAATATCTTTCAATATTATACTACAATCTAAATATTTACAATCTTACAAAGTTATAATAAATTAGTTGTAACTCTGAAACACTTTTATAAATATTAAAAAATGAAAATGAGCTATCTCAGCTAAAGGCTAATTTAATAGCAATTAAATTATTATTAAATATTAATTCTTAATTAAAAGCAATTATTCTCACACTCTCATCCTTTACCTAATGCAAATTAAGCATAATTAAAAGCTCGGATTTTGTATACAATATAACGGAGGATATGTAGTAAAAGTATAGCATCAAAAATATACTTAACGTATGTTTATAAAAACGTTCATGACTCATGAACAAATTATTGTTTTTATCTTACAAATATTTGCCAATGAACACTCGACCAGTCAGCCATCAAAAGATATAGTAAAAAGATTATTAATTAAAGTTACGCAAAGAATATATACCTATCCTAGTATGTATATGCATGGCCTAGTAACCTGAATGTTATAAAATGAATAATATTTGTGTTTATATTGACACGGGAAAAAATAATAAATAATAGTTGTTAACTTACTATATTCAAGCGGGATTAAAAAAGTACAATTAACTTTATGTTTAAGAAGGCTGTTTTTATTAAGTTTATGTTTAAGAAGAATGTTTTACTTATTTTCAAAACTATTTGTTACCAATATGTTTCACTTTAAGAGAAACATACTTTTTTATTGATACCTTGTGAAATAAATATAAATTGTCTTAGTGTTCTTTATATGTTGTATTATCATATAAAGAAAAGAATATAGATTTATGTATCAATACCATTATATATAATTTTAAGTATAGATTTTTGGGATATGAATTTCGCTGCCTTAAGTGGAAATACTTGCCAAATTTTCACAATCACAATCAGATGAAACATTTAGGACGTTCATATAAAGGACGAACAAACAAATAAATATCATCAATGACCCATCCAGGGACCAACCATGACAAACGTAGCTTTATTTTTGAAGCCAAAACCCCTTACGTAACTTAATCGACTCAAGAAGTTTCGATCATAGTTGCATTCGGCTGGCAAATCCACGAATATAAAGTTGTCTCACACTCCACAACAGACGCTCTACTGTCTTTTTCATGCGATTTGACAGCTGACGACAAACAATATCAAGACGATTCAATATGATTGAAACTCATACTAGGGGTCCAGAGCGCTTGAACCTGTACGCAAACGAACTCGACAAACAGTGTTTATTACAAACATTTTTAATTAGCAGTCATCGCGTCTATTTTTTCACAGATAAACCATTAAAACTATTTGTTAAGCGATGAAAAATTAAAAAACGGAAAGACAAAGACTGAACGTATAAGCAAAACCCGGTAGTAATGTACACCATCACGATTGTGCTCCATTCGTGCCTAGTATCACAGCCATTGAGAAAATTTGTGGCTTGTATGTGTAAAACATTCACTTAAGGGCATGCATGAAAATCACTTCGCATTTCTATTACAAGTCACATACGGATCAAATTTCATTGTATTTCGAAACAATTGTAACAATACTTTATTTCCGCCCAATATATATAGCGTCAATAAACTTTACAGCGTCTATTCTATCACAGAATTTATAAGAATTTTTTCCTTTCCCACACTCAGAAAAACGTTTCTGAATAGTTTCGCATTGATGAAAAACGCTAAGTAATTAATTCTACGCATTGTGAATATTCCTTGCTGTAGTTATGAAGCATTGATACAGTTTAAGCCAGAAAGCATAATGGCTCAATGGCTTAAGATCAAAGAGAAAACACCAAAAAAAATATAATAAATTAAATTTAAAGAGGAAAGCAACACCCGAGTAAGTCATGAAAATGCTTCCAGGCATTTGTTTGTGATTGTAACTGATATCATAATTTTTGTTCTCATTGCTATCTGGCCCTCACCACAAATACTAACTGCATTTATCTTTAGGTAGATCAAACTTAAAAGGATCTTCGATAGTCCATTAAAATTTTAATAAGGTTTTAAAAGGTGTGCAAATAACTCAGTGGTTATCACTTTCGCTGTCAAAATAAGTTTCGCAATTCAAATACTTGTTTTATTAAATGAAGTACTTGAATTGTGAAAATAATAATAATAATTTAACAATGAAATGTTATTTGTATCAAAATTAAATTTTTTAAACATAATTTATGATTCACCCCTTTACTTACAAAGTTTATTATAAGATATGGACAGAAAATGGTCTGAAATAAAAGAATTGTATCTTATTATTAAAATATTCAAATTGCAATAACAGTTTAAATCTTATCGGAAAGCTGTTATTGAATTTGTAAATTGAAATTAATATTAATGTTATGTTAGTATACAATCGATCACACATTACTACAATAGTACAATTCCCATTTGAATATTTCGGGATTAAGTTTGATTAATACCAAATTATTACATGTTAGAGGGGTGCTTTACATATATTCGAATCAGATATTTCTCAAGGTATAATACGTGTTTAAAGAAATGGATATTGCTCAAGATTAGGCTAAAATATTGAAATAGGAGGCACTTAAAGCGAATTTCAATGACGAACACAATCATTTTAATAAAAATATAAGTGTACAATCTTTTTATATACATTTGGAACAAAATACAAATTTAGATTACCGTGATGGTACAAGCATAGGAGTACGTACATACGACGCCCAGGTATTTTCTATTGTTCTAAGAGTTAAGCATATAATTTAAATTATTTAATAAATTAATTAATGTAAACAATTTATTTACATCCCTGGTTTCCAATAGGATTAAAAAATATTTATTTGGATAACATAATTTGATAAAGAAGATAAGATAAGAGAAAGAGAGAAGCGTGAGTGAAACTGAATTTAATTTGAAAGTATCGTATACATATACAACTGCAGTAAAGATGTCAAAATTGTTTAGAATAATGAGGAAAATACTAGGTGGTAAAATTCTACCTTTAGATCAATTAAGACCACCTACATCATTGATGGAAAATACTTTAGCCATGGCTTTAATAAGCGGTTTGTTTTAAGGTCCCATGAGCCATTAGAGCAAATTACTATGCTTCCTCAGAAATCTGTGTGGTGGGGACAAGCTTTTAAAGTTAAACAACTAACGATTGAACTAAGTTCAGGGTTCACGACGTACAAATAGAGATAATGAAAATATTGGATTCTAATGTTTAACGATGTAAATAAATTTTACAAGGTAACATAAAACTTGTGGAAGGTAAAATGAAATAAGAATGCTTGCATTAATTATATGTATTAATATATCGGAAGAAATGAATGAATGATTGGTCGCCGTTGAATACCCGAAGATTATTATTCAGAAAATCCTTTTTTATATATTTTAATGTATTTAAAGTTATATTTAGTTTAACTTTTACATTTTAACGATGCTTGATTTAATGCCATCCTTTTCACCAAAAAATCGCCTTAAGCGACTTTCGGGGATTTTAAAACTTATTTATTATTATTCCACCATCTTATCACTCGACATTTTTATCCAGTGTCCTCAAACCTAACACACAATAAACTAGATATTATTGCGGAGACTGAATTTATAAAGATAAATAGAATATGCTTTAAAAAGTATGCCATAAATTTCAAATACAGATAGTATAAAGATGCTACTTTGTACAAAGGTGGCCTTATGGCTTAGTAGAGATTCCTTCCTTAATTTTATTAAAATATATGATTAATTAATACGTCAAGACATAAAAAAAGTATATACTATTACGAATATAAAGAAATACACATGCTAAAATAATCCGCGAAACATAAATTGAAACAAATAAAGTAATTACAAATGAGGCTATGAACTAAATTGATCGGTTCCGAACGTGAACCAAATTTCCAGTACTCTATTTCAATGAGTACAGTTTTCATTATGGTAAAATTTTCATTCATACTATTCATTAACAAATTATGCAGAATATTTCATTTCCTTTCAATGTAAAATATGTTCACAAGAACATGTATATAATAGCTTAAATTTTTTTAATACTTACATTGTAAATTAACAAAGTATTCATTCATTTATTTTTATTTAACATGCACACCGAATACATACATATATATAGCACCACTAAAATCTACACTATTAATAAAAGAGAACAAAGAAAGCGATCACTCTGGCATTGCTTTGTACGTGGATGTGAAAATAATAGTCCATTTGAATTCGGCGCACTCCGTCTGCACACGAAACGCAGTCGCAAACAAAATACAAAGCCTTTACAAATAGTTTTGATTTGAATCAGCTATAATATAATATTATATACGAGTTACTATCTGCTTAAGTACTACAACGTGTAGTCTTTACGTGAAAATTAAAATGGTACAGGTAGAGTTTCAATATATATAGAAATATATATCAATAAATTATATTTTTAGTTTCAACAATTGGAAACACATAAAACATGTTGTGAGCTGTGTATTATATTCCGTATATCGCGTCAAAGTATCTTTTTAATTGAAAAATAAGGAAATCAAGTCAAAAAAAAATCGCCGCATCGTGATAACATTATTCAGCATCATTATTCAGTTTTGGTTAATTTCATAAGATGTGTAAATAGTTATTTACAGGATTTATACCAAGTACCATTTTGTTTTTGACTTCCCTATATTTCGACACTTGCAAACGCCGTGATCACGGAATTAACTGACGATTTTTGGAGGCTATATTGATCCAATTTTTTCGAAGCCTATAATTGTGGTTGATGCCGGTACCACTGCCAATGCTAAATCCCGTTAATAACTATCTACATGTAAATGACCATGAAAGCTTAAATTAATATTTCATAAGATTTTATATATTAAATTTTCATTTTCTTCATTGTTACTGTATCATATCATCATTTTATTTCATTTATTATCATCATTTTATTTTCATTTATAATTACTAACGTAACTACACATATGGCCCCCTACTATTTGATATGAAAACCTCCAAGAGGCCAAAGCCTGTAAAAGTTTTGTGTTAAAGTTTTATTCATTAGCCAGATCCGCTTATAGTCATAAGTCTCCACATTTATTGTACTCGAATGAATGAAGAGCTCTCAAGAAGTTATTGACGTATAATTACGAATGCTAATTGACACCTAGGCACTGAGAAGTTTGGATCGCAACTTGAGCGTAGATCGTGTGAAATGACGCGGTGGTTATAAAAAATTCAACGATATCGCGGAATCTTGCCAAATGTTCCCGCTCCGCTATTTGCGAATTTATGCTGTACATTCTTTAGCGACCGCTGCGAGCAGTTTTAATGACACAGATATTCAACTTTTTTTACTTCAAAATGCACCATATTTCAATATTTGGTATGCTTACTTTAGCGCCGCGTTGTTCGTACACGCGCTTTCTTCACGATCCTCGAAATATTCAGTTCGCTCGCACCCTCTTATGCTTATCGTCTGTACTGATTTATTCAATAACACCGATTTGTGTTTTATATCTGATGTTTATTTAAAAAGTTTTGGATATTACCATGACGGTAACCAAAAATATTCTGTAAAGCCTTGTGCCGTAGATATCAATTTTCGTTTGCGTCTTACCAGAAGCTAGGCCCGCCGGCGTAGGTATGTAATTTATTTTATGCTATTCAAACCCCTGTATTGAAACGGGATATTATGCAGGTATATTGAGATGTTTTGCGAATATAAATTTGGAACTGCTTTTAAGAAATTGCCTCTTTCCCATATCGTCTACATAAGAAATATAAGTTTTTTCATTTCAGCGAAATCTTATTGATGTGTTAGCTCATTTGGTTCTTAATTAGTTAAAAGATTTATTTATAGACCTGAAGCATGCCATGAATTCCAATATGAATTTAAAAAATATGTTCCAAATATTAGACTACAAATAAAAGAAATTTTTGTTATTATACTTACTGAATATACTTTGAAGATAAACGTCAAATACGAAACACGATACAATGCCACGATTTCCATGTTGAACTTTACATGGACTACGATTAATAGAAAATACTTCTGTCAATTTCAATATTTTTAATAAACGTAAAATTTAACGGAACAAGTGCCATAAAAAGTATTTTAACATTTTATTATAGTTATGGATTAACAATGTATGCATCAAATATTTATTTGTAGTAACATTTGCAATGACATTCATTTCAACTGCAGGCTCCACCGCATGTTACATGTCAACATGGAATGAGTCATTGTAACGAACGAATTAAGTGATTCTGATTGGCAAGTACTGTGCTATTTTTACTGTAAAATCAAATTTAAAGCAAGTGCTTCAAATTTGAATTTACAGTTAACAGCTAAAGTCTCACAAAATAAATAATAATGAAGTCAGTATTTAGGCTTCGGTAAAAATAGAAATTTGAGAAACCAGGTAATCCACTATAATATAAACTTTGTCTATAACAATGTTACCACAATATTGAGGGAACTGAATAGACACGTGGACCTCCCACGTTCCACATTAACGAAATGTCACACACACTCAGTAAGCTAAACTTCAATCACAATGTAATTAATCTTCTTATCATAGAACTTTGGATATTACGTTATATGAGCGCTTTAGAAACAACATACAGCATGTTTTTTATATAAAAAAACATAATATATTGAAACATATATAGCTCAGTTTTAATATTTACTGATATTAATTATGATTTAATCCATACAAAAATAATGTCGTTTTATATTGAGCACTTTATTTGTAATTCAAAAAGACTTAAATTTTAGTGTTTCTTTAAAATGTATTTGCTTTAAGCTTTAAATAAACTTCAAATGCAACTTCGTTTCAAACTTATTGAAGATATAGAAATAACAATAACAATTTATTTATAAAAAATAAAAAGTCTGTTAGAGAGGGATTAGTAAGATAAAACGTACCTGCAGTATCATAAGAACGTAACGTAACGTATTTAATAAACATTTCATTAATGTAAGAAGGACACTAGCTGTGGAGATATCACCTGACCGAGAATTAAGAATTACTGAACTTTTCTCTTTTCCCTCCTTTTTCTCAAGCCATTAAATATGCAATTATTATCCTAAGTGTTGTTCCCAAAGTTCTAGAAAAACTAATAAACTCCCTTAACAAATATAAAATTTTATCTAACACCCAATTTGGTTTTTATGACGGCAAAAACACCGAACATGGGTTTTCTCTTTGACTTTTTCTATTTCTTTTGATATATCTTTAATATTGTTAATTTTATACATAATGAAAAAAACTCTGCGTAATTTTAGAACTAAAGATATTCATTAAGAATTCCATACCGTATATATCCGTTATATATTGCCGCATTGGCTTAGTGTACGCGATTCTTTTAACGACCTCCTTACCGATTACCTTAGTAACAGTAAAATAGGTAATATTATAATGAATACATTTACAGATCAACTGAATCTACATCCTTATATGGTGTTCCCCAAGGCAGCGTCATTGGTCCCACCTTATTTCTCTTATATATAAATTGTAAAAGCCAAAAGTTCCTAAAATAGCACTTTTGAAACTCAAATATACTAGGCGGAAAAGTACCCTTAATGATGATGATGGACAAATTTATTGAAAGGAAATATTCCTTTATTTTCAATAATAATTAACTCTGCATCTAAATATTTAGAGGATTTTTGAAAAATCACATGCTTGAACCGGGATTCGAACTGGTGGAATGTGGAAAAACATCTGTATCTTTATGAATGAGTCATTCATAAAGATCTATTTCTTTTAAACATAATATCTTAAATTAAAGACCAAAAATTTTTTTATTGTAAAGCTTACTTACTAACAAAGAAAACAATTCATTTATGAATGGCTCAAAATGAGACACACTTTCACACTTTGTGTAAATTCAATTATATTATTTTCAAAGTAAAACAAATATTTTAAATATTTACCATAACTCGATACAAAAGTCAAAACGAATTTAGTCGAAGAATACATCTATGTATCTAGATTTGGTGAGTGTCAAACCGAACTAGACCCATTCAACTCAAATACGCCATATTGAATGTAAATTATAATTTGTAAATTTGTTAATAATAATCCCACCATTTACATACTATTGCTAATAGTGGGGGAACGGGCACTGAATGGACCATTAACAGTAGTTAAACCTTTCCATGTCCGATGGTCCACACATGGCACATAGCGTTTTCTATTGTGACAATTTTATGGAGTGTGAAACTGTTAATGGAGCGGCTCATACACTTCCCATACGGAAAATTGTCAAGGCTCCGAAATCTACTCTTGTCACATAAAATAAATGCATACCCGTACAATTTAATACTTGTATTAATGCAAATGGATGGATCATCTGCTTGTTGAGATTTTGTGAAATATACGTAAATAGATGCTGTAAAAATTTGAATGCTATCTATATGCATGGATAGTTAATGCATTTTAATTGTTTATTTAATGTATTGAAAATAACATATTAAATTTAATATAATGTAAAACCTCTTGTTGAATAATATAATTCCATATTATATATCATTGTCACAGACTACTTAGAGATACAACGTATATTACTTTTATCCAGACTTCATCAGTGCAAAGTCTTAAAGCAGGCAACAACAAGTCTTAGACAGCCACCCTAGTAAATCCATATGCATTCACTATTGAACAGAACGTAAACCTTTTTGCTGTTATCTGAACAAATGTCAGTTTTATTTACGAATGGGCCACGTTCGATCGGGAAGCAATAAATATGGCGGCGGAGGTTCCAAGTTAGCAGACTTCCGGACGGTGCCACGCCAATCGGCACTCTTTGACAGCTCTAAATGCATTGGATATACCTCTTCTTGCCAATTCATTGCTGGTTTCACTGAAACCAATATATGTTCACGTTATGTGTAATCTAAGGAAATAATTGCTTTGATGATGGTGTTTTTTTTTATTGATACCCAAACTTACTAGACTACCAAATACGCTACTAGGGACGACCAGTATCGTTTGACGGGTTATAGGGAGCATTATTAATTGATTCCGATCAGTTTCAGTACTACTCTTTCGGTGAAATACAAATAAAAAACAGATGACTGTTGACGAAACAGTTTTAAAATTTAAAGCACATCACCAAACATGCCGATTTAAATAAGACTTGTAATTATTAAAATTGTATGTTATTGTAGTCATGTAATAATACTTATAGTCAGGTAATCATTAAACACAACCACTGATTCATGGTCACAATAAAGACACTGATACAGAAAAATAAATATAAACGGGAGACATGACAAATATTACCATGCGTTACCCTCTAATTATATTAGTAGTGATTTTATACAATTACCGGACAATATTTCGTTAGCAGACCCAAACTTTAATGTACCTACAGAGATCGAGCTCCTTATAGGTGCTGACAAATTTTGGGAATTAATATACGATAATAAAATACGTTTACCAAGCGGTCCCTATCTACAGAATAGCAAGTTAGGTTGGCTTGTATCAGGCCCCATTTACACAGATACTCTGCGCATTACAAAGCAGGTATCATGTAATATTTCTCAGGGCTTAGATTCCGAAATTCGTAGGTTTTGGGAGATTGAAAATGTCGCAAATGTAGGTCAGGTTTTCACTAAGGATGAAATCATTTGTGAGAACTTATTCGTTAATACAACTACACGCGACAAAAACGGTCGGTTCCAGGTTCGCATACCGTTTAAAGAACCCACTAACGTTCTTGGTGACTCATATACGATGGCTCACAATAGATTTTTATCTTTAGAGCGGAAATTAAGTAAGCTACCCCTATACAAAGAAATGTATTCTAATTTCATGCGTGAATATGAGGAATTAGGTCACATGACGCGGATAAATTCATACGATTCTCCTCATTATTTTCTTCCTCATCATGGCGTATATCGTGAGGATAGTTTAACTACAAAATTAAGGGTTGTTTTTGACGCAAGTGCCGTCACTACATCAAATAAGTCACTAAATGACATACAGTACGTGGGAGCGCCCCTTCAAAATGACATTTTTTCTATATTATTACGATTTCGACAACATAGACATGTCGCGTGCGCTGATGTTGAAAAGATGTTCCGGCAAGTACAGGTACAGGCTGATATGAGACAATATCAGCTGATTCTTTGGCGGGAACAACCATCCGATACGTTAAATTGTTATCAGCTTAATACTGTCACATACGGCACTGCATCGGCACCGTACCTAAGTATGCGTTGCATACGGCAACTCGCTAACGAATGCGACGATGATAATATCAGTCGTATAATACGTAATGACTTTTTCGTTGATGATCTTATCACAGGTCATGATGATCCTACTGTGTTACAAAACATATGTAAGAAGATATCTCAGATTCTTCAATCAGGTTGTTTTCCTTTGCGAAAATGGATGTTTAGTTGCGATGTTACACAAATTACAACGAAACAATTGTCTGTAGGTGAATATACCCAAAATAAAACGTTAGGGTTAGGTTGGTTTAATTCCACAGATGAATTATATTATACGACAAAAATAGATTTTAATAATTTAAACTTAACCAAACGTGGCATGTTGGCAACCATTGCTCAAATTTACGATCCATTAGGCCTACTGACGCCTACGATTATAATTGCCAAAATATTGCTGCAAAGATTGTGGCTACTTAAAACTGGGTGGAGACGGCGTGTAGCGGGTCGCAGACATTCGCACAGCTTCAGGCGTAGTCCAGCGCGCTTTCTCTAAGATCTGTCCATTACCCGTGGAGCCTACCAGTGGAGACGATCACACTCAACCTACCACGACATTATTTACATCGCAGCATGTTCCTGTTGGAAGTAGTGCTTCCAAGGCCGGGGGCATGTTACCGCCACCTACTGTCTAATGAAGAGACTTTTAACTATTGGAAGTTTAGTGCGCCAATTTACCACTTACGGCGCCACTGTTGCAATTATGATCGTGCAAAATTACTGTATTGTATTGTCCCTTATACGAGTAAAAGCTTTAAATCGTTTAATAGAATTTAATTTATTCGTTACCTAATCACAAGCGTTAACAGGCAGTTTTATTGAAAAGATGGCAATCGAAAGGTGTGGGAGATTCCCAGGCGGTTTTTTGAAGAATTTTGAAACTTATTTAAAAATATGAAATTGAAGGTTGAATAAGACATGCTTAGTTTCGAACCCGTAATTCATGAGTCGGTCAAACGATAAGAGGAGAAGAAGTGTTTATTCGTTAATAAACTAGCTAGTTTTGGATTTGGTATGATAAAGGCGGAAGCGAAATGGTTTCATTGCACTTAGTTTCAACAAAATTTTAAATAAAGTCAACTAATTGTAATGAAAAGGAGATTTTATCATTAAATTTTTACCATAATATTTCACATTTTATAAAAATAAAAATGTGTATTAAAACTTATTTTCGAAGTTGAACGAAACCTGAATACTTAATGTTCACAAAGCATTTTCGAATCTAAAGCGGCCTAATTTGTAAGACAATCGGCACACTCATCCGTAGCGAACGTTTACAAAGGCGCAAACTCAGATCTCCATACGCAAACCCTATATTAAGGTAAACAACGGTTGATTGTTCAGAGGCTTTGGCCGGAGCCAATACATCCAATCAGATTAACCTGGATTGATCGACTTCAAACACAATGACGGGAAATAAAATTGTAATCTATATTATTGTTCACTGTAGCGAAAACCTTCATAAATAGGTAGCAGACTCTTGCACAGTGGCTACATTATATGAGGATAATTTATTCATATTTTTTATAACTTACAACAAAATATCTTTCATAACGTTATTCGTTGCATAATTAATGCTTTTTTATTTAATAAGATAATTAACGTTATAAAACATTTATTTATAAATTACATCTTATCTTAAACTTTGTGAATCAGTAAATCGTTAAACAATAAGCTTCCTCTTAATCTTAATCTTCACTTATGGACTCCTCTACTGCTTATCATCAAGTGGTGTCGAGTCATTCGCTGAGCTTAATATAAAAAAAACTAATAAGTTTAAACATAATTATAATAATTTTGGCCAGCCAGAGACTGGAGTTACAAAATCTCTTAGTGCGCAAAGTAGACGTGGCGACAAACATCGACTTCCCTCGTGTACTTCATTTTTAATCCTGTTCATCCTAAGGTTACCTGGGAGAGATCGTTTTTAGCGATAAGGTCGCCCTTTGTACATAATTAGTTAAATGTTCCCTATGTGTTTCTTTTTTTAATTGGCTAATGTACAATAAAGATAATATAGATAAGTATATTCTATTCTATTTTATTCTATACAATACTACCATGCCATGAGACACAAAAACGTAGACTATAAAAAGTTATCTGAAGTAGTGGTGGAAGAAATGATAATATTGTAAAGCAGAACGATTTCTATACTTAACCTTTTTTAAAGGAAATACTTTCTAAGCTTCTTTATAAAAAATCCGAATTATTTTTATAACTACCAACTACCACACTACTCTTGGTTACAAAAAAATGGAAAAAGATTAGAGAAGACGAAAATTATTCAAAATAATAATTCCATTTTTAGTTTTAGTGCGACTAGACGAACAGCTATTGATTTATATTAACAGTAGCCTTATTATATTTACACGTCCTATAGTTAATATAAACTTAAGTGAAAGCAGCCATTCCGGCTATTAGTCAGAGATCAGCCTTAGACCACATTAGACAAGCAGACACGTTAAATAAAAATTTTAATAACGAATTTTAATGTTTTCACTGAAGCTACATTTTAAACGGAGCTCTATTTAAACGGAGATTCAACATTATATATGAATTACTTGTCAAAATTTAGTTCTTTGCAATATCCTTCTTCATTATGATTCAGTAGATGTCTGAAATTAAATTAAAAATCGAAATAAAGTGCATACTCGGAAACGTGATGAAAATTTTAAGTTTTAGAGTTAGCAAACGGAATTTTAAAAGGTTATTTTTATTTTTATTCGAACTTGTTTCAACACACCTTACTTTATAATATTTTCATGTTATGAAAGCGGTTTTGAATATATATTTTTCATTTCTCATCAGAATATGCTTATGCTTGCTTCCAATATAAATAAAAGCTACTTTTTGCTAGTGTTTTATGTTGGTCTACTGTCATAGTACCTTCTATAAGCTTTTTTATTCGACTTGGTTCCTCTCATCCTAAGATCAGAATTAGTTTTTTACAATACATTATTGTCAGCTTTTCTTGAACTTATTTTATTATATATATATAGCTTATTTTATTGTGATATGATTCAACAAAATTTTGGAATCAGATGCCGGAAAAGAAAGTACAAATAGATGAGTACAACTTTGGATTAAATCAATCGTCTAAGTAACATCGTGCAACGAGAAATTGACATGCATCAAAATCGCAAAGCGGCTTAACATCGCATTCTCATGGCTAAGGCAGGTGCAAGGCACCGATAACGCGTTGATGTTTGCCCGGTATAAATCACTGAACGGATCAACTGCACTTAGGCCTCTGCTAGCGCGTTTACCCTCAGGCCCAATAGCAGATTGCCTAGCTCAAGATACTACGGCATTACCAATATACAAATAAGACGCAGAACAATAAATAACACGACAAATCGTTTTTGCAACATCAGTACCACTAGCTGGATGGAACGTTATAAACATTCGATTCGTCATCGTATAGAGTGGAACGAACGTAGTTTCCTACTTTTTGCATGATATTTTGAGTATAAGACAACAATCCGTTTACAATGCAATATTTAAAAATCTTAAGGGTGTCTGTTTAAATAAATATCATTTAGTCTTTCGAGCAAAACCTTATTATGATTAGTTCAACACATATGCAGTTCAAGCTGCAATCTTCCATATCCCTATCGCTACCGATGCAATAACGAAAGGTAAGTAAAGTGAGTCATTCAATTTTCCCCATTATAATCTAAGGATTATAATGAAGAAAATTGAATGACTCAGCATAAAATAATGATGAGCATAAAATATTTTTAGTAAAAAGTTTAACTTATTATAAGTAATAAGTTAAACTTTTTACTAAAAATATTTTATGCTAATAAGCGTAAGTAAGTTTTAATTAAACAGATAACATACGACTTGATTTGAATCAAAATACATCACTGGCGAGTCGACTTAAGCTGAGATAATTAAGTTAAGTCGCCTGCTCCTACCTACTAGGGCATAAAAATTATCCGTTTCAACACATTTTCTTTGAATTTGCCTACATATAAAAGCATTTAAAGGGTTTAATTAACGAATATTTGAATTCTTTGCTAGTAGTTAACATGCGGTAGATCTTTGGTCATTAAAATTTGAAACATTAACAAAAAATCCCATTTACATGTTTGAGGCACCTTAGTCCCCTTATAGAAGACCAATTTTGAAGTGTAGTATTCTTGCGGTGATCTCACCGTAAGTCATAGCTCATTAAGAAAGTATTGTATTGGAGCTGAAAGATTAATCCCCTGTATTATCGACATATAAAGTCTTCGTTAGATTTTTGAGTACGCATCCACGTCAATAAAAAACTTATTCAAGCTCCTGATACTTGTTTAGGCGTATCAAGCCATATCGGTTAATACACAGCCAGTGTGGTCCAAACTTCGACTCGTAATTTTCGGATGTAGGGACATACATATATTTAGAATTGACCGAATGTAGTATTATAAACTACAATAAATATTTCATATATAAGTTAGTCTTAAGTTGTCACTCGTAGTGGTCGTCCAGTGAGGGTTCCCCGTAGGCTAGACTTGTAGGTTAATGAAGGTTTTATTTTTTGTTGTTATGCATTACTATACTGTAGTTGCCAGCACTGGGGTGGATTTTGAGGTTTGAAGCAGTTGCTGGCTGATTATATTTTTTTGAATTGACCTTTTTTCCAGTTTCTATGTCAATGCGATTTTCTATTACTTCTTGTCATGTTACAATTTCGTGTGAACTGAAGAATATATTTTATTGTTAACATAAAAATGTTGGCCGTTTTATTTTTTTGAAGAAAATTTTATTTAAACAATATTCTGGCTATTCACATCGAACCTTTACAATAACAATAAATAAAGATTTCTTAGTACTTTAAAAAAATCATATTATGGTAAAACGTCAAATAAATTTAGTGACAGCTCGGACCTTGTTTAATTTTAACCTATATATCAACATATTATAAAAATCTGTAAAGGTCAGTAGCTACATTAGTTGTTAGGTTTAATAATGTGGTTACCTGTAAGGATTCAGCAATTCCAGAGGGGCTGTAAACCATTTTTAACATTATTTAATCAATGTATTAATAATCATAATATCATAAGCCTACTTACTGGAAAAAGTTCGTTTAATGAGTGCAAACATTTTTAATGAGATATTAATAAAGCTTGCCGCTGAAAGTTTCTAATTCCGTTTCCGCTTTTATGTGTGCGAATATTTTATTATATATATTTACAGCCTTATGAAATGGACTGTGATGTTTAGTTCTCGATTGGAAGAGGAAAAACCTGTGTCTTTTATTTATATTATGAGTTCGGTTAAACTTTTTGGAAAGTATTTTTTTTTTGAAACAAATATGCACAAGTCTTGAATATATATTGATGTTAAGGTTAACAATTCAAATTTAATGGAACATAGTCGACATATCTGGGTATTATCAATTTGACCTACATTTTTTTCAGTATTAAGAATAGTTAATTCATATTTACACTTTTGCTCCAAAGGATTATTATAAGCATAATAAGCTAAATGATCGATTAATTTAAAATAAATGAACAACAATAATTTATACACTGACTTTGAATTCCAAACAATCCCAAGATAATTATTATTTTGAATGCATAAATTTGAATTTGACCATAATACAAATTAAAACACTTAATTATACTAACTTACACCTACCTTTAGTAATCTACTTTTCTACTGTACATCCTAAATAATAAATTGTTGTGTCCGACTGGGTCCATAGTGTTATTAATATTCTTAAGATCTACATATTATCTAACTATGGAACACAAAATAAAGAATTGAATTGAATTGAATCTGAATAAACCCCATTCCTAATGGGGATTATTGACAATTGACAAATAAAATATATATTAAATAAAATAAAATTATATTGCGCGCACATCATATTTAAAATATAGTTATTAAATAAGTTAAGTCAAATGTAAATGGATCCTTAAAGTCGTTCTATATTCATGCGGCATTTCATTTCAAAAAAGCTTATGTAAATATTGATATCTTAATATTTATATTTTCAACGTGAACTTTCGAATTGCTGTTTGTCTATTTGTTGTTGAATAATTACATACATGTATGTATGTAAATACCCCAATTTACCTATAGGTAGGAATATTTAGAAAAAAATTACACCATTTAAATATTACACCGTTTCTTTTTTAAAGAACCTTCGCTCACCGTTCACCATTACACTTCCAAAGCTACTCCAACCCTTTCCTTTTTTTTCTACCAAAAACAACTTATATCTATTATGATTGTTTTTTTTATTGTAGTGATGGCTCAAAGATTGGTTCTCTAATGCTTTTAAAATTTACTACATATATCATTTGTTTCCATTCTTTTAATGTCGATGGTTCATATTTATTCTTATGGGTAATTTTGTAAATGGAAGTCTATAATTTACGTTTTTTTTTGGTAATTATGTTCTGTACAGCCTAATTTTTTACATTATCACATGTTATCAATATAGATATGTCGTCTGGGTATAGTGATTTCTCTATTCCAACATTTCAGTAGATCGTTTATAAAAATCAAAAAAGAACGCAACCCAACACTCTCCCCTGAGGGATAGAACAGGTTAAGTGTATTTCATTTGATTTTAACATAGCCATTTTCCTTATAAATTTGATTAATGTATTCAATTTGGACTATTTTTTACTTTTGATTCAATAGAATTTTAACTACTAAGTGTCGGACCGGGTATAGCCAAACCATGTAATTTTGTGAGTAGAAGATCATAAGTGACTAAATATTAATAGACACACATTAACACTTAGATCACTAAAAATCTATTCAATATAGACAACTAATAGTACTAAGTCTTAATAAAGTTACTCAATATAACATTTGAAATTGCCTAATTCAGTGGAGACTATGATTAGTGGGGCTATAAACCGCGCCCACCTTGCATCAGGTGTCCATAACCAAAATCGACGGAAATTGCCATAAATGAATAATGACTGGCGTGTACAGTCAAGAGTAATAACAAATACACATTTTTATTTATTTACATAATATTAATATTCTTACACTCAAACCTAAACTCCAGCTAAATTTAAGCATCATTAAGAGCTGTTGTTTATGAAATTACATAACGGAGAAGATATTTATATTAGAGTATATGAAACATCCTCTTCTTCAGTGATAAGGATTGTAAGTATCGTCCTTTGGTAGTATCAAATGTGATAAATTTACGTATAACATATACGAAATATGCTGTATAGCTTGCTTCGTAAATGATTTTCTGTTTGCAGTATTATTTCAAGTGAGAGTAAAACAGCGTAATGCAAGGATTCTGCAACGATGCAATAACATTTGTTGCAGGCCCCAGGATGATGTGGAACAGATGCCTCGACTTAACTCGCATTCGTCGTGAGTACACGGCGGATGTATTTTGACAATCAATTGAATGATCAAATTCATTTTTATCGGTACAGTTCAAAAACTACGTGAAAGGCTCTCTTGGGCCAGCAAGAGAAAGGTGGCTAAAATAGTAGAACGATATAGATACGGGTTCAGCTTACTGCTTAGATTTTTTATTTATATAATCATGAATTTTATCTCATTATTCTATTCTTGTATACAGATAAATGAAAATGGCAATAAGTTAAAATTCTCTAGTTATGTTATCCTATCATTTTTTGTATTCAAAAGTAATTATAATAATTATGTTAATTCAGACAAGGCCCATAGAAAAATATATTTTAAAAACGCAAAACAAGTTAGAACGATATAAATAAGAAATTCAATAAAAAATACTTTAATTTTTAATGGTAATATTCTTAATTTCGACGGTATATTTTGCTTACCTTAGTTTTAGTTATCGTTTTCAAAATTAGGATTCGATTCAAGCTAGCAGCTAATACAGTAATCAGCTAAATAAAGTTTCCTTTGTTAGACAACTCATAGTAAAAGCAACAATAACAACAACATGGGTTTCTTTAAAAGAGTCGTGAAAGGGCAGGGCTAGGGCAGTATGTCGCATGCTTCACTAGCTATCTTTACATATAGACTCCTCTACTGCTTATCATCAGGTGGTATCGAGTCATTTGTTGAGCTTAATATAAAAAAAGCTATGAAAATTAAAATTAATGTCCAGTATTTTATCCATGACTGTACTACTGCATTATAAAAAATTGTATAAGACATAATATTTCTTGAACCAGTGCTTTTATATTTAAGATTTGAGTACATATCAACATTACAGATATTTTATAATTATTTTATTATAATAGTGATGTCGTAATTATTTTTTTGCTCAGTTATGGAAATCAACAGTAACTTGAACTTTTTGCGCTAATGTGAAATTGCGAGCGACACTCTGTCTACCCTCTTTTGTCTCGCTAAAGTATTAGTTTTTTGTTTCTTATATTACATCTACTCCTTATTTTATTTCATTATCAATTTTCCGCAAAAATAAGAATAATTATAATAAATAAGATTTCTTTAAACATAATTATTTACGTGTATATTAAAGGGTCCTAAAAAAGTTGGTTGATCGATGCTTTAAGTTAATCGGATAGCTTCCACACCGTAGCAACGTGTAGTGTAAAGGTGAGAAGAAAATCCCGTAACGAAACAATCATTTTAATACCATCTAAATACGGAGTTAAATAGAAACTGTTTTAGCTAACAGACACATAATAGTGGCTCGTGAAATTGGCAGTAAAAACGAGCTAAATCGCCATGGCGGCTGTGTAGCGTCAGCACATTAACGGAAACGTGTTACAGTAAATCGAGGTAGTCCAAAAGAAAGTTGGTTCAAGCCGGTTGGATTACGTAGCTCGAATGAAAACGGGCTGCTAATGAGCATCGCGAGTTAATTGCCGCTCGGGGCCGCCAGTCACCACCCTCATACTGTCTAAGGGCATCCTGATAAGAATACAATGGTCCACATAAAACGACTTCTAAATGAATGCTCAGGTAAGAATTGAAATCATTCAGATGGATAATCTGAATGATTTCAATTCAACCCGTCAAACAAAGTATCGTTGCAAAATTTTGATTCAGAAAATTGAAATACACTAGTAGGTGTAGTAGTTTTATATAAATTTTGGCCACCTAGCACCCTCACGTTTTAGCCGAATGGTCCTGCAAAAAGTCCACCTAGAAAATATAATGACCTCACAAAATGTTTACGCAAGAAATAGGCATTGGCTGGCTATGTTTGGCAAATACGTTCTGCGGGTGGCTGCGTGTGACAGGAAATCTAATAACCCTTGAACGAGTGCCACGTATAAATTTCTTACACAATCGCCCCTGCTTGTCCCTTTTCTGTAGTCCAGAGCTGCCCTGTTAACATCTTTGTCCCCCATCTGTTCTACTACATACTGTGCGGGAAATAGAACATTTTTACAAAAAAAGACGTCCTCGAAATTGGTTAGCGGGCTTACCTCAATTTATCCCAAATGTTTATGTCAGACCCTATACTTTATCTATAGGCCTGTACCAATACCTTTTCTGGAAAAGATGTAATGATTTGCATTAATGTGTATACCTATATTGTTGTATGAATATAAACATTGTTTTAAAGCAGTAAAGTTATTACTCGGCAAGAAAAATCTTTATAGGCAAATCTATGTCTTAAACTTTATTGTCTTGTTACAGAATATTCTGTTTTAATATACAATTAACGCTTTACAAGTCTCTTCTTTAAGAACATTGTTATAAGTAGCTGTAGCATATTGTTGACAACGGTGATAAAATGTTATGTCTTGCCGGCACACAGCGCTTTCGTGTAATTACAGTCATTGTGCTAATGTTTTATGGGCTGTTTGTAATGCACAGTCAATTCCTGCGTGGAAACTCTTGTGCGGAATAAAACGCTCAAAGATTCTTTTAGCCAACTGGAGATGCATAATCTGTGGCACGTGTGCACGAACTCTGAACACACGGAGACAAATGAGTGTCAAGGCGAGCACGAGACTGGAGTAGACTTCATGTGTGCAATACATACCTGTCCATAGGCTGCGACCAAGCTTTACGGAAAACAATAATAAAATTCCAAGATAATTTGTTCCAAGTTGGTTAACATTTATGATAGCGTTGAATAAATATTAAACATTTAATTTTATATAAGTTAAAGGAAAAGTTACCAAATTTTACTAAATAAATGTATTTAAATAGAAAAAATTGGCAAATAATAAAAATACAGGTAATATATTGTAAAAGTGAACAGTGATTGTTTTAACTTTACAGTTTAAATAATATTAATATCAATTTTCAACGCTCGCTTAAACATAAACAAATATATATGGTAAAAAAAGGTATTGCTTTTAAAAGCTGTTAAACATTGTTAACATTGTAATTTCATTTCGATCATAATCTCAATTTTAGTTGAAATAGTTTCTCATTTAACCCTATTATTTCATTTCCCTTGTTCTGTTTCATTTACTCTATATCCAGACACAATTGTCTTTTAATGGTTTTAAGGTTTCCAGGAGTATTCTTTCAGGTTAAGGTTTCAATGCCGTACAGATGCGGTGACTTATGTAACGTCACGCCGCGGCCCTATTACTGTCCCTTTCCCTTGTGCAAATATCCAATTGTTCCCATGCACCATAGACGGAAGAAGTGAAACTGACCGAAGAGTGAAATTTGGGGTCACAGTATAGAACTGTTATTTTCATAAAGCAATATAGTTGGAACTTCGTGTTGTTAGTTTTTTCAGTCGTATATTTATTTTATTGGAAAACTCGAAAGACTTAGCAATTGTAACGTACGTCAATTTGTTTGAGAGTGCAATTGCTGTTGACCGTGGATGGTCCTGGTGTATAGGAGTATCTCAACGTAGTTAAATTATAGCATAATCACATCCAATAAAAAAAACCAAGCTTAAAAAGTTACATTGCAATAAAAAAAAAATATTTATATTTGATAGGTCTAATATAGATGTATTCTTCTTTTGAATGAATTCTACGTAATAACTTACATGCTACATAATACACTTGATCGTAAGGATGGCAAAGTTAAGAACTGTGTTCTTCTGTGATCTGATACATGATCCGAGCGTCCAATCATCCTGTTTGACTTCGATAGCGATACTTTATTCTTTCATAGTATTATATCCATGTTACCCTTTACTAGACCGACATCACTTTATCGTTATTACATTAATTAGGAATTATGATTTATGCTATCAGTTTTGAAAGTAACCCTTTTGTGTAATAAATGGTCCTTTTCCACAGATCCTATCTATAAGCTTTTGACATGAATGCTAAATGTATATAAGATATATATACCTAAAAAAAATTCTAGATCTATAGAGATTTTAAGCTCAATTGGTAATAGTACCAGCTGCAGTTAAGCTTTCAACTGAAGGCTATTACTGTATAGATGTACAGTAAACGAATCAGTTATATGTAGAAGCCTAAAAAGTACCACTTTCCCTAATTCTCTAGGAGTAGATAACAAACTGCTAAGCTGAAACTTATGTGGTGAAATTGAATAAGCTTAAATTTAAATTTTATTTTATTTTATAACGACAAATTACAGGTTCGGTCTTCAATAGACTTCAAAAGGGAAAGTTATTGTCAATTTGACTATATTTATTTTACGCACTATTCTTGATTGCCAGTATGCCACCTAGTGTATAGTTATACAAAGAATAAATAGTGAAAACGACCTATTCTGTAAGTCGTATTCTACGTAGTGGGCGTTTTAATGTCAAAATTATGAAGAAAATAATAATATGCAATTATTTACCAACAGTCCCTTGCTTATTGATTTGTATCCCGTAATATTACAGCGCCATGCATCTTTGTGGAGCGTGTTAGCGGTTACTTAGAGAAATCTCAAGAAAATCTATGAAAATCAAATATTTTAAAAATAACAACTGTCGGTTGCGACTTCGATTAATTCCAGGTGAACGAAAATTGTCAAGTCTAAGGAATATTAAAATTAGTTTATTAAAGCTATCACGATCCGATGTCCCCGTACGATATGAATGATGACCTGCTTCTGTCCCATTTTTATATATTGGTCGGGGAAAAAGTCTTTTCGCATATAGTATATATAAACTTGTAATGAAATATCTTTGGATTTTCTATTTGTATCTGGCTGATTTTCATGATATTAAAAAGGTGACATTTCAAAAAAAGAATCTAATTAGGAAAATTTTGTTTCCCACTACTTTCATTTTCATTCTTTCTGTCAAAGTCAAAGGTCGGTCAGGCTTCACAGACGGTGGGAAAACCTGGGTTAACTCGCAATAAGGTGACGCTGTGTCTATGGTGGGATTGGAAAGACATAGTTCATTATGAGGTTTTTCCGCCAGGTAGAACCATAGATTCGGATCTCTACTGCCACCAACTGATGAAATTAGAACAAGAAGTTGAGAGAGTGCGGCCGGAATAGATTAATAGAAAGGATGTGGTCTTTCATCACGATAACGCTAGACCACATACATCTTTAGCCACTCAACAAAAATTAAGAGAGTTTGGTTGGGAGGTGTTAATATCGCCATATAGCCTTGTCCATGCACCTTCAGATATCCACTAGTTTGGGTCTCTTCAGAATTCTTTAGGTAGTATCAGGTTGATATCAAGAAGTCAAAACTACTTGTTGCGTTTTTTTGATCAGAAGTCCCAAATTTTCAGCAACGGGATCATGTCTCTTCCTACAAGACAGCAGGAAGCGTACGAACAAAATGACATATATATAAATCAATTAAATGTAAAAAATGTCTTCAATTTTAATATAAAGTGCGAAGAAACTTTTTCCTCGACTTATTACATACCAACCTAAATTAAATTACAATTTAATCATTGTGTAACTGTTAAATGAACCATTATCAGAAACTAGAACTCTCTGGGGTGACCCAAGACCCAACGTAGACACATAGGTCGTACTTACGTATTTTTTAATGAAACGAGGGCTGATGCCAAGCGGTCCGTAATTCAAGTGGACTACATTAGTAAGTTAATTTAAATCGTTATATTTCAACCGGAGATACGATTGTATATTATATAGTATTTTCTTTCGAAAATACTTCTGAAATTATATAAAATAAATAAATGTACTTCATTTTATTTGTTCGCGAAAGTATAACTATTACAGTGGGTAAGTATGCTCATAAATAAAGTATCAACGTGCCTCTTGCCAACAACGTATTATCTCAACGAAACAATGTTGATAAAAGAATTTCTCTGTTAAGAGCAATGACGTGTCCCTTGATCGTAACTCATGTTGGGCTCATATTACTTTCATATGCTGCTCAGAGGTTTACGCAACTACCCGCAAGCAGCGCAACAAAAACCAAAAACGATGTGTCATTTTCATGCTCCCTGAGGCGTAATTCGACGAAAACAATTTCCTCTAGAACAAAAATTTCAACTTCTATATAAAACCATATTCAAATGATTTTTGTTTTGTGTCAGAGGATGTCAAGCAAGCTAAATTAAAATGTTGAATGAGAAAACTTAAACCATAATTATGTCGTGAATAAAAATAATTTAAGTTGTATTTTCCGCACAAGCAAACTTAGCACGGATCAGACATGCAAGTCCTGTAAACCGACCACTATCATGCCTAGGTTTCCTACATTAGGCAAATACTACTATTTTTTATTCCTATGGATTAGGCATGAAACATTTCATGAAAAGTATGTGAAAATGCATTTAAAGTTATTAATATCCATTCATCTATATTGCTATAATGCTCACTTTTTGAAATTACAGATTTCACTTAATTGCAGATAGATCATTCGCATTTCAATATTGAATGCGATATGTCACCCGATGTCATTTATTGAAAGGGAGAGCGAGTGAGTAAAAATTAAAAATAATTAATTCTCGCACAGTGCGTGTTAGAAAAAGACAACCATATACAAGTAGTTACGCTACATACAAGTACAGTGATGGGTGACGGACTAGACCAGACATTCATAAGCTTTTTATATTAATGAATTTAAACTGTAGTGTCGTAAAGTTTAGATTATCTTGTTATGATTTTGTAACAATACAAGTTATTTGTTTATATGAAATTCTTATGTGATGAAATTTCATTTGTCGTGTAGTAATTGCTAGATTTGCTAGTAAGGTGCGTATTGTGATGTGTGGTGTGATTGTGACGGTTTGTTTATTTTATCGTTTGCTATATTGTAAGTAATATGTATATAAAAAATAAGTTTTGGTTATAGTTAAACTGTACAATTAATATGTTACCTACATTTTATCTAAGTACTAAATAAACATCTTTAACATTGATATTTCATTACGAAGCAGTCGGTAGCAATTGTGAATTTAGACCACTGCGAAAAAAATTTATTACCTGTGAAATTTTACATGTGAAATCATATTTTAAAAAATTATTATATTATTGTATGAAAATGAATGAATAAAAGCAATAATTTCCATGCCTAAATATGGTTCACCAGATAGAGCATAGCTCCCTGGTCTAATGCGCTTTCTTTGTTTGCGAACATGGAAATAGCGTTGCAATTGAAAATTAGCGTGGTTTGCGTACAAATTATTCAATTTCAATGAATCAATCATGGTTAATTTGTAATAAAGTAATGTATTAGCAATATTATTTTATTTATTAGTGATGCTGTAGCGACATATTGGTGTCTAAAAGAGAAGCAAGTGGAAGGAACGGCGTCTTTTTGACTGTAAACGCGCACACCTGCGTTTTCTTAGCATTGAACACAACAAGATTCCTAGATCCCCATTCAGAAACGAGGGCCATGTCGAACTTAATAGTAAGATTCGTTTTCTCTATCTCTCTTCACGTCCATGCGGCCAGCTGTTAGGTGTCCATAATATCCTCCATGCATGTGCATGGACATGACATTCTTTCATCAGGATGCCTTCATTGCTATGTAGCAATGAAGGCATCCTGATGAAAGAATGTCATTGATATGAAGAAGAAAGAGTGTAGAGGATAGAACGGAGCCCTGCGGAACACCGGTATTCACTGACATGGACTGCCAAGCGCATCCATCGGAGAGGACACGGTTCATGCAGGAAGCAATCGGCCCAAGCTGGTCTGGTAGACCGTACGCCGTGAGCTTGGAGAGGAGAGCCCTGTACCAGACCCGATCCGGCTTTGGCGATGTCGAGGCTAATAGCCAGACTCACCTCGCCTGTCAATATCTTCAACTCAGATATGCGTTAAGTACACTAGAAGATCACCCATTGACCGCTTCGGCCGAAAACCGTACTGTCAATTATTTATTTATTTATTAAGGAGTGTATCTTCCAGGTGTCAGATTAACTGCTCATTTAAAATCTGCTCCATGACTTTGCATAAGACTAAGGTGATAGCTATGGAACGGTAAATGGATTGGTCAGATCTGCCTCCGTTTTTGATGACCGTTTACACATTGACCAAGATCGCGACGCACAGCCAGTAGAGAGTAAGAGACAGCGTGAAGACGGGGGGGGCATTTATTTAGTACTATCGCAGGGATTCCATTGGTCCACTGGCCTTCCGGACGCCGTTTGCGATCCTAGTTGCGTTCGCTGATAATCGCGTATATAAAAAATTGTTTCCAATACTTCACAACAGAGGCGCTGCTGTCGCTGCCATACAGTCATACAATGTCAAAACATTTAACGACAAACACAATCGAGATATCGGCTCTATTCGATTGAAACTTACTAAGCCCTCAGAGCTATCGATTGGACGATTAAAATGTACTATCGTGAACTATCGATAGTATATTATTTTGCTATTGATAATCTGAGAAGATGAAAAATGAGAATTTACCTGAATTACATTTTGAGGGTAACTGCCATCTGGTAGTTTAATGCATAACTTCATACACTTCACACACAATATGTCGCCAGTAATCTCACTTCGTATTTATTATAAACTCTAATAGATGGCGCTACCCGGACTGTTTTGCAACGCGAAAAAGAGACAAACAAGGTTTAACATTATCGAAGCAGCGAGAAAGAAAGAGTTAGCTCGCGAAATATTCTTACGTCATAACAGAATTTCGTCATATTTTGTTCGTTCGTGACGATCCATACAGAAGTGCTTTTTCTCTCATAAAAGAGAATTCTTTGTTTTGTGTTACGAAAAAATTATGGCTGGTGGTCTATATAGTGAAAACTGTGATGTTTCAGCTATATTTTTTGATTTAGATAATACTCTGATACAAACAAGAAAAGCAGATACGAGAACGTGTAATAAGGTCAGTAATTATAATATTTTGTATGAATTTTTTCGTGTGACATTGTCACGGTCACGGATATATATGTTCGGAACGAAGTGCGCGCGCTGTCATCGCACGTTTTTCTACGTCGTCGTTGTAAAACGATTTCGATAGTTTGCTTGCTCTTTTCTATTCACTCTACGTGTATGTTCCAGTGTGGTTATTAATAGAGTTTAATAGTTGGAGAACGTGAGCTCGCCGTCCAGATTTAGATATTTTGGAAGAGCGTCCACGCTAATTATAAACGTGATGTAGATCAAACCGCACTGCCGGACGATTCAACAGCGGTACCCTGCGCTCAGTGGAGCGCTAACTACTGCGCTTTATAATCGCATATCTAGTGTTTTGTAACAATGGGTGAGATATCGGAACCTATAAAAAAATGCATACTCATCTTGAAGGCTGCGAAGAGCGACACGGAAAAGTTCGCCGCCCTGTTCATGGTGACAAAATTAGTAAAAAGTAAAGATTGCAACTCACAAGCAAAGAAAGCTTTATTTGAAGCCATTGGCTTCAATTTTTTGAAGAAACTATTGACAGGTAGCAGTATTCAAGATGATTGTCCACCTTCAGTTTATAAATCAGTTGCTCTGTCAATACTTACTACATTTTGTAATGATCCTGAACTATCCATACACCCAGAGATGTTGGCTAACATACCATTCTTCCTTGATATAGTGCAAACATCAGACAATGATGATTATGATGATAACCTTATAATCATCAGTGAAGCATACACATGTCTACAGTGCATTGCTGAACATGAAGCTGGGCAAAAAGCATTAATTGAAGTTGGTGCTATCACTAAAATGTCAGAAATTTACTCACATCAAAGCTTCCAAACAGATGAAGCCCTCAACATTCTAGTGAAACTAGTTAGCAGATATGGACCTTCTGCTTGGGGTAATGATCCAAAACCATTCCATGCTTTGGTTAATAAAATAGCACTGGATTTTGCTACAGACCAATCAGAAAGAAAATTTGAATTAGCAACAGTTTTGAGTGCTCTCCTATATAGTTGTAACAAAAATACTGTTGTGCCCACTTCTTCAGATGAGACATGGCCAACAAGTATTTTCAAAGCTCTTCATGACATACTCACAAGCAAAATTGGGAAGAATCAAAGAGATCCTGCTTTAAAGTTGGCTGCTAATATTGTTGATCTTCTGGGAGTCGAGTGGACAATAGAATGTGGAGATGAAGAAAATCCAAAGAAATTCTTTCTTTTACTGTTGCAGTTATGTGCCATTGAAGTTAGAATGCAATTAGAAGACAGAAGTTTCAAACAAGCATTTGCTAATGCTGATTTAGTAACTGCTTGTTTCATTGTACTAGAACTGTCTATCAATTATATGGCTACTGATCAACTTGATTTAGAACAGAAAGAAAAACAGTCAGTTTACACAAGTCTAAAGGGTGCTTTCAATGCTGTTGTGTCTATCTTGACTAAGGTATCTAATGACAAAAACCGGGATAAACTACCAGATTCTGAAAAAGTTTTTGTGTGTGCTATGGTGAGGGTTTTAGTTGCTTGGATTGCGCAAGAAACTACAGCCATGAGAGACCAAATATATGCCTTGTTACCATTCATATTTACCCTAGCAAATGATTCATTTCATGCATACAGAGCTAGGAAATTAGCTGAGAAAAATAAGTCTGAAGGAGAGTCTATGGATAGTGACACCAGTCTAATGGGCCAAATTGACTTGTTACGTCTTATGCTACCAGCTCTTTGCCATTTAGTTGTTGAAGACAAAGCAAGGGATATTGTATTAAATTTAAAACAAGAAGATATTTTATATGAAGCTATGAATTTCCACTGGTCAATTGTGCATTATAAAAAGCCTCCTGTGCCAAGGTCTGAAAGAGGTAAAGTAAAGACCCAACCTGAGCCTGAACTTAATGCTAAAGTCTTAGAAGACATGAAAGATTCCAGAGCTGCTATGGTTAGCCTCTGCAATATTTTTATGAACCTTACTGTCTTGGCACCCAAAGTGGTTGAAAACAGTATGCTTTTCAACACTCTGCTTAAGTTTATTTTCAATGACTTGCCTGAGTTGAAAGATATTCCTGAAAACCTTGTACTATATGGACATATGGCAGTCTTAGGTTTGTTGTTATTGAAGCAACAAGCAAGCAAAGTGAAAAAGAATGACTTTACAATATGCAGATATATCCAATCAACAATTAGATTTTTATGGGATGCTTATAATGTCGATGAATCTAATGACCCTACTGCCCTCGTAGTGTCCATGACTTACAAAGAGCATTGGAATGAAATTGCAGATTTATGGTTTTTGGGTATGCAAACAATGAGTGGTGTTCTCACTATTGTGCCTTGGATATCTGAATTTGCTATTGAAAGTGGCTGGGCAGAAGGTATTTCTGAAATGCTAGCTAAAGTAAAAGTTGGAACATTGCCTCCAAATGTGAAATCAGCATTTGAAGACTTCTTGTGCAGATTAGTAGATTCAAATCAGAGTGTCATACCAGTCCTCAAAAAGGGTGGAGCACTAAAAATGTGCAGAAGCCACAGGATGATGGAGTTGGGAAAGAAATTGTTTGGGGATTAAGAATATTATATTGATATGTAATTTTGTTTGTATGTCTAACTGTACTTATTTTAATAATAAAAAATTGTTTTACATTTTTTTATAATGAGTTCTTAATTCTTTATTCTTTCTTAGTTCGTTATTTCTTTTAACATGCACAACATCACTTTATTTACTTACACTTCACTTTTTACATGTATAGAATTCTAGAAGTAGTAACTTAGTTTCTAAGGACCTATGCTGGTAAGCTAACACATTGTTACACTTTAAATACATTTATTGAATACCTAAATTATTCAAGTGTAATGTAAAAATAAAATAGCTGTCAATAAATAAATATCTGTAAGCCAAAGTTTTATTTATCACAGCACTACACCATAAAGTGAATTTAAAAAAACAACAGTTATCACACAATGCTACTTCCTACACTCCAAAATTAAATGAATATCAGTCTTAATTAGAAAAAGTATCAGCTTACAATAAAAGAGCTTGCCAACCAAGCAGGTGAGTGAACGAGGCGATATACAGGGAGAACGTTAACCTCAGCTATTCTTGGACTACAACCACTTCCTTACTCAAGAACTGTTGCTAAAGAATTTTGACCTATTTTAACTATTTCGACTTGCATTATGAAATGAGATGTGTATTTCTTTCCCTATTTTATTTTCATTTTTCAATTTATATCTGATACGTTTACGACGAACGAGGTGGAAAGGAGTCTGTAACAATACCACCAACGCAATATTATCCTAAATTGATATGGGCATAAAGTCAATAACAAGTTACGGGGTGTAGCTGTCCACGGGAAAAAAATATCATAATTTTGGTAATTCTTTATCCCGTACTAAATATTATTATATTAATTTTACTAGAAGTGAGTAAAATTGCCGAAAGTAGATATCTGGTTAAGGAAGCAAAAGAAATCCATTACCTTTGAATTCAGTAATTCTGTAGATAACGAATTTATTGGTAGAAAGAGAAACCGAATTAATTATAGTTTTGAACTAGTCATGTACCTAATTATTAAATTAATTTCACATGTCTTGTTTGACTTTTACAGCTAGTAGAAATACTTCAACTGCAGTATGGCTTGCCTCAGCAGGCAGCAGTAGAAAGCGCCTCCACATTCCTACGGGCTTTTCGCGCACGGCCTGATGATGACTCCTTCGCACTCGACGAATGGCCTGCGCATCTGTGGCGCAATGCCCTACCGAAGGTCTACAGGCATATCGCCAGTAAGTGCCTGCCTAAATCAATGTTTATTTAACCCAACGGTGCCGACATTATCGTGAACTACGATACATCTACTTGAAATGGCTTCAAACCATTAAGTTATTAACGTGTATATCACTGATGTCCATCATGTGTAGATATGGAATTATGAATCTCTATTCGATCACTCGTTATTATTACGAACTAACATTACAATGTTTACATCTTGGCTCTTTGCCTAGGCACAATGTAGTAGCTACATGCACCTCTCCGTGTTTATTTGATTTGTACGTTTTTATCTTTTAGACTGTATATGCGATCCACCTCGCCAATGTTTACTTGAGCATGCTCTCCAATTTATATTAGCAAATATATACGTAGGTACCAACCGCTGCCACGCTCAACCAGCAGCTGCTGGTGGTGCAAACACTTAAGTAACAATACACGTAATACAGGATGTATTAAATTAAACCGAAACTACAAACTTCGGGTAGTGATACTGTAATTTCCTGTTCGGCTCTTCGGACATTGTGGTGGGCTGTGGTAATTTATTTTACCGTATTTTATCCAAAACATGTCACAGTAGGTTTATAATTTGGGATTGTTATGGGTGCAGTTGTTAAACCATATAAAAATGAGAGCGTCATGTACAATGGAAGTGTACCAAACTTACTGATCAAACATGAGTCATAGGAAGAACGGGCTATACGTTTTAGGAAAACTTACACTGAAAGCATCTGTTTGAGTATATCAGCGCCAAACTCATTATTTGTTTATGGTAAGTAAAGATTTCTAAGAATGATTTTAATTTACAGTACAACCTTTACTAGGTTGTGTAATCCGTAACAAAATTGCAGAATCTTTTCCACTTGGTTATCAATAAGTAAACTGCTATAAAAACGGCTTAATAATATTGATCTTACATTTCAAACCTAACTAAACCAATTATCAATATTCCTACATAAATTAATGAAAACAAAACAAAGATTTCAGTCTTCTAACCTATGTTCATGTTTATCACACAAACTTCATTAATAATTTTGTATCATATACTCTTCCAAAACGTTCCGTATCTTCAAATAAAATAAACCTACGCAAAACTGAATGAGACGTGACGCCATGGAATTAAAATCTTTTAAATTATTTTAAAGTTCGGCTCATAGTCAGACAACTAATGGTTTAATTATTGTATCACATAAAAAAACACTCAAATGTATTATTACATATCAGTTATTATTAAGGATATTTTTATTTTGTTACAGAAAATATATCAGCCGAATGGTTAAATTTAAGATTTAAGAATTTGGCACTCACGAATGATGTAATACACCTACTTGAGACGCTGCGGTATGTTTTCTGTTTCTGTTGGTATTTAATATGTTATGCAGAAATATTTTACACCAGTATTATATATTAAAAACAAATATTTCTTCATGATATTCTATTTCTTTAAAAACGACATATTGCTCGTACAAGATAGTTTTTTATTATTATTTGGTATCAATGAATATGACCTTGAATAAAAAATAAACTAATAATAATACTGTAATATTTATATCTTTCCTAAAGAAACTGTCTTGTAGGTAAATTATAATGGAGGTATAGAATTGATTCGAAGATGTTAATTTCTAGAAAAAATCTAAATAAATCTTTTGAAGCGTCAGTGGCGTATAGCGTCAAATCATTGTCTTCCATGCGAGAGGCAGCCGTTCGAGCCCCACTACGTACCAATTTGTTTTCAAATGTTGAATTCATATGTACGTTTATCGCCCAATTCGCACTTGGCAGTGTAGTTGACTTAGTCCTAGACGCCTTTATTAAGAATAGGCTCGACCCCTCGGTGGTGACGTATATAAGCTGGTGATGATGATGATTCTTTCGAAAGAGTTTTATACCTTGTTAATTGTTGCATGGTGTTATGTGGTACACTGAATATTTTTTTTCTATGCCATTAAACTGATGAGTATTATAAAAAGTCATTTCACAAAACCGAAAATCATTAGCGCTCCCATTTTTAGTACATAATCATTTTTATTCATTTTCAAAATATACATTCTTATCTTCTAATTTCATTCACCAAATAATGCATGCCACATAATACTATGAATATCAGTTGAGTACTGATTGTTAGAATTTATCATAAAAGTCAATATCAACATTTGTGACGGCATTGAGAACAAAAACACGAGAGAGGATTGTAATAAAAAATTAAATTATCAGAGTAAAAAATGCCTTCGCAATCGGGTTGATCTGACTTTGAGCGCATGTTGCTAATAAATGACTTGTTTTTCAACAGTTCAGTTGTTGCTCATCGAGTGACTAAACTCGGGGCGCCGCGTGCGCAACACTTAGGTTTGAATTGTATTTGTAAAATTTATGAGGGAGTACATCATGGAGAAGGTAATCCATTACCTCAAAAATTTCAATACAACATTGGAGATATTTTTCAGAACTCTAATATAAAAAAACCTAATGAAATAAAATGTTGATAATTAAAAATATCTCCATTGTACCTGTAAGTAATTGCCTAAAGAAGTGCTATGTTGAAACCATCTTTTCATTACAAAAGTAACATGCTCTACATATGCACAATTCACTACATCAAAATAATAAACAATTTCAACACAGCACAACATTAGTTATAGCTTATTTCGTTTGCAATTTTTAGGTATTACCTACAAATTGTATATGAAATTTTGATCCTTCATATCATATTTTTAGGTCATAAAATGATTTTGTATGTTTTGACTTCTATCATTCTTAATAATATGTTAATTTTTATCCAACCCAAAAATAACTCTGGGTATGACATTGACAATACTCGAAACTATAACAATATTATGACCAGAATATAAATTATTAAAAAAATAATTTTGCAAGGTCATTTGCCTTGAGTTATTATGTGTGCTGAGTTACAGCATAGTTTGGTGCCGAAAATAACAAATGGCTGGTCGATGAATGTGGTACAGGGAGGATTACCTTCTCGGTCTGATCACGAACGGGCCATCGCGTGCCCAGTGGCAGAAGATCGAACGTCTGGGCCTCCGGAAGTACTTCGACTGCGTGTTGGTGTCTGGAGACCTACCTTGGGAGAAACCAGATCAGCAGATCTTTCTCGAAGCCTGCAAGATGCTTAACGTCGAGCCAAGAACATGTATAATGGTTGGAGATAAACTGGAGACAGATATAAAAGCAAGTAACAGTTACATATCAGGAATTCTAAACCAAATGTAGAGCTATATAAATTCTTATATATATATATGAATTGAATGATTACATATAAATTTAATATACATTTAGTTAATTTCTTATCATTCAGTATATGTCTTTTTATTAGAAGTTTGTGCATTTATATTTTTAATTTATTTATCATTCTAATGACATATTTAATAAATCAAGACAATATTTAGGAACTGAGAACACTGTAAAGTATATGTCGCAACTATACCAATAAATAAATTTTAATGTTGTATTTGACGGTGCTCTTTAAGTTATCTAATAAAATTCCGATTAAGTTACTTACCTGCAATACAATAACCAGTAGCATGTTAAATGCTTTAAAAGATGCTAACTACCTATAAAATACCTATCGACCACACGATTCAAGGTTCAATAACGTACCTCTTTTATACTTGCAACTAACGCACCATTTTTGATATTTTTGGACAAATATACAAAGAACCATATACTTCTTCTCGACATCTAGAATGTGTAGGATTGAGTACACTTCTTTTAAATTTTATGTTCTCATTCATTGTTTCAGGGCGGTAAAGAAGCAGAACTGGGTGGGACAGTTTGGATTCCACTGCAAAAAGACGAAGAATCCTCTGATTTGCCAGATTTTACAATTGGAAAAGTAACAGAATTGCCAGAAGTATTACCTACTTCTCCAAAATTAAAGCGGTCTGCTGCTAAAATCTATTGATGACTATAAGAATGTTTATTTGGACTGTATCTTTATTGACTATAATTATTTTGAGCGCACAATATTTTAGGTAATTTTAGTTTAGGTATAGGGTAACCCTTGTTTTTTACTAGTCTTCACATTTGTGGTTGATTATAAATGATCTGATCCAGCAGTATTCAAGTACAAGTATGGACTCACTATATTAATTTATGCTTGTTAAATTCTATTGTTAAGTCTATGTGCCACTTGCAAACTAGTTACCATTGAAATATCAAAGGGTTGTTGATAATTTATTTTTGTATAACTTTACATTTTATATAATGTCACATCAAAGGTTCCGTCAATGTAATAATGTAAGTATCAATGAGACTTAGAAAATATATTGAAAAGTTTGCCTTCTGTCATGCAAGCTTCATTAATTTTTGTTGAAAAAGGTGTATTAAATCAATTATTTCAATGTTAAAAGTAAATTATAGTAAATGTATTTTTCTACAAGGCACATTATACCTATTTTTATATTGTTAGTAAATTTTATCCCTCATGCAATCAAACATGAATAGAAATAATATGGTTGTAAATTAAACATTGTGATGAGAGGCTTTTCTGATTTTTGTTGAACTGTACTGTACAGCTGTTTTTCTCAAGAGACTGTTAAATGTGATATTGATGTAAGTAGATCCTACTCAATTTTATTTACTTTTTGTTAAATCTCTTGACAATATTCTAAGCATGATATTATACATAGGTATGTTCTTTAATTGAACATTTTATTAATATACTAACTCAAACTTCCCACTTAATACTAATAGATGTTTTTGATTTCTAGGCACAACTATAGGATAGTTATCTTGACATAGGAATTAGTAGACTTATCTATTTAAATGAAGCATTAATATTTTATTGTAAAAAACTCAAAATGTTTCAATTAAAATATTGTTAGTTGGCTTGGATTTTTATAACCTATGTTTTAGCAGTAGGCTTATATGACTATGTGCCATTTTTGTTGCCACATTAGCTCAATAAAATAAATTCAAAATGAAGGAATACAAAATAAAAAGATAAAATAAATGCATAATATGTTTCATTCTCACAATTTACTATGCTAACTTCTATTGCATACTCCCTAATATAACAATGGCCTTCTCGATTACACTCGCTAACATTTGAATTGATTCTTTATATCATGTAAAAATGATTTATGATGATGTATTAATAGGTCTCACGACATTATCACTTCACATTTTGTAGTGTTTGTTTTGCTTTGTATTCACATACAAAATAAAAAATGGAATGAAATTTACATTGCCATTTGATAATGTACTGAAGAATTAAATTTATTTTGACATTTTTCCATATTTATTAAGAATTTTAACTCTTCTTGTACCTTAGTAATTTTTAACATTAATGAGTGTATCTGGCAACTACAATTCCATAAACATCCTAAGCTGTTCTTAACATTTTGGCTTCTCGTTTCTCTTGTAAAATTTTTTTTTGTTCTTCTACAACTTTTTTCCTTTCTTCCAAAAATTCACCATACTCCTAAATGAAAAGACAAAAATAGTGTATAAAGTCAAGTTATATGATTATAACACCTTATTATCCAGTTAGCAGATAATTTTCTGTACATATGGTACTAAGATAAGTGCACATAAGCCAGTTTAGACAGTGGAAGCTGTATTAGCAAGAGTATAAACTTAAAAAATATTATTTTTACCTTTGCATCTAAGTTTCTAACCACTTCTACTCCGCAAGTCCTTGCAGTTGCTATTAGCATTGTGCAAATTTCTTGTAAAGATTTCCATTCAAGTGGGGGATCTTGGGATTTGATTTTAGCTATTTCATACAAGTGTTTTAAAGTTATCTTTCCACACGTTTCCTTCACTAGAAAACATTAATAGATTGATTTAGTCAAACAATAATTAGTAAGAAGTAAATATACAGGATTACTTTAAAAAATAACTAACAGAGTAATTACATCTTATTAACAGTTTCTGTATGACTATACAGGCTTTTTACTGTATTGTCACATAAGTAATTTGCAATGGACCCCACAAAACACACAGTGTTCAAAATAAAATTTGAGAGAAAATCTCAGGACCACTACAGTAATCAAGACTTAAATTTCTTTCAGATATTTTTATAGAAAAGGGATGAATGTTCAATAAATGAGTTAAACAATTTTTCTTCTTCTTATTTTATTAGCACTGTACAGTTTATTGAAGTGGACAACACCAATTATTATGTTCAATGACCCAAAACTATTTGTAATTTTTTGGTCTTTGAATATTTTATTAATATTATTTTGTTACAAGGCCATTCATAATTTTAAATTACCATGTTTTAGTACCATTTAACAAACTAAAAAAATAACCTAACACATACCAGGTTCCATGGCTCCTTTATTTACACCGGCAGCCTGCAATATGAAATATGAGGCAGGAGGCTGATGAATTACTAATTGGTACGATCTATCCGAATTTACCTTTACTCTTGTTGGTAATGGTATTCCAGGTTTAATATTAGATGTCCGATCATTAAAGTCCTTACAAAATGCTGCAATATTAATATTCCTCTGAAAATTTTTAGTTATAATTTAATATATTATAACTTCTTGAATTGTATCATTTTTTAATCGAATGAATTGTATCATTATTGTTTAAAGTTTTGATTAGCTGCATAGGCAATTAATAGGATTACCTGGCCGAGCATTGGACCCATAGGAGGACCAGCTGCAGCCATACCAGCTGGAATATTAGTTCTTAATTTCGAAGAGTGATCTACTTTATCCGCCACTTTCTTCATAGATTTTAATCGAGCAACAGATTTTGACATATCTACTAAGATTTAAAATATTAGTACTAATGTGTAATATATCTTGAACTAATTCACAGCACAGATTAGAAAGAGTATGTCTAAAGACAATAGGAATAACTGCTTAAAAGGAGCAATCGTTAGTGGAATGACATCCCACCTTTCAAAGTAATGTTCGTATCGAGTTGGAAGAATGAAAATCGATAGATTGTTAATTATCGATATAAATAGTGTGTGTGTGTGTGTGTATATTTTCAATAAATTTCAAGTATAATAAAGTAGTAATGAAATAGGCGACTAAAATAAATGAAAAAAAGACAGATAAGAATTTTTTAAATTAAATTTAAGGAACTAGAAAGGTAATAAAAACCACAGCAATGGGTATAAAAAAACAAGCTTAAGAAATCTTTCAGTAAATTAGGTATTTCCAGTAGATATATATATCACCGTAGTAGTAAGTCTGAAAAAGTTAGCAAAAGTTGCTTTAAATAATATGTTTTTAAATCGTAATAAAATAAAAAGTTCGTTCCTTAATGAAAATGAAAATATAGAATAAGGTTAATAATAATTATGTATACATTTCATTCTATATATAATATACGTACCTTTTTAAAAAAACAAATTGTGCTGTTTCCTTACTGTCGCGATGATAAAGTAATACTACTAATACGAAATTGATTCTATACAGAGATTTGATAGTCCTGTTCAATTGTTACAATTAGATAATTTTGATATAAAGTAATTAATCAAAATTAATTTAAAATATTTATACATAGTTACTTTTGTCCATTCAAGAATTATTTTTATTTACGTTATATCAAAAAGAATACATCAAAGGTTGTATGTTGTTTTATACATTCATTTAATTTATAAATTGACTAATACAATTTGTATTTCCCAATACTTTACTATGAATCATCATTTTAAAAATTCGCAATCACATGTCATTCTATTTTCAAAAAAAATTCAGCAATACATTAACATAATAGCGGGGCCTGCCATTAGTTGCCAAAAACTCCTTGGTGCAAAGCCCAAATTACACTGGTATACAGGAGCCAGAAAATAATCATACTATAAATATATCATTTAATTTCCTTTGCCTTCCCTAGAATAGGGAGAATCAGACAAAAAAAAATTAAAATAGGACCACTGTCAATACTGACACCTTATTTTTTTTTGCTATTAATAATTTGTAAAAAATCCACAGCTGAGTTGCAAATTCAGTAATCAATTGTAACTTAATGGAATAATGACTATATATTTCTGTGTTATTTGGTAAAGTATTGTGCAATTATCTTGCCAAACTATGCAATTTTTAGAAGTAAAACTATAATAAATAGTTTTGCTGAATCTTGTGCAAAATGTGGTCTTTTTTCTCGCGTGATCCTACGAAGGATTTTCCATATGAAGTAGGAGACCCAGTTCGTGGCTTAGAAGACAAATCTGTGTGGGCTCTTCATAAGGGCAAGAAACGAGGGACACAAGATGAAGTGTCAATTTTCCTATTTGATGTACAAAAGAATTCAGAAACACTTTTTGATATAGCTAAAGCTGCTCTCAAAAAACTAAAAACAATGAGACATCCTAGTCTTTTACATTACTTAGATAGTTGTGAAACAGAGAAATTTTTATATGTAGCCACTGAATATATAGAACCCTTAACTTCTCACATACATGATATTAAATTGGAAGGACAACAAAAGGAGTTATTTCTTGCTTGGGGTATTTTTCAAATTACTGTGAGTATTAGTGGATTTTACTTCATCTATCATCATCAAAAGCCAGTATGTCTATATAATTATAATATGCCAGTATAATTTGATTAAACATCAAATCATTATGTGCATGTAATCTTTTGGTGGTATTTTTTTTACTTCAATGCTGAATATTTCATTTTTGCAGAGAGCATTATCATTTTTAAACAATGATGGAAATATGAGACACAATAATGTTTGTCTGTACTCTGTTTTTGTGACATTAGCTGGAGAATGGAAGTTAGGAGGATTTGAATTTTTGACTTCTCAAGGACAAGATTCATCCAATCCTATTCCTATTAAAATATTACCATCTCTTGAAATATATGATCCTCCAGAGAAAAATGATAGTAATAAATTGAAGATGATTACTAAATGGTAAGTTAAATACTTGTAACTTAATGAGGCTTTTCTTATTTTTATTAGATACATTATTTATTTATTTAACTTATTAGATATTTTACAAAAAGTAAGATTCAAGTAAGAACTATTAATTACCTAATTATATTTCACATTAAATTTTTGTCTTTTTGAATCTCATAATTTTGTGAATTTAATTACTTATTTTATGTAAGTCATATTTATATATTACTACCGAATCCAAGTATGTAATATTATAATTTTTTAAATAATAATAATAACAAATTCATTTTTATTTCGTATATTTTATAAATGATATTCAATTATTCGCTGAACTGTAGCTCATCAGATATGTGGGGCTTAGGGTGCCTTATATGGGAAGCCTTCAACGGGCCATTAAAAAACCAGCCAGCACTTAAAACTGTCGATCACATTCCTAAGCAACTTTGCACTTTATACTGTGAATTGGTTAGTGCAAACCCTGCCTCCAGACCAAACCCAGCTGATATTATAGCAAGGTATTTTGTTTAATGGTTATTGAAGTTTCTAATGTTTATAATTAAATGTTACACTTAGTCCAAGGATTCAAAATTCTCACTACACAATCAATTTACAGATGTCGAAAACTTGGTGGTTACTTTAAAAATGATTTGATTGATTCAATGCTATTCTTAGAAGAAATACAAATTAAAGATAAAGTTGAGAAAGGAAAGTTTTTCTCAACATTGACAGGTTTTCTTGATAACTTCCCTGATGCTGTATGCACACACAAAATATTACCTCAGTTGCTCACAGCTTTCCATTATGGAGATGCAGGTTCAGCTGTTTTAGCACCAATGTTTAAGGTCAGTTCGTGTTTTGTGCTTCTAATAATGCCAAGTTACTTATATCATATTTCTGATATTACTTGATATTTTCTATGTCAATGACAAACTTATGGAAAGATATGTGTTGATTAATAATTTCTGATTTCAGTTGGGAAAATTGTTAGAAGATGCAGATTACCAAAAACAAATTGTGCCATGTGTAGTTAAACTTTTTGTATCTAATGACCGTACAACCCGATCGCGACTATTACAGCAGCTCGATCAATTTATTATGCACTTACAAAATTCAACTGTAAGTATCTCTATCAACATTAAATATTTATAAATTTATTATTTTAATATTTGTTTTGCTGGCAGTCTGAATATACCTTATACAGCAAATAAATTTGTTTTTAAGTTAATAAAAACAAAAATAAATAAACTAATTTTACTTATTTATTGTATCAAATAAAGAATTTCTATTTCTTTTAGGTAAATGACCAAATATTTCCACAAGTGATCCATGGTTTCCTAGATACAAACCCCATAATTAGAGAACAGACTGTGAAATCAATAGTGCATCTTGCTCCCAAGCTTAACTACAACAACTTGAATGTGGAGGTCCTGAAACATTTTGCTAGATTACAGTCTAAAGATGATCAAGGTGGAATAAGGTAACCATCAGAAACATTAACTGTTTACATTGGTTTCTCCCTTGATAGAAAAACTAAATGTGCAATAACATCACTGTAAAAGACATGTATGAGTCTTAACAACTTATATAATAATTCAAATAATGTATGATTATCTGAAATATATGATTCTTATAAAACCATTATTGCCATTCTATTAATCTAAAAGTTGCTTGTTAACGTAAACTTAAGTTTGCTTATTTTATTTCATTTAATTAGTATACACAAATTATAAAAAAAATAGGTAACAAATTTCTTCAAATTCATCAAATAAATATTTCAATAGCTATCTTCAGTTTTATATAAATATAATCCTAAATTTACAATTATTTGTAGGACAAACACTACAGTATGCTTAGGCAAGATTGCAGCTCATCTCCATCCGCAGATCAGACAGAAAGTTCTAGTGTCTGCCTTCGTCCGAGCGACACGTGATGCATTCCCGCCCGCCCGGCAAGCCGGTGTCTTAGCGCTAGCAGCCACTCAACAATACTTCTTATTAGTAGAAGTGGCCAATAGAGTACTACCGGCGTTATGTCCTCTTACAGCGGATCCAGAAAAACAAGTTAGTCGCGAATGTCATGATTTATTTAAAATTTCAGGTTTCCTTCAATGTAGATTTTCATTTGAACTTCTTGAGTTAGTAGTGTGTTTATTGGAATGTAGAAATAATATTTCATTGATTTTTCGATGTTGGTAATGTATCCTATGCCAGTTGAATATACATTTTATTTGAGTAGCCACATAACGCTTATATAAATTTGATAGATTTAAGGAACTTTGGCTAGATCTTCTTTATGGAGTTGAGTTATGAATATTAATAGGTTTTACTAAATTATCAATCAAAATACACAGCAGCGTATTTAAGCTGCATTTAGTTCCGCAATAGCAAAACTTAAAAACGATGGTAATCTCGATTTGAAACCACTAAAGAATTATTAACCATTTAAGAGATACAGAGTGAAATTATCTCCATTGTTTACAGGTTCGTGATGCTGCATTCCGAACTATAAAGGGCTTCCTTGGAAAATTAGAGAAAGTTTCAGAGGATCCAAGTTTAAAAGAAGGAATGGGTAAAATTTAATTCCTGTATTATTATCTTTCTGTAATCATGTTACATGTTTAGCAATATTTCATGGTGAATGTCAAAAAGGTTGTAGTGGATATAAAAAGAAATTGATATATTAATAAATAATATTTCTCATACTTAAAACTATCATATAGCCTAAACTAAGCATAATTAAGATCTTATGTTATAGATGCTTGATAGCGGAGAAATATAGATAGTAATATAGCAGAAGTAGCAGCATAAGTGGTAGCATAAGTTTAGATTCAAAGTGCAGAATTAATACATTAAATTAATTTTTTCAAAACATATTTTGTTATTAATTAATTTAATTTTTGCCACATGCTAATCAAGGAAACTTATACTATGTCACATTCCAAGTACAGTATATGTTCGTCAAAAAAATTTTAATTTTTTTTTTTAAGGAAGATCTGGATGTACTGCAATTTTGAATCAAATACTCCTTATATGAGTATTTTAGCTAAAAAAATCAATTCTCATTATTAGCAGTATAACTTAAAATATTATATTTTATGCATCTTATTTATTGTGACTGCAGAAGCAGACGTACACACAGCGACACCCTCGCTAAGCAACGCGGCGGCCACGTGGGCTGGCTGGGCCGTCACTGCCGTCACCGCTAAGTTCTACCGCTCACACTCCGACACGGCTCGAGTACAGCACCCTGCCAAGTCAGCGCTCTCCAAGCCGGGCTCCCTTGGTAAGCTTTAAAGGTTCTCCTTTTCCATTGGCCACTCAGGACAATAGGGATATGGCGAAAGATTAACACGTTCATCGGCAAAAACCATTCTCAATAATTGGTGATATGACACAAATTCAAATATATAATAATAATATCTCTCACACCCTTACCTAGTCCAAAATTAGCATCATGAAGAGCTTGTGTTATGGATACCAGATAACAGAGAAATATAGATAGCAATATGGATAGAAATATATTAAATAGCATCACGTAATTGCATTGCCACATAATTATATTTAAAAAGTACGTATTCACATAGAGGTCGGTCGCTTATGTGGGCATAACGTCCGGCCACAGACGGAGTATTACAACCCGGTATTCTTCAATTTAATGTGACACTAGCGGTCTGTATTACTGCCTAAAACGTCACTGTCATATTTTTCCTATAAATGTTATGGGAAATAGTCGACTGTGGATGTAATTCTACTTTTGAAATATTATAATCGCCAGCTATAGCGTGATGTCGTGACGTCATAATATACTTCTGTTGACGTTTTGTCTGTAAACGCTTTAATCATTTGTGGGTTGGCAAGATATTCCTCTGTGAGAGAGATCTCAGTAGAAAATTGCACAGTCTTCCTTGATTCGTCATGCAAAATGTGATTGATTGGTTTAATTTCAATTAAAATCTTTAATATTTGCATGGCGATAAATGTTTAGGAACCTCGAAACTCTGCGCGCTGTCTCGTATAGTAGGTTTTACGAAGAATTTCCCTGCACGCCTTGTTATATTGTCCACGTTTACTTCAAACTTTCTACATTAAGTTCTTTGATATTCCTAATTTTTCTTATCATTTTCCTTTAACATAATTAACCAACGCTTAATTTAGATTCGGCCCAAGTAGTTACCGTGCGTGTCTCTTTAATTCTAAGCGAATTTAGATTAAACTAACTGAGGCCCTTTGATTTCCACAAATAACTGATAATTTTTTAATCATAAATTCTATGGTCTTGCTTTAGCATATTTAGATGTGTGAATTCATAAAATGTATAGAAGTATTTAAGTATTGGTGTTTTACAGAAAAGATGGCACTCGATTACAATGAAATAAAGACGAAACTGAAACTTATTGCCAATATTAACTTTTCGCATTGTTATATTTTTTGTTTCATTATTAATGGGAACTGTTATTGTTTAATCCAACATGGACTGTCTTACATTCTTACAGTCGATAACTTAGAACTACTAACACAAATGTAATGCAATGTTTAATAGTGTTAATATTATAAACGCAGAACAACCGTCGTCGAGTAGTATGTCAACGACGACGTCATCGGTGACTTCGATGACGTCATTAGAGCATAGCGAATCTGCTTCCGACTATGACCCGGAGCATTGGGATATGGCTGCTTGGGGAGAGATTGATTCGAGTGCTGGTAATGAAATATTATATTATAATATTAATATTAAGCTCATTTTTTCAAATTATTTACATGTAACTCTATGATAGAATTGCTACAAATGATTTTAACTCAAAATCATTTGAGACTTAAACGCACTTACTTTGAATGAATGTAAATAAATACAAAAATATTTATATGTTTTAATAAAAGAGTAAATTAGTGGAACCAGGTGAATTAATCTGGACTGAAGTAAATATAATATTAATTTGCAGGTACAGGCGCAAGCGCAAAGTCTCCGCCTAGCAGCGGCAGCACGCACGCGACGCCGGGGCTGGCTGCGCTGTGTGAAGACGAGTGGGACAACGACGAATGGGGCACGCTACAGGAACAACCGGTGAGATTAACATAATTATATTTATGAATTTAATTCATAGACGACATAAACGATTGTAACATATTTCACTTATTATCTTGTCACGGACAAAAATTTTATTTTATTTTCAGTACTGCTTCTTTCATACAATCAGACCAGAAAAAGATCGGTGACTTAAGTTTCTAAAATGGCGACTCTTAAGCACACTTGGCTTATTTTAACGCGCATCATAAACCATTTCGATTAAAATAAGTCAAAAATATGACTCGATATACTTAAACGTCATTCTATCGCTTTTATATTTAATTGAAATGAAAGAGAGGCAAATAACTTAATTATAGTTTATGTGAATGTCAGAAGAATCACCATTTGTGTCTACTTTAAGCACTAAAGATCCCATTGGGTCGACATGCTCCGGGAATAATCCTTACTCTACATCAAGATAAACTGAATATGTAGTAGAACGAGAAAATAAAGTAAAAGAGATTATTAAATATATAAGTCCTACGCCAATAAACTAGAAGGCCCCAGTTAGAATCCCAGTAACTGCATATAATAACAATTTTGTTACTCCGACACATAGGTATGAATGTAAGAATTTTGTTTTTACCATCCAAAATCTAGATAAGTGCGAACATTCGTACACGAGGCATTTTATTCAGGTTTTGTCATGAGCTGTTTCTCTGCTATTTAGTATTCACAGCACAGTCTCTCAAAATACTTTCAAATAGTTTGAGAGGTGATATTAACATAATTATTATCTATTGCTGAAAACCGCCGGTGTTCTTTTTTGAATAGGCTGCGGAAGCGGAGTTAGCGAGTCCATCTGAGACGTGGAACAACTCGCAGTGGATAGAGCCGGCGTTGAACAACGCGAACGCTACGTACGTGCGCAGCGCGAGCGCGCGCCTCGAGCACCGGCCCGCCGCGCACCAGAACAGCAACGACTCGCTCGGCGGCTGGGAGGACGGGGAGTTCGAGCCCATAGAGGAGAACGATCACGGTAAGTACCTAGCACCCTTCGCACCACTGACTAACTTCACTCCACAAAGTAAACTAAACAAACTGCCAATTACTCTGATACATGGTTAATATTTTATTTATTTGTATTATATTTTGAATAAAAATTTTAACAGGTTACAATTTTGAAAAAATTATAATTTTGAACAAACCGTAAAAGTTTCTATCGATTCGATTCTATGATATAATTTATTCCATTCTGTTCTTATTGGGCTACGTATTTGACAACATGCTAAAAATCCTACTCATTCTTATACACTCATATCAATCCTATTGACTGTCCAGATGCGCATCTGTCATAATTTTTTTGTGTCGATTCGCATCAGTTAAGTGTATTCTGGCAGCATACGTAATTTGGCAAAACGCGTATTAGTCCGCTTGCTTATGGAATAGGCAATCATATAGATTTATAAATAATCAGGCAATTGGGCCGATTATTTACAATACCAGATGATTGTCTGTCGATTTGCAGCCCATGCGCATTTGTGTGAACCTATCCCGCAGTTTTCGGGCCGACACGATATTTTGAGTCGGGAAAAATACTCAAAAAAAAAAGATTTCAAATAATCAAAATTTAAATATATCTTTTGTGGAATCAACAACGATAACAATCAGAATGGTTGATCCCTTTTATCTTTCATTGTTTAGCGCATCTCTCCGTCTCGACTCAAAATGTCTTAGAAGAGTCGCTAGTCATCTCCGCGACGTGAACGCGTGCTAGCTGATCTAACGCTGGACGAACACGTACACCCGTCGAACACTTGCTTGATGGAGGATTAAGCCTTGTTGTGTGGCCAAAGTGCCACACTAAATTCTTTAAAACGTGTTAGTAAAATCACTAGTGTTATCTACCCCCAAAATCATTAAAAAAATCTTACTTCACTACAGAAAACAACGCATCAAAAATGGATGAAATGCGTCGGAAACGCGAAGAAAGAAAACTTCAAAGGCAGCGAGAAATGGAAGCTAGACGCAATGCCCGTGGCCAAGGCCCCATGAAACTAGGCACCAAAATCACTCCGCCGCCCTTCTAGTCCTCAAGTATTGCATTCATTTACCTACCGATTGTCAGACTGAATGGTTTACGACGAACTTTTCTTATACGATGAACTTTACTACATAAAGTTGTTATTTAAAGGAAAAAATTGAAATGTAAAAATCTGGGAAAAATTATCATAAATCTACACGAACTAATTGAATGGAGCAGTTTATTTTTTGAGAATTGATTGATCATTTAGAATTGAATTCATTTAGATCTGTGAAGTACTCAAATATCAGATTTTGACCATTAAAGACTACCGCACGCACAACTAACAGAAAGAAGCATAGTACCGATTTGATAACGTATTGTCAAGAATATATTCGAGAAACCAGGAATGAGGAACATTTTCCAATTGACATAAAGTTAATAAATGTGATTTAAAAAGTTTATTTACCTGTTGGTTCTAGCAATCTCTTAAGATTAAATTAATTAATCGTTTTTCACACATAGTTAAGAAAGAAGTAAATAAAATTTTAATTCAGTCATTAGTGCTCTCACATTAAACAGGTTATTTTAAATAGATGCCTCTAATAGTTTCTTCTTCCAGAGAACCTATGCGGTGTTATAGATTTCAGTTCTATACAATTACAAATTACAATACATTTCATAATAAATTCTATTAGATCTTTTTAATGAAACTTAGAAAAAGTTTCTATAATAATTATATATTCTCATAGTCCAAAAATACGATTATTTCGTGTTTGAACTTGTTTATTAAATCAATATCAAACATTTCTCCAGTAAATTGCGTTCGTATAATATCAATTGTCTCCATGCAGTAATGCCACCACAAATTTTATAATTGTGATTATTTTGCAGGTCTGTGAGAAATTACAATACTATTTTTGGAGTAAAAGTTGTTCATCGTTATGACCATAGCTATTACACCAGTATAAATTGGTTGGAGTTATTGTAATGAGCGCGCGCGTTATTTTTATTTATGTTACGCCATTATAATCATACTGTGGCGTACATACACATATAATTATTATAATATAAAATAAATATATAACAATAATATTTAAATATGTTTATGTACTCCACAGTGTAATTATAATTGGTCTAAGTGTTAACTACTTCTGGGTACTGTCACAGATTGGATAACAGTTACTATGTGTAGTGTACAGTGTTGAAACTAAAGCTTTCATTCCATTGTGTATAGAATAGCTAAATCTTACTAAACTTAATTTTTAATTCTTTGTTCCATTAAAATCGCAAGAATGTTTTAAAGAATTATAATAAAAATAGGTAAAATCAATAAATAAGATAACCTCCAATATCCTATGACTTACTTGTCATTGTTGTTATATTTAACGCTGTGTCGTATCAGGAAGTGAAAACCTTGGTAAATTATAGAAAATATTGTGATGTCTCCAGCAGAAAGAGTGTTAGTTCTTAAACAGAAGAAAAAATATTAGTGTAGATTGAAAGTGCCCCTGCAGATAATTATCCCCAAAAGTTAACAGCAAACTAATTTTTTGCAGAATACCAGCTTTGAAGCAATCTGTGCCTCGGCATAAGCTGAGCGGGCTCGTATTTGGTTTACAAACTGTGTATTTTCTTTTTCATTGATCCCTTTGTTGTATTTTTGTACCAAATAAACTTTTATTCATTCATTAAATAATTCATTCATTTCCATTTGCTTTAAATGGAATAAGAGGAATATCGCTTATGAAACTTATGACTAGGACACCTATTTCATATGCAACTATCTTTAATAGGATTGATATTATATAGAATTTTACCTAACGTCAAATAACGATAATTATAGGATTTATTAACACCTAGTATTTTAATGTTTGAAATTTTCGTACATGATGAGTCCTATTGTGCCGTAAAACTAAGTTTAAATAATGTTATTAAAATATTTATTTATTTTCATTCATATTGAAAGCATTTAGTCAATTGACGGTTTATTATTAAGTTTTTAAATTGTCTATACACATCTCATATAATTTACTCCACTAAAGAAACGTAAAACGAGGCTAATATATGCAAAAAAAACTACATGACATTTTAAATTATATACTGATAACGCCAGTGTTGTCCTGAAAAGTAATATTAGGGAACAAGTTTTGTAAATTAAGATGCACCCATTATAGAGATTGCGCAGATGAGATTGGTCGTTTAGACTTAGATGTGCATAACAATATTACCATTGACGGTATTTTATGTATTGACTTGATACAGCCAAGAGTGGGGAAAGTTGTACATTTTATTTGTAAAATATATCATCTTTGAAGCAAATAAGGCACCTAATCGGAAGCTTTCAGCGCTTATGACAGCCATCGGGCACAAATCACAACTTAAAACAACTTATTGTATTCGTTGATCTGTACCTCTAGTGAGTCTCAATCGAATTGAACAGTCTCGATTTTGTTTATCGTAAGTTGTCAATTATTATGAAACCTCTGTTGTTCTTAGTTAAATGAAAGTCAGTTTGAAACAATTGAAATTTATATTAGATATACTGAGGTCTGCACAGGTTATTACTTCAAAGGCGTTTGTGAAGAATTTGTAACAATGTCAAGAAATGTACTTTTCTCTTCTTCTTTTTAAATAATCCAACAGTGTTTTCCTTAACCCTATATGATTTATGTACGAATAAAATTATAAATATTTATTAAATATTGTACAGTTAAAAATTAATCTCTTACTTATCCTAAATCATTATGGGATATATGTGCAATCGGCAAATGAGGGTGTCAATTCGTTATAAATGCTTTTGTGATGTATGTTGTTATTGACATTCCAGGATGATACTTGAGATTGTAGAAATAATAACATTTGTATGTATAATATAATCATTTTAACGTCTTTTTATTCATATTTTGATTGAATGAGAAAATATATGCTATTCGATTTCAAGTATGGAGGACTGATAGCCGTTAGATTGATAGGATTATATTTTGTATGTATTATCCGTATATATGTATATATTAGGTGTGTGTGTGTGTCTACGTATATGTATGTATGATATCAAACTACTAGCCTGTTACGGTCTACTTTTTTTTACTAAATATTGCAATTCATAGTAAAATTTTATCAAGTTGAAGTAATCTAATCATAATTCGAATACCAATGTAGATAATTTTGACTTGACTGATTCATTTCATAATATTTAAAAAGTAGATAATATTAATTTCGTATCCGATTCAATAGATATAAAATCAATTTAGGTATAATGAATGTATCTAGTATCCTAAAGTGCCCAAATGTTGTGACTTGCTCATGAGTTTTTGAGGAGTGCGCAATATAAACCAATTTTGTGAATGAATAACGCACCTCATATAATAACGCTGTGTTGTGTAAAATTTAATTCTCTAATCAACCATTATTTATTTTCCATCGTTAAGTATTTTTGAAACGAGACTTGCGAATATCCAAAAAATTTGTTTTTATAATATGAATACATCAAGTATATATAGAGTATTCGTGTACCAGAATTCTTTTAAGAGAATACGGAAAATAGAATTCTTATTCTACCTGCTATTAAATTTACACTTCTGTAAATAAAATATTTAAAAAAATATATTGTTTTATTAATGACTGAACCTACTAGGAGAATATGATTGGTGTTGTTGTACATGGAATCTTCTGTATTTGGTTAAGAGATGAACTTATCCAAAAAAGGTATAACAAATAAATGAAACAATAATACGATAAAGCAAATATATTTTAATACCTAAATACAAAAGCACCATATTCACATTACATATTTTTCTTAATGAAATATACAATATTGTTATGAACTAAAATCGTGCAACAAAACAATAATTTTTAGATGTATAAGCATATTATTAACAAAATAACTAAAACTATATTGTGCTAGGACACCCATAATCGATTGGTCACCCCATCAAACATGGCTATCACAAGTTTAGTGATAGAACAATGTGATAAACATTTTTGATGGATAGACAAATTGATCCTGCAACTGTAACTAACATACCAAGCAGAAATCACAACAATAATATAAAATAATTCCTTTTAAGTAAAAATAATTACGTTTAAATATTTTATTACTTTTGACAATTACATTTTTAATTTCGGCTTGCGTGGACGGTGATAATGTACTCAATAGAAAATGCATGTATACATTAATAAATTTGTTGAGCGCCACGTGGTAACGCCGACAATCAAAACATAAACTTTATTCCATTCAATCAGTCAATCTTGTAATCAGTTTACGATTCATGGAATGTACAGATACCAGACGACTTTCACCTTCTTATACTATTTCAAGTGTGTCAAGGCCTCAGTCTCAATATCGTAAAAGTAAAAATCATAATGAAGGGAACTTGGTATAAATGTTTATTTGCGAAGGTCTTACTTATTGTTTTAAAAAGATCTATCAAACTTTAAGCACAACCGTTAATAAGATATCTCCTATAAAATGTCTTAAACGATTTGGCAACATTTTGGCCGGTAACCATCTAGTATTTTACCATGCAAAAAAAATTGGATTTTGAAGTGCGGAGTATAATACACTACAACAACGGAAGTAATTAGATGATGTGTAAAACATTCGCAGCAAAACTCGGTTTAAAAATATCTTACTTAGTAGAATATAAATAAGGAATTTTGAAATTGCTAATCAATGTATGTGGCAAAAGAGGCTACAAGGCGTATAGTTGTTAAATATACTATTTAGGTATCAAGTAACTTACTCATGCGACGTTTATAAAACCAAAGGACATTTATTCGCTAATATTTATTATTATGACACAAAAGGATAATTAATGTAACCTTAAATTAATAAGAAAGAAGTCTTCTAGTGTGGTGAGATGGTGATGTTGCGAAGTCTGCCAGGCTTCTTTAGTATACTTACAGTTTGGAACGCAGGTCGGATGTCCCAGCGGCTAATTGTCAGGATGGATCTTCAAATCTAGGGGGAAAGGAATGGTTAGCTAAAAAGCAAGTCTAGAAAACAGACCTTTCGATTATCGTTATCGATAAATGGGTAAGTAATGGGATTTGGTGATCTCAATGGCTAAGCGAGGTGTCAGTCCTATTTCGAAGGTTTTGTTCTGCCTTTGTAAATTTAGTTAATCTCCTTCTCTCGAAATTAAAGTCTTAACTTACCTCATATTCATTGCATTAGAATTGCCAGCCTCGAGCTTGTAGCCAAGGCTCTCGTAGAACTTGATCAACTTATCTTTGCAGTCCAAGGACATCTTGTAGCAGCCTAACTCTTGGGCAAGAAGGGAAACTGTCACCACAATTCTGAAAATGATTTAACAAATGAATTATTAGATCAATCGTAAAATGATTTACATTCAAAAAATGTTGGTTGCGACGGGGAGTTGTAGATAACCGTCATAATACCCAACAAACCATTTATTTGTTAATTTTAATATTATTTGTAGAAGAAACATAGTAAACTTCTCATAGGTAGGTAAAAGTTACCACAACAACTTGTAACCTTCAATATAATTTTCTGTAGAACCTCTCAAGGTCGACCAGACTATAAATTAACGAGCAGATACAACAAAGCTTTGTGCTTTAGAAAAACTGAAATTAAATGCTTATTTTTATTACAGATTTATTGTTTGAATTTGATGTACCACATGTAAATAATATATCCACTTACAGTTTACCGAGCTGTTTTCCCCTATAAGTGTCGTTAACTACGACATCCTCTAGTCTGCCGCGCTGCAATTAAAAGAAACACTTAAAAATAAACGCAACTTTATATGAATTTAACATTTTTCATAATCAACGTATAGGTTACGTAAAATTTATATGTACAACTTGAAGAAAAAACGATCCACATTAATAATATATCAAGTGCATTATTGGTACCTTCTTTTAGCAAAGATTTCGTACTTACCACAGAACAGTTATGTATAAACTTCTGTTCAACGGTGAGGGTAGCCGACCCGATAATCCTAGAGATACGCGTATCTTCTATAACGGTGACGTAATAGCCACCAGCTTGCTTCATCTGGGTGAAACGATCTGAAGAAAATATTTATGCTATTCACAAAAATCTACAGCTGCATGAATGAGATAAAACACACCAGAGGAGCAATAAGCTGCAATGTGCTTTAACTTAGCAGCGTATTGCTCCTGTGAAATGTTTTTAGGTAATACCTATAGAATTGAGATACTTCTCTAGATTTAAATCTTAGTTTTTCAGTCAATGTAAGATAATGTAAAGATGGCACTTGGATCCTTAAACTGAGTGCACATTTTGAAAACACAAACGTGAGATTAGGTGGTTGTTTATTTTTGACCACGTTAGTATGAAGTGTTTTCATTGCAATATTTCAATCAACTAAAAATTACTTTGACATTTAAAAATGATAAAAAGTGTCATGATAAAAACACTTGGTTACTTTGTAAATTTTTCTAGCTATATCAGAATTAATAACAATCGATACCATAAAACAAAATATTTTTTTACTTTTCATAATTATATGTCTTGTCGACCCATTAAAATTCGTGGATAATTAAATCTCTTTCATAGCAAAAGATCAAGCATTGTCTGCAAGACACTTTCAGCGAATTATAACGTGAAATGTAATATGATATTATTTTTTTAGGGCAGCGTAATGTAATAAAGTTTGGCCGGCGGTAGAGCTATACGAAAAGCGGCGCGATGCGGCTTATATCACTTGAACGCGACGATGAGTTTTGAATTTTAGGACAGTATGGTAATGCAACTTGAAAAATATCAAGATTTAAAAAAATACGATAAAAACAATTCTTATAAATTATTAAGTAGACCTTATTTTTAAAATTTGGCAGCCTTATCCAAAGTGACTGAATAAAAGGTCAGTAGCTCATTTAGCTCGCCGACCGCCTATTTCAAGGTCAACCACGTAAATGTCACAAGAATTCAGAGAACGTACAATCATCGAATAAATTTACAACCAGTTCTTATGTATCAATTACTCAGTGACATTATTAGAACAATCAGCACTTATCAGAATATTTGCAGTAGATTTCTTTATGAAATATCAAAATTTATTATGTACAATCTGTACTAGTGCTTTCAATCTCAATCCATTTTGCCGTCCCAGGATAAAATTGAGACCAATATAAAAACTGAGACTCATCAAGTCTCGAATTTGCTGGGGAAAAAAATCCCTATTACAGTAGGTATTTCTGCTTATTGGACTGAGAAATAGACAGTTAAAATCCCTATTCAATTACGATCTTTTTTTTAAATTCATACGTGAAATTACATTCAACAATTTTAATTAAATTCATACGTGAAATTAAAAAATTACAAATAAATGCAGACCAAGTCATCCATATTGTGAGATTCCGACCATCTTTACACTTCTGAATTTCGACACATGAGCACTGTGATTAATAAATTTAAACTTAACTCCCTATCCTTCGTTCTGCGTTATATATGCCCTGCCCGCGTTTTACCACTTCAATTCGGTAATCCTAAGGTTTATATCAGTAACTTTAGTTTTCCAATGTATGTCCTCAAGCTAGAACTATTTATCTAGGTGGTGGTGTTGGTATACGTACTACGCGAAAACAAGAACTGCCAACTGTAACTGATACAGAGCAGGATATACATTTTATTTTTTGGATTTTCTCTTTGTCACGACTGCTATATTGGCAAATATAAATTAGATAATCGACGCTAACTATTGTACTCAACTCAGCACATAGATAAACCATTAAGCAACGTGGCACCTTCGAAATAACTGGCAATTAAATAACTGTTATATTAGGTCCTTATATATGATATTGGCGTTTAGTCCTACTGGCAAATTTGATATAAAATATCTCCTATTTGGTCAAGAATTAGAATCCATTTAACTGGACATTTGAGTTTCGAAAACATTTGTTTTTCCTAAGTCGTTTTTTCTTTAGCGTTTTCCACAATGGAAAAATGATATATCGCTATATCTATAAGTACGAGTTGTACGTGGCACCAGGCTGCTGGATTAACAATGCGCGTTAAGTGTTCGAAAAAGTTTAAAGTGGACTATACTTTCAAAATGTCCTTTTTATATATTACAGATTTATTTAGTTTGAATTCAAAATGAATGAACGTGACACGTCACCACACGGCTGGCAATCAAAGTGAATAATGAAGAATTAAATTGGAACTGTTCGTCGCTATGGCCGAAATAGCCAAATTCAGCCCTAAGCGAAAATTGATTCAGAAATATATACCCCCGGAACAATACGCACGTTAAAGGGGCGGACGGTCAATTAGTGGTCCACACCCTATCCACCCCAGCCCCACTACAATGCTTGGTCAGTCATGTGGCTAGTGGCAGTAGTAGTGTGCTCTGAGTTAAATCACATTCTTATGAACTTTTCAATATTCTTAGCATTAACCTTTCAGATTGGTAAGAAACCTTAAATTAGTTTTATTACAATGCGATTTTCTAGAATTGAAGGTGTCCTACCTGTTAAATTTACTTTCCGGAAGTAATTATAAAATATCTATTCCATATATTAAATATTACTTACATATATTAAATATAATTACCATCAAATTGCTTCTTAGAAACCTTGCCTACACTTGTAAGTTGTCCAAGGAGCTCTAGAAACCCCTTATCAAAATCTGATCTCTGCAGTGGCCGTACAACCATCCAGTCTTCACCTGGCTGAGAAGCACTAATTTTTGGCTTAAATAGTGCTACACTTTTGTCGAAATTAAGCCTTTGTAAGAGCTCAGGAGAATAGAGGTACTCCTAAAAGTTAAAATTTAAGTAATCATAATATTTTATAACTTTCTGGAGTATTTAGACAAAGAATCAAAGTTTTAAATACTGTAATCCCCCCTATAATGCAGTAGATTGATTCCGCATTATAGGGGTACTCCCATATACAATGTTTTTATGACTGATAACACTTACTGATAATCAGGCATTTAATATCAAGGACTTTAATTCTTGGACAAATAAAGATATTAATCCGTGCATTATATGGATTAATGCCCGTGTTATACAGGGAATAGTGTAGTATGTAAACACGTTATAGGGGGGATTACTGTCAAGCAAAAACCAATATTAAATGTTTTAAATCAGTAAAGATAAAATAATGAAAAAAGTTAAATAAAAAATTAAATTTAGTGCCAATCACTAATAATGCACTCTCAATTTTGTTTTGGTAACATTGGTCAGTGGTTAGCTAAAGTATATTGTTTTAATTGGTTAGCTAAAGTATATTGCTAAAATATATTGGTTTCTCAGCACAATTAAAAGTCATTAGATGAGAAAAATATAAAATAAGCTAAATATTATACATCAACATTATCAAAATTGAATTGAATTGAATTATAAATTTAAAATCTTCAAACTCACCCCACTCGAATAATTGTACTGGTCCATACCCATTTTTGCGATGAAGAGTTTAACTTTTTTATTAATTCGCTAGGTGCATTAATATATCATTTAAATCATTTTCTGTAGGATTATGATATAAGAATACAAAATTAGTTAATTGATAAATACAAAATATATAATTAATTAATAGAGCAGTTCACGATACAGGCTCATCTGTAACTTTTTACAGATTAGAAAGAGTATGTCTTTAAGCTTTGGTGCTATTCTTTCTAATCAATGTTTGGTGTACAACTCAAACTTACAGGTAGTACAACTTTTCACGACACTGGCGAAATGCGCAAACCGCGCAACGTCATAAAACAATGAAACTGCAACCACAAACTTTTTGTGGTTTTATAAAATTATCCCTATTACAGGGAAAGCAAAGGAAACTTTTTAAGAAAAATCTTTTTCTTAATTTTTTTTTTAAGAAAATGATATCAAGTGATGTTAGACTTTGCAAATACGCTTATTTCATACATCTTCTACAGAGTGCGAAGACCTCGTCTACACTCATTGAACTATACCAGGTACAGGTACGTACCTGGGCGCTTCTCTCCTCCACGACATGACTCGACTAAACCGAAGTCTGCCTTTAGAGGCACCCTCAGGTTTGCTGCTCTCTCATGGCTCGAGCGCCTTAGAGACTCTGAGAGACAACGGGACACCTCCCCTGGGGGGTGATGCCTGTCAATAAGAACTCCTCCAGAGTCGAATCGCCCCTTAAGGCTTGAGGATTCTGCAAGGTTCTCACTTCCTTAAGACCCCGGTAACGCTGTAAAGACTTATTGTGTTGTAGTGTTGTTTTTGTCATAAAATTGGTGTAGTTTTATGGCAAAAAGGATCGTTAAGTCATGCAATATATGGAATACATCATTCAGCGTTGATTAGTGACTTTCGTGAGATTTTTCAGTGTTTCATTTCCGTTCATTCATTTGTAGGGTAAGTTCATTTATTAAAAAATATTATATAATTCATTCTCATTTACTTATCATTTCGTCGTAATCATTATCATAACATTCCATTTTCGTATCATTTTATTATAATCGCTTACATTGCATTCCATTGTCAAAATTTTCTCGTAAGTCATTAACAAAATAGGGGGTCCTACCATTAATCGCCAAAAACTCCATGGGGCAAAGGGCTACATTGCACCAGTATCCTGGAACCATAAATAAAAATACTACATTACTGAAGATATGGCTTAAAGGTCTTAGTTACCAGGCCAAATAATTGGAAAAAAAACTAGTATCCCTTATTAGTCTGTGACAAATTCTATCGCATAAAGACATATATACATACATACATACTCCTTCTAATCTGTGCATAAAGTCAACAAGAAGTATTAATTTTGTATACAACTAATTTAAAATTAATTGTGGTTATAGTTACATAATTATGCTTCAATTTAGTTTACAATGGTGACATTATTGAACTATAATACAGTGTTGAGTCATTTCAAAAGAGTTGGCCGTTTGGCTTTACGGGAAAATGTATACAGACACATTGTACACAATAATTGTCCCTGTTTCAACAACTATTCCAAGCGTTGGTTATTTTGGGAACCCGATAAAAAAAGTGGATATGATACTAAACATAAAGTATCTTACATAGAACATCTAAAAAATGGATTCAATGAGCTTAAAACTGAATTTGGATTGCTGTCCCAAGAAGTCAAAGAACTAATAGAAACAGATCCTATTCTTGTAGCCCGACCAGGTAACTTTTTGTACTAAATTTTACAGGTAAATGTTAGACTCCTACGATAATCAGGGAAACTTATAATTATATGTTTTAACAACTGGTGCTTTCTGTATTTTAAATTAATAAAAACACACTGTTATGACGGTCAGTGTCATCTACTTTATCCTCTTGCTTGATAGATATTGGTCTACAGTCAGATTTTTCGTAGTGTTTGATTTGCCATTTCCTGTGTTAGTAGCTTTTCATAAGTTTTAAGCAGTGAAATACTAAAAGCAACCCCTAGATGCTAAAAATAACAATTTTTGTTTTTGTATCTTTAAAAAATTTAATGTGGAATATATAAGGTCAAGTGTGAATCTCTCAAATGAAAAGTTAAATAAACTAAATTCAAAGTATGCTAAGTAAGATAATATTTGTGCGGCTGCAGAGGTCGACTTTTACTATAAATATGTTATTATAAAACCTTTACAAAAATGTTAATTGTTGGAATCTTAATTATATTCCTGTCCATAAACCTTATTTTCATTTTCAAAGTCTAGTTTTTAAGGAGCATATTATTTTAATTAAGTAAATTTTAGGAGTTATGCAACTTATCTCTAGGCCTTGAACTATATTATTTTTGTTGGGTTAGTTTGTCTTTAAAGAAAAAATCCTGTTTTTCAAAATTAAATATATAATAGAAAATTTTATATATAAAAGGTAACTCAAAAGAAGTTTTATATTTACTAAGCTTACTGCGTGAATGCAACGTATCCGAGGGGCGCGGGGGTTATGTCAATCGGTAGCCTGGTTCTTGGGAATTCAGTTGCTATGGAGCTTTTCTCGGGAGTAGACCGTGCGTTGTGCGTGCGAGAGTTTTACAAAAGCGGTGATTCGGCAACTGTAGCGCGTAGAAAATTCTGCAGTATTCGAGGTTTTCGCCACTTAAATGATGCGCCAAGCATTCCTCTCAAAAGTTTGAAGAGTTGTACCAGTCTCTGGATTAATCAAAATCCGGGCGACGTAGGTCATCAAGAACGGTAGAAAACTTAGAGAATGTTAATCAGTCTCTTCGTGGCTACCCGAACCTTTCAATTCGGAAGCGCGCAAGTGCTTTAAATGTGTATAGATCATCATTACATCGCATTATACACAAATACCTAAAGCTGCACCCCTACAAAATTCAATTGGTGCAAGAATTAAAGCCCCAAGATGCCAGTCAGAGGCTTAATTTCGTAAATCAGGTGATTGAGCGATTTTCAACGTTGACCAACATTGTGTTTTCGGATGAAGCTCATTTTCATCTTAATATACCACGAAAATAAGCAGAACTCCGTTGCAACGAATCCGAAACGCAAACATCAGAAACCCCTACATTCGCCTAAAATGACCGTATGGGTTGCGATGTCGGGGCGAGGAATTATCGTCCCTTACTTTTTTGAAGACGAAAGGGGGCGTGCAGTTACAGTCAATTCAGAGCGTTATGTGGAGATGTTAGACAACTTCTTGGTACCTGAACTGCAAAACTTTCCTAGCTATAACCAAAGAACATAGTTCCAATAGGACGGAGCAACTTCACACACGTATGTCTCTGCCTCGTGTTCGTGAAATTTTCTCAGGCAAATTGATCTCCCGGAGAGGTGACATAAATTGGCCTCCACGCAATCCAGATTTAACCCCTATAGAATTTTTCCTGTGGGCTTATCTTAAATCTAAAGTTTACGCCACTAAACCGACTTCACTGGCGCATTTGAAAGAAAATGTCCGTCACGAAATGGCAGAACATTCCTAAGTCCACCTGTCCAGACGTCATAAGTAATTTTACTGATAGATTAAATGAGTGCCGAGAACGTTAGGGTCTACATTTAGACGATATTATTTTTAAGAAATAAATCCCCAAGAAGTGTATTTAAATAAAATAAACTTTTTTTCTATATACGGCTTGCTTTTTTTTTAATCGATCTACTAAATATAAAATTTCTCTTGAGACACCTTGTACAAATGAATAGATATTCATTAGACTCATTAAAACTTAAAATTGGCATGACTGATATAAATAATTTTTACTGTATTTTATTTTCTTTAATTCATGGAAAAATAAGAACTTAAAATTGGCATGAAAAATCGTCAAATTGACTTGCTATTCAAATTTGTTTTTCACTACTTTTTCGGATTACTTTTGAGAATAACACAAGTGGCAGACCAATGTGGCATTCATTAAATTTTGCAACGTTAACAAACAGCAATAGAGATATTGTAGATGATACAACATTCACCAAGTGAAATAATAAATATAATAATAATACACCAACACCTATTATGTGCCTCCTGGAAAACACAGCATCGCATTATGAAGAAGCAGTGTGAACTCACCTTAAAGTTTACTTACTACCGTGTGTAACAAGGCCTTAGACTGGCTCCTAGTTATCATCTGTACCTCTTTGTCATCTGTGGTCTGTCACCGCAAGGAGGGAACCGGCTTGTCAGTGTCATTGCGTGTGTTACTCGCTACCACTAAACAATTGTTAAGTTTTTGTTTTGAAGTTTCAATAGTTTTTGTGAGTTAATTGTTTTTTATTCGTGATGAATAGTGATGCGGAATCCACCCCTCAAATAGGGGATACTAATCCAAGCGTTGCGGCTGCAAACGAGAGCGAATCCGACTCCGATTCGTCAACATCATCACGATCAGAAAGTGGCAGACCTCCTTTTAAAAGGAGGGATGCTGTTGAGGATCCACGCCTGGAGGCATTAATAAACCAGGTAGGATTCCTTTCCAACCTATATATGCAGAGTATTGGAAACAATCAGTTTATTAACAACGATAAGACAGTCAGTGCTTCATCTTCAAACGAGCCCTTTTTATCTATTCCGAAACATACACAGTCCTCTGTTATTGACTTAGGTCAGATAGCTATTAACATAGACCAGTCTAAGTTAGTCAAACCAGCCCTTCCGGAAAGGGTGGAGAAGATTAAATCTCTCCAACATTTTGGTTTACCTACATGGCAGAATGTTAGGTATTCTAAGGTTTTGCAGTCATTTGTAGCCACACCTGGCTTTACTGAGTTAAGGGTTAATGACGAATTAAGTCATCTTAGCAAGTCTAAAGATTATTTAGCAGGTACTGAAAATATTATGGCAGCCTTAGTTAATGCAATGTTTGAATCAAATGATTTACTCCGTTCTGGCTTACAGTCAGTAGTAGACTGGGCTTTTAATTCTCCGGAGGAATTAAAGGCATCAACCCTTGTTGAAAAGATTATTTCTGCTGTTGGTACAGGATCTTCATTTTATAAGAATTCTGAAAATATTTTACAAGTTTTATGTGGTAAGAGATCTGAATGCATAGAAACTAGAAGGGAACGGCTCATTAAGGAAATTCCTAATAAATGTATTCAGTTGGCTCTTAGGAATATTCCTCCTTCGGAATTACATTTATTTGATCAATCTCGACTTAACACCTTAATTCAGAATTTTGGTGGTCCGCAACAATGGATCAATTCATTGGGGAATAAAGAATCTAAATATCCAAGTTCTCTTAAAAGAAAAGGTACAGATCCTTCTTTTTACTCTTCTACCAGCGCAGCTCCTAAAAGGTCAAAGAATGAATTTCCTCGGAGGAACTTTACTTATCAGAATAATAATAATAATAACTCTAAAAGTAGGGGTAAAGGTAAAGGAATAGGTAAGAGGTCTTCCTTTCGCCCCTCTGAGAAGTACAAGCAATGACTCCAGACAGGGGTTCAGGGGGGGGCAATTGGAACATTACATAAAAAGATGGGAAGAGCTCGGAGCAACCCCATTTATACTAAGAACTATATCAGGCTCTCGGATTCCTTTTGCTCAAAAGCCTCCCTTGGTATACCCCTCACGAACTGTAGTTCGGAACTACACTACAAAAACATCAGTGCAGATGTCTATACAAATTCAAGAGCTAAAGAAACTCGGAGTTTTAGAAACAATTTCTTCTTTGACCCCCGGTTTCTTCTCCCGGATGTTTCTAGTAAAAAAGAGCGATGGTGGAGTCAGACCTATTTTCGACCTTCGAGAATTGAACAAATTTGTGAAGGTAAAACACTTTCGCCTCATAAGCCATGCCACAGTCCCAGAATTCCTTCAGCCAGGAGACTGGTTGATAAAGATAGACATTTCACAAGCCTACTTCCACTTGCCCATTGCAACGTCTCACAGACCCTTTTTGCGACTTTTTTACAACCAAGAAATGCTTCAGATGACTTCTCTTCCATTTGGCCTGTCTTCAGCCCCAAGACTTTTCTCTGCAATTACTTGCTGGGTTGCGGAGACTCTACGCAAGAGAGGTATGCGAGTCCTGGTTTACCTCGACGATTTTCTGCTAGCAAACCAGGACTCCTCCAAGCTAGCATCACAGGCCACGGAGGCTGTGATGATTTTAGAGTCCCTTGGATGGAATGTCAACCGAACGAAGTCAATACTGACTCCAACAAAGTTGTTGGAGTTTCTAGGTATCAGTTGGGATACGGAAAAAAATGTAATTTCATTACCTCCCAAAAAGCAGACCTCAATTTACAGGGCCTTGACAAAAATGTTGATAACAGAAGGCTGCAACGTTCGGACTCTGCAATGCCTACTGGGACAACTAAATTTTGCATGTTTCGTAATACCGAGAGGGCGCCTTCATTGTCGCCACTTACAGATCACTCTTGGGCAATTCCCTTGGTCTCAGGCAAGGGCAAAGATATCCATCCCTCGGAGGGCGATGAGAGATTTAGAATGGTGGCGCGGAGCCCTTTCTTCGACAGCACCGATTCACCCTATGAGCATAACACATTTTCTGACCACCGACGCTTCCGACCTCGGATGGGGTGCTGTACTAGACAAGAGAACCATGTCAGGGTCTTGGGCTCCTCATCAGAAGCTTTGGCATTGCAACAAAAAAGAGATGTTTGCCGTTATCTCCGGCATAAAGAATTATGCAAAGAGTCTCAGGGACTCACACGTACTTCTGCAGACAGACAACAAAACCGTCTTGGCTTATATTCGCAGGGAGGGAGGCACTCGGTCCATAGGGTTGCTATCTCTGACGATTCATGTTCTAAGACTGCTAGACAGGTGGAACATCACACTTTCAGCCCAATATCTCCCAGGCAGATACAATATCATGGCAGACCGACTGTCTCGGAGGCGTCCGGTTCCAGAATGGCATTTATTGCCTCAAGCAACCGCGAAGATATTCAGGCGATGGGGAGAACCCGATATAGACCTCTTCGCGTCAGAAAGGTCCGCTGTAGTGCGAGAGTACGTTACAATAGATTCGCGAGACAATTCCGCAGTGTTTGTAGACGCCTTCTCAAGAGATTGGAATTATCAGTTGGGGTGGGTTTTCCCTCCTCCAAACTTGATTCCAAGAGTCCTCTCACATCTAAACAGGGCGAGGGGAACATACCTGTTAGTAACACCGGATTGGGAGCAACCATTTTGGCGAGCGGATCTTCAAGCACGAACACTGGACGATCCAATACTTGTAGCCAACTTGCCGAGAGTTTTGGTGGACCTAACAACCGGAAAATCACCCCCAAAGGTGGACCGCTTAACCCTATTAGTCTGGAAGATTGGGGGTGGGGAGACAAACTAGCCTCGTGGTCCCAAGCTGAAAAGGATCTCCTTCGGCGAAGTTGGCGCCAGTCTACATTAAACACTTACCAACCAGCCCTAAAGAGATGGATTACTTGGTGCAGTACTAAAGAAGTTGATCCTAAATCGCCTAAACCTGACGAAGTCGCCCAATTTCTTGCTGATCTCTTTTTAAAAGAGGGTTTTGCTTATAATACAATGCTAGTACAGAAATCGGCAGTTGCAACCTTTTGTAGACAGAGCGATGAAATTTCCTCGAATTTTATGGTGAAACAGGTGTTAAAAGCCATCCAAAATTCTAAACCTCCAAGTTATAAACCACCAGTTTGGGATGTTAGACAGGTAGTTGACTGGCTTAGGCAAGAACCAGAGGAAAAATCATTATTTGAAATTGCTCGGACAACTGCAACAATCTTACTGTTAACATCTGGCCGTAGAATACATGACTTGACGTTATTAAGGATTTCCAAATCACATTTTGATGATAAGGGACAGGAGATAATTCTATGGCCAGTTTTTGGAGCTAAAACTGATAATGGTTTAAGGCGCCAGTCTGGTTGGCGGCTCCTCCCAAATCAGGAGAAGAGTATATGCCCAACAAGATGGGTTAGACTCATGATCCAGGCAACCAAGGAAAGAAGAGACGGTGAAGTGGGTAAATACTTGTTCATCTCAATTAGGGGCACACCCAGGCCAGCTTCGAGAGCCTTAATTGGAGGATGGGTGCGCTCGGTTTTAAAGGATGCAGGAGTAGATGCCTCCCCTGGTTCATGTCGTTCAGCAGTAGCATCCTTAGCCTGGCTTGAAAAGCGACCAATTGATGAGATTTTAAGTAGAGGTAATTGGACAGCAGTTCAGACAATGAAGAAATATTATTGCTGAGAGATAAATAAGGCACAGGAATGCGATACTGATAATAATTTGTTTGATAATTTTCAAGCTATTTGACTTGATACAAATTGATTAAAGTTGATCTCATAGTTATAATTGTTATACCTGAATATTTAAGATTTGATTATTTTTAATTCTAAGGTAAAAGATTTTAATTAAAATTGTTATATCCAATCGGTATCTAAGATTAAAATTCTTTTTTTTGTTACTTATGAGAAATTAAATTGCTTAGGGCTCATAGCAAACTTATTCTTTTAGTTAATCCTACTTAGATCATACTACTATCTATTACAATTCCATTTCTAAATCAACATTGCGTGTGTCTTTTTATGGTCACCAGCAGATATCAAACACGTCTTCATAATGCGATGCTGTGTTTTCCAGGAGGCACATAATATAAACGTTTTACACAACAATAAAACGGTTATTATGTGCCGAAAGAAAACACAGCATCGCAGGAAGGTTCTTCCTGGTGAAGACTTCAATGACACTGACAAGCCGGTTCCCTCCTTGCGGTGACAGACCACAGATGACAAAGAGGTACAGATGATAACTAGGAGCCAGTCTAAGGCCTTGTTACACACGGTAGTAAGTAAACTTTAAGGTGAGTTCACACTGCTTCTTCATAATGCGATGCTGTGTTTTCTTTCGGCACATAATAACCGTTTTATTGTTGTGTAAAACGTTTATATTATCTAGCTCAAATTAAGGATCACTGTCATGCATATAATCTTTATTGAGGAAAATAGATAGTTTTATATGTATTGCCTTGCTAATAAACCTTTTGCAAGCCATATTCAACAGTAAATGATCATTATGCTATTGTATTTAATTATTCACCTGTAGACATGATGTCGCCTACATCAAATTTGTCTCAGAGGAATTTCTTAAGTAAATTATTGTAGTTTTGCAAAGCTTGTGTCAGTGTTGACAAACTAAACTAAACTTAACCAATATGCCTCTTTCTCTTTCTTCTTTATTTAAATGTCTTCTAGATTTTAGTCAATGCATCGAAATGTCCATTTCAGAAATGTCAAATGAGATCACCATTTCACTTAATTTTCTGGTCAGATGAAAGAATGAAAAAATAAAACAGCTTAAATTAAATTAAGTCTATAAACAATAGAATATGTACCTATTAACACGTCCCGATTACCGGGCAGACGGCAGTAAAGTCTATGGTCATTGGCCATGTAAGTTAACTTTCACACATACTGGCATAATTTACCCAGCAGTAGGACACTGGGTGCTCATTGATTCGAACTTTATGCGCCCGGTTGCTGAATATCCGTTAGCCGGCGGCCAGACTCACTGTAGTGTATGCGACACCTAACAAACTTTAATTCTTACTGGTGGTCTTGTCACAAACTTGTCGTTTTGTCACACACTCGTGTCGAATGCAAAAATTGCAAAATGAAGATAGACATAAAATTACTAATAACTATTGGAAACTAAACCGGGCTTATAGGATAAAACCTGTTAAGAATATAAAGAGAATATAATTAAACAAAAAAGGCTTGGAAATGTGTATTATTAAAAAACTACTGAAGATATAGATGAATGAAAAAAATGCATTTGGTAAGTTAGTAGGTATTTAATATCCTAGTTTACATTAAATGTTAATGAACATGTTATATTTTAGATAACTGCCAACTGACTGCTTCGGATTTGGTAAAAAAATAAAATAATAATTCTAACATGATGTGCGGGGTCTTCACGTTGTATTTGCTCTCTAGCTAAATCTCTCGTATATAAAGTGGTATCCCAAATCTGCTATTGCCATTAATACAACAGAAGCGTTTATAATTATGATACATTAAAGCAAGAAAATTTATAATTATAAACAGTGCGGAAATTGCCCTTCATTCAAATTTTAAAGCAAAAGAATCTGACATATATTTTCCAGATTAAATACATTCAGATTTCACGTTGGACCCGATAACTTAACATACTTCTTTAACTATCGTACTGACTGTTGATATACTCGCTAGATATCTGAAACAATAAAATTATGTTATGTATCTATTTTACTGGTAAATCTACAGTGAAATCTTGTTCAAGACATAAAAATACTACAAAATCTGACGCTTGAAATATTTAAAAAATATATATTTAACGAATCTTGAAATTTCGATCAGAAATAAATTTAAAAACCTATACAACTGCGATCAAGAAACGAAAAAAAAATTATTAAAAATCTTGAAAGCATTGGAAGAGCTACCAGACATTTTTTTTAAAAAATTATTCCAAACTTAAAAAACAATTTTACTGGCGATGAAATTGTACAATTTCAGTTGGGAGTAATGGAACAAATAACAAAGACTAAGGAACAAACACGTTCAGGTCGTCATGTTCTGAGGATGTATCAACATCAGCCAGTATATCACACTACGTTCTCCAATAATACCAGTGTACTAAACTTTACGTCCACAAAAGCAACTAGAATACCAAAGATAACGCAAATCATCAGATTTCCTGACAGATTTTCACACAACTGTCATCAACGGCGTCAATTTCAAAACCAATAACTTCTTGACGTTCTTTCTGCCGGCAGTATCTTCGATACAAAATACACATTGCAAATAATTGTTCACGTTCCATTTTCAGACAAGAATGAGAATTAAATTATGTTTGCATAGTCATTATGCAAACATAACAAAATCGAGTCGTGTGATAGCTGAAAGGGTTCTGGCACCGGCTATCTTGAAACAGGATGTTTAGGGTTTATGCATGTAACTCACTACACATGATTATGTGTAATGAGTTACACCCATCTGAACCTGCGTATTAATGTATGCCTTAGTCATAGTCATTAGGTAGATCCGGAGATAATAAATTAAAAATAACTTTACATGATTGACTTTATGTTGGCTTTACGTTTCCTGTAATCGGGAGAATAGAACAAAAAAGTTTTCTTAGCGCGTAATAACGGATTCGGTGGTATATTGTGTTGTAGTAAATTTTATGAAATTAGTGTAGTCACATGCCAAAATCGTTTTTGGCATGTTATTTTGTGTAATATATGTAACATATCATTCAGCATCGGTTAGTGACTTACGTGATATTTTTCAATGTTTCATTTCCACTCATTTTTTTTGTAGGGTAAGTTAATTTATTAAACATCATCTTATCATTTCATCGTAATCATTAACATAACATTCCATTTTCACAAATATTTCTCGTAATTTATTAACAAAATGACGGAGCCTATTATTATATATTACCTGCCAATAACTCCATGAGGCAAAAAAAATACGTTACACGGATATCGCAAAACTATTAATAAAGATATCTCTACATAAGACATGGCTGTATGGACTTCAGTTCCCTTTGCTGTAAAAAAATTAAAAAACTATTTAAAAAATATCCGTTGAAAACAAGTTGAAGTCTATGTTGAGTTGCGTCCGTTTTGAGACATCTATTTTAAGATTTTATCTTAGTCTTTTTTACTTGTAACAGGTTTGAATAAAATAGACACGGATGTTTAAATTTGGTCTTTTCTTTTTATACGTCGCAGCATTCGTGTAATAACTAAAAAGGCGGAAGACGAATGTCTTCAAGTGAAGCTCCTATCCAATCAGCAATAAAAAACGAAAAATTCGACTTGAAGAATATCTTTGAAAAATTACAAAGTTTTATAGGACGGAAAAGTGCTATCAACTATTGTAATACATTAGAGAGAAAACACGAAACATCACATCCTGAGAATATGGCGGCATCAGACGATAGTTTTATTACTTCAGTTTCATCCATGGGTGACCTTATGGGTTTGTCACCTAAAAAGGTCGAAATAACAGATCAGTCTAAAATAACCAGTGATTTTCTAACTGGTGCTGCGTTCGATAGTGTCTGCGATGTCACAATGCAAGAAATTCCTACAAGTGGTGACATGTTTATTGACGCAAATAGCATTGATTACCTTGTCAAATGCGCGGATTCTAATCGTAAACATAACATCATCGATAGAGGAAAAGAAAGCTTGTTTGTAAAATTTGATCCATTGTATGCTAAAAAATCTAAAGAAAGTCTGACCTCCATTCATACTGAATCAGTGGCATATTCAACCGAAACAGATGTGGGGTATGAGTCTGGGAGTATTATATCTAATGTTACTGATTGTCTTGTTTCCTCACCTAAACATTCCCTTTCTACTGGTTGCCTGCAAACATTAAGGGACAAACCCATGCAAGTTGTTCCGCCTGTTGTCAATAGTGAGCAACCTAAGTCAAGTTCATCACAAACAAGGCCTACACCAGCTTTAATGCGTAGTGTTTCAGCTATATTCACTCCTACAAGAGTAGCAACTGATAGGCTTATCAGTATTTCTGGTAGTACTCCACCTACTGCAGCACCTCGAAGTCCTCGGTATCATAATTATAGTGTGCAGGAAGTTGAACGCATACCATCCTTAAGAACCATTCTTCATAAACAAAATCAGGAAATGTGCCAGCAAGAACAAGAAAATCGTGAATTAAGATCTTCACTGCTAGATTGTGAACATAAACTTTCTCGCACCATAAATGAATATGATTCCAAATTAAAAAAAATTACTGAAGAACGAGATAGTTTGTTTGAGCAAGTCAGTGAGAAAAATTTGAGAAACAAACAAATGAGTATTGTGATGGAAGAATATGAAAAAACTATTTCTTCTATGATTAGCGAGCAACAAAGAGATAAAATTCAAAATCAAGAAACTCAGACAAAAATAATATTTGAAAGGGACCAAGCACTTAACCATCTAGCAAGTATGGAGAGCTCATTCAATGATCTTTTATCAAAATATGAAAAATGCAAAACTGTTATTGTAGAAGCAAAAGAAAGAGATAAAGTATTTAATCAAAAAATTATGGAATATGAAGAGGGAATGAACAAATATGATAGCTTATATAATACCCTAAAACAAGTCACTTCTGAAAGTTTGTCTAAAGCTAATGATACCCTGGAAAGCATTAAAAAGAGTCACAATGTTGAAATAACAAAACTAAATGCTATGATAAAGAAACATGAAATAACTATTGCTTCTCTACAAGAGTCTCTTACCCAAAAAACAAGGGATAATGAAGAATTAACAAGGATATGTGATCAATTGATTAACGAAGTCCGTTAATTTAATCAAAATATACTATTTTTATTGTTATTCTAATATGAATGGTGCTTTTCATTAAGCCAAGTCTTATCAAAATAATTCTGTCCACTATGGTTGAAATCTTGCTGTGATGTCTTTTAAATCTTGTAATTAATTTTATTAACCTTTTAAATTATTTTTATTCCCTTTTTAATTATGACATGTTCTGACAATTGTTTAGCTTGACTATGTTTATGGTGTTGAATGTTTGTAAAATAGATAAATTTCAATAAAGTTTTAAATCTCTAAAGGAAGTTCAAAGAAAATATCTAACATTTAAAAAAAACAATATGTTCATAGTCAAAAAACACTCCTTATTTGATAAATGTAAGATTTCTCTTAGATACTTTTATCAATCTTGATATGTAACCAATTTATTTTAAGCAGTATTTGTATTGATTATGGATAACTCATGAAAACTTTGATCAAGTGACTGTTGTACAAATAATTATTTCAATTGCTTATGACCATTAAAATTGTAGGAACAAAGTTAATTCAAAATTTTATAGTTGATGTATTATAAAAAGTAAACATATATACTTGATGTCTATATTATAAAAATATACTGAAAAAGTGCCTTTAAAAATAATTAGCAACATTTTTAAACATTCTATTCTATCTATTATTTTAACTGGTGTACTGAAGAAGTGTTTGGTTTTACTGATGTTCTTAAAATAAAATCTTGGTACATAGATTTAAATGCAATGTTTTTATTTTTTTCTGTAACCCTTATTATGGAGGTATGTAGATAAAGTATCTGTTATACAGTACCGATTTATGCAAAACGAGTTAAAATTGGTTAACTTCTGTTCCACTTCACACTGTTTGTAAATATAGGTAGAAAAACTATTTCCCTTTTATATTTACATTGTGCCTATTGTTTAAATTTAAGGTGAAATTGATATGCTCTGGTGTTTCAACGAACCAAGTGTTCTTAAAAAGTTCGTGACGACGAGCGACAGCGATCATAATGAAGGCTTCAGCTCCTGCAACCTTGAGATGAGTGGTGCTGGAAGAGCTCTATTCCACGGAAACCTTGATACTAGAGTACCTAAAGACGGAAGAATAAAAAAAGCTGGTTATTGCTCTATGAGATCACAACGAGTTAGGGTAAGTATGTCAAGCAAAGTAAAACCTACTTAAAAAGATTTAGCAATATGATTGATAATAGATAGGCACCTATTAACAACTTGTACTATACATAACATTATTTATTAACTTGCTTGCTTGCTATTAATCACCTTATATAACACTTATTAATCACCTCTCGTGGCGTTCCTAAAATTGACCTTTTCCATCATTATACCTTTGCTTTTCTAGGTATGGCCTTATTCACGGAGTCTTAATTTTTCCCTTGAAAAAAGTATATAGGTACCTTTACATATACGGCGTTGCAAAAAAAAATCGAAATCAGGTTGATTGAACAACCCTGTGCGACTTAGAACGTAGGTGGCGGTAAACATGTAATTATTTTTTTTCTTACGTCAAAAGTTAAAAATAATTAATTATATGTTAGTTTGAATCTGAAAAGGGTGATAAAACCAATGTTCCCTATGGATTTCTTTTTTTTTCAATTGGCTGATGGACAATAAAGATATTTTCTTTTCTGTAAAACCAAGAAAAATTTCTATTCAATTTACAAAAAGCAAATGGTTATTTTGTGAGCAAGTATACGAGTGAATATTTACTTATATTTTAAATCAATACTGTACTCAAAACAGCACTTCTTCTGCGTTTTGTTTTACTTTTTTGAGTTGAAAATAGTCAAACATTGATTCGAAAAATAATTGTATATTATGTACAATTCTTTTTCGACCGCATACCACGCAGAATTATTTTCATCACATTAAGCGTCGATACATTGTCTCTTGGAATCAGGTACCGGTCCTGAAAATATGTATGATGAATTATGTACAAAAAATATTGTCTTGTGCCTGTTTACCTTATTTACAATGTCAATCTACAGGCGCAAGGTGTCAATGTCGTGCATTTAATCATTCAATTATTACTATTTTTTTAGAAATCTTTCAAGAGGGATTCTAATTACGATTGGCATTTATATAACACGTTGGTACTAAAAGTGAGAGGTGACGGCCGGTCTTATTTGTTGAACATTGCGTGTGAAGGTTACTACGATATAAGCTGGAATGATATTTACCACTATGTGCTGTATACAAGGGGCGGACCCTACTGGCAAGTTGCTAAGGTAACTTAAAATTATTATCTGTCTCAGGAAGTCATTATTCTATAAATTTCGCATCTGTCCTGCATTATCTTAGGTTGGACATTGGTTGTTTCAGTGTTAGCAATAAGGTAACTGTTTCTTACCAACACTTTTTCTTACAACCTTATTGCCAACACTGAAACAACCAATGTCCAACAAATGTGTGTCAACCAATGTTTAAATCCTCTATAAAAGTATAGAGGATTTAAAGCTTGAATGTAGATAAAAAAAAACGCACGATGACGAAAAAATACATTTTCTTTCAAACAAACTATATCTTTACACGAACAAACAAAACAAAGAACGATTTATCCAATGTAGTGTTCGGCAGCTATGCACGTAGTACATATATTTCGGCAATTTATTTTATTGATTGTTTAATGTTTTAGATACCTTTTTCAAAATTCGTATTTGGATCCAAAGGACGATTACAAGACAAACAGCACAGGATGAGACTGGATAAAGTTACACACTTTGGCATCACTTGTGCTGATAAGATTCCTGGTAGATTTAATTTAGAAGTCGAATATGTAGGTAAGTAAATAATGACGATTATACCTTTTAAACAAATAGAATATTTATATTTACTGCCTACAAATAATCAATAGCGTTCCACTTGGTTTTGCTTGTCTGGGGTAGTATAATATAATCTCCTTTCACCCTTCACTTTCACCAATTAAATCATTATCAATAACAGCTTATATAAACCTGATACTTCTTATACAAAACTTCCTATATGAAAGAAACATAAGAGGACTATATCACCACCCTGCTGGCCCAATACGCCTTGTTGGGTAAAAATATTTCGTTATAACAGGGACTAACGGCTTAACGTACCTTTCGAAACACGGAGGAGTTTGAAATAAATAATAAATGATAAGCCATCGAATATTTTTTTGATTTTGTAATCGAAACCAGAGCTACCGAAACACTACGCCAAAGATCTTACCTCAATAAATTACGACATATTAGTGGTGAGGTTACCTAACCTTGCTTGTGAAATGGATATTGTTAAATTGTACATTTCTTTGCAGGTTTGGAATTTGACCCGACACATGAAGAAGAATTTGCTTATGAAATGTATAAAACTGAAAGATATATTGTAGGAATGTAGCTAAATTGTACATCATAATTTAAAAATTATATTTGATTGGATTCTAGATATTACTGTTTAATTATAAACACTTTAAACAAGAGGAGTTCCCTGGCGGATTACCTAACGACTATGACGACAACTCTCTGTGCGGATCGAGGGCACCTATTAGATCTATATAGGATATAGGAGTACCTATTAGATCGATTGATCGACAGACAGTGCTCCACCATCCTAAATATACCTAAGCTGAAACCTGCGCATGTTACTTTCAAAACTACTAAGAAGTTATCAAAAATTAAAATGAATTTCAAACAAACAGTTCGGACAGTATAGGTATAAATCCTCCCAAATATTATATAGTATGTAGGTATCCGGGGCAGGCTATGGCAGCATGTAGGCTGCGTCCTGTAGCAATGACTGCCACCGATGGCATAATGCTCCGTCCCCTCCATACATCGATTTGGATTCCCGACATTCCTAGCATCCCGGCAACTTACGAATTGGTAGAGATGGTCTTGGCAGTTCTCTTTAGCGGGACATAGACTGTGCACTCTGGTCTTCCACTCCTCACACGGACCTACCGCCCGTATTCCGGATGGATTCCCTTCTCCGGTGATAGTACTCATGTGTTTGCGCGTAGTCCCCTAATGGCTACCTTCAGATTCCTCTCTGCTGGTTGCGATTAGCAGAACCCCGAGATCTTCTCCTTCTATAGGTTTGTGAGTTACCGCTTCACCGCGCAGTATACGGTCTCTTCTCTTGGAAGAAGCGTATATCTTTCCCATATGGGTGGACATTGGGACCTTGGATTCAGGTGACCGATGGTCAGCTGAAGAGCCTAGAAGTGCCTTTGCCAGTCGGGATGTGACTCCACAATTAGGGGTGGTATCGCTGAATCCTTACTGGGATTGAAGCTGCAGCAGCAAGCCGAATGATTCCCGTTGATACTGCATTGACCCTTTCGTACCTACAAAAGGTAGCGCAACTTGCAGCTTTATTATATGATTGATGTATTTTTTTAGTTTATTAGGCTTTCAAATAACACTGAGGTTGGGCCTCCAACGGTTCCAGCACGCGAGTTGGCTCCCCGGCCCATACCCTACTGAACGCATACCTATTGCGAGTCTATTCTTCTCTTTTTAGTGTCTATTAATCTCAATTACAGACAAAGAAAGCATAATTTAATATTTATGGATATAAGCCTATGTACTTACAAAAATTGTTCTAAATTTTATACAAATATTCTCCCAAAGAAACTGCAGATTGATTGAAATTGCTTAATGTGGAGTAAAAATAACGTGTTATCTTCTTCATCATTATTAACCCCCGTTATGTGATTTAAATAAATACTCCAAATATAGGTAATAATTAAAGATCTAATCTAGTTCCCGCACGTCTGGTACAAAATAGTGAATATCATAATGGACCATAATATTTATATAATAATAGGCTCTCAGTATCAAACTCTTTGGTAAAAATATGTTTTAAAAGTAAAAATGTCAGTTAAATGTCATTGAAAAAGGTTGTTACTGATGTCATCCGTCATTGACTTAATCATAGATGGAAGTTTTTTTAATTAATGGTAGTGTCTATATTTTAAGAAAAGAGCCCTTTCTGTCTTTCTAGAAATAATCAGTGAATAAAATGCTTTTCTCTGGGCGTGAATAATCGACAATTGTTTCGAGGACATTGCTGTAGGTTACATTGCCTAATTTGTATGTTACATTCCTTTTTGTTCGAATACATTGCACCACGCGTGGGATGTTTGATTTCATCTTGGAAATACTTTAAGTTTGTACCATTGGTCTATTAATTACGAGGCATTATTTATAGTGTACGTAACCATTAATGATTCTGAGTTACTCATCATAACTCATAATTATATTTGCATACCTATGTGTATATTTGACTAATTATAGTTTTGTCTGTAATTCCAGGCAGGAACATGTGTTTACTATTGTATCTGAAGCAGTAGATTTGTTAAATAGTACCATGTCAGGTACAGAGCAAAATTTAGTTAACTCAATGCAACAATTATCTGTTCAACCTAGTAACAGTGGTCCAACTGAAAAACCCACTCAAGTAGTCACTCCAGCTATCAAGCAATCTGTTGCCAAAGCAACTCCCGTGAAATCAAACACTGTGTCTCCTGCTATTGCAACTATTGATCGCTTATTGAGTCTTGGAGCTAATATACCACCGCCGCCACCACCAGTAATCACTCATTCATCAGATATGGATCCTCATACTGTGGAGCAATTAAAAGCAGTGAAAGAATTATTAACCACTCAGGAAGAAGAATCTCAAAATTTAAGAGACTTGAATCGTGAATTACGAGAACGCTTAGAAGATTGTGAAGCTAAAATAAAGAAATTGACTGAACAGAATGACGAATATGTTGAAAAAGAGAAAACTCTCTCACAGCGTGTAGCTGAGAAAGTGAGGAACAATAAACAGATGAGTGTAGTTATGGAGGAATATGAACGAACAATATCATCTTTAATTGGTGAACGTGAAACAGAGGCAAAAAGATGGACTGAAGAAAGATCAACTCTGGTAAGAGAAAGAGATGAAGCAGCAGCTCACTTAGCATCAATGGAGCATGCTTTTAATGATGTGCATACAAAGTATGAAAGGTGCAAAGTTATTATACAAGGGTATAAAAGCAATGAAGAAACTTTGAAGAGGTCTGTTGATGAAAATAATGATGCAATACAAAAGTTAGAAGCCAGATATGAAACATTGAGACAGCATGCTATGCAACAATTGAATAAAGCTAATGCTGAACTTGATTCTGTTAAAAAAGTTCATCAAGCTGAGATCCTAAAATTAAATGCCATGTTAAAGAAGAGTGAAGTGCATGCATCGTCATTGCAGGAGTCACTTGCACAGAAAATCAAAGACAATGAAGAACTCACTGCCATATGTGATGAACTGATCAACAAGGTTGGTTAAATCTTCATTTATATTTTATAACATGCAATGTGGAATATTATTAATATAATATTGTTTAAATTTGTGTAATATAAATGACTATTACACCTTAAACTAGAAATACGAGCAAGTGTGTAATAATGCTGTTACCATTTTGATTTCTACATTTAAACTTATTGCTTTGTACATTTCTTATAAATTTTGTGCAATCAAGCTGTGTATGAATTTTTTTTATTTTTGTACGATTTTATGTTAAAACCAAAATGAGTTTTTATCTCATTTTGACTTTTGGCAATTGTTAATTAAATGGCCTATGAGTTTTAATAGATATATTGGCATTTTCAGTAAGTATTGGTAAATTGGTTGTTATGTTACTTGCATCAAAAGAATAAAGATATCATTTTGGATTTAATCACATTTCTTTAATGTAAATCGACATTAATACAACATCAGTGTATCTAAATTGTGAAATAAAACTTTGTTTGTATTTATACCAATATAAACTAACTGCCATATTTTGATTTTGAATAAATGTCATTGTATAAATAATTTAGAAGTATCTATTTAAATGTTATAATGTGCTTAAATGTAGTATGTAATACTGAAACTATATATTACTAATATTTTAAGTGCTAGAATAATGCAAAGTTTATGTTTTAATTAAAAAAATAATGTATCTACCTAGCTTACTAATGACAGCTTGTACTTTGTATTTCTTCTAGTCTTAACAATATCATTACTTATTAGATTTTATTTCATGACAATCATACTTTTAATACTTATTTCAAAGACTCACATAAAAATGAAACGCAAAAAGAACTTTTTTATAACCATACATTTGTAGCTATACTTAGGTATTACATTATCCTAAAACATTGCTTACTAAAATAATAATTACTTGCCTCCTATTTGGAGATTGCTTCAAGTTATTATTTAGATTTATCTATATAAAACAATATACCAAAAAAGAGAGTGGTACCTAATATTTTATGATAAATGATCTTAATTGGTCTGTAGTTTATTAATTTATTGAATGCTTATTAATTGACACCATAACTAGAATCAGAGTTTTGTACATGTGCCTTTTTGAATCTAACTTTCACCATCCAGTCAGTCCATAAGTCTGTAACTTGAGATTCAAGTAGAATAATTAATCATACATAGGTATAAAGATTCCATTAAGTATTTTGATTTTGAATATATATTTGGAAACTAAAGTGGAACAATGTGCAATTAATCATTTATTAACATAATAAATTAACAAACATAACGAAAACAATACATTCCACAACATTATTTTTATAAGTGAAATTTGTTTCGTCCCTAATCTTGTAATAAAATGTCAAAATCAATATAAAATATATTATCCATAAATAACAGCACTGTCTTTGCTTTATACAAATTCTCATATGAAAGGGGCTCTGATTAATGATTATTTTATATCAGTATATTTTTATGTTAGTGTAAGTATAATTTGTAATTTTATTGAGATTTTATTTTGTGTAATTTCATTTAATTGTCTATGATTTATTCTTGTGAATAGAACGGAAAATAAATTAATTCCATTTGAATAATAATTATGTAATTTCATTAACTAACATTTTCGGAGCAGAATCAACAACCTTTATGCTTATTTTTTATACTGTGTGACTGTAGTCTAAGAGAACTTGGTGGTAAAAAGTATTTGCAATGAAATTTTTCAGTGTAAAAGGCACTTCTTTATCTTTAAATTTTTTAGTAATATTTCGACTTGGATTATGCTACAAATCTGTCTGAAAACTGTTCTTAATAGTCATAGGGTGCCGAAAAAGTTATAAAACTTACATTTAAAGTTATAAAAAATTACATTTACGCTATGTAGCTAATGTGACAGCGACGCAAATTACAGCTTATGTGATTATTAGTCACAAATATTTGTAGTTTATTTATTAGTTATTATGGCTAATAAAGCAGAAATTAACTGAGAGCGTTTACCTGGTAAGTCAAACGCCCACAATTGTTTTTTTATAATAACATTTTGTCCCTCACTAGCCAGACTCAGTGATCTCTCTAACTGCAAAATATATTGTCCAATATGTGTATACCTACTTCACACATACTTAAGGCAAACGGTCGATTACTTCCTCCAAACGACAAATTTGAGTAGGTATTATAGTGCTCAAAGTTTGGAGACTCAAAACTCAATGCTAAGACTTCAACCGTGAATTAGGACTACAACATAGATGAATAGAAACTTCGTTAATAATGTTTATTGTGTATTATTAATAAATGAATCACAAGTAATCTTTCTTCCTGCAAAATCATCTTATAATGCATAGTGTTAAGAAATTGGGAGTCCCAAGAACGAATAAAAAAGCCGTTTTAAATAAATAAAACATTACAAAACATACATTTATTTACATTTTTACAAAATTTAATGTATTATGTTTTTTATTCGATTAAGTATACTTGATGAATCAATATTTGGAAGACTAGGTGTTGCATGTTGCATTCAATACAAATTTAGTTAAATTCTCACGATTTTTTTTTCAAAAACTTATATGTGTCCTTACTAACTAAATAACTTAATGCTGACAAAATTGTGGAGACTGCTGTAATGCCGCACAGGGTCGTTAGAGCAGGATGGTCTACATATCCGAAGACAGGTGATGCTAATGTTGTACCGACCTGAAATTGACAGGGATTACAGAAATACTAATCTGATAAGATTCTGATATAAAAGCTTTATCTGTATAATGGGATTCAGAAATGACTGAGATGTGGATGAAATTTTTGAATTGGTAAGTATTTTGTATCAATGCGAAAAAAACTTGAGTTATGATTTTAAAAGTAATTTAGTTATGAGGGTCTGACGTAGTAGTTCATTTTGCTAAGATGATGCTAACTAACACAAAAGTGTAGGATCGCCAGAGCCCATTCAGAATGCGTTTTATTAATAGTAGTATGTCTATGGTTTTCATTTTTTGCACAGAAAATTAGCCGACACCTCCCGATAGTAAACCAGAAAACTAATTCAGCGACATTGTGACAGCTACGCTAGCTACCACCACCATGCAAGGCGGAAAGTGCTTATTCACACCACTTTTGAAAGAACTCATTATCTTCTGAAGTAGGGTATTCCCCTTAATGTTTCCTTAATTTTCATAGAAAAGGTTATACTACAGGCTAAATGCCTTATAAATAAAGTAAGTTGAATATGACTATATATTTTTTTTAAATCTATATGTATTACGTACGTAGATAAACATTTTAGTACATTATCACAGCTACATTAGTGTAGTCAGTTTTAGAATCAGCAAAGATGAGTAACGATAGAATAATTATCAGAGTAGAGCCACGGTTAGGCTCTCGCGGTAAGGCGGGCGATGCGGATTGCGGCCCCCAAGCACCCTTAGATCACACGAGCGCACTCGATCTCGGAGGCCTGACGTGTGAATTACATAAGTTATAATGAAGCCCACTCTTTCTGTATCCGTTTGTATCATTAGCTGTTTATAAATTAATATTATTGTTGTTTTCAGTAAATAGCATATCAGGTAAGACAAAAATGTCAATCTCTAAATTATATCTCTACATATTTTTAACAAGTTAATTGTTTGACGTAAAAAGCAAAATTGACTGAGCAGTTTTACCGTTTGTGGTCAGCTAACATGCTATTGTGTGTACATAGTTGTATAGTAGAATTATGATAGGATAAAGAAGTTACTCTTAGCCTTTTACAAGAATAAAATTGACAATGAAGGAGATATATTTAATTTGATTAATAGTTTAACATTTAATTGTAAGTATTTGTCATTTATATAATACCTAAAAATGAATTATCCCAATCGTTGTTGAAATATTAAAATACCTACTTTGGTTAAGTCAAATACTGTTAGCATTAATAATTATAGTTACTCTTAGAACAATTGTAAATATGATATTAGAAAATACAATATGATTAAGAAACTATGGAAATTTATAAATTGTAAAACTGTTAGGTAAACTACAAAACTGTTTGGTACTAAAGTGTTACTACTTCTAAGGTCGACAGAACGTATTCATTTTTTTAATGTGCTTTTAAACTAGCCGAAAGAAAAAGCATAATTAAGGTGCTTTGTTTTCACTATTAAAATAGTATACATATATTTATATTAACAACAAGCTTAAGGACAAACCTTCCAAGCGCCTCAAAAATTATAACAAATAAGCTAAATATATGAGTTGGTTTCGATGTCAATGATTATTTCATGAATATATGTAATTTTTTTTATTCTTCTATTCAGGGCGGAGTGGTATGCAATAAATAAGGGATCATTAAAATCGGTCCAGCCGTTCTAAAGTTATAATTGGTAACGAACCTGACATTGATTAATTTATTTAGATATGAGAAATTTTTATAAATAAAAATATAAATAACCAATAATACATTTAGTAAACATATTGGTATTTTATAATGACACGATTATCTGTCTCGGCGGTACTAGAATCTGCTCCTTGCGCTTTATAGCAGAAGAATATTTAAGAGGCGCTTAAATATTCTTTTGCTGTAAATCACATAATTTCCGAAATTGAGCTCCTCTGGCTTTTCTGTCCAGATGTACATAAAGATTAGAGTTTAGATTTTTGAGGTCTGAGTTACATTGGATTGGAACTAATGACATAGATAGATAATTTATATAATTACCAGCACAAGTTGTATTGCCGTGTTCACTTTGCTGATAAAAGTGGGCGCTAGTTGTGCAGTGGCATGAGTGACATCGAAGTATCGGCTGAGAGTTCTCTGTATATAAAAAAATAAAAAGAAATCTTATTAGAACTTATTTGCTGACAAATTTCAACTCTACTATAAACGCAATAAACGGTAATTTTTTCTCGGTCGTGTTAAATCGAGATTAATCAGTGAAACTCACCGGTGGAGGTAAACTCATATATCTGATGACAAAACCAGCAGCAACTAGTGCAACATCTCTACCAACTATCAGTAGTGTTAAGCTTAGTGGAATCAAGTTCTGCCAAGTGAGAGAAATGAAGAGTGTTGCTATGAGGACTTTATCAGCCATGGGGTCAAGGAATGATCCCATTTTAGATGATTGTCCTTTCCAATTTCTTGCTATCCAGCCATCTAACTAAAACCAATGTTAAGATATTAAAATGAATGCATATTGAAGTAGGAAATCTCATTAATTAAAAAAATGGAAATTTTAATCTCAAAATGTATTTACATGTCCTTGTACTGTTATGTTAACAATATTATTAGAAAACTATATATGGGACAAGAGATCAATATAACAGTGTGCTAATTAAATAATAATAATATACATATACTACACAGCATATTTCTTCATATTGTCAAAGCAATAATCTTAATTATGAACATATTAGGAAACAATCTGACCGGAGTCCTGATCACCACATGTTTTTTTTTTTATTTAATCATTTGTATCCATAGTCACATGACACAAATTGTTCCATTGTTTCTCACTTATCGGTTGATGGTAAATTGGAGAGCAAGTTTGTTAGGTTAATGGATTAATGGATTTTTGTACTTAGCTGCCAGATTCCCAATTTCCTCCTCAATTGTTCTCATTTCAAGTTGCTTGTCAATTTCATTGTTGGTTATATACCATGGTTGCTTTGCAATTATTCTTTGGATCTGCACGAGTATATTTATGTTGGAATCACTTGTGCTGCTCCATCTTATCTTATCTTCATACAGAGCCAAGTTTACTACCGGAGCACTTAGACCCAATGAGATCTTTTGTGCTTCCCTTATCCTAGTGTCTGCTGGCCTGGAATACATCCACGATGTACTGACTATGTTCAATCTTCTGGTGTAGCCCAGTACAAAGAGACCCATTCTTTTCCTAGAAAGTGCATCATAGTTACACAGGATGTGTTCCATTTGGTATGCTCCCCACAGGCCCTAAACAGACACAACTCAACTAACTTTATTTTAAATAGCATGCTATTGACGGTATAGTGGCCAGTATAGTTGCTTGTAGTTGTTCAGTTTGGTGCTCTATTTTGTCATCATTAAATATAGCTTATCCTGCATAATCTGTACCTTCTAGTGGTTTGTAATGTATGTTTGGTTTTGCCTGTGCCGTGTGCCTCAGACATTGTCTGAGCACAATGTCTGGCTTTATCTGGTTTGAATGCATTTATGTTCCAATTTACTAGTCTTAGCCCAAGGCCTGTTAACCTTGAAGTTTGATTATGAGTGTAATCATGAAACTCATTAGAGTACTCATTTGTTGTAAAATTAAGTTGATTTTCTCGTTTTGTTTAGTGAAAAAACTAATAAAATAAATAACCAGTTGGCCATAACACTGTGGCTAATAGCCTGTAAGCTTTAAAGTTGACAAATTTCAATAAATTAAGACCTTTGTATATAACAGGGTTATCATTTTCGAAAATCGATGAGGTAGGTCTTTGGTCAGCAGTGAACTATAGGCTGATTTAATGATCATTATTAAACTGGTTAATTTAAAAACCTTTATACTCACCAAATCAGTCACTCCAGCAAAAGCCATCATGCCTAAGGCAAGTGTGTAATTATCTTGGAGAATCACATAACCCAGGTAAGGTGACATTATAATACGTGTAACACATAATATATTTGGTACAGTGAATACATTCTCTCTCTAAAAATAAACAAGTGAATGCCTTATTTAATCATCATACTAAAAAACGCAAATTATCTGATATTTTGACATATTGTTCAAAGAGCAGAGCACTCTACACTATAATGCAGTATATAAATAAAAAGTAGTTCAGGATTTAACACATGCCAATTTACAAAAATTTATACACACCACATACTGCAAAGTGCACACAGAACATAACACATTTAATGAAGTTCCAACACACAATTATACTAAAATTTGAATGTCAATGTGTAATTAAAGATAATTATAAAAATTACAAAATATTTACTTCAACAACTTCTTCCAATCTTTCTTTAACTTTTGCTTTTGTTTCCAATATATCTTGAATTAGGTGTTCTTTCTTTACTTTTAACTTATGCTCAGTAATTTCTCGTTGATTCTTTATATCTCGTACAATTTCTATACCCTTCTTTCTTATTCTATTTTCTGTGTCTTTTAATTGTTCTTTTCTCTGTTCAAATACATCTCTAAGTGTTTCAGTTTTCTTTTCTAAATTTATAAAACGTTTTTTATGATCGGAATAATAATTTGATGAAGTTATTAATTTCCACGTCGAAGGATATCGCAATAACACTTGTTTGTTATCAATAATTGTGTTATAGAGTCGGAGAACATTATTGAATTCGTGACTTTTACTTTTTCGAAAATTATGCCATTTTGAAGCATATTTCAAAAGACTGCAACGTGTTATAAATGTCATATCTGAATTCGCAATTTAGAAATAGCCGTCTAATATAAATAAATTCGATTAAGAACAAATTTAGAAAAAGTTCACACTCATTTGAACATTTCTTACTAATTATAACCTAAAAAATATTTTTGACAATTAAGTTTTGTATAATTTTTTTTGACGGCCAAGTGAACTAAAGGCCATAAAGCCATGCCTTAAGTAATTATTTCTTGTTTACTTCTTGCTCTTAGATACCGGTGTAACATATCGCTTTGCCTCATGTTACTATTTTACAACCAAGGGTAGACGTCTCAAAATTGATGACTAAAGCATATGAACTCGAGGAGAAAGATTAATGAATTCGATAAAACAATTATGATAAAAAATTAAAATGTAATATCGTACCGTTAGTTACCAAGCAAGCTTTTTAAGAAATACGTGCATTTTTTAAAAAAAATGGAATGCAATGTTAGTGATTACGATAAAATGGTACGAAAATAGAATGATGTACACTTGCATTTAATATGATAAGTCTCTATAAGATACTGATACTGTAAGACGGAGTGTTACTAATTGATACAACCAAGTCGGGTGCTACATAAACACTGATTTAACTATCAATATACAATGACAAATATGATCAAATGCAAGTGTAAGCAAAACATTTATTCCTTATATCAAAAAGCTTATGTACGGTAAACTGTACAAATGTTATGTTAATGATTACGATGAAATCATACCCAAATGATAATGGATTGATATGACGAAATGATAAATAAATGAGAATGAAATTATATAATGTTTTTTAATAAATGAACTTACCCTACAAATGAATGAATGGAAATGAAACACTGAATAATCACACGTAAGTGTAATTAACGATGATTGATGTAGTTCAAATACACAATATAACGATCGTCGGCATGGAGTATATGTCTGTATATTTATTAGTATTGTAAAATAATTAAATATTAAAGCTGAACATTAGTGTTATTGACGTAGAAATACTTAATAGAGAATTTCTCATATCTCCTGTGCTTACACTGAATTTCTCCCGCTTATAATTTAATTTTCATTAATTTTTCCTGAAGTTGTCAACGAAATTGCACCTACCATTTTACGCCGAAATTTCCCTCATGGGATGGATTCATCAAGCCTTACCAAAAAATCAATTGAAAAATCAATAGCTATGGAAAATGGCTATATGGGTAAAGATACCTTTGCTTTAGAGAGAACTAAAAAAAACCTCTGTATGTCAGTGTCACTGAGATCGTCAAGTCAAAAATTTCAAATTCAATTAATGTAATTGTGTTATATTTTAATTTACTCCTTTAATTGCAGAGGTTATCAAGTCAAGTCCAACGAGAACAACCAAGTATGAGAGAGAATATGCTGTAGAGAAAACCAGTAATGCAAATTAATAATATTACAGTTGAACCATCAACTAGTAGTTTGCAGTGTACAAATAAAATTAACATAGATACTGAGAGAAAATCTTTCAAAAAATGAAAAGGTAATATTTTGGCTTTCTAATTTCTATGATTTTATGAGATAGATGACTAGTGCTTTTCTCTCATGATACACAATAATAAATAGGTAGATAGTGATATTTTATATTGGCAAGATGAATTAATTTAGTCAGGTTTTTGTGCTTGGTTAGTGTACTTTGTTTTGATTGGCCAATCAAATGTGGTTTTGTCTTGCTTACAATTTCAGTTTCTTTCTGAATTAAAATCCAAGAGATAATCTGTTGTAATGAATGTTAAGGGGTTATAAAATATACGTAATTGTTATGATCTTGTTTTATTTTTATAATTAACTTAATATTTCTTTTGATCAATTTTAGCAAGTGTCTGCTCAAAATAGTCCAGCAACATGTGTAATTGCAACTGGTGTGCCGAAAAAATTGAAGAAACCTTTTACCAGCTTAAAAGCAATTAATACATTGAAATTAAAAGAACTAACGGAAAGAGAGATCAAATTATATTATATTTGCAGAAATGAACCTGATAATTTTTCATTTGTATTAAAAGGTATAATATACTTAAAAACCATGAATTGGAGGAAGAAGAACTACTAAAATCTTTTTAACGAAAATTGAATAAATAAAATATTTAAATCTGCTGTTTTCTTCAAAGTACAATTACATTTGGAAGAAAATGAGTCTGTAACAATAACCTCAATATATTGGAGCTAGATTTAAGTTTCTTTAATAAATAAATAAAAGTAATTATTATTTAGAAACTCCAATATTGTAGGTTTTTGTTTCTAACTCGTTTTCTTTGTAACCTTAAAAATTTTTCAAAATGTTTAAAATCTATTTCAAAATTCCCGCCCGTAATTTAAATTTCTTGCTATTACGCAATGGCGCTAGTATCACGTATATGTGTATGTGTATGGTTGCTAAAAATATCTATGGAGTTACCATTCTTCTCCTCGTAGAGGAGTATTATATTCTTTGGTAACCAGTATACATTTATTTTATTTATCTTTGTACTTATTCAATAGGATTGTGTTGTGATTCAGTGTGTTCTTTGTAGATAGACGATATTTTGACGTAGATAAAAATTTTCTGCATTTCAATTTGTACACAAATATATTCTGTAAAAGAAGATAGTTGTGATTGTAAGATATTTCTCGTTTCTATTGTATATCTCAAATATTTCATACTTAACTGGTCACGTAAGTTTTGTTCCCTACCTTCATTGTTATTGTGTATTAATTTACAATTGAAAACATTATTTTTTGTGTTTTATTACCTCTTTTGATGACTATTAGAAAAGCAAATTTTAATCTACAAACGTATTTCTATTAAATCATAGTATGACATGGCTAAAACTAATTGATTTTTATTCTGTTTTGTTCGTTAGTCAGAGTTTTACTACCATTAGTTTATTAGTGATAAAAATTTAATAAAAATAATTAATTGTAAGTATATTTGAACATATCATGTTCTAAACTAATTTCATCGCAGTCCTAAACCATTTCATTGAACTATAGCCTAAAGAGGTCAGTTCTTTTGATAACCAATTGACATAATAATATATACTTTCCCAATGTAATTTATTAAAAACTTTATCTCCAGGCTAGATGCATGCAACAATATAAATACAGGAAATTTCCAGGCCTGTTAATATGTGAAGTACCTTCCAATCAGAGACAATAACTTCCATTGCTTAGGTGACATCAACAGAAGTGTTGAATACTAACTTGAAACAATTTCTTTAAGAAGCATCATGGAGGAAGAAGAGTTGAAATATATTTTGATATTACTAGATGACATGACTGAAAAAGTATTTGAGGTAAGAATATAAAACTTTCTTATATGCTATCATTATAGGAAAAATTTCTAATAATTTTAATGCATGTAATGTGTAAACTGTAGATTTTCTACAAAAAAATAATGAATTTCTAAATTAGCAATTACTATTAGTACATTCTCTAAAATAAAGATAGCTTATAAATTTTTTTAAAGATTAAATAGTGCTGTATCATAAATGTGCTCATGATCATAAAATTATTTGAAAAATATGGGATGTATGTCTTTACCCTTACAGGAAGTTTTAAAGTTTTACTATGACACTGAAGAATCTAAACCACAATCAGATTTATCCAATGGTACATTAGATTTTTTCAAAATGAGCTTGAATAACAATCCAGTCACAACTTCTGTTATTCTAACATATATTCAAGATAAATCTAAAAATGAAACTATAGTAAACCAAATACAAACAATATATTTAGATGTATTAAAAACTGAATTGTCTAATAACAACTGCTCAGATAAGTTAATTACTTTAATGTCAATAATCAAATGGAAAGAGAAGTTTTTAAATCTGTTTATAAGACAAATTCTGTGTCCACTATCTGGTGATTCATTTAGACAATATAGAAAACAAATTTTAATGAGTCTCATACCACATGATATACCAAATTTATTGAGTATTACATCTGAGGCTATGCAAAAGAATGAAATTCAAAATGAATTCAAACTAACGCCAGAATATATGCTAGAACTATGCTATCAGGACAAGGCTCACTGGTTGCTAAAGGCTGCTGAAGTTTATAAACACCAACTGCATGATATGGAGAGTGCTACATTTAAAATTAATAACTTCACAAAGCAAATTCTTATAATGGTACTCATTGAACTGACTAATACAGTTGAAACATATGATTTGTCCTCTTTAGTTCATCAGCTGAGTAACATATTCTCTATTCTTGATACATATACCACATCTGATGAACAACTTCAATTTTACTTGACTGAAATAAAGAGAGAACTGACTGTGATAAAATTTTGCTTGGAGAATAATTGCAAAATAATGACAACTTCCATATTCAGTCAAGTCTTAACCCAGAGTGCTTTAACTGTTATATCTCAAGTATGCAGGCTCTTTAAAGTTGATAGATACAAAGTATCAAGGCTTCTTAATTCCAATAATGACTACATGACTGAATTGATGGCTTTGAGCAATAAGAATAATGCTAAAAAACAAGAGGAACTAAGTATTAATTGGGATGTTTTAACTTATAATAGTTACTGTGCTATAACAAAAATAATTGACACTATATTAAATTCTTCAGAAGGGACAGATGATCCCCAAGATACCACAACTTCAGTAGAGGATGTAAAAAGACTGGTGTTATCTATACAACCTTTGCAAAATTGTGTAGAATTAATTGAAAATATTTTTTCATGTCTCTTTCTGAGGTATGAATATTTCTCATATCATGAACACAATCAAGAGTTTCCTTGTGGGACTCACTCTGAATGTTCTTACTTTTATTCTAAGAAACAGAACAGAAGTCCGAAAAGTGTGAATAGCAATAATGCAGGATTCTTGTGCAACGCATTTACCACACAAATTGTGCTTAATGTATTAAAATTGTGTCTAGACAAGATTAATAATGACATCAAAATAGATGAAATCGACCAAGGTGTAGCTACGCGTTTTAAGAATCTCATGAGCGTTGTTACTCATTCAATTTGGAAATTGCAACTTGTCTCAACTCTATCCCCAGAAGTAAATCCATTACAACTGAAGCTTTGTTTAGATTATGTTGAAGTAGATGAAAGTAGCGAAGATGAAGAACGCGAGTGTGATGTTAAAACTTTACGTAAAAAATCGAAGCTTAGAAAAAAACAGAGTTCAAAGAACGATGATCATGTCATGGTAGCATCTACTGTATCTGCTAATGAAGACGGTGAGTTCCAAATTCCTAATATTATTTTAAAAAATTTAATTAAATAGTATTTTTATTTCTAAACAAATTTGTTTCAGTGTTCATCTGTGCAAAGAGCAACAGTATAGACTTCATCTCCATAATGCTTGCAAAACCAAATTGTTTAGTAGCTCTAGCATTATACAACAACGACTTCTCCAAAGCAAATCAAATTTTAGAGGTATATTACAATTTTATTTTCTTTACGGTATAACTAGTATTGGGGAAATATAAATTGTACAGTTACGCTACTTAGTTATAATACTGAGAGATATTGCGGTATTTTTCATTCAAATATTGAGCGCCTCCATCTTAGGCTTCCCTCACAGCCAAATGACATTACTTTATAGTGTATTTAAAAGACTGCAAAGATTTACCAAAGTTCCTGTTAGTTGCTCAGAAACAGCAACTCAATCAATATACTATTGAACAAAATATATATAATTTTTTTCCTGCCCGGTGAAAAAATCGTACGCGTTGATAGTTCAACACTCGTAATCCACACGAATACTACGGTTAGGAAGTTAATGTAATCAGTTAAATAGGCGCGCGAATAGAAGTCTTTTTCTTTATTGTGTAAGTTATCTACATTTGCAACGAATGGTTGGCAAAACGGGGTAGGGTGGTTGGAAAAACTATACAAACGACATCACGACTGCGATTACGAAATTTCACCGTAGAAATGTGCCTTTGATATCCTTATGTATAATTGAGTATTTTAGGATAAGTTTGTAGTAAATTATTATGGATTTCGTTCCTTTACATTGTTATTCCTCTAGCTAGATCTTATTTTTAAAATTTGGTAACCTCTATCAAAGCAATTCTGTGTAAGTTTAGGTACCTAACCGCTACCCATAAAGCCATTCTTTACTTTGTATTTATAACTGATGGAGCCACTCGAGCCAGATTTATGACAACTGGCAATGTTTTGCTTCTTCTATACATATACCTCACGAAATTATCAACAAGTTTCAATGTACTTTAACCCGTTTTGATAGAAACTAGATAGATTTACTCCTACATTCAGCGATTAAATAAATAAAAAGTTAAGATGATTTATAGGCGATGATTTATAGTAATTCCTATGAAAATGGTCGAGGTACATTAAACAAGTAATACATTGACAATAGTCTTGTCACTCTAGTTGTGCAGGAACATATAAAAACTATTAGTAGTTGTAGGTACATTTTTAATGTTAGATGGTCCTCATTAAATGCTCAAACTCTTCAAAAGTGTCCCTCTCTCTTTTTGTAGATTCATATAAAATTTCATTCCCTTTTATAGTTTTCATTAACCCTGGAGGATTCATTATTAAATATTTTTTAGCTCTGGCTATGGTTTTATCTGGCTTAAACAATTCACATATTAAACAACAGCAGCACCAACCTAAAAAAAGAATAGAAAAATTATTTATTAATTATTACATAATCTTCGAGCAATTAATTCCATATGTTGTAAATATAGGCTAGATACTTTTAATAAATACGAAATATAAATTCACCTCTTGTACACCACAAGGGCACAGCAATTATGGAATACACTAGAATCCATATCCTCATTACTCTCCAACACCGCTCAATTGTTTTTCTTATCGATTCATTATTTACTCTGTACTCTTTCAAAATACATATTAGAGCCTTATAACTTAAATAGTCCATGTTGCATTTATTATGAGCATCAAACATTTTTTTGCCTGCATATATAAAATCTGAAATTTTTCCTATAAACAAAATTCAATATTCAAATATTTTAATTATTTATTATTCTTTAGGGCATGATTAATTATATTAACATGGTATTTAAGTGTAAGTTTCGAGACAAGTCTTATCAAGTGCAATGTTCTAATTAGTATATCTATATACTATAAAATTTTAAATGGTAACACAATACCTGACCCATTAATATTATAAGTTTGGTTTGACGTCTCTTTATCTGTATCTTGTATAAAATATTCATTTAGCAATAGTTCATAATCATAATTTTTTTCTATAGAAGTCTCTCTTTTCTGGGGTGAATGGCTTCTCAGCTAAAACAATACCATACTCGTATTTAATTAGGTATTGTTACAGAATGAATCATAGTTATAAAAACTTTGCTACATGTGTGTGACCGATAGCTATATAATAATTACTTATATTCTATACTATCAAAATGTTTAAGATTATTATATACATTGATCCATATTAATTGCATTTAGTTAATTCATTATAGATACATTTAATACCTACATGTCATATGGCATGTATTCATTAGGCAAAATAACAAATATGTAGTTAATATTGTATTTATTCATGACGCGGTTTGAAACGAGCGATATCGCCATGATACTGTCGACCGCGCAATAAAAGTGGCTAGCAGCCGGTTATCACTGAGTTTATTTAAGTGGGCTATAAATCGATGGCATGATTCATATTAAATTATAGTATTAGTGTTCATAATTTGTTTTGGTTAATAGCGAACCTATTCTTAATACGTTCTAAATAGAAATATTTAATATTAGATGCCCACCTCCCCTTCGTACAGGTGTACGGGAGCGGATGGGTGGTTTTTTTTTAGTGTTTGGTCAAAACATTAAAAACCTCCCTAGTGTTTTCTGACTCACTCACTATTTATATAATTGTTTATTTGAAAATTTTGTTCCATTTTATTTTTTTATTTTCATTAATAGAATCGTACAATTGGAATGATAAATAAAGTTCGTCAAATAGAATAGTAACCTTATCCTGACAAAAACGAACATAACAAATAAAGAATAATCCTATATGGGGAAGTCCTTCGTAAGTTATTCGTGTTAAGTTACCTTAAATCTGTAAAATCTACACACACACATATATATGAACCGAAAACCGATTAACTTACCTGAAACTCAATAACACCAAGATCAATGTACGCTGGCTGCTTATATTCTTGTAATTGTTTAGGGTGTGCATCATTCAATTTTGTTTTGATATTCTCATGCTTTGCTAGTCTGTAATAAAATTGTCTTTATATTTATTTACTAACAATAAAGTAAGTATTAACAACCGACTTAATTTATTAATATTAAATAAAGGATCCATTTATTAAAAAAAATAGTTTACTGGCCCTTAAGCTATAATACTGCGCTTGTATAGGGATGCTTGTTTATGTCGTATATTTGTTGTTTCAACAACAGTGAAGTGGTACTTACGTCGGGGACTGCTATCAACGCTAAATAAACAGCTTCGGCATCGCCAGTGTTAGAGAAATACAGACTGAGATATTACTAAAATTTTTATGCTATTTATTCTAGCTCCAGTTTATCAATTTTTATGCATCAGTGTGTTTGAACTTAATAAAACCATTTTAGATACTTACAACGTAAATTTACATCACTTTTGTTTATACTATGCAGCAAGAGTAGGACTATAATAACTTTATACTTTTTTTACTTATAACTTAAAAGTGTATGAAATTCTCAACTTTACTGGATTCATACTTTACTTTAAAGTAAAGCAAAGATTTAGTCTATTCTAAATAATCCATATCCACAATAATACTTTCTAAATCTAAATCTAAACACAACAGGTACTTTTGAAATCAACAATAATAGTTAGGTGTGATAGTATTTTGTGCAATATGTTATCATTTTATTTTCTATACGATAAATGTGGAATGAATACTTGTTTATGTCATAAAATTTCAGATTTTCATCCTCAAATTTATAATTGACAATTTGTTTGTAACTTATCATCTCATAATCCTCTTCACTTATAGCTTCATCTATTTTGTAATGAGTACTGATTGTCAGCATCATATGAGAATCTGGTTTACAATTTAAATAAATAGGTTTTAAAATCCATATTGCCACGTAAAATAACATTAAATGTGTTCAAAGAAAACATGATAGTTATTTTGACACTTGACGTCAATTGACAGATTGATGGCATCCTGGATACAGTGCGTCAATCGTTCCACTTGCACGTATATATTTTCCCTCAAATTCTCAAGTAAATTTTATACAAATTTATAAAATTATCAATATTAGTTGGTTTTTTCTGCTCGCGAAATTATGCCGCTCTGAACATATTTTTTCCCTGATCAACGGGGTCTTAGTGGCAATAATTTACAGTGACTTTGATTACCCTCTTATAGTTTATGCAAAAAGTTTTATAGCTGAAATAGTTTTAAACATTTATCGCAAAACATTTTTTTCAGATGTTTGATCTTGCTGACTCAGAAATTGCAACAGAAGTAACATTCACAGAACAACTACGGCATTTAGTTGCAAAGATAAAAAATATAATTTACTATAGAGATGACACTCGCTATCCAACAAAAGAACTGTCGGCCCTATCAGTCGTATCGACAGAGGTGATGGGGCTTGTTGAAGGATTCCTCGCTTCTAATAGAGCCCCAAATTCTTTTGATACAATAGAATTAGCAACACGCCACCCACACTTACAACTTTATAATCATCAAAATGCACCTTTTATAAACGCTGTAGATATTTTATTAAGTAGTGGTCTTAACAGGGAAATTACATATGGTCTTATAAATGTTGTTGAAAGAAAACTTGCCGAAGTGAGGAATTCTACGGATGTGGCTGCGGTTAAAAAGACAAATTACATCCGTTTCATTGAAGATATAGCTAGCGTTATGTTTGAAATTTTCGGCAATACCGAGAAATCGTTTGATTTAATCGACAACATATGTGGTCTAATTACGGATTGTCGTATTCCAATCAAACACAAAGAATTCTGCAAGTTAAATCAACTTGGAAAAGAATTAAGACAGTCATGTGAAGATCTCGTTGACGTAGTGAATGTAAATGAAGCAACAGATGTTGATCAAAACTTGTTACAAAAGTATCATCAAATATATATGAATGTAGTCGCTGCATCTGACAAGGATTTGTGTAATATTAATGAAGTGTCACGCCACGGCTACAAGAAAACCAGAATCCCATACCTGAGAATGTGTTATATTTACTGTAAAACAGTTTCTCAGATAGAACAAGAAGATAGCTCCACTGATCCTTCATCTGAATTACCATTTTTTTCTGTATTGGAGAGGCAACTTCATGGCATTTTCGGTAACATGATTAATAATAAGGATATACCAGTAACACACTTAGAACCGATATGCAAAAAATTAAATGTCGACTTAATACCCAAGTTAATATTAAACTTCTGCCCTTCTATAACATTGACTGGGCTTCATAAACAGGCTACACAAGAAAATTTTAATACTCTTATCCAAGCCGTGTATGACTTCAAAAATCCGGAAGAAAATTTGTTTTTAGACCCTGCGACAAATTTTGCCCCATTGCCACGGTCGCCAGATCCCCAATGTCTTACATACGTTGTTCTTCATAACTGGGTGCTGGCCCATTTAGTGAAGAAGATTCATACCTCACCAAGCGAGAACACATTACAACAGAGTATGGATGCCCGAACCAGGGCGTTGAACAATTATATGGAGCTCGATAGATTTAATCATATCAAAGTTTTGTTTGGCGGGAACAAATATTTGGCTTCACTCCATAGTACAATCGATTTAGATAAACTTTTTCTGTACATGACTAAGCTAATAGAAGCAGGAAAAATTTTGAAATGTTTTAATATTATAGATTCTATGTCAGAGCGGCAACAAATATGTAGCGCTAACTTATCAAATTTAAGAGACTTGATTCTTATTAAACTGGCTACACATCCAAATATAAATGATAATTGGAAATATTGCCAATATTTAAAATGCCCTGAAATGAAAGTAGACTTAGTACTGAATAATTTACATCATTGGTCAGCTGAGGGTGCAATACAAGCTTTAGACTATTTAAGATTTATTTTAAACCAGGAACTATTGGAAGAAGGATTATATGATAAATGTACTGATTGGATGGTCAAAATACCTTTGTATGATCAGGTGATTGAAAATATAAAAGCGAAATTACATTTATAGTTAACTTATTCTTGGTTTTGAAAAAATATACATTATATTTATATTTTGTTTTAGATTGCCGCCATAATGGGAGTAAACCATTGGTACAATATTTACGAAAAATCAATAGGAAAACCTGAAAGTATTATAGAAATTCTTTTAGACAGCCAACAGGTACAAATATTACTTACTAATATTGATAACATTGATTGGACTTAATACTTTATCCGGTATATATCTAAGTTCTTATTTTCATAATCCAAATATTAATTAATCATATATGATCATTGTATATTTGCAGTTTAAACTTTGCTTGGAATGGGCGGATGGTCACGAAGTTACAGAAAATATGAAAAATCTGATTGTAATGAGCCTTTTACGGCAACTTTTCGAGTACACGAACCAAGCCACTCCAGACTTCATACGAGAGCTTCTAGCGAGGCTCCCTATGAACCAAGCCATGGATCTTATCCAAGAAGAAATGTCGAAAGTCAGAAACGTTGAAATACTCCAAGTCTGTATTGAATTTATTTCGGAAAATTCATTTGATTGGAGATTCTTCGAGAACATAAAAATAGGACTTCAAATTATGGTTGAAATTGAGTTAAATATACGTCCTTTGTTTTGGGAACTAATTGATAAACCCCTGCTTATGATCGAACAATTTCTAATGAACGCTAAATTGGATATTTTGCCTAAGATTATCAATAAAATATCACCAAATTTGATGAAAGATCCTAGTGGAGACAACTTATATTATAATATTAAGACTATTGAAAGCTTAGTAATATCCAAAAACGCGGTGGATGCTCTGCTAAGGTTTTATGCTGAGAAAGCTTTGGATATGACAAATCCTAGAAACGCGTGTCCTGTTCCACCGAGGGCTATTGACGATACATTGCTTCAGTCTATAGATTCTATAAACATTGAGGCAGCGACAAAACCTTTCGAAATGCCAGGGCATGTGCCCTCCAAGGAACAATGGGCGGAGGACTACTCGACCGACAGCTGCATGTTATGCCGCACCTCTATATTCTCTATGATCATTCGTCGTCACCACTGCCGTCGGTGTGGAAGATTGGTCTGCCACGCCTGTTCTAGACAAAGAATGCAGGTTTGAATCCTTGTTATTACGTTCAAAGGACAGCAGGATTGGTTCTAGTTACAGATACTATCAATAATCTCTTAATAAAAAAAAATATGTATAAAGGTTAATAATAATGTATAAAGGGTTAGAAAATATTTGAAGTAAAAGGATCTTTTCTAGTATGGTCATATTTAAAACAAACTTATTACGTAAGGTAATATTTGGCAAAAAGATAATTCATTTACACTTAAAGGCCTCCACTCAGATTTTGGTATTCTGCGGATGCCTAGGATAGCCTTGCGCAGACATTTTGAATTAATATTAAAATAAAATAAAACTCATTTGAACTTATTTGATAACATAAGGGAGAAAAAATAATACCCAAACTGATGACATTACTACTGAGTTTCTTGTATGATCATAAGATGCCTCCTGAGATTAAACCTAAAACTTCCAACAAGTATTAGGGTTGTACAATGGATTTTGCGTAATGTATTTATGTATTTCTCTTGGATTCTTTGAAACTAAGTTAAACATGTATAATAGGTTAGGAAAATAGTTACTTCGCATTTTATATGAAAATTCAAGACATTTTTTTTTCAAAGTTAATTTACATTTAATTACTATATATATGTGCCATTTTGTTCGTAGGCTTTCTGTTATCTTGTAGGTAGAGACATGATCCCGTTGCTGTAGAAATTTTAGGACTTCTGATCAAAAAAACGCACAAGCAGTTTTGCCAGTCCTCTCCTGATTTTAATCTGACACTGCCTAAAGAATTCTAAAGACACCGAAATACGTGGAAATCTGAAGGTGCAAGGTCAGGGCTATATGGCGGATACATTAACACCTCCCAGCCAAACTATCTTAATTTTTGTTGAGCGACTAAAGATGTATGTGGTCTAGCGTTATTTTGATGAAAGACCGCACTCTTTCTATTAATCAATTCCGGCCACTTTCTCTCAACTTCTTGCTTTAATCTTATCAGTTGTTGGCAGTAGAGATTCGAATCAATGGTTCTGCCCGGCGGTAAAAGCTCATAATGAACCATCCGATCATATCCAATATCACCATAGACAAAGCATCACCTTATTGTGAGTTACCCTGGTTTTGCTACAGTCTGTGAAGCCTGACCGACCTTTGTCCACGACCTTTTTAGCACGTTCTTGGCATACGTGATCCACAAAATGGTTCGGTTTCATTACATCTCAATAATGTCACCTTTTTAATGTCATGAAAACTAGCCCGATACAAATAGTATAGCCAAAGATATATTATTACAAATTTATACTTTCTATATGCGAAAAGACTTTTTCCCCGACCTAATATTACTAGTTCTATTTTTATCATCTAAACCATGCTTTAGGTGCCAACATACCCCAGCGGCGTAAAATTCAGGGTATGCGATGATTGCTACACTCAAACATTTAACAAGAAAGCTAGTTCGGAAGACGACAATATAATGTTGAGTAGCAATTCAGACTCCGCCGGCAGCGGCGTCACCTGCTTGGACTGGTGCCTATCGACTAACGCCAATAGGAACGAAGCAGTTAGGGCTGAATTTAGCTACGAGTTTACCCCTAATGTCACACTTTGTTTGACTATTATGAAGATGCACTCCACTAATTTAGATTACCCGAGGTAAGATTTATAATATTTTATTCTATATGCCTCACTGTAAATTGCACACACCTTAATCTTCCATTGAAAAAATTAAGATTAGTTAAAAAAAATCTAATTTAATCAGTTAAAAGAGATTTTACGCTAAACTCTCCAATATAATTGCTTCTGAGTCCGAAAAGAGATGCGTTTAGATCAAAAAAATTCTATAGAGAATTGTAGAAATAAATGCTCTTATCTACGTCCTACGCTACGTCGCCTAGATTTATCTTTTATTATATTATCCTAAGAACATTCGCTATTTTGTGTAGTTTCGTGTAAATGTATCTTTAAGAACTAGATAAATACATAATTACATTAAGTAATTATATATTTTATTAATATTTCTTAGTTAAAATACTTATTTAGCTATATAATGATAATATCTTTCTTACTCACACTTATCATCTAGCCCAAATGAAGCATCATTAATAGCTTGTGTATATAAATATTAGAATTATACTAAATAAACATACAAATATCCATAACTCTTTAACAAATGTTCGTACTCGTCATATTAATATCAACCCCTAGCGCCATTGAAACTGCGACTTCTGGCTAAGTAAACAGCGGTTCTGTTCACTCGACCAGACGTCCGATATTTTTCTTCTATATCTAATATATTAGGCTTTTATTTGCTTATAAGAGGCCGTTAGAAATATTGTTAAATAAGTATTTAAACATCCTATTCTCATCATACAAACATCTGCCCCTATTGGGATCATCTAAGATACATATTAATTGTACGAAATATTGTTTACAGATTTCTACTAGATCGTAGCGACGAAGTAGCGCGCGAGTTATCGCGAGGCGGCGACGCGCGTTTACTGGTGCGCGCGCGAAGGTCTCTGCTTCTTGCCGCTGCTGAATTATATTCTAGAACAACGCATGAGAGAAAGTCAGTATTGAATTTTATGTACTTATAAATATATTTAAAGGAAGAAAATATCGAATTGCTTTCGTTACTAACACTAGGCATTAATGGCTTTACAAAGGAGTCATTATAACTTTAATAAATGATTTATTAATTATTATTGAAATTCGATTCTTTGAACTGAAAAGTAATGCATTACTTTAATATAAACGATTAATGTAACTGTATTCTCTTATATATTATTACATAATTCAAATGTTTGTGACATTAATGTAAATTAATATAGATAAAAAACTTTTATGTCTTTTTTTTCTGTTTAATTTTTATGTCTTTTGATTATCGTCTCCACACTATATTAATTTAATACGTTACTTTCTGCGATTCATAATTCATATAGACAAATAAATAATAATAAAAATAACTATTCTTTTTGCTTCACTATAATTATTTTATATGTAAGTCTTAAACTGTACCACTCGAAGAGTTTAGAAATAAATACACTATCAATAATGGGGTATGTATGTTGTAGTTGTGGTGGCGTCAACTTTTCTCGCTTGGCGGAGACAGGGGCGGCACACGCGACTCGTTGCCTGGCGCACGCGGACGCCATGGCCACCCTTGTCAAACACCAGGCGCACCACCTTATACCGCAGCAAGGGGCCCATCCTAGTCAGTATTTCTTTGGTCTTATTTCATTTTCAAGGCTCGACTTACAAGACCAACATTACCTTGTAGCCATGCGGTTTAAAGCTAAGTTAGGTTTTAGTTAAGGTATGCGTCTCAAAGAGATCTCAGAGTATTATTGCTTGCGCATGTTAACTGGAACGCACGTACGTGTCGTACTGAGTAAGAGTGAATTGTCATAGAACATTTGCGAGTCAAAATTATTTCAATTAAGTCGGCCTGTATAATTAAGAATAATGTCGTGAAATGTCGAGTTATTTGCTGTGCTTTTTATATATAAAAAAAATATAAATTTAGGTACCTAATCAAATTTTACTAGAGCATAAAATCTTTATATTATTTTAAAAAAGCAACTATTGTCCAAAACATAAATTGTAATGTATGTAACATCCTAAAGTATTGGAGTGATTTATGATGCAGTCCTCAATGGAAACAAGTTATTTTTGGAATATATAAGTTAAAATAAGACTGATAACTCATCGAACCCGATATACATGTCTACTTACAGGTCAAATAGTGCGCTCTCTCTTAGAATCTGAAAAATGGGAGTTGGCGCTAGAAATAGCTACCAAATCGGGAATATCCCGGAATAGTGTACTAGCGGCGTGGGGCAAGGCATGCCTGAAGGCTGGATGCTTCAAGCAGGCGCGGGAGAAATTCGCCCATTGTTTCAAGAGCAATGTCACCGTATGTCTGGACGTTACTGAGGAGTGTGAATATGGAAAAGAGGCATCAGAGGCGCATTTCATAAGTCGGAGGTTACAAAGCCTGAGGTAATTATAATGAAATATAAAGACTACTTACCTGAATTGAGGTTTAATCATCTTTTTAATAAAGCTTATTTATACGTTTAAATGATTTAAAAATATATTAAACACTTGTAACGCAGAATAGCAAGAGAGTTAGACTAGTGATGTCATTAAACTAATCTTAACTTTCTCTAGCTTATGAGTAAAACTCACGTAAGGCCAGAGCGTTTGTAACTAGGTAGTAAACATTAGGCCTTAAAATTTTAAATATTAACTTAACAGTAAAATTTCCAGATTTCCTTAACAGTATTTCAGTTATGTGTGCAATAAAGTTAAATATTATTATTATTAATTTCCGAAATCTTTAGCCTAATTTCTGAAATTCGATATTAACCCAAATCACCAAAAAAATTTCAGTTAAATATAAATGTTTAAATACAGGTATTCAGAGAGAACCAGTTCTATGTCCAGCGTACAGTCAGATGGTCGGCCTCGTTCCAATCCGCCTCTCTTGAACGAGATAGTCGCCATTATAGAAAATATGAACTATCCTGTAAACCAGCAGCTACTAAACAAAGCGGAGACCATCAAGGTTAGATCAATTTATAAGGACCAGTAATATTGTTAAAACCTCCTTATGAAAGGGAAGGCATAGGCATCAAACACATACAGCTATCACTGCTTTATTAAATATTTCTGCAGATTGTGTAAAATACGAATGTAACACATTTTATGTCATTTGATACTCAATTATTCTAGAGATAATTGAGTATCGAATTAGAGATAGAGATATTAGAATTTTAAGCGAATAATATAAAATAAAAGGTATAATACTGCTATAAGACTCAATCTTTTTGTACTAAGTTATATGATCGAGCGTTAGCTAAAAATTTATTTGGTTATTGGTATTTTATTCCAGACTACAAACGATAAACTCACGTCGTTAAACAAAGGCAAAAAGAGAATACAATTAACAGAGCCGGCTCTTAACATAATGCACACACTGGCAAGTGTTAAAAAGATCAAACAAGGGGATTATAGTGACTTTCAAACTAGCGTAGTTCAGCCGAAGAAAAGCCTCGCGCAAGGACTCCTTCGCAGGCACCACCACCAACCGGAAACCAAAGGGGACCACAACCGCAAAAGACTCGATCCTTTCTTTTATAAAGAATGTATTTATTACCTAAGCAATTATGGATCTCATGTAGCCAATATAGCGTTTTATATGAAACATAGTACTATGAAGGAAGTGATAATGTACTGTTATGATAATATGGTTGAAAAGGAAATATTTACTGAATGCGTGTATATGGAGTGCTTGAAAAAGGACCGCGTCAATGAGCTGGTTAAGGCCATGTATGACGCGGACGGCACACTGAAGATGTGGACCGTGAGTATTTAAATTATTTTTTGTGGTTAAGTCTTAATGTAAGGTTTTCATATGGTTGGTGCCTTTCATAGTTAGGTTGTTGTAATTTTATTTTAATTCTTAATAAAGGATATGTATACGGCTTTGTATAAATTGATTTTTGAAACATTACCATGTGCAGTTTTCTGATACATAAAGCTGCTTAAAATGGGCACAGAAAAGCAAAGCAAAACAATATTAAAAGTTTACCTTTTAATAAAATGTGATACTAATATTTTTAAATGTTAGTGATAAATATATTTACGAAAAGATTAAATAAACATTTTTATTTTATTTTATATGTTTAAAAACAATTATAAATTTGCTTATAATCATATTCTTTGATATACGCTTTTACCTCAATGGAATAAATTATGAAAATATTTTCTACTCTGTGAATAAGATTGAATTAAATGAACAGACGACGTTTGACATGATATGAGAACCGAGTTTTCCGTTTAGTTTTATTTACAAGTTTTTTAATAATTAATATTTTATACTGGCAAAATCGTTGTTTAAGCTGAACTTTACTGATGTTAAATTTGGGATAGATAATCGTGCAGAATTAACGGCATCTTTAAAACACAAAGATTAATGCAATAGATTTTACCTAATGATTGGGATCAAATTTATATTACATCTACCAAATGGAAGACAAATGTTAAAACACTATCTTTCAATTCTTATGCAAGTGACTGTAATGGTTTTTTTATGAGAAATAAAAACAAGTTCGGTAACATTATTTGTCTATGTGATGCGCAGGAGTACTTGATGCACACGTGCCACGCGCTGGAGGTGGGCGGGCGGCACGCGGCGCTGTACGCGCTGCAGTGCGGCACGGCGCAACACGCGCGCGCCTCTGCCACATGCGCCGCCATGTACTACCGGCCCTTGCGCTGCGACGCGCCGCTGCAAGCAACGCTGCACTCGCGGCTGCATCACCTCAACGCCGCGATGCACCATTTGGGCCAGTGCGTGCCTTCTTCTGTCAGTCAGTATTATATTGTTTTTGACTTCGCTTAAAAGCTTTAAGAGGCGCTTCCTAAATGCTAATTGGTCTTAAAGTTTGTATACAATACGCAATCGCTTTTCTTTGAAGACTTTTATTTCTGAACCGACCTCTGTTAGTTTAATTTAATATAATTATAATGAAATGGACTTTTCTTAGAAATGAAACAGAGAAAATGCGACACTTAAATATCACCGAATTTTAACAAATTTATATTGGGTTATTTATTCTATATATTGCATTACATCATGCTGCCCTTTTAGACACGAAACTACATCGTTTTCAGAATAAAAACATATTTCGACACAATATATATTATGTGATAAAAAATATTAAATTTAGTCGAATCGATTGGAACGCGACAATACTATTGAATAGATATACTAGCCATGTATTGCTGCTTATTAATTGAAACTTTTGGTAACTTATATTGACAGTATTGTATAGAAGGAAAACGATCCATACCCTTTTGACTGCATAAGATAAGCACTTGCATAAGAATCGATGTTGCATACTTTCGCTTGTGTGAGTGTGTGTGTGTTTGAATGTATGTATGGATGAGTGTGATTCTGATTTGTCTTTATCAACACTTCGACTTCTTCGTAGATTTTTGAATGTTGGTATTTCGTAACAATTTGTTTACATTTACTTCGGATCATGGGATAGATTTTAAGTATCTGGGAATGCTTGGCAAAAGGAGAACACATTGTGTTGTTTATTAGAATTGCACCCTTTTGTCTGGTGTTTATGTAGGTTTCTGGATTAAAGGCATTTAGACAATGTGTGTATAGAAAGATTTAAGGATAACTAGTTGTTTTACAGTGAGTTCATTCAGCTCTCTCGCTCTGCTTGTGCAGCAGCAAGTGAGAGCTTCAGGGTAAAGCTGTAATGCTTAGCCATCATAACTTTTAACACCGTTCATTGTGCCTCTCTCTATCTTTAACAAATGGGTTTTGAAGGCACTCACTCCATGAAATAATACTGTACGTTATTATTTATTGGCATAGAGTGATGTACATTGTTTTTATTTGGTTGAATTGTAATAAAACCCATGTTAAATTTAAGTTCGTGTATAACGGAATTAGGGCCAGTATCTAATTTATAAAATCAACCAATCCTTATGTTACTTCATAAGGATTGGTTCAGTATATCCATTTCATCAACAAATTCAGAAATAAGAATTCCTATAATTTATTTATATTCAATATAAGATTTCGGAAACATTCTCAGTACTCTTGATACCTAATAAAAAATGTGTTTGATTTTCAGAATCAAATGAAAAATCGTTTTACATGAACCTGAATAAAAATTACATAGACACGACGATGAGAACAATAACTCGGCAAATTGAACTAAACAATTATTTGTTGGATTGTGAAACGAGCGGGCGACTTAACAATAAAATCTTGTACCAAATAATACCGGTTAAAGAGGGCTGCGCGAAGCCTATTGGCAACTATATAAAGCCTCCGACTTTGTTCGGCGACCAAAATGACAAATTGCGGTTAACGGGCGCGGTGCTAGCCACCGGACCCTCGGTCGAGGATGGATTTGAGTTGGCTTCTAAGTGAGTTTTAATTTCATAGTTCCTTTTTAAGAATAATGAAAGTAGAAAATTAATTATTCACTCAAAGAAACCGAAGGAATAATTAAAATATTTACATATTTAATGCCTACCCCTAGTGTAAGTTTCAATCATATCGAGATGTTACGATTGTAGCTTACGATAAGCTGATAAATACATTTATAAATAAGTTGTTTCCAATACTTACAAACAGAGGCGCTGCAATCATTTGCATACAATTTGACAGCTACAAACACGATCGATACGGTTCGAATCGATCGAAATTTACACTACAGCTTATGGTGGAATTGTCATTTTCAATAATTATACGCGGTCAAATGTGAATAACACGAAGTTGTGTCAGCAAATTGTGTGATCATGTTATTATATATATTTATTTATTATTTGGTACTGACTAATGCTGTTGGCCTTAAAAGTGTTTGGTTTTTGGAAAAAACTTTGGGAAGTTTGCAAGTGGCGATTAGTTTGAGCAGGAATTGTAATATCACCTCCAGGAGAGATGTCTTGCGGTCTATTGGTCTTTAAAACTAAACTATCTTCGATTCAGCTACTTTGGATATGATTTGTCAAATATATAGCAACAGATATACAGATAACATTAAAAATGACCAACATGACAACCAATTTGTACAAAAATTTTAAAGTTGAGAAGTTTCTCGCGCCGCTTCTTTTTTGGAGCTAAAGTATTTGTTGAAGCGGTGTTAGAGATAAATTTTCACGATTTAAAAGTACCAAGTCTTTGAGTCCATTTTAATAAAGAGCTTTATAATTTTAGTTTTTTTGATGATTTGTTCCAGAATAATGAAAGAACACGCTATAGACCCCATGTATATACACAATCATGTTGCTACGTACCTGGTGCAAACTGATAGATTCTTAGAGGTGAAATCACTGGCGAAATGTATCAGGGCGTCCAAGGAAACTGGATGCAAGTAAGACATTTTAATATATTTCTATATAATAACCGATTAAAACATGAATGTTTAGGAGTACATGTTTGAATAATGAATGCGATTTTTTTTTGTTTCACGAGCATACAATTTTACAATTTCAAAATTATAGAAAAAATATATACTCTGAAAAAGCTTTTTGAATTATATTTATTATTCATATTATTACTAACATTTAACACCAAATATATTTCGAAAATAATCAATAAATAATGAATTATTAATTGTTCGTTATTATAAGGTGAAAGTATGTTACACAATGTGTACCATATTTTCATTTGCGGGCAACATCCTGTTTGTGGGTATAGAGGCCGCCCTAGTAAGATTCAAGTTTCTTAAAACAAATTTCATAATTCTAAGTTATCAATTTTCGCAACAGCCTGACAAACGACCAAGCACTGGAGGCGGGTGTCATGGCGGTGGTGAGGCGCTGTGAGGCTCGTGGTCAGCTCTATGATGAGCAGGCGGAGCTACTCATAGCGGACATCATCAGCGTCACCACTAAGGTTATTAGCGTACAGTATCTAGGAAGTTATGGATTATCCCGTTATTAGATAGTGATACACCAAATATAAATTATGATCGCTACCTCGAGTTGGTAACTCGTTGTCCACTGTAGACACTGTAGTAAAATCAGTTACGGTACATAACTATATAATAGTCCATAGCAGTGTTCATTTCAATAAAGCAGCACCTTTATTGAAATGTTATTGTGAGAAAGGCCCTTATCACGCAGCAATGGATAGGCAATAAACTTCAGATAATGCCCCCCTGTAACCTTTGTAGTTTCGTAATAAACTAGTAGTCGTTGGCAATTCGTGGTTGACTCAAGACCAGGCGTAGGCAACTCGCGGCCCTCTAGACAAGGGAGCCCATAAGCTAACTTAATTTGATACTTTTAGTAGTAGCGATCTAGTTATGTAACGTTTACTAAAATGAAACGTTTTATGTGAAGTTTTTTCTTTCTTTTAGGATAATATGTTACTTGAGAGGATTTATGTTCATTCTCTCGATAATCATCGTAAAAAAGGCTGTTTCTTTTGTCGGTTCAGTTATCAAACGATTTTTAGAAAATAAAAAATATAATATTATTGACTTTAAATATATATCAGCAAAATATGCTATCTAAAATATTAAAGGTTTATCGTAATAAAGTGGGCTGAACAAGAGTTCTCGATAATCGGGGGCAGTGGCATTCATTAGGGATGACTTATGCTTAGCAGTGGACGAGGATACAGTAGGTCATTGATGATAAACATGTAATTGATATAAGAATCAGTGTACATGATACAGTGTCATTGATAAATCTAATAAACAAATTAGACTAAAACATAGTTATCCTCGCAGATAACCTGTTACCTCGCCTGCCGTAACGTAAGTAATGCGTACATACTAGCGGCCCGCTACGAGCGCACGAGCGACCTGCGCCGCGTGTTGCAGGAGGCGGAGCGGCTCGGCAACGAGAACGTCAGGAACGCGTGCCTCAAACGACTCACTTCCAAGAATGCACACTCATGATCATTAGACACGATGACTGATTACACCTTCATTGAGCTTCATTCTAAATTTCAGTACAATATATCCCATTTTCTCATGTATAGGAAAGGATAGCAAAAACTTTGAAGGAACACGTAAACGAGAGAATACCATCGTATTGTCTCGTTTACATGTTCCTTCAACAGAGGCGTGTGAAGGGGATAGCAAGGTGGAGTATGTAACATGTTGCACTAGTTATTTTCGTATATGAACTCCTGCTTACCAACTTGCGGTGCCCAGATAGTTGCTGTGCTTTTTATATATAAATAAATAAAAAATAAGAAGATGCTTAACAACACTAAGACGTTAATTAATTATCGAGAATTCTACATATCTTGCTAAATATCACACGGTATATTCATAATACATACAGAAACACAAATACATAGAAAAGACAAAACATACTACATCTTTACATTTACAAAAGCTAACCTTTTTATATTAAGAGAAAAATATGTACTGAACTTAAATTTAGAATAAGTGTTTGTACTTCAGAATAAGGCTTAAAATTTATTAATGAAATAAACTGGCTTATTTATTATATTAATTAACATTTTATGGATGATATGGTGGAGGTGGAGGTTCTTACTGGAATTCCTTAAAGGTATATTGCTCTAGCTCTTTGAGGTGAATGTATAAACTATTTTTTGGTACAGAAATAATTTTAATGGCAAAAATTAAATAGATAAAGAGAACAATACTACCCTTATGTACCTAGTTTTATATTTTTTAATGTGTATCAAATCAAGCTTAACCATTTAACCAACATAAACCATTTTCACCATGTGAGGGTGTAATGGTCGAACTTTCTCATATAACACTCGCGTAAGACTGTGAGACTAGTCTATACCCTTAAAATGTTTAGTTTGGTTCATTCATCAAAAATATTTGACAGCATTCTGAAGACATTATCAACAAATAAGATTTATGCTTATTAAGTTTGTTTAAGCGTTAGGAGTAAACTTTCTTGAATGTGAATAAAGAGCAATTTTTTTAGACGCCCTATTTCATTGTGCTAGGACTATAATTAAATATAAGTTCAGTACTACTCTTTGAACACAATCTATTAAAAAAACAGATTATCGGTCATTTAACGTATAAGATTTGTGGATAATGACGGCTATTCCGTACCACTCTCTAAACTGTAACCTAAAATCTATAATTTTATTTTAGTTTTAGTCCTCCATTCTGTTGTCACATTTGTTTAATTTTTTTCTTTTTCTTCTTTTTTGATAGGACTAGGGCATCTAAATTGAATTGACAGTGCTGCTAGTATAATTTATTCATGAAAGCAGAGAACTAATCGAACTGTGATTGAATGGATTTTTTCTCTAGAAATAAGTACAATATATTTTTTCGCTTAATTGTGAGTTTCCAGGACTGTTTTATTTTCAAATTTTAATAGAAATAGAAAAATAGAAATATTTAATAGAAAAAGCTATAGCATTTAAGGTAATTGTGTGTCGTGTATATTCTCTCTAATCCTTGTTATATATTTATCACAAAAACTACAAATTTAAAATAATACAACAACAACAAGTCGCAATCTTTGATATCACAGATTTTATTAATTATTAATTTTAATTAAGTTATTATTAAGTTGTATTGAATCACTTGTTATTTGTTGATATCTAGTTTACACTTTGTGATTCACTTCTTATAACACTTAAAACTGTAATTCTAATTTAACATGGAATTATTAACATTTTCAATCCAAAATTATTATAAGTCATAAAATTTCCTACTTTTAAATGTTTTGAAAAGTGGCCTTTATTAAAGGAAGAGGATTGTTTAATGCTTAAAGCGAAAACGTTTTCGAAATTTGTCCAAGAATAGTCGAGACAATCATGGTGAATCCTTATTCATAATTCCTTCTTAGAATATTTTAACATTTGTATACTCTGACGCACTATAAGACACTTGTTAGTTCTATATTTATACCTCAATATAAATATTTGGTCTTAAAATGTTGGTAAGGAAATACATAAATACAAAATTCTCCATATAAATGATTAATAGATGAAATCCTACCACCTAATAAGATTTAAAATGTGTTTAGTAAAAAGAAAAAGTGAAACTGCCATATAGTCGAGCTAATGTGGAGGAAGAAGTGCAAAATGTGTTTGTTTGAGTCAGACATTTTAACCCACACCTATTTAAATGTTGTCTTAAATCAGCTTTATACTTCTAATTTTAGGGATATTTTGTCATAAAACATGAACAACAGATTATGGAAAAGCTAAATTGAGTAACTAAAATCACTTTAATTATAATATCTGATTAAAACTAAGTTTAGTCCGTTTCAGAATTCAGATTGTGATCTGACAGCGCAATTTAGATAAGTTTAGTCTAGTTTGTGCCAACGGAACAGCCACCTATGTCTTTTTTGTTGTATTCTCCCTATTACAGGGAAGCAAAGTAAATTGAAGCCCATACAGTTATATTTAGTTATTACTGGCTCCGGAACACTGGTGTAACGTATCTCTTTGCGCCAAGGAGTTTTTAACCACTAATGGCAGCCACCGCTATATTCTCAACGGTTTTCGACAAAAATTTTTAAATAGGAATGCAATGTTAACGATTAAGATTAAATGATAATGAATTGTTACGATTATGTAAAAAATGAACTAACTCTACAAACGAATTAATGGTAATAAAACGGAGAAAAATTTCACGTAAGACACTAATTGATGCTGAATTATGTATTGATCTTTTTTGGTATGAAACAAACATTTTCAAACCAATAGTTTCACTTAAGAACAGTATAAGAAATAAAATATACAGTACCCAACCGACCCCGCCATTACGCGCCAAAAATTCCTAAACCACAAATACTGAAATAAACAACTATGGCTGCGATTAGTAGCTAAGAGGGGAAAATAAAGTAAGGGGGCGAGAGGGGAACCTTTTGCAATGTCTTCTTTTCTTATCAACATCGTAGAGCATTTCAGCTTTTAAAGAAGAAAATGTCTCGTTAGGGGAATATAAAAAACGATAACTTTATTAATTTTTTTTTTTGCAATCTAAATAATATAAATGATATTTTGCCAAACAAAATTACAACCAGTTTTTGTTTCCGCGTCCAGTTAATCGTTAGCTAGCACGATCGTGTTTTTATCGGAAACGAAAACTATTTTTAAAATATTGGAAATTAAATAGTATCAGATGCTTTTAGTTTATAAAGTGTATTTAAATTATTGTTGGTAGTGCTGTTGTGTAAGTATTGACTGAAAAATTTGTAAATATTATTATATATCGTTGAAAGTCTTTTATTTTTTCTCTTTGTTAATGTTTTATTTAAATAATAAAATAATGTTTTATTTTATGATGGCGGCTTATTCTGGGGATAAGGACCCCTCGTAGAAATGTTGCTAGTGAGATGGACAATGAACTGGTCTTAGTTTGGAGGATGTGTTCAGTATGTCCCTGCGGCTCCAGAGCACAGGGAGCTTCGATATTCCACACCGTTCGGGCTGCCGTAGTTCCTACTAGTATTTTGAAGACCACCTGAGAACTAGCATGAGGCAAGCTGCCGCCGTTTTAAACGTGAACCAGTTGTTGCTGTGGCGGACATTGCGGAGTGATGGTCAGGATTCCATTTCAGTTCGGCAAGACCCAGGGTTTGACCCGGCGCATTATCAGCCGAGGGTTGATTTTTGTATATGGTATATTAATCGTTACTAAGCTAAACCTGGTTTTGCCTGCAAAGTATTGTGTTCAGCATCAGTGGTTCACGTGTGGGCCGGAATCCTAAACGACCGATTAATCGGTCCAAATTTTTTTCCTGCGTCTTTATATGTCAATGAATATTTGTTGTTGCTTAGGAAGTATATGGAGGAAGACCTTGAGCACCACCCCATCCGACAGTATGTTAGAACAATTTACAGAAATATGGTGCACCAGCTCACTGCGCTTGAAGTGTCCGTGAGTACCTGGATGAAAGGTTTATTATTATACAGGTTGATCAGCCAGCTTGGTCTCCAGATCTTGTGCCATTCGATTTCTTTTTGTGTTATGTCATAAATTGTCATAAACCAAGTATATTCGTAGAGTGGTAGAGTGCAGCACTCGAAAAGATATGCAAACAAGAATTATAAATGCATTACATTAACCCCAGAAATGTTGGTGGTCATTTTGAACTTTTTTTATATTGTAATGTATTATTTTTTTGTGCTATGACATGTTTTACCTTCCTGTTACCCCATGGTAAGTACATATGATCCTATTCCTAATGCTCTAAGAAATTTTCGCTAAGAGAAAGAAGAAAAGACAGTATACTCTACTCATCTTCTCTCGCCTCGCACCCATGGTGAATGGTGCAACAAGCGCACGGGCCCAAACTTGACTGGGGGTATAATAATATTACTCATACTCACACTTTTATATAGTCCAAATATGGAATAGGGAATTAATATAGCTTTGTCAAAATGCTTATCTAATAATGCAATCAATATAAATTTGTCAAAGATTACGAGTAAGTAGCTTAAAAGACAACAATAAAGTTTCCCCACGAGGTTGGCATGTGAATGTCACTATGAGTGTACTAAAGCCTCATTACAATTTAGAAAAGAAAAAAGAGCTCGTGTTATGGATACTAGGTGACGGACTAATATAGATACTAATATTAATATAAATACCAGAAATATACTAAAAAACATACAAACATCCATGAATCGTGAACAAATATTTGATATTCATCATTAAAATATCTGCCCCTTACGGAATTTGACCCTGAAAACTGGCTAAATACACAGGGATATCGACCAGATGGCTGTAAATGTAGTATGTGCGCTTGTCGTGTGTGTGTGATGCCTGTAGTAACGCGCCTACACATTTCAATTATTTTTTAAGTAAAATAGCGCTATCTGTTGACAACTTTTGTTAACCGTGATACCACTGATGAAATGCACGCTCTTTGCAACGAGATGGCGCTAGTGTTATACATATAGTTACGTGAAAATTATAAATGATTAATTTTCAATATTGATTTTATTATATCCACATAAAAATGATTAAATCAGTATTTTATGAACTATAAATTATTTTAATAATTATTTCAATTTATTTGCCACTACTGCAACAATTAGATTTTAATTACTGTTAACATATAAATGTTAAAATAAATATCAATAACATATAAAATGTGTTTTAAAAATAATTATAATTTTATGCATTTTAAATATCCTTGTGATCTTTCAAAACATTGTTATAAATATTAATATTTTGGGCCGCCTATTTTATCTGCCCTCGTTGTTAGTTTTTAGAATTAAATCTAATTACAGCTAACATATTAAAATTACAAACCAACTGTGTTTAAAATATGTTAATAACTTATTGGTATAATTATATTTATTTATTTTGCCGAATTTTGAAACCGATTCTTAAACTAAACTCGTTACTGATCTTTAGTATAAATGGTGTTACCGCCGCCTTGTTCGGCATTCCTGTTTCAATCTCTGCGACGAAATATTGTGTTGTACTGTATTGTGCCGTGAATTTAAAGTAAAGTAAAAGTGTTGTAATATTGAGGACTCTTATTTATATCGATTATGGAGGAACTCCTTGGCCACGCGCTGACATATACTATAACTACGCGTTTTTAGAGTTGTCACGAGCAGGTATAAAAGGATGTTATTAATTTAATTTGAAAATATAAGTGGTCTGGAAAATGTCAAATTTCCTACATTTTATTTCTGACTTTTATAACACACTGCAAGTAACAGTATACTGTAGGTTTGTGAACTCCACCTTCATATCGACCACTGGAACAACCTGGTGGAATGCAGACAGGAAAAACTTGCACTACCACGAGTCGAAACTCCCTTATCCAAGACAATCATATGGCTCAACAGACCACGCTTCCGCCTCCGATTCTCAATTATTATCAATATTATCCAGGACATCAATTTTTACTAATACATTTTTTGATCAATACTAACATTTTTTATCACCAGAATATTTAAAATTTGCCGTGGTATATATCATATGAATACCGTTTGATATTTTTTTCACTACACATAAGAAATAATAAGTCAAAGTCAACTGAGTGGTTTTCGGTTAAACTAGTATTATGCGTCGTAGGGTATACCCCAAGGTTCTCACTTGGGACTCTTACTTTTTCTTATTTAACAGATATGATATCATTCCCAGTATTAAAAATTTCAAAGTATAATACACTGCCTATAGAATTCTGAAGAGACCCATAACAGATAGAAATCTAAAGGTGCATGGTCAGGGCTATATGGCGGATGCATTAACACCTTCCAGCCAACTCTCTTAAATTTTGCTGAGTGGCTAAAGATGTTTGTGATCTAGCCTTATCGTAATGAAAGACACTTTCTATTAATCAACGTCAGAATCAAATTACGACAGAAAGAAAAACAAATGAAAAATAGTGGGAAGCAAAATTTTCCTAATTTGATTCTTTTTTTGAAATGTCACCTATTTAATGTCATCAAAACCATCCAGATACAAATAGTACAGCCAAAGACATTTTATTACAAGTTTATACATACTATATGCGAATAGACTTTTTCTCTGATCTAATATGTACCAAAGGTTTGGTTGAATAAAATATTTTGATTTTAAACTTCCGTGACAGAAAACAATAAATGTACATGTGCTTATTATGTAAAATTCTAACTGGGAATCTTGATTCCTATGAGATGCAGTTGCGTTGTATTAATGTTGCAATATAAATCATAAATGTTCAATAAAATAATGGAAATTTCCAATTTTTATTGGGCTCAGTGTGATTTTGAGTAATCAGTAAAATTATTATGTTTTCTTCATTATTATTAAATAAATATCTTAAAGTTGAAATAGTTTTAATAGTCCTTGTCTTACATTAGTTATTTAAATATGCTTACACATAAAATTTTCGACAATGCTATTTTATTGAAAACAAACTAGTTTCAATTAAATACTGAAAGTTGAATACTTCGATAAATAAATTTTTAATTTAATAAGTATTTCAATAAAAAGGTTAAAACATATTAAATATTCATTAGAACAAAAAGTAGTATATCATGTAAATTAATAAAGAAAGTGGAGTAAATTAAAACTTTATTTGGCTTTTTAAATTTAAAGTATGTATATAAAATTGTAAGCATTGGAGAGATGGTCAATGACTATATATTTTTTATTTATGGTTGTGTCTGTATCACCAGTATATGTAGACTTGACATTTCAACTCTTCACATCTCACTCATAAGAGAAGAGCATAGTTCAATGAACTTCATCCCACTTGCTAGGATATTTAAAATTCAAACATTTTGTTCATACACTATTTGGGTCTCATTTTTTTCAGTCTTGATTGACACATTATTTTCTTTCCAAATCTATTTATTGAGTAGCCACAGCTTTCTTTTTAGGTTTTTTTAAACGTTTTAATCCATTCACACTTGTTTTGAGGAGATTTGAATAAGCAGTACTGAATATTTCAACATCCCTTTGCTCCACAACAGTAGATATTTTATTGCTCCTAAATTGTGCCCTTATTAAACATTTGTAACTAGGACTAATTACACCTGGTGAACCATCCCTAGGATCTGGCTTAGTCTGACCATTATCTGAAAATAATTAAAAAAATAAGAAATATTTTATGGGAAAAAATTGTCAAACAAGTTCATCATAGATAGCTTCCTTACATCTCTTCATAGTCATTGTTACTGAGCCTTCACCGCGAGCTTTCTGGAACAGTTTTGTAAGCTCCGCAAGAAACTAAAAACAATACATTTCATCAAAAAATTGTACATAATTACATTTTTATGCAAAGGTTGGAACAGTAACAAACTACCTCATTATTACCCAGTAAAACCATATTTACAACTAATACGACCGTAAGCAGAAGAAACTACGATTAGTATTACTTCTTGAGAAATTATTTAAATGAATTCAAACATTTTTTCTTAGGGATAAATGATAATTCTTAAATAGGAAGATATCAATTTTTAAGAAAGGCTGATCAAATTTGCACGACACGTTGACATACGTAATTGACATTTGAGTAGACAACTTAATTTCTTTTTTTTTGCTAAAAATCTCCTTATTAAAGGGAAGACTAAGGAAACTGAACGCCATACAGCCCCCCAGGGATAACGGTGTAACGTATCCCTTTGCCCCATGGAGTATTTGGCGACTAATGGTAGGCCCCGACATTTTATGAATGATCTACGTGAAAATTTGTGATAATGGAATGCAATGTAAGCGATTACCATAAAATGATACGAAAATGGAATGTTATGTTAATGATTACGATGAAATGAAAAGCAAATGATAATAAAATCATACAATGTTGTTAAATAAATTAATTTACCCTACAAATTAATGAATGGAAATGTAATATTTAAAAAAATCTCACGTAAGTCACTAATAAACACTGAATGATGTTTTCCATATATTGCACGTGAAACTACTTTCATGACAAAAACTACACTATAAACATAATATACGAAATAAAATATACAACACACAACGGACCCTGCCATTACGCGCAAAAAACACTGCTTTTTTTTGGTTGAATTCTATCTTTTATAGGGAAGGCAATGGGAACTGAAGCTAATCTAGCTATAACTTATTTAGTTCTTTCTTGCTCCGGAATACTGGTGTGACGTATCTCTCGGCTGTTAGAACTTTTGACAGCTAATGGCAGATAATGCCATTTTGTTGATGACTTAGGAGAAAAAAAATTGAAAATGGAATGTGTCAGAGATTGTAATGGTCAGAGAGTAAGATGAAATGATACGCAAATGAGAATGAAATATACGGCGATGTTAAATAAATGAACTTACTATACAAATGAATCTATGAAAATGAAACAATGAAATGATATTGCTATTTTTCTTACTATACACGTCAAATTTATTATATAGGTACATAGGTACTCTGTGTGCTTTGATATTGTTGTTGGACGGTATTTCGTTTCGTATATAAACAGATGATATCTCTTTATCGAATTTCGTTCATTTCCTATTATTTTGCACGAAAGCTAGTGTTTATTTTCACATTTAGTACCGTAAAGTAGATATGACGAACCAAGGTAACATACTCTTAATAGTAATATAAATCTAAAACAACAGTAGAAACTTAACCCTGATAAAACAGATTATTGAAAGTTTATTTAATAATTATATAATTTATTATGAAAGAATTCTGTAAGTTGGACTAGATGAACTAATAACATACACTAACATTGATTTTGTTTTAATGCCAATTAACAAATACCGCTGGTATTTATTACAACTCATGTTTATTTTCTATTCCATTGATATGGACAAAAAATAACTCTAATTAAAAAAAAAAGGAAAGGAGGTGGCAAAAGATACAAGGATGAAACATTTTATCCCTGAGTAGCAACTCTTATTTATACACCTACTGTGAGTTTAAATAAAAAAGAATTTATAAATTCTTTTAAAGTAAGTTTATTAAATTAAAAGTCAAATGTTATGATTTGAAAGCTAATCTTTAATAGCTAAGACATCTCAAATATTTTTAATTGGTCTAAATTCCCTTAAATGGTTCCTAATTTTATGGTTAAAAACTCCTTGAAAGTTTTGTAATGAACTACCTTGGGTTAAAAACATTTTTAATAGAATTTTTTGACATTTTGGTGTTCCAAATTTAAATTTGATTATAATGGAACTCCCATCCATACTCTTTCTATTCTGTGACTCCCATACAACCTCAAATCAGACTTTAATACCGTATATTTATTGAATCATAATAAAACACAGATTCATAAAAAAATGAGCACATGATAAGTCATGTGCTTGACTTATAATATGTGCTTCTGAAGCAGGTGGAAAGGGTATAAAATAACTAATATTCTTTAAAATATTTTCCCTTCTCGAAAGAATACACTATAGAATTGTTTGAATTATGTAGATGTTTTTATTGTAAAATGAATACTTTATATCAGCTGTAAAATATCTGACTTGATAAGTCAAATATTTTAGTATTATAATAGAGTTAAATACATAGATCAATAGAAATAAACTACACTATAATGGAGAGCATAGCTTTACATGGAGTAATTTAATGACAATTATCAGGTCTTTAAACAGACTAAGTGCTTATGTCTACAAGTAATATTTAGTATAGCTAAAGGATGTATTGCAGTATATGCAAATACTATAAAATCCCTGATTTAATCAGTTCATCGTTATTCAGCTCCAAACCAAGTATACTATATATAATAATCATACAAAATAGCCACTAACACTGTGGGGAGCTTAACTTGTTAATATTTATATTTATATCATGCTACTTGTGTTACTTGTTACTAAATGCAGAAAGTTACATAATTTATCATTTGGCAGTTATTTAATTTTACATTTCAGTGTTTTAATTTTACTGCACTTTTTATGCACAAATCGATTTGAGGTCTGCTTCAGCTTTTTGTCGTCATAACATTTTTTATCTTTCTCAATTCCATAACCACTGCATGGATATTTATTTCTCCGGTAAATCTGCTGTAATCTCTGAAACATACTCTGATGTTCAGATCTTTTGTAAGCTGCGCTGATGCTTACAGAGCAATAATACTTGCATCCAAAATGGTAGGAATAACAATCATGAAACTTTTATTTACAGTGCCTTATGTGACAGCTGCTATGATGGCAGCTGGTGTGATCGGCGGGGCTTACTGCGTCTATCGCATCTACCAAGAAGCAAACAAGACTAGACTACCACGATCTGACCAATGGCGACAAATTGGAACACTTAAAGACATCTACGTGTATCCCGTAAAGTCTTGTAGTCCAGTGAAGTTAGATAGTGCTGAGTGTACACAGTTGGGGCTTAGAGACGGTTGGCTTAGAGACAGGTGAATTTTATAATTTTGAGTCGTGCAAGTTACAAAGCTCAGTTCTGGTTATAAGAGAGAAGCCACGACAGCACGATCTGCTGAGTCGGGTCGAAAATTAAGTAAGCGAGTCACAAATTGACATCCCATACCTATGAAAAAAGGCACCCTGGGTAAAATGGGAGTATAAAATTCCAACTCTTGGCTACCTTTCTAGACCAGATGTGCTATAGACAGAAATCAGAAACTTATACAGTTTCTGAAAATAAAAATAAAAATGACTGAGTATTATAAAAAAGCTACAGAATAGTGTGTAATATATAATATGTACATATATTAATATCAACCTAGGTACAATTAAAAGTAAAATGAATTAATGATGGTATTTGCAGATGACTAATGTATGTTTGTAATTTTGTATAAAACTATGCAACAGACAGTTATTTTGCACAGCTATATACATACACAGATTTACGAGATTTTACTTTTAAAATAGATAGATGGCTGATTATCTGTGTTTAAATAAAATTAACATTATTGTCTGATATTACAACGCTCAGCCTTACTGATGGTCCTAAAGATGTGAAACTTGAAGATTGTTTTCTTTATGAAGTGTAGGTATCCTATTAGGGTTTTTCATTACTTCTCCCCTATAAGGGTGAAATGGAGGTTGAATAACCAGTCTGTTGTCATGTGAATTTAGCTCAGTTTTTTCACACGCTTTGAATTCTTTTAACTATACTAGGGAAGCCTCTGTCAAGAAGTAGATGTTTCCCTACGTTAAAAAAATGACGATCTGGGTCAGGATTACCAAAATTCGATGAATTTGAGTAATGTGCCTAGATGCAGGCTGTGCAGACCACAGAATTGTTCAGTTTTGAAATCTATGTGGGAGAGGTAGTTTGATATACTGATGACAGTACCTTTATTATAACGCAGAGTCTTGATGGTGGTGAATAAAGACAACAACTTCACCACAGCGCGGGTACACCCGGAGCTGGTACTTGTGCAACCCACTGTGAGGAACTCAGTCTTAACACTAAGGCACGCGGGCTTGAACACTATTCACGTTAATTTAGACGAGGTCAGTGTAATCACTCGGTGCAACTTACAGTAAAATAATAGGTTGGGGAAAAAGTTTCTTCGCATTTTATATAAAAATTCATGAATTTTTAAAAAAAGTTGATTTACAATTAATTGCAATTTATATGTACCATATTGTTTGTTGATTTTCTACCATCTTGTAGGTAGGGACATGATCCCTTTGCTGTAGAAATTTTGGGACTTCTAATAAAAAAATACAACGAGTAGTTTTCGCAGTCCTCTCTTGTACGTACGTTAAAGATGTATGTGGTCTAGCATTATCGTAATGAAAGACCCATTCTATTAATCGAATCCGGCCGCTTTCTGTTGCTGGTTGAATCTTATTTAAGAGAAAAAATATGTATATTGTTTGAATATTCTATTGTGATGTTTTCAGAATATATCATTCTTGTTACTTCCTATTTGTCTGCCCTGAAGTGTTATTATACATACATTATTTGTACTTACAGCAATAATAGACAATTCCATCACAGTGTGCTGGAAGACTAATCAAGTTATAAGGAATACAGTTGTTGATGAGTATGGCCACACCTCCATAACCATCAGACCTATCCTCCCTAATGGTATTATAACCATTAATTAAAAAATATTGTTAAATTTAAGCCATGTTTCTGACAAGGCAACAGCAATAGGCTCATATTTATTCACTAAGTATATTATTTAACTTTTTTTACGTGACACTCCTGCATTGGATTATTTTGTTTAAATCCATTTTGGGTAGTGTGAATGTTATTATCAATTAAATTGGCAGCGTTGAACGGTAATACAATATTAAACTGTGAAAGAAAATTTAAGAAAGCACATTAAAATTCACTGGGCACTTCAGATCGTTCAGTTGATATTACTAGTGAGGCACGACCATTTTCACTGCTAAAAGATGACATTGAGAACTCATTTACTGCTGCATCATGTGAAGCTTTATCATAACCTTTTGGTTGACCTTTGGTAGACATCATAATCTTATACGAGGAACGAAGACCCCGGGTCCGTTTGAATAAATACAATTTACTTACCTAAAATACAGCTACAATTACATATATAAGAGTTTACATACAAAATATGATATACTCAACTGATCACTTTATCACCTTGTAATTTAACTTAAAATAATTAAATAAGAAAAACCCGACCGCCAAAACAAACGTTTCCCGCCTTTTCTACTATTTTTCAGTTTTAAATAAAAAATAGTGGGAAGCAATATTTTCCTAATTAGATTCTTTTACTTTTTTAATGTCATGAAAACCAGCCAGATACAAATAGTATAGCCAATGTATTACAAGTTTATACATACTATATACGAAAAATGTTCCCGATCTAACATGTGACTGGGCGGGCTAGGTTAATAATGTACAATGTAACTTTACATAAAAAAAGACAGCGGAAATAGTTTTCAGACAATCTAGGTATAGCTATAGACATAATCAGACGATTAAAAATTTGTTAAGTTTGTGCAGTTTTTACAAATCAGACAAAAGATATTCTATTTTAGAGCGAATAGACGCTGCAAGCTATAGTATAATCCTTACTACTAATGGTTTATGTTTAATTATTACATTTCTTTAGGTGATTGCTCTGCAACAGCCTAAAATAGCCACGGTCTGGGGTGTGGAAGTGCCTGTTTTCGACTGTGGTTCAGAGACCCAGCAATGGTTTTCCAAGTAAGTTGTACCTATTATCCTTAAGATTACTATATAGAACGATAGTATAGAGCTAGTAGGAAAACTATTCAAGTAGATTTCAAGAGTGTGTGCAGTACACCGGCAGAGTAAGTGGCAGCTGACAACGAATAATTCTCACAAATGATGATCGAAGAAATAATATTTTTAAATGAAATATAGAGGGCAAATTGTTAAAATAAAATATCTACTTGTCACGGTGCACGATGTTATTCTAGCTACACACATAAGCTACGCAAACTACTACGAGTATAAAATATAGTATTTAAATATTTTGTCTGTCTTTCAGATTAATTGACGAGTCATCAGATAATTATAGGCTCGTGTACTATGCATCACAAGGCAGTCGCAATATTAGATTCAATACCAATAAGCTATATGCCAAATTCAAAAAAACTGATACAGTAAGTATTAAGGAATTATTATAACAATTAATGTTTATAGATCAAAGTTATTTATATATTTAATTTATTAATGTAGGGTGCACTACCGGATGAGGTGTCATACAATTTGATCAACCAAGCATCAGTGGATGATCTTAATCAACGCATGACCAACTGCCAAGTCACACCGCGGAATTTCAGACCCAATTTTGTAATCACTGGAGCTAAACCTTACGAAGAAGATTCATGGAAGTTTATTAAAATTGGAGTGAATGTATTCGAGATCCTCAAGCCATGTACCAGGTAAAACTGCGCGGTTAAATATGGTACTTTATACAATTTTATAAATGTGATCGTGGAGAATTCCACACATTGTACTCTTATTGAAGAAAAAAAAAATTATTAATATATATATATAAGGCTTACACATCACACATGGGAAATGGTATCCATCGTCTATAGACAATGCAATATCATTTGTTTTAATAACTATTTTGTTTTTCAGATGTGTGTTAACCACAGTTGATCCGGAAACAGGAGTGCGAAATACCAAAATGGAACCTCTCGAAACCCTGAAAAGGTATGTATGAATATAGGTAACTATTAATAATATTAGGTAGCTATTATGAATTATATCGTTCCACTTAAGTAGTTGATTTTTTTAAATATTTACTAATATTTAAAAAAATCAACTACTAAATTTTATACATACTGCAGAATTCACCACATTAATTTTATTGTTCTTGCAGCTACCGACTAAGTGACGACCCGGTCATGCGCAAGGCAATTGGCAACTCTCCGCGCATGGGTCTGCAGATGTCATTGCGTTCAGGACCTGGGGGACTCGTATCGCTAAACGATCCCATTTATGTAGTATAAGTAGGTACCATAATAGAAACAAAGTAATAATGATGTTAATTTAATAATTGGGTAATATTTTTTTGTAAAAATCATTAATAAAAAGACCATATTTTTGATAATTTGGTTTTATTAGCCTACTTCGAACAACGACTCGTTATTGTCAATGTGAAATACCGATTTTTATTATAAATGCGGTTAGTGCTCCCTACTAGTTTTGGGTATGATTCTGTATTAAACAGACTAATATGATACCTAGTGTTTTGAGGACTTGAAAAAACAGGTAGACTAGTAACTAGTAACTTTAGGTAAACTAGTAACTTTAATAGAAACGTATTAATGTCGTGGCCAGATCTGCAAATTGATCACTCAAGGATGTGGTATTTCATGAAATGGGTAGTCCTCGCTGGCTACCGTGATAATTATAGTTTACTGATCAAAGAATGTTCTGTGATATGAACACGGAATCGCACAACTACGTCATTATATGGATAAAAATAAGTGATCATATCGTAAATGTTACATCCATCGGCGGAGAATGGTACTCTGGTTTTGTAATTAAAACAAATTAATGTAATGTAAGTGAAAGAAGCTGTAACTGAGATTCGTCGTAAGCTAGTTCGATAGGATGGCAGGTTAGATTAGGATAAAACGCACCCAAAAAAATCTTATATTACACACGAGGCGAAGATTTTTGTACGTAAGATTATTGTAAATGTATTTTTGGGATTTATATATTACAAATCACATCTTAATGTACGTAACACCGAGCGTATCAGAATTTTATCTACATAGATTTCGTACAAGTAAATAAAAAGATAATTTCAACAAGTCAATACATTCGTTTCACACTACACTGTGAAGCAAAATAAAACAAATTCGATCAATGTCAATTCAGTTTTTATACCTATCACTTATAACTTCTCGGTCGTGTCGACAACAACTGAGTGTTTAGTGGCAATCTTGTGCTGTAACCTTGTGGCAATAGTCTCTATAGCGATTTGTTATACAGATTTTTAATATTAGACATGTCTAATTACAGTAAGTTGTATTTTAAAATACAATTAATTTCGTTAGTTAGCACTTTTCAGTTGTCTAGTATACTCCTAAAGCGCATTAAACGTTTTTTATAATTTTTAGTTGATTTTTGTTTTTTTAAGGTTATTTTCACAATACATGATAAGACCTAGATGTTTAGAAAAGTAGGCCCGGTTGTAAAAGATAAGGACGCATGCCTTTTTTAATTTCAGACATTTGGATATTTTTGTTGTTTTTTATCTTGCTAGCTTATCAAGAATCTTTCTGTGCCTATTGTTTATCTATCATAGTTTAATATTCCAGTATTTATATTGTGAAATAAATACATTCTTGTTACAGCGTAGTTGACTAAAGCCTAAATCGCTTTAATTGAGGGGGTCGTATATGAGCTGTTAATGATGATGACATAATGAAAGTTTTTGAACATGTAGGTACAGATAACGACAAGTGACATTTAATTTGAATGGAGGTCATTTATGAATCTTAAAAACATACGGCATATTGTCTTAATTATGTCAACGTTCCCTCTTCATTCAACAATATCTTAACATTTAGAACTAAAAAGTTATCTTATTTAATATTAAGACCATAGAAAGATTCTTGTCGATTAATCATCAAATCCCGAAAACACTTATCCCAGCACAGGCAATATTCTCCAAATTTGAAGTATTGCTTAAACTTTTTTATATTTCATGTACTTGAACTTAAATAATAATAAAACTTTTAAAAATCAATAATATTAATGGTTTTTCGTATATTTAAAATGTTCTGCATTTTTAGATACTATGTAAACCGCCATTATTTCGGTACATACTAACCGTACTTAAATAAAATGTAATTTAGGTACGCAGAAAAATCCTTAAAAGTATTAGCTACAGTTGACTTTATTTCAGCTCAAAACACACTTGCTGCGTTAGCGGCAATAGGTGTGGTCAGTGGAGCATACTGTGCCTATCGCCTTTATCAAAATAAAAATAAAATACCGCAAAAATGGCGTCAAGTTGGAACACTGAAGGACTTAAATATTTATCCTATCAAATCATGCGGTATTATTGCCGTAGAAAGAGCGGAGTGCACTTTTCTGGGACTCAAAAATGGCTGGCTTCGGGATAGGTAACTAGGCTTGTATTATAGCCATATTATATAGTATGTATGTCTTTCTCCGCATTTTATATGAATTTTTTTTTAACATTGACTTTTTTTAAGTTAATTTACATTTCATTATATGTATGTGTCATTTTCTTCGTAGACTTTCTGCCATCTTGTAGGTAGATACATGATCCCGTTGTAGAAATTTTGAGACTTCTGATAAAAAAAAACGCAACGAGTAGTTTTCGCAGTCCTCTCTTGTTAACCCGACACTGCCTAAAGAATTCCGAAGAGACCGGAACAGGTAGAAATCTGAAGGTGCAAGGTCAGGGCTATATGGCCGATGCATTAACACCTCCCAACCAAACTCTCTTAGTTTTTGCTGAGTGGCTAAATATGTATGTGGTCTAGCGTTATCGTGATTAAAAGACCAGACCCTTTCTATTAATCAATACCGACCACTTTCTCTCAACTTCTTGCTTTAATCTCATCAGTTGTTGGCAGAAGAGATCCGAATCGATAGTTCTGCCCGGCGCTAAAAGCTCATAATGAACCATCCGATCATCCAACATTCAAGTAAGAGGGCGACGCGAGCGATGTGCTTCTTTGGCATCAAAATTCCCAGATTGAAAACGCTTAAATCAACTTTGTGCTCCAATATTAATTAGGTCCATAAACGTTACAATTTTTTTTTCGCGGCTTGCGTTGTATTTTACTTTTCTTGTAATAAAATTTTAAAATGTATCTAATGAAACTACAAAATTTGATTCGGTTTTTGAAATATCACGTTTTTAATGTTATGAAATCCAGCCGGATACAAATAGTACAGCCCAAGATATTTTATTACAAGTTCATACATAAAATATGCGAAAAGACTTTTACCCCGACCAAATATTTACATGCACACATGTGTGATAAGGATCACTAAAAAACCAAAAACAAGCTTAGTCTAATACACAATACAACTTGTTAACAGAAACGAAGTTGAAACTTGGATCCTTCAAGCTAATACTTAGGTTGATTTTGTTGTTTTATTCAGGTGATAAACAATATGTATGCTGACGAGAAACAAGAAGGTTTTCTATCGTTTTCGGTTATATTCATTTATAGATCCTATCTCAATATTAAATCATAAACTAGTATGAAAAGAGCTCAATAAAGGTGTTTAAAGAAATTTTCTGAAATAATAAATTAAATTAACATAAATAGCAACATCAAAGAGTTGTAGCATTGTCTTTCATCCGTTTTAAAATAAATCTAACAACCTAATAATAACCTTATTAAACCAAATAACCTTAATCTAATAACCTTATTTCCAGAATATTGATGGTAGTAGACGATTCCTATAACTTCATTACGGTTAGGGTTTACAACGAACTGTTATTGGTGCACCCTACAATCAAAAGTTCCATTTTAACTTTAGAGCATCCTGAAATGGAATCAATCAAAATCGATTTAGCTGAGGTCAGTGATTATATACACATATTTATGTGTGAAAGACATATCTTCTTAATTAAAAAAAAATAAAAATTTTTAGGTAATAGCTACGCAGTCAGTGAAAACAGCCACTGTTTGGGGCAGTGAAGTTCCCATTTATAACTGTGGTTCAGAAACAAGTCAATGGTTAACCAAGTAAGAATATGCATATTATTGTTGTCTAGGTTAGGTAATTATACATTATCATTATTATTTTTTCCTTGAGTCGCATTTCAAACTAGCATGAACATCATCGTCATCAGCATTTTGAATAAGTACTAACCATCCATGCACTTTAAGCGCTCTAACGTTGATCTAAGTAAATCTCCTTTACAGATTGCTAAACAGACCATCAAATACGTACCATCTAGTGTACTACGCCTCTCAGGGATGCCGTCACAGCAAGGAATCAAAAAACAAATATTTTAATTTTACTAAAAATGATACGGTTAATTTCAGTGTTTTCTTTTTGCTTTTACATAATTAAATTAGAACACGATTAGATACGTCAACTTCTGTCACATAAAAATATTTGGGCAATTCATGCACAAAGTTGGTATCTCTGGTCCAAAGAGGGCGTTACTACTCTTTTAAGAAACTGTCTAAGACCTATATATCTAAACCTATAAAAGTATTTTTCTTGCTGTAATAAGTTTTAAGCAAAACTAAAAACCGACTTCAAAACACTAAAAAGAGCGAAAATAATTCAAGTTAAGAAGTTCTTTATTTAGATTCTGACTTGGGAGGTTCAACATATCAACAAACGTTACTCTTTCAAACAAAAAAGTAATTTTCCAAATCGGTTAATTCAGTTAAAAAGACCACTTAAATTTATTGCTTTTTAGTGTTTAAAAGTTATTTTAGTATTATTTACAGGGAGCATTCCCAGATGACACATCCTACAACCTTATCAACCAAGCTACAGTTGAAGACTTGAACAGTCGCTTGGAAGACAAAGTCACAGTTCGTCACTTTAGACCTAACTTCGTAGTGTCTGGTTGTCAGCCATATGATGAAGATAACTGGAAATTCATTAAGATAGGAGACAACATATTCGAAATAGTAATGCCATGTCTACGGTGAGCTGTGAAGAATACAATAGAATACTAAAATTATTGAATATTTAAACACTTTTCTTAAACGGCTACAATATAGCTTATTGTTGTTGATGTCTTTTTGGCAAAATATAGTTTTGTTTAAATTTTTAATTATTTCCAAGTTTAAAACTGTTACAGGTGTGTTCTCACTACTTTTGATCCAGAAACTGGTTCCAAAAACCCAAATAATGAACCACTTAAAACATTAAAAAGGTGAGTGCTCATTTTCACATTTAATTATTATTTGAATTAGGTAGGCAATACGTCAGTTGATACCGAATATTTTATATTTATATATTTTACAGTTATCGTCAACACAACAATGAGGTGATTAAAAAAGCGTTCGGAAGTTCCCCGCAAATGGGCTTGCAACTAGCATTGCGTTCGGTGACCGGTGGCGTTGTCTCAATCAACGACCCTGTTTATGTGGCTTAAGTTATTTATTATTCTTAGATATATTTTATGACTTTTTACCTATTAAGATAACAAAAAAATGTATATTATATTACAAAGGTGCATCTCTTGACCAATAAATATATTGGTCTTTATTGGTATACGTAAAGATTAGAAGTCACACACTTCTTTTCAGCTTCTCTATAATTAGCTCTAAACGGACACTGAATAGGCCTTTTTAGTATTTGTTTACAACCTTTCTGTGAATGATACATTATTCTATGAGAAATAAAAACAATTCAAAGTACTAATCCTCCTCTATATCCATCCTTTATTGATCCTCTGTGTGGTAGAGGGTATAGTTAAAATAAATAAATTGTATAGCTAATTACCAGTAACTTCCAGTCGTGTAAATCAAATTAGAGCAATCGAATTGAAATCCCTTAACATTATTCTCTCTTATCTGTGATCTTGTGAAATTTATTTATCGCCTCGATTATGCTCTCCTATACACAAAATTTTCAATTGCAAATAATGTATCTCATCTTAAATGTTTCATTTCATATTTGCTAAATGGTTGTGTAAAATTGATATTAAATATAATTCAAACTCTGCTGGTTGGAAATTACATATTATTTATTTATTTAAATTTAATGTTATATGGATATTAAATTTTAATTTAATGTACTTAACAACTAAGGTTGTTCTCTAGCAGACATTTATTTTGTTTTATATTTTCAGCTCTGCAATTAAGCACTGTATATATTACGGTATCTTTTATCCGAATGTCATTAAATGATGAGATCTATATCCCACTCAGATCTCATTCTATCTATAGATTCAGATCAAATTGCTATTTTTGCCTTCGAGTTGCCAACCCCATTGATGGTAATTAAAATTTTATTAAAAAAAAATAGCCCTTATAATTATTAGACCAAAGCTGGTTTGAGATAATATTTACTGTAATAACTTTGTATTGTAACTGGAAGTAAGAAATTTGAAAAACCTTGTTCGGTTCGGTTATATTGAATTCTGTAATAAAACAAATTAAATCCCGGAGTTCTTTATTTCATTTAATTCTTAAATTCGTAAGATCTGAGCACATATTTTTTTAGCTTCTTTTTGCGCAGATACTAGGACTCTAGCGAAAGTGCCTCCGCCTGTACCTTTTGCTAAATGTTCCGGGTTCACAACTACACATCCGTTGACTTCCTGAAAATAATAAAAAAAACATGTAAATAATACGTTAGTTAGTTAGTAAATAGTACGTTACGAAACAAGTTAAGGACATATTTAGAAATGTGAGTGATACAACTCTATATAATAACAAGTATGGTAATATACCTACAAACTTTAAAACTTGTAATATTCTTTTAAAAACAGAGTAATGTATATATGGCCTTGCACATCAAGCTTAACACCTCAAAAGCCGTTTGAAAAATTACCTTTAGTACAACGGCTTTAGATCCTCTACAAATAACAGTGATTAATTTTAACTGTTTTGTTATTTATAAAATGTCAACTGTATCCGATTAAAAGATATGGAAGTTGTTTGTTGGGTTTAAAATAAAACTATGTGTATATTTGGAAGTATCAAAAAACAATTCAAAATTATATTCTATATAATAAAGAAATAGTATAAAATCCATCATCTCTGATAGCAGCAGTCAGTATTAACATAATGATTTTAATAGTAAGAAAAAGTAAATAAATAATTAATATTTTTTTTCTATCGAGGAGGAATCCGTTTACGGACCTATCCACCAGTGGCTATGTGGTGGACGTGTGTGGAGCTCGCCCAGTACCTGAGCACTGGGAATACCCACTAAAACTCCCCGGTAGCTCCATTGCCCTTCGCGAGGGTGACCTTGTTGTATTTATGTTTATAAAAATTAAATAATTAGAGACTGAACTTTTTAACAATATATTTTATATGTAGGCCATTTTTTGACAATCTGTGAGAAACATAATAAACAATTCTTTTTAATTCTCTGCCAGTATTACATCACATGGTATGAGATGGTATATATCTACAGATGAGAATTACAACAGACCTGGGTTCTATCAAGGCAATTCACCAGTCCACCCTCAGGCAGCCCAGCCTTATGGCCAGGCTTTGCGCCGATGGAGATTGTCCAGAGTTACTTGGACAATCCCAGACGTGACGGCCTGTGCGCACGCGGCAACGCTTAGGGCGTAGAAAGTCGGGCGACCACCGCCGCCCGCCTTCTTGCACTTATCTTACAATATTTTTGATATTAGTATTTATTTACCCTTCGCTAATGTGTTGGCATTGAATAAGTATGTTAAAATAGGAAAAGCAGGTGAAAACTCTGTATATTTATATTTAAATGTAGTACTGTACATGTAGTGTTGTACTTTACACTTAATTGTTAGTAAACATTTGAATGCCAAAATCTCTGAATTTTTTTTCTATTACGATTCATCAAATCAAAACGGGAATGAAATAAATTTTCTTATTCGAATTCATCCGTCGACAATTATGCGCGCACAAAGAATTCTTAAGCATCTTGTTTGACTGACCTTGACAAAGTATCTGAAGTTGGAGGGCAGCACTAGGATGTGAGGCGTGCAAGGAAGGTGTGCATGCGCCGCCCACAGCGCTGCATCTGTTGCGAGTGCCGCGGGCGGCGGCCACAGCGGGGAGTACCCCTGCTGCTGCAGCACGTGCCCCGCTACCCGCGCCAGCCGGTCTCCACCCATACCCCTAACGCAATATATTATTATGTGATTAGTGATGCAAGCAAACATCCGAAATAAAATGATTTAATTTAATATAATAATATCACTGAAACTAAATAATCAAAATGGCCGTTTTTTGAGGTTATATTGCAAAATTTTGATGAGATGATGGTTAATGATGACATTATGGTTTTTTTGTAATACAATTGATTTCTTAAAGCAGTTATTTTTAGGTCACCAAAGATAAAAAAATATTGGTTTTATTCAACGAAAATCGCAGTAGTAACCGCATAGCGTGCGTCGCCTATATTTCCCCTATCCTTGGGTTAGCAATAGTAAATTCGTTATTTTGGTAGATAATTAAAATACTGTATAACTGCTTACTAAAGTAAGATGGAGCGGCATTAATAGGTGAACTTACATATTCACTTTTTACTATGTGCGAATGGATTGAGAAGCCACACCAAATTATAAAAGGCAGGCCGCACCCTCATTAAGCAGCAAATAAAATAATTTTCGACTTTATTTCACGGTGTTCATAAGCATACGGCGCATCAAAAAACTTTAAAGTATCCTAGTAAATACAGTGCTGAACTGTACTGATATATTCAGCAGACTTTTCTAAATATTAGTGTTTCTGGATTTTGATTTAGTTATGCTCTCAATAATTTATTTGAGGACCCACATAAAATGCGTTCGTTTAATAAATTCACTCTGTATTACAATTTTATTCCTATACTTTTAAATCAATAAAAAAACTGCTAAATGATCACATATCAAATATATTAATTGGAATATCACATGTAATTTACTGTATTTTCTTCATTTTCTTGTATTTTCTTTCATTCTAGCACTACTGAACCTAATTTTTTTTGCAGATACTGTGCACAATTGCAAATTATCAAAAATATTCATCTATTGCTCAATGAGTTGCAGGTGGCTCCTCAAATCAGAAGTTTAGATCGAAGCGACACCTTTACATTGATGTAACATGCTGTCAAATCCAGACATTGTGGTGCAAATTTTACTGCTCAATGAACTTTGACTTCTCAACCCTTATGCACATATTTACTCACAGTGATATTTCTTCTTGGCTGATGTGCATGAGAACGTCCGTACTTGTGATCCCCAAAACTATTCCATTGATGTTAATGGTACTGGGATCTGGTAAAAATTGTATATTGGGGTGTTTACGCCGACTACAGTACGCAGGGGTCGGGTATACATTCACATGGAAAGCTTCTTTTGAGCTCGATACTATGTATATTTTTGTGTATGGACTGGAAAAGAGATAACTAGTTAGAGCTACTGGTATATACTATACTATAGGCAAATTAATCTATGATCTGGTAATACGAGATTTATCAGATTGCCTATACTTGGTTATGAATATTTATATTTTTTTATATACATATAAATGAAATCTGACTTAAAGGTCAGGTAAAACTACTGTCCTATTTCTGGAGACATAATGACATGTGTGAGTGTTCATGGCATTATCTCATTAAATATGGGTTAAGAATAATAAATAATAAGTTTTATGTATAAAGCTCTATCAAAGCTATTGTCAAACTTAAGAGACATTAAAACATCCTACAATTATACTACTACAGTTTGGACCCGAATAGGGTCTTGGGAAAAAACGCGAAATTTTTAATTTCCTGTGGTGCATGGGGCGATAAGTATCCTTGATTTACGACAGGAAATAAACCTATAGAGCTCAGAAAATATATATAGTCATTGGATAAATCGTTTTCGAAAGGTTTGTTTAGTACTAACTTTAATTAACTACAATAATGTTTATATAATGATGTTGCTAGTGCCGTTACATCTCCCAGACCTCATCGTGTCAATTTGTAAGTTAATTATTCTGTATTATTAAAGATCAGCATATTTGATTGGTATTATCTTACAAAGTCCATTGTTTGTTCGTTGTATTTGTTATTATACGGAGCAAAAAATTTAAACCTGTTAAGGATCTTAAACTATTATGTGAAACACTATGTGAATAAGTCGGTAGTGTATCTATACAAATAATTAAAATAACCAAATTAATGACGTGAACGAGTAAAGTATAGTCGAATCGAAATAGAACACAACTTGCTTAATGACACTTAATAATATTTAGAGAATGATGATATCGACAGTACATATGCACCAGCACTCGAACTTGGCTACTTCAAATTTGAATGTAACAGGGGAGCTTTTGACCTTCATCTCACCTGATGGTAAGTTAAGATAAGGTCGAAGAAGGAAGCGAGCTACACCCGGATTCTCCACCCACAGAGATCACGGTTACCTCCAACTGCCGGAACACAACAAAGCTTTTAAAACTATTGTTATGACGGCAGGCTTAGACAAGATAGTGGTAGCTAGCTAGGCGGACTTAGAAAAAGTCCTACCATCAACCAAACCGAGCAGAAAATTTCTCCCCCACTGGGAATAGAAACCTCGAACTCCTGAACAGAAGTAGGTGATCTCAGCCACTAGACCATAGAATCGGTTAAACACATTTTAAAATATACTTTCTCCTGTCTTCTAATTACATGATTCTAATGAAGAATCATGAATCTATGAAGCCTCTGACCATTGGTTTACATCAGGAATGGACTTTTTCAAGTTTGCGGGCAATTTGTGATTTCAGTAAAACCTATATGGCCCGCTCATCTAAGAAAATTCATATTAATGGCATCGCGTGAATAAAAGAGACTAATCAACTTGTATGGTACTTAGGTTCTGGCAAAAACAGTGTTGTGAATAAATAAAACGTAGGTTTTCATGAAGCATAAAATCTAAAATACAATAATAATTAGTAGTCTATATAAACCTTTTAAGCTCGGGATTCTATTTTAATAGCATGAAATGAATTTATAGAAATAATACAACCAATAACAATTTAGGTGTCCTAATTTTCATTCATGATCTGATTACATTGGCTTATGAAAGAGATTCTAAGATCCAAGATTAAAATGATTAAATAATCAAATAGCATATTATATCTCAAGAGTCAGCAAGACACACAAACAAAAAGACACAATTTACGTACCTAGTATTGGCCAAATCTCCTATGCTGTCCATCAATTTATCAAAAAATGATTTAAAAGATTCGGCCATAGAAAAATCTTTTACTTTGGTATGTTCACAGTCCATGAATGGCCCTGTCATAATGACCACATGAGGTTTGTTCGTGCTGATGAATGTGACTAAATCTTTGAGCGGCTCGTAGTTCATGTTGTCAGAGGTAGTGTAGGGTCCTGTAGCTAATACTATAGACATAGTTCCTGAAATAAAATTGAAAGCTATTTACGTGGAGGCGCACTTATAATGAATTAATCGGGTTACACTTGTATATTGTGTATATTATCAGTTCTATTCCAACATACCTTCTAAGCAATGCATAATGTCTGCTCTATGGTCAGGTATCGGTAACGACGCGTCACAGTACACCTCGTGTGCAATAAACTTGTCACCGCGAGGGTTGATGCCCTTCATGACAACTACTTGCCCAGGAAATAGGGAATACTGTTCTAAACTGAGCGGGGATAAGTAATGTTAGAAATCCGGATTATCAAATATATCAAAAACAGTCGAGATTAATACAGCCTCCATTAATTTTTATATCCTATATGGTTCACATACAAACACCAAAGTAAATCAAACTAGAAATACCATCAAACGTAGAATTATCTCTAGCTAGAAATCTTCTAGAGTGATATTAAACAGTTTAAGGCTTCCCAAGAGTTTGCCTCAATAAAATGTAATAATAAAATAAAAGTGTAAATTTTCGAGAAAAACACGACACACCACAAGGCGAGCATAACGCATGATTCGTACATGTTTAATACAAATAAAGAATTTCATAAAAGTTTCTCATTTTATTAATATGATTCAGTTATCATCGAAAGTTAATTAAACAAGATTCAATTTTCTATCCTTAAATATCAATACCTGTCCATATCAACTGATACTGTTTGGCTAAGCGATTCTTCCCAAGTACCTTGAAGCATAACACAGTTGCGGTTAAGTCTTGCATCTGCATCGCATTCAATACGACCGGCTACAGCCACTTCTGTCTAGGAAATTATGATCAAATTTTAAACAAAGGAATCAAACGGAAAACATTAAAAGGTATAAAAAAATATACAAATCCACGTTTTTCTCGAGTACAAATTGGACTAAAAAATTAACTTTTTCTCTGGGCTTTGAAGATTGATCAGTGAATACACATAAATCAAGCTACTTGTAAAATTCTCTACGGCCAACAACTGATGGGATAAAAGCAAGAAGTTGAGAGAAAGCGGCCGGAATTGATTAATAGAAAGGGTGTGGTCTTTCATCACGATAACGCTAGACCACACACATCTTTAGCCACTCAGCAAGATGAATAGTTTGGCTGGAAGGTGTTAATACATCCACTATGTAGCCAGCCTATTCAGAATTCTGTAGCCGATGGCAGGTTAACATCAAGAAAGGACTGCCAAAACTTCTTGTTGCGTTTATTTTATCAGAAGTGGCCAACTTTTACGAGATCATGTCTGTCATGCACGTATATACTGCAATTAAATGTAAACTTTGAAATAAAATTCTAAAATTTTCATATAAAATGCGAAGAAACTTTTTCCCCAACCGATTATAATATCAAAAATCAACTGACTGACCTGTGTTTTGTGTCTCACTGAAGAAGTCTCTGTTATGCCGCGTTTTTTCATTATCCATCGAGATATATAACTAATATGGTTGTCAAATATACCAGCTTTCTCATGAAGTAGTTCAAAACCAAACCTAACAATTTTTTTTTATTAAACGTTAGTTACGGTTTAGTATCAAAAGAATATATTTTACAATAAACTATGTTTTCTATTATAAAAAAAAAGTCAACATGCAATACTTAACTATTTCTACTTACGTAGCTTTTGTATAACAATCTCCATCATCATTAGGCATTTGTATTACATTGTGGCTTAGAATATCCACAAAAGCATTTGGCTGAGAGAAAACTTGCAGTAACTGTTCATCGCCGAATGAATGAACGACTGAACCAGGGTTTGCCCTTGTGGAATACTTTGCAGAGTGGTCCCTGTAATGATTTCATATATTAAATAATTGATTTCGTTACTAAATAAACTTAATGATCCACTGCCAGAGGGCTGTATATATTTCAGGAAAATGGGCAATTTTGCATCCCTAAAAAAGAAAACAGATCGCCAGTCTGATGGGTTTAAAGCTTTTCGTCGTCGTTCTACTTCTTTCTGTTTAATGATGCAAACACCACAGAAATATGTACGGTAACTATTCATATTGTATGACTTTAAGTAAATTTCATTAGTTAGAATGGTTATGATTATTATCATGTTACTATTCTATTGACGAATTCCATTGCATTTTAAATCTATATAAAGACTTCGTAATATATAATTAATTGTTGATTGTTAAACACCACTATTGACATGATTCTGGTGAACTGTGGGAACATTATCTTTTTTGTATCATCTTTGAAATAACTTTTCATACGAATAATAATGATTCGAAATACTATTTTCGTCTTAAGAGTTTATTTATTTATTTTAAGGGCAGTCATCAAAAACACATACCAACAAAAAAAATTCTTACTGTAGCGTAGACATTAAATTAAGTATAGTTTTTAATTAAAGACAGCCACGGCATGCGATGTGGGCTAACAGTTATAATTATAATATCTTAAGTTTATATATTTTTTAAAGTTGATTACAGGGGGTTTACGTTCCTGCTAATGATTTTGAAGGTAGCCTTGTATATTCGTGCACTAAGGTGAAATATGTCCAACTCTCCTACTTTATTGTTCCGAGAAAGAAAGTTATAGTATTTCTGGATCCTGTTTAATGTGGAATGGGAGCCTAGATTGCTCCTTGCTACTTTGGGTACAAACATGTTAAACCTGCTGACACGTGACAATTTCCTCGGTGCATTAAAATCAATTTGCTTGAGCAGACAAGAACGATCCAGGCTACCGCTCAACAGTTTGTATAAAAACATGTCATCGAAAAGAAGTCGTCTATCCCTGAGACTCGATTTTAAAATATTCAAGTTGGCTCGAAAGCTCAGGTGGCATAGAAACCTTTTTTGCATGCTCTCAAGCCGTTTAACATGAACATCATATTGAGGAGACCATATAATACTGCAATATTCGAGTACAGATCTGACTAGACTATTATATATCTTTATAACGGCAGCAGGATTTTTAAAGTCTTTCGTATTTCTAAGTACGAAACCAAGGAGCCTGAAACCTTTGGTGACTATTTTGTCGATGTGTACGTTAAATTGAAGCTTGGTATCTAGTTGAGTTAAACGTGATAGTCACCACAATTGGTGCGCGCTCTTCTAAAACTCTTCCAAAGAGCCGCTAGTACTCTACATACATGTACATTACTTACACACTTGGAGAATATGTTGCTGGCTTCAGCATAGCTTGGTTGGATGTTGCAGACTCAACTTCTACTTTCACTCTCTGTAAAATATTTCATACAATCTTAGCAATTATAACGTAAGAATATTATTGGGTATATTATGAAAATGTTAAGAACGCGTAATAAAAAGATTTTTAGCATTCATTGCCATAATGGGAATGCTCTGTACCGATACTCCATAGGAACAACTTAGGAGAAGGAACTCCAATTTTAATAGACAGTTTATAGAGCCAAAGAGTCAAACTCGCTTTTTCGGCGATTCATCCTCGCAAAGCTGTTGAGATAAACAGCAGGTAGAGTAGATTATATTTTTAATTTCAATAATAAAAATAATTACACTTAAAACAAACTTTTAAAATAGAAAATTAAAAGCATCTCAATTGAGATGTGTAACAGCAAAATGGCATATGTTAAGGTCTACTTAATATTTATTTGTTGTTATAGGCTCGACTTCCTATAGCACATTGTTGAACAGTTGCACTAACATTTTTATCAATTACCCCTGCATATTATCACTTACAGCCGAATAATCAACATTTTCTTTAATCTTAATTATAATATGTAAATTACTTGAATCCAATGGTGCAGTCGTAAAGATTCCCAGGGCTAATAAGAGGCTTAAAAAATTAAGTGTTGCAGAGTAATCATTTGGATTAGCAACCATCAAAATTAAGTATTCTAAACTCTTAACATTCACAGCGCTAGCGTTTTCAGTAAGGAGGCAACCTACTTTCGGCGGAACTGTACCATCAGCAGTTTACATCTATGAGACATACAAAACCTATCGAAGTGTACAGTATTACAATTTAATATATAAACGATTTTATTGGCAATAAACGAGATTTCAACCGTCTGTGTTGGGTCTCAATCCTTCCTCCCCGCTGCTGTCTGCCAAGGCTACTCACTAGGGCAATTACTACCATCCTATGCCGCTCTCAGGGCTAAGCTCTGGAGTGGCTTCCTAATATCCTATCCTTGTTGTCCAGACTTACACCCTAGTAAAACATTCCCTCTTAAGTACTAGCGAGACACGGTGCCTTACAACAGCTCTCTGCCCGCTCGTACAGTTTTTGTACGAGCTTAAAATGTAAGTACCTTATAACTAGAGATACGTGTTTTTAGCATCTATTTTCGAAAAAAATAGCATTTTTATGTTACAATTTAGCGTTTTGGAGCAAATAAAGTAACAATTTTTAGCATCTATTTAGCGTTTATTATTTTAAACATAATTTAATATAAAATATGCAATTCAGTAGTATAAAACATTAAAAAATAAGTAAATAGATGAGAATTTCTTTATTAATATAAAAGACATTAAAATTTATTAAAATATAGCATAGAACATGTCTCAATGGATGATTCCTTAAGTCTAGTACGACGATCAGTGACAACTAAATTATAAGTGCTAAAGTAGCGTTCTGCATCTACACTGTTTGCAGGACACCAAATTGATTGTATGGCCGCATTACCAAATTCCACATGTTTTATTTTTGTGGCAAGTAAGAGTTGGAGTGTGTCTGTTTTTACTCCACTTTTAATACTAGATACTAAATTATTAAAAAAATGTGAATAACCCTCTAAACATTGGATCGTTGTTAATATCGAAAATAGAGGTAAATTCCTAAATAATAATAGTACTTCGTCGCTTTGGAAATTGCATTTACTTCCAGCTACAGATGGATTGAACAGTTGGTTTAATGATTCATAAAAAAGATTAGTCTCATTTATAGATAAATGAGACTCGAGTTTCAATAGAGCTTTACCGGAAGCTTACTTGAGCATATTTATTAAATCGTTTTTTGTATTTTCATTACTTTCAAGAAGTAAGTTTTGTGTTTCGATAGGAAAAATGCCACCCATATTGTAATTTAAGGAATTTCGCAACAATTTCGCATATATCACGTTTATCGCTTTTATTTCGCATTTATCGCAAAACGCGATAATCACGTATCTCTACTTATAACATTTGACCATAATTTAAAAGTTTGATATTCTATCTATTATAGAAACCAACCAAGTTTACATTAAAAAAATAAACACTTGATTACACGTGTGTCTTAATTAAAATAATTATTTATTGATTACCTTTCACAAAAATGGTAGATTGAGTTGATGGCTGCAGACGAGTATGGATCTAGTCATGATGTGCAATTAACATGAGCCAGAAGCATACTCGCCCACAAATATCATCAAGTCATACAGCAGAGCAATACACTCATAAGTAGTATTGAAATAAAGTAATTGATTAAAATCCAATACAGAAATCTTCTCCAGGTTTGTCTTTTCTTATTTTCTTCTTGTTGGTGCTTTATCTGAAACAATCAATGAGTGTAGATCTAGTCACAGAAAATCGCACTGTGTCTTTAGACCTATACCCATTGGCTGTCCCTAGATATGTAATCTTCATAACCTTCACATTTTAAACTATTCCATTCTTTTAAGATACTATGTTACTTAGGAGGAATAACTTGTTTTTGTCCATTATTTCGTCTGGCATCATAAAAACACATGCTGTTTTTTCACATTTGAGTCTGTTTTGTATCCCAGAAGTAAGTAATTTTGAGAAAATCTTTGAATGCAATATTACTTAAAGTTAAAAAAATAAAAAAAGTATTCTTAGAGCAAAATATTTTATCTACAATATTTAAGGTACTTTCCCTTCATGTAACATGTTGTCTTAAATCTCCAATTAATTGTTGTTTAAATAGTGAACAGATTATTGCAATTTCAGATCTATGAAACTTTTATCAATATGATTTTTTTTCTAGGTGTGTTAAATTGAAATAAGAAAAGGAAAAAGCACATTGGCCTACACGATACTAATAATGTGAAAGAAGCAATAGAGCTGGTTGAAAAGGAAGTACCTTTGAGAAAAGGAGCAGTTAATTACGGTACTTTAAATAGTTGTGTTAAGAAAAACATCCTCCTTATTTTAAAATCCGTTTCAAAAGCCCGAGGAAGCTGCAGATCTGCGGATTTAATATAGGTCAAGAAAAGATAACATTTTCATATTTCATTTATCCTCAACTTGACCCTACATTTAGTTTACTGTATGTAATTGTTTGAAAAATTAATAGAGCCATCTATTTGTTTTTTGATTCAAATAAATTTCCTGAAAAAGAAGACCTTTAACATGAATGAATCAAAAATTTGTAAGCAAAACCACGATAAAAACTATAATTGTATCACATCCCAGTGCACTTGCTTACAGTGAAACAAAATGCCCAAAAATAATAACCATAATGAAATAGATAGAAACCAATACTTTTACTAGAATTTGATATTTATTGTTATAGATTTCTTTTTCAATGTTTAAAAATAATTATCATATTTATGTTGTGGAATTGATAACATATTAAATTAACAATAAGCAATAAACAATTTCCATATCATTGCTACTTTAATAAATACAATGGCAAATATATAAATTTAAGTGATTTGGAGATGGGGCTTCACTTTTTATTCACTGTTGAAAGAATTAAATCACCAACTAAAAAAATACATTTAAATGGAAAGTTATATTTTTGTAAGGAGGCTGAAATACCATTAAAACCGGCAGTGGATGGAGATGGAATTAAAACAATAATCATCACTTTCATATGAAACAGATGGCAACAAGATATAACTGTTAACTTGTTCAAGTTATCTTTGTTTATTTCATAAAACTATTCCATTGTGGAAAAGTTTTTTTTATTTATCTTGCATACAGCCAAGCCGGCTATAAACAGATGTGATGAAACTTAATGTCAGGTTGGACACTACTCCCAGAAGAGTGTCGTCCCTTATTAATACAGTCAGGTTTACTGGCTGATTTGGTCAATATCCTGTTTTTTTTTCATACGACATATTGTTTCAAGTATAGGTTGAAAGCTCTGATTCAGAATAGCATTGACATACAGATCGCAAACAGGTGCAGCATGGTTTGGCCTAAACACTTGGTTTAGGTGCTTAGTAAAAGAGTCGGCCTTGTCTTGGCTAGTTCTGGCTGAAAGGCCATCTGTTTGTGGATCGGAAAATTGTGGTGGACAGATCAATGTAGATCTTTGCATCCTCTTGACAATGAGTAGTTAGTTGCTGATTCGTTTTCTGAGACAAGTCTCTAGAGTGGCTTCATTAGCTTCGAGTATAAACTCTTTCAACTCTCAAGTGGCTCTGTTCAATGCTCTCTTATCTACTATTTTGCCACACAAATCGAGGTCTTCTTTTATCTAGTTTTTTTACCTATACAGTTTCAGAATTTGTTTTATAAGAGATTATTAATATCTGTGTACCTAGAGCCTAATGAACATGCTTCACATTCCTAACAGCAATAATCCTATATCAGTGACTTCAAGAATTCATAGTATTGTTCATCTATTATTCTATGTTTTGGTGGTTTGTATACTGCAGACATAAAAAAATACTCCAATTCAGTTTTCTATTGCTATGGTAGCCACTTGGAAATGTGGTTTTTTAAACTGGCGTTTATGTACTACACATTTGATTTTATAACATCAACTATTCCAATATGTGCAGCACTATCTGGGCGATTCATACAGTAGATTTCATAGTTCTGTATGTTTATGCAGTGAATTGAATTTCCAATACCAGTAGTATGTCTATGCTATATGAAAGTAACAAGTTTTCAACCTCAACCTTATAATCAAATTATAGATCTTATTTTATAGATCTGGGTTTCAAGTCATAATCTTGAGAGAAGTCATTTTGAGTCTAAGGAAACTAATATAGTTTTATAAGACTGATTAATGTACTCATGTGTTTTAGTCAAATATCCAACGTTTTTGCATGTTTTAACAGCATTTTTCAAGGGAAAAGGAATTGATATTGTCATACATCCCAAGAATATGATTTTTATACATAAGTTAATTTTGATTGTTTTAAACATTTTAAATAATATAAGGGTCTTTTATCTTTTCTTAAATATATTTATTAAAACTATGTGTCATTTTGAGAGCTTAAAACTAAATACAAACAAATAATATATATAATTTAAAAATGGTTATAAGGTGATTTTTCATCAGAAAAACCTCACATCACATTTAAAGCCTATTTGAATACATTTCTTTTGGATGAGTAATTCAATTTAATTATTTATGCCTATTTAGTAATTTGAAGTTTATTTTATGATGCATATGTTTTTCTCACAATTTTGTTAGTGGTAAGTTTGTAAGGTCAATGATTTCTAAAGATTTCTTTTATCAAAATATTTTTGTATTGATTTTGATTTTATTTAAAAGTAAGTTTCTCAGCAAAACAGCTGAATTTTATTCTATTAATAATGTAACCTTAGATCTTCAGAAATCTATATTGTCAAAATAAAATAAGACAACTTGTGACAAAATTTTGTGAATATGACTTTGACTTATTTTATACAAAATCTATTATTTTTTAATACCTTGAAAATGTTGTATTATCCATAGTAAACATATAAGTATAAATTTAATGATTAATGTTCTTTTGTTGAGTGTAATTGGTCAGTGGTGTGATTCTTTATTTATTTTGACAGTATAGAAGAAAATTTAAGGAGGGTTATTTACTACTAAGAGGAAAGGTTGTTCTGTGTGAAACTTAATGTCATTAATCAACTGAAAAGGAATTACCATGCTAAGTAGTTTAAATATAGGTTTTAATAAATAGTTACTGAATGAGAATAATACACACTTATTACAAAACATGGAGTAATGTTAGTCTTTATTGAATCTGAATTAAAATAAAATTGTACTTGTCTATAAAAATATAATGAGACAGCAAGTCTATGTTTTGTCATAAAGCAGAGTGTGCATAAAGAGATCAATCACAAATCGCATTTGACATACCTGAGGAGTAGTTGACATATAATTTGAAAGCACGTCATTATCTGGCCTAAATCATTAAGGTTAATTATTGAAAACTACTTACTATATCTCGAGTCAAATGAAAACATACATTGTGAAATATAATTAAAAGCAAATTTAAGTATCCGATTCTAATTAAGCCAATAACAAGTCTATGTTATTGATTATAGGTGCTTGTAAAATATGACTAAAAAAGATGCTAGAAGTTTAAAAACATTTAAATTTTAAGAACACGTGGAAGGCATTTTATAAAGGATACTGAGCTGAAACTGATGCTCCATAAACTGTCAAGCTCGAGGCAGTACTTGCATAAAAAGCTTCTTGCGCGGGCGCGTTGCTTCGGTTTGTCACCCGTTTGGAAAATACGTTCCTTGCTAATAATTCCACATTATCTAACGTCGGAGTGGCCCCATTCAAGTGGTTGAGACTATACGCCATCCATTGTTCAATAAATGTTTCAGCGTCCACATTGTATTCACTACATAAACGTACACCTTAAAAAATAATCATCTAGTGGAACAACCTTGAACATTCATTTTCAAAGCGGTTTGAAATTTACTAACGATTGTTTGGGTAGGTGACTCTCATCAACATTGGGTGAACGTAAACATGTAAATGGGAGATTTATTCGATACTTACATTTGACAACGACTTCTTTTTGCACATCTATACCCAAAAACTGAAATTGCTCTGTCACCAACTCTTCGGTAGCCATTTTCCGTAAATTGAAGGAACCACAATGAAGTAACAGAAAGACCGCCAATCAAAAGTTTGCGTGTGCGTCAGATCAACTTTAATCCAAAGACTGTTTTTTTTAATTCACTATTTTAAAGCAAAGGCAAAGAAATCTAGTGCATGCCACCTTATTTTATGTAGATAATAGATTAAGCGTAACAGTTTAACTTTTGACCTACTAAATATACGATGAACGTCTTCATGATGCTACTGGCTAACGCCTTTCAAATGACGTCAATATTTATTGTAATGACAATTTTCTGAGCTCATTTAATGTTAACCACTCGGTTATTCAAGACAGATCTTCTAAGATAGTTTTTTGTTTCCTGAATGCTCTCTAATAATTGAAAATTCATGAATCCAGCTATTCAATACTTAATTTTTTATTATAGATTACGTCAATGCGCAGATATAATAAAATTTCAATTCATTTTAAAGGTGTGATGACCAACTGACAGTCAGTATTCCTAGTTGCAGACTTTTTTATAGTTTACATGTATAGGAACTCCAAGCTACTCGGCTTGGAGTTCCGGCCGAGGAAGATATTGAAATATAAATATCACATTTAGTTCCTTATACTGACAAACTTAACGGTGTAGAGTTGTACACTCGTACTTGGGATCTGGGATGTTGGGGATTATAGGCTTTGATTGAATATATTGTTATTTATTTATAGACAATATAACATTTTATATAGCACGTAACAATAACATTTATGTATGAATAGTAATAATTCTTAACAAAAAAAATTACAATTATTTTATTGTAATATTTCTCTGTATTCTATCTTATCAAACAAGCTTAATACAGGGAATTTACAGTTATTTGGAAGGAAATAAAATCCAGGTTTATCAACATACTTGAAGAATATTACAGACAGAATTCCACTAGTAATTTTAAATAGCTTTATGTAAGTATGTAAATGAAGACACCTCTATGTTCGTTGCACATGTATATGGAATTTGCAAGATGGCATAGATTGCACCTCAGCTGTTACCACACTGTTAATGCATAAATTTGCTAGACCTCCTCTTAATAACCCACAAGTATAAGCTACATACTGAAAACAAATACAAAATTGGTTTTACTATATAGCTTGTGTACATAGCACACGATTCACATAATAAAAGTCACTTTTAAAATATTACAAACATTGAACTAAAAATATTGCATTACAGGATCACATTACAAATATCATTATTGAAGTGACATTTACCAATGATAAAAAAGTTCTAAATACAAACCCGAGGAGCAAACTCCAAATATTGATGGCCATTGGAGAAATTTGTTAAGAAACGAAATGAATTGTCCTGTAGGACATAAACACCTTGGTGATTTGTTCTCAAATTATCTATTTGTTTTTTGTAAACACATGTCCAAAAATCAGTGCAAATAAACTTCATTGTATCTAGTTCATCTTTAAACCTTGGCCATTCTCTAGTTAGTCTTTCCATAATCTTGTACCCAGCAGCAAAACCAATGTACTCCACAACAGATAAGTCCACCTCCTAAGCATTGACAGAGTGAAAGTTATAGCGAAACCAAATAAAGTAAACATGAAATCGAAGTAAATAGTGGACATATTACCAGACCTCATGTTTTAGGAAAATACCTTTTTGTCTTTGTTGTCTTTACATTGTTCCAATGAATAGTTGACAATTTCCGAATGTAGTAACTCAAATACGATATCATCAGCCATTTTAAAGATTATTTAAGCATCAATTATTAAAAACACTTGGTGTTTTCAGGAAACGATCTGTCAAAGCCAAACTAACAATTCGCTTTTTTAAAATTTCCTTAAAAAATTCAAAGGAATGTAGCCCATTCAGTCATGTGGTTTTTATTATTGTTTTCTCTTTACAGAGACGACAAGGTGAACTGAATCTATACAGCAATGTTTAATTAGTTATTTTTCCTTTATCTCTAGGTTTTGGGATACCAGCATATCGTATTCTTTTGTCCTATGAAGTTTTTAATCAATTTTTTAAATAAATAAGGTCAATGTTTGCGATTATGATGAAATGATACTAAAATGGTACTTATGGTAATGATGACACGACTAAAAATGACAATGAAATGTTACGATGACGTTAAAAATTAACTAACCCTATAAAGCAATGAAACACTGGAAAATCAATACTGAATTATATAGTCCATATATTTCAAGACGTAACAATCCTTCTTGGCATGTAACTCATCAATTTCACTAAAGTTCAATATACAAAATAAAATGAAAACTCGAAAAAATACTTTTCAAATAATACAGAACAATTATTGTGTATTTCGCTCTATGGAAGGGAAAGTAAGGGAACAAAGTTCGCACAGCTATGTAATCTTTTTTACTAACACTGTATTGAAATGTCGAAGTTTTCCGATTTATAATTTATTATGATGATTAAAATTGCACTTCCATATAACCACTATAAAATTTTTAACTTTTTTAATATTACGAAAAATCAGTGTGCCTAACACCGAATTTGTTACATTATTTCTACTCACAATCAATTTTCTAATCAGCGTCATAAAAATATTTATTTCTTCATATGTCAAAGTAACCGATCTGAAAATAATATTCAGTAAAACGTTTTTCACAGGCCACGTAAAAATTTGACATATTTTTATTTGGGCTGTACAAGCACGGCTTATTTTTATGTGAGATATTCTATATTTTGTTATTAGAGTTGATGTTATATGTTATGGTTCGTTTAACGGTGGTTTTACTCCCAAACGAAAAGGCGATTTAAAAGACTCAATCAGCAGTTAAAACTGCGGCAAATCAGTATGGAAACTTAAAATGGCTAAATTATGTGTAGAATTATATTATTTTCAAATTTTTCCCCTGGCGCGTGTATTGGTTGTGATAACATTATAATAAAAATATAAACAATGCGCAAGACAGAAAATTTTAATTCATTTAGATTGGAATAGTTAGAATGTTGTTTGTTAGTATATACGTATACTGACTTTAGAACTCATTTTTTCATACACAATATAAAGCAGAAGAACGTTCAAAATAGTAATAAAAACATTTTTTCTCTATTATTTAATTTAGTTTTATTATAAACTAGCAGCCCTATGCCAAAAAGCTACTCAAATGCAGTCTGTGGCAACTCGCATCTATGCATAAGTCAAAAATATTTAAAGATGGCGGAATCTTGTCTATCTAGATCAAGTTGTCTCGTACAAAGTGTGTGTATGTGTTCCATATTTTCATTTGTTTAATGTTATTATTGACCCTATAAACTATTTGCAATTACAAATTGAGTTGATCTATTTTGAACAAAAACGATCAAGCGTATTAATTTAATTAATGGATGTAAATAGTTCATCTGAAATAAAAGATGGCGATGCGACGCGACCTCATATGATTGAAACGCCACCTATTGCCGACATGCAGAAACCTATAGAGGGTACTGTCAAGAAGAAAAGAAGACGCGGGAAAACCAAACGTAAAATCATGAAACCATTTTTGAAAGTACCCTGGCAAGAGCGGAGAAAAAACGATAAGTCGAAAAGAAATAATCGCTTTCGAAAGATCGTTGTGGCTAAATCACGAGCTCCTTTCAATAACAATCAATTTTTAATGGAAATTCATAAACCAGAACCAGAGAACAATTTCCACATTTCACAAACACCATCAGCGCGTACTCGCGATTCCAGTTTCAGTATTGATTCAGAAGATAATTACTTTTATTCTCTTCCTGAAGATGAAGAAGAATATTTGACTAAAGAATTCTCAAGTGTTTATGAAGATGCACAGAGTGAACGTTTATCAAACATGTCTAAAAATGAATTAATACAGGAATACCTTCTACTTGAAGCTAAGTATGATAACCTTGTAAAGAGAACAGAACGATTCAAACCAAAACTAAGTGATGAGGAGAAAGATGGCACTGAAACTGATAAAGATATGTCAGTGACTGACAAGGAGAGTATGGTGACAGACAGGGACACATCTGCAACATCAATTGAATCAAGTACAGCTTATCCAGTTGAACCATCGGTGAGTGATATGCTACAGCATCTGAAAGAACAAGAAGACCAGATACATGATTTAAAATTGTCAAATGAGAAGTTGCAGCATGAAATAGATCATTTGCGTCACACTACCCAAGGCTCCTCTAGCGAAGATTCTGAAAGTGATAGCTCTTCTAGTTCAGATAGTTGCAGTAGTTCAAGCCGAAGTACAAGTCCAATGAATGATGTAGAAGTTCCCGTAAATTTACCTCAGACTAATGAAAATGAAGAACATACTCACAGTCAAAATGGTACACTTGAAGAAACTGATACAGTATATCCACTCATGAATGGTTTCCATAGCCCGAAAGATTAATGTTTTGTTTAATATATAAATTTTAATTGTAAGCGTATATTATGTAAATATTACATTTTTAAGTTTTTATTTTTGTATAATGCAATAATTTCATTGTAGATTACTTGGTGGGATCATTTGCAGCACAATGCAATTAGTTATACACTTGCTTAAACTATTTTAACATTGTTATTGTTCAAGTTATATGATTTTTATCACTGCAAATGTAATTGTGAGATCTCATGTTATGATCAGTGAAATTATTCTGTGATATCCCTGTGGATATTTTATCAATAGAGACTAAACGATGCTACAAGAAGATTTATATAATTCCAGTAAGGATCTCACTTTTATATTTTAAGCAGTTATATGAGCTAGATTATGTTGAAGTGTATGAAGAGTAATAATATATAATTATGCATTATTTTTAATAACTTGGTAATTTATGACTGGTTGTTGTTGATTTTTAACATACCTAAGTGTTTGTGCTACTACTGTAGTTTAAACCCAAATTTTAGTGTGAAATAGATCTATCTGTGCATATTTAGATTTTAGGATATACATTATGTAACAGGGATTGTATTGTATTACTATTCTGCTGATCTACATATTAAAGACAGTAAAGTTTAAAATACATAACTTTGATTTTACCGATTATTATTGTGAACTACAAATCGCCTACAATCCGACACTAACGTCATTTATTGTCACTCTGAAATGTCGATGTAAAAAATTAGTTTCACGTCAGTTTGACGATTTTCAATAGTAAATTACCAATTTTGAATTAATATATTTAGGTTTTTAAGGATTTTAGCCACTATATTTCTTTTTAAACTATTCCCGAATTAAAGCTAACAAAACAAACTGTTTTTTGTTTTAGAGAACGATTACTTTATAATGAAATACAAAACTATAAATCTACGCCTGAGCAACAGCACGCACATCAATAAATTTATTGTCAAAACCGAAAACCCGCTAACTGCGATAATTAAGGTAGAGAGCATCTAGCGAAATTACTCTAACAAGCGCTTATTTCGTCTCTAACTAATTAATTTTAGGTGATTCTGTTACATTGCCAGTTTCATTTTTCCTTGATTCTTATAATTAATCCATATTCGCAGGAAAAGTGGAAATTTCGCTCCATTAACAGTAGCGGCCATGGGAAAATAAATACTCTCAAAACGTTTAAGTACCCATCTCAATTTTCCCATACTTTAAAATTCATTGTCAAAATAGTATTTTTCATGTAATATTGACCAAGAGTTTTTTAGATTACAGCGCGGAATTATATAATGCTCACACTATAAACTTGACAGACCACATGTTCTATTTTTATTCTAGAATGAAATAGAATACAGCATCAATTAAGTACCTACTGTAACATGAAAACACAGATAATTTTCTATTCTTTATATTATTTTTCATAGAAAACGAAATAAAATTTGAAAAGTTTATTTTACAATCATAAGTATTCCTACTTAATTACTATCTTAAACTATTTATATATATATATATATATATATATATATATATATATATTATTAAAGTACTTACCGGTATATTCACAACTATTACATATGCCTCAGGATGTCGGCACCTAATTGCATACACACACACACACACACACACACACACACATATATATATATAAAATACTATTTTGACAATGTGTGTGTGTGTGTGTGTGTGTATGTATATATCGCCATTTCTGTCGTTTTTGTATTGAACAATAGTTAATCTAAATACAGATAGAAAGTAGTAACAAAGAAATGTACAACAACCTTTGAAGAGACAGAAAAGAAAAGATGAGGGAAGTACATAGGGACTTTTTTTGTTTGAGCATTGAAATTGAAATTGAAATTTTTATTTTTAAAACAGCTTAAGTAAGACCATGACCAACTGTCGCTGAACTAGGCCGAAGCCTGTATTTCAGCATACAGTGCCTCCAACCTTGGAAGTGCAAAAAAACAAAAATTTTAATAATTATAAAGGAATATTCTAATAACAATTTTAATTTACATATGTAAAATTGATAATAACATATATACATACACATACACTTACACACATATACATATATATATATATACAATACATACACATAGAAATACATACAAACATATATACTTATATAGTACTTATAGAACCTTATACGGGTGTAGAAGTCCTCTCGGTGTGTATAATGATTGTGTGTGAGTGTGTGTGAGAGGGTGAGTAATGGGGTTGTTGATGTGGATTACTTTAAATTATCTTAATATTTCCAATAACTTTTCAGTTTCACTATATGATAGTCGTTGAATCCAACATGAGATTAATTTCTTTACTGTTATTTTGTTTAGGGCATATATATTATTGATTTTATTTAATTTATTGTAAATATATGGGCCTAAAAAAGGAAAGAAGTGGCGAATAAAACTAGTTCTTATTTTATGTGAGGGTTTACACACGGCATGCCATCTTCGTTTTGCAAGAAAATCCTGATTGAATCCTAGCAAAGAATGTTGTTTCAAGACGATACTAAGTAAGAACAACTGCCGTACTGTCAGAACCTCGCAGTACTCGTAAAGTAGTTGGGTGGGATACAGAAACGGCTTGAAAGTACATAATTTAAGAATAGCTCTCTGTGACACCTCTAGCGATTTAAGGGTTGTTTTTGGTGCACCACCCCAAGAGGAGATGCAATATCCTATAATAGATTGGCACAGCGCAAAGTATACCTGTCTCAAAGAAGTAGGCGGGATTACATGCCTTAAAGTTTTAAAGACAAACATTAATTTACGAACTCTTTTCGATAGGGTAAGTATTTGTTGCTTGAAAGTGAGATTATCATCAATTACAATTCCTAAGTATTTTATAGTCTTAACTCGTTCTAATAGTTTACATTGACACGGGACAGTATGGGAAGGTGTTTGTGGACATTGATGTGAAAATAAGTGCATATCGAGCAGTAGGCTACGGATGGAAAAGGTCATGTATTTTGTTTTGTCAGAATTTAAAGTGAGTTTACTGTCATGTAGCCAGTTTCTCACTCGATTAAAGCCATCTTGAGCCACTCTATAGGTTTGCTCCCATGTTTTTGCAGTGAAAATAAGAACAGTATCATCTGCGTATGAAATTATCTTCCCTTGGAAATTAAGACTCAAAAGATCGTTTATGTAAATGAGAAAAAGGGTGGGACCAAGTATACTGCCTTGAGGTACTCCATAAGTGATAGAAATTTCAGAGCTAATGTTAGGGCCTAATTTTACATATTGAGTTCTATCTTTTAAATAATCTGCAAGAAGATCGAGCTGTATACCTCTTACACCTACTCGTTCCATTCTATCAATAAGGATGGTAGCAGGAATTGCATCGAAAGCTTTTGCCAAATCCAAAAATATTGCTAAACATTTGTTTCCCAAATCCAAATTACTCGCCAAAAAGTTAGTTAGGTTACCTACTGCATCATCCGTAGATCTACCTCGGCGAAATCCAAATTGGTTCTTAGATAATAGGTTTTTTTCTTCCAAAAAGTTTACCAGTCTACTATTAATGATTTTTTCCAACATTTTTGAGAGTGATGGAAGAATTGCTATTGGCCGATAGCTTCCCATACAATCCCTACCTCCAGTACCCTTATAGATTGGAATTATTTGAGATATTTTTAATACTTTTGGAAAAATTCCTTTGTCTAAACACATATTAAACACGTGAGTCAAATGAGGAGCCAAAATACTGATATGATCTTTTAATAGTCTATTTGAGATTTTATCCCATCCAATAGAACAATTATCCTTAAGGGAAAAAACAAGATCTATAACTTCTTTCTCATCCGTACTGGTCAAAACAAGGGAATCATTAGAATAAAATTTTGTACATATTAGTGACGCAGATGCTGACTGTGACTGATTTTGGGTGGGTATTAATTTTTCGGCAAGCAGCTTTCCCACATTAGCAAAATAAGAATTTATGTTATTAACTGAACTTTGAGCACTGTTAGATATGGTAAGCAATTCCTTAGGATAGGTTTTATCTGAAGTAGTATTTGTAATATTTTTGATTGTTTGCCATAGTTTTTTGCTGTCCTTACCAGCATGCTGAATAAGATCTCTCTCGTAGCTACGCTTGATATTTTTTAGGATCTTGGTACAGAAATTTCTATATCGGGTATACGTGATCTTCAGCATATCGTTTTCAGGGAAGTCTCTTGTTTTTTTATGAAGCTTATCTCGATTACGTATGCACCGTAGTAGACCCGGTGTTATCCACGGCTTGATAATCCTATTCCGACGAGGCAAATTTATTGTAATAGAATTTTTTTCAATAATAGACTTCAATTCAGAAACTATAAAATTCATTGCAATATTGCAGTCACTTGTATTGTAAATTGGATCAAAATTAATATTGTTGATGTCATTGCTCAATTCTACCTGATTAGTATAATTACGAGTGGTTATTGTAAAATTACGTGCGAGTGGCTTTTTTAAACAGAGAATTACAGTCTTGTGATCAGTTAAGGTAGTGTGTACGACTATTGTAAGATTAGGTGTTTTGGATTTTAAGAGAGCATGGTCTAGGCAAGAGCCACTTGCCTCACGCGTAACATTATAATGTGCAGGCAAAAGTCCATAATATGCAGTAAGGGTAAGGTATCGCTCCGTCGCTAAATCTGGATTTTCTGAGATAATATCTAGATTAAGATCTCCAATTAATGTTATATTATTATAGCTAGCGATATTATTTAATGTCCGGTCAAGTGAGTCCAAGAATGGCACGATATCACAATAAGATGGGGATCGATAGATTGCTATAATCGCTGTATCATTATTATCCAACTTAATGAGGAGAGAGTTACAATTTTGTAAAGGTGGTTCTTCTACTGATGCAGTAAGATCATTTTTAATATATACTACTACACCGTCATTCTGAAGCAAATTGCTTGTGCTCGAATATGAATAGTAGCCATTAATGGCTGGGATGTTGGAGACGCATGACATCCAGCACTCTGTCAAAATCAATATATCGCAGCTAATATCAAGCCTTGTTAACAATATCTCAAAACCATCAAAGTTACAATTAATGCTTCTGATATTTTGACAAAGAATCATTAAAGATGACTGGACAGGCAATAGAACCTTACAACCCTCTACATCACAAGTATAGGAATCCGATACATTATATGAGTCAATTTCATTAGACAAATTATTCAGACTAGCCATTCAATACCGGTAGTATATACATGATCCAGCTTAAAACAAATTTGTTTACGAATAGTAGCTTAATTGTTTTATCAGTTTCTCTTGAGATATTGATTACAATATTAGATAATAAATACAGATAACCATACCGTTTTATTTCTAAAAAATTGAATACGAATAATTTGTGACTTTTATATTGATAAAGAAATATTAATTTGCAATTTTTTCTCAGATTAAACGAGCTTAAATTTACTTTACTTGTGTGAGTAGTATGTTGTGTAATAAAGTTATTGTTTAATAGTATGTAGTGTATATTATTATGACTATAAGACGAAAAAAGTAATATATTTTGTGAATGAATGGTGGCATATATAAATAAACTTAAGTAATAAAGATATATATAAACATTTTTATGAACACTAACTAGTGCATTTTCATTAAAATTAAAATTTGGTAATATAATGTTACAATCACTTTTCAAAGACGTTACTAAAATGGACGAGTTTAATTTAAACATGCATATACTATATGATAGTCACTCCTTCCTACGCAACCTTTCAACATCCTCATCACAAGTAATCTTGATTTGTGGTGTGTTTTCATTTTTCCGGAGATAAACCACTCCATGAGATGTCCAACAAAAGGAATACCCATAGTTCTTTTGAAAAGTCCTAGCAAGATAAAATAGGCGTTGAGTTTGCCTTGTGAGAGTTTCCGATATGAATATTGGCTTAATATGTTGTTTCAGCTGAAGGTGAGAACTATTCAGTTTATTTTCTTTTGATTTGTTTTTGTTAAATTTTTTCAATTCGCCCAAGATTTTTTCTTTTTGGAAGACAGTTGTAAGTTCTAAAACTATAGGAGTGGAGTTGTCTTTTGAGTTAACTCTGTAGATGTCCTTAATGTCAGATAGTTGGATTTCCGTATTTAATAACTTCCCAAGGCTTATGGCTATTTCACATAATTCTTTTTTGTTCTCCCCTGCAACCTTTTGAATATTACGGATCTCCAACCCAGTAGCACGTGACTTTCTCTCCATGAATTCTAACCTTTCCTCAAGGACACAAATAGTCCTTTCGCTAGATGTCTTTTCGGCCTCAAGTTGAGAGATTCTAATCAGAAGCTGGTCGTGATTATTAGACATAAGTTATAAACTTTCACTATTAAAAAATCATCAAAATCGGTACACCCAGTAAAAAGTTATGTAACACTCATGTAAAACTTACAGTCGAACTGAAATCTCTATTTTTTTTAAGTCGGATAAAAATAAAATAAAATTTCGGTTCGGTGGAAGAGCATTTGGTCTATAAAGTTAGTGACCAAAAATGTTTTCGGCAAAACTTTTAAAATACCATTGAGGGCGACCTAACAAATACGAATAGGACAACTCGAAATTACACCGTTTCTTCACTTCGTAAGATCCATTCTGACTCTTTCTGATAGCAGTATAAGACAGATGTTATTTGACTAGTCAATTATTTTGATATTTCGATATATTTTCTTTCGAAACTGTCAACTTCTCAAAGGTATTCATTGAATAAAGGTTTTTTCTAATACATCCATTTTTCAATCTTTTTGGTCTGTTAAAACCATAGAATGGATTTTCTTTCTAGGTATTACTTAGGTTTGAAGAACAAAGGTCGTCGACGTAGCTTAAAAAAATACAAGCCTGAAGTGACAGTGAGCAGGCAATTGCGCGGAGGCAGTAGGCCGTGCAAACCGGCAAAACGGTACTTGCGTTGTGGCCGTGTACTGCGAATGGCTCTCACTAGGTGGACCGACGATCTAGTAAAGGTCGCGATAAAGCGCTGGATGCGGGTAACGCAAGACCGATCTGTTTGGAGAATCTCAGGGAAGGCCAGCCAGTGGACGTCAATTGATGATTTATGTTTATTTATTCAATTGAGTGGAAAGGCTTTGTTTTAAAAGAAACATTTTGTTTTTGAAAAAAAAAATCATTTGTTTTGTGTAGGACACGCGAGTGAAGCCACAGGCAGCAGCTAGGTAATATAATAATAATTTTCAAATTGTCTTTTGTAACTAAGTATGGTCCTTCTTTTTTTTTACTTTTGATTCAGGAGCATTAGGGTTAGTCCCCTTATAGAATTGTTTTAATAGGGACATCGCTTCTTCCGCCAATAGATTACCAGTAAGCGTATAGCTACGTTCATATAGATTACTTATATCTAAAACTGTTTTGCCACCAAACCTATCATTGGCACAACCATAAACAACTTCCTTGACATTAAGGTTATTTAAAGCCGCGGCACACATTATGCAAGGCTCAACTGTAACATATACTGAAATATTTTTGAAATACGAGTTGTGGTCTATACTGTTAGCTTTGCAGTAATTAATGACGTCATCGATGCAGTTGATTTCAGCATGCCTGGTTGGGTTTCGTGTAAGGTTGACAGTGTTTCGTGACTCGGCGACTATGTTCCCATCAACAGTGAATACGCAACCCACAGGCACTTCCTGAGCCATAAGAGCCTCTTTTGCTAATTCTAGCGCTCTATTCATTAATGCAATCATTTTGTTGCAACAAGTTTCAGCAACTTCAACGAAGTCTGAAATAGAAAAATGACATGAATAAGTTACCTGGCACTAACTTACTTATTCTAATAGTTTTTTTCTTCTAAGGATGTTTTCCACCAAAGGTAAGACGCGACAAGATGTGCGAGGACGAGCCGCCTAGCAGGTAGGTTATTTCTACCGGAGCGGTAACGTGCAGTTTTGTGTGCAAAAGAATAATTTGTAAAGCCCCTCCGCTAGTGAGACAGATTACTAATACTACACTTGTTCACCTTTCGTATTAAAGGGTAAGCGCAGGCGGCGACCCGGTGAAATACTTCGGGCGAGCCCGATTCATCTTTGACATGCGCTATGGTGGTCAGCCTGGAGAGGATGTTTAGTGGGTAGTGGGGGATGGCCTCAACCCTGAGTCCCACATACCCCTAGTTGGTACCGTACTGTCGGGATGATGCGTAAATGCATTCGACCTCTCCCACAAAAAAAAAGTGCAATAGAATTTTGTGGACGAAAAATATATTTGACAAATAACAGACGCGGCAGCTTCGTGTTCACCTTAACATCAATGAAGCGTAGCGTATACGGTGTAAATAATGTTGATGTAGCGTACAATACAATTGATATTAATATTATCGATGTCGAAAATACAATTGTAATACTGTAACTAGCCTAATTCTGACTGCAAACTAGATAGATTAAAGTTCAGTACATCTAATTTTCATATTGTGTCATAGAAAAAAGACAGCAAAAGTTAGACCTGTCAATTAAATATAAGCTTTAAAGAAACCTTGTGTTTATTTAAAACTAAGGTGAAAATTTAATTAACATTTCTAAATGTCACCTAATTGTAAACTCTCCTTTTTACAATCATACTAAAAGAACGAGATACCCTGAGGGTAGGTAAGTACAAGATTTATTTCGATAATCGTAAACAAATCGCTAAATGCAAAAGGCATGGGTTATTACAATTATGCTCGATAGATAGCTAAGCGAGCACTTATGTCAAATCCCGTATAATTTTACATTTCGCAATTCCGAAATGCAAGGCCCTCTGACAAGGCCCTCTGCGCTTGAAATTCAATTTACACCTATGAATAAGGTCCAACGTTGATGCCGCGTACGGTTGTATTTTTAATGCTGGATTTCAATATCTTATCTATTTATTTAACAATTTATGTACACAACGGTACTACACACACCATACTATGTATGGTTTTACTTCCAAGGAGTTGAATCTTGATATATTTCACATGTTTAATATGTCAAATTTTAAAACCTCACAGGAAGACCACCTGTAACAGTTTTTGAAACTTAACCAGTAATAGTAATTTTTGTGAGATAATTTGTAATGGTGTTCTGTAGATGCAATTACTCATCTTTGTATCCTTTACGAAATGTATATCGCGGCTCAATAAAATATTGTAATTATAAAGTGTGGTTTTCACCACACCATTGAAAGTTTCTTACCAGCAGTCATGTAGGACTTATTTAATTTGTATTTGTGTAATGTTTTAACAAGCCATTGTTCCTTAAACATTCCATGGCTTTTTTATCCCAATTGGTGTTGTTTATAGATCTTGGACTTGGATGAGGCATATATATTATCTAAAAAATATTTAATAGATGAATTAAATGTCATTTTCAACAATAAGTCTGAATTTTATGCCTTAACTCTATTGGTACCCATTTTCAAAGAAACCTTTTTTGTTTAAATAATAAGTGACAGTCTATATATTATTATTATTATTTATTTATAGATTTTGTAAACACACACAATATAAATTAGATTCACTTTTGTGAATCTACATAGGCAGGCAGGCAGGTTTCTTCTGTGACAGACATTTTTGTATAAATTAAGTGTCTGATAGCTCTTCCTGTAAGGTAGGAACTATTTGACTTCTATAGTATTCATGTGAATTGCAAACAAAGAAGAAACACAATATTGAAAGTATAGGAGACCCTTACACTTCCAACAATATTAATATTACTTATTACTTTTTAAATAAAACTTTAGTAACACTGCTAATCTACTATCAGTGCAAATATTTAAATAAACATAGTTTGTAAAATGAAACCCTCTTAGGAAAATTAGGTACCTGGATTGAGTTATCTGGATAGTATTTTTTTAATGCTTTCTCTGCTCTTCCCATACAAAATTTTCCGATTGCAACAATACTGTTGACTTCATAAAGTTTAAGCACTTTTACAAATATTGGATCACAAATATCAAACAATTTTTCCATTTCTGTAATCTGAAATATAGTTAAAAGGGTAATCTAAAATTTTATTCAATTTCAGCTGAAACATTTTAGTTTTACTTGCATATTTAAATGTTGCCCTGGAAATTTAGCCTTTGGCCCTTTTTACAGCTGTAATCACAGCCAGATTGGTAATACTCTGGCTATGAATTTAGGGGTATTACTCACCTTATGCTTATTTTCAAAAGTAAATAAATATTCAATATAGTTTCATAGTATATTTTTAAATTTGATCAATATATTTCACCTTAAAGTCCCCTGGTGTAATGTTGCTGCCATTGCTATGCATCCATTGTTGAGGTAAATAATTGTACACAAAACTTGTTTCAAAAAACTTTTCAGGAGTACAACATATATCTTTAAACAAACTCCAAAATCTTTTTCCACTAATCTGAAACATAATATTAGCAAAATAACTTTTTTTACAATATTCAAAGAAATATTACTTAAACAAGTAACTGAAATATTTATTTTACCTCAGTTCTAGTACACTTGAATCCTTTAACAGGTCTTGAATGAATTTCATAGGGTGGTTTTTCTACTGGCCCTTCAATTCGTAACCAGTCTCTTACAGAACTGATCTCCCCAAAAGGAACCTAAAAGTTCAAAACATTGCATAAGTCTTTTATCTAAGAACTACATTGTATTTATTATATAGGGATAATATGTAAAAGTGTTATGATGATATCATTTTGTTATTAAATCCAAAGATATGATAAACTGGGAACATGTCCAGGGGATCTAGAGGTTTTAAACCCTAAATAAATTTTCTTACATATCTTCATTTCTTTAAATTGTTGCCACAATAATAATGTATTCTCATGATAATTATTACATCTTGATTATGGACTGATAAACATAAAAGTATCTTTTTTTATATAATTGTGTAGTATATTTTCCGAAATATATTCCATTTTTAAACATGATTATAATAATAATGTGAAATTGGTAATAATATTGGCATCTAAATAATACTTCACTTTAATATTTTTTTTACAACAGGTACAGTTAATTTAATATTTTATCCCTCACAATCCTACCAGGCAGTGCTCACTAAAAGGAAATCTGTTACTGCTTTATTAGTGCTTCTGAGATTATACTTTTTATATAAACAGGTTCAAATAACTTTCTCTTACTCCTGTTTGAGACATTCCCCAAGGGCCCGGATTCATGCCGAAGTACATTATTTGTTTTCTCGTATTGCAGTATCTATGGATATACATTTCGAAAGTATGCCTGGCATAAAGTGTTGGGTTATAAACACATTGTACTTTTTCTGGAAGTTCTAACGGTTCCAACAAGTTATTTAATTCGTCTAATATATCGAGAAACTTCGTAGTTATAGAAATTTCATTAGAGAAGTAAGTTGATATCACTTCAGTTGATTCCACCATTCTCACCTTCAATACTGATTAACTATGAGAACGTATGATTTTATTTAACCTTATATATAATTAGAAATTCGCTAATTGTATCTATTAATTCAATAATTATTCAAGTTCAAGACTTCTGTCGGTTTCCTATAAAACTTTTTATTTTGATTTCGTGTTATCTTTTTTGTAATTTTGGCCAGGAACGTAGTGTTTATATGCTCAGTGGCCAGGGGCACAGATTAGAGAGCAAAGAATATAATACTCCTCTACGAGGAGAGTATGTCTAAAGGGAAGGACAGTTTGTCAAATTGCTTTTGGTTGTTGTTTGTTTTATTCTCCCTATAGCAGTGAAGGCAAAGGGAACTAAAGCCCATACACCTTATTCTTATATAATCGTGCAGTCTTTTAGATCTGGGAGAGAATTATATTAAGATGTCGGCCACAGGTACAGTGCACGTTCGGGACAAAACTCCATTTGGCCTAGCATCTAAGACCATCACAAGAACACCCAAGCACTCAGACGACCCTACTCGGGTACCAGGCTGGTGTCAGGGGAACTACCTCTGCAGAGCGGCAAACGAGAACCGTGGAGACAAAACTGGTGGACCTCATATGTGGGACCAGCACACTCGGCTAGAGATAGTTTTTTTCTTAAGTCATTACCAAAACGTTGGGGGCTACCATTAGTCGCCAAAATATCCGTTTATCATTCCAGATCTTAAATCACCAACTGTAATTGGTTGTTTATCTTGCATAGAATTGGAACTACTTAAGCAATTTTATAATATTCATGATGTTATTACTGAAGAATTCAATTCAATAATTAATACTCATAAACAAGCTTTTGAAGGCTTAGGCTGCTTACCATTTGACATTTCCTTTTCTATTGATAAAACTATTTCTCCTAAAGTAGATCCATCTTGTAAAGTAACATTATCACTCCATAATAGGTTGAAAAAAGAACTCGATGATATAGAAGATATCACAAAAGTGACAGAATCAACTAAATGGGTAATTTCATTAGTTGTAGTTGAAAAGAAAAATGGTAAATTACGTATTTGTCTAGTCTCCACGAAACTTAAATCAGACTATACTTCGAGAACATTATCCTATTCCTACGGTAGACATAGTTCGATCAAAGTTTGCAGATGCCAAATATTTCTCAATAATAGATGCTAATAGTGGTTCTGGACGATAAAGCTAGATAATGATAGTTCTTATTACTTTCAACACACCTTTCGGCAAATATAGATTTTTGAAACTTCCATTCGGTATCATTTGTGCATCTAAAATTTTTTAAAAGTATAAAAATGCATATAAAACTCAACCGGTATTTGATATTTTTTTCGTGATAGCATTTAACTCTATGGCACGACGGCCGTTTTTTTCCCGTACGTTGCTGTCTGTAGAAGTGCTAGCACCTTGTATTTCATTTTGATTAAATTGTTATTTGTTATAAGTTGAGTTAGTGCTTTTATTTGATAAAGTTTGTTGAGTCTGTTGTCCAATTTGTGGTTATTACCATGCCTAAGCATACGAAAAAAACTGTTCTGTGTAGTCAGGCCAGAAAGCGTATTGTTCGCTTCCGAGACTACTTTGAAAGAAATAATGGACAAGTAATAAAAAGACAATGGACAAGTTATAAAAGATATTGGCTTCGTTTACAAAAGAAGTTAACAAATGGAGGATTATTATGGAAAGGATTGATGTGTTCCTAGGATGATGTACATTTTTAAGTAAAGGAAAAAAATATTTGAGCAAATTTGTCAAAAAAGCTAAACGCTATACTGTGGGTAAAAGTTGGACTGACGACACGGCACACTCGTGTACCAAAATGCCGGAGGGCAAAGGCTAACGCCTTATCACCATCTCACGCAGTTACAGTAAGTGGATTCGTCTCTAATTGTTTTGTGGCTTTTAATTTTTAAATAACTATCACGAGGAGATGAACTACGAAATTTTATGTTTGGTTCATAGGTCTATTAAACGATTTAAAATACCTATATAATAACGGACAACACACCCTATCATTCGGTACATGTTAATAAACCTCCATCCAACCGCAAAAGCGAGTTAGTCAAGTGGCATAGTTAAAACGGAGATACAGCAGATATAAAATGTTAAAGACTAAGGCAATAAGCTCCTTATTGCCTTAGTCCAACGTCATAAACCACCAAAACCTACCTATGCTCAATGTAAGATCGTATGAGATAGCGTAAGAAAAAGGCCACAAAAACCTTTCGACTACCATTGCCAGTATAATGCTATTGGGCCTAAATAAAAGTATGCTTTTATTTTCAATTCCCATTTTGAATGCAGTTTAAAAACCATAATCAGATATTAGAATAGACGTATTTCAAGTGTAATTTTTAGCATGAAATATCTGATTATTTGATACAATGACTAAATGAAAGACTTTTCATTAGTCCGTTTATTATTAGTTTACGCCGCAAAAAATAATATTTTGCCGCCATTTACGTAAAATAAGATGTTTGCCTTACCACAAGAGGCCATCAATAATGTTTAACCTGATGGCAGGTCGAAGGTCGCGAATAAAACAAAAAGAGATATTGTCTGTTTGGAATCGTGACATCCATATTGATAACATGATGGAGTCATTGTTAATAATATCCGTCACAGATTCAGATGATGGATTATATGACAATTCAAAGTTCCTGACTAATATATAAGTTTAGATGAAACGAAATTATCTTTTATTCCATCTTCAAAATGTATTTTATAAGTCATTAATAAAGTGGCGGTGCCTATCATTAGTCGTCAAAAACTCCAAGGAGTAAATGGATACGTTACAATGTTAGTCCAGAAAGACTAAACTAAACATGACTGTAAGGGGCTTCAGTTCCCTTTGCCTTCCCTGTAATAGGAAGAAACCAACAGAAAAATAATGTTCTCATGTTGTCGAGATTTTCACATATTTTTGGAAATTGATAATTATATTCTTATTTTAATAGATATGACGCACACTATATAACGATTCAGGAAGAAAATAAGTAAAAATTAGGTTTTATCCTTTATTTTACTATTTGAGCTGTACATCAATATTAAATGTCTGCTGTGCTGCAAAGTGACCATATATGCAGTTTAACTGCAAAAACGTCCTATCCGTTAGTTTTTAGAGATTTTGTAAAAAATTGGCCGGTGTGCAAATGGACCGTGGAAAAGTGGTCCTCAGTGTTTGGTGACAAATTAATACCGTTTAGGTGTTCTAAACGATGTTTTATTTCGGACGAGCCTTGCTGGGAACGAAGGTGCAATGTGAAGTTAATGACTTTTAAAAGTTTTTTAGATTCTTTACAAAGCGCAGAGTGGATGTATTTTGATTATAAGTACCTACATCAATGGTTTAATGCAGAATCGGAACTATTTAAGGTATCTAATTGTTTAGATTGATTATTACATTGTATCAATCACAAAAAAATTACTATAATATGACCTAATAAATGAAATGTTTAAAGATATATTTAACAAATTCAATTTATTTGTTCAGGAAATATCATGGAAAGATTTTGGTTATCCCAGTAAGGGAGCAAGTGATACAACCCTGTGGGTGGGTAGTAGGGGTGCACATACACCTGCTCATCAAGACACATATGGATTTAATATAGTTGCACAGGTTTATGGAAAGTAAGTATGAAATATATAAAAATTTAGCTCTGGGAATTAAATTTGTACTTATATATTTTTATTGTTATTAAAAATTATCTAAATAAACAATAAATATCTATATTCAGTGTCTTTATATTTTGTAGTACCCTCACTTCAATACCTAAATTTAAGTGCTGAGGACTTTGTTATGTACTATACTTTAAACATGAAAGCAAAAAGAACAGCTCTCAAATAATTAAGACATCCAAGCTGTGTTTGATTGCAAAATTTAAGTTTTAGCGCCACCACTAAACGCACATACCACCAAATACAATTTAAGTATGAAGGGCAGGGATGATAAAACTTTGTTCATTTTAAAGAACAATGTCCAACAGCTGTTGTATAATTTTACAAATGCAATCTTATCTTAATAAATTATCAGTTTTATTAAATATCGGCTTATATTTTTCTTTAAAAATTGAGAAAACAAATTATATTGCCTATTTAGAATTCAAATGTCCTTAACATGAGGCCCATTCCACCATGTTTTTAAATTAACTTTTTATATTTTATATATGATTCCACACAAGGGTCAATTCTAATTAAAAGCTTGATTATAGACGCAGGTCTGACATTTGTAACTAGGTACTCAATCAGTTACTTCATTATTATATTTTAGACTTATTTCTTTGTCTTTAGAAAACGTTGGATACTTTTTCCACCTGAATCAGAAAAATTAAAATCAACTAGAGTGCCATATGAAGAATCCAGTGTGTACAGTGAATTGAACTTTTATTGTCCTAACAATGTTGAAGTATTCAATGGTGAGTATATACCTATATATTAAAATTATTTAAAAAAATAAATACACCTTTTAGGGCGAGATTTTTTTATACTTTCCGCTTTTTTCCGAGAGGCGCTATCTCTAGGTTGAAGCAATACTGTCTGGTCTCGCTCTGTACACGACGTGTAGATTAAACGGTTGCTAATGGTCAGACCGAGAGGTAATTGTGTTGCTTCAACCGAGAGACGAGAGCGCCTCTCGGAAGGAAGCGATGAGTCCTTACCATGTGCGGTGAGTGAGCTGACAACCAAACGACCGAATAAAAGGTGAAATCTCGCCACAGGTCTCTCAAAGTCAAAATTTCTTTATTTAAATAGAATTAATTACTCTTCTTTTAAATTGTCATAACAGCTAATGAAAATGAGAAAAATAAATAAATATAATCTTAAAAATTACACTAGTAATAGGGATTACTTTAAGTGGTTATTAACCAATTTGCAAATTCTCCCAGTTTTAAAATATAGGTAAGTAGTAAGTTAATTATTCTAAAATGAAAACTAACAATAATATGTATATTCCCAATTAACCCTACCATTCGAGCGTTCTGGTTTCTATTAAGAAATACGTATTTCCTCCATTGAGGAAGGCCTGTGCCTATCAATGGGAGAGATGTAATTTGTTGACGATGGCAACGACGGTTGTTAACAAATAACTGTCAAAGAAAGTAGTCATAAGATTTATTTTGTTTGTAGGTCTGAATGGTGCGCGAATGGTGGAGCTGTCAGCAGGAGACGCTCTCTTAGTGCCTCGTGGCTGGTGGCACTATGTGCAGAACACCGACTCCTTAAACATTTCTTTGAACATGTGGCTACCTCATGTAAATATATCGATTTTTTTTAAATACAATAATCCCCCCTTTAAAGCGTTTCAATCTCCCGTATAACATGGGCATTCCCCCATATAACGTGGGGGTTAATATCTTTATCTGTTTAATAATTAAAGTCCTCGACATGAAACGCCTGTTGGAAAAATATAAGTTTTGTTTCGAGGTCGTAAAAACGCTTTATACGGGAATAGCCCTAGAAACGCCGCACATACTTTATAATGATGCTGGTTCTTCAAAGGTAACGCTCCAGGGATATTTTGATCACAAACATTGTTTTAATTATTTAGGTAACTGACACACAATATTGTCTTGTCACTTTTTTACTCTCTTACACGTTATGAATGCGGTGTATGAATCATTGCGCGCCTGAGCAACGCCGGGAAAGGGAATTTGGTAGGGTACGTTGTTAATGCATAAGTTAGATTTAAATATATAGATTATTATAGATTTGCATTAATTATAGGATTACAATTAAAATAAATGTTTGTATGAAAATATGATAGAACTAATAAATACTGATTATTAACGGCGAATTGAAGCGGCGTAGCCAACATCTATAACGCGGAACAAAATCTACCGCGTTATAGGTGGGATTACTGTATATATTTAATGTGTTTTGTAGAAGGCAAAGGAATCCAGTCACTACGGCTATGGTTTGTTGTTATTGTTTCTACAAATATCTAGTAATGACATAATATATTTTAATGCTTTTTCAAGTGTATAATATTGTCAAGAGACACTTTACAAACCTATACCAATTTTATGACATATTAGCATTCATATACTTGAATCATTGAGAATAAAAACTCAACCACCACTGAATATATCACCATAATTTTCCAAATGACAAAGACTTACTTAACTATGACATTAAATTTGTTTTATAGTAACAAACTGTCTTTGCATATAAATCATGGTTTTATTTTTTGTTTTGATAGAGAAGAAATAAAAGTTTTTATTATACAATATAGATATAATGTGTTATAAAAACTTGTATTTCTTATGATATAAAAGTTATATTATATATGATTTTCTTATTCTTTTATTAGGAAAAGGATTGTACGACTCGCGTCTCAGAAGCTCTTATAAAAATATTAGTCACACAAATATGTAAAGATTTGCCACAAGATACTGCAAGATTGTTGGTGAATCCTAACGAGGTAAGTGAAGTTATTCAAGCTATTAATAGATAAACTATTTTAAATAACAAAGTTTATAAATATGAGAAAGTAGCCAAAGATAATATTACAAATTATAGACATATATTTATTCATTATATTTGATTTATTTCAAAAAATATTAGAACATTCAATTCATCCCATTAAAAAAAATATCTATGTACGTATGTCAAAAACAATAATATATAAATACACAATTATTTGCCTTATCACTAAGAGTAATATTCCATGCAGTCTTAGGTTGGATAACATATATGAATAATTGGGATTGTGGGTAGGTGGAGATGTGCATGCTATCTAATAAATATTTATCACATGATTATAATATCACACTTGCACCTATTATCTAAATCAAATTAAAGCATAATTATGAGCTTGTGTTATAGATACTGCATAATGGAGAAATATTGATAATGATATGTATAAACACACTCAATAAACATCCAGACATCCATGCCCATAAACAAATGTTCATACTCATCATTATCATCTTTCTAGCAACACATAAAGGATCTCAAAATTGCTAATAATGGTAAATTTTTAATAAAAAGCTAACTTAGATATTATGGAGTCATTCTTTAATTATGTGCAACTAGAGTAAGTGAGATTAGGTGATGCATACCTAATCTAATCTTATTCAAACAAACCAATTAATGAAATTGGGGAACATTTACTTCATATTTTCTATCATGTGGTAACAACTGTTCAGTACACCAATATAGAATTATGACTTTTTCTCAATTTTTTTTATAGTATGTAATGAAATATAACATATTACAGTCAGAATGCTCTTCTTTGATCAGTATGTTTCTTGTAATGTTGCTCAGACTGTACACTGATGGATTTGATTTTATAATAGTCCTAATTTTAATTGGCGATGTGGTACTAGGCTTTTGTGTTGGTTTCAAAGGTAACAATGCTTGGTCTATTGATTTCATTTTGGTCTGCATGTTGGTCCTTTTTAATTTGGGAGTTATTAATGCTTCAACAGATTTATCTGCTTCCTTCTTGCATAAATTTTCTGGCACATTTTTACCAATTGTTAGATTATCTGAAAATAAATACATAATTATGATAATAATACTTGTTATTGTTAAAACTTCAAAACCTATTTGTGATGGTTTACTACATACCTAAACTTGAGGTAGAAGTATGTTTGTGAGATTCACTTAGTACACTTCTTTCTTCTTGTGCATACAGGCACTCTGAAATTGCCTTTATTCTTTGTTTTTTCAATATATAAGGCCGTATTGTATCATTGCATGTCCGTTTTCTCCTATCTTCTTGACATTCAAATTTTTTTGGTATACATTTTGATTTCATGCGCACTTGTGATACCTTTCCCATAATATGGTATTCAGTGTAATTAACCATATCATTTGGCAACTATAAAAATAAAAAAGAGTGTTTATTAGAATAACAATTAAATACAAGTTAATAATAGAAACAAAACATACAAATATACAATATCTATTTTTTATTATACTGGATCTTGCTTTTTGCTTTGCATTTTAAAATATATACAAGTATTGTATTGCGTTTAATACTTACATCAAAATGATCTTCACAAAAATACATTCTTGAATGTGTCGATAAACTTTGAGCATCAACTCTTCTTGCAATTTTTAACCACTTTTCCCGTATTTGTTTATTGTTTGGCACATAGATAAATAATTTGTTTGGTGTTTTTATTGATGTGCTTTTACATTGGGGCACCATACAATACTTGTAATATGAGTAATTCATTTGTATTCACAGAAAATGATCACAAATATAGATCACACAAACACGATTGTCTTGAAAAAGGGTGACGTCATTCAAGACGCCATGACACTTTGTTTTTTCAAGCAAAGCCTGATTCAAATTAATTCAATTTAAAATTCATTATTGTTTTTTTTCCAACTATTTGACTTGGTAACTAGGACCTTGAAGATATATCTTCATTAATGTAGTTTTTATCTTTATTTATGGCTCCACGATACTGGTGCGACTAATGGTAGGTCCCGCTTTTTTGTTAATGACTTACGATAAATTTTTTGTAAATGGAATGCATCGTAAGCGATTATGATAAAATGATACGAAAATAGAATGTTATGATAATGGTGGATATGGTATACAGAATGGTGTACACAGTAAAAAATTAAGTCAGTAGGTACATAAGTTCTTGGGGTTAACAATTCAGAGGAGCTATACAATTTTTACAACTTGATTACTTGATAAATATAATAAGGGGGACCAAAATTGACCCCTGACGTACGCCTGACCTCACAGATACAATTACTGACTCATAACCATTTAAAATCCCTCTGTACAATTTGAAATATAGGACTTAAACCACTACCATAAGTTACCACAAATTCCGTTTAAGGCAAGCTTATTTAGAAGTATCTTCTGGTCCACTCTGTCAAATGCCTTCCGAAAGTCCGTGTAAACACTATTTGTTTGTTTTTTATTATCTATAGCATCAAAAATGCATCGTCAAAAAGTCGCCCCATGGACTTATATTACACGGCTACCCCGGCGCCAAAATAGAAGAAATAGCAAAATGCATAAGATATGGCTGTATGGGCTTCAGTTCCCTTTGGCTCTCCTATTTAAGTAACAAAAAAAGGATTCTCTCTAGGGCTGAAAAGTATTACTTTCTACCCGCCTCCAAAGGCAACTTCAGACCTACTTTCCGATCTACGACACTACTGGCCTGAGCCGAGGACCGACCCTTCAGAGGCACCCTTAGGTTTGTCGCTCCCTCATGGCTCGAGTGCCCTGGAGACTAATAGACAGTGGGACACCTCCCCTGGATATGATGCCTGTCGATTAGAATTGCCCCTCAAGGCTTGAGGACTCTCAAAGGTTCTCGCCTCCTTAAAACCCCGGTAACGCTGTAACCTGGGGCCAACAGCATTAGTCAGTCAAAAAAATCCGAAGATGAATAATGAAAGTATTATTTTTATCTAGGGTAGATTAGATACTAAGAGAAAGAACTAACCATTTTTAAAAAAGAAAAAATAGAAAGATTTGTTATATGACATCGTTCCGTCGTGGATTACCAGCGTATTTCTCACTATCATAAATAATATGATGTTACTCGACAGAATAGTCATTGATCGATAGTCATAGGTATATGACCTACATGTTTTTTATTATTTTCAGGATGATATATCGGACACCCCTCTAGCAGTTTTATTCCTTCAATTGGAGACTGTCGCAAATATTTATTTAGACAACAGACGACAAGCAAGACGCGTGAAGAGACGTAAGACACGCGAAGAAGATACATCAGCGCACTCTGTTGAGGAGTACGATTTGAACAGTATCCTAGAAAATAAGATTAATAACATTGAGATTGTTCCCAATATAACTAATGAGGATTTGATTTCTCTTATAAAACAGAACGTTAAAGACTTCGCCAATACTAGCAGCACCACCGATGAGGACGAAGTAGACGGTTCAACGAATAGTTTGCGTTTGACAAAAGCTGTCATAAACGCTTTTAGCCAAAACAATGTCATAGAGATAGTGAAACAAAATCTCTTTTCGAGACTTGGTGAACCTTAATAGGTATATTCTGTAGCAAATCTGAAGAAAGTCTGTTTTCAAAATTATGTTTAGGCGGACTTAATTGAGGATTAGGTTAATTTTAGAATTAGATGGCGATATATGGCACTTATAAAAAGTAGTAAAGACTCTTCGAACAAGCGTCCAGAACCAAGCCGAGTACTTCAGGTGTAAGACATGTAGATTAGACTCCAAAAATTAGGAGGTTTTCAATCAGAAATATTTTTTTATGTATGTACCCCGATTACGTCGAGATTTCGGATCCTATTTACGTAATTCTTTTTTGGAAATAATGGGATTTCGAACCCTTTTTTAATGTGAATACATAAACATAATTGTAATTTTTCACCTTATGACGCCAATCGGTAAATTTCCAGATGAAATTAAGAAGTATTGTAGTATATAATTATATATTATTATATTGCAGTGTGTATTATAGTGTATACTCATTGTAGTTACGTAAAAGAGCCGGTCAGCTTCACGACCACGTTTGTTAAGAAGCAAGGTTTTCGGAAGTTTTCTCAAGAAGCTATATTGGATTTAAATAAAAAGAAATTAAATTTTGGTTTCTGGCAATGAAATGAATGATATAAAATGACCTTAAGATGAATCTGAAGTATGCACTTGAAGTATAAATTAAATAGCTGTACATCTTGTTTTTTTAAATATAGGGTACGTTTCATTACTAATTTCAAGGGATTTAACTTTCATTGGATATATGGATTAGTAACCAACTTGTTAGTTATGTTAATTAAATTATGACTTAGTTATACTGAATGAATATAATAAAGTAACATGTCAGTTAGACGATTTTCTATACTAAAAACAATTTTCAGTTCTACATTTTTTAGCCCTTTAGTTTTGTTTAACCGCTGAATGGAACTGAATAAAACAATAAAAATGATTAAAATCTGTCAAGCCCTTTCTTAGTTTTAGCGAGACTAACGAACAGCAATTTATTTTTATATAAGAAGAAGAAAATAAGAGTATACATCCCTTAATATATATCTTTCCTATATATCCTTCCTATATTTCCTTTTTGTCCCCAAAAAGGACAGCTGCCATATCATATTAAATTTAGAAATAAGTATTAAATTTTCGCTCTTAAGAGAACTCTCGCTAAATACAATCCAGCCATCACTCCAGCAAAAACTCCAGGTATCTATAAAACCCATTTAAGCAGCTTCAAGGTTAAATATTGCGTACCCCGCTTCAACACAGCGCAGAAGTAAATAATTAAGTCACAAAACTATTTTAATATATATAACTAGTTAAAGTAGTAATTTTCTCACAAAAACGCTACATTTTGAAAAATGAAAGTATCGTAAATGATCCAATAAATTATTTTTTTGTTTTAGAGACATTTTTGGCAAATAAACATAGAACCGTGTTCTTAAATGTTACAATGTCATTGACTGCACTTCTTTTAGAACAACTCGTATTTAGATAACTGCCTCTTACGGAACATTGAAAAAGTAGGTAAAATTTAGGAAAAATCTTGCTACATGCCATTTTTATGGCGCTCAATAATTAAACTGCAACGTTCATAATTTTTTAAATCCTTGTCTTATAGATGACGAGAGAATGAAAGGGATTGGTATATTAATCTTAAATTTAGACTTAGAGTATATTATATCTATTGTAATTATTGTTATTGATAAATATCTAATATTTTGTTATTTTACGTAGACTAATGTTTTGTAATTTAATTGGTCAATATTGAGTAGAAAAGTAGATATATCCGCGTATAACGTACGTATTCTTATTTCATATAAAGGTTTTATTAAAAGAGAGTTTGACGCAGGAGCGTAGAGGATTGATTTAAAGTGAACCAATGATATTTATGGTGATAGAAATAAGAAAACATAATTTTCTGGAAGTGATTGTATGTCAAAAAATTTGAAATTATTTTTCTGAAAGATTGAAATGTTCTTTCTTCGTTCTTTAAATATTTGATTGATCTAAATTGTGATATTGTGTAAGGTAGGTTGCGATACAGTAACGCTAATACTGCCGCTGTAAGCCCCAGGCGGTGTTCGTTTATTTTTAGACATTGGCCCCAATTCCGTTGTCCACGGACTTAATTATATTTAAGTTATTCGCATCTCTTTCAAACCAATTGATTAAGGGATATAATGACTTTTAAGAAGTGGCAAGTTAGTTGACACTTAGAAAATCCATACACTTCTGACTTATTGGCATGTTTTATGATGCGCAATGAAATAAAGCAAAAACGCATGTCACCATTTAGAAATGTAAAATGACGACACTGATCATGTCTTTTTTGGTTGTATTGTACTGAAAGAGTAGTAATGAACTTAAATTTAATTTAGTTCGTACATTACGGAATCGGGGCCATTTTGTTTTTTTAATTTATTTGTGTAAGTGTTTGTTGAACTGAGATAATAGATTTTAGATTTTACATGATTTTAGTTTAAAGCGTCCTTGAGTTATCTGAAAGAGATCTCTAAATCAGATCTCTAATCTCATATATCTATATGTAATTGTTTTTTTAGTTTGTTTGATTGGTTTTGTGCAATAGAGTGATTGACGTGTTTTAATGTTCATTAATACTTATATTAATTGGGTATGATTTCCACATGTGTATGTTAAAAGCATAATACTTATATATATTATGTAATAAAACTTATGGTTGCAAACTTGACTTGACTTTATTTTCATATATTTTTAGTTTCATAGTAAACAGGAGTACTTTATGTTCAGTACCTATGCACACAACATGTTTGTCTGTTATAAATGCCTTAATCACTTTTGTAGGATGTACCTACCTCAGTCAGGTATAAGTATAGATACTTACTATATTAACCTAATATAATAAACAAGAAAAAGTAATTCCAGAACCGTGACCAATTTTGACGTACTATAAATCTTTGCTAGAGGATAAAAAACAGTTACAATTAAGTAACTACTTTACTACACAGAACAACAATATGTTAACAGTGTTTGTTGTTTTAGTATTTCGATGAAATTTCAGTCTAAATTTGCCTTCTTAATGTAAGCTCTGTAATAGAAGTCGCAGAACAATATCACCATGAACAAGTTTTGCGGTATCAGGATGTAGGCTGGCTGGCGAGGAAACGCGCATTCGCGCGCTCCCACTAGTATCAGGAAGTGAATTAGTATTAACGTAAATTGAATCTGGAAACAAGATTATCTCAATCAATTTAGGCATCTTCGAAAATGATCTACAATAAAGTACATGAATCCGTACTTCTCCGTCTTTCCGGGACCTGCCGTCCCTGCTAATGCGCACAAGCGCGTTTTTTGACTGACTAATGTTGTTGGCCGCAGATGGCCTTTACAACGTTACCGGGGTTTTAAGGAGGTGAGAAGAGAGTCCTCAAGCCTCAAGGGGCGATTCGCCTTTCGAGGATTTCTAATCGACAGGCATCTCCAGGGGAGGTGTCCCGCTGTCTCTTGGAGTCTCCAGGGCGCTCGAGCCATGAGAGAGCCACAAACCTGAGGGTGTGTGCGAGCGCGTGTGCCTTCGTATATAACAGGGAAATAACTGATTCGGAACTACTAAAAATAGAATTTGCTTATTGCCGGTTCTTTGGCATATTTTTTTTTGTTGTCATTAAAACCATGGAAGTCTTCACCAGCATTATGTGTTCAAAGCAAATGTCGTTGTCTCCTAAAGTTTTTTGATATATCTATTTTAATAAAATCTCTACTTTATATTAGTTATCTGGTTACGGCTTCTAGCGATAAGACCGGATTTTGTTACATTGTCTTTTTCTTCTTTGAGTAGTAAAATGTAAAACAACCACGGGATTTCATAGAAAGATGTCAATAAATTAAGTACTACACGATGACTGACCCACCGATGAGGTAGAACATTTACCAAACCATACCCACCTAAACGAATTTCGTAAATTGAATGCCACATTTTAATTCAAGTGCATCAACCGCTTAATTTGATTCCTTTAAATATAAGCATTTGAACCAGGAAATTGGGCTTTGAACAATAACGGAATATGCAATTTATTTATATTGGTAGGTTTCACATTCATGTGTCGCTGTATTAACTTAATTGCCAAGCTCTGTGGGCCTTAGTAGTATTTGAGATTTAGTGGGTACTGGATCACCTCGACGTTAAGTCAAATTATGCTATCTTAGAGTCAAAGCGTTAATCTAGAAGCTAATAAAGAAAATCATCACCTTTATGTTCAACTACAATTAAGGTCTATTACCACTTTTTCTTAGCTTGCTTTCTTGTTTTCCTAATTTTCGCATTCTAAATTGTTTTCATTATTTATATTTGATCACGATTTAGGTACTTACAATTTGTACTTGTGTGACGTGTTTCTTCCACCAGAGCGAACGCTTGTAAGACTCATCCCAGGTGGTTAGAAGGTAATACATGTACATGATGATGTGGACAAAGGAGTTCGCCGTTACCAGAAATGTGACATGGCCACCTGTTTGTTACAAATAGGTACATTACACACACATTACATATACATTCAACACACAAACACTGACCTGTGTAGTATCCAACCACACTTTTAAGACCTGAGTTCACAAAAACAAGCCAATAATAATTTTTTTGGCATGTTATAAAAACAATATAATATACACAATAAAATATATAAACTGTCTATAAGATACGAAAATAGCAAGTTTCAGCATTTTTTAAGTGCTTAGTAGTATCTTTTTCTAGACGCAATAAATATTCAGTTGACCGAATTCAAAAATACTTTCAATTAGATAATAGTTAGGTACCTACTACGTAGTTATAAGCAATCAATTTTAGCTTTATTTGTATTTTGAAGACGCCGGTTTTCTTAAATTACATTCAAATTATTGTTTATTTTACCTGGCACCCATTTGACAATGCCCCATGCCACAGCAACCATGCCAAAGTGATGGTATACATGTAAAAATGTTACTTGGTTTTGCTTTTTTCGCAGGACGAAGAATATCTGTAAATGAAAACGATTCATTTATAAGCTTGTGCGGGCTTATAAATACTCAGTTTCGTATATCTATTGTTGCATTATCATGTTATATTAGGTAGGTATTAGGTATGACATGTGAGATAATCACTATAAAGACATTTAAAACAAGAAGGAGGGCCCCGTGTGGATTGCAGTGCCTTTGGTACTCTCCCAACCGACTACCCTATGAAACAAATAGTTTTGAATGATGTATTAGTTGAGTAGAAAACTGGCTAATATCTCTGTTTTTGTTATCATTTTAGCTATCAAAATATAATAATAATAAATAACTGCGCAGTATAATATTTGAGTAAATGTTATTACCGTGTCCAGGAGATCAATGATCTTGATGAGGAAATAGATGTAGCAGACCCTCCAGGCATATTCGACGCTGAAGGGGCCTTCGTTCGCTGGCTGGCACACGAATGAGTAGTGATTGAGCCACCCTAACACCAAACTCTGTATTAAATCAAACACCGGCGTTTGTAATTAGCTAATTACTGAAGTAAATGACTCTAGAAGCACTGTTTAAATACATTCAACTATAAATTAATCGTTCATCAGGTATTATGTTTGTAGTAGGGACTAGCCTCATATGCTATGAACTTAAGGTTATTTTTACGACGTTCGGGCCGTGTAGTTTTTAACAAACTATCTGTTTAAAATTCAAACAGTTTAAAATTCAAACAGTTTAAAATTCAAACAATTCAACATTAAGCAAGTAACTACTTGCAACAACTGTGCGTTCAATAAGATACACCGCAAAAATACACAGCCTTACTTGATACACGACGTACGAACACCCAGCTATCTGTACCATGTTGTAAGCAGCAATAACTGGCCGTAAATCGAATGCTGTTCGCTTGACCATGTAGTCCGGGAGCCATTTGAATATCGCGAATAAGTAAAGTACCATCAGAGATAAACCGGGCCATGGGGTCCGCATTAGGAACCACTCTTGGGTTCTAGGATCTAAAAAAATAAGATATTTGAGGATACCCTATCTATTGATAAATTATTTATCTACTTTAAACCATTGGTTACCGTAGATATTAAAATTTGGATGTTAAAGAATGTCCAGAGCATCAAGGGTTATTTCACTATTCCGGTATGCAGGTTATCTCGACTATTAAAAAAAAAAAATATTGAAAATTACCTGCTATTTCTTCGTTTAAATAATAATATAATTTAAAAGCTCCTCTTAAAATAACAGCCATCGTCAACAGTAGGTACTGAAGCACTACAAAGGATGCACAATGTCGTTTGAGCAGTGCACTTAGCAGGTTTCAACATGCAAATAATTTTAACAGGCATGTATATTTTAAGCTACTCACGTATATTTTAAGGATGATTGCATAATTCACTTTAACATTACGCAGCCAAAATAAACTTAAGTGTCAGGTAATTAATTCACGGCGAAGTGAATAACTATTCTAATTTTCTCTCATTACGAATTGTAACTTGTAATAATTAGGTACTATCTAGCGATCTTCCGAGATTTCGAGAATCTTCTGTTGCCGTTATAAGTTCTAATTGAAAAATTAGGGAATTTCAGTATTTCACAATATTTCAACAATAAATATACTCTAGTGCAATATGTGCATCTAGTTACTACTTGGGTAAATAGATACGGGAGCATGCTGACACTGCGATAATATTGTCAGTGACAAGAATAATTAATACCTATACTTAATTAATAATGCACATTTTTGTTTTGTTATAAATATGTACTACTTACTTAAATTAGTTATTAACAGACTTCAATAAGGTGGTTCTCAATTCGGTTGGTTATATTATTTTTGTATTATTACCAATAACGCCAAGATCTCTTCTTCGATTTACGTGATTGTTTTTTGTTCGATGCGGGATAGTTGCCATTTAGGCCCATAAAAATTTAATTCAGTTTGACCCAGTAGTTTTTATTTTATGATCATTTTGCTAACTTAGACTATGTAATTTCTATGATACTTTATTTTAAAATCTGTTCGAGGTTTTTATTAAATGAAAAATATACAGGCAAGTCGATATTACTGTCACCCATTCACCCACATCTAAGTTTGACCTTGGAAACTAACCATTCAAATCTTGGAAAAAAAAATTTAAAAACTAAAAACCGACTCCCAAAACTCTTAAAAGGTAAAAAATTCCAAGGTTCCAGAAACAATAGAAAGCGAAAAGTAAGTAGAAACATGATACCTAGATTTGTACCTTGGGTAACTCTGAGGTTTTTGTTAGGATTACAAATATAAATATCTGGTTTTTTATTTACTTTTTGACAAATAAAACCATAATTAAAAATAGGAAAACATGATTATTTTCAAGATAAAGAGTCATTTTTTATGTAGAGACAAGTGCAAAAGTTAATTTATGTGATAAAACAATGTGTTCACTTTTTGAAAGGAAATTCTGGATGTTTCTCAATGCCAGGGAAGAAGCTAAAATCACAGATGCGACCGTCTTCGCCACGGTCTATATCGGCCAACTCACTCATCTCGGCGTCTGTAAGCTTGAAGTCCCATAGTGATATGTTCTGAAATTTCAACGGGAGAAATAAGATAAAAAGGTATTTATATAGGAAACAATACATCAAGTGCTACAGTTTGACCTTGAGGTGTCCCTTAATCGCTGAGGTGATTTACAAAAATTAATTAATGGTTTTAGTTTAGTGAGACATGGTCCGTTGTAACTAGGAAATCCCAGCCCCCGTTAAGATCCGGTAGCGGTTCCTCCGTGGGTTCTGCTGTTTAGTCCGTTTATAATTGTGACTGTATTTGTTTCACTTGATGTGCTGTTCTCTGTATTATATCTAGACAAGTACATTACGATACTTTAAGTTTTTCAAAGGAAGAGGGAAAAATTTTGATCCACATTCTATAATAAATACAAAATACAATTGTAATATGACGTGAAATTTAGTAGAATGTGTTTAATTTTCGACATTAATGCAATTAAAATATGTAGATATTATGCATATTGATCGAAATACTAAGGAGTAAATACATAATATTCTCACAAAAACGCACAATTTTGAAAGGTAAATCTTAAAGTTAAGGTTGTCTTAAAAAAACCTGATTTAAGCAATCGTGCTACTTTAAGTCAAACTTTTGTCAAAAACCTACACAAAGAAGAAACTTACATAGGTAAACTTGAATTATAGATGTATGTGAGTGAGGGAATGTATAAGCTTCTCTTTTTAAGCCCAGTCGTATTAAAGAAGCTGCCTCTTAATTAAATACATAATAAAATATTACAGTACTACGAACTTGTTTGATTCTCTCGGGGTTTGTACTCTTAGGTATAGCAGCGAGTCCTCGTTGGAGGATGTGCCGCAGCAGCACTTGCGCAGGAGTTCGTGCGTGGAGTCGCGCGGCACGCAGCACTGCCGGCAGTTGCAAAAGGTCCGGGTATTCACGGCTGAGAATAATTTTGAAATGAATTGCTATTTATAATTAGTACTTTCATTTTTATAAGATATGATCTTCGGTATCTTAAAATAATAGTCAGATTATCTGCTTAAGGCCCAGCTTAAACTGGGGAGAAACTAACAAAAATTGAGTGGAATTTTATTGGCAGTGCAACATCAGGATAAGGGCGGAGAGAAAAGCTAAATATCAGGCGAGTAAACAAGATAATGTACACAATACTATTTACGCAATCACAAATGCGCAGCGGATAAACATTAAGATACCAAAGCTTGAACTGAGTAGAGACTTAAAACACTGGATTAAATTTTGGGGACAGTTTCACAAAATTTATGAAGACGCGGCAACCAATATTGAAGCTCAATGTCACTAAAGATAAGTTTTCATCTGTTCTCTATGCAATGATCGAAAGTGCACATGCTCAGATCCTGAAAGAAGACATGCTGCCTGAAGACTTGCTCAGATCTTGGAAATGAATACGAACAAAACGCGAATACGTTAATAACGAGACCGATGATGAGCTGTAAAGATTGGTGATGTTTCTGAAAAATGAAGTAGAGTCTGAAGAACGTAGTAACATGTCTCGACATGGGTTTTCGCAGCTAAGCTCACCAAGTTCTTGGTTTTGTTCTCCCACTGCTTATTTTGTTTCAGAAATTAAGAAAACGTTCAATAAGCAGTTCAATACAAAACATAGCTGAAACCAATGTTTGTGGTGTAACAAAGTTAACCATGTCACTACTGAGTATCACAAAGCTGAGAGAGAGATTAGAACTAGTTAATAATTAATATGTTAGTAATTTGATCCAAAGGGCCCCCATTTTTATCAAGTTATTAAGTCAGTTGAAGAAAATTACGTGTTTCATTATAATATCCAGAACAGTAGCCTAAAACTGTGTTTTGATATTAAGTGTTTATAATTTCAAGATTTGGCATGTAGATAGTGATGTTTATTAAAACTTATAACTTAGCCAGGTGTTGTCAATCTTAGGATTTCTTCCGGGTCCGTCCAAAACAAGTTGAATCACTTTAGATTGCCATCGTCGGTTACATTTCATAAAGTGTAGGTACATAACATAAAGTGAAGGTAAGTACAGGTAGGTATTTCATAAAGAAAAATAACTATGACAGATAAAATACTTAACAGGAATAACTTTGGTTTTACTTACCCGGAATTAGCAGACAGGGCATTGGTAAGTGCCTTTGAACCGAGAGGTGAGTACGCGACCACGGGTATATCGAGGTCTTTTGCTGTGTCTATTAAGGACTTCTGTTGGCAGACCACGTGGACTTCAATCTGAAGGCAATCTGGCTTCGAAACAGCGGATAATCGGACTAGTTGTTCCTTGTTCACGTTTGACACCCCGACATGACGAACGCGGCCTGATTGTTTGAGTTTTAAAAGAGCCTGAAAATGTTTTAAAGGTAAATATAAAAACTTGATGCTTGAAAAGCGTATTCGCTTATTTATTTTGACAGCTAAAGTGGTAGCCACCGCGTTATTTACGAGTCTACTGCTTATTATTTTTATAATGTAATTGTTTTTACTTTGTGATGTAGCAATAAGAAATTTACAAGACGGTTTTCACTTTAACTGTCAAAATAAGTCAGGGAATCGGCCGGCAGATCCTCATTCTTAACATTATAAAATTCTCTAACAGCATAACTAGAGTATAAGTATGCTGATATGTGTACCGATTATTATCATTTACAACCTTCATTCATCCTACTGTTGGACACAGACATTCCTACATGACAGTAACACTTCAGAAGAAGAGAATTTGGGTGATAACACCACCACGCCAGACCGATGCGGTGAACAACAGGTAACAACCAGAACCAACGACTTATGGTGCCTTCTTTATAAGCACGAAGGGGCTCGAGATAATAAATTTGATTGACAAATCCAGAGAAAAACCAAGACGAAAGTTGCAGTGTTTTCGTCATCGAAAAGAGAGCTTTCGAACTACTCCGCCAATGAGCTCCATGTTTACCTATGCTAGATAGTATTCACAGGTAGGTATTAAAAAAAGCTTACGTATGGAAAGTACTTCTTTTAACCAGAACTTCTCCTGGCCGGCATATTTTATTATCTGGTTTATTTTGTTTTCTGTTTAGCTCTAGTACTGATGACTCGTCTCTTATGATAAGAGGTTTTTCATTTTTTGTGTTATTAGCAACTGGTACATTGTCAACAATTGATGTTTTACTAAATTTTTTCGGTAAATTAAGAATTAATAGATTCCTTGTGTTTTGTCGCGGTGATTTTAATTTCGTGGTTTTACTCTTGAAAATAATAGCCAATTTACTTATCATTGATCTAAGTTTATTAGGCTCTCTACCGATTCCGTGGAAGTGTCTTCGCAAATGTATGCTGAAAACACTCTGTGTTGACATCTGAGACACAGATCTTGTCAAGATTTGAGACTTTATTTCTAAACTATGATTTGACTTTAAACTGTATTGGCAGCCGAAGTCCTTTCTTTTCTCATTAAAGGATTCAGCGATGTTTCCATCCCACTTCCAAGATTGAATACCGGAACTTTGTGAGGAATGCGTGTTATCATTAGATGTATCCAAATGCTGAGTTCCTTTTGTCTCATTGTTTCCTACGCAACAAAAAAACATATTTCATAAAATAGTACTTTCATTACATTTTGTTTCTTGAACAGGAAACGTATATAAAGTATTTGTAATCGGAGGTCATAACAATATATAAGTATATTATTATGATAGCAGAAATGGTAAAACGCATAAAATAAACATTATTGAACTTTACAAGCTGGTCTTTTTTGAGCTTATAGCTGTTGGTATTTGAAATTTATAATACCTGTTGAATATTGATCAGCTGAATGTGTCGGTACTATTCTCGCATTTGTTTTCTTCCGTAATTTCGCACTGCAATTATCAAGTTTTATAGTGCAGAAATAAATTTCGGTTTCGTGGTTATTAGGTTGAATTTTATGCTTATTACGTCTTATGTACTTAATGTCTGCTTCTCTTCGAGTAATTTTTGGTACCTCTCGAAGAGGTATCACTGCACGCGGTGGTCTATCCGCTAAATTTTTATCATAATCCTCGGATGTGAACCTGTAGCAGCAATTGCAGCAACGACATAATAGTATATACTTGCAATTCCTTTTAAATCTTTTGCAACATATTTTTATGCACTTACGGCATTCACATAAATTGCATTTATGTTTGCACCGCTTGCAGTGGAATAGCTTATTAAAAAAGATTCTACATCGCTTAACACATCCCGGCGCCGAAGACCTGCGACATTTAGGTTGACTGCATGTGCCCTTCGATGGCGACGGTGATAGAGTCATAGTTCAGCCGCATCGTTGGAATCTGTTTCATATGAATTATTATATTTTCTAATGTTCACTTGCTCTCACGGTGCCCTTGATGCTAATAAGTCTTTTCATCATAAATTGCAAAATATGAAAAAATATTTAGCTGTAAGTCATTTTGTTTCCTTTGTCGGATGTCAAATTGATTTTCTTTTCATTAATGTCATAGTGACGATTATTTCCTTCTAACACGAAGGTAAGTTTGTTTTTGTGTAAGTTGTCAAGTTTGTTTTTGTTGCGAGATTTTTTGGGCATTGTTAACCATGTTTGCTAGTATCATGCATGACTGTAGAATTCATTTTCCTTTTAACACTTCTAGAATAGTAACAGCATTTTTATACGTATTATGTAAAATGACTTTTACAATTTTTCTATATATTTGAGGAGTTTTCTTAGCTGTTAGAGTTCTATGTAATCGTATGATGCTCATGAGAGACGGATCTAAATCTAAAGAAATAATTGCATTCGAATCAGTCTTGGGCTCTACTATACTTTCATAAGAATCTGCCGGATTTCTGTAGCCATAATTAGACTCTAATACGTCATCTCCTCCTGTGCAGCAGGGACACAAAAGCATCGGTAAAGGGATTTTACGACAAAAAATTGTCCTGCGATTCACTGGAGGTCTAACAAATGATGTCACCGATGTGCTCACAGTGTGAGTCAGCGTACGAGATTTGCGGGGTGCGGGATCATAAGCGTTTGCATTTTTTTCTAATTCAACTGGAAATAAAATGCTCAGATCTGACGGTACAAGAGCGGTATCTTTTACAACGGATTTTGTGGATTCCACTGGTCTTTTCACCGTTGGGGATTTATATACTTTGGACCAAAGGAAGTGGTCACCATTAACTTTATTGTTTAGATTTTGTTCTATATGCTTGACTCTTGTTGATTTAGAACCAGGATTTTTATGGAACAATTTAGGATAACTACACTCTTTATACACAGATTTACTTCTATAACAAGCGTTAGATGTAATTTCTTTTAGAATTTTATTATTCACTTTTCCTTCAGGTCGATTCGAATAATCAATAAAGTTTTCAGTACATGTAACTCCCATTTCCTTTTAAATGGAAAAAGCTGTAACGAAATTTATAAATTTTCACTGAAAATTTCCATGTTTACCAAAAGTACCTAAACCAATAGATTTTTAATAAATTGGAGTGAATGGCACATGTCAAAATTACTATGATTAAATTATAAATCAAAGAAGGCGGCTTCATATTTAAGTCTATTATCCGAAGAAGGTCTATTATTGTATGTGTTTATTTTGTTGTACTTAAGAAAAAAAAACAGAATAATTTTAAGTATAAGTCTTAGATAAACAACATAGGATCATTCAAAAGTGGCGTGAAAAAGCACTTTTTTCAAGCAAGATAGAGGTGGCTAGGACAGTAAGTCGCATACTGCACATTGTAGCTATCTTCACATATGGACTCCTCTTCTGCTTACCATCAGGTAGTGTCATTTGCTCAGCTTTTTATAAAAATTAAAAAAAAAATATCACAAATGTCTGTATAGTCTGCTTATAGATAATTGTTATTTTTTAAAATTACTAATTCCTTGGGGTTAACAATTGACTATTTCCAACTTATTGTATAAATTTTACGGAAACGAGCAAGTTGTTAATTTCAGTATACGCATTTAGAAACGGAATATGGGTATAATTAGGAACTGACTTTCCAAACCGCTATCAGGTCCGTTGAGTGGTCAGAACGGATGGTGCCATCAGGGTTCTTAGGATGCAGGTCTCCAGGCACGTGTTCGAATGCGAATGGTGTGTGAAGCAAGTACAGGTCTAGGTACTCCAATCCAAGGTCTCGAAGTGATGCTTCAAAATACTCTGGCACCAACTCCGGCTTGTTACCTGACACGATAACAGCAATGGTTTATAAATACCTATGTTGGAAAAGTAAAATTACTCTGTTAAATTTTGGTTCGTTTAACAGATCAATCTTTAAGTAGCAATACGCGATACAATGTATTTAGCTATAAAACTTTAAGTGATATAACGTCCTATACGTAAATAATTTAACATTAGGGGTGGCGTATGGAAAATGGTGCGCTTTCGAGTACCCCAGCTGAATATATGATGAAGGACAAGCATTACGTATTTATTTATCTATTTAACAATTTATGTACACACAAAGACAATTAAAAGAACAACTGAATATTAGAGAATTGTACAAAGGTACTGCTAATTTCTATATGAAATTTCTTCCAGCAGCCCCATGTATGGGAAAAGTGACACCGAAAGTTAGAGGGGCATATACCAATACTAATATAATTAAAACTAATATATATCATATATATACACAAATACATACATACATATATACATACGCACAACATGTTTAGGTACTCTGTAAAGAGAAATAATGTGCTTGTGTATTTGTGTAGTTGTTGCTATGTGTATTAAATCAGTATGCAAAAAAATTTAAAATTAAAAAATTATTATTTCATGTATCGATTGGAGTATATATAAATTTATGAACATAACATGACCTTGGAACCAACTGTATTATTTTTGGTAGTAAAAAGATACCTCCTGGTGGTAACTTAGTGACAACAAAAAGTTCCTTTCTGCGGCCGGGATCTCCCCCGATCCACTTGGATAGCGCGCGGCCCAGAGCTGTCTCGTTTTCGTAAGCGCGGGCAGTATCGAAGTGACGGTAGCCTGCATCGAGGGCTGCTTTCACTGCGTTTTCTAATACTTCATCAGATGCCTGGAATATGACAAGTATGACCTTGTTAATGGAATTCCAAAAGCTCCACCGAACCCCAGCCTGTCTCCTGACACGTGTTATGGTCTATAGTGGTTTCAAGATATCGCAAAATAATCTTATAAATATATATAAGTCGGTAAGTATAAAAATATTCTAGAAGTAAATTATACAAGTTTAAACTTTAATATAAAAATTAAAACTAATTCACCATTTGGATCATCTTCATCTCTTACTACAGAAACCAAACCCATGTAGTAGGTTTAAGGGAAACAATGATGCAAATGGCGTCGCCTTTAAAACGCAAACATGAAATTGACGCTCCTCTACTGGGCTACAGACTATACACACAATTAAAGAATACGATATTTCATCCACAAGCCTTAACGCAAATAAAATTAAAACAAAAGTACAAAGAAAGTGCCACAAACTTCGATCACTTCATGTGACACTATAAATTCCTTGCATAGAACATAGTGCTCAGTGTATAATATACTACTCTGTGTGATATAAGGATCGAAGCCAAAGATATCATACATACATCCTCATATATCATAATACATATCATTTCCAAGTGAAAGAATAACGTAGTCGTAGTGACTGTCATTCATTGTCAGCGGCATTCATAGATAACACGTAGAATCCTTGATAGGTGCCAATTTATTCCGAATAATGTAAACAATATTATAGTTATTATAATACCGAATTTGTAATATGGAATTAATACATTATCACTGTTCGCAATATGAATTATGTCTGGCAAGATATCACAACTGAGCGCTGTTAGTAATCAAACCTCGCTGTCAAAGAAATGGTCACAAGACAGTTATTCATGCAGGGCTTCAACGTCTCGAGGTCTGCCTTCACACTCCAGTGGCGATCGCGATGACAGTGATTCATATTCTTATTGTAGCGACAACTGCTCTTGTGGATCAGGAAATAACTACTTGCCACCACTATACGAGAAACCCTGTACATTTGTCGATTCTACAAGCAAACTACGCATATCAAAATGGAAACAATTTAAAAGATACTTCAAAAGTAATATTAGAAGAAAACTCAAACTAGACAAGATATTTAATAAAAGAGAAAAACATAAGATTATTTAGTTTTGTTCGAGCGTTGGTAAATGATTATCCATATTTTGAATGTTTTTCCTCTCTCTGTACATAATCTACTATCCTCGTAAATATTAACTTAATTACTGACAAAGTTTTTGTTTGAATTGAAACAGTTTCAATACCATTTACTTCTATTACTGTGGGATTTTTTATAATTATGAATAGCTAGTAAGGTCTACATGCCAACTTGTAAGTGAATTCTCACGAGTTCGTTAACTCGATTGCCTATAGCTAGGTACTCACGAGTGTGAATATTGTTTGAAGCTTGTTAACATTAGTCTCCGTGTTGTATTAAGTTTCTACTTTCCATATTGAAGGACGCTGCAATGGTGCACAGATTGATTGTTCTGTCTCAAACAGTAAATTGTTTGTTCTTTGCACATATAAATAATATTATTATTAAAAATATTTGAACTTTTCACAAAGTTTTAAAAGTAAAATTAATACATAATTTTATTCATTTTATAAATAGGGATAGAGGCATATTACTGAGGCGAGTGTGGACATTGACTATAGTCAAAATTACTTAAAAACTACTAAAAAACGGTAGTGCAAAAGCGATCTCATATACTCTATACTTTGTAATAGGGTACTTAGAGTACTAGTTTCTATAACGTTTTTCAGCTGTTAATATTTAGAAACAAATTAAGAATTTTTTACGTTTCGTGTTAAATAAACATAACTTTACGGCACATTTACCAGGTAAATTAAAAACTGACCTGCCAAGTTCCAAAGCCAATTTTCGGCATATGATCACCTCCTTGAAGAACGAAGTATTCTTCATCTGCCATTATAGTGAAATAATTATATGTTCCAGCGTCCGTTTGTAACAAGTCTCCGCGTTCCACTGCAATAACATTGGGCAAGAGGGTCGGCTGTGTCCGCGCAAGCCTTTTACCGGTTTATTATTATAACCGTTAGTTTAGTTACATTATAATCTCGTATACAGAGCAATTGCATTTATCGTAGTAGATATTATGGCAGTCTTGCCAAAAACCGGGAAATAATGGCTCTAGAAAATATTACTAGTTATTATTTATCTGTAATTATAATACGCACATAATTTTGTGTATACATACCTATATAATTACCGATTTTGATATAAAGTATACGGAATGATACTTGCTTAGATAAAGATTGATGTTCTTTTCTTTCTGTATACAACAATTTTTATTGCAAATATAGGGGCGTAAATATCAGTTATCTATATTTACCTATAATTAATCTATTCATGTTATTTACCTACCTACTAGTCGTCTGTTTCCTCAATCCGTTGTATGTTTTGTGTTCCGAAATATTATTGTCATATTTGTCTGCTTTTTGGTGCATAAGCATGTGTTGCAGCCTTGCAGTGTGAGGTATGGGCTCATAACTTTATAGAGCGTCGTATTTTGGAATTAGGTAAAGGTCTGGTTTCAAAAAAATAATTAAAATGTAACAGACAGGAATTATGATTAATACGTACGTTCTTCGGTAGGTAATATAGTTTTAAGTCGGGCTGAACGTATTAAAAATACCAATATATTATTATTCTTTTACAATAATTAATTAGCCACTTTTTGGAATTAGACTGAACAGATCATCTAATCACAGCGGTTGATCTACAAAGGACTTTACGGTAACATTTTATTAACAAGTGGGGACATTGTGAGTGCACAGAACTACCATACATGCTTATTTGTGTGGCGAAATGTTTACAATAAAACTATGTGCCACTTGAGTCTTGCTTAGGGACCTCAGTTGGATATTACACAAAATCAAATGATGTGGAAATGTACAAAAGATGAAACGATAAAGCGGTAACATTGTTCAGTTTCTGAACTTGATAAATTGTTGCTCGTGACGTCTTCTTCACATATACAGTTTACTACTCATTACAAGGTTTCAATTATATTTGAATGAATGAATAAGAATAGCAGTGCTACATTACCGTTAAGATCTCATTGTATTAAATATAATAGTATGCGTTATTTTAGAACTGTTATTATTTTACTAATTGGTCGATTTGTTGAACTTTTTCACTTGTACAATCACTAACTTCAGTACCCACCTTGTTCCTATTTTAATGCAGAACTCTAGACGAGAGGAAGTTCTTTACCAGCTTACGGAAGAAAGGCATGAATCATGACACGTTATCCAGTCATGTCTAGGAGTTAAACTGCAGGCCACAGGCCGATCTACATGTGAATAACATACAAGTAGGTTTGGGCTTATAACAATACCAAGCTTGCAAAGAGATTGGTGAGCATAAATTTAAATAAACATTGTTTATTGAAAAATCTACATGTGGCTGAACATGTAGATTTTTCAATAAACAATGTTTTTTTTCAGGTTACATATTTTTCCATAGGCCAAATTCAAACAAGTACAAGGTGTGCTGTGCTGTGTTCCTGTAGTATGAAAGGTTGCCAGAGCTCTTAAAGCGTGCTGCATTTGGCTCTGGCTCTTGACGTGGCTCTCTCTTATTTTTTTCTACCTATTTTTCTTCTTGATTTATCAACCGATATCAAAAAATGAGGTTGGTAACCGATTTTCAAAATTAAAAGAAACATTAGAAAACAAAAAAAAGTATTTAAAATTTGGATATCTTCTAACATTAAATAATATAAGCCTTTTTAGTGTTTTGAAATTGTTTTTTAGTTTTGTGTAAAACTTTTTTATAAGGCGCACCATCATGAGCAGGTTTCATTTACCTTTGGGTAATTGCGTTTTTACGGTTGTCTACAGCCTATTACCAGACGAGTGGTTTGCTAATTTGCTTGAGTAGCACCTTCACAACATAAAAAACTTAATAATACACTATATTAAATTATAAACGAGTTTTAAATCTAATTTAATTTTAATAAGAAATGCCTCATGCAATAAGATATCAAATTACATAAAACATTTGGGTTAATATCCCGAACAAAGGATCACAATATAAGTTACAAATTAATTTTCCCACATACCCTTAAAGTAATTTTGATCCTTTTGTGTGCAAACAGTATCAATTCCCCATTCAATTTGTATAATATATGAATGGACGAGCGTCACAACACTTGTAAGCTCATTGGTGCGTACTTTCTTTTGATTGCGGTTACAGATAGCATCTAAATAGGGATGATCATCCCCCTTGTGCGTATTTTTAAAAGGGCGGGGTTTGATACGGCCCCACCTTCTTTGTGGTCGCTCCACAACAATACTTGTTTAGTAACAAAGTTGGCCAAGGCATTAAAACCATGGATATCTCGTCGGTACAGGCCAGTGCAAAGAGTGCTAGTTCAGATTTTAGTATTAAAAGGATTTTGAGTAATGATGTGGTGAACAACAAGGCAGAGAATTTAGAAGTCCCTAATTGGTTGTGTTGCACGCGCTATCAACCACCACGTCTACCACGTTAGTGATACATTTTTTATCAGAACAAAATACCTATAATAATAATTCCTAATGGTATATTTCTCCCAAGTTCTATTTACTTTTTTACAATAATCAGCTAACAGTTTATCAAAACCTGGTAAGCCCTTTTAAAATGTAGCTCATCAATGCGTGGGAAATGTGAATATATAATTTTAATATATACATTTTATACGGTACATTGAATAAGTATACTTACATATATGCATTAAAGTTTCTTATTTATTATTAGTAAGTAGATAACTAGCAAAGTTTTTTTTAAATTAAAGTTTCTTAATTACAATTTATGTTTCGTCATATAGTTGGGAAAAACAGATACACTAACTATTATCTATTGCTTCAGGTTCCGCTAACAATGGATATCGTGCTAGACGTTCTGGGCGTCACGCTCGTGTTCCGTTTACGGTTGCGCAGGCGGCGGCGTTGGAGGCTGCGTACGCGCGTGCACCATATCTTGCGCCGCCAGCCTTAAGAGCCCTGGCTGCTGCTCTTCAGCTACGCGACGATAGGGTATGAATTCAGATTTCGTAAACATGCAGTTCTTTTACACTTAAATTTCACACGTTTGAAAAAGAAAAGTTATTTTCTAATCAGACACGATATGATCGAAGTAGAAAATGAAGATGACGCAATTGCATTGGCTCATACAAAAGTATGAGCCAATGCTCATACTTTTGTAAGTCTATGAAACAAACTGACCTCTGATGTCTAGTAAGTAAAAAGAAAGTCATAATGCAGATATCTTTAAGTTGTGATAATAATGGAATAAAAATAAATTTTACATACGTAAAACGTTCTAATAATATGGTTAGTTTTACGTATGTAAAATATCCACATTAATTAGATAAATTTTAACTGCAACTTTAATTATCTGGTAACAAAAGAATGGAAATAATTGCTTTTATAGTAGCAGGAGGAACACAATGTTATTTCGATTATGATATTTTTAATACAACTAATATTTAATGACTTTTTTTTATCGAAAAACTGTCGGTACCTCCTTATCCATTAGAGAAATAACTCATAGCATGAAAACCTAAAAAATATCTTTTTTTGGATTTTTTTATTCTTTTCAATATATAAAGAGCATTAAAAATTAATGATGGGAATTCTTCTGCAGCAACTAAAACTAAGTTGGCAGATAACTATACATAGTGGATTTATTTTAAGCAGAATGCTTTTAGATGTGCGTTAAATTTGAGCAAGTTTAGAAACCGTCATATTGGTATTACCAGGGATTTAAAATTAGAGATAATTTCAAGATTGATTTATCTCTGAATCATAGAAATTTCCCAACTCGGACATTCCTATCAATGGTATTCTTTGGTGTATTCTGTCTATACAAAGGTTATCTGGACGAGTTTGCTGCTTAGCGATAAGATCGCCCTTGTGTAAAAAGCAATAAAGCATTTGCCATCTATGTATTGTAGATGAAAATTTATCATTGCGTCACTAGTCTTTCAATAACTTAAACAAACCAGTCCATTTTAATCGAAGAAAATTGTAAAAATGCGCATATTTAATTTTCATCTCTCTGTCGACCAAACTCTTGGCCTAGGGAGAATACCCCTCGAGTATTTTCCCATTCCTCCGAGTCTCCAGGGACTGGAAAAAAATATAAGCAAACTTTGCCTAATATTTTCGCCATTTTCAAATATCAAATAACAACACAGGAACTTAAATTTAATTTAAGATGAATTAAAATTAAACACAAAGAATCGGGAATATCTATTGGATCTTGACCATAATGGATATTACGACGGTATCTATGTAAGCACACAGATCTTAATATAATGGATTTCAAATATAAGTAAGAAAACGAAGTAACTGAGCCTTTATAATATTTCAGATCAAAATCTGGTTCCAAAATCGTCGAGCACGTGAAAGAAGAGAAAAAAGTGTAAAGATTATTCCACCCCATGAAGTGACATTGCCGGCAACGACCGTGATACACCACCAACCTCTTTTGCCAGACGGAAGTCAATGGTTTCCGCACACCATCACTGAATTGAGGAATAATCCGATAACAGTGTCTTCATTAATACATAATAACATTACCTATAGTCGTGATGTGAAGGACTCATCACGAGACTTAACAACCTCTACAATCACAACACCAACCACTTCACCGAGAAGTAATAGCATTGATTCTGAAGAAAATAGACTATTAGATATAGAAACTGTTGAAGATTGAAACTTTATTCGGATTGACTAATTTGCATTGTTGCGTTGGTAATTTTTTTAAAGTCAAATAACGCGAGTAACGTGTGACTGTACAACTTACTGTTTACATACTAGCTCAAAAGTCGTAACTTCGGATATCTCAAATTTAATGCACAAATATCTTTTTGCCATCAACATCAACTTTCTGAGGAATGGGCAGTGGGAGACAGACAAATTGGTTGTTTCGCATAATGATGATAAAATAATTATCGACGTCTCTTCGTCTTTCTTGTGGACCGATGACCTAAAAAAGATGATGGATGGATGATGAGAGCTGAAGATCGTGTAGCTTTTGTAGCATATTCTTGGCAAAACCAACTTCCAGTGTGGTATGCAATAAGCTGATGTGAATACAAGAATTGTCTGATCTTGAAGCACATTATCTGCGAAATCTCCCAGCAACAAATAGGAGGTCCCTGTGCGACTTTCGACGTTCGCACGTTAATATGAACGCAAAGTTCAGCTGTTTTTATGAAAAAATAGCAACACTTCAGACTCTAATTTAAATATTTTTTATTTATACTTGATCATGAATTAATAAATTTAAGAAGCTTTTAGGCGTAGTGGTTCAAACGCTTTGGTTTCGATAGCAAAATCGAAGCAACTTTCGCCATGGTTGGTACCTGGTCAATCAAAAATTGTGATCTCGAGCGAGTGCTTCGAAAGGCTCGGTACGGCAATCACTCTCACCCACCAAGTCACATTGGGCCAGCGTGTGATGACCCAAACTTCTCATGTGTTCTTCCATGCAGGAAGGCCTCTGCCCAGTAGTGGGACGTATGTAGGCTCTAGACGTTTATGTATATATAGAATAATGTAAAGACTGTAGTATAGATAAGAAAACTTTTAACACGCTTAAGGATCATAATTCGCCATTGAATCGCTGTATATACCTATATTATATCAGTATTATTAACCATTACCAGTCTTCTGATTTAATATCAAATTGACGTATAATTTACTATAGAAGCTCCCATGTCACCTGCATCTGCAGGTCCAATAATCTTAACGCAATATGCTCAAGCTATTAGTAAACATTTTGCCGAATAAAATTTTTACCGCGTCAAATTTATTATTAGAAAACTAGGTCGTGAGAAGCCGCTGGATGAGGACAGCGCAGGACCGATCGGTTTGGAGATCCTTGGGGGAGATCCAGCAGTAGTTGAAATCTCTCTGTTTATACGACGATGAAGATAATAATAACTTATTTCAAAGTAAATTGATTATCATTGTTTATTTTTTAAACATATACAAATTCAGATCATATTACAAATTTTTACAATCAATGGAATGTTGAAAAAATCTTAGTGAAATTCACTTAAATTACATTCTCAAGTTTCAAAAGGGCAGTATTAACCTAACAATTTTATTAACACTGTTTTAGTAAATACATATAATTTTGGTTAGCATAGTCTAAATCAGGAAATTCTTAATGCGTTGTTTCCTAATAAAATTGCCATTTGATTCCTCTTGACTACGTTTTGGGCGTTACTTGTGAAAACATTTTACAATTGGTTTTAGGTACTCACCTATACTATAACATTTATTGAAAAAAAACTACTATAGTAAAGGTGTAATAAGTTGAACATTTTCGTAACCAAGCTTAGGCCAGAATAAACAAACAACATAATTATACAACATATTTTAAAAGGTTTTTTTAAATTCTATCCTGCGGCATATTGAAGCTTGTAAAATCAAGAGTAAATAGGTAGAATCGTTTTGTCGTAAGTTTAGGACTTAAAATTAAGAATTTTAATTTGAGTGCGTATAATAGCAGTACATATTTTTTAAAGAATATTATATTAATACAAAAATATACATGTAGGTAGGGAAATCTTGCTAAATAACGAATTAACTATAACAACGTCATTCTGCTGTTCCAAATAATGAATTTGTTCTTTTGCGTAGAAATCTAAGATTAATATTTTTACTAAAGAAATAGTTGTACTGATTCTGTATTGGAAATAAAATGTTTAAAATTATTTAAACAATTTATTTAAACCTAAGGTAAAGGTTTAACTTAAGGTTTATTGAATCCTTAAGTAGTTCTAAGAATAAGAACTATTAATAATATTGTTTCACATGCAGACAAAACTTTTCTAGAGCTATGTTCTTCAGTGGTATGAGTCCGTTACATTAACCTCGACAACTTGAACATCGTCACTGACACCGCAGTCATGTATTTCGTCAGCGTGCTCCTCGGTAGCTTTGCTTAGAATCTCATAGTGAGCTGCTTCTTCTTTGGGTGGACTTGATTCGTCTAGGCTATACCTGAAATAAATGTTCGCAATATTAGGAGTATCTTAGGAACGTAAGAGACCAGCGAAGTACATTATACTTATTTTTAAGCTGGTATGGATTTTTATTAGTCTTAAAAAAGTTAAAATTTAGTTTTGTAATTATGTAATATAATAAAAAAAAACGTTTGATTATTAGGTCGAGGAAAAAGTCTTTTCGCATATAGTATGTATAAACTTGTAAATAAAATATCTTAGGCTGTATTAGGTGAGATTTAAAAAAAGAATTACATTAGGAAAATTTTGGTTCCCACTATTTTTCATTTGTTTTTCATTCTGTCTTTTCAAAATGAGCGAATCTAATGAAGAAATTTTTAAAACATACATGACTCATGAACAATATTCGTACTCATTATACAAATATCTGTCCCTAACGGGATTCGAACCAGTTCCTGGTCTCTGAATTTAGTCTTACTGTCAACAAAGATCAATAAAACTGTTTACTGTCGTTATATAGTTCCTATCTCTTTAATGTGAAAATACACAATGTAGGCGGTCTTTAATGTTAACAATTAACAACATTTATGACATTAATTGGTACTATTATACTGCAATGCAATACTTCCTATTTACTAAATAAGTACCTAAATAAAATAAAAATTGTTTGCTTTTTATCTATGATTCTCTTGCAGAATGTCAAATAAAAGTTGAATAGAGATAATGACATTGACGTATCTTATTTTAGTCAGTATATGAATAAACAGGCTGCTGCAATGCTCTCTATATTTAATGCGGTTTTTATTTTGAGTATGTACTGTTGTGGGCAGGTACTTTGTCAGAGTCGCCGAATTGAATGTATAGGAAAGTTAAGCTGTTATAATTATATCAGTATGTATTGTGTAAGCGTAAGACTATCAAATTACTAAGGTCTAGTACTTTTTGTCAGACTTTCATTCATTCTAACATCAATCACATTTTGAACCATGAAACTTTACAGGGTTATCCTCATAATTTTTTTGTCTTTGTAGGTATACGGAAATAATATGATGATAGTATATTATTGACTTTATTTTGACTTGTGGACTTTCCCAAATATGGAGGGTTCTATCTCCATCCTCCAAATTGTCAAATATGCTTGTGATGGACTGTCAAGTGGTACTTATTTAGAGTAATAAATAATAATATATCTAGCCCAAATGAAGCATTGAAAAGAGCTTGTGTTATCAATACTAGATAACAGAGAAATATAGATAGTAGTATGTACATTAATATCAGAAATATAATAAATAAACATACAAACATCCAAGACTGATGAAATATTCATACACATCATACATATGTCTGAATTATATTTTGACTTTTCAATCCCAATTGTGTCCATTGACGACCTCATTAGGCGTCGTTTTATACGTATAGCTTGGCCCATGCTACCTAATATGCCAACTGCAGTCTCTATGTCGTTAGTAATTGGATCGCGTAATTTACATAGAATTCCGCAACAAAGGTTACAGAAGGCTAAATCGAACAGACTGGCACAAATATTCGTACATAATTATTAAAAGTCACGGTTTCATAATTATATAGGCATTTGTATGTAGCCAGCAATTGCTTGTAGGGAGTTTTTTTCCTTTTCTATAGCTTTCTTCTTTCTTATGTATAATTAATAATCTATCTAAGTATATTGATATTACGTTGACTTTAAGCTTACATAAAAATACAAATTAAGGGTTTCACTAGTGGGTACCTATTTCAATACAACGCAGCGGAATTGGATAATAAATTCTTACGTGTGTTTATATTAAAACATACCCGCAAGCTCTGAAAAAAGCTATAGCGCCGGGGTTGTGTGTGAGGGCTGTTAGACGTACGTAGTGCATGCGTGTGCTGCGTGCGAGCCTTTCTAGCACACATAGCACGCGCTGACCGAGACCTCGTCGGCGACCCTCCGCCTCTACCTGCACCTCGTAGCTGGCAAAACATAAAATTATACAATTATTATTATATACATAAAAATTCTACATACAAAAATTCTAGTAATATATCTTGTAATATATTTTTTTGCAATACCTTTAGTTATTATAATCAATACAATAATTTTATAGAGTTAATTTGAAAAAAGCTTCAATTCAAAATACCCGAAGAAAATAATATTGAATAATCAGAATTAAAAAAGAGAATAGCCAATGTCTCGAATGTAGTTATAACCTGCAAGATTTCGAAATAAACATATGAAAGATGTTGACATGTCATTATTTTTTAAATTCCTCTATGAATAACATTCTATGATACCGCCAGTATTTGATTGTTAGTGTAACAAAGTTAGGTGTCAATGAATTTTATTTTATCAAGGCCGAGTTGACACTATCACTGTATTACAGGGTGGACCTTTGAATCACAGATGTGACTTCATATAACGTGACACGATAAAGATAATTATTAGTTGACCTCTTATTATCGGAATTTGGAAATTAAAAACTTGTTTTAGTAGTACCTACCGATTTGTTTTTAATTATATTAAACCTACCTATTGTATTTTACTGTTTGTCTATCACATATGTAATACATACACACACACACACACACACCAACAGAACACGCACGCACACACACACAACATGCACATATTTTTTGAATAATATTATTGGTAACTTAATGATAGGTTACACAGGCGCCTGACTTTAAGACCTGTCTAACCCCTACATAGCTCATTGGGACAGGAGTACTCGAGATAACATTTCGGATTTCGGGATAATCGTACATTTTAGAGAAATTTTACAATCGGACCGAATTGAAATATATTATATTATAAAATTTTTGGTCCTTATCACGTATCCTTATCAACGTAACAATATAAATTTTTTGTTTGATCATCTTAGGATTCTATGTTAAGGTAACATCACTCGAGAACTTTCTGTATTTTATATAGGTGTACGAAACGGTAAATTCCGGCTTCTTTTTTGGCTTTCGTTCTCTATAAAACATTCTCATTTTGGCTCCAAATATATGCTCCTAAGTTTAGGCAAAAAAAATTGGTACATACTTCTGTGAATATAACGTTACACAAGAGACACGATTATGATATAAGAGTAACTTATCACACTTTGTGAGAGTGATACAATAAGAATCGGCATTACGTAACTTGTTTCTTTAGAGCTCTAACAATTTTTACAGGTTAACTATGATGATCATATGTATATATATGTTTGGGAACATTTGGAACTATATATATCTGGGACTGTTGACTGCCATCAGAGATCTTTAAAGCGTTACAGGGTTTTATGGAGGCGGGGAATTTGGTGCGTTCTCGAAGCTTTAGACGCTAACTGCCTCTGGAAGTTTTCGAGTCATATTGTTTTGCAGTCGGTAACAGCCTAAAGGGCGCTCGGATAATGAGGAAGTGACAGACCTTATTCCTCTAAAGGCAATGTTATCGTATTTCATCAATAAACATATAACTTTATTTGTCATTAAAAAACTTTGAACTGATTTGACACACGCACCATTCTTCTTGGAATAGAGTATAGATATAAAGTGTCTTTGATAAAGTGTTTCTGACTTCTTGACCCTGCCTTCTTGTCTGGACGGCGCGCGCGGCGCGGGCGGTGGGTGGCCAGCGGCAAAAATGGGATGATAACTCTTGTCATTCGTTGCTCTAATGAAAGTATTCGATAACTAACAATAAAAATTAATTGGCTCTTGAATGAGTAAAAAATTTGTCGCTTATATCACGCATTGATTAGCTCGCGGATCTGCTTCGGTTACTTGGCTTACTTCACCTTTACTTAGGATGATTACAATATGTATACAGTAAACGATTGATGTAAAAAATGTATGTAATTCATTTTGAATAGAACTAACTTTAGTTACTCTAAGCCCTTAGATTAAGATTATGTCATATAAGGTAAATAAGCTATCTATAGAGAACGATAAATCTAGCACAATGTACGAGATTGCACACAGGGCAGACTTCATCATTTGCCTTTTATCAACATAGTTTAGTTCAACACATAGAGTAAGGACATACTAGATTTTTTTATACTAGAATTTGAAACTGCATTTTGTATAGTCAGTTCTATACAATATGCAGTTTCAAAACAGAGTAGAGAATTTTTCAAGTGTGCTAACGCTTACAACAGATACACATTACAAATAGGTGTTGCCACTAAATTCTCTTTACTCCAAAACCGTAGATATTGTAATAATGCATTGATTTTTTCATGTAAAAATAATTTAGAAAATGAATATAAAAATAATACCGATGCATATTTATTATAAAAAACTTTTATTTAACTTGCAATCTTTATTTTTGTGGTGTGTATTATGTTCGGATCAAATCGTAAAATTAATTTTAAAGCAGTTTTCCCGAATCAATTAAGACGTAATTTTGCAAATAGTTTAAGTTTGAATGATAATGCATAGTTAGCTATGTGATATCACTCTAAATCCAATATATCCCTACCGGAATTCGAACCCAGGATATCTGGCTACGTATACTCATAGGGGTACTCAATTAGATGGTTGCCATAAACAATCATAAAATATAATCATTTTTTAACTTTTCAATCCAATAAGTGATTATATATAAAATTAGTTACTAATAGATTTGTTCCAAAATATTAACTTGAAAATAATTATTATACCTATCACTAAGCCATTGCCCAATTATTTATTTACGAACGATTATATCTTGCCCCACGATTGCGCGAGATTTTGCAAGCCAAAATAGTGCTGAGAGAGGTGAAAAAGAATTTTCACAATCGGTCTAGGCGTCGGAGCACATAAAAAAAGATAATTGATCATCGGAAAAGTTTTTTATTTAATTAATAAAATTATAGAATAAGTCATATGGTAAAATTATTACATTCTTCAAAGGTCTCCATACGTAGATACGTAGGTACAGCTTAATGGCGAATCGAGGTATTTCTTTTTTTACGTGCAAGATTATTGTCCATTCAAGGCCTATCTCCGGTCCTCTTCCTGGTGTTTGTCGCCGTCTCATTTTCGTCGGACGGGGCCTGGGGTTGGTCTTGCCGTTGGAGGCCCAGCGAACGACATATTCAGTCAGAGGCTTGGTGATCTTGATGAGTTCAGTCAGCTGGTTGTTCTCGATCGCCAGCGAGGATTTTGCCCTTTTAATGCGCAAGTGGGTGGCTCATATAGGGGTCTGTGGCAGTCCCTGGCGGCATGTTCCTCGCCACATTTTACACACGTCTGCGTCCTGTGGCAATTGAGGGTAGAGTGCCGGAATGACTGGCACCGATGACATTGTACCGGTCCCTTTCGTCCCCTCCAGGCTTCGATCCAGATTCCGGGCATTCCCTGCAACTTTGTATATTGATGTGATGGTTTCAGCATTTCTTCGGAGCTGGGCATAGAATATGCAACCTGATATGCCACTTCTCGCACGCACCTGACGCACGTATTCCGGAAGGAATCCATTCTCTCAGAGAATTACCGTGGGTGTTTGCCGATAGTCCCCTGATGGCAACCTTCAGGTTCTTCTCCGCTGGCAGCGAGTAATAAAACTACGAGATCTCCTTATCGAGGTTTGTGAGGTACCGCTGCACTGCGCGGTACTCGGTCTCTTCTTTAGAAAGGATGCGGATGCCCTTCCGGGGTAGGCGTCTGTTGGGCAGTGTCCATCAGCAACTGATCCAAGTGCGGTAAAGACAGTGGAGACGTGGTGGCGGTGACAGGAGGTGATATCAGGTAGATCAGTAGGCGACAGGAGGTCGCACGAATGGTCGGTGCGGGTGGCGCGTAAGCGCGGGAGCAGGCGTTATACGACTCGTGAGCGCTGTGCGTATCGTGACTGCTGCGCGGTGCGCGACTTGCGTGGACATGCTGACGACGTGTACAAATCGTTGGTCGGTCGTCGTCGAGTGAGATAAGTCGCCCCTGCCGTTCAATATGTAACGTCGCCGGCCAATCCCTGGCAATCCCCTTTTGCGCGGGCGAACGTGTTTCAATTGTACCTTACGCCGCCATAAAGAACAAGATTTAATTCGCGCGCCACTACTTTTCCTTTCAGTTGGCTGTAGTATCTTCCAGATAAAGTACGTACTCTTCTATGAATGAGATTGAATTGCAAGATTATTTCACTGGACACGAAATAATTATAAAATAAAAGAAGTTATATTATTTTCTGTAAGATCAATAATAGGCAACTATAGATAATTTGGTAAGTCCTTGGAAAGTTAACCTGTATAATGCCAAGACCATAATGTGTTAGAAAAAACTAAATATTTCAGCATTTTAACGTACACATTAGAATTTATTGATCCTGTACCCCGTCCAATAAAAAAGGTACGCTTTAAATAAAAGCGACCTTTATTTTGTCATCTGCAGTGATATAGGCAGTAATTCTTTTATTCCTGTTTTCCTAATTGCTTTTCATGTTTGGTTCGTACTTGACGTAAATGAATTTTCTGCTTTGTAAATAATAAAAGATCTGCACAACGTTAAATACATTTTAACTAAGAATTGGTAAGAGCTTCAGATAATTTTCCAGATTTGCAGCATACACTAATATATTAATCTCATACCACTCCAATTTAAATTGCAGTAGTATGAGATTAAAGTACTACTACTTGGGTGTCACAATCAATTTTAGGTTATCACTGAGTTTTTCTTTCTGTCAAAATGAGCGAATGTAATAAAAATTTTATTACGAAAAAGAAAATAATACAAAGTAAGCCACGAAAAATTTTGTTACGTTTATGGACCTAATGTAGTGTCAGTAAGAGTAGCACAAAGTTGGTTTAAGCGTTTTCAATCCGGGAATTTTGATGTCAAAGATGCACCTCATTCTAGTCGCTCTGTTACGGATAAAATGGACACTATTTTTGAAAAAGTGGACCAAGATCGGCATATCAGCACTTACGACATAGCTAAAGAACTGGAAATCAACCACACAATAGTTATGACCCATTAAAAAAAAGTTGGGTACACAAAAAAGCTCTATATTGGGGTGCCACACGAGCTAACTGAAAGAAACCTAATGAACCGTATACTCACTTCATTCTTTATTGAGACGTAATGAAACCGAACCGTTTTTGAAGAGATTGATAACTGTTGATGAAAAGTGGATCACGTATGAAAAGAACGTGCGAAAAAGGTCGGTCAGGCTTCACACACTGTGGCAAAACCTAGGTTAACTCGCAATATGGTGGGATTGGAAGGGCATTGTTCATTACTAGCTTTTACCGCCGGGCAGATTCGGATCTTTACTGCCAACAACTGATGAGATTAAAGCAAGAAGTTGAAAGAAAGCGGGCGGAATTTATTAATAAAAAGGGTGTGGTCTTTCACTACCATAACGCTAGACCACATACATCTTTAGCTACTCAGCAAAAATTAGTGTTTGACTGGGAGGTGTTAATGCATCCATCATATAGCCTTGACCTTGATATTTCAGAATTACACCTGTTTCGACCTCTTCAGAATTCTTTAGGCACCATCAGGTTAACATCAAGAGATGACTGCCAAAACTACTTGTTGCGTTTTTTTATCGGAAGTCCCAAAATTTCTATAGCAACGGGACAATGTCTCTACTTACAAGATGGCAGAAAGTGTACGAACAAAATGCAACATATATACTGTAAATTTACATCTAATAAATTAACTTTGAAAATATGTCTTGAATTCTCATATAAAATGCGAAGAAACTTTTCCCCCGTCTTATTATTTAAGTGACAAGGCAAGAATAGATAAAATTTGTACAAGAAAATTAGTATCGTAATGAAGATTAAAAATTAGTAAAGTAGTTTCAAACCAAAATCCGACCTCATCATCAAAAAGGGTAACTCATGCATGATATGAAACTAATATTCCATTCATAAACTAGATATTTAAATGTTATCGTAATCACAAAGGTTCTGAAGACAAAAGAATTTTTTTAGAATTTATTTTAAAAAACCGATCTATCCAACTCCAATATCAATTACCTACTCTTGAGCACTGCACTTCACTTTTGTACCCCATGGTACTCATGCGATGAAACACCATATATAGATTTAATACGTTAGAATGACAAAATATGTATGCCATTTCTCTTATTTTTACAAATTAATACTGTTCACTTTTTGCGTATGGAAAGCTCGTCACTATGCCGATCACATTGGTAGTTGTATGACTAAACTAAGAGTGACTGAAGAAAGTTTATCATCCTAGGCGGACAGGCGTTCTAGGGGTGGTGACGTAATCGCTTATCGAAAATGCCGGAGCTGAGATTGCGGCGAGTAGCGAGAATCTCGCCGCAAACAGAGACAAGCGGCCGAAAGATGCAGGTGCGGCAGTGGGTGGTGCTGTGCTGCGGGCTGGCGGCGGCGCAGGCCGCGAGGATCTTGGTCCTCCTCCCTACTAATACTAGGAGCCACTACGCCATGTATGGCAAGCTTGTGGAAGGGCTAGCAAAGAAAAACCATCAATTGACCGTTATAAGTCACTTTCCCATGGTAAGTTCACTCATTTAGTTTTTATTTTTAACTTTATTCACTAACTATGTTGATTTTATAATTAATTAGAAAAAAAGGCATCCCCTCAGAATTGTAACAAAAGTATTACAATAGAATGTTTTTCTTATAAATTTAATTTATAATGTTGCTTAACTTTTAATAAGTGACATTATATAAATAATATTTAGTTCTTTAAATATTTTCAATTAAGCACTAGTAGAATCGACAAGGACAGCAGAGTAGGTACTTCTTAGGATAACTTTAAAATCATGGCTTACTGCACTGTCAATTGATAGTGGTAAAAATATAGACAATCTATTAAAGCTTTAGGAAACAGTGCGTAGTGCAAAAGCATCAGTATTCCCGTATCAGACAGTAACTGAAAAATAATATGAATGAAATGAATACTGAAGATGCCAATGACCTAATAATTTATATTAATAATATTCTCATTAAGATAACATATGTGACAATCAATACAAAAATGTAAATAATTTGGTAAAATTACGTCTATAAATTATAAAAAAGAATTTTTGTACATGAAACATGAACAATCAACCAAATAATTGTTGTAGGAACGATGAATTTCAAAAAGGTACTTTTAAACTTTGAAAAAAAATTTAATGTTTGTTACCCTTATTACCATGTGCCGTTACGATATGGATAAAGCTGAATGAATGTTTTTTCCTGTTAATACTTTTAATTCGTTGGTTAAATACAGTGTATAAAAGCAATTAATACAGTGTGTAAAAATTGTGTTGTTTTAGTATTTGAGTATTATATTTCATTTTTTAGTAATTTTATTTTTGAGGTTTTTTAAAGTACCTAAAATTAATCACTGCCTACAGTTTAAACTATAATAATCCCATTGACAAATGAGGCTACTCACGATACCATTTCTTTAATAAAACATTTTAATTTCTTACTCATTAGTATTGAATTTATACTTATATTAAATTAATCCATAATTGCATTGTACTTTTTTAAATATAAAACCTGTACTGTATAAGTGACGACGATAGGTGATTCTTAGAATGTTTTGTGATAGCTGACTATATTTTTCTACAAAATATTTTTTTATTTTATTATTACGTAAATATTTCATGGAACAAATTGATGACGACGAAAATATATAGATAACTTAATAATTGGTTAAATTTCATTTAGATCTTATAAATAAGTAAATAAGTGGCGGGTTTTATCTCTTTTCAAGTGATTTCGTTTACTTTTGATGACTTTGTATATAGACTTCTTTCCTCTTATCTTGTGGTATGGAGTTAGTTGTATTGAAAATGGACTAGAACATCAATTGAATTAATAACAATTCGTCACAAACCTAGAATTGCTTCAGACAGCTTGTGAATTGGCCCTTCACCTCCTTGTTTGTAGCGCGTTATCTCTTGGCACGCGATTTGTTCTCAAATTGGCATACTTGTGTCATTATTTATTACGTCTAAATAATAGCCATTGTAATATCTTGATACCAAAATTAACCATTTGTATATTGTTACAGAAAAATACTCCACCAAACGTCAATGAAATCAGTCTAGCGGGAACTATACCAGAAATAACAAATAATCTTACAAAGCAACATTATTCCTGGAAGCCGGATATGGCTCGAAATTTAGAGAATATAATGAACGAATGTGTGCAAGCCTGTGATACGGTTTCCCGCATGTCAGCTGTTAAAGCCCTTGTGAATTCTTCACTAACATTTGATTTGGTTATAGTAGAAGTTTTCGGAAGTGAATGTTTTCTGCCATTAGGCAAAAGATTCAAGGCTCCAGTTGTAGGATTCCTATCGAGTGTACCTCCACCGTGGTTTAACGAGCATATAGGCAATCCCGAGGCAACAGCCTATGTTCCCGCGTACATGACTGGTTACGGGCAGCATATGAATCTTTGGGAAAGGTTTGCCAACACATTATCAGTTATTGGAGCGAAAATTTTATACAAATACAAATCACAAATACCATCACAAGTATGTATTATATGAAATTGTTTAAATAATTTATGATTGCTGTGGTATGCAAAATACTAAATTTATAAAAAAATTATTTTCTAGGCCATAGCAGATCGACTTTTTGGTATCGGACATAAATTAGAATCTTTAGCTCAAAATTACAGTTTAGTGATTTCAAATAGTCATTTCAGCATCAATGAAGTCCGTCCTTTGGTGCCAGCTTTAATTGAAGTCGGGGGACTACATTTGGACGAAACACAGAAAGTTTCAAAGGTAATTGTGACGCGCATATCTTTCCTCTCCACCATCGTTGATGACAACTACTTGACAGAAAATTTTATCTGCCGCCGTGTGGCATTTATTACGCATATCGTGAGCAAGTCACTGGGTCATCTCATCACAGTTACACTTACTTATATGTTGCGTTGGATCTTTCAAGCACTTCAGTAACTAAGGCAAACGTATCCTGTTTACGCAATAGTAAGATAGGAAATATTAGGAAACATAATTTATTAAATCATAATTCTACATTTCATTCCACTTCTACTAAGTCTAAATTAACTGAAAAGTCAACTTTTCTGTTGAGCAAAATAAAATTTTAAATTATACCTAATAATGCTGAGACTCAATAATCTATCTATGGAAGTTTTTGGTACTAGACGTTGATTATGACCATTCATGTGAAATAAATCAAAATATACATAATTACCTAGTATTCGAGTATTAAAGTACTAACAATTGCAAATGAGTACCTATAAATCAATATATGACTTTTCTCTACAAATGAATGATAATAAAAAGCATCAATAAAATAATGTGTTACATAAACACGATTAACATAGACCTTACGATATGAAAGGTTACCACTCAGCGTTTCACATCATTTAAAATCTTTGTGATTGTGTGTCGTAGTTAATAGTACTATAGTTAAAAGTATTATAGAGAACTTTCGGGGTTATCGTGACACAGAATAAACTTAACTACGACCCCAAATTTCTTAGTTTGGGGTCGTAGCTATTTAAATATTTGGTCAGTGTCAAAGTCACAGTTTTACGCGTTATCTTCAAATTCAGAAATCCTCAATAACACTAAAATTATATGAGCCCTGGTTAGTTGTCGTGTGCGGCATGACCTGATCGACACCATTAACCTATATCGAACATACAATAGAAGTTCCGTCTATCAGATAGACCTAGGACCTTAACACCCTTAATATGGCCTTTGGAACTTCAGATAAAGTCAAATGAATTAATAATTATTGCCAAATTACCCATATTCTGTTAAGTCTTTAAGAGTTCACGTAAACAATTGTGGCCTACTTCATTCGCTGCTAGAAAAGTTAATTTAATGACTACAACTTTAATGAAATCATGTGGATGCAATTATGCAATATAATTAGCAAATTGTAAAAAGTTCTTGTCAAGGCAAAACCCTTTGTCTTTTTGACAATTTATGTAAATAATAATTAATTGGAAGTATTTCTACTGAAAAGGACTTTCAGGCTAGAATAAAAAATTCAGCAAATAATATATTATTAATTTTTGCAGGGAATAAGTAGAACCACACAAACAAGTCTTATTTTAACATATGTTTATTTATACATTTTTAACTTGTTGATTTAGAAAGTAAACAAACCTGAGTCTCGAAATAATCGAAATTTATCCAAAGCCGAGATTTACGGGATGAAAGCCCTAGTATTGAAATATGTTATTTAACTGATTAAGAATTATTTGGTATTGGTTATTTCAGGAGTTGAAGTCCTTATTAGACTCAGCCGATGAAGGAGTTGTATACTGGAGTTTCGGGTCTATGTCAAGAATAGAAACTATTCCTCGGGAAAGATTGGCGCAAATATTCGAGGCTATTTCGGAGCTAAGTCAGACAGTTCTGGTCAAGATGGACAGGCGACGTCTTGCTGCGAACCTCACTGTTCCTGATAATGTTTATACAATGGACTGGATACCGCAGTATGCAACGTTATGTATGTTGATAAATACTTTTTTTACCCCTCTGAGCGTCACCTCAATATCAGAATATCTATTGTGTTGTGACCGATGTGTGGATACTTTTCAGATTAAGTTATCGAAAAACATAGTGAGAAATACTATATAATTAGGTATTTGAATTTTGATATTTTTAAAATAAGAAAACAAACTAATATCTATATTTTTCATTGTTAAAATGACCGTGTAAGTATATAGAAGTTTTAAGTTTTCCTTTAAGAGTTTCCATCGTTCCTAACTTATTTAACCATAGAACACCATATCCCAAGGTAAACAGTTTTCAAGATATTGGACTTTGAAGATTTAACAAGAAAATTGCGATTATTTGTCTTTTTTCTATTTTTTTTTGGTTTTTAGCCTCTAATTTATTTGTTTGCGAATTTTGTGGAACAGATAACTTGCTTTATTATTTCCAACCCTAAATTAGCTGCTTACAAAACTAACTGGAACGTAGTATACTATTGATAGACAGAAAAAAAATTTGTAAATAATATTAGTTCTTATCCGCCATATCAAAAAAAGTCTATATCACTTACGCTGCAGATGGTCTTTAAAATAAACAAGCTAAGGTGTTATCAGAATTATTAGAATAAAGTGATGAAAAGTTCTCAAGTAGAACTAAAGATAAGTAATTCGTTAACTTATTGTCCTTCATGGAGGGGTTTCGATACGTGCTAGTGGGATATCATACGATATAAGCAGGTGTCAGCGAGAAATAAAAATCCCCGGCCATTTTGTTGTTATTGTATTAAGTAGGTAGTCTGTTTACGCGATTCGTCGGTAGTACATTTGATTGAGCTCTTGGTTATTTACTTGACTTGGCTTGGATTTCGGGTCTGTTCTTTTTGATTCATGACTGTGCTAGCAAACTGGTGACGAATTTTACTAACGAAGAACATGCTGATTTTTTTATTTGTTATGGTTACTGCAATTGTGTATTCGCACGAGCTTGTAATGAATACATATCCGGGCCGCCGAGTACTGAATGTTAGTCTTTAACGGAGTTTACTGACTTCATATTAATAAGGCAGCGTCTTATTACTTAGATAGAGTGACTCTGCTTTGAAGCAACGAACAGACGTGGGTAGACCACGTGCCAACGTATAATGATGATGAAGAACAAGAAAATAATATAGTTAAACGGTTTAGATTGGACCCAAATCCATCAACTAATACTGTTTCCAGACAACTTGGATTCTCACAGTGGAAAGTGTCAATCAAAAAAAATTAAAGTGAAAATTACACGTCGGTATACGTTATCGAAGAAGGAGATCATGTGAAAAGATTGGATTTCTGCAGATTTAGAGGATCCATCTTTTCTGAGAAGTATCTTGCGGACAGATGAATTCAAGTTTGAAAAAGATGGCATAACCAATTACCACATCGTTATTAGGCCCCGAAATCCTAATGAGAAGCGGACAAAGGGATTACAAAAACGATTCAGTTTGAATGTATGGATGGGGGAGTCATACCCATTTAATTGGATGTTACTTTCTTCCTCACAATTTAAACGTTAACGTTAAGATTATGAACATTATGAAAGGTTTTTTGAAGATTTATACGATTTATTAGACGATGTACCATTCAACCTGTTTCGTGACATGTGGTTTCAGCATGCCGGTGGCTCTTCTCATTACAGGAGAAGTGTAAGACAATGGCTAGACACCAATTATCCTAATAAATAGATCGGAAGAGATCTATCTCTTCCGATCTATGGGCTCAAATGTGTGTCCAATCACATTTGTTGATATTTTGAGACAGAGAATAGTCGATACGGTCAGTGAAATAAGAAGGGGTTTAACAACTGGTAAGTAGTGGATTATGACATAGAATGTGACTGTGTGCCAAACAGAGGGCGGAAATGTGGAACATGAACTGAAATATAAGCTATTTCAGTTCATGTTCCAGCCTTTGTGTTAAATAAGAATAAGGTCATTTTGCACCCATTTATTCATCAGGCTTGTTTATTTTGTTCTAAGCTTTAAGTGATAAATGTGACGTACAGTAATTTTTCTGAGAGTATTTCATTGAAGTTTTTTTTAAAGAATTCTGATGGTAGTCTAGCTTGTTATAGATAGTTTTAAGATCATCTGCAACATACTTGTTTTAAAATATGGTGGAAAGAAACTAATATTTCTACATATTTATATTATTTACTGACTATCAACGGTATATAACGACCAAGTAGCTGCAATTTTTGTTTTGAAAATATCAAAGCCATTTTTTTACACACTAATCGCTAACATAAAAAATAAAAGGCAAAAAAACTTTTAAAAAATCGGCATTTTCTAATATCTTGAAAACTTAAGTTTGGGATATGGTCCTAGACAAATCAGAAAAGAATAATGGTAACTACAACTTCCTAAAGGATCTAGGTCAAATTAACCGGTAACCTGTATATTCCATTTATAAGTAAGAAAATATTTTTTAATATCGTGAAACTAAACAGTATTTTTAACGGACAGGTCACCCAAACATCCGCTTGTTTATATCCCACGGCGGTCTACTGGGCACACAGGAGGCAGTAGCTTGCGGCGTGCCTATGTTAACGGTGCCTCTATATGCTGATCAAGCTTTGAACGCACGCGCCATGAAAGACCGTGGTGTTGCTAGAACCGTCTCTCTCAATGATGACAGCAACATGTGGAAAGAGGCTTTACATGACTTACTGAGGAATACAGAGTACGTATCTAAGTGTATCCATAGAATAATAGTAAAAATTATAGAAATTCTATTTCTATCAATCAATTATTTCTGTTACCTTTAACAAAGATGAATGCTTTTGGTTTAAGTTAAGCTTTACGTTACCTTAGCGTTTTTGTTATTGCGAGAACTTTTAGCCACTAGGTAATATAAATCTTCAATGTTTCTTTTGTATGTTTGGAAAATTTTAAGCAGTAATGAAAAATAAAGTTTAATTATGTTAAGTGTTAAGAACAGTTGAATAATACACGATAATAATAGAGCAGTTTCCATTTCATATTATTATTATAACTATGTACGAATTATAAAATCGTTCTATTGTTTAACTTTTTTTAAAGATAAATAATGGAGTCATTGCCCCTTTATTAAGATAAACCTTGTTAAATTGGTAAACTATAACTATTGTGTGTTTATAAATTATACTTAAATTATTAGAAATATTTATTTAATATGTTTATCACCTACAGATAAAGACTGTTAATGTCATACAACATAATTGAGAAGTTTTAATACATTATTGATTATATAACAGTTGGATTATGAACACTCAGTTGATTAGTAGTACATAATTCGGTAGTAGGGTTAATTGGGAATATGCATACTAGTGTTATTTTTAATTTTAAAATAATATTATTTTAAAATTAATACGAATAATTTATTTAGTACATATTTTAATACTGGGACAATTTGAAAATGCCCGGTTGATACGCACTTAAAGTTATGACTATTGCCTTTAATTACATTATTTGTTTTTCTCATACATATTCCCTGTTGTGACGATTAAAAGAACTTAGTAAATGAGTCTATTTAAATAAAGTTAATTTTTACTTTTGACACATTATAATGTGCATTCTCATTTCATTCTATCAAAATGAACGCAAATTGGTAAGCTGTCTAATAACTTGACACATAAAAAGATGTGTTTCATTAGCAAATTAATGAGAATTAGTAAAGTTTAATATTAAATTGTCTATATTTTCTTTAATATTTGAAAGCTTTAAATTCTACTGTCCTTTTTCTTTACAAATTGTGAGAAAAAAAGTTAATACTTCTCTTAATCTTATATTTTGGTGTAATCTAACGCTAGCTAAATCAGGTAAAGTAGCTTGTTACAAAAATATCTAAATTGTTTCAGGTATAAAGAAAATATGATGAAGTTGAAGGAAGTGTTCCTTGACAGGCCAATGCCTCCTCTAGAGACAGGCATTTACTGGATAGAGTATGTTCTACGTCACAAGGGTGCTCCACACTTGCGGTCACCAGCACTAGACTTGACATTGTCACAATACATGCTGTTAGATGTGACAGCTCTTAGTATAGCTATAGCTATAATAACCATATACATTCTCCACATATTGTTCAGATATCTGTGCACTAGATGCATAAAATGGTGGCCCAAAGAGAAGCTTATGTTTGAAAAACAACTTGTTCGGAACTTTAGTGTGTTCCTCTGTTTACTTTGGCGGTATAAACCAAAGGTGAATTAACTGTTTAGTCATTAACTGTATTATATAGGTGTAAATAAATAATGTGTAAGATATTTATGAAAATATAATATTGTTTTATCAATCAAGTATCTTATTTTCCAAATAATCAAAATCAACTCAATTAAATGTTGTAATTGAAAGATAATATTTTCTAGATAAAATTGATAATGCACTTAAACAAAACTTAACTAAAATGTACTAGTAATATCTCCCATGTATGTCAGCATTTTGCCACATATACTCACCAATAGAGCACAGGTTCTCCAAAGTCCATATCAAATCTGAAGTGTGAAAAAGCTAAAAGTGACCCATTCTTAGCTTTAACAATTAAGTACCAGGCATTATCATCAGTCAACTCCTCTACTTTACGTTCCTTATTCCAACCCCAAGCACAGGTCTCATATCTGCAAGTTAAATTTATTTGATATGTACTATTACTGAAATTAAATTCATTATGGTGTTAGAATATGGTTGAAAAATTGTAAGGTAAAAAAACTTATAACTGAATGGTGTCCTGGAATAGAAAAATAAAGCAACAATAAATTATTTGATGATGGAGAAAGCTAACAGCTAATAGCTTGAGATGAGAGGAAACAGAAAAGACGACAAGAGCTATGTGCCCAATAAAACAACCATGAACTGTGTAGAAAAAACGGAAATGATACTGTCAACTTTAACTCAACTACAGTCACAATAAGCAGTTTTCTATTGTGTATGCTAAGCGTATAGTCTAAGTTATGTCACAGCATGCCATAGCCATTGTGTTAAAATTCCAGTCCAATTATTTATATTATTTAATTTACAAATTTTTACAGCATATGCTAATACAGTTAGGTATTGTACGAAATAGAATTGACCGTAAAATTTACTTCATTACAAAAATGACAATTCTATAAAATTGTAGGTATTATTAAATATATGTAGGTAATATAGTTATGATAATGAACAATCTTCTTCTCTTATATATAAATATAAATAGCTGTATGTCTCCCTAAAAATTCAAAAACTATTAAATAAATATTAATGGTTTCTATCCTTTTAAGTTTCCTTTAATCTAAGTATTGTGTAAAAATAAAAATGGAGAAAATTATAAAAAGCTAAAAAAATTAATTTGGAATTGGTAAATTTAACTAATTAATTATAAATGCATAAAAGTGCTTGTAGAGATGTAGGTGCATGTCTATTGGGTGTGTGTGTGTGTGTGTGTGTGTGTGAGAGAGAGAGAGAGAGTAGAGAGAGAGAGAGAGTAGAGAGAGAGAGAGAGTAGAGAGAGAGAGAGAGTAGAGAGAGAGAGAGTAGAGAGAGAGAGAGAGTAGAGAGAGAGAGAGAGAGAGAGAGAGAGGACAGAGAGAGAGCATATGACGAGAATGCAATACCTGACAATCCCTTGCTACTACACATTACTTATTATACATACATTTATCAATATGCAATTGGGAATTTGTAAAAGATTTAAAAAGAATATTAAAAATAAAGAATAATATATTCTGATTTGTAAGTAAGAGAAGCATAAAATTAAGTAAAATGTTTTTTCATCATAATTTTAATTCAACGCCCTCCTGAAATGCAATAGAGTCTTCTTTAAAATTAATAGGCCTTATTCTTCAACGAAATAAATAGATTTCATCATAATTTTAATTCTAGGCCCCACCCGAAGCAATAGAGACTACTGTTTATAAAGCCTTACAATAAGGATAGAGACACATTGATACAGCATATAATTATTACAATGAAGAAGGTATTAGAAATACTATTAAGAAATGGATTAGCGATGGAAAGGACACATGTAAAGACTTATTTATAACTACTAAGGTTGGTAAATATTTATTTCTGGTCTCATCTGTCATTTGTTGCTGCCGAATCATCATAAGGATTACTAGCTACTTAATGTCTGTGGGCTATATTTATGCTTAGAGTTGTATTACATTAAATAATATGTTAAACAAATATTTTACACATTCACATTCCCCATTGCAATAGCACCAATCAAGAATGATTTTGTTTATATAAAAATTTCATTTATTTCTAGTTAAATATGTTATTTGAACCTGAAATTTGGATAAATGTTCATTTAGTACATTTTTGAAATTTATATTCATATTACTATATATACTTCTTCATTATTTGATATCTACAACACAAGATTTTAATAGGTGCAAGTATAAGACATATCAAGACATTAAAATATTAAGTATGTACTAGTATGTTGTTTTGTAAAAAACTTACAATGTTTTCATATTTCTTTCAGTCAGGTTAATAGCCCAATCAAGAATTTTTTTATCCAACTCTGTAACTCTTTGAATGTACATATTGACTTCAAGACCCTTGTTCTGATATACCAAAAGCTCCTTGCAAAATTTTGCTAGATCCTTCAATTTGTTGGCTGTGGTTACATACGACATGCCATCAGCGATGCGGTGTTGTTCCAATTTCCGGGCTTGACGTTTTTCTTTACTTTTATTGGCTGACGCAGGTGTTTTTTTCTGTAATTATTTAAAATATAAACTACGAGCTAGTATTATGTGACCATACGATTATGAGAAAATCTAATTTTTATCGTTAATTGTAATTTCCAGAACCAATGTTTCTATACAGCATTAGATAACCTGAAAATTCAATTTCTTGTAACTGTGTCACTGCTTATATAATTTCAAATTATAAACAATATTATATGTTTTTAATTTAATTTCTAGTATTGGGGCCAGATGAAAAAACATTACAAATTAAAATTTTTAAATGGTCTAAATATCGATCTTTTATTTAACTGTTGTGCAGGTAAAGGTAATCACTGACTTACTCCCATACTGATAATTTATTGTTTAATTCTTCTAGATAATAGAAATCTAAATAAAAGTAGAGGAAACTGAGTTGAATTTACAGAAAAATCACAACAAACCACGAACGGCGGGAAATAAGTAAATATTTATCCGACCGTCTGACATTCTTTGTTTTAAGCTTTTCTGGCCTGGATGCAAGTTCTTTAGGCGACATGACATTACAAATTATAATACATTTTGATTTCGATGTTACATTAAACTTAATCCATTCTGATAATCTGCATTATGATTCGTTGGTTTTCGAACTCTACAAATCCCAAATTAAATATTTAATGTTTATTGGTCTACATTCTACAAGAATCAAAACCGAGGCAAAAACGAACCTAGGTTTCTTTAATGGCATGAAAGTAAATTCTTAAGTCCAAAGGCAATTTAATAGTCTTATTTTTTCAAATATAATGATCGTATTCCAATGATAACTGAACAAATTTTTTTGCGTTATTTATATTCAGTATACATATCCTATATCTTATTACTAGTACCCACACTAGTTTTCGAACGAGTAAGGTGAGTGTTAAATTCTCTTTACGAGCAGCCGCGAAATCCAAAGTGATCTATACTTCTGCGACACAAACCTAAATTAAATCAATTAATATTAGTAAATCGTTATTTCAAAAAAATCTTATTTGTAATTTTATCATTTAGACGGCTCTGAAGTTATAAGAAAAAATATTGCAGTTATTTCTAAATATTCATGGCTAGTTGCCAATTACACGATGTCATACTTTGAGCTTCAGTCATAATAGTAGAATTTTGAAAATAATGCGCAGTTTATCTGGGTAAAGTTGCTTTACTATAATAATAATATCAGAAGTATGAAATACGTTACTCTTTCTCAAACTAACGACTTTATTCCAACACTAGGCTTAGGAACGTGGCAGGTTTGTTGAATAATGAAATATGCCCTTAAAACATTTGTCACACAATATCCTTGAATTTATTTTTACTTATTAAAATATAAAAATTTTGCGCTCGAAACGATCTTCACCATTGCAGGTACTATAAAATTAATAGGCCTTATTCTTCAACGAAATAAATAGATTTCATCATAATTTTAATTCTAGGCCCCACCTGAAGCAATAGAGACTACTGTTTATAAAGCCTTAGAATTAGGATACAGACACATTGATACAGCATATAATTATAACAATGAAGAAGCTATTGGCAATGCTATTAAGAAATGGATCAGCGATGGAAAGGGCACGCGTAAAGATTTATTTATAACCACTAAGGTTGGTAAATATTTATTTCTGGTCTCTGTCACTTTCCGCTGCACAATCATCAAAAGGATTACCTGCTGCTGAATGTCTGCTGTGATATTCATGCTTAGAGTTGTGACGCGCACCTCGCCAATGCATGTCATCATTTCTGTTGCCCACAGTTGCAGCAGAGCAGTCATCTTAAATGAATGCATTTTACGTCATGAACAATTGGCTTAAAATTAAATATTTATGACATTACACCACTCTTATCCTTAATTCAATTATTTGCAATGTTGATTCTTGCTATCATCCATGAATATAAGATAATATAGGTTTACATACTCAAGCTTAAATTGTCTTATTTTCTAACTGGTTTTAGCTCCCCCATATCGGTAATCGTGAGTCAGACGTGTTAAAGTTCCTAGATTTGCAGCTACGCCGCCTTCAGATGGACTATGTCGATTTGTATCTTATACATGTTCCTTTCGCCTTTAAATGTGATCCGGAAACTTTCACACCGGTCATCAGTAAAAACACTGGCGAATATGAATTGGATATTGAAACGAATCATATAACAACGTGGAAGGTGAGACGGCGTACTATTATTTTCGACGGCGTATCATTAGTTTTTCAAGCGCATAAAATGAAGAAGGTTATAGAATAAGTCTGGAGCACTGAAAAGTAAAATAACAGCACACTCGATTTTTTTAATAGTTTCTACACTTTTTTTTATCATATTTTCATTAAAAATACTCGCTAATTAGGTGTGCTCAGTACCTCCGACTACTTAGCTAGAGGTCCCGGATACAAATCCTGGTAGGGGCAGATATTTGTATGAGTACGAATATTTGTTAGCGAGTTATACTTACATATTACTATCTTTATTTCTCCGTTATCTTGTATTCATAACACAAGCTCTTAATTATGTTTAATTTCGGCCAGGTAATGGTAGTAGGAGAAATATTATTTAATACTATTTTGTATTAATTACGTAAAAAAAACATAGTTGCGACAGAAGAATAGTTTTCTATAAAAGAATATAAACGAAATCGTTGTATCGATTTATTTGCATTTCAAATAGATTAACCCCAATAGAGAAATAATAAACTTAGTTCATTGTGACGTGCATAACATACAATAACATTCAGCGTAAGTCATCGAAAAAACGGATTTACTAGGCTACCTTTAGGGCCTGACGGAAAGATTTAATGTTTATTCCCTGAGGTATTTTTTTGGGTAGTTTCCATTACTAAATATTCACATGTATGAATAGGAGCTGATCTTTTTTACAGGTTATGGAAGAATGCCAGAAAAAAGGTTTAGCACGGAATCTGGGATTGTCAAACTTCAACGTGGCCCAAATAGATGAAATTATTAAAACTGTTACTTTCAAGCCACAAGTCCTTCAAGTGGAACTTCACGCCTATTTTCAACAGTTGAATTTACGCAAGTTCTGCGCAGAGAACGACATCGTGGTGACTGCATACGCGCCGCTCGGAAGTCCCGGGGCCAAAACACATTTTGTTACAAAGTACAATTACAGGTGAATCAACGTCACTAAAATTTTTTGTAGTTTCTTAAAAATAGATCTTGTAGATATGTTTTATATTACTTTTGTTAAGTGTCTTTGAAGTAACGTCTTATCGATTTTGCTGATATTTTACAGACTGAGACTATTAAGAGACAACTGATGGTTAAACCACAGGAGTTAATAGTACTGGTGTATCAAAAACCATCTTTGCATAGACTGACTGTCCTCGAGTTTTTAATGAATTAAATATTTTTATTCATGTAGAGATTCTTTTCATACCTATTTAAGACGTTCATTAAGGGGGAGAATTGACAAACTATTCTAAATAGATCATAATATATTTGTTCTTACATTTGCAATAATATTAAAAGATCGAGATTCGCTATGTTTTTTTCAGATTTATAACCATATTTATATTGTAATTAGTAGTGTAGTAATGGATGCTTATTAAGTTCAGTTGAAGCCCATTTTCATTATAACAAGTTATTTTACTGAAATTCAATATTTCCAGCCCGGATGCCTTTCCAGATTTACTAGGCTCCAAAGAGGTCAAACAACTCGCTGAAAAGTACGGCAAGTCTCCTGCCCAAGTATTGTTACGTTTCTTAGTCCAACAAGATATTGTAGTTATACCAAAAAGTACAAGCGAAGATCGGCTTAAGGTGATATAACTTATTTCTTCACATCTTTGTAACTACAATGTTCGTAACTAAATTATATTTTTGCTTACAGGAAAATATGGAATTATACGACTTCGAAATGACACCACAAGAATTGAATCTTTTACAGAAATTAGACAAAGGCGAAGCTGGTCGAATCTTTAACTTTTTATTCTGGAAAGGAGTCGAGAAACATCCATATTATCCATTCTAATTGCAATTACGTAGAAGAATTATCTTGATTACATTGGTAATCATTCATAAATAGCTTTAAAAATCTCGTCAGGGAAACATAGTTATTAATTAACATATTTAAGATCTTTATTTAAGCAAGATAGTTATGCTTTGAGTTTAAGACTGAGGCCAGACGATCATAATTTACGGCAACAGTTAAAGATAGTTTAAACTTTTATCAAAAACAAAGCAGTGTTTTGCCGCGTTTTGTTTCTATGAAACTAAACAGTAAGATAAATTACTCTTGGACTCAGTCAAGTATATTGTTATGTATTGATTGTGCTTTTATTTTAATAAAATTTAAGTCCATATCTCGCCTTCTTTTGTTTATTTATTATGGGACACTTGCTTACAAAATATAAAGAATGTCAATAACAGAGTACATTGTATTAAACTATGACAGTCTGTAAAGCATTTTTCTCTGCAATCGATGTTGGAGTTCCCCCCTTCTGATCATGGTATGAATTACTTTGAGAATGGCTCTTTCGGGGTACTTTTGTCGCAGGAAGTCATGAATGATAGTCTGTTCGGACACTTGGGAGCCCACAGCGAACCTGCGCTTGAGTTGCTTTTCTATCCGGGAGAGCATTTCGTGATCTTCCTCAGTTGTGAATCCTTCCGCACCTAAATGAACAGTTAATTAATTGAATTTCTCGTTAAAACTAAAACTTTAAGGTTGAAATAGTAAATAAAATTTTACCAGCTAGACTTCCAGTCATAGCAGCGTCAAGGGTAGAAACCTGGAAGAGCCGCAACGCTTCGGTCACGTGCACCTCAGAAGCGAAAGGTTGCAATTGCATCTTAGCTAGAGATTCTGATATACGAATGATGGCTTCTAATTGTCTGAAACAGAAAGCATATGTTATGCAAAACATGGTATTAATTATATTCATCCAGCAAGCCATAAAGTATTCCATAATGTCTGATTAAATTGGTGTACAGCAGAATATATTTTTCTAGATTCAGAGAAAGTAATGCAAATGTAGGAGTTTTTGCTGACAATGATTAGAAAAAAATGTGGCGGAGAATAAATTGATAATTTTTTGTCGCGAAACGAGTGCCTTTATTGGCGAAAAATACTATATAGAGAATCATTGAAATAAATACGCATAATTAATAATCTTCCTCAGTGAACGTAGATCAGGCGCAGAAACGTCTACTTTTCATTTAGTATATTCGTGGATGACCACTAAACCAGACATACATGTATAACTTACATGTATCATGTATGTACCTGACTGTGATGGGTATAGAGAGCCTCTTGTCGGCCTGGCGCTCGTGCTGGCTGGCCCCGCTGCGCATGAGTACGTATCTGGCGCGCAGCCGCTCGGCGGCGCCGGCCGACAGGCGCGGCCCGCAGCGCGCGCGGCAGTAGGCGGAGTACCGACGCAGCAGCGCTAGCGGCAGCTCACCCGCCGCTGACTCGCGCTCCTCAGACTCGCCGCCCATGTGCACCGAGATGATGTGCTTCGCTAGTGTCTGGAGAAGTATGATAGTACTCATGAAAAAAATTATCGGTATCTCAGTCATGTGCAAATCAAAACCATTTGATCCCGAGAGGCACGGCGACACTGCAAAGGAACAGTTGCTAATGGTTGAGTGAAGTGTTAAAAAGTTATACACGATGAACGAATTATGTGAAATTAATATTGAGATGCTTACGATATCCCTGTTTTGATCGTGTTCATCTTTGACGATGAAGATCATATCGAATCTTGAGAGTATGGTGGGCATGAAGTCGATGTTGTCGTCAGCCTTGGTGTCGTCCCATCGACCGAACACGGAGTTGGCCGCCGCCAACACGGAGCAACGCGAGTTGAGTGTTGTTGTTATACCAGCCTGAAAACAGTTGATACATGAATTGACGACCGGCTGACGAATGATCAGTACCCCTAGCTACAGGCTACAAGGCCAGTTTGTGTGTTAATACGAAAATTTGTTCTCAGGTCATGGGTATATATATCTCTAACTGTAATGATTTTGACGTATATTTGTGATTAAATGTGCTTATATGTGAGAAAACTCAATTGAACTAAGATTTAAATCTAAAATTAGGCGCAGTCTTGAACGCTCGAATGATATGTGAAGAAACTTAAGATATAAATCGTTTGTTCGTTTTTCTGGTTTTCATCGTTCGTGTTGTTGACGTACTGCAACTATGCCATAGTTATAGTGTGAGCTTTTGAACAATTAGTATTATGAGCAGGTACAGATATATCTAACAATTTAAATCTTTGAAAGAAAATACAAACTAAGTTAATAAATGTGCCAACCTTAGCTATGGATATGGTCTGTTGCTCCATGGCCTCGTGTATGGCGACCCTGTCGTCCTCACGCATCTTGTCGAACTCATCTATGCACACAACACCGCCATCTGCCAGTACCATCGCGCCGCCCTCCATTACGAAATTACGCTAAAAATTATCGTTTTTTATTGTATCAGTATTATCGTTTCCTTAATAAAATATTTAATTATATATTTTCCAGAGGAACCTCTATGGCCTCTTGATTATGTAATCATCTAAGAACTAAACTAATTTTTAGTCAATGCTTAACAGAATATAAATGAAAGTTAACTTAGTTTTAGTTCAAGGTTTGTTACACAAATATTATAATATAATATCTTTATTGTACATACAAATGATAATATTTTATAATCGCCACACAGATACTACATTATAGAGATAGGGGGTGGCATTATATGATTTTCATTTACTTAACCTGTCAAAGCATTGAAGGCAAACTCTTTTATAAATGGCTCGAGGCATCTGGGTGTATATTGTAGCTTAATAAATTCAAAGTTACTGCTTACTTATGAAAGAGCACCTATGTTTATAAAACTATTCAAATTTTGCTTTTCTTTTTGGTGCATTTCTTTATTTTATATTAGTCTCACAATCATTTCTTTATTTACAAACTCACTTATACAAAATAAGGAAATGATTATCTATTAAATATATTTAATTTTTTTTTTAAATAAATAGGTAGGAACTCACACTTCCAGGATCCCTGATAACAGAGGCAGTGAGGCCAGCCGCACTGGACCCCTTGCCTGAGGTGTAAACCCCAATTGGAGCGACCTTCTCCACAAACTTGAGCAGCTGGGACTTGGCTGTGCCAGGGTCTCCTAGCAACAGAATGTTGATATCCCCTCTTCGTGTCAAGCCATCAGGGAGCCGTTTTCGAGATCCTGCGGGAAAAGGAACATTTATTCATGCTATCTTTCACACATACCGGGTGGAATAAAATTGGAGGAAAAGTATTTAAATGCAGTTTTGATTCCTTTTAAAAATAAAGCAATAGTTCCTTCAGTTAAATAACCCATCATCAATATTAAGGATTAAGGATACTTTTCCTCCAACCACTGCCTTTTTTCAACCTGGTTCTAAATGATAATACATTATGACTATTATGGAATATTGGACTTTCTAATTTGACATATAGAATAGTGTTTTCAATATTTAAATGGCAGTTTGCTTTTTACCAAAAAGATTTATTATAATCACTAACCCCCAAAAAGCAGGGTAGCTATTGCTTTTTTCATATCAATTGCGCCAAATACGCTCGGAGCGATTGACTTAGCAATCCTTTCATATATATCGGGAGAGGCGGCGAGACGGCGGAATTGTTCTTCCTGAAAAATTAAATCATCATACTGAGTAGTTTATTAGATCCATATACATACATCCATATTTTGGTAAAAAGATAATATATTACAATGAGAATATAATACAACAACAGTGTTATAATTAATTCTGGGACCATTATTTTAGGTATATAACTAGGAGCCTTCCTTTTAGATGTCAAAATAAGTAAGTTAAATATCCTTCAGAATTGTCCGTTTTTATTTAAAAACATGTAAATGGACAAAATCGACATCAAAGTTTGACATTAGATATTGTAATGAAGAATGATGACTTTTGTATGAGTATGTTATGAAGGTGGTTGGAATATTTTAAATAGGATTTCTAAATAAACATTTTGTTTAATGTTTGTTTTCTAATGTGTAGTCATACCTCATCTGCTGTGAAGGGTCGCAAGCCGCCTGTGACGCCTTCCTCTGCTGTGAGTCCAACAGCGCGCAAGTAAGACGATCGAACACCTACCGAACCTTTGTCGCGGCCTTCTCTCTATTCACAGTAATTTATTTAATATGTTATGTAATATAAAATAGGATTTCATTTAATATATACAAGTGGGTCCATAACTAAGTCTTCCTGTATACACTGCTAATGATGATGTTTGCTAATTGTAATTTGCTGTCATTATTATAAAGTGAAAAAAAAATAGGAAAATAATAAAATATGCTAAGCTTAAATTCTGGAAGATTGATAATATTACAATTATTAATATTATATATAATAAATCAGGCTTACCCCAATCTTAGCAATCTTCTTGATGGAGTAAATACCAAGTACAATGACCCTGGCTCCGGGCGCCACTCTTTCACACAGTACACGCTCACAGTATACAGTTAAGTGCCGTGGCATCTCACCCTGGGGTATACTTTCAGGGGCCTCTTGTAGTTTCAATACCTAAATCACAATACTCTTTAGATTTCAAATTTAAACAGAATATTAGAAAAATAACTAGATAGTGGTCTCTTGTACAATACATTTTTGTTTTTCCCAGGAATTAAGAGAAATTTCTATATTTTAAGCAGTGAAAAATTGCTGGGAAATTATGTAGTAGGTTACTTTTCTGAAATAATTCCATTTTTATTTTTCTGTAAATACAATCATGGCTATAAAACTTCTATGCTCTTAAATTCTTTAGCCTTGTTATAGTATAAACAAATGAATAGTGTTTGTTGCTAAAACTCTTAAACAGCTTGACCCATGCAAATAATTTTACTGTGTATAATTTGCTTAATATGATGTGGTTAAATAATAAAAATAACTAACAAAAGAAATACCTTAAAAAGGAATAGATTAAGGACGACAATTTAGTTTGGAAAATCATCTAACATGCATGCTACTATGCTACACAATGAAACAGGTATTTTTTTAGTTTTTTCTGATTTCTTTTTATTGATGTTAAGTGAGGTAGTTTATAGGTGATATAAAGTCCAATGAGTAAACCAATAATAATAAAGGAGACAGATTATTACTTACTTGATAATCAATACATTTGCACTTGTCTGGAATGATGAAATAAGGATCCAGTGGACATTTTGGTCGACCAGCTTGTTCTCTGAAACATAAACAAAGAACTATGTATATATCTTATATTCATTCTATAATCTTAATATTCAAATTTAAAACAGAACCAATACTAATTGTTAATATTAAACTTACGTGTTACATTTTCTTGGCATAACATATCCTTCAAGACCAGGTCGCACGGGGAGATTTGGTATAACATTCCTACATGATCTGCACTGGATTGATATCTTGGTTGCTTTTGCTTTGATTCCGGAAGCTGATATTACTATACCAGGGATTTTAACAAGCCGGGATACAGTTTCAGACTAGGAAAAGTAAGAGTTCAATTTTGAATAACAATCCATCTACTGATGTAAAATAAGCAATATTATTTAATTGAAATGAAATTAGATTGATTACTTATAAGATATAAGTTAAATAAACAATCCAATTAAAATTCTTCAAGTTATCTTCAATCAGTTCATAAGTTCAGTTCTGTAAGAATAATACTAAGGGTGCTTACATCAATAACTAAGAAATAAATTACATATATATACAATTTTAATAATTATAAATCAAGTTAAATGATTAAATATTAAGTTTAAATAATTTATGTTAATGTTCAACTCACTTTTAATTCTCGCAAATTAGCAGCATGTGCATCTGATGATAACAACACTTGTATGTCTTCTACTTTTTCTTCACCTTCTGGTCTTGGAGCTGTTAATTCATCAGCCAGCTGAAATTTAACTGGAATCCTTAGTCTCATGTATCAAAACAAAGGTGGACTTTTAACTTTGTTACACTGTAAGGTGAGGTGCTGATTATGTGCTCATACTAATTCATTGAAAACATATACTACCATAGCATAACAGTATTTTAATGCTCTAAATCTGCATACCACAAACAAGGATACTCACCTCCTTTGCAGCTTCTTCTAAAATTGGCAAATGTTCTGTAGGTTTTTTGTACAATTTCTCAGCTAAAACCTCATCGAAACTAGATAAGTCTTCAATATTAATTTCAACCCAATAATGTCCTAAGTTGTAGTTTCGTTTTAATGAATCTCTGTGAAACGTAAACAGTTTTATTATTAAAAAATCCAACGGGACAGTGTAATTGGCCTTACATTTATAGGATTTATTTATACCTATATTTATAATTGAAGTTTCCAGTATGAAATTGGCGAATAAATTCTTTGAATTTTTTCTTCACGCTTTGGAGGTTAATTTGATCTTGGGATTCGTTCTCTTCAACGCCAAAATTATCAGAGAAGAAAACACCAGGATCGTCAAAACCTTCCATATCTATAAATTATGTTCTTGCAACAATAAGGACAATTAAAGTTTACAGCAAAAATTTATGAATTTAGAAATAAGATCAGTATAACACAACTGATCACAATACAAACCGAAACACCCACCAAAACACGAAACCAGTAAGACGAAATCTGTCAGGTTTTTGGCGCGTAAATTTGACATTTTATGTTTTTTTGCTTAACTCTTCCTAATATAGAAAAGGCAAAGGGATTTAAAGCTCATAAAGCCATCCCTTATACAATTTTTTTTATTTCGCTTACCAATATAATTTATCCCTTTGCTCTAAGGAGTTTTCGGCCAATTGTAGACTCCGCCAATTTTATTAATTTTTGAAAATGGAATGCAATGTTAGTGATTATCATAAAATGATATGAAAATAGAATGTTATGTTAATAATTACGATGAAATAATGATCGCCATGAAACTACACCAATCACATAACAAAAACTTTACTACAACACAATATACGAAATAAAATATACAGCACCGTAACGCCCCTCGCTCTCGACATTTTATGTTGACGTATGTGTCAGTTTACTTTTTAAATTATAATATCAAAGAACTTAGCAGTTTATACAGCCAGATCATTGTATTAAATATGAAATCAAATTAATTATTTACGATAGTGCATTGAGACGAGCTTTGGGGATCCGTAATAGAGGCGTATATTTTTAAAGTTGCCGTTTCGAATTCGGGGCGGAATTAATGAAATATATATTTGCAGCCTGGAAGATTCACGAAATGCTCTTGGTACTTTTAGTATTTTTAGAAGGCTTTTGATTGTGTAATTCATGTTACTTTTATCAGAAAATTTTAATATTACCAATATATAACCATTAAGAATTGTTTTTATAGATTAAAAATTCTATCTGAGAAATCGCGAATCATCTTATCTGAATCTCTGGTTCTATCAGTACTAAACTACCGATTTCGAACCTTCCACAGTTTACATGGGTCGGGCGTAAGTAGACCAACTCGACCGCTGCTGTGTAATCAAGTACACCGGACTGTAACATTCATGGGCCGTTTCTGTCATCAGGTGACTAAGTGCTGGAATGAAATACCGCCTTCAATAAGGCGAGTAACTTCGAAATATATTTTTAAAAATTTAATAAAATCTGCCTTATTAGATCGACAAAGTATAGGTATTCACACGATTGGTCGTCATGATGGTAGTATATCTGTTCAGGGTCTTTGTACCCAAATGAGTAAATAGATAGTCATTTAATGAATTATTTATCAAATTTTTAATGATATTCTTTCTTTGTTTATTAATTGATTCGATATTTTAACTTTACTTAATAAAATCATATTTGAACTCATTTATATTTACTTTTCGCAATTTTTAAAATGATAAAGTCCTATTGGTATATAAAATTATCATTATATAAAAAACCAGTTTATGTTTCCGCGTCCACGTACCCTTGAACTAGACAGAAACTGAAAATCAGCGTTCTGCTTTATTTAAGCAGAACGCTTAAATAAAGCAGTCAATATATCGTTGAGCAGGCTAAACCTGTTTGCATCGCTGTGATAAAACTTATTATTCAATTTTTTTTTAAAGTCCTTTGTTAATTTTAAGTTTTATAAATGTGCGTTTATGATGCAAATAAATTTTATAGCTATCTATCTTTCTATTACGGCATTAAAAACAAGGCTCGACTTTCTAACTTTTTATCTACACCTAGACACTAGAATTCAGAATAAAAAATCTTCCGGACCTAAGCAATTTTGGTGCACTCTCAGTTGTACGTCGCTTTAATTATAATTATTTATTGCTTGAAAATAATAATATGTTAATAAAGTTTACACGTTAAGTTTTTAGTTTTTTATACGTAATGTATAAAAGATTAGAACTAATGTTCAATGAAATCTATGAAATTAAATCCTACACCAATGAAGTCATACACAGTCAGCGATCTTCTTCTTTCTTAGACATAATGTTGGATGTAGAATTGGTTGTCGTTTAGTACTGAAAAATTCGAACAATATATATATATTTTTAACGATTTAATATAAAAAAAAATTCAATCAAAGTATGTACCATCTTTGTCCATACATCTCATTGGAAAGTCATTTATGCGACAGAATGCTCCAGGGCAATCCTTCATATAGGGTAATACTTCAACCATTAATATATTATTTAAACCTTAAAGGAATTCGTAATACTCTCCCAGCACAACAAAAAAAACGACCTCTGCAGCAAGGTAAAAAAGATAAATGTATAAATGTCCATAAATAAACAGGTTATAACAAGTACATGTCTAGGTATAACTATGTATATGGAAAACAATTACGAACATATTGTTAAGGGTACTAAATGAGTTAAGTGTCTTTTAATAATGCCACCAACTGTACCAATATCTGCTACGCGTGACGTCCCGTCTTGTCCTTCTTTTCAGACACCTTTAGGTTAAATATTATGAGGTTCGAAAACTTTCCAAGTAAAAAATGATTTCGGGTCAATGCTTCTGGATCCTCGGGTGACATCGAAACGTAAGTCAGTGGTCGACAGTTTACTGTATGCTCAATCTCGGCCAATAATAATTGTCTGGCATTTTTACATCATCTGACTGCCATAGCAGACCAGTTTCCCATCTATCTTCAAGCTTATTTGATTTAGTATCCAGTATATGTAGTGCATGCTTTTCATCCCGTGTATATACACATCCTTACTTTTGTTATATCTTATACCGATACTGTCAATCCGAAAGTAGTTCTTAACAAGTTCATGAAACTCTTTATGCATTTCTCTATGACTTAGGTGGTAATTGAATTCGGGACTATCTTTAGTAATCGAAGAGACATATCCATGTAGACCATGTAACTCATGTAACCCACCCAATCAAATTATGCGATGCCACCGTTTCATACCTCCGACCTTGTCTTATCTTTATACTTATAATTAAATGCCCATAATCCTGGCCTATAAGTAAAGTTGGTTGCCCAACAAATGACTGCATAGGAATATCATTGAAATATGAGTATTGACATAAAATATTACTATCAAAACTTCCAGAAAAACTCGTTTACTTTGCACCGCGTTAGTCCAAGTATTAGCAGTTGTTTCGGGAATTGTGTCATTTGGAGGAGTATCGGTCGGTCTAGATAGACCGTAGCAGATGTAGTCGTATCTATGAAGTCGTATCTATATCTATAGATAGTGATACTAGGTGAATAATATATTATTCAACCAGTCGTATCTATGAAGTAGGCAATGATGACCCCTGTTACATACCTTACATTGTTTCTCGTTCCTGCAGTGTTCACGGCGATGTTTTGGACTGAAGCATTTCGCAGTATATACAAGGTATTGAATTGTCTTTTTGTGCTGAAACAACGTTAATAGAGTTATCGGTTACAGTTGTTGTCAAAATAGTACGACTGGCTGAATTAAACGTCTTAACTTTTAGTGGAGGAACCTCTACTACCCATGCTTGACATATGTGTTCGGCTTCTCGCTTTAAATAATCAACAAGAGCAGATAATCGAGGGTGGTGAGCATCCTATAACACTAAAATCGATCCAACAATACACAAGGTTTCTGTTAATTTGTTTACAATTTCAGAAATCTAATCAAATGTTAATCTTTCCTACTCTAATTGTCGCGGCCGCTCAATACTCTTTTTGGCCAGCTCGGTTAGTTCTCGTGCCGCACGCGCCTCTGCTAATCTTTTTAAAGTGGTACTACTCGAACTAGTATTTTTCGTGCAGGCTGACCTTAGCGATGGGGACTTCGATGACTTGTCTACATTATCTTCCCTGTTTTGATCTAGCGGTTTTTTTCATCTCTCACTTCTACGCAGGGTCTGATCCATATTGACGGTAAACGAAGGACCACTAATATAAGAAACTCAAATAAAAATAATTATATTTCTTCAAAAAAGTGTAATTTTTCTCATCTCTGTTCAACCATAAATATATTATTTGAACCTTAAAGGACTTCGTAACACTTACCGAGATTTCATCTAGCCAATCACCTAAAGTTTACGCCTGTACTATGATTACCTAGTATGTCCTGTTTATCTGCAAGATACAGACCTGGATGACTTCTGAAAATTAAGATAAAAATTAAATCTCTTCTAGGCGACTTTTATTTGCAAATATATATGTAAAACCCTTAAATACAAAACAGTATTTGAAAATTTTGTGGTTGTCAGGTTATTTATCGTAGTATTTTGGGCGCATTGGTAGTCAAAAACAAATCAACTTTTTCTTTGGAAGGCATGTGAAGACTTTGATCGAGGTTGATATCGGTTGCCGGTTGGTCGGTGTAACACAGCAACCCATATCATCGATTAACTCGCATTAGGCTGTCAACATGGCGATGGAATAGCTCGTATTTCTCCCATTCAGGAAGGATTATGGTTAGGAATAGGACAACGGAAGCTGATTACTGAAATTTTTTAAATCATTGAAACTTGGATGATTTCACAACCTTGGATTTTAAACTTATTTCTCAAGCTGTGGACCTCTTTGGACAATCGAAATTCAAAAATAATATATCGTATCCATAGAAACCGAATGTCTGTATTGATCTGTAACGTGACAGATGGCTTATTGATTTTAAATTTTGAATCTAAGTAAATAGCATTGTAATATTATATGTAATAATAAATTGATATTATTTCAAACACAAACTTGCAATGGGTGACGTAAGTAACATTCAACATAATCGAAAACTTCTCGAAATCAGTATTACTGCAATAAATATTTTCAATAAAAAAAGTGGCAACTAATTTTCTTGGAAGGGTTTCCATTAAATATTACACCTACCCAGGTTGTTTCGTGGGCATCATGTGAATGCTTTAATGAAGTATTATGTTGATCAAATTATATATGTGACCTTTTACTTCCATCATTGGAGTAATACCATCGAGTATTTATGTCGCTTCCAAATTCATTTAAGTTTTACTTTGTCGAAAGATTGTATTTTTGTTTAATCGCTTATTTTTTACGTACTTAGAAAGAAGATGTAGATACTCGTTTGGAGTTTATGAGTGAATACATTCTTAAATCTCTAAAGCAGAAGATAGAAAAATGGACTAAGTTCATTACCGGAGACGAAAGAGTAAGTTAAATATTTGTTTAAAATTTAGTCAGTAAGACTAAGTTTAAATAAATTTACAGTTTACGTCGATAGTTTTATAAATAACCATAGTTTGTATCTGTTAGCAATAGTACAATAAATGGACGAACTATTGAAGAAAGTTTGCATAGCTATAGAGCGTGTTTTAATGCATTTCTATAATATTATGTTTGTAAATTACTGTGGATATTGACTCTATTCTGCTACTGTGTCTATAGGGAATTATTTAGTTTTGTACTAAGAAAATATAATTGTCTCCTACTTGATATTTGATTCTTATTTACAGCACATTCTATTCAGATACTTTGATATGCCAAAATACGACATAATCGTATTTCGTATGAATACAGCTGGCTTGCTCACTTGTTCTACTTCATTTCCCCCTATAAGTAGGGGGAAAATGGTATACTTTCTGAGAAATTCTGACGAGAAAATTACTCAAGCAAATTTTCGTAAGGTGAAGCTCTTTGTGTAAACCTATAATATTGAGGAAATTGGAAGGATTACAAAGATTACACGGCTACAATTTGGAAATTTACAGATTACAACAATCGGTGAGATGTCAGGAAATGTCTTAATGGATATCAGTATTATGGCAGATGAAGTCATAGGGCCTCTTCTTTGCAATCCCGAAAATCAGCGAGGATGGCCTAAAATAGTGCGTAACGATATGAAGCGACATGTAAATGATCTAAGAAACTTGATGCATCAGGTACTTTGATTTTTTGATAGTAGTGAGTTTTAAGATGGTTTTAGAACCTTTTCAAATTTTTTGTCGCTTTCTTTATTTAGCTGAAAGGGGAAATGGCCAGCCAAGTAATGTTACCGATGCCAACAGGAGTCGAAAATATTTACCACGCTGAAGCTAGATTGAAAGAAAGGTGAATCAAATGTAACTAATTAGATGGATAAATGAACATCAAACATATTTCTTACTAATGAGAACTGAACTTTTTTCAGTACTGGAGAAGATGTAGATTTATTTTTAAAGACAAATATCGAAGGCGCAGTAATTAAATGGGCGCAGCAAGTGCACGATTTACTACAAGAGGATTCATATATCGGTACGTGTGATTTTTATGTGTCATAAAATAATTTGAATTTTATTTTAGGTTATGTTTTATTTTATCAGCCTTCAAAAAGACAAAGTTTCCCCTGCCGATTGCGGATATAGACTTCTATACAGCTCGCTTGCGAAACCTTGAAGGCATATACTCACAACTGCGTGATCCACGCGTCAAGCGTATGGCCCACTATCTTGAAGATACTCGCAGCGTCTATCTTAGTTGCTTCAAGACCATGCTCACCAACGTCGTAGCTGGTAATGATTTTTTAAACATAATTTTTTTCAATATATAATTTTTTACTCCTGAAATTGTTTCATTTAATTTTCTAATTTTTTCAGCCATAGTCGAATGCCGAGACATCTATGTATATCAAAGACCTTTGCAATTTCATTTTGAGACTTTTGAAGGGACTGACTTTTCCGATGCTAAATACTTAATCAGACCGATGTTTCATTGTATTGGCCTTTTGTGGGGCAACTCAAGATATTATTGCAGCGTTGAAAAACTTATACGTATGTTTCTAATATTTCAAACGAAATCTTTAACTTCGTAAATTCTTCTTCTCAATACTAATTTGAATTTTCCAGCATTACTTCGTGAGGTTTGTAACCTCGTGATTCAACAGTGCACCAATTCTATCGATCCGCCGTCTATTTTTCAAGGCGACGCCGATGAGAATTTGTTAAAATTGAAAAAAGCTATTGGAATTTTGAAACATTTTATGTGAGATTTACAGCCATTAAAGTTAAAAATATTACCTAAAAAATACGATTATATATGTTTGAATATATTTCAGCGAGACATATGAGATGAATCGCGACAAGGTGCACACATTTTTTCCTGGAGGTGTAATGCCAGTGCGCTGGTCTTTTGATTTCGACCGCGTGTTTATGCGATTCAATATTTATATGAAGAGACTTGCTATGATTGAAGAAATTCTCGAAGCTACTACTGAAATATTGAAATTAGAGAAAGTAGAGTTCTGCGGCCTGAGAGGAAAAACTCTGAGCAATGATTGCATGAAGGTAATAACAGTGTAAAATACTAGTAGTAGAATACTCAGGGAGTGTATGCGATTAAAATTATTTTTAGAGAAGATTACAATATTGATTGGAGAAATATTTTGATGATGCATATCCCTCTCTTTTGATCTCTTTCTAGCCGGCAGTGAGAGAAGTTTCGATATCTTTTGAATTTTTCGTGTTAATATTTGAAAAATAAATTATTACAGGTCTTAGACGATTACACACTCAAATATCAACACCTTGGAAATATTTCATATGACCCAGCTGATCCTGAAGATAATAGCTTTTTAAAGGATTACAAAAAACACATGTTGGTCCTGGAAGATATTGACCGTCGATTAGCTTCGTTGTTTTCACAAGGTTTGGACGAATGCCATAATTTGGAACATTTTTTCAAGGTACTTTAATGGAACTACGCATTTTCCTAATTTCATTTCCCAAACAATTATTTGTTTGTTTTATTGTATACTATCTTATTTGTTTTATTAACCATGAGTTTTGAACTTCAGTTCTTTCAAATAATGGGAGATTTATTTCATCGACCTATAATAAAAAAAGAGTTACAGCCAAAATTGGTCAAGCTTACAGACTTAATGCATTCTAATCTGGATGCAGTCAAGGAAATATATGACGAAGAAATAGCGGTATGTTTATTTAAACTGAATACTACATTGAATATATATACTACTAATGATTATATTTTAGACACAGTTCCACATTCTGTTTATTTAGAAACTAACAAAAGGGCCAGAAAGGCCAATGGTGGATCCATATCTACCTCCAGTGTCTGGGATGCTTTGGTGGATTCACAAGCTTCGGCGGCGCCTTCAAACACCAATGGAGGAATTTATTTTATTTGAGGATCCGTAAGATAATAGATGATGCAATTATTAATTATATTTATTCATCAAAGTCTGGTGGTTAAATATGAAAATATTTTCATTAGGATAGTAGAAACTGAGTATGCGACATATATGAAACAGAAGCATAATGAAATGTTAAGTTACCTTAACGTCCAGGAAGATCGTAACTTTAAACAGTGGTGTGCAACCGTTCCTGGAATATGCAAATTGCATCTTGCAAAGAACCTTATATATAGAGACCCGCCTTTTGTCAGGAATAACTTTAGTCCTGAGGTTAGTATTGTAAAAACTGTCCCCTACATTGGGTTGAATTTTTAAAAATTATTTGCTATTTCATTTCTAGTTAGTAATGCTTCTTCGAGAAATTCGGTACATGAAGTATCTAGATAAACAAGGAATACCGCCCGATGGTTTAGAACTATATGCAAGGAATGAAAAACTGCAGGTAAGTTTTCAAAAACAAAAATAAAAAGTGATGTATGCCAATCCTTTTAATTAATAATAGGTTAGGGAAATAGTTTCTTCGCATTTTATATGAGAATTCAAGACAACAAATATAATATATATGTGCCACTTTGTTCGTAAACATGATCCCGTAGCAGTAGAAATTTTGGGACTTCTGATTAAAAAACGTAACAAGTAGTTTTGGCAGTCTTTTCTTAATGTTAACCTGTAATTCTGAAGAGACCGAAACATGGAAATCTGAAGCCGCAAGTTCAGGGCTATATAACGGATGAATTAACACCTCCCAGCCAGATTCTCTTAATTTTTGCTGAGAGGCTAAAGATGTATGTGGTTAAGAGTTATCATGATGAAAGACTTTTGAACTATGAAAGACCCTTTCTAGTAATTAATTCAGTAGAAATCTGAATCGATGTTTCTGCCGAGCGGTAAAAGCTCATAATTAACAATGCCCTCCCTATCTCACCATAGACACAGTATCACCTTATTGCGAGTTAACCCAGGTTTTACCACAGTCTGTGAAGCCTAATCGACCTTTGACGTTCTTGTGTACCCAGCATTTTTCAAATGGGTTAAAACTGTTTTCCTATTTCTTCGGGAATATTGTAACTGCCAATATACCGATCTTGCTCCACTTTTTCAAAACTAGCGTCCATTTTATCTGTAATAGGGCGATCAGAGCGAAGTGCATCTTTGATATAAAAATTCCCGGATTAAAAACGCATAAACTGACTTTGTGCTACTCTTACTGACACTGCATTAGATACATAAATGTCACCAATTTATTTCGTTGCTTGCGTTGCATTTTTCCTGTGTTGTAATAAAATTTTAAAATGTATCTAATTTCTTCATTTGATTCGCTCATTTTGACAGAAAGAAAAACAAATGGAAATAGTGGGAAACTAAATTTTCATAATTTGATGCTTTTTTGAAATGTCACCTTTTTAATGTCATGAAAACCAGCCAGATACAAATAGTACAGAGAAGGATATTTTATTATAAGTTTATACATACTATATGCGAAGACCGATCTAATATATACGAGAATATATATTCGTGCTCCTATCAGTTATATAACGTAGTAGAATCTAGAGAAAATGGAGTAAGTTTCGTAAAATGAGTCTACAGAATAATTATCTAATAACAAATGTAGCAAGATGACCATATTACGCCTTAACACTCAAGTTAAATCCTAAGTCAGGGAGAAAACAAAAAGTTGTTTGTGTATGAGCAAGGAGTTCACATGTTTATATTAGGATTTATAGGTTTAGGATATATTAGGAATCTTTATCTTTATTATATTTCTTTATCTTTGATATCCACTATTATATTCTTGAACTTAGTATGACATGAATCGACTAAATCGGGCAATAGCATGGTACAATGAGATTCGTGAAGGCAGCCATGAAACTGAAGTGGCTCTTATTGAAAAGGAAATTTCTGCAATTGACGCTCTTCTTGGACATGGTGTTGAGGAATTGACTTGGAATGATGACTGTAAGTTTATTAGCTTGGCTACTCATTTGAATACCTAACATTTTTAAACTATTTATCTCTTGAATGAGAAAATTTACCTTCGCTACTTAGAAAAAATAAAAGTTTTTAAGACAACTATAACAATAAATATTTTGAAGTTACTGAATGGATGGCTGAAGTGTACGCTGCAATCAACGCACTTCAAGAACGAGTGCTGACTGCACAAAACAACGTAAAGCGCGGACTTGCCAACATCGCAGCCTGGGGCGACAAACCACTGCATGATCGCAAGCAAAACCTTGATAAAATGGAGTTACTGGCCGTGTCTGAACGCCACCCACGCTTCGCGCGCAGGTATTTTATATTATCAGAAAAAAGGAATTGAATAGAGTATCCTTTGGTATATTTCTCTTCATTTATAGTAAAGTAAACAATAAATGCAAGTTAATAACGATAATTAGATGTGACTCTTTATTAAGGCTTTAAAATGGATCGAAAACAACGAGATTACTTATTTACCTAAGTATTAAAATTATTAAAAAATTTAATGAAAATAATCAATGACATTTACATATCGAAATATAAAATACCTATTTCCAACAATAAGATTTCAAATAACAAAAAATCATTTTCACAGACGAAACAAAATCTTGGAAAGCCACGCAGAGTTTGTAGATATATTGGATAATAATTATAAACTATTTTTCAATATAAAAAGTGAAGAAGAGGTAAGCTCATTTAATTATATACAATGATTTGTGAGACGTTTTTGTATTTGTAAATTTATCAAACACGTATAAAATACAGGAAGAAGAAGAGGAAGAAGATCTTGAAGTAGTAGATGAGTCTACCCTTGACGATGATGAAAAAGCAGCCCGCGCTGTTAAATTACAAGAGATAGAAGGCCGTCGTGAAGAAAGAAGGATCGCAAGAGAGATTCGTGAACAGGAGAAAGCAGAAGCTGCTCAAATAAAGTTTGAGAGACGAGAGGCAAGACGTCTCAAGAGGGAGGCTAAGGAAGCTGAAAGGCAAGAACGACAAGCTTTGAGAGATGCAGGTTTGTATATATAAATATGTTTGTGTCATAGTCACTCCATTATGGATTGAATACACATAGCATATCACTAAAACCGTTGATTATAGAAGAGCAGCAGTTAGTAAAATGGCAAAAGTCTTCCATTAACATTTTTCACAAAATCTCGAGCGACTAGCGATATTATAGGTTGTAGTCTTCTATAACGTAAAAATAAACGAGTTCAAAACTAGTGTATCTGAAACATTGTCGAATTGATAAAATATATTTCTTTATTGTAACAAGTATTACAGACCGGCTGAATGTTGAAAATGAATTGAATTTTGTTGAATTTACTAATATTCAAACATATCGAGAAAATGCAAATATAAGCGAATATCTAAAGGCCCTACTAGATCGTAATTAAAGGACCATTGACTTTAACAAACCTAATTTACATAAAGGGGAAGAAGTTGATTCTCCAGCTGAAGATCAAGAGGAAATAACCGATCCTGATGAATTGGCGGACATAGAGGAGGAAAAACGAGAGATGGAGGAAGAAGCATTTAGAGCTGAGAGGTGGCCAGCATACGTCCAATACGTTGATTCCCTAGTAAGGAAAAACATTACGAATTTAATTAGATTTACCTCTTCTTTCATAATGTGTTCTCTTATATTAAATATTTACTATATTTGTGGATGTAGGTTTCAAAACAAGTAATGCAAGGAATACAATCGAGTTTGAACTTATTTGAGAAACAAACAGATTTGGAAAAGGGCCCCAGAGTGGCTTTTATGGAAGTGATAGCTGAATTAAAAGATCCAGGTAAGATTCCACTGCCATAATCGAAAGAATTTGGTGGTTACTTAAGAGAATTCTTAAAAAAAATATGTCACTCATTATAATAATATTAAGTAATACACTGGCTACGTAAATTTAATATTTACAATTTAAAATCTTACAGATATATATTTCTCTCCATCATTAGATATGAATGATGATGGTGGTTTATATGATACTTTGAGAGAAATGATGAAGGATATGTTCCTACAAGCAACACTATTCCCACGAATAGATCCAATTATTCCTATCGCTTCGTATGAAGGTATCAATTTTTATTTTATTTTAAGAGAAGCGAATCCAAACTAATCCATATATTATACATTATTTACTTAAATATTTGTTTTCATTTGCTTAGATGACATTGAAAGAGAAGAAGCTATGATAGACCTTTATCATGAAATATTGAAGAGAGTAGAAAATAGCATCAATGATGTTGTGCAGTATGCTTCGGTAAATTAATTAGATTTTTACTCTAAAGCTAGATAAACATTTCATTAATACAATTTAACAAAGTACACTGTGAGGATTGTTTGATTTTTGTAGAAATATGAAAAGTATACACCACTTTGGTTGGAAGATAGACAGGAAGTATTAGCAGGATTTTTAAAATATGGACGTGTGATACCTCCTGAAGAATTCGATAAATATAGGTTCGAAAACGGTTGCGAACCGCCAGAAGTCAAACCTAAACTAGAACAGTACCAAAAAGAAGTAAGTACCTATTTTCTATATAAATTGATTATATTTATTATTGAAAAATTAATATAGTTTAGACTTTTATTATGGTGTATCTCTCACACATAGATCGATAAGTTCAACGCGATGTATGATGAAGTAGCAGCTTTGCCTGGAGAATATCTGTGTAATGGTTGGCTTAAGCTTGACCTGAAAAGACTGAATCAAGCTATTATGAATATTGTATGCAAATGGAGTAATCTTTACAAAGAAAACTTAAAAGATCATGTTCAAACAAGGTAAGTGCAAAATTCAATGTGAAAAATTATTAACCCATAGTTTAGTCAATCAATTTCAAAGATCCCATTTAAAATATTTTTTGTTTTTATGGATTTATTATGGTGTTTGTATTTTTTTAGCTTGAACGACTTGGAAAAGTTTATAATATATGCGACAAAAGAGCTTTCAATCGAATTAGGTGACGATGACTACGAAGGGTTACTCCAGGTGATGCGAGTACTAAATGAAGTGAAGGCAAAGCAGGATGCTGGCACTGACCAAATGTTTGAGCCGCTCCGAGACATCATCGATGTGCTCAAGGAGTACGGCGTTGATTTCCCTGAAGAAACCTATGAACAGGTAACATCTGGATACACATTATTGAGAATTTTCAAGATTTCTGTACGTAAATAGTTGTACCTACAAAAGAAATCAATAACTATGAAATAATAATTTTAATCAATTGAACGTTATTACATACGGAAATATTCAGTTCAAAAGAATTAATAATCTTTTTAAGTTGAATGCTGTTAAACGAGTGTACTTAGACGTAATCGACGTCAAGAGGCGGTAAATCTAGTTATTTTGAACATTTTTGATATATTCCTTTTAATTTACCGTTTAACATTTTTGATGTTCAAATTTTTGCTCGTCTGAATTGCTGTAAAGAATTTAATTTTATTAACTTATTAAAAGAACTTTTGAAGTCTATGATCATTTGCCGCCTAGGAAATTGACGTTTTAATTTTGATTGAGCTGTTAGTCCTATCAAAACAGTTTGTAAGACTTTTTTGAGGAAAATTCAGCCATATTAATATTATTGTATCTATGTACGTTTATATTGCTTCCCTTGGAAAATGCAGAGTAAAATCCATGAATATTCAGTTCATACTTTGGTAAGTCACTTAAATTTACAAAGAGTAATCATAGTCATACATTTTCATACCTACCTACTGAATTTTTAACATTAATATTTATCACAGTTGGATGTTTTGCCGGAGAGATGGAGAAATGTTGTGAAGCTAGCGACCGTGATGAAAAACACGGTGGCGCCACTACAGGCAGCGCAAGCCGCTCTTATCGCCAAGAGAGTGGCCCTCATTAATCTTAGGCTTACCATGTACAGGGAACAGTTCAAGCTTAAAGAGGTCGGTCTTATTGTTTTGTAAAGTTTTACTTTTTGTTTGCAACTTAGGTGTAATGGATATATACTTTAACTAGGCGAAATCCTTTTAAAATCTCTCAAAGGGTAAAGAAAGAGCTTTCTCTGCATGATAGAATCAGAAATAATGAGCTCCTCAATAGAGCTAGGATCTAACGTAGCCCAAAGAATTTCGAGCTGAAGTGGTAGTGGGCAAGGCTCATTGCAAGGAGAATTGATGGCCGTTGTTGGGGCAGTGAGGTCATTGAGTTGCAGCCGATTTGGTGGCCACCCACAAGGTGATCGATGATCTGATATAGGTACTGGGAAGCCGCTGGATGCCTGCAGTGCAGGACCGATCGCTAGGGAGGCCTATGTCCCCCAGCAGTAGGCGTCTCTTAGCTGATATGCTGATATAATGATTATGAATTCTGCCATACGTTCTAGTATATATTTACTAAAGTAAATAAAATTATTTATTTATAAAGTATTAAGAATATGATTGTTTCTTTAGATGTTCTTAGAATCTTGCAAAGAACCATACAAAGAAATAGATAAGGTTCACCAAGAGTTATTACAGTTTGAAGATATTGTAGAGACACTGAAAAAGTCTTGCAGCTTGTTCGATATTCAACCACCTGATGAGAAAAACCTTAAACAGTGTCGTAGGGAACTGAAGCTTGTCAAGGTAACTTAATCAGAAGTTATTGTAAAATTTTTAAATACTATCTTTGATGCGCATAAACAGAGTAAAAACGTAAAAAGTAAATTCAGTTAAAATGACCAGTACGTCAAACTTGCAAGCTGTTGTAACTAGGAAAACAGGTTATTTGTATGGGATTATCAAAGCTTTTTGCTTGGAGAAACAGATTTCCACATTGTCGGGTTACGTTATTTTATGTAAAAGAAATTTCGTAAAAATACCCTTTTTATATTATCAGCAACTTTGGGACTATTATGATTTGGTGATGGGAACTATTGAATTCTGGAAGAAATCACCATGGAAGAAAATAGACGCGGATGGTATGGATCAAGAGTGTAAACGATTTACAAAAGATTTGAGGCAACTTGACAAAGATATGCGTGTTTGGTAAATAATTTGTTCATTTCATCAGTAACGAAAAATAACCAAATTTTCATACATTACATATTTATAATTGATGTAACTTTAGATTAAGGATAAATAATTTAGAATCTGAACATGTTTGCACATTGACATAACAATACGGAATCGATACACTATCATATCAACAATCGCGACTCTATTTTTTTTATTCAGGGAGCCGTACATATCTATAGAAGGTACTATCAAGAACTTAATGACGTCACTAAGAGCTGTTACTGATCTACAGAATCCAGCGATCAAAGATAGACATTGGGTCGAACTAATGCAGGCTACAAAAGTAAATATATTTCGTAAATTCAAATGAAAAAAATTGACCTATTATAATTAAGAAGGCAATTAAAAATTAGATAAATTACTAGGTCAAGGTAAAAAATTACAAGGTTTACCAATCAAAAGGTGTTACTCTACTTTAAAATAGGTTACTTGACATGAAGTACTAATGACGTGCCACGACCCTTGTAGAAATGTTTTAACATTATAAATATGTAAATCTTTATTTTTTACTTTTACTTGTAGCAAGAAGTTCACTTGCACCTCATTTCCATCAATTCACCATACAATCACATCCCATCACCTTTAGCAAAACATTAAGTATCTAGTTGTGTGGCCCTGGAGGAAATATTAAATGACTTTCAATCTTTGGAAGAATTGGCATTCGAAATAGATGTCAAATAAAACTTACGATAAAGGAGAAAGAGTATTACGACTAGGTTATAAATTTATGCAAAAAACAACTTTAGATTAGAAAATTACAAGAAAACCAATTGTATAGTAGCAAATACAAAAAGCTCAATTCGATACAAGAAATAAAAAGAAATGGTTTTGAAATAAAAACAAAAGAGGAGTCTCCACAAAATTAACAATATCTTGTTATTATGCTGTCAGAATTCATAATGTAGTATATTCTCAGTTTAAACACCATTGAAATTTAAATTAGTATAATTGTAGTGTTTTATTTACTGTAAAAGTATTTCCCTAAAGTAATTCCTTTTTATTGCATTTACCATAGGCAATCTTCGTGACACATCTTATCGAAGTATACTTTAAATTGAATAATGAATACCTATAAACCTATATATGAATATTTTGTAATGAATACTTGTATAAATTGCAGGTTAAATTCCATATCGATGATGATACAACTCTTGCAGACCTCTTGGCTCTAAACCTTCATAAATTTGAAGAAGAAGTTAAAACTATTGTTGACAAGTCAGTCAAGGAATCAGCCATGGAGAAGACTCTCAAGTATCAACTTTTGTTAATTCAACTTTCGGTTATATAATGTGACCAATTAATACTAATCCATCCATATTTTAAAATAGAGAATTAGCGGCAACATGGGCGATAATGGAGTTCGATTACACACCTCATGACAGAACAGGTATTAAATTACCAAAAGCTAGCGAAGAATTGGTTGAAACGCTAGAAGATAATCAGGTGACCAGATACATCCAGTCATGCACCCGTCATTGATAATTATAAAATCATTAGAAATTATAAAATCTATTCAATGAGAGTACTGAGATGTAAACTAGTATTCCAAACCCAAAAAGAATGATAAATCGGTCAATGCGTGCTGGCGACGCCATGTAGGAGACTTTGTGGATTTTTATTTGGAACGAAATAATCCGGGCACACTATTAATGAATGAGCCAAATACCTCATTTTTATGTCGAATATGTGCTTCAAATTATTTATTGGTATAAGATTATCACGCTCGTCAAAATATAGATCGCCACATATGTCATGATCGTGAAAAATTAATCTTTTTCTTTGTAGCAGACTTTTTCTCTGTTGTTACAAATAAAGTATATTTTTAGAACCAAGTCCAAAACATGATGTCCTCCAAATTTATTGGCTTTTACGAGGCGGAGGTAACGGAATGGCAAAAGAAACTAGGCACTGCAGACGCAGTAATAGCTATTTGGTTTGAGGTACAGCGCAAGTGGCAGTATCTGGAGAGCATTTTCGTAGGGTCCGATGATATTAGAGCTCAGCTACCGGAAGATTCCAGGAGATTTGACACTATTGACAGAACTTTTAAGGTGACGCATGTTAATAATTATTGATTTTTGTTACCACTAACTTTTATTACTCTAAATGTAATATTGAGTTTCTTCTTCTATACAACGATTAATTTTGTAATTTTTTATGGAGGGTCACATCACATTTCTCGAGCCAGAGGGTTAACTAAAATATTGCAGTGACTTTCAATAATTAGGTGTCACGAGCTGTTTTACAGGCCATTTGTATTGGTCGCATGGTATTTGGCTAGCTATATTGTATTTTGGGAGCCGCATCTTAGAGAGATGATCTTAAAGGCCAAATACAATACGGCTATCAAATTAGTGGCTAGATTCCATAAAAAAAACACAGCATACCACAGAGGTTCATCAATTTATCTAATATTAAATCCTGATGATTTACTAATTAATTTACTCATAATATACATATAGCATATTAGCAATTTTACTATTTAAGGAGTTTTACAAGACATTTTTAGAGTGTGTGCGAGATTGAGTAAACAGTTTTTATTAACCAACTCATATTTGTGGAACCGCCTCTTAATTACTAAAATATATATAATGGGCTATGTCAATTGCGATAAGACTGTGTTTTATGAGTTATATTTATAGGAATTGCTGAAAGATATTGGGAATACACCAAACGTAGTTCAAGCTACAAATAAGCCTGGACTTCTAGATAAGTTAGAGGAACTAATGTCTTCGCTGAATCTTTGTGAGAAGGCACTTAATGATTATTTGGAAACGAAGCGGCTGGCATATCCTCGCTTTTATTTTGTTTCCTCAGCAGATTTGCTCGGTAATTGCTTTATTTTAGTCTAGCTTAGGAATTTCATTCATTTTAGTAATTCTTAATCCGATATAATAAAATTTTATATTTGTTAGATATTTTGTCGAATGGAAATAATCCTCCAGCGGTTGGTCGTCACTTGACCAAGTTATACGACAATCTCGCAAAGTTGGTGTTTCCGAAGGCTGGCAGTAAGCAAGCTTTCGAGATGATATCCAAGGAGAACGAGGAGCATGTGCCGTTCAAAGCGCCTTGCTGTGATTGCTCGGGAAAGGTAAGTTCTTGGAATTTTCATATTAAGTACTCAGGTTAAAAAAACTGCTCCTTGTTTTTCTGGTCCCTGGATCCCTGTTCTAGACCGATTTCAAGAAGAAGAACAGAAGGAAGTTCTCAATTCGTCTGTATTTTTTATAAATTGTAACCTTTTTAATTTTTTTACTGGGTGTAAAAAAGTAATGCTGAATTTTTAAATTCGAAATTTTGTGCTTGTGGTTTTGGGTTTCATTTAAATTTGAGCATGATCTGCTGATTTTGAGTTATCCTTTGTAACGCGTATTTAATTGACTTCGACTACGTTGATAATGTTTTCATTTTTTAACCAATGACTATTAAAATTAAACAGGCAAGTCGATACTGACAGTCAACCTTACTTCGATCCTAGAAACATACTACTTAAGATTGTGAAAAACTAATAACTGAGATCACAACACATAAAAGAACAAAATAATATTAAAATCCAAGATTTAAAATCTTACTACTTCAATAGTATTTTGGAGCAAAGTTGTTTCCAGAAACAAAAGAGAATTAAGTTTAGACTCCAAATAATATTAATACTGTTAAATTAGAAAGATTGTTAATTGAATTATTTTACCTTTTTAGTGTTTTCAAGTGGGTTTTTAGTTTAGTTTAAAATTTTTTTTGCTAATAGGTAGAACTATGGCTCAACCGTGTAACTGACTGCATGCGTTATACTCTCCGGGATATTTTCGAGCACAGTGTCAAGTCTTATGAAGATAAGCCTAGGGATGAATGGGTGTTCGATTGGCCAGCACAACCTGCTTTGGTCGGCACTCAGATTTGGTGGACAACGGAGACCAATCAGGCATTTGAAAAGTTAGAAGAAGGTAGTTTATACTGAATATGTGATCACAGAACAGAAAATTATTATTTTTTAAATCCAGATTGAAGCTAAAGTTAAAATTGTTTAAGAACAATTTAACTTTAGCTTCTTCTTATTCTTCTATTCAAATATTTCATAATTTTACAATTTTTTTTATAAAAAACTGAGACAGTATTCTAAGGATAATATGAATTTTCATTTAAATTCAGGTTACGAGAACGCTTTGAAAGATTATCAAAAGAAACAAATAGCACAGCTCAATGCACTGATCGTTCTTTTGTTGGGTGATTTGTCAGTGGGAGATCGACAAAAAATAATGACCATTTGTACTATCGATGTCCACTCCAGAGATGTAGTCGCAAAACTCATAACGTCTAAAGTAGAAAGCTCTAATGCATTCCAATGGCAGAGTCAGTTGAGGTAATATGTAATATTAGTAATCTAATCTAGTCTTTTATTATTTATAATCCGTTTAAACAAATAAATAAAATAAAATTAAATATGTCCTCTTACAGACATCGTTGGGATAATGCACTAAACAATTGTTTCGCTAATATCTGCGACGCACAATTCCTCTACGACTACGAATACTTGGGTAATACTCCTCGACTTGTCATCACGCCTTTGACGGATCGTTGTTACATTACATTAACTCAGGTAAATATTGGTCGGGGAAAAACTGTTTTCTCAAAAAGTATGTATAAACTTGTGTTAAAATCTTTGCCTGTACTATTAGTATTTGGCTGGTTTTCATGAAATTAAAAAGGTGACATATAAAAAAATAAATTAAATAGGAATTTTTTTCATTTTTATTCTTTCTGTCAAAATGAGCGAATCGAATGAAGAAATTAGATACATTTTAAAATTTTATTACAAAAAATGTAAAAATGCAACGCAACGTTTATGGACCTAATGCAGTGTCAGTAAGATTAGCACATAGTTGGTTTACGCGTTTTCAATACGGGGATTTTGATGTCAAAGATGCACCCTGCTCTGGTCGCCCTGTTACGTATAAAATGGACGCTATTTTTGAAAAATGGAGTAAGATCGGCATATCGGCAGTTACAACAGCTGAAGAACTGGGAATTGTTTACAAAACTGTTTTGACCCATTTTAAAAAAAGCTGGGTACACAATAAAGCTCGATATTTTGGTGCCACACGAGCTCACTGAAAGAAACATAATGAACAGTGTATTCATTTGCGATTCTTTATTGAGACGTTATGAAACCGAACCGTTTTTAGAGATAGATAACTGCTGATGAAAAGTGGATCATGTATGACAAGAACGTGCGAAAAAGGTCGTGGTCAAAGGTCGGTCAGGCTTCACAGACTGTTGCAAAACCTGGGCAAAATCTCGCAATAAGGTGATGCCGTGTCTATGGTCGGATTGGGAGGACATTGTCCATTATGAGCTTTTACCGCCGAGCAGAATTATCGATCAGGATCTCTACAGCCAACAACTGAAGCGATTAAAGCAAGAAGTTGAGAGAAAGCGGCCGGAATTGATTAATAGAAAGCTTATCTTTCACCTTGATAACGCTAGACCACGTACATCTTTCGCCAGTCAGCGAAAATTAAGAGAGGTGTGCTGGAAGGTGTTAATGCATCCGCCATATAACCCTGACCTTGCAGATTGAGATTTCCACCTGTTTCGGTCTCTTCAATATTCTTTAGGCAGTGTCAGGTTAACATCAAGAGAGGACTACTAAAACTACTTGTTGCGTTTTTTTCATCACATCAGTGAGGTGACTTCAGCTCCTCGAGTATAAGGTGTGTCAATGCCCCATAATGAAAACGCCATTAATTAAGTTTATAAAAAATCACAATTAAAATATAGATTCGGACCGTAACATTGCTCGCACAAGTTACTTGCAAAACAATATTTCGGCCCGAATCGGCCTAATATATATATGAAATAACAATTTGTCCATAGAGTCTTCACTTAATTATGGGTGGTGCACCAGCTGGCCCTGCTGGTACAGGGAAGACAGAAACTACTAAAGATCTAGGACGAGCTCTCGGTATTATGGTGTATGTGTTCAATTGTTCTGAGCAAATGGACTATAAATCTTGTGGCAATATCTATAAAGGTAAAATTGGTCAGATTTATGTAGTTTTCATACGAAAAATGTACATTTACCAGAACATATTATGTATGTTATACCATATGTTGTTGTTATTGTTTGTTTGTTGTTACCGTAATGTGGTTTTATGTTGTTTTACCAGCTGTCACTCTTTTATATAGGTTTAGCTCAAACTGGTGCATGGGGTTGCTTTGATGAATTTAATCGGATCTCTGTCGAAGTGCTATCCGTAGTGTCAGTACAAGTCAAGAGTGTGCTAGATGCTATCAAAACTAAAAAAAAGAAGTTCGATTTTATGGGCGAGTATATAACACTGATACCTACAATAGGAATGTTCATTACAATGAACCCAGGATACGCTGGAAGAACTGAGTTACCGGAAAATTTAAAGGCATTATTTAGGTTCGTTTAAACGATTATTACTGATTATTTTTTGTACCTTATTTTGTACCTATTATTATCATCGAAGTCAATATCTTTTGGTTTACATATAGCAATTTTTTTCTACAGGCCTTGCGCTATGGTTGTGCCTGATTTCGAACTAATTTGTGAAATCATGTTGGTGGCCGAAGGCTTTCAAGAGGCGCGTCTGTTAGCTCGCAAGTTCATTACTCTTTATACGCTATGCAAGGAGCTGCTTTCAAAACAAGATCACTACGATTGGGGCTTGAGAGCTATTAAATCCGTATTGGTAGTAGCTGGTTCACTCAAGGTTTGAAAAGTATTTGGAAAAAATACCTACTTAATATTCCTTTGATCTAAGAATATGAGAATATTGAAATGAAATATTAAATTATTATTTTAGAGAGGTGATCGGCTCAGACCAGAAGACCAAGTTCTAATGAGAGCTCTAAGAGATTTTAACATTCCAAAAATAGTAACAGATGATACACCGGTATTCATGGGTTTGATTGGTGACTTATTTCCTGCCCTTGATGTACCTAGAAAGAGAGATTTGGATTTTGAAAAAATGTTAGTTGATGGTGCTATATCTTTGAAACTTCAACCTGAGCCAGGTTTCATTCTGAAGGTTTGATGCGAGAACTATATTCGTTTATTCATATATTTCGTTACATAGTATTTCAATGTAACTATTCTTATTTGACAATATTCTAGATGGTCCAATTAGTAGAGCTATTCGCTGTCCGACACTCGGTATTCATTGATGGCTTTGCGGGCACTGGCAAGTCAATGGTGTGGCAATGTCTCAATAAGACTTATCAAATGATGAAACTCAAACCATATTATAATGATCTGGATCCCAAGGCAGTAACAAATGACGAATTATTTGGAATAATTAACCCTGCCACGAGAGAGTGGAAAGATGGATTGTTCTCTACAATTATGAGAGATATGGCAAATATGCCCGGAGATGGCCCTAAGTGGATTGTACTTGATGGAGATATCGATCCTATGTGGATCGAAAGTTTAAACACTCTTATGGACGATAACAAAGTTGGTAGAATTTTAATTAACATAGAAATATAATTTAATACCTGAGCGGGAGACCTATTTGCTTTAGAAATAATTAAAGTGTATTTTTTGTTATTTTTTATGTTGATTTTTTGTGCGGAATATACCTTTATTTATTTATTATTTATTTAACAATTTATGTACACACAAAACAACCTTACCAGGCCTTTCTTAATTCATTCAAATTTAATTAATTGTTAATCAAATAATAATTTGTTTATCGTTTGGGCAGGTCTTGACTTTGGCAAGTAACGAGCGAATTGCTTTAACTAAATCGATGCGATTGTTATTTGAGATCTCTAACTTACGAACTGCAACGCCTGCTACTGTCTCGCGTGCCGGAATTTTGTATATTAATCCACAAGATTTGGGATGGAACCCGTAAGTTGATATATGTCGACGCGTTCATAAAAACGGAACATATAGTAACTTCTACGAGTATATGATGTAGTAAAAATTTATATGAATTTATTTCAGATTTGTAGCATCATGGATTGAAACAACTAGGGACGATGAGTCTGAAAAAGCGATGTTAACAATTTTCTTTGATAAGTACATTCCATCACTTCTAGAGTCCTGCAAAAAGTATAAACGTGTCACTCCTTTGACGGAACTTCAACAGATTCAACTCACATGCTACTTGTTAGAATGCTTCTTAAATAAGACTTTGCTGCCCAGTGAATGTCCTAAAGAATGGTAGGTTAGCTTGATATATACTTATTTATTGATGAACAATACAAGACTTTAACATACATGAATACATGAATCTGGTGAACGTTTTAAAACAATATTATGATTTTGACAGGTATGAAACATATTTCGTGTTCTGCATTGTGTGGGGCTTTGGATCAGCTCTATTTCAAGATCAATTAGTTGACTGGCGAAATGAGTTTAGCAAATGGTTTTGTAATGAATTCAAACAAATTAAGTTTCCTTCAACGGGTAACGTGTTTAGTTTCTTCATTGACCCTGAAACTAAAAAGTTCTTGCCGTGGTCTGAAAAAGTAGAGTCATTCGAACTAGATCCAGATATACCGTTACAGGTTAGATTGTTTACTATTGACCAATTTTAATACTAAATGTAAAATGTAAATGTATGTTGTATGTATTGTATGTATGTTGTATTATGTAAATGTAATTTTATTTAAAATATATTCTCATTTCAGTCCTGCTTAGTATCGACGTCAGAGACTACTCGTATTAGGTTCTTCATTGATTTATTGATTGGGAAACAAAAACCAGTAATGTTAGTTGGCAGTGCTGGTAGTGGTAAAACTGTTAGCGTTGCAGCAAAGTTAAACTCTCTGTCCGACGCATTCGCCATCACCAATGTGCCACTGAACTTTTATACCACTTCTGGTATGCATACATTTTTATTCTGACAATATTTAAAACTTTTATGTATGAACAAAAGTAATCAAAAATTAATTATTACAGAAATGATACAGAAAGTTCTAGAAAAACCTCTAGAAAAAAAATCAGGTCGCAACTTTGGGCCTCCTGGTAGTAAGTTTATGATTTACTTCGTCGATGATTTGAACATGCCAGAAGTAGATACATATGGCACGGTGCAACCTCATACACTCATTAGGCAATTTATGGATTATAAGCACTGGTAATATTTCTTAATTTTTCAGCTGAACAAAGTATTAAACAATTACAAGTCCTGTATTAAACAATTACTGGTTTTAGGTCAAAATCGTCATCTGTGTAAATTATTTTTCAGGTATGACCGACAAAAATTGAGTTTAAAAGAGATTTCAAATTGCATGTTTGTTTCGTGTATGAACCCTACTGCTGGATCGTTTACCATTGACTCTCGATTGCAAAGGCATTTCTGTACATTTGCTGTAAGGTAAGATTTACTCTAGACAGACTTATAAAAACCACAAAAGATGTGATACTTAAATGAAGTTATTTAATAATATATATTGTCTTCATAACAGCTTTCCTGGCTTAGACGCATGCTTTCACATCTACAAACAAATTTTATCGCAACATTTGATGAACCCACTAAATAAATTCAGCATCGTAGTACAGCGATACGCTGAACCACTAGTAAACGCAGCGCTGGCGCTCCATAACAAGCTGGCCAGCATGTTCTTACCAACAGCTATTAAATTCCACTATATATTCAATTTAAGGGACCTTTCTAATATATTTCAGGTTTGTCAATTAAATATACGTTTTATTACATAATGTATTTATTAGACGATACACGATATAGAGTTAATAAATATTCTTATTGTTATTCATAGAAATGAGTTTCATTACTTAAGTATCCATACATTGTTATTTCAGTTGTGGATGTTGTTTTCATTCCTTATTCACTTTAGTTTCAATTTTATTTTGAATTCTTTACAGGGTATTCTGTTTACTACTGGAGATGCAATAAAAGTGCAATCTGAATTAATTAGGTTATGGATGCATGAAGCCACCCGTGTCTACTCTGATAAGCTTGTGGATTCATCTGACAATGAGAACTTCCAAAAACTTATCTCTGACGTAATAAAAAAGAATTGCGAGGTAAAATACTTGCTATAGCATAATTTAGTAATAACTTGATAAGCTATGATTCTATTTAGTATTTACCATTTTAGGACTATGACGAGAATGTAGTTTTTGAGAAACCTCTAATATATTGTCATTTCGCGGAAGGGGTCGGTGATCCAAAATACTTCCCTATCAGGGATTGGCCTCAAATAAAAAAGCTGCTGGATGAGTCCTTATCAGGCTATAATGATTTAGTGGCTACTATGAACTTAGTCCTGTTTGAAGATGCTATGTACCACATCTGCAGGTAGGACAGCAATATTACTCTAAAGGTTATGAGTGATAAACTAAAAGGTTTCTAGATGGTCCTAACTCGTTAGTCTGTTTGTGAGTAATTGCTGCACTCATAATAAACTTATAATACTTAATCATTTTTATTTGTTGCCTAAATAATCCTAGATTACTAGTTTGATGATAAGTTTTATATTTATACTTTTTTTTACTACTTTTACTCATTTGTAAATGAGAATTGTAAAATATCATTTATTTATTAACCCTCAACATGGTATCCAAAATAAATTATTTTGTTCATTTTAATTATTATTAGAGAACAAATTAAAAATCAGAGAATTAAGAGGGTTCGACTAAAACAGATTTTTCAGCCTTGATTTTTATTACAGAATCAATAGAATTCTTGAAGCTCCCCGAGGAAATGCACTATTAGTAGGAGTAGGAGGCTCCGGAAAACAGTCTTTATCACGTTTGTCCGCATTCATCTCCTCGCTGGAAGTGTTCCAAATACAGCTAAGAAAAGGATACAGTATTAATGACCTCAAGCTTGATCTAGGTAACTTTTTTCTTACCTATGAATTTATTGGCATTGAAGTAAAATATCAGAATCAACTGCACATTGATGTTTTTTGGAGATTGTATGAAATAAATTGTGATAAAAATGTGAAGTTTAAAAGTTATCGAACTATACTTCTGCAGTACGAATTGATAAAAGATATATTATGGTATTAGATTTATCATTATAACGTGAAAAATTGTATGGATGGATAATTTGAAGATGATAATTGTTTTAAACTTTATTATTTAAAATTGATAATTCAAGGAACGATACTTATATAATTCATACTATTTTTAGCTGGTTTATACATTAAGGCTGGGCTGAAAAACATCGGCAACGTGTTCCTAATGACTGATGCGCAAGTAGCCGAAGAGCGGTTCCTAGTACTGATTAATGACTTGCTTGCCTCTGGCGAGATACCTGAACTTTTCGCAGATGATGAGATTGAAAATGTCATTAACGGCGTGAGGGGTGAGGTGAGCTAATTTAAAAAAGTTGTAATATATGGCACATACGTATAGGATAGATTATAGATAAAGAAAAAAATGTATATCTATTTGTATATTTTAGACCAAGGCGTCTGGAGTTCCTGATACTCGTGAAAATTGCTGGAGATTCTTCATAAATCGTGTGCGAACCATGTTAAAGGTATGTTCAAGACAAATTCTATTCGTTGACTTAATTTTAAGAATATAAATCATTTCACAGTTCACTATGTCTACGCAGGTGGTGCTATGTTTTTCGCCCGTGGGAGCGACATTACGTGTGCGAGCGCGGAAATTCCCGTCGATAGTCAACTGTACAGCCATCAACTGGTTCCATGAATGGCCACAAGAAGCTCTGCGATCTGTGTCTAAGCGATTTATTTCTGAAGTAGAATCCCTGCCGGTATGATACACTTAAAATATGCACACAACGCACCCAATTACTGGGAAGAAATTAGAAATATAATTATTATTGCTTTAATAAAACTGGATTTGTGACTCCTTTGAATTGTAAACACATTTTTTAATAGTTATTATAAAATTCCAGGCACATTTAATAGACGCTGTAGCAGTTTTTATGTCTCATGTCCACCAAAGTGTGAATCAAATGTCAGCTGTGTACTTCCAAAATGAGCGGCGATACAATTACACCACTCCTAAGACCTTCCTTGAGCAGATCACGCTGTATGGGAAGCTGCTCAATGAAAAGACGAAGAATCTCGTAATGATGATATCAAGATTAGAGAATGGCTTAGAAAAGCTAGCTTCGTGTGCAGCTGATGTAGCTGTTTTGAAGGTAGTTAATAATTTTGATTATAATTTGTATTTGGTATATAAAAGATACTACGGGTCAGTAGAGGAATTGAAAATAATAACAAATATTCACCATAACTCTATACAAGGCGACACGTAGGGAATTCAGTCGAAGAATGCGTCTGTGCATACAGGAAAGTGGGTCTTATTTTAAGCAAATTCATAAGTTAAGTGAATTATTTTCTTTAGATAGTGAGTAAGTTTTACTATAAAATAACATTGCTAGAATATTATATAAGTACTATATTATTTTTGATTATTATTATAAACTTTTATTACTATTTCTTTTTTTTATATAATCACTAGTTAACTAAGTGAACTTTGTAACACCCAAACTCTGCTCTACCGCCATATAACAAAAAATATCTGAAGATGTAAGAAAAGACAGTTATGAATAGCATATCACTAGAAGATTTTACGTACTAAATTACATGTTTTTAGTATATTTTCAAACTACCTCTAAATTAAAAAACAATAAAAATTATTTAAAATAGTTTTAAGTCAAGCAGTTACAAATCAGATAAGCAGTTTTTGAGTTTTAGCGAGACTAACGATCAACTATATATTTTTGTATGTATAAATGTTCAAAATCTTCTACTTCCAATTAAACTCCCATTTTAAATCAACCAAAACCAATTATTTGACTGTTCGTTTTACATAGGTGACACTTGCTGAACAAGAAATTGAGCTCAAAATAAAAAACAAGGCGGCCGAAGAACTTATCGACGTTGTAGGTGCTGAGAGTGAAAAAGTGTCGAAGGAAAAAGCATTTGGTAATTTCTTAATGATACTGAAAATGTCTTAAAATAAAAGATTGTAATTAAGTTATGAACTTATAATAAAGTAATTTGAATGAATAGCTGCCGAGGAGGAAAAGAAAGTAAAGGTGATTGAAGAGGATGTAACAATTAAAGCAAAAATCTGTGCTGACGACTTAGCGAAAGCCGAACCCGCTTTGATAGCAGCGCAAGAGGCCTTGAATACCCTCAACAAGAACAATCTGACTGAGTTGAAGTCCTTCGGGTCACCACCAGATGCTGTTGTAAACGTAACGGCCGCTGTTCTAGTACTGTTCTCTAAAAAAGGAAAGGTGCCTAAGGATCGGTCATGGAAAGCTTGCAAAGTATGTTTTATTTATATAATTTAACTTGAGTTAGAACTACATGATATATTTATTTATCAAAATACTTTACAACTTTTTCTAAATTGTTTTCAGTTAATGATGGCAAAAGTAGATCAATTCTTGTACGATTTGGTGTATTATGACAAGGAAAATATTCATCCTGATGTGATTAAGGTATTTTTAAAGTTATGAATATTATACTAATTCTATTTTTTAAATAACCGAGCTGAACTATATTAATGAAACAATTTTTTTATATTTTAATCCGAAAAATTTAGGCAGTGCAACCGTATATCAAGAATCCAGAGTTCAACGTAGATTTTATAATGGCAAAGTCGGCTGCTGCAGCTGGCCTGTGCGCGTGGGTCGTCAACATTGTGAAGTTCTATGACATTTACGTGGTAGTGGAGCCTAAGCGGCGGGCGCTCAATGCGGCCAATGCAGAGCTTCAAGCTGCGCGCGACAAACTTTCTTTCCTTACCGAACAAATTAAGGTTTAAACATTGAGTAATCGAAATTGGAATTGCCCTTAGTAACTTTTATCAAAATGTTAGTACGAGACAATTATTAAACTTCAAATGGATATTGAAAATGAATTGCTTCAAAATATTCATTACTTTGATTTTCTCAACTGCTAGTGTGAGATTGAAAGTATTAAATCGTCTCGATTGTGTTTTTTCCGTCAGCTGTCAAATCGTATGAAAAAGACAAAAGTGCTTTTGTTTTGAAGCATTGGAAACTAACTTTTTATATATGGATTTCTCAGCTGTACCCCTAGTGTGAGTTTCAATCGTATCGAGACGATTCGATCATAGTTCCTTTCAGCTGATTATCACATATATAAAAGATACTTCACAACAATGGCACTGCTGTCGTTTTGACTACCAACAAGATCGAGACTGTTTTATTCGTTGAAATCAATCAAAACGTCTCGATTCAATTCAAACTTACACTACGGGTACTATACTTTTCGCCTCATTAGTCTGTCCTATCGTCACTGTTGTTTGTACAAGTAAAACTTAATTTCTGTGTTGCTTACGTTGCAATAGATTTTTTACATTTTTCGTTGGACTATTTCACAGGAACTAGAAGAGAAACTAGGAGTATTGCTAAAAGCCTTCCAGGAAGCTGTAAATGAAAAGATGAAATGCCAAGCAGAGGCTGATGCAACCAATTATACCATTGATCTTGCGAACAGGCTTGTTAATGGGCTAGGCTCTGAAAAAATAAGGTAAAGATAGTAGATAGTATACTTCTTGTACAAATCCATTGATTCGTAATGACTAGACATTTATTTTACATTATTTGCACATTATTTGTCAGATGGTCAGCCACAGTGGTGAATTTAAAGGAATCTGGCATAATGTTGCCTGGTGACGTGTTATTGGTAACGGCATTTATCTCGTACGTGGGTTGTTTTATGCGCCGCTACAGGCAGCAGCTCATGAACGAAGACTGGGTACCAATGCTTTCTAAGACCAATGTAAGTTAAGTGAAAGAATAGAATTATCATAGTTTTCCATCAGTAAATATTTCGGACATTGGTATATTTTATAATATTATTGCCACCTAAATAAGCAATATTTTGCAGCCGAAAATTGACACCACTGAAGGATTAGAACCACTGTCAATGTTGACGGATGACGCTCAAGTGGCAGTATGGAACAACGAAGGTTTGCCGACTGATTCCATGAGCACGGAGAATGCTACTATACTCACCAACTCAGCACGCTGGCCCTTAATGATCGACCCACAACTGTGAGCATGAGAATTTCTTGTAAACACGAAAAGTTTTCCCATTTACCCATCTAACCTTCCTTCTTCATCGAGTGCAGAGTTAGATTCAGAAACCTTATTAAATTTCGTATAGAAATGGCTCTTGATACAACATTATATTTATTACAACACATTATAATATATCCACTATAACATTATTAATATTTATTGTTAATTTATTTTATTATATATATATATACGTATACGTATTATATTATACGTATTATAGTTTATTTTTATATTAGCTACAATAACAATACCATACATACTACATAACATACTATATACATAGTTATCATTTGTTTATAGAAACCATTGCAATACATAAATAACTTAATAAAATATTAATACATGTTATTTATATTTTTAACATACATCTAACATAATCTAATAAAGGCAAGGTATCAAGTGGATAAAATCAAAATACGGCGAAGCTCTTGTCGTTATCCGGCTAACGCAGCGCAACTACTTGGATCGCATCGAACGCGCCGTCAGCAACGGGAACGTTGTGCTGCTAGAGAACATCGGTGAGAGCGTCGACGCTGTGCTCGAGCCGCTATTGGGTCGAGTGCTCATTCGCAAGGGAAGAGTGCTTAAGGTAATATACCATTACACAAATTTATGGAAAGTACACCCATATTTGAGAACATTTTGTACTCTTTACATTACAACAAAGTTTCATGTATACAGATAATTATTATTTCTTTTCACAGATTGGCGATCGCGAGATCGACTACAACCCCCATTTCAGACTTATATTGCAAACTAAATTAGCTAATCCCCATTATCAGCCTGAAATGCAGGCGCAATGCACTCTTATAAACTTTACCGTCACGAGAGACGGGTACGTTTTAAAATTATTGCGTAATTACTCATTACAGAAACCACAAGTTCAAGTCAAAGATCTCTTTATGTTATAGGTTGGAAGAACAGTTACTAGGAGAAGTTGTGAAAGCAGAGAGGCCTGATTTAGAAAGTCTAAGAGCAGGTCTGACAAAACAACAAAACGACTTCAAAATTACTCTAAAGACTCTGGAAGACGACCTGTTAAAAAGACTTTCTTCTGCCGGACCTGATATCCTCAGTGATTCAGCCTTAGTAATTAATTTGGAGACTACTAAGAAAACTGCAGCTGACATTGAAATAAAGGTCGAAGAAGGTAAAGTTACAACAGTGAAGATAGACGACGCCAGAGAGAGATATCGGTATGCTGAATTCCTTTTCGCTTATAGAAAAATAAAATATGGCATTAGGCAAAATTTGTTTCCATTTTGTTGCAGACGAGCAGCCACGCGCGCTTCTTTATTATATTTTATATTGAATGATATAAACCGCATCAATCCTATGTATCAATTTTCATTGAAAGCGTACAGCGTTGTGTTCAAGGATGCTTTGGCTAAGGCTGAACCAGCTGACGACTTAGAAGGCCGCGTGAGGAATCTGCTTGACAATATCACCTTTGCAGTGTTTGTTTACACTAGTAGAGGACTATTTGAGAGGGATAAACTGGTCTTTTTATTCCTCGTCACGCTACAAGTTGGTAGTTATGCTATCTATTTAATAAGAACTGTTGTGAAATTCTGATTTTGATTGACACGAATTGTGCAGATTCTGCAAGTAGACGGCAAAGTAGATGCGCGCGAACTGGATTTCTTATTGAAGTATGCAGTGGCACCAGAAGTATCGCCGTACAGTTGGCTCTCAAACAATTCCTGGGGCGGTATTATTGCTCTCTCAAAAATGGATGCATTTGAAAATCTAGACAGGGATATTGAAGGTGCTACCAAAAGGTATTAAAACAAATAATGAGCTCATTAACCGCATCTTGAAACTCGCATCGAATAAGAGTATATTTTAACCTTAACAAATGTATATTACGTTTATTAGTTTTTTAACCGATATTAATAGTGAAATCGGTAGCGCAACTTAACGTGATCATTTATAGATGGCAAAAGTACACTGATGGTGAGGCCCCAGAACGAGATAAATTGCCTGGTGAATGGAAAAACAAAACTCCACTGCAGCGATTATGTATCATGCGAGCGCTCCGACCCGATCGCATGTCTTACGCCTCCAGGTAATGGAAAAGATATTTAAGGCAAAAAGATGTACAAACATTCTAAAGGTGTGAAAAACCAAAAAAAAATTAGAAATCCATCATCGTCTTAGTTCGTAAAATGTACAGGAATATGGTATAATTTATTATTCAGTTTCATTTTCATTTGGCTTACTTAAAATGGTTTACACATGTTCAAAACATACACGAGTTACAATCACTTGATCTAAAAACTGTATAATATGACTGGCCCAATTAAAGGCGGAAAATGAAACTTTTGAAAAAGTATGAACCAACATAAACCATATAATTACCTGAAAAAGTCGATCCTTATCCTAAAATGGGCAGGCAATATTAATCTCTGTTATAAGGTACATATTGTGGAGTGATTCTATGATTAACTATAATAAATTTTATTTACTATTCTTACTATAGTGCGTTCTGTGAAGAGAATTTGGGCACAAAGTACGTCGAGGCAAGAACTCCTCCATTGGAAATTTCATTCCAGGAAAGCACAGCTACAACTCCTATGTTTTTCATTTTATCAGCGGGAGTAGATCCTCTTAAGGCAAGTTATAATATTATCTCAAAATGTGAAAATTAAAAGTATACTAATTTCTTAATTACAGTTAAATAAAGTAACTCACCATAATTTTAAAATTTACAGGATATAGAGAAATTAGGTCGCAAGATAGGTTACACAACTGACAAAAAGAATTTCCACATAGTCTCACTGGGTCAGGGTCAAGAGGTAGTAGCAGAAGAGGCCATGGGAGTTGCTTCTGCCAACGGGGATTGGGTCATATTACAAAATATTCACTTAGTAGCAAAATGGCTCGCCACACTAGAGAAAAAAATGGAAGAATCATTTGAAAATCCGTTACCAGGCTATAGGTAAAACATTACAATTAACAATAAATAAAAATCCAATATACAGTAATTTTTTTGTACTTGTGACAAATAAGTTGATTCAAATAATCTAGAAAATGATTCGGAGTGAAAAAAATATGTGATCAACAGTATCTATATAAAATAGAAGTTTTGGAAAGAATCATCCTTTTTCGGCATTCTTTTATAATATTTTAAAATATATCTTCGAGAGTATAAGGCAACTAACAATTAAGGATCAATGTCGAATCAACTCAGAATTTCGTGACAAGCAACTCATTCAAGCGGCTCATTCAATAAAAAAGTTAAAAGGCACCTTTCGGGCAAGATAGATAGAGAAGCCTTTTGCGTAAGATAATGCTCACATCACATCACAGATGGTCACATGAGGACTCATCTGGTGGAGTCGAATTATTAACTGCTCTTTTTATAAGAAAATATATTACAGGTTGTTCTTGAGTGCTGAACCAGCACCATCCGCAGCGTACCATATTATTCCTCAGGGTATATTAGAATCGGCCATCAAGATCACCAACGAACCTCCAATCGGCATGTGGGCGAACTTACATAAGGTATGTAGGTATTATTATCAATGCTAAAAGATAAATAATACGTTATTTTCAAGTTAACGGTATGCTAAAAAAACTTAGACCCGGGTTTCACCAGCTCGTAAAACATGTGATTGAAAGTTAACCGACAATAAAGAAGACCTGTTAAAATTGTTCGATTGCACGCCCAAGCCAGTTGACAATCTATGTGACTGTTTTTAAAACTCAGCTACGTATAATTACGAAATTCGCTATGAATTCCATTTGAAATATAAAACGACCAAAAATATTCCGCGGCGGTGTACAATTATTTATGAGAATAAAAAAAATTGTTTGAATTTTTTTTTATTTACAGTCCTTGGACAACTTCAGTCAAGAAACTTTAGAAATGTGCAGCAAAGAAGCGGAATTCAAATCAATCCTGTTTGCTTTATGCTACTTTCATGCGGTGGTTGCAGAAAGACGTAAATTTGGCCCACAAGGATGGAATAGGTAAAATGTATTATAAAAAATAAGAGCGGATTACTATTACAATTATTACTAGTACAGTAATCCGCTCTTAGTAATCTAAAATCTTATTATTTTAGACTTCAATTAAATCGGCTAAATACTCGAAAAAATTTCTAATTTGTGGTCTTTGTTATAGAAAATAATTAAAAGCAATTAAAAAAAGGATATTCTATATAACGTTCAGCTTATTTCCCAATAATTGGATAAAGATCTGCCTTAAACAAACAAAATTTTTATCTTATTTAGGGTGTATCCATTCAATTTCGGAGATTTGACCATTTGCGTTTATGTGTTATACAATTACTTGGAAGCAAATCCACGTGTCCCTTGGGAGGATCTACGATACTTATTTGGTGAGATTATGTACGGCGGGCACATCACAGATGACTGGGACAGACGACTGTGTCGCACCTTCTTGCTTGAGTATATGCAACCTGAACTGGTCAGTGTTCTTTTATAATCTTCTTCGCCACTACCATATTTTTTCTGTTATCGATAACTTTGAAACTTCATTATCATCATCACGTTTAGCGTGAGTGAAGCAACAATCACCAGTAATTGCAAAATTTCACAAGATGTTTAGCCAAACTGAAAAATTAACCTTTATATCCAGAAATATTATTTATTGATTTAACTTAATAACTAACCAAGTAGTCGCCTATTATAAGACCAGCTATTTGTGTAATAACAGTATTATGTGAGTATTTAATTTAAGTAATGTTTTAAGGTGGACGGCGAATGTCAGCTAGCACCAGGATTTATATCGCCTCCGAATTCCGATTATAGTAGCTACCACGCTTATATTGACGACTACCTGCCAGATGAAACTCCGTATTTATACGGACTACATCCTAACGCTGAGATCGGATACTTGACCACTGTTTCCGAACGGCTGTTCAAGGTAATTTCGCTTACAACATAACAATATCGAACTTTTGTCAGGTCCTCGAATAACCGACGTAACCGACTTTAGTAAAGAACTGCCAAAATTAAAAGTATATTTCTTTTTTAATATAAAAAGACTACCGGATGATAAGCAGTAGAGTTTATATGTGAAGATAGTTAGTGCAGCATGCGACAAACTGCCTAGCCACCTTCATCTGAAGGTGGCTAGGGCAGTTCAAAGACGCCTCTTTTAAAGGAACCCATGTTTAATGAAGGAAGGAATACGTGTACATGTATATATTTAGTCTATAGTAAACAAAGTAAAAACTCGTGCCTAAATATTAGAGGACATTTCTCAAACGGCCATGTTTTCTAGGTTGTATTTGAAATGCAACCGCGTGATACTGGTGCTCAGGCTGGTGGTGGAGCAACAAAAGAGGAGATGGTTCGATATATTCTAGACGACATTCTAGACAGAGTCCCTGAACCGTTTAATTTGCAAGAATTAATGGGAAAAGTTGAGGAACTAACACCGTATACTATCGTGGCTCTTCAGGAATGCGAACGAATGAACAGGCTCATGGGAGAAATTCGCAGGTCATTGAAGGAATTAGAACTGGGATTGAAGGTAACTAAAGAAGCAAATAATATGTAGTCAATCATCATTTACTTTATTCTCCGTAAATCATTTTATTGATTTTGTGCTATTGTCTTAAATAAATTGTGAGAAATAAATATCACGTATTATTAACTTCATTGTAAAACTTGTCAGGGCGAGTTGACGATCAGTAGTGATATGGAGAAGCTAATGGAGTCATTATTCATGGATCACGTGCCTGATTCGTGGACAAAACTCGCTTATCCGAGTTTGCTCGGCTTAGCTGCATGGTTTTCTGACCTGTGCTTGCGGCTGACGGAACTCGAGAATTGGTCCGGCGACTTTAACGTAAGCATCTTTTCCTACAGATCATACTAAGTTACTGAAAGGCAAAGAAGACGATGACAATTTTTAGAATATAACTATGTAGTCCATACCTGTTATTAAGGTAATATTTTTATTTAAAAAATTTAAATATTATTATAGTTGCCGCCAGCGGTGTGGTTAGCCGGATTTTTCAACCCGCAGTCATTCCTGACTGCCATTATGCAGCAGACAGCTCGTAAAAATGAGTGGCCGTTAGACAAAATGTGCCTTAACTGTGACGTTACGAAAAAGAATCGGCAGGATTTCAAGTACGTATATGACGTTTATTGCGTTAGTATGATAACTGTGTTATCTACTTAATTTATGATATTTTATTGTGACTAATAATTATCGAGTAAAACAGGAAATTTAAAATTTACTAACGGTTGTAACTTAAAACAATAATTCAGTACGCCACCGCGAGAGGGCGCCAACATCCATGGACTGTACATGGAGGGTGCGCGCTGGGACACTATGGTGGGGGGCATCGTGGAGTCACACATGATGGAGCTATTCCCCATGATGCCAGTCATCTACGTTAAGGCAGTTACTCAAGACAAGCAAGACACCCGCAACGTCTACGAGTGCCCAGTATATAAGATTAGGTGAGAGTTTTTAATGACAATCTTTCTCTTAAAATTGGACAGATTTTTTATTGCGTTTTGCATGGTATTTTTTCAAGTCCGTCCATCAACTTAAATCCTTAATTTAATAATTATGTAATAATCTAGTGAATTTTAATTATTTTCTGTCCACATAATATATTTTGCCAACTGCTTTGATCCCAGTTACATGATCAGTTATTGTGTTTCTTAATTATTTATCTTGTTCTGTCACCTTTCGCAGGTTGTGTTCATGTTTATCTATGAAGTGTTTTATTATAAAAGCATATTTAATTCATTCAGATTTCTTATTTTTATATTTACAGAATGCGTGGACCAACATTTGTTTGGACTTTCAATTTAAAAACAAAGGATAAACCTACACGCTGGACTTTGGCTGGAGTAGCTCTACTTCTCGGCGTCTAGTGATGATTTCAATCCATACCTGTATACGAGTATTTTGTTTGTAATATAATTTTCATTTCTTCGAGTAATATAGAATTTCAAATTAAAACTACTTCTTCTCCTTAAACATTTATTTTAGACCGCTCTACACAGCTGAGTATTTGCCTTTCAATTTATGTGTGCTAACAACAAGGGGCAAATTTGTAATTCAAACAAGTAGTATGTGCAATATCTTTATAAGAATTAACATTTTAACAGGAAGACTACTTATTTGTAAAATAGAAAATGTTGACGATAATTATTTAAATATTTAATTGGTGTATTTCATGCCTACTAAGTATTTTAAAAAAATAAATATACTTCTGCCGTAAGGCTGCCTTGTGGATGGCTTCAATCAGTCTAATCATAAAATTTGGATACACATGAACATTAAAGTGCATAATAATGATTCACAATATTTGGAATCCATCAACGCACTATCATTTCTTAATCTGGCAGTGTGTATTTTCACATAACGCCTTCGATTGCCTATAATTTTATTATTTCTCTCATCTTTGTCTCTGAATATATATAAAAATAATAATTTGATATCTATTAATCTTTCATAAAAATATTATACTTCAAGAGTTTTGCTGCCTAAATCATTAAAATTTGGTAGCACTGCATGCTATTGTATTGTTTTATTTAACACTTCCGCTTTTTGTTTATCTTTGCATTAATATCGTCATCCAATTGTGTAAATACATCGGTAAAGTAGCTTAAACTTGCTAATTTAATAATAACGTTTTGCTGAGCATACATATCTAAGTCTTAATACATACTATTATCAAAATGTTATGGTTACATTTAAAGGTGTATAGATATATCAGCGCCTAGGTATCAACTGCTCTGGAATGTGTCAAGCTAAGTATGGTAAATATTCTCTACAACCTTTAAAATTGTTCGGTTGTAGTTAGCTGCTTGAATTATGCGAGCTTGGACGCCGATATATGTTCATAGATAACCTCTTACAAAAAATATTAGTTTACTACTCGCAATTTCTGTTTTTATCTGAAATGACATTAGCCACTTCTAACACTCTTGGAATTGAGTGTTGATCCATTGTCATTGTCAGATGTAGGCTCTGATCCTTTGACTGTAAACGTAACATAGTACTTTTTATTTTTGTCCAACCTTTCTGCCGGCAAGGCAATCAATTGTTTTTCTGTGCCATGAGATACTTCCAAAGTGACATGAGCTTTACCAGAACCTGATGGAGGTTTTGAGATTATTTTAGGTAAGAAACTCTTAGATTTGGACCCTGGTCCTGCTGTGCCTGGTTTTGGCATAGTATGATGATCCCATTTAAAAGGTACTGAAATAATAATTATTATATATGACACAACATTCCTTCAAATTTACTTTGGTAAACACTGAAGAAAGATAACAATATGCATATCATATTTATATATATGTATACTTACTATAGGCAGAACAAGGTATACCGGTATAGGCATGCACAGCGTGGTAACAACGATGAGTTTTACTAGTACAAAGGCATGGATTATCCGGGATCGAACTCATTTTGTAAAGCTCGCTTTCACCGTAATCAAAATCAATTGGTTTCTCCGGTAAATTCTCTAGGTGCTTTTTACCACTTTTTTGCAGCTTCCTCAAACTTTCGTAAAGAAATTTCTCAAAACTACCAAATGAATAATCAGGATTGTTATATGGGCCTAGACCAACACTCGCTAGGCTCGACTTGTTGTATTCATCGATAGACCTTTTAACAAGAACAGCCTCGTTTGTTTTACTTGTTCTTATTTGTAATCGTTTGAGTTCCAATAAGTGTTGAAATATCTTTCTTTCACAATAGTATCTGAAAAATATATAATAAGCTCAGCAACCTTAATTTAGGCACCTTGGAATAAATATTTTTATTCTAATAAGATGTTAATTTTATCGCTTACCTTCTCATGTTAGTTTGAATTCGTTGTGTAACCGATTTCATGTCTACTGCTCGTTTATCCCCTGGTTTTCTTACGGGTATCCTACTATCGGATTTTCCTGAAAACCTGCCACTGGCATTCCTTTGTTGATAGTAAGCAGTAAGACGTGGGCTCATAATTCGACGCTGTTGTGCTCTTGGACTTGGTTCGAAACCAGAGTCCATAAAACCGCTAGACTCATATCCTCTCTCAGAATTTTCGCTTTTTGATCTTATTGTAGTACGACTTTTAATCCGACCTTTTTTGCGAAAACGTTTACGGCGTCCATTAGCTTCAGATTGGTTGTATATTTCATTATCGCTGACACTAGGTACTCTACCGAGGTCTTTCGTTATTAATTCTCTTTCTAAAATATCAACGTTTATCGATTCATCCTCCATTTTGATAGTTTTTTTTAATATACCCGTAGTTTCTGGCGCGCTGGCAATTTCTGAAAGTACCCTATAACTTTCTGTTTCATATATACTGCCTTTTCTACTACCTATTTGACTATCTTTCGAAGATTTGCGAGTCCGTTTTGGAGATTCTGATAATGATAAATTAACATCAAACTCTTTTGTTACATTTTCCATAATAACTTGTTGCACTGCACGCTCTGCTGTAGATGGCTTGTTGTCGATAACTGTAAACAACCTTTTATTATCACTTTGATTTATCTCTGTACTACTGCCTGTAGTCGAAGAGTAATTTTTTCTTTTTTCTTCAGAGCTCACAAAGTTGCTTTCGCTACTAACAGATTGAGTATCCTTCCTAATTAAATCATTTGGTCCTAAAACAACTTTGGAATTATCAATATATTCTCCCATTAAGTGATCTGGAAGTTTGTTCGAATCTCTGCTTTCAAAAATGTCATCCTTATTAGCGAAAGATACCACCGGTGAACTACTTTTTTCCAGAGATTCAATTTTTTCTATACTCGAAACATTTAAACTCGTCTTTAAATCACCAGACTGTTCCTTGCTTTGCATTAAAACTTCCTCGGGACCAGATAAAACTTGAAACGATCTTTTTCTAATTCTTTGTGGTGAAGGTGGAGATAGTAATTCATTAGATTTTAAGTCTTCTTCAGCGGACCTACTTGCATGAGTGTCTTTATTCATTTCTTGTAACTGTCCAATTTTTCCTATAGTGTCAATATCTTTAGATTCAGTTTCAAGTACTGGTACAACTTCTTTCTGCTCTACGCTTTCGTTTGATAATGCAGATTCTTCGTTACCGATTTCTTTCAATTGTTCAGCTGTATATTTATTATTATCAGTATCAGTTTTAACTGCATTTTGGTCAATATTAGTTTCATTTTTATCTTTGAGTTCATCTAATTTGTCTTCTCTTTTCTTTTCATCCACTAAATCGTTATGACTTACCGAGAGATTTGTCGTTTCGATAGATACATTGTTTAATGAATCAACGGTGACAGTTAGTTCAGAACTACCATGCTGACTTGATTCTCTTTCCATGTGTATTTGAGCTTCTGTAACGATCATATTGGTTTTAATGGAAACAATGTCTGTTTCAGTTTCACTTAGAGTTTTACTTTTAACTTGACTTTCTTGTTTTACTAATTCAACATTTTCTGCTGTAAGTCCCGGAGGACTTTCTGTCGTATTATAACTATCATTTATTTCGACATTGGGCATGGAATCTGCTTTTTTGTACTTGATTATGTTAACGCTTTGTTTTTCTTCATCGTTCTCTATATGTATAGATGTTTTTTTCCCTTTCCTTTTAGTGCTCCGCCGTTCAGTCGATTCAGAACTGCTGCTTTTTGATTGTGAACTCAATCCCCTTTTACCACGTTTTCTCTGTCGTTTACTTTTTTGTTTTTCCAAATAACTTTCAGTTTCAGATGAACTTTCTGTACCGGATTTGAAATTACGGTAATGTTTACTGCTACATGAGTTACCTCTCGATGGTTCACTTTTAGATCTACTTTTTCGTGAACTTTTTTTATATTTATGATTAAGAGTATTTATTTTACAACTATCAATTTCACTATCATAACCATCACTGAAGCTTTTCTGATTTTCTATAAGTTTTTTCCGTCGCCCATGGTGTCTATCAGAATATTTACTATTTGATCTTTTTTTAACTTTTCTCCTATCTACTGATGAAGAAGATGATTCACTATCACTTCTGTCTTTAATATTACGTCGCTCTCCTAATGGACTTGATAGTTCTACGACTTCACGTTTTTCAATCCTTATTCTATCTCTTACATCGATTTTCGTGCTAGTTACTCTTCTTGTTGGTAAAACTGTTATAGGAGCACCGTCAATAACTATTTGAGTATTAGCTAACTTTGAGGCTGGTAACCCACCATGCATTTGAATGTATTTAGCTGTAGATCGATGACCTCGTATTGTAGCACAATCTAAAGGTGTCAAAGGTTCATTCTTTGAAGATCTTGCTACAGGATTTACTTCTGCTCCGCGATCTAATAATAGTTTACAAAGATCAGCATTATCTGTAGCTGCTGCTATGTGCAAAGGAGTGCGACCTTCATGATTAGTGGCATTAACCTGTGAAGGTCTACCATCTAAGAGCCACTTTACTAATTCTCTTCGGCCAGATGCTACAGCTTCGTGTAGAGGAAGATCGCCTTTTGAATTACGTAACCAAAGATTTGCTCCTCTCGCCCCTGAAAACATGGATCAACTATTTACTGATGAAATTAAATAATATACAATTTATTAATATACGATTATATTTGACACAAGTTCAAATATCGATATAGTGGGGTTAGCTACTGTCAAATTAGCGCTACGTACGTTTGTTTCACTTCAGTTCTAAATTAGTTTTCGCTTTAAAAACCCCAAAGTGCTAAGAAATCGGTACAAATAATTTTGCCATCAAAAAGATATAAAAACCAAATGGTAGAAATTAATAAATAATAATAATATTATACATATAATAGATATAAATAATATATAATATTATTTAATCATTAGTTATTTTTATTTATTTATTTATTTTGTTTTTGTCTTGTATACCAAACATTATTCAATCTTAGTACTTTGTTCTATACTCATGTTATCTTTGTGACTAATCATATTAATAGGTTGGGGCCAAGTTTCTTCGCATTTTATATGAAAATTCCAGAATTTTTTTCCAGAGTTACTTTATATTTAATTACAGTATTTGTTTTTTTTTCAAAGTTAATTTACATTTATTACAGTATTTCCCATTTTGTTCGTAGACTTTCTGTCATCGTGTAGGTCGGGACATGATCCCGTTGCTGTAGAAATATTGGGACTTCCAATCAAAAAAACGCAACAAGTACTTTTGGCAGTCCTCTCTTGATGTTAACTTGACACCGCCTAAAGAATTCTGAAGAGACCGAAACAGATAGAAATCTGAAGGTAGGTCAGGGCTATATGGCGGATTCATTAACACCCCCCAGCCAAACTCACTTAATCTTTGCTGAGTGGCTAAAATTGATCTGGTATAGCATTATGATGATGAAAGACCACACTCTTTCTATTAATCAATTCCGGCCACTTTCATCAGTTGTTGGCAGTAGAGATCTGAATCGATAGTTCTGCCCGGCAGTAAAGGCTCATAATGGACAATGCCCTTCCAATCCCACCATAGACACAGCATCAGCTTATTACGAGTTAACCCAGGTTTTGCCAGTCTGTGAAGCCTGACCGACCTTTGACCACGACCTTTTTCGAACGTTCTTGTCATACGTGATCCACTTTTCATCACCAGTTATCAATCAATCTCTTCAAAAACGGTTCGGTTTCATTATGTGTCAATAAAAAATCGCAAATGAATACACTGTTCATTATGTTTCTTTCAGTGAGCTCGTGTGGCACCGAAATATCGAGCTTTTTGTGTATCCAGCTTTTTTCAAATGGGTCTTAACTGTTTTGTGGTCAATTCCCAGTTCTTCAATTATGACGAAACAGCTGTTATGCCGATCTTGCGCCACTTTTTCAAAAATAGCGTCCTTTTTATCCGTAACAGGGCGACTAGAGCTAGGTGCATCTTTGACATCAAAATTTACTTTGTGCTACTCTTACTGTCACTATTAGGTCCGTAAATGTAAAAAAAATTACGGCTTGCGTTGCTTTTTTTCTTTTTTGTAATAAAATTTTAAAATGTATCTAATTTTTACATTTCGTCCGCTCATTTTGACAGAAAGAAAACCAAATGAAAATTAGTGGGAAACAAAATTTTCCTAATTTGATACTTATTTTGAAAGGTCACCTTTTTAATGTCATGAAAACCAGCTAGATACAAATAGTACAGCCTAAGATATTTTATTACAAGTTTATACATACTATATGCGAAAAGACTTTCCCCGACCTTATATAATTATTACCTAATATTCGTACGGTCTCTATTTGTCCTTTGGCGGCCGCGGTATGCGCAGGGCTTCGACCGCGACGGTCCTGTCGATGGGAGTCAGCACCATGTTGCAAAAGTGCTGCAGTAGCGTCAGCGTGGCCAAGCGCCGCCGCATAGTGTAACGGCGTGCAGCCATGTGAGTCTGCCACGTCTACACGAGCGCCGCATAAGCCCACTAAAGTCTCTAGCACCTCTGTATGCCCCCGTGCGGAAGCACAATGCAATGCTGTCAGGCCGTCTCTGTTAAGTAAATATATTTCAAATTAAAGGTTGCCTTAAAATCAATAATTAAATCTAAAAAAGTAAACATAATATACTTTACCTGTCAGCATCGTCGACCTTTGCACCTGCTTGATGCAGAGCGAGAACGGCAGTGGCGGAGCCTGCCGAGGCTGCCCACAGTAACGGTGTTCGTCCGTCCGCATCTCGTACATCAACACGCGCTCCACCCTCCTTAACCAGGGCTCGAAGCACCTCCAATGCGGCTCCTCGACCCTGCGTATGAGTATGCCATATTTTTATAAATGCATAGATTCTGCTGCTTATTCCTTACTTCATTGGTAAAGGCAATGAGCTTTATCTGAAATTTATTGCACACCCATTGCTGCATGCGAAATAAGACAAATTGTTACAATGACGTTTTAATAAAGCAACAGTGGTGCTTTATTAAACAAGTGGTTATTGTTAGTTATTGTAATTTTAGTTAATTGGTGGTTTAGTCAATTATAGTTATTTAATTGGTGGGAGCTGGTTTCTGGACGATATGCTAATGTTAAAGTAATTTGGATAAATACTATCTTTTGTCTCCACATAAAAACCTCCTTTAGCACGAGTAGTAATGCTGAAGCCGAAGTCAAAAACCAAAAATAATGTTGGTTTCTGTCTTCAGCTCAAAAAAAATAAGTTGCCTGTCTCGAGTCCGTATATACATGTTCTTCACAAAACTACAAGATGCAAGAATTTTTTTTTAAGACTATAGGAAAAGTTCGTAACCCTAATATTACCAACGTTCTTGGGCAAGTTGCACATTATTTGCACGGCTACTATTTTCTGAATTTAATTTTATGAGTGTATTAAGTAGGTATTAGTATTAATTCGCCACGGCTGTGAGTAACTCTGGGCAATCTACATTGACGCGAAGCCAGGCCCTAAGGTTGAACTGCCTGGATGCCGACCTGGTGAATTGCTTTGACAGAACCCAGGTGACCCTCACGCGCACAATAGAATTATCGTGGAGTTTAATTGGGTATTCCTAGTGTCGCTCTGGTTTTTTTCTTTTAAGTTTTTCTTTTAGAATATGTACAGCATCAGAATCTATTTAAGGATGTTACAAGATAATTATTTTAATTTACCTGATGATCAGTAGCAGCAGGTGCACCGCACATTTGTGCGGCATAGTGCAATGGGTATCCGCCATGCTGGTCTGGAGTCGCTGCATCTGCACCCGCCGCCAACACAGCCCGAAGTGCACCCACTTCACCACACACTGGTAGCAATATATATTTATATACATTTACATTTTCTTTTTATTTGCTATAGGGCAAAGGTCTTCCTACATCGAAGAAACACATAATGGTTTTGAAAACTGAAAAAATATTTTTTTTATTGTTCGCACATAAACAACAGGAATTAGGACTGAGTTCCTCCTTTTAAGTAACGTAATACTTGTGCAAGAAGGGCTCGCTCCTTCAAAAAAAACAATTCTTTTCTTATGAAACCAAACAACTTCTCCGCTAACAGCCTCGTCGTCTGTCTGTTGGAGTAATTCCCTAATACCACCACGACTACCGTTGGTAGGTGAAAGTTGTTGCTGTAACAACTAGGACCCACGTCTTATCGTGCCTTTTGAAGCACGAATGTATTCGAGTTAACAAATTTTGATTTACCCATTCAAGGACCATCCAAAGACTCTTAATCATACGGTACGTATCGATTAGTTTGTGCTTTTTTCAAATTTTTAGGTTTTATGTTTCTTACATGTGGGTTTATTTATAAACAGTTACATTCTTTTGGGACGTTAGATTTATGTTTATAATGACTGAAAAAATCATAGAAAATAGTAGAAAAACAATTATCGACGGATGTTTCAATGCGCAGAAATGGTCAAGATCATTCATTAATTTTCGCCCACTCTATTGTGTCTTGGTCTTGGTTACCTATCAGTTATATTAGCTTATAGCAATTAGAATAAGCTTAATTGGATTATATAAAATACAGATTAATTTGTTTTAAGGGATAAAGTACTATAAGGTACCTAAGTAAGGGTAATATAGAGATATCGACTCACTACCACAATGTCCAATTTGTTCTCCAAATATTTTAGTCCTAGGTAGACTTGGACAGCCGGACGGTTCAAGGGCCTGACCTTGGGGAACGCTCAATACGTGACCGCCCGCCCTAACAACTGCCCATGCCCACCCGTCTGGGCGGTTACTCACATAAGTCATAATGCGGCAGTCCAATCTACTTTTCCGAATATAGCTCTGTAGTGGATCTCAACATTTTAGTAATTAAATAAAAGACAGTTAAATAGCAATAATAATAGGTCAAGTGTATTATTTACTCGAAGAACAGCGCCAGAGTCCCGAAAAAACACAAGTTGACGCTCGTGTGGCTGAGGTTTACAGAAAATTATTACTACAAATGACGTCATCCGAACTCTTTGCCACAACCTTTTAAACGCCCCCGTAGTCCAATAGTTGAGATACCTCCGCCTACCTCAGACATAAGGTGATCTCAACGTACGATTTCCCGTAGGAGCAAATATTTTCTGCTTGGGTTGTTCGGTGGTAGTACTTTTCCTAATAAAGCTTGGCTATCTTTCATGATCTCACTTAAGGCTGCCTTCATAGCAAACTGTTAATTGCACTGTTGTGTTCTAGGAGTTTAAGGTAAGATAATCTCTACTCTGTGATTGAAAAATCTGGGTATTGCTCGTTTCCATATTAAGCTTAAAAATAACTTATCATTAGGTGGAACGATGGCCATGAGTTACCTCATTAGGAATTTTTTTAAATTTATTCAATTACAGAGAAAAGAATGATTCAGTATCAAGTAACACCTTGGTGTTTTATAGAACACGCGGAGCATAGAGCGGCTACCGTAGCGCATAAACTACGGTAGCCGCTTAGCAAAAGGCTTCCGATATACTTGTTCACTACTTCTGTTGCCTTTTTCATATCCAAATCTAAAACCATTTTTAGTTTTTACTCGTTTTAACATAAATAGGTTCAATCAGCGACTATAAGACCATTTCGTAGTTTAAAAGTAAATTAAACGTTGATAAAACTATTATTGTTGTAAAATCTGTATGTCCAACATCACTTTCTCTTTACATAAAAATATAACAATTTTTTTAAATAATATACACTCATAGCAACCTCATCAAAAAAGCTGAATGATTGATTTCAATTGACTTTGAAACCGACAAGTAAAATTTTTTAATTTTACTTGTCGGTTTCAAAGTCGATTGTGCACGCAAACTACTATTTCGGACCTATATACCGTCTTTATTATTTCATTAAAAAGTTGCTTGTTTTCTAAGGGGAAGGAAGGTAAAGGTCAAGCTAGCCACATCCGTTTGAAAGCTCCTTGGTGGGCTACTGAAGCTCCGGTTGGCCTCTAACCCTAAAATAACTTGCGCTATGCCGTTGTTATCTACAATTTTACGTAAAAAATAGTACATTACATAATTCATTAAGTACAAGAAGAGTAATGTTTTCCTTTAAGATATACTATATGGAAAAAACCAAAACACAGACATTTTAAAATTGTCTCATAAGTACTGAATATTATATATAGATCAATAAAACATTATTATTATTACTGAATTCGGCGAAATCGACATGGTTTCGTTTTCATGAAAGGCAATCGGAGATTCTTTCAACTCGACTTCTATTATTGTCATTTGTTGTATTTCATAAATAACTTTTATCTTATTACTGGTGTTACAGACGTAGTAGACTTCGGTAACCTCTTAGGTACCATCAGAGATTGTATAAAAAAATGTATGCATCAGCATGAATGATTGACGCAGGTACGGCGAAAGTAATAGGTCGCGTGCGGGCCAGCAGTCAGCTCACTGTTGCACTGATAACTGCCAACCGCCAAGGCAACACTATTCCGCGCCGTGACACCAGTTAGATAACGATTCACTATCAGCGACAGGCCGAACGAATACACCACTACAGAATCATTAATCTGTTCTCATAAATAACCATTTAATTTTAAGTCAGCGTATTTATTTCTATTATTTGTAGTATTAACTACATGTTATAAAGCGTTGAACATAAAAAGACAAAATAATGTAAAATTTATGTGACCTATTAAAAGAAACTCAAATTTTTATCGACAAAAACTAAATTATTTATCACACGTGCGTTGAAGCAAATATAGATGGGATGTCCTATTAGGTATGCTACAAGTTATCTCCTTAGAAGGAGTCCATGTTACTAGTATGTCAATAAGAATTTGTGCCAATATTAATTTTTTTCTAGAGGATATAGTCATTTCATTTGAATTTTCTTTGGTAGAAACTTAGCTTATTTTATTGTTATCAGCCAATGTAAGTTTTGTATTGATTGAAATAGCACTCTTTAAAAATAAGTAAGGTTAAATTAATTACATTATTATTTCTATTTTTTTATATCTGTAGTGGGAAGTGGAATTCAACTCAGTCAATGTCAAAAGCATCAAGCACGTATCACGTATGATGAGTTCGTGATCGATAGGCAATATATATGTTAATCCAATTATATTCTAAAGGTACAAAATTAACGCTTTTTATTCCAAAGCAGTGTTTCCTATCCCTCAATCATTACGAGTATTAGTGGAGCTTCCGCTCCACCAATACTTTAAAGTAAGAGTTTGTTCTCTTGGTGACTATATTATTGGGAGCGTCACTGACACTAATAGTAAAAAAAACGCTTATATTAAGTCTGTTATAACTTATTAAAAATTAAAATTATATTTACCAGTAGCCCAATGAACAACTGTATGCTGCTCATCATCCTGTGCATTGACGTCGGCGCCGGCGGCGAGTAGCGTCTGCACGAGGGGCACGTTGCCGTGGACTACGGCCAGATGTAGAGGTGTGAGGCCATCAGAGTCGCGTGCGCCAGCCAGCATAGGCGCTGCCATCAGCACGCGGTCGGCACAGTTGGCTCGAGCAGCCTGCGATGCCCCCGCGCCGCTCGACGCGCAATAGTGGAGAGCACACCGCAGCCCGCGGTCACGCACACCCACGGATGATGGCTAGAATAAAGTCATCTATATGATAAATTATCATGGTTACTTACTGGCACTACTAGGGTAATAACTAACTAACAACGGTTTATTCCGATGAATTTCTAGCAAAAAGCGTCCAAACAAAGACTATAATCCTGCTAGTCGACGTCGCGTTTCCGGATCTCTGATGGTGGTCTTTTTTTCTGATGATTTCACGACACTATGAGCAGGGGAAATAGACATTAGTCTTACAAATAATACAATACCATTCCTTGCTTGCTACCATACATAAATATCCAGACAATTTATGAGTTACATAGTTGAAGTCAGGACTGGTTTTGACTGGACAGTTTTCGAATTTAAGCTTGATTTTTTGAATTTAAACATGATGTTTTCGATTTTAAGTTGATTGTAAGTTTATTTTTAAGCTGGAATATACATGATACCTTGTTAATTAATTAATAAAATGAAGTGTTATAATTTTCCTTCAGCTTCTTATTTATAATCGGCCTTAATTGGTCGATAGCAGCCCTATTATTTATACTCCATATAAGTATGTGCGTTATACTTAAGTGTGCAAGATTGTGTACAGGATTAGGCGGAATCGAGAAGAACAATGATGAAATTAATTACTAGTATATGAGCTATAGACGGTCGACACCATTGATTTAATCATCATTATTCACACGTGAAACTGTTCCCCTGCTTTGTGTGCCAGTTGGCAGTCGATTTTACATCTACCTATTGATTAACTATCGCCCTTACTTAAACAAACTCCCCTCGTTTTCAGGTGCATTCTATGAAAACCTTCCAGAAAGCTATAAATATTTACGAAAACTCCATTGTAAACGTAGGTTATTCATTTCTATTTTCCGTTTAATATTTTGGAATGAACAGGGGACAAAGTTTGCCATCGACTAAACGGTTTAATAATGGATCGTTGTGTCTTCTGTTGTTTATAATAATTAAAGTAATAATATTGATGGAAACATTACAGAGCAGTTCGCTAGAGTCTGCGGCGTTCATTGTCGTAGACGATTGTTTACAAGGCGAGTGATGCTCGAGCGATCGCACCGTAACATCGCGTGTCAAACTGCGGCGAGTGGGTGAGCTCGTAGTATAAGCTTTTGTTCATATCTTCAAACACCTTTAGTAACAGTCATGCGATGGGGTTTTCAGAAATAATAAAGTTTTTCATGAAAAATATGAGGCTTGTCAATCACAATTTAATAGAAATTATGTTTCAACATTTAAATGAACAGCATGAAGTTTTTCGTGTGCACGTGGTTCTGTTGATGACAGTGTGGGAAGGCAACATGTTAATGATGTTTTCACATATACTATCGCTATCGCTTTCTTATGATGACACGAGTTCATGTCTGACCAATGACCAAGCATATGGTGAACGAACTCACGTCCTTGTTGAGGACCTCGACGACAGCCTTGTAGTCAGCTTGCTGGCAGGCATACATGAGTGGTGTGCAGCCTTGTGGAAGCGGAGTGTTGACATCACCAGCCTTCTTAGAGCCCTCCACTTTTTCGTGCTTGATCTTTGAACTTTTGTCGACGAGATCTCCTTTATGACGGCTCTTCGGTTTCTTGAGTATACTCGGGATGGGCTCACCCCGTCCACTAGCGACACGCTTGTCCATAACAAATATTTTTACAACGGCGGTGACGGTGTACTTATTAGATGTGTGTGGTGAGTGAAACCCTCAATAGCTTAGAGGGCGAGCAGGCGCGGAGGGCGCGAGCCTCCGACTGGCCTGCGAGCCACTGCCCGCTTGGACAGAGGTGGTGCTGGGCGGAGGGGCCACGCAACGCCCGCCCTAAAACTAATTATTACCTGATTGCTTAAAAGCAGGTCACCGCTCGTTTATTCTCGTTGTGAATTTTGATTTTATATTCATTATTTTATTACGTCTGATTTGGTTACATATTTTTTCACTTTGCATGCCGTTTCCTTGGAGGTAATTAAAATATGATAGGACGAATACGAGTGAAACGTAAAAGATACAAGATGTACATTTCTTTTTAAGAAATTGATATTCTATGAGATATTCGCTTGATATTAATAAAATTTAAAAGCTTTATAATACCTATCACTATGATATAAAGCGTTTTATGGAACTAATCGTTTTTAATATCGATCCTGTAATTAAATAAAATTACGTTATAATCAAGATCTACATATTCAGACATAGTCTTTGGACTACATTTTATGCGCCGTCCGTTTTATACTATATACTGACTATGTACGCTGACTTCTGTTATAATAGTAATAAATATAGCTATTATACCACCGGAGGTATTTATAAAGATATTTTAATGATATAAAAATTTATTCAAATTATATTGGTTAGTATATCCTTCACTCAGGTACCTTTGCCTAACTTACTTATTACGCCCAATCATTAATCATAGAATTCGGACACGAAAATCAAGTTCAAACTATCATAAAATGTCAAACTTTGCTATACTTAGTACGAAACACCAAAGTTTCTTTCTTTCAATGTGGCCACACTATGAAGACTCTTTTACTTTGTCTAGAAATATTACGTAGAAAGATTTAAATAGGTCAAGTTTGGGTGGTGCTGTGTATTATGGTGACTAATGAGTGGTAGTAAGGGTTGGGGTTGATTTTGGTAAATGTTACGTAGAGTGGTGCCTGACGTCATTCGCCAGCCATAACCACCCTTTCTTTTCCCCCGCGCCTCACTGATTGTATCAAACTAACATAATTTACGCCCGGGCTACAGATGAGTTTGCGCATGATTATGTCTTGATAAAACTTTTCAAGGTAACATATTAATAAAATAAATATCAATATTAATATATATTTATTAGATACTTTCAATTTGTAACCATGAGAAATTAAGCTTATAAGAGAGGAGAGGTAGGTCAATAGAGAAGAAGTACAAGAAGTGTCATTGTGAGAGCTTGACTGGGGAAAATATAAATTTTAATAAAATAATATTTACAAATAAGTTATCTAATATTTAACGTATATATAAAATAACAGGTTTTTTTTTAATTTGCGAATCGATTACATTCATCTGAACTATATTATAACACCGTGATACAGAAAGTAGACTTTTTAAAATTGTTTTCCTGCAGGAACACAAATCTAACTTTCTTAAGAGCTCCTGCGAAAACATTAGGTTGAGAGCTGAGAGATTTGTCTTTTATGCTATCAATATAGTGATGTCTTTCTACTAAGTTTTGTGTAGTCCCGTTGTAGGTAATCCTACTAGCCACCTCCATACTACGGAATAGTGCGCTATAGATAAATTGTAGTGTAATTTAGAGATTCGCATCTAAGTTACACTACATTCTATCTATTGTTCTTTATTGTTGTGTATGTAGAAAGCACAACAAATAACTTGATTAAAAGTAAACAGCAGGAGTCCATATACTGAGATAACTGTGCAGCATCCATATGCTATATGATGGCAGAATGCCATCATTCTGCCATAGCATGTCGGCGTAAAATTATCTAAAACACGCGTCTATTAAAAGGAACCCTGATAATAATATTTTTTCTCACAGTCACTTCTATTTTCTAGCCCATATCAAGCATCATTAACAGCTTGTGTTATGGATAATGAGATAACTGTAAAATATAGATATTAATATGTATATAAATATTAGAAAATAATTTAATAAAAATAAAAAAAACAAATATTCGTGCTCATCATACAAATATCTGGCCTTACCAGAATTCGAACCCGGAACCGTTGTTAATAAGAAAGGAATTCCACGCTCTGGCTGAATGTCAAAAAAATAAATCTCGAATTCTGTTTTTGTGTAATGATTTTGTACTACTGCAGTATGTTGCCAGAACTCATTAAGTGAGCATCACGTTGGGACCTTTATTTAATAGTAGTATCTCCTTTGCTATAAACATAACGCTTTTTTTTATTTGAGGATAGGTAACATTAAATAGTGTCTAGGATCAACGAGCCATTTTAGGTTGGTTAAAATCAAAATCGTTTCAAAAATTTGGGCAACTTTATAATATTTATCCAATATACAATTTAAAAACGAAGGTCATTTGGATCAAAACTGGAGTAATTGAAATTTATGGGTTTGTTTTGTTGATATCAAATATTGTGTAATACATTGCGTGAGGGGCACGTGGAATAATGACCTGCTTGTAAAATTAAAAAAGCCCTTTTAGTAATTTTCCGTAACTCCTGTAGATCCGATGTGTAGTTGACCTACTGGCCTCGATTGGGCATGGCAATAAATTATAGTTTAACATTGTATTTTCCAGCACAAATATAGAAAAAACTAAAGCCCAGGTCCCGCATCGGTAAATGCTAATATGAAGATGGAAACTGAAATAAACTGTATTAATTATTATTAATTTAGACATACCTTATATGGTTTTTACACTTCTTATCATCAAATACAATTATAATTAATTAAATTTATTTAACCTTACATATTTATTATACCAGTAAAGACCTACAATAAAAATATTTACAAAATATAACAAGATTTATAAACGAATGTAATCATTCTTTCGACACAAAATTAACGTAGTCGAAAGACTGCGTTTGTCATTCACTAGGTTATATATACAAAAGAAAAACAGAGGTTTGGTATTAATTTTATGAACGTATCATATTATATGGAAATAACTCAAGGGAGTGTATTAGGGCCATTCTTATTTTTATCAAAGTTCTAAAAAAATATAGGTTTTCCAGTAGCTCTCTTTGCTGATGACTGCAATATAATCTGTAATTCTTGCAATGAAATAGACCATAAATTTAATATATTGAAAGCAATAACTGACCTAGAACAATGGCTGGAAAAAAATCACGTTTTATTTGGGAGGCTTAATAAGTCGGTTTTTTCTTGTACAATATATTTTATTAATCAAAGTATGCACTATGCATATGACATTTTTTTCATGTCATTGCACCCTTTGCTAAACAAATTTTGGTGGCGAGAATCAATAAACTACCTGAAGGCGGCTTAGACTGCCTCATCGGAATTTATTTTCCTTGTAAGAAGATCCTAATTACAGAAAAAATGGTAGTGTGTTGGAGGAAGGTCCGTGGAGTACGAAAACAGACATTCCAATTGCATCTCCTCTAATTTGGCGGCTGTCTGTAGTGCGGTGTATGGTCTAGAGTTTTCCTGAAACAACAGTTGCCTAGAGCGATTGAACAACCTCGGTTCTTTAGAAGCTAATTCTTCTATTATCGTTTCGTTTTGCAATAGATATAAGCCGTAATTCTTAAATTTTAGAAATCTGTAGTGATCAATACCGGCAATAATGCCACCAAACACTCACGTGTCACTCATCTTTTCTAACTCAATTTTTACTGGAGCAGAATTTGACTGGTTGTCCAGGGGATAGCCATTGCGACAAGGGCTTCCGATTATCGTACATGATTACGCAAAACAGGCGCAACTGACGTCTATTTTCCGAGATCGTCCGCACGAACGAAGAAAGATCGTACATGATCCACTTTTCATTACAGGTAATGATCCAATTTAAAATCCCTTCAGCATACTTGCTTGTGTGATTCACTCAATTCATGAGATTTTCCACCCACCTCGAATGAAAGAAGAATGTTTTGCGGCACCAATGTCACATACAAAATCCTTCGAACTGTTTGTACTCGAAAATATACCGTTATTTCATGTTTATCCCAAAATCAAACTATCTTCAGATAATGCCCGTTTCTTTTCCGGTGATAGGCTATAAACAATGACTATTCTTTAGTGATAATCTGTAGATAAGGTGGCAGGTCCAGTGAGTGCCTGTTAGCTATTTGAAATAATTTATAAAGCGCGTAATTTATGTGCAGTGGGCCGAGTACCGACCTACTTTCTCACTCACGATATTTACTTTTGTCGTGAGCAAGCTGTCCACGTTCACGGTAAGAAACAAAGCGTTACTCCGTTAAAGAGTTGGTATTTCGTAATTCAGTTAATAAATAAATGTACGATGTCCTTTGTATTGAAAGGTCAAATATAAATAAAAAATTGATTTTGCATTGCCTGGAAGAATATAAAATATATTTATCTCAATTTGGAATTTATACCTCAACCCCCTTCTTCTGTCCATCCCTGTTGCTACAAGCTTCAGATCGTATAAGTTAGGCAATAGTATGTATAATAAATAGTATATCGTATTTATTCTTATAATGAATTTAGCATAGTTTTATTAAGTGTTTCAAAAATTTTACCGCCTCTATCTGTACGTCTGAGGGTCAATTACTGATAAGAGCAGAAATTTTCTGATTAATTTGATTGTTTGTGGGTTTTTTTTTATAGTCCCCCTGGTTAGCAACGACCATCGCACCTAAGTCTGTCGCCATAACAATAACGCTAATAGTATTGTTCTATTCCGGCAGTGGAAGGTAAGGTAGCCTGTACCTCTGTGGTTAAGGAATCCGGGTCTAGTTCGTTATCTGCACTTACCATCAGATAAGATGAAGGCCAAAAGCTAATCGTTTAGATTTTTTTAATCGTTAGTAAAAAAGTCAAAACGAGATTTGAGAATTAGGGCATGTGCTAGACGTGGCAGTAAACCCAAGGTCGAGCCAATCAGGCGCTGCCCGTGGACATATTGACGGTGTTCAAGAGCAAACGAATGTGGGTCAGCGATCAATTGAGGTATGGTATGGTATGGTATGGTATGGTATTATGCAATATTTTGCTACGTTTGTCTTCTTCTTCTTATATATCATTAAAAGCTCTTCGTTAGTCTCGGTAAGAATTGAAAATGGCTTGACCGAATGGAATTATTTGTGTTCTTATATTTGTTTTAAATCTGGGATATTTTAAAAGTCAAAATATTAAGTAAAATCCTAAGGAAAAGTAAAAAATAATATAATTTAAATTGTTGAGGATAATCATTGTAGAGGATAACTGACGTACAATTCAAATTTGCCATTTCTTTCTCACGAATGCTACTCATATATTCTATATAATATATTCAATTATTTAAATGATGACCTGATGAAGCTCAGCAGGAGAAACAAGCACTGGCTATTGAAAATTCCATATAGTAGCACCTAATTATTTTCCCTGTATACCTACGTCACGTGTATTTTACCTATAGAAGCGTATACGCGTCTACCTAAGCGCTTTATTTATTACTTAAGGCTGAATACTCATACTTGTCTTAATTTTAAGCGTTACTCAACTGAAATGTCAAAGTGTGCTGATCCAAATTTTTACTTTAAAATCAATTTAAATACTCATTTAATTTTAGGAACAAAACTCAAATTTATGGAGCCTTAGAGTATTCTGGCGTAAAGCTTATACTTCATAATGCTTATGCACAAACCGTATAAAATGCACTGCCTATTGAAAATGGAAGCAATTTCTTTTCTAGAGGACGTGATGGAGCACGCGAGTACTGACATCGAAGAGATCTTGAAGTATACTAGGAGTAATTATCATTCGATAAATTTTAATGTATTTACCTTTTAAGGGGATCAGGAACTACCTAGTAACGTTTTTGTTACATCTACGTTCTATCATTTCATCATTTGTTTTACGTTATATCTGAGATGTCCAAGGGCTTCTACTAATTCCTAATAATTATCAAATTGTGAATGTGAATCTCCGATGCAACATTGTCACCGCTACTTCGGCTAACTTTTCAACTGATTTAAAAAAAAAGATTTCAAAAAACTAATATGTTAATTTCATCTAGTTGACTTCATCGCTAGAAACAAAACCATAGCAGCGTGACGTCAGACCGCTGAGAAATTAAAAAGTTTCATAATACAAATCATATGATGATTCATCATTTTGTGGAATGAAAATGAGAGATCATTTCAATGTCTTATTTATAGCTATGGTAACCGCTTACCATTAGATTACCTTATACTTTTTTGCTATTTTAATATATATATGTAATGTAATGAAAATCAGCCAGATACAAATAGTAAAGCCAAAGATATTTTATTACAAGTTTATACATACTATATGCGAAAAGAGTTTTCCCGGACCTAATATATTTAATATTAATTTATAAACATAGCACGTCAATCAACTCCATTTGCAAAGAAATTAAGTGCAGCAAAATACTATTATCTTAGCCCACTTTTCCTAAACAGACCCGCTGTGATCGGCTTTTATGGTGCATTAATTGAAATATTTGTAAATGCTTACATATTTATGAAAATATTCCAAATTTTAAGACACTGATATAAAAATTAAATAAATCGTAATTATGAGCATGTGGTCGGACGTTTGGTCGAGTGGTCAGAACCCCTGTCTACTTTGCCAGAGGTCCCGGGTTTGAATCCCGGTAAGGGCAGATATTTGTATAATGAGTACGAATATTTATCCATGAGTCTTGGGTGTTTTTTTTTTGTATATTTCTGATATTTATATACATATTACACTCAATATTTCTACGTTATCTAGTATCCATGACACAAGCTCTTTCTTAATGATGCTTTATTTTCTTATACATATTCCCTGTTGTGACGATTTAAAAGAGCTTAGTAAATAAGTCTATTTAAATAAAGTTATTTTTGACTTTGACTTTGACTTTGACTTTATTAGGTGGGCTAGTGTGCGTGTGAGATATAATAATATTATTATTAAATACCATTTACGGAAGTAGATAAAAAACAGATAACTTACCAAGTTTTATAGTCATAATAACATTTTCTTGAAATAGCCACTACTGTACACTTTAAAATATTTAAACTTCGAAACATGAATCGTTTAACCTTAACCTCAATTCAGAAAAGTACCGTGTACATAATCATAAAAATATCGAATTTGTATAAGTAAAACGGAAATATTGATTTATATAATAATTTTATTTGCCACTGATTCGATATCACGTGCAGACACCACCATATCCTTCGATTTAATTGGTAAATAAACGGCAGTGACAGGTTACTGCTACCTACGAAAGTTGCTATGGTTTCCATATGGGACGCTTATTTCGTTGCCATAGAAATACCCTATTACACACATTAGTGGCGGTGCGATACTGGCACCCCCGTGGAACAAGTAAGAAATGTTTAATTGGCTATTAAATTTAGGAACGCATTGGATTGGGGCGAAATTCAAAAGTTAAGTTACACTGCTTATACTGCAATCACTTCCTGTTCACAAACAGGAGCATCACAGAGCTCGGTAAAATATCGAAACGGAAAAGGTAAAATATCGAAACAAATGACAGTGTGTTTAAATAATGAGACAAACAGGTAAGTAATTCGTATTATTTTCAGTCTTCCTCAGGGATTTCCCAAGTTCGAACGCTCCACGGTAAACCGAGACATTCTTTATGGAAATCACGTTTAGCTTAAAAATTTGTATTTATATCTCAAATGCCGTAATATTTTCAACTATTTTCTAATCTAACATAAACAAATCTAAATAAATAATCATAAGCATATCTACATGAACTACAAATGTATATTCAGGTTATTTTCCAGTCATTAAGGAAAATGCAAGAAAATAATTTTTTGGCGAACTATGATTTCTATGAACAGTGATTCCGTCACAGTAAAAGGAATAAAAGTCGGCCCACGCGGACTCCGTGCAAGCGATAAAAGCCAACTCACGACCGAGAGTAAATACTGAATAATAAAGAAAGAAAGGAGAAGGGAAAGATAGCTAGAGTAATAAGTCACCTGTCAACGCACCAACAATGTAAAGTACAGTCGGCCTCAGAAGTAGCTTAAAACTGTATTACCTATCGTACCAACTATTAAGTATCAGTAATATACGCTACCCTATAATAAACTTACTTGTTTCTGTGACATGGTACTAAAGTGTTAAGCTTCTTTTGAAGTCGACTATGACTACTTGATATTATCTACCCATGTTTCAATAGAATAAAATACATGACTTTGACTTTGCCCATATATCATCCAGCTAGCAACGGACAGGCTTAAAATTCAGTCAAAAGTTGTAAATACTGGTTAACGTGTTTGTCATATACAAAATCAAAAAAGTGTACATGGAATATTGCTAAGTTCCTCATACAATTATACAAATTGCGTTCTTTGTGCTACAGGCGTTACTACGGCAATGCTGATGTAATGGTGCAATTTAAGGTGAAGATTAGATTTGGGCATACCACATTGTCTATCGATGAATAAACATGCTCAATTTATTCAACAATCATTATTAAACCGAAATAGACGTTTCCTGGTGTACACGATGTGTGTAAATGAATGTGGCAATACAATGTTTGACACTTATTTTAAACATTTTTGTATATTTTATATTGGAAAGTTTACTCAAAGCCAGTACTCAAATGCAAAAGTCAAGCGAGTCAAATATGAAAGATTCGTTGTCTTTCCTTCCCTCATCGCAAGCTTTTTCTTCTCCATGACAGGCCATTAAGCAAACAGACATTCCGTCAATAATATCCCAACCATTACCACCAATCTCTAATGTGGAAGACGGGGATAATAACGGTGACAATTCAAGGAGTGTCACTTTTAACGTGGAGGAGCAGACTAGAACTAGCGTAGTGGCCACAGGGGAAGAGTCTAAAACTTAGGGATATTGTACGGATCCAATCGTAGATAATAATTCAAGTTCTGCAAATAACCTACCTGTAGACCGTTCTAGAATAATCAGAAAGCCAGTTATTTATACATTTTTAATATTTATGTGGGGACGGAACGGTTAAGAGTGAGTGAAAGCGTGAGATATAAGCGGGACAGAAACGGGTTGACAGGAGAGAAGGGGATAGGTAGAAATAATGCCTTTAGAATACCTTCTGTATTTAGATTATTATTACCTATTAACATACTACTAGTTTTCAATATTTTCGTGATCTTGTAGTAGTGATAGATTTAGCTTGAACTCAAAACGTTGCTTTGATATTACGTTGAATATCATTGAGCACTTAGTTGTTCTATCTCAATTGAAACTTACACTAGGTGTCTAGTGTGAGTTTCAATGGTAACGAGACGTTTGCGACCGTACTTGCGTTCAGCCGATAATCACATTATAAAATATCTAAAGTTTCCATTACTTCACAACAAAGGCGCTGCTGTTGCTTCTATACAATATGACAGCTGTCGCCAAGCACGATAAAGACTTCAGTTAAATTAAAACTCACGCCCACATACATAAATAAATAAAAATTACATAAAAATTAACTCTTTATTTCTGTCCTGTTTTACATTTACCATTAGCGTAACTTTTTGAACCAGGTTTGCAAAATAATGGTTCTGTGGCTTGGTCACCAAATCTGTTCTGCAGGTTAACTGTCTCGCATAAGACTTCCCAGGTCACGGCATTCACCGCAACGGCTGCAGATACGGGGTAAAGGTAGCTGCAAGGAGTAGTCGAACCCAGTCTCACACATTTTCCGCTAAGAATAACATGGTTTTCATTGCAAGGGTTTTTCACGCACATTGGAATAACTGTATCTTTTGGCAGGATCAGGTACTCCCCGGATGCACAGGGACCTTTTTGGTAAGCAGGCCAGCATGTGTCTGTCTTCGGATGGTATAAATGTGCTGAAATCAAGCAGTTGTGTGTTAATATTTCATTATTTTAGTTTACTTACTATAGTTATGAAAAATCGGTCCCACATAAAAATAACTAAAGGTGCATTTAGTTTCTTTAAAGCGATAAGATATTTTTATAGGATTTTCCCACAAAAGTCCAGAAAACCTTCCACTATAGGTTATTAACAAGACACACAAAGTAACATTAAATAGACACTAAATGAATATCTTTTCTTCTGTTGAACCTACTAAAATTACTTCAAGCCATGAGAATTAGGTGATATATAGTGTTATATTTCCGTTTAACCCAAAAAGTAGTAACAACCTGGCCTGCAGTCACAAATCCAGTCGTTTGCCTGGTCTCCGGGATAGTATAGTTCATTTAGGCCACAAATCGATGGAATGTACACTGGTTGGCGATCCTGGAATAATTTTCAAGTATTACCTATTTAATTTTTTATAACACGCTGTAGCATACGACTTTAACATACCGGCATTGAAAAAACATAATATGTACATATAACGAAAAATACCTTCCTACATAATTATTATATAAAACTAGAAAATCGTCGTTGGTGTGAATATATAATGTAAAACATTTCCTTTTTCCCAACAAGCCACAGTGTTACTCGTTGGGTTTTTTTCATTAAATTTTTAACGAACTAGTAACAATGTTACACGTTGAGATTTAAAATAATAAATTTATTTACATATGTCAAACATTTACACATGAGACGGACATGTCACACCCTGAAGGTAGGATTTAAGTAAAGATTTCTATCGATTTCTATGATCCTACGAGATACATTCAATAACTTCTTTTATTTCGCATCATTTTCATTAAGCATGGTATACAAGGTAAATGCTATATATAATCTAAAAGTTATAAAAGAAACCACGTATTAATACGAACAATAAAAAAAAAAAATAATAATGGCATGCAAAAGTTGTGTTTATATCTGTCGAAACCACTACTTCTAAAATATTTATATCGCCATTGATAATGTAATCAATCGACCTTATAAGTTAGTCAATTATATAATTCTGTTTTGTCATATTAAAAAATTCTTACCATAAAATTCACTAAGCTAGCCTTAACACATGTGGAGTTTTGACCATAATACCACCATGCCGCACCAGTGCGGGTTGGTGGATGAAATCGCATGCTGTAACAACCGAGACCAACAGCTTAACGTGCCTTCCGAAGCACGGAGAGGCTCATTATAACAAATTTGATTTCCCCATCTAGGGATCAACCATGGCTAAAGTTGATTTGATAAAAAAGAATTTTGGTTAAATTACAGTCCAGTTCAACAAAAAACCTTTTTGTTTTTTTAAAATTACTGGTGAATACTCCAACTTAATTCTAAAATATTTATAGTATTGTTAGTCTAAAATGAATACGGGGGGACGTCAAACACATACTCTTAAATTTGAAGTAGAAAGTTTGGTTCAGTTTCAATTTTCTAAACCAAACTGATTGACCGGGGACCAACTGCTTAAACATTCATACAAACTAGTTTAATCGATGGTCCATTTGCATAACAATTTACAAACCGCTACATCCACATTTTTGCTACACTGGTTTTTGCTTTATTTTTTCATATAAACAATCAATAGTAACGAAAGGATTTATAAATAAAACATTGAATTTATACAGTTAATAATAATAATATAATATTTCACACCCTTGCACCTATTTACTATCCCAAATTAAGAATCGTTAAGATCTTGTGTTATGGACCCACAGAGATTCGAACCAGGGACCTCTAGCTGAGTAGACAAGGGTACTGACGTCACAGATGGGCGACAGAATTTAGGAGCATATATCTAATCCCTTAATATTTACTGAAAGTCGATGATTACTTATTAATACTAATACAAAGTACTTATTATTTCAGACCATAGTTGCTACACACATATATATATGATATTTTATTACATTATTTTTACATATTTAAATAAAAATAATGTAATAAAATATAATTTAAATAATAATTTTCTTAAACATACTGACATATAATTAACAATACACACATACATATATAATGTATATAGAAGTAACGATATATAATAAAAGAATTATATAAATAATGATGTATGTAATAAAACATTAAAAAATATGTACAAGGATGACCTTATCTCTAAAAAAGATCTCTCACAGCCAACCCTAGCTATACTATCATACTATATTATGGCCATTCTACTGCTACCTATAATGATAACTTGCGACATGGTATTATTAACCAATGAACTAAAAGTTTTAGCCCAATATTTCGATGCGAGAACGTCCTTATTGATATACCATTAGTGGGAGTAATACTGTCCGGATAACAATGTCATTTCAATTACAAATAGTTTATACTTCATTTTACAACCTTGAAATACTTAGGTATACTTATTTATATGAAAGATGGCCTACCGTACCCAGCAGTTGGACTATTGGCGTTATTGTTGGTAGTTTTGAAAACCTGCCGGTTCTTTATTATTACTAAGCTATGCTATTATTGCTATTTATTTCCGGTGCTATTGCTAAGCAGAAATCGGAATTAAATACGTTATTATTCATATACTTTAAAATATAGAACATAATTATGTTTTTATTGAATAAACAAAATTAATCGAATATTTCATGTAGATTTAGCAGATCTTAATAGCAAATATTGTTTTTTCCTTATTGTTAAAACTTCCAAGTAATATATTGTTCTTGTACAAAATGGTTTTTATGATATAAGTAACGTATTGTTAATGATCTAACGTTTTCCTTATTATTCGGTTATGTTAACTGCCTTAAAATTACTTGTAACATTTAAATTAAATTTGATTCTAGTATTATAGACCTACCTACCTTAGATAACGCACAATAAAATAAGTAAGCCTTTTACTATAACTACCTAAATTAAATTCATATCTGAATTAGTAATGCAAATAACTATTTTGGTAGATTATTTTTTGACCCAATGCCGATTACGATATTCTTATCACAATAACCGAGGGCACGACTCAACGCCTTCCGTAACACGAAAATGATAAAAATATTAGTAAGATAGTTTAAAGCTGGTGTTAATAATGCTTGTAAAACCATCCGTTACTACTTTTGGAAAAACAGCATAAGTCATTAACTATGCCCGTAGCAATATTTTAGTGTTTACACAGCCAGATCATAAGCAAAATTTACAGCTATCCCCAATTTTTGACCAAAACTAGGTACACTTTGAAATGGTAAAGTTTGGAATTTTTTGATGTAGAAGGTATGAAATAATAATCTCTAAAACTCTTTTTAAAGTAGGTATCCAGAATAGGCCTTCGGGATGGACATAGACCGGTTATATACTTGCAAGAAGCTATTTAAATAACAATAACCTTATGGTGTACTGTATCAAATTTGCTAAATAATCAAGGCTTGCTCTTGGCTATGTTATAATATAACGGTTATAATTACCTGTTACGTTACACTACCAAATATTCTAAGCAGTAAAAAACGTACTTTTCTTATATCTACCACTCATTCCTTATCACACCAAAAAAATTTACTTACGTCTTTGTTTTTGCGGGAAGGATCTTCCTCTATTTCTTGAAATGCAACTGAATTATTTGTATCATTATCGGCTGCCTTTAACTGACAAATTAACAAAAATACGTTGAAAACACCAAACAAATAATACATTTTTTTACAATTGTCATAAAATTTTATAAAAGTTCGACACGGCACCACCAAAATCAGCAAAGTAACTAAGTAATTTAAAGTATGAAATTAATGTCTAAGAAATATAATCAAAACATAATGTGCGACTGTGTAATTACGGATCCTGAGGCTAAATACGGCATGTGCCCTCGTCGATTTAAGTTCCAATGTATGACTACGCGACGAAGAACGGACGTCATCTTTTTTATTCAAAACAAGTTTGTATAAAAACTAGTGGATATTATATGATTGTTCTGAGATCTTATGATTTTATGAATATCTAGTAAAATAAGCTAAACGCTAACCACAATTTTATGCACAAAGGCACAAACTGTTCAAGGTTTTTTTATAAACAGATACGGATTTTATAATTTTATGAATTACAACAATAAGTAGATATATTTGAACCCGTTAGAAGTCATTAGGTAGTTTAGTATGTAATCACAGTATTAATTAATACTCTACTTTATGAACATGTGAAATAAAAACAATAAATAAATATATTTTTTAAAGCAACTCTTAAAAAACACTTCACATATTATGATCCAGCATACTCATAGCGATCCATTCTAGCATACTTTATTGTGATATCTGGGGGCGCGCAGAAAAAAGGTGAAAGTAAAACTCACACCGCCTTATTATAAAACGCGATCTTAAGTTAAGCCTGGTTTAAACCTGATGCTGTCTCTCTAAACCGACTATCTTTAAACCACGTTTTGTAATAAGGCGGACACTTAGGATATAAAAACTACATTTTAAAGACAGATGGCGTCTCTGTGTTGCGTATCGTCCCATTTCTTTAAAATATTTGTAACCATAAAGTTATAAGCGATGCTATTCATATATATGAGAACTCATTAGTATCTAGAAATCTAGACAAACCTAACATAGTCAGATATTATTCACAATACTGAAATCATAAACAAATAAATATTAAATGTCTTCTTCAACATCGAATATTTTGTCAACGATTCTTCTTTATCTGTTCTTTCGGAATATCGTAGGTATCGTATATTCATCTGAATATCGCTCTGTGTCCCTTCTTACATCATTTTAACAGACTTCAAAAAAGGAGGAGGTTATAAATTCGTCGTAATCTTTTTTTTATGTTTGTTCCCCAATGACAAGAATACTACTAAACTATATTTTTGTTTCAAAGGGTATACCTCCCAAGTGGTCGCTTGGGAAGTAAGGATTTGATGATGGGATCTTAGGAAAATCGAGGGAAACCCTTAAATTCAATACGGACATCCAACGTGTTTTTTTTCAAGCAATTATTTGCATCTGGTAGTTATCTCTCAATTTAAGGATTCTTCCACAATGATGAGCTGATGATTGAAGGATCCTTGACTTTTAAAAGTTAAATAAGATAGCCACGTATTGATACTTAGTAGAATTTTTTCAAGTAGTTTGGTGAGCTGATGCCACAATCAGCTCAAAGTACAACTCCTAAGTTCCTCCTCGTCCTCAAAAATTTGGAGTTAGGAAACAATTCTTTAAGTATTATTTAGATCGTAAATTGGAATTATTTCAAATAGTTTAAGAGTTTTCGTCGAGTTCGTGATATTTGCTTGTACGATGTGTAATAAATACGAGTATTTTAAAACGACAAACAGAAAAACTTTTGCCTTAGAAATATACTATTATTACTATTAGTTATTTTTTTATCGTCGGTGCCAAGTTGTTTCAATAAACAAAAAGTGAAGGTTGAACTGCATAAAATTTTTAAATGAATAACTTCTTGAAGAAGGTTTTTGGTTTGTTTAAATTTTTTAATATTCATACTTAGTTGCATATACAAAAAAATTGAAATCGAGTTCATTTTGAGGAATAGCTAGCGATAATTGAGTATATGAAATAATTTTAATAAAATACTTAAATCTTAAATATAAAATACTTAATACACCTGTTTTCTTTACAATAATTTTACGAAATTTATCAATCATATTCAATTTATAAATCCATAAATAAATAATGCAATAGACAATATTCGTAATACTTTAAAACACAAAAAAGGTAAAAAAAATTCAATTTAAGAAGTTATCCATTTTTTTTATTCTTCACTATTGTTTCTGTAAACAACTAATAAATACAGTTGTATGTTAAATTCCAAGAGCCATGGTATATATGTTGGTATATATCGCACCACGACTACACATAGCTTCATAGGAAAACACGGTGAGGAGTTTTGAGCCAAAACAATGCTGCTGATCCACCATTATTAATATGATTTGACGTGAGATAGGGTCTATTACTTAATTTTAGTGGAAAACAACTCATACCTACACAACCTATTATAATATTAGTGAAATTATAATTATAACACAATAACGGCCTACTCGGCAATAGGTAGGTTGTGTCCTACTATGACAGATTACTTTTCTGGGATATCAATTAGTTTCAGCAGCTGAATACGAATATACCGTCTGTTCAAGACAAAGCGCCTCCGAAAATAGTAAAAGGACTTCAACAAATTTTTGGGTATGCTCAATTTCTACCACAGTTTTGTACCTCAGATTCAAGGACCACTGAAATATTTTCTTATTTGTCGCACTTCAAAACGTATTTTATTTGTGGTGTAGATCTTTTTGCACTCATCTCTACCATCTGATTTATATTGAATCATGGCGGATTGATTTGACTCCAGTTAGCTTATTACGCATCTCCGATGGTAATAGTATTGGGCGTCATCTAAAGATTATTGCCTATCTATAGTTGCGTGACGAAGATCATTATCACATTGACGTTGTAATTAATAGGCGGTGGATTTAATAAACCTCTGATATAGACAATTACCATTATCATTGAAGTTAATTAATTGGGGGGCAGAACAAAAAGGTGCGTATTCTGTTCTCATCGAGGTCATCAATAATGTGGCCGCTTTGTTACCCAAATTGATGTCGGAATCAAATAAGAGATCTTAATGTTTACAGAGTTATTATATAAAGTAAGTATTATTAAATAGGTAATATTATTGCTAAAAATGCTATCGGTAGTATCACCTACAAACACTATCAATAGTATCGATAGTATTAGTGTCGATTGTATTGATAGTTTTGCCCTATCTGTAGTCAAACATTATTCGATAATATTGCTTATCCGAACTTTTTAAAACAAAATTATCCTATATATATATTATCCTATTATTATACTATTAAAAAGCGTCAACAGATCATAGAATGTATCGATAGTATTAAATATTTTGACACGCTACTTATAGATACGATAGCGAAACATTCGTTAATGCAACCACACTACTCGGAGAAAGTGTAGAAGACAGTAGAATACTATAAGTAGGAGGCAAATAGTTTACCTGATAAAAAAAACAAAAGATAGTACCATAGAGATAAGCCGAATATGCTTTGTTAGAAATAAGATTTTTTTTTATTTTTCTTTGGCTATCAACATAATTTTTTTTCCAAATTTTTGAGTATTTAGGGATCTCAGATTTTGTAGACAAAGAACAAAGGTGGTCAGAGATCCTAGACATCTATTTGGTAATCTTTCCAAAAAAATAAAACTTGTCTAAAATGAGTTATACTAATTTTTCCGGGTTTTGTTTTGTGTTACACCATTAATTCTGGCTGTATGAGTACGGTCCAGTTGCTAACTTTTACAGAAAAGAATAACAAAGGAGTTTTTGGCTCATAATAGCGGCGTAAGTTGCGAACGGAATATTTTATTTTTTATATTAAGTCGTAATTTTTGTAATTAGTCTCCAACTTGTGAGAGCTTCTAATAAACTTTTTATAAATGAAACTTGTTTTTTATAAACTTTAAGCTTTCCTTATAAATATATAAAACATGGAATTTATATTTCAGTATTGCAAGAAAGAAAGAAATAATATTATTTATTGGTTCATTGTTTTACATATATTAAAAGAAAACACAACATCCACAATGAATCCAAACGGGTATGACTCAACTCTATGCCGCAGCGACGATGAAATGCCATGGCACTAGTTTGCAGTGCGGAAAAGTAGAGAGGAGCTCTAAATTACGGGAAATTTTTCCGTGTTTCATTTTCATTCATGTGTAGGTTTCTTTAATTATTTCAACATAATATTATTATTTCTTTCTCATTTTAGAATCATTTTATCGTTCATTGTATCGCATCGAAATTTTTTTCTAAATGACTTACGATTTACAAAATGGCAGTGCTGGTTGGTTTTATTTTCCTTTGCCTTCCCTATAATAGGGAGAATTAAAAAAATAGTTGTAACAAACTGTTTACGTCAACTTGAAATTGTATGTCAAAATGGGAGTGAAAACTCAAGAAAACAATGTGAAAATATACACTTACACCGATTAAAAATGAAAACGATATTCGTTATGACCATATAATACCATTATCGAAATGTTTACTAAAAAATCTCACCAAGATGTTAAGAAATCAACGGTTAAAATACAGGATTCTAAAAAGGATTCTGCTACTCGTTTAAAGCACCTTAAAATAGTTTTAGGTGAGTTATTTTCCTTCCTTTTGATTATAAAATGCGAAATAATACAGATTAGATTCTTGCCTGCTCATTAATTACTCACATCGCCTCAGCTACAAGGTTGCATTCTGAACAACATGCTAATTAGAAAATAACTGTATTTTCCGATGTGTGGCATTATGATATTAATATCATAATAGAATGCTTATAGTAATTGTATGATTACCCTGATCCTTAATTTTGTTACATTTTCCATCTAAAACTTAATTTTGTTCTTGAATACCCTATTTTTATTTTTCAGACCATTTTGACGCCGATGAAGCGAAAACATACTTTGAAAATAATTTCAGTCATGTATATTTTATATTGTATGACAACTTTATTCAAGCAGAAAATAATTTAAGGCAAAGAGGTAATTTTTTGTATATGTTTCTGATAGAGTTTAAATTTGGTTGTTGATTTGTTACACTATTTTTAAGAATGTTGAAATTGTATCACTTTATATTTCAACACTAGAAAGTGTTCAAATAGAAAATAAAGCAAAATCTACTGAAACTATTATTTGCTTTAATATTTTCTCTTAGTATGGCATTAAACTATAAAAAATCTTTTGGCTCAAGTAAAATTCCTGACTTAGTAAGATTTTGCTGTGGAGACAACAGGTAACAATATATTAATCATATTTTTAATTAACAGCATAGACTTTGTTAAAGGTAGTATGATTCACATCCCACTCTAAGATATGTCACATTTTTATACATTTTGAAAACATTGCAACAATTTATTACTACATTTTATTAAAAATAATATTTTGGTTGGTTTCGTTGGTATGTTTAAACATTATTACTCCAGATTGTTAAGGCACCACTTTCTATCAACCCATACTGGCCAAGAGTTGTGGTACTCTGGCCCAGACTCTCCTTGTGCTGTTCTAATAGCACATGGAGTGTTTCGGCATTGCCCAATGATGAGCCAAATATAGGCTGATGAATATAATTATAATTACACTATGTTATTGATAAAATTTATATTAAAGTAACTAATGTCTAACAACAATTCATAATCAGTATCATTAATAAAATATTATCCTTATTATTTCTTCCCTCAATTAAAGTTTGCTTCCTGCAAGCAAAATAGTTATATAAAATATTGTGTGAATATTGTGGAAGCTTAAAACTTTCTTCTAAAAAATTGTTGGATTAGAATACATCATTAAAATATTTATTATGTAATATATATTTATAAACTGACATATATTTTTGTTTTGTCAAACAGAACTTCCGTTTCATCTTGGTGAGTGTTAAGGATTGTTCTATCATATATCAGCTATATTTCATCGCATTTAGCATTAGATTTACATAAGATGTCATTTGTGATTGATGCTGATATTTTATTAAGTATGTCGCTTATCCACTAGCTGCAGATTTGTTATTATCGAACCTTAAATTTTCATAGATAAAATGAGTATTGCAAAATGATAGTATAATGTGTCTTTTATTACTAATTATTTACGTAATAAAGTGCAATATTTGTAAATAAAATGATGTCACACAGGCAAAAAATAATTTAAAAATGTTTACCAATTTAAGGTTTAATACTTTATCATAACAGCATCTATTTCTAAAATAAAATGCCTTATTTGCCAATATTTAAGTATGTTATTATTATTATTATAAACAAGTCTAATCTGAATTCATTTGAGTTTTCATAAAAGTTACAATAAATCACACAATTCTATGTGCCTAAGTAAATTATAAATCATCAATAATTTATTAGTATACAATCTGACATTCCATATCTTTGCAATATTTGTTTGTAGGTGAATTTTGAGATTTGTGCATTTGTTTGAGGATTACAGCTCATAGTCATACTCCATTAAACACATCCATTACTTTCCAAATTTTCTTTAGAAAAAAATTGTTTATGTATTCTAAATTCTCATAAAATTTCTTGCATGTCAACTGCTTGATGCATTTGAAAAGAGCATAGCAGAGTCTTGAGATACATCATCTACATACATCTTTAAAATTAGATTAACTTTTTACTATATGAATATCAGTCATTATTATGCTAAACACAGTGGAACAAGAAAATTTTATTTCATTCATATATGTTAACCTGCTGTATATTAATGAAACATACCTACTAATATTTATATAAAAATCAGTATACAATACTTTTATACATTCATACTGATAATGTCCCCTTTAAACAGTGACATAATTTAACATTGATGTTTAAATAGCCCTGAAAAGCATTTTATGCTCTCATAAATTTACTAACCTTATGTCTGTATTAGTTAAACTACTATTATATATATTATGGCTTTTTTCTTTTCAAGTACACAAAGCAGGCAGAGAAGAATTAGAAGGTGCATTGTCCCTTCTAGAAAAAATATTATGTCTACTGCCAGAGCTAATTGGAAAGAGATGGCAACTCCATTCTTTGACGAGAATATTTTCAAAACTCCTCCATAGTTGGAATTCTCAAAAATTAAGAGCTGAAGCTGTAAGGTACATAATAGCAAATGAATTAATTAAAATATGTTCTAATAACCTTTTCTATAGAAATGAATAAATTTTATTATTACTAATGTTTTAATATAATTTATATGTTCAATTAATTATAGGTATTTCTTGCTGTGGTATCAAGCTTTAGGAGACAATGCACCAATTGAAGTGCATAGAATGTTCGCTTCTCTTGTTCCTGGTCTGCCAGAACCCTCCATACAACCAAGCGGATCACCTATCAAAAACAAACTATTTGACATTGCAGCTAATGTTTCTCACGAATCAGCAGATTTTAGTATGGATGACATCATGCAACATCCAAATTTTACTTCAGCCTCAGACAATGCAAAGAAAGTGGTTGTGGAACAAACACCTATAGGAATTATTGGGAAAATAGCAAATGTATCTGCCTCTATATTTCATGATACAAATGCATTAAATCCTGTGCAGACAGTTGAAGTTCAACCATTGTTACCTGCAAGTGCACACGAGAGAGCAGTAGACAATGAAACAAAATATTTCTTTGAAATATTACTTGAGGGCATGGCAAATTCTGTCATAAAAATTCATTGGAAAGACCGCTCCCATACAAAAGCTATGAGATGTTTTGCTTTCCTACTGGAAAAATTTAAATTATATTATTTACCAATAATTTGTCCTCAGTTTAATACTAAGAATTCACTTTATAAACCTAATCTTGGTAAGTTATTCATTTATAATTTAAGTAAACTAGATTTTGGATTAGGCAAAGATTTATATTATTAATTTCATTATTTTTAGAATTACCAGTGCAGCATAATATTTTAGAAGATGATTTTGTGTTATGCCGAGTAATTCTTATTAAATGGGTTGCAAGCTACGCGCATTTTATGAAAAAACAAGGAAGTGATGGAGGGCAGCCATCTTCCATGACTAGCACTGGCTCTCATATACCCCATTCGGGAACCCCCACACCGGCTGCCTCTCTTCATCATGAAGAAGAAACTTCATTCACTGTTGGACAACCATCTGATTCTAGCAGAGCCTCCTCTCATGATTCAGCATCCAACACACCTCATCCTAGTTTAGAATCAGGTAAAACAATACTTTTTCTGTATTTATTAATTAACAGTGAAATATTGTAACTTATGTCTAACATATTAAAACCGATGATTTTTTTTCTAGGTTCGATAATGTACGAAGAGTTAAGTTCTGAGCTAGTGGTACGTGACGTACTGTGTTGTTCATCTCGAGAACACGTTGACTTTACGATAGAAGTGCTTAGGCAGGCGTTCCTGTTGCCGTTCTCACACGCCGGAGCTGTTCGACGCGTGATCGCGCTCTATAAAGATTGGATTCAAATGAATGTAAATAGCTTTTTGTCCCATACCAGCTATTATTATAAGTATTGAGTCTGTTTTGGGAACTTCATAAGTTATTAAGTTTTTATTCATATTCTTATTATTAAACCCTTATCGCAAAGTTTTAAACTCAATTCAATCTTCACTCAAAACAATCTTAAATGTAAATATAATGCTAATGAAAATCGAGATCTAAAGAGATTCGATTCAAAATCATTGTATCAACTTTACTTTACTGAGTTAAACTTTACTTAATTAGGTTGCCGAGATTCCCCCATTTTTGATGGAAAGCACATTTGAGCCACCGAGTGGAGAACCGCTTGCACCACCACGGCGCCTGCGTAATGATTCTTACTTGGGTGCCGTTGGAAGAGACAACCTAATGGTTCGTGCGGGCTTACAGGTGAGCTAAATTTTAATTTTGATAACAAACTTAACCGTTTACTTAACTTAACACCAAGACAGTGTAGAAATCGCGTGAATTAACCTCTAAGAAAAGTTAAAGAAGAAGATGGATTTTTGTAACCATACTTACATTGTTACACAATCCGCTTTCACCCACAAAGCCACATTACGCCAGTAGTGATATTATGATCATAACTCCTAGTGTTTTATTACATGCAATAGCCTGTGCCCAGCAATGGTATTTGTAAGATGGACCTTGGAATTGTTAGCGAAACGGTCGTTAACAGAAAATTCCTCCGTGTAGCGTTTCACTCTGTGTATAACATGATGCTAAAATAGTATATATAATTAGGCCTGTATCCTCTATCTAATTATGTGTACTATTTTACTAACAGAATGTACTGCAAGTGTTCATGACGCAAGCCGCGAACGTGTTTCTTGCATCACCGTCACCGGTAGCGCCGCCGGGTGCTCTCAGCCAACAACAGCTGTTGGATGAACAGACGGACACCTGCAAGCGAGTGCTCAACATATATCGCTACATGGTTATGCACGTCGCCATGGATGCCGCCTCTTGGTGAGTTTATATTGATGACATTCCAACTATGCCACACTTAATGACGCAAAGATCATCGCCGCTTAATCAATACGAAATATACTATGAACATGTTTTATCTGCTAATAATATTTTTCATATATTTTTAAAACAGGGAGCAATTGTTGCTGGTTCTACTACAAATAACATCTTTGGTACTAACAAAAATACCTCCAAAAAGAAAGCAAGAATCTCTGGGTAAGAACAATTTCCTATGGTTTTTTTCCATTATTATTTTAATAGGTGAATATAATATATTTGGTACATAGTAAATTATAATATTGCAGGGGGATTCCTCGCTCCAGCATTATTCCAAACTTTAATAGTGACTTGGATAAAAGCTAATTTAAATGTGGCAGTTAAACCTGAACTCTGGCAAAACTTTATGGAACTGTTGTCTCGACTTACACATTGGGAAGATTTAATCAAAGAATGGGCGGTAAGTAGTGTTATATTTAAGATCAATTTAAGCTATTCACTCTTATAGATTGACTCTATAACAGTGAAATTACGTACCAACAGCCGTACGTAATAAGAGCCTTGTTTCGAAAGGAATTTTAGGATTTATTTGAGTATGAAATATGTACTTTGATTTTAGACTCATAAAATATACACAACAATAAATAAATGGTTTAGATAACTTGTTAAAAGGAGACTTCAATAAGGTCGACTTCATCGACGGATTACAATAGAGTGAAAAGTCTTTTAAAATATTGTCAGTGTCAATAAAATGGTGAAAAGAGTTGCTATAACGTTACAAACTTAATTAGTGATGCAATCCAATTCTTATTTGACCGCTTAGTACAGACATGAAATCTTTTGCACGTCGCGTAGAAAACAATGGAGACATTAACACGCGTGTTGGCTCGGCACGTGTACTCGTTGGACCTGTCGGAGGCGAGCGTAGCCGTGGACGGGCGGGGGCGCGCACGCCGCGTGACGCCCGCGCCGGCGCCCGCGCAGCCCCGCCCCGCACTCCAGCCAGCCGCCGCCGCCGACAGTAGGACGCCTGGTCGGTATGACGACGCCTGGCAGTGTGACCTGCTAACATTGTCAGCAGCCGTAACTAATTCAATGAAATTGGCTGCTTCCTAACTTATTAACTCACCAAAAACTGAAATAGCTTCGTAAATATGAGGCTTTCTAAATATTTATTTATTTTACCCTTTTTAACATTTTGCAACTTGGCATGTGAATGAATTACTACAATTCACATCATTGTATTAATCTATACCAATCACTTGCTCAAAACTACTCCACTAAATCAAAGCTAAATACTAACAAGCCTATTGCCAGGCTCAATAAACAATTTACAGGTCAGTTAAATAACTCTCAACGTTTTGAGAGGATATAAAATGAATGTCTCCAAGAAGCTAAACTTATTTGTAACATAATGGCACATCGCTAACTCAGATAGGGACTAAATTTTGTACAAAAGTACTTTTTTAACAAAATTTAGTTATTAGTTTTTAAGTTGCAAACTTTAGTCAGTCCTAGAGTGACAAAACCTTGAGCTAAAGTCTAAATATGTTACATTGACAGGTAATTCATTTTGTTTATATCTTACTCTTGATATTTGTATTTTCTCTTTATTCATCATTGTATATTTTGAGGACTATAAAATTTAGTATTTCTGAGGTACTTGGATTAAAGAAAATAAAGTAACGATTTTCTTAAAGTATTCTACATTTCAAACAAACCATATTGTGAAATCAGCCTTTACAATCAGTCTTACCCAATCGGTATGAATCTAAGAGTTTCAAAAATTAAAAACCTATTCTTTTGGCCTAAGTCGGACAACATATTTGCATCTGCACCGTGTCACAATAAAAGCGGTAGGAGGATGGAGTAGGTGAATTAATGTTAGGACACAGACTAGTTTATTAATAAAAGTGCTCACAGGGTTCTTCGCTACTTACCACATGCTACAAAAAATATAACTCTCCCCAACATCAATGTTCCCAACATTTGGTGAAACCTAGGAACTATTAGAACATCTTTGATCTCGCTGAATTCTCTAGAATAATATCTAATAATAATATAATAATAATTCTATATCAAATAATATTCTAATCTAATTCTATTCTATATCTAATAATTCTCTAGAATCTTCTGGAGATGGTATGCTCAAAGGTAGAATACTAAAAGATATCCGATACGATGCCGATAGTGAAACCACAAGAAGTCTCAAAAGATCCCAAAGGGTGGAAATGTGACATCTTTCATGGTCCAAAGAGAAGATAAGATGATAAGTTTATCATGAGTCAAGTTACCTATAAACTTGGATCCGTAATAAAAATAACAATCTTTTGTGACATATTAATTTGGTAAACTGATCGCATCCCATTTAACATATCTATTAATCCAATTTAGTCTTCAACATATGAAGCATAAAGTATTAAATTTATATTACTAATATATATGACTAGGTAAATCACCGAAGGTTGGTCATGAACCGCACGTACGTAAAGAAGGGAGTGGTCGCCGGCAACTAGCGCGCTGCCGTAGCGACCCACACTTGGAAAAACGAGCTCAGTCCCCCGCTACAGGTAATAAATGTTATTTTTATATTGATGTTCAAAAATCAAGTAACATTATACGTAATAAAAGACATGCATTTAAATGGGCTGTAAATAAATTTGTTTTTATACTATTACCATGTGCGGTTATTCAGATACAAAAAGCTGCCTATAATGGGCCTACAAAAGCAAGAAGATCATTTTTTAATTTAATATTTTAAAAAAATCTGTAGTCTTATATCTCATAATAATACAGAGCATAATATTAATAAATAGATTTATGAAAAGATTAAATAAACAGCTATATGACATAAAAATTATCTTACACTCATAATAAATGAACTTGCAAATAGAAATTCTTCGGTTGTATATAATTATTGACTACTTTGTCTCAATAGATATATATATTTTGGGATACTGCTACATTTTTAAATACATACAAACATTAAATGGAGGATGTACTTTCTTTGTACCACAATTCCATTACCGCCCATTGCAAGATCAAATGGAAGTCCAATCTCTATATAAAAATATAACATGTCCTTTAAGATATAGTTCATTATTTACATGGTCATATAAAAACTGTTACCTAAGCCACATAGTCAGATCCATGAATTTCATTATTGTTTCCAACAGAAGAAACCAAAGAACCTATTAGGAATAAACCAAGAAGATGGTACTCATTGGACTCGTTACGGCAATCGACACATCAAGAGGAACGGGACTCTGCTAGTGGTATGTAAATGAAATAGTACTGTACAAAGTTGGTTTCTTGGGTAAACATTAATTTTAAAATAACTTATTCAGGATCTCGATCTCCGTCCCCAGCGCCATCTAGTGGCGTTGAAAGCAGTTCTATCAAAGACTCGCCTTTGCAAATAGACTTAGCATCTGATGGAGGCAACGTCGGTGAGTGAGGAAAATGTTTTTTAAATGGGCAGAAAAATTCTGTTTTTATATCCAAATTTGTGCTCGATTAAGTTTCTTATATTGCTAATTTTTGTGTGCTAACTTTTACATGTTTTTACGTTGATCAAAGCTGTTCAACAGAAATTTTATACTAATTTAAAATGACCAAATATCCACGTTGGTATGGTAGGTAGAGATCTGTAACTGTATTAGCTGTAACTAATACAGTTACAGATCTCTAGGGTTTAAGCTTCTGGCAAGTTTTGAATTTTGAGGACCAATCTGACAACTGTAAATACACTAATATTGCTAGATTAAGGCTAGGCTAGTGCTGTTTTAACTATACTCTTTCTAAAAAAGGAAATTTTTTTTTGGCCTTGTAGTGTTATTGTTTCTTTTTTTTAGTTTTTTTATTGTTTAATCTTAGATTGAATGAACTTTTTTATTTTATTTTAATCATAGCCCAATATTCTCATCAGATTAATAATATATTTAAAGTATTGTAAGCTTATTGTTGCCGATACCAACCTTTTTTCTACAAATGTTTTCTTTTACTTTTTCATATTTCTATTTTGATTTGTCAATTTTGATTGTTATTTTTCCATTATAATATTAAAAGTGTTATTTTCTCTTAAGTTGTTTTTTCGTGCTTAGGACAGCTATTTAGCGCCTCAAAGAGCCGACGATTAATTTAGGAGAGAGATATATTTAGAAGGAACAATCCACAACAACTGGCGACCGTGACATATTATTAAAACCATGGATCGAATTTTGCTTGAACGAAAAGTCATTCGCAGTCGTTTTACTGTATGTAGTAAAAAGTTGCAAAAGTTTATCGAAACTGGTGAAAGATCAGATATGTCATCTGAATTATTAAAACTATCTAATATATATGAACAACTTTTGTCAGTACAAAGTAAATTACTAGACGCATGGATAGACCAAGAAAACCGTGATGAAGATTTTTTCGAAAATGATTTAGAGACATCGGATAATTATGAGAGTCAATATTACTCACTTCAACAAAAAGTGAAGGAATTTTCTACGAATACTACCGAGTCCCACGCAGATGGTTTACATGGGTCTATATCATCAGGTCATAGACGGCGTATTCTAAGATTGCCAAAGCTAGAGTTGCCAAAATTCGATGGCAATGTCAAAAGTTGGTTACAATTCTGGGCTCAGTTCAAAAAAATTGATAGTGACAGTGACATAGAAGACGACGATAAATTTCAATTTTTATTGCAAAGCGTGGAACCCGGCTGCAATGCTAGAGAGCTGGTGGAAAGTTTTCCACCATCGGCCGAAAACTACCCAAAAGTAATACAGCAGTTGAAACAAAGGTATGCTCGAGACGAACTTATTATAGACCACTATGTAAGAGAACTGCTGAAGTTGACTATTGCACAAGGTAGATTAGAAAATAGAATTTCCTTACGTACGTTGTACGATAAGTTGATGACGCAAATATTATCACTAGAATCGCTAGGAGTAACGCGAGATAAATATGCTGCGTTTTTATTTCCGATGGTCGAATCGGCGTTACCGGAAGATACGTTGAGGGCATGGAATCGATCTGAGATGAGCCGTAACGCAACAGAAAACAAAGAAAAAAGTCAATTGACTTTATTATTAGACTTTGTTCGAAGTGAGGTTGAATCTGAGGAAAAGATCAATATGTCTAGATCTGGATTTTCTAAGGGTGATCAAAATCCGTCTTCTCCATCGGCGAGTTTCCTGACAACAAGTGTAAATGAAAAGAAAGACACACCAAGAACACCAATGCCATCTCCAAAGGATGAATGTGTCTGGTGCGAGAGACCTACGCATAATAGTTCGGAGTGCAAAACACCGATAAAATGGAGTTTGGAGAATAGAAAGGAGTTTTTGAAAAAGAAGAATTGTTGTCTGATATGTTTAAAAAAAGGGCATCATGCTAAAAAGTGTAGAAAATTTCCTAAATGTGTGGTTTGTCAAAAAAGGCACTACCCCATAGTGTGTGATAAGCTCCCTAAATGTGCAGATAAACCAGAAGAGCAGACGGTAATGAATCTGACAGGCAAACCTAGTACTGTATTGTTGCAAACCTTAAAGTTGAACCTTATCGAAGGCACAAATTCTGTTACAGTAAGAGCATTACTAGATTCAGGCGCACAGCGGTCTTTTGTCAAATCAGAAGCCATTAAAAAGCTTAAAGCTGTAGCAACGGGTCAAGAACACCTTAGCCATAATTTGTTTGGCGGAATAGTAAAAAAGATGGAGGTACACAATTCTTACATACTTAATTGCAGGAGTTTAGATGGTACTTTTAATTTTCAGCTACATGCACTTGAACAAAAGGTAATATGTGAAGATTTGCCCAAAGTGCGTTCAGATAAATTGCTATCGCTACTAAAAGGAAAAGGTATAGAGTTGTTCGATTGTGTCAATGATAGTACTGAAATATCTTTATTAATCGGCTCCGATGTTTTAGGTTCACTGTATACGGGACGATCAGAGCACGTGAGTGAAAATTTGATAGCTGTACAAACAAAGTTTGGGTGGGTGATGCAAGGGCCAACCTATGGTATGTACTGTACATTTCATAATTACAATACAACACATAAATGCACCTTTGATGTTGATGATCTGTGGAAGTTAGAAACATTAGGTATAAAGGATGATGTAGAGGTAAAAACAAATAAAAAGCGTGAGAAAGAAGTTGAAACCTTTTTTAGAGAAACCGTTAGAGTAAATGACGCTAACAGGTATGAAGTTAGGTTACCGTGGAAGGATAACGCATTTATTTTGTCATCTAATCATGAATTAGCTTTAAAACGTTTACGTTCCACAACCGGTAGACTCACAAAACTTGGTCTATTGACTGAGTATGATGAGGTTTTTAATGATTGGCTTAATAATGGAATTATAGAAGTAATTAGCGATGACGATCCACATAGCGGTCATTATTTACCACATCACGCGGTAGTCAAGGATTCAAGTCTTACGACAAAACTTCGTCCAGTTTTCGATGCTTCCGCTATTACACAAGATGGCTTCTCCCTAAACTCTTGCCTCGAAAAGGGCAGTAACTTGATTGAACTGATTCCACGTCTTCTCATCCAATTTCGAAAAGGTGCGATTGGTATTACAGCCGATATAAAAAAGGCATTTCTTCAAATCTCTGTTTGCCCCGAAGATAGAGAATATTTAAAATTCTTATGGTGGCATGACATAAAGGACAAGAAAAAAGGGCTTAAAATATTTCGGCATTGCCGAGTTGTTTTTGGTGTGACAACCAGTCCATATTTATTAGCAGCGACAATATTATATCACCTTGAAGGGTTTACTGGTGAAACTGCAGACAGATTGCGCAGTTGCTTTTATGTTGACAATTGTGTGATAAGTGTGAATAACGAGCAGGAAATGAAGAAGTTTGTAAGAGAAGCTAAGGGTATAATGATGGAGAAGAATTTTGAGTTAAGATGCTGGGTAACAGGCCCAATCCTTACAGATGGAGCTAATGAGCCGGTTTCTGTATTAGGTCTAACTTGGGATCCAGAAAGGGATGAGTTGTACTGCAAAGTTCCATTTCTTCAAAAAATTGACGTTAAGCTTACAAAAAGAAGTCTTTTGTCCATGGCTCAAAGTATTTTTGATCCGATTGGCTATGCTTGTCCAGCAACGTTAATTCCAAAATTGTTAATACAAAAGTGTTGGACCATGGCAATTGGCTGGGATGATAATCTTCCAACAAATATAGTCAAATTGGTTAAAGAATGGCTTGAAGAGGTTTCCGCGATAGAAAAATGTCGTATACCAAGACGCATCTGTGCAGTTAATTTAGAAGAGCGTGTTAATTGCACTTTACATATTTTTAGTGACGCCAGTATATCGGCATATTCTGGATGCGTATTCTTGCGTTGTGAATTTAATGGTACGGTGACAGTGCAGTTGGTGATAGCGAAGTCGAGGGTGTCGCCGATTAAGCCTGTTACGATACCAAGATTAGAATTAGTTGCAGCACTTATGGCCACAAGACTGGCAGCAGAAGCAAAATCAGCACTACAAATTGACTGTCGTGAATACTATTGGTGTGACTCAAGCATTGTGATCGCCTGGATTAAACGTCAAACTGGGTTAAACACGTTTGTACACAATCGTGTTAAGGAAATACTTTCAAGGACGAATGTGCAAGATTGGAGACACATACCTGGTGAAGACAACCCAGCGGATCTACCATCTAGAGGGTGTTCGGGGCGGCGTTTACTTGAAAGTGTTTGGTGGGAAGGACCAGTGTGGTTAATGCGCTCAGAGTCAACGTGGCCGTCTAAAGAAGTCATTCCAGATGAACAGGAAGTTAATAAAGAGATCAAAAAGAGTTGCATTACTGTTCAAACGAGAAGTAATTTTTCTGATAGATTGCTATATTTTAGCAAATATACAAAAATTGTTAGAACCGTAGCATGGTGTATTAGATTCTTTAAAAGATGTCGAAAGATGTACGAGAATCAAGATGAGATAACAGCAGAGGAATTTGTCAATGCGGAAATCAGGATTTTGAGAATGCTACAAAAAGAAGAATTTGGCTGCATAGAAGAACTTGGTGCAAAGTTACGAATGGAACTGTTAGAAGATCACAATGGTCTAATACGTGTAAAAACAAGACTAACACTAAGTAACGATAGCGAAAGTTTTATTCTGCCAATACTTCTGCCAGGCAAAGTCTCAAATAATTTAGTGCATAGATTGGTAAGACAAAAGCATATCATGAATCTACATTCAGGCAGTGAAACACTCATTAGCACTTTACGTGAGCAGTATTGGATAATAGGTATAAGAAGGCTTGCTAAGAAAGTTATAAGAGAGTGTATCATTTGCAAGCGCTTTAAGACGAAGGTTTGTAGTGTACCTTCAGCACCGTTACCAATAGATCGTGTAACGACAGGTATACCATTTGAAGTCACAGGTGTTGATCTGGCCGGGCCTATGGTTTTGAAAAATGAAGTGAAAAACTGGATCGTGATTTTCACATGCGGAACCTACAGAGCTGTTCATTTGGAGATATGTAGTATGCTGAGTGCAGAAGAATTTTTATTGACATTAAGAAGATTTATCGCGAGAAGGGGGAGACCTAGAGTCATCTACAGCGATAATGCAACAAACTTCCATGGGACCAATAATTTACTAAACGGCATCGACTGGGAAAAAATTTCTACGACAACATCTATCCAAAAGATTACATGGCGCTTTATACCACCTTCAGCTCCATGGTGGGGAGGATGGTGGGAACGAATGGTGAGAATTGTAAAGGAGATATTACGGAGGGTCCTTGGAAAAGCAGTCGTGAGTGAGAAAGAACTTTATACTGTAATATGTGAAGTGGAGGCTCATATTAATTCTCGTCCGCTAACATACGTCTCAGATAATACAGAATATCTAAAACCACTTACTCCGGCCATGTTTCTACAACCGAGTTCTAGTACAAACACAATTGATTTAGATAATTTGAATCATGATAGGCTAACTGCGCGTTACGTTTATTTGAGAAAATTATGTAATGATATTAAGCACCGATTTCGGTGTGAATATTTAAGTCTTTTGGTCCAAAAAAAGTCAACTAGAAATCATGAATTCCAAGTGGGGGATGTAGTTTTAGTGGGTTCAGATGACTTAAAACGAGTGAATTGGCCTTTGGGATTGGTTACTGAGATAGTTTCGGGGTCTGATGGTGCTGCTAGAGTGGCAAAGGTTAAGACGGCTCACGGAGAGAGGTTAAGGGCGTTTCAACGCTTGTTCCCGTTAGAACTGTCACATACGCAACTTCCACAGTCATCGGTGTCCAAGGTTGAGAATACTCTTCCTGCAACCATGGCTCCTAATTCATCACCACCTAAAACCACGAGGTCAGGTCGTCTCGTTAAAGTCCCGTCGAAATTTTTGTAATGTTCAGTAATAATATGTATTAATGTACGAAAGATGTTAATTTGAACTGTGTAGTAAGGTAGGTGGTTCTTGCGCATCGCATAAGTTTGTTTTGTTTATATATGTGCGCATGCGCAAGGCGGGCAGTATGTTGCCGATACCAACCTTTTTTCTACAAATGTTTTCTTTTACTTTTTCATATTTCTATTTTGATTTGTCAATTTTGATTGTTATTTTTCCATTATAATATTAAAAGTGTTATTTTCTCTTAAGTTGTTTTTTCGTGCTTAGGACAGCTATTTAGCGCCTCAAAGAGCCGACGATTAATTTAGGAGAGAGATATATTTAGAAGGAACAATCCACAACACTTATACACCTCTTTACAGAACTGTAAATTAATATTAATTTTTGTGGATTCAGTTCAATGAATCCACAAAAATTAATATCACTATTAAAACTATTCTGTCAGTGAGGTTGAATAAAAAAATTTAATTTAGAATGGTCTGAGAGTGATTCTGTGGGCGGGGCGTGCGCTGGGCGGGGTGCGGCCGGTGTGGGCGTGGTGCTGGGCGGTGCGGCGCGCGGCTGGCTACCGGACGTGGCCGCCGTGCTCTGGCGCCGCATGCTGGCCGCGCTCGGCGACCCCAATCTGCTGCGGGACCCGCATGCGCACGCGCACCTCTACAACTACCTCATACACCTCAACTCTACGCTGTTGAAGGTTAGTGAGAAACACCTACAACAATCCCATTTTATATTAGATATTAATTAGATGGCGTAATTGTTTGTGTGCTCTGGTTTCGATAACGAAAACAAAGCAACTTTTGACATGGTTGGTATCTGAATGGGTCTATCAAAATTTTTTATCATTAGTTCCTCCGTGCTTTGGAAAGCACGTTTAGTCGGTACCGGTTGTTATAACAACCTTTTCCTCTCACCAAGCCGCATTCGGTGAGCGTAGTGGTGTTATGGTCCAAACTCCACACGGGTTTCTTCTACGTTAAAAGCAGCGGGACGTATATAGGCTGTTGATTGGTTCAGATAACAGAGATCCAGGGGTAAGTATAAAACCTATTACCTATAGCCTTGGTGTATTTAAATTACAATAATTATAATGAGAATCCAGTAATTTCTTAATAAGCCGTGTACCAAAATTCGTGTATTTTCGCGGCACTTCACATAAAGTAAAAGTTATTATGTGAATTACATTCTGATTTAATATGCTATCGGACGTACTTAGATGCAATAGCATTTGATCTTTAGTACTGATAAAGTCTACGAAGTAAAATGAGATAAGCCAAAAACATCTCCTTTTTGCCTTTAAATTAGGTACGTGTAATGTAAATATTATTATTTATTCTACTTGAAACATGGTAAAAATAGATGTTTATAATAGAAAACACATTCATGTTTCACTATCATGGCTTGACAAATGTCAAAATCTATTATTTAATGAATATTTATTCATATTACAAAAAAATAAGAATATGGATTTACTACAGACTAGTTTTGGGCATATGAGAAAATGGATTTCTAACTATCTGTGAAAATATTTCTTATCTAATAACCCTCAATGCATATGACATCATCTTACGTGTGCTATAGGGCTTACTTGTAATGTATATAATAAATAAATTGGTTATTATGTCCAAGTATAAGATATGTTAAAGTTGTAAATAAAATTTAAAATCACAATGAATTGATCTATTTGAATTAAATACAAACTCTTGACTATCCAACTATCTCTACTCGTCGCTAAATATTAAAGTGTATGGTATCAAATATCACGTTGCTCATCTAGTAACTATGGTTGCGTTTATTTGTCATGCTAGAAACTCTTGGTCCAGTTCAATGTGGTACTTTTAACGAAAACAGTCGTGGATATCAATATGATACATTAATTACGATATGACATATCTGACTGCCTAGTATCATATTAAACATTGGAATATATTGTTCGCCGATTAATTATCCTTTTACTATATTTTAACAGGCATATTTTTTATTAATCATAAATAAATAAAATCAACATTTATACCATACTAAAAATACAGACTGCCGTGATGTAAAAATTATTGATATAGTAAATTTTGTTTCAAAAGTAGCAAAAATATTTGTTTTCACAATCAACATGAACGGTGTCACAACCGATAGGTCGGCATCTGTTAATTTTTATCTCAAATATGGTAGGTACGCTGGAGCTATTTTATCAGTCGATATCTGGATTTCTCTGTTTGTGAATAAAAATATTTTCAGTTATAATCACAATTCAATTATCAGTTTTCAATATGGGCTTTGTTTTTGTAAATGTGTATTATTCATTAGTTCGTGTCATTATTTATTTGTGCGTCGATTAGGTCACAGGTCATAGAATAGTCTTAATCAGAGAAGTGAGAACTGAAAAAATTCAGTGCGATATCAAATGTTGCTTAGTGTTATTAAGATTGTACGAACTGCTTACTAACTCGAAAGTATTCAAAAACTGCTCATGCGAAAGAAGAGCAGGAAAAAGGAGACTCCTCAGGAGGATCCGAAAGGTAGTTTTTTTTACTTATGTTTCTATTAACACGAAAATTATAGAAGTTTAGTTTTTCTAACTTTTCTAGAAACGTTAGTTAGAATTCGAAACATGTGTTTCAAAATTTCTGTAAGTAAGCTGCAAAAAAATTCAGTAGATAGTACTTCTTAAAGTTTGTCTAGCTCTGTACTTCCAAGTGTTCTGTTTATTCATTGAGAATATACACAACATGTGGCTCTTATGACTTAATGTCATAAGAATTAGTAACAACAATAACAAACAACCATCAACAACAACAAACCCACCAATCAACATCAACAACAATATGACAATCTACAAGGCCACCAGCACTCACAATAGAATATTTATTGTGTATGTGATATTTCAGATTCAAGTCGATATTATAAAATAACCTGTCCAGTGTCATCTTAGGCTAGAACCGCCATATTTGATTTTAAATCATAACAAAAATTAAGTTCTCATATGTGGATGTTTGACTACTAATATATTACACCAAGTTTTAGCTCGTGTATGACGTTTTATCAATATCTATGATTATAACTGAAACCTTGAAAAAAGTATTATATTGAAACAACGCTCATAAGACTCACAGGTACTTTAAAAAAACAACAGCAAAATCGCATTTTTAGACAGAATACGATCTTTTTTTGTTTCTGATCGTCTACAAGAACTATAATAGCAAACCCGGATTCGCTTATGTATAGGAAAATAATTGAATTGGCCGGATTTAAAATAAGGCGTAAGATGATCACGATGTAAGAGGCAGAGACTTAAAGGACGGTTTAGAATAAAGTCGTGAGAGTTTTACAGTCGTCAACAACCTAAATCAAAATAGTAATAAGTTTCTTAAGATAAAAACGTACACGAGATGCAAAAGTTATCGTAAAAATATCGGTCAGAATGTGGGTAGTGGAAAAATAATAAGTTGAATAGAAATAAGAATTGTGCTTTTTGAAATAGCACGGAGACAGCTAACTCTTTTACTTTTATAGTTTTCTTCCAAATGTTTAACTTGTTGCATAATGTCGTATTTAAAGGCGATGTGCAAAAATACAACGAGGCAAGAAGATTAATTTGCGTGAAATTAGCTCCATATATACTTATATAAACTTTAAATTAAAATATTTAAAAGTTCTTTAAAAGACTATTACGTTTTCCATTAGGACAAAATTAGAATTAGAATTACTTATCCGCAGATAAGCGCAAACCAAACTCTAAATGGAAATACCGAGATTCACGTGCCGTTCAATTTGTTCGCGGGATGGTGCCTGGAAGCCGAGGCGTTGCCGCCTTCACACAGGTTTGTTGTATTAATTTTTCGTCAGAATACTAATTTAATATTACTTTATGCCTCTTTTCAGTTTACTTAAGTAGTCTTTGTAAGATCGGCCATCTGACGTAAAATTTTTAATAATTGGTTTTTAAATTTTAATTCTTTGAACTTATGTGCTCTTAAAATTTCGCTCATGTGATTGATAAATGATTAAAGATGACTATACTAACAATGACCATTGTTCAGATATACCCTAGAATGGGACACTAACATTTCACCGACATTAATTTGACTTATTCTATCAGGGCTGGCAAGCTTCTTGCCTTGCGATTGCTGTGCGAGTCAACGCAAGCGCAGGGCCCTGGCGCACCGTCTTCTTGCAACAACCGGCTTCACTTGGCACACCTCAATCTATACCAACGAGCATTGCATCATGGTAAGACGGAATTTTTAAAAATATCAAAGAAAAGCTAATCTTTATACATTACAAGACATTTTTTTTAATAACAAATAGTTATACAAAGTACATTACAATAAATAGCTGTAAACTAGCAGTTTTACTTATTGTATAACCAATAACGTTATCCTCAGCTTACACTGTGAATAAGTCGAAATCGTAGGATATAGATAAATATTATTAATTTTTAAATATTCAGCAGCAACACTAAATGTTTTATAGTTTAGTTAAATGTAGTTTAAATAAAAAGCTAAATTAGCATGTATGATGTGCTGATATCACACACCTTTCTGCTATGATGATTAGAAGTAAAAGGTATCTTCAAATTAATTTGTTTATTCTCGATAATAAAATTATTGTATATAATATCATACAACAACAATGTTATCATTTAAATTCAATTCACAAAGAATTGTGCTTTAACTTTATTTTTTAAATAAATAAGTATGCTATTGGCCGAATACTCGAACATCAAAAAATCTTATATGTCTAGTATTTCCATGTATGTTTGTATCTAAACTAAATAGATGGAACATTATTATAAAATTTGCGTAAGGAACTGCCCTATTAATTTGTTAAATTACAAAACACGGATGCCTGACATACTCATAATTAATTAATCATTCACGCTTAATAACTCCAGGTCATAGTGTCACTGTAACACTTCTCATTCAATATGATTATGAAATAGTATTCTAAAATGTTTAACATGAAACTCTTTCATTATAATTTATTAAGGTTTTATACTTAGACTTGCTATGGTTACTTTTCCTCTTTGTAGTACAATTTTTTCATGGAAAAGGGTTTTTGGGTATTTGTATGACATTTTAATTTAACTTTTCCTATAAGTTTCTCTCATAGGTTATTGTTCTCTCGTTAAACAGGTTTGACAGGAGAAGACCGTTCAGTAGTGGACGTGCTAGTAGAGTACGCTGCACCTCGATACTTATCATTGGCTCTCGACGGTTACTCACTTCTGCTGCTAGACTTCGTGCACGCCTCGACTGTCGTGCTGAACTCTTCAGATATGGGCGTTTCAGTGAGTTAAATAAACAAATCAAATAGAAGCGTAATAAAACTTTGTTACTTAGCCATTAATTTATGTTTCAGTGTCCGCGCACAGCGGCAGTTACGTTCCTCGGTTCGCTGCTATCGTTACCCGACGAGCTGATGAACGCGCCCATGTTACAACCATACCCTCACCAGTATAACACTGTCTCATGTCCGGATTTAAAAGTAAGATTCTTTTAAAGTTATATTAAATGAAGCCGTCATCTTTTCACCCAATGATCTTATATTTTGCAGAACTAGCAAACAAAATTAAAACCTGGGTAGCGAGCATATTTTTAAATTCTATATTTACTATTCACAATTTGTTAATGGAAACTATTCAGTTATTAGTTGAAAGTTTTTTGTTCGATAATTTCAATTTATTCTGGGGGCTTTGATCATATGGCAAATCGTATAAATTTTCCAAAACAGCAAGCGAGATGAATAGACACAAGTTCTAGATAGTTTATTCTTTATAAATATGTCTGTAACCAGAAATGTTTCACACTTTCCATTTTAAACATTAAGCACTATGGAATCCTTAGCTGTTGGTTTTATTGTGGCTATGAACTCAGGAGCACGTACTGAACATCGTGGTCCGCGTGTGCCGTCGCGAGGGCTCGGCAGCGGCACGATGCGCAGGCGCATGTGCGCTCACGGCACACGTGTGTCATGTGCTGGCCGCGAGAGTGCCCTGCCCGCGCCTGCCCGCCTACGTCACCTGCCTGCTGCAGATGCTCATGGTGAGTGACGTCACTGCGCCCCATAGTCCATTCGCTGCCCGTGCCACCTGCCTAGGTCACCTGCCTGCTGCAGATGCTCATGGTGAGTGACGTCGCTGCACACCATAGTCCACACGATGCCTGCGCCTACCCGCCTAGGTCACCTGCCTACTGCAGATGCTCATTGTGCGTAACGTCACTGCTCCTTATAGTCCACACACTGCCCGCCTATGATAACGTACTCAAGGATTGAAAGCTAAAATTACATATTGACAAAAAAATTATTAGAAACTAAAAAAGGTCCATATTAAAAGATGTTGATATTTACTTTTTGTTTCAGATGAAAAACAAAAATATTGCCAAAGTTGTCAGTGACTGCGTGTTAGTGCTTGCCGATTACACGGACCGAATCGTCGAAATGTATCCCGGACTAGCTGGTAATTTTTACAGAATCAAAATTTTAAAATATTAACTTAACCTATGATACCTATGTTCATGTGTCATATAGGTAAAATATATGTCAATATATTTTTAATACAATAGTGCCCTTTGCTACTATTTTTCTGAATCAAATACTGAACAAACTACAAAATCTGGTTAAATAAAAACAACCATTTAACTTTCATCCTGATTAAAAATATCACACGAAATCGAGTGGTTCAGCTTCATTTTTCCATAGATTTTCTTGTTCGATGGTCAAAATTCAAGATCAGCAGAAACATGGCCCTGACATTGAAATTTATATTATTACATTTTGACTGTTGTCAGGTAAAATTATAAAATGGATCTGCGCATGTCTGGCGCAGCTCTCTGGCAGTAGTACACGCGACTCAGTGCGTCCGCTAGCGGGATCATTGCTCCTATGCCTCGCCGAGTTTGCAGTAAGATGCGGCCCGACTCATCTTATGGAAGAGAAGGAGGGGGAACAAACACTACTGCTTATTATTTTCAAAGTGAGTAAACAAAAATGCGTGCCACCATCGTGTTTCCGTCGTCTTATCGTCAAAAAAAGGGAAAAATTAAGTTAGTTATTTTGAGGTAAAAAAAAATTAAACAAGTATTCTTTATTCTCTATAAAAGTAGAAACATTTCATAACGTTTGTGGTGATTTTCTGAACACAAATCCTGAAAGGGAAAGATGTTTGTAGAAGATCTGCTTAATTTCGAGTTGATAATTGTTTTAATGATTAGATTATATTGGTCGTTTACTTTGATCTAATGGTCAAAGTTTGTAAAGCCTACACCTATTCTATGGTAAAATCAATGCTATTTAATCGAATACCGCTGTCTTTAAATTATTGACCAGGGTGTTCAATGTGTTCTTGCGGCTGGAAACCGTGTTCGTCAGCGGTGTACGTCACATTGTAAATTAGGCCGTCAGGCGCTATATACTTGTAGCTGCCCTGCACTTCAATAGCCTTGTGGTCTTCGGTTATCTGTTTCAAAGTACCTTTTTCTTGTCGGGATGTTCCGTCACTTGATTCGAATCTAGAAGGCGACAGTTAATTTACAAAATATAAACAATATCTCACATATATATATGTTTCCCAACAAAACTACAATAAGTTTTAATCCACACTTACTCAAATTGATAGCCTTCAGAATTAATATCAGATTCTTGCTTTAGAATTTGAACTGGATCTTGCTGATTCTGAGGGGCAGCAAGACAAATGGATACTATAGCAAGGGTGCAAAGGATCTGTAAATTTACAAATATCAATATTTATTTAAGACATGTAAATTACAAATTTTAAAACTGAAAACTAGTAGATTAGAAACACAGAGCTGAATCCAAATAAACTTACGTAATAAGTCATTTTGAATTATTAGAGGATCACCAATGAAATTAATATAAAATGAACCATAGAAACGCTCAAATCAGCCGTCGAATGTGCAGTTGTTAGAATTCACAGCCATTTAAATGCAATTCCTAAAGTATTACAAAACTTAACTCGCGAGAAGATGCTAATCATTAGAGACGCGAATGTCCTAGAAAAAAACTGTGAAATAAGAAATATTTATTGCATAATTAAATACACAATTGTATAAGTGGAATTTAGGAGCATTCATAACGTATGAAGAATATAGTATGTGTATATATTGTGTATTATATGACATTTTATAAATCATACAGTATTTTTAATGTGAAGATTCATGTAATATTGTGTGCTCAGAATGCTCATTTTTTTTTGAGTGCTTTTATGATCTCTTATTATCATTGAGATTATCGTTAAAATTAATGAAATGCTACAAAAATATATTTCAGCCTAGATATATTATACATTGATATATTGTAAAATTAAAATAACTATCAATACATTCAAGACTTTCTTTTCAGGTATTATATGCTGTTATGAAGGGTACTAATGGATCTGAAATAGAGGGATTGTCTCTACCGGTTGATGAGGATTTTGATCCCAACATACAGCTGGACAATTTAGGACCGAAAACATCATCCGCTTCAACAATCGATGTCAAACTTTGGGCACAAACGGTAATAATATATTGGCAATATTTAAAATAAAAACCACACATTTTTCTCCAGATGACGTAATAGTCATCCAGTTCAACTAGATAGCGCTAAGCTTACAGTTTATTAAAACAACATAATAGTGTATTTTAATAAATAAATGTAGAATGCTAGGCAACATAACTTTAGTAAGCTCTTATCCATAGATGGAATGTTGAAAGTGGCCGTAATGCTGGAGAACACCAAATCCAGTAGCTCCGTCTGCATTTATCGGACTCCAACCTTTTGTTTTTGACTTTGGAAAGACTATATGTAGATTAGCCAGGGCGTCTCACCGATACACACGCAACACATGCGCGCACGCTCATGATTTCGCATATTTTGGTTAGTAAATAACAGTTAACTAACATCTGGACGTCTGCTAGATATGCACCCAGCTAGTGCTGTTCCTGGGGCACTGGCCGCTGTGGAGCGGGTGCCAACTGTCGTCGAGCGTGTGCGAGCAGCACGACAGCCCACAGCTGGGCGGCGAGCTGGGCCCCGCCGTGCTGGCCGCGCCGCACCTGCAGCTGCTGCGGCTCAGCCATGACACCCTTGCCTCCTTCGTGGAGCTGCCCGCGCTCGACCTGCCCTCTGGAGCGGCTGCTACTACGCCAGGTACCCTAAATTACACCCTCGCCTCCTTCGTGGAGCAGCCCGCGAGATGACTGCCACCACGCTTGGTATCTTAATGTACGCCTTAACTATGATTTTCCTATTATGTTATGATTATAAACGGCCAGAAAAGTAATCGCGTAGCAAGATTTCGCAGTGCGGGCTTGCCCTAACTATGAAACCACCACCACCACTACCACTGAAGACTGCTGCCATTCAGTAGCATATTTTGCTATTAGTTTCAGTTTAAAAAAATATTTTTATCTTTGATACGATAGGAAATCTAAAATCCATCCTCTATCTCCTATCTATCCTCTTGTTAAGCTAAAAGACTTTCGTTTCGAAACTTTCGTGTCTAGCTCAAATAACTAAGCCTGACAAGACAGCTATGCCTTCCATTATTATGCGCGATATTTCACCAGAGCTCATTTTATTTATTTTTAGAACTGGTCTTTGTATGCTATCTATGCTTAATTTGTGCTGTTAATGTGCTTGCTTGCTCTATAAAAATGCATTACCTCAACAGGGCTATCAACATCGGACCGTCAAGTGCGCGTGTTGCTCCGCGACATCGCGGGTAAGGCATGCTGGGACGCGTCCGCTCTCTACTACGACCCGGCCTCCAGTGACACAGAACCTCTGGAGCCCCTACCACTGCCTGACTGGTAAATAATGAAAATTAAATAATTTTAGTAAACATTCGTTTATAAAAATATGTATTAATTACACCTAAGTCTGTTTTTACACGGTAGATTGGTTCCAGAAGAAGCCGTGTAAAAAAAGACATTGATCTTATACAAAAATGGGTGATTTGTTCCTAATCTCTAAAACCTATTAAAATTAGAGAAAAACAAGAATTTTTAAGAACAAGAATTCATGTTTATTTTATTAAATCAAATATATAATGCTTATTTTCACAAGCATAGTAATTAATGATAAAAAAGATATGCACTCTAATCTTAAAAGTAATATAAATTAAATGTATGGCAAGTTCAGGAACTAAAAAACTATGTTGTGAACGAAAAGAATAGGTTATTCAATTTTTAAGGTAAAAAATAAAATAAAATAGAATAAGTGATAATCATAAATACAACAACATAAATTTAATTGCTGTCGTCATCAGTTACATATTCAATTTTCAAACCGTGTACAAAAAGACCGTGTAAAAACAGACTTAGGTGTACTTTATATGGGCTGATAGGCATGAAATAAAAAATTTAAAACGACCTTATATTACTGTTTTGGTAAAGTTTTACTCATGAGACGTTGAATTTTGACACATTTTACATGTCATGTTAAGTTACCTCGCAAGCAAAACCATCCGTAGATAGATTATTGAAACTCACCATTAGAGTGTCATATCAATAAGTTTAAAACTGCAGCTTACATAATACTAAATTACTACTACCCCTATCGAAAAACTAATTTTAAGTACATTTTTTCTCTCTTAATTACAATTTGTAATTGCAGCTTTACTACAAATAAAAACATATAAACAACTACCTATATACAACAACCACCTATGCAAATCTATTACCTCATCAGCTACTTCAAAAATGGGTGTCCAAACTTTCTTTGCCACATTTCCAAGTTTTCTGTTTTACGTACTAAAATGTAACAATTTGTTACAGTACTGACTTCCCGAGAGAAACTACCTTATCGTCTTTACCGCCACCATTACCGCCTGATCTATTGCCAGACTACAAAAATTCACCTCCAGACAAACATCAATTGGATCATGTAAGTTCTAAACATATATAAATTATAACTGTTCAGCTCTTTTCCCCGTAGGAGCATATAGTAAATTTCGTTATAGGAGCTTGTTGAAGCAGTTGTTTCGATGGCCTGGTTTGGTTTTCTAAAACAAATCTTAAGCTTTTATTTTTACTGGATGAGCGAATTAAATTAACTATCTCCAGCCCTTCATGTCTCGGTTGGCAGCCGTTTTCCCGATTGTTACAGCAACCTCTTCCATCCAACAACCAGAGTAGCAGAGTCATTCTCCAAAACCTTCGTGTATAGCTCCAGCGTGGCAACGTCTATGTTCAGCGGTAGCACATATGAAATGATGATGATAATCCGTAAATGATTTATAGGTTTTAGCTTACATCGGTCACACATCTCCCGAGGTAGTGGGTAGTAGAAGGCTTGACGGTGCGGGTCCTTCTCCTTTACCTCCGGGGGCAGAGGACGAGCTAGTAGCTGCCCTGGTGGCTCATAGGAACGCGGAGAGGGCCTACCTTGCCAACAAGGATAGGTGAGTGCACTTAAAAGTATGATATATGTAATGAAGGAAGGGAATAGTGTTATTTGCTACTCGAATGATAGAATACCGTATTCGCACTCGCTTAGGTCGATGAACTACAGAAAGATTATGTATGTCGAATAGTAGATAATATATAAAAAGAATAAAACAGTGTCTTATATCACGGATGCTATAAGAAGGATTATAGTTAACTCATAAACGCAGCGGGGGTGATAAATATGAATAGAGCCCTAATTGCAGCAATGAATTCAACCGCACACAAGATATAAGACTGCTTCTTCCCGAAGAGTATATACTCTGCTCTTCGTACCAATTGCGACAAAATATTAAAAAAATTACAAAAATGTAATTGTTCATAGTAATATTAATATAACTCCTTTTCGTCATATTATATGAAATAGTATCGAAACTTTTGTATTTTGAAAAAAAAATACAAGAAATACTTGGCTGTATGTACTCTGTCCCTTTATTTTTTAGTTTATGGAAGAACTTTTATTTGACTTTACTTGACATAGAATATGTCTGTCAAAACACCGCTCGAAAAACTTCGTAGACAAAACGCCGCTTAGCCTTATACAAACATAATTGCATAATGTGCCTTTTGATCTTAAATGGTCAAAAAATTAACCTTGAATCTACTCATACGCTAAAGAAATACACTGTATAAGAGAACCTAAAATATGCGGCGTTTTTACCATGTCACAGCAGTAATTGCATGTATTGTAGAGTGGCGACTTTTAATGGTACTTAATAGTTGATAAGACATGGCACATAAGTCTTTAGTTACTTCTGAGGCCGACTGTACCTATCCAGACGATCCTCCAGATGGCTCTACAACCTGATACGTTATAGTTTGATGTACTTATTATCAAGATTCATTCACATTATTCCCTTTTAGATAAATATTCACGCGACTTCTAGAATTATTTTGATTAGCTAGCCCTTGAAATATTTTGAATAATACCGTGAACTGCGGCATACAACTAATAGGTGGCAAAGTTTCAAATGAGATTTGGTCCGACTTGGGTACTTTAAGGCGTTCATATTTTGTCATATGTGTAGTGACGATGAAGCAGAACCAAGCGAGGGGTGTACCGCGGTGTCTGCAGGCCCGTTCGCCCAGTGCGGCCGCTTGCTGGCTCAGCTGGGTACGCTGGGCGCCGCGCGACGAGCGCACGCGCAACTACTGCGTCGCTCAGACCGTTTGCTGCGAGAATTGCGCAACCTTGATGGCCAGAGGTGAGAATGCTTTGTATTAACGGAGACACTGAAACACAGATGTCTCCAAGTGCTTTCTTCCTTAAGTTTTATTTTGACATTATTATAAAACTGTGGTAAATTTAAGCTATCTACACTAGAAAAAGCTAGGTCATGGGATCAAAAAATTGAATAAACAAACATTAAATTAGACATTGTATACTGAAACGTCACTTAAATAAGTCCCGTTAGTCTTAAAATTTAAGAGACCATTATTCGACCATAAGATCATAAATAATACCGGGACCTAATATCTATCACAGTATATAAAATATTTTTATACATAACAGATGCCGAGAAACCCACAAAGTCGCAGTGATTTACGTGGCCAAGGGGCAGGAGTCCCGAAATGAAATCTTATCCAATCGGTGCGGCAGCCCTGCCTACGAGGCGTTCCTCGCAGCGCTCGCTTGGGAGGTAAGTATTCCTTACAATTAAATGAAATTAAAAGTAGAGCACATAGATTTCTTAAACACGGTTAGAGCAAATCCATATTCCATAAGTAGTGACAAGGCACTGTCTCGAAAGCGAACATAACTCTAACATTAGCCTTAATTCTGACAGGATACTTTAAATTCAGTGATTACTGTTACAAAAGACTTTCTAAATATAATGTGATTATGACTGTTTGTTTTAATCATATTGAGAGAAACTACTAAAGAATAGTAAGGAGGAGTTTAGATCTTAATTTAGAGTGGTGCTCGTTATGTCGATAAAATCGAATTTAGACTTATAGCTGCTTCATTCCTACCTATTTTATAAAGTTATTTAGTTTTGCATTATTTAATTGCATCAGGTGGAGCTAGAAAGCCACGTGGGCTTCACAGGCGGGCTCCGCGGCGGCGGCGGCGGCGGTATAAGCGCTCCATACATCGCCACTCTCACGCTCGAAGCTCTCTTCCACGTTGCCACGAGAATGCCCGCCGATTCGCCCGATGCAATACTAAACAAGGTAAACACAAATAATATTATATATCTTTGGGCAACGTTTTTCCGTACTTTGCTATGTATTCTTTCGTCAGATCATCACAACGCGTACTTATTGTCGCTCTGTTGGCCCTTCCGCTAACACATTTGGTAATGTAAGTGATTATTAGATATAGATTTGAGCTGCTGATGATAGCGTTGTTTTCTCAATGTGTCAGACTCGTCACCTGGGCAACGACGAGGTCCACGTTGTATGGAGCGAACACTGGCGGCCGTACAAGCGCGACACGCTGCCCACCCAATTCTGCGATGTGCTCATCGTCCTGTACCCTCTGCCCGGTGGCTTGCTGCGCTGTACCGTTTGCAGGAAGCCTGACGTGAGCTACCACTATACTTTACGATCAATAAATAAAAATTTGAGAGTTGTCAACATATTATGACCTCATAACACATTAAACTAACTTCACTGACTTGCGTATCAAAAATTGCGCGTTGAATCCTTTTCTTTTCCGCGTAGACTATCTGCATCAACAATCCTATCTTCAAAAGTGTAGGGCTGTCTATCTATTGAAGTGAATAAGCCCTATTTAATTTGTTTTAGAACACTATTCAGTATATTATATTGTGTCCAAGTTGGCAGAGCAATACTACAACTATAATTGCAAAAAATGACGTACTGTTCGAAGTAGTGTGTTGCATTGTGTAGGTGTGCGTCTTCGGGCCGCTATGGGAGGAGTGCGTGATCCGCGTGAGGTGCGCGGCGGCGCTGGTGCGGGGCGCGGCGTTCGCGGGCGGGCGGGCCGTGCGCGCCACCATGCCGCTGTACCTGCACGCGTACAACGAGCGCGCCCGCAGCCTGCACGCGCTCGTGGCGCACCACACGCAGCCCGCCACGCAGGAGATGTTCGTGCAGCGACTGCGGGACCCCGTGCCCGCGCCCGCCGCGCCCACCCCAGGTGACTAGAGCGCCTCCCGCCGCTGTACCTGCACGCGTACAACGAGCGCGCCCGCAGCCTGCACGCGCTCGTGGCGCACCACACGCAGCCCGCCACGCAGGAGATGTTCGTGCAGCGACTGCGGGACCCCGTGCCCGCGCCCGCCGCGCCCACCCCAGGTGACTAGAGCGCCTCCCGCCGCTGTACCTGCACGCGTACAACGAGCGCGCCCGCAGCCTGCACGCGCTCGTGGCGCACCACACGCAGCCCGCCACGCAGGAGATGTTCGTGCAGCGACTGCGGGACCCCGTGCCCGCGCCCGCCGCGCCCACCCCAGGTGACTAGAGCGCCTCCCGCCGCTGCACGTGCTTTACCCGCGCCCAACTGGTAACCGCGGTCAACTTGTAACGCGTCCTCATATCGATATATCTCAGAAAATATTGATTGATGATATACGGTTGCTTCAGCAATATATTTTATTATTAACATAGTATTTTTTGTATTTGTAAAAATGTTGACTAATTAACACCCTTTTGGTGGTAGATGTTCATTTTTTTAAATAAATATGTTTTTCTTCTATAGCCATAAACTTGTATCACTAAACAGATCAAGGCAGCGGTCGTCTAGCGGCCGCCTTACTGGACCATTCCAGTGGCTGGGCGAGCGGCGCCCCTGCGGCCGGCGGGGACTCCCACACAGTGTCCCCGCGGCCCTCCAAGCGGCTGGGGCCCTTCAAGCGGCCACTTCCGCAACATCCCGGGCCCCACTCCGCCCCTGTCACCACCAACCCAACCCCTCCAAACCCCGCTCCCAGGAGGAATCGGTGAGCTCCAAACGGAACACGAATAACTATTCTATGTATTACAAAGTGCAATATGCTGTCGCAAATGCATTGTAAGTAATTTTTACCTCAGAGAAAATTTCTGGTCAGACGATTTTAGGGTAATTATGTCCCTGTCCCTTAATCTACAAATGCGTACTGACAATTTACGTACAACAAAACCGGTACGACACTGATACGACATCAATCCGAAACGCTTATATTTGCTACAGAAATAAGAAAGCGTGATAATAATTGATCAAGAAGTTTGTGAATTTATTCTACTTTTTCTGTTCTTTTAAGAATTGAAGAATTTTAGTTTTAAATTAAAATTTAATATAAATTCAGATGTAAGCAATAAATCTGCGATTTATAGGGTTGACTTTTTCTATTGCCGCGAGATGTTCTCTGTGTTGCAGTCTTATAGACGAACTAGAGTTATCACAAAATACATATGTAGTTCAATGACTACAAATAGATAAGTACAGATTATTTATATTTTCATTCAAAACACTTCATGCTATAAATGACATAGTGGGTTTAGACAAGCAAAGGAATCTTCTGTAAAGATTAATTAATATTTAAGCAGAATATACTTTTTAAACTTCACACTAATAAAAAAAATGTTCTAATTATAGATTTCTTACACCAGAAAATATTCTGTACTTTGTTATTATATTAACACAAAGTCCTAACGGTACTTTTGAAATCAGTAATTATAATATTATTAAGAATATTTTTCTCTTGTTGCTAAAATAATTTAACGATAACATTAGAATATGTATTGAAATTTGATTCCAGTATCCGAGTTTTATTTCATATTTAAATAAAACAAAATGATTTATTCAAGAACTAATAATAAGACTACTATCTCTTGTCATTTATATTGTGAATAATTTCAGAATAAAAAATATATATGGAAAGCTTTATGGGAGTACTTTAGATAACTATTCCGCCGGCCATGCTCAGTATTGTTAGGGCCTAACTAATAACAATTGTATAATTTAGTTTACAATTTATATAAAGGCTTATACAATGGTTATTCGTAAGACTGGTACATACTGTGTAGAAAAACACTATGGTTGGACTTGATATTGATAATGGCAAATTTCGGTAACGAAAGGAAAAGGAATTTTGTTTGACTGATTTAAAGATTTTTTTTTAAAAAGCCTGCTTGAGCTAGTTACAGTACCTGTGAAATGTGAAAAATAATACATTCTGTATTTTATGATACCAAGTTATTCAAATTAGTTTGTCTTTTCAAAAAATTTTAAATGCAGCTTTAATTATTTTTGAAAATTTTCTGTAAATTTACTATAATCAATATTAAGGGTACTTTTCCTCCGACTGTTTTTTTTCACCCGGTATAACTATGGTGTCCTTTGGCTAGAAAATAACATTTAAACAGTTTTAAGAGACAGTATGTTCCATCATTCTATTTTACAGTGAATTCCTATTCAACTGTTAACAATATCCTCAATTAAGAGTATTCAGAGTCTATGCGATCAAGTTATTATTATTTGATTTTATATTTTCATTAAACTGAGTTTATTTACGTGAGAGATGATTCCGTGAGATTGGTAATTTATAGTTGGTCTTTCGTAATTACGTGTTATCCTGAAAATATACACGACATATAAGTATAGACCGCTCTGAAATGTATGGGCCTTGGTTTTGCCTCAGTACATTTTCTAAACATCTTAGATATGTTGAAAGTCCTACTCATATTTATGAGTACCATTGTACATTTTGTTTGTACAGGAATTAAACGATATGAGATTTATGTGCAATGTAACAGATTTTTTTTCGTCCAATGACAGCTTAGCACTGTCAACTTATTGAAACTTCTAATGTACTTAAATAATTTTAATATAACCTTTATGTGTAGTTGCATTTAAACATTGATGTTATGTTGAAAGTTATTCGTATATAATATATTGTAGGTTTAATACATAAAATGGTGATTTGATTACTTATCTTAGGTCATAATGCGCTTTTGACATAGCATGAGTGTTTCTGTATATATGTAAACTAGTTGTAGAGCTTTAACTGTTGTATAGATTGTATTAATTCTTAAATTGTTAATTATTTATTTGCACAATATGATATAGTAAGGTTGGTCTAATATATTACGTGTAACCCTATGGCTACTCATGGGTACATTTACTCGTGGCTACTCATTTTGAACTTATAATATTATTACATCTTGGTTTTGATTTCCTACAAGGACAGTATGCGCCCAATATATAAGATGTGTGTAAGATTTGAAAGGCCACAATTAATTATTAAGCAACATTATTCGTCATCACCTTAAGTTTGATAACATAACAAAATATTAATACAATATTAATTACATTAATAACAGGTACAGTTGTAACAAATATAAATAAAATTTATTAGTGGCTGGTGGAATTTACTGGTTCTTAGACCGTTCATTAGTTGATTAGTCTAGTTTTATGTCTTATTTTTTAAACCACAGACAGCCATATTAGTAAAATCAGACCAGTCAATACGAAAGTTCAGAATAGGGGAAAAATATTTAAAAAAAACAAAATTTTATACAATTTTAGCTTGTTATGTATAATTTCTATATCAAAATTAATTTTGCAAAAAATGGTGCTTTAAAATTGTACTTTCATATTCCACTACATTCCATAAATATATTTTTCATTCTTCTGAAAGTGTAGCAGGTACATTTGTTATAAGTGTTCAAATTGGTGTAACTTATTGTAATAGTTATTGCATTTACTTGTATTCATAATATTAAATAAGTTAACAGACATCTTACTTAAGTTAAACATTCCAAATAATTTATTTTCTCTGTGTATTATTTCTCAGTATCAGTAAGCTGTCCTTATTTAATACAGATTATAAAAAATTGTTTCAATTTTTTCATTATAACAGTATTTTTATAGACGTTAAGACTGACACAAAATAATGTATTAAAATCAATAAGTATTAAATTATTTTATTCATAATATGGTGGTGTAATTAATTGATAACTAATTTATTTTACTTGTTGAAATAATAGCTTCACTGAAATTCTCGCTTGTATCAATTATGAGTTATAATATTAACCCACAGACATTATGTAATGTAACCAAATTTTGTAATAAATTAATATAAGAATAAAGTTTCATTAAACTTTAAAAATTGTTTCAATTTTCTACATTACATGCGATAAGCCCTTTAATATGGGGGAGGTAAAAAAATATTTAGCTTTTTACTAGGAGCTAGCTAGCTTGCTAGGAGAAGTTAAAACTAGAAATAGGGATGTTGATGGGGTTAACGGATAGTAATAATTGTTTATTATCATAACGAAATACATGAAAATTATTTTGGCAGCCAACATGTAATTTGTATTATAGTCATTCAAAGTTGGGTAGGCAAGTCCATTTTAAATTCATTTAAAAAATCATTGGATAATTTTGATTAAATTTTATTATTAAACCAATTACATAAAATTGAATATAGCTGTCGAATAGTACTCGCTTCTTAGGAGTGTTTTTGAGCGAGACCTAAAACATACTATTCAAATTGTAATATCTCGGGGTGATATCTGTCGAATCAATCATTTTACCGATGTTTCTATAATCATCATTTCTTTCAATAATACACCAAACAAGAAAATGGTCATCATATTTTTAAAATAAATTTGACTTATTTGTTGACTAAGTTATATCATCACCTCTACATGTCTCCTGAAAGAGGAGATACCGCGAATATTTTTTTGTTTTGTTACTTTTTGCTTTCACATTACTTATCACTTTCGCAATAAAATTCATCCTTAGGTTTGTTGGAATCATGCATCGCATTAGGTATTGTGTCAATGTCGAGCCTCGGCTCGACATTATAGTACTTTTCGCTGATCAACCAATTTTCAGTTACTCGTTATCAGATTGTCTATGTTGTGTATATCCAATTTACCCTACCGCCGCTTCGTCGAATTAGTAGCTACAGAGAAGAAGCGGCGAAAGAAACTCTCAACCTTTAGAATTTGTAATGACATTAAAATTTTCCTGTCATACTGTATTAATGTTTGTAACACATAATTTCTTGTTTTACAAAGTGATATTTTACACATCGTTTTTTTTTATATATAAAGAACAGCAAATGACTCGACACCACCCTTTGTATATGTCAAGGGTATTATGACAATAAAAATTATTTTAAATATTCTTTTTTATTTTATATTAATATTATAACAGACATTACAATTTTTATGTCTTTGGAAGTTTATACATGCCCCCTTGAAATACAAGCTGATGAGTCCTTACTTTTGTATCTAAAAATTGTCTTAACTCCTGCAGACTGCATTCTGTTCCTGGAGCTTGAGATGCAAACATTTTAAGCATTTGGTGAATGCGGTCTAAAGGTAAAGAGTCCAAGTTAGTCAGCATACCAACAATGTATGACCAGAAAACTTGTAGTTCACCTTCTCTTTGGTCATGTGCTGATGCCATTACACTTTCAGATTCATCATCTTCACATATCATTTCTTGCACTTGATTTTTAGCGACATGAGATTTGTTTGGATCGGACCCATCAATCAACACATAGGTATCAGTGCTTTTTTCTGCAATCAAGCCCATAGATTGCCAGTATGTTATTTTTCGCCGTAATACTGTGACTGGAACTTTCATCAATTGATGAAGTTCATCCAAGGTCCATTCTGGTTTAGTTTGAAAATGCATTATTAGTGTTGCATTGAATGGAGAAACCATTAATTCCAATTTTTTTGAACCAACTTCTATATCCATTGTTACATATCCTAAATGTGGCTTCCAACTTAATGTTCTATTGCCTTTCAGGGATTCATATGATTTAGTGTACGCCTCAAAATGATGTTTGATTTCTTCAGGTAATTCTAAATTTTCATCTTTGAATGGTGGCCAAAATTGAGCAGAGAGAATCATAGCATTCGAATTGAAATTTTTGCTTGAAGATTCAAAATTTTTATCTTGTTGAATAAGAGCATTTATCCTCTTAGAATCTGAAATATCCTTTAACATTACTTCACAGTAATGAAGTTGAGTTTCTCCAAATTTTAATTTTAACAACTCTAAATATCTAATTTCTTTCTCTGTATTTATTACACTTTGTGCTAATAGTCGGTCTGCTAATAAAGTTCTGTATTCATTAACAAACAATTCTTTGCTGCCATATACATTTACAAGCATAGAAATAATGTCATTAGCTTTCCTATCATTTGAATTGCCTTTAGGATCGGCATCAACTGGGTCTGGATTCCATTCATCCCATGCATCATCGTTATCTACTTCTCCTTCAACTTCTGCAGCATATTTAGCAAGTTCTTCTGCCAACTCACTCCCTGTACTATCTTCTGTAAGACTAGAAACCACACTTCTCACAGTATCCTCCCTATTTCTTAAGTAAATGCGAACTGGTTTAGTCACAGTTTCTAATATGACACCTGATGGGTCAAGGTGCCTCAGAGCTCTTATTGTTGAAACATATGCTGTTAAAATATCTGTTGTACTTACCCCTGGATGTAATAATCTTGTTTCCAAAGCTATTTGTAATTTTTTACATAAAGTGGATCTCAAGTCTGTTTTACCTAGACATAGTTTGATGTCATCAACAGCAGGTTGTGAGTCTGGATATTCAATGATGATGTTGAATAGTTGTTCTATTCTTAGTTTAGTGTAACTATGGTACAAATAATAACTCAGTTTCTTTTTAAATTGAGAAATTGCATTTCGAATATTTTTATCATCTGGTGGAGGTTTTGAAGAACCAGCACAGTATATTCTAGTTAACCAAGACATCACAGTAGTATTTAGCCAATTTTCTAAAAATCCTATATGAGAAACATCAAATGTTCCATCACATAGTTTTTGTATGTGTGATTCAATTCTCATTTGAATAAAATTTGTTAAAACTTGGCCTGTTAATCTTTCTAATAACTGAAGATCCATCAACTTCCTATTGGTGTCATGAAAAACTTTAACAATATACGCACAGTTGCAATCTGAATAGTCATTAAAACATCCTGAACACAAAACATCTTCACCAATATTTGAGTTTTCATATTCATTATCAAAAACATTAAATGATATTTTATAAAAATTGTTTATAATGATATTGTAATCCAAGGGTAGTTGTGAAAGTAGTGTTGCGCGGATTAGTTGTTTGAAACCCAAAATTACATCCTTCTCACCGAATATAGGTTTATTATCACAACAGCTACTGTTCAATATTGATAATCTTCGAAGCATTTCAGAAAAATTGGAAACGGAATCATATAAATCATTAACAGCTGACTTAAACAATTGAAATCCTTTAACTTCTTCATCAACCTTGATAAATTTTGACCAGAACGATGGAGCGATATGTTGCCGGAGATATTTTTCGATATGTATTAATATGAGATCTCGAACTTTTACTTGGATGCCTATGCCAGTAATAATTTGTTGAACTTCATCATACTCGGAGTGAGTACAATCACTAAATATAGTATCATTAAGGATAGGAAAAGCATAGTTTATTTTATTCCAATAAAGTTTTAGATCACCGGATTTGTTCGACATTACTTTTTTATTAAAACCCTAGAGTAAATTAAATAGAAATGAAAAATTTGATTCTTGTTGAATTCGTTTTTATGAATCCCGTACACAAATCTAAACAAATTCTTCTTCTTTTTGTGTGGCATTAAGGCTAGTGTTGCCATTTGCCATATGCAAGTAAACAAGTTGATTTCTTTTATTAAATACGTAGTGTTTATATGCTCAGTGATTAAATATTATTTGGCCTGGTAAATAAGACTTTTAAGCCATAAACAAATTATTTTTACAAACGACCACAGATTAGAAAGAGTATCAGAAGACAACTGTCTGACTGTGACAACGGTACTGCCATTTTTTTATTCTCCTTATTCTAGGGTAAAGAAAAAAAATCATAATATATTTAATACATTTTCTTTCAACAAAAGCATTTTATTTTTTTATCACCACTACCAATCATGTTTAAGTTGTTTGTAATGTACGCTAGTACATTGATGGAAAAAATCACGCTTGCAATAGCGATCATCTTTTGATGATGAAATAAATTTAACTAGTTTTTAAAATGAGACCACAAGAAATCATACATTGAGATTATCTCAAGGTAGGAAGAAAGTTGAATGTAAAATAAGCATATAAAATAGTGTATTAGTGAATAATTGTTCAAAATAACCGATTTCACAGCAGAATGGAAAATGTTCAGGCATTGCATAATTTAACAAAATGGTATAAAACCCTTCCAGAAATCCAGAAAAATTTGTCTTGAGGTAGCTAGGAATATATTGGAGCTCAACAATTTAAGGCATTGATTCCAATACTGCAAGCATCTAAAGGAAGGGGCTATGCTTAAAAGCTGCAAGTTGACAATAGGCAATTTTAAAGTAGTATACTAATGTGACTTTATACCTGAATGTAATGCAAATGGGAAATTGGCATTAGATTTATTTTAAGGGAATGCATCCTATTATCTTGAACCCATAAAAAAAAATAAAGTGTAAAATTATGGTATACTGATTGTAGTTGATGTTAATAATAGAAAAAGATAGACAATATTATTTTTATTGGTAGGTAATAACCATAATTCTTAGTATTCTAATTAAAATATCTTCCCATTATTGAATAGGCTCAGGTTGTTGTGTAAGAAGAAGACCAAATCTTTTCTTAATTGTTATTCTTTGTCTTGAATATTTATCTTCTGGTGAGAAGCGTGCTGAAAAATACAAAAAGTTAATTGGGGATTAAATCTTGAATTGAAAAACTTTACAGATTCTTAAACTGAATATAGACAGTAAGGCTACCACTTATAACCATAATTTTGGGATTGAACTTTAAATTGAGTTACCTAAATTTGTGAAGAATCAATATTTGCATTCAAACAGTTTATAATTAAATTTTAAGTTTGTAATGCACTTTTGCTTATTTCGGTTTGAATATTGTACTTGTTTCAATGACAGCAAAAAACTAAATCATATCTACTTAAACTGTTCATTACAAAATTATTAAATTGCAAAGTAAATAGTAAAATATAAACATATAATAAAAGTATTGAAAAGTATAATTATATTGTATAGTATTGTGTACCTGGATGCGCTGATAGAGTTGGTTTTCCAGAAGGGTCAATTATCTGAAATAGAAAAGTATTTGGTTATGTTATGCTCGAAAGGTGTTAATTTTTTGTTAAATTAAACGGTAATAAATACATACAGCTAAGGTATATTGTCTATCTCCATTTTCATTTAAATAGTATCGCAAATACATTATGAATGGCTTTTATAGTATCAATCACGTATCAATATTTATTAAGCAATAAAAACACGGTAATAAAAATTCACACAATTCACATGTTAATCACAGACTAAAAAGAATATGTCAGGGTTTTTTTTATTTGTTTAATTTTCCCTATTATAGGGAGGGCAAAGGAAACAAAAGCTCATAGAATCATTTCATATATGATTAATTCATGTTTTCTCTTTGCCCCAAAGACTTTTTGGTGACTAATGGTATGCCCCGCCATGATGTTAATGTCTTACGAGATTTTTTTTAAAGAGAATACAACTTTGTTAAAGAAAAACATAAAATTTTGTTGGAAGAAACAAATTCATGAGCAATGTTTATTGGACTAGTCCTTCAGTTTTTCAATGATGCACTTTCCGTCAAACTCTCCGTCGATGCTTCTAAGGGTGGTTTTGGAGCGGTTCTTTTGCAAAATAACGAATAAAGGTACTACTAGATTCAAATCTAGATTAGAATCTAGTAGTCGGTCCTTAATGCAAAGAAATTCTCAAGGGTTATTTATAACTTCATCAGGTTATGTAAATCAACAGCATGATCGTTTTGTTTATATTTAATGTAAGTTGAATGTATTTGTTTTGATATGTAAAATTATTATAGTTTTTATTTATAACAGGGGAGATGTTGTATAATTGGTTTTTGACTTTAATTTGAACATTATGTGAATGACGTGTGTAAAAAGAAAAAGAAAAATGTGACTTGTCATGAAGACTTGAGCAATAGTTGTTTTTTTTTTCAATATAAAACTTAAATAATTATGTAAATGCATAATATAACAAAAACAACTCAATACAACTACAATACAACTCAACTACTAAATACTACTCAATATAACTATTGAGTCTTAGTGTAAGATTTAATATGAAAATGGTAGTTTCTGACCAAAAGGATCGTCACATCGTGCAATAAATATATGAATTACATTATACAGCTTTAATTAGTAACTTTCGTGTCTTTTTCAGCGCTCCATTTATAATCATTCATTTGTAAGTTTAGCTTATTTTATTAACATTACAGTGGTAATTTATTCTCATTTTCGTATCATTTCATCATAATCAATAACACTGTGAGGTAAGGCTGTATAGCTCTTAGATCTCCTTGCTTTACATACAATAGGGAGAATAAGACAGGTCATTTTATAATTTTAGTTAGTAGAATCAAGTAGAATGTAAATTTATAACTTTTGTATAATCATAATAAAATCATAAAGGGTCATTTTCCGAATCCTGCATTAATAAAAAATACGCTATGCAAGTCTTGGCATTTGATAAGCGCAAGAGGTTTTCTGGCACAAACAGATATAAACATATAACATGAAATTTATACCGTGAACAGTAGTTAAAAGTATTGTGTCATCTACGGATCATTAAATTTTTTTAGGTAAACTGTTACAAAAGGAGGAATTTAACCAGTCAAAAAATTGATTTTTCAATGAACTAAGAATTTTCGCCATACTGATTTTAAATAGCTTTGTATATTTAAAATGATGATTCATAGTAAAGTATTGGAACATACAAATTGCATTACTTAAATTATTAATTAAAATGAATGTATAAAATGTATGTAATAACGTAAATAAAAATAATTCTTGAATGGACAAAAGTAATGTATAAAAACTTATAGGTAAATTTATGAATCCATATTGATATAATTTATATTAGTTTTAGTTAATTAATGACATGAAAATTATCTAATTGTAACAATTGTATAGGACTGTCAATCCTGTGTATTGAATAAATTTGATCTGTTAGATAAAAATTTTTTACTTGATAATTTATTTGCAGATCAAAAGCGGAAAACTCGATACTGGCTGATATAAGGAGAGTGCAAATAACCCAAGAAGAAGAAGAAGAATATGGAAAGAAGAATTTGTACTATATAAATAATTTGAAGTCCAATCTTCCAACATTTAAAACGCTTAATACTCTGATAACAAGGTTAAAATGTAAAATTATGTCATTATTATGCATATCTTTCAAAGATATTTTGTATGCACCCTGTTGAAATGTGCAATCAATAAACAAGTAAATAAAAACTGATTAACCAATTCTTTACTTTTTCATCACCCTGATTCCTATCAACATTTGTCTTTATTCTGTCACGTTTCGAAGTTCGTTGGAGTTAAGTGGTTGGAACGACTGTGCCTTGATTCATAACAGTGTTCGTGACAAGTAACAGTTGAATAGTTCGTCATTCCATTGTTTTATAAAAGTTATTAATGAGAGTAAAGTACGCTCAAACCTTAATACATTAAAAAAGGGGGGTTTCGGTTATCAATATTTGCCGTGTTGATTTCAAATATATAATATAGATCTCCTCCATATTTTCCAAAGCACGTGAGTGTGAGAATATTGTTATGATTATTAAATCAACAGCAGTAAATTTGGAGCCTCAATTAAACTCTTCATATTATCCTGGCTTACCACTTCCATGTGACGTTTTACGACGCGCTCAAAAGCCTCGTGGAATAGATGGAACCATTTGAGCAGGCTGGCTGGGAGCTCCGATTATATTCTAGAGACCTGCACTTTACCAAACATCATGTAAGTTGCTATATAATCCTTTCAAACATTCAAAAATGTAAACCTATTAAACCTAAATATTTTACTTATACCTTGCTTTCCTGAATGATATTCACGATTAGAGTACATTTTTCTTATATGATTTCTAGTACTGGTCTTATACTCATCTTCAAAAAATTATTAGATTAAAGTTTAGCCTACTAGAGATAATTATATCTGATAGAAAAAGGGCACACATGTCGATAAAAGGCCCCTAGGCCTTGACAAATAACTTATTTCAATTTTTCACGGCTTAGTACACTAGTTAAATCTTAAAATCGTTTCTTTTGAACATTACGGTTCAAGTACAGTGTATTTTGTACATAGTGGGGTGCAGGGTCACAGATAGCCAAGAGGGACTAGACAATATGCATTCTCAATCGAATCGCTAATTGAAAAATTTATGGTATTCGACAATCACAATCACAGTTAGCGATTTGAGTGCGATTATCAAAATGTTTAGTTTTATGCGATTATCAAAATGTTTAATGTTTTGTTCGCGTTGAGTAAAAACTGCAACCAGCTCATCGGTTGATTTCGATTTTACAGGCCGTAGCACCTCATCAGAGTTCACTTTTGTAAAATAATACACTGAGTTCTCAATATAATCACGAATAAACAAAAGTATTTCTTTCCTTTTTTTATTTTGACATTCAAATAAACGGTATTTCATAAAAAAAAATATAATCAGGTTGCAATGCAATTGAGTTGCATGCGCTAAACGTATGACATTCAATATGGAAGCCAGTTAAACACTAAGTCACAGGCTAGGCGCCGCAAGTGAACTGCACGAAATCGCCAACATTCCTGCCAGACCGACCTGCGTGTAATCTACCTTAGTTTCATATATAACAATCATTTTAGGCGGCTCTGCATTCGCACGGACTGCAATTGCTCCAGTCTTAAATCTCGTATTATTAATGTTCGTTTATAAGCAGAATGATAAACTAACAGTTTTATCTAATCTTATTTCTTTTTACTTTTAAATATAACATTTATTACATATCATTAGCACGGGTGGTGGTGGTGGGATACCAAAAAAGGGAAAATTCTATATCAATATTGTCAAATGCTTGCAGTATGCATGTTATCCTAATGCAGTTGTCAGACGAGACGAAAGCAGGGTCAAACTGATAATATTATCGTTAGCAGGTGTACAAAATAACACAAGGTTACAAGCCGAAAGCAAGCGATGAACTTGAACTAGTGGTCGGCGATTATATTCAAGAGGAGGAATTGAACAGTTCACCAGACGGCTAGCTCCATGGCACGTCGTGGCTAACAGGTAATGCGTGCGCGACGTTCACAGGCAATCAGTGTATAGCTGGCTTTACGTTATCGTTGCACAGAATACAGTTTACGACTATGACTCGTGCTATGAAGTGTTTGCGATTGTTGAACCCGAGGGTTGGAGGTTAGTTTATTAAAAACTATAGTTTATCAATGGAATATGCCTTATAATTTGTACTTGTTAAATAAGATCAATAGCATTGTTTCAGTGACAATTATTTTAAATGTTTGTGCTGTCGCACCGAATCTTAAGTAATGGAAAGTGATGTAATATTTACTATAAATAGTTCACTCCGTTCATATTTAGTCTGTTCTGAATCGGAATCTCCTTTTTTATTTTAAGTAAATTTTGCTTTTAGATTACGGCATTACTTAACACTGTAAAAATACAAAGCGTACAATGTAAACCCAAATAATTATAAAATAATAAAAATGTCGATAATATTCACCAAATTCGAATCGCTTCACCTTATTACTGAGTTCTTATTCTTCTTTACTTCCTTCAATTATAATTGATACAAAAAAAATGTTAGTTTATTTACAGATATCATTAAAAATGTTTACTTAATAGTTAGAAATGAAACGGAACATAATAAAAGAATATATTTTTAAGTTATCAAAAAGACCGCCGGATAGTACTATAATATGTTGTTAACATTATTTCGTTATGGAAATCCGTTTTTACTTATGAACCATTTAAGTCTTAGGAGCAATTTTCGTTTACTAACGCTTGTACAACGGGTTGTCTGTTTTCTTCATAATTATTGTCGAATCTGAAATCTTTTCATCTTCTGTTTATCTCCATAGATGATTGGACAAAAAGTGTCTAGAGGTCGAACGGGCCTTATCGGGAATTTGGAAGGTGTATAGAATCTACACAGCGGCGTGTCGGGATCGATAGGTATAATATTATATTTAAAGAATGTGGTGGTCCATGATTATTGCAAATTTGACAACATGCCTGTTACAAATTTTACTCTAATGCATCCAGAAAGAAAAAATCCATGGCCCTTACGCGCTCTACGTTTTCAGGATCCCTTGAATTTTTAGGTCGGCCGTAGACAGGGGTAACAATTATGTTGAACAACATTTATGGGTAACAATAATTGTTACCCAAAATTTTGCATCTCTAAATTATGCCAGCATACTAAACGAACGCTGATCTTGCGTTTTGTTACCCCTCTGTTCTAACGCTGGACGCAGCTACTGATTCAAAAGTAATCGGTCTTTTGGTCCGGTGTTTAATATATACAAGCCTAAAAACTTTATTATAAGTAGAAAGACATGGGGTTTTGAGTATAAAATTTTACAGAACATAACTTTAACAGTTAAGGAAAGAGGACAAGCGACTTTACTCCGTGGACATTGATCCACGGAATAAAGTCACGCGTAAAATATATAGAAAAAAAAAATTGAATCTGCTAAAACTGAAACTGGTCGTGTATAAAGAATTGATTGTAATATAATAATATTTGATCTAGCAGGGCCACTGTTGTTGAAATCGGGGGAGAAGTGTTGGGTTGTAGTTTTTACCTGTGCTGTTTTCAGAGCAGTACATTTTGAATTAACCATGAGTTTGTCTACCGAAAGCTTTCTAATGGCGTTTAGAAGATTTGTTGCTAGGAGAGGTAGGGTTAAAGTAGTTTATTCCGACAATGGAACAAACTTTGTCGGCGCCAATAATCTTCTCAAAGATTTAGACTGGGAGTATTTGAATACCCAATTCAGCTTGGAGAAAATAGAATGGAAGTTTAACGTTATGTGAAATCTCTAATTGTCTTGTGATTATCGCCAAAAACTTACTGGAAAATAGTATTTCAGACAAACTAATAAAAACACGTTAAAACAGTTCAGCTACTTTATTGACACTCAGTGACATACACATTTTTCTTGTTTTAAAAATATAGTATTCTATAACATAAAAAAAGGTTCTAACATCCTCCAGCCCCAGCGAGAAGGAGACTCCAAAATAGTAACAAACTAAAAGTAAAAAACTAATGTGTGGCAAAACACGGTAACAATAGGAAAAACAGTTGACCTATAAATTAAGGCGCTCAGGTGCACTGACAGATCGGCCTGCTCGGGTCATATATTGCTGCGTTTCTTTGATTGCAAAAGGATATAGCTTTTGAATGGGTCTCGTCAATGTTGTGTTTCTTACTTTTACAACGGCTACTCTAGGAACCTTGTCTAAACCCCGTACAACCTTAATTATAAGTCCAATGAGCCAAAATTGACGTTTATCATCAGTTTCCACTAATACAACGTCACCCTCATTCAGAAATATATTTTTTGATGGTTGACTTCTATGCACCAACATTCCCAAGTACTCGTTTCTAAACCTTGCTCTCAAATTACTCCTCAAATTTTGGATGTACTTAAGCCGAGAATTTAAACTCTTATTATCAATTTCATCCATAGCATGAATTGCGTTTGATGATAAGTCATGTAAAAAGTGCATTGGAGTAAGAGGGATTAAACAGTCGCTATCTGAGATGTATCTGTATTTTAGTTCCCATTTGGCTCAAGCCTACTTCTTATCGAAATTGCGGATATGATGTTATTTGAATATTCTATAATTTTGTAAATACAAAACTATCGAAAGTACAAAATTAATCGTTATATACCAGAAGTAGGTTAATGAGAACAAATGTTTGAGGAGTTTGTTGTTTCTATAATCGTATTCACACCTAGGATAAGTCTACTCTTTCGCTATTGTCAGTTGCTGTATCAGGACTTCATACATTATGGGTTCTTCGACAAGAGGCGTGAAAGGCCGTCAAGGTGGAGTTAAATAGGGCTCTGTTCGCATGCAGTAGCTATCTTCGCATATGACTCCTAGTGTATATCATTAGGCGGTTTCGAGTCATTTGCTGTACTATTTATGAAAAAACCGCCAAATGAACAACTTCCACTAAAATGTTTAACCGTGTGTATGTATACATATATCTAAATCAAAGATAAAAATAGTAAAATAGCAATTCTTGATTTAATAAAAGAAATGACATCGAATATAATGAAAATGGAATTTGATTGATCTTAGTGCCGGATTAGCCACGAAGCAAGAGTAGTAAAAGCTGCGGTCCCGCGCACAAATGTTTCTGACCATTAAAAAGTATTATTCATATATTAGATTTCGTCACAACTCACAATTACTAAGAATAAAATATTTCCACCAAAATGATCAACTAATTCAAGTCAATTGCAATTTCATTTTTCTATCTGATGGTCATACCAAAAATCATGTTTCGCACCGCACTACACTATAAGTACCTACCTAACCTAAAACAGTCTAAGGACCCTTTGATAGAAATTGCTACAGGCCCCGCGCTGGCTTAATCCAGCACTGGATTGATCTCATAATTCGTACCTACTAAGTATTACATTAACAAATAATGGATCTTGTTACTTTGAAATGCTGTACATCGAAAACCGTCCATATAAATCTAAAAATTAGGTAGATTTTTAATAAACAAATTTGGATGTATTATTTGTATTATCTATGAATGCGATTAGTCCTACATTTTATGGACCTTTGAACTAGTTTGTATTACGATCGAACAATGTTTATCTATCTATTATGAATCTCATTTAGTAATTTTATCTCTATTTATTTTAAATCTTAATATATTTATTCACGTCTAAAAATTTGGTTTAAAATTTGATAGTTTTCGTATACGAGATCTTTCTGGTAGGTATTCATAATTTGTGAACTTGGAGGATTGATAAAAGTCACTAATATATACCTAATAATTCATCATGTTTTCCATATATGTCAATGAAATTGCATCAAATGTCATTATTTCACCACTCAATCGATCATCATATTTTTCAGTCATAGTGCAGTGATCAGAAAAGAGTATGTGCAAATAATTTTATCGGACACTAACCGGAATTAATATTCCATTTTACTAATTATTGTTGTTTTATATTTTATTATTACGTTATTTGTACTATTTAAAAAAAATGGCGTCATTCATGAAGGTAATTCAGTTGTTTGTGATGAGATTTATAAATGGTTAACATCCAACACTATTAGAAATAATTGACAAGACTATATTTAGGCCATTTTAACCGTATTTAGTGCCTGTCGTGAGTTAAGTTCTTCTTATACCACTTTACCACACCAAAATGTACCTTTATCGAAGCATATATCGACGTACATTTGTGTAGATATTGTGTAGTGCCTGTCTCCATAGACAGGCACTACACAATAAGCATTATATTATCCCATGATAATATAATGCTTATTGTTTCCATTAGTATAAAAGCTGTGTTTTTCAGGAGTAAGCAGATATCTACCTGCAGTTTACACCAGGCACTCGGCCGAATCGGACGCTTGGACCTTACATCGCGCCATGTCGTTGAACAACAATAGTAAGGATTTTTTGAATTATTCATGCATTTTTTCCTTTGTGAGACATGCTATCTGATGTTCATTCCTGTCTATGTTTGCGCAATCAATACACAAATATAAAATTGATTTTGGATTGTATCCTATACAATTTTAGCTTTATTGTGTATTTTAATTTAAATTATTAACCTATTTTAGACAGTAGGTAACCTGCTATCACGCATGTTTGTCGATTATTAACATAAATAAATCCACGTGTATGTAAGATGATTCCCTTGTCCATTGTCTTTTTCATGTTTTATTTCTTTATTATTTTATTCATAGCTTCTTAAACTCAATTAGTTATAAAAGTTAGCAAGTGAGAGGGTTCCATTTAAGTTAAGTTAGTCTACCATGATAATAATATACTTATTCGAAACTTGAAGATGAATGATTTTTATTTCGTTGATGAACGTTGCATTTAGAATATAAGAAACCTTTCGTGGGATAAAGTTTATTTACTTAATATGAATAAAAACATTAAAATTCATTAATTTTTAATTTATTATTAATTTGTTCATTCATTTAATAATATCTAATAAAAATATAAATTAACTATCACAATTTTTTGGAAGTAAGCTTTATTGGATAAGAAAAATTAAGTGCGTGAGAGATGAAATTAATATATTGATTGTCCAGGTTTTGACTCAAAGTCGGAGTCAGACAACGAGGTTACGAACTACCCCCACGAGGACGCGGCTATGCTAGGCCACGAGAAGTCGGAGGAAAACTACAAGGAGTGGAATTTGTACTGGAAGACCGTGAAGCTGCATAGGACCGAAGGGATATTAAACGTGACATCAGGTAAATATATTAGTATTTAATTAGATTTTCTATAGGTCTGCTTACAAAAAAAACTGTGTACTAACCTGTTACGTTAGACTGTGAACTAACCATACATCTGTAGGTATGGTTAGTAGACAGGGTTAAAAATTTACAACGTAATAGTACACGCACGTACACGATGAAATAATTCTATGTTTTGTCATTTCACACAAGTCAACAATGAACTGAAACTTAAATTCCGTATATCCCCTTACGAACATACCCGCCAATTTTTTATTTACGTGCGTGTTTGGGGGTGGCACTGGTGACATGAATTACGTCGAAGCAATAGGAATGATGACTACAAATTAAAATGTGGGATTTTTTACATATATTTCGAAAATATTTGTTATAATTAAATTACTTATTATTATATACACGGGATTTATACCATGTACATTTTTGTTTTGGAGTCCCTGTTTTTTCGACACTGTTTCAAGTGCCATCATCATGCAGATAACTAACGATTTTGCGTGTGAGATGTTATAGGCAGAAATATCGATCTACCCTCTTTCGTTATCTTGTATTGTATGACATCGGAAGTCAGTATTGAAACCATACTCATGAAAAACTGATATTGTTGACAGTTTTTCATTTTACCGCCGACTTTTTGACGTTATTTTTTTCATATTTAACCGGTATACGTCCACGTAACAGTCTATATATACGTCCCTCTGTCGGGTACAGGCCTTCCTACATGTAATAGCCCTATTTTATTGTTATTAAATTACTATTTAATTATTAACTTAATATTTTTCCTTCTGAGAAAGGTGAAACGTTTCCTCTAGGCTGTAACTTAAGACGAAAAAATAAAAAACACTACTCCAAAAAAGGCAGAAATCATGCAATTTAAAAAGTTATCCAATTTACTTTTAAATTGAATAACATCTTAACGTATTTTTTGAGTCGGCACTTCACTTTCTATTGTTTCTGGAAACAACTTAGAATCAACTCACCAGCGGAAAAATTCAATTGTCGTACAAGAAGTATTATTTAAATGAATTATTACCTACATAGCACCATATTTAGGAAAATGTTAACCTTGAATCAATATGGGAATATCTCATTTTACTTGTACATTTTTTCCTTTACAATTCTATAAAGAATAATAGTTTTGTATGTATCCCATTTTATTTTCTTGTTTAGTTGATATGATGAGTCAGATCAAGTCTTTGAACAAAGGCTTAGCGCTTGTTTGAAAATTTTCTTTTATTTCCTTCAGCAACATGTTTCTGTAAACAGTTTTTATAATAGATCTTTTATGTACCTGACTTTTTTTATTCAATATAATTGTGGGAGGCTTTTTCCTTCATAGGATATGCCACCGTATGAGGGTTAACAAATATAGAGTTAGCAAGCAAACTCAACTACAGTGAGTATCTATCTACGTTTATGTTCCTGTCTTACGTGGCCAGATCTTAGAATATATAACTTCATGATTGATCTACTATTTAATGAAATTGTTGTTTTTCATGTAATAGAATAGTGCTTGACCATATCATAATGTGAACAATAATGATATGGTGTGCTTACACTACGATACACCGGTATAACTGGGTACCTCCGTGGTTACACAGTTATCTATCTTAAGATATATTTCCGACACATCTACCAGCCATTCAATTTCGTATTGCCACTTATTGCGTTGAACCAATGGAAATGGGTTTCATCTGTAGTGTAGCCTACCCGTGGTTTCGTGACAAGGCTAACTATCACAACTTTAATATAGCAGCTAAAGATTAACTAATATAATAAATTTCAGATGATACCCATTAGGTACTATTGGGATTACGTTATTAGCTAACATAACAGTTCTACGCAATTTGAGATCAAAAGAATCAAAATATCTGCATGGCCAATAACAGTAAATAATTGCAGACGGATTGTATTTTGCACAAACTAAAATAAAATTTATGTTTAGTACTACTCTTCATTACGATTCAACCCGAAAAAGACAGTAAACTAGAGACTTCTTTAGAAGTTTTTAAAATGATGTCTTTAAAAAATGCCTTATTTTACCGGGCATAATAAAATATCGCGGTTACAATATATTGCTAAAAATAATTCTATCGCTTTCATATTGATTAGAATGAAAGAGAGATAATGCACTCAATTTCAGTTTAAGTGAATGCTTGCAGAATCGGCACCACAGAATTGTTTATACCATGCAAAATTTTTTCAAGCTATTATCTAGCCCAAATTAAGCATAATTAAGGGCTTGTGTTATGGATAACGGTGAAATATAGATAATAATATGTATATAAAAATCAGAAATATGCTAAAGTATGTGTGACGTGTGACGGAATGACTCGTGAAAAAATATTCGTATTCTCATACAGTTATCTTCCCGTCCCGGGTTCGAATCCCAGGACGGGACGGTTCCGGGTTCCATCGGGTTCAGACGGTCGTCAAACAAATTAACGTCAAATAAATTAAGACAAATTAAAGGTAATAAAAGCAAATGTAACTTACATTCCGCAGATATTCATTCTGTTTAATTATCATGAATAATAATAATGTACCATATTTTCACTACTTAGAATCGTTTTAAGTGATACAGACAAAAAGGATCAGATTTGAAGTTAGTCTTTTCGGTTTAATAGAGTAAGTAACACGAAAGATCAATGATATTATGCTTTTTTTACCATAATAATATTGATCTTTCGTTCTAGTAAAAAAATTAACAGCATGTTTTTTTTAAATTGCAGGTAACAACATGGATTGGATACCAAAGTCAACTATTAAAAACGACGAAGACGACGAGTTGAGAAATAAGGTGAGAATAACGCACATCATTACGACGATCATTGCCTCAGTGGTCGGTACCCCTAACTACAGACTCGGCCCTAGGTTCGGGGTTAGAGTCCGAGCCGAGGCAGTGTTTATGTAAAAGACACGAATATTAATTGTTATCGGGTAATGGTTGTTTAAATATAATTATATTTCTAATTTTATAATATCATCAGCATCAGCCTATATAAGTCGCACTGATGGATACAAACCTACCTACACGAAGATTTTGGGCCACCAACACAACCACTCAGAAGAGTTTGGCCCACAAACCAATGTTGTAACAAACGGGACTAACGATTTAACGTTCCTTCCGAAGCACGCAGGAGTCCGATATAACAAATATCATTTGATCTGTCCACCTTCAACCGTGGCGAATAAGCTAATAAGAAAAACACTAAACACACAAAGGGGCTATTAAAGACGTTAACGACGGAACTTTTCAATTTGACAACTAAAAATACACAATTACTGTTAGATTAAGGCTAGTGCTGTTGTTTTTTCAAAAAAATGCTATATCGTTACAAGAAGGGAACTACTATAATCCTAATGCCCTGTGTTGTTTCTATTTATCTATATTTGCTTGGTGACTGAACAGATTTTATTTCGTTTTGCACAGTACCTAATATTATTATAATATCTTTAGCAGTATTTTAACTTTAAAGCCTTGATTAAGGAATATAGTTAAATATTTTTTTGTGGATATGGATGTACTGCGTGAGTTTATCGCCATTGAAAAATCGACTTTACTCCATCTCCATCAAATTTAATTATTATTACAATTCTACAACATATGGTAACACTAAAACAGTGAGGTCTATCGAATTTAAAATTATTATATTTGGTAAATATTATAGGATAAAGATAAGAAACGTCGTTGGATATTCGCGATGCGTCACGGCGAACGCGTGGACCTTACATACGGACATTGGGTACAACATTGCTTCGACAACGACGATAACTATGTGCGCAAGGATCTCAACATGCCGCTCACTTTGGGAAAAAGGTAACATATTTAACGGTGAAATGAAAAATTTTCATTGCGTTTTATTATCAGGTACATAATTTTTGAAATGAGTATAGGGTATTGTTTATATTTCTTTTCAATAAAAGAAATATAGTAGAATAAGGAAGTGTCGTGCTCATCTGTATTCGAAGCACATTTTTTTTCCAATTTCATTTATCTATCTAGACTTTATTTATTTGTTTAAAATTGATTTGATATGGAATTCACTGTATTTATTAACTGAATAAAACTACGGTTATTTGGTTACGACAGACAACCTTTTATTATCCGACAAGACCACGGTCAAAAAACAGAAAAGACTATACATATCACATGAATACATATTATTATTGCATAAGTTTTTTCCCCTGCATAACAAACTGAAAAAATTACAAGCTGTGTGATAACACAGAAGGACGACACACACACACACACTTTTATGATTTGTAACACAAAAGGTCATGGAACTTACTATGCAAAATTTTATATACATTTTGATTTACATTATACGTACTTTGAAAGCGCTACTGGGAATGGATGCTCGCAGTCAAAATTGTCCAACTATCCTCCATATTGTGTTCATGGTGCTTTGAACTAAATCTGTTTGCGGCTTTAAATGTGAAGTCTTTAATTATGATGATGATAGACCTTGGCGCCCTTTTTGGCGCTCAGGGATGAACATAAATGGCTTGAACTTTCGACAAAACTCTCAAAACCCCTTTATTGAGGTTTAATTGTTATTTCAGTGTGTATGTGATATATAATGACGTATGTTAATATATTATCATTCTTTACTTGGTTTTAATTAAAACTGGTCATTACTGCCAAAAAAACTTATTGTCAGGAACAGTCTAATATTAATTCAATTTCCGAAAGCATATTTTTTATATGAATGAATTGCTCTTCAGGGCCGGCGGCAAGGAGTCATACTCGAAGGACACGCCGTTGACCCGCGTGGGACGGTTCCAGGCGGGCCTGGTGGGCGAGGCGCTGCGGCTGGCTGGCATCGACGTGGCGCACGTGTACGCCTCCGCCTCGTTACGCTGTGTAGAGACTGCGCACGAGTTTCTCGCGGGTATCGCTTTATTTGTGTGACGGAGCAAGGGACCTAAAAATAACGTCACTCAGGGTATATTCGACGAAATTTCATTTGAGAATATCAAAAATTCGATGTCGAACAGGACCTTTAATATAACGTTGTTTTTGTGAGCATTATATAAGAAATTATATATGAAAGAAAGCAACTGTCGTTAATGTACGTAGCATAATGAAGATTTACGATGTTGCTAATGAACGTTATCTTGATGACACATGTCGTCGATAACTCGTGGGAATTGACATAGTGTTACGATATTAAATTAATCACCATAAAGTCACGTGATTGTCGTTAAATATGCGTCGCTTAAACGACATCATGTCGTATTCGTTTATGTATCATATCTATGTTTGAGTAAAATACTTGTATACTAAAGTTGTCTCAACAACTATAGAAAAAATATTTTCAGTTCCATATGGTCCGGTACTGAAGTACACACTCTAAATCCAAAATTTATGTGTACTGTATCATTCTAGTAACATGATTGGTAAAACAATCGATGTTTGTAATTTTTTCATCGTATTTTTCTAGTTGTCGTAGTATAGTCACAAGATAATAGATATGATGTGTCATCATTGATTTAGTTTCGAAATAAATTTATATCGAGAGTTTTAATACTAATGATTTAGCTAACTTTCAATTGCACTGTCAATATTTCGCAACAGCTATATACTGGCTGTCTGCCTGTGCATGTTGGGTTTCGTCGTATCATCGCTATTATTATTATTGCTTTATTATGTAGCTCTACAAGCAGATCCGTCTGTCAAGATCCGAGTGGAGCCCGGCCTGTTTGAGTACAAGCTATGGTACGCGGCCCGCGGCTTGGCGCCCTTTATGACTCCCGCAGAGCTACACCGGGCAGGATATAATATTGACCTAAAGCAAGTAACTCTTCTTCTCACTACAGAATCTCTCCTACTACCGCACCTACTCCTCTCTTATAATTTAAAAGTATTAGAACCAAATTACAATGTTTTAGAATATGTGCGACCAAAAATGCTTATTTCTGATTGAAAAAGTACTATTTTAATACAGTTAAATCAAAATGCTAAGTGAATAGTGTAGGTGTCTCTTTGTAGGAGTGGTGTCATTGAAGTAAGATTTGCAGGAATGTTATTGAGTTAAAACTATGCGAGTGCAACATGGGCCTAGTTTAAATATAAAAAAGTTTTTAATTACATAATAATTTTTATATTACAGTTACAAACCGTATTTCGACCTAGACTTAAACACATCAGAAACATTGGCAGAATTTTACGAGAGGAATGAAAAGGTGATGCATTCGGCTGTGAAAGAAACAGAGATTGATGGTAACTATACATTATTTCAACCTAATATATGAAGTACAAAAAATATTTAAAATTTCATCCCAAGATTATTAATTCTTAAAATCAATCGAAATGGAAGAAGAAAGTTTCTCGTTAGTTTTTCTCATTTCATTGCTTGATTGTTTTACATTTTTTAAAATAAAATCATCTCTGTCTTTCTTTCTTAAAAATATCATATTATATTTCTTCTTATATTATATATTTTAAGTCTTTTCTTATTGAAGGTTCTATGCTTTTCTTACTGCTTTGACTAAATAGTCATTAACGTAATTAATGCGAAAATTACCTATAAATTTATGTACTTTGAATCGGCACTATGTTTAAAGCTTAGAATATAGAATAGATTAGAATATATCTTTATTGTACATCAACCAATTCAAGAAGAGAAATACACAAAAAACATTTAACTAATTTTACAATATATTACAATTCAGATTTTAAAATGCACAAATAATATCACCGGGGGTGTATCTTTTACTGATCGGATTTATTGAAAGAATAGCACGAGATTTTAGTCAATTCATATCAGAATCCGGGCTTCTGTCTGCACAATAAAAAATATTTGTGTCCAATATGTCGATTTTTAGAGCGCATTCTACCCACTAGTGCCTCCATTTGATTTGTATTGATTGTAATAAATTGATTTTTGTTGAAATAAATGGAAATATTTCTAAGCTTTGTAAAATGGTGTATATTGACTAACTATACATCAAATAGACATAAAAATAATTAACTGCCAGGGTGCTCTGAATTAGTATCATGGTACAATAATTTTAAAATCGTATACTCCATCTAAAATAACTTAAAACTGCATTTAGCGGCATCAGTGGGTGTAAAGTGTCCTCTTACTGCTACAGGTAATTTTGAGATCAAATTGAAAACCATATATCTGTATGAAATCATTCAGATTCAGTTTAGGTTTACTTTTATCGGGAGAGTTATTCATATTTGTTATCTCGAGGACATCACCAAAATTTGTGAAGCCACATAAATACCCTGTATACAATGACGATATAAAATTTAAACGCTCTTTATCCGTTCCAGGAGGTAACGTAATATTTATCGGGCATGCATCTACGCTAGATATGACGACTTTCGCAATGAAGCGGCTGGACCAATCCAAATCAGAGCACCGGCTGTATCAGATCAGCAAGCATCTTCTCCGGGTGCCGTATTGCGCGCTCGCCGCCTTAAGGCCGAAGCCTTGGCGGCTCGTGTCCCCCCCCTGCCCGCCTGCCATCAACTCCAGCTCGGGAAGATTCGATTGGAGAATCTTGGAAGAACTCTAGATTAATCAAGGTTCAATTAGAATGGTGAAGGTGTGATAAGATATTTGCTAGGTGAAGGTTCCTTCGAAGTAAGATTTACAGGGATGTTACTGCGTTTACACGGACACGGATCTGGGGTCTAATTTGAGCTTAGTTTAAATTTAATATTTTATCTATAGAATTCTAAGATATTTAGAATTCTAAATATCTTTATGGCCAGTTGGCGTCAATTTAATAAAAAAAATACGTAATATTTTTAAGTGCTTTTTGTTAATTATTTTTTCGTAAATTAACGTCAACTATAAATTTACCAACACTGTACTCTAGCTAGTTATACTTATAATATAAATTAATGATGAGATATGCTGTTTGTCATGTTATTTTATTGTAATATCGGCGAATACAAAGTGAAAGTTATAAAAAAGGATAAGCAATTGCTAACTAATATAAAAACGGAACTGAGACTATATTGTATATTTTAATAGTAATTAACAAGCATCATTAACATAACTGATGTATATTATATCAATAACTAACGTTTTAGCACAATATTTGTTAATAAGTGTGGTTAACCAGTGTTAACCACACTTATTAACAAATCATCGGTATCATTATATCGAAATCGGTATCAGTATACCGAAGTTACTTTGCAAGAAATTTATCCTGTTTAATCAAAAAAATCAATCAATAATTCAATCTCATTCATAGAAAAGCAGGTACGCCATTTATCAGAAAACTTACAGCAAACCGTGAAGTTAAATTAGTTATAGCGTCCCGCGAATATCAGCCCAAGGGCGGGTTGTTTTAAATGGTTGATTACGTAACATACGTACGTCAAAATTAACAGATACGAATGATAAAACGAATTTTAAAGACAGCGTTCTTTCACCGCATTAAAAACCAATGGTCAGATTTATCAGCGTACAAAAAAAATATTACATTTTCTGATATGGCAGCAATTGGTTATTTATTGTCATATCAATGACAAAAGAAGTTTTGTTTGGATCTTCATTTTCTGTCGCTTTGGCAACGTCGTTTATTCAAATCTTATATTTGTATGATCAAGAACACTGATTTTAAAAATATTGATAATTTTACATCAAAGTGACCCTCTTGCAACTATGTTTCTAATGTATAAATGACCATCATCAACATGTTGAACATTAATAGAAAATTTGTCTTTTATATAAGATTAATATTATTATATAAGATATTTACTCATGTAGGTATGTCGCTTTTAACTTTCGCGCAGACTTGCGACGAAGCATATTACCAATAGAACAATATACTTTTGTATTTTTATTGCTATAATCATTCTCTTGGTTCCATGTGCATGATTAAATAAATAGCTCCCTGCGCGCCTTTGTTTTCATATGAATGATTGAGCACCTCACGCTGTTAATTTATTGAATTATTTTAGGAATATTTTATAGTATGTGTAACTCAAAAAATATCAATATTAAATAAAGTCTTTCCTTGATGTCATTCACACTTTATTTTTTAAATTTGTTTCTTGCAAAGTAGACATGTATAATTGAAGCAATATCAGTGATAATATATAAGCAGTTTCTCTTATGTTATTGATAACTATTTTATATTTAAAGTTATTATATATATATTGATATATGTTTGATGCCAAAAGATTTAATTGCGATAAAAATTATTACATTTAAAAAGTTGCAAAGGGCGTCTTGTTTTTTCCTGTTGGCTAACACGCAATAATAATGAATAAAATTGAGCAATATTAATTGATATTAGACATATGACTTAGTTTTTCGGCCCAATGTTAGCTAAAACGATTTAGGAGTTGGAAAATCTTAAAATAAATAATATATACATGAGTACATTTTATGCCACACCAAGCACCATTTGATATCCGAGTGTTCTTCGTGGTTAAAAGCAACACATAAAAATGCATTAAATTAACTGTATTTCATATTATATTAACCATGTGTACAAAATATACCAAGGCACATTAATAATTTATAAGCATTACGCATCGGCACTTCATCTTACAAATTATGTCTTATAACAATGGAGATCATGAACAGGTGTCTCTTTGGCGTTCATTTAATGTCTGATTTAGAGTAATTCATTCTCTCCGATAGGATTTCTTCTACAATTTTTTGAATCATTTGCCTATCTTCAGCTTTAATATCTTCCGGTTTAGTTTTATCATCATATATTTTCCTATCTATTAATCTAATTATAACTTCTTCAACTATGGAATCTATGTTTTCATTGGTATGATTTTTTGCTTCATCTTTACTAACTACAAGAGTCTCGAAAGTTTCAATCTGGTTTGGGTCTTCCTGGGTATTATGTACTTCGAGTATAGGAATTTCAGGTGCTTCTAGCAATTCATTGTCTGGAATATCTCCTCTATCATCGGCCTCATTCTTTTCAAGAACATCACTAGGAACTAAATTTTCGGAAAGTTCGACAGCAATATTTTTGTGACGTTTCATTATTTCTTTTAGTTTTTCCTTTGCCGAAGCTACTACTTCTTTGCGTGTTTCTGATTTTATTTTTGCTATAGCTTTATTTTTTCTTTCTTGTCTCAAAAGTTTAAGTTCATCAAAGGATTTCTTTGCTTTTGAGAGTGGGTCTTCTAATACATTATTAACGGTTTCCTCTTTAACTACAATAGTTGTATCGTCTATAATTTTTTTTGCATAAATTTCATCGTCTTGAATTTCATCAATTATTTGTTCGACATCGATTGATCGGTCAGTTACCTTTTCCTTTGTACTCGTTTCTTCATCAAGTAATTCATAATTTACCATGTTCATTACTGATTCTTCATCAGATATTTGATTAGATTCGCTATATTCATTAAAAAGTGTACTTTCAATTGACTTTCCATGCGGGTATTCTCGGAAGTCTTTCCGTTCAAGAATAAAAATAGCTGGCTTTGTTTTAAGGCGAACAGGTGGAATTAGTTTATAGTTCATAGCTACCTGGGAAAAAGTTTCTATGCTATCTAAAATGACATGTGTATTGGTGAAAGCTTTCAAATTAGGTGAATATTTACTCTTAGCTTCTATTAGCAGATGTGTATACTCCTGCATTTGTTCGGGTTGGAGTGATTCGTTTTTGCTGTAAACCCAGTTATTGTTGATTTGAGTGAATCTCGTTACACCCGTCTGGGCCGCGAGATTACTGATATGTACATGAACATACGGCTCATCTTTCAATAGTTTGTGGAACCTAAAACAAAATCATAATAGGTATTGTGTTGTATATTTTAATAATATGAACACATATCGTGATACTTACTTAGTAATAGCAAGTCCACCTGGATAGTTCGCCATAGCAACCAAAATGAATGCCAAAGACATAATTATATTTCCTATAATTATGATAACAATACCCCAAAAAAGGAGCTCGTAAATTGGTGCTTTAGTTCGTCTTAGGTATCTGAAAATCAGAGATTGCATGAAATGGATATTGTCTGAACAAATAAAGAATTTTCCAAATATAACCCTACATTACTTTATTTAAGAGGCGACTCTCTAAATAAGAGTTGGTGTTAAAGATGCGTATTCAATCCTCACACATGGTAATTTTAAGGATATGGTTCTTTGTATATTTGACTACAATTTGCAACAAAAACAATACGATACTTTTATTTATCTAAAATTGTCATTTCTCCTTACTTTTCGTGCTATATGCATCAAATATTTTTGTTTTTTTTTATTTCACTTCTACTACTCTACTTCTGAGGTGAAGGAGCCACGATAGTTCTATAGATACTCGGTTTCTTTTGGGGACTAAGTACTATAGGTATTTTGAGAGCCGCCTTTTAGTGTCATAGATAAAAGTATATTAATTTTAAAAATAATATTATCTTACACATATGAGCAAGCTGCCGCAGATGCTATATTGAGTAACGGGAATACGTAGATAATAAACCTCAGCTCCTTATGTGGCAAGAAAGAATAAAGGAATATGTAAACTATTGCTGGAGCTACCAGAGGCACCAGTCGTCGGTCGAGGTAGACCCCCACAGGGATCAAAACCAGACTAGGACCGAGCCCCCTCGGTAACGCAGAGTAGAAGTACCACAGAAATGGTGAAGTCTGTGATAGAGTCAAGAAATTTATCAACGTCCGACAATAGATTCGGCCATCTGGTCGAGTTGTCAGTACCTCTGACTACGAAGCCAGGTGTCCCGGGTTCGATGTCCGATAGTAGATTATATTCGTTATTTCGTATGATAAGTACGAATATTCGTTCACGAGTCAACGATGTTTGTTTGTTAATCAGTTGATTTCTGATATTGATATACATGGTACTATATATATATTTGTCTTTTGTTGTTATAAAAGAGAAATATATTTATATTATATATAATTACAGCAGACATAATAAGTTTGTGTGAGAAATGTTTTATTATTATTATGCCACCTAAATAAGGCGTAAACGCTAAAAAATACAGTTGATCGTTCCTGCACCCTTATTACAACCGTCTGATATATCTAGTGTGCGCGTAAATCAAATAGAAACGTCTCTATTGAATTTCTATTCGAGTTCAGTAGTTGAGCCTCTGTTGTAGAGCCTCTGTTGTAAAATATTTAAAAATTAAAAACGCAATTACTACATGTGACATAAGTCACACCTAGCCAGGCATTAGATTTGCGATTTAAAAAGTTATCCATTCTCTTTGTGATTAACGTTAATAAAACATTGGTATTCGAGTATTTTTTAATAGTTGCCCTTGTGTTGTACATGAGAAATAGTATAAATAACAAAATTTTCGTATTTTTTTTATTTATACAATTTAATTACCTTTGATTTACACTTGTTAATGGCTATAAAATTGCGTTGAGGTATAAAAAATATTACGTCGGGTAAAAACTTTTAAAAGACTTTTTTTTTGATAGTATGTTTAAATTTGTAATAAAATACCTTTGGCTGTACTATTTGTATGTGGCTGGTTTCCATGACATTAAAAAGGTAACATTTCGAAAAAAGAATAAAATTAGGGAAATTTAGTTTCCCACTATTTTCCATTTGTCTTTCTTTCTGTCAAAATAAGCGAATCGAATGAAGAAATTAGATACATTTTAATATTTTACTACAAGAAAGGAAAAAATGCAACGCAAGCTGCGAAAAAAAATTGTGACGTTTATGGACCTAATTCAGTGTCAGTAAGAGGAGCACAAAGTTGGTTTTTGCGGTCGGAAGGCGCCGCTCGGGCGCCTTCGGACCGCAAAGGGTTAAGCGGTTTTGAATCCAGGAATTTTGATGTCAAAAACGCATGCTCTGGTGCATTTTTGACAGGTCCTATTACGGATAAAAGGACGCTATTTTTGAAAAAGTGGAGCAAAATCGGCATATCGGCAGTTACGACATAGCTGAAAAACTGGGAATTCACAACAAAACAGTTTTGACCCATTTGAAAAAGCTGTGGTACAAGCTCGATATTTGGGTGCCTCATGAGCTCAATGAAAGAAACCTAACGAACCGTGTATTCATTTGCGATTCTTTATTGACGCGAAACCGAACTTTGAATGATAATAAGTGAATCACGTAAGACAAGAACGTTCGAAAAAGGTCATGGTCAAAGGTCGGTCAAGCTTCACAGACTGTGGCGCATTCGGGGTTAACTCGCAATAAGGTGATGCTGTGTCTATGGTGGGATTGGAAGGACATTGTTCATTATGAGCTTTTACGCCGGGCAGAATTATTTAGATTCAGATCACTACTGTCAACATCTGATGAGATTAAAGAAAGAAGTTGAGAGAGGTCTTTCATCGCATACATCTTTAACTACTCAGCGAAAATGCAGTTTGGCTCGGAGGACATATAGCTCAGGGCTATATTTCAAATGCATTAAACACCGTGCCATTAATTATACTTAGTAATATTGTCAATTAAACTTCTTTTATTATTATTATAATAATCTTTCAAGGCCCAGACAGACTATAACAGGCACAATTGCAAAACTTGAGTTTTAAAACAGATATAGACGTTTTAAGAAAGGCACACTAGACACCACTGTGCTTTTCTATATCGCCAACAATATTTATCTTTTATAGCCAATTTCTTATAATTATAAATTATAGTCCAAATCACATGTCATGTATTTTTTTGTTGGTACATGTTTATGTTACTGCCCATAAAAATAACCTGGTATATTTCGGCTAACACACAAGTCAAATAGAACACTTCAAGATAAATTACTAAGTGGGTGCTTTGAACATTATTAATTTTGTACTGTGATAAATTAAAATGATTTTAGTGATAATGGTTACCATAGGTAGTTTACTGACAGGAATCGTGTTATTAGCACCCTAAGCCAGTGAATGATATACTTATCATAGTTTTTATTAGAAAATTTGGAAAGGATACACCCCAATTGGAACTTTTATTCATTACTGTATTGTACCAAAAAACTTCTGCTTCTGGCCAGAGTAATCGACGCCAGAATATAGAATCAACAACTACAGTAAGGGCTACCAATGCAAACCCAGCTGGAATAACTATTTTCATGAACCTGTAATTGATGAAATTAGAATTTAAATTGGAAGCAAATACATGCAATACAAAACCATAACTTTATATGGGGTTCCAGATAAACACAGAGTATAGTACAAGATAGTTCAACATTCAAAGGGCCATTTATCTGTAAATACTACAAATGTAATACCATTTATCTGAATAGGAAGATCTGGATAGATTTTAAAATTTGATGTAAATTTATATAATAAATAAATTATATTGAAGGAAAGAAAGAAATTTTTATAATTCATACTCAAAGCAAATATAAAAAAAAAATACTTGTATAACTTACATTTTCAAATCCATTTTCTTGAAATACAAATCCATAAAAAGGAACAATCCAAAAAGCATTGCAAGTTCAGATCTGAATATAACTATTGCAGAACCAGCAGATATAAGGAACTGTTTATGTTTACCAGAAAACCATCCCTCTAATGCTAACAGCACTACAACACAAGAGTAGCCTTACTAAAAACTTATTAAACCAATAAAGGCTAAAGTGCACTAACACTTTAATTAGCAATAGATATTTAACTTTTGGTTTTTGACATTTCTTTCATAAAGTAAATGTCGAAATCTAATGATTTAATCACTTTTATTTATGCATTAGTGAACTCAGGTCTAATTTTATAACATGGATAAATGTTATAATGTAAATTTGACAAATGAGTGAGAAAGAACACTGTCCAGGTATAAAAATACTATAGTATAAAGCCCACATAAAGTTATTAAATACCAATGTTATAGAGAGTATAACTATTTAGAAGTATTTTTTACTTAGATTTATCAACAGTTATGATCTTCATTAGTGCATTAATTTAACTCACCAAAGGGCAGAACCATGATATTAGGCAATGGGCGGCTCATGTAGAACATAAAATGGTATTGTGTCACAGTTATAATAGTAAACCACCATGAAAATGTATTTCCAAATTGTTTTTGCAATGTATTTCGAAGTCGGCTCCAAGATATTATTATTGTCAGGGCAAGAGTTAATCGAACTGAAATTAAAATAATTATTATATTGAACTTATGTTTATACAGTATGTAAAATTAATTCATAATATAGATTTAGTTATATTACACTCCGATAAATTAATACAAAAAAAATATAGTTACCAACATATTGCGTCCAAAATTTATTGATACCAATAATATGTAATAATCCAACAATAGGTGCTGAAAATACCGATATAATCAATGGTCCCACAAATGTACGTGGAACCACACCTGGAAATTCATTGTGATCATACTGGAAAAATGGATCACGTAAGTATTACGATTATTCGCAGAATACAGTTTCAATTCCAAAATTAGATTTCCTTGTAATCACCTGAGATAGGTTATGTCTGTGATACAAAATATCGTGAAATGCTTGAATATTAAAACTTTCCTCCACTTTAGTAAAAGGACACAACAAAACATGCAAGCTAGCAACAATATACAATAATTGAACCATTTTAAAGTGAGTTCAGTTCACAATACATCTCAACCCATCGCTACCCATCATTTCGTATTGTCAATGTCAAATTTTTTAAGTTGCATTACTGATGTAACAAGTTCGTTCAAAACTATTACATACATTAATAATAAAATTGTAAAAAATGTATATAAATAAGGTTTTCTCTGAATTTGTCAATAGTAAGTTGATAATTTTTGATAATTTTATTTATTGACTAATCTCAATTTTCAATTCGATTCTACTTTCAATTAGAGATAAGATGCAAGTAGACCGCCTAAATAACATGACATATTTATGAACGGAAGAAAATTTGCGTATGGTTTCTTCAATTTTTCTTTCCTTTCAATGAGTAATAATTTGTTTTTTTACGATAACTTATTATAGTTTTAATTTAGCTTTGTTAAACATATTCTATATGTGACTGTAAAGAATATTTTTTCATTAATTTATTTGAGTTCTTTAAACGTTTTTTTGACAACAATCGTCAACAATGGTGGATTGAACGGATTCTGTGCCTGACATTTTTGGGCCGTGTTCGTTTTGTGATACCAAAAATATCAATAATGATCACTGTTTCATATAAAATAGTAATTGCGACAATATTTCAATAATATTTCGCTCATACTTGATCTTAAACTCTAAGAATGTGTGATGTTTGTTCTGAATTTTCGCAGCTGTTATTGAATTGTAAGTAACATTGTTTCGAAATCTTTTTAGCTACTTGCCTTTTAAAAGGATTCTTTGTAACCTTTATTACTAAAAGCCTATATTTCTATTTGGATTTACGGTAACTCCAAACTTCTCTTTCATTTTTAGGTGAGGCACGACTAACAGATGATGTATCTCAATACCCAACAATTAGCCAATCTGAACTCGAAATAGTACTGAATTACATTCTTTCATGGCCTCCAAGGTAAACTATGATCAATTTTTCTGCTATATTGCTAAATGTTTTGTGTTATCACTATATTAGATAGTTTTTAAGATGTTTTATATGTTTACTCCATATTGACAAGTCATATCAATGGTTTTTGTTTGCAATTAGTATTGACTAGAATTTAGTTATTTTAAATCCTATAGAATAAAATTGAATTTATTGAAACAAATACAAATAATTAATTTACAACACGTAAATAATCAAATAATTTAATTTTTAGACAATGCATGTGCTGCTACAGAGATGTAAAGAATTTTGAGAGGTTCTATCTTGTTGTTCAAAGTATATTGTGTTTATCTGTATGTCAACTAAAGCAGTTGAAAGATGATTTAATAGCAGCTGCTAAAGAACCTCCAGAAGATAAATCAGATAATCAAAAACCTGGTACACCAACAATACCTAACAATGAAGAGAAGAGTATTGAACAAGAAGAAAATACTCCTGAAGCTGATAATTCACCACCACCAATTGCATGTGAAACACCCGAAGATACCAACAATGAGAAACCATCAATATCCAGTGATGACTCTGAAGTATGGCCTATGCAGCAGAAGGAAAAACTTATGCACATCGTATCAAAAATATTTCTACTGAATTTTCCCTTATACTTAGCTTGTAAACATTCTCCTTTAAGTCGCTTAGATGACCTCTCAGCTCAAGAAATATCAAATCTTAGTTCTTACTGTGATCTCCATGATACAGAAAGCCCCGCATACTTATTACGCAATGTTAGTTTGTTCTGTAAATTAGGAGGAGTGTGTGCAATGACTTCCGTGTTTGAGCATGCAACACCAAGTACACTCCCATTGTCTATGGCACATGCAATTGTAGCTGCAGTGGGAAACCTAAAACTTTGGCTAAACTTCAGGGCTATAGCACAACTCTTTATGCCCCTCAGAAGTAAAATATTAAAATACATGTGTAATTTAGAAGATAAAGATTTACGAGTACCAGCTGTAAAATCTATGGCAGGTGAGCTATTCAAATATATACAATATAATAATTTAATCTTTATAAAGCAACAAGAGCACAAATATGCAACCCATCTGATGGAAAATGTTTGTAGTGACCTAAATACACTTGTAGCACCTTTGGCACTGCATACCCTGTTATTTGTGTTATGTTAATAACAGGAGAGAAGTCCCCATTCTTTTAATATAACTTTTTGACAAGGATCTGTCAAGCTCTTACTACAGGAACTTATTATTACAAAGTAAAGTAATTTAATTGAAATCTTATTTATGTGGGGTCACACCCAGTCAGGTGCTCTAAATTGCTCAAATTTACATTCACACTTAATATACCTATTTTAACTATAAAACTTATTTCTCTTTTTCATTTTGTGTGCAAAGAGAATGTATCTATTAGAGAATAGGCACAAAGATTCACAAAGGTGCAATGTGATGTTTTTATGACCCCATAATAAGGTAAACTGTAATAACAACACTTGTTCAAAAAGAATTATTTTAATCTCTATTTGGTAATCTTTTTAGATTACATGTGGGGAGCTGCTAAGGAACCTCTAGATGCTCCATTAGCGTTTGATGTTGATGGACTTGCATTAGCATTCAAGTATTTCAATAGCAGCACTCTCACAATGCGTCTAGCAGGCGTTGCCCAGATAAATGCTCATATTGCTGCTCATAATGAACTGTGCGCGGGAGAGCCTGCAGCTGATGCAGAAATGGCTGGTCAACAGCTGGCTACATGGCTGACAAACAACAATATTATTGAACACTTATTTGGACCTAACTTGCATGTTGAGGTAAATACATTTTTTTACTGGTAGTGTAATTATGAACACGTCATTAAATTAATGTTGATTGAATTTTAACTATCTTTGAATGTTTTTTGCAATTTAGGTAGTAGTTTAAAGAATAATAAATAATGTGTACACTCTTTTGTCATAGGTATAAATTTTATTAGTGCAATACAAAAGTTTTTATAATAATGTATTTGTTAAGATTATAATTGATTGATAGAGATTTAAGACCTGCAGTGTAAGGTCTCAAATATATATAATAATTGAACAACCTAGTCAACCATATTATTATTGCATTCAATCGTCTTTTTTATATTAAACAGTAATTTGTGATTACAAAAAATATAATTTACAATATAGAATATTAAATTTACAATTCGGATAATATTAATATACATCATAAATAGATTATATGCAATTGAATAATTGCAACAACAAGTACAATTTTAACTAGCCATACAATTGTACAACATTATTTAAAAACTATTTTGTTTCCTGATTAGGTCATCAAACAATCACACATGATCCTCAAGTTTCTGGCAGTAGAGAGTCGTGTGACTGCAGAGCATGTGGAGTTAGTATGGGCAGCTGCACAGTTAAAGCATTGTGGGCGGCAGGTCTACGATCTACTGCCTGGCTTCATTCGAGCTTTGGCACCAAAGCCTTGTGCACATTTGTACAGCTTACTATGTGCGCTTCCTCCTAAAGAACACACTGAACAGGTCTGTAATAGGTTTGAAGGTTTATTGTACGTGAAATCATTACGTCAATCATCTTTATTGTACGTCAGCCAATTCAAGAAATAAAATACAATTGTATCATATTATTTTGAATTAACTTATGTATATTTTTATCAGTTAGGTTAAAAAAGAAAGTAGTAAATAATTTCAAAATTATTATTACAAAAAAATTAAAGTACTGAATACAAGTAAGTATTCCGTATTTCTATTTTTAAGGTTAATTGTATTAAAGTTTAGTTGTTAATATATTGTATGGGATGATATATTCATCCCATACAATATATTAACAAATCACAAATTTCTTCCAAGTCGACATTTTGTAAAATATATTCAAATAATCAAAGTAAACAGATTACTGTATTTCCGTAATAATCAAATTACGGAAATACAGTAATCTGTTGGAGCAAGGACCAGGGAGTACGGTGGATTTCGCAGACATTCCAATTGTATCTCCTTTAGTTAAGCGACAATCCCTTGTGTTATTGCATTTGCAAAAAAAATAAGACAATGAAAGGAAATCAATAAAATTTAGTTTTATTTTATTTTAAACTTATTTCAAAACTTAGTATGGAAAACTTTTTGATTTAAAACCTCCATCACGCATTTGGATGTTATGCAGGAGGAAAACAAAAAGCATTTTGAGTAAAAGAATTACATTCCGCACGCTAAATACACATGGAGAAGAAACTTTTTGAGCAAATGTATTAAAAAAATTATTAATCTACAATTTAGTGTATTATTCTTTTATTTCCAGAGTTTATACTTAGCCTCAGCGCTGATGCGCGCGATGTGGTCCCGTGGCAGCGGAGGGGGCGCGGTCGGGGCCGTATGTGGGTCTGCGTCAGGCGGTGGTGCGGGAGCCGGCTCTCCCGTCGGTGACCAGCTTAGAACTGCTCCAACGTGTAAGCCGCACCACAACTCTTCCTCTGAAGCGAGTGTCAGTATGGACCAGACCAACTCTGATGATGATCCTGTAAGTATTAGTTCTAGAAACATATTGAAAGATTCACCTTATTTTTAAATATCAGTGACACAATAGTTTATCAGTCTTATTGAAATAACATTATTAAAATAACATATTATATATATTGTTCCAGTGTGAAGAACTGAGTACGTCTGGTGAAGAGGCAGGACCCACGCCGCGTAAACAAAGTAAACATCAACGGGAACTAACCGGTAATAATGTGTAACTTATTTTCTAATTTATATGTTACAAGTAATGTCAACTAAGTGTTTGTTTTGTCTTTTCAGCTGAACAAGAATGGCTTCGCGAGGGAGAGGAACTTACCAAAAAGGAATGTCCGACACTGAAATCCTGTCAAAAGTAAGCATGTAGTTAGTTACTACCTATCTACATTACAAACAATTAATCTTAAATTCACTGATCAATTTGTATTTATTCTTGTTTTAATATAGACGCAGTAAGCGTGCTGGAAGCAGTGGGAGTGCCAGTAGTGGTGCTGAGGAACTACTGCGCCCGCGCAAGAAAAAGCTTTACAAGAAACGTCATAAGCCCGGCAAGACCCGCCATTTCCGTGAGTGCATGGTCTCCATACACTTTACACCAGATATTCCATTACATCTACTCTATTCATTTATTTGAATTTACTTCCTCTAAATCGGAAATAAATAACTTTTTTTTTTTTTAACTTTATGGGTATAAAGTCATTCAGTAAATAAGTCACAGATTCTTTTGTCCAGCAGCTACTCAACTGAAGGCGACTGACTTGGCAGAATCTGTGTCTGAAGTTGAAGAAGAATCTTCGGGTAGCGACACAGCTCATTGCCAGCTCTTATGCGATAACGTTGACGCCAGGTAAAATAAAAATATATAATACCTAAATATTTGTGAAAGTTTACTGTCGAAATATTAAGTTGTTTATTTTAAATTTGGTACACCTTTGAGCACATACAAATTAGATTCATTACATTTTTTCTCAGATCTTTTGATTGCATTAATAATATATTATTTTTAATTACCATGTAATTTAATGCCAAAACAATCCGTTGGTAGCTTATTGAAATGCAGCATAACATTGTTTGGCAAAGTTATTCGAAATAAGCAGCTTAGTCACTTCCGTGGATGTTGTTACGTAAACACAAAGTTCCGGCTTTGGTAACTTACTGATACTTTGGTTTTACCAATTTCAAGGAGGATAATGGAGCTTCGCCTAATGGAAAGCTATAAACGTCGCGGGGAAGGTGAGGAGGAAGAGGGTAGCGCGTCGTCGGCCATGTCACCACACTCGCACCCTCACCTCGCTGACCTTGATGAGGACGACTCCGCCTGTGAGGAAGAGTTAGCCCGTCTCGCTGCGCAGGTACTATAAAGATATATCTCTCGATGTGTAATTTTGGTTATCTTTACCTCATCGGAACCGCCGTCCACTGGAACATCAAAGATGTAGCTTTATTTCTAGATGCACATTTCTAGATGCACAGAAACATTGTTCAGAATTTGAGGCTGTCTTAAATATTTTAAGTTGTGCCAGAGTCGAAAATGGTTTTTTGTTATGACTTCAAAATTGGTGATAGAATTTGGTAGATACCGTTGTAGGTGGATTGTTTGAGCTATTTAACAAATAAAAGAATCCATTAAAATATTGTGATACAGGCGCAGTGCTTATCAGAGTATCAGCCGGCTAGGGTCACAGGCGCCGGGGCGGGCTCGGCGGTGGGCGCGCTGCCCTGCGACGTGGATGCCGTGTGCCGGCCCGGTAACACACTGCTCTGGGACCTGCTTCAGGATGGGAACATCGTGAGTATATCGTAGTTAAAATAGGAACAGTATACAGTTATTGTTTACAGGTAAAAAAATTATCGGTACCGTGGTCCTATGGTTCTTATTTTGAAAGTACATCCCTGGTGGTGGGGCGGATGATTGACGATTCATATTCTGCTAACCTTACCACCTACCAGTTTTCATAATCCAGTAGTAGATGTTTACAAGTATTTGTGATAAAACGAGAATTTTTCGAATCTATTAACTTTAGTTTAACGAAGACCAACATAATGCTCGCCGACCGGTTGCCATCCGATATGTAGGCAATTATTGCAATTTATTAATATGCTTCAATGTTCATTTAAAAAGTCTGGCTATTGTATGATAACTGATGCAATTGTATGATTTTGCCATTCAATCAAGAATATTGTTCATTTTAATGACTTTCAGGAACAATTAGGAGAGGGCTTGGCGCTAGAGGCGGAAAAAGCACTATGTGCTTTACTTTGTTTTAGCACAGACAAATTCATAAGGATCAAGTTTATAGAAGGCTGTTTGGATAATCTTGCCAACCATAGGTAATGAAAACAAATACACTTCTCTTGCATATTTCAAATGTAAGCATAAATTTCTAAATAAATTTTTCTTGTTTTAGGTCAGTAGCGGTATCACTTCGCCTGTTGCCTAAGTTATTTTCGTCATTTCAACAGCTTCGAGGCATGGATATGCATCAGGTAAGATTTTCGCTTATAGTTTTTAAGAAGCGTGTCTATCGCAGCACTTAAATTTTATTCTTGACGTTGTTTGTGAGAGCACTATTTTGTTTAGATATTATGGTACTAGTTCATGTTAGTTGACAATTTTCTAATCAAAATATGCTACTAAAACTCCTCTTTTATTAAATTTTACATTTTCTGAAAACGGTAAAAATCTTTTCATCTTATCTATTCGAAAAGCGCTGTTTGATTCACACACAATTGCGAGATAAAAGTAGGTCTTTACTCCAAAGAGACTTGTAGCGAGCTGTAATGAGTTTGAATTTAAAATATAATCAAGCTTGAATTTAAAATTAAGCATTTTACAGCCAAAGTAGTGGATCGAAATTTTATAAACAAATCTGATGATGATTTACCGATTATAACAAAGGGCGACCTTATCACTAAAAACCATTAAAGCAGTCACAGTATTAGTTCAATGCCTATAAGTCCCTCTTGATTTGTCATAGATATGATGAAAAGCAGAGTGTATCAGAGGGTCACAAAAATTATTTTTGCCTCGGGAAACGTTAAATCCGTTTCTGTGTTCGGAATTTTACTTTGTTTTACTATCGGTAAAATATCGTTCTCGCCTTTAAATTATTATTATATCCATGTTTATATTAAGGTGGTGATGTGGGCGGAGCGCGAACGCGGCATGATGCGCTTGTTCCTGGAGGACTTGCGGCACTACACGCAGCAGCCGCGCGCGGGCGGCGACCACGCGCACTACGCGCACGTCACCGAGCTCACCGTGCGCCTGCACTTCCTCACCGCCATTTTCTCGCCAGTGGGCTCGCCACAGCACTTCAGGTACGTGCATTTCATGCTTTGCAAGGTGGTGTACAGATTTGTCGTTAGTGCGAAAAATTACAATTCAAATTACATAGTTTTTATGCTGCGAAATAGGAATTCGTTGTCTAAATCCTTTTAGCTCTCTTGTTTAGATTAAAGGCCATGGCTAAGTAACCTTCGCCTTAGCAGCCCAGCGGTATGACTTGTATAGATTGTTAATAAATGATGCCGATATCCACGTAGGACCTCGAGATCATGTGATAATGTCTGCCTGTAAGTTGACTCAAAAGTCAAAAATATGCCAAAATAGTAACTTCTATTTTATTGAGGTTATTATGTAACAGTATTCTATTATGTTTATTATTGTGTAGTTTTCTTTTATTTTGATTTTTATACTTTCTATTTTTCGACACAAAATGGCAATAAAAATATATGTCAATAATATATATAAACAGGTTAACGGTGGATCAAGTCGAGGAACTCTGGCAGTGCCTAGTGGTTCGCGGCGGACCTGAATGTGCCGACTGCCTCTACTCGTGGCTGCTCTCGCACACCAAGTCGCCGGAGCAACACGCGCTAGGGCTTGACGCATTAAGATTTTTGTATGTGGAGAAGATGCCAACGCTCGATCCTGAGGTATAAAACTTTCGGTTTCAGCACAATAATTTTATTGATTATTTTGCATGAATATTGACATTTGGAAATGGGTTATTATGAAGGAAAATCGTCTAACTGATGTGCTTAACATTATTTTAATAGATGGAGTTAGTGGCAGGTTGTAAGTGATATAAAGTTCACCAGGTCAACTAAATAAATAAAATGCATCCTACATAAAGTGATTATTGTTAACAGAGTATAAGCATCATGGGGCTAAGCCTTTACCAGCAGCTGTGCAATTTGGCGCGCATGGCGTTAGGTGCGGGTGACTCCCGTGACGCCGCTCATCCACACACGCTAGCCATGGACCACTTGTGGAAGATAGCACTGCGTGCAACCAGTACAGGTTAGTGATACATATAGCAGAGGTTAGTCAGGTACACGGGATACACAATTTTTTAATAATTATATAAATATTTTTAAACATTTCCATTATTAATACTGTTTAAATAAGCTATTTATACAAAAGTTCTCATATAACTTATGAAACTATTATTATAGCAATAAGTTGAAGATAAAACTTGGAATGTCTTGGAATAAAACCAAAGTTAAATTAAAAGTTAGTCCACATTGCATGCCGCAAGTCTGTAATTAAAAACTATACTTAATTTAATGTCTACGCTACTGTTTAATATTTTTGTTAGTATGTGTTTTTGTTGACTGCCCTTAAAATAAATAAATAAATAAAAGTAATAAACTCCCAAAACCATTAATTTATCACTATAGATGTGTCAATGGGCGCAATTCAGTACCTGAACAGCTACTACATGGGACAGCAATTACAGCAGGAAGACGACTTCGTCTCTAAGTGCATGTTCCATTTATCGTCTGCTGCCGAGAGGCTCATATCTAAGAACCAAGACAACGAAGCTTCTGCTTCCACTAATGCGGAGGAAAATGAGCCAGAGAAAGTTGTTGACAAACAGAATATTTACGAACATATGACCGAGGAGGCGGCGTTACAATGTGTACAGAGGGCGCTGTTATTGCTGAAAACACATTTGGACACTTTCAAAAGAAGGTAAGGTACCTATTATATATTAGGGATTTTTAAAAATATTTCACAGCTGCACGATATACATGTTAGATATACAATTTCATTGATATTTACAAAAGGTAAACCTGAAATTGGCTGTTGCACTCGGTAATTGCGGCTACCGCTTCCACCCACCAACCCGAATTGTGCCAGCGTGGTGGTGGTCCGTAAACAGATTATATAAAACCCACTTAAGTGCTTTTTTTGTAAGGTTTCAATTTACTATGTAGAAGTAATATATAAAGATGAAGTGTATTTGCTGCATAAGTATTTAAAAGAAGTTTTTTAATTACGACGTCCAAACTTAACTAAATTCTTACTATCGAATCATCGTCTAACACGTCTCTATTATTCTATTTTATTTTTTCTCATTTATTTATCTATTAAGATATGTCAGACCTGTAGTTATATACATATACAAAAAATCACAAACTTGAATCTACATAACATTATTCGACGGTCGCGGCGGGCATAAAGCTAAACAACAATTTGGTCTCACTAGATGCTGGTTTGACTAAAATACTGTGAAAAAGCCTATATTCATACAGTAGACCCCTAATCTTTCAAATAAAATCCGCCGCTATGCCTGGTTCCGGACGCACTCTATCAATAACTGATGGATATCTTCTATTACTCCACACGTATCACAGTTAGAGCTTTTCGTTTTTTTTTCCTAAGATATCCAAACTTGTTACATAGATTATTCAATGAAAGTCTTCAATGAATACTCTCAAATAAATTTCACATAATTTGCTGATCAAGCGAGTTGATAAATTTAAATCCAAAAGAGGACATTTCGTAATACGCAATGTCGTGCAAAGCGGCTATAAATTCTTACAGACGTAATCGGAAGGTAGCGTGAAATGCACCAGTACTTCTAAATAGTGGTAGAACAGGTTCCTAAGTATTTTGGTCTTTTCTTGCAAGACTCAGTACGTATTCGCCTAGTATATTTCAACTTTAGTTTAAAGGTTAATTAGAACGAGAAATGACTATGCAGATACGCGTATCACCTCCGGCGGTGGGCGTTGGCCGAGAGCGGGGCATGGGAGGGATGCGGCGGAGCGGGCACCGTGCGACTGACGCTGCAGCCGGCCGGCGCCGGGCCCCGCGCCACACTCTCGCTACACCAGCACGACCTGGTGGCGCACCTGCGCGCTCACGTGCACGTCTGGTGGGAGCAGCAGGTGAGTGGAGACCTAACGTGCCGTTGATACACATTATAAGCATATACGAAGACAACGTGTTTTGCATTCCACATATCAATTTGTTTCAGCAGGTATCGACACTAATGTGCATATTAGTATGAAAAATCTAACTGACGTGTTATTCAAAACTGACATTTCTCACATTCCTAATATGGATATTTTTTTAAAGATGGCGGTAGTGGCAGATTAGTATATGTGTTATAAAGTTCAAAGTTTTTATAAATAAGTAGTCGTTCTTTTTCAATTTAAGCAATAATTTTATCTTTTTTACTAATGTGACATTGATAGAAATTGAGAAAGTTTCGCAAAACAAATAACCAGAACATAATTGCGGTTAAAATATGTTGACTTTCGTTTTTGGAGCTGCTTATTCTGATCGTAGTGTTCAAATTTTTCACGTATTGTTTGTTTAAAAAATAGACCTGCATTTGAACGCTAATTCCGACACTAAAATAGTCCTAGACTAATCCTGTAATCAGTGTTTCTATATTAACTTTAAAAAACATATATAAACCTAAGATATTATAACTATAACTTTTAGTCCACATTGCATGCCTTGGCTGTCTGTAATTAAAAACTTTACTTAATTTAATGTCTACGCTACAGTTAAATATTTTTTGTTAGTATGGTATTTCTGTTGACTGCCCTTAAAATAAATAAATAAATAAAAGAAACAAATAAAACCTTAGCCAAGAAAACCGTCTTTGTAACTTGATACACCAATGAAATTAATAAATCACCCAAAATAATTGGAGTAATTATAAAATTAAAATCATAGGAATTGCGAAAAACAATTTATGGTTAAGTCTATCTCAAAATTCATTTTGTGTCAATTTTTTTTAGATACAAGGTGAAGAAGGTGTGACAGCGCTGTCGACAGACGGGCCTCTTCGTATGATAACTCAAGGACAAGAACTGACTATTGATTATGATGAAAGAACGCTCTACGATATGGGGTTTAAAGATAACCAGGTGAGTGGTAATGAAACCTACACACAATGCATATAAACTCATTCATATCTAAAAATGTTCATTGGGTCCCCTTGTAATATACTCCTACTTTTCAACTTTTGTGTATGTATTTTCTTAATTAAGCAATTGTTCCCATTGTTAAACGAAGTAGTCAAAATATATCAGAAAAATAGTATTTCTGTTTAGCCGCCGTTATTTGGAGACAGCACCAGCCGGTAAAACAAAAGGTTTTAAACATAAATTAATATGCTCTCGTAATGATGCGTAATTCTAAGTTAAATGTTAAAGCATATTATGTCTGCTGTAGAACTGTGTCTATTGACTCAGTGTATTTTTTTTGCGTACACAAGATATGGGCAAAGCATTGGTAGTCTGTCACAGCCTGAGGGTTTTCAAAAAAAACAATTTATAAATGTGAAATATAAATAAAAACAGAATCATAAGAATAATATTATTAAAAATTTTCTCCCTTCATTTTAATATAATAATAATAATAATATAGAATATGAATAATATTAAATATACGTGTACAAGTACACATTTCATTCGCGAATACAAAAGGGAAATGCTAAATTCGAAATTAAATGATTAAAACCGCTACCGAATACCCGTTGCGAATGCCTGAATATACTGTTTTAAAGAATATTTATATTTAAAAGAAAATATATATTTAAAATATTTTAAAAACTCAATACTAATTTAAAAGGAAGATGTATGTTGTTACAACATTTGTTAGCTAGGCAGTGGAAACTACCTGTAAAAGCCATAGTCTGGTGCCTATGACACTCCCGTGGACACTTGCATGCTCTTGTGCCATATATCACACTAAAAGACTGGAGCTTTGAAAAGAGATAAGTTGGCCTCTGAACTTTATTAACATCAAATAACAATCAAGCAATCGTATCACGTTCATATGTCAAATAACAAGTATGTAAAGTAACCTTTGCTATATCGGTGTTTTAGAATGTATAATCTTTGAATTTTGACATTCATGGATGCACAGGTAAAAATCTTATCATTCTTTTTATGGACTTCTTTAATTGCGTATGGTTTGCAGCTAGTGTTCGTTTCCGTGGGCGTGGGTGGACGCGGCGCGTGGGCAGAGTGGCCATCGGCGCAGCCCGCCCCGGCCCGCGCGCGTCTTCCTACACTGCTGCTGCTGGACCCCACCTGCTTCCACCAGCTGTTCACGCTCATGCAGGCGCTGGCAAGGATCAAGGAGCCCGGCCCCAACGCGGTCAGTACACACCATACAGTCACCTGCCCACGCTGCTGCTGTTGGACCCCACCTGCTTCCACTAGATGTTCACGCTCATATAACTGGAAATATAATATAAGATATATATTAAATAATAGTGAACCGACAATAATCAAGATTTTTTCTAACAACACCATGGCAACCAACCAATAGACTAGCAGAGCTGGCATAGAGTATTATTTACTGCTTTCTCAACAGTCAGTACACATTAAACATTTGCTTGTGCGCATTAAACACTTGCCTGTGCATATTAAACACTTAGCTGTTGCTTGTGGGGTTGTAGGGAGCAGAAACAACAGCGTGGGGCTGCTGCACCCTGCCTGCTGCCATCAGTTTTTCACGCCACGCCATTCACAAGGATCACGGAACATTATTTACTCTCGCCAGTGCCTCACAATTCGACTAGAATTTAACGTTGTTTCAGTATTGAATAGCCTGTCCTGTGTTTAATCAAAATTCAATCTAAAACTTTCTTTACAGGAGCCAATAGCTCACACAAAAGCGCAACTGCTATCTCGACGGGTATGGGACATCTTACAAGCGGTGCCACTGAATCCGACTCTCTTAGAAGCATTCCAGAATCCAGTAGAGAGTAAATTGCCGGAACTCCTCGACCCTACTAGTCCGCAGAAGTTGATGTATTCCCTACACATCATTGACAAACTGAGCTCAAATACCGCCCCAAATGTCAAGGAAACCAGTGGATCTGCGGAAAAAAATGAAGAAGAGAAAGTTTGTGTTGAAAATTGGAATGACCTCTTTATAAAGAAAGGTGGATTGAGGTTACTATACGATATAATGATGTCAGGTGAGTTTATAATTCCTGTTACGGTTTACTTCTTAGTATTATGTGTAAGCGAATATAAGACATTTACATAAATAATTTTCGCAGGTGTTCTTCAACGCAGTGACGATAGTGAATGGCGACAAGACTGTTTAGCGTTATTACTTCAGCTGCTGTGTCGTATTGGTACTTTACCCTCTTCAGATCCAGCCCAGACACCTAAACTGCATCCGGTAGGATATTCTGAATAGCTAACATCTTAATCATTGCTTAATTAATATTGTATTTATATATTTTTTTTATTTCAGTCCTTACTGTCGCTGATGACCGTGGAGGAGACCACTGAGAGGTTAATATCGATCCTGTGCGAAGCTGCCACGCTTAAAGAACCTACAACATACAAGACTGGCTTTTGGGGCAGAGCTCAGGTATCAATCGTATGCACTTAACTTTGAAATGTAAATCTAATGATGTTTTCACTTCACCTCAGTTTTCTGTCACAAAATATAACACCGTCTGAAGATTAAGGTACCTACAGGCACTTGTAATGGCAAGGAATCAATCGATGCTTTAGGTGCCATTCGTAATTTTCGGAAAACAGAAAAGTTAATGCTTCACAGCTTGTCTCTTTACATCGAATGTGCTTTACGCCTGAAACAAAAAAGGCTCTAAGTCACAGTTAATGTATACAGAATTTGTTTAAAATTTTAATCTTCTTTATTATAAAGTTCCATTTAATACAAGTGTCCCAAAATAACTCAAAAAATACTCATTCTCTCTCATCCTTATATCCCCTTAGTGTGTATCTTTCTGTTTAATTTACTCTTGTGTTCTATGTGGACAATAAATGATATATAAATAAACCATTCTATGTACTCTATCATTCACAAGAAATCAAAGGATTACGGGTTTGTGAGGGAGAAAGGACCTTATGAAGTATACAATTTCATCAATGCTGTCGAGAGGAAAAATCCGATGGCGATGATTGTTGTGTAGTGCTAATCCTTTTTTATCTACGTCACAATTTTCGGGGTATCCAGGTGTAAATGTAAATGTAATGTGTATGTGTAAATGTTTGTTTGGCACTTAAGAATAAGTCTTATATTTAAATATTCCGTTTCACTATATAGTTCGCTGTAGTTTTCTAGTAGATAACGTGCTAACAACGTTTCTATGATTGAATTATCCATGTATAAAATCTTTTAGTTATACATGACATCTCATGATGAATTATCAAAATTATTTATTTTACGTTGTTCACAATAGTTGAAGATTTTTTAGTAAATACAGAAAATTTGGCAAAGTAATTTTGTAAATTGACTCTTATGTTATGTTATTGCTATAACATGTTTGTAGGTGGTCCAACACGCAATGCGCATGTGTGTGTGGTGGGCTCGGGGCGGCGGCGATGCTGTGGCTCTGTCGTGGTCACTGAGGCGAGCTGCACCGAGGCTACTTCTGGACGACGCTGACCCAGCCGTGAGTGTTGACTTACACTGATGCATTGGATATGCCATAAGCGCTACATAGTATATAGCCATCGAGAGACCGGTTGATGACTCATTAAGATGAACAAAGATTGGAGGTACCACTCAGATATAAAACAGGAATTACACGATCTACGAGTGAATACCAATATCTGCTTTTTTACGGATGATGTAACAAATGCAGACATCCCATAATTTACAATAATAACGCCTAGAAAGATGATATACATCGTTTTATCGGAAGTGAAACAAAAATTGATTTATTTATTAATATTAATCTAATATTATTTTGCCTAAGAACATGAGTTAACTTAGTGTTAGTCAAACTCTTTATCCTATTTTTTTTGATAGTAACATTTGATGGTTGATCTATGTCGCAGTCCTCTGCGCGATGGTTGCTGCTTAGGTTTTAATTATTCTTTCCTCGTTTTCTTCTAATATTGCCAACCACAATTCTTAACGCCATTATATTGTTTTCCCTTTATGTAAGGTTCGTCGCGAAGCGGGTAGCGCGCTATACCGGCTATGCGCTGGAGGCGAGGTAGCAGCGCTAGCGCCGCTACTGCAGCTGCTGCTGGAGCACCTGCCGCGAGCCGCCGACATGCGGCCGCACCCCGCCCCGCCACTACACCACCCGCACGAGGTAACGTACACTGTTGTACTTGTCTCCGCTGGCACCACTGCTCAGCTGAAATTTCCCTCCACCCGAATGAGCAATGATATATTGCTGCCCCATCCGAGCATCGGGACTTTTGCAAAAAATATGACACATTAATACCTCTCCTACATCAGGTAATATACATTGCTGCACCTCACGCACTCCCGTATGATACATGATTCGCATACTTAGTATAAGTCCATTTTAATAAAGAGCATTTTAATTTTGTTTATTTTATGTAGGTCGTTCACCATCACGCCGAAGAGGGCAAGGAGCCATACGGGCCAGCATGTCGAGACTACTTCTGGCTTGTCTGCCGACTTATAGACGGTTTACCAGAAGATTTCTTTAAAGGTTTGTACCATTATAGACGTCTCATTATGCAATATTTAGCAATGGGTAATTGATCATTTTGTTCCATAATAGAAGGTGCAACGTCTGAAGACAGCGGCGCGCCAGATCTAAACGAGTTATGTGAACAAATACACTCGTCGCTCGAGAAACGGGAGATTATAGAAAAACGTTCAGAACCTTGCGCGCCAGATGATGGACTGTACGGACAATTGAGCTTGCTTACACATTTGCTCAAACATCCGCTTAGATTTAAAACATCTGAGCAAGGTACCAGGACTTTGGAAATGGTATGTTTAATAAAAAAGATAAATTATTACGTATTTTGGCATTCAGTATCAATCTAAGCCATTGATTGTGACGTTGCGATATACGCTAATTGACGCAGTTAATTCTGCTTATTACATTTTAAAAATAAGTAAAAACAATACAAAGTTTGTATTGTTTGATACTGAATACCAAAATACCTGCAAATATTTATTTTTTTGGATAGCTTGCTTGGCATTAGTATGTTATTGTCATAATTTTATTTATAGGTGTTCGGCTTCTTATTCGATGTACCTAACCCGGAACACCGAAACCTTCCAAAGTGCAAATCGCAGAAATCAAGGGCGGCAGCTTACGACCTACTAGTGGAATTAGTGCGCGGCGCTCCTGACAATTATATGGTGCTGCACCATAAACTAATGGAACATCATAAGCCTGGTAGGTGACGTTATAATAAAAAGTAATTGATAGTTGTGAGGTGTTGAGCCTAGATTTGTTCCACAAAACTTTCGTTAACGTTTCCAAATATGCGTAAGATTCAATGGACTCGTAACAATATCGTGGACTGGAACTCCACTAACATGTGAAAAAAATGTATTTAAAGACGAACATTCTGAATATACTACCGTCAACTCATTTAAATTGTATGTATAGCTATCAAAGTTTATTAATTTTGTTTCGTTGTCATCAGTTTTATTAATGTCTGTGGATTTAAACATTTTGCAATCGATTCTTAATAAAGTGTAAAGGGATACCAAATCTTACTGGGTTTCTTACCAGTTCTTCTCAGAACAAGACCCCCGTAGAATAAGGGACATCAATCTAAGCCAGATTGACGTTCAAAAAGTGTATATCCTCGAATATATGTATCAAAGTTGAATAAAATATTTTGACTTTCACTATGACATATTTAATAGTATACATGTTTTATTTTAGTATATAAGAAATATTATTACATATCCGTTCGTCCGAATTGATTGATGTGGTAGGTTGACCGTATCGGTACGGATGAGGAAGTGTTTGCAATTCAGGAGCCACGTAGTGACTGAACTGGTAGTTATGTTCGAAGGGCCCCAAGCGTCGTACCCGTGGGACTACTGGCCGGCGGAGGAGTCGCGCTCGGAGTGCGGGTACGTGGGGCTGACCAACCTTGGCGCCACCTGCTACATGGCGTCGTGCATGCAGCACCTGTACATGATGCCGCAGGCGCGCGCCGCCGTGCTCACCGCCGACCCCGCCGCCAGCCGCCACGCGCACACGCTGCACGAGATGCAGCGCATGTTCGCCTACCTCATGGTCAGTAAACGCAGCTATATGGTCACCCTATAACGAACTTTACCCATATTCTTTATTACACTGTTATTCGTGCAAACTACATTAAGCCAAACTCATATTCGCTATTATAATAAGTCAACCTCGTGTTCCATCCACAGTTATATATGGAATGGTGACCATATATAACTGTGGAACGCATAAGCGCATACGCCACCAACGAGCCTACCTCGTAAACATACATATTAGGTTACTAGTTAGGAAGGTTACCCTACTTTATCATTTTATATGGATTTTACGTAGAATAGTAAGCGGTGCTGTGCTGTCCTATCCGATTTAAGTTTGGGCAAAGTATTTTTTGTACATATTCATTATATACAGAAATGCCAAGTTTTATAATTTATTGTTTTATAATTTATAAATTTAATATCTTTTACAGGAAAGTGAGCGCAAAGCGTACAACCCTCGTAGCTTCTGCAAAGTGTACCAGATGGATCACCAGCCGCTAAACACGGGAGAACAGAAAGACATGGCGGAATTTTTCATCGACCTCGTGTCTAAGCTCGAGGAAATGACACCCGAGCTCAAGAAACTTGTTAAGACATTATTTTGTGGAGTGCTGAGCAATAATGTTGTATCTCTGGTAAGGAACAATGTTGTAATAAAGTTATCCCAGAATCTCGAAGCCTTAAATATCAATGTATATTGAACATTCTTTACAGGACTGCCCGCACGTGTCCCGTACTCTTGAAGAGTTTTACACAGTCCGATGTCAAGTAGCGGATATGCGTAACCTCCATCAGAGCCTTGACGAAGTCACTGTCAAAGACACGTTGGAAGGAGACAACTGCTACACTTGCTCACAGTGCGCTTCTAAAGTGCGCGCTGAAAAGAGGTAAGTTTTTTATATTAGAACTATTTATTGAAAAAAAAAGTATTTATTTTAAATCGATATTTTTCTATAGAGCGTGCTTTAAGAAACTCCCACGTATCCTGTGCTTCAACACGATGCGGTATACTTTTAACATGCTGACGATGCTCAAGGAGAAAGTCAATACGCATTTCTCGTTTCCAATGAGGCTTGACATGTCTGGATATGTTGAGAAACATCTCATGCCTGCACAGTATCAAGGTAAGTTTGAACGTATCCCAGGATTATTCCGATCTTAAATTGCCTACAATTTAAATATTTTACAATTAAACACAAATAAATATTTGTCTACAGAAGAGAAACGAAAATCAGTGGAGCTGAAGAAAGAAGGTGATAGTAGTCCAAACGTTGACAGCGACGATAACTCAGAGTTTGAAGAACATTATGAGTGAGTTATTATAATAGTTATATATGATAAAAGTACTAATAAAAAACGGAATATAACTAATAAAAACCAAAAGATAGATATAATTAAACATTAAAAAAAATTAAAATTTTTCCTCACCTTAATGAATGTTATAAAATGAAGGTTTACTGAAACTCTAATTGAAATTTAATTTTGAACTTACTGCTCTTCGAAAACAGACGAGACATAGGGGTGGTTCAATGTTTATTGGCAGAACCAATCTCAGAAGGAGCAACTGTAAATAATATATTGTACTGAAATTTATATTTAAAGGGTCCCGAAGCGGGATATTGAAATTATAGGATGTGGCTGAATTTGGTAACAGCGAAAGCTTGCTGAGCTAGGGTCCCAAATGTAGCTGCTAATTATTTCGAACTAGGTATTTTCGCCAATAAATAATTATGTGTAGTGTAGGATGTGATAAACCATTAAGTAGTTTATTTTGTTTTAATCAATTTTTGTTTTAAACTTGGCTTTTATAACAAAACTATAACAACGTCAATTCAATTTTTAATCTTGCGTAGTCAACGGTCAGTCTATTATTTTATGCTTGATTTCAATAATTTAAATAAGGATGGATTTGTTTAAGGAATTTTTGACATATTTTACATGTATAATATTAGGTCGAATTTCATCGCCTTGTAGTTAAGCCCAGCTATAGTTTATTATGAGATGTTATTCGCCACGTCCTCAGATACGAGCTAATAGGTGTAACCGTCCACACCGGCACCGCGGACGGCGGACACTACTACTCGTTTATCCGTGACCGCGAGCACGACCACCACGACCGTTGGCTGCTATTCAATGACGCCGAGGTCAAGCCCTTCGACCCAGCGCACATTGCGGCCGAGTGCTTCGGCGGAGAGATGACGGTCTGTATCTACCACGTGACCGATTGTATGGGAATTACAAACTTTTTCTCGAGTAAAGATAAAAATGCAGCCGATTATTTAAAATGAAATATTGGTGTTCGATTTAAGACCTTAATGCAAACCTTAAAACAACTTTTCTAAAACCATTATTATTCAATATGTTTTTTTCTGTTAGTACGTTTATGATACAAAAATTCCTGTACAATCAAAGGGGCAGCGAAAAAATACTCTTTTGTTTCTTATTAGCTCACAAACCTTTATTTCTGGCAGAGTAAAACTTACGACTCGGTTACGGACAAATTTCTGGATTTCTCGTTCGAGAAGACGAACAGCGCGTACATGTTGTTTTACGAGCTTAGCCCGCCTCGCACGCAGCGGGGCTCCGACAGTGGCCAACAGGAAGAGGCTCAGGTAAATAGTCTCCACAATATATTTAGTATTTTTCATTTTAAAAGTAGCCAGACTACAACATTTCCTATATATACTGTATTCTTCCGGGGATTCTAGTTTGATTTCTTCACCAATAGATAAATATTTTAATGAAAAGCTATGTATTTAGTTTTGATTCGAAAAATCAAAATCTATTTTCCTTTGACGCATTGTAATAAAAAATTGAACTCGAACAGTCGTGATCATTACACACAGAACTAAGTAATTCCTGAGTAATATCCTTACTAGGATAACGCGATACTTCGCATTTAACGTAGGCATTAGTCTGTTTGAAAATAGTAAAATTAGTAGCCAAAAAAATAAATAAAAATGTATCATTATCTTATTTTCGTGTTTGTTCTAGTCATCAACGGCGGAGGAACTAAGCCCCAGCTCATCATTAGACCGACGGGGTAGTGACTCGCCGCCAGTGACGTTGCCAGCAGATCTGCTCAAATGGATATGGGATGACAACATGCAATTCCTACACGACAAAAACATTTTTCAGCACGCTTACTTCACGTAAGTATTCTGATTAAGCCACTGAAATAATTCATTGGTGCACTCAGTTCATATATAAGTTTTCTGTTATATGTTATTGTCTAATAAAGTATATTTCATTGATCTAGTGATTGATATATGATGTCTCTAAAGTGTATGTGAGTTTATATAGCATTCTCAAATTCGTATTACTTCAAAATTGGATTCACCTAAGAATCATGACGGTTGGGTTTTCATTGAACTAATGTTTGAAGTTTGATTATTTTAAAATGATAAACAGACGCTTACAGAGCACTATACAAAGTCGTGAATTATTCCTAAAGGTTCATGGGTCAAATGTGCAGCTCAGTGCCGCAGTCTTTGCTGACTCTACGGCCGGAGGTCACAGAGATTGCGGCCAGACTTTCCACCTCATTCTTCATTGAGACCTTTATACATGCTAAGGAAAAGGTAATCATTATTTTGTGCTTTGAAATCTTTGTAAACATGTCTAACTTTTACAATGAAAGTTCTCAGTATGGAGTTTGAATGATTCCTTAATTTATAGATATTTTCGGCACATAAGTATTTTTTGTGCCGAAAATATCTATAAATTAAGGAATCGTTAAGCTGAGTTTGCATAATAAGTTTTGCTCACGATGTATTGAATTTTGATATATATTCCATACGTCATATTTCGAAATTTATCGTCTCGAAAGCTATAAAAATCTGATGATAAATAATTGAAACGCAACACGAAACAAATTCATTATTTCAATTATTATGTTTACTTAAAATACTTATCTTACCAGCCAACCATGGTGTCGTGGGTTGAGTTGGTGACAAAACAATTCAACGCGTCTGCAGCTGCTTCAGAATGGTTTTTGAGCCACATATCTGACGATACGTGGTGGCCGATGCAGGTACAAAACTAGACTCTTCCTATTACATTCCATAAGTTTTATTTTGGACTAGCCAGTTTTGATGTTAGTATTTTGTTCACAGGTATTAATCAAATGTCCAAATCAAATGGTTCGTCAAATGTTTCAGAGGCTATGTATGCATGTCATACAGAGGCTGAGGTAAATATAATTTATTTAAATATTTCTTTATGATGTGTTTCGGGCTGAAGTCCTTACACCGAATACTTTTGTTTCAGATCTAGTCATTGTGCTTTATACCTCCAGGGTATGGAAGAAGGCGAGGATAATAGCAAGTTGGGAGAAGCGAGTTGTGTTACTAGGTTTATAAGAATGTTGTTATCATTGGTGAGTTTTGTGTTTTATTAGCACATTCACAAACATAAGATTCTAGTAAAGTAACCAAGTATTTTTCATACCTATGTCATGTTAGATGGAGAATGGTGCTCGATCGCATCTAAGGCACCTAACTGAATACTTCAGTCTGCTCTACGAGTTCAGCAAGATGGGTGAGGAAGAGGGCAAGTTCATGCTGCGTATCAACGCGATTTCTAGCATGGTCAGCTTTTATCTTGGACAGAATTCTGCCACGGTATGTATTAAAAGTGCATAACTAAGGAGGATTATCTACAGTTTTAGAGTAATTTACTGATTGACTAATGCGACTGCATGAGAAATAACAAACACCCATTGAAAATTGGCATGAAATCTAATCTGGAATAAATCTGTTTTAGGCTGGAAACATATTTCTATTGAGAAGCTGAATTTATTTCAAGAAAGCAATTAGAAGATATTAAAGTATCCAATAATGAAAAAATGATTTTGCAATTATTGAATTTATTGTCTTGGTGATGTATTCATCATCGTTTTTCCCCCTATAATAGTTATCCTGGCCCATACAGCCATATATTATGAAGTTTTAAAATGTCCTATTTTTAAGGTGGAATCCCCGACTGAAGAAGCGAGTGGCAGCGGGAGCGGTAGCGGTAGCGGAAACACTGAAAGTGCAGGGGACAAACTACGACCCGCTGCGCTCGACAAGATGGTGGCCCTGGTGGCGGGATTGGTGGAGCGGTCGAGGGACGCCGCCGGGCTGTTGGCTCTGCATGAACCCGACGCTCGCGCGCTGCTGCACGCTAAGGTAATAACTGCTGGTATCTCTCTTATAAGTCGGAAGGAAAGGGGAACAAGACTCATAAAGCATAGTTCTTTAGCTGAATTTTTCAACTATATATAAATATATATAAAATACAATAATGTTGTCAGATTGTGCTGTTTGTTTAGACAAAATTAATAAGACTATTTGTTAAAAAAGGCATGTCATTGCAAGAGGGAAAATTTCTTTCAGCTACTGGCGTAGCCAAATACTCCAATCGACTAAATAAAATCTATCAATGTTTATTGAAAAACTTTATGAAACTTCTTTTAGGAATGTAGCTAATTATTAAGTGGATGTAGACGTACATATGACATTGTCAACTTCAAAACGTCGAATTTACATCCACATACTCGCGTTAGCTACCGATTACGGGTTAGTCTCTTGCGTGCTTTCGCTTGAGAACAGCGTACCAGTGTATCAATGTATTAGTAGGTTAGACCAACTAGTATATTTTGTTTCTGTGCAGGGATTTCCTTTCATCTACCAGCAGACTCGTGACAGTTTGAACCTTCAACAAACAAGATCTCTGATTTTTGCGTTATGTCGGTGGAATGAGCCGCTCGCTCAAAAGATTGTTAACGTGATATTTCAAGCAATAGCCAAACATTCTGAAGTAAGTTTGAGTAAAATCTTAATTTTGACATGAACTTATGAACATGTTTTAATTATATTTTTTTCATAATCTTAAGTTTATGATAGGGACTTTAGCTCAAGGCTATGTCCCAATAATGCCTAACCTTTTTTTAGCAAGTCCTTTTTTCTTAACAAGTATAATTAAACTATCTGAGTTAGCGACAATTATCGATGAGCTATCATGTTACAAATAAGTTTAGCTTCTTAGAATGTTGGGTAAGCTAAAAAACTTTGAAATCCACCCACATCAAACTTGTTGATCTTGGGATAACTCATCAATAATTGCCGCTGCCTTTGCATTTTAACACATTCCATTAACAAGTGTTTCATACTTTAAAATGACATATCTTATTTATTGTACAAAAATAATTGTATATTTTATATATTGATGTTCATTATATTGTGTTTTCCTCTGAACAGAACTGTGGACCATTTTTTAAGTTGCTCACACTACTAGTGGAAGGTAGTGGGGGAGGGGCTGGGGGCGGCAGTGGGGGGCTGCCGTGCTTTACGCAGTTAGTACTTGCACGTCTTTGGGACGTTGCCGATGTATGTCCTCATACTGCGCTAGAGTGGCTAGCACCACAGGTAAGCGCAATAGACATAAAGATATATTAAATAATAATAATTAATCATTTTATGAAAATCAAATAGTGGTCAATTTATTGCCAACTTGGATTTATATAGTTTATCCCGTATTAAATGAATAATAATAGATGGTCCATTTATTGAAAATAAAGCGCTTTCAATAAATAAGTATTTGTTATAAGCAATATATGTATATTTATAAAATGGTGAATTTTAAATCTGGACTACAAATTATGTTTTCACCGCTAATTATTATTTATGCAACTGTTGCAAAATCAGGGGTTTTAAAACATGAATGTGTCTTCATTAGCATTACATGAGTGTTTTAATCACTGATTACAAAAAGTTGCATGTAAGATTTGTCTACACTCATGATGTGAGTCCTCTATAAAAGTTTCTGAAACCATAGGGCGTTTTAAGAACTAACAATTCATGATAAGTTTATTTACTGTCTGTATACTAATAATCAAAGTATAATAAGATAATTATTTATCCTTAAGGATGAAGATTTAAATTTCTTTGATAAATCTTGAAAATAGACATTAGTCTATTTAAATACATCATTATTATCTTCAGCAGTCCTTAGATTGTGGTCAAACGGAATGTCTACAGTATTGTTACCTACGATTATGTATAGCGGATCGATTAAAATACTGTTAATGGTGCGTCAGGTGCCCCGAAACAAAGTGGTGCACGCGTGGGCGCTGCGTACGCTCGACCGCTGGGTGGAGCAGCAGCTGCTGGCGGCGAGCGCGGCGCGCGTGAGAGCCGCCGCCGCCGTGCTGCTCGTGGCGCTGGTGCCCTCGCAGCACTTCCGCGCCGGGTACACGCGCGCGCGCCCGCCGCCCGCGCCGCACGCGCACCCGCACGCCGCCAAGCTGCCCGACACCGCGCACCACACCCTGCACCAGGTACACCGCCGCCACCACGCGGTCACTGTCGTATAATCGACTCCGCTAGGCGTGTGAGCCGCACCCGTACCAGGCGTAACACCATCCAAAATAGGTACCATACGCATAGCATTAGCATCAATTATAAAGAGGATTTGCAACGAATGTAATACTGTCTACAACAGACATGCCTAGCTTCAACGCTATATCCAAGAACTACTTCTGACGGTATGACATCTCCTACGGTATGCTCGTAGCATTAAAATAAGCATGACCGTCAAATATAACCGAGATCTTCCGCACCCGGTGTAAAGGCATCTGCAACTGTTTATTTATTGCTATTTAAAGTAGATTGAATGGAGGTCCTGGTGTTATATCATCTATGATGGTTCATCATATTACTTTAACTACAAAATCACGATTGAAATTAAACTCATATTTTTACTTGTCAGGTATACACAATGCTATTGGGAAAATTAAAAGCAGCCCGTAAGTACACGGACATAGCCGTGCACGGAACCATGAAGCTGACAGCTTACTTCGGAGTCATGTCTTACTGCGTAGTAAGCAGGGTTGAGAAGCTTATGGTGAGTCCATTTTCTATATATTTATTTTGTGGATTTATCGTGGATGCACTAGGTTAATAATACAATGAAAATAAATGAAGTTATTGTTTTATGACACGCAACCGCATTTAGGTTAAAATATACAGTGCTGAGACCATACCTTGCAAATTTAAAAATCTTATGTAGAAACTCCTCCTTTTTAATATTTTTGTTACAAAAACTTTCGTTACAATTACTTTAAATTTGTAGAAGTACTGTTCCATTACACATCGTTATTATCTTGAACAGTTCGGTCAATACTTCAACGACCTGTGGGATTTATATCATCCTGCAATCTCCGAGCCTTCTGTAGCTGTTCATCCAAACAAGCAGGCGTTGCTCACCTTCTGGCACGCGGTTTCTGTGGACTGCCCTGAAAATGTTCAGTTGGCGGTCTCTAACCAGCGGCTAACGAAACATATAGCTTTCAACTATATTCTGTAAGCAATTGTTTATTGTTAAAGTAAGTGAGTTTGTATAATGATTTTGCAATATAACGAAGAAGAATATGATATGTTTCACGAAACTTTGTCTGATTCGGTTCAAAAGTCTGAAAACCAGTAAATTTTATTTCAACAAATAATCTGTTAACAACCGTTTTGCTAACTGTTACACGTTTATTATTGAGTTAAATTAATTTAACGTTCAGCTTCAGAATGGTCATTCAACGTTTTATTATGTTTTTTATCCTAACCCAAAAAGGGGCTGCTAAGACTTTACTCGTTGTAATATTTGTTATTCTTAAAATAAATGCATGTATTACTCAGTGCGGATCACGAAGACGGCGAAGTAGTTGCGTACAACCGCGCGATGCTGCCTCCGTACTATGCGCTCCTGCGACTTTTCTGTCGGCGGTCAAACGCGTTTGCGAGGTCGTTGGCGCAACACCAGAACATACATTGGGCGTTTAGGAATATCGCACCTCATGCTCATCTTTACCCAGCAGCTGCTGAAGAATTGTTGAGGTTTGTTAATACATCTACTTTTCGTATATACATTTTCTCGTATCCCAGACGAGTCTATTAATGAAATGTCATAAACATATAAACGTTGCAGTAGTAATGGAGAAATTGGCACCATTATTATTATTATTAAATAGGCTAGCGCGGCTACTGGCAGCTCGTGGGGCTCCCACTGGCAACAGTGCTGGCAGCAGTAATAGCAGTGCTAGCAGCACTAACAGCAGCGGCGAGGCTGTCGACGTGCGCGAGGCCGCGGCCTTCAGACGCAGCACGCTCTCCGCCTATCTACAAGGTAAAGCTTGACATTCAGTCGCCTTAATTTATAACTAGACTATATCATATGTTGGTACTGTCTATGTAAGGTCATATCCGTGTTAAACAAATTCAAAAACAATATTAAGATAAAGTTGATAACCATGATTCATAGCGAATATGTCCTTTTGTTGATTCAAAAACTAACAGTATGATTATATTACATTCTATCGTCTGCAGGTTTAAATGGCAGGACATGTTGGACGACGTTAATATCCGCATTCTGCACTCTAGTCGAAAACGAAGATGATAGGTTATATGTCGTTTATAATGGAGGCCTACAGATGACTTTTGAAGTGAGTACTTTTTTGCATAAATTCTTTGATAGCTTAATTTTTTTCATACAAAGGTCGGCAAACGGTACCACCTAATGTTAAGCAGTAGAGGGGTCTGTAATTACAAACTTCACAAGGAAGTTTTGAAAGAATTGGTCGATTGGTTCAGAAGATACTCTATGCGATGGAAGATGGAATCCGATAATGCTGCAAAAACAATAACCTATATTGTTATCAACACAGATACTTCTACCACAAAAATTTTGTCTCCAATAATGAAATACATATTTACATGTATGAAATAAAATGTCGCATAATACCTACTCATTAGTGCCACGCGTCTCTATCATAAATTAATGGACACGTTTATAACAAGACATTTTCGTTAAGTCATATTAAGTCGTCCGATATTTAAATATACACCATGTGTTATTTCAGGCACTGCAAAGTTTGCACGCGGAGTATATGGAGGGTGGGGGCGCGGCGGGTGGGAGCGGGGCTGGGTCCGGCAGCGGCGCCGGGTCGAGCGGCTCGGCGAGCTTGCGCGGCGAGCTGGCGGGCGCGCTGCGCTGGGCCGCCGCGCTGTGCCGCACGCTGCGCACGCGTCGCGATGCCAAGGAGGCGCGCGCGCTGCTGCTGGCGTGCAAGGACTGGCCCGAGTGCGCGCGGAGGCTGGTGGCCATGCTGGCCACGCACCACCGGCTGGACCACCTGCGGGTACCGGCCCTAGGTATGTTCCTTTAAACTGCTATCATTGTTACAGGGCTTAAATTGTCTTCTGTGTTTAATTTGCTTTCTTTTCTATGGGCCAAGGCTTTTAACAACAAACTGGAATAGGCCCTACCAAATCCCGTTTGTTTAAAATAAAATACTTATTTAATACCACTTGCAGTGTATCTATGCAGTGGATTACATACTCTATGATTTTTTATATGTCAGATGTTATCATATGGTCTATTTGTGAAATTTGTTCGTAAGAATCTTTAACGAATCATATACCTAACATGATTGTTCATTACCTGAATAAATAATTTAACAAGTAAAAAAAGTAAATATTGTTAACCTTCTTAGGGCGACCAAGTTAATATAATAGATAACTATGAATTAAAACGCAATACTTCTATAGCAAGATTAATTTTTAAAATCTTACTTAGTATCAAGAAAAAAAAATTGAATTGTGATTCAGAATTGGCGTTAACGAAGGCAGCGCCATCTAATATTACTATTATTATTGATAGTACTAAAAGATTTTATAAATTTTTATCTACATCCTTATTACTACAGTAAATAATTCTTTCATTATACTTAGTTTATTTGTATGTACTCACAAATCAGAAGAATGATGAGATACTAACAAGTTGAATACTATTATAAAAGTTTTCATGAATTTTAAATTCTTAGAACAGACGAGCGTAGTGCGGTGTAGTGAGCGCACGCTTTCACATATTTTCGTTACATTTTCTCGAGATACCCGCATTAATATTAAGTAGTCATGGACGAAAATAATTTAAGTAATTTTTATTATTTAACTTATATGTGAGTGATAAGAGAATGTGAAAAAGAGCTCGAGCAAATGGTGGAGTAGGATAATTTGAGCACGGAGGCCTACAAACAGCCTTGCGGAAAAAGACCGCGCGAGGAAGGTGAAGAGAGTAACGAAGATGGTTTTACTACAGTTATGAGGTGGAAAACTAAGCGACCGGTAAGAAGTAACTCAATAAATAATCAGACTTTTACACCATTAGATATTGAAACAAATAACCCGAAAGAAGAAATAAAAGTAGGTATCACGTCATCTGAACCTATTTACAAACAAATGGCTTTAGCAAAGTTGTCGAAGGGAGAAAATATCGGAAATATACTAAGTATTAAATATAAAAGTCCCTACAAGGCCTTAATCACATTTGAAAATAAAACTCAAGCTGAGAATTTAGTAAACAATTCTAAAATATTAAAATTAGGGTATAGATGTCTAAAGACTTTCGAGTCTCGTATTTCATACGGTTTTATAAAAGATGTGTGAAGAAGATTTAGACATGGAGAAAAGGAAATCTTTGACCGTTTAGATAGACTGTAAAGGAACTCACCTTGTATTAGACAGATCATGTCTATTATTTTTAATAGAAAACAGAATACTTAATATGTGAACACAATGTGACATATAAAAGAGTTTTACAAATATATCTAGAGAAACCTCAAATACAGGAAAATAATAAAAATGTAACTACTCATACTCCGAACCAAGAACCTATAAGTAATAATACAAACAAATCTTATAGTGAATTAGTTGCAACAAAAGCTATTGTACCCAGAGAACCAATCTCCTCGAGTTATTTCTAAAATGAAATACCAAAAAGAAATTAGCGCAAAATAAAGTTATAACTTCTAAAAAGATAAAACAGGAAAAAAAGAATAATATATAGATCGTGAACGCTCGATGTTTTCAGTACTTTTTTAGAGGATTCATGTCATGGGTGTAGACAGTCTTGTATGCAAGTTACATAAATAACGATAAAAGCAAGTTGTCTTGAACTTAATACTATATAAATATATTATAGAATACATGTGTATTGTGCAGGTGTGCTGCGAGAGCTGGTGCTGATCGGAGGTGGAGCGGCGCTGGGGGCGCTGGTGCCGTTGGCGGCGGCCGCGCGCGGGGACCAGCGCTCCCGGCCGCACCTGCACGCGTGCGGCCGCGCCCTGCCGCACGCGCGCTCCCTGGCCGTGGCCTACAGACCCTACCACAAGCTCATAGGTGCGTACACGTACACCTAGTGGACGCAGACGCACGCTGGCCGTGGCCAAATAAATCAATGCATATTACCGAAAATTTAAACCTATTTGACTTGACTTCAAATCGTCAGAAAAAAAATCATGAAAGACAGCTGAACGCGCTTGATCACTTTATTGTGCCGCTTAACACTAGATTTACCAGACCAGTCATTTAGACTGGTCGTGCAATTTCAATTCAAAATTCCTACTATATTACACATTTTTTTTTCAGAAATGATGTTATGACTTTTGTAGCTATAATTAGAGAGTACGTTAAACAAACTTTTGTTGTTGACATATATTCAAATCGCTGGTATATCTAGTGTTAAAATAATTAACAGTTGAAAATGTAAGCAATATGGCGGGACTATATATTTTACGATTTTGTTAAATTTTGATCATATGCTATTTTTTTTGCTTTAGACCCTTTATTTTTTTTTTGCTTAACAATTTAGGACGGGTTTTATCAAATTTAAATTAATTTATCTATTGGGATAGAATGAAATTCAATTAAACATTTTGTTCCTGTTTTGTAAATAACCTTTAGAATGACTGAATTTAAGTTGAGTTTACTTGAAATGTCATTTTTGAGCAGCTGATACGAAAAGTATATTGTCAGGAGGCATTATATCGAGCCGCATTAAGCATTAAAACTACAGCTTGGTTGTTCGTCAGACTGCCATAAGTCATAGAAGCTTAAAAACTCCTACACCAAAAAGGATTGCAACGTAAAGTTATTAATTATTAATTTCTAGACGTTTGCTGTCGAGTGGCGCGGAGTCAGCGCTGCATGTCCGAACAATTAGTGCTGCTGTCAGCGCTGTGTGCTTTAGAAGCTGTGCCGCTTAGATTTAACTATTTCGCCGCTTTCTGGAGGGACGTAGCGGCCTCACCGGTAACTATACTTCTAATACCGGTAAATAAAGTTCATTGCCTAATTCAGCTAAAAAAGTTATGAAATCTTGGTCAATGAAAGTCTGTAAGTAACACGTATGTTGAGAAATGGGCCGATTATCACTACTAGGGTTCTTATCATGAGCCGTCTTAAACTCAAAATATTTCCAAAAAAACAGATGAATGTGAGATACATATGTCTAACCGGATCAATGTGCATAGGCGGATGCAAAACTAGAAGAAATGTTGCTGGAGTGCAGCGTGGTATCAGAGTACATGGACGCCGTGTTGCTCGACGAACGCGAATCGCTAGAAGACCCCGCCATATACCAGTTCATGCTGCACTACTACCCTAAGGTACTAAATTAATAATATGAACTTGCCCATTCTAGTAATCTCAATAGCCTTCAATTTAAAAATAGAATATCAATGTTACTTTTAAAACGTTTGTTGAAATTTGGCATTTTTAATAATGTGATTAATGATTATTAGCTAAAATATAATTATTAATAACAATTGTTTTAATTTTGTTTTATTTGGTTTTGTAAATAGTGTCATTTTACAGTGATGTTGAATTTTCGTGATTTTATCTCATCTTATATGATAGGCCCAAATTATTTACCATGTTAGATAAATGGCCTTCAAACACACAATATTATCAACGGCCATGTATTAGATTGGTTTCTTCTTCTTTCTCCAAACAATCATAGGTTTAGAATTTAATGTATTTGTCTTATCTTAGAATCATTTTGATTTGCACAACAATATGAGTTTTGTTGTCCAGATGGGTGGTAGCGGTGCTTGGGGCGCGGCGGAGGCACTAGCGGAGGAGGTGCGGAGTGGAGCGGGCGACGGGGCGAGCGCGGGAGCGGGCGGAGCTCGCAGCCTGGCGCATGCTGCGCGGGCGCTGGCTTTGATGGCCGCACGTCCGCCCCCACCGCCACCCGCGCTCGCCCGGGCCATGCGCGCCGCAGCCCTGGCGTTGCAGCACTCAGGTATCACCTGCTAATTCATTCTTTATGTCATGTTCCTATGATACTGTGCGTTTAGAAAAAGACACAAATACGGCAGATAAGGCAGATGTTTCGAAAATTGCCGTAAATAAGGATACGGGCTGGGGTGCCTCCTCGCGTGCTGAAACCTCTGGAGGACCGCTTAATGCACTTGATGACCTCGTCATTCAGTGTAATGGAATGGGCGGTTCTCTAACGGATCTAGCCGGCGTGCCTGAGCGGACACGAAACAACTACCGGAATAAAACCGGTAGTTTGGTGGTCGGCTAATCTCCATCGAAAAGGCTCTTTTCTTTTATAGCCATCATTGTTATATATTAAGTACATTGTGTGCGCGCGTTCATACTATTCTATATGTTACTGTCATCTGCACATGCCCTAATGTTGGGTTGTTTTGAAGTCTTGAATTTTGACTTAACCAATTTACATTTGAAATATGTCAAAGTTCAACGCCTCATAAACAAAACCACCGCTACCATCCATAGATAGATTGACACAAAGCATAAATAAACATTGGTAATTCAGCAACAGAAGAAGAAAACTCGGATACAGAGCCGGCTGTAGAACCGGCTCGCACCAGCGTCCGGTGCCGGTCCCCGTCCGGCAGCGAGCCGGAGGAGGCGCCGGAAGAGCTGCCGCCGGACGACGACGACGAGGCGGCCCCGCGCCCCGCGCCCCGCGCCATCATAGCGCAGGCGGCGCACGCGCTTCTCGCCGCCACTCAACACGTCGCCGAACAGTAGGACCACACTACTTGATGCTTTAGCTTCACCTAACTGGACTTTCTTTTACGTATCTCAGTACTTTGCTAAGGCATCTCTGTACTTGTGATTACTCGACTATTATTGTTATTGACTATAAATGAAAGGTTGGTAAAATGGAAGATGGGATTTAAGTACATAACTCACAATTGAACACTGATAGACCGTAATTAATCGAAAATCTCTGATAAAGAAAAATGAGAAGAAAATAAAAGGGTGATTTTACCTACTTCATTCAGCCAGTTCGTAACAATCATACACAAAATTATTTAAGAAGACAAATCTTGATTTGGAATCCGATGAAGGCGTGAGTTATTTGTTCAAGTTATGTCTTTATGGAAACCGTACATATCTGTTTAAAATTGTATAAAAAAGGTCACACAATTCTACCGCAAATTGGTTTAAGGCTAATGCTCGACATAAACTAATAAGTTTATGTCGAATCACGTCGAGCATAGTTATATTTAATTAAGGAGTTATTCCATAAAATGTCAGTCTGCATTTTATTTTCTAAATTTACGTGCAAATTAAACTTGTCCCTATTTATAATATGGGGCCCGTGCAGAAAGTTATTATCTAATCTGAGAGAAAAGGTAAATAGTAAATATCGTTTTATATGTTTTGTTTAATTTTTTTTTACCATATGTCTTGAAAAATCCACCTTATGTCATATGACCTTCTATTTCGAACATAACGCTAAAGGTATATTATATTTCGCTTAATATGTTTTAAAACCTCGAAAGTGAAATAATTAAATTGTATGCCTTATGTTCGTTTCAAAAATAATCACGGATACGTCTGCGCTGCAGAATTGAAATAAATTATGATAAGATTATTGGTGCACACATGTTTCCCTGGTTATGATGTAATAACGTTGTACAGCACAACTGACCTGACAGTTGATTTTATATTATCTTGATTAGCTCAATATTATACAAAGGACCTATGTATTTGTTTCTTGGTTATGTACGACTTAAGTCATTAATATATAAATATGTTAAAAGTGCAAATGATGAAGAAATGTTAACTAATGTTTTCGTCGTTTAAACAATAAGTTTATTGTGTAAAAAAGTATATTAGATTTAGTAGTCGTAGCTTAAGTTCGTTTGATACATTGTAAGGTGTGGAAATTCTCGGAGCTATATTTATTTTTCAAGTGCCCGCCATTTGATCTTACCTAGAGTGTTGTATTATAATTAAAACTAATATTCAACATACATCGATGATTAGCTCACATTCCATATGTTATCACCACGGGTATATGTGAAAGCCTGATATCAATGTAATATTAAATATTTCTGAAGTTTTGACGGTTTTTAATAATAATTTTTCACGTACATCACAAATTGATGATAGGGTTAATGCGCTCATTAAGAAGGACCGATATTGAGAAAGCGTTTGTAATATTTCATATTAAAATTGACTTTCTTTTCGTTTTTCTTGTAGCATTTGTATGAACAATATCAAAATTTATGTATAATGGTTTTCTTATTGATGAGTGCAAACTATTTGATATACTATATTTATAAATAATATGTATGAAAGACATCGATGCGACTGATATGTTTTATGTGATGAATGAATTGTGGACATCACTGGCACTGGATGTCGTGTTTATGGCTTTATAATTAGTAAACTGGTCTAAAATATAACTTCATCTTTGATAAACGTGAAAAGTGTGAACTAGAAAAATATGATTCAAAATTATTCACAAATTTAAACCTAGCATAATATTACTATTATAAATGCATAAAATTAACTGGTGCTCGTGGTGTTGTTGTGTGATCCCAATTTTAAAGCCGTAAATAATGTCCACTCAAAGTTTGAAAAATTGCCAGCGAAATTGTGCTGTCATTTTATATCGTTTTTTAATTTTATAGTTAGGTAGTAGTGTGTAGATATTTTTTCAGGTTCGATGTAATTCAGGTAGCTCGTAAGTCCGAAAAATATTTTTCCAAAAAATTTGAGGACTATTGGTTGATTCATTAGAATAGCGTTTGCTACTACAAAAGCCTCTTAATTTTTATTGTATATAACGTCTTGGCAGTTTTATTCTCATAATTTGTTGTAGTATAATGTTGGTTAACGATTAGAGTCTTCAAGACCTGAATTATCTTTTTCAGCCTTGTGAAATTATTAATTAACAATATGTCAATTTTAATTTACAGTAAAAAGAATCTCCTCAAATATTTATTAATATAAAATTAATCAAATCTAAGACGCAGTTCTGGCATGAAACCCCCATATTATCGATGTTCTTTTGTCAAATAGTCGCATCGTACTGTCACAACATTTTATCCAAAAAACAACTTTACTTACAGCCAGTTCGAATATTCTATCAAAGAAATTTTAATAAATATAACACCTTTGTGCGTGGCCTAAACGCCGCGTACAAAGGTATTATTTTATTGTTAACATAAGCTGTAGCGTTTTTACGCTTTACAGCTTCCCTGCTAGAGCAGGGCAAAAAAAAAAATCAAAATAGGCAACAAAGGTAGACCTTTGTTGCCTATTTTGATAATGCTTCTCCAGTTTTTATTTTAAATAAATATCACGTACTTATTGTATCACGTAACCATTAATATAAAAGGCGAGGAGATCATGTCTTGTTTAGATTTTTAGTTGAACCAGCCCTAGGACTACAGATCTTATCATCAAGACATTAAACACGCTTCTTGCTTGTATCAAAGTATAATTGATTTTAAACTCAATAAACTGACAAAGGTACGTCTATAAAATGTTTTCAAAGTAGTTCATTGGTTGAAATGCGAAATATGTTGCTTTATTTTTATGAATTAATATGAACTTTTCTCGACCAAGTTCTCACTTTTTATATATTGTAACTGTGCAGTGCTTAGTATATCTTGCGAGTAGAGTCTATGAATGTTTTTAGGATTTGATGGCAAAAATAATTTTACGTTTCGGCTGTGAAAGGTTGACTAGTATAAGATATTATGTGTAACCCATTAAACAAAAGATTCTCCTCTGCTTACAATGTCCGAGTATGAGCTTACGTATAAACATAATAACATATTGTAAGTTGATAAAGCCGTCCATGGCGCGTACTTTAATTATTTGCGGATTTTTTATAAGTTGGCCAGTACAACTTAGTTGAATGTATAAATACCTATTATTTAAATGAATCGTACAAAATTGTATTCCAAATTCTTATTTGTTTAACTACTTTCATGATCCAGATTTATTTACCCGGTAGTGGACCGACCCATTTTATAATATTGTACACACGAACACATAGTGAAATAGGCTTTTTTCGTGTTATTTTAAAAGTAATGAAACATCTAAGGAGGTGCAAGTGTATCTTAAATAATTCACTAGCCAGATCTTAAATATTAACAAAAGTACACGTAAATAGATGTAAGTCAATATAACTTTCAACATTTTGAAAATTTTCGATTTAGGTAAAGAAATAATAAATTATAATTCTTGTGTCCATTTGTATCATGTTCACGACACTAGTTGCTGGTGTTGTTTGGTGTGGGTGTGCGTCTCCCGGTAGTCAGAGCTTGCTCGTAACATCCCGTATTCCCATTGCAAGGACCTACTTTAAACATGCCAGGGTGCTTGATAAATAAAATCGTGTTAAATAGTAACCACGCGTGGGAGCAACTGTCCTATAGTTGATGTAATGCGATTTTCATCTCTTGCCAAGTGAGCGGTAACTTAACTTTCGCACGCAGTACTTTGACGAATGTAAACTCTATACAGCCAATAACTCTCTTGAAAACAAAATAAGGTCCACTAGACCTGATTTTGGAAAATGTGGAGTACATCTAAATCTAAATTTAAGTAAAGTTTATCTCAATCTCTCAATATGGATGAGAAAAAGAAAGCTGTTAATTGATTAACAGCTAACTATTTGAACTAATTTTTAAAAAAGCGGTGTTTCACTGCATTTTTTGTTTTGATTGTACGTCAACCGTGGGCAGAAATTCAAAATTATTTTTAACCGATAGGATCTCAATGGATTATGTCTGTCATATATTTATCGTGCATCAAAATCTATTTCAACCAGCAACTAACAAACAGGCAATTCAACAATACTGCCGGTCACATATCTAACTTTGATCTTAAAAATTTACTGCTCAAAATTGACAAAAAATGCTTTAAATAATACTAAATCCTACTTTACAACATTAAAATTGCAAAAATAATGCAATTTAAATAGTTATTCTAAAAATATTTTTTGGGTTTGGTGGGTCATCAAACAATGTGAAGTAAGGTTTCCTAACACCACCTTACTTCACATTATTTGATGTTTAAGATCTGTGGAAGCTGTGTTATGTGTAAGCCCGATCCTGCGGTCTGTTCACATACGACACTATGTTTATATGTATAGGTAATTTGATAATTTTGCCTGTTCTTACTTAACAACGACCATTAATCCTATTTTATTTAAAACCTTGGCATCTGTTATATTTTTATAAAATTAAAACATAGTTCAACAGCGATTTAACTTGTTAATTAGTATACTTATATGCCAAGGCTAAAGGAGAGTAAAATACTGTACTTAAATTAAGATTTTGTGTGTAGTCAGAATCAAGGCCAGCGCATTACTGTTCTCACCATGAAATCTTAACCAAGTACGATTGTTTAGTTTGTGGACTATAAGTTATGGACTATTTATAAGTGTTCTGAGCGCGAAAACAACTTTATTTTAAATGTTTGGGAAAGAGGGCAGATTAAGGTTTATCCAACTGAAAATGAAGCATTCATCACATGTTTATTTAATGTTTTAAATTATATGACAAAATTACGTAAGGTATTTCTATGTACAGCATAGCATAATTATTCTTAAGTTATATTGCCAAAATGCGCATATACACTAGCTGCCATAATTTCATACAAATTTATATGCAAACAAAAAAGCAATAATGTTCAACTAAATACGAATTATTTTATCACCAAAAGTCTCAACTATTCATGCACGCAATTTGTATATTTTCTATTCGTCATATAATATTGTTATTGACTTCTGTTCTTAGATATTATACTTATTGATATAATTATTTGTATGGTGAGACAACAGTCACTGGGAACTTTAAAAGGGTTATGATAATTGTGGTGCTATCAATCTGATTTGAGTGGCTGGAACATAGTGTATTTAGTTTTCCTGATTTAGAGCTTATATATATAATATAATATAATTCTGTAATTATCTTTATGAATACTTTAAGATTATTTTGTTTCAATTGAAGGGTGGAGTGGTATTCTTGCACTACTCTATTTCATTTGTAGGCTTTTTATCAGATAATTCTGTAATTATAATTAGATTTGTGTTGGTGAAACTTAAGTTTCAGCAAAATATAACTGTGTTATTGATCATAATTTGTGAAAATTAATGAAAATACTGTAAATCGGACTGGAAAGCCAAAGTAAACAGTATTTTATATGTATTTGTTTTATTGAATCTTCATAAAATTCTCATGCTTTAAATTATAAAATATTATTTAAATAAAATAGACATTAGAAAAAAGGAATTTATTTGAGGTGTGGCTGTTTTAATTTTGCTCTAACTTCTACAGGAAATTTGTCGAATGAATTACGAACACAATCCAAACAAAATCTTTTTGCATAAAATAAACTGCATTCTTTGCTTATACAAACTGTATTGTTGCATATTACACAGTCTGCTCCTATGACTAGTATTTCGCCTTTTCCTGGTGGACTGAAAGGGTCTTTCATGATATAGCTAGGGTACTTCAGGACAATATTGCGGGAGAATGGTGGGTGTGTTCCTTTATAATGTGCTTTTTCATTCAGGTTGCATGATGTACATTTAAAATCATATTGCAGTTGTACAGACTCTTCTTTAACTTCTTGCTCTGACTTATTTTTAGATTCTTGTTCCCCAGCCATCACTGTAATAAGTTTTTCATAATGTCACACAGATTCTCACAATGGGGCAGTGTGATATCAGAAACATCTATTTAGATTTTTTGCAAACAAATTTGAACTATTCTTGAAATCTGAAAATGATATTAGTTGATAATGTATATCAATATATTATTCTGGAATTAAAATAAAATCACTGAATATCAATTTTTTGCATCTTTGTCCTCATTTAATTTTTGTTTATACTTTGAGTATCCTAACAATTAAAAATAAAAATTGCATTTATATATAATGATAAGACGTGTTATCATTGCAATTAATAATAACATCAAATTAATATAATTTTCATTACTAATCAAAAATTTCAAATTATTTTATTTAAAAAAGCACATATTAATTGACACATTAAATTAGCAAATATGACAAAAACCTAAAAGAACTGAAATAATTCACACCTTTTATTGGCAATTCAAAAATTAAGTATTTACAAATATGTAGTTTAAAATAATATATTTTATCACATTTCATTTCACTCATTTTTGGTGATTACTTTTTCCTTAGGAGCTTCAACTGGCCACCATGACGGCTTCAAGACTCTTACTTTGTGGTTTCCTATATTTAGCATGCAAGCCTCAAGAGCCTCTTTAATTCTTACTAAACCTATACCGGAGTCATTAAAGAATCCTTTTAATTTTCCCAAATTTGTGTTTGGATTATTACTAGCAGAGATTATCATATCTTTTTCTAAATTCTCATTTGGTATTTGGTTGATGATTAAAGGCATTATTCGTTTTCGAACTACACCAGTATGGTGGACCCGTGCTGTCAACTCTTGACCAATATAACAACCTTTATGAAAACTAACTCCGTGTAAATAGTCACAATTTACTTCTAAAGGAAAACATGTTCCTGGAGGCATTTCTTCAGATCCTTCACTTACACCTAGTTTGTATCTCAGGTACTTATAACCATCCTCTTTACATTCAGTGACAATATTGTTACTGATTTTTTCTGCTATCTGGGTACCTTCTAAAGTAGTTGTGCATAATAATCTGCATCCAAGATCACACAAACGAGGATCTTTATAAATATTGATAGACTTTTTTGGATCAATTATGTAATCTAGTGAATCATCAGAGGAATTTAAAGACCATAATCTAAAATGTTCACTAACATCTTCAATTTCAACATTTCTCTTTAGTTTATATAACTTTAAATGTTTCATCAAACTAGTGACAATTACCTTGTCGCATTCTATCATAAAAGACTTGCCATCTTCCCATTTGTGTATCAATGTGTCGTACAAGACCCTGCCCTTGTTGTTCAAAAACATAGCATACATAGAATTAGCACCTTCTTCAAAATGACGCATATCATTTGTAATGAGACCCTGTAAGAATACAGGAGTATCGCTCCCTCCGATTTTTATTAGTCTCCTACTGTCCAAGGGATATAAAACTTTTGAAACCGGTGCATTGTGTGAAAATAGAAAAAATTTATTGTAAAAATTGAACTTGAAAAATATTTTTTTTACCTTGTTACATAAAATCATCTTTTTTGGATGATTACAGCATAATAATGTGATATTTATTTAGAATAATGTTTATGTTAATATGAAAGAATTATTTAAGAAACGAAGCCCAATTTATTTCTCAAAACAGTTCGATTTTCTTCGTAGACGACTTCACATACTTTATTTTTTTGTTTTTTTTTTGTTCAATTCTCCCTATTATAGGGAAGTCAAAGGGAACTAAGCCCATATAGCCATATCTTATGTGATTATTTCTGTCTCCAGGATACCGGTGTAATGTATAACTTTGCCCCAAGGTGTTTTTGCCGACTATTGTAATGGTAGGTCACGCCATTTTGTTAATGATAAATAAATGAACTCACCCTATGAATAAATAAATGAATGAAATGAAACACTGTATAATCTCACGTAAGTCACTAATCAATGAATAATGAATTTCATATATTGCACGATATAACGGTCATTTTGGTATGAAACTACGCCAATTTCATTACAAATCTTCACTACAACATAATATACGAAATAAAATAAATAGCATCGAACTGTTCCCCGTCATTATGCGGCAAAAAACTTTCACACTTTCTTTCAGAGATTTTTATTATTTCCGTTTTCTGCTTAGATATTTGAAGATTTTGGATTGCTGCAATTACAAATTACTGAACATCAAAATTGTTTTTGTTAAATTCTCCCCATTACAAGGAAGGCAAAGGGAGTTAGATCCCATACAGACTTATCTTATATATTTATTTTTTTATTTCTGGTTCCAGGATACCAGTGTAATGTATATTTTAGCCCCATTGAGTTTTTGACGACTAATGGCAGTGAAATTCATTTTGTTAATGACTTACGAGATTTTTTTTGGAAAACGGAATGCATAATACCGATTACGATAAAATGTTACAAAAATGGATAGAAGTATTCATCATTACAATGAAATGACATGAAATACGATAATGTTAAAAAAATAACTTACCCTTCAAATTAATGAATAAAACATTGAAAAATCTCATGTAAGTCACTTAACAATATAAAATTATGTATTTCAGTAAGATGCAACGATCATTTGCGGCATGAAATTACCCAATTTTCACTTTAATACAATATACCAAATAAAACATACAGTCCGTTATGATGCGCCTTGAACTCTCATTATTTCTCCGTATTACAAGGAAGACATAGGAAACTAGAGCCCAAACAGATCGATGTAGTTAATTTAAGTAGTAAATGTATAAATCTCGTTTTAGTAAGTTTTTGGTTACTAATGGCAGGCACAGTCATTTTATGTCACAATATTATTATAATTAATATAAATATGAATTAAAATTAATGATAATAATTTATATTTATTATTAAGAAATATAAATTATTATCATTAATTAATTATTATTCGATGAATCGTCATTGAGCAAATATCTCCCACGCTTAGGATCACTAAGATAATAATTCATTTTATAGAAGTTTATTACTACACACTTTCGCTTTATTTTTGTTTAAAATTTGGTTATAAATAACTATATATTAACATTGGAAGAAGATAATTCTTCTTGGAATTGGAATTGGAATTAGAAGCTTGTTCAATAAACGTACCTATCCAATGCCCCAATTGTTTATTCTGTGGAAACAAGTAGTAGGTATGACCAACAATATTATGATTATTCTCAGTATTTAAAATTATAATAATCACATTCATTACATTTTGTAATCTAATTCGTATATAGATTAGACCTCCAAATATATAATGAGGTGGTACCTCCTGTTAGAATTGCTTAAACCTAAAAAATAATTCTTCGTTTTTCATCAGGAATAATTATGCTAATTATTTTTATCGGCGCCAGATAGGTTAGATTAACAAGTTAAAAATTAAAACCTTGGTTTAAGAATATACCGAAAACCGGAAAACTGGAAACCGGATTACTGGAAATCGAATTTTGGAGCTCATTGACTACGCCTTAGTGTGAGGGACTTATACCTGTGATTAGGTACCTCCCAATATAATACTTTCTTAGTTGTATCACAGATTAGTATAGATCATAGTGCTTGGTGCTGCAAATACAACTCTTCCTTAAAACGATAAGTGCAAGTAGTTAAAAATGTTAGCCACGGGCAGAAAGTTTGCTGATAGCCTCATGACGTCATGCACATGTATGCATAGTCAGTAGGAGTTACAGGAACAAGTTACAAAATATTGTATAAGTATATAGTAATCTTTTAACAAGCTTTCTGCACGCGACAAGTAGTTTTAAAAGTAAACGATTGAATTCTATGCAGCGGATCGTATGGTTGATTGTGGGTCTACAGTCTACAGATTCTTAAAAACCTAAGAATCTGTAGACGTGGTTTAAGGAGGTTTTAAATACTTACGAGGCGTTTAACTTCGCATTTATAATTTGTTAAAATTCAACGCCTCACAGCGATAGTCATCAAACCATCCCTAGATATATTGTTGAAACTCAACAATTAACCAGAAACTAACGATCAAATAAAGTCTTGCATAAGGCAAAGCAATTTTTATTTTTAAACTTTGCAAGTTACTCAGAGAGCATAAAGAATTTTATAACTTTGAAGACATCGGCAAAATTCATCGACATTATAGTGTGTACCTAATTATTGAGAATAGAGGAAGGTATAAATTAAATCAAATGTGCCAAGACACGAAATTGTCATTTAATAGGTGTTATTAATCATTATACCAAGATTTTTCAATGTTCAAGGTAACATACACTACTTCTTACTCACGTATATAATTATTATTTCTTCGTGTACCATGTAAATCGAAACTTATTATAAACGGGCCCTAACACATAATTTGAAACCCTGAAACAAATAAATATAATCTTTGTAGATAGATACTTATCTACCTCTATTTTTATAGATCAAATCACATCACACGCTCTTAAGGCCCCACGCTACAAATTTTAATCCAAATTGTAACATACAAGTCAATTTTCATCTCGAGTATGTCAAACAATGCGGTTACTTTCAAGTAATAAATTATTGTCCAAGATGACGTTCCTGTGGCGTGTACATCATTTCTATCATATCGGATTCCCGTTCTCGCCTAATGGGAGTACTCATCAGCGAAGTGGGTGCTGAGTCTTGTGCCTGGCCTGGCTCCACGGATGCAGTAGCAAGTTCTGTGCTGAAAGTGGGCTCAGAGCGGACAGATCCGTCATCAGGCTTTCGAAGTGAAGCTTCGGGCGACAGGCGAGGGCTCCGAGTGGATTTCCTTAAGTACGGTGTAATTTTCTGCTAGAAAAAGTAAGTTATGTTAGTATATGTATTATATATCCTGGAACTTCATAGATATAATTATAATTAGGATATTTATTTGCAAACATTTTCAATTACTATGGGAAGTATTAAATTTGTTATTTAAATATACCTAATCTCGATATAAAATTTGAATAACGATTGAGAGTTTCGGTGTCTGTAGAAATAGAAATAACCTACAATAACCTGTCTCGATGTGCCCCACAAAATTACTATTTCCTTATAATAAAAAGCCAGTCAACATTAATTATGCATAACACATATCCAGTTGTAAACTATTAGTATAAGCATTGTCTTCAGTATCAGTTGATAACATTTTGAGATTCAATGTGTTACATATTGAGTCAAATTATAATTGTTACGTTTCTTCTGAACAACTCTCACAGAATGTGGTACAGAATATAAGTTTACAAACAACCATATAGTAATAACTTCTAATAATCCAGCATTGCATTAACATGAAGCCAATTAAACTCAGTCATCAGGTGATGTCGATTCATTTGCTGAGCTTAATATATAAAAAAAGATATTTCGGCTTGGTCGTCTCGTCTGATTAGACAGTTGTTCAGTTGCTAATCATTTATCATAAATCAATAGATACATAGTATATTCTTTTGGAGAAATTACCATTAAACCTATAGCAATATGATTTGTAAATTATTTGCTGTGGAATGCATTATTTATTCATCAATGAATCGGACTTCAGCTGCAAGCAGAACCTCAATCCTATGATCCACGACAGTACAGTTGAAATGAAAGCATACTTGCATTATTATTATTGAGGGTACATTATTACATTTCTCTGCTAAAAAAATATTTATTTGTTGAGAGATGTATTTTTCTTACCCCCTGCGGGTCCCTCACGAGAAACACGCCAGTTTTTTTGACGACAAAATCTGGCGCGGCGAGGCAGCGCATCAGCAGCAGCGCGGCGACACACGCCCACATGGCCCAGACGGCTGCGCTAGCGGCGCGGGCGCCCGCTGCGCGCGCTCCGAATCCCCACGACGAGGTCACGCTTTCCAAAAAGGGATCCACGGACGAACAACTGGGTAAAGTATTTATGAAGATAGTCATAAAAAGGCGTGTGCGATTATTTGTTAAATACCTAGGAGTCAACATTAATCATATGGCACGATTGATCTATAACGTAGCCACGCCTATTAAACCAAGTACACCTGTAACGCCTGTGTCACCTGTAACTCACACGTTATATACTTTGTAATAATCACAATCATGCCATATGATCCCGACATAGGGAAACGATGCCCCTGCTTACAATACACCATTTCCTCGGAATCGTAGCATTGTTAGTACACATTATAATCACTAAGTCCATGCGTACGAGCTACTTTATACTTTTCAAAATTAAACAACTTTTTGGGTACACTTTTGAATGTATAATATTAAACAAATACATTCTTTGCAACGAAAACAAAGTTTTTGTATTAAGTTTTTTATAAGCAGATCCAAGAAGCACCTTTAAGTACCTTTGTACAATTTCCTTTAATTAGTTTGGGTCCTTTTTAATGTTCTTTCTGTGTTACATAAAATGTTAAATAAATAAATAAATTAGTATATTTAACAATTTACGTAACACTGAATTTGTTTGTTAAATAAATAAATAAAAAAAGCAGAAGTCATGCCGCTATGACCACGGGCACACAACAACAAATTAATATAATTCTTACAAACTTCTTTTAAAACTTTCAATTCTGTTACGTGCTTAATAAAGGAAAATAGCGCAGTTGATGGCTATAATACTTAATAATTGGTATGTAAAAATAGTATTGTTTTTAATGAAGAAAAGCTTTTTAGCGTTTGGGGTAGAATTTTACTTACGTGGTGGAGTTTGTAAAATTGGAGAAGGCGGCACAAAATTGGTGCAAGCCTCCGTTGGTTCTGGAGAAGCTGTGTCCAGTGAGGCCTACCAGCACCAGTGCGCAAAGCAGCGCCGGCGTTAGAATCCGCCATGGTTTCGTCAACCTAATCTCAATAGAAACAATAAACTCTGTATATTTTATGAGGTTATCGCCAAGCAAAGAGCTTTTTGTAACATTATATACATATATATTATTTGACGGCCGTCTGGTTGAGTGGAAACCGATCCTAATCATAACATTCAAATATTTGTTCCTATGAACAAATATTTGAATGTTATGATTAGGACGAATATTAGGTAACGAATCATGGATATTTGTATGCCTATATAGTATAATAGGTTGGGGTAAAGTTTCTTCGCATTTTCTATGAAAATTCAAGACTTATTTGAAAGTTAATTTACATTTAATTACAGTATGTGTGCCACGTTGTTTGTAGACTTCCTGCCATCTTGTAAGTAGAGATATGATCCCGTTGCTGTAGAAATTTTGGGACTTCTCTAGGATCAAAAAACCGCAACAAGTATTTTTGTCAGTCCCCTCTTGATGTTAACCTGACACTGCCTAAAGAATACTGAAAAGACCGAAACCGATAGAAATCTGAAGGTCTAATGTTAGGGCTATATGGTGGATGCATTAACACCTCCCAGCCAAACTCTCTTAATTTTTGCCGAGTGGCTAAAGAAACGTGGTCTAGCGTTATCGTGATGAAAGACCACACCGTTTCTATTAATCAATTCCGGCCGTTTTCTCTCTACATCTTGCTTTAATCTCATCATTTGTTATCAGTTTTCGCACGTTCTTGTCATACGTGATCCACTTTTCATAATAAGTTATCAATATGTTCATAAACCGCTACTCTTACTGACACTACATTAGGTCCATAAACATCACAATTTTTTTTCGCGGCTTCCGTTGCATTTTTTCTTTTCTTGTTGTAAAATTTCAAAATGTATCTAATTTCTTCATTCGATTTGACGGAAAGAAAAACAAATGAAAAATGTTTTTTGAAATGTCTCCTTTTTAATGTTATGCATGTATAATGTCATCAACCAGGTCAAACCAACCAGGTACAAATAGTACAACAAAAGATATTTTATTTCAAGTTTATACATACTATATGCGAAAAGAGTTCTTCCCGACCTAATATTACTGATATTTATATACTCATTAATATATATATTCTCTATTATCTAGTATCTATTACACAAGCTCTTAATGATGCTAGATAAAAATGTGCGACGTGAGAAATATTATTACATAAAACAATACAGACATTTTATTTTGTACACGATTGTTTGAGACAAAAAAGAGCAGAACAAGAAAACATACACAGACTAAAGGCAGCCTTGTTGCTATTAGTTATAACCAACCACTGACCAACCCAATGTCTGGGCAACCTTGAGTAACAGTATATAAAGATATTATAAGTTTACAAATTAGTGCAAAAGAATACGGAGAATATAATACAAATAAGTTATAATAAAAATTATAAAAATGGACTAAGTACGGACGTAATGGTGTGGCAAAGGAATTTATATAAATATTTCAACATAATTAATTTGTTACCCGGATCTTGGCCGGCCACCGCTAGGGCACATGGTGAACAGCGTGACCCAGACGAGGGCGCACACTATGGACATGATGGGCATGTACTCTGCGAACTGGCAGTCATTGAGCCGCGCGAATAATGTTCGGGACGTGTCTAGGACTAATCTATGGGTCTTGTTCCCTGAAAACAAAAATATTTGTGTCTTATAATATTTAGAAATGTCAAGCGTTTGTTTAAACAGCGAAGTTACTATACAGCAACACATTTATTTTTTATCCTTCAGGCTTCTAGGTGGTGAGTCTGATTTGTAGTTCTGCACAGATTAAACAAATGTTGCAAATAATCAAAAAAATATTATTATTATTAATTAAATACCCCCAGACATAAAAGTAGAATCAAAATTATAAACTTTCAGCAGCATGCTTTGCAGCAGCAGCATGCAAGACATTCAAAATTATTTTTACTCACAAAAATACTTTTATTATATATTACATTACAGGGCTCTACATTGTTTACCCTACGATTTATTTAATTACGGACTTGAATAAAAAATAATAATTTGTATTTGAAACTCCAACATTAATGTTGTTAAAGAACTATGAATAAATCACTTGCTTCGTTGAGTTTGTTTTTATTGAAAGAATATAAAAGTCAAAATCTTCCATGATTGTGGGAAGTAAAAAAAATAACAAAATCTAGTTTATATCAATGATTAAAATGTGTTAATATCAGCTTTTTACCGAACAATAAAACGCTTATTAAGTGGTAACCTTATTTGAAGAATAACAAAAACATATTTAAGACTAGCGACAAGATTTCCGGTATCAAGTTGGTTTAGCGTTAGTATTCCCAACATGTGACGTCATGTCCTGTCCACCCGGTGGGGAGCTTCGAAGCCGTTGTAGGCTGCGTGCGGTCTGCTTCATTGATTCTCAAATATTTTCTAGGTATTTGGTCACCGGGCAGAATTGAAACTGTTAGGCTCAGGAGTGGATGTTTGTAAAATCAAACATCAATGTCATAATAATCTAGACAACCAAATTGATTTACACCATAAAGTATCTTTATCTACGATCAAGAACCTGTTCGTTCATAAGCCTTATAAATTTTTTATTACTCACCAGTTACGATGGTCACGTTTTCTATTTCAATTGTTGTTTCAAAATTATCCATTGTTTCGTTATCTAGAGTTTCTCTTTTTGCTACTACTTTCTCTGTAGTACTCCCCGGGAGAGTATTTTGAGCAGTTGTATTATTTGGCATATTATTCATTGCAGTCTCATTGGGAAATTCATTGAGATTTGATATCGTATTGTTCAATACATACGCGTCTTTAACGTCGGGTCTAAGGACCATGTGGAAATTTAGCAGTCTCGGATACAATACACATTTGTTGTCTACCAACTGCATTGCGCTTTGTAGAGCAACGTAGTTAACGACGCCAAATATGACTGCCATAGAGTAGAGTATCAAATGCCATACTGGAAGAACGGGAGAACGATATGTCAATAGAAATCAACTTTGAAGCAGGGTTTATTACTTTAATAGAATGTACACTCGTGTTGATTAAAGCTTGTTAGTGGAGTGTAACTAAAGAGACTGTAGAGTATAAGCATAAATTTACCAGATGAATCCAAAAAAACATTATTCTATAAAGGTTTCTTTTTGAGTAAAATGCTTGCGAATACGTGGAAAATAATGTGATAACTAATAGCTCTAAAACAATATTATCACAATTTCATATACTATTAATAAACTATTAATGATAACATTCAAAATTTTCCTCATTTAACTATTTAAGTTTTGACTTTATCAAGGTCACGTCGCTATCGTCCGCGATAGCATCAATGGTGTCAAGTAGGTAGGCACATTTATCCAATGACAAATCGGCATCGTACTATAGGTTTACCTTGTATTTTCAGCCTTAGTCTCATAGAAGCTTTGACATATTTTACACAAAATACGAGATAGAAGAAGGGAATACTTAAAGTAAATATTAGAATATTAACTTATCACTTAATGTTTCGGCAAAAGACAAAAAGGAAAGATGATGACAAAACGGATATCTATAGAAATGAAAAATTTGTAATTTGTTAAATGGTCCGTAAGAATCGTTTAGGAATCCAAATATTGTGCATTACTATTGAATTATGCTGATAGAAATTAGCGGTATTACTTATTACAACAGTGCAAATGCAAATATCAATTTAATAGTGCTGCACGATTATAGAAAACCAAGATACCATCTAGTCAATCAGTGCAATTTTAAATGCAAAAAAATTTTAATGTGTAGTATTTTAATGCAAAATGTTATAATTTTATAGTTTTATTTAGTAATTTTTAATGTATGCATGAAATAAATAACAAAGGATGTTTACTTCCATAACACAGTCTAGTAGTACTTATGTTAAAAAATATACTCGAATAAATATGTTTTCAACTTACTCCGTTTATTTATCTAATCAAACGTGTTAATAATATGATTTGCCGTAACAATTGCGTACAGATAGTAAATATTATTTTATAATACGTACAAAAAGTCTGTTAACGCATCCGAAATCACAATATTCTATATAAAAAAGAACCAGATTTTTTCTATTAAAGTGAAAAATATTCAGCCCTACCTAAATATAAAATAAAATAAATAGTAAAAAAAAGCTTTAAATAATAATGTGCTGATAAAATGTAGTTTGGGTAATACACTTGCATTTTTTTTTAATTTTTTTTCATATGTATATTCACTATGTTCTGTAAACTTAAATGTGTTACGTTCATAATTGATTGAACTACCTAACGATACTTATCGACCTTATTGTGTGTATAGTTTGTGTTACAACTCCCTAAGGGGTTTGTCTTCGTGTACGGTAGTCATTATGTACAGTAACGTTGGATACATTACTCAGGGTGAGCTGCTACGGCAATTGTGTAGGTCCTCACTCTGTGGTTTTACAAAACCATTATTTTAATTAATGATTGTTTAATCATTCTCAAATATCGTCAAAAAATAAACATCAAATATTTATACCAAGTTCTTAAGTTTTAAATGAAAATGATACCAACATTTTGTTATAAGTAGTAAAAATTAAGCAACGACTTATATATTAAAGAAGATAGGTAGTAAAATAACAAGCTTTTCGGTACCTTGGGCTGGTCTTTGGTATGACTTGATTAAACAGATAAAAATATAACCTCTATGAAGAAGATGTCAATGAAAAAGTAGAATGGGCGTGTAAATAAAAAATACAACAAACTTATATAATCTCATCAAAAATAGGAATCATAAAAACTAAAAACATAATACTATGTATTATTCAATTTATATTTTTATAATGAATAGGATACTGGTGCAATGTAGCCCTTTGCCCCATGGAGTTTTGGCGACTAATGGTAGGCCGCTCTATTTTGTTAATGACTTACGAAAAAAAATTTGAAAATGGAATGCAATGTAAGCGATTATGATAAAATGATACAAAAATGGAATGTTATGATAATGATTACGACGAAATGATAAGTAAATGAGATTGAAATCATATAATGTTATTAAATAAATGAACTTACCCTACAAATGAGTGAATGGAAATGGACACTGAAAAATCTCACGTAAGTCACTAATCAACGCTGAATGATGTATTCCATATACTTTGTATGACTTAACGATCCTTTTTGCCATAAAACTACACCAATTTTATGACAAAAATAACACTGCAACACAATATATGAAATAAAACCATTGCCACATGCCATTACGCGCCAAAAACTCAAGTGGGAAACAAAATTTTCCTAATATGATTCTTTTCTGAAATGTCACCTTTTTAATGTTACGAAAACTAGCTAGATACAAATAGTATAGCCAAGGATGTTTTATTACAATGTTATACATACTATTTGCGAAAATACTTTTTCCCGACCTAATATTACGATTTTGTGAAGGAAGCTATATAAGTATTTTTTTATTTACACGCCCATTCTACTTTTTCATTAGCCTTTCCATTAGAACGAGTCATATTATCTGTATATGTATAATGTAATGTATTATACATATATAATGAAATAAAATAATATAATGTATTATACATTATAAGAATATAATTTTATAGTTTTGATTGTAAATACTCGTATATTTTTTTACAGATTAGTTCAGATGATTTAATTTTACCAAAATAACACAAAAGTGGGTCTAATTGTTTATTTGCAATAAAAATCTCTATAGAAAATATCTGGTACTTCTGTTGCCCTACTTAATTTTACTCGTTCGAATGTTTACTAAATTGGAAAACAATAACTAGGTATGTTAGCTAGCTATGTGGATAACGTAATAAATGCTTGAAACCAAGCCACAATGAAGAAAGCTTTTACCTTTCCAGGCTTTAAGGTGTCGACCAGCGCGGTCTTCCAACACCCGGTAGTCATACAGCAGCATAGTCATGATATTCAACTTAATCCATTTCTCCTGAAAATATAGACGGTAAAATGTTAAAGTTTAAAATTATTATTATTATTATTAAATATTGATAATTAAAAATTGAGAAACAAGAACAATAGCGAGAATAGCCGCATGATTTTAAAATATTTTTTTTATTAGGGTCTATGATTTTTTGATAATCAACTGAAAGAAATCTTTGAATGTCCCAAATCAATATCCTAACTGGCCCAAATGCCGATGTCTTTGTAAACATGGGTTTTTTATAGTAAACTCGATACTTAAGTGCGTGTTTGAATACTTGTGAGATTAATATTAGTAAATGTTCAGTTAATTTTATAAATGCAATCATAAAGAGTTATGAAATCCATAAAGTTCAAAGTACGGTAAATGCTTCATGTATTTTTTTTTTCAATCAAATATGTATATGACGCACGTATAATAAGTAGTCTTGGTGTACCTATATCAAATAAGACTATTCTTTCTTTTCTGTTCCAAATACGAAGTCTTCACATTACCTCCAAATTTATATCTTTATCAACAAATATTTTTATTAACAAAAAATATGAGATAAAAACAAACATATCGAAGTCTCTGACGTCTGAACTAGGTGTGATATCTGTATATCAGGAATCAGCGCCCTCTTCCACTCGCGTATATTATAGTAGTGGGTGTGTATAGCGTAGTGTAGTGTGTGAGAAATTGGATTAATGTTTAAGAAAAATCGCCAAACTAGATACAGTTTATGTCCGGAGGCAGTAATGTACGTAACTGACGACCTCGCACAGGTGCTGTGACCTAAGCTCTAAAATGTCTTCTAGTATTTTACTTATATTTTTATGATAGTCAAGAAAGTAAAGTTATATAATAATAATTCTACAACATAATCACATCCCAAAATCTATGATTAATATTAATTATTATTGATTATTATTAATCCAATACTCCAAAAATTTTGCTAATACATGTAATAACTTATACATAATAACGTAAATAACAAATACAATAATTAATGAAACCGTTATTAAAACTAAAGATTTCTTATCTTTTATAAAAGAAATAAGAAAGCGTCACGTGTATTTTTGATTTAATTTCGTGTATGTTTTCCGATACAGTTTTCTTTTATTCAAAACAAATAGCACAGGAAAAAATGTAATATATTATGAAGATGTAGGCATCTAAACAGAAACCTGAGAGCATGACAACATATCGAACATACATGACCGTTATTCACTTCTTGGCGCAATGCCAAGCTTTTAGTGGGTTAACTGAAATGATGTACACACGCCTGCAGATTGAATTAAACACCAAAATTTATTGGTACCTGATTTGATTGTAAAAAGACTTAGTTTCAAACTGTAAAATAAAGACTATAACTGATATGGGTAAATTTATCGCCTTATCAACTTTTAGTTGCCATAGTAATAGAGCAGGTTCTCGGTTGAGTGAAATTAACGAAGAAGTTCTATATTTACTCTAATTTTAGTACACAAAAGGGAAAATGAAATAAGTACATATGAAATAGGTCGTTCTTATGTCAGTTTGAACTACCTACAAAGTTGGTCAACTTTAGATTGATGTAGATGTTTATTTAATATTAGTAAACCTCTTATGTATGAAAAAAAATGAAAAAATTATGAATTTTTTATAGATTTTTTTACACCGCCCTTTGGTAATATACTGCCCAAGCCTGCTCCACCAGGCAGTCCCAATACGCCTAATTTGAAGTAGCCTAATTTTATGCAAGAGTAGAGAAAACGTATGCCGGAATAGGAAGAATTCCACGCTCTGAATGTGCGACATGAAAAAATGCTTTGGATTAATAAAACAAAATTAGGGAATAGCGATAGAGCAATAAAGCAATAATCACCATCTTTTCATCAAATTTTAATTATTTATAGTTGAAAATGAATTCTTTAGTTTATAATCTGACACACAAAGACAATTAAAAGGACAACAGAATATCAGAGAAAAAAAAGCAAAGGTACTGCTTATTTATATAAGAAATCTCTTCCAGCAGCCTCATATGGGTAAAGTGACATCAAAAGGTGTGTATACCAATACTAATATAATTAAACACATTAACATAAATATTTCTTATTTTTATTTATATTCTCTGTATAGAGAAATAATGTGCTTTAAAATATATCCTTTTTCTCTTCTATGATTGGCTAGCAAATATTTCCCTATCAAATAATTACATATTAAATTTTATTTATTATTAATCATGTTCTAATTATCTTTATACTATTAGGTAAGGTACCAAACCAAAGGTGAACTATTCTATACTTCAATTAGATGATGTCACATTCTTTAAATACGCATCAGATGAATAGTGGGCGAAGGATTAATTGCAAATACAATCTGTCTCAGATCAAGGTTATCTACCGAAATACATAATCATAAAAATAGTATCGACATACATTTGACATGACTTATCAACTGATCTGAGTTAGTAGAATTCTCAGCAACACTGTTGAACCATTTCTAGTTAGAGACTAGAGATTTTAAGATTTATCAACCACATTATGTTGATGTCAAATATGGACAAAATGAATTAGTCTTACGTATTCTGCTTCGTGGATATTTACGTAGCTCTAAAATAAGTCCATCATCATGGTAATGATTTTGATGGAGAATTTTGTTGCGAACTTTGCCTGTCAGTTGCTGAATCCGAGAATCCTGTTGTTTCCGAGAGCACTGGAAAGGGTAGTGTCAAGCAAGGGGGTGGTACTTCTGAACAGCATGTAGTTCCTTACAGTCTCCGGTCTCCTGGATTAAATTATCTATTCAAATTTTCTTGAAAAGTCGCTAAGGGACGATATAATATATAAAACACACCTTAAGTATTTATGCAATATTTATAACATTTTTACTACAAAAAACATCGTAGTGTCGTGTGTACCTCACCATGCTTAGTCAGTTCGATTTTACTTTTAATTAATATTTTACTTATATACGTCGTCCTGAACCAAATGTATCTTTTATTTAATTACTCCCGCTTTAATAATAACATCGGGACCCTAAAGCTGCTTTGCGCTCAACGATATTTAGATAACTTATTTGTGCAAAAATAAAATAAAATGTATGCTAATGTTCGTAAATGAAGTCATGACATCTTTTAGAAAAACTACACGAGAAAACATTAAAACAGGTAATTTTCTGGGGCTTAATTTTATATTTGTTATTTGGAATTTCTATATATGACCTATAGTTTTTTGCACCATTTATATTTGTTAATCCACATTCATTCATTTTAGTCTATTGCTATAGATGCTACTAAACCGCAAACTTAGATAAAAGACCACAAAAATATTATTCCCGTGTTTAAGGTATAGAGTTAGCTAGTATCAATAGTTCAAACTGAACATAGCAGCGCTATGGTTTTCCATCTCATGATCCATTCCAACATCATAATAAAATATAAGATGTTGTCTTAGCAGAGGGCATTTATAGATTAATAGCCAAAACGCCACGGTTGACCACGCGCTGCCGATGGCGTCACGTAATCTTGTTAACGAAGATCGTGCCATGACGTAATGCGCTCATTTTATATTCGGTTTTTTATAGCCGATGTTCGAAGGTGTGTGATGCATTGTGTATTTTAATCGCATGACTTGAGAGGCATAATTGATCCATCTTTGGTAATTTTATACCAATAAAAGTATTGATATCTACAGCACGACTAGAAAATCTCAGATACAAAAATTTTCATTAAATTTGTATTTTTTAAGAATGATAAAAAAAATAGAGAAACGATTACTAAATGCTACCTGCGAACATTGGTTATCTGCTTCTTATTTTGCTAGATTGTCGTTAGTTGTTTGACGTTGCGTTGTTTTGAAAACTGTATGTCAGATATTGTTTTACAAATTAACAGTTTCAACATACTATAAAACAAGTTCTGATATAATCCAGTTCACACACATGACAATTTATAAAATATGAATCCGATCAAGATAGTAAACAATTTTAGAAAATTTATTGCTAACATATACAATACACAATAGTAATGGTACAAATTCATTTGTTCGCGTATTAAACACCACTTGCTTAAATCAAGAGGTCTAGTTTTCCTACATAATGAACTTTATTAACTAGGCTATAGAGTTCAGGATAAACCACACTAACTTGATTTTCTTAAAGGTTGACATCATGCTTTATTTATATATTAAACATAATATCTTAAAGCAATGAATGAATTCGATAATGAATATCTAGGAGAGTCCTGCTTCGTCATTTTAGATTTAGCAATGGAATTAATAAAATAAATGGAATTAATAATTGACAATTGCAAAAATTATTTGATCTAATCGTAATTGAAATATTTTTTATCAATATTACTACTGAAAGATTGACTATTTTTTTTTTCCTGGTTTTCTACATCTTTTGACGAATTCGATATGGTCTTATTGTGATAACAAAAGTGTTTGAAACGATAGGTAACTAATTTTGCTTTAATATACATGGATACACAAAAGTTCAGTGCTCGACTATTACTTTATACAATATTTGAATATATCTTTTTCAAACTTTTTGTTGTGATATTGCAATGAGATAATATAGTTTTTGAAATCGTCGTCTCAAAAATAATAGCAAATAAAAACCTAATAAAAAAGGTTAAATAACTTTGTAATGTATTTATACTATAGGTGACAAGTGTTATTTTTACAAAGTTTCAATAAATACAAAAAAAAAAGATACAATTTCAATAAATTAATCATCAAGAAGTAAATTTTCAACGCTTTTCCCAGGCGTCTACAAGGCGCTGCCGTTTGCGAGGCCAAGGACGAACTCCAAACGCAACCAAGGACGACTACTTGAACTCAAGGTCTGGGATATTGAAATACCTACCTTAAGAAAATTGGAAAGTAAAATTTCAAATTTAATTGTAGAGACAGCTGTCTATTAAATTTGATTTCTGTTTATTTTCATTAAAACATTGGAATCTCATATTTTTCATAATCGAGTATTATTTTATTGATATTGTAAAACTCTTTTGACTTAATCGCGGAGACATCTAGTGCCTTTCTAAAGCACCCACTTTTTTATGAATTCAACGAAGCGAGACGATATAAATTCTGTAATTAATTATTATTGTTTAGTTGTATAATTAAATTTGTAAATATTGGGTAAAGTAATAATGCTATGGGCGATGTCTTGACAAGTCGAATAGTCTTCCCTTCCTAGTGTATAAAGTCAACAAAACAACACACAAAAGGTACCTAAAAGAGGTGTGCTTACAAGAAACATATATTGGAAACCGGAAACTTTTTTAATAATACCAAATTAAACAAAACAAAATAAACACAACCATACCTTTTATTTGAAAAATCCATAAAGTATCTAGGTGAGATGACTGTATTATATATTTGTGACCGGTTCACATTTTCATTCAAAAACTTATTACTCAAATTTAACAGTATGTAAACAGGAAACTGTTATCACGTTGATATCATACGTGTTCACGACGACAACTAACTGACTCTTTATTATTTCGCTTCCATGGAAAATAGTCGAGCGGGAAAGAGACCAACATAGATCATTCTTCATAGCACACAGTAACGACAAAGATGAATACATTTTCTCACGGTCCGTATTATAAGTGAGCTTTCCGAGGCCTTGTTTACGTGACGTAATAACATGAAGTCATGGTAACGCAGCGCTGTTGTGCCATTTTGATTTTGGCTTTAGAAGTTGTACTGGGCTTTACATTATTGAGGAACTTTATTTTTTAAATTAAATTTTAGGATATTTAAGTGTTCTCCTGTGCTGCCTAAGTATCTTCCATAATATTGCCGCAAAAGGATATTGTTTGCGAAAAATATATTAGCTGTTCATACAACTGTGTGCTTCTTAGTTCTCAATTTGATTGTTAGATATACCTGTTTTTTTTATTCGTAGCCCTCTAAAGAAAGTTTCTAATTTTGATGGCCTCAGCACCACATAAATTTCGGAATCACCTAAAATCTACTGGAAAATAGTATAACAAACTAATTAAAACACGTCAAATCAGTTCAACGACTTTATTGCATTTGTATTATATTTTTCTAGTTATGAATTATTAAAAAGGTTCTAATATCCTCCAGCTTCAGAGACAATGGGAAACATGGTAACAATAGAAAACAGTTAAACTACAAATAAAGGAGCTCAGGTGCTATAACAGATCGGCCCGTTCGGGTCAGATATTGCTACATTTCATTGATTTCAAAAGGATACAGCTTTTAAATGGGTCTCGTCAATGTTTATTACTTACTTTTACAACCGCCACTCTAGGAACTTTGTCTAAGCCCCGTACAATCTTAATTACAAGTCCAATGGGCCAAAATTGACATTTTTCATCATCCATCATCCGTACGTCACCCTTAATCTGAAAAATATTTTTTGACGGTTGACTTCTATGACATTCCCAAGTACTAGTTTCTAAACCTTCTTTTGGTTGACTGAAGCCGAGAATTTAAACTCTTATTATAGATTACATCAATATTATGAATGGCGTTTGATGATAAGTTGTGTAAAAAGAACATTAGAGTAAAGGGGGCTAAACAATGGCTATCTGTGATGTATGGGCGATTATTCAATGTAACCTCAATAATATTTAATGCAGTATCTAATTCAACATACATGAGAGTTGCTCTACCTAATACTCCACCAAGGAGCAGCAGGAACGTTGAACTTCCATTCTCTTTTCTACAGGCTGAAATGGCTATTCAAATACAGTCTAAATATTTGAGAAGGTTATTGGTGTCGCCAAAGTTTATTGCATTGTCGGAAGAAACTATTTTTACTCTACTTCTCTTCTCCTAGCAATAAATCTTCTAAACGCCATGAGAAAACAACGCATGAAATACCACACTTCTCCTCCGATTTCAACAACAGTGGCCCTGCCAGATCAACTTCTACTACCTCAAAAATTTCTCCGAGAAGCCAGCCCAAGAAACTGAAACTTGTGCAATTACAGCAACCGAACCTCCTACGCAGCCGCAGCTGCTTCCACTCTAGAGTACAGAATTGCAATAAATAATAAGCGACCACAGGACATACCGCACGTGAGATGGACGATAAAATTCCAGGAGAAAATTTTGGCATCCTATCCTCCTTGGTAGAAGGGGCGCTTGCATCAACTTACTAAAGTTCACAGCGTTACGCTGTTACTACCTACGCCATAGATCGGATTATTATAGTGAGGGTTGTTCGGTCTATTTCGACGAAGAGAGATTTCTTATCTCATAGGTAAACAAGCCTTGTTAGTGTTTTGTACATATTTATAGATAATTTTGATTTTTGTTTTTTTGTGCCCCTATTCCTATGATACAGTTGAGTGGTAGGTAGTTACACAAACCTACTTGGAATATCCTTTAAATGGAAAACATAAAAGCATTTCATAGCTTGAAGAAAATAGGATTAGAGAAAGTAAAAACATAAATTTTGATTTTTTTATTACTTGTAATAATTTTACAGTACCGCTTTTCTTGATTTAATCAAGTCACATATTTCATGGTATGGTTAAATTACTTATCCCGTATATTTGACAAAGATTAATGATTACAATCTTGTAAGCTTTTTCGTTGTCATTATTTAAACAGAATATTTAAAAGATACCTTAAAACAATTATGATCTGTTTACATACATTTTTTTGTTTTGAAAAATGATTAGTTTCGTCTGATGTTCATGATAAGTTCTAGTGAACTTATGAACTTATTATAGGCTCGATAAAAGTTTGAAAAAATAAAAATAAACTAATATCTATCGGAACTGAACAATCATTTTTCGTATTTACACTTCTACATACTGGAATGAGATTCTGAAAACTATTGTTTGTATGTGTAAATTATATTATTAGTGTTCCAAAACATATGTTTTTTTGTGTACCTTACTAGTTATAGCAAAATATAAGTAGAGTCCGCGAGTGTCCGTCCGTGTTTCAGTTTTAATAACTTCTTGCTTATGTGCTAAATTATGAATTTCATTTTCATATATATTATTGAGGTATGATTTTTGCCTTTACTTTGATAGTAATTTAAAGAAAAGTTAGAATATTTTCTGTCGCTATATGTTGTTTTTTTTTTATTAATTTATATATTGTGATCGTTGGAGCATTTGTCATATTTCATTTATTACCCAAAGTCATCGTCACTCACGTCAGTCACATTTGGTTTAAATAAACCACTGTAGCACTTTCGCTGTGACGTGCAGGTGACGGCAGAGTTGTCGACATATGATGTATGTGCCCATGTCGAGGCCAGATCTTGAAATTGACCATTCTATAAAATTGTCGACTAATTTAAGAAATGGTTGTATATCATAAAATAGCAAGCTTAAACAGTTTGATGATATTTCAATCAACGTTTGGCGATATAACTCCATAGTTTTTTGACATTGTGGTTATTTTTGAGCGACTTTCATAAAAATCAGGTATTGTATGGTAGATCATTTGGACTCTAACTGAGATTTAATGTTACCACGTGAATAAGCGACAGTTCGCCCTCTACTCGATTAGAACTATGACAGAAATGTGTGTAGACAGTTCTAACCTTACTTGACATACCATTCTGTCCAACAAGCTTACGGTGAACCTCAAATGCGGCCTCTTCCATTTGAACATTCATTTTCGCTTCAGATATAAAATATTCAGTATCACAAAAACAAGGCGACATCAGCACTTCTACCGGCAAATAATGTAACTATTTTATGATATGATAACTAATGTTTGATCACATTATAAAGTTTAAGCTAATCATTAATATTAATATCGTAAAACTCTGTCTGGATGATCTGGATGGCGTGACCGATTAATTGATTGACCATTCTAATGGAGTGATAAATTCTTAGATCCTGGCCATGAAATCCATACAAATAGATGTTTATTTATTTTATAATAAATGTACATACAAATTTATAATAAAGTAATGTAAATGTTATATCTTAGATATTGATTTTGGAAAATAATCTATAATTAAAAAATTAATGCAAATCTAAATCTACTATATGTAAATATTTTATACGATCACATTAGGAGTACTTTTGAGTATAAAATACCGTTAAATATCACTTCTTATTCAATACAATATAAATTATTTGAATAAAAAATATTCTACTATTCAAGTAGATTGTTTTACAGAAAGCTACACGATACAATATGATATCGTAAATAATAAAGCTGCATTTGTTATTATAATTTAAGCTAAGGATTCTCTATCTTCATAATGATTTTGAAATATAAGCTTATTTCCTAAATAACGTAATTATTAAATACATTTAAGTGTTATGGGTTTAAATTATTTTTTGAGTTATCTAGCAGTTCGATAACATTATTAATTTCAACTTCCTTATTCGAAGAGGCAAGCTGAAGAATAAGTAACAGTCTTATCCAAATAATGTAATCAGTCGGTCAGCAGAAAACATACGGACGAACACAAATCGGACATCTATCGGATGTTGCGAGACACCTTCGCAAGCAATCGGCGTGGAAAAAGTGTGCGCAAGGGGTAACCCTCGCAGACCTCATGCAGCCTAAGCAAACCGCGCAGACGTCCTCCAGTGTCGACAGCTCTTCCGGCGTCGCACGCCTGAACTTCGCCAAAGCTCCACAAGCGTCTTTCAATTTCACCAAAGCGTCTCCTAGCCGATGTCTTCCATGCACGAAGACACATATATACAGGACCAGAAAGGCCAGCCGCCACCGCTCGTGCCAGGCCAAAGCCGGTACGAGCGGTACTGCCAACGCAGTCGTTATACCTCGCGCCCACATTCCGAAGTAGATAACTTCCATACCTTCTAGACTTTCTATTTTCAACTCGGCCAACCCTATCGGTCCTAATTCTAGGAAGGTTTTTTCGGAAAGTAAATAGTATATGCCCGTTATTGATGTGTAAAGAGCGTTAGGCCGGTAATGCTCAAGTCCTTGTTCTAGACCGAGGGTCAAAAGGATGAAGGTGATAGTAACAACAAAGGTAACAGCCTTGGTCCATTCTAGGACTATTTTGGTAGCGGACATGGCGAGATGTTTCACGCGAGAATGACGGGTCACGTTCACGTACGGAGACCAATCTTCTTTAGTACATATTTCTCGGACATAACTAACTGAGTACGTGATCACGTTGTAGAACATAAGGGAATAGAGAAACGTGAGTTTGCCTTGGGAGACTAGTAGCCGGTCACAAGCAGTGAAGATCAGCAACTGGAAACAATTAAATTTTTATATTTATTTACACTTTATTATGTTCATAACTTGTTTAAGTTTTATTTATACTATAACACTAGGACCTTATCGTTTGTTAAAACATGAAAAATATCGTAACAGATACAATTTTTCTAAATGTAATTCTCATTGCTTGTATGTAGTTAAAATAATGTCTCAACTCTAGCGATCTATGTAACTAACTCAGGCAAATTAAAAAAAAATATTGCCACCAACACAGTACAAGTGTACAAATGTGCAAATATTGTTTTCTTGTTTCTCGGTTTTATATAGACTTACCTGGCATAACATAGTGGACAGGTTATTCATCTGCAGAAAAAGTTTTTCGGCTCGCTCAAGCGGTGCATAAGCATTTTTCAATATACCCAGTACGTAGGCACTTGGTGCCCTCAGTCTTCGTGCTATTTCTGTAAATAACATTTGATTAATAATGTTTTTAGAATGAATTTAAAAAATTAAAACATTTGTTGAATAAAAGTGATAAGCTTATTAATTTTCGGTTCCTAAACCACATCATCATCATATAAGTCATTAATTTACAATATACTGTCAAATTTTTCTAAAAAGAAAACAATTAAAAACCATTTGTGTCTGACTTTAGCTTTGCAGATTTAATGCAAAGTAATTTTTAGCTGATGAACTGGTAATACCAATTTAAAGATATTCTTGGGTTTAATCTTATTTTTTTGTAATAAATTTAACTTAATGCTCTATATCCACTATAATCCCTACATAATATACATTCATGGATATTTTTAATGGAAACACTTTCTTTAGAGGTCACAATCTATCATGTCCACTTTGATTTTCCTTTTCACAGCGTTAGCTTATTTGCATAGTATTTTTATGTTGATTATATTTCAACTCAAACAAATAAATGGATGGTTTTCTACAAAATGTAGTTAATTTTTTGTATTAACTAAATACGTTTTATACCACGAATAGTGAACCTGTTCATAATATAAACTGTAATATCAAGCAAGACTACACTCGGCTTCGCAAAAATCGCACATCATATTCATTATTTCTCATTCAGTTCATGTCACTTTAGGGCTGTAATTTATCTAAAGAAAGTGTTTTTCTAATAAAAGGAATATTTTAGTTAGTGCTATATCCGCGTGTAAGTTTGTATGCAACACTCGAGTGCTTTTATTTGAAACCTTGTATTTCGAAATCAAATTATTTTGCTTCAATTGTTTACAATTAACCAACCACCAAAACTTGCTTTTGATAGCTTTCAACAGCTATTTTACTTATCTGGGAAATATTTATATCAATAAAAGTTAAACATAACATTGAGTTCAAGTGACATCGATTGGATGAGAAAGTACGGAATGTGCGATTATTGTGGCGCTGATTAACGGCGTTGAATTTTCATATTGTGTGTCTATTTTTCTTGCCTTTTATATTACATGTAACCATCCAAGTTATTTTAATTTCACTGTCCAAGCTTTCCCAGTATTTTCTTTACAAAAACTTATGTATAAAAGGGAAGCCTGACCAAAGGATAGGCAGTTCAGAGGAAAACTACAACGGAGACCCTCCCCATCTCGTCAAAGAAGGCTCTGGTAAGGACTTATAACATAATTTTCTTATTTGTTTATATTATAATAGTAAAATATAAGCTCAAATGGACCCTAATTCTTAAGAGGTGGTATTATCATTAATAATTGTACTATGGAGGATAAAATGGTAATTTATTAATAGTCAGTATTAAATTTACATGTAATGATATATCTTAAAATTTTAAACTCTTCAAGTAAAATTTAAAAAAGTAAAAATGACGGAAATATGAAAGTTGCACAGGTGGCATATCTACTAGTTTTCATCCCCCTAAACTATGGCGTATTATAGAGACTTTTGTATAGCATAAAAATTAAAAAGTAATATATTGTGTTAGCTAAAGCTATGATACAGTCTACTACGCAAAATAATAAAGAGTCATCTGTCACTTGTTCTAACTGCCATTATTCTTATGGAAATACCTCCAATTTTATTCTCGGTAGGAGACATAGAAAAAGCTAATTAGTAGTGGTATTATAAAATTCCACTATGCATCTAATTTCACTTGTTTTATTACAAACAAGTCGTATTTTCAATCCTACACATGATTGTGAATCTATAATGAAATGATTTTTAGTATACATGAAAACATGTTTATATGTAATGTTGACTCAAACTATCAACATCATATAAAATGAGTTCGTGCGCACATGGCGTTTGTTTATTGACTTTTTTATATCTGTATGGATATTAAATATAAAGACGTTATAAAGACAATCTATAATAAAAAAAATTAGAAAACATATCTTGTTTGTAAATAAACCATTTTTTCGAGACTTCGTTTACGGACCTAGTCGCTGCTAGCTAAGCGATAGGCCTGAGTGAAAACAACCTCGGATTCAAATCGGGCACCTGATTTTAAGTTCAACAACATTAAACAGCTGTATTTATATTCAAACACACATTCATCGAGTTATTTAGGTTGATCGATGAAGAAAATCGAAAATATAGAGAGGTGTGTGTCCACGGTTCGTGTGATTGGCCACATGTACAGAACTACAGACGTAGAAAAGAAAAGTGTTTGACGCACATCCACTGGCCTGATGCCAGTTTCCGCCGGCTCATTCAGCTCGACAATGACCCGGCACAACGAACATGTTATTGTTGATCATTTATATATTATTGTCATAAACAACATACAAGGATTTCAAAATGTGCCAACTTAGTCTAAATATTTAGAAAAAAATAGGCACTAGGTATATGCTCCTAGTACTCATAGGTACAGTAGCAATTTGTGCTGGCAATGTGAAGGTGGCTGGGGAAGTATGTCTTCACATATGGACTCCTCCTTCTGGTTACCATTAGAATGTGTCAAGTCATTTACTTTGGTCTTTATAAAAAAATATAATTATACGCTATTTTATGAATTTTTCATGATAATGATTTCATTCAGATGCATTTAAAAGCAAAAGATATTTACAGACTGCAATTAACTTGCTATCTTTCTGTTTTATATAAAACCGCTAATAAAAATAAAAAAAACATCTATTTTCATTATTCGTAATTTACAGAAATAAATTTACAGTCATTGGATTTTAAAAATGTTAATAATTAGGCCGAGGAACTGTGATTCATCATGAGGAACCGCGGAATAAATATTTTTACATCTGTGCCACTCATTAATCTCGACACAAAACTGACGGAATGACGTACAAAATTAATTTAGGAAGCTATATAAAAGTTAAAAGGACTTTTAAAAAAAGCAAAGAAATATCTAAAATACTCATTTCAATTACACGAGGAGCTCATTGGCGAATGGTTCAAGCGCTCTGGTTTCGACAGCATAATAAGCAACTTTCACCATGGTTGGCCCTGGATGGGTCAATCAAAATTTGATATCTATAGCTCTTTCGTGCTTCGGAAGTGACGTTAGCCGTTCATCCCGGTTGTTATGCTTTGCGCCAACATGTTGGTGATGGTTGGTCGGTGGTGAATGTCTGTACTCAGCGGTGGGACGGATATATATATATATATAGGCTGTTGATGATTATAATCTTAAACGTCTCACTACTGGATACAGACTTAGGAGTAACACGATATGAGTAGTTTAGGCCATTCTATCACTATGCTAGCCCGATACAGGTTTAAGGTTTGATGTTAAAAACGCACATTTTTTCTAAAAAAAGAATCTAAGTTTATAATTCTTTTTCCGCCAATCTTGACTTCTCAAGTCAAAATGATTTATCTTACGACATCTTCATAATGTCAACATAATATATGATATAAATAGAAAAGATTTCTAATTTTCTAAAAAAGAAAGTGCTCTCGAAAATATTTACGATAATTCGGCTAACGATAAAATGGCTACGTAAGAGCCTTACTACTAACTACTACGTTCGTAGCATTTCGTAGCTATTATAAGTATATCTCACGAAGCAGTGGTCATTATGATTGATCGTTGTGGCCATTCAGTTAAGTACAGACTTTATTATTTTGTAGGAAATGTTTTTATTTCAAAATAAATCCAACCCGACATATCATAAATGCGTATTATAGTTGGTTGGCAAAAATAATGAATATCATGTCCGTACTTAATTTATGTTCATTTAGAGACAATATTTATTTTCATTGTATTTACATATGAAAATATATAGAAAGATTCTAACGATGGCGGGACATAGGTCGAGAATGGGCAGAAATTAGTTTGTTTATTAATGTCAACTTCTAGGAATTTGTTCGTCATCTTCTAAAGAAACACAATTTGTCAGATAATTTGTCAAACGCTTATTTAATGTAATACTGAAGTTGACTTGAGTTGAAGAGATGTTGATCTTGTTCACATACTTATTAGTTATATTCCAAACAATAATTAATTCCTATAAAGTAATAAAAAGGATAAAAAATATAGTATAATAAATATAATAACATATAAATATTCGGGAATATTCTAGTATTCTATACCTACTACGCCCTTTTTATTGATATCAAAATATTCAATTTTGTCATAAAACGACGATTAATTTATAAAAAATACCCTAAACTACTAGTATCCATCGTGGGGATTCCCAGTATTTTTTTGTCAATAGCAATATAATGTAGTGATAAGGTAATTGTCTAGAAGGAATTCCGGTTTTACTATTGTGAAAGTTCAGATGACTCACAGAAGTCAGCACTGTTTATTTATGGCTTATCACATGGATACATAGGTGTTAAAAGAGTCTACTAAAAGATTGAGCACGTGATACCCTGCAAGGGCGCTGCAAATTTAAGAGCGCGATACTTATCTAATAAGGTGACAAAAATTTAATTTAGAGCATGTTACACTTTAATCACGCCGAGTTTATTATCAGTCTCAGGTGAGAAGAACATGAATGAGTTTATTAATGAGTGCTTTCTATCTCCTAAGAAAGTGTGACTTTTTAACATGTGATATGCTTTTTAAGAAAGATTTTAAGTTTTTTGAAAATGGTTTTACGTTTACATTGTCTTTTATTTTATTGGGAATACTATATCTACAGGTCTAAAGTATGCGCTTGATCTGACTGAAGAGTTTAACACGATAGAAGATTTAATTTATGTATGTATTTGTAATTACTTCTTAATTTGGTATTAGCAGACAAATGATACATATTTTTTTTTGTATAAATTTTCAAGTTTTATAAAATAGGGTTTACATAATATCATTCGGTTAATCTAATATATGATTATAATAAATTTCTTTTGATCTATAAATATATCTTGTACTATTGCCCCATAATAATTTTCATAGCCATAGTACGCAGCAAGGGCAGCTTTGGTATCAGTTGCTCATTTAAGGTGGAATAATGAAATAATGAAAGAATACATTTTTTAGCTAGTATTTGGATGTGCGATTTCCAATTAAGATAGAAATCTAAATCTAGTCCCAAAAGAGTGGTCTAATTTCTGATTTTATATATTTATTTTTAAATTATTATTTTATATTAAGGACCGATTTACCACTTCGCAGGTAAGATAGGGTTTTAATTCTATTAAAGTTAAGTTTGTAGATTATAGGCACATAAGAACCCAGTGAAGAATTTAATTTATTTTAATTTATAATCACGATTTTAACGTTAATCATATGAATTATTCGATAAGTAATAGCGTTAGTGATTCTAGATAATCGTATTTAGATTAAGGATAAGGTAATTAAAAGTAAGGTACTAAACTGAAGTACAAACCTTGGATGAATTTTGCGACTGACGGGTACCATCGAGCGGGGTAGCGATAGTTAGCTGAGATAAGTACTGGCACGACTAAGCAGGTATATGCCGCCATCAGCCAAACTCCACCAAGGGCCACTAGGAGGCCCCAAGGTGCCCAATACGGGAGAAGTAACACCAATGAAAGAAGCCATACTGTAATCGAGAAACAAATACTTATCATGAAGTAATCGCCGAAGTAGTATTTGTATACAATACAAGTTAATAATAATAATCCTTGAACCGATTTCACTTTTATCCCGCTTATTTTATGTAAGCCATGAATGAATTTTATTTTAAATTATTGTTTATGCTAATCAAGAAGTCCTATAAATTGGAGTGAGGGTTTACAATGATTTTACTATTGCTGACAATAGAAAATACTTGGAAATATATTTACATCAATATCTTTTAGGATTGAAGCTTGCACATCCTCTTTAAAATGTGGTAAATATAAAATAATTATTGAACTATGTCTATATATAGATACATAGATGTTTTATATTTACCACATTCTTTATCACAGTAAATGTATACTATGGAATAAAACTAATTTATTTTGTGTGTACTCCGAACTAGAATTTGAGCATATAGGAAGCGACCAACACAAAATGTGTCTGTACGGCTTTTTATATTTATAAATATAAAAAATTAATCGTTACAAATATTTATCAATTATACAAAAGAAAAGCGTTTTGATGACTGGTCTACCTATACATATTTGGACACTAATCAGATCAAAGAAGACTGGAAAATTACTGAAGTTATAGTAAAACGCAAAAACGAACCCTCGACAGTATTTCTCATTATCCTATTAAGTTATTTTTGTATATAAAAAGTTTAAAAACTTTACATACCAATATTAGCAATTTTATCTTCAGATTTTATTGTTGAAATTTTCGAGAACGAATCACTTCTAATGCGCCCGCGCACTCTTGATATCATTCCCATATTTTATAGCCAAGAAATCAAGAATGTTTTTAAACACTAATAACGTACTGCTTTATGCACTAATAAAAATATGCTAAGAAGTTGAACAATTCCGAGATACTTCTGGTTTATACAGAGCGCATGACACGAATGCGCATTGAGCAAAAGAATACTAAGGCGGGCGGCGCTTACGCATTCGGCAGCTTCATACGGCGACCAAATTCATGCCAAGTTTATATTTATATTTATGTATCCAAAGACGCTTTTCTATGAACTTAAAATTATGAATTGGAAAAACCATCAATGTGTAACAAACAAAACGGAAATCTTGACATCCCTAAAGCATTTTTAATTATGTAGATTTCTCATGACGTTTTATTTTTCAATTAAATTCAGTCACCACCATCACCAAATCAGCGACTCGTGAAGTAACAATGTAGCTATTTATTTTAAATTTTGATAACCGTATGAATATTTTGATTTTTTTTATTTAGCCACTGATAATGAAATATGTAGATTCAATACATCAGATACATCTAAATATGTCTTCCAAGTGCCCAATTCATTTCTTCAACCGTTTCAATAGTAGGTAATCCTGAGAAATAAATAAATTAATTAACAATAATTTATTCAGTATACTAATATAATTCATCCATTATGTTTTTTGTATTACCGAATAAACTTTAGTAAACATTTGTAGGATTTACTTACTTTTAATTGAGGTAACAGTCTAAATACTAAACGAAAATATGCATCAAAAATACTTATATGCTAAAATATAATCATTTCAATACAGTTGAAAAACAACTCAGACCTGTCTACGTGAGAATAAACATGAAACCGACTAGATATATAATTTTCAGAAAGTATTGTAGCATTTGAAATGTTTTAAACATGTTACTGCATCAAAACTGTGCGCAATAAATTATTCAAAATGCAATACGCAGTGTAAATCGAACATGACATGGCACCTCACAGTTCACACTACAAATCGAACAGTGCGATTTCAGTGTGAACTGAGTCGAAAATTTAATTTATAATGATTATCATATAATTATTACATGTACATTATGTGTACCAGTTGGCTAATCACCTTTAATAAAAAATATATAAACATTTTATTGCTTCGACATCCGAAATAAATTTCGAGAGAGTACATCATATTTTTCCGTCACTTCCGCTACGTTTTATACTGTAGCATTAAAATTTGTGTAATGTTTTCTCCGACATCCGCAGTCAACATAATGTCTTCGTGGTGACCGAACATTACGATCAGCCGAACAATGATTCTTAAATGGCGGCTTGATTTTAGCTAAATTCAGTTCATAGATTACGCTATACCTCTATACGTTTTAAAAAACGTCATTTAGCGGAAAACGGAAGAGAAAGTGACGGTAAAAAGACTAACTGCAGACCCGCACACGTGCTCCTCATTCGAAAAGAAGAGAAGTAGATAAGATCACAGATTAGAAAGAGGATAATATGCTTTGTGTGCTTCAGAGAACTCTCCACAAAACATTCGATAAACGACTTTTCGCATATAGTATGATAAACTTATAATAAAATATCTATGGCCGTTCTATTTGTATCTGGCTGGTTTTCATGACATTAAAAAGGTGAAATTTCAAAAAAAGAAACAAATTAGGAAAATTTTGGATCCCGCTATTTTTAATTTGTTTATCTTTCTGTCAAAATGACCGAATCGAACGTAGAAATAAGATACATTTTAAAATAATATTACAAAAAAAGAAAAAATTTAACACAAGGCGGAAAAAAATTGTGACGACCTAATGCAGTGTCAGTAGCACAAAGTTGGTTTAAGCGTTTTCAATCGGGGAATTTTGACGTTAACCACTAAACAGTTTTGACCCATTTGAAAAATATTTGGGTACACAAAAAAACTCGATATTTGAGTGCCACACGTGGTAACTGAAATGAACTGTATACTCATTTGCTATTCTTTACTGAGACGTAATGAAACTTAAAATTTGAAGAGATTTATAACTGGTGATGAAAAGTGGATCACGTATGACAAGAACGTGTGAAAAAGGTCATGGTCAAAGGTCGGTCAGTCTTCACAGACCGTGATAAAACCTGGGGTAACTCGCAATAAGATGATGCTGTGTCTATGGTGGGATTGGAAAGGTATTATTCATTATGAACTTTTACCGCCGGGTAAAAACCATTTTACCCGGCGATTCGGATCTCTCCTGTCAATAACTGATGAGATTAATGCTAGAAGTTGAGAAAAAGTTAGAATTAAGTGGTCTTTCAACACGATAACGCTAGACCACAAACATCTAAGTCTCTTCATACTTCTTTAGGCTGTGTCAGGTTAACATCAAGAGAGGACTGCCAAAACTACTTGTTGCGTTTTTTGATCAGAAGTCCCAAAATTTCTATAGCAACAGGATCATGTTTCTACCTACTACTGGCAGAAAGTCTACGAGCAAAATGGCACATATATACTGTAATTAAATGTAAATTAACTTTATAAAAAAAATGTCTTGTATTTTTCAATAAAATGAGAAGAAACTTTTTCCCAACCCATTATGTCACGACACAAATGCAGAGGAACAAGGGTTTTCTTTACCTCTGCATCTCAAATCATAATTTTTACTGACTGAAAGAAAGAAATAAAAGCTGCGAAAACCTGGATCATTTGGAGCTAAAATTAAAGTATTTTTCATTTGAAGGTCACATATTTTAACCCTCTACTAATTTGTATTTGTTTGGTATATTTACCCAAATATGTAGGAAGCTCCGCAAAAATTCATACCGGAAGCACAAAATGTTTGAGTCCAAGGATGTCCATTATGTTTATATGAACTAAGTAACTCACTTAAAACTGATTTACGCCATCCTTTAAACTTATGATGTGACCTGCGCAGTGGCCAAAAATTTATATTTAGTTAAACCCGTACCTGTTCACTTCGTATTGTTTAATGAAAAAATATTTCATTGTTTGAAAGTTTTTGACTCCTTCAGATACTATGATCTAATATGGCTCTACATAAATGTTCGTATACATATATGTAGACCTCCTTATATTATATATCATATTATTTTAAGTATCTTTTTGTACTTGCACAATAAGTTATTAAGTAATTATACAGAGCTTTAACAAAAAATTATCTAGATATAGACAAGGAACTCTCCTTTTCAGTTTTAACATTTAAAGAATCAAAACAATATATACATATTCAAAATTTAACAGAGAGTTAAACGATATTTAAAAAGTAAGACATATTTTTTAGAACTCTGCCGGTTATGCATACCCTGGCGTTGGTTGTGCTTGCAGTCGGCACCTGCACGGCCTACAACGGTGGAGAATATGATTCACGGAATCTTATCATCAGAGAAGAGCCCCAAGAGAATGCTGAAGGGTAAGGAATACATTTTTTGTCAAATTACCAACATAAGACGCACTGAGATCTGAAACAGTAATGTGTACAATTTTTTAAAAAACCAATTATGCTTTTACAGAGAATTAGTCGAATGTCCTGTTTGCCTGGGAGCAAGAAATGGCGAATGGTTACCTAGCAACGAATTGTGTCCTATCGTTAGAGGAGATAAAAGATACAAGAGGTGCCAAAGAGGTACCTATGTTAATGAAGTCTGCGATAATCGCCTGGATTGCTATAGGGTACGTAATTTATTTAACTAATATCCAAAATAACTCACTATAATATACAAGGTATAAACCTTATTTTAAGCCAACCTTATTTTAGTTATAAAACCAGTCTTCGGAAGCCTGTGAAGCCTCTTGCAATGCATCTAAGTATCTAACCCTAGTGAAATTTCAATCGAATCCAAGTCTCAATCATATTTACATTTGCGGTCTAATCCATATAAAAAGTAGTATTTTTAACGGGGAAGCTTTTGGCTCTATTTTCCTTCATTTCACAATAGTTTATTCATTTTATTTTGAGATATTTCGATCGTAGTTTGCATTTAGATGACAAATGCATGTATAAAAAGTAGTTTCCAATATTTGTAAATGATAAATATTTGTTATGGTTTGTAAAACTTGTCCGTTACCGCTGGTTGAAATACATAAATATTGCTTTATAGTATTGCTTGAATGTTTTATTGAGACGTTCGTTCTAAATATTAGAAGATTTTAAGGAATAACCTGGTAGCGTAATATTATTGAGAACAAAAAAAGAATTATCATACTACTAAAAATAATTGTCATTTGACAATATTGGAAACAAAGTTGCCGAATTGATAATAACTTCTTTTGTTTAAAGTCCGTTTAATTCTGCTCGTTGATACCTACTAGACGTATGAAAAAGCTGATTTTTCATACGTGTTTGATTTTTCATTTCAGGTAGTGATAGATCCATCACTACCTAAATGATTTATTAAGTAAAGAAGATTTGATTTCAGTTGTATCCATTTACAGGGTCCTCGAGAACCATGCACTGAAAAAATGGACTTCGATATCTATGGACAGAAATGCGCTTCAGGCTACTTTTGTAACAAGTTCCTTGGGGTGTGCACGGGCTTAGAGTACAACCCGGAAAGCAAGACACAGTGGCTATTAAATCCCCATCGCAGATACACGCTTCGAGAAAGTCACATTATGTAAATTACTTGTAATTATACCTATCGAACTGCATCTCAGGTACAAGACATGCTGAATTATTTTGATAAGGATTACATAAAAATTTATATTGTTTAGGCAAATCGTATCAAAATTTATGCTGTCCGAAACATGTTTAGGAATATATAATATTTCACTTTAGAACACCCGTAAACGAAGTTTGCAGTGTGCAGCAGTCCACGCAGAAATGTATGAGGTAAATAAGGTAGGCTTAAAACTGAAATGAATATGAGTGTATGGCGTTAATTTTAGTAGTTTGGCTCGGTAAGACTTATCTTCATAATTTTTGGTGGGATATTATGTTAAATGTTAACAACACTTTCTTATTACATGCTTATGATGCGTAAACCTACGTATAAATGATCTCTATAAATTGATCTCACTTTAATTTTTAGTTTTAGTGATATACTAAATATATATATATCCGTAATATGTAAACATACAATGTAATTTATGTAATAAAAGCATTGATAATATATAAGTTATATTAGTTTTATTTTAGTTTTGATAATGTACCTACGCCATAGTATCGCGGTGTCACGAGCTTGATAGAGCCTTATAGGCGAAATTGTTGCGTACATTTTTGAGTATGCCCCATTCACCAATTCATTTACACGTTATAAAACAAAGTATGCATTTGAAATGCGACTAATATATAATACCGTATTAGTAACTAATGTTAGAGATCAGAAATGGGACAAACTGAACAAAATATACTTGATTTATTGAAGAGTAAATTTGTGTGTGCCAAACGAATGGCTTTCGTGCATCTTTGCGTAACACTGGGATGACAACAGCTTAGTACTGACAGTTTAGCACCGTTGATGACCTCACATAGTAGTGCTGCACTTGGCTCTACTTCTGTATCTCATTTATTATTTCTTGAGGTTGTCATGATTGTTTGAATCCTATGCTTGAACCTGATAGACCAATAAACCCAGAATCGTGTTCCTAACATAAGTGTTGGATGGCGGTAGAGGAGCTCATTAAGTTTTTATGGACCTAAATGTTGTGCGTAACTCTACTAGGCAAAGCCGTCCACTTGCTTATCCCCAGGACTACAACTACAAAAATATAATTGCATGTAAATGTGGCAAATCTAAAAATCACTGTCTACAGATTAATTGGATGATACCTTGATGATGTTTTTTAAAACCTTACTTTCGGTAGAACAATTACGAATATTAGAACTACAGTTTTTAAGTGTGCTTAAGTTAATAAGCTAAAGTTAATATGCGACATCTATTATATCAGTTCATAACAAGTGATGCAAAACATCTTAATAATAGTTAAAATAAATTAAAAATTATAATTAATAAAATCTGTGATACCAAAGTTCCCGGCAAAGCTACTTGTGTGACTTGTTGTGGTAGTATTTCAAAGTTAACTAATTTGTGTTTTTCTCTTTATGAATATGCATTGCAGTTTTTAAGATAAATACACAAAGTAGAATATGTATACTAGACCCACGATTACCTTAAATTCCATAGCTTTATTTTGCAAATTTAAGGCAGAGAGAATGCGGACTAGTAATAAAGTTGAAATATTTCAAAAATGTGAAAAGAAACGCAACCCGATAGTTCAGGAAACTCACAAATGTTAATTTGTAACTATAATTTCTTTTAGAAGATTTAAAAAAAAACGATAATTGTAGCGATTCCATCCGCACAAACTAGACAAAACGAGATTAAACTATTAGCTTTAGTCCTGTCAGATCGCGATCCCTATCTGTAACGGACTAAAATTAATTTTAATCTGACAGTATTACAGTTATTTTAGTCACACAGCTTACTTTACCCTATTTTGTTGTACAAGTTTTATGTTCAAATATCCCCAAAATTAGAAGTGGCAAGCTAATTTTAGACAACATATCAATAGGACTGGATTAAAATTAGTCCGACTCAAACCACATTTTTTTTTTGCACTTTTTCCTTCACATTAGTTTGACTATTAATTTTTATCTTTTACGCAAAAAATATTGTAATCTTATTAAGAAGTGATATTTCATTTATCAATCATTATTATGAAGACTTTTGTATTTACGTACCTATTTACCTACCAACATTTTTATGACCAAATATCTATAGTGAGTTATAAATAGATAAAGAAGTAAACAAGTACCTATAAGTGTCTTAGCGTGCGTCTTAGTATTCATAAATTAAAATATTCTAAGGAGGAATTATGACGAAAAATTCGCTTTGAGAATCTACGAAAATATTCGAGCGCTAATTCCGTATACGATATCGCTTAATAATATTGATAATATAGGAAATTTGTAACATAATAATATTGGGTCGAAAACGTCCTTTGGTAAATTAGAAATACATAGTTTATTTTATTAGCGACATCTATGTGCATAAGAATAAACCTTAGTCAAATTAACTAAAAAATGTAAACTAGATGATCACTCGTAGCTAATCATTTTTACAACTAAAAAATAATAAAAAATAAATTGAAAATGATAATTGAGAATGTTAATAGGTATGCCAAATCACTTGAAAGTTACAGTAAAGCTTGTATGAATACAATTACACTAGTTTTTGTTTTAGTTAAAAATACCTATTAGTTTTGATTTTACAGGCATTTAAACTTACGATAAATATCGAGTCCCGTTCACAGTCACGTGACCGCGTGTGACGTCATTGTACAACGCTCAGCAAGTCGCCAGCGGTGACAGTAGGTTAGTGGCTTAGGAGCTTGCGCAGTATTTTGTTATCATCCGTGCATTAAGTTAATAATGTTAATTAAACTGTTTACTGTTTAGAAAATAATTTATCTGTTCTAAATTGTTTTATTTAAATAAAATACCCAACAAATATCATTTTGCAACTCAAATAGGCAGAACTAACCTTTTAAGCTTTACGTTATAGACAACAAATGTATGTTAAAGTTTTATATCTGTAGGTACGAATGTACATATGTGAATATAGGTAGGTATCTTACTAGTAAATTTTACTAAATACATACAATGATTTATTGCAAATTGAGTGAGTTGAACACATGTACAAAACCTTTTTTTAATTTGATTTGACTTATTAATCAAATACGCAAGGGAATGTTATTTCTTTTTATTTGTAAATTATTCCAGATCGTCAAGAGACAGCTGATCATTATTACCGACATTTATTGGATCCTCTATTACTATTTCGTCTTCACAGCCAGCAAGAAATTTCTCTTCAGTCTTTTCTAACGCCGAAGTTTAGTCTTCGTTTTCTCAAAAAAAAATATTTGATTATGTTTTTGCACTGCACATCTTTCATGTTTATCTTCCTTTTCTTGATGAATTTGAATTTGAACCTATACCCTTTTTTAGTTTAATTTTTCCCCCAACCATCTTATATTTAATTTATATATATCATTCTTAATCTAATACATTTTCTTGTTTGATGTATCTTGTTTTGTGTATCTAAAACATTATCTCAAAAGCCAGATTTTTACTCAAGCAAAGCAGTAGGTAAAGTCCAGTATAGATTAAAAGTTGTGTAGAAAACAAAGGATAACTCAAAACAGTTGCATTGTTTTTTAAAAATTATAATAATATCTATGTATAAATATAACAGTAAACTTAAAAGTTCAGACACCAAAAGATTTGCAGCTGTGACCTAATTTTATGTTTATATGTAAGTAAATGCAAACTACAAAAGATTGTAATAATCATTATTATGTATCTACATTAAAGATTATCAGTATAGGTACTTACATCAAAATGGTCTTTACAACAATAAACTATTCTTTTATCTCCAAATGAATCTAATCTCTTCATAGCTTTTATGCATTTCTTTCGTATTTGGACGTCTTTTGGAACGATAAAAAACAATTTGTCAGGGGAATTGGTGGTTGTATTTTTACATTTCGGCATAACACATGATTTCCTAATATTTGGATTGGCCATTTTTGAAAGTATTTATAATTTCTAATGAAACGTAAAGACGACACCGTACTGAGAGCGCGAGCTGACTGAACGAGTGTTGTGCAATGACGTCACACCGTCACACGCATCGAGTGTGAGTCCACATCGCATGTTTACTTATTATAAATTGGAAACTAATTGACGTATTAAAGTAATTCTTTCACTTGTATTTTTTATTTTTGACAGAGAATATGGAGAGCTAAAAATCAAAAATACGTAACATTATTAATTGATATAATTTGTAATACCCAAGTTTCTTATGTGACTTGTTGTGGCAGTTTATTTTATTTATTAATTGAAAAACATACAATTAATATTAGACTTTAAATTACAATATAAATTTTTATCCGTTTTATTCTACCTATTGAAGGGAAGGCAAAGGAAACTAAAGCCCATACAGCCTTTATTTCTGGCTCAGCGATACCAATGTGATGTGTCCCTTTGCCCCAAAGATTTTTTTGCGATTAATGATAGGCCCCGCCATTTAGATAATGGCTTACGAAAAAAATTTTTGTAAACAGAATTACGATATAATGATATGAAAATAGAATGTTATGTTAATAATTACGATGAAATGATACCAAAATCAGAATGGAATGATACGATGATGATAAATAAATTAACTTACCCTGTAAATTAATGAATGGAAATGAAACACAATAATATCAGGTAAGTAACTAATGAACACTGAATAACGTATTTTATATATTCCACGATATAACGATCGTTTTTGTAATGAAACTACATTAATTTCATAACTAAAACTTCACTACAACACAATATATGAAATAAAATATTCAGCGCTGAAACGTCCCTCGCCATTACGCGCCAAAATCAGCAAAGTTTGCACAGCTGTATTTCAAATATATCATATTTAGAAATAAAACAGAATTTAAGTGAATTACACAGATTATATTTTTATTTATTGGAATGTATATTAAATTCAATTAAAATGAATAAAGATCGGAATAAAATAAAATGATAGCATTTAATGAAGATGAGTAAAAATTATATTATATTTTGTATATTTACTAGTAATAAAGCAGAATTCATATAAAAAATATGAACATAAATACAATAAAGCTTTATTATTACTTAAGGAAAAAGTTTATTCAATCACAGTTCCATTCGTTCTTTTTTTTTCATCAATTAATTATACTGTAATATAATCAATTCAATGAAGATTTAGGGAGTTTTTGGCGTGTTTTATTTCATATATTGTGTTGTAGTGTTGTTTTTGTCATAAAATTGGTTTCGTTTTATGGCAAAAAGGATCGTTAATTCATACAATAAATGGAATACATCATTCAGCGTTAATTAGTGACTTACGTCAGATTTTTCAGTGTTTCATTTCCATTCATTCATTTTTACGGTAAGTTCATTTATTTAAAAACATTATATTATTTCATTCTCATTTACTTGTCATTTCGTCGTAATCATTATCATAACATTCTATTTTCGAATCATTTTATCATAATTGCTAACATTGCATTCTATTTTCAAAAATGTTCTCGTATGTCATTAACAAAATAGCGGGGCCTGCCATTAACCACCAAGAACTCCTTGGGGCAATAGGATTCGTTACACTAGTATCCCAGAGCCATAAATAAAGAAAAAAATACGTGGCTGTATGGGCTTCAGTTTCCTTTGTTTTCCCTTTAATAGGGAGAAATTTAACAAAAATAACCATTAGGGGATTTCCTTTAAATCTGTCCATTCTACTAAAAACGATTGATAAGCGTGATAAGCAAAGTTTATAAATAAGTGGTTTCTTAGTAAGCGATTCGTTCCTGATAAGGTTTGTCATAATAAGTCTTTGTTTTGTTATATGTTGCGAATAAATATATGGTAAGATTTTTACATTTTACTTATTGTAGGACTTTTTGATGGTTATAGGTCAATTTCGATATATACTATAAGAGTTTAGAAAACCATGTTTGGTCAAATCACTGCATGCTCATCACTGGCAGTTATCATTATTTTTTGTTACGCTACACAAATAATGTACTTTGTAAATCATCAAAGAGTAGAGTTACCGGCTTTATAAATTGTTTTTAAAACCTTGTTTTTAATTAAAGAATGCCTAACAAGCAGAATACTTGATGTTAAGTTGTTACAAAGTTCTTTGAAATCATCTAAAGACACCAGGAATATCTAGAAGATACATCATAGTGGTTATGTGTTGTCATTTAGGAGGCTTGTAAAATGTAAACTAAAAATCATTTATTATCAAACAATGCCAAAAATTCCAGCAAATATTGCTTAAAAAGAAGTGTTTTAATTTTAAAGAATTACATATAATATACAGTTGATTTTCACATTATCAAATTCATTGTTTGGACCATACATCTGTTGATAACCGAGTATAATACATAAGTTGACATTTTCACTAATTGTATTACCCTACAAAATAAATCTTTACATAAAAGATTCTTCCTTAAAACTAGACTAAAAAAGGAGATTAATTTTAAAATATTTTATTAAATAAAAAATATTCACTCATAAATATGGCTACTACTAAAATTAGTATTATGGAAATATCCCATATATCATCATTATTTTTTATTGTTAAAATTAAAGAGCTATTTTGCCTTCAAGTACATATTTTTCTAGTAGTGCTATAATTAGAAGTACAGTGGCTTTAACAGAAGATGATTTATAATTGGATGTAATGAGATGGTAGGTCTTAGATGGGGATCCTAACATCAACATCTAACTTCTTATTATTTATATATTTTGCAGTGTTTGAGTGTTAAAGAAGCCAGTTATGCTGACTCTGTTGGCTGTTGTGCTTTTCTTTGTCAAGAATAACTCAAATTTGAACTTATGCATTTAGTAGTTTTAGATTTTTATTTCTTGCAGGTTATTACATATCTAGTAATACTGATTTTGACTTTTTGTAGTATAATACTTACATATGAGACACTATAGATTTTCTATTGGGTGTGGGTAAAATTCAATTCTGTGTTATATTGAAGTTTCAAATGAAAATAAGCAAAAACCATATAATTCTCTTTTTTTACTTTATACAGAAATATGAATCAGTGTGAATATTGTGGTATAATTGATGAACACTATGATGAGAACTCTGAAGTGTATCATGATGATACTCCAAAACATATTTCCAACAAAATTTTGTATGAATATGCGGCCAATAAGTAAGTGAAAACTTCATATCATTTTCATAGTTTTCCATTGTTGTAAAATAATAGATTAATTTCTTTATTGGAATGACTAATTTTTTCTCATTCATTTATTAAATAAAAAATATTATAAATAGTGTTGTATTTATTATTCAGCACATTCAGTAAACATGCTTATTATCTTCTTTATTTCCTGTCTACCATCATTCCATTTTCATCTAAATTTGTTTTGATTTTGAAATTCTAATTTGGTTTTCATAGTATTATTTGCATGTCACATATCTTAATAAAGGTTTCATAATAAATTATTAGTGTATATTTGACAAGCTGTAAAGGCATGGCAATTATTGAGTGGTTGCAAATTTATTGAATTTTATGCAATTGTTGATATTTATTACATATTGATTCATAGATGTTTATATTTATATACATGCATAAATACATACATACTCATACACACCCACAGATATGTTTACATTCTTAGGTACATAATTAGTTAAAAATTGTCGCGATATGTCTTATTGTATACAATAGAACAAGAAATTGTGAAATTTTTTCTTCTATTGTATATTCATAAAGTTATAAATGTGTAGTAAATAGTCTCAATTAATTTTTGATTTAAAAATGTTGTAATAAAGACAATAAAAACACAATCAACAGCATTTCTAATATTGCAAATGGATGGAAGCTTATATATGATTATTTTTGTCATATGATTTCATTTGTGAAATTTATTTTTTCGAAGTAGTAGTTTTTTTAATATACACAGTCACTCGCCAATAATAATAAAACCAAACTTATTTAATACACACATTACTTTCAATGTCGCAAATAATAAAATAATACGCTTATGAATGCTCGGTATCATCTGTCACCCATAATTGTGAACGTAATATTTGTATATGAATTTGACACGCTCTGAGCGAGCACAAATATTTCTTAATACTACTCGCTCGCTCTCGCTTGCCCTCAAGTCTATTGGGCGGCACATCGAATTCATCAATGAAATGGGAATGATCTGTGATTTGATATAGTGTGAATTATAGCAGTCTTAATGAAGTGAAGAAGCATTTGTGACGAATGAAAATAATTTCGCACATTCTATTCATGAAATTGTTCCATGCCTAAGTGCCTAGTACTCATAAAGGCGATCGACCGCTATGAGTTCGCATTCCAACGTAGCTTTAGGGACGTATTCGCATCTCTACGTATCCGGACTGCAGTTGTACGGACGCGCTCCCTGTCGCTGATACTTTTTTTTTTGTCGGAGAGGTAAAATGTATTTACCCATCATTTCTGCAGTAGGGTGCTAACTGTGATCTGGGCTCTTCCGAAAATGTTGCTTCGTTTAAGCCTCTCGTCATCGAAGTCTACAACGGACCTCCCCCAGTGCTGAGCTCCCAAGTCGGGCACCACCGACAGCAATGATCCGCTGGCCCTAAATGACCCTGTTCTCAATGTTTGTGTAAAGCGGCATGGATAAAACTCTGCATAAAATTCAAGCCTACGCAGATATAAACTTGGAACTGTTAATCTTATTATTCTCAGACAACGCGAAATATAGATAAGACGGAATATTTAGGAGCCATACCAGTTTTAATAATCATATCTTCATTACAGAAAACACTGGATCAAAAATAGAGAAGGCATTATAATAACTGGGAAAGCTGAAATCCATATAAATAATGAATTTACGACCAAAGTGGATAGTACCGATCATTTTAAGATTAGAGCTTATGTAAGTCACTATATTTTGTTATGTTTCTATGATTGTTACATAAGCAATTATTTCATTGTTTATACTGTTCAAAGGACTTTTTTCTTAAATTACTACTATTAAAACCTAAAAAATTAATTCAAAAAATATTATCCGAACACATCACTCCGTAATAGACAACATGATACATACAATGGAATACAAATATTCTTTATTGCACACAAATTATAAAAATACAATAATTGTAGTGTTATTGTATTTTAAAATGAATACATTCTACAGGCGCCCATATTGCTTCGGTGACAATAATACAGAAATCTAATAAGCAAAAAAATCTAAATAATTACCTAATTTTCTGTCCGTAAATTTTCATGAATCTGCTAATCTAATTTAAATAGTGTAATACTAAATAATAAGCCAACTTTTTATTTTATATATTTAGAAGTTAATCTTCGTTAGTGTAGTACCGAAAATGCTAATTTAGGGAAAAACCGAATTAACCGTCACCGGAAAACTCGCAAATTTCGTTTTCCGTGTCTTATAAAAATGCTCTTGACGACGCCCTGTGGCAATCAAAATTTTAAATCTTTGGTAAATGAATCACAAAAACTCACAGCGAAATTCGTGTTGTGGCTATCATGCTATACAACTAAAACGTTTTGTCACAATGAAGAAACTAACTTGTCATAAATCGTTCTAAGCAACATTATAGATTAGGTTAATGCGTAATATAATGTAAGGCACATAAAGTATCATTTAAATTTCTTGCTTTTTGCAGGCAAAGCCGAATCAAACAATAAAGTTTTCGTTCAACATCAGAAACGACACCAGAAATGACGATATGATTCTTGTGGGAATTCTCCCAGGTCACCCTCAACCACAATTTGTAATGAGTGACCATTGTTATCGTTTTGGGAGCGAACCGCATGTTTTAGAAAAAAGTAAGTATTATTCCCTTCCTCTACTTGCAGTCACCAAACATGATTTAGTTACTGATGGACATAGTCAGGTTTTGCCAATAAATGTACATATATAGAAGTGATTAAGCGACGGAAATTAATAGTACACCCTTTATTGACAACAACTTTTCTATTGATTATTACAATGATCATTCTATTAAGTAACACTGACTATTTTTTTCTGTACTGTACTTTGTCTCTTACAAACTTTAGGAGAATCCTTTCGTTTTGGAAATTAATGACGCTCCCAATACCTCTGTTGACAAGACGACCACGCGCATGCAAACGTTCGACAAATAACTGACAAAATCATCGACTCACGAAGTCCACACGAATGTGCAATTTGTGAGGACTTCGTGTGCCTCATATTTCAAATATTGTGGCTGCTGATAAACACTAGGAATAAATCATTTATTTATATTTCAGAATCATCTATCACTGACGAGGTGTCGGTGCTATTTCAAGCCAGCGACATTGGACAATATGAAATGCCTATTATATTCACATTTGTTAGAATAAGAGATGAAAAGAATCTTATCTTTGTTAGAGATATGGTATGACCGCTTCACACCAAACTTTCGTTCTTTTTAAATCAATAATATTATATTACAGCTGATAGTAACCGGTTATGAATACATTTTTGGTACGCGAGGCTTATATCAAACCAACATAATTTAACTTTCAAGCGCTAATCGCCCGAAACTTCAGCTTCAAATCCCATACAATTTCCATTTCACGATAGCGATTATCGATAACAATTTGGCCACGAGTTCCGAACTATTTCTCAAAACTATGAAACTGTCGAACTATTTGAGAATAGTGGTTCTAAAATTAATTGATGCCTTATATTGATGATTATCCAAATAACCTAAGTAACTTCTTCCATAAGAGAATCCGTCAAAAAGTCTCTTAAGATTTCAAATTAACATGTAAGCTAATTGTCATAGTTTCTAAAATAGTCACTCAACCATCGTTATATACAGATATCAAGCAAAAAATTGTAGTATTGCCATTACTTACTGATAATCATTCTTCAAAACTAATGAGAAAATTTTTAGTCGATGTAACACGTGTTTATTTGTTTACTCCATTTATGTTTAATTCTTCAAAGTAAATTTGTCTCGGTAGGTGGTCATGGTAGAGGAGAATCCATCGAAGTATCAGAAAGTTAAAAACTATTATAACGATGAAGCATGGTCCAAAGCTGAGCGCTTCATAGAGTCAATAAATCACGTGTAAGATGTTTTTGTTATATAACTCTTTTGTTAAAATAAAACCTAAAAATATAGAAATATAAAACTAAAGTATAACTATAACTTAAAGAAATAGATAAATACTGAACAGTTCAGTACTTATCTATTTAGTTTAGTTATAGTTTATGAAATTATATCGATTATGAAAAACAACCTTCGATATGGTTGATAAGGGTTAACTAACTATTACTTTCCGAAAATATTATCTATGCATAATATTTGAAAATTATAATATTTATGACTTGTAAGTTCATATCTTCAAGATTTGTTAGACTTAAACTAAGACTTTTTTCACTTTAAAGGTAAAAGATCTTTAAGCGATAGAGAGATAAGAATTTAAATACACTTATATTACTTATAGGCCTTATCAGAATAAATTCAAAATTCCGAAACTATTAAAGAAATTACTCCCTCGTGGTTTAGAAGAGAAGGCTTTGGAAGGTATACAGTTGCCACCCGAAGAACTTGATAAGATCAGACAAGTTTTAATCTACACCAGGTATGATATGTGAATTTTAAAGCATTTTACAACGTTTATTTATTTATTTGGAATAATAAACAGCATTCACAATACATCTTAAGATCTAAGTGTTAGTTACATCTTCAACTTAAAATTTTTTACTCATATGTAAGGAGTAACAAATGTGTAACTAAATAACATTAGTGTCATTAAAGTATAAATAAAACAACGAAAGGAAATCAATCAAAAACAGTTTAATCCTTGGACAAGTAATAATTGTGAAGTAATAAAATGGAGTATTATTTGAAATACTTAAATCGTCATAAAATTTCTATTGCAAATCTTAAAATTCATGATTAACTGATTTTTTCAGACGTATTATGGATGAAGGTATTACTAAGGATAACTACATTATTTTCTTTCATCACCTTTTGTGGTGGGAAGAGATTATTACTAGATCGAATCTGAGGGTATGTTTTATTCAAATAGTTCTATTTGATATTTTTTTTAAATCTGTGTTTTCGATATAATGGTTTTTGATATCAACAATTAATTTACAGAAATATAATATGAGTAGAGTGACTTTGGTGAAAGATAACCACGAATATATGTTGGTGGTCCCAGGATTGGCTGAAAAAAGGCCGTCTCTGTTACGAGGTATGTTTTTGGTACATATAATTGCTGTATCTTATTCACAGCAATTATATTTATATCAAGTTAAAAATAACCACTATTCTATGGTGTACATTAGTGAGCAAAAAATATACGAAACAAATAAGGAGGATCTTATTGAAGACAGGTAAAAATTATTAGTATTTCCTCACAGTCTTGATTTACGAACTTATTTGAAACTAGAACCATTGTGTTATTACATCTTAGTAAACGTGATCTCTAAAATTTTTGCTTTATATATATCTGGCCCGTAACAATTAGTGGCAAATAACGGGTAAATTGCCATTTATGGGCAATCATCGAGAGAGATATCGATTGATTTGTAGTTAGTTATCAATCGTCATAGTTCGATATTTTTAATACTTTAAATATTAAAATATAATTGAATGAATACTCATTTACCTAAAGCTACTTTCAATTTGCTGCTAAACTAATTCCAAAGTGCTCACTCAAAAAAAAATCCTTGAATTTGTAAACCTATTTACAAATTTTGTCGTTTTTTTGTTCATTAGAATCTATTATCTAAAGCATTTTTTTTCAGGTGACAGAGTATACATACGACCTGCTGACAATACGCAACTGATTTTCGAAAGTGTTGTGAAAGATTTAGAAGACGATAAAGTTCGTCTTGTTGAGTTTGATGAATCGTAAGTTTTACTAATTACTTTATAAATGTGTATTATAATGTTAAAATTAATAAGGTTAACCTGAATAGCGACAATAGATATAATTTTAAAACAAAATAGTTTTCTAACCAACCGTTTGTGTGCATTTTCTCACCAAAATCGAATATATCTAAAGAAGAAAGAAAAATATTTTGTTCCATTCATAACTATATGGATATATGTTATATCTTTAACAATAATGAAAACAAAGTAACTCGGGCTAGTTGATTCAGGAAGGATCTTGAGCTTCAGAAAAAGACGCGATAAACCAAAGCCGTTAAGAGACGACTCCTTAAATACGAGCTTTTAACACAGCTCGTATGGGTGTACTAATTTTATTGTCCTAATAAATATTATTTTTTATATAATTTGAGCTATGAAATAAAACCACGTTTTGTTTTGGAGATCTTACTGACGTCTTTATTATTTTTCATCTGTTTACAATGGCATTATATTCTGTAGTCTTAGGAAGTCTTAACATGTTGGTTTAAGTGAAGTATACACTATCCTGCACATAATATACAAGAGACGTATAAGTATACGACACTCTGTTTTGCTTGTATTAAAGAAAAACTCAATTGGGTTATGGGCGACACTTTTACATTTCTCCTTACTTTTTCGAGCTATATGCATAAAAATGCTTCTTATCTATACTTAAGATACTAAATTATTTTCTGGAATTGCAGAATTTTAATTTCTTAATTATAATCGTGATTAATGCTCAAGGAATAAGTAGCGGCAAGGATACAGGCGCTGGATAAAGCCTTCATTATGCTGTACGCGTGACTAGATTGTTTAAAAACGAGTTTGTTAACAGTTTCAGCAACTATTACCACGAGCTCGCACAGTTTGATGTACACTTTTTGATGTCTCGCATCCCAATGGAGCGGATGCACGACGCCGTCTCCAAACTGTTCACGTCAAAGCAGCAAAGTCGAGTGTTCCCCGAGCCAGTAAAAAAAAATATCCCCGTGTATGCCATATCCAAGTACGAGTTTATTGTTTTTTATTTATTAATTTTAGGTTATTATTAAACTTATTGTGAACAATCACAATCAGTTTAGAAAAAGGTATTAGAAGAAAAGTAGGACAAATATACTGCTTTATAGCTGCTGCTTTTATTGATTGTTTTAATATTAACAACAAAGAGATAACATCTAATTTGATATTCAAAAACGTGTGTTAATATAAAGATTGTTGTTGTAAAATATTTCTTCCGAGCATAGCTTTAAGACATAATTTTAATGTTCAAAACGGCTTCGTGTCAGTGAGCTGTACTATGACACTTAAAAAGGATTTTTAAATTAGAATAGGGTACAATTTTTCAGTTAATCAAATAGTGGCATGTGGTGAGGTGGGTTACATTTTCTACCTTCTCAAAATTGTTAAATATTATGCTTCATTCATTTAACAAATTAGAAAGACAGCATTTTAACAGTGTTTCAATTATATAATTAAAGTTTTAGTACTCACCAAAACAATAATCAGGTTTCATTTCATCCGGCAATGAATCAGGTCCAATTTTTGTGGATTTTGATATTCTTACTATTTCAGCATTCTTGCGGTTTGGATGTACTAAATAAGACATATTTTTGTTTCTTTGTATGATTTATTGTAGGCAAAGGCTAATATTATATTTTCAGATTTTACAACAAATTAATAAGGGATAACAAAGAACAAAAGTCCGCTGTAGAACACATAGTGGCGGGCACCTCTGGCCGCGCCCCCTACATTGTGTTTGGTCCTCCAGGCACTGGAAAAACTATGACAATCGTTGAAGCCATTGTACAGGTACTTTTTACTTAAATATCGTCGAGTCTAGTGCAAATCCCCGTATCTTGCGTTAGATAGATCAGCACATCTGACAAAATGAAGCTAATTGCTAAAATTCCCACCTTAAAAGCCTTTAATAGAAGAAACCAAATTGTAAATGTATTATTTTCGACGATATACTCTCTCATTAGCATTACTCATTGAAACAATGTTAACATATTTATTATTCATGTGAATGTTATGATGTTTGTTACTCAATCACATAAATGAAGCACACAAACCCCAAAACCTAGATTTAAATAATTATACATACGATATCGATGTTATTTGACCGCATTTCATTTATCTTACCTACAAATATTATTGATGTTTAAGAAGCAATACAAAGAATTAAGTCCTACGAAATTTTTCTTTTATCAAAACAATGATTAATAGTTGCTCCGATTAAAATGGCGTAACTACAAATATCGGCTCCCAAATGTATGTTTTATTTTTATTCTACATAATTATAATAATCATATGCTATGCATCACCTCGCATTAAAATTATGCTTATTATTTCATTACTAACGAACCTAAACCTTAACGAAAACCTTTACCCTTCACCTTCACCTTTACCTTTACCTTTTTTATTAAACCTTTACGATCTAGCCTTTGGGAATGTTAAAAGAAAAAGATTTTATAAACGCAATAACTACTTACGCATGAGTTTACCATAGTGTCGTTCGAAGGACTGTCCGGTATTTTCGATTCCAATTTGAATTTATTAGGATAAACTATTGCTGTAGGCATATCTATATCCTTATATATAATATTACTATGTTCAGTGCTAAAAATTTAATTAAGTGTATTATTTAAACTAGCTGCCCAGACAGAGTTCGTTCTGCCAAGAGTTAATAGAAAAATTCAATTGAATAAAGCGTTATTTCGAATTAATCACGTTATTTATAATCACACGGCCTAATAAACTTGAGTACCAATCGCGCTGTTTTGCTTATATTGACCGTGATGATTAACGTCAAATATTTCACAGCTGGTTTTATGGGAAAAGAAAAGTGTTTTCTTTTTTATTTGATAGGCAAATACTGCGTGTGCCTTAGTGTGCCTTTTGCGCTTCATTTCATTCATTTTTATTAATATAGATTAGGCACAATAATACAATATCATCTACTTATTTGACATTAATTGAAAAAAATCGTGTGATGTTTACAGCTTGTAGTAAGGAATCAAAGAAACAGGGTGATGGTTTGCACCGATTCCAACATGGCTTCCGACCACATAGCGCTGATGCTTATGCAATATAACAAAACTCTCCATATTAATAATTTCATCTTGCGCGCTAACTCACGGTCCAGGGAATGGTAAGATTATTTTGTGTATTGTTTGACAATTATCTCGGTAGAGATAAAATACAAACACAATTATTCTATACGCAAGGTGGGGCAAGTTCTACTTGGGCCCTATTTAATACACTTTGTAAATACAGGCTTCAATCCAACATTTTGCTAAAGAATTTAATTATTTATACGGCAAACAACTTTATTTAGTAAACACTTAAATGTAATACCAAGTTTAATATTTTGTAAATTCCGAAAAGAGGTTTCACTATGTGTCAAAACTATGATTTTGTGCTTCATGCTATAATAATATAATGATATAACATATACAATGGCTATCTCCCTTAAAATATCTTTGAAATTATATCACGTCAGGTCAACCTTACTGGGTTCAATATCGCGTAGCTTCACATTCTAGTTCAAAAGTAAATGACAAAACTATTTTCATTTATGATTTAGTCACTATAAATATAAAGTATTTATATCTTAGCCAGGTACGAATAAATTATCTTAGTTATTTATTACAAGGATTTTTATTAGTTGAAAATTACAATATTACTCTTAAGTTAAAATTGTTGAAAAAAATCATTTTGATAAAAAATATTACGTAATTTTTTGACAAATTAATTCTGACAATAAATTATTGACAAATTTTAAATTTGAATATTTGACTATTATAGTTGAATATACAAAGAGTCAAATACTTAGATTTGGCATGTATAGTGTATGCAGAATTGCGTACACTTTTGTTAAACCTACTCGTATTTAGGAATCTTAATTATAAAATTAACAATTTGTAAGGTTATTTAATTAGTCCCTTTTGGTAAGCAGTCACCGCAGTCATTACACGAAATACTAAACTACTCATGTGGTGCACATCTTGTATAAATCAAACGCAATATTATGTTGTTTAAATAGGAAGCAAGAGCCTTGAACATTAAAAACATTAGTTGAGAACGGACTGGATTTTACAATGTAATATTAGTTAAGTTAGCTTTTTAGAAAGTTTAAATCTGGCCTAATTTTCTCGCATTGAAATGAGAACTGTTATTTTCAATTTTATCATAATCAGAGCCATTGTAGTATTGCTATATCTACATTGTACTTACGTTACTGTGCCTTACATGCCATACATGCGAAATATGTCAAAATTCAACGCCCTTAAGCAACACAAACCGTGGGTAGGCAGAAAAGAACGATGGTTCATATTTAATTGTTTTTGTCAGGACCGTTATGCCGGCGGCGCTAGCGCCAGTTTCTAACGGAACAAACTATGAGAATTGCCATGCTATCAGCAATACCGCTCTAGCATCCTACCGGATTGTGGTGGCTACGTTGTCCCACGCTGCCAAATATGCTTCGTGAGTAGTTCCTTTATTTCAGTTTTACCTGTTGTAAACTTCCGACATTTTTAGGAGACATTTTGATTTGAGTTATATGAGGAACGAAGCATGTTATTGAAAGCTTAGTTCATTTTATCAAATTTCACAGTATGTGTATGTATATGTGTAAAGTTATATTTATTGTTGACAACGCCAACATCAAGATCCATTTTTGCTCAAACAATATTTTTCACCAAGCGACAACTTACACGCGTCAAGGTGTAATATTATGATAACAAGATAATAACATTCAAAAATTCAAAAATTATTGCACAATCAGGAACAACTTATATTTTAGTTTACATTTTTCGAAAACGAAAGACCGTCGACTTATGTGCCCGGACTTCAACCATTCATTGTTATTTAGAGCGAGGAACCAGCAAGTCTGTAAGGTGCAGTTGAGTCATCTGTTCATCGACGAGGCCGCGCAGGCCTCGGAGCCGTGCACCCTTATCCCGGTGACGGGGCTCCTTTCGCCCGGCGGTCAGCTAGTCCTGGCCGGGGACCCAAAGCAATTGGGACCTGTTTGTATCTCCCGCGAGGCCGACCGCAGAGGACTCGGTAACTGATCGCTTTTTTTAAATTATTAGTTTTTTAATGAACATCATATTGCTTTTATGTACGGTGAAATAGGAAATTACATTTATCAATAGAAAAATTATAATCATTTAATGTATAAAAATACAACTTTGATAATTGCCAAATTTCGAATTTGCCTTCAAATATTTTGCCCTTAGTAATTTTTAGGCGAGGTTTACAAGAAATATGGAGTCGAGCCCGAAGCCTGAAAAGAAGTGCACACTCAAAGCTTCAAAACATTTATATGTATATCGACTATATCGATGTAGCATATAAGGTGTATTATACATATTTTTCATGGCCAAAATGTCAACTTTCTGACAAACAAAAAGCTAAGTAGTAGTTAATGTGAGCAATCTGAAATAAAAGTATCTATTTTACAGGTAAATCTCTGTTGCAACGTTTGAAAGATAACTACGATAACCTCTATGAGAACGACTCAAACTACATTACGATGCTGGTTAAGAACTTCCGTTCTGATCCAGATATATTGATGATACCAAATAAAATGTTTTACGAAGACAACTTGGAGGTAGGTGATAAATTTTGGTCAAATGTTTATTATTATTCTATTCAAACTACAAATTAAAACATGATTTGATTAAACTTGGGAAATATTTCGTAACTAATTAAATCATATAAGTTTGTTAAGAAAACGTGCAAACTCGGTTGCACGTTCTGTGTTTTGTGAACTGAAAAAAGTTATAGAAAAGTTCACTGATTTCAATATGTATATATATAATAAAATTCAGGTGGTTTAACAAAGGACACTAAAAGAATAGCCTATTTTCACCCAGTTGATTATAGTGGAAAAGATTAATTCTAAGTTAAGACACTCAGCATGCATGAAGTAAATTTCGTTACCTTACACCAACTCAGGCATCAATATTGAGCACTCACGAGCTTCATGTCGAAGGTCTTTCATCTCGATGGCTTACGAAACCTTTTAACGCCCAAGGAACTGATGAACGCAAGAATTTGTTAACAATATTAAGATTTGGAAATCATTTCAGGCTCTTGCGAAGCCAGATCCTCTGAGCAGAATTAGCATCTTAGATATGCCAGGAGGAGATAGAGCTATAGTTTTTCACTCGGTGTACTCCAGAGAACAACGAATGGGTAAAGCTCCAAGGTAGGTAAAATATTATAAGTATGGTATTATTGTTACAATTTTATCATGTAAGTCGAAAAAGGCAAAAATACGAATAATACACAATTTAAATCTTATCGTATAGGAAATCATTAGTTTGCTAAAACAAAAAAGATTGTCCCAATATTATGTTATCATAAAACCAGTAAATCATACTTCTATTAATTTATAGTTCCTCATTGCATAACCATAACAAAAGGAGTTGAATTAAAAGTTTGCATTTGTGATTTAAATTTCAAGATAATTAATGGGAAAAATAACAGCATGCAGATAACACTATTATTTTAAAGATACTTCTAAATAACCCGTTTTCCCTATATCTTTTAAAAACGCTAATAGGCCGACAAGCAAACACGACCAGAAATTAAGATTATATTTGTAATTCCAGTTATTTTAACGACAAAGAACTCGATATGTTAAAGAGGTATGTCAAAGCGTTGATCATCAAGCATAATGTTAAGGCGGAAGACATCGGTGTTATTGCGCCATACATTCGACAGGTTGGTATAATATAATAATAAGAATTGCGAGAGAAAGTTTGCAATTGTGAATAATTTACTATGAATTTACAATTTGTGTTTTTTTAATACTAATAAGTTCAGTTTATGCCATTCTATCATGTACAGGAAAGAGATATTAGAAACTAGAACTATCAAATCAAGTCTACTCTAAAAAAAACATTCGTTCATTTGGACCGCAAATTGTACTTACTTTTCTTAATCTTATTAAGAGAACGAGACACAATAAACTTAATTTTTATTTAAATTGCTTACCTTAAAATCAGGACCTATGAAAATTAAGATACGGCACCCTAAATACAATTGCTTTAAAAAAGTGTACGTCAAATTTTAATGAAACAAATTATAATTAAAATTTTTTTTAATTAAACAAAAACATTATTTTTTATTTAATGGATTATGTACAATACTTACTTTTCAATATTGTGCGTATTTGTTTCAAACATTACGTATTTCTCCTAACTTTTTCGAGACATGTGCATAAAAATACCTCTAATAGATTATTAAGATAATTATAACATCATCTGTAGTCTAGTGGCAAAGACCACCTACTTCAGATCTGGATATCCGAGCTTCAACTTTCTGCTTGGTTTCCAAACAAACACAAAACAGTCCAACAACAACAACAATAGTTGGCTTTTTCTTAGTCCGCCTGGCTAGCCACCACCATCTTACCTAAAAAACAACATTCATCTCCGGCCTTATCTATTTACCATCAAGTATGATGAAGCCTAGAAGCTACCCCGTTAAGAAAAAATGATTCGTAAATGCCTTACCAGAACGATCATGGTGCTAAACATTGTGCTGCAGCTTGTACAGTTTCTGCTTAGCCCAATAGTTGTCTGATAACGGTCGACCTTAGTTATTATGTCCGCCATATGTATATTTTTATTGACATTAAAGTTTATATATATGTGTATATATATATATATATGTATATATATTAACCAAATCAGAAACGAAAAGCTTTTATGTCATGCGTCATTTATTTAATTGCTCACCTGTGATTGAAACAGGGAACTCGATATTGAATCTTGAAGATGGAACAATAGAATTCTCTTGATAGTATTTAGGGAGTCGCTTCCAAAAGTTAAAATCCATCAAGATCACTCCTCTATGGACGAGTGTTTTAACGTCTTGTCTTCATAAAATCTCTTCAAACAATCAATCATTTTGCTATTAAAATTTGGCCAAAAATAAAACAAATTATGTGATTATATAAAAAAGATAACATCCTGCGTATTGTGTACTTGTTATAATCTCTCATAGGTATACAAGATGAAAGCATGGCTTTTGGAGCAGAAATACGACAAAATTGAAGTGGGGACAGTAGAATCGTTCCAGGGAAAAGAGAAGCGCATCATATTAGTCTCCACTGTGCGTGCCAACTGCAGACTTCTGGATTACGATGCGAAGTACGGCCTAGGATTTTTAGTCGACGATAAAGTAAGTAGCATTATTTATTATAACCTTAATTTATTAAGCCGCAATATACAACCCGGCAATAGCATGACAGACGGATGCGTCTGTATATAGACTAATCTAAAAGTATAATTTCTTACTATTAAAGGCAAAGCAAAGGAATCAATTTGAGTTTTACTTAAATTTTATGATTTCCTGCACTTATAGCTATCGCGGGGTCGTTGACGTGGTCGGAAGGGTGTTTATCTGATTTATTTTTTGAAAAACATATGTTATCCAACTTGTTAACTGCCACTATTTCTGTAGGAAATCTAGACAGATAATCTGCCTTAGAGTGTTCTTGTTCTTTGAAAAATTATGTTGTAAATCCTGATAAAAATGTACGTATTTATATAATCGAATTATCTCATAGTGGGAAGAGTATCAGTTATGAGCGTAAATTTTATGACATAGCAATACTGGAATTTTTTTGAGACCCCAGTATATAGCAGTGGTTTCTTTGTCTATTTGGATATTCAGCATGTTCATTTGAACAAAAACATCGTCAATTATCTATATTGGATAATTATCGTCCTTTATACATTTATTTAACGTTACTTCATAATCCGCGCATAGATAATTAGGTATCGGTTGAAGGGAATCCGAAAATTAATCAGATAGACTGCAAATTATTAACATGAAACTCCTATTTAATTTCTCGTAACCATTCTCTACCAAATATAGCAACCACGTTTCCATCAATAATTATAGTTTGACATTGAATGTTTGACCATCGTATACGCATTTAGAATATATAGATTGCACCATATGGTTTTACCTATATGTCTCTTAATTTTTATTATAAATTTTCGATACTGGCCTGTAGAGATCAAATTGATGTCACACAGATAATTATCGACTCGATCCTGTTCTTGATCATCAGGTTCAGAGTTATCAATTTTGTTATTTCGTTTGTTTATGTTTTTTTCTAAGCAAACCTTCAACCATTCTAAGCAAACATGTCCAATTTTGTTACAAGTCGTACAAACTTTTTTTTATTAGAGGACCGATATTTGATCTATGATTGTAATCTCCACATCTATAGCAGCGCCCTTTTAATTATGTTGTGTAATGTTTTTCTTGTTTATTAAGTCTATTCTCTGTGTTGTCAAACGAAACCTTAATTTGTGTTTTGTATAAATCTGAGACTTTCCGTTTAAAATGTATCTGTTAGTTAGTAACAGGAACATTTTGAAAGGAAAGTCTCAGATTTCCTTTTCAATAGTTTTATCAGAAGGCGTGTATGTAAATCGCGTACTCCTATAAGAAATTGTAGGTTCAAAAATAAATCAACGACTGAACTTCATAATTCTTTTTACTTCTGTTGAATACGGGTTATATTTTTATACTGTAGCGTACAAGTACTTGGTTTCGGCTCTAAGAAGTTTTTAAATGCATTTAATATGAAAGTATATGGTTGGCTGGGAGGGTCATTTGGGTAAGAAATGTCATAAAGCTTTAGATGTATTTTTGGACTGAGAAGGATAAGTAATATTCCAATTTTAGTTTTATCTTTTGTAACGTTCTTCATAGCTTGTTTCAAATCGTCGGCGAGAATGAAGATTCATCATTGTGCATCGGTGGAAACGGAATATGGAATTTTGTATCAATGGTATATCTGTTGATGTAAGATTTAGTAATTCTACTTTCAGCGTTATCAATTCTTCTTCGATTGCAGAACTTATTTCATTTTCATTTTCAAGATCATTATGATCAACTAGTTGATCTATTTCTGTTTGAATTTCGTTCTATTTTTCCAAAAGTATATCAAGTGCAAAAGTATTTCTCGTAGCTTGAATTCATTTACTGAAATTTGATAGATGCTATCAAGTATTTATTTAGTTATTGGTCCTTTTATCGAAGTCCTCGCTTTTTTAAGCTTTTCCATTATCCTGGTTGCCACTTTTATATTTGTAATGAAAAATACATGTATTCATTCCGAATATTTATTTCGATTGACAGCTGTTAACATTAGAAATGAACAGGAATATTATAAATACAGAATTATTATAAAATAAGATAACAAGAAATGTTTAGGTTGATATCTCGCTGTGGCATAAAAAATTTAAAAAACTGAGTAACTTTTTATATCAGATAAATGATATGGCCTAGTGAATAATAATTAAAAATATAAAAAACTATTCAGTTCTAATAACAGATTGTATTCATCGAAATTACTAGTTCTTCTTTATGGAAGATGCGCTGCGCGCATCGTAACTACACCTTACATGATCAGTCTATTATCTTTCCCACGGGGTCTCAGTCGGCTTACTTTTCGCCTTTTACATAAATAGAGCAAAAAAAAATTCAAACCATGAATAAAAACCATAAACGTGTGGACTCTATTTTTTTTGCTCTTACAGAGATTCAACGTTACTCTTACGCGAGCTAAGGCAAAGATTGTAATAATAGGTAACCCCACATGCCTTACCAGAGATGCAAAATGGCGCATATACATGAAAGCATGCACCGAACTCCAATGCTACTTCGGCCATGACAACCAGCAACTAGAGAGAAACTCCAAACTGTTATTTGAGATCTCCAGAACCAGATTCGATAAATGTCGTATTTCAGAAGAATTGAAAATTAAAAAAAAAAAGAAGCACAGTGACTGTTAATAAACATGACCTACTGGTTTATTCGCAACTTCTATCAAAATTTGTTACCTAATAAGCCCACTGGTCATCAGTAAGTTTGAAAATAGAGTACTATGTTATCAAAATAATAATAAAAATATAAAAAAAATCACCAGAGGGACTGCTCTGAATTACAAAATACGACGGAAAAACACGGTTTGCCAGTTTTTCATGTAATTCAAAATTGCTTCGTTTGTGTGTTTTGTGTTCCTGAGTAGGACCCAAGACGTAAAAAATAAACATAACAATATAACTAGTGTTTATTTTTGGAAATTTATCTTAAAACCTTTGTAATTTAAATTGTGTGTATTATATGAAATTGTACGATGTGAACCGATACATAAAGCTTTATGAACTCATTGCGAAAAAGTATATAATTTTTTAAAACTGTTTGCTAAATTAAAGATCAGAATAAAATAATTAATATTTAAATAAATAAATAATAATACATTGGTGGCGATTCTCTTACTCTACACTAAGCACCGGCAAAAATCGCCTCAACAAGTCACACACATTTCTAGTTGGAAATATTTTATTACATTATTATATTCAATTTATATACTTTATTTATATTTTTTATATATATACATTTATAATTATAATAAAAACGTATTGGAGCACTTAATTTTGTTATTTTGTATCCCCTAGTATGCGTTTCTAAATTTATTAGCATGGCATGTATTATAATATTGTAGTAATATATGTATGCTTATTTTTTCTCATTTACGTGTGTCGAACGCGTATTGACAGTTGGAGGACAACTGAACTTGCAATTTGTTGAAGTGCAAAAAAGTTTTTGTCGGTGATTCAGACTAATTTTAATACACACCTATTATATGTTGTTCAAAATTAACTTGACACCTCTAAGTTTAGGGATATTTTGACATACAATTTGTACAATAGAATAGGGAAAAGCTAAATAGTCATTGATGGCATAACTAAAATGACTTTAAACCTGTCAGATTCAAATTAAGTATGTTCTTGTCATTCAGTACGTTAACGAGTATAGAATAGAACGCAATCTGACAGCACTAAAACTAAATTTAGTTAAGTTTAGTCCAGTTTAGGTTAGTTTTTTTAAATGTTAATATTAGTATTAATGTCTTATATTTTATTGTCAATGAAACTACTTTTTACAATGTACTATTATTGAACAGTATTATTTTGATAAAATTATCAACAAGTACATCATACCTATGAAAGGACTTTGTAAGTACAAATTGTGCGACGAAACTATGTTTATTGTTAGATATATATTTTTGTTACCTTTACCTTAGTTCATATGAATGTATTGAATATAATTCATACTTATGTTACTATAATACATAATCATTGAATATATTTTTATTATTTTTATTTAACTATAGTGAAAAAATACAAATATTAAAAAAGTCGTTACAAAGTTTCATTATTTGGAAAGATGCCATTAAAATTCTGACAATGAGCTATAATGAAAAAGTATAACGAAGTTGGATGCTGAGAATTATGTTATATGTTAGCTGCGTGTTTCAATTAATAGTGTTTAAAGTAAGGCTAACAGGATTTACTTTCGTTTGCTCGTATATAATTCCAAGTTCAATTAATCAATTCCAACCGTCCTCTACCTTAGGAATTTATTTCTATATAATAATAAAAGTGTAAAGTGTATTAAGAACTTCATTTCCATTCAATTTCATAACTTGTTTTTTTTGCTATATCTCCCGTTGCTTTGGAAATAAAGTTCATCGTATATGAAAATTAGACATAGGCTGACTGAATCCAATTGATGATAAAGAGCTTACTAAATTATGTAAATAATAATTCTGAAATATTATAGTATATTATGATACAAGTGAATTAAATTGCTAATTAGGCACGTTGTTAAGGCTTTTAGTTATTAAGCGAAATACGGTTAAAAGTATGAAGATTATAATAATTTATTATTCTCCTAAGCAGGAAGGCCTGATGATAATGATAATGTAAATTTAGTAAAATCGCGCGAAAAGTTTTTTCACGCGCCCAATACAATTTGAATGAACAACAGCCTTCTTCGAAGTTAAAATTTGAACTTGTGATGTGATTTGGGAATAATATAGTCATATTAGTTATCATCCAATTATCATTCATCTATTATTTTATGACTTTATTAAGGAAATACAAGATCGTGGTGGGTCTGGCCTGGCTGTTATGGAATTTTAATTTATTATACGCGTATTACTAATAGTATCTGTTTCCTTAACACGGTTATATCACTGTCTTGGGAGATATAGAACGTTTAACGGTGGGTTTCAATGATCTATCTACAGATAGATATGCTTAAGACTTATTTATTACTTTGGTTCATGTGAAATATTTTATTATTAGAAGCCTCGTAGTAAGTAAAACCTCCGTTTTCCATTGATCATTAAAACCCAGCACTACTGAAGAGAGCTTAAAACCTTTTTAGAGAATCGGTAAATTACCCCTTTTTTTTTTTTTTTTTTTTTTTTTTTTTTTTTTTTTTTTTTTTTTTTTATCGACGGAAAATGCGTTACGCATACCCCGGTGCTTATGGGAAGCGCCGGGGTTATGTGGGACTCCTCCCCCAGAGTGGGGGCCCTACCCACTAAAAACCGTCGCTTCTCCAGCAGGCTGCATATGAGGACGGACGCGGGGAGCTCATCGCAGACGTCCGCATCCGCCCCGCAGGACGACCGTTTCCGGCCACCGCCGCTCCCCGGAGGGATGGAGTACTAACCCGCAGGCTTTCCTCCCCACACACGGAGACGTGGAATGCGGCAAGGGTCCCACCCCCTACCGCCGTCCCCCGCGAACCTTGCAGGTCCGCTAGCCACGACCCCCCCGGGAGGAGAGGTCCACTGGTCCTGAGAAGGACCGTTTGGGTGTGGCCGGCAGAGAATTCTCCGCCGCCACGGGCTCAGACGTTGCCGTTGCGGGGACACAGGGGGCTTAAGAGCCCGCCCGGCGCCGACAACACCGTCACCGACGACCAGCCGCCTGAAGCGACCTGCCGGTTTTGCAAACCGGCCATACACCGACCGCGAAGGGTCCGCTAACCATGAAGGCTCCCACTAAGCTGCATAAAAGCGGCGCGCAGCCTTGAAGGCCGCCATACCTCGTCCCGCCGGACAACTTCCCGCCACAGTCAAAACGCCGCACACCCGTCTGGGCCGCGCCTTACGGTGACGCCGGAATGAGGTTAGACTTATGGGCTGGAAGTGACCCCCGCGGAGGTTCATCACGTCTCCGCGGCAACCAGCCCTGCGTTCCCAAAAACCGGGTCGGGTTGCACGGACACCACCACGTGTGCCCACTGCACGGACTGCAGCGCGGGCTCTACAAAGCCCCAAACTACGACCCGAAGGTCCGCTGGCCTTGACACAGGCGCGAAGAAGATTACGCATACGCGGGGCCACAACATACCCCACGCATAGCCGCAACTCCTCCGCTCTGCCTAATGTGTACCGTGCATGAGCCAAGCCCAACGAAACACTTGACCCATAACCACGGTACCCACCAAACAACCTATGCCAATTCCGCCCAACACTGGCCGCTGAACGGCCCGCCACCTTAAAGGCAGCCAAACTAAGCAGCTTCTTCCAGCCTTTTCGACAAAAGGCGACAAAGCGCCACGAGCGTACAACCGCTCCCCACTCACCGCTACAGAAGGCGGTTCGCGGGCCTTGAAGGCCCGCCATTCCACGAGCCGAAGCTCCACTGCCCCCCGAGGGGGCCCCACCAGGGTAATTTTTTAGAGAGGTTTTCTTCCTCGCGACCCAGCGCTAAGTGCAATGCGCCGAGCCCCCGACCCCCACAAAAATGTGCAGGGCTACGGGTTTGTGTGGCCGTGCAATGCCCGCCCTTAAAAAGACCAGGCAGCCACACGGTGTCAGAGTATTAGCCAAATAGGTAGCCATGTCCTGAAAAGGACATGACCACGTAAGTGCCCAGGGTACACCGGCCAATCACATTGTGAGACTCACCGTTCGCGCCAGATGCAATAGCATCGAACGCGACTGGCGATCCCCCCAATGCAACCGACACGCGAGGAGGTTCTCTGACCTAGTACCCCATCGGTAAATTACCCCTGTGTTTTGTTGCCTGGAGCATTCTAAATAAGCCATGTTCGCAAAATAACGTAACATAATACCGAAAGTGCCAAAAAAAAAATGTTTGTTATATTTTTTTATTTTTTTTTTGGTTATTTGTTTTTAATTCATTTTATCGTAATAAACAATAAAGAAATAATAGCGGTGGCAACACTACTTGTATTTACGTTGTTTTGACTTTCACGAATACCCCTAACAAGTGTTTTAAAAAAAATTAAGAAACTATTTTTGTACATGGAATTATTATACACGTAATACGGTTTTAAAATGTAAGAGTAAGGGTGCTTTTGTAATTTGTTTCATTTATTTTTATTTAAATTTATTAGTTAGTAGTTATTTTTCATTATAGGCTTTATGTCACCATATATTCATGATAACTATTACTTATTTATTTATTCATATTGAGTAGAGGAATAAACTATGATTAATGTGATGGTGTTTGGTAAAAGACCAAATTTTTATGACCAAAACTTGCAATTTTAAAGATATTGCCAAATTGTTAAAATGTCTAGTGAAATCATGATATTTCTGTGTTACTTCTAGTAGAATGATCTTGTTAGGAAAAGAATGGTTTTCTTTTGTCTGGCCTACCCCACACAACAAAATTTTAGTATAAACTACGCACAAAAATTTACTATAAATAACAAAATAATTCAATCGATAGACAACGCGGGACTCAATCTTTCAAAACAAATAGTAGACATAGGAGGAACGAACAGTAAGGACCTTAAGCAGACCTTCGTGCAATTTCTTTGTCATGGTCGAATAATATAAGTTATTGAATTACTGTGAACAAATTATTTTATTGTTTATTTTAAATGTCTTTAATCTTATCAATATCGTATTACAAACGAATGTTATTCATATTCTTATTATTGTTCATTTTCGATAAACAACACTTTAACAAGGTTTCAAGGATATGAGAATGAATAACTAAAATGTTGTAAAATTTATCAGAATAATTGTAAAATAAATTTAAAAACAAATATTTGTGTATATTATTGTTTTATTCAACTAATAAAGTATCCTAATAGATATCCATACTAATAAATGTTCTCTTAAGTCATTAACTAAATGGCCAAAAACTCCTTGGAGCAAAGGGATAAATTACACTGGTATCCCGGAGCCAGAAATAAAAAATAATTACATAGAAGTGGCTGTATGGGTTGTTTGTTTCCTTTGCTTTTCTTAGAATAGGGAGAATTAAATATAAAAATATCACGTTTAAAGAATTCCAACGGTAATAAATATATACCTTGCTTTTTCTTTAGACATATTCTTTGTACATGTTATCTGTGTTTGCCACTGGTTGATCATATTTTTCTATAGATTGATTTCGACCGGATAGTTTCCTAGAATTTTTTACTCGTTCAGCTATTAAAACTATGCGAGTGTCTTTTTCTCTGTTTATCTTTGGAAGGACTTCCGTTTAAAAAGTACATTTAACTCACAGATTAGAAAGAGAATTAAACTTTAGACCACATTGCCTGATTACTCTTTATTTTTCGTTATTTTCTTTTTGACTGAGCTGACGTGACGCTGGCAAAATGTTTTTTTTTTAAGAAAACCATTGCCATAATAAACTCACTTACTTACTTACTTTAGACCACGGAGCATATAAACACTACTTTTGCTTTTAATTAATCACACGACCGGCGTTCGTCTTACTAAATGAGATTTGGTATGTTATGGCACACATGCATAAAACTATATCACTGTAGTTGTTGATAATATATACCAGAGCAAAAAATAATTGCTTTCAAATTTAACATTTTTTAATACTGACAACACGGGCAAATGGCCTCCATTGTTGTTATTTGTGTTGATCGAGTTTTAATGCGTAATAAGTTGTTATCAATAAAGGTGGCTATTTTAAGTGTGATTAGTTGCATACTTTAATTGTGTAGCTTAATATAATAGTTTTCACACGGCAAAACGCGTATCCATTTAGTTGTCATATTCTATAAGTTATATTTGGACTATTAAGGTTAAGTAGCGATTGTATTAAGTTTGGGAAAAAATGTCTGTTAACGATCTCAGAAAATGCAGTAAGTGTCGTAGAATACAAGCTCAAGATCCAATGGTTACCTTCCATAGGTTTCCCAACCATGGAAAGAATAATATAAAAAAGTAAGTGCAAATAAAACCATATATTCTATAAATATAAAGCTTGTCAAATTTGTTTTTATGGAGCTGGATCATTTTGAAACAATACCATTATGTATTGTTTATTTATGATTATTGTTTATAGCACTTTTTTGTCTACATAAATATTTTTTAAATTTCAAATTCAATTAATGTAATTGTGTTATATTTTAATTTACTCCTTTAATTGCAGAGGTTATCAAGTCAAGTCCAACGAGAACAAACAAGTATGAGAGAGAATATGCTGTAGAGAAAACCAGTAATGCAAATTAATAATATTACAGTTGAACCATCAACTAGTAGTTTGCAGTGTACAAATAAAATTAACATAGATACTGAGAGAAAATCTTTCAAAAAATGAAAAGGTAATATTTTGGTTTTCTAATTTCTATGATTTTATGAGATAGATGACTAGTGCTTTTCTCTCATGATACACAATAATAAATAGGTAGATAGTGATATTTTATATTGGCAAGATGAATTAATTTAGTCATAAAGGGTATATACAGGTTAGTGTGCTTGGTTTTGATTGGCCAATCAAATGTGGTTTTGTCTTGCTTACAATTTCAGTTTCTTTCTGAATTAAAATCCAAGAGATAATCTGTTGTAATGAATGTTAAGGGGTTATAAAATATACGTAGTTGTTATGATCTTGTTTTATTTTTATAATTAACTTAATATTTCTTTTGATCAATTTTAGCAAGTGTCTGCTCAAAATAATCCAGCAACATGTGCAATTGCAACTGGTGTGCAGAAAAAATTGAAGAAACCTTTTACCATCTTAAAAGCAATTAATACATTGAAATTAAAAGAACTAACGGAAAGAGAGATCAAATTATATTATATTTGCAGAAATGAACCTGATAATTTTTCATTTGTATTAAAAGGTATAATATACTTAAAAACCATGAATTGGAGGAAGAAGAACAACTAAAATCTTTTTAACGAAAATTGAATAAATAAAATATTTAAATCTGCTGTTTTCTTCAAAGTACAATTACATTTGGAAGAAAATGAGTCTGTAACAATAACCTCAATATATTGGAGCTAGATTTAAGTATCTTTAATAAATAAATAAAAGTAATTATTATTTAGAAACTCCAATATTGTAGGTTTTTGTTTCTAACTCGTTTTCTTTGTAACCTTAAAAATTTTTCAAAATGTTTAAAATCTATTTCAAAATTCCCGCCCGTAATTTAAATTTGTTGCTATTACGCAATGGCGCTAGTATCACGTATATGTGTATGTGTATGGTTGCTAAAAATACCTATGGAGTTACCATTCTTCTCCTCGTAGAGGAGTATTATATTCTTTGCACACGAGTTTTGTTTTATCAACGAAGCATTGTATTTTTTAAATTATTAGCATTTTTGAGATAAACTTTACAAAAGCACTTGATTTTGATTGCTTCTTCTAAAATCTGATTCCCAAGTTTGAATTTAATGATGAAGAAAACAAGGTGTAATTTGTGTTCAGAAGATAACGTAGGAGTTGAGCATGAAATCTGCCCTAATCACTTGAGGAACAAAGCTTTGTATGAGTATTCTCAGAAAAGGTATGTATTTATTAAATACACAGTTACAATTTGACAGCGTCGTAACAGATAATATTATCAAACACTTACATTTTAAACACAACACAAAGAAGCTATTTAATAATATTATAAATTCATTGTTTCTGGATGTATGACATCAATACAAGGAAAAAGTGAATAATGATACTAATTGTTTCATCGAATCTTTGCTCATTAAATTTTTTGAACTACAATAATAATCATCTTATCTTATCTTGATGTAGGGCCAGGATTATTCCTGGAGTAGTTTGACCCAATGGGTCCTCTATCCTGGAATACAAGATGTACTTACTAAGTGCATAATAGTAATCATAAAATTTTGAATAATAATATTGAAAAACTGAATTTAATACACTGGATGCGGGCACCACAGAACCGATTGGTTTGACAATCCATCAGGGAGTCCTATGTCCAAAAATTGGGTGATTGACGGCTGATATTTTGATTCAAATATTAATTATATAGTATATAATCACATAATATTACATACACAATTACTTGGCAACTGAGAGTAAATTATGATTATTAAGAATGGGCTTAGTGGTATTTTTCACTTGAAGTTTTAGCATCTAATTGGTGTTGATTGCAGCTCAATTACACTACTTTGTAATGTTGTATGTTGAGATGAGAATTAGGTAAGATTGAGGATCTAGTGCTTAATAAAAAGTGTTATGTTTATTGCATGACTGGATGCTTATGCAACCATTATAACTACTATGCATTGAAAATAAGAATAAACTGCTACTGACCAACTGACAACAAAGAATTTGAAAAAACAAATAATGATTTTGTTGCGCTTTTCTTTTAAGCCACTTTTTGTGTTGAATATCAACTGAATTATAATTTTTAAAACCCTTAAAAGTTTTATATAACTTTAAGATAAATTGAGTAGACAAATAAAATGAAAATATTTTTTCAGGAAGAAAATTTGTGCCAATAGAAAGGGTGTTTTGATAACATGTAATGTTAAGTCTTCATTTGGACAATGCATTAATTGTAAAGATGCCAAAATAAAAATTTCAGTAAGAAATATTTTATATTTTAATTTTAGTTTATTGTGCCTGAAAGTAACCAGACACTCATACACAATGCACATAGTACTGTGCCTAATATGGAAATATTTCATGAGTCACTCACTATCATAAAAGTATTATATAAATAATTTTTCTATACAGGCAAAACCAAATGAAGAAGTTAAATTTTTATTCACAATAACAAATGACACCAAAAAAGACTATATGCAAGTCATCTTTGCTGGAGTACCTCCAAACAAGCTCAATTTTTGTATGAATGATCATGGCCTAGGTGAATTGGGGAATGTTCTACAAAATTTAAAGCCAAGTAAGTGTATCGTTGAAATCTTTCATTGTAATAAAACTGAAGTATCTTCTGTTAACTACTAATTTTATAAAATAAAATTTTTGGTTTTGATTTTTTTAGTGCTGACTACCTATAATCTATCTAAAGCATTATACATTGTGAATTGTCATTGGTTTTGGATTTGGAAAAGTAAATTAGTAATAAAGATTTTTCCATTTAAATAATCAAATCTGAAAATTTTTAAGTAAGATAAGCAGTTACCAAGTTATTAGATACCTACTATAAACATGTGACATTGTCCTTATCTCCAAATGCTTACCTGTCTAAGACAATCAATAAATTTTAATAAGATTCTGTGTTCTTTTATAGGTCTGAAAATACATGTATATGCTAAATTTTTTCATTTTACGAGCTCAATGTATTCTGATTAAGGTATTTATTGATAGGAGACCCCTTTCCAAAAACCTCCAAACCAATAAATATTGCCTATGTACAGTCATCTTCAAAAATATATAATACATGGTGGAACTCCAAAAATGAGTGTCCTTGATTCATTACATAAACATATACACAAACATTGTTTCATGTATTTGTGTCTTAATTAAGTGTCCATTAAACGCTTCATAAATATGTAATTACATAAAGCATCAAAAATATCTCCACATTGTACGAACCTATAATATGGAACCAAGCAATATATCTGGCATAAAATTTCCCAAAATATCTAAGCATTGAGTGCGCTAAAATCATGTTGAATACATGTTATGCTTCCTAATGATGTTAACATCATTTGATGCATAATAACATGTTCACAATTTTGACACAAAAAAAACAAAAAAAGCTTTATCATAGGTATAGAGTTGAAATTCAATTTGCACCCAATTTGTACAAAGTTATTTGCGTAGACTGAGTAAAAAACAAACATAATAATACATAACATAACATTTGTTTTTTACAACAACAGACAGCTTCATCAAGCTTTCTGTTTTAGCAATAAAAATTTGGCAGATATGTAAATCTGCAATTTAGAATGCTTGAGAGCTTTATTGATGGGTGGTGTAGTTTCTATACGTACATTTAAATTACTAAGATGCCTATTCTGAAAAGCATAAGATTCTTCCACTTCCGTTACATCCGATTGATTATGCAAAATGTCACCGATTTGTTCTTTGCTTTATATTTCCGTCGGCGTTTTGTTTTTCTTTGTGAGGAATTTTTTGACAGCTCTGTACTCCAATTTCGTAGAAAGCGCTAATGAGTCAGTCATGGTGATGTTTAAGGCTTAATTACTAAAAATGTAATGATGCTAATGACATGAAGCTTGGTATTTATATTCTTCCACTTCCGTTGCTTTACAATTTTTGAGGTGATCATGATTGTAAAGAATCGTCTCTCGGAGATCGGATCGGAGAATACAAACCATACTAAGTGTAATATCTGTAATCTTCAAGGTCAGTCTGAGCTTTAAGACTTTGAGTAAAGACCAGTTTATTTAATAAAAAAGTATATTTTGTATGTGGTCCTCGATTATGGAATGTGCTTTTCTATTATTTCCCATAACTTTAGGATACGAATGAAACCACCTAAATAATAAATAAGTAATTTATATTCATACAATAAAGGTATGTATAATATGTTATATTGTATGAATAAAAGTAATGGATAAAGTACAAGAAACATGGGTAGCCATAGCCATGGTTTCCGAGATAACACCAATCCTAATTACAGTATTCAAAAGTTGTCACCTATTTACGAAGTCTTTATCATTACGCTGATACCACTTTTTCACTTTCATTGATAAGATGGATCTGTCCATTACCGACGTTGCCGACCGGAAAATGAAATATGGTAATTAAGTAAGAAATTCATATACCGTTCGACTATATAGTTGGTCTTATTCATCCCCTAGAGTTATGGGAAATAAAAATCACTTTGTACAATAGAATAGAGGACTAATACAAAAGATACTCTTTCCTAAACACTAGTATCGCTAGAAAATTATAGATAACACGTTTTAGCGTTATCTATAAGGGACGAAAGTGAAAGAATCTTAAGAATCTTTTCCTTGTATATAATTGTCATAAAATTCAGTATGTAATAAAACGTATCAAGAACATTTCATATTTAATGTATTTATTTATATTGGTATCAAAGTTTTTACTCCCATCGGTCTCTAAAACTCTAAGGTCTCGTGTTAAATAAAGATTATGACCTTGTGTTACCACCAGAATTATCAATTACTTCTTGAAAACGCTCACGAATACACGCTCACGATACGTTATAGCATGCAGATGTACCTCTAAAGGAATATCATATTTCAAAAATGTAATTATTACAAATTCACTTTATTACGAACCGTATTGCCATTGTTGAACCATCAAGTTCCATAGGGATTGAAGTCAGGACTCGTTGGACGTAGGTTTATAAGCTCCAAATTTTGAGTATTGTATCGAGGCACCATCTGGAATAAATGTTATGGGCTCATCATCAAACATCACTTGGGCACTTGGGGTGAGCACATCTGACAAAATATTTCAATACCATTCAATCGAGTCGTTATATAAATAATTTCTTTTGGAACGCTTGCGCACATCCAACCCCAAAAGTGATTAGAGACAATATTACTCTAAATCTTTTATTATCTTGTCGCCACAATGACACCCTTCCATCCTGAGATGTAAAAAATACCTTTTCATCAAGAAATAGTACTTACCTAAAATAATTGTTAGAAAATAATAAAGATAATTGTTAGCAAAGTTCAGTCTTTGCAATTTGTCCTCCTCCATAATAGAATAAATAAGAGCCCTCTATATTTCAACACTTTTACTTCACTTTTAATTCACGGCACAATACAGTATAAAACAATATTTCGTGGCAGAGATTGAAAGAGGAATGCTGAACAAGGCGGCGGTAACACTATTTATACCCAAGATCAGTAACGAGTTTGGTTTAAGAATCAGTTTCAAAATACGGCAAAATAAATAAATATAATTATACCAATAAGTCATAAACACTTTTTAAACACAGTTGGTTTGTAATTTTAATATGTAAGCTGTAATTAGATTTAATTCTAAAAACTAACAACGAGGGCAGATAAAATAGGCGCGTCAAAATATTAATATTTATTAATATTAATATTATTTAGAATACCCTCAATTAGTGCTGTGCAGCGCTACTCATTAGTGATGATCAAAGGTACTTAGGCTCAAAACTTTTCAGCCGCCCCTCGTATTCTTGGAAATTGTGTGCGCCATATATTTCAACATGGTTCCATGTTATTGGTTCAATATATTTTTGAATGATTTGAATTATGACATGACTAGTGGTTACAACTATATTGAACGATGTTAGTGTATATGTTTAGGTAATGAATCGAGGATACATATTTTTGGAGTCTCACCATGTATACATATTTTGACCATGTATACATTTATAAATATTGTTAAGTTTGAAATTTTCTGACTTGTGCTTATTTTATAAATTATAAACTAAATATAGATAAGCATTTAATTAGTTTAATTTTATAATAACCACTTTTGAAAATTCCCATTTATCAATATCTCCCATAGGTCGACTTATGGCTCATGAAGATGCAAAAATATTAGTTTTGATTATGAATTACTATGTTCATATGGGCCAGTTAGCTTGTATAGTATGGAGTATACAATAAAATATGAAAAAAGATATTGTTTCTTGTTTATAGTTCAACTGAGTATAATTGATTAAGTTATTATATTTGGTAATTAGTAGATATCTACCAAATTAAATAAAAGAGCAACAAAGTATTAGTAGGTACTTTGGTTGGATTACTAGTTTTTAAAGCCTCAGTACTACTATTGAACATATATAGGTGCCTTACAATTACGAACTTTTTTATATTCTTAAATTAAATTTATAAAATGGCCTAATTTTTGAACAGTGTGTCTATGATCAAGGACTCATGTTTACAGTAAAGTAGATACCTGGATGTTCATAACAGTTATTATATACATTATGATACAGTATTACCCCAATAGTAATGTTCTTTAATCTTTATTTTGGTTTTGTTTTGAGTTTTAGTTAATGCATACTTCTTATTGATAATACTAATCTTACTAACTTATATTTACTATTATTTACAGAGACAAAATTATGTAAAGAAATCAATGTCACATTTAAATCTCCTTACATAGGTCAATATGAAATGCCTGTCTTTTTCTTAGTAGACAATATAAATATGAGAGAAAAAATATTAATAACAAGGAACATGGTGAGTAAAATTAACATTTAGATAAATTGACTTTATTATAGTTATTCTTTGGGTATATTAGATAGATATTAAGTAATCGGTTCTTATACTATTAAAATTATGACTATTGCTGAAATTTTTAACAAGTTTTATATACTAATAGACTATGCTGTGTTTAAAAAAAGTTCTCTCAGCATTATAAGTTCTCAGTCAGCATATGAAGTTTATTTTTATGCTTACTGACTGATTATAAATTAAAGCTTGGTAGCTATACCTTCAGATGATTTTTATTTCTACTTATTGAACTGTGTTATACTCATGGGAATTTTACGCTTTGACAGGATTTGAAAATATAGTTCTATCTCTTTATGCGACTGCCTATAGTCCCTTTCTTTTTAAAAAACCTACACATGAAATTTCAATTGCTCGCTCAATAGTGACACACAACATCTGGTCATGGTTTGTATTTTATTTTACTTAATAATACCATTAAATATTCGCCTGTGATAGTAGTTTCTCTTGTGAATGCGTTAACAATATTATAATTGTCTAAACAAATCAAAATTTCACTTTTTTTCAACCAGTAGACATAATACATGTCCATACTGTTGAAAAATAAACTAGTTAATTCTTTGCTAGCAAAACCTCGAATAATCTAATTAATGCCATGTTAGTCAGAGATAAATTTAATTTATATCGAATATTATTTTCTTCTTGTGGCAATATAAACATCACATTTTGTTTTTACATTTAAACCAAGTAGATGGTCAGTAGGTAATAATTTTGAACAGATCTTTTGTTTAAATTACCTCTATTCCAATCAAAATGATTAAATTATCATTATTTTCAAATTTATATTTTGATATTTTATCCATCACATTGTGGTAACAAGAACACATACAATACTTAGTTGCACATTGCCCTAATCTGTACAATGAGAAATGCCCCAAATGTTTTTCAGTGTCATCACTAAATATTATATTACCACAATAAGATCGTGCAAAACAACTGTTTTTATTAGTGCTCGATAATTAAATACCAGGTTCTTCAGAAAATGATGGTTCTCACACTGATGTAGACCATTCTAATAGCTCCAAGGCAACCAGTCCAGACGCCAGGGAACAATCCTTAGACAATGTTCCCTGGCGTTCCAGGTTAGATTTAGTGAAACTTAATAAATGACGGTTTATCAGTTTACTCCCTCATCCTCTTCTTTGAATAATTATATTTAGATGTAATATCAGTTAACAATAACTGTAAATTCTCATTTAAAGTTTTATATTTTCGTCATAATTTCTTTTATTTTCACTGATTATATTAAAAAATGAAGCTAATTTATCTAATAACAATAAATATTCTTTACTGAATTCTATTGAAATAATTTTGCTTTTTAACAACAAAATTTGTTTTGTTTAAAATAATTTTAGATATTTTTTTTATTTTATATCTGCTGCACAAGCCAATCCCACACACCCACAATCAGTCTCTAAAAAGTAAAGTATCAGCGGCACAGGAGGCGCGGTTATTATATTTATATATTTATAAAAATTATGTTCATTCACATGCAACACACACTCCCCTTACTCTTTCCGTCATTCCTCAGCCATACCTAGCAATATTCATTCTCCCACCGCACCTTACTCTTTCTTCCGCTCCCTCTCTCGCTGACGTGTCTCGCTTCCTTCATTGAAAATAAGTGAAAATTAAATAAAACGAATAATAATAATCAATAAAACCGAGCTCGGTAATGAATTTAATGTGATATTGTGTGATCTCAAGCTTATAGAATAAGTGTTTGAAGTTGGGAAAGGAGGTTATTATTATATTATTCGCGCCTCTCCAGACCACATATTTAACCTTTTAACTTCCAAAAGGCACTACTAACCATCCCATCTTATAAACTATTTTAAGAGGCAGTTCAATTTAATTTTTTATTCTTATTTTAATTCGCCTCCTATAATTATTGCTCTAATTCTGTGATGCGTCTGAGGGCCTGCTTATACTCATCACTGCATTTGTCGAATCGGTCTATAGCTTTGTATTGGCAAATCACCCATTTCTTTTTTAATTTATTGTTATTGTCAAAAGCATCTAACAGCTCCTTTTCATTTTCATCCCTTTCTCTACTTAATTGTTTTAATAATACCTGCAAAGCTAGTTGAAATTTCTCCTGGCGAGCTAAGGTCTTACAGTTCATTATTATATGGGTATTATATTGTACTTGAAAGGGATGGCAATGAATCCGTTAGAAAAAAAAACTGTGATGTATCACTCGTCGGTTTTACTAATGTCAAAGTTTAGTTATTTACACACAATTTGTTGACACGTCACACTAAAATACACATTTTTATTTATTGTCAAGAAAAATTTAAAAGCAAATGCAACAGCTGATTACGTTAGTGCTGCCACAAGGAAAAAAAGAAAAACTCACTACAGTAACATTTCTCTTTCACTACATCTACATATATTGAAAAAGAAAGTACTTACTATCATAGGTGTACGATATCAAGGCAGACACTAGTATTTTGTACTTTGGCCGCGACCTAAATAATAGAGTGCTTTGACATAGCGAGCAGTCGCTAATTGCTTATTTATAATTTTATTATTTTAGTGTGGAATTAGACATCATCCGAAATATTGCATACTGCATTTTAAAATCTATTGCACTGCATATTGCATTTAATTTAACAATAGGCGTTATCACTAGTTCCTTGCACTGTTTTGCAAGCACAGCGGGCTTATTTTATATCTGCAATTAAAATAGACACGCAGTATTTTTATTTACTTGTAAAAAATAATAGTCCATAAAGGAACTCCTAATTTTGAGCGATGTATTCTTGTTGATACGGCGATATATATATATAATCTAGCAAGTCTTAGGCAGCCCTATCGCCTTCCTCAGTCGCCCAGTGTGCTTCTTATTTGCCAGCGGGAAGTGTCGAGTAACATTAAAAAGGGAAATCCCCAGTTAAAAAAAAGCGGGGAAATTCTTTGAACAACTTGACTGTACATAATTGTTTTCCATTTGTGTGTAAATGTGTCCAGTTGTCCATTTATGTGTTTAGTTGAACGTTAAGGTTTGCTTGCGCAATACGTAATTTTCAATTCTCTTGACTTTGCTGAAGTAGTTGTCTCTCTGTCCATTACGAATTTCTAGGGTGCACGACCCACGACGGATAAAATTGTCCCAGGTGCTGTTAATTACACGCTAAGACCACCTCAAGTTCTAATTGTGTTGGTGTAGGATTCGGGCTTCTTTGTTATTTGATTGTGATACCATTCAGATATTCAATCCTTTATAGTGTTATTTACATATATATTTATAATATTTTATGTGAAGTAACATCATAGTAATGGTTTACAAGTCATCTAATGTAAAACCAACATCCAGTAGAGTTACGATTACCAAGAATTTAACTATTAATAATTTTTCGTGAAACAGGCGTCATTGTTTGATGTGTCGTTCAACTTGAATCAGCAATTTTACGCTTGCTATTGTATTAAGCTATTTTTGCACTTATACCCTTGACATAAAAACGTTTTTATGTTTATATTTCATCATAAAACACCATAACAATAACAAATAACAATCATAGCATAGCAAGCAGAATAGCCTGTTATAGCAGAAACCACAAGTGCCCTGAGTCATACAGCTACTTCTCTTCTAAGCATACAACCTCCTGCAATCACCTTACGGATTCTCCAGGATTCTCCAAGACATATATATATATATATATATATATATATATATATATATATATATATATATATATATATATATATATATATATATATATTTAAATATCAGAACTGTGTAGGTATGTTTTAGGATTTCCATTTAACCTTTAAAAATTTTTTACATGTGTAATTTTATAAAATTAAAAAAATTAGGACTTGTGACGTAACGTTGTTAGCAGCACTAGAACTGGACGCCTCTTAATTTCAGTTAAAGGCTTATTTTCTAATTTTCCAACACTAGTTATAAGGCAATAAAGTTCATTCTGTTGTAAAAATAAATTGAAATGGGCTTAAGTCTTAATAATACGTCCTCATGTCAGCTGTAATATAGACCTTCTATATCGTATCATTAGTTCTTATAACAATACCTATTTTCAGATAGTGTTCGTTGAAGAAAATCAAACCATGCACGAAAAAGTCACCAGTCCGTATGCTCAAAAGGAAATAAAGGCATCTGTTCTCTTGAAAACCAAAACACAGAGGTAATCTTCAATTTGTACAAAGTCTTTGTCATCGAAACTTACTTTTCGTCTAATTTGGCATGATGACTCCTGGATTAAATATTAAAAAAATATTTATTTATACCCACTTATTATTTTTTCAGCAATGACTGTAAAGTGTTCAATATCCCCAAAAAGTACAAGCAAGTTTACGCAAGTGGTGTTAGAGTAAATGAACGGTCTTCAGAAGAGTTCAAAGAGATCGCTGCAGACATAAGGTTGGTTAGCTTCATTTTATTACGATCGTATTTGGTTATCTTTATTGCTGTTCTTAGGTCTACCTATTTGAATAATTTTTATTGTGCTTTATACTTATTGATTCAGGCAGGTTTAAAAATCTTAAAAAGCTAAAGAAAAGTTTAAAAATACACTACTGAAAATTTGTTATTTAGTATGGAAAATCGTCTAACTGACTGAGTTTATTTTAATAATGTCGTTGGTTGGTTGAGTGGTAGTTTGTCGGTGTCTCACCGGATCTGAACGTTTATCATATTTATAAGTTACACCAACAGTCAATACATAATATACCTGATCTGTAACTACTTTTTTTGAAATGCTTAAAGAGGTTTTTTTCGCCTTCATCTCACCTGACGGTATCTTATATTATCTTGATTGCCAGGATTATTCCCGGAGCACTTCGACCCAAAGGGGGATCCTTCGTGCTTCCCTGATCCTAATGTCTGCTGTCCTGAAATACCTCCAAGATGTACTTACTAATACGCTCGGAGTCAGCAGCCTTATATCTTCAGGACTAGTGTAGCCCAGTCCAAAAAGAACCATTCTTTTCCTAGAAAGAGCATTACAGTTACATAGGATGAATTCCATTTGTTCAACGTGCTCCCCACAGGCCCTACACAGAGGCGATTCAACTAGCTTAATTTTAAATAGCATGCTACTTTGTGCTACAATAGCCAGTAATAGCGCCACTAAAGCCACGTAGCCCTTTACGTTTCAAGTTCCAAATCGCCTTTTTTGGACCTCCAAATGGATACATGGACCATGACCACCCTGTTGAAATATTGTTTTCCACTTTGTTGTAATCTGGGAATCATATCACCCACCCATTTCCATTTCAATTGACAAATTTGCGCATTTATGTGAATTAATTATGTGATCTTTTTCAAGTCTGTTTATTATATGATATTTTAAACATATTTTAACCAAACATAAGAACATCTTTCATTTGCAGCTATTACACAAACAATAAATGAAAATAATTAATATACTTAGGTCAAAAGTTAACTGGCACACAAACTGTTCTTAAACTATCTTTAATACAATTAAAGATATTTTAAGAACTTTATATTATAAATAATATATGACGAAAACAGTAAATAACTATTGTTTGGTTTTTTAGTGCCGAATTTGTCTATTTTTATTTATCTGTGAAAAATCTTTAATATGAATTTAAAATCATCATATAACTTTTATTCCTTTGTAGTTGTTTCATACATTTGTATATAACACATAGTTATATACAAATGTATGCAATCCAAAATGAAAATTTAGATCTTAGCACTGAGACGGCAACTGCTAAATAAGCATTTTATGCAATACATTCAATCTTATTCAAAAATTTTTATACCATATGAAAATACTATAAAATTTTAAAATAAGAATTCACGTGATTGTCAATAATAAGTTAATATAATGAGATAAATATTATTAGAACAGAAAGTATCAAATTCATGCCTAAGAGAGAGACAGAATAGATTCAATAACACATCAGGTAATGCAGTAGGTAACACAAGCGATGCATTAGTAATATGTATAAATTTTCTTCTTACATTCTTAGTATTCTAATAATGTTAGAATATCATCATGCGAAGAGTTAAATATTTGAAAGTTGAATTGACATTGTTACCAAGTGCACTTTTTATAAGAGAAAGTTTAGAAATAGACAGAACTGTAATAAAAATCCATATTAGAGTAGAGAAGTAAAGGATAAGCAATAGAGATAAGCATTTAGTAGATTGTATTAAAAGTCTTTTGTACATTCAGTATAATTAGCTACCATCCACTTATGGAAAAGGAAAGCAAATTATAGAATCACCAAGAGCAAGGCAAAACCCATTAAAAATTAGAAATGTTAATGAAAGTAAATAATGTGTCCAAAATTCAACCATAAGCGGGCACTAATAGGTGGATCAGCTCATGACTCCCCAAAAAAAACCTCAATTATTTTTGAATGACCGAAATAAAATTTGAAATCCTTTGAAAATTTACAGCTCTTAAGATATTTTAACTATCATGACCACAATTTTTCAAATATTTCTGTTTTTTTCTATAAGGTAACAGCAAGGGTAATGACAACCCAAGTAGCACTTACTTCACAAGGCACAAACACACACAAACCTTAAAATCCATGAATGCCTGTAGTTTTTACACAAAAATCAATCCGAGTGAGTGAAAGTAGACTGAAGATAAAAATTTAAATAACATTTAGTATATAATTTTAATAAGATAATATTTATTTTGAAACTAATTGAGTATTTTTATATTTGTATATTTATATTTTTAAATAAGAAATATATAGCAACAAAAAATCTTTTATACTTTTAAATAAATTTTTAGAAGATAAAATATATAATAAACGTTAATAAAATCAACATTTAACCTCTATATTTTTTTATTACTTTTAATATTATTATTTAAATAATAACAAATACTCACTAAATAATATAATTAAATATGTAATAACCGACCTTAACAATCACAAGTACAAGCACACAAGGCATTGTTCTTCAACAAAGCCTTATGTGACACATTTACTTGTGAGTACATACTGCTAATCTATACAAGAATTGCCGCTGCCTTTCGTTCATATGAATTCGAATTTTACTACATATTAGTAGTTTTAGTATAGTATGTATCCCATTGCTATGACCTTGGGTCCCTTACCAGCCAGCTAGCATTCACACAACAGTAAATCCAGTATGTTTGATACGCAGCTACATATGTACGAAAGGCTTACCTAAATGTTTATCACTTAGCCTAGTACAAAGGTACGTTCTTTGTGTAGATGTGCTGAAATTTCTTTTTTTTACAGAGACGTCTTCAAAACTGGCGTGACTAATGAGAACTACATACGGTTTTTCCACAATCTTCTGTGGTATGAAGAAACTATTGTTAGAATTAATTTAAAGGTCAGTTATTTTAAAATATATACTATGTAAGGCAGATGTTTTCATCGTCAAATATTATTTAGCTAGCGATTAATTTTAACGTTTTGATACATTTTCTAAAGAATAACTGACACTTTGTCAAAGTTTTTAATATAAAACTATAATTCAATAAAGTGGAAAAAATATATTTATAATTTGGCTGACTTAATTAAGACCAAAGTTTATGCATCGGGCAAATATCATTTATTTTGACATTTGACGGAGTTCTCTTATCCCTTTTTTATACATGTTGATAAAAAAGCCTGAAGCTCGCTGGCGTGGTGTAGTTATTCTAGCGCTCTTATTTGGATTACCGAAAAAATATAAAAATCTTTCACCATGATTAATCAAGATTGACTGGTCTGACTGTAGCTTCCCCGTGCTTCAGAAAGCAACCTGTAGGAACTATCCTAGGGTGTTACGGCTGTTTTTACTCACTAACCCGCAAGAGGTGTTATGTGTAAAGGTTGTAAGTAATAACGTTCACTGAGTCATCCAGTTTAAAATAAAGTCCTATTGCCGATACAGCACAGGGCTCTGATAAATGCTTTATAATTAACCATATTTTATTTTCAGAAATACAATATGTCGGGGGTTTCGCTTACGGAACAACATAAAAAATACAGCCTTTTAGTTCCTGGTCTTGCAGAAAAAAGACCTTCTTTAGTGATGGGTTCGTATAATGTCTCATTATAAAAAATCTGAGCTAACTCTATACTTTAAAGAGTCAAAATTATATTACTCAATTTAAATTAAAAGCAACCGTTGTGTTAAGATTTACAATGTCACGACTTTCTATTTATTGTTTTTATTAACTTTCTCATTTCCATACCAAATAAGAAAAAATAAAATATTTCAGGTGATTTGCTATGGGTGAAACCACAGGAACATGATTTAGTTTTTGAAGCTGTCATAGCGGAAATCAATGAAAACTTGATTGTGATTAAAGGTTTCCACTCAAAGTAAGTAGATTTTTAAATAAAAATGTCAAGGCCAAACGTCACGTAAAAATTCACATAGTCACATTGGAAATAATCGAATTCGACGTGTTTCGAGTGAGTTTTATTTCTCATCTTCCTGAGCTGAAAAAGTAAATTAGTTTTCTTACTAATAATATAACCTTTGGTGCCCTAACTGCTCTTCTTGTCTCATTTTATAATTTCTATCGGCATACTAGTGGACAGACATTTAATTGGTTTTGTTTGTTTTGCTGAATGACTATTATTTGCTCATTCGGTCGCCAAATCATAAGCGTATTTTTGGTGCTAAATTTGATTTAATATGGTGGTGTGACTCTTTAAAAGTACGTAAGAAATCTCTTTATGGGGCTGAGTATCATTAACAACAACAGTAATCATAAACAACATAAACCACATTGACGGCATGGTGCTTTTTAAAGCTATTACACTGAAAATGTGTGGGTACACCAAAAAACATTGATGGACACACGCGATTAAATAATTCAATAGCTACAATGTCTCTTTAGTATGTTATTGGGTTCTACCGCGTTATTGCATTGTATTAGGGATAATTGCACAGTAAAAAACTGAAGGTTTAGAAGCTATTAGCAAAAAAACCTCCCTAATCAGCAGAGCGAGGACTAGTTCCAATAGCATCACGAAGATATTATATACTTGCCTTTTCCTCTTATGGGCACACTTAGTACGTACTAATGTTATTCTAAGCTAAATTTAATCCATTTCAAAATAGTCCAATTAAAGACTTCAGAATCTCACTAAGAATGTGTTAATTGTACGAATGAATTAATATTTAATTTAACCTAATTTTATTTATCCTTTTTTAATTATGTATTTAGTATTAATCTTCTTATTAACAGGTTTTATACTTATTATAAAAGTGCTTCGCTATACGACATAAGGTTTTTTATGTCTCGTATTCCCGTCGAGCGGATGCATACTGCCGTCGATAACGTATTCAAATGTGGCCAAGTATGTAGAATATTCCCCCAACAAAATAAATATATACCCAAAACAGTACCAATTATCAAGTGAGTATACAATAAACTCTATTAAATTGTTATCTATGAATATATCTTATAGGTAATTAATATACATATATTTTTAGTAGTTAAAATTCTTAAGTCGTCTGGTGGGTTCAAAAAACTAGTTCTGTTTTAAGTAGGTACAATTTCGCATCAGTTCTATTACACTCTGCCGCGTTACATAATTTTAGCTAGTTTTACATTCATGGTACAGATTTATAAAACTTTTGTGGGCAACAAATAATTTGGTTTTTGCTCTTCACTGATGCTACTCTCCTTGTAGTTATTTACTTTCTAAAATGAGTATTCATGTAATGTAGAATAGAGGTAAAGAAAGCTATTTGTAAAACTCAGTTTTTCACTTAACCAAAGGACACAAGGTATAAAGTATTATGTTTTCATTGATGGTTGATAGCTTACTGCCTGCTCAATAATAGCCAGAATTAGAATTGATTAATAATAGCTAGAATTACGCTTGTTAAAATTATTATGATTAACCTGATTTACGTACCTAAAAAAAAGTGGACTTTTTTAGCTATTATAATCTCCTGGTAAAAGATAACCCGGAACAAAAACAAGCCGTGGAACACATAGTAGCGGGCACGTCTGGTACTGCCCCATTCTTGCTGCATGGACCACCGGGGACTGGTAAAACCATTACAATTGTCGAAGCTATATTACAGGTAGAGTTCGTTTCACTCGTTCATAATATTGTAAATGTCAAATTATTCCTATCCATTGTGAAAAAATACAACCTTTTTTACTAATACAAAATATACTTATTATCCCAACAAACGAGATTTGATAATGTTGACAGCATTTCAATTGTTATAATCATAGTCCAGCAGTGGACAACTCACGGATGAAATCATGATAACCATGTTGTATCATAGTTCCACTGTGAATAAAACGTGCAAATCGAAAATATAAATAAACGCAATCAAAAGTCCTAGTACTAGTGTTATGATATGAAAGTAATCATATAATTTTTTCTTGTATTTATATTTTAGTTGATAGTAAAGAACGCGAACAATATGATACTAGTTTGTACGGATTCCAATATGGCCGCGGACCACGTGGCCACCGTGTTGATCAAATACTCACACATGTTCGAAGACGAAAGTTTCCTCCTGCGTGCTAACTCTAAATACAGAGCATGGTGAGTAGTGAAAAAAATAAGTTAACAAACCGTTTTGATAACAATGAAAACTGACCATATTTTTATTTTCATTTATACAGGGAAACACTACCCGAATGTTTGCAGCCTTACTCTAACGGTAAAAGCTTTGATAGCTATGAATCCATTGATGTCGACGAGTTTCGAAAGTATCGTATAATTATTACTACTTTATCACACGCTGCCAAGTACGCAAAGTAAGTGGAATACTTGAATTGGTTAAACCACTTTTATTGTTAGCATTAATATTGTTTGCAACTAGTTGACCCGATGAACTTTATCACCTACAAACTACCACTAACGCCATCTATTAAAAGGAACCTAAGACGCGAGGCAAGGAAGTGCAGTTTTAATGTTTATCATGTCAGCTATACCATTTTCCATATTAAAACAACTATTTTCAGTAGTTTATTTTAAGTTTTTTTAAAGATTTTCTTGTTGTTTTTATTTTTAAACTACCTACTGATTTAAAGTGAATAAAACACACAAAAAATGATTCAGACTACACAAGCATACTGGTATATTTTTTTTCTGTGTAATGAAATATTCAAATTGCACGTGTGTAGTGATTTCAAGATAAATGGAATAGAGGTGCCGATCAGCCATTTGTTCATCGACGAGGCTGCGCAGGCGAGCGAACCAGCTTGCCTCATCCCTGTGTGCGGCCTGCTGAAGTCCTCCGGCGCTCTGGTGTTGGCCGGAGACCCGCGCCAGCTAGGACCCGTCGTTATCTCTCATGCCGCAAGAGACATCGGCCTAGGTTACTGACCTTTCCCTCACTGACACCCGCGCCAGCAGGGACCCGTTATCATCTCTTACACTGCACGAGACATCGGCTTAGATTAATGACATTTCCCTCTTTTACACACCAGCGCCAGCTGGGACCTGGCATCATTTCTCACGCTGCACAGGACATCGGCCTAGATTAATGACCTTACCGTCACTGACATACCAGCGCCAGCTGGGACCCGTCATCATATCTTACGCTGCACGAGACATTGGCCTAGGTTAATGACACCCGCGCCAGTAGGGACCCGTCATGATCTGTTACGCTGCACTAGACATCGGCTTAGGTCACTGTCATTTTCCTCATTTACTCACCAGCGCCAGTTGGGACGCGTCATCATCTCTTACGCTGCACGAGACATCGGCCTAGGTTACTTACCTTACCCTCACTGATACCAACGCCAGCTGAGACCCGTCATCATCTCTCCTACTACACGTGATTCCCCTGGTCACTGACCCCACTCTTACTTTCCCCAATTATTCGAGATAGAACCATACAATTATTGTACGTTAGTCACACGATCAGTCTGCTCAAAAACTATTTTAAACTACGATAATTTTCCACGAACGTAATCTATTAATAGTAATCAGAAGTGACGAAAAAAAAAACATTTAGTGGATTTTCCATACTAAATTACAAATTTTCATTTATTATGTTTAGCTTTTCTTTAAAAGTTATTCTTATTATTTTTAATCCAATTATAGTAAATCAAACAAATGAAATTCCAATCGGTCAAGTACTTTTTGGGATTTAGCGAGACTTCCGATCAAATATTCATTTTTATATGTTAGAGAAGATACTATCAATCGGATCACATAACAGAAGCAGTCTTTTGAAAACTAGGAATATTTTATGTTTTACAGGTCTCTCCCTCATGGAACGTTTGAAGAATACTTGCCCGTTATATAGCGACGAAAATAATGATTCCAACTACGTGGTTATGCTACGCAACAACTTCCGCTCCAACGCAGATATACTGGAATTGCCTAACGAGTTATTTTATAAAAATCAGCTTAGGGTGAGTTTGTTTTTAATACACAAGAATGAGTCAATATATGTTTATACAACAAGCATGCGCACAATGATGATAAATGGTTATCCGCCTGTGAAGGAGGAATACAATAGGAAGCACTATGTTGACCAGCAGGGACACTTGTCTCCTATAGACAAGTGTCCCTGCTCCCAATACGTTTTCTCAATGAGCTTCGGTCGGCGTCGCGCACCGTAGGTACAACACAACACTATAAAGTAATTTATTTTAAATTTTACATAAATGGTACAGACACTAATAATGTTAAATACACACACACACACACACACACACACACACACACACACGCACACACGCTTGATCACACACGCGTGATCATACACGCAAACACACGATAATTCGTAATCACTCACAAATATACTAACGTACACGATAATAATACCACAAACAAGTAACAAATATTTGTGATTTTCACCAAACATTTACCTTGACCGAACTTTGGAGCCCGGGCCGAGTAGCTTGTAGCTGGAGTACTAACTACCCGTCTAGTCGGTAGTCTAAACAAGACGACATAGAAAACTTAATGACATACTGAATTCATTTCCACTCCAATAGTGAATAACAAAATTTTGTTGTTCATTTGTCAACAAAATGTTCTCACAAATAGTATTTCTAAGTTTAAATAAAATATGCATGTCATTTGATGATGAATATGTTCGTAAATAATCAAACAAAATAATATAATACATTTCGCGGAATGGTCGTTATAGGGGATTATTAAGCGTTACGTGTATAGTAACTGGGATCAAAATGTTTTACAACTTTAACGTAATATGCTGATTGCTGATTAGATACGATTTTATAATACCGAATCAAAATCAATACACCAGGTGTTTTACTAATTCTATTCTTTTTGTCCTCTTTCTTTTATTTTCTTATAAAACGTTGTTGTTTCATTTAGGCGCACGCCGAAGAAGATGTTCTAAGCAAGATAGACATTTTGGGCCAGCAAAAGGGAAGCCGAGCCATTGTCTTCCACGGCATATTGTCTAAAGAGCAAAAGATGGGAAAATCTCCAAGGTATTTTATTGCTTACGAGAATTTAGGGGATCAAAATTATAGACTAAAATATAGAGATATATAGACTACAAGTAATATATCCGTTATATACAATAGTTTATAGTAAATTAATGAAACATTCAAACAACCATCTTGCCCTTACAAAAAACATAATAAAAACTATTAACATGATAGTGTTGCTTTTTATGATGAAAGTGTATGTTACCTTTTTATTATGTAAACTGCATAATAACTAAATCAATAATTTAAATAAATAAATATTATTATGTAGTGTTTTTATACATAATTTCAAAAGCTTTTATTTATCCTGTTTCAGCTTTTACAATATTATGGAAATGGAAATAGTAAAGATATACATAACCCAACTTGTGAACAAACACGGCGTAATTCATGATGACATCGGAATTATAACGCCTTATATACGACAGGTACTTTGAAATTTAAGTTATAATAAGCCCGAAAATTGAAGATTCTTAAAAACAATTATATTTATGTCAGTGCTTACTTTTATAATGTATCAAGTAACTCGCAAGATTATAAACTATCGAAACAACAGCAAACTGTTTACAATTTAACGTATATTTTGCAGAATTTATTTTGTGTGTTGATTTTTTACGCCATATTAGGTCCCAGTTTGACTTATCAGGAATGTTTTACAATTTTTACTGACACTGGTTGGTTTCTGTTTACAGTATTTAGATAGTATCAACTGCACACAACAATGGATCACTTACGTAATTTATTTATTTTAATCTCTAATTTATTTTTACTTTGTGTACCGTACCTATTTAATATTTTAATAGAACATACTTTTCCCTCCAAAGATTTTTAATACCTTTGCTTTGCAGGTGTATAAAATAAAACAATGGCTTCGATGCAACAATTTGCACAAAATTGAGGTGGGAACTGTGGAGGCGTTCCAAGGCAAGGAAAAGCGTGTGATCGTGATATCGACGGTGCGCGCCAACTGCGGCTTGCTCGACCACGACGCCAAGTACCAGCTCGGCTTCTTGGTCGATGATAAGGTATCGTTATTATATAATATACTAGTTGGGGTGCATTAAAAACAAATACATAAAATTTCCTATTATGTATTTGTTTTTAATGCACCCCAGAATTATAAAATCACACGTGCTCACTGTTAGAAACCTAATAAACCGTCTACTCATTTACGATTCTTTATTGAGACGTAATGAAACCGAGCCGTTTTTTAAGAGATTGATAACTGGTGATGAAAAGTGAATCACGTATGACAAGAACGTGCGAAAAAGTTCGTGGTCAAAGGTCTGTCAGGCTTCACAGACTGTGGCAAAACCTAAGTTAACTCGCAATAAGGTGATACTGTGTCTATTGTGGGATTGGAAGGGCATTGTTCATTATGAGCTTATACCGCCGGGCAGAACCATCGATTCGGATCTCTACTGCCAACAACTTCTGAGATTAAAGATGAGAGAAAGTGACCGAAATTTATTAATAGAAAAGGTGTGGAGTGTCACGATAACGCTATACAACATACATTTTTAGAAACTCAGCAAAAATTAAGAGAGTTTGGCTGGGAGATGTTAATGCATCCGCCATATAGCCGTGAACTTCCCCACTTAAAATTTCTACCAGTTTCGGTCTCTTCAGAATACTTTAGGCAGTGTAAGGTAATCAAGGTAATAAGGTAAATCAAGAGAGGACTGCCAAAACTAGTTTTTGCCTTTTTTTTGACATGAAGTCCCAAAATTTCTACAGCAACGGGACCAAGTCTACCTACACGCTGGCAGAAAGTCTACAAACAAAACGTTACATAAATACTATTACAGACATTTATTGAAATATAAAAGTTAATTTAACAAAATAAAGCATTGCCTTACTTATTTAAACAGTCGGTCTGTTTGTAAAAACACTCGTTTGGTTTTTGAAAATCATTAACTTTGTGTAAGACATGAAGAAATATTATAATAATATATTAAATTGTTATTTTTTTTTTATGCAACAAAGCCAAAGGTTTTTTTCGGCCATTCCGACGTGAATTTCGCCGGTTTTTTTTCATATAGTGATAGTACCTTTCAATTTATGCGGCAAATTTATATTACCGATTTGTCTGATGCACCTCAATAGCTATCAAATCAATTGATGTCTATTAACACGAATAATATTTTTTACTTTGCAGCGATTCAACGTGGCTGTCACGCGCGCTAAAGCAAAAGTGATAATCATCGGTAATCCGCTGTGTTTAGAGAAAGATGAAAAATGGCGCAGATACATACAGAGATGTCGCGAGTTGGGTACCCATTGTGGCTTCGACTCGGCCAGCGCGGAAGGAGAAGCTACACAAAAAGATATGCTTGATAAAATCACTCCAATGTTTCAGGATATTTCAATTGGCAAAGATAAAACAAAATAATATAAGTATAAAATATTCGATGTCCTTGTTCTATTTTTGAATGTTTTACTCATTTGTGATTTATAATTTTCTATGCCTTTATTACAGTATTTTCTATTATTCTAAGCAGTGATAATTAATTTGTCAGTATTGTGGTAATCGAAGATAAAGAATATTCTTTATATATTATTTTATATAAAGAATATTCTAAGAAGGGTCTTATATATAAAGAATATTCTTTGTATAGAAAAAAAATGTATAGAATATTCTTTTTTTCATTAATAATCTTATAATTTGACACAAATCTCAATAATTAAGAAATACATAAACTTATCTGTGTAATGTTGTTGTAAGTTACATACACCTAAGTCTGTTTTTACACGGTCTTTTTGTACACGGTTTTGATATAACACGGTTTGAAAATTGAATATTATATAATTTCAAATCGTGCTAAATGGAATAAAATCGTGTAAAAAAATTAAAAATATTCAATTTTCAAACTGTGTTATATCAAAACCGTGTACAAAAAGACCGTGTAAAAACAGACTTAGGTGTAGTAAAGTAGAAAAATACTGTTTTCACTCCAATGTTTCAGGATATTACAATTGGCAAAGATAAACCAAAATAATATAAGTATAAAATATTTGATGTGTCTGTTCTATTTTTGAATGTTTTACTCATTTGTGATTTATAATTTTCTATGCCGTTATTACAGTATTTTCTATTATTCTAAGCAGTGATAATTAATGGGGCTGTATTGTGGTAATCGAAGATAAAGAATATTCTTTATATTTTCTTATATATAAAGAATATTCTTTGTATAGAAAAAAAAATGTCAAATCATGACAGAAATCTTAATAATTAAGAAATACAAAAACTTATCTGTGTAATGTTGTTGTAAGTAACATAGTAAAGTTGAAAAATACTGTTTTCATATTTTGTACAGTACAATTTTACAATCAGTCCACAGTAAAATATATTTTCAGTGTTATTGCTGTTAAATAGTTATATAGTATCCATTATTTTATGTATATTATAACGAGTTATCATTTGAAAATTTTTCTATGTTACTTTTTGTATTGTAACTTTTATATGTAAAAGATTCCACCTTGACGTTTTAATATTTTAAGTACTTATAATCATTTTTATATTCCTAATCTGTGATTTTTGTCACAAATTATACATTGTGATTTTTGTTACCTTACTCATAAGTAGATAACTTATTTCGGCTTTAATACATTTAAGATGCCAAATGGAAAACTATCTGAACACATTTAGCTGGCACATTCACTTGAATGATTACTTTTTCAAGATTCTAATTATTTATATTCATGTTAGTCTTGCAGAAACAAATTCGAATTAAAACTTAAAAGAGAATAATTTTAATCTTTGAATGAATAAAGCAATGCCAAATTTTTCTCTATTAGTCCGCCATAAGTAATTATGATATAATTTAAAGAAACAATGGTGTGTAGGTTAGCGGCCTCTCTTCACTTTAAATATGAAAGAATAAAATGACTTCAAGAATCGTCGTATTGGTTGACAAATGAGTAAGTGATCAAACAAAACTAGACTGATCATATATTATTTGCATTTATTTTATAGAATTTTAATTTCTTTTGAGAACTATACGGCCTATGCGCTCTATATATGTTTGTCTATTTGGTCCATTGTATCGGATTTTTTTAAATTTACCTAGTCCTAAGTGTCATAGTTTTCTAATACACATTTGAGACTAATTGGTGCTCAACTTTAAATTGTTATAACTAAATAAATATTTCTAAATGTACCATTTTGTAGTTTTAATCATAGTGCAATATGTATACATAAATATACTTATAATATACAAAAAATGTGACAAAAAGAACAATTGCGATACAAAAATGAAAAATTGTGTTTTGCATTATCCATGTGTCAGTGTCTAGTAGAACGTAATGTTTATATGCTTAGTGTTTCTAGTGAACCATTCTTCTTTTATAAATGTTAATGTGTCGAATTGACACGAAACTTAAAGCGCAAATTTACAAAAAGATACAAAAAAATCAGGGTTTTTGGTATCGATTGGGTGCTGCATATTTTATTTCGTATATTGTGTAGTAGTAACAACGTGCAATATATGGAATACATAATATAGCATTCATTGGTGACTTACGAGAGATTTTGTATTAGTGTTTCGTTTCCATTCATTCATTTGTAAGGTAAGTTCATTTATTTAACAACATCTTTTTTTGCATTTGCTTATCCTTTCATTGTAATTATTAACATAACATTCAGTTTTAGTATCATTTTACCATAAAACGCTTACATTGCATTATATACATTATATATTTTTTTAATTGGCGAGCCAACAATTAGTCGCCGAAAAAACTTCATGGAGCAACGGGATACTTTACACCGGTATTCCGAAGCCTTAAATAAAGGAAAAACTACGTAAGATATAGCTAAGTATGGAATTTAGATTCCTTTGCCTTCACTTTAATACAGTGAAATTTAACAAAAACAATCACATTCTTTTGGGCATAATGGCGGGGTCGGTTGAGTCCTGTATATTTCATTTCGTATATTGTATTGTAGTGAAATTTTTGTTATGAAATGTAGTTTCATGCCAAAAACGATCGTTATATCGTGCAATATATGATATACATTATTAAGCGTCGATTAGTGACTTATGTGAGATTATTCAGTGTTTCATATACATTTATTCTTTTATAGGCTAAGTTATTCATTATTATTCATGCTATCACTCCATTGTCACTATGGTATTAATTCATCGTTATTATTATCATAACATTCTATTTTCGTATCATTTTATCGTAATCACTAACAATGCATTCCATTTTCAAAAAAAATCTCATAAGTTATTAACATGGCGTAGTATTAGTCGCCTAAAAACTCCATGGGGCTAAGAGGTAAATTATACCGGTATCCAGGAGGAGCAAAAATAAAGAAATAACCACATAAGACAAAGCTGTAAGAGCTTCAGTTTCCTTTGCCTTCCGTATAATACGAGGTCAGTCATAAATTTACCAAAATTTAAATAGTAGCACAGACTAGAAGACCTCCTCGTAGAGGAGTATTATATTCTTTGCTAGAAGAGTATCTGTGATATAGTCAAAAATTTGTAGTTATAGTCAGTCCGTCAATTAAATTTTATTCATAAATTAATATTTCTAGGTAATTAAGTATAAATTACTAAAAATCTTGTTTTTTAACTATAGTTAAGAAATAAGATTTTTGTTCTTAAATATACCTTTGAATATTTACTGTGTCTGAAGTATTACAAAAAAATTCCCTTCATTTTTAGAACAATGCGGGAAGAAGCTAAGTTTTTAGATATTTTAGAACCAAGAAAAACACAAACTGGCATATTAAGATTTATGACAAGGGCTTGGTACCCTAAAAGGACCCAACTTCAAGAAAAACCTTACTTACCACAAGATTTAAAGGATATTACAGCTGGTTCAATATATTTGGAAGCTGTTATAGAAGCGGTAAATAACTTTATTAGATCACAATTCAAAGTTCTGTTTGAGGACTATGTTTAAGAAATCTATAAGTGGAATTTATTCATTTGATAAACTTTGTAATAGGCTTATGTCTAGCTTTTGCCATGTCTGGGATGATATATTCTTTAAAATATGTAACTTAGTTGTAGTAACATAAAATAAAAAATTCACTTGAATTTACTTTCAAATTTAATTTTTTATTGTAATTTTGTTTATGTTGATACTATATTTAATATATTAGAAAGAGAAGCACTTATTTATACTTATCATTTATTGTAAAATAGCTATTTTATTATAAAATGATATTTATAAACAACACATAATTACTGATTATTCATTTATTTATAAATTTATGTGCACACAAAATAATGAATGAACAATGTATATAAATAAGTTTATAGGCACTGGTTATTTCTAATAATTATTTTTATTCATTTATTGTTTTCAAGATTTTGTAGCATTAGTAGCATCTATGAATTCAATTGTTATATATTCTACTAATTTTTTATTTCACTTTAAAAAGCTAAAGGTTGGTGCTAAATAATTTTTTGTTATCATCTTCTTTTAGGAGAGTGTCAAAACAGGTGTGAGAAAGGATAAATTAAAGCAAGAAGTATTAAAATATATTGAGGAAATAGGGATGGACAAAAAAATGCATGTCATAAGATGGCTTGGTATTTTTTCACTAAAACTTGCATTTAACATGAATATTGGAATTTATGTCAATGAAGCAGCAATACTGAAGGTGTTCTTTCATATTTTTCAAATATTATTGCTACACATTGTGTCAAATTGTATCAAATACTACAACATATATTTAAAGTAAAATGTGTATTCATGGTTTACATTCAATAGTTGATAATAATCTAGCATGAACTGAGGTACAAAAATTGTGCTAGCTAGCCCTATCAACATTTAGTTCTAATGTACAGATGACAGCACATTAGTATAAAAGTTAATTGAGACTTGTCTTACTGCATTTTTATGGTTAGCATTAAGGTTTTTACTGTATAGTCTTGAAAATTATGAGTCAATAACCCAGTCCATTTATTTTTTTTACATATAACTTAATTCATTGTATTTTAACTATTGTTGTGCAACCCTTGAGTACAGTGAGGTGCTTTTTAGCAATTCTTTAGGTTTGACATAGAGAACATTAAATAAAAACATTTTTCTGTTGTTGAAGGTTAAATCAACAATGGGGACAAATCCCCTTTTATTTCTACCAACTCATCGAAGTTATGCTGACTTCTGTATTTTGACATATCTGTGCTACCATTACGATATTGAGTTACCAGCAGTTGCTTCTGGAATGGGTATGTCTATTGAAAAGTTTATTGTATAAGTGGATATGGTTTGCATGTGCAATAAAAAATATATTCAGATTTAGGTAAATACTGTATATTTTTTTTATTTAAGCCTTTATTGCCAGAAACAAATAGTAACATATGTATATACATGCTTTAGGTCTAATAAATATATAATCTAATTCCTTATTATATGAAACTAATTAAATACTGTATATAGCAGAACTTAAATACCATTGCTTTTTCTTTTAACTTCAATATTTCCACCTTCTAATATTATTTGTTGTGTTTAAATATAAACAGAGTTGTAATTTGACTTCTTAGTAATGTTTAGCGTTTTATTTGAAAACATTAATAATTCAACATTACCTAGGGTTATGTTCATATTTTCTTAACATAAATAAATATTGATATGTTACATACATTGGTAAAATATACAATGATGTGCCTATAATTATTGATAAGTTTCCTTGTAATGTTATTTACTGCCAATTATAAGTTTGAATAAACAATGATTCAATGAATTAATTGTAAGTGTAATATGTGGACAATAATGTTGCATCTAAAAGTAATCAAGACCCATTCTAAATATATACTTTAAGATATTAAAGTAGTCTTCCTATATTATACTCTTCACTTATGATTGAGTATGAATTTAGTCATAAACAACAAATTTTTTTACCTTTTCTAGATAAAAAGACTTAAAACATTTTCAAAGTCAATTTATTATTTCTTTACTTAAAATGAATGAATCATGAAATGAAGCTTTGATAGATGCTAATTCCTTGTCTTAATTACAGATTTTTATTCAATGGCGATAATCGGTCAAGTGCTCCGAGAGACATGCGCCTTCTACATTCGTCGTACTTTGGTCGGCGCTCCGGTTTACGCGGCCACACTGAAGCAATATGTGCGAACCTTGGTTGCTAAACATAGTGCCCCTATTGAATTCTTTCTAGAAGGAACGAGAAGCAGGAGCAATAAAAGCTTGTCGCCTAAATATGGTAAGTGTATATAGTTTTTTACTAGTCAATAAAGACAATTATTTTCTTGCCTATCTTGATGAGTTTATTACTATGATTAATTTCTTCGTTTTTAAAATAATAGTATTTATAGATTCGGGCAACCATTGGCTCATTATTTTTGTTAGGGAGTAAATTTTTCTAAATGAAAATTATATATAGTAAAATTATTATTTATATAAGAATGGATTAATAGTAGTAGTAGGATACATAATAGTAGATAGGCATACAATTTTTATTAACCTTTGTAATGTTCACAAGTATGACTGAGCTAAATGAGCTACTTTATTAAAATTCTATTTAAAGTCAAAGTAAAAATATTTTATGTTTCAACTTTAGAACATACGTACGCGTATTAATCATCCATCTAAAAACGATCTGTACGTAAATCTATAACTGTATATTGAAGATCGCATACGCATCCTCTTCTGCCTCCTTATTGCCGAACTCTTAATCTATCGCAATCGATTTCCACTATTAGGATATTTATATTACTTATTGACGGCCGTCTGGTCGAGTGGTCAGTACCACGATAATTTTGCTCCAGAAAAATTACCTGCCTAATCGAGGCGATGTAGATAAACCTTTTTGTCGGAGAGGTCTAATGCATTTACGCATCATCCCTACAGTACGGTACCAACTGTAGGGGCATGTGAGACTCGGGGTGGAGGCATTCCCTCACTACCCACAAAACATCCTCTCCGGGCTGACCGGACGACTCGGACTCGGATATAGACAATACCTAAATAAAGTCTGTTATAGTTCTAATAAGTGCTAGGAAGGAAATAATTTATTTAACAAGCAATGTTTTTTCGATGAATTTCTGAGGCTATTGTAATGACTTTAATGGGTGAGTAATATGGGTGAGTATACTCTCATTTTCGATAATATACGGCGCTTTCAATGTTCATTAGATTCGATTTCGCTTGTATAATATAGAAATTACACACTTAAATATATATATAATAGAGACAGCAATTTTTCACAAGGAAGCAATAAAAGTACAAAAAAATAATAATTAAACAAGTCGGACAAGATGCTTAGCAACGTTACACGATGTGGACATGACTCACGTTTTCTTTTTTCTCTGGATTTCGCTTAGTTGCGCAAGCGTGGACAATTTATATCGTTAAATAAAAATTTGCATTTTGTTCAAAAATTTGGGCGACATAGGAACCTACTATTGCGTAAGAGATGGAGAAATAAATGTATATTTTATTATAAATCAGGTATGTTATCAATGGCCTTGATGCCACTGTTCGCACGGGAGGTGCCGGATATTACCATTGTACCGGTGAATATCAGTTACGATCGCCTCATGGAGCAGACCACCTTCGCGTACGAACACTTAGGAGTGCCGAAACCTAAGGAGTCAACCAGGGTAAACTTTTTCATTTGAATAATATTGGCCATTCCAATTTACATAATAGTTGGTAAAAATGCTTAAATAAATAGTTAGATCGTTAAATTAACGTAGGTTTAATCATTAAAGACATTTACTATAATAAGTCCATCGTGGTGTGTAATAAAACTTAAAAGTTACAATTAGTAGGTTTTGTATACCGAATAATTTCAGATATTGTTTTATTCATGTGTAGACTATATTTGAGTATGCTCATTTGACTTTGATGATCAAATTTTTTTAGGGCTTACTAAAGTGGTTGTCGTCATTGAACGATCAATTTGGCAATATGTACATAAATTTCGGCGAACCGCTGTCAGTCAAGGAGTACCTCCATAAGATACCGTACTCGGATGAGAGCTTGAAGCCTCTGGACTTGCAAAATATATCACCGGAACAGTTCAAGCAAGTCCAAGATGTTGCGGAATTGACCGTGACACTGCAGCAGAAGAACACTGTCGCTACTATATCTAATTTGCTGGCTATGGTGCTGATGCAGAGCTTAATGAAACAACGATGTCTGGCATATGAAGAGGTGCTCAGTGAAGTGCAATGGGTTGAAAAGGTAAATATAATGACGGTACACATAAAAATTAATATCGTAAAAGAGGAAAGGTAATTTGTAGTGTATTTTTCAAATTAAAAAATTTGAGCATGATTATATAATAATAATTTTACAAATTTAATACAAGCTAGAACTATTTGTCATTGTACTATTTGTTTGTGTTGTTGTCTTTGTAGTGTAGATGTATTCAAATTAACATTAAAAATAGAAACCACGAACGAATACAGCAATCTAATATTCGTAATCCACCTTTATCTCTGTTACGGAAACAATTACGAAATATAAATTGTCACGCTTCTAAAATTGACTAGGGGGAATACCTACTTAAAACCCTAAAATATATATTTTAAATAGCTATTGACAAAGGCAAATATTGTATTGAAAACATCAATTTATATATTAGTAATAAAAATAAAATATAAATATTAGACAGCAAATAAAGTAACATTTGCTAACATAATTGATATTATCAGATACTACGCGATCTAGGTGGTAACGTATTTGAGGAAGACTCCCGTAGGAACGTAGACCGCATCCTGGCCATACATGCCAAGTGGTGGGCCCTCGACGAGCATAGGCGGCTGAGGATCCTCGCATCTGATAGAATTCATGTCACCGAGGAACTTAAGCAGAAAATGAAAGGTAAAAGAATACTGGGTTGATGAATGTTATGAGTGAAGGAAGCTAATATTTTTCATAGAAAATATTATAATAATTTCTATTTTAATTATAATTTCTTTAGTAGATAAATTGATAATTAATTTTTTGTTTTATCTTGAAGTTACTTAATTTAAGACATAGTAGGTTTTTTTTCCTATATCGACATTCAATAATTCCTTGATAATTCGTAATCGCTATATTGGCATTGATTCGTTTATAACTGGTATGCCGGAGAAACCTATGCTAATTTTCTTTAAACTTTCACTCTGTTTTCTACTTTATATTGTTTTTAGACAGGTACTCCATAATAATATCGATTACAGGACATATTTTCAGTGCAGAAACTATGATGAACGCCATACCGATAGTACAACTTCAAATGTACGTGAACCCCATTCTGCATTGCCTCGTGCCCCCTGCCCTTATATACGTGTTGGTGCAAAGACGACCACTTTCGAAGGGTAAATGTATATTCGTTTATTTTTATGATTGGATGATTTTTATGACTCTGGCAAGAAAGAAAGAAAAAAGACAAACGAAACTGGGTTTTTGGCGCATTATGGTGGCTTTCGTATTGTGCTGTGTGTGTGTGTACGTTCATGTATTTTCTGATGTGAAAATGGTGTGTTTTCACGAGAAAATCAATAGTGAAATACATGCATATTCCCACATGCTTGAGAATTTCCATTTTCATTCGTTAATCAATGTTAAATGTATATGATTTAGAGGCTAACGGATACGTTACACCGGTATTATAAAGAAGAAATGACTTCTTTTTGTCTTGCCTGTAATAAGGAAAACTTAAACAAAAAACAAATAAAATTTTGTTCTGTTCTTCACAGCTTTAAATTAAGAAAAGGTTGTAACAGCCGTCGTATTATTTTGCTCCAATTCTAAAATTAAAGACCTTATCTGAATTTCATTATAAGTCTACAGGTGCTTTATGACGTAGTTATTGCGATAATTAGTCTTGTAATGCAGCAATAAATAGCAATAAACTTCAGAATAAAAGTCCATTGTCATTAGCTATTAGCTTGGAGATTGTCTTTGCGTAATAAGTTGGTTGGTTATTTCAAACTGATTCCTTTATTCTTAAATGTAAATAACATTTCAGATGAGCTGCTCCGATGTTATTGTCGCCTAAGAAAATTGCTTAGACATGAATTTTTTTACATAGAGAAAGACGAAAATAAGGTAAGTCTAAAGCAAAACATTCACGAAATTTTATATTTGTACAATATTTCTTATTATACTCACGCCTATCTGACCCAAATTACGCTTCAATTAAAGAATGAAGCATACAGAAACTATAGATACCTAGTTATCATCATCATTAATACTCTATCAACGTCCCACTGCCGAGCAGATGGGAGAAACATGAGTTTAGACCATAACACCAACACGCTGACCTTCTGAGGCTTGGGCGAACGGTTGCAGCAACAACCGGTACCAAGGAGTTTACATGCCCTCTAAAGCACGAAGGAGTTTGAGATAATACATTTTGATGGACACATCCGGGTAAATCGAAAATTGTGTGGGCCATCGATACTTGTTTTATTTAAAAAAATAGAAACAATAAACATTCAAATGTTTACTAAATTAACTTTATTTAGTAAACAAACAAACAAACATCTCTCATTACCGGGATCCCAAAGTACATTTAATATTATCTTTTATCAACTTTATCTGATGAGGAATGACATTAAATCTGTTTTTAATATATAGTATTGTCAATACATTATATCAGGAAATTGCTTATAAAGTTGTTATCTTTAATTGCATTTAAATTGCACTAGTGGCTAGATGTTACTTTGTAAGTTTTTGTTTTAATAAATTCTATGTTCGCTTCCATAACTTTAGAGCATCATCGATTTCTATGGTAGTTTTTTTTTGTGCTATCCAATTTTACCCCTTTCTCTTAAGTTAAATTTATTTATTAACTAAATACTTATACATACATCGCTATGCTTATGTGTCGATGGTAATATTATAGAGCTCTAATTACAAAAAATACTCTGATATTTTCAAGTCAATAAAACATAAGGTATGGTTATGAAGTGGTAATACTCGTGACAACTAAACTATGATCGATGAATTAAATCGCTGTGCTTAATAAGATAGGGTTACTACCATGAAAGATCTGCTTTTCGATTTGATGTGCTCCAGCCTCAAATAATTAGAAGAACAAACACTGGATGCTTATCCTGAACAAATTATTGTAATTAAATTTGCATTACTTTTCTACATTGCCTATTTTTATTTTTGATAGCTTGTAAAAAAATGGGTCTTAGAAATTATGACTAAATACAAATTTTATCAAGCTACACAACATTTACAAATAAAATTAAAAAGAAAGACAATTAAAAATGAAAATCACGCACAAAGATGTTATTATATTAATCGTTCAACCCTAAAAATACTTCAATTTAACGGGCTTACTGTTATCAGCTAAGTGCCTAATAAATAATTATCGGAATTTAATATCTTCATACTTGCGAATATTATGACATGACAAATTGGAAGCATATTGAGAATTTCAATGAATTTTAATTCTGAATAGCGAAATGTAAAATCATGCTATTTCTATATCAACGGGCTTAACTCCAACATTGATTGCCGTCCAATTTCACATATAATAGGAAAACACAAAGTAGATTTCGAAAGTTATACGCTTTTACCGATAATTATTTTGCTTGGATAGAAAGTCGGTTAATATGTGCTGTAGCAATGCCGACGTTGGTCCTGAGAATGAGTCAGAGTCCTATCAAAACAACCACAGATTTAGAATCTGGCAAAATAGGTTAGCAGTGTTGAGGTGCATAGTGTAATCAATATTAATGTATTGGTACATTGGTTGCTTGTACACTATCCGTTGTATTTGTATTGTATTCTCTTTTATTTTCATACAGGTAAGTAAGCTGTGGAAATATTTAGAGAAACGTTATAACGTGGCTGTGTTGGATACGCTTCTGACGATTGAAATGTATTTGTTATATACAAATAGATCGTCTAGGTATCAATAAAACTAGCTGTTATGCTGTTATAGTTTTCCCGGATGAAGAGTTGCTCCTTAAATAGAATTATTTATTTTATTAGTCCCAAACACATCTTTTCATCAAGTTTCGTTGACTATGTTCCTAGTAAACAGTCTATTCTGAAAGAAAAAAAGTAGGAAAATTATAGAGTTCACAGTAGAAATGACAAATTAAAATTTGTCTAAAGCGTGGTATTATGGTACAAAGTCTTCGTGCGTTTTTCCCAATATAGAAAAGCCTGTGCCTAGCATTAGGACCTGTATAAGCTGTTAATGAAGATAACGATGACACGCTGTATTTAAACGAGTATTGTGTTTGTACTTCAAAATTAGTCTCGTTGTTATAGTAACAACTCGTTACAGTAAAATTTGTCATGTGAGTAATAGATATGAAATTGATTGCTTATTTGAGTATGTAGTTAAAAATAATCCTGCTGATAAAGTATACTTGGATGATAAAAGCAGATATACAATCGTTAATATACGCATGGTAGTATAGTTCAACAACCTTCTTTACAATGTTGGGATACATTCCAATAACGGAAATTCTAATTCTGTCACTTTTGATTGCGTCACAACAAAGTGTAATAGATTTATGGATTTATTATGTCATTCATTTTACGTATATAGTAATAAGTATTTAAAATAACAAGTTTGGACATGTTCAAAGAAACAATTGACAATTTTAGATGCCATGTAAAGAGATGCTTTCTTAAATGCATTTAAATTCCTTCATTTAACACATATTGTTGCAATTCAAGTTATATGATTTTTGTTATTTTTTATTATTATGTCCTATTAGCAACTATATTAAGAAATTCACTGTCAAAAATCTTAAATTTAGGTTAAAGCCTACGAATCTCGAAGTGCATAGTTCCCGTGGCACTGGTCGCGGCGCAGTATAATTTGTCTTTGCGACCGAAATACTTATCAATAATACAATATCAATGGAACGCGTGGACACTGGTTGACTTGATTGCCGATCCGCATGCTTCTGATTCGCCGCGCTGTATTTGGGGGTAGTTTCATATAAATCTATACATTGGAACACGGCGCTCCCACGCTACCATCGCAGTCTCTCCTACTGCCGACTACGCGCGCGAGGTCTTAGTTTCAACTTCAAAATTAGGCCCATTTACACTATAACTTCAAAAAAAGTTTATTTGTATTTTACACTTTCAGACGTACAACAACGCTTTCGAGTTTTGTGTTCGGAACTGCGTCATTGTAGTGAGTGGTGAAAGTGTTACCATCGGTAGTGACATCAAACTACAATTCCTACTACAGTGGGCAGTGTGGCCCGCTATAACATCATTTAAGATTTGTGCTGATGTCATGACTGAGGTGAGATTTTTCTTTAACATTACCTACAACGAGATCCAATCCTTCATCGATGTGAGTGATTGTATGTTTTTAAAATTTATGTAAGTTACAAATAATATAACATTACTGTAATTAGCAGACAAACAAGGCGTATCCATCAATTCTTGATTGCTGCTAATTATCCGCCCAGCATGTAATTATATAATTTATAGATTTTTTTTTCTTAAACACCCTTATAAATGTGCGTCAAATAAATAATGTTCTTTTAATGAAATAGCTTTAATAAATTTTAAAATTTCATTCAACACTTTTTACAATTAACTCCGTTGTTGCCATTTTTACTGTAAAATATCGTTATATTTTTAAATAACACGATAAATAACATCACGGGCAACTATTCGCATGTTTTTCGTTCAGTTACAACCAAAGTCGATATATCTTGAAGGAGGTTGTTAATATAATGCTTATATTTCCAAAGATATGATTATGAAAATTTTATAAACGGAATTTTTTATAGCGTGCGACGGTCGAACACAAGGAAGCTCTCAAGTTGATCCAAATGCGCGGCGAGGTGCGCGCGCGCCACCCGTACTGCCTGAGCCTCGACGTCGGCGCCAACTGCCTGCAGGGATACGTCGCCGTCGCCGCGCTCACCCGCCACAAACAGTTAGTACATAATCTTTATTATCTCTATACATTAGGGAGTCTTATAGTTTTACGAACTTTGGACCGTGATAAATGTGCGTTGTTTACGACTCAAAATTTCTATGTGGCGTGTTAAAGCGAAACTGGAATAAGTTTTGTAATCAGACTGGGAGTCTTGCAATTTCATAGTCAAGTTTTTTGTTACTGATAGGTAGATTGTGTCGGACTGGAATTTGTGTAGTAAAGATATATAGTTTTGGAAAGTAAGTTTCAGTGTTTAATAACATTTTGGAGAAGTTTGTATTATCTGCTGACTGGTTTTTCTGGGTATCTCAGCCTATAAACAACCTCGTTCTGACCAAAAAGCCAAATTAAGGTTGAAAAGAAAACCCACTTAATTTTCTACAGAATATTTACTAAATTTAACTTCATATATTTACTATTAAAAAGCTCGTTTTAGGTTAATACACGTCCACATTGTTAGATACGTATTACTATTTCCATGACAATTAATTTTGAATTGCCTATGGCATTGTTTTTAATTTATATTTTTATGTCATCAGTTTATCAGTCTATGGACAGACAGGACGAAACTATAATTGTCAGTGAATATCTTGTGATATAAGATTAATTTTATAAGACTTTAATTTCTTTAAATTTATTTATATACATTGTATAGTTGATAGTGAGTGCCTACACATTTTCCAAAAACATAATAAATTATTTTAAACGTTCAATAACATAAAAAATTGCTTCAGATTGCACACGACCAGTTACCATTTGGTAGCGGACGTAATGTCTCAGTACCAAGAACTAGTCGCCTCTGTGCTACCCGACCTCTTCTTCGACTTCAGCTCGAGCAACCCTGTCGTCCTCGACCGCAAGATGAAATCCAGGTTGTAACAGCACCAAGTTAAATGTTGTGAAGTATTAATAATTTTTATAAGAATTTAAATTACGTCATTTTGTACAATGCGGTCAAAATAAGAAACCTCAAGGACCGCACCACTGACTAACTTCACTCTTTTACATAGGAAGGTCAATAAACATTCAATCAACAAACCGCAATTGTATTATGAATAATCAAACGCTTCTAAAGTTTTCAATAAAAATATGTAAAAAATAAAATAAGATTTATACTCAACAGCACAGAAGTGAAGTTATTGTCATGTCTATGAGACGTCACAATTTGCTTAAAACTACATCCTACCGTTACTTTGACAATTGTTGTATTTTAAAAGTTGCCCACGAATCTGTGAGATGTGTACAGCAGCGCTATTTTAGTATAAATTAAGAATAACTAAAGTTAATTACAATAATAATATATTGATCTTAACAAAAACATTGTAAACTAGATTTTCGAAACATTGAAAGCGCTACGTTGATGTATATGTCAAATTCTGTTTTAGGTAATTCTAATAAACTCTTGATGTGAAGGTACGATAATTAGTTAACACCACATAATTACTTAATGCCTATCAATAATAATGTAATGAATGTCGAGACTATAATTTGAATATTGTTTTCTATAATTTTCGTCTCGTGTCAAAGTTCCAGTATTGTTTTAAGTTATAATCTAAATGAATTTTAGTCAAATTTATAAAAATATTTAAGCATTAAATACATGGGACCCTAGGAAATTCCAGATTCTAGTCAAAAATAGACCGCATTCAAAAGGATAATAGGGAATGTGCACGCATTTTTTATTGTTTTAAACATTTCTACTAGTTATATATACCAAAAAATATAACACATCCATAATATAAACCATTAAACAAAATAAAATAAAATTTCAAGCACTATTATTGTCAAATTTAAACGTAGTCATTTTTGCGCGCTTTTTCTGTGACGTCAGATTACACAGATAGATTACAGGAATTCTATGTCAACAACGAAGAGTTTGGTTCATAAAATTACTGAAATTTAAAAAAGTGATTTATAAAATAAGTTTATTACCATGGAAAACAACAGAAAAGCTTATTTTAAATATTACGTCGTTCCTATACGCCAAAATGTCTTCAAAACTGTACGTGACAAAATATATTTTCTTATACCTTAATATGCAGTAGGTAAGGCGATGAGAAGGTGTTCACCCTAACTTACAAAATATAGGTAGCGCTGTTGGAAATGTTCTTAAACAGATAATAATTTGATGTTTATGAATACACAGGGAGTCGCAGTGGGCACTTCAATGTTGTTGACAGTAGACATCGAAGATTATAAATTGTCGTCACGTTTTGACCACCAATAACGTTGCGTTTTAAATCTCACTATTAAATTATGGTAAATTTTTAATAGGTACAGGTATGTTTCTGTTACAATAAAGATTATAAAAAATTGACCATTTTGGAGTCACATACATATTCACTATTGCTGTTCGCGCGAAAAAAAGGAAATTGAAAAAAGAAAAAATTGAAAATGTGTTTTGACGTGGCCTCAATAGAAATTTAAAGAAAGTTTATCTTACATCTAAAAACATTCAAATTAAAACAAGCTCAAAGTTTATCTGCGTATGAACTTGACTTTTTCAAATGACATTATATCCCTTCGTTTGATAGTTAATGAAAAAAGAGAGAGAAGTAAGTTTAATAATGGTTATATGACAAATGTAATATAATCTTCAAATATTCTAAACGCAAATCAATTGCAAGACGTCAGTTGTTAAATGATTCTTATTATAATTGTATATTAAAGTACCTTGAAAGAGTATACTTGATCTGCGAGCGTTTTAATAACCTCTTATATTTCACATTTATTTCTGTTAAGTATAGATTATTTCGTTGAAGATGCTGAATATCTTAAGTGAATCAAACCTTGAATCTGTAATATTGAATTACATTCAAAACTCGATAGTAAGCTCCGTCATACATGTTCCTATTAAATAAAAATAAAGACCTGGATTGTTTTTATCAAAACTCGAATACTTTATTTGAGAACAGGCCGGCACGGTGTGCTCAATCGTTTAATTTAAGTTTTAATTTTATCCACATATCGACTTAATTATAGAGATAAAAACTGCAGGGATCAATATCTAAATATCAAGTTATTTTCGATCCTAGTATTTGAATCTAGTCTTAATTTCTATGGTCCATAAAATGTATTACAAAATTATAATATCGTTAAACAGTTTCATTTCTATCTACCTAACAATAATTATAGTTTCCCGCAGTATTTTACGTGTATAAAAAGGATGGTCAATATAAATTCAGATTGTGACACTTTTGTTGGTAGATGATAGCCCCTATAGTAAAATGAACTTTTTACTTACTTAAATGGGCTTAATCGTTGTCAGCAATCGATGAAATTTATCTGCTGATATAGCGACTGATTACTTTTATGTTGAGTGACATGAATGTTTTAAGTAATATGGGATTTGCTTATGTGGATGTAGTTTATATATTTATTTGTATATATTGGAAAATTATGTGACTAGTGGTATTCGTGATAGAAATATTTATAGTTAGTAAGTGTTGATATGTCACTAATTTGTAAAGTACACTTTATTTTATTTGTTTGTTAATAATTGTGTTGCGTCCAATAATCTTATAATTGCGTTGTAGTTACCATTTCTTTTTGTTAATGAAATAAAGCTTTTCTTTATGAACTTGTGATTTTTTTTAAAGAGTAATTGAAACGAAACAATTTAAAAGCGAATAATGTAATGAATAATTTATTTTTCATTATATTTACATATTTATCACACATATATAATTATACAATAATAATGAAACAAGGAATCACATAATGTTTATTCAGGGCTGATGGTAAAAAACAGAACCCTTACATTTTACTGCTTATTTAAAAACTTATATATTCATCAATTTCATAGCATTTTAGAGAGATCTTATGTATTTAAGTGCCTCATAACTTAATACTTATGAGTGAATTAAATTTTTATATGTACAAATTATTCACAATTTATAACGCATATAGTTTATAAAAAGTAATATTACTTTACTAAAATACTTACAAACGTAATAGATTGTCCTAAAATTTTAAAATCTTGAATTAAGCAAACTATGATCTGAATATAAAGAACTGGGCTTCGATTTTCAATGTTTTATCCAATATAAGTTCTTAAATTAAATTTTAATGTAACATCGAAAATGTTTAATTAATATTTATTATTTACATTTGTTTCCAATTATTTGGCCTAGTAACTAAGACCTTAAAGCCATATCTTCATTAATGTAGTTTTTATCTTTATTTGTGGGTCCAGGATACTGGTGCAATGTAGCCCTTTACCCCATGGAATTTTTGGCGACTAATGGTAGGCCCCGCTGTTTTGTTAATGACTTACGAAAAAAAATTTTGAAAATGGAATGGCAGGATAATGATTAAGATGAAATGAGAATGAAATCATGTCACCTACAAATGAATAAATGGAAATGAAACACTGAAAAATCTCACGTAAGTTACTAATTAACGCTGAACGATATATTCCATATATATTGCACGATTTAACGATCCTTTTTGTCATAAAACTACACCAATTTCATGACAAAAACAACACTACCAAACAATATATGAAATAAAATATACAACACCCAACCTACCTCACCATTACGCGCCAAAAAAAATTATTATTTACATATAATAAAGATATTGCCATGACTTGTATTTATATTTTCATACTTGTTGTTGGCCAGATAATGTTTCCTTTAATTTTATTACCAACCCGAATAGGGCCAGTGTGGTGGTGCTATCGACCAATGTACTGATGTGTTTCTCCCATTCCCACTATTCGTGCAACAGTTGGGTAAAAATTTATTCGACAAGATTAAATTATAATATGGTCCATTAAAAATGGTTGTAATAAAAATTGTTTTATTTGTGGTGTTTGTCTGGAAGTCTGAGTTCACTTGATGATGAAATTCTAACAGCTTGGTTGGTACCAGGTATTTCATTTTTATCAATTTTTACAGTTCTTATAGTTCATCTGTACATGTAATAACTTTTTTAATGTGCAAGGATTTGTTGACTTCAAGCAGTCAATGTACTTGTCAAATTAATATAATCTTGACAAATAGCACCAATGCATTACATTATTAAATACACTAATTATATTATTCCTCCCTCATAATCACACAAGAAAACACAAAAAATTAACTGATATCTTAACTAAGGATCGTGTTCATCATCACATAGAGCCACTTGAAGCAAAATTAAAGCGATGAATCTCAATTTTATTAAACTTAGATTAAGCCTTACAAAATATTTTTTCCAACAATTTGAGTTTTTACTACACTCAATCTAGATTTTAAAATTTCTGAAAGTGGGCCTCAGACTTCGTATTTACCATTCAGAAGAAAAGTCAAAAACTAACAGTTACACAATAGCCTGTAGTGTTTGTAAATATCAGTGTAAATCTAAACATGTAAAATAGTATAATTAATGTTTTAGTTAACAATATTTTAAAACAAAGGGAGAAAAGTACGCTATATTTTGTCAAGCTTCGACTTACAAGCAACTATTGAATCGAAAAAATGTAATAAAATATAAGTAATGAAACATGATTCTTTCTTTCAAATTTTAATGAGTTATAAATTAATCTCATTTATGTCATATTAGTATATTGATAAAGGACTAATTTAAATATAAAAAATTTCAGTCTATAACACTAAAGCCTGGTAGTAGTTAATTTTCAACTATAGAGTAAGTTTCGTTTGCCCTTAAGTTTTAAATATTTTTTGTACGATTCAAATAGTCTATTCTTTTACCTACCAATACAAACAAAATCTAGTTTATTACTTGTCAAGCACACCTCATTTGTGCAGTTTATAAAGAAATAAAATAATTCAATCAATGTAAAATAAAAGTAATAACTTGCCGTATATACATCCTTTTAAATCTATCTAAAGGAAGTAAAGATATTATTTATAATTTGTTAAATTATTGGTCTCCTTGAAACAACTACATATTTCACATAAAAATGGCATATCACCTGAATACCGAACAGTTTATGCAAGTACATAAATATTAATATTGGGTAGAAATTCGGTTCTTAAAGTTTTAAATTTAGGACATGCACATTCTATATGTATGTGTCTCTTCCATATATTTTTAGGTTTGTCTTTGCTGACGGTAAGGTCTTCCACTTTATTAAATGTATTTTAAATTTATACGTTGAATGATACAATTAACTAGCTATTTACAAGCTAACTGTCAAGTGACTGTCAATTATATCATTTCTATTGTCATTTATTAGTCCATCAATGATGCCTCAGTGTCTGGTTAAGGAAGACTGAACGTATTTCCATAGGGCATAACGTAACAGTGCCGCCCGGCAACGGCGCGCCCACGCGAACGAACGTCAATGTGCTCGCGAGCACTTGTTCGGGACGAACCTCAACTAGGTCGGACAGTTGGAACTGGGGAAAAAAAACTATCATTAATTTCTAATGTTAATAGGCGTAAAAGTAATAAAATAGTAATAAATAAATGACTATAATTTTTTCTGGTCATAAAATAGTTATTATTTTTCAGGAATTACCGAAGGAACATAATTAAACCATTTTATTACACTCGGCGTCACAAAAACCGCACATCATGCGATTTCTCATAAAAATAATGACACTTTGAAGTCTGTAATGAATTTTAAAAACATGTTTTACTGATATAGTAGTTTAAAACCACTGCGGTACAATTTTATTGGTTACAACGAAATTTTAAATAAAGACTGGTTTTTAAGATACAAACATAAAGAAACCCCTGCTTTATTCCCATACAAGTTTGTATGCAATACTCAATCGCTTTTATTGAATGCTAGTATTTCTGATTTCTTATCTGAATCACTTTTGTTTTAATTCTAAAGTAAAAGTTGATTATCATATCCTTTAAACGTTATATACATTCATTGGAAAATCTTTGTATAAATAAAAGTTAAAGACCTTTAGCATACTAAAGGTTTTTAACTCAACAATAGATCTTTATGTCCACAATTCTTATGAGAAACCACCGAAATGTCGTGACGTATTGAAAATTAATGAAGTCATTGGAGGTTTGAACAATATTTTGTTTCACTCTTATCAACACAGCTAAACGTGATTTGCTATAGGTTTTAATAAAATAACTCTATAGTTACTATGTGTTTAAACAGATTATAACAACTAATATCCGTAGAACTGAGGCACCCCACTTAATATCATAAAGATATTTTGTTTTGCACTGCTTATATAACAGTAGGATAAATTTGCAGCTTTGGGAAAATAGATTTTTTCCTTCGAATGAATGTTTTAGTAGAATTATGTAGAATTTTACAAGTAGCTTGATTTATGTGTATTCACTGATCAATCTTCAAAGGCCAGAGAAAAAGTTGTTTTCTTCTTTTTAGTCCAATTTTGAAGCTTATTGTTAAGACAGATACATAGTATTGTTGTGTTCCGGCATTTGGAGACAAGATAACTATGTGGTTGCGGGTGTATTTGGCTTCCATCAGCGGCCTCATCTTCACCTATGATCACGTAAGATGAAGGCCAAGAACTACCCCGTTAAGAATAAAAAAGGTCTCATTGTGTTAAGTACAAACCTGTCCATCGCCGATGGGGAACCATTTGTATATTTGTTTGTTCCCGTAGCATGAGTCCAGCTGTACACGCTGGAATGTCATGCCGTAACCGTGCAGCGTGCCGCCATCTTTGCTCTGCGAGTATACACCGAAAAGTCATAATTGAACGCCAAATCCACTGACCGATTCCAGTATTCTTTCTACAGATAGCGATAGAGCTGCCATTTTTTATGTAAATAAATAAAGAATGCAATACAACATAAGCTAAATAACCTTACTATCAGTAGATTTTATATTTAAACCAGCCTTGACACAGGTTAAATATAAACCCTACTTAATTTATTAAATCCTGTTTCAGATATGATGCCATATATAATGCAAGTCAAAATTTAAGTAATCGTACAATTGATACTAAAGATACTTGTATAAGAACAATTAAATAAATTATTATTAATAAGGGAATAATATACAAATGATATGAATACGGGAACACAATGAACATATTTTTTTATTATTTTTTATGTACGGTAAGGTATACAAAATATTTTGACTTAATTAATCTCTTGAAGGGCGGCGTATATACTAATGCTAGGTTTCAATATTCACGGTAGATCTTGTTTACGAGTCGTTACGTTTTATTTTAACATATTATTATATAAGTCAAATATATCATAGTTGAAAGGCTCGTAATAAAAACAATTCCTAGATAGATAACAGAAAGTATTAAAAGTCAGCATAATCAAACAATGTCAATACCTGTGCGGTGACGTGCGAGTGGTAGGAGGCTAGCACGAGGTCGGGCAGGCTGGCCACAGCGCGGGAGTAGGTCGGGCGCGCGGCCTCCTCGCGCGCGGAGTAATGCAGCGCCAGCAGCGGCTGCAGCAACGACTGCTGCGAGACGTGCGCGCCCAGCGTCAGGTGCCCGCCCGGGTACTCCGGCGACGGCCTCTGCACCACAGACACACCATTCATTTGGGCTGATTCGGAAGTACACACATTACAAGGACAATTGGCATGTCACGTGACATTTAGAAATGCCTATTCTATTTTACAAACGAAAGCAGGTTTTAGGAAGCGCTTCCCTAAATACCTTCAAATATTATCTATGGTTCCTTAAAAACTGTCTAAATTTTGTTTACCCTGTTGATGTCATGTCTAGAGAGAACGGGATATTCTGAACTTAAATTGATTTTTAGAGTGTGCTGACAGAATTAGGTCTGATACCAACTAATTCAAATAGTACTGATTTTAATGCAGTGAGGAGACGCATGTGTAGTCTTTGTATACTTGGGCTATTGTGCTAGGGTGTAAGTCTGGACGACAAATGAAAGGACATTAGGAATCACGTGTACCAACGGGGACCCGTGTGTGACCCTAATAGTGGCGGTATAATGGTTATAATGGTGAGACCCAACATTGTGTGGTTCAAGTGGTTCAAGTTCAGTAATTTGGTTAAGTACATAAATTAGTTCCACTATAAACATTGATAAGTTTTGACATACAAATCGCATGAGTGTTAACCGCTTACTATGCTCACAACTGTAGGTAAAGTCTCAAAGTAGGTAAGTCCATTGTTCGGTTAGTGGCTCAAATCGAAACATTATGAAAAAGGCAGTCTTATCGCTAAAAGCGACCTATACCAGATGAACATAAGATTGAGAATGTATTAAGAAGTAATGTGGTATATCACCCCGAAGAATGTTTTATTTTTTGGGGTGATATTACACAGATTTTTTTGCAGTAACAGAGAGAAAGTTTGTAGGTATAAATTCTTTTATTTCTACCTAAATAAACTACTGAAAGATTTATCTCTGAGTATATCATAACGCAACACACACACACACTAACAATGTAAATGAGGAAGTCTTATACTCCAGACAACCATAGCGTAGGCATTAGGGAGTTTACGAAGTACTGAATACCCCAATTTTTTTTTAACTGATATCCAGTTGAAGTTAAATAGTTACTTATTGATCTATAAGGTTAGTCTTACTACATTTCTTTACCTTTACAATCGTATATATAGTTTTAGAACCTGGCTGAATGCTCTATAATTATATTAAGAAGATCAATAAAAATGAGCCACTACGGTTTCAATACATCTCAAAAAACATAAGTTTGATTTGATGCAATAGTACAACTATTTTTTTCACTTAAACTTTTTAAACAGGAATCCTTAATAATATCGTCAAATATAAAGCATATCAAAATTAGTAAGGACTTATACCTGACAAGACGTCTGCGCGCGCTCAACAATAAGCCGGAAGGTATGTCGCGTACGCACGTTGTCCAATACTCCTTGGTTCATGCCGCGGTTGTCGTCGTGACTCAGGCGTCTATCTTGCATAATCTGTGAAATAAAGAAAGTTTTAAAAGACGAGTGATATTTGATCAACACTAGAACTACTGTCCTAAGATAAAGAGTAAGTATACAAATACTTATTTCCAGTATTTCTGAAATTGCATTAATATTTTTTCAATCTACCACCGTATCATGTTACTTCAGTTTGACGACTGGATATTTGTTAGAGTATCACCCATTAAAATACAATAAAATACAATACAATTTGGGGTGTAGGAAAATAAGCCCACTCAACTTTCGTGCTTCGGCACTTCCCTGCGTAAGGATTCGTAGAGAAGCGATTTTAGCTGTCAGACAATGTTCGGTACCTGGAGCCTTAGGCTAGGAACGGCACTACATGGCAAAATAGAACAAGAAGACGCCCAGCGGTGTCCACTTTAGGTCGGTGAGGCGCGCATTCTGGTTCTGCGGCCTGCCCTAGGTACTAGCCTCGATCTGTCCCGGCTGCAGCACGGCGACGCCCAGCGGCGTCGACGTGAGCACGGTGAGGCGCGCGCTCTCGTCCTGCAAGTACGCCGCCGCCGGGAGAGGGTAGAAGTTGGCCTGCAGCGGTAACTTCTCCATGTATCGGCGTTTTATCATCTGCATACAATTAACAAATTTGTAAATAACAACTATATTCTTTGAAAATTCTTAATATGACTGATATGAAATGACTTTTGACAAATTCAATGAATATTTAGTGTTAGATTGAGTTTTCTAAAGAAAACTGTTTTTGTGATGTTATTTAATATGAGTACTGTCGTCTTTTCGAGGCTATTATAGTTTTCAATTTTAAAATATTTCCTTATTAGGGTAGTTTATTTGTTATCCCTGTTGAACAATAAATATATGCCCAGGAGTGTTATTTATTTAATATGAAAAATTGCAGTGCCCGTACTAGAATCATGTTTTTAAATATTATCGTCGTAAACAATGTTAGAATGTGGCTGGATTCACTACATCAACAGGGAAAAGAAGAAACTGGTGTGTCGGGGCTCGCCTGCATCATGTCGCACCTTGTATATGTATTGATGTGATTTCCAAACTTTGTAATCGTGATTCTGGCTTTGCATTATGTATCGTGTCGTTTTAATGTCGTGTCTCGGCTCAGTTTACATTGTGATAATTTTTGGTGATGAACTATTTTTCAGTTACTCGATATCAATTTGTCTATGTAATGCAATGACATAGGCGCTAACTAAATGTTCAACTGCTAGGCTTACGCCTTCTTTATGTGAGAAATAGATTAGGTCCTTAACACCACGTTGCTGGAAGGATTGGTCACTATACATGATGGGTGAAAGCGAATAACCTGGACCAACAGCTTACGTGCCTTCCGAAACAATCAATCATTTGTTGTCACGAATGTTGTTTTTTGTTTGTTTGTTTGTTTTATCGATCAAAACCAGAGCGCTCGAACGAGCTTCTCGCATATTATGACCTTACAAGAAAAAACAATAATGATTTTTTGTGTAGTCAGCGAACTTTCCTCACCTGCATGCCGTTGAGGTCAGTGTAGAACACGTCCCCGTTTCTGATGCTGGTAGAGAACCGCATGGCTAGCTCCAGGTCGTCCACCTGAGGGTCGATCAGCAACGTGTTGCTGATCTCTACCTCGCTGTCAGACATCCATGGGTTGTTGTACACTGTCATCTGGCAATGAAAAATAGATTACATTATACTTTTTAACCAACTCGTATTTAGGTAAAAACTTCAAATTGGTGAGTTTATTAAGTTATTAGTAATTAAAGATTCATTCGTTCAAAGTTCATTCGTAGTTTTTTGCAGAAATAAATATAAAATGAAGCGGCAACTCTTAAAAAATAACTTTAAATTCAATTACTATGTTTACCTTTAGTGTTTTGAAGTAGGTTTTTAATTTTGTTTATAACTTTTTTACTATTTTGAGTGGTCAGTTTCAAAGTTATATAATTGACCACTTTTTGATTTCTCTAACATTCAGTATAAAGTTTAAATTACCGCAAGCATGATCTCAGCGGACTTAGGTCCATTGAGACCGGTATACAGGGTGGCCTTGTACATGCCCTCTGTAACCACTATCTCGGGGAAAGCGTCGTTCTTGAACGGCAGCGCCGGCCCTGATGGGATGAACAGGTATGCACCACTATTGTTGTCTTGGCCTTTCTGTGTGTCATATCTGAGGAAAATTATTCGGCTTAATTATACATCGAAACGTATATATATTGTTCACTCCCAAAATCGCCATTTTTCTTAGATCACTCCGTTTTGATGTGATCTACATTCAAAATCTGTTCTTTAGTAGGATAGTAGACGGATGACATCATAGCTACGAATTGCTAAAGTAAACTCATCTATAAGTGCAAGAATCTTTATATCCAGGCGGGTAAGACTGCTACTTAAATACCAATTTAGACGATTACTCACGATCAAACAGTCTGTTATTGACACTAAGTATTACTTACTGAACAAAGTCCATATGCACCGGCATGGTGGTACCATCGGGGCTGACAATAGCCTTAATGAGGCCGTCCTTGGTGGCTACAAATCTTGTTCCGTTCCCGGCGCGGACGCTCAGGTCCTCCGCCAGATGGGTGCTGGGCTGCTCCACGGGGAACATCTTGGGTAAATCCACGGACCAATAGTCCGCGTTGTAGATGCGCACGCGCGAGTATGAAGTATACCTTTACGTAATAGTTGAGATATAATTAACGAACAATTTCACACACGACATAGCTAAATAATGCAAAACATATAAATAACTAGTTGACCTGGTGAACTTTCAATTTAGCTTAAATGATAGGTTCACCCGATACCATTCATTCATTTAAGCTAAAATTTTAGACACAAAAAGTAGACACTAAAATTTTCTGCCACTACAGCTATCTATCTATATAGATAGCTGTAGTGGCATATAATTTTAATCTATCCTATCCTATCTATCCTTCCTAAAAATATTATATACATATATATCCTAAAAAATATTATAATAAAAAAATATTCAGGTCAGTAAAGCTATTTCAGAGTTTTACCGAGACTTTACCTTTATATTGACCTTTATATTTTTATATTATATGTAAGAAAGTAGAAGAAGAAAGAATATTTAAAAACACCATTGTTTCTACTTATTTACTATAAGCTGAGGATTACGTTGTCGGTTATACAATAAGTTAGATGGTTCGTTTAGTTATTAACTGGATATTAAAGTTATTTGGATAAAAAAATTAAAAAGAAATCACTTGTCTTATCAAAATAGTGGAGTCAGCAGTTACAAGTTGGTTTACGTGTACTGTAACATATTATTTAATATCATATAATATCGGTCTTAATAGATTAGGCGCGCGTGAGAGTGCGTTTTAAAACCTGACTTTTATATCATTTGCAATGGATATGCTTTTACTTGGCTATTTATGCATTTCGCATACAGCTTACATTGAACAAAAGTGAAAATAGTGAATGGAGAGAGTGCATTCTAATTAGCATCCCATTCTAATTCCGATTAAGCAAAACAAACTCTTAAATGTTTTGATTGATAGTTAGTATCGGGCTGTGCTTTAAGGCGTTTCGTATGGTGTTCTCTTTGTGATTTGTAACTGTTTATGCAATTCTAGCGCAGAAATACGTAATAATACGCCGAGCCCCCAACAAAGTAACCATAATCAATAAGGATAGCTATACAATAATCAAATATTATGGATGGAGATTGCTTATTTATAAGGCTACTTACTTGTTGATAGCCATGTTATCTCTTAGCGAAACGGTGTAAATCGTAAGCGCTAGCGGTTCGACGGTGACGGGGAATGAAAGTTGAAACTTGTTGGCGGCGAACCCGAGCCTCTTCTCACCGTTCACCACGGGGGACACTTGAGCCATCATAGGGTTGCCGTCAGGATCAAACACCTTAGGAAGAATAATTACCACCCAATTGAATAATGTTTCTTGTCATCAAAAACTTTTTTTCTTCTATTCTTTAAGGACGGGACGATTCAAAGTCGCATTTCCGAGGCTTCGTTATTGTTAATATCGATTGAAATACAAGGATATCTGGGTTGGTACGTATAATTTTTTCTCAAAACATGTGTTTAAAACATATTACAATATGTATACTCATATACATATACTGTAATTCCAATTTTGAAATAAAGCTATTTAAGATTTATAATGGACCAATTTAATTGGTTACTAACCTCTACATGCGGATTTGATACTAAAACAGTGAAGATCTCTTGTCTTCTAAAGCTTAGCGCGTTATACAACACCAATCTTCTGGATGGAGAAACTACATCCAGGGCGATGGTAATCCTAGTGGGTATCTCGTCATGCCGACGCCAGATGTCATCTACGTCAAAGTATATGTCTTCTTGGGTCTGGTCCTGCACTGGAGGCTGCTTAAGGAGGTAGTATGCCGCCTGCTGAATAGCTGACTGGCAATATTTTATTGCTGTGAGCATCCTGCCAATGATTTTTAAAGTTTAAACTTGTAAAATAGAAAATTTTCCAAAAATACTTAAATAAGGACCTGAAAAATACATCAAAATTACTGGACTAAAGATTTTAATAATGATTTATTAATAGAAAAAGATCTAAGCTGGGATAAGGATGCACGTCCATTTTTTTTGTCGTAGAGTTAAAATGCATTTACGCATCATCTGTGCTGTACGGCGCTAACCGTAGAGGTATGTGGGACTCGGGTTAAAGGTGTTCGTCCACTAAACGTCCTCTCTGGACAAGTGGCAAGTCAATGGCAAGTCATGGCAAGTGGCGACGTCTCGGGCTTAAGTCCGTCGTGAAATTTATGACACCAAAATCTAGCATCATCGCGGCTGAGTTTCCTCCATCAAAGGCGTCTACTACTAATAAGGTCAACAGGCCCTGCTGGGCTACCTACAATCTACAAGCTCCTAGCCCACTCAGCAGACAAGAAAAGTACCTGGAAACCCTGCAGGAAGCCGTGAAAAGAGCCATTTTCTTTGGATATTAGCCAAACGCGTAATCACTACCGGTTTATATGACCTTTCCCAATACCGGTGGACGCTTCAACCTATGAGATATTTTTCTATTTTGCATTTTACGTAAATAAATCTATTTCTACGAAATTAAAACAATAAAACTTACTTCTTGGCGTAGTCCTCTCGGACCTCATCTCTGGAGGTGCCTGTGACACCATCGTGATGCTGGAATAGTGCCAATGCTCGCCGAGCCTGTTCGACGCGATCGCGCAGTTGCAGCGACATTATGTACGTCACTGATTGCGTCGATGTCGCTTGGGACGTTATTATTTCCGCTGCCCTAGAAGAATTAGTCATTTAACTGTATAAAACATTTAAATGCTTACCAATTTTAATCTGTAGGTAGGTTAACGCGTAAAAATTGATTCTAAGATGTATTGGGGGCAGCCTCCTTATTACGGAGCTGCAAACCTACTGTTGCTTTATCTTAAGAGTCAGACCTCACTGTGAAAATTTGCCAGACGCTTATTCCCGCAGAATTCAATAAATTGTACGAACCCAACCTCAACCCAACCAATCCATTCCAAACCATTCCTCAACCCAATCTTTGGTTTGCCTCAAAACAAAAATGATTATGATATGAATAGATCTTACCTGACATAAGACAGCAATACCCTATCCATATTCTTATAGAAGGGCCTAGATGTGAAGTACCCACTCCAGTAATGCTGATTTCTGTCTGCGTACGTGAAAAAGTCGCCTGAAAGGACAGGGAAGTCGGACATCTTGACCTCCGAATGTACAGCCTTGAAGTAGTCTTGGAGTGTTCCGAATTGTACCTAGTAGATAATTCTAGATATCATTGGTTATACTGGCAGAATATCGATTAATTAATAAAAAAAAAATTCATTATACAATAGTAGGTATGTAGGTACGTAACCAAGGCGTTTAAGGTATATAATGTAACCCTATCAAACCTACTCACGTTAACATAATCATATTAAATATAAAGGTGTTTTGAAAAATTTTAAGTTGTAATATTTATTTTCTAACCAGTTGACCTGGTCCACTTAGTATCACCCATCACCGGCAGGTCATGACTACTTTTGATGGTGTTCTTGCAAAAGAAGAACATTAAAGTAATTTTATAACACGTTACGTCAGTTACACTAAATTATATTAAATTACTAATTTGATATAACAATTTTCAAGCTCTTTTTAGTATTTTTTCTTTTATTTTTTATTCTTAAACTATCCCTGAATTTAAGTAAAAAGTAAAAGCAATAAAAATAATGTAATGGAATAAGCGGGAAATAAATTTTACCGAGACTAACTAACAGTTGATATATAAGAGGATACAAGGAAGAAGACTTCCTACGCATTTTATTAACCAAACTATTGGTAAAGAGTTTGAAAATAATTTTACAATTTTTCATTTTAAACATTGTAAAGTTATTTCAAACAGCAAATATTTGAAAATGACGTTACTTTTATGCCAGTTGTTTACGAATTCTGTGAGCAAACTAAGCAAACAATCACTCTTAGTTCCAATAAATAAGACTTTTTCCCTTAAAGTTAACATGGTCTTGGTGTCGTAATTTTAATACATAATATTTTAAAGAAAAGAAAAGGACACAGACTTTGAGTTGGGGTGAGAAAATGTTACTTAAAAGGGATATTTTAAAGGATATATGGAATTAATTATTGTTCAAAAAAGTTTCTCAATCAAACTCGGAAATTTAGATTATCTTAGATATTAAAGAAATGTCAATTTTTTAACTAAAATCCAGATTAGCTTCTGATAGAAGAGAACTTCCTTTAATTTTATTTCCTAGCATATAGAATTTATTTTACTAATATAATGGAGGTCACTTGGTAACTAATCTGGATCTATCTGTATATAGAGCCATTGAAATGGGCTCCAAATTTTTTTAATCCTCCTAGTATTTTGTATCTTTAGTTCTTAAACTTTTTTAGTGCACTTAAATAGTACTGTGTAAGTGTCCGCTTTGTACTTAATGGAATAATTTACCTCAGCATTGTATATCTCGTTGCTGTTGATGTGGTTTATTAACATCTCGTAATTCTGGTACTGGTTGTCCCATTCGTTGGAGCGGTCGTACCTAAAGTCGTCTCCTAGCGGTATCAGCACGACGTTACTGCGATACAATTGCGCTTTCTTGCGCCATTGATCAAGTATCAAACTTGTTCTGTAATAAACATCATTCAATTACCTTTACATTTTCTTTTTAATCTTATTTAAATAATTAAAATTTGATTTATCATCCATCATATGAATTGTACATAAACAATTCTATGTAACGAACGTCTTTATACCTTTCCTCTACATTTTTCTGGATTATTTTCTTTGGTGGTATTCCCCAGGGACATGTCACACCATTTCCAGGTAGTCGTTTAAAATCAAATTGGCAGCAAACCTACAAATATATTCATCTTTTTTAAATATGTAAATGGAAACCATACACAGTATAACTGTTAGGGTCGATTTTGCAATCGTGTTTTGATTTTTTTTACTGTCTACATGCCAGTTATTCTGTGGGTACATTAAACAATAGCTTCGATTTTGTAGTACATGGATTAAATTAATTTAAAGATCAGAACTACTCTTTCATTACAATCCGACGAGAAAAAACAGGCGACCAGTGACGTATTGAAGTATCCAAAATTTTTAAACCTAAGCTGGAATGGATACAATATTTTGATTAAAATCAAAAACAATATTTAGACCTGAATTGTTAAATCGAAACATTTACAAGTTAATTTTCAAAATTTTATCAGATTGAAAATTATTACAATAGTGAAAAATTATGAAAAGTATTCACTTTGTTTTGAAATGAAATGGTCGTGGTATATTTTCAAAGAGACAAATTATATTACGTATTATACTTTATGGTTAATAATTTATCACAAGTCCATTACTGATAATTAGATTAGTACCGAGATTACAAATTGTACACATAGCAATTAGGTTACTATCAAATTAATAAAACTATTGGTATGACAATAATATTTGAATTATGCAATACCTTAGGATCTGGCCCACAAGTATGAGGGACATCATATGAATAGAATGGCATCATATGAGTAAACATATCTGTCTTGCCAACACCATCTGCGAGAGTGATATGTGCAATTTTAATATTAATATTTTGGCACTATGCAATATATATAACTGTAACAAGGTTCTGTAATTTTTTATCATACCCCACAATTGGCGCCATTTAAATTCTAACTGCCTGCTAAGAGCCAATTCCTTTTTCACCCTATAATGTACTCGCTGTATAACTGAGTTTTCTATACCAGCCAACTTTAATAAGTATGGCTGAGCACTGGAATGCCCAAAAGGGTCAATAGCCCAGCCATTTCGTGGAATATATGCTAGGTTTTCCAACAACCATTGATGGCCAGTTGTCAACTGTTGTATAACTGATAGCCAATGAGAATTCGCCTCATCATTCATCACCCAACCACCAGTCACAATTTCCACTTTGCCTGATTTCAATAAGCTGTAAAATAAGTCATTTATAGAAAACTGTTAATTATGATTGATTACAAAACTAAATTTTATATTTTATTTTGTTTGTAAATCAGTCAATTTCAATGACACAAAAGGAGATGGTCTAAATTGCATGGAGGTTATATGGTTATGAGATAAAAGATTATATTTATAAGAATATCATGGGACAAAATCTATAATTTAAAATCCCCGAATATAGACAAAAACAGAATGTCTGTTGTACATTGTCTTGTCAAAATATTTCTTTATAACTAGACTAGGGTACAATTTGTTTTGCCCTACAACTTTTTTTTTTGTAAGAAATGTGAATAAGAACACTTAACTTGGTTTTGATGTTGTTTCTGTCAAAAGTTTAATCTAATATTATGAAATATAATAATCTAAATACTAAATTTTCAAACTATTAACATACTCCTGGAAAATGGCCTTATCCTTATCAGATGCGTCAGATGTCCACCACAGTGATAGGAAGCTAGTTTCAGCCCATATAAATTTCCTTCCGACTGGAACTAACTTCTCAACCATATTTGTGAATATAGCTTTCGTTTGAGTTTTATAATAATTCTCAAAAGTTTTGAGCCATCCTAAAATGATAAAACTTCATGATATTAATTATTGTACCTTCTATATTTATTAAGTTGTTTTCATAATTCCATAATCAATAGATTAAAAACACTTATATTCAAAGAATTATCACTTTCTTAATCAATGAAATAATGAAAATATTTTTAAATTGGATAGTACATTATTAGCAGTCAAAACTTGTTTAAGTTTTTTATGATATATTAAATACTCTTTTTAAACTTAAGTTTTCTCACCAGGATCATTATGTGAGTGAGGTACTATAAACACTTTTAGTTTGTTTTTTGAGCTCCACTGGTCTTCATTATATTCTACATTCCATCCTTGCTTCCACACTCCACCATCTTTATCATCAAACAATATTCTCTCATACATAGAGAGCATCTGTAAAATTTATAAATAAAGGAGTAGCAGCAATATCTTTAAAATATAGTAATAAATAGACATTTAATTTTTATTTACTTATGTAGGCACATTTTAATCTGTATCAATCTAATTCTTTTGTTTGTATTTCAATATATTATCCAAAATATTGTTTGTGTCATGCGAGGGTACAGATTTAATTTCATAACAAATAATGTAATGAATTACCTCTCTAGGAATAAATGATTTACCTGTACATCTGTTTTTGGGGCCACTTGTATTTGTATAGGACATATTGAAGTATTGAACTTTGGAAGCATTCTTGGGGGTTCATCTCCAACTGCTTTGAATTCTCTTAGCTTTAATTCTTGATTTTTCAGCTTGGGTCTTTTTTGCGGAGGATGATACTCTGCTTGCTCTACCATCTGGTTAAAGGCCGACTTGATCTCTCCAACAACAGCATGATGTTGATTAAGTTCTTCCTCAATATGCCGGAGCTTTGATTCAAAGTTTGACCATTTAATCTATGAAATATTATTTCAAAATCCTATGTTATAACAAGATTTTAAAGCAAGGAGAATATCTAATGTAAAAACATAGATTCATAATCTTTCAAAAGTGTCTGTAAGTTTATAAACTAAACTTTGACATTATGAATAACAAAGAAATCTAAAAATCCAACTCACATCTTCTATTTCCTGAGTAGCCGGTTTAATGCTAGGTAACTTGAAGCTTAAATCGGTGACCACATATAATATAAACAGAAATGCTAAGATGCATGTAAACCAAAATACAGTAGACATCCGCCTTAGCCGCATTTTGCTTCTTTTTCTACAACAATCACATTATATTTTAAAATCTCGATAAGTTGTGATTTTAAAAAATATATTTGGCTATGGGATGATTTATATCAATTTATTGCTATATTCAATATGATTGATTAAATTACACATAAAGCATAGACGTGTCTGTAAAGAATTGGCATTGTTTATTATTATTACTACTCTATCGAATATTTCTGTGTAAACCATGAACAATCCACATCCAAATAAAAATAATATGACTTTTTAATTACTTACCGAGAACCGGTACTGCACAAATGTTTGGAAGAATGTTAGATTTTTATATTTAAAACCTACAGAAATTTTTCATTCCGGCTATTTATTATTACTGTACTTTTACAAAATTTGACTACATTATAATCAAACATAAATATGTCGTATATATCAGATAAATTTTTAAATCAATATTTTATAATTCGTATCTTTATCCTCAATAAAGCAAACTCAGAAAAATTATTAGACCGACAGACCAGACTAGCAGGCGGCTGTCAAAAATGACATTAGGGTTTGTTTACATTACGTTTTTACACATTCCTTTGCTGTCCCATGACGTGTCCTGATAGATTCTAAATCATAAAAGAAATTGTTTATTAAATAATAAATCTAATCAGATTTATATATGAATAGAATGCCGCGTGTACACTATATGAAATCAAAATAGTGGTAGGTAATCAAAGATTACTGATATTGTGCTTTACTATGGGATTTTACGTACTCTATGCCATACCATAGATTTGACAATTATTTTACATAATAAATTGGTCGACTTTTATGTTCTATGTCAAATTCCAATATCACACATATACCCATACTATTAACTATATACATAAGATGTCCATAATTTATTCTTTTTACAATTTTTACTTAATAATCATAATTAGTATAAAATAATATGATGTGACATTTGCATTTAAATATAATGTTTTTTTTATTATGTGGTTACATAGAAATAATCACTACAACTAATAATATACCTAAACTGACACTAGTTTTACTGCAAAAATTGCAAATTTACTTCTCTATGCATGTATCCGAATAAATGTTTGAGACCTCTTATCGATTTTTCATAACTGTCAAACGTTTGTGTGAAAACATGGCGTCTAAGGAGTCTCTAGACGTAAGTATTGCTATATTTAATTTCTAATTGAGATACAAGCATTGGTTTTCAAATATTGTAAGCATTACTGCGCATACTAATAGTTACTGATGAAATTTGCATATGTTTCTATACATATTTTTTAAAATATAAGGGTAGAGACGACCACGCCCCTGGCTTAAAGTTCTAGTTTGAATTTTTACTGTATTCTTTGGTTATTTGTGTCTTATAAGATTATATTCATGCCTAGAAAGAAGTTAGTCTTATATTGATTCTTTATCTTATTTATTGTACGAGATATCCATGAGTTTTAATTCATAAAACAATATGCAATGTATTTGTACACGACAAGGCCAATAATATATAACAATAACAATTATAAAAATAATTTATCACCGTACGCTGAATTATCACCATATTTCCATCTACATGATAAAAACTTTTTTATTTATTGAGGTAAAAGAGTTTAATTAAGTCTTTTTAATTTTTAATAGTTATATCTGTGAAGTACCCTTATATAAGATACAATAGTTCTTTTGTGGGTTAGCACCAGGGCTGATAAAGAACGAAATGATAAACTCATAGAATTATAAAAGTATCTTAAAATAGGCAGTTAACTGAGATTATAAGTAGAAGTATTACTTACTATTGATCTCAATCATGAGATCTCTCTCTATAAAATGTTGAAATGACAAGTTTATTTTTTAACTTTTCTTATGAATTCAGAACTGATTGGCATGAGTTTTGTTCATTTCCATGATATAAATATATAATTGAAACTGCATGTGATACTCATAAATAAATCATATTTTGCAGCCCAATAAAATTATGTTATGGTGATGTGCTCACCAAAAAGATATCATTGGTGTCTGATCTGCTTTATCCATTAATAATACTTTTTCACTAAATCATATAACATCATTTTTCCTTATATCATTTTGAAAGTTATATGAAACCATATATATATTCTACAGCTCTCTTTCAAAGTCACATGTCTTCAATAATAGAACACAGTAAATGTTAACATTATAAATATGAGCTTGCTTTACTTTTTTATACCAATAAGGAAGCACATCAAGCATATGGTTCCCTAATGGGTTAAAATTTACAACCATTTTAAAAAGCATTTTGTATTTGTTTTAAAAAACCTACGCAACAAGCTCATTCCATAGTTTGATGGTATGCGGGGAAACTTTCTCAGAAATTAAACACTATGAGATAAGTTTTGGTGCCAATGAGGAGGCTGACTTCTGAATGTTAGCAAGGTAACGGTACAATGGTCAAAAGAGACTGTGTGCATTTTATTGAACAATTATTGAAAAAACACTGCAGTAGAACACACTTAAGTCTGTTAAGTGTCTTCCAAAGGTTTAAGAGCACAATACTGAGAAACTTGAAAAAATATAATTTATTGTACATAACATTATTGATTTTATTGTTGTATAAGCCATATTAAGATCAGGAAGTAACTGTACAGTCAGAAGTAATTGTAAAGGTGATATAGAATTATCTTTTTCTAACCATTTGGTAAATGACAATACAAGGATTTACTAAAACACATATTTTTCAATAATTGTGTGTCTACTAGGCGCAAGGTAATAACAGATAATAATAATAGTTTCATCACCTTGTGGTTATATAGCTGTAAACTTTTGTGCCTTTCATTTACTTTTACCAGGAAGTGCAGATTATACGAGCTAGTTGCAATGTAGATCATCATGTTAATAATAAGTTAACGTACTAATATAAAGTTTACGAGTAACGGAGCAAGAAGAAGGATACAGTGGTGCGGTCATCATTTTTAAGAAAAGTCAAAACGATTTCTGTTCGAATCTTCGATTCTTTGAATGCTTCGAAATACGCATTGTAATTGGCGTAAAATTATTTCATCATACTTCGAAAGAGTGCGAGAGTGCAGCCTTGCAGGGTGTTTAACGCAGTTCGATAACGGCCATCGTGCCAATTGAGCGCATCCGCATTTGTGTCAAAGGACACAGCACGCGTTCCAAGACGCGCTCATCTTCCCCCAAGGTTACCCACACATCCGCAGACGAGACATTGCGCCTGCGGCTCATTTAGGTTACCTTAGCGGCTCTAAATCTTCTAGGCAGTGATAAATCACATTCAGCATAATGATAGGTGTTCGCACTAATAACCCCAAAAGCTCATCTCGTTTATATGATTTTGCCATGTCACAAGGTGCATGAAGATAATTAGATTATATTTTTAATACGGTAGGCGCTATAATTTGAACGAACTAATACTCTCTATTAATTATACAACATAGGTAGGCATAGGTGGATCAAGATTTGGTACCCAATAGTCACCACCAGTCCAACACAAATGTAATAAACTTCTTCATCAATTAAGATTTGAATAGATAAATATACAAAAAGTACATTGCCAATACATGAATAGTTACGACCTTCCCCACCCATTCCAACATTGTACAGCCTTGCATTATGCCATGAATGAATATGCATGAATAGGAGATGCGTCTCATTTCTCAGCGTCATTAGCGGATGTACCGTTTGTTCAAAAGAATTTTTAGTCAATACTTTGGTATTCGTGCTTAAAAACAGTTCTTGGCATAAGTATCCGTGACATGTTATTTCTTTGATGTGAATGAAGTATGAAAATTTCTGGAAATTGGAGTCATTAATTTTCATTTCTTTTCACATTACTTAGAGGATCATTAGTTTTCGTAGCATCGTTATTTCTATTCATGCCTTTTCTGCGCTAGTAAATAAAGTACTTGTAAAAGATGGAACTTCGAAATAAAATTGTCTCGATCCCCAAAGAGAGATATTTTCTTTATTGACATTTCTCGCTCAAATCATAAGACACAATAAATAAACTACTCTTGACGTTTGTAAGTTGGTAGCTCATGAGTTGACTAGAATGGAAGAGAAGCTTGATGTGTCCCTTAATTACTGAACTGCAAGGTGGAGACAATTTGTAATAGACTCATATATCTTGGTAGAAATCGTCTGACAGGTCGTCTGCTTCTGTGCGTCGAGGCTAAGGTCCTCTCGGTGCTGACGCAAGTAACCGCACTTCCCGCAGGATGTCGGGAATGAGACCGTGTCCTCATAACTCTAGAGCTGTCGTGGGTGGCGATCGTCGCAGACATTGTGTAACTCCTCGTCCTAATGAGGATATTATTCAGCCGTATCTAAACGATAAATGAGCGGAACTTTTTCGAGTGCTTTAATTACCAGCAGTTAGTTAATATCGAAACAAAAACATATTGTAGATATTCGCCCTGTGTTTTAGTGTTTTTATTTTTCATTCTCATTGTTCGTTATGAGTGTTTGACCTCATATCTCCTTTAATTCCCTGATTACGTAGTAATACATGAGACGGAGAACTAGTGTAGTCGTCAAAATTTGAAATAATCATTGGTACTTCTGCACAAAATATTCTAGCTTTTTTTGGATGATATTTATGAATTACCAACAAACTAGAAACAAGAGATGGTCTGTTGTTTAGGTAGAAGCTGCTTTCTTTACTCCAATTCAACCTACACTGATATCTAATCTTTTTTCTGTCCGCACTTTGGAATATTGGTGGAGTTGGCATCCTTCGTTACTAAGTGGCAATTCATTAAAAAAGGTTGACATGATGCAACTTTTCTCCCGCTTTCTATAATAATTTTTAATTTTTGGTGTACTTTTTTTTGGGTAAACCGGTTTGGTCATGAGCGTTCTCTTCCTTCATACATGACTGATTTGTGTTGATTTTATCACCGACTCTAGCAGGACGTGTGCGTTACAATATTAAAATCTATCTTTAATTTTTCATCAACAAATGTGTTGTTTCATCATCATTTGTTGTGTTTCATGTGTTGTTTCACTATCAGTATCACGTATCCAACATGCACAACACATAATTATTCATATTTTATAACTACCTTTTACGAGTTAAAATATTTAAATTATAAAGATGGGTACAATTACTCATTCAGTAGATAATTTTGTTTTAAAAAGCCATTAGGGGCCACCAAAGTATGTTTATTGTAGTATAGGTTATGATGGGACTGACATACAATGTTGTAAAACCCTGAATAATAAAAGAACAACAGAGTGAGTTAATATAAGCGTGGTTAAATGGGCCACCAAAATAACTAACCAAATATCGAATCTATTGATAAATAATTAAACCTACTAAATATTATAATTTGTACACAGCCGTCGGTCGGTAGGCGAGTCCAAGTCGCACTTGTCAGGTTTTTCAACTGCTCGTAACCTGTTAACAGAAAAAATGACAAGACTTCATTGCTTTACCACGACTTACGCCAGCAATGCCATCGTGCGTTCGTTGACTTCTAAAAATATATAGGTGCACCAAAACCATGTCATTTTTCTGTTGGTGTAAGTTGATATTTTCGGATATTTCATTTTTTGTACATATTATAAAAGAAATGTACATATTATAGTATTATAGTACATATTATAATTTTTTTTATGTAAATGTTTTGTTATTTATGTTTATTCATACGTTACAGACACTAAAATGGGATAATGTTATCTAGGTAGGTTTTATTAGCACATGTTACGAAATAACAAAAACCTGTAAATTTTGCGCTGTTATCAAAAAGTCAAAGCGTTAGAGACACAATACGTTGCGTGTGCCAGCCTCACCAAGATAAGTTCCTAACGACAACGTAAGTATACTTTGCAAAGGTTACAAGGCCGCGAAGGAAATTGGCCTCTATCTATGTAGGTATATAGTATTTGTTACTGCCTGCGGCAGAGGGGTCGCCTTGATACCGATCTAGATTTCAATGTACTCTCACAGGGCTGTTCGCATGACTCAGGTACATAAAACGTGAGTTAGATACTAATTCAAAACAGACTAGAGACACGCTTTGTCTAGTTTCTATTAGGTTCAAATGTAATTTCTATTATCTTAATTAAATTTTTTAAATAATCCTGATTTTCGTCACAAAAAGAAAAGGATATTCATTTTCGTTCTAAAATAGCCAAGTGCTAAGTTATCTGTTCTAAAAATATGCATTTTACAAATTTACTTATGTTCTGATTATCAAAAATATATAAAAAAAATAATTAAGTTTCATATCTTGGTTACGCAGACTAAATTTTAAGTTTATGTCGGCTCACTTTGATGAAAATGATTAATAATCTATTAGTGCAAAATTAATTAAGTATTATATTTTAGAACTACTTATTTCTTGGTCATACTTTTCACAATGCTTTTGAATATGAAATCTAAAACGTGCAACTTAAAGCGGTCAGAAAAATAAAGTTAGAAACTACTTATAAGTAACGGTTTGTAGGGATATTTAAAAAAGGGAACTTTGAATACATTATTTCCGAGAATATGCATCATGGGTCGTGCGGCATATGTTTCTTAATCAAAATAGTAAAACAATATCTAAAGTTTGTAGTAGTATTTTAAGTTATTTATATGTGTTATACCTGGCCTTAATATTTATTTATATTTCAAAAGTACTTGGCGGTACATAAACCCTAGTGTAGCGTTTAGGGAAATTAAGTAATTAATAAATAGTGTCTGTGCAGGTATTGATTATTCGTGCTCCTAAAGTAAGATACTTTATTACTTATTGGACTGAATTACTTTAGTCCAATAAGTATATTAAAACTTTTTTAAGTTTCATTAATTACAATACTAAAGTATAAGTTTTATGCTTAGAGTTAGAGATAGAAAACATTGATATTGTACATTTCTATCTCATATAAATCAAGAATACCTGACATTTATTTTGATGAAATTTAGTTAAATGGAATAAGATAGAAACACAAGAAAAAATTACAATAAATATGAAGATATATGTTTTTTATTTGTATATTTATATTAAGGAGTCCATTCTATAACCGAAAATCAAAGAAAAAGAAAAGAATCAGGAATATATTATTTATTAATTAGTTTTATAATAATAATGTAGAAATCCAACTCCGTGTTCATTATTACCACTGGTGAAAGAGAAGTCGGAAAATATCACGATGTCTTTAAGTATAGTATTACAATAACAGCTTCGTTAATTAAACTTCCGAAGTTACATTGTTGTTATTTCTGAATATTATGTTTACTTCTGAGTTATATGCGTAATAGCTTTGCTGCCAGTTACCACCTTAAGGACTAAGTTACCGTTTTTATTAGAAGTTAATAAATTTAACGGAAAAATTAAGACAATTTTGTCAATACGATGAGAGGACTCGATTTTTTCTAACACGCGTCTATAGATAATGATAAATTACCGTAAATACGAAATATACTCAATCCTTTAAGACTCTGTAAAGAGAAATGTGAGAAATTACATAATTTATTGATAATTTTATCGAGTTCTCTGCATAAAACTACTTGTAAGAGATTTTTAATCTAATGTATTAATAAGCGGCTAAGTTAAATATTAATCGTATATTATTTAACCAAATGATGAACTGCAATTATTTTTGAGAATGACTTTCTGTTTAAATTCATTTCTGCTGTAAAATATTGCAGAGTACGCGATTTTGTAGTTGCAAGATGAGTTCGATACATAACCCGTTTCTTTAGGGAGATACAGAATTGTATTTAAGCAAATGACTCTTAACAATTCTATTATATTGCTACCATTAAGGTAAATGAAACACAGCTGTTCGTTTATCTCGCTAAAACTCAAAAACGGCTTGTACTATTTGAATAATATTTATTGTTTTTTTTCGGTTTCATTCAGATGTGGTTTAAAAATAAAAGAACTGGAAAAATTCGAAAGAAATGCTTTAAAAAAATATGCATCATTAAGACCTTTAGTTATGGAAACTAGATAACGAGGAAAATATCGGAAATATACTTTGTAAACGTACCTACAAACATCCATGACTCGTAAACAAACATTTGTACTCATTATATAAATGTCTGTCCCTACTCTATATTATTATCAATGCTGTGCTGTTATGTTCAAAACTGTATCTACCTCTATATTCTTACTTTAGTTAAAATATCTCTAAACAGTTACCATTACTAAGGAATAACGGTTAATTATTTTGACGTGTTGTTGGTTATAAACCAGTTTGCTTTTGTAAGGTAATAGACACTGGAACATACTATGCGGTAAATAAAATAATTAATAGCTATCTTGGTCTTTATATATATTTTTGAAATTATTCGGTTGCATTTTTATGAAAATACTGTATTAAAAATAGTAAGGCTGATAAAAATCAAACAGAAGCTACTCATAAATTGCTTCTGGTTTGTTTCTCCACAATTTAAGGTTACGGTTTTTATTTAACCAAAATGAGAAAAGATTATCGCTGATTCCATTTATTTCCCTCAACTACGGATTTCCCTTTACTTTGTAATATGACGTAACGGCCTTCATCTACTCTCCCAGCTTGTCTTGATATCGAATTACGAACATAAAAGTCTAGTTGAGAAATACCTCGAAAGCTTTCCATTCCTTTTGAGTGAACTAATAGCGAAGAAATTATCTTATTAATTCATTTCCTAGAATCATGGCGTGTAAGGAATTAATAATTACACGTTATAACTCTTAATTAATTATTGCACACTTCGCGCTCTTAGCCAAAGTGTCAAAAAATTATTATTTTTAATTCAATTTTTGATTACGATGGTACTGTTGGCTTAGAAGGTGCTTTTTCACTCCAGCCATAAAGATTTCTTAATTTTATTTTTCAAATCACAATTAGGATATCATATAGGAAATAGATTAGCGGGCAGCCCTCTCCTTAATTGTAAAAATATTTGATGAAATGTTGACATTAGAAAATTGACAGCGTAAGGACAAAAAATGTAGTCTGCATTCCTTCAATGGTGAACAGGTTCTGGTTGATTAGTCCGAAAACTATAAGTAGATATATAACCAATGCTTTGATGTTCTAGGTATTGTAGTTTACTTTATTATTATATTGGAGACGTCCACAAGTCTTATACGTTGCTCTTCCCCAAAGTATACTATCATTCCATACATATACATGGTGTAACTTAGTGTTCATTTTTCATCTGAAGTAGTTAGATCTTTAATTAATTTATTCATAAATCCCTTATCTGTTAACATAATAGGACTAGAAATTATTACCAAAATAATGTTACATTATAATACTACCATTATAGAACTACCTACTTTGTTGTGCAAGCTAGTATGTATACAGTATACTTACGTTTATCTCGCGTTCTAGCTTAATTTCAAGTTAATTTAATTTATTCGCCTAGTATTTTAGCCGCAGGGTTTGTTTCATGAAACTGCAACATTATTTTAATGAATATACTTAGTCTACTTGAAATATGAATTGAGTTCTAAATTCAATTTATACTTCAAGTAAATAAGAACGAAACAAGGAACAAATGATTCTACCCGTCCAAAAAGGACGATGTCGATAAAACCACAAGTTATTTAAGTCCCGCTTGAATACATTACCGTATTGTTTGTGTATTTTTTCTTGCTTTTCCTGGTTGGCTATTTTCCAAGATGCCTGTCAACTAACTACTCAGAATATTAGTAATATTTTTCTTACTATATAGTCTGTCTACATAGGGTTTTTTCATAAGCACTTTCTCCAACTGCAGTGCTTCACACACGGTAATACCAAAGCATGCATGCCACTACGCTAAATCATCTTTGATGCTCAATGGTTTATAAGCAGAGCTTTTTCTGTTTATCAAGCGAACCAATAACAAGCCAGTATTGACGAAAAATGTTGGTATAAAAAAGCGACGCCTTTGCTAGATGTCACTACAATCAACATTGCTAGTAAGTGCTTATACTCATACATGAAATAGACTTTTCCAAATTTGTGGCATGCATGCAGAGTTTCTTATTATTTATAATTATTAATATTTTTAATTGTCCTTAAATGAACCCAAGATTATTAATATTTTAGGAAATAATAAAGCAAAATCTAAATATATAAATGTAATCGGTAATTCAACTCCTAAACGGTTTGTCAGTTATAAAATTGTAAGTGTCAGTAAAAGTAATCATGAGTGATATTTATATCTTTAAACTTACTTGTTAATTATTAGATTCCCGATAAAAAAGGGTACGATAAAGGGATTTTTCAAGCTGGAATCGACTATTGTCAGCTGTTATTATGACGATGTAAATATTCGCTAAGAATTTTTTAAATAATTTTACTAATAATATATTAAAGTTCAATTAAGTCACATAATTTGTCACAATCGTAATAAATATCAGTTTAACAAATTTCACTTTAGCAAAACAGCGGGTAAAAGCTATCCTGTATAATTTAAAAGGTGTATGTCTAGAATATTTACAATATCATGTATTCTACATGGGCGAAGTCAAGGACGGAAACCTAGTAAATATTATAAACCCTGCGTTTTTTAAAACTATATATATATTTGGTAACTTAGATACTAAAGGTTTAATAAATTTTAAAAACTTTGTCTATTAGGCCAAATTCGATGAATCAACAATATTCGACGATATACAACGAATTCTAAAATTTATTACTGCTGCTATTATTTGAATGCTATTTGAACCACACAACAAAACAACTATGCAGGTAGAAGAGAAGTAATTAATGTAAAAATTATTCAAGTCAATTTATCAGATTAACATTCTAGATTATTATTGTTTGTATAGGCCTGTAAATAATAGCGATTGCTAATAATAATTTACCAATTTAGTACATTGACCATAACACATATTCATTACAGAATTAATTATTCTTTAAGGAACAAGCTGTAGGTAGCTTTTAAGTTTGAACTTATAACTTCCTACCATTTTTCAAGAAAGCAAAAATTTTTCACCATTGTCCAAACTATGAAACGTTTTTTACCCCCACAAGTGCACGGAAACTTCCCGGGGCAATTCAGTGCATTGCTCGCTAAGGGGGTCGATCGATCGGGCGGGCTGGGCTCGCATCGAGCTCGTAATTCAGATGCACCGGCGCCAAACTGATACTTTACTAAAAATTTTGCTTAGTTTGTCCCACTCTTACGACTGCTTTGTATTTGAAAGTGTTCCAATTTTCTCGGGAGGTTAATTACTGTACCAACGTTTTGTCTGTCAATCATGTCAATATTTGAAATAATGACGCTGTGAGTACCTACTTATGTTGCATTTACAGTGTAATATTGGTTTCTTTAAGATTAATAATTGAAGATTGTGTGCCCAAGAGATCCACATATGACATTTCTACTGTTGCTGTGCCTAGGGTTCCCTAACTGAAAGACTTGGAATACTAGAACTTAAATCTGAGTCCCCATTTAAAAGACTCGGTTAAAACTATTAAGTAGGTTGACTAAAATGCTAAGTATAGGGAGACTTCTACTTTTTCTAACCTACCTGTAGTCTAGTGGTTGAGATAACCTTCTTCAGATCTGGAGGTTCAGGGTTCAATTATCAATCGGGGCAGATATTTTCTGCTCGGTTCGATTGGTTTTAATTTTTTATTTAGATTTCCCACTCATTCAATCGTCTCAAAACAAATGTTAGATACATTCGAAGAGATATAATGCAATCGCTATCGTTCTTGTTAGTTTAAAAGCATACATTATTTTTGGAATTATGGGTTTTATATGACCAAAGTACACTCACCCAATTATCACATGTACTTTTGTATGTCGTATCCTTGAGCTACATAGATGACTTGAAATATTGCGTTTAGATGTGTCAGGATTCAGATAGTAGATTTGCTTGTAATATTAATGTATATTTCTGTTTTCCAAATTACTAATTCTTAAGGCCTACAGTAGTGCAGATTATTGTGGTTACTTGAATAAATTAAATTAATATTTTCCTTTATGTATAATTATAGAATTTTTATGTATCCACAAAGCGTAGGCAGTTCCGTATATGTGTTTGGTAAAAGCTACGGTAGTGTAATACAAGAAGTGACTACTATAGATATAATATTTTCTCGCTCAGTATAGTAAGCTACAGCTTGGCTGGCGTCATCGCCTGACCCCAGTCTAATTTACTGCAATCGACCACACGGCATGGCACATTCACTAGAAGGTGTACCTACCTTTAAAAACTAAACCAGATTCAATTTTTCGATATTTGGTATTTAGTTTACTCTTGTAAACAAAAAAAGATATTATTAAACACTTCTTAAACGATTTTTTTAGATTATATAAATTGACTTTCTTGTGTATTTTATCTTTAACAGTTTTATACTGTTAACGATAAAATACACAAGCTAAGTCAATTCCAAAAAGGCGTTTAAGAAGTGTTTAATAATATATTTTCAATTTATGAATTTTGTAAATTCATATCAACTTACCGTTGCTAGATATGATAAAATGTATGATGATGAATCTTCTTCACTCCAAGGTTCGAATTCGGAAACCATGCCTGGTAGTGGTTATGGTTAAACTTGCTCACAGGCAATATCTAATTTCAGGACAAACGGATGTCATCTGATAATGTCTATGGAACAGTTCCTTACTTAGTGGCTTCTTCTCATTACTGCTACCTTCTGTGTGTCTATGATCGGTAACAGACACTGTATATTTATCAACTCATGCACATTATTTGTCTACATCCTCCCTGCTTTCTACATCGGATGGGCATCTACTTTGATTTCTTGGTAATTAATAGGTATTGATATACTGATTCCAGTTGTACTGCAAATACCAATTGTCCTCCAAATGGATAAATATAGTAGATAAACGCTTTGTCTAATATGTACAACTTGATGTGCTGATTAAATTATGTAAATCAAGAGTATTCAAGTTCATTGTTGTCTAAATTTCTACAGACATGACAAATTGAATTTCTCAAAAATTTGAGCGAAATGGAAGAAAGGCAGGCTTCGCAGATTATTAAGTTCACATTAGTCAAATTCGAATAACCTCACAAAGTACAACCATGAAAAAGGAAACTTAGAATTCAATTACCTAGCACTCAGCAATTGGTATTTTACCCTGAGAATGTAGAAAGTTCATAGGTCACGAGTCACGGCATTTTCTTTTAGTGACAGGTATCGTGAATAACTTTGAATGTTATGTTAACCACTCAAAAGATTCCAATACCAAGATCAGATCGATTTCAGACATCAACTGATGGTATCAAAAAACGAAGAACTCTGTGTTATTGTTATTGGCATACTTTATTACGTATTTTATTGCACTAGACTAATCCATTAAGACTCTGAAGGTCAGCTTACTTTTGAGATTATTTTTGATGCCGGTGTGGTATGCCTAAAATGCTTTATTTTCTGGATTGGACTGGCCCGGAAAAAAAAGTGGAATAATTCAAACAGATTATCACATCAGCATCACATTTGAGTTCTTGCAAATGTGATGCTGAATTAATTCCAAAGGTCCCGGCAGAGAACCTACATAATTTGTTTTATCTTTAATACACTGCACCTATATCACATTTAATTTCATCATATTTTTGATTACCCGGCACATGAAAACACAATAAATATTGATTCCTTTTTGGTTACTTTCCATAAAAGCAAAAAGGTGATGATTTTTAGGCTACTTATGTGAGTTAAGTGGTTCTGCTGTTATATTTAGAAGATTGCTTGACGTAATACGTGTGGTGTGTCTCTTTAATAATTACAATTTTACCATTCATTTTCAAAGACCAACCGTTATCAGTTACACGATACGATTCACTTTTGACGAAGTTTCAACTTTTCATGTACCTATCTTATTTCTCGTACTCTTAAAAGTCTAGCTGCATAAGCTTCGTTTCAATAACAATACTTAAACTCTGTTTCCATTCTAATGAAACGATCTACAAAGTTGAAAACTGTATTAAAGTTATATAAGTGAATTCTGAAGCCTAGAACTAGTTTATGACATGTCTCATAACAATAAATAGGTTATATTTTGCCCTATACCCTACAGGATACGTAGGAAAGTTTGGCATGGAAAGCAGAAAATGTTTCTTTTACATAACGTTGCCAAAATGTTACGTACTAAAATTTTGCCTGGGACCTGAAAAACATTCGTGCAACTGGATTCCTCCTTTTTCTCATCCACTATATTTTTTATTATTAGATTACAAAGGTTCAAGGATGTTGGTGATCGTGTATTTACCTTAAGAAAAAACAGCTCACGTTCAATTTAGAGTTTTCACATTTAGGTTTACCGGCGATTTATCAAGATTTACTAGGTAAGATGTCTATTTGGATGCAAATGAATCCATGTTTGGTGTTTTTAAGAATATTGGAGACTAAACTACTTTAAGTAATTCAAGGCATAACTTCGCAGGACCATTGTAAAATCAAACCTTGTTTTCTGATTAATATAAAACAACCTTAATTGTCAAGAAAAACATTCGAAAGAGATATGAACAATAACTAGAATATTTTAACTAGGCAATGATACTTATTTTTTTCTCTGTCATATTATTAATTATTACTGATAAGCGACCAAGTGGTCACTGGACGATCAATCTTACCATGCTGGAGTTCAAAGAGTCTAGCAGATGGTAGTCTTAGGACACGCAGGCGAAGAAAATTTGCAGATAGATAAATAGTAAAGTCTAGTATACTATTATATATAGCATCTTCTCATAATCGATTTACTAGTTAACTTGTTTATACAAAGCTTTGGGTGACACAAGGTTGCGAGCGTAACGCTATCGCAGTCGCGTGATGTTATTTGTGTACGTACGCGTTTTGATACTAGGGGTGACTTTGAGCAAAATAATCCTTGAAACATGGCGGTCCTTTTGATATTGTAGGCAGGTAAATAATGTTATGTATTTTTGTCAATGCCTTTTTTAAATTGTTCAAAATTTAAAATAAACAGCTTTGTATTTGTATTTTTCAACCAGAGTAAATAAGAAAGAAATCGTCACATTTGTTAAAAATAAATTCAAATTCATAAATTCAAAGGGGCAACGGGTTTTACCTACGTAAAACCCGTTGCCCCAATTAATAGCTTTCCTCGATGTGAACGTGACGGAAACGCGAGGAACTGAACAAATTATAAATAGGTGAAAAATTATAAGATAAACTGGTATACTTAATTAAGACTTAAGTAATCGGTATCGTTTCCACTTCACGACCGCCCTAGCACCTTTTCAATACCTTTTTCTATTGTAAAACATTTGAGTAATTATTTATTTTTATTATATGTTGTTGTGTTTTATTGTAATAATCTTTTGAAAATTGAATCAATTTTATATTTTAAATAATATAATGTTTAAATTAAAAGGAATGACTAATTTGCAACAGAAACTTGATTTAAGAAAGCCGATGTAATTCCTAATCCTACTCGCTGAAGCCGTACTAAAATACCGAGTTAGTAACATACCCTAACGTAATTTAGCGTATGTTAAAGAAACAAAAACAGCAGCTTAGAGGCTCAACTGACCCATATAAAATCATCTGTACTGTAGTTTCATTCCTCAAAACTATTGTGTACTATAGTGCTGCCTATTTTTTCACAGAAAGTGAATAAAAGAGGGCTTCCTTATTTATATCACCTTTGTTTTTCTCAACCTTTACATAATTCAACAGCTTCGTTTTCCTTTAGATGAAATGGGTAGCTTTTTGTTGTTGTACGTATTGTAGGTTTGTATATTATGAAATCATCGTAAAAATGTTGAGCGTTGTAACGTGTATATTAATGACGATTTTATAAAACCAATCAAATTCACCTATAATTTTTTTCAATCTTTATTGTACCTATAAAACTTGCATTATCCTTTTTTTCTAGGGTACACTCAGGTTCTATGATTCTAAAAAGCAATTGTTGTAATGGGATATCCTTCAGCAATCTTTTGATATTTTAGCCACGCTCCAATTGTAGGTACTTGGCGGTTTTGCGGAGGTGCCATGAACTGTTGCCCTATTATAAATCAAATTTAACCTTAATTGTGCCAAGATGGCCGCTAAGATATCTGGACGTAGAACGCTTAGATCTTTGCTTAGTACATTGGCCCTGTTATAGCACGAAATGCCCGCCGTCGTATTGATTAGACAGGACTGCTGAATGTTACATAACTACGAAACGCGACGCGCCCGCAGACTCGTAGTCTCGTAGACTGCAAGACTTGCTACGTTACGTTCGACCGGAAATGTGGATATCGATAGAGATTCTTATTTCTTTAATATTGCTGATTGTTGCTTCCAATAAAAGTTTTAGCAGTTGATAATTTAAATACTATTTCCTGTTTGACAGGGAAATCGCTTAACAAACATACAAAAACATATACTCGAATTGAGAACATCTACCTATTTTTAAGTCGGTTGAAATGAATTTCAGAAAAGAATTTTCAAGAAAATTTTAATCAATGTTAGTAGATATGTAGATAAAGTCGAGATAAATTTAGTTACTATGTTTTAAAGTAGTGGGATGAATATAAATAACAGCTTTGATATTAATTTAGAATCTGAGCTTTGTTTGGCACATAAAATAAGACGCGATATCACGTCGTATTTTAAGTCTCTAGATATAGTAAAGCAGTAAAGACTGCTATACAACCGCGTGTATATTTTATAAAAAATTTCATTCAGAAGTATAAACTTGATGGTTCTGAATGATCTGTTTTGTATTGTACGTGAGCTAACAAAGTTTCTTATTGTCTATCTTGGACCAAGTTATCAAGAAGTTTTTAATCGATTTGAAGTTCAATTCAATTTCATTTCTAGATAAATTTGATTTCTCTTATTTCATTGGCATGTACAAGATTTTCATTCAATGTGTATTGAATGGGTACCGGTATACTATACTATTTTATAGTAATATTGCATCCATTGCCAGTTAGAAGTGCCATTCAAATAATATATTTCCCTCCTTAATTGTGTTTCGTACTAAGTTTACGAGTACATAATTCCCGGGGGTATTTAAGGAAATCTTTCAAATAGATTTACGAGTACCTTTACTTTAATTGAAACAATTCATCTTAAGGTACTGACACTTTTTTTTGACTTCTTTAATTGGTATCTTTTCTCTGTGAAAAACAAATTTTACCTATTGCGGAAATCACACACCGAAAAGGACTAGCATTTTCTCATTACATTTATACTTCTTAAATCAATAACATTATTATTTCTCTGCCTGTTATTGACATACACAACGATAGATAGAGAGAAAACTTCCAACTTTTGTTGCTTTAAGTTAAAGTTGGGAATTTAGGGAAGCAATTAGCAACACTAGCAATTTGGCACGTTATGATTTGTAGAAAGATTATATAAGTTACTTTACTCGTGTTTACTTACGATGAGTTCTATAATATTATTCGAATCAACACTATTATTTACAGATCAGTTTACACGTTCTAAGTTAAATAATATAACGAAGCACGTTTTACTAAGTTCCGGCGAAGATGTGTCGTCCCAAAACGTATTATTTTTCAATTATAGTATTCTATAAGGCTTGTGACATTATAAGATACCCTTCACAAATTCTAACCCAGTTGTGATTAACTGTGTCAGTCAAGTCAAACCACTAACCAGTGTACCTTTGATGCTAACACTAATATAACATTTCCACGAACTGGCTGGGCTGGTATCCTGTTGGACTCAAATAATTACAAAGTTTTATATGCCTACGAATTTGTCATAACAAAGAACAGACTAACTAGAATGATGTGGTGTTTAATCAATTGCGTATTTGATAGCAACTTCGTGCTGTAAATGCAGTAAAGTTATAATAACTAATAAAGAAAATAAGCCTTGATATCTCTGATGTCTATAGGGCTCTGATGCGTTGAAATTCTCGAGATAAGAAATGTTAATCCCTTTCATGCTGAGTAACTGGCAAATTTTCCCTTCACACCAAAATACAGCCATTTTCTTGAAATTGAATTATGAATACCACCTTGTAGACAATCAAGAAAGTTTCTCATAAACGATCACTAATATTGATATCATTTAACATGATTTAAGAGTGCAGGGACTGTATTGCCATAAATCTTTGTTACCTCTGGAGATTCTAGGAGACGAAAAAATGCATTCTCATGTAAATGATCAAAATCACAAAAAAAAATCTGAACTGTTGAAGAAACCTTTGAATAATAACGATTAAAGAAAAAATATAATTTTCTTTCAACTGTCTGCAACTCGGAAAATTTGTTGGATAAATTAAATCGGCAAATCCTCGAGGTGGTATTCTGTATTCCGACACTACGCTAGGCTTTCGTCATTTGATTTACTTTGAACTAAACGACACTAGTGCCATTGTAAAGTAATGTGATTGTAATGCTACAGTACTCTGCAAATTTCATTCATGCAACACACCTACGCGCAATTTGTCCACCATTCTCAGATTACACTGTACCTAACGAGGAAAGAGTACATACTAAAATTGCCCTGTGGAGAACGGCAACACCATTTTGCAACTAATTAATAGATAATTACATTAGGGGTAGAAAATATAGGTTAATGTAAGTTGTCTAAACAGTTTTATTACTTATTTTTTATGTTTCATCTAGGTGTATTGAATTTAATGCTCGAGGAAAGATGATTTATAGCATTACATTAGTCTACTACTAGCGAGAGATCGGAAACGGACGTAGCTCAAAGAGTACTCGTTGCGAATCGGTCTTTCAACTGGATCGCACTGTCAACGAGCATATTTCTAAATAATGATAGAAGCCCTGGGTATTTATTTGATAGTTAAGGGTTTTTCTAATACCTTTTTACTTCAGTAGTTAAAACATCTATCTGGGAAAAGTATCTAAAACAATTTTTTCTCCGCAATTTTGCTATTACATGGGGTGTACACCATTTTACTACCCATCACTCCCGTTAGGGTAACTATGTGAGTCGTTGAGCTCATAATTAAATTATATAGAGCACGCCAATTCTCGTGTACAGTTAACGCTGGTTGATTCACCGCGGTTTGTAACGTGAATTATCCCTGGTGCCTACTTAGCACAAAACATGACCCTGTCCACAATGACAGAGATCTTCTGAAACGGATAAATAGTGAAGATCTAGGTATATCTAGTTTTACAAGAGTTTAAGCTTACCTAACATGTTCCGGTTGTCGCTTTTAATTCTTATTCGTGTTGGGCGCGTACCGCCAAGTTTCTTTTGCCGTGACCTAAGGCTTGGAATTTTGAAGAGTAATCCTCGAGGATTTCGACTCCCTTACAACGAAAGAAATTGACTGAATTTGCATTTAACTTATTAATTTTAATAACAGTTCTTTAAAGACTTTATTATTTGCACTTATCAATAGGCAAAAAGTGCATTCAACTTCAACCTGCTTTAATGTTAAGTACATTGCGACTGCGCAGATTATTATATAATTACGGACGTATTATATAATTCCTAGGCGACAAGTTCTTGTTAAACTTTCATATAAGTCGTAGTCCAAATTATTAATAGTTCTTAAGCATAAACATAGTTAACAACAGTTAACGTTTGTTTTGTTAACATAGTTAATATATATAACATAGTTTGATATGGCATATAATGCTTTACCGTTAAGTATGGCCTCCTTGTGGACCATGTGATCAGAAACAATTACGTGATCTCATATTTCATCAAAATATATAAACTAAGATATAAATATAATAAATAGAAATGTTAATTTTCAAGGAATCAAAGTTTGAAGTTTACTTAAAAAACTACATTAATTAACTACTTTGACGTCAAATTATTGGACCATTTCCGAGGAAGTCATAGACAAAACCGTTCTACGTCTTCGACCTGTGACTACTACAAGATGAAAATTAAGACATCGTGTCCAACTGATAGACATTTACGTAAATGTATTTAAAACTGAAAATAAGTATAAGTATTCTAAATAAAATAATAATTAGGGTCCTTAATTTAAGTATTAATTATTTTGTGTTACAAATTGTGCCTTGAATTTCTGTAATAAACCATCAGCCATCAGCGAACGTCACCCTAAACATACTTGTAGATTAGGCTGCAGCCTTATAGGTGCACTTCTCAAATTTCAACCTGAATTAAACCTTACTTAATGTGATTTAACACAAGAAACATTTTTATGTATATATTTATTTACTATACTTTTGTATATATTAAAATTGTAGTAAAACAGTTTTAATACCCACATATTAAATAGGGATCCTTATGTGTGATCTTTAAATTATTAAAAATTAAATTTTATAAATTTTATATTTTAAATTTTATATAATAAATTAATATTTAATATCTATATATAAATCATATTGCTTATGATACAATTTTACGACCAGAATACATCACACGACGTCAGAGCGTAATACAGCTTTAGCTACATTTTTTATACGACGTGACACGACGCGGTCTCATTGCAATAAAAGTACCAGTTCCGTTGGCAGCGAATCTATCTATTTAAGGAATAAATCACATAATCAATAATTGACTTAGGATATTATCTTCATAAAATAAAATAAAAATAGTTGTATACTAAAACTTCCAAGAGGAGTAAATAATCAATTTATTTGGTAATATACTATGGGGAATCGTCTAACTAACGTGCTAAACTTTAAAACTGTCATTTTTTCCGTCGCGTTTTTTTCATGGATGGTGTTAGTGAGAGTTTATAGGTGACAAAAAGTTTAGCGGGTCGACTAGTCAATATTCTATCAAATTGTGTCAAAACTAGAAACCGTCAAATTAAATATAAGCGATAATAGCGGCCAGTTATGATATTGCGTTGCTACCTTAATGACTGGAAATATCTAGGAGAAATACAAAATTAAATAAATACTGACGGATTGATAGGACTTTCATGCCTTTAAAGATAAAAGTCCTTTAACTGAATTTAGACAAGATAATATATTTTAACTATTTTAGCAATCGACGTCATCGTGATCGCACGTCCGTACGGTTATTAGCTAGGTATTCCAAATTCATCCATTTTGAAAATATTTTCGAATCAGAGTTGAATAAGAGCTAATTAGAGCTAATATGTTAATCCAAGTTTATGGCTCGCTTCACCATTTATACACCGTCATTCGAATGTAAAACTACCGCAACCCATTTCCTGCAAATATGAAAATTAATTCCACCAACCTAACTTGCACGTTTAATATCAGAAATTGAGACTAGTCATAAGGTAAATTATTACTTATCCCTCGCTGTATTAAATGAGTTAACAAGAGTCCGTAAAATGTTAATGAGATATTTCGACAAGTGTGATAAATAATATATAATAGCTACCTGTAATGCTATTCTATGAATTCTAAGAATAACATTATAGCTAGTTATAAAGTAAAGTAGATGCTAGGATTATTCATATCTAATTTTACTCAACTTGTTTCGTTTGAGATTCTTTCAAAACGCTAACCTAATTAAATTGAAAACGACGTAAATGTAAAGTTTATACGAATATTTTGCTCTTGAAAAGATACTGACGAGATTCAACCTCGTGTCGAATATGTCGTGTCATACACGATAACATTTGATATATTATTCTCCGCACACGCACTCCTGGCCTTTGAGAGGATATTATCCATTATTGAAATATTGACTCTGCGTGTGTAAATTATAAGGTTTTCTTAAAGTTTTATCTTAATAAAACAGATATACATTTAAGTGGATTTTTTGGCTATAAAAACCCATAATAACACCACCCTGTCGCAACGCAATGCTGATGTCTTGAGATAATAAAGTTTCATTGAAACTTCCGGAATCAGCATATATCACTATGATTTTCCATGCTCGAAACCAAGAAACGCATGTTAGTTTTGTACACTAAGAAATTGATAAATATAAAAAATTATATTTTGCTCGTACTGTACATATACGTTAAATGTATAATGGAGATTAAAATTACTCATTTATTGGAATAATGTAGATTACAAGTAGTTTACCACTTTTAAAAAATAGTGAGATTAACCCAATATCTAAATTTCAAGAACATCAAGGATCCCTGTTTCGAGATTTATGTGGTGTAGTATGATATACTACTCGTAGTTATATTGGTAAATATTAAATCAGTAACAGCGCGAAACGAGTTGTCAGTGATAGATTTCTTGGGGTCTTAGTAATCTATCACATATTTACTTTGCTAACATGTTTTTGACGTATATTTCTATCTTTTCCGTCTATCTGCTTATGTTATATGTGTATAGCGTGTGCTTGTATTATTATATATTATAAGCATTATGCTAATCAAAAACATTTTATTAAATAAAGGTACCTTATTGCATTTAAGGTCATTTTTTTCTCCCTGTTGTTTGATGTCTAACCCTACACTTTTTTGACGAGCTACAACTAACACTACAAGACGAAACTGCTATCTCAGTCAAACTATCGTAATACGAGTAAAAATACCTGCATACGTCGTACCAATTAGATATCCGGCCATGTGTTAATTTAATTAAAAAGTCACTAAACACACTAAAACTTGATTTAGGTGCATTTCATTTCGTTTTATCGGTTTGTAAGTACAAAAAGAACGGCTGGTATATCACGTGGTATTAAGAAATGTGTATTGAATTTTCGACTACGATAATTACCGATTTCTTAGTTCATATAGCGCTTTCTTGTCTTATATTTGCAAAGCAAATTACAAAAGCGATAGCTTTCCTGTTGTTGACTTAGGTATAACAATTAATAGTATCAAAACTGAACCCTCCAAGGGTACCGCAATGTATTTAGGTAGGTGTGTCGGTATGAAAATATGAAAACATAAATATGTATGATTAAATATTTAAAGTCTGATTAAACATAATAATACTATGTAGGTATGTAATGCCATTAATAAAATTAATATCTTATTTTTTCATCTCTTCATAAAGAAGCAAAATCCTCCTCTTTTATTTCAAATTCAATTGTAATGCCCTATAGCTCATGATTTGTACTTTAAATAAAAAAATTATGTTTGCAATAAATATATTAATTTATACGAGTCATCCATCAGCTGTCCGAAGAGCAACATCGGCATCCAACTCCTCACAGATACTGAAATTTTTTACTCTTAGTGAGTAAAAAAATTGAAACAAAATGTTTAACTCAATTTATATAGGTACTATAAAAAATATGTTACTTTTTATTGATGCAAAAAGGCGTGCTTAGGTACGTATTAAAATAAAATAAAAACAATAGTCTCCAACCAATGGATTAGAAGAAATGGAAGAATCACATACAGAATACAAGAGCTCAAGATAAACACTGACTACGAGGAGCTCAAATTACCAAACTTAATACTTGTCGAGATTTCGAAGGGTAGTAGACAAATATGTCAATCCCCACCGTCAACTTAACTGTTAAAGGAAGAGTAAAATATATGTCGTGCCCGGTAAAATAGTGTTATCGACTCTTGACATTCGTCCGATATTTTGATTCCTTGTCGAGGTAGTTATGCTCACACCATTATTATCTCAGGCATATTCCGACTAAAATGATATTACTGTGTAGACAAAACCTTTCTCGAGTTCCTCGTGCTGCACGTGCAGAATTAGGCACTGTCACTATTTGGCAGTGATATAGCTATAATACTCATATTATATTTCGGTGAAATTCTAATTGCTATACGTATAAAGATTATCAAAAAAATTAGTTTTATTAACCCCTGTTTCTATTAATTCCAATGAATCATGTAACACTGCGTACCATTTTGTTTAAAAACAGGAGAGCATTTCAATTCAATTTTCTTCATGAATGAATATTTCTGAGTTTTTCTTTGTGAATGTGATAAATTTATAAAAAGCCATCAATTCTTCTTGATACGGAGTGATTTGGTGCGTTTTGGCCACAGAGTACGTTTATTATTTTGGCACGAATATAGCACACGTCAGTGAGACTATGTTCGTTTACCTTCTATTTCGATGCGCTACTCTCTGGTCTATTCCTGTATCACCCAGATTGCGGTCTAGGTGTTTTACCTAACAATAGCACGCATATTTGTAATGTATGTTTCGTTAACGTAACTTTTATAATAAATCATAAATGTATTTTATATTAAATATTATTTCACTAAACTATAATCAGTAGACTAATTAATATAAAACATAATTTCAAACATCTGTAGACTAATAAAGATGTGAACGCGCTCGGAAGCCTTATTTAAAAAAATAATAATTATAAAATGGGTTGGTATTCGCAGTCTGTACTCAGAATGAGTTCGTACATGTATAAGCCGTGAAGGTTTCATGCTATCCTATGCAAGTACTGAGATGTTTATATAGTAATTTCATTTATCATCTCTGTGATTTCATCAAACAGCTAGAGTTTCTTTTGAAAATTATTAAAAGAGGCTCTTAAAATATTCCTTACTTAAATTAATAAATTTTCTTATGGAAAATCTCTGTTTTATATCATTTACCTGCCGCTAAGTAGTACATATTTCTGAGAGATGATCCTTCCATTTATTATTTGGATGACCACAGACAATGTGTTGACATCGAGTCTGTGATCTTTGATTCTTTAAAATGGTCGATTGAATAAGATTTTATCACAATGTTTAGACTTCGTCTTAGAACCTAGCAATTGTGTTAACTCATACAAGAGTCCTTCAACAGTGGCTAAGGAAGCCTGGTTTGAAACAGTCCAAGTCCTCTAATACAAGGCTACTCCGGCAGACGCACTGAAGAGCTGATAAGACCAGCAGTAGCAAATGAATGCATTGTTTAGAACTTGCATAGGGTACTGCAAATGAGATTAAGCTATTCTGAGATTTGTGGGTATTGTGAACAGTAGCGTGAAACCCCAATGAATTTCCTATGTAAATGTGGACCTCTCATCCACAATCGAAGCTTTCATCTATTAATACAATCGACCCAAATGAATGAATCCTAAAATTTATGGAAAGTGCCTAAATCAAGGAGCTATTGTTACCTAGCTCCCTGATTGATGGCAATTCGCGAATGATTTTTTAGGTTGTAGTGATAATACACTCTGAAAGGACTATTATAACTACGACCTAAGAATAACAAATAATAATAAAATAGTTATTTGTGTTATTAAAGAGTGAAACATGCGTCTCTCTTATGGTCTCTTATATATATTCCAATAATATATCTATATTATATTATTGGAATTATTAAGATTGGCTATTTAATTTAATAACGCTTATAATTTTAACGACCTCATCAAACTCGCACAATGATTTTTGTGTTTCACGAACGAAATGAAATGCACATTGATATTTACGATGGCTAATATTACAAATGACAAGTACCTGTGCCACATTACTAAAGAATTTACTGTATGAAAATAAATGCGGAATTCCATGTTACTAAAGTTAATGTAATGATGCCGCAAAAGGATAGAAGCGTGATATAAATATTATATTACTTTACAAGAAAAGTTTTACCGGAGGATGTGCTTATGAAATGTAATAAGTTAGTCGAACTCTAATCTAGTTAAAATGCAAATGCTGAAGATTCGACTCTCCCAGTAGCTACACAACCATTATGTAATCATTGGGTGATACCTATCTTTTTGAACGTAGCCATATTTACTGAATTTTCACGACATGCACGTGTAACACGTTTGAACTAAATTTTATGTAGTATTATAAGACAAAATAGTGATTGAGTTACGAACCAAACTGAAATTATAACCGATTTATGGCGAAACGGTGAATAAAGTTTATTTCTTATTTAAAACCGCAGCCGTATATATAGCTTTCAAATCTTAGAAGCAGATGAAGTTGCTGTCAGTTAACTAGGACTAATTTTAGTCTACGTTATGCAATTTAGAGTAAATGTTAAATCATGTTTGTATCGCATTAATATGACGATAAATGTGTCTTGTGTCATAAATGTCTTATGCAATGATACCATTGAAATAATATTATCACACAAAAGTCAGACAATCGATGTATGACTAACATTTCAAGAATATTCTAAGTAACACTACCATCGTGGTGCCATAATGGCGGCGGTTATTTCCCTAAATATTTGACAGTGCATTTGACTTTTGGCAATGTTACTGCGTAAAAGTAGTAGACTTCCCCTAAATAACGAAAAAAGTTTCAAGTCCTGATTTAAAAAAATCAGCTTCAATAAAATTTAAAATCGGGACTGCAAATGCAGAGTCAGTGATTGATCTACTTTTCTGCTAGTTAGCATTGGCCGTCGTATCGTCTCGCCTATTAAATGCTTTCATCGTGTTTGAAAATATGAGGTTTCCCTGACACTTCATTTAACTGACCGTCTGAATTTGTTACTTCATTTTTATGTACGTTTTTCTTAGAATTAATTTATGAATATGTGTATTATTCGTTCTAAATTCAGCTATCCCAAGTAACATTGTACCAGCAACCGGATTTATCTAGTTTCGCACGGCCGTTTGCAGAATTAAAATTCCTATTTACACCTAATGGGGTTTAGATCTTAGGGTAGACTAAATAGCTCATATAAAAGGTGATTTGGAAAATAATTAATTTCGGTGCGCTAGTAGTATGCGAGACGCGTTAGGTAACCGGCGACTACTAGAGGGAGACAGTAGACGGCGCGCGCCGGCAGCGCCAATATTGATCGTGGGGAATGACGCCCCGGGTGACCCAAATAGAGCCTTCGTGTTCCCTCCTCCCCTAAAACCGAGACCCCCTCGCGAACACCCTCACCCACCGGCCGCTCCACGACGAATTTTCATATCAGCCGGTCCTTCACGGCGAAGGAATGGCCCGCTGCCCGACTCTGATACTAATGCCTTACATAATAAGTCAAGAAAGCCGGTTGAATTATAAGGGCTTATAATCTCTTTGTCATTTTTAGCATTTTGACATTTAAGGTATGTTTATTAATTCTATTAAGCATATTCCACTGATCTCATGTCTCTTAATGAGGAAGAGAACTAATAGTTAACTGGTATAGAAAGTATTCGTTTTAAAAACACTCAGTCATTTAATTTGTTACTACTTGTTTAATTGTTATATAAAGGTTTAATAATTATTGATAATATTAATGCATGTAAATTCATGAAACTATTTAGGAGTTGTTTTTGAAGTGTTCTGATATTATTATGCATTAATCTGTTGTGTGACACGCATATGGGGCGAACAAGTAACTGACCTATGCCAGGGGGTGTTTTCCAGGTTGCAGTTGCAGCGGTGCATGCGTACTTTCAGTATAATCATGAGCGGCACATAGCATTGCTATTGATCAACGACCTTAAAATATTATATAGTTTTATTTCAAAATGTATTTCTTGATATTCTTTATTTAATAAACGATATCATTTTGCTATCATGTGTACCAAGTTTTAATTTTATTCTACGGGTAAATACGTAATATACTTTTAACATGCCCTCGTAAACATCTTGCGGTTAGTGAAAATCAAAAATGTGTATAGACAAACGTTAAATTGAGGATTCCTAAAATTTAAGCAGTTCTACTAGTGTTTTGTAAAAACGGTAAAATGTTTGCTTAATTTTGCTTCAAGCTGCTTTGAATCCTTAACTATACAATGATGATACTTTGGAAAATAAAAATATATTTGCTACTTTGAACCATCTGGAACAATTAGTGAAAAATATTTTTGTTTAATGTTGAAGTTCAAAGCTGGTAAAATGAAAAATACGTCCAGAGCGTACACCCTCAGCTTTAATTGAAAAGTGCAACTTTGGGTTTTATTGTGCTGCTAGGAGGCTTAGTCTCTCTAGAAGATTGCGAATAAAATATCTACCACTGCATCAAAGCTTTAAAGATCCACTTATAGAGTAGCTATAATTATTTTTTGTTTATTTTCATCTAAAAACTTTAAGGACTTATGTATTATTTAAAATTTAAATACTTTCAATACCAAATAGTTTCGTATTTGAAATTCAAAATTAACTGAAAAATTTATATGTACAGTTTCATTAGTTTACCTGATATTTCAAAACTCACTCCATAAATAGAATTATAAAGGACTAAACGATATCGATTTCTTCTGAATTAATTCAAGGTCAAGGTTATGTCGATGCTTTATAAATTTGTGTATTTAGGAAAAATTCATAGTAATTCAAGAATTTTGTTTAATATAAACTAGAAAGCGTAACGATTTCGGTTCAGATGTATTTGCCGACTAGTAATTACATCGAGCAAGAGGCGCCAAACACCGGACATTAATTACCAAATATGTGACGCTCCTACTTAATGGGAGGAAAAGGAATTACCAATGTTGACACTTACTATCACCGTATGACTTTTTAAATTTACTATTTTATATCTATATTATATTTAGCCAAGTTATCTAATCTTTTTTTTGACAAAATAAACATTCTGTTATTTAAATTCTGAAACTGAAACAAAAATGACATATGATTCTTTTTGTGTCTAAAAAAAAGTTCTCAACGGAGAATACTTAAAACCTTGGATAGTCCACCGCCCCCACGATCAATCTTGTCATCCATCATTCACTCACTTTAGCAAATACAGAGTGTTTGCGTTTCCTAATATTTGTGTTCATTATTCAATTGATATTAACTGTTCATACACAGTCTTTCATGACTCCTCGTATTAATTCATCCGTAGATATCGGGCTGGGTAGAAGTAACCATTTCTAGAACACCACGCCAAATGTGCAACGAAGAGTTTGATGACATTTTATTTTATTGATTTTCTCAATATAACCTAGTTGCACCAGCTAGTCTTTGGTGGGTTGAAATTTTAATGTACCTATTTTTGTCTCAAACGAAAAGATTAAGAATCCTGCTGTAAATTTAAACGAAGTAAAAAGAAAGTTCTCTGAAAATCTAAAAGATGTAGGAGACAGGAGCTTTCAAGTTCTAAAACTTGTTTTACCATTGTATTTTTAGTCTGACAAAAGATTTAATGGAGCCTACATAATGCGTGAGAAACTCTTTTTGTTAGTAATATGGGAGTAATTTCCCAATGGTAGTGCAATAAATTTTCACGCGTTTATTCAGAGGTGAAACTTGGGATTTATTCAGACGAAAATCGCACCTGCTCCAATAGGCTTAGCAATAAAATATTTATGCGTGCACGTAGGACGATTATGGGAATATGAAATAATGTGAATAACAGAATATGCACTCAAATTTATTGTAGTCTTCAAACGTCTAAAACTAATAAGTTCATGGTTGTATTCTTGTATGCAATATCATTATATATCTTCATATTATTATATTCAAAAAATATATCTTCATAATACAAATTTATTTCTTTTAAAATTCTCATTGGATCTTTAAACTATAATTAAATACTTATACGATTTCCTCAGAAAAGTCAGGATTTATTGTGAATTCGTCCTTCTGATAAAACAGTCTGTCACTAATATTACATTAATGTGGGAAACGTCGTTCCAGCGCCTCGGTGGTCCTTTCCTACTGATAAAGAATTTTGAGGCCTTTGTGGTGTGAGATGCCCGCCCCGAGCAAAAATTTTTGCAATAAGTCGGGAATGAAGATATTAGTAGCGTGCAATGCGTTAAGTTTCATAAGGATGAGGCAGGTTGTCAATGTGCCGGTTGTGGAAGGTTACGGTAGGGCGCTCTAGCACCGGCAGAGGGCGCGGAACTGCGCCTGCGCGCTGGGCTAGGTGCGCGGTGCGCGACGGCGGCGGCGGCGCTGGCGTCGTGACGCAGTGTGACGTCACTGCGCTGTCGGCTCGATACACACTGGCCCCGTCGTCAGTCGCCGCCCGAAGCAGGCCGCCGATCATCGCGCCCTCCGCGACTTCGCCACCCGCGTTCTTTCTCATACCGGGTTTTAGTTTCGTACCACGATGACATAGCCTTAGTGCCGTGCGACGAGACTACGTGGAAGCGCACATATTTTTAAGTTTTTTCGTCGAAACGAGGAAACCATAAAGGTCCCCGTTGTTGCAGAACTAGCGAAGACCCACCCCATTCCGTTGAGGGACAGAGGCGAGACCGAGAGGCGGCTCAAACCTTTTAATCCGCCTTTTTATAGAGACTTGCGAAATGGGCGAGGTGAGTGCGGTGCTTGCAGTAGAGCTTGCCTTAGCCTTTGCAGTAGCGAGCCCAACGTACAGGGATAGTGCTTTCGTGAGGTGCAAGTGCATGTCGAGGAAGTGAGTGTGGGAGCCATCGGCAAAGTAGTCTCGATCGTCGAAGCATTTATCGATTGTGAATAGTGCTTGAGTTGTTCAGGACATGTATCTTGTGCCGTTTCACTCAGAATTCCATTAGCACGTTTCATTTTCTTTGTTCTGCCACTGCTACCAATGTGTAAGACTAGTGTATGCACTTATCAGCCGAAGAACTCAATAATAAGTTCAAAAGTTTTTTTAAACGTATTTTTGTAATTTTTTACTAAATTAAATATTCGTGTATTCCAATAACTATTAACAGAGTTGACATTAAGACATTTCCCACGTGTAAAAAGGAAGACAAGAAATGATAAAATTGTAATAGAGATACGGCGCCGGCCGGGTTGCGTAACTTTGCCCGTATCGATCTGTGCAGAGAGCGAGACACTTCGCTCTTTCACATACTTCACATAGATCCTTCCTCAATATATCATAATAAAGTAGGTAACAGTTGACATTTGCCATCGATATAAACTTCTTCTATGCAATATTAAGAGAAAATTTTTAAATCACCATACTGATAAAGCTTACTAATTGTTCGTATTACAAGAGAAGTAGGTTGCTGAAAGTAAGGGTGGCACAAACTGGTATAATGATAACAGGAATAAAGACCAAGTGGGTATTTAGGAGCTTTCCAGTAGTCTTCAGGACTTTGTCAAGACATGTTAAGACTCGCGAGGTGCTCCGGAGGAAGTAGCTAACAGGTTGACGCGGGAGCAAACGTGCTTCGGACACGAGAACTATAAGCCCGAAGGTTTATTAGAAAATTGCCTCGTCATTATGTCATTTAAATCGCATAGAGTACCGGTCGCTTTATTGGAGTATTTCCTTTATGACGGCAGCATGCATCAATTAGGATGCTAGAGACACGGTCACTGGGTAACTTCCTCAAGTATTAACTTAATACTTTATTATGTCTTTTTATATTATTGCTCTAATTGTTTATACGTCAATTTTTAACAACGCGACGCTAACCGGATGAATCCGGTTTGACGATATGACGATATTGGATTCCTGAAAATTTTATTTTTTAGTAACATGCAAGTCGTTAATATTCATCACATGAATATGACTTTGGTTAGTAGACTAAATATACTATATAATCAAATCAAGAATCAATATTACTTGTAGACTAGTATCGTAATCAAAACCTTCGGATTACAATCAAAATAAAACCAAATGAACAACCAAAAATTTGTTGCTTTCGTTAATAATATTCAAAAATTATATATGCAATCAATCTACTACCAAACCAATGAAAGTTTTAATTGTTATTCTGCAGAAAATCTTTCTTCATAATTACAATCTTTATGTAAAACAATACTTTCGCGATATAAGGGGCACGTAAATTAGTTGCACTATAAAATGAAATGAAAAAATATGATCGAAATCTTTTAAGATTCCTCGAAAATTTAGAATAGCATACCTTATAACTGAGAGAAAGCCATTGTCTATAAGACTACTGTATATTTCAGATCAGATATTTATCATTTTGATTCCCTGTAGATAACTCGTTCCGATATTGAGGGAAATTCTTAACAAAGAACAAGTGCATAACAAGCCGAGGTTTTTCTGTGTTATCTACTGCATATATCAGGATAATTCACTTTGTCGTCGACTTTTTCGTAACTTATTTTAAAGCATACTAAAAAAAATCGTTTCTAATTCTTAAAACAGGGAGTTTTACTATTTATATCTGAAAGATCATTTGATTTGATATTTTAAGTGTGCTTCAATCAACTGAAGACCACATTGTATAATTTCGTATTTACTACATACTTTTCATGTTACCTAACGCTCCGTTTTTCTTGAACATGACCTTAAAACAATTTTACAATGCAGGGATTGTAAAACTGCGACCTTAATTGAAAATCATGATTGTTACACGATGTGATAATGCCGACGGAATGTTCAGACCATCATCGATCAACGGTGTATTAAGGGCACGGCCGGCAGGAACTTTGTATCCAAATTGTTCTTGTATCTGTTTAGCAATATTAAAAATTAATATTTCTTGACTCGATTAAAGAAAGAGTAAAAATTACCAAAGATTAGTTATATCAATATGGATATATATTATAAGTAATCTAACGAGAAATATTTTATTATTATCTATCAGATTTATCTTATAACATGTGGATATAATTGAAATTTATAAACTCAAGTAATTAATATTTAATGATATTATTAGAAAAGGTTATTATAATCATCATCATTTTTATTTAAGATTGTACTTAAATATATTGTTATTGCATTAAAATTCGTAACTTATTATTTAAACAATAATTTTATTAACTTAAATAACTTCTTTCATTTCTCTTATCAAGACACCGGTTTCCAATTTCTTAATGATTAAATATAACAACGCTTATTCAGCCTTTAGCGTAATTTCCTATTTTCATTTATAATGACTTTCTGTTTCATCTTGCAGAAAATATGGGCTTGCCACTAAATAATAATGTATTGAATTGTAACAAAAGTAGACTTCCGTTACTTCTTTTATTTAGATATCGTACTCGTTATTTTGCTTGTACATTTTATTTATTATCATCGTACCCTATATACCTTACAAATGATGTTTATTTATTATAATATTACTGTTGTATGAATTGTTGGCTCTCTCTTACATAAGATATTAGCCAACAAACCTAACGTATATAATAAACTGTGCAGTAATGTTTTGGCAGTGATCGTATAGTCGCGTGTTGCCGCTCACCGGCTGTCTCGGAATGCGACTGTCTTTAAATGTTTAAAATAATTGTCTTATTCACTATCATATCGTACATCATTCAGCCACTATCATAGTACCCACAAATTTTCAGTACAAAGCAGTTCTCTGACCGTGGCAATGAATCTTTCGGTTTGTCGTTCATTGACATTTCTATTTAGAGTCAGTAGAACACATGATTTTTATATTAGGTACGCGACGTCTCGACCGACTTCATCGTTTCGTAATACTCGCTCTATTATTAATAATGTTGCGTATTTCTATTTAAAATTTATTTTGAACGTCATTCGTTAATTCAAGGCGTTTGCTCCAACCTTCGTTTAAATTTTATTCCAAACATTTTATTATGTCGCCCTAAAAAAAAATTTTCATTCCGGAAGACCCGTTTTTGGTGTGACATCTTGACATGTCGCTAATTCCTAACTAGATATTCTGGACAAACTTGTCAGGTCTTCACAATGCGTCAATATATTACATTTAAAGCACCAGTTTCGATTTTCCATCTGATATTCCGGTTTAACCTTTATTGAGATTATAAATGCGGTCGCTGGGGTCCGGGGGTGGTAACCTTGTCTTTTAGCTATTTATGTCGAGGGTGCTGAGTGGGGGATGGTGCGGCGCGCATGCTCGCCGTTGCCGCTTATGTAATGCGAGCCGGACACGCCGCCATATGTCTGCCACTCCTGCTAACGTGATCTTATGCCCTATGAATATTCCATTATCCTGTGAGCATTTCAAAACCCTCTTAATGTCCTTAATTAAGCGGCTATGCTAACCAACCTTAAAAACAATTCCTTAGGGCCAGTAATAGTGGTCGACCACAATCTCTTAGCGTTTTACATAATGATAACATAATAATTCCTTAGCAATGTTCAAGTTGCTTCAGTTATTTTCATATCAACCTTCGAGAATTCAGGGCACGGTTTAATGAGGCCTGCATGAAAACGATGATCAATTATCGGCCGTTGCGGACTTGTTTACGGCAGCGCGGACGCATTTAGAACCAGTGACATTACCGCCCCTGCCCCTATTGAACACAATGCGATCGTTACTGCACTTACATAACAACTCACAATAACCACATGCTGGTAACATTCATGACTCGTGCGTACGTATTTCAATAAATTTACGATTTTATCGTAATGCACGTAAAAGTTATAGAAAATATATATGAATTAATTTAATACGTAATATTTTATCACATATGACAAAAGCCTCACATTGTAACATTTTGTCAGCCACCTGGTCGAGTGGTCAGTACTCCTACGTACTTGCCAGAGCTCCTGGGTTCGAATCCCGGTAGGAGTAGATACCTTTATGATGACTATGGATATTTGTATGTTTATTAATTATGATTTAAATATTAATATACATATTATTATCCGTATTTCTCCGTTATCTAGTATCCATAACACGAGCTCCTTATGATGCTTTACTAGGAGTAGATGGCCTGACAGTAAGAATAAATATTGTTTTATAATTATTTATAGGTTTATTATTGATGTGGATGATAAAAAAAAATCAGAAATATAGAAATAATTTATCTCTTGGTTATTCGATTTAGTAACTAGATCGGATCAATTGAGTGCCATTGAGCTGTTGTAACTGCTAGGATCATAGAGTACTCGATCGACAAGGTTATCATTACGATCGTCATTGTATTCTACCATATATCACTACAAAAAGCTTTACAAATTAGAACATTATGAAGCATATGATGGAGAGTAGAGATATCTTGTTTACTTCATTTATTGTCATTGTCCTTTTCCGTTGCAAGAATTATTTAGTGCCCTTTGCATTACAAAAATAATTTCTTATTACATTATTTTCATCATGTTTTGTTCTTTAGAGTGACCGGTTTAAGCACTTTTTATTTTTATTGATGCCCCAACCTGCCCCCTTATTGTCTAACTCTGAATGTATTGCTATCGCTTATATTTTGATGGACGCCATATTTCCATTGCTGTATAATTGTTTATCATTGTGAGGTTTTGCTTTAGTAAGCAATAATGATTTTGAAGACCAAAGCTATCGCGATAGATATAGATATGGAGTAACACAATAAGGTACCTGATTAAGTTCTATAGCAAGCAGGTTGGTTAAAACCGATTTAGCATGGCCCTGGAGTCGACTGTTTGTTAAAGCAATTTACCTTATACATAACGTCATCCAACATACATTTTGCTTATAAAACCACTTGGCAACTACATCATCTGTTGATTCAGAGCCATGCAACTTCGTTTGTGATCATTAACACTTTCATCCATTTTGCATGGCCCATAGGGCCGCCTTGTAGAATGTGTCTAGCCCCTAGTTGTGTTTGCAGCATGGCAGATCCGACTCGTACCGTGTTGCTACCATTGGACCCATTAAGGACGATAATAGAACAGCTGACGGCCAGTATAAGGTTTTTATTTCATCATCTTCCATTTCATGTTTCCCAGATACGATATATATCACAACAGTCTTATTTCCCAAGGATATCTATCGTTTCTAAATTATTGCATGTTTTTTAAGTTGTTTCCAATACATTACTGCTGCATTTTGTAAGCCTTTATTTAATTTTACCCATATTTTGTATGCCAATTTTAATGTAGCCTGTTAACTTATAAGTCTTACATAAGTAAAAACAGTAAAAGTAATTTCTACTATAATATATAAAATTGATTTTTCAGACACGCCGGAAACCACCAGCGAAAAAACGGAAAACAGGAGACTTAGATGATCTTAAACAGGAGTTGGATATTGATTACCACAAAGTAACACCAGAAGAGCTCTACCAAAGATTTCAGACACATCCAGAAAATGTAAGAAATTGTTATAAAGCTTATTTTTGTATCTTGTCATTGTCAATGTGTAAAATTAAATATATCTAATTACTGTACACCATCGTGTTCCTTTAACAGTACTGGCATATAACAACTGGGTCTGATTCCTAATGAACTGCCGTGGATACCTAAATGTAATCAAGATATAATTATTAACAGCTGGTATAATTCTTTGATTTCAGGGCCTTAGTCACGCAAAAGCGAAAGAGAACCTGGAAAGGGACGGTCCAAACGCACTTACCCCGCCAAAACAGACGCCTGAATGGGTGAAGTTTTGTAAAAATCTGTTCGGCGGTTTCGCGTTATTATTATGGATTGGTGCTATTCTATGCTTTATTGCTTACGGAATTCAGGTCAGTAGAGTACAAATTTATTTTTAAATTTGATTTCAAAATACTTCTTTATATCGCTCTCAGTAAGATTTGTGCGATGGCTGCTCTGTGGATACCGGATTATTGCCATAAAATTCAAGAGTGTGCGCTACAAGTTTTGAAATTTAGTTTATCGTCTTGCCCTTCATGAAGCCTATACACGAACTATATATAAACTAAATGTAAGATGCGGTTTACCAAGCCCGAAAACGGTTAGAAATATTTAGCTCCCCAGCTAAATTCGCTAAGAAATTTTTTACGCTAAAACAGTATCTTCAATTTAATTATTGAAGCATCAAGCAACCTATAAGAAGCATTGAAGCAACAGTGATATTTGACTATATTGTGAGAACGAATATAATTTTATTTTTTCATTCTTGTAATGAATGTAATACTTACACATTCATCAAGTGATGATAGCCTTGCGCTCTTTACTCAAACTCAACCTAGTATTTTTAAGTTAATAACACAGAGTCAACAAAACAATGTATTGACTTGATTGTGTATTCGAATTGATAGCTACTAGTTCTAAAGAATGGTCGCGTTAATTAGGTCATGCTCTACATGCAAGAAGAAAAATATTTTTGTAATTTTGTTCTTAAAGTTGTTTTCTAGTAAGTCGTAGAGTTTATCCGCAAATCAAATTGTGTCTGTCGAAAAACTTTATGCATAATACCTATGTAAAATAAGAAGGAAACTTTAATTCGCAGTTTTTGAAGATCGAAACTTTTCGGTGTAATTCGTACATGTGTACAAAATTCATTATTTTTCACAAAACATATTATCCACTTAACCAAGCTTAGCTTATTTTGAAAAGTTTATAATTTAATACCTAAGTTATAGTTAGTTATTGTGAGAACTATAATATAAACTTATCCATTAATTTATAAACGAAAATATATATAATTCAAGAGAATTAAACTTAATTTAGCTTTTGTTGGTAAAATCCTATTGGAATATAAACCTTATTCACTGTAATGTTTAACCTTTTAGTATCTTTCATATCTATTAATCTTCGTTGCGTGGTTTCAGGCGAGTACCGTAGAGGAACCAGCGGATGACAACTTGTATCTCGGCATTGTATTGGCAGCTGTGGTGATTGTGACAGGCATATTCTCGTACTACCAGGAAAGCAAGTCTTCGAAGATCATGGAATCGTTTAAGAACATGGTGCCCCAATTCGCGACTGTCATACGCGAGGGTGAAAAGCTAACACTGCGTGCTGAAGACCTGGTGCTGGGAGATATTGTTGAGGTAAGTGTATATTGGTATTGATCATTATTTTAAATATTGAATGTTCCTATTTACCGAATAAAATTTTTATATAAGTAAACATAATAACCACCTTATTATATACCTTATGTTAGTCTAATTAGTTTATGTACTTATTAATCTAAATGACGTAGAATACATAACCTAAGAACTAGGCAAAATATCATCTTCTTGGGTTAGTCACAAAATATTAATACATTTTCTAGGTGAAATTTGGTGACCGGATCCCCGCTGACGTCCGAATTATCGAAGCTCGTGGCTTCAAGGTAGACAATTCGAGTTTGACGGGCGAGTCAGAGCCACAGTCCCGCGGATCGGAATTCACTAATGAAAACCCTCTTGAAACCAAAAACTTGGCTTTCTTCTCCACCAATGCCGTCGAAGGAACTGCGAAGGGTATCGTCATTTGCTGCGGAGATAACACGGTTTGTAACAGCAATTATTCAATCAACTTAGACATGTATCATTTCTGACAAGAAAAAGCTTTCAAAGCAACTTTGCCTTGAATTAACATAATGGTAATGGTGCGCTCTCAATAACCGATCCACATCAATATTCTTGACGGCATCAATTAATAATTGTCGAAAAAGTCGTAAACTGTGGCAAGTATTTTTGGCTTCGTTAATCATCTTATTTCAATAGTAAGAATAATGTTATGGAGAACGATCGTAGTTACCTTCAACGAAAACGTGTCCACAAATCTTTGCTCGGTGGTTTTGCTTTTGAGCTATTTTTCATCATAATTGTGCAGCATTGTGCTACCGTTTAGGCCTTGAATAATTACAGTTTTATTTGCCATTTCCTATTTTCAGTGAAATAACGTCACAGCAATTTAATGGCAGCGGAAATCATTGAGTGTTTTCATCACTCTTGCTCACTGTTACAACTGGACCATGTTAATTTAAAATAACAATATGGTTTTCATTGAATTACAGTTTATACAAAATTCTTAGTTGTATATTGTTATAAACTCTTTATAGCACTAAATACACATAAAAATTTATGTTTATAGTATGAACTTCATAAATTTATATGTGCAGGTGATGGGCCGCATCGCTGGTCTTGCTTCTGGCCTGGACACTGGTGAGACTCCAATTGCGAAGGAGATCCACCACTTCATCCATCTGATCACTGGCGTGGCCGTCTTCCTGGGCGTCACGTTCTTCGTCATCGCATTCATCCTCGGCTACCATTGGCTCGATGCTGTCATTTTCCTAATTGGTAAGATGACCACTTATCATCATGTCAAAGCAATCATTTTATTTAATCAGTCAAAAATTTTCTAAACATTTAATTCTATTCACGTTTTAAATCACTTAAAAGTAACACTAAGTAACAAACACAGAGTTTTTTTCACATTTAGTATTACAGCTTTTAGGAATGAACAAAATAAATTCTACTAAACATCCTCATCTACTACAGGTATCATCGTAGCCAACGTACCCGAAGGTCTTCTCGCCACCGTAACTGTCTGTCTAACCCTTACTGCCAAACGAATGGCCTCCAAGAACTGCCTGGTAAAGAATTTGGAGGCGGTAGAGACGCTAGGATCTACATCTACCATCTGTTCAGACAAGACTGGAACGCTTACACAGAACCGTATGACTGTCGCTCACATGTGGTTTGACAATCAAATCATTGAGGCGGACACTACAGAGGATCAGTCTGGAGTACAATATGGTTAGTATTAAGAACCTACCTCATATCTACAACACCTACATCATATATAACGGTTCTTAATTTGTCATATTAAATGGTTAAGTTGAAAATTTTAAAATAGATGGATAAAATGAAGCTTAAATAATAATTTACATGATTTCAATACATTTATTAAACCAAACGTTCTACTAGGTAAATTATTAAACGTCAATTAAATGCTTATTTGTAGATCGAACCAGCCCCGGCTTCAAAGCTCTTGCTAAGATTGCTTCTCTTTGCAATCGTGCTGAGTTCAAGGGTGGTCAAGACGGTGTGCCTATCTTGAAGAAAGAAGTAGCTGGTGACGCATCTGAAGCTGCTCTTCTCAAATGTATGGAATTAGCTCTCGGTGACGTTTTATCCATCAGAAAGCGGAATAAGAAAGTGTGTGAAATTCCATTCAACTCGACCAATAAGTATCAAGTCTCAGTGCACGAAAGTGATGACCCAAGCGACCCCCGCCATCTTTTGGTAATGAAGGGCGCCCCCGAGAGGATTTTGGAACGATGCAGCACCATCTTTATTGGCGGAAAGGAAAAGGTAAAGGTTTCATTATAAAAAAATATATGATTAGACACTTTTTTTTGTAAGGTCTTCACACTTTATATTTTTGGATTCCCTGTCTTGGTATACTACCTTCTGAAATTATTTGCATACTTAAACGTTATTGTTATTTAAATAAACTTTTTTGTTGATCTCTACTTTAAAGCAATGTTTATTTTATATTTTCATCATATTCAAATCGTCTCGTCACTTGTGCTCACAACACTCATAAAATAATTCATCGAGTCGGATACTCATACAAAAACCTTTTCCTAGGTATTGGACGAAGAAATGAAGGAAGCATTCAACAACGCGTATTTGGAATTGGGCGGCCTTGGCGAAAGAGTGCTTGGCTTTTGCGACCTCCAGCTACCCTCTGATAAGTTCCCGATCGGGTTCAAGTTCAACACCGACGACCCTAACTTCCCACTCGATAATCTTCGTTTCGTCGGCCTCATGAGTATGATTGACCCTCCCAGAGCTGCTGTGCCTGATGCTGTGGCGAAATGTCGTTCTGCTGGTATTAAGGTAAATACATATAGAGGTTTAAACCAATATGTAAAATTTTAAGATTTAAGTAACACAGTATTTACTCTCATGGTGGGTGTCTATAATGTATCAGGATAATTTGTTGATGGTTTTTTCGAGTCGATGTGAAAATTCAAATCCTTGTACACAATACCATCCATAGTTAGATTATTATACAGCATTTAACCAGAACTTTTTAGAAACACTTGTAATAAAAAATAGCGGTTTAATTTCCTTCATCCTCCATAATGCTGGGTTTCAATAATCTATCAATACACCATGGATGGTATGGTAAGGATAGATTATTGAATTAAATACATATTATAATATGAAACAATAATTGACATCTTGATTACAGGTTATCATGGTAACTGGCGATCACCCCATCACTGCCAAAGCTATCGCTAAGTCCGTGGGTATCATCTCTGAAGGCAACGAGACTGTCGAAGATATAGCGGCTCGCCTCAATATCCCAGTCTCTGAAGTCAACCCTCGGGAAGCAAAGGCCGCTGTCGTACATGGGACTGAACTCAGGGAACTCAATTCTGATCAACTTGATGAAATTCTCAAGTAAGTATCTCTCACAATGAGTATTCCTCAAATAGCGACCTTAAGTTCACATAGAAAAAATAAAAAGTTCCTAATGTAATAGACCTATTTGACCATTTAAAGTACATAAGAATATTGCATGAAGGTTGCAGATTTATATCAGCCATACAGACCTTTTTTTCATATTTTACATTGTTGGATTATTTAATTTGTAATATAATGATCTAAGGAAATTATTAAATGTAGGTTATTAATTGTATCTTTTTAGACTTCCTTAGTGTAGCATAATAATTATTTTTGTTGGTGCGGTGGTGAATGAATTAGTCGACGTCCAAATATCGACTTTACCCAAAATATTAAATTTTTAGAATATATTTTGACACTCCATTTTTATATTTTCAATTTTCATTGAGCTAAATTCGCTGGTCGTACAGTGAATTTAAAAAGCCTGTTTTATATCCTTTATATGAAGTTGTGTTATATCTGCGTCTATAACATATCAAGTACTATCTTAACTAGGTTCATTTTCCACTGTGTGATCAATCAGGTACCACACGGAGATTGTATTCGCCCGCACCTCACCGCAGCAGAAGTTGATCATCGTGGAAGGTTGCCAACGGCTGGGTGCCATCGTGGCTGTCACAGGCGACGGTGTCAACGACTCTCCTGCCCTGAAGAAAGCAGATATTGGCGTAGCTATGGGCATCGCGGGCTCTGATGTATCTAAACAGGTTAATGGAACTGATTATAACATTTTTTTTCAATGCATATAGAGTCGGGGACAAAGGAAGAGATAGGTGATTTTAACAAGTCTCATCTTGTTGCCGGAACGACCGTTACGTTGTTACCAAACGGAATATTCACATAATGGTGTATTGCGTCTAGTAACTGTAGTAAAGCAAAACTTCAAGTATATTAAAACTTCATTTAATGCATCACAAACTCATCACTAACAGAGACTTATAGAATTTCATCACAAGCGATCTATCGCTTTCTGGATAAATTATAATGAAAGAACTTTTACACAAATCCGTGGACTACTGAATTGCGGCCATTATTCACTGGTTACAAAAAACTAACTTGTCCTTAGGCCGCTGATATGATCCTGCTGGATGACAACTTCGCCTCCATCGTGACTGGCGTGGAAGAAGGCCGCCTCATCTTCGACAATCTCAAAAAGTCTATCGCGTACACCCTAACTTCCAACATCCCCGAGATCTCTCCCTTCTTGGCCTTCATCCTTTGTGACATCCCCCTACCGCTTGGCACTGTCACTATCCTTTGCATCGATCTTGGAACAGACATGGTAAGTTTTTCTTTAAGATTTATAACTTACGATCTATTTTACGATAGACTGTTACATAGAAAGACTTTGTTGATTGATTGTGTGGAAAAATATAATAACACATTATACAGATATAACATATATACACACATTATATATATAATATAATCACAATTGGACAGTTAATATTTGAAGCGCCATTGATGCGATTAGTTAAAACTACGCATATTGGAAACTAATGTCGTCCAATAATAGAAAATAATGATACTTCATTCTAATAACTCACTAAGAATAATTGTTAAGAAATCTTTCTATTTAACATCTATAAAAATAATTTTGCAGCCCAATATGGTCTTTAAGTAATGTAATCAAATTTTCTAATGAAAAGGCAATATATTGAGCTGGAAACAATTAGATTAAATTCTTATTTTATTTTAATGATGAATTTATAATGATTTATTCTTTGTCAACTATTGTTCGTACTACAAATTCGAATTATAAAAAGTATAGTTTTTGCTATAGTACGAACACCAGTTGTCGGGTGAAATGTTTCCTTAGCATTCCTAGCGCGCCTCGGTGGCTGGATGATTGTATACGTTATTCAATAAGAGATTGACGCTAGGTGCCAGCGATTGCCCTCGCGTACGAAACCGCCGAGTCCGACATAATGAAACGGCCGCCTAGGAACCCGTTTTGTGACAAGCTTGTCAATGAGAGGTCTCTATTGCGTGTTACATTGTGTTCAAGTCTAACCACTAACTGGTTTTCAGCTAATGCCTATTGTTTCGATATCGTGACCAGTGAATGTTAGAATAATTTTAACTCAATTTTACGAAACCGTAACGCTCACAAAAGGACATCTCTAAAAACAAAATTTAAACAGACTCTTATCGAAGTTACGGTTACGTAAAATAATGATAGATGATGTGTTTTATAAATAATTCAAATGTGGAATCGTGCAGTTGGAACTAATATGTTTTTGAAAATTAATATAGTCTGGAATAAATCTAAACTGAATGGACTCCGCTTGAAAGAATGCAACAGAATATATCGAGCAGCTGTAAATAAGGGTATAATCTAAATGTGTTTTGTTTGCTCTGACCCCGTTAGACGTTTCGATCAGGGACGTGAGAACGCCCACGAAAGGTCATTTAGATTTACAAATAAGACAGACACAACACACCGATGTAAGCACACGTCATGTCATGTCACCCATCATCACCGTCGTGGTCGGACGCCGCCGACGACCAACGGCCATTCTCACCCACAACTCATCTGTTTAAATTTTAAGTTCCACATCTCGGCCGAGTCCCATCCACCAAGAGATGTCATGCCATGATCTACATTTTTTTTTATGTGTTATTAATTATTTTCTGTGATAGTACCTAAGTACAAGTAGTTGCAATCATGCGCTACCCGTGCGGTCGGTATTGGCGTCTGATTGCAATTCTTGCTAAGTGTTCGGTGTTGTACACATGTGATATTGATGCACACGCTTTGGTTCGAGCGCGTGATTAACAGCGCCGCTGACTGCCCGTCACCGTCGGTCACCTTCGGCCGCCGGTGACCGGCTTTGGGCGACGCCGCCATAGAGCGCCGGTGGCCCGCCTTCGCTCACATCGCTAGTGTTTGTGTAGGTGCCCGCCATTTCCCTGGCCTACGAGGAGGCCGAATCTGACATAATGAAGCGACAGCCGCGTAATCCTTTCACTGATAAACTCGTTAACGAGAGGTAAAACATCACGAGTGTCGCCCGCACTCGTTCAAAGATATTATTCTATCTGCTAATTGCTTGCTACCACGTGTAAGTTAGTCTTCAATATTGAGGTTTGGTTGTTGCCTGCAGTGTGTAAACGGTGTCCTGTAGGTACACGACGTAGCTCTCTATGTGGATATTGAAGGCGACGATCGCACAGCTCCTACTTTGCCTTGCGATGTCTTTTCTACATTTTTCTATACTAACAGATCTCCTATTTTCTTAACCATTGTAGCTTGGTGTTGCGATGGAACAAAGCGCTTTGATAAAAGTCGCCCTCCGACACAAACGCATTGTTTCATTTGTGTGGTTTTTGATATTTTTATGTATATTCGTGTACGCGTATGTATTTGTATTTCCAAGGTAAGTGTCTGTTCGGTGTCTCCCTGTCTCTGTCATTTGTCTTACGTGCATGTGTACCTATCGAATATTGCTGTCTTTAAACCTTACTAATAGAAAAATTATATGGCCATAAATGATTCTTTCCTATATACCTATTTATTTTATGAAACCCTGTGTGTTGAATATTTTTCTTTAGTAAGGAGTTATTGTTTATTACTTATATCTTACTTTTTCTCATTTCTTACCTCATGATCTCCATGCACACCACACAAAGTTTATTTAACGGAGGACTCGCTATCATTCGATCTTACCACGATACGCCACTGGCTTCATCACTCACACACATCGTATGTCACGTACGGGTCTATCATTTATTTACAATACGTACAGCTACACAATTATAAACTATGGTACCTAATTATGTAACAATATTATATGACGCTGCTAGGGCTTCTATCACTAGCGTAGTATTTCAGATAATATTTTGTAATGTGTCTCTTATGGAGGTAATATAACATCATGATTTTTATAACTTTTAATTATCACGCTAATTCTCTCCACCTACATTTTTCTAGTTGGTAATTAAGTAAATTTAATTAGTGTTATTGATAATTTAATACGATATCGCTAGCTGTAGTGTCGAGCGGCGGTAGCTGGGGTGTGTATATTTATTATGTATATATGATAAGAGAGTCGGTGTGGTTTGTGCTGATTGGTTGGTGTTACCGAAGGTACCTGCTATATCATTGGCGTACGAGGCGCCCGAGTCCGATATCATGAAGCGGCAGCCGCGGGATCCGTACCGCGACAACCTCGTCAACAGAAGGTTGGCCCGCACCCCGCACGCATCGCGTGCCCAGCTTTTAGTTATCATCTGGGTGTTTACGACGCCGCGACGCCATGGCCGCACGCCAACTTGCTATACCAACAATAGATACTTCAAATATTTACGAAACTTTACCCCCATCCCTTAGTCTGTATACACTCGTTGGTTAAATTCAATCTACTTTTTGTGTTATATACCACGATCTAAATATCAAACCGTATTAAATATTTTTATTTAAGAAAAAGTAGACTGTTTTTAAAATGTTATTGTATCTATTATTATAATATAACAGCGGTGGATGTTTCGATAAATTACTGAACTATCGTATTCTGCGTATTGACGGCGAAGCGTGCGCGTCATGACGGCGAGGCCACTTGTAATTGAGAAAAACCATTGACACTGGATGTGGAAGAGTGATATACGCCACTAAGAAATTGTCCCGTTAGCTAATGTCATATATAAATGTTCTTGTCTGCTTTCAAAGACATAATCTACTACCTGTATACCCCTTTGAGTAGTTAATAACCTAAATAGTTTTCGTAAGAACACACCAAAAGAGTTCCAAATTGATGTGTGTAAAATACACAATAAATATACCAATAAACTTTAGAGACAATACTTTTCATTACTATTTCATTTTTGAATACAACTTTCCTTTCTTATAGCTCTCAATTAAAATAATACTTTTGTGAATTTTTATATTAGATCTGTCACATAGATATAGGATCTAGCTTTTATGCCTATCTCTTCACTCTTCCATATTTAAAAACAGCGTTATAATTATAAACTCAGAGTATTGTGCACGTTTAGTGACAAAATTAGAAGTTTGTCTAGATCTCGTTATAGATCACAATAGTGGATTAATTTGTGTGAGTTTACGTGTTAGAATAGAGCACTAATAGCGATAGTGCAGTAAAGTGCCGTTTAACCATTATTTTTCTTTAAAGGAATGACCTAGGTGACATGGAGCATCTGTTACTTGTTTTTATTTTTTTAAAGCCATATTGTATATATGTAAAGCGGCGTATTTATTTATATGTAAATATCAATAGTAGCTAAAACGTATAGTCACTCCGCTACAAGTGCTTTAGCCTCACAATACACAACATTCAGGGTTCATAGCGAACTTCTATATTATTTATCGTTTGAAGGATCTTATTTTTTTCCGCTTTATCTTTTGCATATAACAATATACTACTTCCACGTAAACAACGTTTTCTCAAACGACGAAGTAATCAAAATAAATGAGGTCGATTGCGATGACGTTTACTAAGCTTATGCGTTATGGGCTATTTGCATATACTTTCCGCTGTCTTACCCTCAGATCGTCTTATACTAATATTATGGAGAAAATTTTACAAATGAAAATACGACCTCATTTCAGATGTGACAAATTAAAACACCATTTTTATTTTCTTCTAATATTGTTATAAGTCGAATTCCATAGTGAGCATGCTTAATTCTTAGAAAAGGTAAGTATACAGTTAACGTTAACATTTTATCATTATCCCCAAAAATTAAAATAGAAACGAAAATTAAAATTGCATTCTTCAAATTTCTGTCAATTTTCGATTGAGACATTTTTTGAAAATAAAAAGTAATTTAAATCATAATTACTCTGTAATTAATAGAAGACATTTTTTGAAGTAATTTATTTTAGTCTTTTTAATTTTTGTAGCAGGAAAAGAAATCATATTTTTAATAAATATATATAATATGAGAAATTACTAACCAATGAAATATTTTAGATTAATTCTGCATACTTAAAGTTTATTAAAATACTAGTAACTCATATATAAGCTGAAGTCAAACAGGCAAATATGCTTACATACTTTCTCAAATAGCATAGAATTAAAATACATAATATTTATTAATAAAATAGCTTTTCAATAGAATTCATAATCAAGTATGAATGGCTTACGAAATGTAACTTGAAATTTCACGTAGTAACCGTATGTGAGTGTCGGCAGGCTTATCTCCATGGCCTACGGGCAGATCGGCATGATTCAAGCCGCAGCTGGATTCTTCGTGTATTTCGTCATCATGGCTGAGAACGGTTTCCTACCCCTGAAACTCTTCGGTATCAGAAAGCAGTGGGACTCGAAAGCTATCAACGACTTGACCGACTCCTATGGGCAAGAATGGGTAAGTAATTATATAACCATGTACCATGAGTGCTCAGGACTATAAAATAGCGGAAGTCAACCAAAAATTATTATTATTTATTTTATGTTGCACTTGTACATAATACGTACTCTTTTTGCAGACATACCGTGACCGCAAGGCCCTTGAGTTCACGTGCCACACCGCATTCTTTGTCTCCATCGTAGTGGTGCAGTGGGCCGACCTGATTATCTGCAAGACGCGTCGTAACTCCATCGTCCACCAGGGCATGCGTAACTGGGCACTCAACTTCGGGCTCATCTTCGAAACAGCGCTTGCTGCTTTCCTCTCCTACACCCCTGGCATGGATAAGGGACTCAGGATGTACCCTCTCAAGTGAGTTCCATTACTTTCAATTCGTGACTACATCATGATAACTTTCACTGAATGATTTATTTATAAAAAATAAATTATTTTAGTGGGATGATGAAAGAAGTAGTATATTTTTCTATCTGTAATTTCATAGTATTTGAAAAAAATGTTTCTATATTTACCTTGCATATACATTCGTCTCATACAAACATCCCTCTCCATAATTGTCTAAAATTGTCATATCGGGCTGTCAGTGATGAGAAAGATATAATTTATACTAATGGACTCATATATTCATAGGTTCGTGTGGTGGCTGCCTGCTATTCCTTTCATGCTGTCAATCTTCATCTACGACGAGATCCGGCGCTTCTACTTGCGCCGCAATCCGGGCGGTTGGCTCGAACAAGAGACTTACTACTAAACACCACTGACCACTGTCCACACCGTCGTGCATCACTTAGTTACCGCGTACATACCTTGTTTGTTGTGTTGGTGCGCGGCGCGGAGCCCGCGTCGCTGTCGTGTGCTTCTCACGCTTGTTCCGCATCCGGGCCCGCGAGCCGCTCGTGAGCCGCTCGCCAGTCGCTCGTGAGCCGCTCGCCAATCGCCACGCTCGCCGCGGCCTCCACCGCGCACACCTCACTATTATTGTTTTCATGAACTATGTATGTATATATGCACAGTGGAGTATGGAGTTTGATATTTGTGATGATAAAAAAATATTATACGCATATTATTATTTTGATTGAATCGTGAATCATGTTATTTTTATATTGAGATCGTTTAATGTAATTTGAGTATCTCGAATGTCATGTGACGAGTCGGTGAATCTCTCGAGCGTTCGTCTCGGTTCGGGTGAGCGCGGCGCGGCGGGCCGGATCTTCCTCCTGTCCCAATTGTTTCTCACCCACTTATGTAATAAGTAATAAATTATCGTTTAGCGGTAGTTCATTCGTGAATCGAGCGGACAGAGTGCGACGCCCGCCGCGCCCCGTGCTCGGCGGCCAACGAAAAGCATTTGTTGTAAAATTAACAGTTAAGAAGCCATTATTATTATTATTATAATTTAAGTGAATTAGATTAAGTTGAATTTTTCGAGTGAATAAAGTTTAGTTGAAAATTCGGTCGGATGCATGGTGTATGAGAGGTCGATGTGGAGTGCCTGAGTTTTAGTGTACTACTGCTTACTGTTAGGTAGGTAGTTGAAATTTTGATGCCGTATTTTCAATTGTAAAAGTAGATAAATAAAGCATACCACAGACGCGACCGCTTGAGGCGCGACGCGCCGCCAGCACTGCCGCCGACCGTCCGAGCCGCGCGCGCGCAAGTCGCCTGCCGCCGAGCGCCCGCGCCCCGCGCCCCGCGCCCCGCGCCCCGCGCTCCCCGTCCCGCCGGGGGTCGGCCGCGCGGCTCGAAGGTCGGCGCGCCGCCAGCACTGCCGTCGAACGTCCGTGCGCTGCGCGCGCACACGACGCTTTACTTTTATAACAGATAATCTGATCATTAGCGAATTTTGTAAAATTTATTAAAATAGGCTGCTCATGGTAATTACGTAAGATTTTATTTCTTAATTAAAAGATAATAACAAAACGTAGGAATGCGTAATTAGAAATTTTTAAAATTATACAGTTATGATAGAGTGATCTTGTTTTGGTCGCCACTTGGCGCTGCTGCAGCGCACTCAGTGACGCCCTCTCAGCAGGACCAAGTGGAGAGATTCATTTCGATTTTTTCGTAACGAATACATATAACATTATAATAATGGTTACAAAAGTAAAATATAACATTATAGCAACTAATAAATCTAAATTATATGAAATGTTTATAGATTTAAATGACGTTCGTTTTTTTAGGGTGATCTTCTGTGCTTGTTTGATGAGAACGATGTGTACATCACACTGTACACTGACAATAGTGGTTGATGATATTATTGTAATGATCTGATCTTTGTAAGCGGTTTGTTTAACGTACACTGTAGAACTAACATTGTTTTGCGTTCGACAGTTCTTTACACCGTTTCATTTTATAGTATTACTCTGTTGGCTAGGAGCGCTGTAAAAATGTAAGTGTTAATAAAAAAAACATTTTCAAAATATTATTTCAGTGTTTCATTCATCAAATTCTTTTTGTTTGGCCTTACTTACAATTAAATTTTGTATAATTAATATTAAAATAAATTTAATTGCAACATCCACGCCTTATTACTGACACTCAGTGGTCTAATACCCTTGTTAGTCTTTGTCTACCTATAAAAAAATTAACGGATAACAAAGTAACCTAAATAAAATAATATATGTAAAAGCCCAATGTACCAAGTAAGAAACATTGGCATTGTTCATATTGGATCTAATTCTATTATAACTAACTGAATAGCTTTATAATTCTCTCTCTCTCTGTCTTTCACATACATCACACATCTCAATAGAACTGTAATTTAGATATAATTATATCATATAATTTGATATCTAGTGCTTCTTATATTTAACTGTACACCAAATTAACTAAATCTTACCAATCGTAATAACTCTAACCTCTTACCAAATCAATGTCTTATGAATTATGGTTAATAAATTTAATTGTTTTCAGAGATTAGGTTTTATTTGACCTTAATGAAGAAGGTAATTGTTAGTTTTTAGGTACCTATTAACTGGCTATATGTATTCAAGGATTGTCTATGGTTTCTATAAAAGCCAAGTCATTTGATAGTATAAATATTAGAAAAAAAGATATATATGAGTAATATATAGGAGCTAAGTTAAGTGGAAACATATCTTTCTTTTAATAGGAATGCCAATTTTTTTTAAAATTTTAACATTGCTAAAGGTTTTCACGGTTAAAAATGCATTTAATAAGGTATTTTACGCAACTTTATGTTTGTTTTTATAACTATTTTATCTGGCAGTCAAAGTTTTGCTATATTTTTCCTATATATGTTCAAAGAAGAGAGATAAAGGTATTTTATATTATTATTTCCAGAATCGGACCAATTGTCCGCATAGTAAAACGACGATTCTCAACTAGTCATCGAGCAGCGATTGACACTGGAACAGTCCCTGTCTTCTCTGTGACATTCAAGTCTTATATTCTGTGGCGATTGTGATGTTGACCAATAGACATTGGCATATGAATCTAACCAACTTACCAACCTTCTCAAAAATCAATTTTGCCCCATTCTCCTTCACAATCAGCTTTTATATTCATAAAAAACTGAAGAAATATTATTACTTCATCGTTTAGTATAAGTACTTGCTGTTACAAATAATACAACATGTTGTAAAATATTTTACAATAATTGCTATCTTTTGTTATAATTTAGCTTAAGGTGTAAACTAAAATATAATTAAAAGGAATAAAAATGAAATTCAATAGCAATAATGTGATTTTATTGGCGCAGAAATAATTGAATCTTATTAATAGTGATGTTGAATCTACTAGCATTGTCGTAAATAATTAACAATCAGCATTTCATTCGTCCATAGGATTATTTCATTAACGAACTACAAATCAAGCGTAATAGCACTGAACTATTTTTAGTCCGTGTTACCTAGAGGAACTAAAATTAGTTCCAATAAAATAGAAAGACTCAGGGATAGACGACTTCTTTTCGATGTCAGGTTTTATACGAACTATTGAGCGGTAGCCTGGATTGTTCTTGTCAGCTCAAGCAAATTGATTTTAATGCACCGAGGAAATTGTCAGAATCAAAATTTAATTTGTGTATTTTCCATCTATTTATAATTTATTGGAACTCTTATTGCACTTAATATAAGGCACAGCCATCTGCAAGGGGAAGTGTGAAATTGACTTTAAAAGTTTAACAAAACCCAACAGGTAATAAAATCGTTATTTCTTATTCATATAGGTCACACCAAATTGAATGGTGATTTAACCACCCCGTCCCTTGGGGTCGGGGGGTGGCACGTGTCGCCCTCGGCCTTGACGACTGTATCTTATGTCCTATACAAGTTTACAAGTTATGCCTATAACTTGGTCCTTCGTCCTATGGCCGCACGGAGCGCCCCACACGCCCCGCCGAGCCCCCGCCGCCGCACGCATGCGCCAATCTGACAGCGGTGCTAGAATAATTTTTTTCAATTAACGTCGCAAAACCATTGGGAAAGTGAGAAATGTGAAGGCGTAATAACAATGCTACCCGATCGCAACTGAACGAGAATGGTGGCCAACATTGGCGTTATCAATCCATCAAATGGTAAACGGTATTTGATAGTTTAGTTCAGTGAGAGTACAGCTGGGTGTTGATTGTTGTGTTGTTGTGTAGTGGAGGCGACGGCGTACATAAGCGCGGTAGCCGCGTTCGCGACAATCTTGCTGGTTGTGCTGCTGTTCCTGGGCCGCCGCTGGTGCTACTCCACCGCCTTCAGCCGTAAATGCTGCGATGATATCCTCGCTGTGAACCCTCGCGTCGCCGCCCCCGACCTACACCTTGATGATGCTCAGTTTGGTCAGTAACAAGCTTTGTCCTATCTATTAGGAAATAATAGAAACTCAACAACTACCTAGTTGAATACTTAGATGTAGAAATGAAGTTTAGCCTATTATGTGTTTGGGTACCCTATATTTCTCATCAAACTTAGATAGTAGTTCGAGGTAAAACACTGTAGAGTTAGTAATAGTCTACAGAATTCTATAAATATTACTATGTAGATCCTTATAGAGATCATTGATGAATGCTATGAAAATATAACTTAAAGAAATAAGTCATAAAAATAATATATATAATGGTTTAAAATTAACACACAAAAGTCGATCAATTACTCTTGAGTACTTAATCATTATTCCGACCCCGATTATTGATTTCGTAACTATATATGTATCTCTATTTTATAATGGTTTGATTGTAACTACGTGCGTGTCAACACGGTGCCCTTGCCAAGGCTGAAGAAGGTAGTGTAGGTATAGATAGATACATTACAAAAACATTAATATTTTAGTACACCTGCTAGGGGAGTTTTAAGGGCGGCTTGTTGTCAAGGACGATAATTAAAGATTCTTTGTCTTATTTAGCAATTCCTACAAAATTGTTTATTAAATACAGTCAGTAGCTACTTATGGCTCGATCCACAGTTATTTAGTAAGGTATTTGTTATACGTACACCAATACCTCGCTTTGCGTCGGGGTTACGTTCCAAAAAAACACGACGCAAATTGAAACGACGCAAAGTGAAAATAGATTTTCTATAGCAAACCATTTAATGATCGAAGATAGGTTCCAGGCTTACGAAAATACTACCTTTTAAAAATATAATTGAACAAAGTAAAATTTTTCAAACAAAAATAATATACAAAAAACGTATTCAATTAAACAAAATAAACTACATATTCATTTAATTTATCAAAGTTAAAATTAAAATTAATCACTGTCTGATGTATGGACTCACCATAGTGGCTGATGTCGTAGGTCGGCTTTCTTTCACAAAAAATTGGTCCAATGTTTGTTGAACAGCTTTTTTATTCAACGTAAGATAAATTTCCTTGTAGCAATTGATATTCGTAGCTACCGCCTAGGACATTTTTAAACTCCTTCCGCTGTCAGGATCGTTTTTAAAAAAAATCTCCATAGCTTCGTCAATCAAACACATCGCTTTAGAAGTTTGTTTGGAGGTTAAATTTTGTTCTTTGGAGATTTCTATTAAACGGTCACTGTCATCCTCTTCATTAGCAAATTGCAATTCCAGTTGCAATAGTTCTTCATTAGAGAATTCTTGGTTGTGCGAGGTTAGCAATTCATTTATATCGGTCTCCTCCATACCTTCAAAATTAGACTCTCTAGCTAAATTGGAAATTTCATGACGAACAGCAGGTGTACCATCAACTTCCGCAAAAGAAATTAAAGACTCGAATCCAAAACAACGCAACTTCGAAAATCTAACGACGCACAGTGAAAATCAGTAAAAATTAAGCAGCGACGCAACTTCGAAAAAAACGCAAAACGAAACGACGCAAAGCGAGGTATTGGTGTATTTTATATCGAGTCTTTTTCAGTTGACTACATATTATGTTGTGCCAGATTCAAATTCGCGTAGTTACCCAAAATAAACCTTAACTAGAGTAGTATAATTTAGTGTCGCGCGTGAATTTGATAGTTGGTGCAAATCACTGGTCGACTGTATGTCTGTGTTGTTATAGATGCTTTGTCGAAACCGATCCATTACCCTGAACGAATATTCACGTTCGAAGCCTCAGATTCCGACGACGAGCTGCGCTTGCGCATACAACAGGTGAGGTTGCTAGAATCACTTAGTTCTTAGTAGAGTTCATGTAGTTTTATGTCGTGGTAGTTTAATAAATTGGTAACGTTATTATAAACCCAACAACTGTATTTAAGAATTCAAACAAAAATTTCATATTTATATCACTTATTAGTTTTCATGTATATCCATTTCCGCTTTTCTTAGACACTATACTTTTATCAGTTATTCTTATTTTCTATAGATCATATTTAATTATTTTAAGGATTATTATAGTTTCTTTTTTAAATATTAATTTACCGGAATGCAAAAGGAAGCATGCTAGTGCATCAAATTATAATATAAATTGAAAAGAAATGTCACATAGGTATTAAACAATATTTCATGTTGCTATCAACGAATGTACTGCTTAATAACAAAGAATAACAAAACCATACTCGTCAAGGATAAAGAAGAAGTGGAATGCCATTACGAAGAGAAGAATGAAAACTTGGCTCCGGTCAAACTCGAAGTGGAACTGGTGGAGACAACACTGCGCGAAACGAGGATCGATGACGTCACGCTGCAACGAACTCAGTACATGCATACCCTTGAAGCTCAGAGCAGTGTTGACAGCGACGTGATCGCTCATAATGTGAGTTAAATATTCCTTACAAATATCCACCCTTATCAGAGGGCTTATTCACTAAAGTGGTAGCCACTGAGTTATTTACAGATATATATATATATATATATATATATATATATATATATACATGTAAACTAGCAGTTCCTTTACATGGTTGTTAACTACTTTAACTCACCATGAATAAGCAATTTGCTCGATGGTTTTCACATTAATTCAATGAGTTATCGAATAGACTGGCTGTATGTGCAGGTGTCTTAAAAGATGTATTAAATTTAAGATTACAAAAATATGTACACATCACCTCATTGCTACTGAAACTGAATCCATTTATACATATCTTGAACTTTGTGGGTATTCATCTTTCAGACGTGACTGTACCGCAGTTTTAACGTGATCATACACCACTAATAATTTAAATAAAGTAAAAAAATCTCAATCTCTTACGAACCTATTCGCTAAACTACATTGAAAGCTCATGAGGTAGTCACTGAGTTAATTACAAGTCGACAGATGCTACGATATTATCTCATTGTCATTCTTGCCCTGTATGTAATTAGGTAAGCAATTGTTCGGCGGTTTACATTTTAACTGTAATATTGATCACTATTGAAGCGTTTAGGTAGGTAGCTCACTCATTTAATGCCCACCTATCTATCACATGAGTTCGATTCGATTGATCATTCAATTGCTCATCCTTTTTCAATCTAAACTCAGAAAACTAATATGATAAATTAACTAGGTTGACATTTATGTACACGTGGACTCTTTCATTCATATCATGCAGCTTTGGATATGTTGTTAGAAACAAGTGACATAGAAGTTTTAGTACCTAACTTTTCTTTCACGATGCGTGTTTATCTTAAACGTATTTTGGTCAGGACACTTCCCTTCTTTGTGGTGAAAGTGGCGCCGGCGGCGGTGCTCAGGATCGTGGTGCTGTCGAACTGACGGTACTGTACGACGCTCCCGTGCGAAGCATGACCGTGCACGTACTGCAGGCTCGCTCGTTGTCACCGCGACCCGCCCCTAACATACTGCAAAGCCAGGTAAAGTCAAAAGTCAAAGTCAATTGACTTTGACTTTAATGATATTTAAATATACGGTTCTTTTTACATTTATTTTAATATTAACAATCTTAGCTAGAGCGAATATAGATATTCTTTATTGCATCCCACATTGATGTACACTTTAAAAAAAAACAAGTCAAGTACATAAGTTCTTGAGGTTTACAATGTAGCCCGGTAAGAAAATTTCAGAGCGTCTATTATATTAATAATTCATATAATTAATGACTCAATAGTGAATCTTAATGTATATCAGTTATTACTAATTCTAATTAAATAAGAATATATAAAATATTACGTTTATTTAAATAAATTCAAATATGGTTTATCAAAAATTTACCTGTTCATAATAAAAATTAAACACTGAATGTATTTATTTAGGACTTTATACTTTTTAAATTGTTATAATTTGTAGTGTGAGTAAAATTGCTAATTAATATTTTGTTGACTTTTCTTTGCGAAATTAAGTACAATGGCGCGGTCCTTCTTAATGTAATAGTGCGAAACTTGATGCGGAATTGTTAGGGACGTAAGGTAATATATTTTGAAATAAAGAAAACCGTTCGTATATGTGCTCTTCTTGACGAATTTATTTCGATCTTTTTTTTTTTTTTAATACAGAAGTCGAAGGTTGCGCCCAAACAGGAAATATCTTATTAAGAATAATCTAGCAAAGAAAAACGCTAGCAATTATTAATTTAATATTTCAATATACTGCACACATTTATACGACACAATGACAACTAAGACCCGTACAGAAGAGTCAACATTTAAAAATATTACACTGTATAAAATCCGCCTTACAAGAATGATTTAAAACAAAAATATCAATCTTTTTAAAGTTACGCAGTTAATGCCCCTTGCGAAGTTATCCAGTCACCTTGTACCGGTCACGTTTTATTATAACACGTGTTGTTAAGAGCTTCAACGAAACAATACAAACAAATCAAACTCGACAACACCCATTCTTTTAATTATACCTTCAGAGAATTTCAAACATATTAAAGAAAAATTGAAGTAATTAAATTAAACTAAAAAGGAGAATCACTAAATCTAAACTATTGTTCAGCACATGTCGCTTTTTCAAAACGTTTGAAAAAGGACAGCTGTTACATCATTCGATATTAACTTTATCAAATAAAGTCAATGGCATCATTTTTTAATGTTACATGTTGTATACAAGATGAAAAAAAATATATAAAGAATATTATTTCTTTAACAATAAATTATATGTATTTGTAATATCAATTAAATGTAATGTGTCATAAGTGATTTAAGTGTTCTTGGTCAAATAATTGTGAGAGAGACTAAAAGAGAGAGATGAGAAGAGAGATATTTCGATAAGTGTATTAAATTTTGGACCCTAATGATAATATGCTATAATTGTTAATTCTACCTTACACATGTATTGTATACGTTCACGTATTTAATAAAGGTTTAAGGAAGTTTCTCCGAACGTGCCGTCTAAAAGACTATGGTTTCTTTAAATCTTCTTAAAAAATTATATTAAAAAGCTTTTTATTTAAATTTTAGCAATTACTAAATTATTTCGACGAATATTTTATATTTTATGCCAATAATCTTAATATTACATTTATTATTTTTGACAAACGTTAGGATGTGATAAACTGAACTTAAATTTTGATTTAGAGAGTGCCGACAGAATTAGTGACAAATTGATAACGAAAACGGTCTTTCTTCGTAAAGGTTTATCAGATTTAGCAGACATTTTGCGGACAGTATAGATACTACAGACAGTATCATTCGCAACAATTCCACGAAAAACACTTAGCATTAATTCAGCACTCATACGTTTATGCCTTTGAATTTTGTATAAAGGTTTTTACTACCCATTTTGACAGGTTCGAGTTGTTCTGCTTCCCTTGAAAAAGCAGAAATTCAAGTCGAAAATACGAAACGGAGAGAACCCTCAGTATATGGAAAGCTTCGTTTTACACAAAATTAATCCAGGTCAGTGAGTTCCTCATTTTGTACTGCCTAATACACTCCTTCCACTGCCTAATCCAGGTCAGTGAGTTCCTCATTTTGTACTGCCTAATACACTCCTTCCACTGCCTAATCAACGCTTCCCTAATTTGAAGAAGGCTAAAGATACGCCGCATTGACTGTGATCCCGTATCCGTATCCCGCGCAAAATCTATCATTTGTCTGCTTTTATAGTTCAGATTGCGATGTACCGTTAAAGAAATTTTTACCGTTACATGGACATTGAATTGACAACGAGCTTAATTCGCTGTCAACTATTCAGTGTCAGTGTAACAGTCGCCGCTTTAGATTGATCTTATTAGTTTTATTATTTAACTATACATCATTCTTAACAGCTTATACCTTCCTCCGCTAGCCACAGTAAAGCTTTCCTACGTGGAAGAAACACATTTTCTTAATGTACTTAACTTTTTACCGTTAACTTTTTTTACTTAACTTAATACCCGATAGAACTTTATAGAATGGGGTAGGTACGATAAAGCGCTCGTAGTGCTTCTCGAGCACTAAAAGCTATACAAGCGTTCAATTCCGATATCAAATCTCGAGCTCCGTCCTAAAAGAGTTGTTGAACCGTTGGTCTCCTTTTCTATTGCTATTGCTTTCCCACCCAAACCTGCATTATCCTGGCATGGCATGTTATGTTTCAAACGTCTAGTATTTCTCACAAACAGTATTTTAGTCTATTGATGAGTGATTAATGATGACGTAGAGGATGTTCACGGTCTCGGGCTGCGTATACGCATCTACGGGTGCGAGCGTATGCGCCGGCAACGCCTGCTCGGAGAGGCAGCAGTGAGTTTCGCGGCGCTCAACCTTGAACTGGAGAACAATTTGTGGCTGCAATTGGTGCCGAGGCAGCATCATCAACCATCATTACAGGTCTTTAAAAATAAGATGGTTTAGAATTTTTAACATAATATGATATACCAACATAGTATTTTTAACAGTTAATATTTTTAGATATTGGATGCACAATGATGGTGGTTAATTTAAGAATATATCGCTATATATATCAATAAATAATAAAAGAGATATATATTATTATTATGGTCTCTGTTGTTGTTCTCTGGAACAAGAAATTAATGAAAACGATTAAATGAATACAATCACCATTATGACAAATGAAGGAAATATAGCTGAACCTAATAAATTTGTAGAATAGCAATAAATATTTAGGGTAATACTGAATTTAATAGGGGATATAAAACAGTTTTATTTCATTTTATAAATGAACAATAAAAAAATCTTGCAAAAGCAATAGTTGATTTGCAATCATTATTTAAACTTAATAATTCGCTCCTGTCGTTAATACTGCGCTGTTTGTCTGTTTTATCTCTGCATTAAACAAACATGTTTTTGGGCAAAATAAAGATTTATTTTTCTCTCTACGTCTTTAGTTGCCCAAACTGGATCTGAATCACTCTATTTCGGGAGTGTTAGCCAGCCCTTCGTCCATTGCCACCGTGACCACACCCGGAACGGGTGGTGGCGAGGCCTGCAGCCTGGCGCGCTCAGACTCCGCCTCGTCCTGCTGCAGTACCAGGTCTGCGCCAGAGCTTCTGCTGGGCCTCCAATATAACTCCAGTACTGGCCACCTGTCTGTGGAGGTAAGTTATGAATAACTCTCTTGGCACATAAAGAGTGTAAGAGAAACGTTCAGCAATGTAGATATTATTAATAAGATATTTTAAATGTGGGTATGTTCTCATAATTAATATTACATGTCAGAAAACTCACAAAATGTAATAAAGACTATCGAATTTATGCCTTTTTAGTGGTAATTTGTGTTTGTTTTGTCCAGATAATAAAAGGCTCGCACTTCCGCAAGCTGTCGCCGAATAAGGCTCCGGATACTTACGTGAAGCTCTGCCTCATCAGCTCCCTGGGCATGGAGTTAGGCCGCTGCAAGTCTACCACTCGCCGAGCGCAGTCTAACCCACTCTACAAAGAGCTCTTTATATTCCAGGTACGTAATAAACTGGTAGATCTACGAGGGTAAATCTACCAGTTCGGCAGTTCTACTGGCCTCGTACAAAATAACTAAAACTATTAATCGAAAGCAAAATATAACGGCTGATAATGATGTAATGTGATGGATTGATTATTAAATTTCTAAAACAATTGATGTATTTAAGTGATTATTAAAACTCAATGTGGAAAATATATATTAGGTATACGATAGGCGGTTTCTGAAACATGCTGCCTTGTTGATTGATTCTGTCAACCTATCGCTTCAAGTCATTATTCTTCGAAAATTATTGATTCCAAAATAGAAAATTTACATCTTTGGTGAACCTATGTATTTATGAGAGTTCGTAAAGAACGAAATTTTAAAATGAACATTTTTTAAAGTACTTTAATGTGAAATTTGTTCTTACGAATTAAACATTTTAACCCGATGTTGTTGTTGTTAATTCCAGAAACGCAAAAAAAAATTAAGGCCAATACACCCTTCAAGTTTACTTTAGATTACCTCTCTCTTTTGCCTCTCTCACCTCTTTGAGTATAGGCCTCGTTTAACTAACGACACTCGTCCCGTTCTTGTGCAATTTGGAACCAATATTTTCCACGATACTTTTGATATTGTCATCTCAATGCATCTGGAGCCTTTCTGAAGGTCGCTTGATGACTGCCTCATGAAGGATCCGCCATGGTAGAACCAGAACTGTCAAACCGCTAGACCATGAGTCGAATTTCGACCATTTAAAAGAACCGCAATACCGCAATTTAAATCCACGTAACCATGTCACCAATTAACAGTCCTCACCTCAACTTCATGAGCAAAGAAATTTCGTGACTCGTCTAATACTCTGGAGGAAATACTGGTTGTGACCAGAGTATTTCCTCCTGCATACAACATGGGTTCCTTCTATAGAAGCGTGTAAAGGCACTAGGCTACTGATGTCAAATTGATGAATTGAAAAATGTTGATGTCATTCGCCTCCAGGTGGCGTTATTTCAGCTGAGCGAAGTGACCCTGATGGTGTCAGTGTGGTGGCGGCGCAGCGTGAAGCGCAACGAGATGGTGGGATGGTTCTCACTCGGGCATAGCGCCTCGGGCCGCGCTGAGCAGCGCCACTGGCTGGACCTCATGGAGAGGCACGGGGAACAGGTAATGGACACTTAATATCTTACGGCCGGTTTCATTACTCTATCAACAGATAACGTTTAAGTCTAACCACTTTAATTATCAGGCAACTATTGTTATTTTAAGTAAATTTATAAAGAATGCTAAGCACCTTCAATTTCCACCTGTTTCGGTCTGTTCAAAATTCTTTAGGCAGTGTCAGGTTAACATCGAGAGAGGATTTCCAAAAGAACTTGTTGTGTTTTTTTATTAGAAGTCCAAAAATTTCTACAGCAACGGGATCATATCTCGACCTGATGGCATAAAGTCTACGAACAAAATGGCACATATATACTGCAATTAAATGTAACTTTGGAAAAAAATGTCTTGAATTTTCATATAAAATGAGAAGAAACTTTTTCTCCAACCTATTATTTCCAAAACAATAGTATATTAGTTTCTTAGATATTACGATTGATAGAAAGTCATAATATTCTTAATTGTACACTATAAATAATGATACGTTTGAAGATTTTAAAAATATTTATCTATACTTCTATTCTAATATTACAAATGGGTAATGTTTGTAGGGTTGGTAATGTCGGAAACTACTGGTTGGAATGTTCTTGTTGGTATAATTTTTAAACATCTTTAAATATAATTTATGTTTCAATAGACGGACATAACGATAAAGTAAACTAAGTAGCAAAGAGGTTCCAAAGAACATACTTTCATATATATAAATATCAGTCGCCAAAAAGAAGGTCTAATTTTAACATCTACTACTTTTAGAACCGATTATAAGTATACGTATATAAAGATATCACAATGAAAGAATTTTAGAAATTGTTCCTTACAATGATGCGCGAATATTATTTTATTTAGGGAATTTGCTTTAGGGTGACCAACGACGTTCCGTATAGGGCTGCGTTGTCAATGTGTCATATAACGTATTTCTTTTACAGACTTTGGTACTAACAAGCAGTGTCCTCAATCACAGCTATCACCTTACGAGTTGCGGTGTATTTTCCGCGTTAGATCGATCGAGTTTATGACTGATACTTATCGTGTTTCCGTCAGATTCAGCGCTGGCATGTTCTGCTAGACTCCTGACAGTCACTGACCTAGCGCCAGGATGAGGCGCTCGTGTGAACTCCCCCGGGCTCCGGCCTCGGCTCCCGCAGCTGCATGTGGAGACGTCGCGCCACTCGCGTGGACTGCGTCAACTTGCAGTCACACACCCTCCTAAACGATGGCGACACTTCACTCAACTCATGAACTGTTCAATACCGAGCACATGATATCATAAAAGAAGCACTTTCAAAACAATTTTTTTCCATACCGTTAAAAGATTTTAAATGTTGACCATTGTAGGAGAGGTATTTTTGTATGATGCTTGAAGATGATTCGATCGTGTTTTACACTTTGTGCGTGTTGCTTTGTACAGCGTGCCGCCAATGGCCAGCTGTTTATATCGTTGTCAACGTGTATGCCATTTTGTCTATTCACTCACATTGTGAGTTTTCTATGTGTTGTGTACGGATGTACTCGAGATGAACGCACATTTCTGACTGATTGCGAATTTCGATGTTAAAACGATATTTTAGAATAAGAATATTTAAGTGTTAGAAACGCAATGTTCCATGTTCTATTTATTATTGGCGTATATAATACGTATATTGGAATAATATTAAAATAATTATTTAAATGGAATTTTCTTTTAGCCGCTTCTGTATTCTGTAAGTGTCCTAGAAACAGTTTGATTTTTAAACCAGTTTGGATGTAACTGTTTGTAGTGTTTATAATAATATATATTGATGATGAAGACTTGGAGCGCACAATACTTGTGAGATAGATAGAATAGTGATAGAAGGATATTAATTATATACTTATGACTTAGATTCATATTATACATTTACATACCACAACTAATTCTACTAGGATCAATATTATTCATTTACGTTTTAATCGAACACAGATCAAGGTCACCATTCCTACGCATGCTCCAAAAAAAATGATAAAAAAAGACATAAATGTATTAAATATAAACATTTGTTGGAAGCAGTTAATAAAATAGTTAATTATATTCTATTTCAGAGAATTATCTATTATCGTCCTAGTTATATTTCTTTGTTATTATACCTACTGCACGATATTATTACAATGTTACTTATTATGAAAATAAATAGATAAATATCTCAATGCTTTTGCTTAATGATACCGTTTTTAAATGTTTTTAAAATTTTATATAACATTCTATTAATTTGTAAATATATTAATAAGTAATAGTTGGTTTACTTTCTATGTATTTTGTAATCTTAGTAATTAATAATTTAGATGTTTTAATGTCAACTCGTTTTATAATTATATCAGCAATATAAATCTTTTAAGAAAATAATAGACCACTTACTATGAGTCAGTGTATCGTAATAATACATTTTATATATGCTAATTTATCTTTTGTTTTACAATAATTTTTATCATTAATCATTTCTACTACTTATTAAATTTATACGAAATTATTGGCCAAGATCTAATTGTTGCAGACGAAAGAGGTTACACTTTTTTAACTTTTGTTTTTGATAGAAATTTTAGAAGAAAAAGAATTAAATTGTCACTTGTCACCACGAACTGACTTTCTTTTCACATAAAATTATTTTATTATATTTTATCGGCAACAATTTGACCAACGAGTGTGACCCTAACATTACCGTCTGCATAGATATAACGCCAATATACAACACAGCTATAGGCTAACTCGCAAGCGTCGCAAAAAACATGAAGCTCCCGCTCAATTGGAGAGCCAGGTCCATCACCATACCAGCGTGATATTCTGCTCTGATTTACCGTGGGCAACTTAGACATCCAGGATACCCATGCGTCTACCAAACCAGTAGGTAACTCTGCGTCCCAATCTACACCCATCTTCCAAGTAGACTGGAACAAAACTCTACCCTTGCTAGTGTAAGGAAGCATCAATCCAATCGAATTATGTATACGCATTAAATAAGATAAAACTTTGCGTTTTGTAAAAGGTGGATTATATTTTTTCTTGAAAATTAACCCTTCTATAGGGTCACTGTTAAAAGGCGTTAGCTCATAGCTCTTTTTAGAGTTGGTCACGGCAGAAGTAATAGTCATTGCTAATTTTTGAACGTCACCACTACGCTGCGTATTAATATTTGGTGACGTAACGACAGGGCACGTGTCAGGTATATTCTGCTTAATTGTCGTTGGTACTTTGTTACTACAATGAGCTACAGAAACAACGGAATCGCACTTTACCTGTTCGGCCACCCATGCCGCGTTTCGAGCTGCGGAACAGACAGAAACCTGACTGCGGCTGGCTTTGATATCTGCAAACTCCGCAGCTAGCTCCAATTGCTCGATACGGCGCCGTTCACACTCGAGCTGAATCTCACGCTCACGACGCTCGTTTTCAGCCGCAATCAGCCGCTCTAATTGTTGTCGCGCTAGTCTAGCTTCAGCAGCCGCCTGAAGGGCCCGTATAGTGGCCGACGACTTTGAAGAAATGGAAGCTCTGGAATTAGATTGCTCGACAGTACGTGAAGAAATGTTTGTGGACTGTATACACGACTCCTGTAGACTCTGGTTTGTCAGAATTGTGGTAACAGGATGGGGTGCAGCGAACGCCTCGACCAGAATGGGGCCCGAAGCCCGATCGAGTGCACTCGTTTGAGGCACACCTGTTTCCCCACCAGAATTTACAGGAGCGTCCCCACGAATTGACTTTGACCTGGTAAACATAATTATCCGGCTCGAAGGACCAAATTTGTTGCCGATAAAATATAATAAAATAATAAAATAATTTTATGTGAAAAGAAAGTCAGTTCGTGGTGACAAGTGACAATTTAATTCTTTTTCTTCTAAAATTTCGGCGGCTGATAGCACGTCGAGGTTGCCCATCAAAAATTTTGAGCGATAACGGGACATGCTTCGTTGGTGCAAACAAACAACTTGCTGCCTTTTTTAATGAGAAGATTCATGATTTTGCAGCCAACAATAAGATTACTTGGCAGTATATACCACCTGCTTCACCATTTATGGGAGGATGTTGGGAGCGCTTGGTCAGAAGCGTAAAAGCCGCTCTTAGCGTTATTTTGAAAGAGAGGGCCCCGAGCGAAGAAGTTCTTCAGACTGTATTTGCAGAAGCCGAAGCTCTAATAAACTCTCGTCCTTTGGTACATGTCCCTGTGGATCCTGAAGACTTGATTGCACTTACACCTTTTCATTTTCTGATTGGTGCACCATCCTATCAGCAGTTACCAGCTTCTGTGCAACTATCTGACAAAGATCTGCTTGGAAGAAATAATTGGAAGAAAGTTTTGAGACTTAGTGATCATTTTTGGTCGCGTTGGGTCAAAGAGTATTTGCCTACTTTAATACCAAGACGTCAACCGCAAACTTGCTCATTAGAGCTGCCCTTGGAAGTGGGTCAAGTTGTCCTGATTGTCGATGACAATTTACCACGGGGTGTGTGGCCTATAGGACGTATTTCAACATTATACCCCGGCAAGGATGGGACAGTTCGAGTGGTAGAAGTAGCTACAAAAGCTGGAATCTTTAAAAGGCCCGTCCGCAAAATTGTTCGTTTGCCTGTAAATTAGCCTATTAACATTTTCACTGTACGTATTTCATTTTCAAATCATTTATTTTACTTTGTCCATTTTGTAATCACTTTTGTCTGCACTGATTCAGTGTTGCCACACGGGGGGCGCTGTGTTGCAGACGAAAGAGGTTACACTTTTTTAACTTTTGTTTTTGATAGAAATTTTAGAAGAAAAAGAATTAAATTGTCACTTGTCACCACGAACTGACTTTCTTTTCACATAAAATTATTTTATTATTTTATTATATTTTATCGGCAACACTAATTGAATTACAGACGTAATCAGACGTAATAGTTGGTTAAAAAATATTTACTAAGCTTTAAATAAAAAACTACATCTTAGATCATCTAAATGTAAATTATGTATGCTAATTGGTAAAAAAAATTCTTAAAGCTCTGTCATGTATTGTTGAAGTGAGAGAAGTAACATTAAGACAGAGAACTCGCTTAACAAAACTAAATTCTCATTGACCAAGTATGAATAGCTGTTTTTAATTAAACAATTGTAAATGATATCTGTAGAAGGGGCGATACAGACGAAATTACTAATATATATTTAAATATATACTCGAATGATTTAGTTAATGCAAAACAGTTTCAATTTACCCTATACTCATGTAAAATAAGGAATGTTTTCTATATTATTCAAATATCTATATGGACATTCTAAACCTTGAATATACAAATATAACTACGTTTTATTACAATGATTCTACTCAATAAATGTACATATATTGAACTAAAACTTTGCATGACCAGACATTTTTATTACAATATAAATAGATATTTAAAAAATCTCAGCTTTTATAATGTATTCTTATACATCTCTTTACTCTTATGTATAATATCTACTGTTCATTAATTTCAGTATACCGTTGTAATTATTGAAAATTGCTGACTAAAAATTGTTTTCCGTTAGTCTTGTAGCCCTAGTGAAGTATTGTCCATTACTAGTCGTGTGCTTTAGAATATTTATAATATTTACAATGGTACTGTTTCTCTTTCCGTCACATTTTACCGGCGGGTTCCGGGACTCCTGCTTATGAAAAGGCTTAAGTACCAATACTATATTATATTTCCGCCTGGAACCTGGCCTAGGGGGCTAAAAATACTATTCTCAGCCAAAAATCGCCCCGTTTAAATAGCCGCCTACGTCTTAGGGCCTTAAATGATCTGCGCCTGCGGCTGTGATGCCAGCACTTTATTTTCAGTAGATAGGTAAAAAATGTAAATTAGTGACGCTATGATATATACATATATACTCTCGATATTCGATTACTTCCTGGAAATCATCTAATTACCTTACATATTTGTTTAATGTTGTTTATAAACTAGTTTGAGGGAGTTAAATAAAATTGAAATTTGTATCTTTCCTTGGCGGTAAACGAGGTGATATATCACAATGAGTTGGAAGCAAGAAGCAGTGATTGTGTCACAAACTCTTGATAAAGGTATAGAATATTGAGCCCTATTGCCATTGGAGTTGTGTAATTATAGACTTGGCCGTTAGTTTATACGTATGTAGAACTCAAACGTTGCTCTAAAATATTGAGTACTGCATTGATAGGAAAGGTCAAGAAGTGGGTTATTGTTGTATTGCAATATTAATTATTCGTTATGGATATTTATATCGAGACAGTGAGTCTCTTGCAATCGACTCTCGTCTTGCTCATAGTGCAATGAAGTTTAGGAATCAATTATTTTATATTTAGATTGTGATCAATCTAAATAATATGATGTTATTGAGCCTGATTCTGAATGTAAATTATAGGAAAAGGATAATAAAACTTTAAAATGTCATATAACTCAAAATTTTCAGCTTGAAAGAAACTATAGGTAAATTTAAAAGGTTTGCTTAATTCGTTCGAAATTTGACCTTTTTGTAATCATATCGAAAGAAAGAGTTACAATGTTTTAATTTTGATTTCGATTGTGTGCTTTAGATATATGCCCTCTTCATCATTCAGGGCAATATTTAAATGTTCTATAGATACTTATTAGTGTTCATATTTATGTTTACCAATATTCTAAAATCTTCTGTTTCTTAAGTGTCCTATTTTAGTTTTCCTAATGACGAATTCAATAACAATATAAGTAAAAGTATTTATTATTGTAATTATACGTATAACATACTAAATTATAGAATGACCATTTTAATTCGCTTTGAAATCAATTTTTTGAAACATTTTTTCTAAATTGTATAACCAATATACACTAAATATGACTAAAGTAGGCACTCTTAACATGTTATAATAACTGCTATCATATTACTAAATATAAAACTGAATTTTTAACTTCAATAGGCAATATATGATTAGAGATCTTTATAGCTTCATTCATCCACTACAAGCTTAATTATATATAATATAATTTAACAATATAATATTGTAACTATCGTAATTGTTTACATTTCAACTCTTTGCCATGTTACCATTACCTACGATGAAATTGTGAGAACCTCAATAAATCACTTTGTACAATTTTCCTAAAGTAGTTTTTATTTCTTTCGCCCCTATTATACCTAGACTACAAGGCATTATTTTCCACGAAATATTTTCATAATAAATAAAAAAGTTTTTACTAACACAGTAAGATTTATAACAAGGGTATGAAATTTAATGACCACTAAAATAAACACTGGCTAAAGCGACTGAATATTTAAAAAATAAAGTCTGCTGCCATAACAATAATGTTAACAGCATTGTTTTATTCCGGCAGTTGGAAGTATTAGAGGAATCCGGGTGTAGTTTGCTTCAATCTTTGGCCTTACCTGCTCTTACATGCCTCTTACCTGCTTCTTAACCTTCTTCTCATCAGGGATATGAAGGTTAAGAACTACCGTTAAGAAAAAGAGTACAACTACTTAAAAGTACCCAACCTTAAGTAGGTCTATTGTTCAGTGAGCAGATGAAAAAGGGCGTTACTAAACGCCCTTTTTCGTAGAGGCATGCAATTTATATTGCAATATATATACTGCCTATCACAATAGTAGGGCTTACAGGTAGTGTCTACCACAAAGAGGATTTCCGGTGCCGTGATCTATAATAGATAGTATAGAAGCAGAAAGCTTCCTCCACCTTCTACAAAACTTAATTTGGCCCTAGTACATATTTTACTAGAAACGGAAACAATTTGATAGAAAATTAAAAGGCGATTTTCGTACTCTTTTGCAAAAATACTGCTTGAAGAATTATGCTTAAATATTTTTATTTGTACCCTGAAATTATTTCATGGTAATTCATTCTTCTAACATTATGTCAAGCTAAGTTACATACAAATACAACAGAGTGAGTTAATATAAGCGTGGTAATATGGACCCAATCATTAGAACTAGTTGTCTTCCAAATTTAAAATAAAAATAAGACAGCACCATGACGAACTACATTCCATAAAGGAAGGTCAACAAACATTCCCGTAACACCATATTATGGATAAAAATTATATTTGAATTTTATTTATTAATATTATTTTATTTTTTATTTTATAATTATATCTTATTTTTATTACATGCAAAAATCAAAATATAATTAAAAATAATGAATTAATATTAAAAAGTTCATTTTTGTTTTGCTAAATCTTATTTTAGCCAATCATACGCAGTCACAGAAGTGAAGTTAGTTTCATGTTAAAATAAAAATGATTGCAGTAAGCACAAGATTTTATTTATTGCTTATAGTTAATTGCCAATAATTGCGGTGCCCTAACTGCGTTAATGTGTGAAGTTATAAAATTAAAAAAGTATAATAAGTAAAATCTATTTGTAGAACATAATTGCAATAAAATAGTTTTAGTCTGAAAAAAATATTATTTAATTGATTACAGTTCCAATTTCACCGCCAACAGAGCTCCATCAATCGAGATAGTTTTATATTTACAAAAAATCAGTTACATCATGCCTGTAGATAGTTTAAAACTGACATTTGTGGACACCTTAATCAGTTGTAATAAGAATTAATTATCAACTGATAAATCAGTAACCGATTGCTAATTTGGTCATAGTGAACCTTGGCGGTTGTTGGGCCTGTGCATGGGTTGCAGCGCGATCAGCACGATGCAGCGTGACAGAGACAAGTACGTCGCCATCAGGAATTACGTCAGGAAATGTTTGAGAAGATGGCGAATAGTTCCTGAGATTCCCCACTACAACCTCAGAAACTTACCTTCATTATAATATTAGTAGAGACGAGTAAATCTTTAATAATTGCTGCTGTTTCTTTGAAACGTAAGTATGTATATACTCGGTGTGTAAAAATATTTAATCTAAGCAAGTTTTATGAGGGTAAAAAATAAAAACCAAATCTAGGTGTATGTAACAAATTTATATTTTCTGATTTATACATAAAATATATTTTTACTACGTTTTGCGATAGTTTATATCAAATATATTGCTTCACTATTAATTTTCATGAAAAAATACAAAAGTATTTTAAGATTGCTTTACGAAAAACTTTCTAGAAAAAGTTACATCTCTCTTATTAACTAGACGTTCATATTATGCGTTCAATAACATATCGTTAGCGTCAAACTTTTTAGAATGGTCGTATCATACGTGTATGCAATGTTCCGCGCACTATTGCACTCATATGTTCATTGTTGATAAATACTAGTAAATAAATACTCATTGATTTTGTCGCTATAAAATCAATAATACTTCGAAGTAAAAGAACAGCTACAACTAAACCTATAATAACGACATAAAATCAATATTTGGCTTAGATTTTAATTAAATCTATAATAAAGCACATAAAGTAATAATTTGGTCTAAGTTATGGATATTAAAATTAATTGTTAAGTGCCCTTAATCTAATTATTGCCTTAACACTAATAAAATAATTTTATTCCAGTGTTCTCTATCAGTATTATGATCAGTATAACTCATGCCTGAACGTAATTCGTATTTACAACGAAATTAAATTTATATAACATTACATTGTTTTGTTGACATCATTCGTTAATTAGTAAAAAAGATTATAAACAGTTTGTGTATAAATAATATATACTTTATATACCTTAAGAGTTAACCTTAAAATAACCATGACATCAACAGAAACGCTGAGCACCAAAGACATGAATTATACGTTCAATAATACGTATAAGAAGCACGCGCGGGCGCCGCCGCCGAGTGCACGGCACTTCACTGGACATATCACAAAAGTCGCTTATCTTACAACGTTACACTACCAGTATCTAAACCAATGGAACGGTAAACGTTACATTAACATTGAGCTAACTTACATTCAATATATTAATTATTCTTTAAGTAATATTGCTGTTAGTTTACGGTTAACTAAATATTTTATTGTATTCCTGAGAGTAGACGTAGACAATGGCACAAGGTTTATTATGACAAGATATGATCGGGCGTCGTGGCGGCGTGCCAGCGGCCACGACGGGCAGAGATCTACGCGACTTACAATAAAACGCACCAACTAATCTAGCCTCGCTAGATACAAGCACAACTCCAAATAAAATCCCTGAAATGCGTTCAAATAAAACTCTGTTTTATTTAACATCACAATTATTATTCTGAAGTTACAAAATTCTTTATAAAAATATCTCCATTTAAAAACTTTAATACAGCTCATAAATTGACTCTGTACGTAGGCAACGCTAGGCCAAATATATTAAAAGACTACGATATAAATACAAAGCACATAGTGAGCAACGGGAGTTACGTAGAAGACAAGCTCATTCATAAATGAAATTAGTATCGACTTGGACCGATTTAATAAAAGATACACGGAGAGAAAGAAAAGATAGAAACGAACAAGATATAGAGTACATTGAATGAATAAGAATTCCGTAGTCTTCACGAAACTCGACAACACGAACTAGGTTCGCCGGGCGCGTCTCACGCGGACCGGCCACCGGCGCAAGCGCAAGGCACTGTCGGCCACGAGGCGACCTTCCGACATTACTGAAGGCGTCTCCTCCATTACAAAAGTAGACCAAAATAATCTGGAACGCTAGCGTTCTGATTGAAAATCCATAATCAAACTAAATGTGCCATAAACAATAATTCACATAGAAAATCCTTATTTATAAGTCATTTTTATTTTTAATGTAAACTTTAAGTAGATCTACAATTTTGAATTGATTCCATTTTCAATCTTCACAGTAGCCGGTTAGGGCACGTTTGGAAGATCCTGCGGTGATTGCTCAAAGTCACACAACAGCAGGCGGACTAAGGTCTCGTGGGAGGGATTGTGGTTGTAATAAAGTCACATAGCCGTACAAAGACTGGGTGAGGTGGTTCAAAGGCTGACGAGGTTGCCGTGCGCGTCAGGGGACTGCGCGTCAGGCGCCGCCCTAGTCTGGTGCGCGCACGGGTGAGGATGAGGGTGGACGGGGGTGAGGCCCGTGCCGCCTTCCATCAGGCTGTCGAAGTTAAACGGGATGCCGTTGCTGGGCGTACTGATTTCTACACCGGGCACGTTGTTGTTATTCCCGTTGAGCGCTTTTAACTTGTGTGCCTGAAGAGAAAAAATTATGTTATTACACAATTATTCTTATATTATTCGGTTTCTTGAAAAATAAACTTTACTTAAGACTGTTCAAAGACAGATTTTAGATTAAGAATTTAGAATCAGCAATTTTAAAAACTTTGAAACTAGTTTGTCAATCTGCGTAGGATTGTTAAAGTTACGCCTAAACATGCGTACCATCATACAAACCCCGTATAAACAAACGCATATACAGGATTTAGAGTGCGTGTGGATGGCTCCAACAATTCCTTATATTGTTTTTTAGGAGCCTCTTAATAAAATAAATCTTAATAAACAACAAATTTTCCTGGTAGAATGTCTGTCAGGTAGAAGTCATGCCTTATAAAGTTGGGTATGGTTTAATTACACCCTTGATGCATTTACCTTACAGGAGGAGCTAATAGATCATTTTATCGTAGCAAAAAGTTGATAGTTGTGTCATCAGTTCCAAACCACAGTCGGTTTTGGAGTAAGAGAAAGCCCTCGATTCAAAGCTGTTTAAATTCAAATTTGATAGGTATTTAGTTTACTTCTTCTATTATACTCAACTATAGTGCAGAATTAGTCTGTTTCACAATTAGAATCATTATGAAACTAGTTGAGTTGTTCAGTTCTTGCAAACATTGGCATGGTTGTTGGCGGGAATCTGGTGTACCTGTGCAGGGTTGGCATGAAGCGGCACGTGGAGGAAGGTGGGGCGCGCGGGTCGCACGGGCGGCGTGTCCAGTGGGGCGGGGCTCGTGCCCGATGACGTCACCACCGCCGGGTTCGCCGCTGACAGCATCGTCCTGCAGGGGCAACATCTTTAGTCAAATAATACACGGGTGTACTACACATGTTAATAGTGATAGAGAAAAGTCGATTTTTCAATATCAAGTAAATTAATCTGCACTTCCAGATGCACAAAAACAATAATTAATCTACATTCCTATAATGGCGTCAATAGAGTTACAATACTTTCTAGATCATTTGGCAATGCGTAAATCGAAAATATAATCAGTACACGCACTCAACAAATAAGACATAAACAATAAAAAATGGCCGTAAAACTTAATAGAAATGTGCCTTGTTTTCTTGCATCGAGATTCCTTTTCTCGTCAACAAATTCTATTTACTTTGTTGATTTAAACAGCTCTAACCCTAATCTAGCAACATTAGTCTATTTCGAGAGGTCAAATTAGTCAGTGATTAAAACCTCATCTTTACATTAAATTAAAGTGCAACAATCTTGAATATCGACACTAAGCCATTTTTCCTTATCACGTGATTGGTTAATGAACGTTATCCATTATCTAACAAATAATTTTATCAGATAATATTATTGTTCATTGATGCTTGTTCTAGAAAGCGTAAATTGCTTACTTGTTTTCCGACATTGGCGTCGTGAAAATGTCACTACTCAAGTCAATATCGAGTGCGTCGACAGTGGGCTCCACCGTTTCCACCTTGACTCGGACACCGTCCTGCGGCATCTCCGGGTAGCTGTAAGGGTCATTGAATGGCTTCACGTCCGGCGGACTCGTCGACCTCTTGCTCAACCTGCAAGACAGCAAGTGATGCTGTAGAACCGACTGCAAACGGTCCCGATCCGAGTTCAATCGCCTCAGTTCATCTTCGAGCGAGCGTTTCTTTTCCTCCAACTTGTCCGTTTCTTCCTGCAGTTCGTTGGTGTGATCTAGTCTGCGCTTGCGGCAGCGAGCGGCGGCCATTTTGTTTCTTTCGCGGCGGACCTTCCTTCGTTCCTCCTCCTCGGGCGAGATGTCTTGAGGGGCTTTGGTTGGTCGCCTGCCACCCATATTGCGTCGCTTGGGTGTCGGCAGGCCTGGGCTGCTGCTGCTGTCGCCGCTGGCGGAGAGCGGGCCCGGCGATACATGCAGCGCCGTCGTCGGGCCCGACTCGCAGTACCCCACAGGATTCAGGATGCCTGCAAATGTTAAAATATCCTATTATTATATGTAATAACTTTTGTCTTGAGAGTCTGAATAAATAAAGATCAACAGCAAATATCTCGATCAAAACATTGCATCAATTTGTAAAAGATTTTTTGGGAAAAACCAACGCAATGGCATACCGGAATAATATTACGTACAAGTTCAACCTTCTAGTAGTACACTATCCATACGCGTTAACTATTATAAAGAAAGCTACTTTTTTATCAAGATATGACATATCTGATTCTCATGACAATGGCTTATCTCAAGTGGCATATAGAAATCGATATTTACGAATAGATATACGGTAAACTGCTTTTAGTCCAATCAAAAAAAATTATTCTAGAACATGGTAGATAGATATCGTCCGTAAAAATCTGTTTGTTGATGAATTTCAAAGATATTATTTAGATGATTACCGTAATTGTTGGCGTGCGTGACTGAAGGGGGAACGAAGCCTGCGTGGTTGGTCTGCTCGCTGCGACAGTTGTTGAGCTCTATGTAGGTCTGCTCGAAGTTGCGTAGTTGGGTTGGTGTTATGGTGGCCGTGGTGCGTGTCGGGACCCCCGACTGGAGGCCCTCGAGGTTTGCCAGCTGGAAATAACAGATAATCAATCGTTAATGAGAAAGAAAGGGATATCCATTTTTTAGTACGTTGTCGACACAATGGACACCTCGAACGACTCATGCTTCGGCGAAGAACAACTCGAGCTATTTCCTCGATTTGTATTGCATCGATATAATTGATTTGCTTATTTATTGAATAGATTTGCTCAAATTAAATTTTTGTTCGCTACGCTGAAGTAGTCTAAATTATCCTGGTAAATGTTTCGTCGATATAGGCTATCAGGCACAAATGCCAGAGAGCCTCCCAGATGCAAAACTTATTAATTAACCATTGGACTCTTATTTGATGATACGTAACGAGAAAGTGCTTTAGGTCAAACATTATTAAATAGATTTATATATCAGAAGAATTATTGCAACACTTAAACGCAATCACAATTAAATTATGAAACTGATGCAATGTTTATTTATTTTTCGCTCGACGATTATTGCTTCCACATACCAATATTTATCAGCAAAATATTTGCATATCGCAAGTAAAACAATTAAACAATGATAACATGGGGATGCATTACAAAATACTGTATATATTTCAGAGAAATTTTATACTAATTTTACTATAAAAATTAATTTAATAATTTGATTTTAAATTTATTAAGAATAAATTGCATTTTTAAGGCATTTAAAGGACAAGGATATATTTTATAGATGCATAATTATAACAAGGGTCAAAGTGTTGCGTGAACGTAACGAACAAGGCAGCAGTGGAAATCTCTCCTATAATTCATTCGTACAAAGTCGATCATGAAGGTAAACAAAACAATACTTTGTATTTCGTTACTCGCGGCGTTTCATTACTTGGGATCCAGATAAAATTAGAAACGTATTTAGTCATTGAAAGTACATTATAAAACGACATAACATTGAGATGGGTAATTCTAATGTTATATTTCAATTTGAGTTACCAGTTTAGCCTGTTGAGTCTTATTTGCTAAATAATGTCTGAGGTTTGCCAAATTTCCAGTCGTTCACTGAATACCAACTGGATAAGCTCAGAAAGGGGATACTAATGATATTACACTGGATTATTGAAGAAATGAATGTGTAAGATCTTAGAATGGATAAACATGTCATGTTAGGCGGCACAGCACACAACATTGAGTCGACTGTCGTTCAGACTCGGTATACCTGGTGACACCATAGCTCCGTAGCGAGGATGTTGGCGATTTCCAGTGGGTCGATATTCTGCATCTTAGCTGTTCTAACTCAACCACGTTTATAATTAGACGCTTACTCTATTGTGTTGCGCTTTTTGCGAGGCGACACCTTAGTACGGTTCGAGTTTGTTAGTCGATTTGTTCGTTATAATCCGCCCTCGCATACAATGTCAACTTTCGATCCGTCTATGAGAGTCAAGTAAATTAGTATCGTAATATCGGGCTAGTATCGGTTAGGGGCGGATCGGTGTTCGTTGTTCGCGATGATCGCGGTTTAGATCGTGTGCGCGGGAGTGCGGGTCGTTCGTTCGTTGCGCGCGTACGGCGGCCGGCCGCGGCGGATCGCGCGCTACTGCTGTGCTGCGCCGCACCCGCACACGCTCGCTCGCCCGAAATCTTCGCCCACGAGCAACTTCAAACCATTTATTAATAGAATACTCCTCTAACTCCGGAAATATTTCGCGTCATTTCGCATCGCGGCGGCAACTAGTTATCTGAGGTAATGTGCAAGTGTTTGACTGAAAACAAAGCCACGCAACGCTGTCTATCTTGCAAAGTGAAATAACAAATTTTGTGCCAAGTGTAACAGACATAACACTTAAAAAAACGACTTCAAAAAATAAAACAATTGATAAAACGAACCTTACTTTTTCTTAAAAGGTACTTAAATGAATCCATTTTAAATTCTTTGGTAATCAGTAACTTAACGACATTTTTTCTGATGAAGCACTTAAGTCGAAGCTGGTAACGATTCCTTCAACCAAAGTGCTGGCGGTGGGCGGTAGGCTCGATCGGACCTTGCGGCAAGGTCGCGACTCATCGTGGGCGATACCCGCTTCAATACAGCCTTATTTGGCATTGTTTAATAAGAAACATAAATTAATCACATGCAGAATATTAAAACCAAAACAGGTATTGTAGAAAGTGGGATGATAATGCCTATATAACTTAATAGTACTAAACTTTGTGAATCAGTAAATTTGATACAATTTGTGAATCAGAAATCACACAATCATAGCACACAGTACGCAAAATTACGAATTAAAATATCATAGACTCGAAACGAAAACGAACAGAAATGTTAAATAATCAACGAGCAGAAACAATAAATAAATAAAATATCGCAGTCTACACAAAAATGAAATATTCAAGTATGTTTTTGAAGAAGTGTTAAATGACGATGATCCCAACAACTCCTCAGCGAATGCAGCTCACGGAGGGGACAAAGGCGGCACGCTGCTCCGGAAGGAGCGGAGGCCGGTCAATTACCACAATTGCTTAAATGAAATTCGTCTCAAATGCGCGCGCGCCGCCGCCGCTGCGGCATCATTAATTGGTCACGGTGCTTACCTAGCAATTAACTGATACTAAATATTGTATGTTTTTCCTTGTAATGTTCACTATCGAGCTACACGGGTTAGTGGTTGCACGTTACAAATTATTTTATTACAAATTACAGATGTTATTTAACTCTACAGGACTTACAATGAAAACTTTACAATCAAAACTGACATTGAACAGTATTAACACGATAAAACAATTAGCATACATATTGATTAAGTTTCTTGTTGAAAATGAATTTCTGAATGGGTCCTATAAGGACATCTTTCGACTCCTATTAGAGGTAGTGTACCAGGTCTGGGTACAAGCAGCAGTGTTGTCGGTGTTATCGAGCCGCGTGGTGGGAAGCCATGAGATCACCACTATATCTAGTTGTGATGTAAATATGATCCGTATGTAGCGGCCGCTCTGTAGTTAATACGCTTTTTACTGGCATAATAAGTTATATTTTTATCAAAACTATCTAACTAAAAATGTATGAAATTTTATGAAAAATAGACGTAAGTAATTTAATTTTAATACACATAGAATATACAAACGAAATAAATTTGAGTAAATAGAAATCTTCAACTAACAAAAAATACGAACTACGTATCTTACGCAAAATGTCGTGAACAAAGTGGAACATAATTCCTATACCGTTAACTCGTACGCGGCTCACATGTTTTTAACTTTTTTGTAAACTATAAATACGCTTATTTTAAACGTTAAATTTACACCGTTAATTGCATTTTGTGTTCATATTCGTTCCATGAATTGTTAATAACATTTTTCAATGTCTTCATGTTTTCATCCGGGATTTCAGAAAAGTTATGTATGTTCATTTCCCTGAAATACGGTTCTATTACTGTTTTCCGAGTGGCTATCATGTTTATTTATATCTTTATCGAAAATGCTAACGTTTTCCGGGAACGATGTCCGATATTGACACGTTAACTCGTTTATACTCATTTTAAATAAGTTAATTATTTACTATATGATTATAATTAAGTCTACAGCAATGAAGCATATAGACTTAAATCTACATTCTAAGAAGAAAAGTTTAAAAATTTGTTTATATTGATCAAAAAGCTACAATTACAATTCGTTTAAATATTAATGTCCAAATAATAGCCACTAAAGTTATAATCGGTGAATAACATCGGTTCTTACGGTGTTTTGAACAAAACTCCAGGTCGTATATCAACATACAAGGCATGTTTACACTAAGCGCACGTGGCCACCGCGTGATGACCTAGCAGGTGAACATACGCCCACCATTACAACAAATCGCACTAGGCCGCATTATTCCCAAGCAATAAAGTGATAGGACAAAGAATCCGAATCGATGGTTACATATGATCGACCTACAAGTTGTTTAATGACTTAATCAGGCAACCCGTGAAGAAAAAACCAAGGGAACGATAACATTAAACAATACAGAAAATTTTGTACTTTTACTCATTCAAGTGCGAAATGTAATGTAGTTTAGCTACAATTAATTGACAATATAATTTCTAATCGTACATGTATAATAATACATGTCTATTTGTTGAAAAAAAGTTCTTTATACTGGGAACTATGGAAACAAATGTGCTTCTTAGTCGCTAATTATAAATACCTTCTTTATAGTAAGAAATTAAGAAAAATATACAGACTTGAAAAATATCATCTAGTCTGAAGGCAGAAACTGAACTCTTTAATTAGCTTCCCAAGACTTGGGAAGCTTACATCTAACTGAAAATTATTATATTCCAACGTATGATAGAGTATTTTTTTAAATATATGGAAATGTGAGTTTTAGAAAGGGATAGCATGAAAATTTACTCTACCACTGTGATAACCATGAAGTGCTTTCACTGCAGTACTGTATAGGAGGAATGTAAAATTGCTCCCACACTATTACGTGTCCTTTTAGAAGTTACTCGAAAACTGACCTCAATTCCTTGGAAATAAGGAACTTATTCACGCCGCTAACTACGTCTGCCATAAACGCTAGAACACTATAATGCTATCATGTTTTAGAGCGGTCATCAAGATGCAGAGTAGCACGCCGAGTATGTCATTTTATATCTAGTCGGCTGTGTGGGAGCTCATTAACGCAGCGCTAATTGCTCGCACTAATAGCGCTCGAGTTGTAGAGTTGGAAAATTCCTTGAACAGATTCTAAATGGAATAAAGATATGTGTTGTGTTGTAATGTAACATTTTACACTGAAGTAGTTTTACGTTTGTTGCTAATAACAAATGCTAAGGCCGACGATATACACAAAAAATCTCGATTCTTTGACGTATCTAGTTCTGCATGTCCGTGGAAGTCATGTTTGATGTCAAGGTTCGGTAAGTTAGTAACCGTGAGAACATAAAGGGTATTATTATATTTTACGATATATGGCCACTAAAAACAAGGTAGAGGAAAAAAATTATACATGAAATGACAGTAAAATTTTACGAGTTTATACGACGTTGAAGTACTTACTACACAACGAGCATAATTCTTGGAACAATTGAGTGAGAAGTTTTTTAAAACTATTTTTAGTATTTATAATCGGCGGATTCGCAGCTAATTTGTTTCAAGTTTATAACATAAAAATAATAACGTAACATATGCCATCGACGTACGGCGCCGACTGACTGTCGCGACATTGACCGCAACTGAGCGAATAATAAAATAAATCGACGGCTGGCATCGCGCCAGGCGCCCTTCACTTCGCCTTTATTCCACGAACACACAGTGCTAATCCACTACCATTGCAGCATTAAGTGCGGCAACAGAAAGTGAAAATCGATCCAACCAGCAATGAATTGCAACTAGTTCAAGTTTTGAAGAAATACTGCTACCCGATCAATGTACTATCGCTTTCGAGCTGCACCGCATACCCACCCCCATAAGTTTGAGGTCGTGGACCTCTTGGCTTTGACTAATAAATGAAGGGTGCAAAACTGCCTTGTTTTTAAAAAAGAGATAAGAAAACCAAACTAATCGTCTGTTATGTCGTTATATAAATTTTTATTAACGTCCCTGATCAACCAGACTCAACCTTCATTTTCACGAAAACTGTACCATTCAACGTTTCTCGGAAAACCCGTGTGAGTCACACCGCTCGCTCTCTATCGCAGGTCACTACGATCGCGTATTTACATTCGTTGTCGGCTCGATTCAAAAACTCGATTACGTTGAATGATTCATAGTGTGACTATGAATCAGCACGCGACATCATAATTTTCTCTCATAAATATTTCGCGATTCTCCAGGACCACCGACAAAATATATTTAATTTAGCAATTTTTACCAACTTTTACCATAAAATAATAAATCATTTAAATATATTTTAATAAAAATGTCTTACAAGAGTTACTTTTATATGTAAAGAATTTGAAGGTTAATCACAAGGAAGTAATGAGAATTCAGGAAAAACTGGAAAACATGAGACAGTAAATTGTAGTGTAGTTCTATTGTATTTCTTTACTTTTGTTAGTGTAAGTAGACACTAAGTAAAAATATATAAATCTCAAACCGCAAATAAAATCAGAAAAAGCCACGCATGGCTCTCTGAGGGCCGGAAATCGTCCGGAAATGGCGGGCATTCCGCACGACGCGCGACGTGGCGCCGGTCGCGGCTACAGAACCGCAGACTTAACCGAAAAAAATAACAATGCTACGATTTTCGTAAATGGAACACTCAACACTTAAAAAATCAGACGTTAGGTATGAATACAAATTAGCTATGGTACCTCTATAATTTTGTAGAGCTCACCTTGCGGATTTCAAAATAACCTTGGTTGGGGTACTCATAAATAGGTAAATACGCGTTTTCTCCCATGTAAAAAATTGTGCAATATAAAGTTGCCATTGAAGGGAGTGATTATTACGTATTATAAAGCATTATTAAAAGTTATCTGTGGGTAGGTAAGTACTAAGAAACATTGGAAACTGTTATTGGTTTGAAGCGATAAGAAGTGCAGCTGTGCGAATGTGGTATAGAACAAAGAGGCACAATATCAACTTGTCTATAGGATTGCAAAATATTGTTATGTAATTTGATTAATTGCGTCAGAAACATAAATATTGCATTTAAATTAGAAGTTTCGTTTATTTAGTCACTGTTTAAAATCAATTGAATTAGTTTCCATAATTTTTAAATACTTCACATGATGAAGAGAAATTACGGAGTAGTATATTTGTATTTAAGTTGCCAAATTTAATAGATGCACGTTTTCATAATTTAAAACCGAGACTATCCCCTTTTAGTATTACTTGCATGGCATTCAACAACTCGACAGAACGTTTGGTACAGTAGGTATGTATAAGCAAACTAAAAGACAGACTATCAGACAAAGGCATTGTCTGGCTGCTGTTAGGCGGCACTTATGCTAATTTCTTTTGATGGACGCCACCACCTTCCTTACCCAGGCAAAGTGCTTTATTGCATACTATTTTTCATTGTCAGACAAATACGGAGCCACTGAACCAAGCATTGTTAAAACAAATTAATGTTTTAAGCTGGTTTCGTTAAGTAAACAGTTTCGAAGTCATAAAATATTATATAAATTACTATTGTATTATTTTGCTATATTTTAAAATATATCCTTTACATTGTCGTATCCAAAGTATTTGTTTAGTTTCATATAAAATATTCTTCTTAGAATAAATTCGCAACTTAAATTAATTATTAATATTTAATTCAAATTTCATTTCATTCAATATTTATTAAAGCAACTGTAAAATGTACCCGAACATGGCTTACCATAAATTCACGCCAAGAGCCAGTCGTTAATCTGTAACGGGTGCGCGGGCGCGGTGGAAAGTGTTGGTTATCAGCTGGGTGCGGAAGGCCTCACTGCGACCCTGGCACCGCCTAGCACCCGAGATAAAGCTACGCCCATCGGGCTTTGTTTAAATGACACAATATTTACTGGCTCAAGGAAAATTACTGTCGAAGGAAAATGTTTTAGTTTCGATAGTGATAACATGCTTGAAAATTTAATCTAAAATGGGGTTATAATTTGATGTGTAATTTATGTACCATTTTTATTAATATTCTAAATTAAATTAGGTTTTAATTTTTGTTCTCGTTCCAAAAAACAAAACCGAATTTATCTCGAAAACATTTCTTTCTTTTCTGCTTCCTTGTTGTAAATGTATTGTTTTTGATGTATTGTTTGTTTTGCCCATGGTCATTTCACTATACATTCAATTTTTTGTTAAGTTCGGCAATGTTACAATGGTATTCGCAGGACTCCGGGCATTCAGCTTATCAGCTATAGATAATGGTCATCCGAACTATCTGCCTCCACTGGCATCGCCGTTATCATATTACCGAGAAATCATACTCAAACACTTGCACTTATCGCGAATACCTATTTCACAATCGCTGTAAAGAATTTCCAAAGTGTCTGGAATGAGCTGGTTATTTTATAGATAGTCAACTGTACAAATAAGGGGAAACGAAGAATTTCAATTTTGTTAAAGAATAATCTAGAAAGGACCGATTTTTAGTTAGTTAGTTATGTAACCAATATGTTATTAAACAATTAAATTATGCCGATTTTTATTGACAACAAGGTCATATAATGAATACAAGTAGTAGGAACCTTATTTGATAACATGTGATGAGATCCAAGGATTCTTGTCCAGTAAAGTTTAAACAGGATTGGGAATGTAACTAAGTCCCGAGATCACCAATGAACACGGTCAAGTCATTATCGCCTTTATATGTATTAGTGAACACCAGCCTAATTTGATGGGTATTTGTGTCATGTTAAATATGTAATCGACTGCTTCTTAACGACAAAAAAAACATCGTTTTTGACTATACCGAACTTCTTTAGGTACTATTCAGGCTGTAAAAATCGTAATCGAAAAACTAACGCCCCTTTCGTATCCTCAAAGCAATATTACAATTTTATCATACTACAATAAAAACTAGGATATTTTGGAATTAGTTATGTAAACATTTTTTAATGAGGAGCAATCCGTTTACAGGTGTAACTAAAATTCCCCTGTAACTTCCTCCATTGCCCTTCGCGGGGATGACCTGGGTTCTCCCGAAGCAATTCACTAGATATCCCCTATGTTATAATAGAATAGGTACCTTACCACCTAACTACTGTATAAAGCGCACCTGTACAGTAAATGTGTCATTTTATTACTCAGTAAACCAATATACTAATAGTTCTATAAGATTACCTACAAAACTTTGTCCATATTACCCTTTGTCCCCACAAAACTTTGTCCACATTATTAGTATATGGATCACCCTCTATTATGATTCTCATCAAGCGACGAGCTACATTTAAGCAACATACAAAGAATAATAAGCCCGCATCATATATAATTATTCACAATGACACATAAAATTGAAAGGACAATAAAGACATCTTACTTGGCTCTAATGTTGTAACTTACTAATAATACAATATTGTATTTAATAATTATGACTTAAGATTTTTTAAGTTAAATATAGTTTCTTTCTATGTATAATCATGCTTTAAAATTATCGCAAAATTTTAGAGCTCAAAATGGAAAATAATATATTAACATATGTTAGTTGTTTTTGAATATGTACTGGCATGAATTAAATGCAATACTGAACATATTCGGATTCGGTCGTCTCATTTATGAGACAAAAGACTTGATTCTGTAGTACAGTCATGCTAAATCTAAATTTAGGCGCAGTACATCTCGATCTCTGAATATGAATTAAAAAAGAATAGAGTTTGGAAACCATACTCAAAAAGTTATATGAAATTATTAAACCATTCGGATTTTTATGAGTGTTTATATCTTCCACCTTATGAAAATGATGAATACAGATTTTAAATTTTTAGGTATAGTAAAACCAATTCTAGCTGTAAATTTAATAGTGGGTTCTAGTGTGGGATAGCAAAATTGCTATCAATTTTCTTTATACATATAGGTACTGGGGGAGAAAAGGGTACTTAACTTTTTTATTTATTTAGAATTTATCTTCAGAATCGAGCTGAATGTGAAACTAACATAATGCATAGAGCCGTCTTCTGTATTTCACCATATAATTTCATATTTCTGAACAGGACCAAAAAATCATAAATCAAGGTAATCATCAAGGTATTAAACATTTTAATACCTTAAACAACTTTGGAATGTAACTGAATATTAGTTATGGTTTTATAAATATGCTAAAAATTTCAATATATATATATAACGTTTTACTATAACTGAATTTAACTAATTACTCCGGTAAATATAATCATTTAAACGTATTGTGATTAATTTGACTAAGATATATTCCTATACAAAAGCTAATACTGCAATTGAGATTTATTTGTAGTGTGATATCCGGAAATTAAAGTCCTACCACTTATCATCACGTAATGTGTATAATACATATATATATATGCTTACAGGTGAACCCATATATCATACTATATATGTAGATATAATTAATATCTATTGTTTATGACACTCTTTGGACGACGTTCCGTTGCGCTTGCCTGCTTGGTTAAGCGATTGCCTTGTCTAGTTTATCATGTCTTAACGAAATATCGCGTTGTATAATAAGCATAATAAATTTTATAGTAAGCTCAATAAATACATAGAAGTTTTAGAGATTGAATATTGTTTATTGATCACATGGTTTTTTTATAGTAAATTAATTATATTTATATTACTGATACAATCAAGAGTATGTATACGTATGCTTCTGCAATAATTAGTTAATGCTGAAAAAATAATTAGTTATTTGTTATTGACCAAGCAAAGTCCACATTCTGTATAGAAGAGGTAGTTAGACAATTAGCCCACAATGGCGATGCAAATAATCTCGATTATGGCAAGGTTGACGTCGGACGGCGGAGGGTTCGTTCAACTGACCGCGAACGATGACACGGGGCGAGAGCGTCGCGGCGCACGCGCCGCCTACCGCCTCATAACATCCATCCAAAAGATTATAAACGATGACAGATAACATAAAAATATTCACATGATACCCAAACATAGAAGGGTCAATAATAATAATAATATACAATACTTTTTGAAGGGGCATTAAACGAAATAACATACTAAAGATAATTTATATAAAGAATTATCAATTTCATATAGAAATTATGTAGTAAACTTACCAATTCCTTCCAAATTAAATTTAGCAATCCAAATAGCACCACATTTCACAATGATTAATAAAAAATTCTCGACTTTTAAAAACTTGCCCAGACTTGACAAAACAAGCTAGAATCACGCGTGCGTGCAACAAAAACAATCGGCAGATCAGCACAGATGGCGGTCGACGTCGGAAAACCCCCTTTAAAAACTACGCGGCGTAGAGGACACAGAGTGTAAATATTATTGCATCGGCTGGACAAAGGTTTTTGTTATCTAAAACGATCTCAGCGAACGTGCACGAAACGAGCCGCGCGGCCAGCGGTAGAGCGTGGAGTGAGGCTCGCGCGCCGGCCCCGCCACGGTGTGATAAGCCTGGCGCGACGCCCCCTGGCGACGCCTACGCCCCACTCGGCGCCGTCGCAACGGTGCATCGTAAACACCACCGGCCGCCCCTCGGCACCCGGCACCGACACCGTCGTCTACCAGACGGGCCCCCGCGCATTATGCACTGCACCTACGCAAAATTTCACAATGCAACGAGTACCTCCGCGTGTCGCAGAAAATCAACAACTTTCGACTCCTTAAAAAGACGAGGAAACAACCACTGCCGCAGTATTGCGAAACTATGGCGGCAGCCCAGATACCGGCAAGAACAATGAGGCGCAAACAAACCCAGAACCTTTTTAGTGTCCTCCTAATTGGGCTATAGGTGCGTCGGACAAGCAGAAATCGGACCGCCACATAAACGGAATAATTGAATTAGTGCGACCACCTATGAACAGTTAATGAAAATGTTAAACAGTATAAAAGTATAAAATATAACATTTTATCACAATCTGTTTCAAATTTTTCACAAAAATATTGGTCGCAGTAAAAATACCTACTACGAAAAATAATTACGAGAAAAGACTCGTAGAATACGCTATGTAAGATACAAATTTCCTTTTCAAGTTACTTTTAAACATAAATGATAATTATACTAAATAGCGAGGAAGTTAAGACAAAGATGGACTGAGGAAAACGCTTTTACCTTTTGATTTGCTAGTGCGTGAAGGAAATACATAAACATGTTTACAAGTATGCAATGTTAAAAAAAGACCCAAAATAGCTATTTTGGGTCTTATATCAGATTAAAAACACATCGACTTGTTCAAAGTTTGAATGAATTCATATTACGTTTAGAAGAACAGAAGACCGAAAGATAAAAAAACATAATGGTAAAATTATTAAAAAGGTGAAACTACTTAATATGATATGTAACCTTTTGTAAACGTATCAGAACGTATTCCGAACTGCGTAGGTGTAGCTAAATACAAAATTGGTTTCAAAGAATTGCGGTCGGCAAGCAGTCGTTTGAAACTCATTAATTCGGTTGTTTACTGAGTCCATATCAAGGTTTATCTTAACGATTGGTAGGTTGAAGGAGCAAAGTTTAAGAATATTCATCAATACCTGGCCTGGAAATTACTCGAACTTTTAAATGAAACTGACAATCATCATGAAAAATATATTCGTGTAACGAAACACAATTTGGTTTACATTTAAAAATGACACCTAATTGTTTAACTTTGACAATGAAGATTTTTTAATATCAAATTTTATTTAACATGGAACTATATGTCGTAAAGTGAAATAATCGTGTGCCCACATAAATTTCATATTTCTAAAAACCGAATGGAATATTAAAAATGATTTAAATAAAATTGATGACGGACACAGCCGCAGCGGTTAACATTTACGAGTGCATTACTCTCGGTCAACCGGCATTGGCATGCCTGTGCAAATTACCAAACAACTCATCTTTTTATGGTCACAATAATTCAAATTATAAAATTATATTATGACAAGTGTATAATAATTATCAAAATACAATGTACTCATCATCCGTAGAACGGATGAGAATACCAATCAAAATATTTCTAAGATCTATCTCTGTGACGGAAAGATGCCTAAGAAAAATGAGCTCACATTTCTTTTGTATGATACAAAATCAATGTCATATAATTCATCCTGTCAGGCGAGAAATTTGGTGAGACGCGTTAGGCCCACATAAATTACAAGATAAATCTTTTCAACTAATTTGACCTTTCCATCTGACGAGGGTTCATTAAATAATGGCGTCTGTATTGGAAATGCAGTTATTGTGCCGTCTATCAAGTACTTTGTTGTAGGCGGGAACGTGCAACATTCTTTCATCGCTTGATATTTAAAACAGGAATTCCCTAATATGTATATGACAGCTTCGATTCGGGCTTTGTTCAATTCTATAAACGCGTCGGTGAATACAGTATTTATTAAACCGAAATTATATCAACTTTAATAAAACAACGTTTATATCATATTAATGTTTGCTTTTCGCAACCATAATAACAATGTTATTGTAATTGGATGTATTGATATGGTTAATAATATTATTAACGGCTGAACAAGTCAACTGCCAACCTCAAGACCCTGGCATTGTAATATTATGCAAATAGAACCTTTATATTAAAAACAAAGATACAATGCACGTGCGGTTGTAGTGCGACTTTAAGCAAGACATCTTTAAAGGAGAAGGAAACGTGGAAAATGTCAGTAATCTACAAGAGCTGTAAGCACGATTCTTGTCCATAATCGGAACAAGGACTTCGCAGCTGTTGTAAATATCAGTACCATGCTTATTATTGTGACGTAATTATTTTTGCACGATGAAACAAAGAAAATAAGATTTTTTTTATAAAACCGCATTTATGCAAATCAAAATATACAATATAATCAAGTTATCCAACTAAATAAATAGAACGTCCAGTGAGATGCCAGGCGCGTTAATACCATGAGTCATATCGACCACGAGACCGGACCGCCTGGGATTTTAGCCATCCTTTAACGGAATTTTCGAACCTTCAGAAGCGAAAGTAATACAACGTTAATATAGCATTAAACATATTTTGTGGTATCTCCGTCATTGGGGTTTTTCTGTATTATTGTACCTTCTTTAGTCACATTTGTTAGAAAATAGTCCAGCATTTTAATTTATTACCTTGTAGTAAGTACAGTGAACATAGGTAAACAAAAGGACTTTTTTGACAGACAACAATTTTATCTTTTGTATAATAGTTTGTTAGAAGTGTGGATTTATTGAGATGTTTGTTTAATATGAAAAGCGTAGCCACATCTTATTTCATGAATCATAGACTTATCTTCATTCTTAATGGCATTTTCTCGGATATAGTTCAATTCAGCTAACATGAAAATAATTTAATATTATCTATCACACGAATCTCCCAGTGCAACATTTTCAATAAAAAAAGTTTTTATATACTATACTATACATAGGGTAATTAATGATAATGTTACTATCGTAATTTTTTTTAATTTTTAAAAATTAATAATAAATTGTCGCCATTATTACATAAGTTTATAACATGGTATTTTGATCTATCAGTCTTAAAAATAAAACAAAGCTTTCCATGGACTCAAAACAAAACAGAACATTTTACATAATGGACAGAATGGGTAACTATTCCAGTTATCTACGCAGGAGGTAATATAAAAGTTGCTATTAGGTAATCTTTTGTCACAAACTAAGTAAGAAAAGAAAGCTTTTGAGTTTATGTTCGTCCTGCTGCGGTGTCAGGCAATCACTTTAGTCCGTGCCTATCTAAAAGTGCCTAAGTAAACTACACGTAATAGTCAGTCTTTTATGAGAATTTTGGCATATTTTTAATAGGTAGGTCATAGTTAATATTTTTTTTAAATATTTTTCCAGAGAATTCTCTAATAGTATAAAAAATTATGAGAAAGAACAATATATTTTATATACTAAGTTTGTTATCTAACTATGTATTGACTGACACTACAACATTATGTCATCATCGTGATAGGATATATTATTAAACAAGACGTAGGTCACATTTTTTATTCTATTAAAACCCTAGCTTTGATGTATTTACGATCACAATATTATAGATAAGAGACTGACTTTCACAGCCTCAAACTCTCACGAGTGTGACGTCAGTTCAGTGATACAGGTGTGCGGGTCACATTTTTTTTACCGGCATGGCTAACTTGGAAGCGATTATGCATTCTTGGAAAAATCAAGAATGTGGAAACATGCAAGCCGTTATGAACTGTTTTAAATAATATTTGATCTGATCTTGACATTTTATTGTTTTTACGTGAAATAAAGCAATTGATTGTGGTTTTTGATGATTCAACATTACATTAACGCGACTTTATCGTGAAGCTATTGATGGCTAGTTGCCGGCAGTTCAGTACATTAACATCTTGTGTTAGTCGTTTGAACAAATTGTTTACTTCCGAATCCGTTGTATTTAACGATGACTCACAATATTCTTAGAATTCAGAATCAAGATTATCTAACTTTTATAAATAATAAGGTAAGCCACTAAACCTGTCGAGGTTATACTAGAGACTCCAATTACAATTTTGAAAAGCATAATTTAGGTCCCATTAAATGACAAAGTTACGGTTTACTCAAGTACAATATCACCTCAATCTAATCGATTTTACTACGTCCATTATTAGACTAAATTGACAACATCCGGCGAACATCGGCAGTATTAGTTAAAGCTATTAGGTGTCGCTCAATCAGACACATCTGTTAAGGCCTTCGAGGTCAATTATTACTTAACAGTTAATGTTTTAATGCCCATGACATAACATAGGATATCACAATTGTTTTTTTTTAACATATTCGTAATATCAGTAAAAGATTATGTAATACCACTAATTAGGCAATAAAATATAAAAATGTCGTTCACTCCAATCTTTAATAATGGAGCAAGAATTTTAGTTGTTTAACAGGTAAAAACGCTGCATATTGGGTGGCGTGAGGGGAATCCCCAAAGGTGGCGCGTTCTTAGAATTGGTCGGAGAAATTTCACAAGCATGCAATGTAGGTCGTGCCAGCCGGAATTGACGTTTCGCGTTGAAAAGGTTGCTGGTTGCCACGCCACTGCTACCGCGCAACAGTCCGGTTACGCTTGCGCAATTGATAGCCTCGTTTATCAAATCCTAAAAGATCAGTTGCTTCTAGAATAACCGACGCAATAACTATGAGATTTTCAATGTATTGCCTGAATACTATAGTATTACTGAATAATTGACTAACAATTTACACTTGACCTTGGTACTATAATTTAAGTCCGTAATCTATATCTGTATAGGTATTGTATATATACCTATAAGTATTGTATTATTCTAGAGACAGATTAATGGCTACTCAATTATTGTTAAATAATAATATAAGTGACAATACTGTATTTAAGTAAAATGAAATGTCTATATACAGTGGAGACCACAATATAACATAAAATTAAAACATTAATAATAATAAAATAATATATTTGAAAATTTCATATCATTTCTATGAAATTATGCCAATGCTCTAATTTAATGTCGTATAATTATTGTCGACTTTACACTATATATAAATTTACAGTTTTATCGTGAATTGAACAATGGTACATTTCATTTAAGCATAACATTCATAGCATGTTTTTGAAAAACATACAAGTAAACAAGCCTGTGGTACAATGACGTCAAAAAGATAAAATAGTTTTGTACGTTAGTTATTAGTATAAGCGTTTAAGATATTTCAACTTTTTTATAAGACAATTAAGGATAATTAACGTTATATGAATTGTGTGGCCAAAATTAGTCTATGGTATGATTTCTCACGGCTCTGACATCTAGTTAAATACCATATATGTAATAATATATTTATTCTCATTCATTCATTCATTGTTAAATGAAGAAATTGGAGCATTATGTTTGCCCACGAGTGAAATTTCATGATAGATCGGTATAGTTATCAAGCTATCACCGTAAACCTAGTACGTGACTTAAATCCCACAAAAATGCAAATTAAATGATATATGCAATGTAAATTATTTCGAAAATATTTAAATAATTGGTTTTAATGTTTTACAGACAAAAACCATAGCTTTTTTATACGTACATGTGAAGTGTATATACAAATTAACACAAGAAAAGGCGGCTCGAATTATTCAAAGTAGATGTATTACGATAATAGCACAGCTGCTAGCAAGTTCGTGGAACTTTATAGAGAGACGGTGGAGTGGGGGCCGAGCATGACGACACGCGATGACGTCACCTCGAGGATTACCACATGACGTCACTGTTATCACCGCCTAATCTTTGTATTTTCCAGCTTTTGGCGGGCGGGCATGTGATTACTGCCAATAGTTATATCAATTACAAAGTTTAAAAATTATTTTAATTTCTTAAACAAATTTTAAAGCTAGAACTGTCTACTACCACTAGTTGTTTGTAGTGTAGGTAAGTTGGCATTATGTATTTTCCTCATGATAAATGATGCAATAATATTAATGCAAAATGTAATCCTAATGCAAATAAAAAGTAATCCTATTAACGTGTAAAGTCAATTCCATCAATATAATATCTGTTGATACTTCATAAACATGCTTATCACAAAACTTCATGTTAGGTACATATACGTAACGCCATCTGTGTTAATAAAAATTAACTATTTAAGTGTATTTTATAATTATATATTAAAAATTACTTATAGATGTTTCTCTAAATTATGCATTTATTTGCATTTAATATAACACTTCTAACATAAACATTAATGTATAATTCAACTTTAATTCTTTAATATAAAAAACACCTACCTATTTGCATAATATATTTATACCTAACTACGCATATTCCAGATGTTACTCTATTATAATATAAAAACGTCATACTTGAAGTAAAAATAGAAATTAATATAACTTATTAATGTTAAGTAAAGTAGTAAGCAACCTACCTACAAAATATTTCGAATAAAAAGGACAGATCTCAGATTTAACACTGAATACCAGCTCGACTATGACGTGAAGTGACAGGCATTTTAAAAAGGTGTTCGTAAATACAAGGATATTGGAAAATTCTCAAAGTTACGTTTATTCTATATACGTATCAGAATCGCAAAAAAAATAGCAACTTTTTTTGAATTCCCTCTATTAGGCTTTTTCGACAACAAAGAAACGAAATAAAAAATGCTAAAAAGACAAATCTTGAAAAATAATACGAAATATTGCGCAAGCTAGACAGCTTAGGAGAAAATTTTGCAAAACCGTGCCTTGAATATAGATGATGTGGAGAAGATTATTTCGTGAGACTCACCACTGGTTTATTGTATTCATCGTTCTGATAGTCGAACATTGTAGCGAACATCAGACTGTCGTCTTGCTCGCTGCTGAGGAGGTGGTATGGCACCAGCCGAGACATGAAGACAAACTTCCACAACAAGCGTCCAAAATAAATATTCACTCACAGTTTCTAGTAAAAGAACACAATACAAGAGTACATAAAATACAGCGTATCAATTCACTGTTGATAAAGAGTTATGAGTCATGTGAAAACTTTAACGACTATGAACGTACGCACAGCTAGGATGGCTTATATCAGACTGAGTCAGTTACCGCGCTCGTGGCCGGTTTTGTACGGTTGCAAACAACCACACCGCGCACGCGCAAACCACGCCTTTAAAATCAAAAAGACATAAGACGCAGAATTATTCTAACAATTCGCCTAACGAGCCAAATTTTTAAACTTCCTAGAGAGAAGTAGCTTGCGATGATTCAAGGAATAGTTTTTTCATGACCGAGGGATTCTACGCATCTTTTTCATTTGTTGCCAAGAAAATTTCTATAATAATAATTCACGAAAGTAACACGATAGTATGATAATCCACTAAACTTTGTAGAAATGCAAAATTAAAATAACACTAGCATAAAAACGTTAACAAACATTAGGCATACTAGAAATTAATCAGGTATTGTGATTGATTAAATAGAAATAACACATTATCTCAATTAACTCAACACCAAAAACTCAAGCTATTACGTTGCGAACTTGTTTAGTGACAGAATCCCGGCAAACTAGGCAATAGAACTTTAAAGTATATTTATATACATATTTTATTAAAAGTAAACTGATGGATATACATGATGTATATTGCTTTATGATACTTTAATATAATTATGCTTATTAAAGTATCACTACAATTTTAGACATTTAAGTAACAACATTTATAATCATTATCAGCCCACAACAGTCTACAGCTGGAGAAAGGCCTCTCCAGTAGCACGGCACTTAGCTCGATACTTAGCTAATTCTCTCCAGACACTCTGCGAAGATCGTTACTTTAACGAGGCTGCTAAATCCTACAATGCGTTCGAGCTGAAGTCTCCACTCATGTATTTGTTTCCAGTATCTCCAGCAGTCATCTATTTTGCGAATAAAGTTCTTAGCAGAAAACTCGATACTGGCGAATTCATAAGGAATAAAGAAGAACTTAATAATTGAGTTAATTAATTCAATAAACATATTTTGACTTTGACTTCAGGTTACAAATTCCATGGGCTATGCCAACAACTTTAGCTCTCTGTAGACTCAACTCGTTATGAATTTGATCCCTCAGATACACTACGAGCATAGCCATACCATATTGAATAATCATAATTATATACGATATTAAACACTACTAAACGCTATATAATAATATAAATATATAACGATAAACTAAAAGTAACTAATTAAATTGTTTTGTAGTTTTGTGCAAATTATAAATTAACATTTCTAACTACCTGCAGAGCCATTCCCTTCACGTGAACCCAAATTGTATATAATATAAAGCGTAACAACACTATAAAATTTTTTTTAGATGGTAATGGGACACAGTAACGCGACACAGTCGTAGACATATTTGTCAGAATCAGAACATGACCCAAATATAAGATGGCAATGAAAACCAATACGACATGTCTTATTAATAATAGTGGTAAGATACAATAAACAATCCTATAATCAAGCTGAAACAACGGGATCTTCCTTTTAGGGAAAACAAATTCACAACATTTATATGAGATATTATCAGAAGGATATTGAAACTACTCAAATCAATCTAAGCGAAAGAACGCGGTATTAGGTAAGAGCATGCATTTTAAGTTCATTTTAATTGGAGTTATCAAGGAAAATTGAGAATGCCACTCACTGACTGGAGCCATGTAGTCTGGCCTTTTATATTGTTTTGCTTCAACGAGGGTTCTATTTCCATATTTAGAGACTTCTCCTTAGATTTCAGAATTTTTATACTGTTGACAGAATTACTGCAAGCTTAGGGTTTTAGATTTTTAAAAATATATAATACATGAGACTTTTCGCTGTATTTTAATATAATAGTTGGTACTTTTGAATATTTCATTTGCATTAAAACTTTAAAAATAATCAGTCATTTACTCAGGACTTCTAAATTTCAACCTAGTCTCAGTCTATGACGATTTTCATTTATCAGATATCAAATCGCGTCACTGAGTTATTCGTGTATCGGTTTGAATACATAGGAAATAATATATCAAACTCAGAGAACTGTTTCTACAACAAGTGCTTAAATCCGTTTTCCTTTTATTATCAGGTGATGTTAGCAATATACTCGCAAGTGATTGATAAGACGCTAAGTATAGCTTCTTTGAATTTAGGTTTTATAAGGAAGTAATAAAATATATACTTTTATTAATTTCAAAGGCCAAAGTCAATGTTAAAATATCTTTATTTAAATACTAAGTTCATTTAAATCATCATACCAGAGAATATATATGAGAAAAATAAATAAATATAATTAAAGGTAATTGTGATAACTTTAAGTGGTTATTAACCGGGTATTTAGAAATTATCCCAGTTATAGAATTTAATTATGTATTAAATAAATTATTTTAAAATTAAAACTAACACTAGTATGCATATTCCCAATTAACCCTACCGCTACTTCGACAAATTAGTAGCTGCAGAGAAGAAGCGGCGCAGGTAACTCAGCCTTTAGTATTTATAATGACATTTACAAATTACCTGTCATCTCTTAGTATTACAAACATATTTTTTTTTGTTTTACAGTGCAATATTTTATACATCGATACGTATCGTCATTTCTGGTTTGATTTAGTTTCAATTCAGTATTAGAGCTTAAGTTGATTTAAATTGCTGAACATTGTAGTAGCCTTCTTTCATTTAATTTTGTTTGATGTAGTCTTTAAATTTGTGTATAGGCAGTTCAGTTATATTTAGCGGGATATGGCCATAAATGAGTGACTTGTTTAATGAAGTCTAAAGATTGTAACGAGTTTATTTCTATATCTAGTATTAATCAATGAGAATCACTACGTTTTCAATTTAGTCAATTTTATTTATGTTAATTTTAAAAATTAATGAGGTGTCATCTGCAAACAACACCGTTTCACATAAATCCTTTGTAAAGTAAGGGTGGTCATTTATATTCATTTAAAAAAGCAATGGCCCCAATATGGATCCCTGAGGAACACCCATATTCATAGGTGCACCCGAAGACCCAGCTTTATTTACAACCACTCTTCGATTATTTAAATATGATTCAACAAGTTGCAAAAAATTTATTGATACACCACAATGTTTTAATTTACCCAATAAAGTTTGGTGGTCAACACGGTCAAACGCCTTAGTCAAGTCCCAGAAAATACCTATCGCATCCTGTCGATACTCCCAAGGTACGTGTATACACCTCATCAGCGCAATTTCTGCATCTGTGATATTTTTGCCTATTCATTAGTTTATATACATACACACATTGAAATAGTACATGGTCAATGAACAGAGCGAGCTAGGGTGCTACTTCAAATGTTGTTTTTTTCCTTTTCGAAGTCAATGTCAAAATACATTAAAGTTTTACGTCATATTCGATGAATTTAAAATTATTTATAGTGTATGAAACGGGGTAAAAGAGAAATTGTAATTTTTGGGCCAAATACGGTTAATATCAAAAAATAGATCAGTTTTGTAAAATGCGAGATATCAAAAAATAGTTTGCGCTAGCCTAGATTCCACTTTAATCTAATGATAAAATGATGAATGAATGATGAATGATAAAATGAAATATTGTAAAAGCCAATAGTGTTAATACAAATAGGATAGTCGTAATGATCGACTTGCAAATTTCAGTTAATTACTAATTTGTTATAAAATAATTAAAAACAATAATTCAACACACTCCGCTCGCTTTATAGTTTTTACGTGAAATTATGTGAATCATATGACGAGTTCCAAGGGTGGTAGTTCAAGGGCGGGCGGAGGTCACGCAAGCCTTTCGTTCAAGGGCTTATTCCACGAATCTACCCTGGTGCGGTCATGATCGTAAATAAATAATTTTCTCATTATAACTCTTTTGAAAAATAATAGTAATTTATCATGTTTTATAGAGGATGAATAAACAATGTGCGAGCACGAAAATTGAAATTCACAGTGCACACATATATTTTGTCACTATTTAAATAAACTCGTTCTTTGTTAGCGCTAATTCTCCATAAGCTTGAGCGTCTGCACAATAGTTGGTAAATTTCATCATGATTTTGACCCAACTTAATTTAACTTAAAATTAAATTTATATTTTGGTTGAGATAAGCTGTTATATTGTCTGGTTTTTAAATTAGCAATTTGTCACTTCGTGGTTTCAACGATTCTTATTAGGTTATTATGCAAAAAAATTACACGTGTTAAAATTAACTTTCGTAGCATTAATATAATTATAAAACGTGCGACGTTCTACTTTGCTGAGGTTCTTGCCCAACAACTGATCGACTTGCTAATTAATTTATGCGAGTCTAACTTCGTAGTTTACTGACGCTGACGACATTTAACCTACGCCCTTGCATTTTGTACCTGGCTCTAGTATGAAATTATTGAAATGGTAATAATATATATGATACCTTAGGCTTAAATGCATAAAATAACTATGCAGATGGTACGTATTTAAAACGCTACGAATGCCACTCTTTTAGTAAGACATTTCTGGCAAAACTGTGTCTCAATGAATAAAATATAATTGTTGGAATATTGGAGTTAATTATGGATTGTATAAACGAGCAAAGTAATTATACAAACGAAAAGACAAAATGAAGCCCACAATGTGGACTAGGATCATTACGGGGAATATCCCATCTAGTATGATTGTGTATAATAAGTAACTAGTTCGTGAAAATAAAGATTTAAGTTTAAGCCTAATATACTTTACAACTTAACTTCACATATCAACAAGGATTCAAAAAAGAAAGATCTATAAAATAAACATGTATGGAAGAGTGGAAGAAAAATAGCAACTAATGTAATGAAAATAACACTGGCGGCACTAAACTTAAAGAAAAATTGTTTATCATAGTTTATCCATAGTTATTATTAGGACAATGTAAAGAACAAGTAACATAAGAACGTCTGTTTAAATAAGGTGATAAGCGTTTTTTGATGACAAGAATTCTTTGTTGCTGTTAGAAATAATAATTTCTAACAGATGCGCAGTATGATGGTGAACGTTTAAGTCTAGTTTAATTGTGTTTTGACTTGTATCGCTATTGGTGGAGAACGTTGTGGCGTGGGACATCATCAGTTTTCCTCGAAGCGATGACGTCACCCTCACAGTGCGGTCGTCAGTCTGTAGTGTTTTCCTGCTAAGTTACGTATACCTGATCGAGCCAAATGTTTTATTGTTTAATTTGTGAAATAAGTTCGGAATTTTCGTTTCAAAAAGTCGTGGCGAAATATTTATTTCAACGTTTTATGATATTATAATATCATAAAACATTGAAATAAATATTCAGTTGCTAAAAATAATCTTGCCGTTAAAATGGGGTTAAACTGTTGCTTTGGAGGTTGATGGGACTGATAGAGTGGGCTTTAAAAGCTAAAATAATGTTATTAATGAAATATTCAATAAGGATAGGGAATGAAAGAGAATTATTTAAGACTTCGTTTTCGTCTTCTAGCTTTAACTCATAACTTATAAATAAGGTACGTACCTGTACCTGGTATAGCGTGACGAGTGAAGACCGGGTCTTCGCACTCTTGTACGACAAGTGCGGTGTATTGGAAGTGTTCCTAATGCATGATTGTGTGTAAGAGCGCGTTTGCACGTGTGATAGGATCATGGAGGATATTCCTTGGCCTGTGTAAGCGGGTCGGGGCGTTAGGGCCTGGATAGTAGTCTGATGCTGTTACAATGAGCGGATTGGAATGGTGGGGTCAAAGTAACTTTGACAAAGTAACAACTAGAGGCATCTTTAATGACTTGTGAAACGATAGGAAGGTCGAAATCCTTGTGGAGGTCGACATTGCGCCTGTACCAGGGACACCCGATAGCCATGCGCATGAAACGATTTTGGAATGGTTCTTTAGTAAAACCGACAAGTAGCAGAATAATATAATGGCACTCACATGCATTTATGTATTACAATTATGCCATTCTGTCAGTGGTATTGAGTTAGGAAATCCCACAATTCTAAACTAAACTTAAAACACACATTATTATTATGCTTAGTTTGCACACGTGTTTCCTAGAACCAAAACATACTTTGATAACAACCACGATATAGCGAAATAATATATATGGATGGCAGTTTAGTATAGGTAAGTCAGTTCAGTGATTTTACATACTAAGCTCATGTTAGACTCCAGTTAAAGTCCAAAGAAATTCCTTTCCTCTTTGGGTCTAGCTAGACGCCTAGACTAGTTCTCAAACTCCTATCCATCTATCATCACAATTTTACCATACTAAGGATAATTATTCATTTAAAAGAGGTGTATAGAATGCTCTTTCTGTCTGTGGGGAGCATCTGTTTAGTGGTAAAAACTCGACAACTTATGAAAATATAAAGACGCGTTATAATAGCCCATACTATTTGACCTTAACAACCAATATGATTTTCGCCACGAACATTATGGCTTATTACGCCGCACTTTCTTAAGGGTCCGCTTTCTCTCTGTCATTTATGTGTGGAGTACTGTTTGCTATCACTTGACAGTACTAACTCTTACTCTCTAACTCTTCTAGATTCGGAATGCAGAGCCAATGGCTTATTGGAGATAAAAATTTGGTAGTCATAGCTAAATAGCATCAACCTCCACCGTAGAGTTGCCTGGCTTTCGGCGTTTCATAAAAACACCAAGTCCATTTCACCACAGGATCACTAGACGTTCGGCAGATAACCATTCACCACACTAAACACTTCTTATCTTCTACAATGCTCACTGATAGATGGTGGGGATACAAGAGAATAGAGTACAAAGGCTGAGAGTAAACTGAGTGCACAGACAGAAAGTGGAATGCATGATCGGTGGGCGGTTTATTGTACTGTCTTAAGTTCCATCAAAACAAAATTTAAATAACACGATCTGGGCAAGCTCACTATAACGTCTATATCTTGGTGCTGGAAAACATATATACATGTTTCTGTACTGGGAACATGTGAGGTATGTGGGACTCCAGAGCTCTATAAGGTTCAAGACCCATTCTACCCACTAAAAACTTTCCAAGCAACAAAACAAGGTATAAACTTAACAGTTTCAAGCTATCCAAAGCGGCAGCTAATTTTGCTCTTTGAAGTAGTCCCTCAGTAATACAAAAAAATTACAATGTTATTAATTTGAGGGTTTATTTTATTGCTAGTAAGCAAGAAACTGTTCCAATCTTTAGACTTCATAAAACAAGTCACTCATTTATCCCCATAAATGAGTGACTTGTTTTATAATTTATACACCTTTATCTTTGCACTGACATTAATAATTTATACACATTTATCACAAAATCCCGCCAAATATAACTAAACTGCCTATACATATTATACATGCCTATACATAAATTTAAATACTACATCATACAAAATTTAATGAAAAAAGGCTACTACAAACTTCAGGATTATTTAGGCGATAAGAATACATGGACTATTTAAAAATGCAATTTAAATAAACTTACGATGTAATATAACTGAATTGAAACCAGAAATGACGATATGTATCGATATAAAAAATAATTCACTGTAAAACAAAAAAATATGTGTGTAATACTAATACATAATGACAGAGGTAATTTATGTAAATATCATTATAAATACTATAGGCTGAGAGTTTCCTGCGCCGCTTCATCTCTGCAGCTACAAATTCGTCGAAGCGGTAGTAGCGTTAATTGAGAATATGCATACGTGTATGCATATGTGTTAGTAATAATTTTAAAGTAATTTATTTAATACAATAATTAAATACTATAACTGGGCCTATTTGTAAATACCCGGTTAATAACCACTTGAAGTTATCACTATTACCTATAATTACATATATTAATTTTTTCTCATACATATTTCCTGCTATAATGATTTAAAAGAACTTAGTTAATGAGTATATAAATAAAAATATATTGACTTTTACTTTGAATCTCTTCCAGACAACCTTGGGTGAGAGTAATCAAATAAATAAATAAAAAGAACAGATTATACTGTATATAAAAGAAAAATCAATTCATGAATCATCATCTTAATAACCTTACCAAAACAGTGAATTTCATTTACAGACTTAATATATTTTAAAATTAAAAAAAAAACGATAAACTTGGTACCTAAAAAGTTAAATTTATCTTGATGACTAATATTAAATAAAATCCTTATCAAGTTATGAGCTACATGTTATCAGTAGCAAGAAATCTATCTCCTGTTTTTCTAATAAGTTACTAATATATTATGCTTAGTATTGATTTATTTTTTTGTATAAGTTCTCCCTATTACAAGGAAGGTAAGGGGAAGTAAGGTGTGCAAAGTGATGTCTTTTTTATTTTACTTACGGTAGACATTTTTTTCAATTGACTTAATAAAATTGGAATATTAAAAAATCTGTAGATAATGTAATTATGTATTCCATATATTACAACACTCTGCTATCTGCTCTAGTTCTAACTTCACTGGGGAAGCTTCAAGGAAGAAAGAGAAATAGGGCTTAAATTTATAACATAAGTAGCTTGTCTGACAGATGGGCTTGGTCATGTTTCTACAAATGTTCCCATTAAAACTTAAATTCTAGACAACTGTCTAGTTAATTTATTAAATAAATTATCCTTTCATATGATTGCTTATTAATCGGTATATTTTCAGAACCCTTTAGTGGGTCAAATACAATGGAGAAAATTATGGTTTAGGACTTATAAAATGCTGGTATTGATAAAAATAAATTAAAATATTATTGTTGTAGTATCACAAAGTTAAGTTTAACCTGTGAAACCATACTATCTAGATACAATGGGGTTGTAATGCAATGCTAATGAAGATGGTACTGTCTACTCTGTTTGTTGCTATGTGGCAATTGTTAGAAAATAAAAAAGCAATATTTAGTTCATGTTCAATACGAATAAAAAATATTGATCGCAGTAAGACTTATTCAAAGTAAAATTATAAGGATATACATTTGCTTTGTCATTTACTTACTCAAAAATCGAAATACTAATGGCATAAACTAGAAGATTTAATTGGTTTTAAATATTTATTTGTAACAGCTATTTTTCTTTGTTTTTGATGGTCTGATCTTTAGTAAATTAGTATAGTCAAAATTTTTAGAGTTGATTACAAAGCACTTAAAATGTATTCCTTCTTTATGTAAATTACTTTGGATCTAACAAACAACACACCACTTTGACAGTTTCGAATCCCATTAAATAACATTGTTTTGAGGCTCGTTGGAGCATATCGTGGCTCAACAAATTGAGGGATAAATTAAGGAAGTTAATAAAGTTCATTTGTAAACTAATATTAACAAAATATTTAGCAACAATTGGGGGAAGGAAGTGACATTAATATTTATCAATTTCAAATATGTATTATTGTCCTTCCTTTTGATTTATATACAATATGTACTGCTCATTACTACTTAGTTCAAAAATATATCAAAATGATATAAATATTGCTTACATTTCTGGCAAAACTCATAATAACACACTCAATTATTATATTGTTATGTAAAAATGTGTTTAATTTGTTTTTGAGAATGTAGAATTGTTTATGACACTTACATTGAGTGGTCTGGACGTGGGCACCGAAGATATAAAGTCATTTGTAGAAGATCCTTGAGAAGATTGGCTGTCACAGGAGTAGTCAGAGTGGTTAGAGTTCGAGTGGTTATCACTTACTTCCAGCTTCATAGTCATCAGTCTAAATCAACCTTCACAAGAGCAAAACAATCAACTAGTATTCTATCCACAGCAGTAATCTTTACGCAGTCTTATCTAGACAAAATGATCTCGAGTCCAAATAAGATATCGAGTATTTAACAGTACTTTAAAATCAAACTACGACTTGGCAAAACACTAGATCGCACACGGATAATAACGCATTTTTTGACAGTTCACTCACAGATAATTAAAAAAGAAAGAAACAAAATAACAAAACCAATTCACAAAACATTACAAAACAATGATGACTCATCATCTAGAAAAGTATAAATACAAAGGCAATGACGTCGTGTTCGCTTTGGGGATGCCCTTCTCATAAGAATTTCTAACTAATCGTGAAAATAAAGGCATAACAGTCACCAAGTTTTTGTGAACTCTAAGTCCTAGCATTTCGGTTGTGTTTTAGTCTCAGAAAATTATAGAAGATGATATCATCGACTAAAATTAGACTATGGCGTGATGTCCAACCAATAGAATCGTGGTGTAAAAAGCATGTACTGAACGTGTTATATTTAGGGTTGCTACATACATTTTTCTATTGGTCACGATTATATCGTATTGTAGTTTGAGATGTTCATTTTACGTTTTAAAAGTATATGTAAATAATTAAGTAATTTAAACTTTTAAACCTTGAGTAAAAGTGTCCTATTTCTTGAATATTAAGTCTGCAGCATTAATTTAGATAAAACCGATTCAGTGATATTTGAAGGCATGTTAACACTTTGCAAATATAAGCATATGTTAACATTTTGTCTCTTTTTCATTCTATTACATTCTTATTACCTTAGTATTATATATCATTTTATTCCATTCAAATTTTTTTGCAACAATATTGTAAAAACTCCACGAGGCATTTGAATATGTAACATACTTCACCGTAACACCGGTATAAAAAAACATGGCTTTATAGGTCACATTTCATTGCCATTATGTAACACATGATGGAAACGTACAAAAGAGAAGATTTTTCGCGTAATTGAAGGTTTAAAAGCAATAGCCTCCAAGACCTCCACTGACCTTTCAATAATATGAATTCTTCTGGAGTATAATCTTTCAAATATCCCCAAAAGACTTTCTTTCTGATTGGCAACAGGATTGGAATAAATCTAGTCTAAATTTTATTATGGCATTCAAAAAATTATTGGATAAAGAACCCAAAATATTTGTACCCGTATTGAATAGACAACGAATAAGCCATTGCTGTTCACCTGCGTTTTTGCACAAAATTAGAATCCAAGAGAACTACTTTGCGAATGTAGGTTGGCAGATCGTACCTAGAACCATATTTTTTTGAGTAGCCTTTAACCTTCTTTTTATTTCTTTCTTTTTTTTTGATTTAATTTTCTATTATTTGTCACCTTAACTAAATTTACTAATTAGATTTTACATAACAGAGAGCCTAAATAAGATGAATTTCGATAATTCCAATAGAATCGCCAAGTGACTAAACGTCTGAGGTTTGACATAAGTTTTCACTTAGTTAACATTTTTGATTGTCAAATCTCATCATTTTTCATTTCAATAGTTTCCTTTTGCTTTACTGTAGTACCGAGAATTTCAGAAAAATCCTAAGAAAAAAATCATGAGAAAAAAAACTGTCAATGTCAGAAATGTCAACGTATGTAATGTCAAAATGGGAATGTTTTGTGAATAAAAAAAATCCTTTTTAAGTAAACAATTACAGTTAATATTTTATGTGAATATCGTAGCAATAGAAAATAATTACATATTTAATCTGTTATCTTTCTTTATTATGTAAGTAAAATTTACTTTTGTTTATAATTTATTAAGTAATGTATGCGGTTTATATAAACATTTTTTCAATTTTATCGATAATTTTAGCATGTCTGGAAAGAAATGTAAGCATTGCGGATCTTCGGAGATCGAAGTAGATCCAGCCAGGGGGGACGCAGTGTGCACTAGCTGTGGTACAGTGCTTGAAGATAATATAATTGTCGCAGAGGTAGAATTTCAGGAGACAACACACGGTGGAGCATCAGCGATAGGACAGTTTGTTTCTGCTGAATCTAAAGGAGGAGCTACCGGATTCGGTCGAGGTACGTTATCTATTATTTTAAGTAGGTATGTATTAAGTACTTTTATTTACATTTGTAGTTCTGGGGGTATTTTTCATATTATGTTTGTATATAACACTGCACTATATTGCATATAGCACTGGTCATATTTGTTTTTCAATAGGTGTATACAGTATACTGCTATATAGGTAATAGGTGTATATACAGTATACCCACTTTAGGTGCAATATTTCAAAGTAAACTTGAACTACTACAATGAAAATTATACAGACACTTTGTATATGAACTTAGGACAACTAGAATTAAATCAAACTCAAACTATTATTAATTTATATTTTATCTAAATTTTATGTCCTATCTACTATTCTTTTGTTTTGTGCCTCATAGATTGATTATGCAATTGTAGTAGTTGTAAATAAAACAAAGCAGTAACTAATCAACTTTATTGTTATTAAAATGTAGTATAAAATCTATTTTCTGTGATATGTGGGTACTTAACAGATTATCTTTTTATATGTGCTTAGAACAGTAGAAAAATCAAACACTAGATTTGTTTTAAAATACCTAATTGCCTTTCAGCTTTTAATGCTGGAATTGGCCAAGAATCTCGAGAGATAACTTTAAGAAAGGCAAGAGATGGTATAACTACATTATGTCAGCAACTACGGTTGAACCAACAATGTATTGACATTGCATGTAATTTCTTCAAAATGGCACTCGCTCGGCATCTCACAATAGGAAGGCCTGCAAGTCACACACAAGCTGCCTGTGTTTATATAACATGCAGAACAGAAGGCACTTCTCGTATCCTTTTCAAATAAAATTGTTATAAATATTTTACTTTGGTATATCTTATAATGTAGCTTGTTTAGAAAAAGTACTATATAAAACAGATTTCATCATGATATTTACTATTAACTTAAGAAATATTGAATGTTTTAATTGTAATTTTTCAATAATTATACTATAAGATGATATTCAAGAGTTGGATTAAGAATTTTGATCTTAATGAAATATTTCAGTTATTATTACTGTAAAACGTAATGGAGCCCAAATAAAAAAACATAAACTTAACAATTACAATAAAAGGTACAAAATAAATTATATGTGGTTTTTCCTTGACAAATTTGATCAGATCTTTTAATAGATATAAGCGATGCTCTTCAAATCTGCTGTTATCAACTTGGTCGTGCATACTTCAAGCTTTCACGAGCTCTGTGTATAAACATACCCCCCACAGGTAAGTTTGTTTTATTGTTTTGGCTATTTAAATTTATATTTTCCTTAAACCTGGTGATTTTTGTATTGATCAATATGACACAGAAAGCCTTGAATACATTTATTAATTCATAAGATATTACTTGATGTAACTAAGAATATCTTAACACGAGGCCAACTTTTATGCTCCCCTAAGTGATACTTCCAATATTTTAAATAAGGGTTACTATATCTTTGGGCAGAAAGAGATTGTAGTCTTCTTTCTTTGGAGGACCCAATTGCAGTATGGTACCTGCTACATTTTACTTTGACATACCTATTGATATTCTATTGCAATTCTTATCTTTTTATTTTATTTTGTTTACAAATTAAAGGCAAGGCGAACTTCAAATGGGTTCATAGACATGGGTTAAGAGGCTAAAAATATAAATCACCGGAAAAGAAACAAAACATTAATCTGAAGAAATTGATTTGATTTTTGTTTCAAATTAATTATCTATTATGAATATTCTATTTTGGTCAGCCTGCCCTAAGCTACTATTATTCCAGTGGTCATTAGGCCGCCCATAGCACCGAAATGGACAACATAGGGCCTAGAAAACATGCCTTTTGGTAATAAGACAGTGAAAAATGTATTGAATTTCACATTGGGCCATTAGCTTACAAGCGTTAGTGTCAAATCCCATTAATGTTTCATTCAACGATTACCGAGAGGCATGTTGTCTATGGGCGCAGTAAGGAATCAGCAATGAAGTTACAGCTAATCATCAACATTTAATTAATGATTAAGTTTGCCTTTACTATAAATCTTTGAATAAAAAGTAATTTGAGTGATATTCGCCCTGTTGTATGCATCAAGTACCTAGGCGTCATGTGGATAATAATAATATAGGAGTATATGAATAATAACTATCAATCTAATTGTTATGAGTAAACAATAAATAACATTCATGAAATTAAAACTACAAAATATCTTTGCGTAATTTTTTTATTGCAATGAATTTGTATTATGACTACAATCTACACCTAAAATTTATAGAGAGCTTTACAACACCCATATCACATTCTTAAGGTAATCTTAAATTCCTATAAAGATCAACAATATACACAAGAACTTCAAATTTCAACAAAACATATTCCAATATAAAGGAATGGTAAAATAATAAATATTATGGAACTCAGTATCATACAATAACCTATATTGCATTTTTAACTCTGGCCTATAATCATACTGAATAATGGTTGAAAAAGTGGGTGTTCAAGTGTCAGTCCTCATTTGTATTAGAATTACACAAAGTGGTGTTCACAGTTGGGCCATAGTAAATAAGTTCTGGTATTTGCCCACCTTGCACTCCTGTTCCATTAGTACTTTCAGATGAACAGTGGAATTGGAAAGTGACTGTACCCATGTATACTTCACTTAAGCCTTCCTGGCCAAAATAACTTAATTCACTCCCATCTAAAATCGCAGAAGCAGTGTAAAAACATTCTGGTTCTATTTGTATTGGGTTTTCAAAGTACACATGAAATGTATTGCTTGATCCATCAGAGAAGAATTTTGTGTTGTTCTCAGCCAATACTCTGCCTAAGCGTTTTAACTCTATTTTAACATTATAATCAGCTGCTCCATTTGATGAACCATATAGTCCAAATCCAACAACAAATATTCTTTTATCAACACAAAATTGTATGGAATCACACCGGCCCCGATACCTCCATTGGTTGCTTCGGTATGCACATGACTGAAACCTGTGGCATATCTGAAATAATACAAAAAAAGAAATTTATGCTTTAAATAAATTTGGATTTTCTTATTTATAATCTAATAATATCATTATATATTGCACACTCAAAAGAAATTAACTTATATTAATGTAACAAATATCCCTTAGTAAAATGTAAGTCATCAAAATCCTTACTCTTAAGAAAGCTGGGCATCTTTTCAGATATGAGCATTTAGCAAGTAGTCTCAATAATATTATATATTAATTCAATAACAAATTAAACATCACCTGTGCTTTAAGTCCTGCTCTAGCTTTTACTGGATAAGAAAGTTGAGGTTTTGTAGATGCAGTAAAATGCAGAAAAATGTCTATTGTTTCTTGTGGTGTCAAAATGCCCAATTGAGCAGCACTGTTTGCAAACTCTTCTAAACTCATAGTTGGAAATCTTATTAAGTATATGGCACTTCCGAGCATAGCTCTTTTGTTTGGTGGAGAAGGATCTATTTCCCTTCTTAAACATTCGGCTTGCGCCCAAGCTAAAGCTGCTTCAAAAAGATTTATTTCCTTGCAGTTTAGAGTTTCCCTTGCTAGTACAGATTCTAATGTTGATACATCAATGTCGACAAATCCTTCAGATGTAAGGGCCATCTCAGCCTACAATAAAATAAAAACAGTTTTATGGGTAAATTGAAACTGCAATACAATTTGTCATATTAGTTTATTCAGATCTATTTACAATAAATGAAAAAGTTTTACAAATCTGTAATAATAATTATGGATTGACAACAAGGAATACATGCACTAAACTGTATTGCAGTTAATCTAGATTGACTAGAATGTGACCTAAATATACTGGTATTATTAGCACTACTGCACCTTGTAATAATTTAACTACACAATATATTTCATCTAGTAGTGTTAATGTCTTAATTTTAAAGTCTTAATCTATATTTTAGGAATGTTGTGTAGAATGTTTGTACACTGGTGGGTACATAACTAAACACAATCAATATATTAAATAATCATAAATTCATATCACAACCTAAAGAAAAAGGTATTTATAATAATTGTGGCACAATAACTTATTGATATGGCAAGAAATCTACTTCATCTTAAAACAGATATAAATGTCCTTAAATACAATATATTTTAGTTCATTTATTAGTAGTATAAAAGTTTTCAGTACTGTCTTTACTTTCTGGACTGGATAATTTTTGACTGGAATTTGCCGATAGTTCCATCAGTAGACTACCATAGGAAGAAGATGGTTCAAGGCAGAGAGTTGCTAAATTTTCTGTAGATTGACATACCTGGGCATCAATCACTTCCCAGCATCTCTGCATCAGGTCAGGTTCTTCAAATAATCGTGACTGGCTCAGAAGAAGACAAGCATTCTTAGCAGTGAGACTGGTTTCCAAATAACTTACACAGGCTCTTGCTAGATATGGAACTATGTACTTCTTGGCAACATATAAAGTTGATAATACTGTATCTGCTTCTAATTGGATTTCATCACAGTATAAATACCTGTAAATTGAATGAAATATAATGTATTTTTCAAGTAAATAACAATTTTTTTTGCTTTTTTAATGTATTTGCAGAATATTTACTTTAATAAAGTGAGGAAAGCAGATGGTTCTACATCAGGAACTTCAATTTCTTGTTTGCATTCTGCTAATCCTCCATAAAACATGGCATAAAAAACAGAGCTGGCAGTAGCTAATACATATTTGTGTGCTGGTATAATTTGTGTATGACCTGAAAAATAATAAAAATAGTCTAATGACTAATTTTATATGAAAGTTAAAACTTAGAAGAAGAAAGAGAGGAAAATATGAATCTTTAACATTTTTAAAATAGATATTCATCATTGCTTTTTGTGTATATATTTTTAACTAATAATAAGATCCGTTAACCCTGTGGTCTAATAATAAGACTTAAAAACAAGTTGTATGATAGAAAACAAGTTTTACAAGTGACATCGTCATTGTAACCTCTGTACCCTTGTTTATACAAACTGACACAAAACTTCTTACTGTGTCATACATTAATAAAAAAGTTTTGTAAAGTTGAATTCTGTACCTGGTCCACCCACAATAAAAGTCACATCTGACATGAGTTGGTTATTAAACATAGCTGCATTACGTTCTCGAACTGTGGGCTTGGTTGCTTGCCAGTTGGGGTCCAATGTAGCAGCGCCTGGCGGTGGCGCCGGTGACACCGTTGGTGATGGCGTCGAGGTCGCAGACCCGCAAGGCGATGGAGGTCCACTGTAGCATTGGGACACTTGAGTGCCAGTTTCTCGTTGGGATATTGTGTGAGGCGGAGATAATGGCAATCCCCCGCCATTGCTGATGTTTTCCGCTGCAAACAATGGAATCTGATAATTATATAAACAATTATTATAAATACAGCAATCTAGACAAGGACTCATTAATAGGTCATCTGTCTAAATTTAACAAGTCGTGATGAAATAAAATACCTCTTAGAATATTGCCCGAACACTTAAATGTTATATATTATACATAACACAGTGCGTCGCAAAATCAACTGGTTAAAATCAATCAATATTTACAAAGTGCTCTCACCATTCATCCAGGCATTTGTTTGTGCTACAGACATATTTTCCCTGCTTTCTGGTAGTCTTTTCGGCGGTTTATAAACTATTCTTGAACACAGATTCGACATAATGAAACGTCTAGGGAAATTTAAAATTTCACGCTAAGCATTTGGGCCGTCGATACAAAAGTCTTGTCTACACACTTACATCCGCCATCTTGCTTTTCGCGTTTTGTTTGGCGTACGACCGGATCGAACGGAAGCGAGTCATTGCGAATGTCATTTACTTGCGTTTAGAAACACGCTAACTAAATATAGTTGTGTGTTGCTTTAATTTATAAGCTATATATATATATATATGTATATATATATATATATATATTCAAACTAAAAATCAAGCAGCTTTAAGTGAAAAGAATATATATACGAATATTGTTAGTTTTCTTACGAAAATATGAATGATACGGTTATTGTTTCATGTTTCCATAGTCCAATAATTAGAGCTCTGTTCTTACGTTTGTGCAGCTTTTTGTATTAGATTTCATTTTAAGTTAATTATTTCATTTATTTAAATGCGAAAATTAGATGATAAATTCACACTCCAAAGGGTTAATACTATAACTAGGGCGTACTGCCCTAGATTTTAACTAAAATAATAGTACTTCCTAAGAAATGCCTAAAAAATATCCATACTTTTAGCAGTATTAAAACAGCCTTTGAACAAAGTACCTGCATTATTATTATTTACTAGTTCAGAGATTCGATAAGAGTACATATCGATAATGGTTTTCTATTGAAAGAAGTATTAGGTTTAAAAAAATTGATGCAAATACTTGTAGAAAAAATAAACAAAAAATCAGAGATTAACTTTTGGTGTATTTGGTTAGTTATTATAATAATATAGAATCTATTATAACACCTGCACTAAATATAAAGATTAGCTTACAGTACCACAGCAGGAAAACTAATATAGATAAAAATATCTGGTCGTTAAATTACATTAATAATGATGAATTGGTGTTATTTTTTCTAAGCAACAAGTCAGAAACATCTCAAGATGTATTATTTTATCTGGGTACTTATCTCATTATTACTCCATTATGTGAGTTTATGGTAGATTAAAAAAAAAGGAAACATTTGCTTCGATAACGTTTAGTTGAACTTAGACATTCTATAAATTACATTTTATATAGTTAATCCTCTTTTCATTTAATTTTTATGTGACAGGTAAGCTTTTTTATCCATTTAGTATTGTAAATACAAAAACGATTATCAGTGACCATATAACCTTCTGCTTCTTAACGTACTCAGCGAGCGAGAGTGATAAATCAATCAATAGTGCTAGTAAGGGTAGTATTTTTAAAATAAATGTTATATCTAGATTTAAATAAATATAGTAAATACTACCTATCTAACTACGATGACTCTTGTCACGTATTCGTGGGGAATTTATTTACCTTGGACTACCGGATGAGTGCGTGGTCGATGTCCCCTACGTGCCTCCGGACAGTTCAACTCGGCAAAACGACTGTCTTCATCGATAAGGCTCTCAAAAAAATCCACGCTGCTATTCATCGATGACCGGATTTGTAGTTGGCATGCATACCAAAATAAACTGTGATACAAAATAATAAATAGTTACAAAGTTACCATGATTATTTTATACACTGATTTAAATTAATAAGGACGAAATTTATTTATCGTTAAAGAACCAACAATAGGGCCATTCATTATTTCAATATCATGACATTTTTGTTGTTAAAAGCCTAGAAAATGACTTCGATATGTAAAGACGGCTAATTGCAGCAAATGATATACTGTCCTAGCCACCTCCACCTTGCCAGCCAAAGTGGTGCCTTTTCACGCTTCTTTTAATGAGCCTTTGTTATATGAAGGAAAAATACGTAAGCATATAAAGAAATTCACGCTCGGATTTGAGAAAAACTACTAACTAAATTTTTTTATTGATTTTGAGATAATGCCATGCAAGTCCTAATGAGTTTGAGTGCTACTATTTCATTCAGATTAAACACATAAACACAGCAGATGACCGTTGTTTTGGTGACGTTGGTTGACGTTTATAAAATAATGGTTTCCTTTTTTATTGAAAAAGAAAATGTAGCTAAAACCTTAAGATAGCAGTCCATTGTAAGAACGAGATGCCCAGCAATTAAATTTAAATTTGGAGTGTGTAATTTAGAATCAAGCCAAATTGTGCAATATTTACAGAAATTTCTATTTTCGAACGTACACTTTTCACATTATCAATAAGTAAAAACATAAAAATAGTGTTTAAATTCAGATTATCATTTTAAATGCCGCATAGTAATTAAGTGCTCCCAGAAAAGGCGTCCGGGTCCATCAAATTGAACAACATAACCCTACAAAAGCAACCAACACTGAATAAAAATGAGTTAAAGTCGTTGTTTTGTAATGTCGAAAATTCTTTTATTACTTTGATAATTAAATTGTTTGTGTTGTAAAATTGATATTGATTCGCAAAACTGCACACAGGCTTTTGTGACCAGTACGGTAAAACAGAATATTATATTTAAATTGTGACAGTGGGTGTTAGATACGTAATAATTGTATAAATTTTAAAGGAAGTTCTCTATAAGTGTGCCTTTCTTTTAGTACCTTAATAGCATATAGGGTAGATTGCTCAATCATAAAATCCCATTCATCTAGTTAAAGGATTGCACAGTTTCTGAACGGACATGTAAAATCGCCCAAGGGAGGAGCCAATTATTTTCATGGGAGCCAAGGAATATAAAAATGTGTAATTTCTAACATACTCTTTTTTCTACTGCTAATATATTTTAACTTTACAATAGTTAATACGTTTTTTTAAATTTCAAACACAGTCCCAGTACTATTGGTTTGTAGAAACTACTGTCAACTAGCATCATGATAAAAAGTTGCTATTTTATTGTAAAATTTGAAGCCATCAATTAAATTTTAGATATTTTTTTTGTTAAATTTACCGTATTACAGGGAAGGAAAAAGGACCTGATAGCATATATAGCCATGTCTTATGTACTTATTTATTTAGCTCCTGGATATCGCAGTAACGTAACTCTTTGATCCATGGAGTTTTTGTGCGACCAATGGCAGGCCCAGCCATTATTAATGACTTACGAGAAAACATTTTGCAAATGGAATGCATGAATGAATGGAATGTTAGTAATTACGACGGAATATTATGTTAATGATAATGAAGAAATAATGCGTAAATGAGAACGAAATGATACGATGATTTAAATGAATTAACTTATCAGCGCTGAATAATGTATAATTGATGAATGATATATATTCCTTATATTGCTTGACATAACGATTCATTTTGGCTTGAGACTACACCAATTTCATAACAAAAATTTCACTGCTATAATAAAATATACAGCTTCCAACCGACCCCGCTATTACGCACCAAAAACGCTTTCTCATAGATAATGTGTTCACGTACATTACAATTTTTGCTACCTTCGCTAAGGAAAAACAGAAGAGTTTAAGTTTTATATGTATCAATGACTGATTATATTGTGAATATACAAAAATATTTTTTAACGAATGGAGTATATCCAAAAAAAAATTTATGGTTTTCTTCTGCTTTTTAAGAATTTTATAGCTTGGCGATCATGCCATTGTTAGATTTACAGTTAAATCAGATAATCACTAAAATAAAAATATATATGCAAAAACAGGCCTACCCAAAAAATAGCCTATAACAAATTTCACAGAGCTATCCTTGCATTGATCAAAAACATATATGTAATAAAGTAAAAAGTTACCTGTCATGGATATCATTTAACCATTCGTCTATAATGTTGAACATATCTGAGAAATATTTCAACAGCCACTTTATAAACATTTCTACATGATATTCAATATTAACCACTTTTAATTAACTCATTCAAAACACGCACCAAGTTCACAATCTGACACTTTGAAGATAAATAAAACAGTGTTAAAACAATACGATGTGAAATAACTTATATAAATCAGTGATTTTGAAACAATTGTTTCAACGTCTATTATAAACTAATTTAGTTCTGTCAATAGTTTCAATTGCAAGTGTGTAACAATAATGTCATTGTCAATATACGTTGGTATTTGGTGTCCTAATGAATTAAAATAACAATGCGATATCTATTAACTGATTCATAATTGTCACCATAACGAATAAGTATATAATATAATAAACTTGCTTGGTTCCGAGAAAAAACTACAAAAGACTGAATATTTTTGTTACGAAAATACATAATATATCAGATTAAAGTGTAATTAAAGAAAAAATATGAAATGTAGAAAAAATACATGTCTTCCTGATGAAGTGATATATGATTTAACATCATAATTAAGCAGTAGGAGAAAGAGAATACCTACCGTCAAATGCGATCGATGTTCTTAGTAAAACGTTATTTATACAGCTACTATTATGTTATATTTCACATTTGACTTGTATGATAAAAGCCGTTCGGTTTTAAAAACTTGTCTGACTTTACTTTAAATAGTCACGGTGCTAGTTGTTTTTATCGCACAAAGAGACGTTGAAAGGCATATCGAGTAAATGTCACCTATCCTTTGTCAAAGCAATAAGATTTACTTTGGACTTCAATATATTCTTCTTCAGTACGTACTATTCAATTGGAAAGTCTAGCTTCATTGTCCAGAAGACAGACACGATACCATTCAAATGAAAGAGAAACGGAGCAGTTAAATTTTTTATCGGTTTATTCCTAAATATATCTATGTATATATCGGCTTTACTCTTCAGACGCTTGTTATACCTATCTTTGTTAAAATATCTCACAACGTGAGTGATGCTATGACAGCTTAGTTTCCCAGGACTTGAACAAATCAATTTCTTAGAAGAATCTCAATACCATCTGGACATTATTATTTTTTGTTGTAAGAAGCATAGCCATATGTTTTCAATGATTTGTAGAAATTTTTAAGAAAAATTTAACATAATGTTCCAGCAATATAGAGTAACGTTTTTGAACCTAACATGTACGAGCATGTTCCACATGTTGGGCGTAACCCGGGTTGACATTAAATAATCGGTTTGGAAGTCCATTCATAGTGTACTTATACTTCCTCCGAACAAACCTAAACTATTAATACTCAGATGATCGCTGCTGATGAGACAAAGACAAAAGCGTAATTTGAGCTTGACTTGGAAAGTGTTGTAGCATAGCCTTGACTTTACTTATTCACATTCTGTTGTTTTTCAAATCAATTAGTATTTATTTAAGTTTAGATTAGAAGACAGGAATGTCAAACTATCTATAACAGAATAAAATAAATGTTTATTGTACATCAACCAATTCAAAAAGAATTACACAGGGAATAATATCTAAATAATTTATCTAAATATCTATCGCATGAGGATAATGTTACTCATAAAATAGAAAACGAGAACCCAAATAAAATGAATTGAGAATTTGAAACTAAGTACATCTCAATAAAAATTTTTCATCAAAAAAAAATCCGTAGGTTCCAACTGCGTTTATGGAATTTGTTGAGACTTTTGACAATTAAAGTGATAATCGCCAAGAAAATTGATTTTTGATTGCTTTCTTGTCAAAGCAAGATTATCACGATTACATTTTAATACAATTTTAAAGAATCGTGGATCTGTTAACGTCTCGGTGGTAACAATAACTGACAAAAAAGCCTACAAGCCGGGAAATAAGCCCGCCGAGCTTTACTGTATATTATAGGATAACCGACTCAGAAACTAAACATTGATTTTACTACAATAATCTACATGGTTTTCTCTCTTTCCTCTAGACCTTAACACACTCGTGTATTCATAAGATGTATTCTACAAACAAATGTAAAACATATTATTTAAAATATTAAAATAATATGCATTTTTCACTAATCTAAGCTTCTAGGAAACCACGAATCAATTCTATAATCAATTAATCAATAGTATATAGGTAGTCTGGAACCGCCATTTACTAAGTCTATACTAACTACGTATGTGTACTATGTATGTTCAAACTAAAAATAGATGAAATGCCGTATATCTGCGTGTTTGTAATGTAATTAGAGTAAGTACCTTCCTATATTATTATCTGACAGATTCCTAATAATTTTTCTATACCGGCCGATTCACTCTATAATAAATTTTTACGTAATACATTTAAAACCTACTAAGCTAGATTATTGGCCATATATTAAGTTTTTGTATATTTAACTTATAATTTATTTTATTTTTTTAAATAGTCTTGTTATTTTCATTTACTGTCATGTAAGAAAACGTGCACTAAGATTACACATTCGTATTTCGTTTAGACTGTTTGATACTGGCCAGTTACACAATGCATGTTGAAATATTTTTTTATTTCACACTGTCCCAGTAAATCTAGTTTCAACTATGTTAATTAATATATTTCATAATTATTAAAAATAATTCAGACCAACCGATAAACAAAAAAAATTAAATCTGCTTTAGTGAAGATCCAACGTAAAAATAACTTCGCCAGGAGCACAGGTAATTTACTGGGAGTCCCGACAACTTCACCCTTCATTTCATTCCTACACAAATCCTTTTCAAACGCATATCCACCAGTTTTCATTCATGTTTCACTTAAACACACTTTATAATATAATTAACTTGGATAAGTTGTTCTCGGCAACGAAGCGCGCGCGCAATACGCTCGAAATCTCGAATGACTGACTGCGCGATCTCATGACGGTTAGGCGGGCACAGTGCGTAGCACGAACGGTAGTTGTGTTGCACGAGGTCGTGAAAGGATCCCTGCTTCTATTCTACTCAGCAGACAACAGGGAAAACTGACGATGGCATGTCGCTGGAGTTTGATTGGTTGAAGAACACTTTCAGCCATAGCTAAATGTTATCGATTTTGCATCAAAAAATTAAACTATCGTTTTGAATTAAAAAGATCTAGGTCACATAAGTATCGCCTCATGTTTTATCATTTTTTGTGCTTATCTACATGTGAGTCTGCCTTGTGATTATGAAACACTATAAAACCATAAATTTGATAATTATATTATGTTATTGAAAAAAATATTTTTTTAAGTTGTAATTTTAAATGCTTCTTTGTATACCGTACATGGTATTATTATAAATATTGTTTTATTTGATACTTTGAGTGTAGATTTTTAAAAAGAAACAGTCTTGTTATTATGTTGTATTTTAAAATAAAACTGACCCTGAAATTAATGTAATTTGATTCAGGAATTAAAAGTAAAAAAGTAATATGGGATCCTGAGAATAGGGGCCACACCACTGACTAACTTCACTCCACAAAATGCAACAAACTTTCAATTAATATTTACGGTATTTCTTTCATGAAAAATGTACTTTCATGATTTTCAGTAAACATTTTTGTAAGTTTATTTTCTGCAATGTTTTGGTGAATTATACACAGTCTCCGAAGTGAATTTAGTTACATGTCAAAACGTCACTATTTGCTGACGATTGCATCGTATTCTTATTTGACCGCATATTATGGACTTCAATACCTATCCCTCAAACGAACAATGCTCGGTTTCAAGAAAAAGTGGTTTTAAAGTTGTTTAATTGTGACATATTTCATATTATATTACGTATTTCAAAATTCACCGCCTTGTAAACAAAATCATCCATAAATAGATGATGAATGCATTAGTAAGTTACAAAAATAAATAAATTTAACTAAGTAGGTACGCAAAACATATAGACTAAGGAAGCAAACTGTCTTCTGAATATTGGTATTTCCTTATGGATAATTACGATACCAATTTTGTCTGACCACATAGGTAGTTCAATAACGCGGTCTTCGGCATTAGACGACATTAGTATGCATATAGTAGATCCTCACCGTAAGCAGACCATAACTATGCGCGAGTAGAGGCATTGCCATGTGCGTTTTCCAATTACGTATTGTGTTGGACACTGTGTTGGATTATAGTTCTATTGTGATTAATAATAATAATGATTTTTACGTAATATAATTATTACTTGAAAGTGATTATTATTTTTAATTTTATAATGTGTTGTGTTTGTAACTTGTCAAAGGATATTCTCATCGCTACATTTAATAGCTTTAAGTAAGATCAGAAGTTAATAACGAAGAAGGATATAATAATAATTAATTGCGATTGTTTGAGTACTTATTTTACTGGTTTCTTATAGTGATTGTATCCAAAAATTTATTGAGGATTTTTATACCGATTGTATATTTTCGAACATAGTGTTCTAGCGTGTCTGTACTTCAGGAAAATAGTCCATAAAACCAATCCTCATTGCCAGACCACCACGAAGACAAGTAGAGGTCATAAAGAAGATGCATTCAAAATTGTAATTGTATTTAAATACTTGTTCACACAGAAAATTGTCAGAAGGAGAAAGAAAATAGACGGTCTTACAAGCAATTTAATTTACGTTATAGGTATATATTACATTAATAACTCAAGCACGCTAAATACTCAAGATATAAAAGAATATACGAAATTGATGTTATATAAATATAATCATAAATATTATATGACATAAGATTTAAAACGTGCAAATTACTCACACTGTGATATTACGCCCCAACGCTTGAATTGCATTCCAAAACCTGACCGTATGAACAGTAACGGAATAGGAGACTTCTTTAAGAAGTAGCATATTACACATAAGTAGCAAGCAGTATTAAAGGATTAGAGAAGGAGTAATTCTCACGAAAATTGACAGGATAGGATGGTTTATAAAGGATTATAAAAGAAGCTTAATAGACGACAAAGTTTACGAGTGATTCTGTGATGTTAAGTTTCCTACGAAAATCCAAGTCATATAAATTGCCAAAATTAATTTGATGTAACGATTTTACATTTGTCAAAAGCTCTCCTCAGTAGCTTCGATGCAGCAAGCGTCAGCTTAATCATATAAAATTATTGTTGGTGATGGAGATGCAAATGAGATTGCAGACACATCAAGGAATAAAAAGGAAAATGAACCTTCTCACTCACCTCAGTAACATGAAACTTGCAGTACAAGTCACCATTAAGTATAATTATTTATGTGTGGAATTGAGTAGTAAATAGGCGTGAGGGAAGTAAAATTGACAGTACTTCGAATGACTCGACTACTAGCTTGCGATTTCGACTTATCGGAATTTACAAATAAACCACTAACACGATGTTAGTCATTATTCAAAGCCAGAAATAATATAAATATCACTAAAGTGAAAGCGTCTATAGCTGCAAATCGTCTTCGTAAAAATTAGTAGAAAATGAAAGGGGAGAGAACGCCATCCTGAGGCACATCTTCAGAGTGCTCACATAAATCAAGGAATGACACATCAAAGTCGACACTCAGAGCCTCCAATATTACGATTAACTAATTTTAAAGAAACAATATTTTAGGATGTGAGAATGTTAGAAAGAACATAGAAATCTACGTGGTAAAAAGCATTACTGAAGTCAAGAAGACTGCTGCGAGATATCACTTTTTAGTGAAAAAAACGTCGTCGCTTATTTTTAATAATGAGTTAACAGTGTTATGGCCCTTGTGAAAACCAGGCTTGAAGGAGTAAAAGAGTAGTGAAGATTATTTTTAACAAGAAATTAAGGGAGCCGTCCTCGAACAATGTGCTCTAGAACTAGACATGAAGGGTAGGGTGGATTTAGAATTATAATAAGAATATTCAGTGGGGTTGAATATTTCTGGTAAAAATCATTTCAAATTGACAGATTACTAGTAATGATAGAGGAAATTACAATGATATATATTTAAATTTGAAGCGTGAGCGAATGAATGTTGAAGGTTGCAATGATTTAATGATGAAATATTTTTGTAAGAACCTCTTGAGAAATTTTTGTCCGTTATTCCAAAAGTTGTATGATAGAATGACTTGCAATATACTTAGTAGCATAGTGATGATCTAATTTATGATAATTAAGCTTCAGACAGAAATAAATGCTAACCATGCTTTTTCTCTGTGCATTGACCGACCACAACCGTTTCGAATTCAATATGTAAACCGGAACAAATTGCCCAGCGCATTGGACATCTTACATAGGGCCTATTTCACCACCATCAAGTAAAACGTCGAGAATATTAACTTCGAGTTGAAGTCATTAGTAGCTGGATGTAACCAAGACTTTGTCTTTATGAAATTGAGAAAAGACGCCTGTCAACTTTAAACGTTAATTAAGAAGAAACTAATGAATGACTAAATGTGCCTTAAGACTTTTAAGAGTCAACTTTTAACAATGATAAAAATAATGTTAAATATGATAACTATTTTAAAAGCAAAAATAAGTTATATGGATATCCGAACCAAGAAAATAACTTGATACTTCCAATGTCTGTAGAAATGTACAATTGAATATCTAGGTAAGTAGACTTTATTATTACTACTTACGCAAAACAAAATGTTGATGATTAAGTGTGCAACTGTGTATTGATTTATTACAATAAATAATGACATATTTTATTTATTCTACAGTAATTACTAGTAGTAGTAGTATAGTAGTTCTTAATTATTTCATTCTACAATTAGTAACCAGTTTGTTTAAAATTAGCATTACTGATACTTACAGTAACTAGATACATATATTTATTCACTACGAAGTTTTTAATCTGTTGAATAAAATGAAATATGATTTCTAATATTCAAACCTAGCCTACCGCATCGCAAGCGTCTGTTTTCGTAATGCATCTAATTTCTTCGATACTCTTCCGTCTATTGAATGCAATTTGGAAAGTTGTGTATTAAAAATGTATAAAAATTAACGCGTAAACCAACTCTAAAAATAAGTTACTTATATCGGCAAGGAACATTTCTACTATGTTAATTAACATACTTTCCAATAAAGAAGCCAAGGTCAGCTTACAAAATGTCATCAGGACAGATTTTGGTTAACAACGTAGTCTTGCATAAATCGGTTACGCAATAATAACAAACTAATGCGTGACCCAGACCGCATAATGAGTGGTACACAAACTATTACATTTTATAGAATTATTCGTAGAAGTTACAACAGGTCAAGGGCCTTCAACGCTTATACGAATTAACGACTGCGACTCACATCAATTATTGATTGAAATTTGAATGTTAAATACACAATAATCTTTTTAACAAATGATCATGATTACGACTATGTGATGTTTTGTTATTAAAATGAACGAAAATTTGTCTGCTTTTGGATGAATGTTTATCAAACTTAGTTTATTAACCTATTAAACCTAGCTTTTTGGTAGATTTCGTAATTGTCTTAAAATTACATATACAAAATATATACTTAATTATACCTAAGTTGATCCGGTGAAATCTCACTGCTTTTCATTAATGTATATGAAACCTTGATGAGACAGATAAGGTGGCATGGCAACGGCATGGCAGTAGCATGCATTTTTTACTACCGTATCTGTCTACTATAGTATATAAAACGGAAGCGGAATTTGCTTATCCGTTTGCGAAGGTGAAGGTTGGAATCGAACACTCAAAATGTTGGATTTAATTTTTTATCCAAACACGTATTGCTGATTTTACATGCAACGAAATGCACTTTCATCTATATTTTCTCGCTAGATACAAACTTTCTATCAACTACCATATTATCAATATATACGCTGATATGCATAGTATTTTTTGTAAGGTTTATTAAATTAATCACAATACATTGCTTACGAGAAATATGCACTATTATGCGCATGAATCTCGGGCCAAATACATAAGAAAGCATTATTTCGCCGAGTCAATGACCTCAAGAGAATTTTGGCCACCGTCCCGATATAAAACCATAATAACAGTTTAAATATTGACTTTGCGGTACAAGTTCGCAAAACACTGAGAGACTAAGAGAATCCAGAAGTCGTTTCGCACACACTGCTGAAATTGTGCAAATCAATTACAATGATATATGGAGGGCTGTAACATAATTGGACTGACCAGTACCATCAAAATTCTAATTTAGACTTCGACAAAATAATTAAACAAATATGAAATGTGATCCGATACGAATTACGAACCTTGGACTACAGAGGTAGCCGGAACCTATAATATAACAGTTTTACAATTTATTATAAAAAGTAAGACATGTATAATGGTTTTGAAATTTTGTACCACGCCACGGTTAATTTAAGTATTTTATATTACACATGAATTCAATAAAAGGCGCTCTAAAAACACGGACACAAGTCTTAAGTAATTATAAAACTCTTTTTCAGTATTTATAAATTATGGATACGTCATGTTGAGGTTGAATGCGATAACAATAAAAGTTAAAGTACAAGTTACTACAACCTTATTTGTGAGATAATACACTGCCGTTATTAAAAAAAGAATAATAAAATTTAACCTTGCTTTACAATCCGATAATATAAATAGTAGTAAGTTTAAAGAAAATTAATTGTATCACCATTATTAAATAACATAAATTTAAAAATAAAATGAAATTAAATTTATATTATTTGTATTAAACAATAAAATTAAATACTGTAAAAATCTCTATTACTAACAAACTCAGTACAATAAGAAGCATTATTCTTAAAATATTTGTGTTATATAGTGTTGCATCAACAGAGCGCGCAGCATAGTACCTAAGTCACGCGCATTGATCTCGTCCAAATTTTTCATAGTGATGTTGCTTTCTGTTCAAATATAAACACTTACACACACACTAAGTTCACTTTAAGTATACGTGCAAAGATTAATGTAATATTGCAAAATTTTCTCATTTATTGTCACGCACTGCGAGACGTGAATATAACCAAGGACAATTGTATTGAACATTTCAGTTTGCTGATTTAAAAAAATAATATATAAGCGTTTATTTACTAAGAAGTAATCAATAAATAATAACGTTATTGCCTTGATTTGAAATTTTCAGCTTTACTAAGTCTGTTATCTGATCTTCTATGTAAAACTGTAAGATTGATAGATAGGAAATGCTTTATTTTTCACCATAATTACATATATAGACAAATTTACAAATGCTACATTATACAAGGGCAATCTTATTGCTTATTATGGAAAATTTGTTTTAAAGTCGTCATTTTAGTAACGTAAATGACATCACTGTCCTTTTAAACATATAATACATAATCTGACCTTTTCCGATCAGTTTGTAATGAAAGAGTACCACGAACTCAATTTTAATTTGAGTCCGTGTAAAATAGAATCTAGGCTATTGTACACATACATAGCGAGGGCTTATAACTGTATTACATATTAAATAATAGATGAAAATAGAAACTACAATGATAGATATTATTCTTTGACCAGTCTTCTGAAAATATCCTGTGATTGAGTCTTTGCATAGAATTTGGTAGCATGCATTGGGATTCCAAGCCTAAGTTTCTCCGAAATCTTAGTAATATTCGTGTAAATTTTAATCGAATTGAACCGGTCTTGATCTTGTTATTCTATTGGAAATTTGTATAGAGGTAATCATTTGTCACCTGAATACAACTAAGATAGGAATTTCTTGATACGATTTCAACTTACAGTAGGAGTACCATTGAAAATTCTATTTTTATTTTTAATCGATTAACCGTACAACCTTGATCTCTCTCCGAGCCATCCAAACAAGCTAGTAGGATCCCTTCGCTTTTTTTAATGTAACATTACATCGATAATCAATTGTTATTAGGAATTTAGACAGATAGGAACCTATACCTCTGCAAACGTTTATTTTACGAAGGTAAATGATGATGTTATTACGAAGAGAAAAAAGGGATTAGTAATATTATTTCTTACAATAATATTACTGATCTCTTTTTTTCTGTTACTGAGACTTTTTTTAAAGAGGTTGCTTTCAAGTGGTCAGTTTCTTGATACATAAAGCTATTTATTTGTTCCAGACCCTTGTATATATATTCTCCGGTTTGCGTCCCAACTACAGTTCGAGGACAAACAGCACGATGTCAGCATGACGGCCTTAAGATTAGTTCAGAGAATGAAAAGGGACTCCATACATTCTGGGCGCAGGCCTTCGGGCATCTGCGGAGCTGGTAAGTGCTAATTGTATATTCCACCTTAACTTTAACTCAGCTCATTTCTTTAAGTAATACCTATGGGTTCACAATGGTTAAATTTGATTAGGTTTTTGTTTTTATACACAGTGCAATTTTGTATAAAGGATTTATACGTCTGTTTCGGTTCCGTCCCACACCTTAATAAGCAAAAGATAAAAATAGGTATGTATGTAAGTAAATAAGGTATTTTTCAAAATATTTTAATTCTATATGAACTCATGTGTCTATTTATAATTCACGTTTGCTTGTTTGTTCCATAATAGTTAATTTGCACCATTATAGTGAGCTTTTGATCCCCCACTGCTCACTGCTTTTGATCCCAGTTTAAAATTGTATTACGTCTAATGAGTTTCAGTTTCTGTAACCTGTTAACATTATGTACGTCTATTATATATTATATGCCATAAACGTTGCCTTCATTTTATAGTACTCATTGGACAAAGTTTGTAATTCTGTTCAATTCGGACTACTTAAAAAAACTCAATGTCGCTATCGTTTTTTTACCATCAGCGTTACTGATAGCAGCTCGTCTCCACGATTTCTCTCGGACACCAGCTGATGTGGTCAGAATAGTCAAAGTTCACGAATCAACTATACGGAAGAGGTTGATAGAGTTTGGAGAGACGCCGTCCAGTGCCCTCACGCTTGAGGAGTTCATGACTGTAGACTTGGAAGAGGAACAGGATCCACCGGCATTTAGGGCGGCGAGAAAGAGAGATAAGGAACGATTGCAAAAGGTATAATTTCTAGTTTGAAGCTCGTTTCTAGTTTGTTTGTTTGATGTATTTATGATTGTAAAACACTAGAATTAGCTGAACCTTGATCTTACACATATTAATATTGATCTATATTAACACTAAGAATAATTTTTATCTACAAGAAATTCTCATAATAAAAAAACGTTTCAGCTTATGGAAGAAGAAGATGGCGAGAAAGAACTTACAGAACTACAGAAGGAGATTGACGCTCAAATAGAGAGGGATATCTTTAGACGAAAGAAAATAGCAGCTTCCACCAATACAGTTCTTAACAACGCTATCACCGGCACATCCAGTAAATTTTAGTTGTTATGGTTTTTAGATTCGTATCAAATGTTTCTCGCATGATTTATTAATCTCTTAACTTTATTAAAATAATTTATAGCAAATCCAACAAAGACATGATGAAATGAAAAGAGCATTATTTTCATAATTATTAACGTTAGCTAATATTTCGCTTAGGTTAAATAAATTAGCTGAAGATTTTTTCGTTTTGTTGATTTTAGATATTTATTTTTAACGAGTAGTTCGTTACACAACGAAAAAATAACAAATGTTAAAGCGTTTAAAATATGAAATCATTACAAAGCTATTTATTAATATATATACCGTCTATCCCAACAGATATAGTAAACGATATAGATACATTGAATGAAGATGCTGACGCATCAAGATTTGCTGCTGAAGACACGTTAAACCTTCTCGGGAAAATCGTAAATGAAGTGGATCCGGACAAAGAATGCGAGACCCAAATTGACAAGCAGAAGTTTGAGAAAGGATTGGGTGAGTAAACTGTCGTTACACTCGCAGAATTTTTGACTTTAACACACTTAATTTTGACTTAATAGGGATGATAGATACTCTTTCTTCATAATTTTGCGTGCCATTACTGTAAATTGATGTCTGTTACGCTTGTTTTGTTTCGGAAGGAAATAATATCAATTGTAACGTTGAGTTAGTTTAATTCAATGTAATCATTAATGAAGTCTATAGTAATCGCTACCATCGTAATGTCACATAAGTCTATACTCGCTGTAAACACCTAATCACTTTAATCGCACTGCATTATGTAAATGCACAAAAACGTGTGTAAGAATGTATCAATCATATCTGTTCTCACGTTTTTATCTAATTATACAATATAACGCAATTGATTAAGCGCTAATTAACCAAGGCCCGCTTGCAGAAAATTCTACAAATCTAACATGATGCAAGTGGGCCAAAATGACTCTTGTATAAAAATTAATACCTACAGTTCCAAAACCGTCATTTTAGGTCCAGAACTAGCCGTCATAGGTCTTGGTCAGCCCGAAGAGAAGACAGTTAACTTTTTGAAGCCTGAACCGAGACAACAATTCGGTAAAGACCTTCACAAAGCGGAGGAGCTGGTGTTGAGTCAGCGTGACGAGGAGTACATCAGCTCTCTCATAATGTCTGATGAGGAAGTGCTTCACAAGACCAAGATGTGGAACCAGATCAATGCAGGGTACTTGAGGGAGCAGAAGAGTGAGTATTTATGGAATTGTTTTATTTTGACGACAGGCTGGCCGAGTTGTGCTGAAAGCCTATAATTTAACAGTTAAATAACATTAATTTAACATCTTGTAATATGTATCCTCTCTAATAAATAACTTGTATTTTAGCATAGAGTCTTAGTGTGAATTCTAGAATATTAAAATAATATTTTTCTAAAAACTATAGAAAGTATTTTGTCTTAAAAAATATTTGGCATTCTCTTTCTGTTTGGATGATTATTAGAAAAATCGGTGCTCTATTAACCAGTATATCCAACCAATGCGATTCATGGAGTATGAACTCAGTTAGCATCTGATGAAATTATTTAATTATTATCTATTATTTTAATGACTTCATTATGATACATCGAGTATTTATTACTTGTTCCTTAATATTAAAAATCCTTAAAATATAATAGAAGCTAATATATAAGATGCTTTTTAATTTTTATTTATTGCATTTACTGATTTTTAATATATTTACATTTCGAATTAATTTTTTGATATATCAAGGCCAATTATAATTCAGTTTTTCTACGTAGAGCACATCAGGTTATGATTTTTATATTCACAGTAAAAGAAGAAATGCGCGCCAAAGAACGCGAAGAGGGTAAAAAACGGAAACTCCGCGGCGCTTACAAGAAAAAGGTGGCGTTCAACGCCGCGACTGCTGGAGAAGCGATCGAGAAGATGCTCGCAGAAAAGAAGATAAGCTCCAAAATTAACTACGATATTCTGAAGAGTTTGGACCAGCCAGGAACTCCATTACCTCAAACGCCGGCAAGGGGAAATACTAATCAAGAGTAAGTGGATTTAATCCATTATCCTATGAGTCGTCCTGACATTATCACACCCTCCATAACATCGCTTTGTCTCGAGTTATTAATAGTGTAATTCATACCAATCGTGTTATGCCATTTGTGATCTCTTACAAATTTATTTTTACCTTTCTATTTGCTTAAATTTATCATCCTTTTTTCACTCCACTACGTCAGAAGGGGGGTTGAATTTCCGAATGTATGTATATTTCTTCGGCACGGTCTTACTAAACGGCTACGTCTTAATTGTATGTGACACTGGGTATATCAAATGTGAAATATATATTTATATTAAAAATAACACAAACTGATGAATTGAAAAATGTCATAATTTTTGGTTAGCTTTTTTCAGTGTCAGATTTAATAGCTCCGCCTGTGTTTTCTACATCATTCCAATAATAACGTTAAGAAAAAGATTTTTTAACTGTACGTCATCTTATCTTGTACAGATTAAATACTTAATACTGCTGGGCACAGGTCTTCCTATATGGGAAAAACACATCAGGCCATACCACTACCATGTTGGCCCAATGCGACTTAAATGAAACCGGTTGCCGTAACAATCGGAACTAACAATCGGGACAATTTGTTTTCGTTATCGAAACCTAACGTAAGGATTCATAACGACCAACGCCAACGACCTTCTTTCTACGTACACCTTAAAATCTCTAATTGTACGTAAGTAGGCCGAGCTTGATCCGGCCACCAACCCATGGTCCTGCCTACCTTGCGGCATACGAACCGAATCACGGGAAAGCGCGAGGGTACTTGCATAGGGCTCTTTCCCCTTCGGCGCTGATGTGCACTCCCTACAACTATCTACATACATTACATTCAGGGACAATTTGTTTTCGTTATCGAAACCAGAAGATTGGAAACGACCTCCTTTGTACGTACACCTTAAAAATTAAGCAGGCCTTGATAATTGCGAGTTTTACCCTAACCCGTATCGCTCTGGTCAGAAATTTTTTAACAATGGTTAGTGTGTCCGAATGATAATTATCTTGTCTAATTGGTGTAGTATTACGATAAGTGCCTGTGGTTAAAGTATTATTGCAATAATCTGAGACGCGAAGAACTTTGAACAATCTATCGTGGTTGTTTACCTTACAGACTTGTTTACTTTACCTTATAGAAATAACATCATGTACACTGCCATATATCACGTTTTTGCGTAATACTGGTAGAGTTTGAAACTAGGATAGTAAAATACAAAAATAATTATAACATTTCTAGTTTAGATGTATGCATTATACTTTTGCCAGTACTCAACACTGTACAAACATTTTATTAAAAATAATACTAAGATACTAGAAGGGTCTAATAGCTTTCATTTTCTGATAAGTGTTAAGAGATAGAGATGCTTAAGTTTACATTTAGTACACACATTCAATCAGGTCCAAGAACGTAAAACAATTGACTTCATTTTCAGGCCCAAACTACAAACGCCTGCTACGGTAACAGCTTCCCCGGCGGCCCGCAAGCGTAAGAAGAAAAACGAGCCAGTGCCGCGTACTCCGAAAAGACAACCAGGGGACGCCCCTGCTACCGCTGCTGCTACCGTCTCCGCTCCTGCCACGCCTGCGCCCGCTACCCCTGCAAACGTGCCAGCTACTCCCGGTAACACATAATAATTTAAAAAATAATTATAAATATTCGGTCAAACATATGAAATTGGCGTTTTGTCGTACTGGCCATGATGGAAGAACTGGCTGCTAAACAAACTGCGCCTTGGTTAATAAATAAAAGTAAGGAGTTTTTGGCGTGTTATGGCAGGATCGGTTAGGTGGTATAAATTTTAGTTCGTATATTATGCTTAAGTGAAATGTTTGGTGTGAACATGGTGCAGTTTAATTAGTCGCTAAGAACTCCACGAAGTTAAAGAGATACGTTACACCGATGTCCCGGAGATCCCATGAATAATTTAAATAACTACATAAGACTGTGTGGGCTTCAGTTCCCTTTGCTTCCCTTTTTTATTTGATTTGAAGGAAAAAATTGTATATTTTTATATGTATATTTTATATTTGTACATAACATTTTTCATTAGTATATATAAATGTATATGTATAATAAAAATAAAATAAAGTAAAGTATTGGTCTGTTCTCCGTACGGTAAATACGCTAGTAATTAATAATTTACTGAATTTATTTAAAAAATCACTCAAAACTAAAGTGCTTCATTTCTATTATAAATTCTTAGTTCGTGTAGTGTCACTGGTGTGTAATAGATGGCGCTGCACTGCTGTACATCGCGCTATCGAAGTTTTTTTCTGGGGATATATAGTACTTCGACTAATTGTAATTTGTTTGAAGTACCTACACCTTACAAAAGATATTTTTGGTTGTAGCCTCACGATTTCTTCATGTCGTTACGGCTACTGGTAATTGTCTTCGCTTAACAGAATTGATTACTTGTATATTAAATTTATTGCAACAGTTATACCTTGTATTCATGTCAACCAGACAAAGTTGCCGTACGAGTTTAAAGTGTAACAATTAATTAATTTTTATCAGTTAAGCCGATTATTATTTCTTTAGTTCAATACTAAAATTTATTTCACTTTATAATTACAAATTTATTCCTTCTAGAAACTCTTGTATGAGAATTGAAAAATGGACTCATCGTATTGACCTTGTTAATAAAAAATATAATTGAATTGAAAGGAATGAATATATAAATTCATTCCTTCAGTACTTAGTAACATGCTGTTTTTTTCGAACTTGTAAAACTCAATTGTACTTAAGAGTTACAAGACTCTGGGGCCAAACCTTATTTTTTTTTAACACTCCGCTCTTTTGCCCAAAGTATTATTTTTTCTTATTTATGCGTTTTTCTCCAAGTCTTATGCTACTAAAACACAGCAGTATGGGGAATATAATTAAATATTGATATATAATAATAAATATAAGGTTTTAATCTTTGGGAATAAATAATTTATTTAACATTTAGGTATTATTACTTATTTAACTTAGTACATATATAATTTCCTCATGGCTCGAGCGCCCTGGAGACTCTTAATAGACAGCGGGACACCTCCCCTGGAGGTGATGATCTGATGCCTGTCGATTAGAACTCCTCGATAGGCGAATTGGCCCTTAAGGTTTGAGGACCATCAAAAGTTCTCGCCTCCTTAAAACCCCGGTAACGCTGTAAAGGCCATCTGCGGCCAACAGTATTACTCAATTAAAAAGAAAACATCACACACAAAAACAATTTTGTAAATAGTAGACAATGAAACGAATGAATTATGAATTTAGTAAAAAAAAATACTTTTAAATAACAGGTAAGTGTCCAAATTTTACTAAATTCATAATTCATTCGTAAATAGAATTTTAGTAATCGCTAAAATTCTATTTATGTTATTTTTCCTTCCTTTATAATAATATCGGTGCTTACTCAATTCATTGTTACTGTAATTGAAAATGATTTTAATTCTTCGTAGATGTGGCTGATGATTTTGAAGACGACGCAGAGTTGGAGACCACAGACAATGGCGCCGAGTTATCTCTGGCTGCCATGCTGCAGAACGGGCAGGACGATGATTATTATGACTATGATGATTATTAATATAGTATAGATATAAACGTACTCGCTATATAACTTATTAACTGGATCCGAATATGTGTATATATCTTTTTTATAAAATTATGTAACATGTGTAAAAATACCTACTCAAAAGTTATTCAATGCTGCCATATAACAATATTATTATAATTGTGCTTACAAACAATTAAAAATTTGGCAGCTTGAAAAAATATTTCAATATTCTTTTGGTCTCTTTTATTTTTGCATTAATAACAATATTATTTTGAATATTACATCTTATTTGAATAGAATCTGAATTTCATATTTTAGATATTTTTTTAACTAAACGTGATCATAATTGAAATCGTCTCTCTTTTGTTTAGTTGAACACTTACAGTTGATAATGAAATTCTTTATCTATTTATGAGTTGCGTAATAATAGTTAACGATAATAGAGTTGTCGTGTCTAAATTAGTTTCCCATTTTTCATTATGTTTTATGCGTATTTGTTATTTATTAAAAAGAATATCCGCCTAAAGGCAAAGGATCAATATTTCATATCCTTTAGCCTAAAGAGAGAGGATTAATATTTTCCATCCTCCTGTCTATGTTCTCTTTGATTCCATACGGCTATCCCAATGGAGTAATGTGACTTTAAGGGAATCGCTTTTAAGATATAAGAATAAACCTGTGGATTTATACTTCGAATGTTTGGTTTATACTTAATGGAATAACTTTAATGAAATTTGAATCATAGAATGTGGCACTCGTATATATCTTTAAACAAATACAACTTTTCATATTATAGACAGATAATATAATATTACAGTTTTTAACGCTCATTACTCAGAAAGATTGCAATATAAAAGAAACAGTGTAATGAGTGAAACTGCCATAAATTGTAAATTTTTATATCAATAACTCTTATACATTCCGTTAAATATAAAAGGACGTCTAACGGATAAAAAGACATAACAGAATAGGTGTTCCTTAAGGCAGTATACTTGGTCCTTGGTGTGGTCTTTCACTTCACTGCTTATTTCGTCCTAAATTAATTAGTTTTAAAACAATTATCTTTTAAATCTGTGATATGGTTTTTAATCTATTTGCTATTTTTAATTTTTGTATCTGCTAAAACAATAGAATACCATGTTGTAACATTACCCCGATTTTGTTTATAAGTATATTTTAAATTTAGAACTGTCAAATTACGTTATATATTTAAACCATATGCATTTGGATCATGTTCTCATTACTAAACGTTTGCCCAACTTTGGCTAAACGCTTACTTAGTCAAGTATCGTGACTTGTTGGTTTTAATTTCGAATTAAGATAACGCCATGTTTTTTATTTGTTATCATTGTTTAAGACATATTAATTTTTATATTAGTTCTATGCGGTTATCAATTGTTACTAAACAACAATGTTTGATAGTAGTGTCAAGTACACTAATTAGTGGCGAACACAATGATATTTACAAAAATTTTAGTGAATCATATTTACATTACCATAAAGTCCAAAATTGGATGTAAAGTATTGAGTATGCATTACGCTTAAAAAAATTAAAATCTTCGTTTCAAATATTGTTTTGTAATAAGAGACTGCATCTTTGCGATCAAATAAATATATACCTCTACATTTTTCACAAAAATTTAAAAGCGTGATTAATATTTCGTAAATTGTATCTGATTAAATATTATTGTGTAACCTTTCTTTTGTTTTGTGTGTGTGTGAATCAATCATCGGTTTTCATAATAAATTCTGCGGTGTTTTTCATTTTGAATGAACATATGAGTGAAAATGTAATTAGTTACGACTATAGTAAGGCCTCAAAATTTAGGATAACCTCGGCTTAAGGTGATAATACTTTGTACACTTAGTGTTTGCGTTAAACACTAAATGATAAGTATTCACAAAATTTGTACAAACGACAAGCAATAGTACAGTACTGTTCAGTTATTTTTACAAAATCCGTGCATCTATTATTCTAATCAAGTCGTTCATTTGTTCGATTAATTCTTTTGTTAGCCCAAATTAAGCATGATTGAGAACTAGTGTAAATATTAAATAAATTTTGTGTCGTCGTCCCTCACAACGAGGGCTTCTTTGACATGCATGAGAAGCACCTTTTGAGGCGGCAAGGTGGAGCTCGCTAGGGTAGTATGTCGCATGCTGCACTTGTTATCTTCGCATATAGACTCCTTCTACTACACGCTATGAACTGCTTGAGTCATTTGTTATGCTTTATATAATAAAATTAAAGCTATTAGAATCATAAATTATCCGGATCGTTTGGTTTATTAAGCATCGTTTATTTCAGTGACCACTCAACTAGACTGGCGTCGTTTAATATCAATTCAAAAGAAATATCCACATATGAAATTTAATAATTGATACCCTCACCGCTGAGACTTTCTACTAGTCTTTCGATTTTGCATTTCTTTCCGATTTTATATATATTTCAATACAAGTAAGCATTTTGGAGATCATATTATGATAACAAGACGCACTGTTCTTAAATTTTGTGTTTACTTTATATCTAGACCTTTTGAATGTACATTAATTTAGTTTTAACTAATTTATCCAGTGTTTACAGAATTTATTATGTTACTCTTGTCATAGTTTTGTTTGTACTATATAAATAGTAACTTAACAAATTTTTAAGTACAACCTGTAGTTGATATTTTTTAAGTTTGGTAATATTGTTATATATGATAAGCCAGAATGTATTCTTTTATACTGACCGCTATTATATATAATTAGTTGGCAAAGAAGTGTCAGCTAATAAGCAATAATTTGACCTTTATTATACAAAGAACACACACCTCTGAAACACATATTAGATACCGATTACAAAAAAATTTTAGGTTTAATTTTTAATTTACGATCATGAAATATAAACCATAGACAATATAGTTAAGGATGTAGATTAAAATCAAATAATTAACACATCACGCCTTTTAAAATTGATGTGATAAGATGACAGCTGTTCTTTTTACAATCGTACTAAGAGAACGAGGTACTAAATGAGATTTATGTGGATGGCCTGATTATAAATCATTTATCTAAATTTCCGTAACGTAACAATTTGTAGTACATTATAATCATTATTAATATCTGATTACTTCACAATGCTGGGCACCGGATATTCTAAATGGGTGAAGCACACGGCACCATCACGCCGAAAATCGAGTGCGGCTTGGTGGTTCTGAAGCACGGAGGAGCTCTGGTAAACAAAAATGGATTGACCCATTCCGGGACCAACCACGGCGAAAATTTGTTTTCTTAATTGAAACCAGAGCGCTCGAACCGTAGTGCAACAAACTTCTCATTTGTAGTTCTCACTAGAAACTAATTACTTCCTTACATCATAAAATATCAAACTTTGAAAATCACTATCCTCTCAACGTTAATTAATTTCTGTAAATATACATAGAAAACTAGAAAACGACATAAAATAATAGTATGTATCTAAATTTAATCGTTGATTTAAAACGATTTATAAGCTATTCAGATATTTGACCAATAATGTCAGAAGTTATAGTAAGTGCTTATTTATCTTTATCATAATGTTATTTGGTTTTATATCTTATATTGATTGATAAAAGTACGTACAGTTTAATATCGTATTCTATTTAGTAGGTAGGTTTTTACGACATGTTCAGACACGTATTTTTTGTAAAACCGAGTAGCATTTATAAATTTGCACTGTGAATCACTGTGGACAGTGTGTCTGGAGTTCCGAGTTAGCTGCAATTTTACATACCTACCTACCCAAAAAAGATGACAGTGCCCACATCTAGTGATGTACCTTCATAGACCGTATTTTTGCTAGTATTAAGAAATTTTATAACTATTTATAACAGTAATTAAAAATACACTTTTAATTTAAATTTTATTTTCAAGCAGAGTTTGTTTTATTTAGTTGCGTTTAATAAAGGTAAGTAATAGAACCGACCTATAGCAAACTATTCGAGCTCCTTGATTTTTTTCATGCTTTTTTTCTCAGAAAATATTTGAGCTTTACCATGTTAGTGGTAAATTTGTATATCAACTTTTAAATTAACGCTTCGATGCTCTTTAGGTCTGCACTAGCTCGATTTAACTCTTATATATCAATGCTTATAAGATATTAGATTTTTAAGGAGTTCATGGTATTGTACATCAAGATTTCCAAGCTCTATGAACGTGCGAGTCTTGCAAAGAAACAAGTCGCTAAATCTTTGTGCATTTTTTAGGTGAAAAACATCAGGGGCTTCCAGTTAGTGACCTTAATACACAAATAATAGACAAAAGGAAATTTCATGTTGGGAAAATACGATGATATAAAATAGTCCGAATTAATGGTCAATAGGAAAAGACCAAAGGTAACTCTGAAAGTATCACTTGTTTTGAGACAGCAAATAAAAATTGTTCAAAGTTATTAAAATAATATGTGATATTCCAAATTAAATTAAAGTAGCTTTTCAAGCTATATTGCTTTCATAGGATTACAAAAATATGAGTTGTAGAAGTTTGCAAATAATGGTGATTATTTAACTGTTTTTTTGGCAGAAAATTAAATAGAATTATTTAAGTAAAAGAATTACTATTTTAATTTAACCACATTAAATGAAGCTCATATAAATAAGTAACAAAATTATCACTCCACGCCCATATCAATTTGATTTTGGTAACCACTTGCTCGCGTATGGCGTCACACGTATGGAGCATTTTCTATAATAATAATAATAATATTTCTCACACTCACACCTATTACCTAGCTTAAAGTAAGCATCATTAAGAGCTTGTGTTGTGGATACTAGATAACGGAGAAATATAGATATAAATATAAGAATTATAAATATAAGAAATATACTAAATAAACATACATTTAAATATGGCCCTAGCAGGATTTGAACCCGGGACCTTGAACATACGACCCATCTCAGAAAATATTGATTGTAGCTATCCCGTGGCTTCTACAATATTTCTTTGTCATTGACATATTATTTATTTATACAAAAATATGTAATATCCTATTGGTATTGGTTTCGATTTCAAGTCTGAGTAACATTTTATCACAACACTATTCAAGTGGACAGACTTGTCGGTACATGAACAGCCGCGCTCCCGCGTTTTGGTATGGCTAGGCGCGAAAGCTTATAAACGCATATAAAAACCACAGACGAGTTCACTCGTTTCGCTCCTATCTGTGCGAGAGTATTATTTATTCTAGTCATTTTTGGGTTATTTATAATATATAAAAAGAGGAATAATATATTGAATTTACAATTAAAAGTTTTTTCTATGAATAAATTTAAAATAATAATTTAATATGGGTTTTAAGTGTTCCGTTCAGGAGTACAAAACTAGGAGACACAATCAAAGAAGATTAATCGCAAGGATAAATTCTGAAAGAAAAAGTCTCAGAAATATTTATAGAAAAATTTATTTCTTAAATATTGGTATTTTGATGGCATCTGCAAAACCAACAATAAAGCGGTAAGTTTTTAACTAATTGTTTGATACTACATTAAACTAACAGTAAATAAGTACCCATTCACAATGCACATTCAATTGATCAAAAATATTAATCAACAATACCAATCCATATAAAAATCTGTCATCTCTAATACGATATTATACTTAAAACTGGTATTATTTAGTCTGCGAAGTCTAACTAATATCAGTTTTATACCTTTTCAGTTATATATACCATACCTTAATAAAGAAGCTACCATTAAGATACGTTAGTAGTACGTGTGTCACCTAACTACTTAATAAATAATACTAATATTATTGTAAGTTATTTACTTATTCTAGTACAGATTTGGTTCTATGGTGCCCATTGTCAACAATTACTTAATATTAAAAAAGTACATTAATCTGTTTTTACGTTTATAGGCAGACTTTCTAAGTAACCTTATAACAGTAAGTACGTACAGATTCTATTTGTGCACCAAGTCATTGTTTATAAGTGTATTATGACACAGCAACACATAAGAATAACAATACAATGACCTATGATTATTTACATTACCAAATATCTATCTTACCTATTAACTTATATTCGACTTTATCAAAAATAATTTATTTCTATTGCGATAATACTATACAATGCACAATATAATGATATAATTAATGATTTAATTTTACTATTTATTGTTTACACGAATTAAAAAAGCCCGGTCGATAATAATTTTATGTTGGCTAACTTGTTACAGTTCATAAAACTCTTGCATGTTGGTAGCATTGTAAAGAACATAGTGATGTTACATGTTAACCTTTATATTCGATTATATCGTTTCGATAATCATAATCATAATTTATTCACCAGCCATTACTATTACGACCACCATTTAAAGTTTAAATAAATATCAAATAATAAATTAATAACTAGTGATATACGTACAAACTGTTCACATTACCCGTAAAGTAGCGAGTATAATCGTTTTCTTTACTCTTAATTTTATCTCAATATCCTAAAAATTTTGATTGATAGTACCAAAAAGCTTCAAAAAATTATGATTTTTCATTTTGTGTTGGATATGTCTGTAATATTATAGCCAAGTTTGGATAAATGAAAAATTTAACTTATGTATAAGAAGAAACTTTGTTTTTACTCTTATTTAGTTTTCTAGAAGTATTTTCTTAATTTAAATTATTTAATCAACATTAGATAGTAAATTATTGTTACTATTTTCTTTATAATAATTTTAATTTAGACTCGATTCGTTTAAGTATCGATTATATCAACAATGACATGAAAGAAATAGCAGCACTATGCAGAAAACATCTTTAGTTTATAGTTTGTGTTTGTGGGATTTTGTGTCTGCATAGCGTTAATTTTTAATGCGCTGAATTACTCGGTTTTGTGTTTAATGTTAAAAGTGTTATCTTAAGATTATCGGATAGTTATTAACCTTTTACATGTTCCAAAAAGTGAAGTGCGTAATAGAGGTTGGTGGAATAATGAGGAGCAGTGGTTTTATCGCTCTTTAGCGATGTGTGGTTTTATTAAGTTGAATTGAAGGTGTTTTAATAAAATTCATGGTGTTTCAAATAAAATTAGTGTCGTTTGTAAAGAATACTTCGAATCATAGGGTCCACAAACGAGCCGACGGATTCTATCATGGTCGTAAAACGGTAAGTTCACAAAACACCATGGTTTTTTTTATATAAAGAAATTATAACTCCCACAGCAAATCGTTCAGAAAATGTGGGTATTCTTTTTTCCGGTATCCAAACAGTCAACTAGTTTGTATAATGTAATGTACCTACCTACTCATGTAGAATAAATTAAGTTTTAATTTATTTTAAATATTTTCCCTAAAAGTAGAATGTCATGTTTGTTTACTTTTAGAGAAATTATACAGAAGTACGCCGAAAATTGTTTGGATTATATACTAATAAATAAAAATAATTTGTAATATTGATGAAGATCATTCCTCTGTCCTTTCTTTCGTCTGAACTACAAACAATAGAATCAATATAATATATAATTTTTGAATATTTCTATTTATGGACTTCTTACAAAAAATGTGTGTAATCAAAAAAGAAATGCTGAAATTATTTATTACACAGAATAATGTCAAGTGCACCTGAAAGGGTTGTTTGTATCTGACAGGCTCATAGAAATGCCAATGACCCATTTTAAAGTTGAGATATTATGCTTAGATAAGATTCTGTGTATTATAATAACTGGTATCTGGATAAAAGTACTCATCTAAATTTTCCTTTATGTCACAGAAAATTGTTGTATGTTACAAAATCATAATGAATTGTTGATTGTCAACACACAATAATTGTTGTGTGTGATCGTCAACACACCAAACAATGATTTTAAATAAAAAAAGGTTTAGGTTTGACTCCTAATACTATCAATAATGATGTCTTAAAACAAATTATTAAACAAAATTATCTAGGACTATTGATGTATGACAAATTAACATGGTGTTTCTGTGTTAATCAAGTAAAATTAAAATTAATGTCAATACTTTCAGCATTAAATAAGATAGCAAACTGTATCCCTCTTAGAGTATATTTCATTATTTATAATTATCCATTGAAATAACCTCCCCTGTACTAAATTCCCAAACTTCTATTAGGTAACAAATATAAGTGTGGGGATTGCCTGCTGAAATCAATGTAAAAATACTAAAGTATTAAACTATTATAATTACTAGACAACTTGTACTAAAACATTAATACTATGATAAAGGTAATTACTAAACAATTTATCTCTTTGTTTATTTGCGATCAGATAATGATTTGACAAGTATAGTTCTCAATAGAGCTGCCTACTTAAATTTAATTTAATTTCATTTGATTATGTGTCTTCGTATATGAAGTCTTCGTTTATGGATTAGGAGTCCACAGTTGCAGAGGCATTTCACAGAGCATTGGGGTTAGACTTTCCTTTTCACATAACACATAACCTAACCATACTTCACATAACCTACAAACCTCAGAATAGCTTAATCTCATATTGAATAAGTGTCTGTTGAGTTTGTAGTGTCCTGTCAAAGTTCCAATCAGTGTACCTATGTTGCTACATCTGAGCTTTATCACCTATTTAGGGTTATCAGTCATCCTTCGCCACAGTTCTGAGGATTCTTGCAAGGTGCATGGCCTGGTTCTTTGGCATTCCACAGAATGATTCTGGGTCTAACTGTTGTGCTCGAGATCTAGCTAGTTTATCGACTTTATTCATGCCTATGGCGTCAGAATGACTCCCATTCAATGGAACCCATCTCAGAGTAATTCTGTTCCTGAGCTCCAGTATCTTTATTTTTACCACACAAACTTCAACTTCAATTTTGATTTGGATTTCCTCAATTTGTGAAATCAAGTGTATGATTTTTCTTATCTTGGTACATAGTTTGATATTTATAAACAGACACAATGGACATTTTGGCAGTTTGGAAATCTGTACCTAAAAGTTTCTATGGATCACAATGTTTCGTTTTGAAAACTATTAATTGCTTGTAAGCATTAATAAAATGAATCATAATAATGACAAAATGAGAAGTTTCTGACACGATTTGTAATGACTCACTTCATGACTATGTTCTCACCATGATCTCGCATGTCTCTACAAGTTGTTAATACCTTTTTTTTTCGAGGAGGAATCCATTTACGGACCTACCCGCCACTGGCTAAGCGACGGGCGTGTGTGGGTCTCACTCAGTACCTCAATAGAGCGGTACTGAGAATACCAACTAAAACTCCCCGATAACTCCATTGCCTGGGTTATGCCGAACAATTCACCCGGTCACCTCCATACAGCCCAGCCTTATAACTGAGCTTCGCGCCAATGGAGATTGCCCAGAGTTACTTGGGCAATCCCAGACTTGGCGGCGTGTGTGGGAGCCACCCACACACTCAGCCGCGAACAAGTTGTTAATACCTAGCTTCCCAATGGCGATAGCTTAATTGTTCACCTCAAGAACACCAAATTAACTAATTTGTCATGTAATTTATGAGGTAAGTTACGATTAATTCGTCGCACAAAGGAGTTTCGTAATCAAATGGCTTTAGCTCCCGTGTTTCGCGGTAGTTGTAGTAGTAGTGTGCGCCAAGTTTAAGAAATATACATATAGCTCTGTAGTTCAGTATAACTTGGCTTACATGAAAATGTTAATACTGCTGTTTAGGGGTCCAATTGGGAGTTTATGTAATGAAATTACTTCATTTAACTTTGCCTACAGAGTATATAGTGTGTGGGATGCTGTGCATAATAAGCAAATGTACTCATCACTACATGTTCGTAATTTGTAAAAAAAAATGAATTTGAACATGACATGTCACTTAAATCCATGATTTATTTTCCCCAAATATGAGATGGATGAATTTATTTTCTAGTAATGTACAGGTTTTGACCTGGTGAATTGCTCGGCAGAACCCAGGTTACCCTCGTGAAAGGCAAATGAGTTACCGGGGAATTTTAGTGGGTATTCTCAGTACCGCTCTATTGAGGTACTGAGTGAGCCCCACACACGCCCGTAACTTAGCCAGAGGCGGGTAGGTCCGTAAATGAATTCCTCCTCGAAAAAATAATGTACAGGTTTAATCAAGTTAATTTTTTGTTGTTTGCCTACAATTTGTATTTCATGTTTAAGTCCACTTAGGATTGTAAAAAGTAACATAAGCCGGCTTTTTGTTTACCAACATTGATAAATATTTGTGTCCACTCGTCACTCTAATGAATATTTGTTTCCATTGGACACTCACTTGTTGCCTGTTTTAAAGAAGTTTTTTTAGCGCAACCTTTACTAGTACCTTCGTTTAGGGACCTTATACCCAAATTCATTAAAGTTTTATAGAAGGGCACCTACGACGTCATGCACTAACCACTCCATTGTCATATTAACCTTTACTGGCAATCTTCATATTAGAGCAGATCCACTAAAAAGTACATTATGATCCAACGTCAAAATGAAATATTTTACACTGATGAAATTAACATGGATTTTTAAGGATTAAGATAAATCTTGTTTTTGCTATTGTCTGACTGTTCTATTCTCGAAATGGTGGTTTGTTTTTTAATTTTGCTTTTGCCTTTTTTTGTATATTTATTGGTAGTACCTATTACTTTATTCGTATACATCTAAAATAATAAGTTTAAAGTAATAGTTATTTATGACTGAGCTTTAAATTTTGAAAATTTTTACCATGCATGCAGCCTCATAGTAAGCAGTATGGTTAGTGCCGTCACGGCTTAAGATTTACTAGTTAAAATCATCAAAAAAAACATTTGAGGGATAGGGCTGGTACACTTAAGTTTACTGATGATAATTTTTATTGTAAATTACTTTAACACTCTTTGAGAATATCGTAAAAACAATGCTATCTGCTTAAATTAGGAGCCACTCAATTAGGGAATAACTTCCTCTTCATTATAGAAAATCTCTTCCTAACACTTAATAGTTACGTATTTTGTTATAATAAAGGTGACCAAATTAAGTATCCAGAGATACTCAAGTAGCTCTGTGTTGACAATTGACACTAGCATCCTATGGTTGCAGTACAAATTTACAAATTTTGCGTTCAATTAGAATCAATCAATAATTATTAGGGGGCTATTATCTTTTAAAAACAATTAAACGCCGAATTAGGTAGGTAACTTTTTTCAAATTGTATTTATTCTACTTCACATAAAAATGAGAACGGGAAATGTAGAATAGATATTATTTAAGTAAGTACTTACCTGTCAATAGCATATAAAAAAATCATTCTTCAATTCCGAGAAGGCTTATGGATACCTGAGCGAGTCGGACCCCTCGTGTTTCCTCAATCATACATACCTCACCCACCCGATGTTCAATGGTGCTTATTGAGCAGGAATTTACTGCCCGTTCGAATCTCAGATTGATGTACTCTGAATGAATTATATCTACCTTATGATACCATTTCCTTTGAGCGTGCTTAACTACCACATACACCATATTAATATAGTAATGGATATAAATTAATTGAAGTATGTTGAAATGACTGATATAAAACTAAAGCCTATAACTCCCTGATAAATTTACTATCCAACACAAAAATAATTTTTAATTTTAACCAGTAGTTGTGGGGTTGTAGGGGTAACCCCTACAACCTCGAAAAAAAAATAACCTTTTTATGATATTAGTATAGTTAAAAGCAGGACTCTCGCAAAACTGATATTGTTTCAATATTCTTGTGCCAAGTTTGTAACCAAATCTATCTGAAAAAGAAAAATGTTTTTCCTAGTGAAATATTTTTGGTTTAAATTTTCCTTTTACTTCCAAGTACCTAACACTCGCAAAGCTTTATTTGCGTCACAAAAGTAACGTGTTTTCGATTTGAAAGGAATTTATTTTTGTATCTGATATTGGGCACGTTTAGCACCTGCCCTCTGCCAAACAACACCTGCGCGACAGATGCTTCTAACCCCTATAGTAATTTCCTTCCAAAGGGCATGGATATTTCTGTCCATGACTTTAAAGCCAAGTATGTCATTATATTGTATTTAATGCTACTAAAAGCTTTGCATTCGTTTGAATTATTCAATAAGCTGATTTAAAACCCTTTATGGGGTTAATGCTCAATAATAAAATTTAGCACGCGCTACGCATTCCTCTCCCGTCTCGTGGCAGTTATTTAATTTTTTATTTATAATAGTGAGAGGGTGAATTCTGCTATATTTTCCATGATGGCAATATCAATTGAACTTTTGTATGCCATTGGAGATAAAACAAATCTGTTATGTATTATTAATTAATTAAAATTATTACCAACCGATTGATAGGAAATCAGCATTATTTGAAAATGGGCGGAAATTAATTAGAGAGTTCGGGTGTTATTATTGTTAGCAAGAAGATTTGAAAAGTCGAAAAGTGACACGCATGCGACGATGCGCGTTATACGGTTCGGTGACCGAATAACACTACTTCAGGCACACGGTGCGCGTTCCATGCCAAATTCGCCCACGATTCGACTATATTCACAAGTAGTGATGGAATCGGTAATACACTAGTCCATATAAAGTACGTATCTCATCAGGCAGAAGGCTTTAGTTAAGATTTTAATGCGCGTTATATTATTTCACAGCAGCCGGTTTTATTTGGAAATGAATTGAATAAAAATCTACCTATTACGTACTTTTTCTAATTTGCATTCAACATGTTGTTTAAAAATGAATAATATTTCTCACACGCACACCTATTATATACCCTAAATTAAACATCATTAAGAGTTTGTTTTATGAATTTTAGATTTTATGTATGGTAATATAAAATCAGAAAAAAAAAATATAAATAATATAAATAAGTTTATTTATAAATATGTTTATCAGTAAGGTCACTTGTTGCTTTTCAACAGACCAATGTGATTGATCCTTTAATCCGATACGTTCCTCTTAATTTCACAAACTCTAAAGGTGAGAAAAACATTTATTAACTATTACCCCTACAAAATACTAATCAATTAACAAGATAATATTTTTATTCTCAACTCGTTGCAAAAAGCGACATAGTATCATCCAGTACACCAACTTGCTTTTGGCATGAAAATGTACTAACCTACTTGTATGCTTATGATTTTAATTGCGTACTTAAGTTTTTCTATTTCATTGTATGTTTTGTGTATTTATTATTCTGATTTTACCTGTTTATTTTTCTGTTACCTCAGAACTCATATTATTAGCTGATCGATTTCTAAAATTCTTCGGTTTCAGCATTTGAAAGGCCATACTTTCTGTTTAGGACCATTATTATCAAAGTCCAGTTCTGATGATGGAATGGAATCGAGGGAACTCCTCAAAGTTTAAAGGCATGCAAATAGCGATTTTAGTATTTTGTTTTTTATTTTTTCTATGTATAGACAAAGCCAAAATATATGTATATAAATGTCAAACAGATTTCATTCAAAAATATAATTTATTAATGAAAGAAATCTGTAACAGAGGTCTGAAGATTTCTTGAGTCGATAAATAACGTGTTTTTTTTTTAAATCGTAAGTAGCAGACCAGCAACATTTCACAAGTATACCTACCAAGCTTGTATTACCTACTATAAGTTGGTTTTTTTATTCAAAAAAGAAAATGACTCTCATATATAGAAATAGCTCAAGTTGCCTTAGTTCTTCCTGTCTATCTGCCAGTCATATAACAGATATTCTTTGGCCCATCTCTGTATAACTTTAACAGATATTTTGAATGACTATTACACGTTTAAATGGAGCTGTATCCGGGCGCCGTGTTGATTCAGACTTAATTTCCGCCTGTCGTAAAAAATCTGACCGCTACCCATTGGCAGCTGCTCATGATACCAGTTGAATTTTCACCGAGAGTATTGATTTAATAGTAAGACGATTGTAGTAATGTCCTTATGTCCCAGCTTTATGGAATTGCAAAGAAATATGAATTCATGTCATTATTTGACAAGGCTCTTGATTGCTAATTGAAAGGCATTTATTTTTGCCACCAGTAGTGTATTTTCAAATATAATTTATTAGTGTTATTATATATATCAGACATTTAAAAATATATCTGCCATTTTATAGAGATACTTGTGTCTAAATTACCTCTAATTCCACTTTATTGCTAAAGATATAGATTGATTTTGAAATATGTACCAAGTTTTAGATTAGCAGTAGTGTATCGTTGTGGATCGCGTCACTCTTTTGTGATTTGTAACTATTTCAAGTATGATATATTTGTCAGCATTTCTACAGGTAAACAAAACCAGTATGAATTTAAGAGCCTTCTAGTGATTTTTCTAAAAAGTACACACGAATAAAAACGTTTTTTTCATAACGAGACTCTGTGACCATAGTGAAATAAATAGCGACGAACGTTATGTATGACTATAACGATAATTTTATTTATTTTTCATAGGCACTTATGTATTAATTACTTTCTCATGCTTTATTATAATTCGCATAACTGAATAGTCATAGTATCGGGAACCGAAGTCTCCATTAGGCAGTAATTACGGATACGACTTAAAAAATGATTCACGTTTAGTAACGGACACATTTCAGTATAATAGGCGTACTGAGAATTGTGCGGCCAATGATTTGATGAAGTTTATGTTACTACAATACTAATCCATATATTTCAATGCCAAAAACAATGTGAGGTTATGTAGGACACTGTCATGTAGTAAATACAATATTTTGATTTGGAGAAGGTTTTAAGAATTTTAACTAAGTAGAAATGAACCCTCGAGGATAATATAAATGTTTTGTAATTAACACAACACATCTTAAATGGGACACCATTGACGTTAAGTTAACTGATTGATCACCACTACTATTACTTCTTAAAAAACACTTGATATTTATTTGTTATTAATATTAAACAAATGAAAATAAAATCAACGGGAAAGGCCAGCGGGTGATCGAAGTAGAAAGTGTCCATGGGAGCCTGAGATCGTGACCGTGCGAATGGTGAAAGTGCCACGAAGGAAGAGATACTTAAACTATATATTACGTCATAATATCATAATACATTGTTACATTAGTTACTTCATTCACAGCAAACTGTAGTTTTTTTCTCATCGAGTTGATTAAAAGAAAACTTGAAACTGACTAATTGCAATAAACCAAAATTTGTGTCTATATAGTTGATGAAAGGTTCTTGAATGCAATTAATAAATTATTTCTCATGAAGAATACTTTTTATTCAATAAAAGCACGGAATACTTACGTAACCACAAGTAGCTTTAAATTAATCTTAAACCTGTTACACTATGGTCTTATTTCAAGGTCGAATAAAATGTTTGCCTGTTTTATAAGATTTTATGAATTATATATAATTCACGAATTTCTTTCTTTTTCTTTTTTCTTGTCATTATGTAATGCACCGCATGTAGGAGGGTATGCTTCATAAACTTCCGCTGTTCTTACATTCCCACATTTGGCGACACGCAAACCGGATGAGTTGTTTTTTATCGCGACGTGCCTTGTTTGCCGAATAGCTAAAAGCCATCAACCCCGTAATGACGTATTAGTAGTAATTCTTAGAAATACTACCACGAAACTGTTTTACTCATGAAATAAGTGGGTTTCGGAATAAAATCAAGTAAGCGCGATATAACGCTAGACAGAATCGAGACGAGCGGAAGCGCGTAGCAGCAAATAGCAATCTCGAGACATGCAAATAGAGATAATTGTTACTATTACGGAACAACTGGTGGGATTATTACGTAACACTTTCAAGTTGTATCGCCGTAGTGTACATATAAACATTTTCTATTCAATGAGTTTTAATAACCAACTTTGAATGTGAATGCAACTGATATCTTGGGTAACAATTCAAAATAAAATAATATTCTGTGATTGGATGCAAGTCTTATATTACTCTAGGAGTGGTTGACAGATGTCATTCTATGAGCCCTTGTCTATAATCATTCTTGCTCAGACTATTAACATCATTGACTTGAATTTTTTTTATCTCTCTTCATCTCCAATTTTAAGCCTTTCCTCTTCCATGTTGCAGAGAAAAAATGATGTGGTTATGAACACGGTATTTAATTTTAACTTCGTAGGTACCAGTAGATAAACAATGTCCTAGTTTGGTGAATTCGCTGATAACTTATCGTGGTTACGATCAATAAATCACTCCAAACATTGCTTTAACTAATAAAGGCTTGCAATAGTGAACATCGGGTTGCAAAATAGTATACAGTCGTAATGTAACGAAGCTCGACACTTATTGTAGATAGACGTCTAGACGTCGCGTGTATATATTTTACGAAGAGAAGGTTTAGATGAAAACAGGGATAGAACATAAAATACTTTTAAATATGCAACAGCCCCAAAAAAATGTTTTTACAAATCTTAAAATATTTGATATCATCCATTTTTAACCAGTACGTGTCCCCTCCTATGACCTACTTGCCCTTGGGAATTGATTACGGTTTTTATTATTATTGATCTATGCTTAATAAGTGCTTACTATAAAAAAGTTCGATCATTGTATCTTATACCTCAGTGTAGTAAAAATAAGAGGAACTTCTAAAAATTTTAAAAATTATCACTTATCTACTTTTGTTATTGACTGTGCTTTATAATGGTTGGAACGTGACGTACAATACACGGTCATCTATTAAGATATCTTAAATCAAACTTAATATTATGATTTGGTAACTAAATTAAATACAATTCAGCAATAGATTTTTTAATACTTAAATAAATTATACTTTACTGAATAAAACTATCTGTTCTGTCGCTTTAAACTCAGGAATCACTATGTAAAAAGCCAGTGCGCTACATATCAAAAACATTATAACAAGACAACCACAAATTAAAGCACAAGCCATCCTCTACCAAAAGACCATTAACGTAAGCTCGAGTGAGTGCATCGAACGCGACCGGTTCGGGCCGCCCGCCGGTGATAATTTACCACTAATCTTGACCCACAGCTGTCTCAGACCAGTTTCCATTGGACCCGAACCAACGCACTATCAATAAAATTCCTTCGCATCGGAAGTTACGAAGGATCTGTGTTTTTTGTAAGCTATGGTGGTCGTTAACAGTTCTGTTTTATCGGACATAAAAGGCTTTACCACAGAATAAACTAAACATTTTATAAAGTTTAACTCCAAAATGACTTTAATTCACTCATATTATTTGTGGCCATAAATGATGGTCGAAAGAATAGACAGTAAACCCGAAGATACTTTATAGAAACCTCATTCGTGTTCTTTCATGTGGGTAAATAGGGAGGTTGTCATTTGATAACAGAAAATGTAACAAATTTTTCTTTTAGCTATCTTACAAATCTAACTAAACTAACACGACACATCTTACAAATCTCTAAATTACCAAATGATACTTTGCCCAATAATTTTCAATCTCACGTGCCCAAAGTTTTGTGTTATTACCACCGTTTGACTTTTAATCGTGTTGTCACTTTTGTCGTATATAAAATGTGTATTGCGAGGTGACTAAGTACTTTTTGAAATTAATACAGTATTTAGTAATATTTGGTTATTATTATTGGCACTAATAATTATGCGAGTATAATTTATTTTTCTTAAAATATCTTCAAATTATCCTTATAAAAAGTAAAAGGTAAATAAAAATGTCAAATAGTTAAGTTGTTTACTAACTCGTATGGGAACTCTCAACTCTGAAATAAATGTTTTCATTCTTTCATTGATCATCTGTGTCAAATTAAAACAATACTTCTATAATATATATAAGGAAAAATTGTTAAACTTACAGTTAGTTGTTAATTTGATTATAATGACCAACGGGATTGAGTTCATAGTATTAATATCTTTTATATTTAGTGTGTATAGTATCACGTTATTGTCAGTTCGTATTTGTAATCAATATGAGAAAGGACTATACAGAAAGTGTAACACGTTCTTGTAAATGGCGGTAAGAAGTTTTATGAGCATATATTACATATGTTTTAAAAAACATAATAGTCGATAGGGCCCTATAGTTTGGTATATTTTATATAGAATAAAATAAAATAATCACCTATAAATAATTAACGAATCTTTTGTTTCGAAATGTTGAATTAGTTTCTTTTTCTCTAGTGCTGCGGACAGTGCGGACTCACCAATACTGGAGGAAGCTGGCGAGAGTGGCTCAGAACAGAAACCCAAACCCCTCGTCAAGTATGGAGAACTTGTAATACTCGGGTGAGTGACTAAGATTATTATTGTAAATTGAAAAATAAAATTAAACTTGGGAGAGCATATCGTGTCTTTTGCAAAACATTCTCTGAAGGTCGGTGGGACTCACACCGGGACAGATGCTTTTACTATATAAAGCACAAGTCCGACCATGTGTGGGGTACTTTTGTCACTTGCTGTTGCTTAGAAAACTGATAGACAATCGTGGAAGGCTTTGATCCGGCTGGGAGGCGGCTACAGCAGTATGTTTCACAGCCGTCTTCACTGTCATTTGCTCAGTCTTTATTTTATCTTGTCAGTCATTTTCTGTACTCACCGTGTTTTACGTATATTGTAAAAAATACTTGTATTATAGTTAGGAATGAGAATTAATATATTAAAATATGTCAAGTTATTTCTGGTGGCGCTATTATGAATTACTTACGTGATTAGAAAAAAATAAACCATCTATGATCGGTGTTACAAAAATCATACATAGCGTTTATAAGCAGATATCTATGACAATAATACAAACAGTACAGTATTTAGGTTTAAATTGTATTTCATACCAATATAGTATCAATATTGTATAAACTTAAACTCATTTCAAGTGATCAATTTATCGTTGAAGTGCATATTGAAGTCATTAGTCTTTGTTTTATCCGAACAAAGAAATTTTATCACGTCGGGAATCCCATTGACTGTTTTATTTTATTAGTTTGTACTTTATGATAGTTGTTTACTATTCATTTTATATATAAAATATGATATGATACGCTACAGATTTCTGTATGGTTATAGTATTGTTTAGGTGTATCAAACTTGAAGGTATAGTAAATCAATATAGGATTGTATTTCAATACTTATAATCGTGGGTATTTTTTCAAACCGTCGTCACACACTTAAGTGTCGTGTATAAAAAAATATCGAAGAAAGATATACGTATACAAAGCCTTGGGAAAGGTTGTTTTGAACTTGGTGACGCTACAAAACGCAATTCAATATTATGTGCACTCATAAGGTGGCAATTAACAACTTTCGTTCAATTATTGTGCTCATAACCCTTATATCTTTCATTCAACTACAACATTTGTTTTGTTACTTAGTTAATCTAATAGCTACATAGTTAAAATTCTTGTGTAAACTGTAAACATAATTGTGTAGAATGCATGAAATGTTCATACAGATAACGTCACGATATTGCGTGTTTTGTTATGAATGTCATTGTTCTTGCGGAAGGTTAAGCCCGCCTAGGTCGGGCTAGCTGGTTTGCATGCGCGGGCGCCATTCATACAAGGAGTATTTATTGTTTTTCATGAATATACTATTTCCGCAATTAGTGATTTACATAATAACCTATGATTGTTAATAATTAGGTATGTTGCCTTAAAATTTGTTTTAATTTATTTTTCTAAATCAGGGTTATATATGATCTGACACAATCCAAATAAGAAGTAGTACTTATTGAAGTAAAATTCTGTTTACATTTTACACTCCTGAATACCTTCTCACAGTTATAGAGCCGAATGATTGACCTAAGACGACGGAAAGATCTCATGCTGGAAAGTTATTTTGAAAATGTTCATAAATATGGAATGCTGCCTGCTCTAGATGTATTGCTAATATCGGCAAAAACCGGGTGTCTGTTGTGTTCTAGGAGCAAAGCAAAAGTACGTCCATTGAACGCATATCGCAGCTCACAGTGATACTATTAAATATAAAAATAATAATATTTTTCACACTTATACTTATTATTCAGCCCAAAGTTAGCATCATTAAGCGGCCTTATCGAATTAGTATTTATGTTACTAGCTTAATCGTTTTCTACTCTTCAAGTCCTTTCATTTGATACCTATATTAAGGGAGTTGAAGAAAATATGAAAATATAGATTTCATCTGCCATCTTGGACCGGAGGCCATATTGAAATTATTACAATATTTAGTATTGCACATTGTATTGTCACTAGAATTAAACATAAATGACACAGAGAAATGGTCGAAACATGGTTTGCAGAATTTACGAACAACTTATAACCGAACAATGAAAGTTAATATAAAGCTTATAATGAGTGAAATTTTATATATAACTAGGAATAAAACACAAATGATTCCTAATAAAAAATTGAATATCTTTTCATACATTACCGGAATTTGAAACTAATAAAATAAAATGAAATTTTCTACAATTATACCGTGGTATTAACAGGACGACACTGGTCGCAAGGACCTGTGTCGTTATCAAAGCCCACCGACATAACATATAATATATAAGACATAGCTTCAATACCTCCTTTGTTATATCAAAGTATGCCAATTGAACAGATTTCACACCTTATGTATCCATCGCTAAAAGACAAATATATATACCTCACTTGAAACCTTTTTCTTGAGTAGGTATGTACTATTAAAGGGCTGTATTCACCTCATAAAGCTGTGATTAAAGATGGAAAACAAATTTTAAACTATTTGTAGTTTAAAATTTGATGACCGTTTCCATTGGTACATACGTAACTAAAATCTACTGTAGTAAATATATTTGAAAGTTTTGATGAATAGAAAACATAATTAACCCTCCTTCTCTATAGAAGAATACTTTCGAACACTTCACACACACTAAGTGTTCGAAAGTGTTTCTTATAACTATTAACGAAAGTAATTCCTATGGGACATACAGCAATAATCCAGTTAGAGCTAAGTTTTGCAATCCCTTATTAGGTTGATCAGTTAATCGGAACTTCGACAGCTATCTGTTACAAAGAATACGTGACTGAACGTAATATTTCGGTCACGTTTCGTACATCCTTTTATGGTTGTGTTACGGTAGGTAAATAATTTATTTTGCTGAGATGGTTAAAGGTAGCTACTTGCAAAGTTAAAGATAATGTGTCTTATAGTCCAAATACATTATTTTATCAAAGCCGGTATGTATTTTTTGTAACACCACGAAGGAAGTCCATCTTCATCCAACAGTAGCAGGTACTATAGGTAGACGGAGGTAGCAGGAGTTCTCAGTGCAAGATTTTATTCTTGTATCGATATGACAATAAGGTAATACACGTAGGTAGGTAATACGCCACTTTGACGCGACAACTATGTTTTGATTTTGTACCAAAGAGATAAATTGTTCTTGGTTTGGATTCATTATGAGCCTTTTTTATTAATACATTATATATCTTACTAATGCGGAAGCAGGATTTTTATAATGCCTGAGTTACTATGATGGGTGAGTGGGCGCACCGCTTTAAAGGAATCTTGTACTTCGCTTTGCTTTTGTAATCGAATCCAGGTCGATCATCATATAATTATTTATTTATATTTAAGAAAGGCTTTTAAAGATTAATAGTCATTTAAAACAGCAAACTCAAAATTAAGAAATTTAATCGAAATACGGTATGTATTACTCAGAGCTACGATTTCAATAAATGACACTGATATAGTTTACTAGCTGTAGGCTTCATATAATTTACATTCGGACAACTATCGTGCTACTTGCTCCGACTTACTCGAACTACTAGCCTTGAATATATACCCATTGTAGACTTTAGCCAGTGTACAAAACAAGTCTTAAAATGTGCATTTATGAGTATGGGAGTTCATCAACTAAGTACTTTGTATATGTATGAAGGAATGATGTCACCACTACGTCTTTGTTATATTAATCCACCAATTCTTATGCAACTGCAAGGCTTTGATACTATGTATTTTTCGTTCACTGAATTATTTACCTTTTTGGTATTTTGTTTTGAATGAATACAAGTTATTATACAATTGTAATTGAAACAGCGTGTACAATCCCCGTCTTCGTATATTTACTATTTGATCACACGCATGCATAATAATTTATTTATGTAATTCACACACAACGTGCATGTTAATTATAATCATGTCGTGATAGTGTTTAGTACGGAATCGATGACCGCAAAACTTGGATCTCATTGCATTTGAAGAGCGAGTGGTTAGAGGTCATGATCAAGCTGTTAAGACTACCGGCATAGTCACGTTTTGGAGCGAATTGCCTGATTTGAATCAATCGTAGCAATGTTTCAAATTTACGTTTTAATTTGCTTAAAATTTATGGCTTCTTTTCGCTTTTACAACCGTATTTCTTTAAACCAATTCCGCACCATACAAATTGAAAACAATTTTTTTGATTGGTTGATCGCAATAATTGTTTATCACAAAGCTCCTAACGAAAGTAGGTAATGATGGTAAAATACGGGTATTTTTAGTTAATATTGGAAGAGCAGATTAATTAGCCAGCCGTTCTAAAATAAGCCTTATGGCAGTCTTGTAGTAGGTAAAACGTTACAAATTTACTGAGTTATATTTTGGCATTTTATTACTGTTGCGTCAGTTAGTTTGACGTGCACTTCTTTGAATCACACAATTACTTTACGATGGACAGTGTGCGGAAGCGGTGCATGCGCCGCGTGCTAAAGCCGAAATAGCTTTGTGAATGTAGAACAGCAGATGCACATGTTGTGATAAACTGGAAGCTTGAAATTGGAAAATTTGTTACAGACTTGAACAACAACAAAAATAGTATAGTAGTAAATTTAAAAGAACTTGGTAAATGAGTCTATTTAAATAAAGATATTTTGCCTTTGACTTCGGGTAAATTTATGCTTTTCAAATTTTAATGAACGTCTAATCTATGACCGTATGCTACGTTTAGATCAAAGCTATGTAATAGGTATTTAAATTATTGATACAAGGATAAATCGCGTATAGCCAACAATATTAACAAAGTAACTTGTAGTGCCTCGTGTTATTTTATTATTAGAATGTTGCGCTTCACCTCCATTGACGTGATAATTACTAGCCAACTATTCCATTGAGAAAACGGAAGTACACCCAAGGTCAAATAGCTTCGAACGTTGAACTCGAAACTTGTAAAAAGTTTCTACCTACTCTATTTTTATTTTAACAAAATTATTATGTATGTATTTAATTATAAGTATGATATAATTATGAAATGATAATCCAAATCACATAGTCATTGGTAATGCCCAAATAGGAGGTAAAGTATTTTCTAAAAAACCTTCATAAATCACTACTTACATTATCAACGCAGGAAGTTTACTATATTACCATTGTAGGTATTTGTATGTTTATTTATTTATTTCCCAACGTATCTTAAATTACAATGATGCTGATGCTGAACTCAATATACAGAAAACACAAAATTGAAAAAATTATCAGATGTTGTAGCTTTTTGAGGCAACCAACAGACCCTTAACTTATTCGAGCTGCGGGCGTTGCAGCGGTTAACAAGGCCTTAGGTAAGACATGTGCTAAACAATATTTGCTCATTATTTTATACCTATGCGGTCAACATATTGAAAACAAATAAATTATAAAAAAATATTTTTCTCAATTACGGTTTTCGTAAACTCGTGAAGTATTCGTAATCAATAAAAAATTTTAATAAGCACAATCTTGGGTCAAAGAATTTTCCACTGCCAGGTACAAATTAAATTGAATCAACGGCTGCAACGCTTTCATGTCTGAAAGCGTTTCAGCCTTTGATCTCACTACAATAAAACTGTGAAATTACTTTCCCATAGTGACATTGCCGTTTTAAAAATACGATATTTTTATTGACTCTTAAACTCTGCTTGTATACAGATCTGCTACTCCAAAGTCCTAGTTTATCTTTTAAAACATAAATATATGGTGCTCAACATTTTAGTGTTGTGTATACAATATCTACCCACAGATCCGACTCAAAACAACACATATTACCTTTAATATTAATGTTGAAACGCAATTGTTAAGTAAGTAACACACTACATAATCTAATAAGTTGTCAAGATTTTCAAAACAAACACTAGTTTATTTACTTTTTAACCGACTCCGAAAAGGCGGATGTTGTCGAGTCGTGTGGTATTTCTTATGTAACTACACTGATTACGTCGAGATTGCCGATCAGATTTAGATGATTATTTTTTTGTTCGATGCTTAATAATTGCTATTTGGTCCCATAAAATGTTATTCCGTTTTAGGTTTTTATTTTAAGAGCCTTTTTGTTAATTTGGACGATGTAATTTTCACGATACTTATTTTTAAAAAGACATTCGAGTATTTTTTCAAAGATAAACAGAATATAGTCGATAATGCTAACAGTATAATTTTGACCTTAAAAACTACCAAAGTCTACCTGTGAAAAAAAAGTTTTAAACAAATCTAAAAACTAATTTCAATAAAAACAGGCAAAAAAAAAATAAGAAGTTACCCATTTAAAATTATTATTTAGAGTTGTTTGTTTCCAGAAACAATAGAAGAAGTGAATCACAGTCTCCAAAAAATAATTTTATGTGATCCCATATTACATTGTAACTCTTTAAATGGTATAAAATAGTTAAGTAAGGGAAATCACAAAGTCGTGTCATTAGGAGTGCTTGTAATAGAAACAGCAAATATTTCATTAAATGTGGAAAATGCATAAAATGTGTTCCAGTTCCAGTTAATCGTTACAAAACTGTAAGCGTCTTTAATGTTATTTTTTTATAATGTTAGTATGTTTACTGCGCTAAGTATGGACATGCCAGGTTTTATTGGCATTTAGTTAGAATTATTTTCGAAATGTAATGTGTACAAATTCGTAACGTGTATTTAAGTAATACTTCGATTTATTAATTGCAATAGCAAGTTAATGTCTAATCAATGTGACGTTTCATTTTTATGCGCTCAACTACCTTATCTACTATTATATATTCTATCACGTAGATTCTTTGTGTATTGTCTGTCTATTAATATCTATTTAATTGAATGATATTTAAGCAAAAGTTTTCACAATAACTTAATGCTATTGCATTATATTTTAAATTATTGTGAAATACTCTACAATACACACATATACACTACACAATAGTACTAATTTTCTCTTAATGAATGTTTAGCGGACTGGTAATGCTAAAGGTTCATGAACATTTACATGACATACGATTTGTACTTTTGTAAAGATTAGGTGATGAGTCGAATATCGCCCAAGCGTTTTGTGGTAACTTATCGTTGGCAGCAAGGGAATCGCTCTCTTGTCTCACAATCATTAGGAGAGATTAATACGTGTGTACCTGTGTGTCTGTCTACTAAGTAATAGCTGAGACAGGCGGTTATCTTGACTCTAAAATTGAACAATAGACAATTAGTATTCTAAATCTAACATAATACTATATAATTCCTTTCCTGATCGCATTCGTTTCTTTAGTATTATATATTCCAGGACTTATTAAGGAACAATACGCATTATAAGATAATTTTTTTCCACGCGCATAACATGAGCTAACAACTTTGGTAAGATACTTTTAGAAGAACTTACCCAGTCATTGGTCTAGTCTTGACCTTTAGGGATAGTTTGAGGTCAAGAGCAAAGTCAAATAAATTATAAAAAATGACGATGATGAAACAGAATTAGAGGATTAATTATATACAAAAATATACAGTGGCAAATATAGATCGAACTAAAACTCATTTCTTATTTCTACAATGATCTGTAAGATGATAGAATGAATCAATAGAAACATTGCATAGTATAGTTATCACTTTTATTTTGAAAAACACCTTCCTTTGCCAAGTGAAGTTATTAGGGATTCTAATTTTAATAGCATGCTAGTTATTCGACCTCGGTATACTACTCATTAAATATTGTATAGTGTTATTTCTCTGACTATGCTCTAATTATTTTAACTATCGTAAAATGAATTAAATTATTAAAACTGGTGTTAGTATGATCAACGATATGTTTAATGCAACTGAACCCTGATAAACAGAACTTTTAATTCTATAAATATCGAATGTTTTGAAAACTGATAAGGAAGTACGTATATTGAATAAGAAATTCTAGTTTATACAAAAGTTTCGTAACCATTAGTTTGGTGGCAACACCAATGACATTGACTTTGGTGATTTAAATTTTTTGTTAACTTAAAACCTACTTACCTACTTCTTTGTTAGCTTAATCTTTGTACTTATTTCTTGTTCGTTTACCCACTAATTGCATACCACAATTACGGATGCACATCCTTTCATATTGCTGAATGAGTAACCGTTAAACAGACACAAAGCTACGCATATCTTTTAAAATTTATTAGAAGCATTGGTAGTACCACGAGAGCCATCTCTATTTCGAATGAAATAAGGGTGGTCTTGATATCAAACTGCTAAGTTTGCTGTGATATCGAGTATACATTCATGGAATGTACGGTACGAGTAATTGTCAAGCCACTTTGGAGCTCAGTCATTTCATAAAGAAATGGATTCCCGAGATAAAGCGTCTGATCACGAACTCTCACCACGTGTTAGATTGAAAACAATTATCATGCAACTCCTACCTAAAATTTAAAATTTTGCATTAATTTTAAATTTGATAATATTCTAACTAGCAATTAGTGCATAAATCCGTTAATTTGTTTAAAAACGAGATACGGAATAGCTTCTTAAATTTCTGTAGCTGTACTTTAATTATTGTTTTAGCATTTTTCAAATTGAGTACTCAAAGCGAGATATAAAATGTTTTGGTATTCGTCCATTTGATGATCGTGATTCTACAATGAAAGTCCAAGAAGGTACATTGAACAACAAAACCAAGTGACTAATTTTGAGAGATCGTAACCATTATTTCTTTCATTATAATTAATTCTGATATGTTTTACTACTCCTAAGTTCTTTTTGATCATATTGTGAAACGTTGCTGAGTTAGGATCTATTATTTAAGGGCGTGTGATGTTTAGACCTACGATACAAAACTTTACATAACTAACAAGGTAACCATTGCGCTGATAGAATATGTAGGTAAGCGCTTTCCATCAGAACACAATTAATGCTTTATTCGTCTTTAATTTTATAAACTGACGTCAGTTTTTACCATCAAAATAAGATTCTATATGTCTACTTAACTCACTCTGTATGAGCCTGACGCTGTGGTATACTTTCTAGCCAGTTAGCCACGTATTTTGGTATGGAAAAACTTTTAAACTAGAAAATATGGCAATCATGAAAATTCATTTTAAATATTCCTGAAATTTAAAAATAAATGATAATTTTGTTTCGCTGATTAGTGTTCTACATTCTAACATACAAACTACCATTTTTAAATGTTTGTGTGGACTGCTATACATTTTTCAACTTACTTTGTATGGATATACAGTATTTGCGGTGTGCCATCAGACATTTCCTTAGCAGACAAACTGAATCGATCTAACGTTGATCGTTCTGTCGTCAAGGTTTCCTTACCCCAGTTACGCCAGCCCACTCTAGAAATAGATATCTGCTTAACTCGATTACGTGAAATAGTACACCATTATGGATCCTGTAATGCACCCGAAACGTAAGAAATGCGTGAAATTAAGCTTGGGTTAGGCATAAGGAAGAAAAAAGTTAATTTGATTTTTTTCATCATCGCTGCGTTTACATGCTCATAACTTATTCTTATATGTCGTCGTAAAGTCGGTAATTATGTGTGAAAAAAATAACAAGCGAAGTTTCGTATTATTATTAATAGATAAGTAAGTAGTGCTCAGAAGCTCATATCCTTGTTTTCTATGATCTGAGAGGGATAGTGTCCGATCTAGCTTCAATACACTACTAGTACAATAAACGACTTATTTATAGTGATAGATTTGTATAAATAGAACTACTTACTGCTTCGATATCGCTTGTCGATATGGGAACAATAGTGCTTCACCTAATTTATCATATTATAACCCGGGAGCATCCCGAAATTTATCTGTTATATTTCAAGTCGAAAGCACATTGATATTAATTCCTTGTGCTTGTGTAACTGAATAACATCTTAATTCCGTACACCGAGAATTTGGGTTCGATATCACCAAAGGAATATTTATTGAATTCATTCTTCGACACAGGTTATAAAAATTTTACTGAGACATGTAATTTTTGTTTTTGGTATAGCTATCTGGCAACAATAATTCTTGTGATTAAAAGTCATGATAAAAGGTAACGGAAAATTGTTGGTTTAGTAATCCTTGAAACAGATCTCTTTATGTTATTTGGACAAGGTTAGTTAGACCAGCTTTTGTACTTATCTAGCAAAATAATTAAGTTGTAAATGTAAATTGCGTTTGGAATACTAAGTAAATGGCGTGTGAATTATCCGCATATTATGGTTTTCAATATAGGTGCACCAGTTATGGCGAGACGTTACGTCTAGTTATACAATATCATAGAACAAAGCCTGCATTAGTCTGGCTTCCCATGCATCACACAGCACTACATTATTCGATTTCTTGCCACTGTGTATTTTAATAATACAATTATGAGTCCGTTTCGTGAACTACCTGAACAGTTGTTATTGCTCTTTGTTTTAAATGCTCAAAGTAAACTACGATGAGTGATATCAATGTGGACACTCGACGCGTCTGCCCGGCGCGCTAACAAATACGATGAATAAAAAAAATGCAATGGATTGACAACAGTATATTTACTACAACTTAATTGAATATTATCTAAAAAGCTTAACTGAACTTGGAAAGATCCATGAAAGTAAGCAATAATTTGCCTTTGATTATAAATTTAAATGTCATTGTATGATAAGTTTCGATTTTGTGTAAATGGAACATCTGAATGTATGCGGTCTTTGTTGTTTGTTTCCCACGGAAGTTAACATTCCCACCGTTCATCGATTACTAACTATTATTGACTATTTCTGATAATCAGTCTCTTAGCACAGTTGTTTATATAGCTTTGTTATCTAGCACTACGACCACACATTATGTACGCGTTATTTCGATGAATCTGTATATTTAACTCATACTATATAAACCTGTAACTTTTGCCAGGGATTATGATCATGAAACTTACTAAACATCTGCCGATCAAGAAAGTTTATTTTCGGTTGTAGTTCTTAAAAGTAAACTAATTTATTGGGTGTAATGCAACGTAGTTTTTTTGAAAGTACGTAAACGTAAAGAATTGCTTGGATAATTGTTTTGACTTTATATTTAAACAATACATATTTATTATGATTAGTCAAGTAGTAGCTAGTTCTACAGGTCATACCATCTATAGTATTGGGGTGTCGTAGAATTTATCAGTCATCCGTTTTGACTCGTTTTTATATTATTTCCGTATTTCAACAGTTACAACGGCTACCTGCCTGCTGGCGAGCGTGGCAGGCGTCGCAGCAAGTTCGTGCTGTACCGTCGACCACAAGCCAACGGTGTACGCCGCTCGAAGCACTATGTCGTCAAGACGCCCCACAGCAGCAAGGCGATACTGGACGCGAGTCAGCACTCCATCTCGTATACACTCAGCCGCAGCCAGGCAGTTATAGTCGAGTACACGGAAGATCCCGACACCGATATGTTTCAGGTGAGTTCGAGATGTTGACAAAAGTTTAATTTTCCATGCTAATAATAATTATTACATTTGTTGCCTCAAGATGCCAAATAGATGGCATTTTTTGTAAGGAATCTAGGTTGATCTTACTTAAAAGAATAAATAAAAACATACGAATCAGTCTAGCCCCTGATGATAAGTCGATATAATACTACTTGGATAAAGTCTATTTTTTTTTCTTATTTTATAGAGCACGAAGCTTTGTGCCCTATAAAATAAAGCTTAACAAAATAAAGTTAAACTAAACAATAAATCTATAAAACGATATTTCCATAGTATATATTTACGTGACAGAGTCCATGAGACCAAAAATATTACAATTTATGTGGCTGCCTGTCGGATTTTCCAAGTGAGACATAAGGCACATGAGGTTTTAAACAGGGATGCCAATATTGTATTATACTTGTTCACAGAACTGCTTACAGTCGGCACAGTTAAAGCTAATTTGTCATAAACCATAAAGATAAATTAGTTCACCCGATCTTACCAGACCTTCATGGATTGAGGTGGTTGAATATTTTCAATAAACTTACCAATCCTTTAATTCGAATTTTGTTATAATTAATTTAACATTTAAATTAGATGTGTATTGTTTGACGTTTGCCTTCAAGATATTCTCAGATAACTCAATCAAAGCATTATCCAATTCTAAATCTTATTTACTAGCGTATAGTGTTAGGTATGTATATGTAGAATTGAAAACACCACCACCAGGAAGTCTTGTATCATTATTACACTTCTTAATTGTCATAATTGCTTTTGTCTCATCAACTAGGTTGAATCAACTCTTGGACAAGTTGCCACATCGTAGCATGTGTAGAGATAAAGTGAACGAATCCCGTGTTTCGTAAGAGACAGTATTATAACCGCAACCAGTTCAGAGTAGACTTATTTATCTCTGTTTAATTAACAACGTTCTAACAAACAATATCTTAGTGTAACAAAACGTCTTGATTCTCTGAATTTGATATATTTTACACAACTTACATGCCTTCTTGATGGTTAATCAACGGTAACCATGAGAAAAAACGCTTTCAACAAAGCAAATCAACCAACTTCTTAATTAATTATAATTCAAGTTGTAATTAAGATCATGTTATTAAAAATATCGAAGAAAAATAAATGCACGATATAAAAACGGAAAACTATTTTTATAATTTATTTTTGTTACTGAAAACAATTTCATCAGAAAAAATTGGTATCGCGCCAAACACGTAGAAAGATAACGTTAATTTCTTACATTTTGACAAGAAATTCTCTGTGACATAATCAATCTTTTGCAAGCGAATGTTTTCAGTTAGTAGTCAGATATAATTGCTTGGAACATTAGATGTATCTCGAGTAGACATTGCAATTATATAAACAATCCTATCTGCTCGTGCCATATGAATTGGTAAACCGTCGAAAGCTTCGATTCTTTATCTTGTACTAGGCAAAATAAGCTTTTCCCTACCATGCCTGACGGTATTGTCTATATATTGTTAACTATCTTGGTGTCTTTTTGGAATACTTTCTCTTCTGCATATGAGACGCTACAAGTGCCTTTGGATTTTTAAACCGCTCGATAAAAGTAGTATTTGTATCGCGTATTTCCGTAACTTTACCAGCGAAGCCGCTCTAAATTAGAACGGCAAATATCGCTATATCGTTTCTCTCCAATTAGAAGGTCGGTCTAAAATGTCACATTAGAGGTTTTCTCTTCCCGTTCATAATAATTGTGCAGTTCGCCGAAAGTAAAACTTATGGCGGCCGCGTGTGCTTCGTTGTTTACTCGTCTGGTGTCGCCGTCCGGCTGGCGTATCTAATCGCGCACATGGGTTAGTGCCCCCTGGACAGAACAATGCGTTGGTCCCTTGCACTAACCGTAAGATATGACAACGACCCTTCTCATCAGCTTTAATACAAACAAATAAACACAGCTGTTTTCAATAATCGATTCAAGGTTGAGGAAGATCAATGGGACGACTTATCTAAAAAGCGTGTCATACAACTAGGATAATCAATCTCATGAGCTTCGAATAGTCTAAATCAATGAATGTTGTATTTAAGCAATAAAGAGGTTGAAAAAATTTAAGTTATAATTTCATTAATTAAATGATTGAAAATGCCATTAAAACGCTCTTAATTAAAAAAAATTGTTATTGCTTTATTGTTAATTTTAACAACTTTGATATTTTGAAATAAGATATTCTCACGCCTTAAATTTAAAGGTAAGAAAATAAGTTCTTTTAGTAACATTCAGGCTATTTTAGTCTCTGCAGTTCAGACTATTTCTTAAATAAAAAAATATACAAATAGATTTATAAAAATACTAGTACTAAGTAGTCCGCAACAGTAATAAGTCCATGGTTTTATATTTACGTAATATCTTTCTTCTTAATACAGTAAAAATACAGGATGTTATAGTATTATTTTTTGGATAAAGTTGGTCATGTGTAGACATAACTAATTTAGACAACAATGTCTACATATTAGTATATAATGTCTAAATATAAATACATAAGTTCTTTATCTAGTAATTTGTTTTATAATAATTAGATAGTAGAAAGGTATGGGTTGAATACTGACGGGATGAAGAGGACGTTGTATATCAACCAGCTTTATCTCATAAACAGTTCGAGTTTCAGGACATTGTTCCTTAATGAATACGTGGCTTAATTCCTATGGGAGGGCAAGTTCGTTGCCGCCGCGGTCGACGCACCACATCCTGTTCGGTTTCATTGTCCCGCCGTGGCCACTTGCCGCAAGTGCAGCTAAATGATGCCATAAACACAAATAAATATTTATTTAACAACGCTACCAAGGAAACGTGAAACACGAAGACTACAAAGATACGCGTTTGTTTTCTTAAACACGCCCAACATTAATGAATGACGTCTTATTCGGTCCTATTAATGCGATAATAATATCAACAGGTTCCAAGTAACAATAATATTTACGTCTTAAATTGTAATCGTTCATTAACCGTTATCAGTCAATTTTTACGACGCAGCTTAGAGGAAGGTCCTTTGCCCTTCTTTGTTGACAATTACACTCGCACATTTATATGCATTATAAATTTTAATGACTAGTAAAATTAATTCTGGTTTTACACCGTAATAGAAAACGGCCTCTGTCGTTGACCTCGATCTGGACCAACGTTTATTGCGCGAATACCTTTTATATTCGAATAGTTGAGTGATGTAGGCATCTTCCGCTGATGAATGGCTGTCGCGCCCCCGCAATCAGTGCGTTTTGATATCGTTTCTCGGCCTTCTAAGATGATATTCTGTGACTGTTATCATTTATATAATACTAAATAATAATATTATATATTTAGTGTAGGTTAGGAACCTAGTAGATTTAATAAGTCTTTGTTATTTTATATATTTGAATATCGATCAACCTTGATTATGGATTTAATAAAACAAAGTAAAAGTAAATATTACCGTAAAAACTATTAAAACTTGTTAACTATTTACACAATCTTACATCGTGTTTTTTGCGGTTATTTACATGACATTCTCGTAGCTTAATATTCGCGTGCGTATTATTGTGGATAACTTACAATATGAAAACACAGACAACACCTACAGACATATAAATATACAGACTAGAGCCAGGCGAAGTCTAGACACGTACGCTTTCTTGCTATACTAAAACAACGTGAAAGTTGGTACCGCCATTCTATAACTTTGTTATCCGATATCTGGATAAAGTACGAAAATCGATAACTTCCTTTTAGGGTTAAACGTCCACTATCGATCGCAATATGTCGAACTGAATTCCGTTCACCGTAATTGGAATCCACAGATTCTATCAATTTCATTTGCTTTTCTTTTCAATTAAGGCAAAGCCTTCTATATAGCCATTTGTTGAAACGATTTTAGACTTTATTTCAGCAAAATTATCATCGAACAGCAATACTTGTAATCTTATTATCTTATCTTAACCTGACAAAAATATATAAAAAGTAGTTTCCAAAACGTCACAACAGAAGCGATGGTGCATACAATTAGGCAGCTGACGACAAACACGATAGAGACAGTTCAATTCTAATAAAATTTATATAAAAAACATACGTAGATGTACGTATCTACCATTATATTATTGTAATAGATATTGGAATTTATAAGTAAGATTACCGTTGATATCCGTAAACCAATATGAGCACAATAGTCGTCACGATCGGTCCGAACATCAGCTCTGTCGTCGGTTGTCTTAAATAATAACGCATATGTCTATATTCTTACGGGTATGATTTGTGCTTATCAGACAAAATAAAAGTGTACATTATTCGGCAAGAGTAAATGATCACTGATTAAGACTTATGACGAAAGAAATGCTATTATGTCTTTAACTTCAACACGGTTTTAATGACAACAGGTCATGATAGGTATAAAATACTGTACATGTATGTAGATGGAATAATCACAATCTTTTAGTAATTTCTAATTAAAGTTTCGGAATTGCGCAAAGGCAGTGTTGTCATAATCGATTGAAAAACCATTAACAAAATCGGACACTACTCTTGCTGATTTTACAAGTACACAGAATTCAATAAGAGCAGATTGCTTCTTACGGGCGGGTATAACCAAATTAAATTGACGTTACGAACGCACGCGTATTGAATCATGCCCGCAGCTCGTATCACTGATTGAATAAAAATTGCTTTGTTGCGAAGTATGTGTTTTAAAGTTATCTTCTCAAATAGTTAATTACGCTTATTACTGCCATATTAATGAATAACCATTTGGCCTAATGAGTTCCCCGTTAGTTCTGTTGTGATTGTGAACGTAATTCAATGCTAATAGTATCTTTTGTATGGGGAACCGTTGTTCGTGTCTCTTGACTCTTCACTACCATTAGTTCCGGTCGTTGCTGCGTCCGTGGCCATGAGGTAACAGTAATGGTGATCAATCACCGATTAAAATGGCCTTTTCAAAGTGACTGCAGAAGTTGTTGCTATAATCGCCTGTCAAGTGGCGCTACTGACACGTTACGTCACAGATGACCCATTCCGCATGATAACGAGGGTGGGGTGTGACGTCAGAGGTAGCAGAGCGAAGCATGAGACGGCGTGGTTGGGCCAAGGACGTCGCCGGGCCGACCGTCGCGCAACATGCTACAATCGATAGTTCTGCCTGATCCACGCGGCGTCTGCAATACCGAACATCTGATCCACAAAGCGTGATATAGTCCCAAATTACGGTACGCCGTTTAACCCTCTCGCTTTTCAGTTCCACTCGTAGATGGATTTTTTATACAAAATTTAAATGCAAACGATCTCTGAGCTCCATTTTTACTCGCGTACATTATTTTGCAAAACATTCTATTTTTAGTCATCGACTTTTTTAGGGAATTCTAACTGACAAATCGAGGTCTAATTTGTATTTTAAATTTTTATTTTAAACTATATAAATTGGTTGGATTGTATTGAGTTTTCTGTTTTTTGTAGACTTTCTCAAAATAAAAGGCATCTTGTAAAATTTTATTAAAATTCCAAAAAAATCACATGCAATGTCAATTTCTTTTTTTTTCAATACACCAGTAATATTTTTTTATTATGGGGTTAGTAGGTATCTAATTAAGTATACATTGTTTTAGACATAGTACATGACATTAGCAAAGGATGTCAATGAAAAATGAGTGGCAAATAAGCATTAAATTAAAGGAAGTGTAATGTCAATAGAAAAGAATTCCTGCTGATTCTAATATCCTATTAAACAATAATTTGAACTTCGCGAAATAATCGATGTTGTTTGCAGGAACATATGACAGACATTTTATACCATATGGCAAAGGCACTTTACAAAATCGGGCGCTTTAAATTCAAAGTGTAACATTATATTAATTAATTAGTTCTCCTTTGCGAAGTAATTAATTCGAAATTTGATCACTAATATCAAATTGAGACAACGGAGCCCTTGTTAAAGGGGGGGGGGGGGGGTAACTTGTGTAGCGAGAATTTTGTAAACAACTCTTGCGGAAGACAACACATATGTTTGTAACTTAGATATCTTCATTTGTATCTATTAGCCGCCTCATGTCCCGGGTACAATAGGGATTACATGTGCTGTCCTTGGTGAATACAAATAAACTGATCAATTCCTATTGTCTTCCTTTTACGACTTCTTTCTAACACAGTTGACCTTTGGCAAATGTAGCAAATACCGATACCAAATTAACAATCAGATATAACATTTATCGTCGTTTTTAGTTTATTCTATGCCTTAGTGAATTATTATTACATTGTAAGGGTTACTTCTATAGTTTATCCTAAGTTATTTCAAAAGCAGTTTCAAGAAATTGTTTTGTCGCAGAATTTTTCCTAATATACGGAAAATTAACTAAAATGATACAGATATCTGATTTCAATATAATTATAAACCGGCATTAACTCAATTTTTTCAAATTGATACATTAAATTTTTTTTAGACATTTCGATGAATTACGGAAGAGTTTAAGAGTTCTACATCATAATAAAAAGTCTTGGAATTTAGACAATAATTTTAACCGAGTGCTGGTTCTTCTGCAAAACAATGTATGGATTTAAAAGAGCTGATTCTAAACCCCTTTTGAAGGAATGCTCTTTCTCTTTTATTACGCTAAGAACAAAGAGACATCACATTATGTTGTAAGTTCTTAAGTGTTCGGTTCAAAATGGATTTTTATATTAGTATCATGACCATTTTGGAGTTGAAACACCTTCTAAATAGTAGTACTTTGTAATCTTGATCTTTGGTCGAGAATGAGAGTGTAACAAGTACTAGTTGAGTTGCTTTCGCTTGTTTATCTCGGTGTTAGTGAAGGCTGTAGGGGCAGTAAAGCCAGTTTCCATGGGCCTAGTATATTAATACCAAACTGACTCACGCTATATCTTTGGTTGAAGTTGCAATTTTGTTAAGCAAACATAAATGTTATTCTGACTTCAAAAAAGGAGGAGTTTTTTGAACAAAAGAGGAGGGTTCTATGTTTCATTTTATATATTTTTTCCTTTTTTATTCGATATACTATACTTCACTCTTGCGGTGGTCTCGTTGTTCTAAAATCAGGATCTAATAATAGGATCCCAGGAAAAACAAGGGCAACCTTAAAATTTCATTGGCAGGTATTATGAGCTTCATTTTCTACAGCGTTGAGTATTTGTAACAATCGACAAACACCACTCAAAGGTGTTAAAAAAAAAAAAAAGAAAGTTCTAAAGAAAACTATAAACTGAATAAAGATAAAAAGACAATAAAAAATTAAGATGTTATCCAATTTACAATTATTTTTTGGAGTTTGTGCAAAGTTGTTTCTATAAAGTGAAGCACAGACTCCAACAACAATTTTTAATTTGATACCTTCTTGAAATTATTTCTGCTTTTTTATGTTTTGAAGTAGAAATTTTATTTAAAAAAAATTTCTAACTTACAATCAAACTTACAATTAAAACATCAGGCGTTATTGGGTTTAATTGAACCCGTATAACAACGTCGCCGGAGCCGTATAAATATTTCATTTCGAGTGATTTTTCAGGTGTTATTCACAAAAACATTAAAAACCTTTTAGACATCACATAAATATACATTCAATCACTCCTATAGGTACTTATAATTTCTGAAACATTTTAGGCTCTTTCGCCAGGTTGTCATCTTATCTTTCATCGCAGACATTTTCATCATAAAATATGGTCCAGTTTCGTATTTTATTCTCAAAAGATTTCGTTTCAAGTGTTTGCTTGTTATTTTCAGTCATTGAATTAGGGTTGGGAATATTTTCAACTTGGAGTTAAATATATAAACAAAATTCAAAGTAAAACAGAAATTATGACTTTTATTTTGACTGACTAATGCTGTTGGCCACAGAAGGCCTGTACAACGTTACCGTGGTTAAAGGGGCGAATCGCCTCTGGAGGATTTCTAATCTACAGGTATCACCTCCAGGGGAGGTAGCGACAAACCTGAGGGTGCCTCTAAAAGCTCGGACCTCGTCTCAGGTGAATCGTGTCGTGGAGGAGAGAAGTTCCCAGGTACGTACCTGGTATATCGCGACGAGACCTGGTCTTTGCACCCTTGTACGACGAGTGCGGTGTATTGGAAAAGTTTTCCTTGTGCGTGATGTGTGTGTGTAGGAGCGCAATTGCGCACGTGAGAGCGGGCTGGTAAAAGACGAAATATGAAAATGAATGCATATAAAATTTACAGCTGCAGTCAAATATTTTGACTTCTCTAGTGTCGTTTTTCTTTGAGATCGACCACTTTGAGCTTTGAGGAAGCGTCGGAATGTAATGAACTGTGCCATCTACTCCTCGTGATTTTTACTAAATGGAAAAACGCAGGATAGTTCTGTGCAACATTTATAACTTAATACTTAGCTAGTCAAAAACGAATTTAGTGTTACAGCTGACTTTAGACGTAAGTTATTCAGTAATTTCGTATTATTAAACATTCTACATGAAATGGCGGCGCTAATAGTTCGAGAGTGCAGCCCTGGCTCTCGGCCAACCAGCCGTTTACTGGCGAAAGTATTCTGAACCATTATGTATCGTTTTCCCTGCATCTACTGCATGACAACATTGATTTTCCATGGAAATTTATAGATTCCCCTGATGATACCTTTGGTTTCTGTTTATTACAAAACTTTTATTTGTTTAAAGAAAGGTGTTCTATTTTTTCTTCTGAGGTTTTCTTTACCCAAAATATTACAACGGTGTTTTTATTGCACCGGTTTGAAAATACTGCGTGTACATTCTCAAAGTCGCGATTGGAACATGTTTATGTTCAACTTACTGTGACGATGCAGGTCAGGTAAAGCACAAGAAAATCGTTGTTTTTATGTTAGTGTTTTTTTATTTGCAGATAAATAAAAAACCTAAGCTATGAAATCTTAAATTACATTCAATGCTTTTCGAAAATGTATTTTACTTTTGACCAACAAACATATAATTAAAGTATGAGCCAGCGGAATTTGTGTCGATTTACACTATTGTAAATGTTCCTTCATAGCACACGCCGTCGGGCAGTGTAACACCTTGCCTGAGGATATCAGAAGGGCTCGTGCTTTAGAGTCCTTTAAAATACAGGTTATGAACTACTTTGTTCACTCCATCGATTTCATTTTTGGAAGATCATTTAAATTTTAAAATTTATTTATGTAACTATTTGTATTATATTTTACCGGTTCGTTTTATAATGTATGTACCTTTCTATCTTTCCGTATTCTTGCACTCAATTTTTTTCTTATTAATATCATTTCTCTCACGCAAGGTTGCCTGGAGGAGATTGCTTATAAGCAACAAGGTCGCCTTTTATATACTATACGTACAAAAGGCGGCCTTGTTGGTTTTGCGTTATTGAATTTGTAAAGAATATTTGTGTTGCATAAATAATTCACTTTACTTTAGTTAGCAATATCATATTCCTCGTAGGTCGGGGAAACTACTTGTTGCGTTTTTTTGATCTGAAGTCCCATAATTTCTACAGCGACGGGATCATGTCTCTACCAACAAGATGGCGGGAAATCTATAAACAAAATGGCACACATATACTTGTAAAATAACTTTTCTTATAAAACGTAAAGAAACTTTTCCCCAACCTATTATGTTATAATATTAAAGTCGTGACCTATTGTGGAACAAATGAGATAAAAACCAAGAAGTCTAGTATTGTAGTCTGAGGGGTACTACCCCTGGATTAGACGACCATCCTGTACAATTTTTATTGAGTTGAGAAGTTAAATTGATTTTCCAGTTAAATTATTTAAATAATGCAAGTATGTGTTTAACATATTGTTCTCAATACACTATTAGTGATAAAGTAATATCTAGGAATAACATTAAATAATGTAAATATTATATGTTGCTACAATTCAATGCAACATAAAATAAGTTTATCAGTTTTTTTTCATAGGTTCATTGAATAATAATATAATTCACTTACTTATAATTTCTCCAATTTATAAGTAATTGGTAACCCTAACAATATACAGAAGTGGTTTCGCATATACGAGTATTAGGGATATCAAATAATCGTCTACCCAGTCACGCATAGCCTTCATGAGCTTTTTGCCGTAATGTAATAAAGTTTTTTAGTTTATTACCTTAGACTGCCTTTTCACAGTGCTGCAGCAACCTTATTTGAAGTTGCATTGCATTTGAAGAAAAATAGGAATATCTAAAGTGACCAATTTTTTTTATTAAATTTGTTTCAAATGGACAACCACCTACACCACCTTCGTACACAACCACCTATCTAAGTAAAGAGGTTTTGCAATCAAAAAACCTTAGGTTCCATCGCGGGATAAATTTTATACTACTTACAGTACGAACTATAAAATTTTCTGTTAAAATGTCAGTTTTAAGAGACATGAAACAAACTGCAAGAAGACTTCGCTACGGCAAGGGACTTGAATTATTTTGTAAATGTCAAGTACATATATTAGGGTAAAAACCCTACAAAGTAATAATTTTCAATTGATAATATAATCTTAATAAAGTTGTAGAATATTTAGTAAACTATATTTTATTACAGCTTAGCTAGTATAAAGTTATTTTCCGTTGTAGATTTTCCTGTATTTAGCTAAACATCCCCAGGGTAGTAGGGTGCGGCCCGGCGAGACGGTTCATCGGACCCTGGAGTTATGTTGGGAGACGCCAGACCAGAGGTTATTATTTAACGTCTAGACTACTGAGATCACTGGTAATCTGAATGGACCAATAGGGAGCTATGATCCTTTTACACGAAAATCTAGCGAAACCCACCATTGTGTATATTTGGCATACCAGCCGATTAACACCAGAGTGTTTAAAAATACTTATTTACCAGATTAGTAAGATTTTTATATCTTGTTTATTTATAAGTCAAATGTTTTATTATTTTTCATGAAAACGCAATGGGTTTTTACATTTTTGCAGTTATGATAAGTACACAGATTACGTTTACGAGCTGAGGCAAACGTTATTCATGTAAAAAGTTGTTACAATACACAAGTCAAATTGAATATTTTTGGAAATGTAATTAAATTTTTGTATAACATATGCTTGAGAAAACAATATTCATTACCTACGAATTACATGAAAATCTTCAGAATTAAGATCTTATTTCGACCTATTTTTGAGTACCTTATGGTGTGAATTAAATATCTACTAGTATCCTTCAAAAGCCACCTTTAGCACAAAAAAAATATGTTCAATTCTGCGGCTTCATTTTTGGTGAGGTTGCTAACCTAATAGCAAAATATCGTTATCAGTTCATTTTCACACTTTTCTGGGCCGTTCGCCTTCTATTTACCGCCTCGTTTATTGCGATCCTGCGTTTTAGTGGACGAATTTCAGCTACGTCAGCGTTTGCTATCTCTTTTATAAATTCGCAGCACTGGGTCTTTATTCAAAAATCAACGAAGGAACGATACGTTTTTTCAACTACATAACTACAAATAATTGAGACGACTATAATGTATACATGGCACGAATATTGTTATAACAAAACCATCAGGGCGATGCACTTGATCTCGCTTGCGGCTTAATCTAACATTCGCCTTTTGCCTTTCGTCAATATAAAACTTATCTTATTCACAAAAGAAATATTTAGATTCAGTCAATATAAGATTTCCTCATAATATGTTCAAACTATCGTAATTTTTACCCTCCCTAAATTCTCTACTCGAGTTTAGATAGATCATTTGAATTGTAAATGATACAATTTAGACCCGTGGGGACTGCAAATTGGACATCTCCGAACGTAACCGGTGACGAAACCGTTGGTCATTCGTTTTTTCATAATTTCCCTGCAGGCGTGTACGTGCACACACACACACCTGCAAAAATTACACCTGCAGAAATTACCTAAGATTATAGATAGATATACCTAAGTATTGGCAGATAGGTACCGCCATCTTGGATTATAGTACGTTCTTTTGTTCATCAGACAATGCCTGCGAGAATTGGGATGTGGCCATCAAGAACATACATGTACAATTGTAAACAATTGGCTGGCTACTCATTATTGCTATGTTTGCTGTAAATATTGACCTTACTCAAAAGTAAAACTTTCTCAGATAATTCAATACTTATCTATCTAATAATAAAAAATAATTTAATATATTGATCTACCATAGATTTCAGTAATTTGTATTTTATAGCTCTCATTAATTATGTGAATGGATAAAAATATAATTTCATGTCATTATTACGAGTTAATTTATACATTGAAGAAAAGTTAATATGCTCTCCAAATATCTGCTTGTCTTAACATGAAATTGCAAAGATTCAACCTTTTCTCAAATCTAAACTATAAAGTTTATTACAGTTGAAAAGATGTACCTATTGTACATGTTATTTATAAAACTTTATGTAGTAATTACTTGTTTGTTTGAAAAGTATATGCCAACGTGAATAAATTAATCAGTAGGTTATACAATTTAAGTGTCGAGATTATCATAATTATAGGTTCCGCTGGTAACGCTACTATCGTGTCTGTGATTTAAATTGTTCCTCATGATAACTTAAATTTAATCTCATTGAGCTGAATCGAATTGACATCGTTCACTCTGGGCATCTCTTTAATAATTTTGACCAATACTTTAGATTCTTTGACCTCACGAGGACTCAATAATTGCATTTAATTCAATTTGGGATTGTTAAATTACAAATCATGACCGTCAAATACTCTTGTACTATTCATTACAAAGACAGTCAGTTGGTGGTAGGAAGGCTTTTGTGATTATATACAATTTTTTTTTATAAAGCAGCGTTCCTTTATCGCCTGGTATATCTGGTATTATCGTCAGTTCACTATAACCATTATAGTGTAAAACTTTTATCATACGTTGTCCCTACATCTTTGTATTTCTAGAGTTCTAATATCTCAATGTAGTACGCCTCCTTATGTCGTAGAAGGCTTAATCGTAAAACCACATTTACAAGTCAAGGTGGTTAAGTCAAGAATAATTTGAGATCTATAGGACCCGTTATGTATTTTGCGTGCACACATGTTGCACGCATGTAGAAAAATTATCGCTGTCAAGTGTTGAAATACAATTATTATTTTATTTCAATTAAGGCAAATATTTCTTAAAACGTGTCATTGAAAAGATAACTTAGTAATTTCCTACATTCCGTTACGATAAGTTCTGATTTTTCTAAATTATCAAATATCGATATTATGGGTTATTAGTTCTACAGTTTCTTTTACATATCTGTTAAAAATAGCGTTTTTATGATAATAATAATTTTAAATCACTTGACTTTTCGCAGTTGACATAGTACATTTCGACTAATTGTTCTCGATTGTTTATTATTGTGATGATTGGAGCTTCAAAAATGTAAAAGATAATGTGTAAATATATGTAGAGATAGTAAATTGAAAACAAACTTAAAGCATACAGTTGTCACATAAGCACGATTAATACTTGGTACAAAGGATGTCCTATTTCACAGTCGCGTGGGCACAGTCGCCGTCGATATGAATGGACGTGAATGTGGACAAATTGGCGTTGTATGTGGATACAAAAGACGGCATTATTGTATTGGACAGTGTATCTAGAATTACATAGTAAAAGTATATTGCCTCATGTAAATGTAATCTTTTAAAAACTTATCAAATACATTTATTGATTATTGTAATGAATCGAAACTTGAAATACATATTCTGTTACTTGTTTGAAAGCACAACATTAAATTCTCTGACTCTGATAAAGTTTTAATTTAAATTATCTCAATACTTGCAACCTGATTCGTTAAACCGAAAACGGCCAAATACTTTGAAATATTCTTAGTAATAAAAAGCAATACTCTATTTTAACCAATAAGGAAATTTGAAGAATCTATTAACGTTGATCCTAAAAAACACATTTGAATTTCAATTTTTATTATGAACGTACATATACTTGACTTTATCTTGAAAAGGTAATTGGTGGGAGGTGGTACGTTACTATCAAGCATGTTAATGTATCCTTCAAGTATTCCAATTAGTGATCCGATGACTACTTGTCAACTTAATGAGACATTTGTGCGATATCCGCTATGCTATGCGAAATTTGAGTAGAGGGAGGGATTTCATTTGTTTCATTAAAGATTTGACAAAACAATTATCAGTCATAAAATTTAAGCAAAATTGAATTGTGTAATATTTTTAGTACGAAATATCCACGTAAGAAAATTCGAAAAAGGGTATATCTACCTACATCACCATTGTAACTGTAGATATAGGCAAACTGAAAGAGTGCACAAGTGTGAGTACTTATACGTTTTATAAGCAATTTTGAAACCAATATCAATCTACATTTCTCAATGTCAGTTCCTATTTATCATTTCCATTGTCATGTGCTCTGTAATCAATACATAATAAATGTAGATCACTCGTGTTATGTCAACAGCGGTTCAAATTAAAAAAATGTGGTATTGGATAATATCATAGAGTAGGTAAACGCTATATATAGCTACAGATGTTTTTTCTATCTGTTCGCTACCCATAACAAAAAATGGACTTTATGGGTAAACGACCGAATCTCTGTTATAGCGACGAAAAATATTTTATTAAGCATGGAAACCTACATATTTATGATAGAGGTGTGAAAAATATTGAAGTTCCAATAAAATGGCACGTAAGTTCGGATCTAGTTCACCTTATCTATTCACCCCTGCTCATAACTTCGCTCTTGTAAATGAAACGTCCCTTCCTAAGGAAGTGTTATTGACAGCCCACTGTTCACCGACTGGCTGATATGAACCGCTCACAACAATTTCCTTTACCACCTGTTCCGACCAAACATGAATCCTCCATAGTACAACTTAGAGCAGACTATTGTGAACTTCCAACACGTGCCAGAAATGGATACATAGTTTCCGACAGTGACATCGCGTTAAAATGGCGTAGAAAGCGAGAAAGCGAGCCTAAAGTCCACAGGGTATGATGTCCTTACTTTGATTTATACTGATTACTTTGACATGGGTACGTAGATTGGATTGGGTATTGCTTATAGAAATCATACTAAAGATCGACGGATTATATAACGTCAATATACAGTTGAAACTGCACGGTTTGAAGATAAAAAGGGCATATTTTTATTGTAATATATCACTCTGAATATGGAGTAAGTATTAAATATATTATTTCTGTATAATAATAATAAAAAATTAATATTTAACTTTAGTCATTTGAATTTTTATGATAATAGTATATACTCAATGCTAGTATATCATTATTTTTGTTGTATTGAAAATATATGTGTAATGTAGAGTAGTGGCATATACATCAAATCAAAATGATATGAGCTAAAATATATTGATATGAGCTTAAACTATAAATTAACTAATATGTATGGAACAACAGAAATATATGTTTATGGCAGGTAGGGTACAAAAATTATATTAAAATATTGAGTGGGCTAGTACTAAGGAGCTTTGGAGAATAAGTTCATTGTCTAGTTAATGGAACTCTTATCTATGGCTAGAATATCATTTGAGCGAATTTGAGTGCCTTCGTTCGCCTACACACCGCCTACAACTCCCATAAGCGCAGTGCTTATCTACTAATTACATTTTCGGGTTTCGGAAACAATTGGTCTCGCAGTTCTAAAGTTATATTGAATATTTGAAAGCTATTGAAATTGATTTTATAAATAGCAATTTTATCAATTCTCAGCCATCATCAAACAGAATAATATTCAATTCTGAAAGATTTATCTCTGAATTTGTTAAAGTTATGCTCTTTAGATAAATTATATCGGAGGAGTGAATAATCGGTCCGCAATCGAATAGCAAGAAAAATTGATATTAAAATTTAAAGATGAAAGACAACCGAGATGTTAAACAAAAAGTAGTAGACAATGGCTGTAAACACATTGGATTGCTTGACTATTAGCCTGCTTTCCACGCTGAAAGCTACCATTTCTTTGTGGAGTCTTGAAATTTGTGTCTCTGTTCCAATTCCATTGATTGTAAGAGTTCAACGAAATCCGGTTACTGTTACTTGTTGTGGTATGCAAAAAAGCGACCGTTATGAACCGAAAAATTATCTTTAATCGTGAATGTAAATTTTCTATAATAATATTTGTTTTGTTGAATAGTTTTTGTTGGTATCCCAAATAGCAGGAAGCAGCTGTATAGAATATGGATATTGTTTGTCAGGTAGAAGCGCCGACAAACAAACAGCATAACTGCATTTTTTCTTTCTTTCGTAAAGACTTTCTGGAAAGGGAGAATGGTAACAATATTACTTATCTTTTTGTAGATTCGTTAAGAGTTATCGTGTTTCGTAATACTGTTGTTATGAATTCGTCCAAAAGTCCCTTTTTTGCCTTTATAACATGAATAAATCCTTGAGCTCCAATTTCACAGTTTTAAGTTAGACTATAAATATGCGTCTAAGAATAGTAGTTTAAGTAAATAGCTAGAATAAAGAAACATCTTTGTCGACATTTATGCTTTGTGGGTCATGCCGACTAGTTTTATCTGTTATAATATGTATTACAAACAACAACATATGTATAACAAATTGTGATGCTAATTATCCTTTTTCAAATTATTTTATTTATGATAATTGTTATTTTGAATTGTGGTCTACGTGTCTACATGATATACTGATGTGCTTGGAAGACGATGTAATTACAAAACCGCTTAGAAACAAACGAGTAACCTGGTATTGTGTGCGTATTGCTTTATCTAGTTGCGGTTATGTGATATCGGCTTCGTCTAATATGCTGTGGGTAAGGGTTGTCAGTTATTTTATTTATAAAATAATATCTAGTTTGATTGTATATTTTATCTTATAACATCACAGAATATATTATCCGGGTATGTGCTTATATCAACTATACGCAAAATTACGTTAGGTCACTAGACTGACTGAAAAAAGAGCTGTTACGATCTCACGCACAAATCAAGATTTTAGATTTTCGTTACAACGCTCTTTCTTCTAATATAAAAATTGTTTGGGAGGTTCAGGTGTTGTTGTTTAGGAGGCCAATTCCAATATGCATAAACTAATATTTTTATCAATCACTTTATTATTGTACCTTAATTCATGAATATTTCAGTCTACCAAATGATGTTAAGTTTTGGTTTCGATATAGGTACACTTTTTAATGGAATTGGCACTCAGTGAATAATATGCTAATTATTGTTATTTGATAATGAATATGATAATGACATTGAAAATGTTTACATAATAACAGATTTTGAGATGCAGGTCAATGGCAAGCAAACGGCTAAGTAAACTGCACGCCAACCGCATACAAACTGTTATATTAGTTACAGGTCTTAAAATTAAATATTATAAACTTTTAGTAGTTCGCTAAATGTTCTGTTAAACTCATATCACTGTTACTGTATTTAATGCAAGTAATGTATATTATTATTATTTTGTTTTTATTTATTTTTTCTCAAATAATTGAAGAGATTATAACTTATGTGGGTAAACAAGCATTATTTTTTTTTTAATTTTAAGGTATTGTTGGTTTTAGATCTAGCCGACAGGTATTCGTGATAACTGCTTTATAGGGAATAAGCAGTTTCTAAAACATATTTATTTAAATCTTAATATAGTCTCTATCTTGACAACCCTACTATCAATACTGCTGCGATTCGTAATGCTGCTCACACTGACTCCCACTGTCGATTAGATTAGCTGTTATAAGTATTAGTTGCAAATTGTTAACCTAATGTTGAGGTAGCTATGTATAGTTTTAGTTTCTCTATATCATAATAGAATGGTCACCAATGCGTGTTTTGTTAGATTTTTCTCTCGAGGAGGATGCGTTTCCGGACCTACCGGCCAGTGGCTAAGTGTGTGGGGCTTGGCCAGAGCCTGATAAAATCGGCACTGGAAATAGCCACTAAAACTCCGCGGTGCTCTTTGTTGGTTGACCTGGGTTCTGCCGAAGCAATTTACCAGGTTGCCTTACGCCAGGCGTCGCGTCGAAGGAAGACGTGGTGGTGTGTACAGTGCGCGGGAGACATGCGCACGCGGGTGTTTTGTTAGCCATATGCTTGAAATCATCAAACAGTTTACGAGGGAACCATTGTGCCTATAATAATTTGAATCGTTTTCCGCAGTATCGAACCAAACATAGGATTATTCGATTCCTAAAAAGCATCTGATTGAGTCATGATAGATGCTTTTTCGGTATCCTAATTAATTCGCTACAGTTTCTGATTGTTGAATAACTTCATGGTAGCCCCGACTTTCATAATTTTGTTCATTTCCATATCTTATGATATCTATCTATTCATTAGGTTCACTTATTTTGGTTACTGTTTGTTTTTATTGTATTTATTTATTATTACCTTATTGTACCTTATTGCCTTTTGAATAAATTTATAAAATTATTTCGGTACTAATCATTTTGTGTCTGTCGAAGTTAAGTTAAGATATAATAGAAAACTTTGATAAAAGTTTAATAAATTTTTTGTTGGTCAATGACCTATGATGTACCGAGGACGCGCAAGCTGACCATCGTTCCCGTCACGCTCAGAAAACAGAAAACTTCAGACAACTATGATGCAATCTGTGTTGAATTAAAAAACAAAAAAAATGTATTTATAAGTAAGCCATCTATTCATTAGGTTAACTTTAATTGTCATAAAGTTAACATGTATAATTTAATTTATCATGACTAACGATACCTTATGGCCGGGTGCAAAAGCCACACTAATTATGTCCAGTTTCAATATTAAACGCTTATTGTTTTTTTCTGCAGTACCTCCTATGCAATTTCTTGAGTATACATTGTAATCCGATAGGACCGTTATCAAATATAATGGCTGTAAAAGGTTATCAGTTTTTTCATAAATAATTGCACGCAGTCATTTCTAGGAAGAACTAAGGAACAACATTTTATATAAAACAAAAGACGACTAAGTACCTACTTATGTGTCTATATTTGAGTTTTGATTACAAATAATTAGCCGTCAATAACGAGATCCTAAAGGCAGATCAAAGATTTGAAAGAAAAGAATATTAGCATTTATCGATGTAAAAATTTGTGACAGGACGGCGCTATCCACGTCATCAAATTTACTTGTAGTTTCTAACGGGACTAGTTAAGCTACTCATGAGTCATCCTTGAGCGGAGGTCGTACAATCGATTGTGAAGTATAATTTCACAAGTGCATACTGCAGGGTTTAAGCGTGTTCGGACGTCTTGACGCAAGCCCGCTGCGTCATGACAACCCACCAACGGCAATGCAGGCGCTGAACACGCTATCACGCCATACTGCATTTTTTAAGCAAATGTTATTCGACTGCTGACTATTTTTTTTTAAACTAGATTTATTTAATAATCTATCTCCTATAAATAATCCAGTCTATTGGAAATTAATGTCATCGGTACATATAATACAATGTGAAGAATGCAGCTAAAGGTCGATCTAGCAATAGATTTTAGTTCCGTACCGTTTTATATGAATAAACAATTTTTGCTTACCTATTGCCCTTGTAGGCATAGAGTATTCAGGCATTACTTTGCTGCCTCCGAATCATGTTCATGAACCTTTATTTGGTACGATTCCTTATATTACTCAAGAGTTCGGTTTTTCAAAAAACTGACGTTATATTTTGTGATAATTGGATCGAATTAAAAAAACACAAGAAGTTTAATATTTCATGCATAATTTTCAAAATGCTAATCGAGCTAATAGTTTATATATAGTAGATTTATAGATAGCAGCATGTTATTAATCGTTATTGAAATCATTGCTTAATTTCAACTTTAGATATTTCTTAACCAAAACCAAAATAATTAAAAATGTTTATTATATCGTAACGGCTTTGCCATTACCAGATTTACTCGTCCAGCAAAGCGTAACTTCGCTGCCTACGCAACGTCGCTAACGCCAATTAAAATTTCATAAAAACCAAGTCTTTGATTTTGGAGCAAGACATGACATTGTTTGATATCGCAAATATATTATTTATACAGAATTCTACATGTATGTGTGCTATAGCTGTGCCTTAAATTAGAATCCCTGAATACTTAGGCCAAAATAAATTCCTGATTGTATCCGATACGTGTGGTAGACCAGATTCAACAAATCTGCTTGAACAGTGTGATGAATCCGAATATTATTTTTTCATAAATCTATGTTGTTTCTATGTTTATTCATTCTCTAACTGTTCTTATAATTAACACAAGTTCTTAATGAAGCTCAAGGAGTGAGTTCAAGAATGTAATTAGTATTTACTCTCATTAACACGTTGCTGATGAAATGGTGGATCTTTAAAACAGCTAACAATGGATCTATTGAAATTTAATATTCGATGTATGGTCCTAGTTTACGTTATATTTTAAGAGTAGCAGGAGACGTTATGTAATCGATATAGTTCTAAAATACGACATGTAAAAAGTATCTATCGTGTCACAAGGCTTGGCTTAATTAAAATAATCTAAACTTCGTCACAAAATGAAAGAAGTATGCCGAATTGAGATGCAAAAGAACATCATTTGTAGCAACTAGATTTCGCAGGCTATCTCTCTCTGTCATTGGCAAGTAGAGCGGCGCGGGCGCTAAGCATGACGGTGACGTAAGACAGCCTTCACACTAGCCGATCGCACTGCGCTCGCTCCGTGCACTGTTACCGGGGAATTAGTCAAGGAATAGAAGAAATTCTATTAGATTGGACGTTCTTTCTTTCGATAAGGTTGAATGTATTTCTTGAATTACGGCATAGTATTCAATATCTCATCATAGAACCGCATTAGGAGTTGAAATAGGGATAGAAGGCTTGTTTCCTATGCTGTAAATCTAACTCTTCCTCATCATTTTATATGAAGCCCTGAATATCATGGAAGGAATTTTTTATGTCAGAAGCTATTGGCCTTGTTAGTTTATGAATAGTGAAATTTTTTTCATTTATCAAATACAACTTTTATTAAATGACTACCTCAATACATAAAAAAAATAATTATGAATTTTATATTTTCAGTGAGTATTACGGCGTTTACAACCGATTTTATTTATTAAAAAAGATAAATTATTATTATTCTGCCCTTTTTAGTAGTTAATTAATTATGAAAACGGAAAAGGAATTGGAAAATTGGAATTCTTTTATGTTGACCTTCTTAGTAATGTGATATTATTGGAGGCTGTCATCATTGGGAAACCCGCTGTGGTGTGACAATAATAGTTAAACCAATTTATCAACAATACAACCTTGGGTTGATTACATTAGTCGTTAGGAATGTTTTTTTAGATATTAAAAATGAATTATATACCTAATACAATAATTATTATGTTTTTCCTCCTAATTATAAGTTAATTATATTAACAATAAAATGTAACTGGGATAAGTAGAAAGTTAAATATGATGTTTTCTGTTCGTGGGTTTGACTCTCGTCACGGGTGAAATTAAATGTCAAACTTGTACGGTTCTTTCGGTACATGAAGCGTACTTACAAGAATAATGTTCGTATAACAACCGGTTTCACAATCGAGAATAGCTTTAAATCAACATAAATTCTTATGTAAATCATATATCAGTATGAACGAAAACAATTACTGTTTAATTTATGTAAATTTTGTCAAAAAACTACGTCCCACTGGCTTTTCTCAATAAAAGCAACACGTGGGGAATCTGGGTTGTTATCAAATCCCGCTGGCTTATCCAATGTTATATAAACTAATATAAAAAGCCAAAATCCCACCTATCTGTAGATCCAAATGTAGCCCAGATCGGCTATTCAATACAGAAAGTACTGGAAATTTTTATCGCAGGTAGTAACTATAAACAAAGAATGCGATAATTTGGTATTACAGTTATAGTAAGTTAACATTATCTTTAATCTTTTTATTAAATTGCAAAACTTTTGTCACTCAGATCGGTAGATCGTCCGAGTCTCCAATCGACTTCGTTGTGATGGACACTGTTGCTGGCGATAAGACTGGTGACACAAAAGTGCTACAGAGCACGATATCTCGGTTCGCGTGTCGCATCATCTCCGATCGCAACGACGTGAATAACTGCCGAATATACGCCGCGGGATTCGACTCTTCCAGAAACATATTTCTTGGTGTAAGTAAATTTCCATGATTGAAATGGTAACGATTTGTTGATACATACTTGAGTATCCCTTGAATTTATATGTAGTGTAACCGGCGGTTAAAAACTTAAGTAATTATCATTTTATAATGGTAATGTGTGAAAAATAATTTTCATAATGATGCTTTAATGAAGCAGTAGTGGACTTAGAACAAACTTTAGAAGGAGTTCATACCATTAACTTTAAAATTAGTTTCCGTAATATGCCGACGGGAATAAAAAGCAGCTAATGTCAAACATAGTTACTTCTATGGGATATATTTCGTTCATGATATAGTCGAATTAATCAGAACTTAAAATACAACCCGACTAATCATAATTACAGGAGAAAGCAACAAAGTGGACGGAGAACCACGAGATCGACGGGCTGACGACAAATGGTGTGTTGATAATGCACCCGCGCGGCGACTTCTGCGGCGGCAGCGCCACCTGCGGCCCGTGGCGCGAGACCTCCGTCGGTGGGGCCGTCTTTTCGCTAAGGGAAAGCCGCTCTGCTCAACAGAAGGTATTCTGTTTATTTTAAGCCATTGTTTGTCATCCAACGAAACATATTTTATTAGTGAGGAGGAATCTGCTTTCGGATCTACTCGCCAAAGCGCCGGACATGAGTGAGGATTGCTCAGCGTTTGAATATTGCGGAATACGCGGATGTGACCTGGGGACCTATCCTTGTTCGCTCTGGCGAATCTTGGCCAATCCGTGATGTGGTTGCCTTGCTATGCTTGCGTGGGAGTCATCGAGGTACTCAGCTGTGCCTATGGATTCTCACGCTCACCCGTCTAAATTCGAGAGGTGCGGTTAGAGGATCTTCCGCTCCATCTCCGCTGCCACCTTTTTTGTCGGAATAGTCTCGCAGAAGAGGCCACAGACTTATCTTCTCACTATCAACCATACCTATGTGACAAAGTAAGCAAAACAAAAAAAACCCATTCACGATACCGCCTCAGTGGGTTTAATGCTTAAGGAAAAACAGCGCGCGATTTATTAAAAAATTGCATAAAACTTAGCTATAATTGTAAATCAATTTATTAAATTAAAATTCCGACCGAAGTGAGTAACATATTTGGCGCAGTGAATTGAGTTGAGGTGACATGTCGGAGCAACGCAAGTAGTAAACATCAGCCAATTCTTTCGAGTCACGGTTAACTGTTTATCTTCAGGTCGGTTGAAATCTTGTTTGCCCCAACTACATAAAAATCAACTCACAATCTGATGTTCTCATTCACAGGGACTACCGTGCCAAGCAGAAACGAATGTATTAAGAGACGGCACTATGATAGACTTATGTGGAGCTACACTCCTCTGGAGAAGTGCCGAAGGACTCAAAAATTCACCGGTAACTAGAGATCTGTATACTTTTAACTGTAGGAAATGGGTATTTGATTATCAATCCTTCGATAGATCGTAGAAAGAAATAGAAAGAATAATGATAATGATAAATACAGCTGTCAATTTGAACTGCGGGCCAGGATATCTGCGCACACCAACGTTACTAAATCTTTTCTTGAAGAGGTTAATAATTAACGGAACGCCTGGTTTCAAATATAAAAGGATGGAAATTACAAATAAAAGTTAAGCGTGCCCAATGATAACAAAATGAAATCAATTCGAAATGGATTAACATAATTTACGTTGTTTTCAGACTAAACGCGATTTAGAAGCGTTAGTAGACGAATTAAACGCGGGGCGGCCGCAGTGTCCCGTAGGACTCAACACGCTTGTGATCCCACGCAAGCTCTCCTCTGCGCACCAGGACCTCAATCAACCCTACGTGTACCTCAACTGTGGACACGTGCAAGGTATGTCATATTGTATGATAAGAGGCATTTGACTTTCTATAGGATAATCATCTGTACAGGTCCTCCTGATATCTAGCAAGAAGATATATTCAGATGACTATTAGTCAATCTTCCGTTTTATTTAGGTGGATTCAAACCAGCTGGATTGATGACCTGAATAAAGCCGAAGATCGTGTAATGGGGAAAAGGCTTTCAATAGGCACAACTATACAAATGGTATAGATGCGATAAGACCACCTTTGTACAATTTAGCATATGTATATAGTCTACATTTAAAATTTATGGTGTACAATGAAGCATCTTCGATCTATATATCTATCATACTTGGACATACAGTGGAATGCAATATGCTGATATGATAAATATATTGTTTTCCGATACTTTAATAATTGTTCTGCTATTTTATAATCTAATCGGATCAAAGAAATCAATCCACCAGTTGTGGAGCAACAGCTATGCTCGAAACAACAGAATTAATCAAATTTTGAATCTAACACCAAGAAATTTTCCAAGAAAAACAGATTCCTTACAAAATCAATAATAATATTATGAATCCACTAATTATATAAAAATAAAGAATCTAAAGAATAACAACTATGAAATGATTCCGAGTCGTCAAGCAATCATAGACAATGAAAAGCAGACTATGACACTAATACAACTAAATTACATGATACATGTAATACAATTAAACGATAAAACAGAAACCAAAAATCTCAGGTATAATTATTGGAATTGAAATTGAAAATTTTGTATTCAAAATTAAATTTCCAACAAAACCACATAAATGTTTCCCTATAGATAAAAAGCAATGTACCAAAACCTTAAATAAATGTGCTAACCAAGATGGATGTAATCAAACCTGAAATTTATAAAAATGTATTAAACAAGGTGTTGTTCATTTGTACCTGTTTAACGTGGTCGCTAATGACGTAAATAAAATAAATAAAAAAAAAGAAATTTCCATATTTAGTTCGATTTTGTTGGTCTATTATTAGCACTATACTCAAATACACTTAAGTGAAATAAGTTCCGTGTTAATGACGTCACAATTTGCTGAGAACCTCATCATATGCTTAGTTTGACGGAAATAATAAAAGTTGTCAATACCCAGGTGAACACTCGTGGGGCGCGGATGGCAGCGAGGCGGGCACGCGCCGCTGCCCCATGTGTATGACAGCGGGCCCCGTGGTGCGCGTGTGCATGGGCATCGAACCCGCCTTCTACGTGGACGCAGGCCCGCCCACCTACGCCTTCAACCCGTGCGGTCACATGGCCTCTGAGAGGACCGTCAAGTTAGTATCACTTGTCAAAGTTAAGGTCAAAAACTTATGATAAAACCACCCGTTGGTAGATTATTGAAACCCATCATAAAAAGGTTATTGATAAACATTTAATTTTGTTGCTCCAAATGTTATTAGAAACATCCGTAGTGTCGTTTATACAAAAAAGAAAGGAAAGTTACTGCATTTAAACTAAGCCCGTTTGTGCCAAAGTGCATAGACTTTTTTCCCCAATTATTTGGCCTGGTAACTAAGACCTTTAAGCCATATCTTCATTAATGTAGTTTTTATCTTTATTTATGGCTCCAGAATAATGGTAATATAATGGTAGGCCCGCAATTTTGTTAATGACTACACACTACAACACAATATATGAAATAAAATATACATCACACAACCGACCCCGCCATTACGCGCCATAAACTCCAATCGGTATTGATGTATCGTAGATGCGGAGATAATAATATGTCTATGCTATATAAAAAAGGAAAACGCGGTACTGTCACAAAAATGCAACAATTGAAAAAATGAAAGTATCATTCACAAAACAACAAATTATGTTTTTGTTCAGTCACAGATTACTCAAAGAACCAAATATTAAATATTTCCTTGTATTAAGTACACCCTTTTAAACCAACTTGTATTTAGAGAGCTGTCTCTTAAGCGTAATGATTCGTATCAATGTAACTGGTGATACCGTAGGTACTGGGCGGGCGTGGACATTCCACACGGCACCAACGGGTTTCACGCCATCTGCCCGTTCTGTGCGTCGCCGCTCGAGGGCTCGCCGGGGTACGTGCGGCTAATCTTCCAAGACAACCTCGACTGAACTACATAAGGTTAATGCAACATTTATATTTTTAAATTTATCGTATTATTAAATAAAGTTGTAACTCAATGCAGGGAGCATTTAGTCTGGATTTAGGAATTTTCAAAAATATGAGATATTTTAAACCACCTTTGCAACTTTGCAATTTTGTATGTTTCGTGTGATTCCAAAATTAAAACTTCAACACTGCAGTTTTGAAGTTTTTTTTAAGAAGGACGAAGTAAATATAAAAATAATGGTTAAAGCATTACATTTCGTGTTTGATAAGGTACCTATTAAATGTTAATAGGTTCGAAAGTTCTTTCATAAAACTTGCTCTTGCTTATTACTAGAAACATTTTTATTATTTTCTGACTAAAATAATATAATAACGATACCTTTAACTTCTTCTAAACTTTCTTTTGTTATTATCTTAACAACCTTTGCGGTTTTCATTTTCAGATTCAGTAGTAGAAGTGCGTGCACGAACCATCGCAAGTGATGCGTATGCGCATCACATCATAAGGCAGCGCTTGCTATCGGGTATGTTGATTCTCAATCAGTTGAGAATGTTTCATGCCCAGATCTAAATACGCACCGGACATTATCATTAGTCTCGAATCTCACTTTTCGGCTTATCTTTAAATAGATAACAAAAATATCTAAACAATTATTTTCATCTGTATAATCTTATTGTTGGGTTCAATAACTAATAATGGAATGTATATATGTTTGCTTAAGTTGTAAAGTGGCTTCAATGACCGTTATATTTGTTAGCACATTATAGTGTAGTAGTTCTGACTACAGGTATAGACAGAAGTAAAGTAAGTAAAAAATTAGAAAATAAACTTTTTACTGCTAAACATTTCAGAAAGCTACTTTCTTTACGTATAAGATGTTCAAATACAACTAATCAATTATAAAACGTAGAAAATAATCTGGTTTTTTTTCATCGATATTGTGATTTCGATCTTAAAAGGGAGACTACAAAACAGTATTTAAAATTTGATTTATATCTGCTTGATATAATTTTAATGTTATATCTTGAATATTTAAAGTATTTTTCTCCTTGTGGTATAGTCGAACCTGTATATTATTCACAACAAAATTTCTTATTACAAAACGTGGTACAAAGTTGGGCCTGTTTTAAAACTAATTCTCTCATGTTTTATAATAAAGTCAAATAGAGATTGGCCCATTAAAACCAGGTTTTTTTTTACAAACCATGTTTAAACCATAAAGCCTAGCTGTATTTTTCTAATAAAGTCATCAAATAAGATCATCAAAAGCGGTGATCTTGTAGTAAAATCTCTAAAAGTTAATTTTAGCACTGTGCCTCTTTCATCATAATCGTACATAATAAATATAGAAGACACGTTACAAATGCAATTTGGAATTCTAACTCAATACGGACCGCATGACACAATGTCCTAGATAATGGAAAATGGTGCCTGATGTGTCGGTATTAAACATTGACCAATTTCCTATTACAATTATCATACAACATTTAAAAAGACCTTTTTAAAAATCATTCAACTCAACTAAGTGTGAAAGGGGGCGCTTAATTTAAATTTACTTTGATAGATTGAACAACAGAACTGTAATTCAATACAAGATATAACCCCTGTATTGTCATGACCAATTTTACTAGCGCTTATAACAATTTGTGCTTATCTGCATTCGAAAGGTAAAAATCTATTGACGCAACGTTTGGTCGATTGTACACATGATCGCAAATCAAGCGTAACACACAACTATAATTTTGACACAACACAAGAATAAAGTATTATGCGTAATATGTGGTACTTTGGAGATTTGTAATATTTTAAATTATTTACGGTGTATGTATGATTAATTTAAGATTTAACGATTTCGATTAACGAGGAATAGGTATTTATTAAATGAAACTGAGGAGCGATTTGTCACAATCATTTTATTCTCCGATTCTTAATTATACGAGCTGAATTTTTCATGTCTGTGTGGATAACTAAATGTAAAACTAGAAGAAAATTTACATGGTACGCTTTTGGAAAATTGTTGTATAAGATACCAAAACGGAAGAGTGAAAGATTACCATAGTCTGACTACTGTCACTCTCAAGAGTGCAATATAATTATGGAATACATAATCCAGCATCAGGTACTTTCCAGTCAACCAGTTCATACAATTGCACCAGCCAAAAGTGAGTTATAATTCACATTAGCTCACATTTCATTATTATTGAATGTTTTCAATATTGATTATGCTTTCAGTATTAGCGGACCACACACATATGGAAATTTCACTCAGTATACAGTGTATGTATTTATTAAGTTCGTGGCAAATAATCCTCAGGGCTGCATATTAAATTCATTGCATTAAGAGTTGATTAAACAAGGAAATTATAAAGGAAATAAATATTTAATGCTTTGTATATTGCTGTGTTGATTTATTATATATTTAAATGAAATGAAAGTGAATAATTTTGCTCATAGACTAACTATTCCTAGTATTATTCACAGATTTAATAGATCCTTTAAATTTTACTTATTCACATTTTATTATAACCAGTTCAAAGTAAATACAAGTGTTGTGATTGGCTGACAGACGTAACGTAACACCCAATCATAATATTTGATATTTATGTCAAAAAATGTTATTTGGGCAAATAAGAATCCTAAATGAAAATTGTTTTTTCTATAAATATTTATGATTAAAGCGAATCAAATAAAGCACGGAGTAATCAAATGTAAATATTAACATGTTCATTTGTAATGTTAAGTAATTTATGTTGGGTTTGTCCCAGTGTAGAATGTGTGCGTCAAATGATTTTAATGTACTGTGTATTTCCAAGTTATGATATTCAAGCGCTGTATTTGTATACATTCATTGGAAATACATATTAATGTTGATTGTTTTTGCTTCTAAATGTCATTAACAAATAGGCGATCGCTTGTTAATGTTAAAAACGATTCAACAACACGTCATCGTGTGATAACAATATGCCATGTATTTTAAGCCTGCAATAACATCTTTTGTTTTTTATCACAAAAATGTAATATTATATACCTTGTCTTAGGATCTAAAGTGAAAAAAATGAAGTATATATTATATTACGAACATAACTATATAAATAGCTACTGTGTGAATATCGTTTGTTAATTTCCCTGTGTGGCTATCGCGTGAGTTACCGATTGGATTTATTAATAATAGAAAATACAGTTAAAAGCAGATAAAGGTTTACCTTATGCGCTGATAATAAGTGTTAATTTGCAATAAATATGTAAAACTTACCTGTTTTTATTCTAATTAACTTTGCGTGCTAGCTGTGCAGGTGTTAAATTGGCGCTTCGTAATATTTATAATTATGAGTGCGAGAAACAGTTAGATCCTAGTTTAAATGAAACTAGATAAGTGACATTATAAATTAGCACTTATAACTTCGTTCATACTGCGACGAATCATTTTCACTTCTTTATTTTTATATACTTATAAGACAATCAAAAAATACGTACTTAACGTATTTACGACTTTCAATCAGTACGTTTACTCGCCTGTTAGTTCGCGGGTTCTTAACAATAAAAATGATCGTTAAAATGACCTTGAAAATGAATTGTCGTAGTTTAAACGGGCTATAACGTGTAAGTTTCAAATTAATTTCCCAAAACTTGTTATGATGACGTAGTGAAATAACCCGCTCCTAATTTGTAGGTTAAGTTCAGCGTCTTTAGCGATATGTGATAAGACTCATAGTTGACGATCTCAGAGCAGCTTTTTGTATTGTATACCATCTGACATTGGCGGGTAGACATAATCTGACGGGAATAGAAGTATTATCTCCATGTCATCCGCACTCGTTAAATTCAATGAACGTGTTAAGAGCGTGTAATGTATAAATAATGTAAGACGTTAGGCGTAGAAATCCTTAGCTTACGGGAAATTTAGTTTTTGTACAATTCGATTCACTACTTAGTGATAAATAAAAAGTATGCCTTCGATGAAAATCACAGAGACATTTGTTCGTTTATATTCATCTATTGTCTTTATTGACTAAATGCTAATTCGAATAGAGTTTTGGATTGTTTTAGTCTAGATTTTTGATAAAAAAAAATGAAGTTGGAAACTTATTAACGTTAAAATAAGTGGTTATATCAATGTAGGTATTATCAGCCTCTTTAAAATGATTTTGTGACTAACGGCTACACGCGGGAGACAGACACTGCGTCTGAGTCGTGTAGCGCTGTTTGAACGACGTTGTAAAGATTACTTTGCACTAAATACATGTTTCAATATATTTAGCATTATTTTTCATTAGAATGAGACTGCTGACATGCTTGTCACTTGTTCGCTGTTCGGGTTGAATTTGAAATACGTGTTTGTGTTGGTACCGAGGTACGGTGCACAAATTTGGAGCGAGCGTATCGCTGTATACGTGAACTAATTCAACGCGGAAATCGGATCTTGTTCTAACATTATTAGTGGTAATAAGAACTGAATGCTAGCCTTAATTTTTATTTATAAGTGCTAGGATAATAAATCGCTCTTTTGAGTTAGAAAATTGACATGGTGTTTTATTTATAATTTTAATTTCAAACAAACATGGCGACCAGAAATATTATCACAAAATATTGCAAATTAAACGTAAACATATTCTTATGCACGCTCTTAATTACACATACAAAATAGTACAATTTTAAACTAATTCAAGAAATTCTTAAATAATAGAACATAATTATCATCCTTAAAGTTATTATTACATAGTTATTATTTCTCAGACAACAGAAGGAACTAATAAACGGAAAAAATCTTACATAAATATAACACAAGTTTTACAACTTTCTGATAGGTGCTGTAACTTAACAAAAAAACTTGCTTAAGCATCGTTCGTGTGTGTACGATGATATTATGAACTCATGAACTTAACATATTGAGAACCTAAATTTAAATTTCCATGATAAAAATAACGAATATAAGACTAAATTGCTGCCTAGGCTGATAATATTTAACTACCTATCTTCTGTAATAAAAAAAATTTATTATCGCTGACTCGTGTTTTTTTAAATAACTTATATTGGAAACTAGTTGACTCGTATTACACTTCAGAATAAATCTAAGAGTTAAGTAACGTTTAAACGTTAGGTCCGCTCAATGAATATATATATTCTACGTTTGTTGCAATAACTTTTAAATATCTATCAAAAGTAATGAAAAATGGAGTGACACTTGGATTAGCGCGTTAGAGAATTTTACATACTAGAAATATTAATATTATTACTTTTTTAGCTTAAGGATTTTCACTTTTATTTTTGTTTCTAAACCGAAAGTGAATATAACGCAATAGAAATGATTCCAATCGGTCGTCGCATTTTTGATAATAATAATATTTGAGAGATATCGTTGATAAAAGCGAATTTGCTATATGACTTCGATTGTGCGCATGAGTTGTTTCTTAAAAGCCCGGACCCATTATGTACGGCATATATACCAGGACCGAAGCGGTCAGCAAGTCTACGTCATCGGGTCTATCCGGATAGATACGGGGCTTGAATTATGTGAAATTTGTGGAATCAAAAAATATTCCTGAAAAAATCAATCAGTTGTAAATCCATTTTTTTCCTTCCCACGGCTTAATTCAAATCTCATGTCCAAAGTATCTTGCCTACTGCAAGTTAAGTTTGGTAGTGACAAGTATCCTGACATACTGGTCATAGGCAGTGGCCACGGCAAGTCCCTGGTGGTCCCGGTTCCACTCGAGCGAGTTGATGGGCTGCGTGCTGACCACCATCCGCTGTAGACGACGCAGTGTACCGGCCACACCGCAGGCGACACCCTTGTCATCGGTTCGATACCTTTGTTCAGGATATATACTGGAAAAAAATTGGTATCGTGTATATAAATCGTTAGATATTGGCGCCGATTATGTTGTTTACGGAAGTAAAACTAAAAAGTTAAGTACTACTCTGTCATTGCAATCCAAACAGAAAGATGATCAATGACGTAATTTTAGTGTTTCTAAAATAGTGAATTTGTTTTGTGTAAGCAACACTTCAAAAATCTTTTTTACTGAGCCTGATTCTGAATCTAGTTTTGTTTAATATTATTGCGAAAAGAGTGCTGTCATATCACCTTACATATAGAAAGATCTTTAAAAAGACTAAGGATTATTACATTAGGATATGATGGAACTGACCTATCTTAAAGATAAAAGTTCCTAATTAAAAATTGAACAAAAAAAATTTGACTAGATTTTTATTACTTTATTTTGTGTGGATATACATCCACGTATTGTATGGTATTGTATATGGATATGTAGATAACAAACATCAATTCAAACATACGATTCAAATAATGAAAAAATGAAATAATGAAAAAATAAGTCAGTGTTACATGCCTACCTTATAGAGAGATAAGTTTGCTCAAAGTTACTACTTTGTTAAAATGAGTTAGTGAATAGACCTGTTGTTTTTCTATCAATAATAATATTAATAATTTAAGTGAATCATGTCATTAGTAACTTACTATTTCCAAAGAGTGACTTGACCCGTTCCTGCACAAGTAATGAAAATATCTCTGTTCTGTGGAAGATGACGAGCCACCCATATTGTGCCGCTTTTTGACGTATTATCCATCACCTAAAATTGGAAACATTAGGTTTGAAGTATGTAGTATAGTAATTACGGTATTATCCAAAGGTATAATTGACGTTATAGCTTTTGTAGTATTTGTTTTTATTTGCCTTTTGGGTTATTAGCCTTAACTGGGTTATTGTACGGCTTTATGTTCAAAGTATATAAGCGATGAAATAATGGCAATAAAACTTATGAACGTCTGTAAATCGCGCTATACATGCTGACTAAAGAAAATAAGCTGTCTGGAAAGAAATACAATTTTATGTCTAATAACATATTTATATTATTCAATAGAGACAAAAGAGACATAGTATAGAAATATGTACTTATAAGGTTAAGCTTTTAATAAATTATTGTCAGCCTCAGATCAACACTTTACTACCATGTCATATCAAGTAATGTTTGCAACCATTACTGTATACTTTAAAGTTGAAATTGTATGTATATTTGTTCTAAAGAAGCCTAACCTGTACCTAATAACATCTGGTCAGGAGACTTTTGTGTCTATTTTATACCATACCTGAGCAAAGCCTTTTGTAGGGTTTTGAGTTCGGACATCAAACACATGGAACTTTCCTTCTAATGTTGTGGCAATCAACTTATTCATTGGGATGTCTTTGCGGTCAAACTCGGCAGAGCACACCTGAAGATAATAAGATATATTACAAAACCTATAGTAAAACTGGGGTTATTGGTCAACATCAATATATTGCCTTAAGAATTATAGAGAAGATTTAAATTAGCTTACCCCATTTTTTAAATTACATTCCCATCTTAATGACATTGTGCGTAGGTCAAACATTTTCAGGTCCCCATTATCATAGCCGGCAACCACAATCCTCTCAGCATCATTGAATGAGTTCCCAAAAGCAACAGTCCAACAGTCTCGCTTGGTTTCACCCTTTACTGGTTGCATGTTGGCAACTGGTTTCCCTCTTTGACGAGGGTCCCATACTTTAACTGTCCCTGCAAATAGGTTGAATACATCCTTGTTCCCATTTTTATTTTCTATTACAACTAATCAACAATATTTCAATGCCAGTGGCTTTAATTACAAATTGAAAACTGTGCATCCAAACGATTCTACATCCGCCATAATTATAATGCGTGCCTTATGATGGAATTGATAAAGTTGCTATGGATTTGTGATGGGTATGAACACAATAAAATTTATTCAGCAAAGTGTTAATGAGCGAAATCCTTGTATTTGCTTGCATTTGTAAGTGTTTCATCATACTAAATAATGCACTGTGAATAAATTGGAGCAAAATGGTGATTTTGTTCTAATTTTTATGCAGATAATAGAATTATACATTTTTAAAGGTATGATATATATACAATATGAAAAAGTTACCATCTCTACTGCCAGTGACAATTTCTGGAGCTCCACAGTTTATAGTACTACCACCCATCCCATCAATTGAATTTATTATGTCTGTGTGTTCTTTTGAGATGTAGACTTGGCAACTCCTTTCTAAATCCCTTTAACAATAGCAAAGTGAATAAGTTATTGTGTACAACTTATTATCAAATATTATATTTTACTAAAATTTTTACTTGTGTAATGAAAACTAAAAGGATTATAAATGGTTGTACCATATTTCCATGGTTCCTTTAAAGTCACCAGTAGATAATCTTCTTTCAACATCACTACTAGCACCAAATGTTCCACATTTGAAGGAATTCGGTCTTTCTATGTCTTTTAATTTACGTGTTTCACCTGATGTTATCTCAAATATTTCTATAGTACCACTGCCTTTAGGCAAACACCCAATAACAACAAATTTTGCTGAACACGGTATCCATTTACAGTCAAATATGGAATGGTTAATATTGTGCTCTATATGTGTGATTATTTGTGGTGTGTCTTGATCTTCCATTTTTCTTTACTTTTAGAAAAATGTTACTATCTTTGCTTGAATTATCAAAAATTATAACCTATAAATGTAAACAAATTTTGACAAATGCTATCACTATGGTAACTGAAGATAATTTGTATGTGTGTCGGAATACTGCCAGGCTTGGCCGTACAAAATGGACCTCTTTGCCTGGATGTATAAGATTTAATACGAGTTTTCGGACGTATTTATTTATAATTACAGTGTTTCCATATTGAATTGTTAATAGTATTATTAAGGCTGTGTTAATTTTTCCAGATACTAATAAGTTCTTACAGAATCTCAATGGCATCGTTTATAGTAATAAAATTTTAATAGAAATGGGACAACATGTGTAAACAAACAGCGTCACCATCTATCATAATAAATGTGAATTTTCAACTTTATTGTTGATATATAATATATATATCGCTATGAGTGTGCGCATGCGCGTTTATATATGTTGTGTTAGGGCCTGTATATTTTCTTATGTATGAAAAAAAATTGAAAAATGAATGAATTGTCAATTTGTATTTTTGCCGTAAAAATAGTGGTTACTCATGTAAAAGGAACGTTACCTAGAAGACTATATGGAATACATAATTCAGCATCGATTGGTGACTTTAGTGAGTTATTCAGTGTTCCATTTTCATTCATTCGTTTGTAGTATTGGTTGATTTCATGCTCTTCTTCGTATCATTTTATGAGAATTATTATCATCAACAAAATAGCCATACCTACAATTAGTTGTAAAAAAAATTCATGAGGCGAAGGGATACGTTACATCGGTAACCCCGAGCCAGAAATAAAAGGAAATTAATTACCGAAGACAGGCAATTTATAGAATACATAATTTATTATTGGTGACTTGATTTTATCATTGTTTTATCTATTCATTCATTTGTAGGATAAATTCACCGGTATCACGAAGGTAGAAATAAAGAAATAACTACAGAAGATATGGCTGTATGGGCTTTAGTTTCCTTTGCCTTCCCTATTATAGTGTGAACTAAAAAAATCTTGCTGACTGAATCTTTAGACATACTCTCTAATCTGTGGACATACTCTCTAATCTGTGGACTGAATTTGGAAATATTACAAGATATTTCAGTTTTAATTTTAATCAACAAAAATATATTTCAGTTTTTAATAAAAATTGGATATTCTGAATTATATTACAATGGGTGACAAAAAATACAAGCAAAGTGTATGTTGAAAACTGTTTTCAAAATGTGTTATTGGTTAAGTTGGTTAATTATTGGTGTTTTTATTATTTATTACAGAAAGCTGATATTGCCAAACAGTTTGAGCTGCCGGAGCGTCAATCGAAGATTACGACGCTCCTCAATCAAGCAGGCCAGGCGTACTGCATCTGCCGATCTTCTGATAGCTCTCGTTTTATGATGTGAGACTGACTACTCAATTTAATGTTTCAAATGTATTGACCATAGATTGTATTAATTTACTTCCATTTAGACCTATTGTAATGTGTGTAAGAAGGGAATATTGAAGCATTTATGTATGTTTATTGTTTTTAGAGCTTGTGACTTGTGTGAGGAGTGGTATCATGGTGATTGTATAAACATCTCTGAAAGAGAAGCAAAGTATATAAAGAACTACTTCTGTGACCGTTGCCGAGAAGAGGATCCTACTCTCAAAACTAGATTCAGACCTCAGAAAAGAGAAAACGAAACAGATTCAGGTAAATGTTGTTTTCAATATTTCTATGTTGTGTGTTTTATTGTTATTTTGAGGATACAATATTATTTAATTTGTATTACAACTTTTAAAATATAATTCAATTACTAAAATAAATATCCTTATTATTTTCAAATACCAAGGTATTTCTGTTCAGTTTTGTAAAATATTAATTTACAAATGTAGCTTTAGGTCGTGAGGAGAAGAAGAAGAAGCGCATTGAAAAAGATTATTCTGAAAACAAGTCATCAAAGAGGGTTAGCACTAAAGATGGCTGTGGTGATTGTTCAGGATGTTTACAAACACATGATTGTGGATAGTAAGTATTATCATAATATTATGGAAGACAATGATGTGACTCAACATATTCTTATAAACAGAAATGAAATGTGATGGTGTCTTTGACTTGGAATTTATTAGTTTTATTAAAGTATATTATGTTGTCAATTTAAGAATAGGATGCAGTTGTCTGCTAATTGTGACCCCAAAGTCATGAAAATAACTTCACTTTAGTAACTTTGCATATAGTTTATCAAAAATGTATCAATATAAATTAAATTAAAATAAAAAATATTTATTCTTTTTAATTGAAAACTATTGATTGATTCAATATTTGTAGTACAAATAGAGTAAGTTTATTTTCTCTTTACAAACGCAGACACATTCCAATGTGTATTTAAATTCATATATATATATATATATATCTTTATTCAATGATTTTACGGTAAAAGAAAACTTTGTGATGAAACCTGCACACACCTGAAAAAGACTTGACACCACCTGATGGTAAGCAGTAAGAATCCATATATGAAGTGAGCCACCTTGACCTTGCTGGCCAAACCATGCCTTTTCATACCTATTTTGAAGGAACAAATGTTGTATGAAGGAGGGTATGTATGTGTCCCACTAAGGAATTCCACACTCTGGCTGTCCAACAAAGAAAGGATTCACAAAATCTCTGTGCATAAAGTAGACATTGAGATATTGAATGACTGCCTGCATAAACCAGCATGTACGCTCCTCCGTAGGAAAGGAGAGTGTGGGATAGGGTCATAGAGCTCTTCAGAGTACTCTCAATGTATTAAATGTTTTTGACCTCTATTTTCGAGTAAAGTTTGTTAGAGGTGTAGTTCTTTTTCTTATTTTGACTGATGATTATATAATATTGTGAACCATTTCAGCTGTGATGCTTGTGAGGAGATCTATAAATTTGGTGGCAGTAATAAAAGCAAGCTTAAGTGCAAGATGAGAGTCTGCAGTAAGAGTAAGAAGATAGCCAAACAATCCAGGCAAGTATTGAATTTGATAAAAATAGACAATCATTAACATTATATATATTTCCCACTGCTGGGATAGATTTTCTATTTTATTGTGTCGAAGGGGTGATAAGAAACAATTGTAATAATAACTGACTTATATCTTATACAGTAGTGTCCGGATTAAAAAAAAGCATCATGAGCGAGAAACTTACGAGCCAGAGGAGACTATATCTCACCTGCAGACTCTGGAACCCCGGCAATGCTATGGGCCGCAGTGTACTCGAACCGCACAGTATGGCTCCAAGTATTGTTCGACACAGTGTGGCATTAGGCTTGCTACTGCTAGAATATATCAGGTTAGTTAGTTAATCAGAAACTAAAAAACTATTTATTTATTTGAAAAATTTTCAAACTGATATCATATTGCAATTGGTATGCCAAGTATTTCAATCTGGTTTAAATTTTACCACATATATTGAATTAATAATATGTACAAAGATGTACTCTCCCACTTGTTATATAGGTATAACAGTGATATAGTGTGTCTAAGGATATTTTTATTTATCTCTTTATAGGTTCTACCACAAAGAATTCAAGAATGGTCTCTCTCTACCTGCGTAGCAGAACAAAAGAACCGTAAAGCTCTTGAAGCGGTCCGCAGCGATATCGAGCGAGCACAGGCAGCGCTGCGTGCGTTGGATCGACAACATACAGACTTGGATGCCCTCGTCGCTAGAGCTAAGAATGCTACAATTCTGTATAGCGACGAAAAGGTGAGAAAGCTATTATTTATTTAATTAAGGTAACTACTTACACAATAACAATACAGAATTACTTTGTAAAGTGTAGCTAATTTTTAAAAATTAGGTGTGAATAACGTTAAAGAAGGATTCCATCGCAATTATTTTTTTTATCTTTAAATAAATATGTCAATTATAGATCAAATGAAAAATTTGGCAACAAATGGAAAGTTATTTATAATTAAAGTGTTGCACTGAATTTCAAAAAATATAGTAGTTCCACAACTGAATTAAGATACATTGTTCTTTAGTTGGCATAAGTGCTGTAAAAAATAATAATAATATCAATCACTCGTCTGCTCATAGGAAGCGGATGACGAAACATCGATGTATTGCATAACGTGTGGACACGAGATCCATTCGCGCACAGCAGTCAAACATATGGAAAAGTGCTTCATCAAGTACGAGGCGCAGGCGTCCTTCGGCAGCAGGCATCGCACTCGCATCGACGGACAGAGCATGTTCTGTGATTATTATAATCCAGGCAATGGGACTTATTGCAAACGGCTAAGGGTAAGTCATTAATTTGATATGGTATGTTTTGGTTTTATTATTGTACCCGCCAGAGTCAGCTCATATACTGTTTTCAAGTCTTTAAATATCAACTTGTCCTACAAATCTTAAATAGCTTAACGCTTTGCATTGCCAATTTTAAAAATTAAATATCTAAATGCAAATCAAGAATGTGTATGTGTGAACATACAATATATTATCCAGTGATAGTGACATTGTCATTTTAAATATAAACCTCACAAATAAATCTTGTTCGCTCTGCCCTCCATCCTTGTCTATATCATTTGGAACTCCAATGAGTAGGAAGTTCGTTAGTTAGGTACGTAGGTACTGTTATTAAATTACACTTCAACATTAATGTTTATGTTTGTAATTTTAGTATAACTGAAGTTGTATTTGGCATATTGTGTAGTTAGAAAACGATTTGTACTAATTATTTAATTTAATAGTGACCAACCCAAGACAAATACTAGGTACCTAATAAATTAATTAAATAAATTGTTAATATAGATTAGTTTTAGTCGATTTTATACAATATGGAACTATTTTGACAAGTTCACAGGCAATCTATAAAAATAGTGTCAAATCAAAACGACAAAGTTATTCCCTATTTAGATAATAATATCTGAAAGTAAAAAATTCGCCCCAACAAATACTAAATAACAGCTATTGCATATCTCAAAATATCTAACAAATTAATTTCAAAATGCGTAGTATTCAAGTATTCAATTACAAGTCCTTTTTGTTAATGTCCAATGACAGAAGAAGCAAATAAGTTCAACTAAGTTATAGAGATTTATAAAAGAATCCAACAATACCATTGTTTTATTTCGTAATTAAAATAGATAGTAGGTTTAAAAAATCAACCATAAGCTTTTGAAATGCATGTTTTAAAAAGCAATTTTTTGTCACATACCGTAAGTTAAAAATTCACAAAAAGTAAATTCAAATCAATTTTCGTAAATTCACTATTTTCCACCAGGTAATGTGTCCTGAACACTTCAAAGACCCCAAGGTGTCTGACACAGATGTGTGTGGTTGTCCGCTAGTGAGGGATGTGTTTGATCCAACTGGGGAGTTCTGTAGAGCACCGAAGAAGTCCTGCTTGAAGCATTACCAATGGGAGAAGCTGAGGAGAGCTGAGATTGATATGGAGAGGGTTCGTCAGTGGCTGAGGCTGGATGAGCTAGTGGAACAGGAGAGGAGTATCAGGCTCTCTATGGCGTCTAGGTGATTTGTCGCAGTTTTATTTTGATATTAACTACTTAGCTATCAGGAACTTCCCTGAACCCTATAAATGAGTCATGATAATACAAGCCAATATTAACAACATCCTTTAAATATCTATTTTGGGCACAGGTTTTGCACAGTTTAGTATTTTAAAGCTTTCATTTCACATCACTTAACAGTTGATGACAGATGTTGCTATACATCTTATATCAAATCTCTAATCTCTCGTTTTTGAAATTTTGTTCCTTTTTGATTTAAGTTTTTTTAATACCTCACATCAACAGCTTATTTTACATACCGATGCTGGGTACAGATTTACATATATGGGGAAACACTAGGAGTTTGGACAACGAGGCGATGGCCACCATACAGGCCCAATGTAGTTTGGTGGGTTGTTGTCAACAACCGGGACCAACATCTCAACATGTCTTTCAATGCACAGAGGATAAATAATTATAATAGTTTTGAGTGACCTATCCTGATACGCTTGACATAACCATGGCGAAAGTTGCTTAAATCGATCGATCGAATGACTCCTCGATTTTTATAATATTGTTGTGTATTTAGTGTATTTATTGTATAAACAGTTAAAATCAAATCAAAGTAAAAGTAGTATACTTAAATATCTTGAGTAAACTACCATTGTTACAAGCTCATAACGATGCTAAATTTGGTACGAGGGTGGCCAATATTATTATAATTATATGATCAATAGGCAATATGATCATGCTACGAAGTACATCAGAACCCAAGAATATAATCTGTATTTTATTCTCAGAGCTGGTGTGCTGGGCCTGATGCTGCACTCCACATACAACCACGAGGTGATGGAGCGCATAACCACCAAGGTCGGCGAGAACGGGAAGCTTAAGGAAACCACCTGACATCCAGCCACGTCGATCTCAGTCACGCCTGAATCATAATTATTGTGCACTTTAAAATGTGAATAAATAGCTAATAAGATTAATATATTAATAATAAAGTTTTATGTAAGTAATTAAATGATTTATGAGTAACGTTTGTAGTTTTCAAATTGAGATTAATTTCACATAGTTAGATATCGGAGTTAGAAAGGTAGATATCGTGTATTATTAAAATATTAAAAATAAATTAACATACCTTGACAAATTCGTGACAAGTGAATGAATAGTGAATGAATTCTTAGCGTAATTCTTGGATCACTTGTTTTTCACTCGACTGATTCAGGAGGGTAATGTTTTCGTCATTATTTAGCTATCTATGTGGGTTTGTATTTCTGTTCCATTGCGACTGCCAGTAGCTATAACGGTTTGGATGATTTTGAAAAGTGTGGTCTGATTAGATTCGTACCTTCTCTTCCCTACTTTCATAGGCTTTTAGTTGTTTTAATTCAACTTTTTATAGTTAATCGGGTTATATATCCTTTTAAACTAAACTAACTGGACTAGGAGTGTGGAGCGTGGAGTCTAGGTCTCAATCGAAATGAACCATCTCAATCGTTTTGTCGTCAATAATTAATCAATCTGTTAAATCGTATGATAATAAAAGCAGCGCCTTTGGTTTGAAGTATTAACATCTTTTTATTTTTTTTTGCATTAAATTAACGCAACTACGATCGAAACGTCTCGATACTATTGAAACTTATACTAGGGGCACTAACATTTCGTCTTAAATGAATTATCGGTATAACCTAGCCTTGGGAAGAAACGCTAAGAAAAATTATTAGGTTAATTTTACCTTTTGTACGATTCGAAATGTAAATCGTTATTCTTTATGATACAATAGCACAAGTAATACAGTTCGTTTGTGTTTGATTAGTCCATCCCTTTTGTTTTGTAACATAAACAAATGCACTTTTATTTATCTGATTTAAATTGGCTGTCTATCTCAAATTCTTTAATTTCACACAACAGACAAACATCAAAGTCAATCCTAAATAGGGTGCAAGTCAAAATACGAGATTTAACAAAACATGTCGACATATTTCACGCTTCAATTAGAGATGGGAGCTTGGCGAGGGGAGGCGCACGTCGCACGTGGCGTCGGGGGATGCAATATGTTTGATATTTATATTGTCATAATTTATAATACTACAAAGTAAGTAAGGATTCTGAAACACTTCTCTTAATTTAAGCGGCATTTAATTGTTTGTTTCTTCTATCATAATTAAACTGGCCATTTAAACGAGAAAAGGTTAAAATACCTAGTATTTGTATAAAGAGTATCAAAACGGTTCGTTTAAGAAAAACTTATCGATCTTAATCTGCGAAATTCTAATAAACTAACAAATTGATTGATTTTATAAAAACACTGTGTTTCTTGTCTAGCCAATCTTTCCTTTAGTGAATTAATAGATTTAAAATTGTTTGTTATACTGTGTAATCATAGAAGTATTTATTTATTAAAGTTAATCATTTCCTTATATTATTACAAATTTAATTAAATTTGACCTCTAAGCTAATTATTAGGTATTTTTATTCTAAGTGGTAGAAAAAAACCATAATATACCCATGGCTTACCTAATTCATGATGGTAAGATTAGCAAGCATTTAAATCCTATAGCCGATGATATGTCACTCTTGCAATCTAAGCTCCGTCCCTTACCCCATAGAGTTATTAGCGAATTTAAGGTGATACAACCAGTTCGACTATTCACTCTATCACTCACTTTATATGCACAGATATATGCACCTGTGCATCAATCGGCTTCCATCGTCGCTTTCAATTTGCCGTTGTTTACTTTAGTAGCAAGTCTTCCTCGTGTTTAATTCTCGGGTCGAAGTTTCCAGTATGAAAGCGGTTGAAGCAAAAACGCATGGTGCGTTCATTAGCCGTATCCTCTTCGAACACAGCATTAATATTGCAAGCTGGTTCTTTTGCGTTAGTTCTATGTGGAATCTTGTATTGAATCTTTTCGTTTAAAGTCGAATGTAAAACAAAATTTGAAGGTTAAACAATGATTGTCAAATTTTTTAAATTAAGAATATTGTCTTTATCGTGTGAAAATATTTATACCCATATTAAAACCCCTAGAAAAATATTTTTCATAGATCATACTTGGAAAGTAGATCTTTAATTTAATACATAATTAAATTTTAAAACTGGGACATTTTGCAAATTTTTTGAATTTTTTTTTGTGTACCTTTAATTACATTTATTCCAGATTTCTATATATATTCTATATAAAGTTAATCGTAATTAATTTTGAACTATTTCTTTAAATTAACATATATGCGGGTATTGGACTTGTTATTAATATATTACAAGTATTATAGAACGCAATACTAAATTTATCTTTATTTTTAATTTCGTCCAGATTTATGAGGAAATGATATAAAGCTTTATTTTTATAACAAGTGACACGAGCGGAAAATCGCATTTCCTACGCTGTGTTACTAATATGATTTTAATTAAATGGAACCGTAGATAACTTGGTGCAGTTTAAACGCCCTTCTATTGTTGGATTTGGGGTGTCATCGTGGTAAGGACTCCACGATTTTTGTCTATCTTGAAATAGTTATCCACATACTTACATAGTTGATTAAGGTTAACACAGATATTTAAAAAAATAGTTCAGGTAGGTAAATTTAAGTCGCATAGTTATGAGTGAAATATTTATTCAATTTTAGTGTCTTAATTTTTTGAAAAAATAGCCCTTAATAATTGGCCTTAATTCAATATAATGAAGGCCAATTTTTTAAGGGCTACTTGATAAACGGCTTTAAATCAATTAAACGTTACGTTTTGAAGCATGTTTTAAGAGGCCTAGAAATACTAAAAGATAGATATGTAACATCATACAACCTTTGCCACCAAGATGCTTCAATAATGACAATTCAATATTAGTAGATTTATTCACAAAATCTACTGAGATTTTGTGAATAAATCTACTAATATTGAATTGTTATTTATTGAATTAATGTAAAAGAAGTTTTAATTTTTTTACCAGAAATCATTTTCATATTGCAAAAAACACTAAGTCCGTAAACTTGTAACCGTATTTTAAAATTAAATGTAACACTGAATCGCAGTTGTAGTTAAATATTGTGTAAGAATTATTATCAATCAATAATAATATTTTTTATAAATTGTTACTTTATTTTTACTATATGTTTCTCCCTATTCTTGCATTTACTTTCATGGTATTCTTACATTCTTCTTACCCATTTCATTTCTATACTGGTTGCTTGGAAGACTATACTGCTTAGCACTAAATAGTTTTTTGTAATGTTTTCTTGTGTATGAAAAGTTATATAATAAATAAATAAAAATATTCTTTTGAATGATTAATATTTTAATTTTTAACTAACGTGTTGTCACCATAGCTCGTACAAACTGATGCAAGTGTTTCGGCGTGACTAAACTACTCTAATAGATTCTACCATTTTGTCATATTTAAATGTTAAATTAAAATATCATTAGCATTAAACAACGAAGTTATATTTATAACATTTATATACAAACGTGGTAACGATACGAAATTAAACTAAAACTTTTGCTACTTATACTAGTTTGTAGATTTCTACAATCTAGTGGTTCAAAAGCTTTGGTTTCTCTATAACGAAAACAGAGCAAATTTCGCTATGGTGGATCCCTGGATGGGTCAAGCAAATTTGTTATCTCGAGCTTCTTCGCGACCTTGAGACAGTTGAAATTTAATTATGTCTGAATCTTATATTTCAGATAAAAATCTAAAATCAATCGTTTGGTGCCATAATATGAATAAAATTCAACATCAAAACTTCTCTTCAATAATTTCGAATCCAATTATGTGTAGTGTGAACACTAGCTTTCTACTTAGGTCTGTATAAGGCGTATTAGAAATAATCAGCGAGGGTCAGATTTCATTTGTATTGAAGCGAGACCTCAAACTAATCCGCTTCTAATAATCTCATCGGCTTTACCCCATCTTGTCAATTTTGACAAATATACGCCAATTTGCGCTATTTTTTCGCTTCATCGCACAAAGGGCTTCAAGCCATCTGGTCCGTCACGCCTATCTGTTCTGGATATGATTTATAACAGATTAATACGTTTGGAATAATATTGCAGGTGCATGCTGTATACTGTATGGTGAAAAAGTTATAACAATCTAAAAACCAAATATAAAACACTCAAAAGGTTTTTACCTATTGAGTGTTTTATATTTGATATTTGGTTTTTAGTGCTTCAATTTTAGAAGTTATCCAATTTAATATTATTTTTAGTGGTGCTTCAATTTTAGAAGTTATTTAATTTAATATTATTTTTAGTGGTGCTTCAATTTTAGAAGTTATCCAATTTAATATTATTTTTAGTGGTGCTTCAATTTTAGAAGTTATTTAATTTAATATTATTTTTAGTGGTGCTTCAATTTTAGAAGTTATTTAATTTAATATTATTTTTAGCGGTGCTTCAATTTTAGAAGTTATTTAATTTCATATTATTTTTAGTGGTGCTTCAATTTTAGAAGTTATTTAATTTAATATTATTTTTAGTAGTGCTTCAATTTTAGAAGTTATCCAATGTAATATTATTTTAAGAGACGGAGCTTCGCTCTCTTTTGTTTCTGGAAATTCCTAAACCAGCTTCATAAATTAATTTTCAATCGAATAATTTCTTAAATTAAATTATTTTTGCCTTTTAGTATTTTGAAGTCTGTTTGTAGTTTTGTTCATAACTTTTTTATTTATTTAATTTTGGGTCCTTAGAATCTTGTATTAGTTGGTTGAAATTACTAGAATAGCTAGAGAAAAAAATATGAAACACCGAAACGTGCCTATAACATTGGAAGGTTTCAAGACTTGGTGACAATGCGACCACCTCGAGAATATACTCTATCGTATAAAAAGAATTTTTAAAATTTGTTCAAAATTGACAGAGAAATCGGTGAACATGCATACTAATAAAAATAACACAAAGTGGACTATAGGTGAGTCCACATCTCTGATTGTAAATCTAGTTGGCTACACTTTGTCAGATATGTGGATTTATACAACCCTAGTAACACTGATATGCGTTATCGCCGATGATATGTAAGTTAATTATATAATATGTGTTTTGGAATTATTTGGGAATCATTTAATTTATCAATAGCTCAATTGTCAATTGAATATGTATTCTAATTACATTTTTTTGTTTAGTAATGAGTTTAAATCAACCAAGTTTAGGTTTTACTATTTCGTATATTATAAATATAAACAATAACATTATGTTTCATACTTAAAAAGAGCTAGCTTTGCCTCTTTCTTAAGATTTTCAAAATTCATTTTAAGATTGCCACACCCACTTTTGTTACTGCACCCGCTGCGTCCAATCAGAAGTCACCACCCTTATTTCACCCCTAAATCCACCAATGAAAAACGAGAAACCTGGTGTTTCCATGGTTAGGGATGTTGACTTAGTATTGTTACACAATTTTGTTTATTAGGCATCACACAATAAGGTACTAATTTAATTGTGTTCGGAATTTAATAATACACCCCCAGTCATATTTCGGGTTACAGTGCAGATATAATTATGATTTAGTTCAATATCATTTGTGCTGGGCCCCGGTCGGTATCTGTGTTTGGTTTGCGGTGTTGCATGGTGCAGTGGTTTTAGTCTGAGGTGTGGTGGAAAGGTATCAAGATTCATTTCCCGCTGATGTCCTACGGCAGCGAGACGCCGCACGTTTGGAGCAGCTCAGCAGTATGTAACTGACAAAATTTGTTTACTTAATATTTTGAAGTATCACAAATTAAATTTTAAAACATACAGTCAATATACTCATGTCAAACGGTGCTAAACAGGGTTCTGAGCAACCGTTTCATTCTAATGTTAATATCAATCTAAAAACATACATAATTATTAAAAGAACAACATAATTATTATATTTCAGCATTTGTCCTATATATATTATATTATACTGTCTTAGAAATAATTATTCAGATTTTTAATTTTTAACAATATCTATTTCGTTAATTATTTATATAATATAAAATTTGATTTAAAGAATATTTTTTCAATTATCTTATCTTTTTTTATACCTTTATAATTTTATATCAATACTAATAAACCATTGAGTCATTTAAATTACAGTCTTTGCATCTAGGATTATAGATATTTCAGTTTCAATCGAGAGACTGAAATTTTTATTTACGCATAAATCTTTTCAAAATTTCATCATCTTTTTCCGTCAAAGCCACATACATCACTTTTACAGTAACATTTTTCTGAAGTCAATTTAATTGTAAGTTTTCATAGAAATTTTTCTGATAACAACTTTATATTTTGAAATTTTCTCTTTATGTCTAGTAAAAGCAAATTAGAGCTATCTATGGTCCTCAAAACTTACCCATGCCACTCCCAATTTCACTGAATTACCTATAATCTTTGTAGATTGAATTAATCTAAAATTGTATTCAATTTACCTTTTTTGCGAAGGGTGCATTTAGGGCTTGACCAGTGCCTCATCGAAGTGGTAGTGGGAACACCCACCCAAACTTCCTAGTAACACTGCCCTGTGGGGGTGTGACCTTTTCTTAGTAATTCGTTTACTGATCTACCTGCCACTTTCTAAGCAGTGGGCGTGTGTGGGACTCGTCCAATGCCTGATAAAAGTGGCACTGGGAATACCCACTAAAACTTCCCGGTAACTCCGCTACCCTTAACGGGGGTGACCTGAGTTTTGCCAAAGCAATACACGAGACAACTAGACAACTGCCAAGCAATCTAGCCCAATGGCCAAGTTAGTTTTGCGCCAATGAGATTGCCCAGAATTACTTGACTTATCTCCGACGTGGCGACCTGGCAATGCGTGTGTCGGTCCTGAGGTGCCACAGTCGTGATCGCAGGGGTGACCTGGGTTCTGTCGAAGCAATTCACCAGACAAACTTACAATATACAGACGATTACTCAAAACTTACTTAAATATTAAATAATAGTTATTCAATTCTTAATCATTGTTGAGAAAATGTATTCAGCGTTGACATCCCTATCCACAGAAACTTAGTGCACGCGTATTTCCAATTGGTATCTCCTCGCTTCAAGCTGATATGTCTTTTTTTAGTCAAAATTCAAGTTTCAATGGACGCTAAAAACATTGATAAGTTTTATTAAAATTATTCATTATTTTTATGACTGTTAACAGGGGTAGGTTTCGGCTTGTTATTGCTTTGGTATGTTCCAAACAACCTGAATCCAATCCAATTAGTTTCCATTTAAATAACGCTTTACCTCAAAGGCCTAGATTCTTAAGTCTTTCTCAATGGACTTTACACCTACTTCTATAGAAGTCGGTTAGAATACATCTTTATATAACTTAAACTTATGACTGTGATATAAACTTTTTAAGGGTCTGATTGAAATGAGTCTTAAATATTGTTTTTAAGACAAGTCTGTCTTAATTTAACTGAGACAATGTATTATGTGTTGCATCCATATTATCTAGCTATCGTGTTTGCAGGGCAGCGAGGTGTCTCCGTACGGGCCGCTGTGGGACGCACCGCCGGCGCCAGTACCCTACCCGGACATCCTGGCCTTCCCACCCGCCGATCTTGGTTAGTTATAGTTGTTACTACTATCGCAGGGGCCAACCATGGTAAAAGTTGGTTTGTTTTAGTTGTGGCAACAGGAGTTTACCATGGTTAGTTTATAGTTAACTTTTATAGACAAATTACCTTCAGACAAGGCTCTAGGTAGAGAATTGGGTGGTGTGACATGGATCGTTGAGGATCCAATACCTTCAATCGAAATTATACTACATTTTGACTGTCCATACACGTAACAGAGGTCTAAAATAGAAGACTTTGCAATTTGTTAATATAGGCTAATACAGTTTTTAGAATTAATTAGTACACGATATATGACAGGGAAGATAGGTTTCTCTTAAGTCGTAAGGTTTTTGATATGAGCAGTTGAACTTAGAGATTAACACGTTGATAGTGCAAAATGTTTTCATTATTGAGTACGTGAACAGTCAGATAGACAAAAATTCTGAAACCTGTTGTTTTGGTTTTCAAAAACACAAAACAAAAAAATAGACATATATATTATCGACGACATTATCTATTATCGATGTCCGTATGACATCGTTATGTTACAAGTTTGCTTTAACATTGATTAAATGTATAATTATTATTCAGTTTCTTTTGGGCCCCATAATTACTTACGGGGCCCGACCAGTGTTGATCTTTTGTGGCAGCCCTTTAGATTTCACTGCCTAGTCCCGCTGTTTCCATAAATTTCCAGATTATAAGTAGTAATATTTTGTACTCCTCAGGGTGCACTATGTGTTTCCTTAGTTACCTAAGGAAGCACATAGTCTTTCGTTTATGCAATAAAAGAACGCAGGGGCAGAGAACGTGCATTGCGGTTTCGTCTGACTCCTGACAGAATCTACATACCGCGTCTTGCTTCATTTGAAACAAGTGTTCCTTTAATTTTGCAGTGACCTGTAAGGATTCTTGTCACTGTGCAAGTTTTGTGTCTTTTGAGTTGTAGTAACTCTTTAGACAGCTTACTGTTGAATCGCTTTATAAGGGGTAAAAATATATAAAAGAACAAATATTACTCAGCTTCTAACACATTCTAATCACGATTAATTAGTGTATCTACATACCAATGTGAAGTAAAAATTTATTTCTTTTCTTTTACACGGCCCTTGAAAGTTTCATCGAAGTTTTTCTAAGTATTTTTCAAAGATAATTTTTAGGATAAAAGGTATAATAAAATATCTCTATGAACAGTATGGTCGGCGGCAGGCTGCGGCGGGCGTGGCTCGTCTCGCGGGCCCGTCGGCGGCAAAAAGCCACGGCGTCGCGTGGCGTCTGTCGCGCAACGTCGCGCCGCTAATATCCGCGAGCGTCGACGTATGTTTAACTTAAATGAGGCGTTTGACAAACTACGACGGAAGGTAATGTGACATTATATATGTAGGTTTAAGACAAACATTATACAGAAAAAATAATAAATTTTGTAACAATCTGATAGGTACTTCTAACTTCTTTACTTATAAACAACAAGTGCAGCAGTTCATTCGAATGAAAAGCCAAAAACAAATATGATTTGTGATAACTGAAATGAAAAAATAAGAAATTCAAAGAAATGACTTTTCTTTATTAAAGTTTTTGGAATCAATCTAGCTAGCATCAACAAGAAATGAACAAAGAACTAGTAGATTTAGTTTCAATCGAATAGAACAGTTTTGATTGTTTTTGCTTTCAGTTGCCTGATTATAAAATATAAGTATATTTTCCATAAAGTGAAGTACTGAAGCGGCGCGGCTGCCTTTTTTATACGATTTGACGGATGATTGACGATTCAATCCGATTGCAACTTACAGCCTCCTTTTTGAATTCTTTTTTTGAAAGTTCGTCGTAGTATAAAACATAAAATAGGTTGTACGTTAACAGTTGACTCACTTTTAATCAAAATCCTACTAAAGGAAGTTCATTTTAAATATTTGTCGGTGTTCAGATACATTCAATTAAATCCAAGGTCTTGGGTTATTCCTTTGCGTCATTGTTAAGTGACTAAAGGATTAACAGTAATTTTATCAACTCATATTATGTCGAAAATCGAAGTTCAAGGTTACAAGCAGTATATTCGCGGAAGAAGAGTGGACTGTAATTACGAAATGAAAATACTTACTTTTGTTAATGAATTATTATTAATTCAAATAAATAGTATAAAATACAAGAATCTTCTTTCTACGTCTGCCCGTTGACAACACAAAATCGTACTTCAAAAAGAACAAAAAAATTATGCTATTTACCAGCTAATTGCCAACAAGTAAATACATATTATTAACTCTCATTATCATAGGTATGGACCTAATATTACATTATTAGTAGGTACCCGCTGGGAAATTTATCTCGGCGGAACTGTTAGCTTTCACAGTTATGACTTGCCTCATGAATTATACTTACTTGGTATCTATTGCATTGGATTACGATTCAATGTTGGGAACAATTTCAATCATTCTTAAACCGGCTGTAAACTTATGATATAATAGATTGTCAAAGATTTATATTAGGTCGGGGAAAAAGTCTTTTCGTATATAGTTTGTATTAAACGTAATAAAATGTCTGTAGCTATGAGTATCTAGCTGGTTTTAATGATATTAAAAAAGTGACATTTCAAAAAATGTCACTTTTTTCCTTTCAAAAAATCAAATTAGGAAAATTTTGTTTTCCACTATTTTCCATTTGTTTTTTTCTTTCTGTCAAAACGGTCGAATCTAAAGAAAAATGAAATACATTTTAAAACTTTATTACAAAAAAGGAAAAAATGCAGCGCAAGCCGCGAAAAAAATTTGTGACGTTTATGAACCTAATGCAGTGTCAGTAAGAGTAGCACAAATTGGTTTAAGCGTTTTCGGTCGAGGAATTTTGATTGCAAAGATGCACCTCGCTCTGGTCGCTCTGTTACGGATAAAATGGACGTTATTTTTGAAAAAGTGGAGCAAGATAGGCACATTAGCAGTTTCGACATTTGTAAAAATGTTGGTACACAAAAAGCTTGATATTTGTATGCCACACGAGCTCAACTAATGAACCTTGTACACATTTGAGTTTTTTTATTGAGACGTAATGAAACCGAACCTTTTTTAAAGAGATTAATAACTGGTGATAAAAAATGGATCACGTATGACAAGAACGTGCGAAAAAGTTCGCGGTCAAAGGTTGGTCAGGTTTCACATACTGAATCTGGGTTAACTCGCAATAAGGTGGTGCTGTGTCTAATGGTGGCATTGGAAGGTTATTTATTGTTCATTATGAGCTTTGACTGCCGGGCAGAACCATTGATTCGGATCTGTACTGCCAATAACTGATGAGATTAAAGCAAGAAGTTGAGAGAAAGCGTCCCGAATAGATTAATAGAAAGGGTGTGTTTTCATTACGATAACGCTAGACCACATACCTCTTTAGTTACTCAGCAAAAATTAAAAGAGTTTGGCTGCGAGGTGTTACCTTCAGATTTCCACCTGTTTCGGTCTCTTCAGAATTCTTTAGGCAGTGTCAGGTTAACAACAAGAGAAGACTGCCAAATTTACTTGTAGCGTTTTTTTGATCAATAGTCCCATAATTTCTACAGCAACGGGATCATGTCTCTACCTACAAGATGGCAGAAAGTCTACGAACAAAATAGCACATCTATACTGTAATTAAATATAATTGAGCTTTGAAGAAAAGTTCTTGAATTTTCATATAAAATGCAGAGAAACTGTTTTCCCTATTATGATGCAATGACGCAACGGATTTCACTTTTGACGACTTCTTTGTGTGTGACGCCTTCTTTTTTGATCGGACGTATTTGGAGTCATTGGTTTAGGGCCCAGTGTTAAGATTGTTGATGGTTCATGATATTTGTCAAAGAGTGCTTGATTGTGTCGGCTTGTTGTCTATAGAGAGAGAATAATCTAAATATGTAGCCATTATAAAAAAAGCTTATTAAGCTAATATAGGATGCGTTCAGAATGCCACAAATTTTTTATATTGTATTTAAGAATGTGTACCTTATAAATAATTATTTTCAAAGTTGCCGTAACTTTGAAAATAATTATTTATAAGGTACACATCTACACATTATCTATTAAAACCAATGAATATATTAATCAGGTGCCAACATTCGCATACGAGAAGCGTCTTTCCCGCATCGAGACTCTCCGCCTAGCCATCACATACATCAGTTTTATGTGCGAGCTCCTCCACGGTTCTCCGCCGCCTCATCACCCGTCACACCATTCACTTCATCCATCTCGGCATGTGTTCGATGCAGAGGTTCCATGGTGCTCTTAAATAATTAAATTAATTTCATTATTTTACAAGTTGTTTCTTGTTCCCGTAATGTAGGTAGAAACACTTTGTAAAGGACTTAAAATAGACTTGTACAAAACGGAGAAAAGCACTGTAGGTAATTAATTTTTAAGCCTTTATTGTCAAAGAAGATAATTTTGTAATCGCTAGTAGCTTTTAGTTTATATGTGAACTTCTAAGTTAAGTTTGAAATAGAGATGCCGTTTAGTTTCAGGTTGGACGTACTCTGATTTACAATTTTGTTCGTTGTAACTTCGTTGCGGCCAATAGACAGATGCTTGAGTTTTGATATTTTGAAACTAACTATGAACTTCATGTTTGCTTAATGTTTTTATATTTTTGATATATTGTTCGTTCTTTAGTTATTTATAAATTTGATTGGCATCTGTCTGGGCGATGGTTGCTCAAAGAAAACTTTAAAAACACTATTGTTATTAAATAAACATTTTAATTGCCTAGTCACTTTAATTAGATATAAGTACTAATTTTAAAGATTATACAGATATTACAATACTCTTGTCTTCCATTAGCATGTACTTAATTAGACTAAATTATAAGTAGTCTCAATTATAATTTTAATAATGTATATCTTGGTAAATTTTAATAAGGAATTTTATTTCATAATAATCTATAAATACCAATTTTTGTTTTATTTTTTCACAAGTTACTTGTCATTTCATATAATTATGTCGAAACCTCATGTTTTTGGTACAGAGAGATTTTTTATTTATTAATTACTTACCTGTTAAAACAAGTTTTTAAAAATTTTAATGAGATAATTCATTAAAAATTATTTTTTAAAATGTGTACAATTGATAATATTTTTCAATAACTGTATTTAATTTTGTATATAATTATGTAATAAATATAGCCAATAAAATACTCACTATAAATATTTAGTTTTTCTTATAAACTAATAATTTATTCATATTTGATAGTCGACCAAGAAAATTAAAAATAGACTTTTCATTTTCCTTAATTTGTCCCTATATGTCTAAACATATATCCATGAGTGCAAACCTAGTTTGGCTATTTATCAATAAATTCTATTGAATACGGTGTAATTTAAGAACAGCATTGCAATAAACATTTGTTTTCTTATTAATATTACAATGTACTCATTCTTGGGGAATAAAATAAATGAATTCTTACCTACCTATTTTCACTATGCATTAGACACATTTCCAGTGATACTTATTAACTATCATTATCTATATACGAACTAATATCGTACAATAACAATTTATTAATGAAGTTATTTTAATCACGGCAATCTTCTAATTATTTAATGAGCTTTGCATTTTTATTTTGACTCATTGATGAGTCCTGAGCTTTCGTAACGAATTAGTTATAAAACCAAAGGTCGCTGGAATCTCATTTAGTATAACACTGGAAGTGTAACGGATAGTAATATACTTAGTGTATTTGTGTAATCTGAAAGTGTCCTTGTGGAAGTTTTAATAAAGTGCAATATTATTTGCACTTACTCAGGAAAATGCGGTGGCTTACAAATGTAAGTATTCAAATAATTACTATTTGTTTATTTAAAATTTGTTATTTTTATATTGTTTATGAGAAATATTTTTTTAACGATGCTTTTTATAATAATAGACAAGTAGTGAAATGAACCTGATCAAATTCATACAATTTCATTCAAATAAATATTCTAAAATATAGTATATTTGTTTTCGTTGTAGCAATGGAATGGAATTTATAACTAGGCTGATGGTAAGCGCTAAACCTGCCTTCTCCGTTGTGGCAACGTGTTTTCTAGTATGTAGGTAGTATAGGGGCCAAGTCTTTCTGCTCCCAACAGAAATAGACTAACTATCGTAATATAAATACAAATAAAGTAAAATTTCAATTGCTATATTCTGCAGAACAGGAACTAGATTCCTAGACTTTGTCGCGCTCTCCCAATAATAAATACTTAATCTGATCTATATACGTTTAGATATGGTAAAATAATGAATCTCTATATTGTGTAGTAGGTTAATATCTGAAGTATACGAAAAAATATATTCAAAATACATTTTAAAAATAAAATACACTTAATGTTAGTAATGAAAATGGAAATTGCTTTTAGCAAAAAAATACCTATTTTATTTTGAATTTGAAATTGCAGCATATCTACCTATCTCTTTCTAAAACAACTTAGGTATACTCTTCGGATTTATTTAGAATACGGGAAGTATTAATTTATCCATTTATTTTCGATAGCAATAGCATACTATATGTCATACATTTTTTCATTCAGAATTGTGAAACTCACGGGATTTTTACATTCCAAAATTATAATATATGAAAATTATACAAATTAAATATCAAATATGTAATACAATTCTGGCACGTAAAATAATAATAATTACTTACCTTATTTATTAAATAAAGCAATAATAATTTTTCAGTAGATTTCATATATGCTATTTGATATTCTATAATATTCTAAAGGACCCCTATGTGGGCAAAAGCCTTACCTATTTTACTCCTTCTTTCTTCTTTGTTCTCTTGCTTTGGTAATTCAAACATCAACAGCCATCTATTTATTTCATTTATTCATCTTTCTCTTGTTCTACCTCTACTTTTTGTGTTCATCTATCACTATCAATTATAAACTTATATTATCCTACTAACTAGCATTGGGAAAGAAATGCCAAAGAAAAGAAGAGGCCAACCAGTGAGTTGAATTAGCAGTATTCATCCATTGACTAATTTGTCATGATTTTGTTTCTGACAATGTTTTGAGGCAACTGTAACTATTGTTATTTTCCTTATGCCTTTGACATACTTGTATTATGCTTTTTGTATGGTTGTGGCAACTCGGCATATTAGTTTAATTTTTTCGATCAGATACTAACCAAAAAAACTTAATTAAATTGGGATAAGTGTCTTTTTATACCATGATAGGTCAAAATAATATTGTTTTTTTTGTGTGTATGCGCGCGCGCGAGAGAGAGAGAGATTAACAAGCGTGCCAAAGTTGACCAATGGGCGAATATTATTAATTTAACTCACTGGTGGGAGTTTTCTTTTGCAATGCTTGTACATTTCTTTTCCCCTGTTAGTTATTAGGTAAGTAGGTAGGTACGTAGGTAGTAAATATTTGTAATTGATTTCATTTTTTTAATTGGTGGTAATAACCCGTGGTCTATACTAATGAAATGAGAATTAAGTTGTAATTACGCGTAGACCTACTGGAACTACAAGAAAAAATACCTACAGTCCCACCAACAAGTTAAAGCTGTATAAGCTGAATATATGTTTATTACCAACTGATGAATATTTTTTATTTCCAGTGCGTCTTGTTGGCAACTGTGGCGGTCTTATCAGCTACTCAAAATAGTGAATCACGACCAAAAAGAGATCTTTCTCTAATCAAGGATTTACTCTCGGGAAATCTCTTTGGTAATGTGGAAGATCCAGCGCCTGCAGTTCTCGCAGAAAACACAAAGATTTATAAAGTGCAGGGCTTGAAAGGAGTCGTGATAAAAGCAGTACCAAAGGCAAAATTGAAAGAGGAACTGCCTAAGGTAGATGAAACGGTAGTGTTGAATTCAGATCCAAGAATTGCATTAGCTAGTTCCTATTTAGGCACTAAAACGCTCAATGATACTCTAATTGCATTGGAAAATATTAAAAGATTACTCGAATCGGGTGTCCTACATACTCAAGAAGAAATTGATAAAGTTGTACCCCCATTTCTTTTCGACACATCCAAAATAGTGGTAGCTGATGGTGTTAAGACTCCTGTATCAGATTTTCATACGTATAAAATACCTTCATTAAACGAAAACTGTTGCAGTGAGAAAAAAAACTTCATTATAACTGAAAGTGAAGTACCTTTCTACCCTCTACCAGAGATACATGCCGATAGATTGCCGATGCATGCTTACGATATGCCAGAAATAGCAATTAATCCACATACGTCTTTGAAAGTAGCACACGTGCAGATTCCAGAAGAGTTTGGTTATAATAATATGTTTCTTGACGGTGTAATATCAACATATCCAGTATTTACTGATACACAAAATGAAGCTCATAATTCTCCTTTTCTTCCTACATTTGTTATAAATCGTAACGATGATGTTGGAACTAATCCATACCGAGTGAATATTCTCGAGTCAGAGAGGGTAAAAGATTCTTCAATATATCCGTTAGGACATACTTTCATACCAAATCATTATTTTGAACAAACAATAGAAGAAGAAAAGGCAGGTAATTTACACGTACCTGCTAGTTATTCTTATACGTCACTTCATAGAGATGGTACAAAAACGACTTATTCAAATTCTGACGTAGTTAAACATAATTCTAACTATCATACAAGTGGGTCAAATAAAAATACAAATGAGAAGAATGTTGTCGCAATCCAAAATATCCAAAAAGTACAGCCTTTACCTAGTTTTATTGTAAATCGAATTGAAAATGCTGCAGCCACTGCGCACAATTTTAAATTAACTACAGATAAGAATACAGCAGTGTACGTTTCTCCAAATTATAACAATTTATGTGAACCGACAGCAGATAAAGTGGATGTAACTATTGGGAGTCATGTTATTGATACTGCAGGTTATTCTGAAATACCGGCTAAATATTCATATACTACAGTTCATAAAGATGGTTCTATAACAGCTCACTCAAATTCGGGTATAGTAAAGCATGATACAATAAATGTTCACAAAGAAAATAAAATTCATGAAAGTAATAGAGATGACAATAAAGAAGTAGTGGTTGTACAAGCAAAGAATCCCACTCATCTTCCCAGTTTCATAACAAATAGGATTGAAAACGCCGCAATTGCTGCAATTAACGTAAAAGTACCTCGTCCATTAGTAGTAGAGGAAACAGTTTATGTTACTCCAGTGCCAAATTATCAAATAGTTCATCCCGTTATACCACATACACCGTCGCACATAGTTACAATTGATAACAGTTTCGGAAATCATGCTGATTATTCTAAAGTGTCATCGCAATATTCTCATACAACAGTTCATAAAGATGGCTCTCAGACAACCTATACTGATTCTGGATTGATCAAAGAATCTGATGGAAAAAATAGCAAAGACATTGAAAAGATAAAGGGACATTATCACGAGGATGTCTATTGTGACGATAGTAGTCATCTGATAGATGTTCCGAAACAATATCATCAAGTTTTCCATTCTGAGCCATCCATTGTAGGATTACTTTACCCAACTCTATCAGAAAATAATATAGTCGAACAATCTCATATTCAAATACCTAGCACTGTCACTGTTACACCGCTCCCTTATGCGGAAAATAACGTCGAACTACAAAGAGTTTTGTTATCAAAGCCTATCGTATCCAAATATACTTATAAACAGATAAATCATAATATGCCAGACAAATTTACTGTTGTCCAAGTTGGAGAAAATCCAAGTTATTTAGAAAACATCAATGATGATCAGTTCATTAATGTAACACCTAATTCAGTACATGTTAATACAGTATCTATTCCAAATTATGATTATATACCACCAATAACAGAAAGTCATATTTCAAGTTATAAACCAATAGTAAACAAAAATATAAAGACTGTATCTGGCTTCACATATAAACATGTTTCTAATAGTGGACATCATCATAAAGTCGATACGGAATCTTCAAAAAGTGATACACCATTGTTAATTCAACATAAAGATGATGGTCTACCAACAGATATTTTAAAAACTTCCAGTGATAATTCATTGAATGCGAACCCAATTGTTGTTCTACCAGACGAGCCCACGTTTTCTTATAAACAAGAGAGAACGGATGGTTCTTCAGTTAAAATTATAGGTGATAGTAAAAAAGTAGTTTCAATCATTCAACAGAGTTCAACAGAGAGTTCAGTTCAACGAGGTGATATACCTGAAATTGTTTTGTAAAAACTTAGCTCAATACATAATTACGTGTATTTGTAAAATTTTATGAATGTGTAAACACATGTTATCGTAAGCAGTGTGACATATATTATAAGGGGTGTTGTTGGTGATGATAATTCATAAAGAAGAAGTAAAATAAAGAGAAATTTTAGTGAACTTTTATTATTAGTAATTTATAGCTAACATAGAATGAAATTGTAAGTTCCTAGTTGTAACAACTATAATGTATTTGTAAAATAAATGTATTTCTTAAAATATATCTAAAGCCTTTTATATTTACATAACACAAAGTAGGCGTTCTTATACATATACAGTTGCGGAATATTAACAGTTTGCACATTTCTCAATAACAATGACATATTTTTTCCTAAGCCTGTTCGTAGGCATTTTTATAAATTATGATTTGAAATATTGATATACATACATAAGTAACTATAAGACTTAAAAGGTCATATATTCTCATGATAATCATTTCTTGAACCCAATAGAGCATTCGAAGATTACAAATATCAATATGATATGCTTTGTTTTAAATTTTAGAACAACCGCTCGGTTGCTTGAGAAACTATCGTAAAATATTTCACCTTCAGTCTATCGGCTATTAAAGTAATCTTCCTTATTAAGCTTGACATATCTAAAGTTAGTCTTTACATTAAAAAAAGTCATTTCACATTAAAAAATGTAAAATGAAAGAGTTCTAGGAAATAGAGGTCTGTATTGCAACAATATTATTTAAATTAGTTTGGCATATCACTAGCACAATCAATAATTTATAGCATTTTAATATATTAAATTGTAAATACATCGATTGTAGTATTATTAGATAAACTACGCTATCGCATATTAAAACCACAATCATTTCATCTGTTCGACATTAATATTTTCTATTACTGGCTGTGGATTTTGGCATTTTATAAACAATTCTTAGTCAACTCATTTTTCTTCAATGAAGGAAGAAATCTTGCTGAGTTTCTTGCATGTTTTTTCAGGTCGGATACGCCGGTAGATTTACGAACCGATAACATAAATTGACGTAAAATTTTCATAGATTTGACGATATATCTACCAAAGTTAAACTATTTTGACTTTGAATTTAATATTAATGGTTTTATATATACGTCGCAGCGCTTGAGAGATTATAAGTCACTCGTGTTCATCAAAAGATATTCAAGAGAAATTTTCTAATCCTGTTTCCATCTTATCTGTTTCCCTAATGCCGCATTGAACAATTAATGCTCAACTGGGTCCATAGGTGTCACTAATTTGCAAGAGGTTAATGTCACTGGGGCACCATATTATTTGCTGAATCGCTCGATAGATGTCACTGTTCCGAATAGGAGTGTATAACAGCGATGTTTGAATACCAGACATATTTGATTAAGTTGCATATAGTAATCAATCCGAAAACTTATTATTAATTTAAGTACATGAATTTTACTATGCCTGTTGTATTTTATTTTTACCTAAGTGCAAATTCTTTGAATTTGCAATAATCGTTAATTAACATAGTTTTTACAAAAAACACAAGGAAGTGATTGTGTTCCTATTATTTTATCTTAGGACGATCAATTCAATCTTTTGCATACAAAACAGTATGTCACTATACAATATTCCATCATCATTTTTAATGATCATTTTTCTAAAACACTTCAACATTCGATAGCTACATCTTCAGACAGCGCTCTCTCTATGCAGCGTTAGTGTGACATCTGGTGGGGGCTGATCCCAATGTTCCCAGACGGCTAGAGGTTTTCTTCTTCTATCGATAGGTGGCGCAGTTGGTTCTTCTAAGGCCGAACCATCGGAATAGCCGCTGCTGCATGATCGTAAGCTACAGGATGCTCGAACTTTGTTATCTGGAGATACGATAACGGATAAACATGTAAAGTTAAATTTTAAGGCAACTTTTATGTAAATAACATCTTTGACAATTTGTCAGTTAAAAAGAAACACGAATAATAAATAGATGTTCGTTTGTCTTGCTAAAACTATAAAACGGCTTGAACTATTTGAATTATTTTTATTGTACTTTATTCGGTTTAATTCAGGGAAGGATAAAAATAACTAGGAAAATTGGATGACTGCAAAATCGGTCCGCAGAGTTCAATCTATATTGTTACAAATTTTTTTCATACATAACAGACACACAGACTCTATAGAAGTAGTGTTAAACAGGATGAAATTGTGCGTAAAGGTGTTAAGAATTTCATTTATAATGTTTAATTTTTGCTTTTGCACTCAAGTTTGTTCAAATCAATCCATTTTAACCGAAAATCTTCTTACCAGTTATATTATCTATATAGTTTCTTGTAACGTCATCCAGTTGGAGAACTTGTATAACAGGTGTAGGCGACTTCATCCGCGGTCGCCGAGCTAGCTTGATAAGCAGTATCGTCGATATAAAGAACACGGCCACTAGGACCACAGCGCCTATGGAGATGCCGACATCTTTTTCCATCACGACTGTAATAAGAAAGACTCAACAGTTAACAAAGTTAATATATCTTTTATAAAAAGGCATAATGTAAGTCAAAAGGCATTAATATAAGAAAAAACAAACAGAGACTCCTGATCATATTTAGTGTTCAAAGTTAAAGGAAAATCAATGTTTTCCTTTTGATTCAATTTTTTAATTTATTATTAAAAATACGAATATATATTTTTTTACTTTTTTAATTAAGTCATGTTCTTATGAAGCGTAGTTTTTTGTCGAATTATTTGAATATCGTTACTAAATTTTGATCCATTCAGTGATCAAATACAGCAAAAGCAGTGAATACGAACACACTACGCCATTGAACTCCTCTGCTTTTCTATTAACAATTAACTTATATTCATGAAATAATGCGAAATATTAAAATTGTCACTTATAAGACGCATTCCTATTATAATATATAATAGAGTAAAATATCCTATAGAGAAACTCTATGGCTTAATGCTTTGGAAGCGCTAGATTATATTTAAAAAAATATATCTTTACCAATAGCTGATTCCGTATAGTTCAATGAAAAATCTGACTTATCTTTAGTACATTGTACACTAGTAGGCTCATTAAAACCTTGGTTCTGGTTGTTACTGCAACCTTTTTTAACACATCGATCGGCAACGATCTAGTGTGATGGTGTACTGGCCCAAACTCCCTGTGTTTATCTCATGAAATGAAATGAAATGAAATGAAATTTTTATTTTTAAAACAGCTTAAATAAGACCATGACCAACTGTCGCTGAACTAGGCCGAAGCCTGTACAGCATACAGTGCCTCCATCCTTGGAAGTGCAAAAAACAAAAATTTTAATAATTACAAAGGAGTATTCTAATAACAATTTTAATTTACATATGTAACATTGATAACACATACACTTACACACATATACATATATATATATATATAAATATATATATATATATATATATATACAATACATACACATACAAATACATACAAACATATATACTTATATAGTACTTATAGAACCTTATACGGGTGTAGAAGTCCTCTCGGTGTGTATAATGATTGTGTGTGAGTGTGTGTGAGAGGGTGAGTAATGGGATTGTTGATGTGGATTACTTTAAATTATCTTAATATTTCCAATAACTTTTCAGTTTCACTATATGATAGTCGTTGAATCCAACATGAGATTAATTTCTTTACTGTTATTTTGTTTAGGGCATATATATTATTGATTTTATTTAATTTATTGTAAATATATGGGCCTAAAAATGGAAAGAAGTGGCGAATAAAACTAGTTCTTATTTTATGTGAGGGTTTACACACGGCATGCCATCTTCGTTTTGCAAGAAAATCCTGATTGAATCCTAGCAAAGAATGTTGTTTCAAGACGATACTAAGTAAGAACAACTGCCGTACCGTCAGAACCTCGCAGTACTCGTAAAGTAGTTGGGTGGGATACAGAAACGGCTTGAAAGTACATAATTTAAGAATAGCTCTCTGTGACACCTCTAGCGATTTAAGGGTTGTTTTTGGTGCACCACCCCAAGAGGAGATGCAATATCCTATAATAGATTGGCACAGCGCAAAGTATACCTGTCTCAAAGAAGTAGGCGGGATTACATGCCTTAAAGTTTTAAAGACAAACATTAATTTACGAACTCTTTTCGATAGGGTAAGTATATGTTGCTTGAAAGTGAGATTATCATCAATTACAATTCCTAAGTATTTTATAGTCTTAACTCGTTCTAATAGTTTACATTGACACGGGACAGTATGGGAAGGTGTTTGTGGACATTGATGTGAAAATAAGTGCATATCGAGCAGTAGGCTACGGATGGAAAAGGTCATGTATTTTGTTTTGTCAGAATTTAAAGTGAGTTTACTGTCATGTAGCCAGTTTCTCACTCGATTAAAGCCATTTTGAGCCACTCTATAAGTTTGCTCCCATGTTTTTGCAGTGAAAATAAGAACAGTATCATCTGCGTATGAAATTATCTTCCCTTGGAAATTAAGACTCAAAAGATCGTTTATGTAAATGAGAAAAAGGGTGGGACCAAGTATACTGCCTTGAGGTACTCCATAAGTGATAGAAATTTCAGAGCTAATGTTAGGGCCTAATTTTACATATTGAGTTCTATCTTTTAAATAATCTGCAAGAAGATCGAGCTGTATACCTCTTACACCAACTCGTTCCATTCTATCAATAAGGATGGTAGCAGGAATTGCATCGAAAGCTTTTGCCAAATCCAAAAATATTGCTAAACATTTGTTTCCCAAATCTAAATTACTCGCCAAAAAGTTAGTTAGGTTACCTACTGCATCATCCGTAGATCTACCTCGGCGAAATCCAAATTGGTTCTTGGATAATAGGTTTTTTTGAACGAAGCCAGTTTTAATAGGCTGTTGATTATTTGTTTTCAGCGTTATCTCTTAACAAGTTTCTGCATTGACGAGAATCGACGCGTCATCGGCTTCGGATGATAGTTTTTATATTTTAATCAGATTACAATTTTGCGGTTACACTTTCCTTGCTCACCGCGGATGGTAGTTATCATGCAGCCCAACAACGTTCTATTCGAAAAGAGATATCCCTTTTCGATACCCATACCTAAATGGGTATAATGATTGATGAAACTACTTACAATGCCACCAAGGAGGTGATGCAGCCAACAACAGGTTCTCGGTCGGCCGCAGCAGCAATGGTTCCGAGCAGCCGTATCTGTTGCAGGCGGCGGCGCCCGCTTCGTCCGCCGGCCGCAGGTCGCCGAGCCCGCCGCGCACGAGCCACGCGCCTCCGCCCCCGTGCGCCAGCGCCTGCCGTGACCCAAACCCCATGGAACCTCGCCGCTCGAGGACTAGGGACTGGTTCGACGGAGATATACGCCACACTGACAGTTCATAGTAGGTGGCGTTTTCGACTAAAACAAAAATGTTAGTATCTTAATCAAGTTCTTTAAAGCTTTATAAAACAATTCTCAATGCTGTGTAAAGGGGGGGACAAATCATGCTGAGTATTTCGTCTGTTCTCCTCACGAAGGGACCCCCCGGTAGATTTACGAATAGATGGGTTAGATTAACGGGCCACAGTTGAATAAAATATTTTGACTTTGACTTTTAATGCGTAAATAGTGCTAGTGGTGCTAGGTACTTCAATGGGCTACCTAAAAATATAATTCATTTTTTTTATGCTAAAATAATAATTGCACGACAAATGGAAGGTGACCGAGTAGCGGACAAGATAATTAAAATACTATCATATTCCAGGCTAGCTACATGCCTGGCTTATCTATAACTCTTACCTGGCATACATCTGATGTGGAACTCGCCGTGTTCATAAGCAAGGTCACACTGCCGAGGTTGCGGTGGCCTCAGCTGCTCCAGGCTGAAGGTGCGGGTGCATGGCTGATCTTGAGAGGCAATGCCATTGCTGGCCTCGCATGTCGCCTTGACTGTCCCTGTAAACACAAGTATGAGTGTTATTTTTAGGTTATGGAAGAAATAAATAACGTAAAGGTTTCATAGTTAAAAGTATGCTATGGTAGGTTAGTAATAAAAGACGCAAAGGAATGGTAGTTTCGTGGTATGGTGGTTTAATTAACAAGATAATTATAAGCTTTCGTAATATTTTTTGTTTGTTCATAATTTATGTTTTTTTAATCATTTATACTCATTGATATTACATACTAACTCGCTTTGTTAAATTTTATTGGTATCTTAAACCAACAAACTTCAACAAAGCGAGTTAGACAAACTTAGAAAGTTGTAGGAAATTTTTTTTACCTGCTAGTGGTCCTGTGATCTGTGCAAGCGTCAGTAATGGGGATCCAGTAGTCAGGTGCTGGACATCAGAGCCAGAAGGCTGGACGTGCCAGAAATAGGTGTCGGGCGAAGGTAGTGAACGTACGTTGCATTTTATAGTTTCCTTGACGAGAATAACCCCACGCTCGGCGCATTCGGGTGGGTCTGAAAACACAACAAGAAAAAATTAATATACACAGAACTATCTAAGTACTGATAATGATTAAATGTCAGAAAATTTAAGTGTAATAATTTAAGGGAGGTAATGGGCATTCTGGTGTTTTCTGCTTTAAATTTAGAGCACTCGACTGGGGAAGTACTTTAGAGGAGATCTTAAATATCAAAATTAATAAAATTGGCTGATGTACAATAAAGATATATTCTATTCTAATCTATTCTAAATCAGTTGGTACAAAGGCGATGCGAAGAGTCAAAATGACTCCTTATTTGAAAACTGGCGGCAAACGCTTTAGAAAATTCCGATTAATAAGAGTATCGAGGCTACTTTAAAGCCTCTGTACACATTTGTGGACAAAAGGAAAGACTAGTTGCTAAATACATCGGTCAACAACTACAGTTCCAAGAGCCTAGTCGCGGGACACTTTACGGCCTTTATAGGTTAGTTAGTGGTTATAGAAATGCCGCCAGAGGAGGAAGATTGGTGCTGCGTACATACTAATTTCGGTTCGGTTTTGGTAAAGTAAGTGAAATAAAGATGTGAAATGACTTTTTATCATGAGAATTTGCTCTCACATCGAAATCTAGAATATGTTCTGCGTCAAATAAATGCATCTTGCGTCTAATGCATCATACGTTGCGGGACACTGAGCAACGTTGCAGCATCAATTATAGTTTGGAACAGCGAAGTATATATATAAAATCAACATAGAAACGATGGTATGAAAAAAGAATTTAGCTCAACGTTCATTTTTCGTTCGGGCTCCGAACTATCGAGACTCATTTATATACCTTAAGATCCTAGTTTAGCTACAATCGATTTGGAACATGTCCAGTTACCCTCGGGATTTTTATTAGCTCCGCCGACCGGGAAAAGGCTGGGATCAATTATTTCGATTGAGTAATTGCGAAAGTACACTATCCTGTACAAAACGTTGTGGCGTGTGAATTTGTTTGTTCGTTGAACCAAATTTACCTATTAAAGCGTTGAAATTACAAATTAGTTATAAAAGGATGGTTAGTGGGAATTTAAACTATATTTTGGTAATCTAAAACCCAACGTAAAATTATATCAACATCAGTAGATACGAATAATTCGTTTAAACATTATTTAATAATTGTAACTAATATTAGTGGTTGAAGGTTTGATAAATATTTTGACAGAGTAAAATAATGATTACCAAGTTAATCTATAATCGATAACTACTATAATATAACGACTTATTGATATGCTGTTACAAAAAGTATTTCTTATATAAAAGAAAGGAATATTGACGTCTGGTCAAGTTGTCAGTACCTCTGTCTACGTAGCCAGAGGTCCCGGATTAGAATTCCGGTAAGGGTAGATATTATGCATGATGAAATTGATGTTTAGGCATTGATGTTTAGTGTTTATATGCATATTTCTGTTTATTAAGTAAATTTATATACATATTAGTATCTATATTTCTCCGTTACCTAATATCCATAACACAGGCTCTTATGATGCTTATTATCGGCTAGGTAATGTATGTATTATATGTGTGAGAAATATCATAAGTTAAAGATGAACTGAAAAAAATAATGAAATGATGAAAGCAGAAAGATAAGTTAATTTACAATATTATCTGTATTACATTCGTGTTTATCTTTGCAGAGCTTAAGCCTTGCGGATGCAATAAGGCTTAACTTAATAATAAGATTAAGGTTTAAGCAGTTAATAAACTCTAATTAAAAGATATGATACAAGATTATTATATCAAGTTAGGCAATGTCTTATAAAAATAATTATGTATTATCTATTTGTTTTTATTCTCTTATGAATTTTTTGTTTCAGCAGTTGGAGGTAGATAGCCATTTCCTTAGTTGGTTGGGGAAATAACTATCTGCGGATCATGCTTCAGCTATGAATAATATATAGATATTTACTAACGTTGGTATCATAAAATACATAATGTTTTTTTCACATTTCACTTGTTCGATGCTCTGTTCATTTTAAATTATTTTTTAAAATAAAGGATTGTTTCCGGTCCGTAAAATTTGTCGTGACTGATCGATCGAAGTGTACTTTTATTTCAACCAATGACTTTTTCCAACCTGCATAACTTGTATTTAAATGAACTTGTTATTACGATAAAAAATAATAAATATAGATACAAATTCTACTGTGGAGTCATTCTACTGTCAACTCGATCCAGACATGATTGGAATTTAATTGTCTGAAGTTCACGATAGTATACTGAAGCTTAATTTAAACTTCATTTTGATGAAATAATTATTATCTATACTTACAATACACAGTTATATTAATATGCTCTGCTCTAGTCTCTCCTATGACGTTTCCGGCTGCGCATGAGTATCTTCCGGAGTGTTTTCGTGTAGTTTCTTCGATATAAAGCTTGGCTATGTGGACATTGTCGCCCCATATACTACCGGAAGTAATTTGGCTATCCTGAAATAAATTATATATTTTACTGATATTTCAGTAATGTCAACATGTAATAACTAGGACATTACAAGACAAATACAACCAAAACAGAGAGATCTAGACTGGTATCAATTATAATACCAGAACTTGGTAACTTGATTAACTCAGTGGTACAAGCAGTCACGTGAATCAACGGAAGTCACGGGCTCAATTTCCGTCTTAAGATATGAGTTTTTAGTAGTTTGGATATTTTTCTAAATTTTGTTCAGGAGCAGTGTTGATAGACTATTAGAGGTTGAGGGTTAAGCTATATCAATGTAAATAATATATAAAACTTTTTTATAAAAGCAGATTATTTTTAAGGTTTGCAAATTGTAGCTGTGTTTGTGACTATCATACTATAGCAATAAATCGGCTATTACATGATAAATTTTAATATTTAAAATAAAAATACCATATGTTGGATCAACTGATAATTTTCAGTTCCAAATAATAATTTCAAACATAATTTTTTTCAACATAATTGTCATCTCTCTGATTGAGAATTCACAAAGATTAAATTAGTTGTCATGTGTTGTAGGACAGGTATAGGCAGTATATATATCTACTTCGTTTCAGACTCTACTATATTTTAATTATTTGATGTAAATAAGAATGAACGATTTCAAATATTTATTTAGTGTGCTTACTCCGTCTTGTATAACTCCATGCTTCACTAATATAACAATGACATGAATGGTTGACTATTATATCTTGCGTAATATAATAGGCGTCGTTCGTCAAAATGGGATCAACTGCGTGAGTAATTGATATCTGGGTCACACTATCCGGGATATCTATTATTCACGCAGGTCAATCTTGCAGGATTTTGGATGGATCAATGTTATTCAGCTTGATCCAGCATTTTTAAGATGTTTTCATCAATATAATCTTTAAAGAACGAAGACAGTAGCAGGGGACAGCTCGCTAACGTAACTCGATTGATTACGGAAGCTATAGAAGGAACGAATGGTTGATGGTTTAGTGTGATGTTGATGTACTCCAAAACTATTTGTGTGTTTTTCTCATGTAATAAGGTGTAAGCTTAGATGAATTAGGCTGTTTATTGATTAATTAAGATTAAAAAAAAGACACACAATGATTTCTAGTATTGCTGGCCATTTCAACTTCTTTAAAAACATGCATCTTAAGTTCGAAACATTTTCAGTACTTTATTTTAAGCTTTTGCCCGATCAACTTAAGTTTTATTGATGTCTTATTAGTAACAGAGTTGCGACTTACGTTGAAGTACCAAGTGTATCGGCTGACTGGCGGGTTGGACTTGACCTCGCATTCTAAGTGGAGGCTGTCTAACTCCACCACTTCAACTAAGTTGCTGTCGCCGATTCTGGATACCTCTACTATTGGGCTATCTGAAAAAGGAGTATTAAATTCATGAAATTGTTTAATATTCATTAAACCATGATGTTTATTTAATAACTACATTACGACGTTTATAGATAAAATGCTGGAAAATAATTTAAAGCGATAAAATATCAACATTTTATGTATTTCTGCGAGTAAAAAGAGCTTTTTCTTGTTTGTACCAAGTTTTCGTGTTGTGTTTTCAACATCTTTTCATTACGATGATAAGCGAGTACCTTTCTTCGTATAAAGTTTTAGAGCATACAAAAGTGTTTACATAAATATAAAGAGTGTAAAACGCATTGTTTTTCTTTTAGAAGTTTATAGAATTTACTTTTAATTATGCTTCCTTTACTAGCCAATGTAGTTTTGAAGTTAAACCTCTTTTTAGGACTGTATGATTTTTTTAAATTTTTCCCACGTTGGGCGACAATAGTATACGCGAGAAAAATTTAAATGTTTGGAAATTAAATATATATTTTTAAAGTCGTTATAGCCCTGTTTCTAATAATTTAAGTTACAGTGAATATGTAAGTGATTTTTATGGAGTCATTATTGGCTCCCAACGAGGGGCAATTCTTCACTCTGTTTTTAAGTATTAGTAATATGTTTATGGTCAAGATTTTAAGTGAAATATCGTTAAAGTAGCTTAACCTGTTGCCTGTGGCTGAGGTTGAATATACAACTTCTCTTGATGTAATCAGCATCTTAAGATTATTGCGATGGAAACCTGACGGTTAAACTGTGTAAACTATATGAAAATTATTTCGTATTTATTCGTTGGGTATTCAAGACGACGTAAGAACTCAAAAAGGAATTCTTTAAGGCAGGTCCCCAACGAAATTAGAGCCGAGGTAGTTTAAATTAAATATTTCATATCTATGTAAAATATTTTAATTATATTTACTGTGGAAGACACATTATTGAAAATTTCTAGAAATAATTAAAACATTCCCCAGTTATCTTTTCCAGTAGTAGATAACAAAAATATCAAAAATAGCTAGTTTCTAGATTTTCAATCTTAGAATGATTACATACTAAAGTAATAATACCTTCTCAAATTCCACGTTAAGCATATTTAAAATATTTAACGTTATTATAAAATATACAAGTAAATCTATTGAAGCGCTATTCTAGGTAGAAGGAACCACTTAAAAAAGACTTACAAGTCACATTAAGCGTGATGACATCAGCTTTGGAACCCCGACTCGGTGCCATAGCTGGGTTGGTGGCTACGCATGCAAGGGTCGCTCCGTTGTCCAGCACTGACGGGGTCAGCTCCAGAAACGATACTGATGTGCGGGTCGTATTGATCCAAGTCTTTTGGAAGGATGATGAGGGTTTGTTAAAATTGTACCAGTTCTCAAAAAAAATCGTTCAAAAAATAAAAAAAAACATTCAAATAATGTAAATCATGCAGCTAGTAGATAGAGACTTTTAATATTGAGAATCGCAAAAGTAGAATACACAAGTTAACAAGCCTTCAGTTCCCTAATACTACACTGGTTATTTTTATAATATTGAATAAAGAACCTTGAGACGGTAAAATTTTTATGTGTCTGGATTGTACGACTTGAAATATATATTACTTTCTTATTTGTAAAGAATAAAATTGAATCTGTCTAACAGAATAACCTCCTCACAGAGACTATTAAATTAAACTTTTTTCTCTTTCTCTCAAACAAATGTCATTATTTGAAATAACAACATAGCTAGCTAATATGATCTACGATGTCTAATTTTTCAAAGGCTTGAAGATTTATTAATCTAGATACTCGTTTGGATAAATAATGGTCGTTTTAATTATTTTAATCAAAAGAAAGGTTTAAGTGTAGCCCCGATGGACAGCGGGAAAAAGGAAAGTGTCGGCTAATTCGTTCTGAAGAAAGAATTAAAGCTAAAAAGAGGACTGGTGTCCAGTTGTTACTTCTTAAGTGGTTTGTTGAAAAATGTAAAAGGTTTAATTGTATAAAGATTAAGAAATGCCCGCTTTTGCGCCACAATGCACACTTTAAAATGTTTATCTAATCAAATCAAAATTAAACAAATTAATTTATCAAAAGACCATAAATGTATAAAATAATTTTCTCACTCCTCGTCTCGATGGGAAATATAAGTTAGTGATTAACTCGAAGATTTATTTAGTTGTACTTCTAGGTACCGTTTATTGATTATTAATCTTACTCACACCAAGAGAAAAACTATTTTGCTTAGAAGATCACAGAACACGTGTACGATCTGATTTGATTTCATGTTTCTATATGATGAACTACGTGATACAGTTACTTAAATTTTGCTTTGAATCTTTCGACCTTGAATGTATGATATATCGAAACTTCACAGATTAATACGATTAAAAAGAAAAAAGTTCTTAAATTTATTCTTACCTGATTGCTGTGCTGTGTGAGGTGCTTGTGGTCAAGCCACCAGGCAAGATCTGGTTGAGGGTAGGCTCCATGAGCTATACACTTCACCACTGCTGGCTTCCCAGCTTGAAGCACGTCTTCTATAGTACCGTTTACCCAGTAAATTGACACGTTGTATGCGGGTACTGGGAACAAAAGGCTTTAATTAAGGCAATAACAATATTACATCAATTATTTAGTTTGCTGTTATAGTAAAAATTTATTTAATTTCTATTGAATAAATATTCAATAATAGATGGGTTTTAACAAGCTGTAACACTATTTACAGGGAACTTATTTTCTTTCCTTGTGAATAAATAAGTTAATACTCGCATACAGAAACATCTTTGATTTGATAAGATATGATCGCGCACATCACATAAATATCAGCCCCTATGGGATACACACACAGGACTGAGAGCAGGAGAGTCGTCTATTATATCTTACCTGCCATTTCCAATAACAATCGCTCATAATATCTGTTGGTTGGATTTTACTGTTGAACAAGTTTTAATCATTAAAATATGTAATATCTATTATAAAAATAAATAAGTTGACACAGAAAATTAAAATATTATACGATAAAATTAAAAATTCCCAAAGTACGTACCTAATTTAGGATTAAATCGAAAGTAAATTATTCCAGTCAGCATTGATAAATTATCTTCGGGGAATGATTGAATCAGTCCATTAAGCATAACAAAATTTACAATTCCAATATGGACCACTCAAAGTCGTCTAGTGACGTAATTTCAAAACCAAAATTTAGATAAGATTGGCATTATTTTCTTTAGAAATGACCATTGTACATAAAATTGAATGATCTATCATAATTGAACGAAGCATCGGATAAAAGTATTTAATAAGATCATCGACATTTCAAAATGTATGAAGAAGTAATGAGATTGACACTCTTAATACCTAAGTTAAGTATATCTCAATCTTGGATTATGTAGATAGCAAAAATGGGATCTATTAAATAAAAGAAATTAAATTGGCCTTATATTAACTATAGAATATTGTGGAAGGCATGTTAGAAGATCCTTTCAAGAACCTACAATTTATGACGTAAATTAAGGTCGAGAATTGACAGCTTTTATAGTCAAGCCTACCATACTTTTTGAAATTAAGAAACTATATCCATTGTAGTATAATGTGTTAATAAGCACAGCAAAAGACTCGACACCGGCTAATGGTATTCAATAAGAGGACCATAATGTACACCTTGGGACCTATTCCCTTAGCCAACAACATTTTGGCCGTGCAAAAGGGGTTTTTTACGCCTCTTTAGAAGTAGACAATGTCAATGATGGATCGGAAAACCGTGTTCCAACACAATCATATAAACACGAAGAAACCAATGTGGATCAAGTAGCAATATCGTAATAGTTGACTATTCCGAAGGTTAAATTCGGTTTTCCAATACTTTCATTGAATTCATTGCCTTTGACTGTCGATGTGTAATTTGTCCAGATGAAATAGAATCACAGATAATAATCTTTGTTAAACCTCAAAAAGTTGTGTATTTGAGATTGCTTTAGTTCTTACTAATTTCACAAGTCATTTGGTGCTGTTTCTACACTCTAGCTTCATTTTTCAAATGACTACATTACAGTGTCTTTCTCTGCATGTCGAACCAGAGAAGCCATTACATGCAATACATCGGTTGATCCATGCTAAGATGAGTGACACCCTAAAATCAAGCAGTTTATGGTAATATCGGAGTAATTTGAACAATATAAATTTGACTTTATTTAATTGTAAATGTTACTTATTTCTGCATGTCAAATTATTGTATTTTTTTTAAAGGGTAACCTTTTTTAATTCTAAAACTATTAATATTGATTAACATAGAACAAACTCATCACCAAGCGCTTTTGGCGATTTGTCATCTGTAACTAACGTGAGTACCAGTTATCGCCATTGGAGGAACGAGAGGGTAAGTATACTATATGTTGCCCGTAATGACAAATGAAACTCAAAGAGCCACTGACATTGAATAGCAGTACGCTGACAATTTTACAAACATCAAAACTTGGGCCAGGGTCTCTGTCTTTACTTATTCTAAATAATGCGTCTATCTTGAACACAATCGATTAATGGACAGTACCTATGTTCATTCCTCGTTTGAAGGTCCGTTTAACTTCGTGTCTAAAGCTTAATGGACCTTAGAGGTCAAGACTCAAGCATCTCAATCCAATACGGCATAATAGTTTATATAACACTCCCCGAAGTTCGAGCATTACAAACTTCACCGACATCGTTCTGACGGACAGATCCCTGATTACGGTCGGTTATATTAAGTGGTTTGTAGGGAGGTTTAGCGAGTTAAGTGGAAGTATTCGGGGAATCTCATTTCCCGAATCGATAAATTTATGGAGACGCAAATATGAATCTATAACAATTTGCTGTTATAAATTAACACGAACAACGGTGAGATTGTTAGTCAAGATTTTATTGCAATATTTTTTAATAGTTTAGGAATTAGGTATTATGTTATATTATTAATAATTTGAAACAAGCAAATGTGCTTATTAATAATATAGATTATTATTGAAATGAGAACGGTGATAAGTTTATCATGGTCGGTTGAAGCTATTCATCTCATGGAAGTAATGTATTGGGTAATCATCAATTTAGTGTCAAACTCTACCGGATGGTTACAGAAATTATAAGATGCATTCTTATGCCTTCTGGATAATTCTGGGTATGATATTTTGTTTTTCAATTTCTGTTTTTACGTACCTAATTTATAAAGATCGAGAGAAGCGAGATGATATCAGATATAACACCACATATAAATATAATATAGATTTAGATATAATACTATATATGTTTTTACGTTGTCTAGTACCCGTAACGATTATTTGATTGATTATATTTATTGAAAGATTTTATTTTTCCGAGATATTTCACAAAGTTTTCATTTAAATGTCACCACAACCACTAATTATTCTGCAACATTGTTGGATATTTATCCAATATTGAAGTGGAATTTCGTAAGCGTGTTTCAGGCTTTTAATTACGTATTGTGACGTTTCTATGTCGTTATATTCTCGGTTACTCAATAGTAACTTGTCTAAATAGCACTATGACGTAGCCGTTACGAGCTAATGGCGCTTTTTAGCTATATCTTTTTCATAGCTACTTCTTAATACGAGGCCCTTTAAATAATGTTTTTTTTTGTGACAAATGTTTGTTGGTGTTGGCATTTGGAGCGTTACCCGGGCTTGAGGAGGAATAAACTTGGTGAGCCTTAGAGCCGATTCACTTCTGGAAGTTTTTAATCGATAAGCATCACCTCGCAATGGTGATGGGGTAAAAACTATCGATTTTCTTTGCGTAATAGAATTAGACATTATGTTTTACATTTAAGTAATACTTATCATTTCTGTGATTGAAAATGTTAAAATCCACAAACAATTGATTTGATTTTAATTGACTATGGATTTTAACATTTTTCAAATGATTTATGATGTCGTGAAAAGGGAAGGACCAATCTTGCTGACTATATTGATTGATCCGGACAGGGAATGTATAGAAAACCAGGAGTTTGTGGAGATAACGATAACATATTAATGATAATTATATTTATTGTTAAACTCTTTCTTATTATGCAGTGACACGAATGAACTTTATAGATTAATAATTGATTTGCAAGTATCACTAAAGTCCCGATTTATAGTAAGCCTTAAATATTATATAAATAGGAGCACATAGCGTGCGACAAAACATTTATTAGTTTCACCGATCAGTGCGTGAGAACAAGTACTAACTTTAATTACGGCTGACTTTGAGTTATTGATTTTCTAAACAGAGTATAACTATTTTTTTTCTAAAAATGAGATAAAGATATTGGTTGGAATTTTATATGAGTTCTTGCTTAGATTTCTTAAACGCCTGATTAAGGACACATACGTAATGCTGGCCCAAGTGTTTCTAAATTGTAGAAACATAATCGATTATTTTGCTATTTTGTGACATGGGTTGATTTGTAGTTACCAATGGGATCAACAGGTTCTATAATACAAAGATTGTTTGACCCATCCATGTATGTCCATGGAGAAAGATGCTTCGTTTCATAACATAAACCAGAGCGCTCAAACTGCTACGCTAGCGAGGATCAATATAAGAAGTCCATAATAATAACTGATGAACTGTTCATTACGAGGCTCCAGCGGACGGTCTGGCTACGCCATGGTTGTCCATAGATTCCTCTCTCTGTCTTCTTGAGACAGCTGACGTCTGGCTTTCTCTGACAAAAGGTATTCTCCCGTCTCTTGAGTCGTCAAGGGACTGGGAAGAGTATTTCAATAATATTTAAATAATAATAATCATTATTGATAAGTAACAAGAACTCATAATGTAATGTATAAAAGCAATTAATAATAATATGTATTTTAGGAATGTTTTTATAATAAATTATAGATAAATACGTAAAACTGTAAAGGTGAAACATTATATTCAAATTCCGAACCAAATTATACAAAAATACCATTTCTTTTAAGTGTACTATAATATAGAGAAAAATATTTAACGTTAAGTACAAATTTATTAGTACATCATTATATAATTACATTATAACTTTAAAATTCCAAGTATATTAAAATAGATAAATATAGTTTTAACTTGTGAAATAGATTTGGATATTTATGTTTCATAAATGACTAAAACTCAAAAAATCTTTATCGTTTAGCTCATACAGAAAAATCTAGAATTGAACTGAAAAGATATTTTCGCAAAAATTACCTAGAATTTCGTTCAAACATCGGAAGGTGTTACTTATTGCATGAAAAATCATTATCCATATCTTTACTTTATTGGTATTCTTATCCACGTTTGGCTATTACATTATTTATACGAAAAGTGTGCGTGATTCATAAAATAGTTCAATATTTATATTTTACGTATTTTGTTTTGTTTCTTTTATAACAGAAAGATTTGTAATAAACTGCAAACGTGTTGAATTTGTTGATTTCAAATAATAGTGGATAGTATTTTTATCGTTTTGTGTGTTCGCACAGATGGTTTACACGGTTCTTCGTTAGGAAACATCGTCTTTAAGTATGTTAACTTGCAGAGAGAAGTTACTGTGTATACTACTACGAACTATAATTTTTCCATTGTTAGCTAAGGGGAAGTTTTATAAACAGCCTAATAGAATAAAAAGTGATAAATTATTCAACAATTACTTCTTAATGTATTTTCAAGACATTAAGAAGTAATTGTTAACAATCTATAAAAGTCTCACTGCTGGGTACAGCCGTTTCACCATGGGAGACACACACGAGGAGTTTGAGCAATACAGTCATCATGCTAATTCAATGTGGGTTGTGCGGTTGAAAATGGCTGCCGTAAAAACCGAGGCTTAACGTGCACTTCATAGTTCCGATAAAATCAAAAATTCTATATCAAAAGCTACAAGATTGAGATCTTACTAAAAAGGAAAGTCCATAATATCTGGCCGATCTAGTTTCGTTTAAGAGAAAGATGTTACATAAAAGCCAGTTTAAAGGTTATCGTTCATCATGATACTGTTTAATAAAAAAAAGGTTTTCAGTACACAAAAACCTATCACAATAGGCGAGAGAGTAGTAAAATTTTATACGGACATAACATGAGTTAAGTGCACGAACACCCATGAAACATTTTCCAGTGTAGATGGATAGGCCTCTACGACTTATAGTGCCGAATCGGAAGACCGGTCGGGGCTGCGAGTTCAATTTCCGTCATAGAATAAGTTATGATGAATCAGAAGAAGTTGATTAGTTATTGAACGAAATGTTTCTTTTTCTAACTCTATTGCGAAAAATCCACGTCTTTAAATAGTGTGATAAATTATATATATTGTTCCTTGACAAAGGTTTAACATATGTCGCAAAAAATTATAAAAGTAATTAAAATCAATGCACAAGAAAATCATAGTATTATATGAAAGGCCCATATAGTATAAAAATGCCGGGCCAGCCTATGGCTGGTTTTCAGATCGGACCCGACTCATAAGATATACACGAATGCATGTCATCTCCTTTTGTTAACTTACTCCCAATTGCGAAGCGTCTGGAAGAAATTTCCTAATGAAGTACGCGGACATTTTGTACCTTTATTTGACATGTGTGCATAAATTAACTCAATGTAAAAAAGGCCAATGATAAAACCCAGTGTCGATTATTATCTGGAGTGCTGACAGAACATTTGAAGAGTGGTTTGGCAAGATACTCTTACAAAAATTTCTTGGTAAAGTTAATTCAATTGGTAGAATAACTGCTAACTACTCACGGTACAACTCAATTTGAAGACTTGACTCTATTGGCTCTCTTAAATTTGTGTTGGAAGCTCTGCAGGTGAGTGACTCGGCGTTGTCGCGAGTGAGAGGCAGGTATAGCTCGTTCTCTCTTACGCTGGGGATGTCACTAGCGCCATCCGACGCGTCCACCAGGGTCTGACCGGAGTACCAGCTGATGCGTGGTGGTGGCCGACCTGTCGAGAAGCCTTAGTAATAAAAATCTTTTTTTTTTACCACAAGATATAACATTTGGTCAAAGGTTGTATATTATTTTATATTACAACTTAGCTTATTTAAAGGCAGCACAATTATTAGGCTGAATTTCCATATTTAGGAGTTAGTTAAAGACAATTTACCTCATATGGCACTTTGAACTCTATACTGATTGCATAACATCTAAATTACACAGCAAAGAAAAAACGTTTGAGCATATTGTGTTTAAATCTTTATTTATAGAAATATAACACATAGAAAGAGATTACCTAATTGAAAGATAAAAAAATTAGTTCGGTTGTGTCCGACTACTCCGATTTTATGTGATTTAATGTATCTATGAATTTAATTCATAATGTTTTTCAAATAAACATTTATTCTTGTGTGCGCGACGTGCTGCATAAAACACGAGCTTTTCCCTTAGTGTGAGTTTAAACCTTATCGAGAAGTTACGATCGTTGTAGCGTTCAACGGATAATTGCAAATATAAAAAATTGTTTCTAGTACTTCACAACAGAAGCGTCGTTGTCATTTGAATACAATTTGACAGTTGACGTCAAACATGATCAAGATAGTCCAATTCAATTAAAACTCACACTAGGGGCACTCAACGCCTAAATGAGTTGGGTTTTGGCTACACTTTGTTAATCCTTCGGAACTATACTAGGCGTTTTAATCTATAAATGGAACTTTATAGAATATTTCTAATACTTTTTTTGAAGACAGAGGATAATAACCAGCAAAGGAGGTAACTTCATCAGGTGATACGAATGTCAAGAGTTATACCGTTAAGAAGAAAAACATATACAAAAAAAAACTCATGGAAACCAATGTCGCAAAACTCACACATTTATGCCAATATTAAGTAGTCCAATAAGGAAAACAAAAAAATATACTGAAACGAGATATACGCGACAAAAGCGATTTTCGTTTATGTGAGGGATGCGAGGACGCCTTATGCATTTGTATATTCTCATTTATGTTCTGTATTGTTAATGGCGTAGAACCCATTATTAAATATTTTGGGCTTTTGTTTTATATATAAATAATTATGTTTTAAACTAACAACTTAATTTATTTCATCAAAATTGTATACACTACTCGTGGCATATTATTTCAATCAAATTTCAAATTCTCGCTTCCTATCAGACGAAAGAATTAAAAGTAAGGCAGTATTATTTGTTAAATCGTTATTGATTGATCTATTTATTTAACAAGTTATACGTTTCATATTGTTTATAAACGTTGCGTCAATCTCTTTGGTCATATACAAATCTTGTTTGATATATAAATATAAATGTCTTTAAGTTGCAAGATTTTGTGCACGCCTCTTTTGAAGGAACCACAATTGTCAATGATAATATAAAAAGGTAATATTGTTCCAAATTAATTAAGCTTTTATTTTTAATTAATCATTAATTGCAAGCTTACCGGACGCTTTACATTTAAAAGAAATAAGTCACTGTTGCCAAAGATTACGCAAAAAGAATTTCAGATTTTTATATTCACTTTGGGTCCGACTTAATCTTGATTATTTTACAATCGATCAATTAATTTTTTACTTTGAGACAAGTACGTAGTAGCCTTTGAGTATCATAACAAAGTTAATAATTTAAAAATAATTTCGTGTTGTATATCGCATAATTGACAAACTTACCGCCAATAACAAGACAGCTAAGGACGAGAGTGTCCCCCTCGTGGTAAGGACCAATTTTGTCCTTAACTTTGTTTCCCAACTCGTCCAAGAAAAACGGTTGACTTGGCAGTACTGGAAGAAAAAGAGAAATTGTATTAAGAAGTTATTTAATAATCCAGCAATAAATTATGGCCTATTTTTACCCGTTCTAATTAGTACACTTCATCTGGATTAAGTGTACCAATTCGACTCGAGATTTGACAATCACGAGATAGAATAAGATTAAGAATGTGTAATAAATAGCATTATTAGTGTGTTATTAGTAGTGTGGTAATAGCATTATACAAAAAAAGCAAGTAAATTTTTCCTTTAATATAATTATAACATTTAAATAGTATTTGTTACTGATATCTATCAATTCTGGAAGATAGCAGATAACACAGATATTACATTAATTTCTACGCGGAATTAGCTTAATTAATTCACTGATTAATACTAGCTACGTACGTACGTGTAACGTTCAGTACGATAATTAAGTTATCAATTAATTTGACAGGTAAATGTTACAATTGAAGTCTTTGATTGGGGATTTAAAAATCTAATTGCGCTCAAAGCGAAGAGGTTCACAAGTTGTACTAGAAATTTCTAACCAATCGCAATAATTTACGCAGACGTTGGTAATAAGTAAATAGATCGGTATTATGATTGAATTAATTTATGTGGACTTTATGTCTCTCTAGAATTAATTGTCTTTTTTTCGCTAAGCTTCTTTATAACTAAAATTCTTTTTATAATATAGGTACTTATCTACCGCTATAGGCTAGACCTATTATCAACCTTCCTGAACTAGTAAATCTCACCAATGAATTGACTTTGTACAAAGGTGTGGCGCAATAAAATTTACTGTGAAAAATATATTCTTAATAAAATTACATAATGTAATGGCTAAAATAAAAACTAACAGGTAATCTTTATCCAAAGTAGTAGCAATCATTAGCATTACATTTTTTTATATTTTTTTGTATTACATTTAACTGAAGTGGCAAAAGTTTCCCATAATACTTTTACAAAGTTATATCATATTTTTACTGACATCTGTCAGAAAGTTAATAAACATATCACATAAAATTTGTTGGTTGTCTCGGTATGGGGGGTGATGTGGAGTGGGGGGGGGGGGAATATATATATGGGAAAGTTGGTGCTAATAATTAAGTAAACAAGAGTATGACGTACTTATTTAAGTTAGCTAAACATGACCATTCCTGCTTTATTTTTTCACGTCTGAAAATTATATGACTTTTCTTTAATAGGCTCTTTAGTGTTCTGCAAAATGAGTTATTAAATATATTATTTCATCATCAATAGCTCAGGTACTTCCCCAACCCAGGGGGTCGAGCCTACCCTAAATTAAGGAGATTAGGCCTTAGTCAATCACTCTGGCCAAATGCGGGTAGGTCGACCACACACACAACCTTAAAATTTCTTTATAGATGCGGCAGGTTTCCTCGCGATATTTTCCTTTGCCAAATAATATCTTATTTTCTTTCACCATAAATTGCAAAAAATATAAATAGGAAAATATTAATTGTTATTAAGGAACAATTACAATTATTAATTTCGGGGTTGTTCTATTTCGATTATTGTTTTCTATGTAGCTCACTTTTCATCTGAAATGGAATGGCAAATACACAGTGCATCGTTCAGATGGACACCAGCCGTATGTAACCAATTTCGAAATCGGCACTGGTTACCAGAAAACCAGAAAATTAATACGGAAGAAAAGTAATTATTATGTACAGACGTTGTATTTGACAAAGTTTACTTAATACTTAGTACTTAATTCTTAGTTTACTTTAAGTTTACTTAAGTTTTTTTACGATAAAAACCTGGTGATGTTTGCTGAGAAATTCTACGCAAAAATTAGAAATAGAACAATGGAGTCTTACTAGAAAGCGGAATCGGAAACCTGCCAATATCAAGTTAAAGATTTAGATTTAGTTTTTGGATACTGTATATAAGAAACTAGAAACTTTGGTTTTCGATTCTAATATATATATTATTATTATATATATTGTTTATTATCTTGAAACATGTCCATCCTAAGGTTACCTGGAAGAGATCGCTTTTAGCGATAAGGTCGTCCTTTGTACAAAATTAGTTAAGTTTTTTTTTGTGTTTCTCTTTTTGAATTGGCTGATGTACAATAAAGATATATTCTATTCTATATATATTATTCTTAAGTGGTAACTTTATTCGTAGCACGGTATAGATTTTGATTCACTGTAAGTAATTCTACTTAACTTTTATGAACAGTACATACCATATGAAAACCTCAGTAAGTACCTGTCTTTTTTGCGTACATGAACATAAATATTACGAAAGTTATAAAGAATTTCAAAGTTTTTCCGGTATCTGATACTTTATTTCCAAGAAAAACCTGACCCTTATAAATATTAAAAAGGTTGCTTAGATTAAAAAATAACAAATATTTGCCACAGAAAAAATAACCAAATGATTGATGTACGAAAATTGGAAATACTTTTGTAATATTACATTAGAAAGATTTCGAATTGCGATGCTCTTGGATTTGATGCTTCAAAGGTAATTGTGGGACATTTGTTGTGATTAGAATATAAACTCGTTAAAGTAAACCATGTTCGAAAGAAGTTCCATACAAATATTTCTGAGAAGAAGTCTCGTATAAGCTTTAAATATCAGAATTATGGAAAACGAACTTTTGTTTATATATTTAATTAATTATTTATTGCCTTCATGATTTTCATTTATTTTAAATTAATTATTTAATTTATTATTGTAAACACCTGATCATTTTCTCCGCTTTTTCCTTTTTATGAAGTTAAATAAACTAACTCATTTATTCTCACCACATAAGAACAATACGAATTAACATGTTAGCAGATGATATAACTCGATAGCTCTTAACTTTCAGGTTTTATGGAGATCGACTGTGATAATGGAGTGATAGGTATTTTTAATATTATTTTAGTACGATTATTTTGTTGTTTCTAGTTCAGGTGTAGTTAATGGAGTTCGCAGAGAAGTGTCACATCTCCATTAAATGTGAAATTTCACTTTAAGGTGATACTCAGTCATAAACTTTAATTTAAGTGATAATTTTGTAAAATAGTGATTGTGGCTATATTAAAATAAACATAAGGAAATCATTCAATCAGAAGAAACTTATCCTAAAGTTATGGGAATTAAAAAAATCACCTCCAATAAGTTAAAAAATGTGTACACTACGTCTACAAAAATACACTAATTAAAATTCGGTCCACCGTTTCTTTGAAGACTATACAAAGGCGTTTTAGTACTAATGAGATTTAAAATAGAAACATTCAAATGTAGGTAGTAAATAATTACTGAGCGGAATATATTTTACAAATATGTTAAGTGTTCTGAGAAATAAGGAACGTTTTAAAATAAAAGCATCTTTCCGTCTTTACTTGATATTCAGTCTTAATATTCTTAGACATTTCTTTGTTTTCAAATAAATTATGCAAAATTCAAGTTTAAAATTAAAATTTGACTAAATCTTTTAATATTAAAACTTTATTGATTAACATAAATTTGGATAAAATATTTGTGAACGGTGTTTATGAATATAGTAATAACGATTCTAAATCAGAAGGACGAGATATATAAGGAATCCTGTCATAAATTGAGTTTATTATTTCTTTATTGAACCGACATCATAAGAAATTATAAATGTTTTAACATTATAACAATCAATCGACACTGACTGACATAACCTTTAAAAGTATTATGATCTTATACATTTTTTATGCAGATACTGTAGACTTAAAAAGTTATCTGTAATTAAATTATTGCAATTTGTGCATATAAAATCTCACCCTCGTCGGCAATTTAATATTTCTTAATAAACCGAGATCATAATAAATTAAAAATGCTTTTACATTATAACAAATTTTAATTAGAGAATATTCAAAAAACAAGTGATTTCGAGTTCATGACATTCAAATACGAACATAATTTTTATCCTTGTGTTGTATTACTTACATGGATAGGTTTTGACTTCACATTTGACAGTTTGTTTGATATGGAACTATCCTGTATGGCGATATCATTATATGATTATATGTGCACAACTCTGGCACAGCAGTTCATGAAGTTCAAAAACAACATCGTCGCAATATTCCGCGAACTTCTTCAAAGTTTCTTTATTTAGTTTCACGAATGTTTGGCAACTTTTTCGACAAAATTACGTAGGTAAACCATACACCAGACCAATGACCCCACTTCTAAACTAACCTAAACTAACATTCATTTATTATTTGTTTAGTTAATAGAAAAATTACATAAAACGATAGAGTACAAAGGCACCGCTTACTTGCGACAGGAATATGTAGACTAAATATTGAAGCCAGTATATTTAATTCAACTTGTGCTAATCTTTTATTACAAACGGACAATAAAGGGACAGGTTTGTACCGACGAATTTTTCCGTTTTTAAAGTGGCCATTCTAAATAATTTCTTCCTTATCGCACATCTAAAACGTACAGAATTAAACAATTTGAAATTTAATACATCAAGTGTTCGTCCACTTAATACGTGTTTCTAATAGTAATTCTGTCGTTTTTTATTTAAGAAGAGTAAAAGTGAAGCTGGTAATTTTGGTTTAAATGTGAGAATCCCTCCTATCACTAATATCAGCATAATAAAGTTCAGATTTCATAATATTACGACACTTTAGGTAATGAAACGTCAATTACTACGACGTCACCTTATTTACTCTTCATTAAAAACATTTTATCGTAGAAAACCGTGACATAGTTAATGAGGTTCCTACAGTTAGCAACGAATGTGGATGAACACGTGTAAAAATAAATCACAACGTTGTTACTAATAACGTAAATAATAACGTTACAACGTAATGTACGCTGAGCCAAAACAGACTTAATATCTCCCTGGCTGAAATCAAAATAGTTCTTAAGCTGTTCAGACATAAAAAAGATTTAGATTTAGATTGTATATTTTATTTATTGAGAACCACAGACCAGGTAAAAAGTATGGACGGAGCACTCCAAAGAAAGAAGTGGAGCTTTTTCGTATGCATTTCAAAGAGATTTTTATTTACATTTTATTACTTACCAACAGCATTTATATGACTCAACCGTTATTTTGAAGAGCATTGTAGATATTTTTAGATATAAAAATTAAATCAATGATAAACAAAATGTTTCAACTAAATTATAGCCAAATTTTATTTGCTTACATTTTCTTACGATTTTCATACACTGATTTGAAAACTTTTGGACAGTACAAAATAATTTATAGAAAGCGGAATTTGCAAACAATGAAGTTTAAAACTTGCCTTTTGTTCGGAAGCTTTGTGCGGCGTTAAATAAATAACTATTGTTAGATATAACAATTTTCTCTTCAAATATAACCTAAAATAATACTAACTTCAGACGAAAAATTAGCAGAATCAAAATACAATTTTCATTTAATATAAAAAAGGGAAACCGTACAGTAAATAGGTTTAATTAAATTTTCTGGGTTTAGAGGGATTCCTCGAAGGTGGTATTCTATGGTCTCCCAATTGATTTTCCAATATCGTAACGTCACTACATAGAAGTACGCAGTACCTTTACCTAGTAGTATGTAATCTGTGACGCTTTGCAATATCGAATATTATTATACATTATGTAACTACGTTTTTGTTGAAATAAATAGAAATATTCCTGAGTTCTGTAAGCTGGTGTATATTTGGCGAATGACACAAACAGAAGAATAACAAAAGAATAAAGACATTATGTACATCAAATAGACATATAAAAATAATTAACTGCCAGGGTGCTCTGAATTAGTATCATGGTACAATACCTCCCCGTAATTTAATCACCCTGTAGTTTAAACATAACAATGATTAATAAATAACACTAATATAATATAACTGAAGAAACTTAACTAAGATAATAAACCTAATGCTGTAGAAAATTTACAATGTTTTATTTTATTTAATGGTTTAGTTAAGATGTCTGCTGTCATATGATTAGTGCTGATGTACTTAATTGCAATGTTATCATTGGCTAATGACTCGCGAACGAAGTGATGACGTATGTCGATATGTTTGGTGCGAGCATGATATGTATCGTTCTGTGTGAGCTTGAGTGAGCTTTGATTATCAGAATGGATGACAATGGGCCTATCTACAGCAAATATCTCATGAATGAGTGATCTGAGGTATATTGCTTCTTTGCACGCTTCTCCTAGTGCCATATATTCCGCTTCTGTTGTAGACAAAGCAACGGTACGTTGTTTTTTTGCTTCCCATGAAATAGCAGCGCCACTCATCAGAAAAGCATATCCTGTGTATGACCGTCTGTCAATTAGGTTGCTGCCGTAATCTGCGTCTGTAAAACCTACAGGATAAGATTGACAATTTTTAGTGTATGTTAACTTAAGGTCTTTGGTAGCCTTAAGATACCTAACTACCCTCTTTGCAGCTTTCCAATGTGCCTCCCCGTGATGTGTATTAAATTGGCTTAAATAGGAGACAGTATGGGATATATCTGGTCTTGTACCGATTGAAATATACATCAATGAACCGATAAGCTGCTGATATGGTAAATCTGTGCGTTCCTTTTCTTCTTCAGGCAATGTTAATCTTACACCTGGTTCCATTGGTGTTAATATGGGAATCGCATCGCTCAAACCAAACTTTTGTACTATTTTTTCAATATAATGTGTTTGGTCGAGAGTAATTTTGTCATTAGTTGCTGAAACTCTCATGCCCAGACAATCTCTGAGAGACCCTAGGTCTTTAACGACAAAGTTTTGTTCTAATTGGTTTTTGAAGTTTTCCTTCAATTGGGCGTTACTTGATAGAACAAAAAAATCATCAACAAATACTGCAACGATCAAAATATCTTTGTCATGTTTTTTAAAATAAACACAATGTTCACATGATGCTTGTTTCATTGAGAAACTCTGCATAGCTTCTGAAACCTTTTTGTTCCATTGGCGTGGAGCTTGTTTCAAACCATATAGTGATTTTCTTAATTGGCAAACTTTTGTAGAATCACATACAAAACCTTCGGGTTGTTCCATAAAAATCTGCTCTTCAAGATCACCGTTTAGGAATGCAGTCTCTACATCAAGATGGTCAATTTGTAAATTTAATTGAACTGCAAAAGCAATCAACAATCTAATTGTTGATAATCTTGTAACTGGAGAGAATGTTTCATTATAGTCTATGCCATAGACTTGAGTAAACCCTTTGGCAACTAGCCTTGCTTTAAATTTGACTGTTTCTCCGCTAGTGTTCTTTTTGATTTTGTATACCCATTTACTTTTAATAGTTTTCCTATCTTTAGGTCGATCCACTAGAGTCCATGTTCCGTGTTTTAATAACGAATCATACTCAGCTTTCATAGCTTCGTTCCATTCTTTTTTGTACACATCTTCAATGGCTTGCTTATAGGTTTCAGGCTCGTCCTGGCTCGATATCATATATGATACAGAATCATTTGTATAAGGAAACCTTATGGGTGCATGACGCTCTCTTTGTGGATATCTGGTTTCAGTAACAATATTCTCAGATGTTACAGGTTCTTCAGTTGGAGGTTCCGCTGGACTAGCAGTGAGTTCTCCTTGAACTTCAGGTTCTGAAACATCAGGAAGAATGACAGGTCTTACTGAAACTTCAGATTGACTTGAGGTTAGATCAGGAATGAGTTGCGGAGATATGGCTGGTTGTGATGTTGATAGTGGTGTATTATCAAATTTGACCTGGACTTTGTCTTGAAATAAAATATTATCGGAAGTTACATTAGGGTCTGAAACAGATATAGGTGATTTATTTTCAATAAAAACAACGTCTCTTGCTACTATAACTGTTTTAGGATTCCGAATATCTACAAGACGATATCCTTTGCTCTCACTGGAGTAACCTACAAATATACAGGTTCGTGTTTTCGGCGCTAGCTTTGTGCGCTTTTCCTTAGGAATAAGTGCATGAGCTTCACAACCAAAGACTCGCAGATGAGAAAGATCAAGGTGTTTACCATACCACAATACATCAGGGATTTTAAATTGTAAAGCTTGTGTAGGCGTTATATTTTTTAAATAGATTGCTGTATTAACAGCTTCACCCCAATATGCTTTTGGTAGATTTGAATCTTGAAGCATTGAACGCGCTTTTTCAATAATGGTTCTGTTTGCCCTTTCAGCGACACCATTTTGCTGAGGATTATATGGAACAGATGTTTGATGAATAATTCCATTATTCCTCATGAAAGAAACCATTTCGCGATTGACATATTCTCTACCATTATCTGAACGTAATATTTTAATTTTTAGACCTGTTTGATTTTCAACCAAACATTTAAATTGAACAAACTTAGAAAAAACTTCAGTCTTATTTTTTAAAAGATATCCAAAAGTTTTTCTAGTAAAATCGTCAGTAAAAGTAAGTAAATATAATGCTCCGCCCCATGAATGTTTGCTCATTGGACCACATAAATCAGAATGAATTAATTCTAACTTGGTATTAGACCTACTTTCAGACTGTGAAAAAGACCGTTTTGCTAATTTCCCTTGAAGACACGGTATACATGTTTCGTTCAATTTGTCAGAATAGTTTATGCCCATAGCTTTGTTTTTTAAAATGTTCATCGATTTGACATTTAAATGTCCGAGGCGTCTATGCCACAATGACGCATTATTAATAATATTGTTTGTCAAATGTGCTTGTGGCTGATTTTCAGATATATTTAGCTTATACATACCTTTATAATTGGATGCTGTAGCTACTACTGTACCTGACACTTTACATCCATCTTTTTGAAGAATGTTGGCACCTTTTGGAGAAAAAACAACGACAAAGCCTTTTTGTACTAAGCTAGCAACTGAAAGTAAATTAGCTGCTAATTTAGGGACATATAAAACATTAGAAATTGAGTGTATATTATTAGAAACGTTTAATGCAACTGTGCCTTTACCTTCGCTTGATATTTTCTCATTATTAGCGACAGTAACACTACTTGACAGACGGGTGAGATCCCTAAACATGTCTTTGTTATTGCACATATGAGAAGTAGCACCAGAATCAATATACCATGTGGATGATGATGAATGATTATGAGAATGTGTATTAAAACATGATAAAAGTGTAATATCTGTTATATAATTTGTAGATTGATTGACACTTGATGTTTTTTTACCCTTTCTCCTTCTACATTCAGTTATAAGATGACCAAATTTCTTACAATATTTACAACGAGGTGGTAAAGATTTTGTAGATAAAGCAGAACTATTATCCCCCGATGGAGTCATACGGCGTAGGTCTTCCTTCAGGAGAATTGATGCCACTGAGTCTGAGTTGATTTTGGTTCCGGAGTTTTCAATAGCCATGACCATAGGATTGTACTCATCCGGTAGACCAGTCAACATTACGACTGCTAAGAAGTCATCATCGACTGCACTGCTTATTTCTATAAGTTGTTGTTGTATACCTCTGATCTCGTTGACATATGATTCCATTGACTGATGCGTAACTAGTTTGCAATTGAATAGCTTGCGAAGTAGGTGAAGGCGACGTAGTAAACCACTATCGGCATAAGTTTCTTGCAGTTTTTTCCATGTGGAAGAAGCTGACGTAGTTGTCATTACTACTGGATACACAGTTTTGGCTACAGAAAGACAAATTTTTGCTCTGGCCTTAGCGTCCATCTGCTTGAATATTTGTTCGCCGAGTGCAATTCTTCTTTCTTCGGGATTTTCGATAAAGCCCCAAAGGTCGCACACTATTAGGAGATTTTTCATGAAGAAGCTCCATGAAGTATAATTATTTGCTCCCTCTAGTTTTTCGATCGGTGTAGGTGTCATAAACATAGATGACGATGGAGTGGAGTTTTTGTTTCCGTTATCCATATCACTGATCGAACAAAATATACACACACTTTATTTAGAATTTAGGAGGCCTAGAACTCTGGGCCCATAACCTGTTGAAATAAATAGAAATATTCCTGAGTTCTGTAAGCTGGTGTATATTTGGCGAATGACACAAACAGAAGAATAACAAAAGAATAAAGACATTATGTACATCAAATAGACATATAAAAATAATTAACTGCCAGGGTGCTCTGAATTAGTATCATGGTACAATAGTTTTAAAAGGCTATCATCCTTGTTTCTTAAAAATTTAAAGAAGTTCTTGTCTACAAAGTTTTTAAAATGCATTTGAATATTCATAAAACAACGATATCTACATAAGAAAATCATGAAGATATTCACAAGTATTAGCTGATTCACGCAAATTATAAACAATAAAATTATCATTTCACTTTAGAACAATAATAATATTTCTAAAACTGTAGCTTTTGTCTTTCTTAGTTTGTAGTATAAAGTGGCTAAGTTTGAAGATGTAAATTACCCTAAGAATGGTACTACCACGTGGATATTTCAATTCAATTCAATTCTTTATTTTGCGTTCCATAGTTACATAATATAAATCTTAAGACTATAAATGACACTATGGACCCTGTCGGGCACAACAAAATTTTAGGTTATACAGGAGAAAGGTAGATTTCAAGGTAGGTTTAAGTTAAGTGTTTAAATTTGTATAATGGTCCAATTCAAATATGTATATGCATTCAAAATGTTATTATAATTATCTAGGGATTGTTTGAAATTGTAAGTCAGTGAGTTTTTAAATGTAAAAAATAGATTTTATAGTATTTTTGTATTACAATTGTTTGGATGTCAGTAATATTAATATTAAATAATTAGAAATCATTATATTGTATTGTTTTTTTTTTTATTATTTTTTATTTCTAATATGTCAATTGGGTAAAATGTCAAGTAGGTAATGTCAATAGTTTAAAATTTCTAGTGTTTATAAAGTGTAATGTGTAATGTCTAAATGTCAATGGTCTGTTAATTATTATTATTTTAGATATTGTTGAAGAAATCCGATAGCTTGTCTTCAAAGTACTCGTTAATGTTGTAATATGCTTTTTTGACCAATAACATCTTTAAGTTGTTCTTGAATTTTTTGAAATTTCTTTCTTTCTTCAATATCTCCGGAAGACGATTATAAACTTTGATTGCCATTGCGTAGGGGCTTGTTGAGTGTAATTTTAATTTTGATTGTGGTAACACCAAGTTGTTAGGATATCTTTGTGGATATCGTCTCGGCACGTCGGATTTTTTTACGAAAAAATCTGAGTACTTTTTTACTAACATAATAAGTTCGAGTATATATATAGATGTTAATGTCAAAATATTATAATAAATAAAGTATGGTTTACAACTACAGGTAATATCAATATTAGCGATGATACGTATACACTTTTTTTGTTTTAAAAAAATACTTTGTATATCTGTACTATTGCCCCAAAGTACAACCCCATACGTGAGCCAAGCGTGCGCATAAGCATAATATGCAGTCAGAGTTGATTTACTGTCTGTATTTTTTTGTAGTTCTTTTAATGCATACGTAAAAGACGACAGTTTTGAACTAAGTTTTTGTAAATGATCTTTCCAGTTTACATTGGTATCTATATTTAAACCAAGCAATGTGAACGTATTGACGGTTTCCAATAAATTATGTTCATAGTTAAAGCTTATTTTTAGTGGTTGTTTTTGAAACGGTCTAAATTGCATTATTTTTGTTTTAGAATAATTGATTTCTAAGTTGTGGTCTGTCATCCAATCTGTTATATTATTTAGTATTCCTGTAAGTTCTTTGTTAAGATTTTTATCATCTGGACAAGAAGTTAAAATAGATATATCATCAGCAAATAAAATACATGATTCATCTTGGAAAATTTTTGGAAGGTCGTTTATATAAATGAGAAATAGTATACATCCTAGAACACTTCCCTGTGGTATTGAATTTTCAACGCTTTGTACCTCTGAGCGCACGTTGCGTATTTCTCCTGTTTTGATATTGTAATGTTCTATTTCGACGTACTGTTTTCTATTCTCTAAATATGACGTAAACCATTTATGTGTGGTACCCCTAACACCTATGCCATAAAGTTTATTTAGAAGAATCCTATATAGTACCTTATCGTAGGCCTTTGTCATATCGAGTAACAGACCGACTGCATATTTTTTGGAATCCATTATGTCTAGTGCATTCTGGATGTATTTATACACGGCTAAAATTGTGGATCGGTTTTTTCGAAATCCATTTTGGCTATTATCAAAAATTTTATATTTTTCACAAAAAGAATACAATCGATCAAACATAGCCTTTTCAAAGACTTTTGCGGCTGTTGGTAGTAAGGAGATTGGACGATAATTACGCTTATCTATTTTTTCACCCTTTTTAAAAATTGGTTTAATGAGTGACACTTTCAACATATCTGGAAAAATGCCACTATCAAAGGATTGGTTAATTAAAAACTGAAATGGGCCGGCTAGTTCTTCAGAACACTGCCTTATTAACGTTGGCGGTAATTCGTCAATTCCACAGCTATGTTTGCACTTTAACTTTTTTATAATTTGTTTAATTTCGACTAATTCAACTGGCCTTAGAAACATAGTATTGAGTGCCGGTCTTACTACAGGTCGGCCGCACGGCGGCGTATCCCCACCTCGGTTTGTGCGCCCCACCGATACAAAGTACTCATTGAATGTGTTGGCTACCTGTTTTGGATCTGACAAAAGATTATTATGGATGCGCAATATAATGTTACTTTTAGTTTTCTTTACATTTTTATTAGTAGTTTCTTTTATTATCTTCCACATTGATTTTGTTACGTTATTTGATTTTTGTATTTCATTAATATAATGGAGCTTTTTTGAGGTTTTTACACACTTTTTTAAAGATTTTTCATATAATTTATAGTATTTTAATAAGATTGGATGCTTATTGTAGTTTACAATTTGCTTAAAGAGGCGTTTATTTGTACATGATATTTTTATCCCTTTTGTAAGCCATTTCTTTTTATTATAATTATTTATTTTTATTTGCTTTGCGGGTATGTATAAATTTAATAAGTTTTGTAAAACGTTATGAAAAGTTTCATAATTTTGGTTTATTGTTTTGTTTTCGTTAAAAATCTGTGACCAATCAATTAGTTTTAATTTTTCTTTAAATACATTTATTCTATGGTTAGTGTATAATCGCTTTTTTGTTCTCCATATTATTAAATTGTTTTTAGAACTGATTTCTATTTTAAAAATAACCCCCTTGTGGTCAGAGAAGCCAAGATCACTGACAATTGTTTTACACAAATTTTTATCAAAATTAGTAAATAAAAGATCTATGCAAGTTGCACTGGTATTTGTCACACGCGTCGGTTCATTTATATATTGCGTAAAGTGGTATTCTAACATTTTATCTATTAATATATTCCACATAAAAAGAAGTTTTAAAACTATTTTACATTTTTCTGTTGTTCTTATTTTATGTAGTTGACTTATAATTAAAGTTTATTATACAAAACTCAAAACTAAATTTTCTTGATAGAAAAAAACAACAAAAGGACTTTTCACTTCTCATTACATTATTTTCAGTCAAAAGGAAGCATATTTTAAACTTAAATTGGGCTTATTAGAAAGAATTGACCTTTAACTGGATAGTTACATCATTGTAATCCTTTAGTTAAATAAAAATAAAAATAAATAAATAGTTTAATAAATATTTTATAATGTTTCGTTACGCCTCTATTGACATGCATGCGTTAATGTTATTTCCTTTGATATTTCTATCTATTTAAAAATATATAATCAAAAGTGACACAATATTCATCTACTTAAGGAACCGCTTTCAAGCACGTACCTAACATTTTATTGACGTCGAAAATTTCAATAATGGAATAATCTTTTTTCTAATTAGTAAATCCTTACAAGTCCTCCTTTAGAAACAAAGAAATGTCTAAGAATATTAAGACTGAATATCAAGTAAAGACGTAAAGGTGCTTTTATTTTAAAACGTTCCTTATTTCTCAGAACACTTAACATATTTGTAAAATATATTCCGCTCAGTAATTATTTACTACCTACATTTGAATGTTTCTATTTTATATGTCATTAGTACTAAAACGCCTTTGTATAGTCTTCAAAGAAACGGTGGACCGAATTTTAATAAGAGTATCTTTGTAGACGTACTGTACACATTTTTTAACTTATTGGAGGTGATTTTTTAAATTCCTATAACTTTAGGATAACTTTCTTCTGATTGAATGATATCGTTATGTTTATTTTAATATAGCCACAATCACTATTTTACAAAATTATCACTTAAATTAAAGTTTTGTCAAAGAGTGAGACACCTTAAAGTGAAATTTCACATTTAATGGAGATGTGACACTTCTCTGCGACCTCCATTAACTACACCAGAACTAGAAACAACAAAATAATCGTACTAAAATAATAAAAATAATACCTATCACTCCTTTATTACAGTCGTTCTTCATAAAACCTGAAAGTTAAGAGAATCATATAATATATGATTTTCTATCGAGTTATATCATCTGCTAACGTTTTAATTCGTATTGTTCATATGTAGTGAAAATAAAAGGGTTAAATCGCTCGTTGAAACCTATACTTCCTTTTTGTTAAAACAATTCTGCTAATAAAGCTTTATTAGCATGCATAAAGAAAAATTTCGAGAAGATTTTATTGAATGGAAATAAGATTTTTTTTGGATTAACTAATCTTTTGGCCGCCGATGGGCTTAAGTTGCGATTTGCTTATGTAGATTACTGATCGACAGGCTGATTGGGACTGTGAATTTATCTCCACGGAGTTCGAGCCATGAGGGGGAAATAGAGATAAGAGTTCATAACCCCCTGGTGGAATGTGGCTATTTCAACATCTATTAAAATAAAAATTAACATCAGCAATTATTTTTATGCGCCTCATAGCTAGTCGCAAGCCTAATGTACCTGTGACGGTCAGGTTAACTCCAATGTTCCTAGTCGGTGCGACGAGGAAGTCAACTCTGCAGTGGTACAAGGCCTGGTCGTGTTCATTCAGCTCAGAGATGGTGATGCTGGGCGGCTTCTGCGTCTGGTCAGCTTGCAGTCTACTACCAGAGTTAAAGCTTGGGCTTTTCCACTCAGTTTCAACACGAGCGTCGAAGCTGAAATATGGTTCATTGTTCACAACTACATATGTTTCAAGATAGGTAAGATGTAGTGATGATTCTGATCTAATTATAATTTGTGAAAGAGGATCTTTACATTGTATTGTATGTATTTTGTTTAGTTTTTGGGTACATTACAAATTGGCTTTTCCTTTTAAAGTAACTATGTAATAAATGTATGCTCATGCCTTGCATCGATCTTCTATCTTTATATGGGTCAAGGCTTTGTCAAGCCGTGTTTATATGATGATATTGATGAAGGCCTAGGCATCTACTGTTATGCAAGATGTTGCAAAACTATATTATGTGCTACTTAATGCGATACAAACAAACGGGAATGTTGACGAACATATTGAGCGTCAATGGATATCCCATTTTAATATGTCAGAATGTAGAAAATATTGGTGACGCTAAAATATTGCAAATTGTAGTTTATATGAATTATTGTGCGCTCTAATAGGCAATGTACAAAAAATGAATATAAAAGCCTTTAATTATAAAAAAAGATTCCTCACCTGAAAATTGGTGCGTTGTTTTTGTACCAAACTAAGAGCATCAGTTCATCGCCAGGAATATCCGTGGTGCTGTCACAGTAGAGTGTCGCACTACCTCCTTCTATAGCTTCCTGGCTTGATACTGGACCTGGAAGAATCATATCTATATGAGATTAAGAAAAAACAAATATCTTTGGTACTATCCAATTAATTTTCAAACACTTATCACCCACTAGGCTCAAAAGTCGTAACAAATTACTTCATAACAACTCCGTTTTACAGTTAAACATTGATTCTAATGTTGTCTCTATTGTAAATAATTAAAAATAATAAAATGGCCTTAGTTTTTAAATCATGTCTAATAAAGAGGTAAGTTTCGTAATGGCTCATACAAGCACACGGTACTGCATGGTCGGAGTTATCGTAGGTCATAATAATACTTAAATTACTTTCCTGTAATTATAATGAAAAAATAAATTTTTGTTGTTTCCAATTTCCGAGCAATCGCGGTATGAAACAAACTAGGCAAACATCAAATTGCCTAGTTTGTTTTAAAAAAAAGTAAATTTAATTTGAGCAATTTTCGATTCCATAAAAACCTACATCAGGATAACATGGATGTAGTGACACAAACTTGAGTGCTTACTACAAAAAAGGATTCACCAAAATAATGTAGAATTCAATTTTCACTAGAGCGAAATAAGGCCCACAAGTAATATACTTTTTAACCGAATGGATTTTGTAGCTATTGTAAATATAAAGTTCTTTATGCAAAATTTTATTAATTTATGGCAAACAAGCTATTGAGATTTTTTGTTTTAGTTAGTTTACCACGACTTTAAAACGTTTACATGATTAACGCTGACTAAACCTTACCAAATGAATAAAAATAATGTATCTACAAAAAGATTTAGGATTCAAAAACAGCAAAAGTACAACGACCCGAGTTGTGACAGCCCGTTGCAAACTAAACAGACTTTTAATCAATTTAAAATTAAAGTTTTTTAGGTACTGCGGACAGAAGCATTCAACGTAAATGCACCTGTACACCTCATATCCCCAATCGAAGTTACATTATGTGACACATAGGTCTGAGTGTGAATGTGTAATAAAATTAAGCTAATTGAGGCAAGGAAGACCCGAAAATGATCGAAAAGTAAATATCAAGCACTTAAGGTAGGTACTTAATTTTACTCGCTGAACATGACCTTAAACGCAAATAGAAGTAACACTTGTTATCCTTTACTCAAGTTAATTTAGATAACCTTTCTATGTATCTCGGAAAACTCCACTCGGAGAGAGCTGACAAAAGCTAAAGGTTCTTCAAAAAACTCATCCCTAGATACGCAACTCTAATGGGAATTGGAAATAGCAATGGTCTTCCTGAACTTTATTGTAATTCTACTGCTGTCTTCTATTACGTCGTTGTACTATCTAATCTTGTTACACAGACATAGATATGGATACACTTCAGATAAAGTACATTATTATCAGAATCTTCCGTCTTCCGTTCAGTATTTCCTTCAGGATCTGGAATATTTTTACCGTACTTTCGATTAAATTACCAAAATTACTCAAAGAAGCGAAATTGGGGATTTTCCCACCTCATTTGAAAACCCATTACTGGAGTTACTTAATTATTGGTGGCTGGTTTTAGAAATCTCCATATACTATTTAAATCAATTGATTTTTTTTTGCAGTGAATTCTGGGTTTTGTAAACTTTCTTGTTTTTGAAATGGCCATTTACAAACTGAAAGGGTTGCTAAAAACAGGATACGAAACTGATATCAACAGGAAATAACTGGTGCAAAAAAACAAAAAGAAAAGAACTAACTACAAATTTTATTTTATAAACCATTATTAAGATTAGAAGCATGAAATCAAGTCGACATAGAGTGTAAGAAGGTACAGTAATTATACTAGTGAAAGATTGCCTGTCAACTAGGCACATTATTATGACAGTCAGTCAGTCAGTTGGCAAATAAAGAATAGCCCAAATAATGGAGTGAAAACTCATCAAGCTATACTTGGTGGCAAACCACTGGATCAGAAGGAATTATTCTAGAACATTAGTAGGATTTATAATGGTAGACGACGTTACGTTGGGAAAACTGTTTTATATTTTGCCAACGACTCTCAAAAATATTAAGAGCGGTTAACAGATGACGTACCACGTGAATGAGATTCAACATTCCATCCGCTGTTAGAAGAATTCGTACTAAAGACTCTAGCATTCTCTTTATATTTCAAAATAACAGTTCAGTGGTTACTTAGTAAGACAGTCTTATATCTATCTGTAGAAAGTACTTACAATTTCTGGGTATGAATATAATAATCGTGCGACTAATACATATTATAAAATTTGACACGAACTTAGGCTGGTTTTTAGAAATAGTCGACAGTGTTCTTATTAATCTGCAATAGGTACCGTTCATGGAAAATAGAAGGCATTTGTCTCTGCCAAGATATTTGGCCTAGTTATATGAAACTTACTTCAGGGTAAGAAATGGTGAGTTCTATCTGGATATTGCTTGAAGATAGGATTTGCTCGGAATTCTAATAACCGCTGATATTAATGGTACCGTACTGATGCTGATGTTATACTAAAGGCCTTGTTAATAGCTTAACAAGATAACGTCAACTCAAATTATTATTTTATACACAAGAAACGGGAAGTTCGAAAACATAATTGGGTGTTTTAGTGTAGAATGAAGAGATTATATTTCAAGAGAAATATCTTTGTAAGATAATACGTATCGTCTGATATTCATAGAGTTATGTCGTTACAATTAAATATTTTTTATACATAGGTATACTCATATAAAATAAAGATATAATACATATATGAAATAAAGACATTATCTATCTATCTATCTATCTACTCAATACAAAAAAGAATCTCAAACAAAGAACGTTTTGAAAGTTGAATCGCTGTGACCGTGTTAAAAACATGAAATTCATTTTTGTTCCACGATTGTAAACCACCAAATGATTTACTTTTTTTATTTAAACTCCGAATGCTTTTAGAACGATTGAGTAGCAAAATATGGATAGCCACTTACAGTTAGATACACGGCTTTTTGTAAAAGTACAAATTTTTGTCTTACTGATACAAAAATTCAACATACTTAATATTTGATCATTAATATTTGGTTTGTAATATTAGATATGTTAACAGAGACGCCATTAAAAAATATTTTTAAATTAATTACAATAATTTAGAACCTTATCAAAACAAAGAAAAATGATGTATCTTACGATTTTTTTTATAAATATCTTTCTAACATTTATAGAATGGTTAAAGTGAAATTTAAGTACCTATATACTAGGACAGTGGACAGAAAACTAATAAATATAGATGATATTTTTTTAATAATTTATTAAAAAAATATCATCTATATTTATATTACCCAAAAAGATACTTTAACATACAATTTTTATTTAATATAGAATATTGAAGTTTCTTACCATCAGCTCCTGGTATGAACGTATAGACGCGAGCAACGACACTGAGCAGTAGGTAGACAGGCGCGGACGTGCGCATCCTACGCGCCTTCCATGCTCCCGCGCATCGCCCGCGCAAAACTGCGCGCGCTACTTGCGCATGTAGCGCATTGGCAGCTTCATTTTAGTTTTGTAGATCATTGCACCTATGCGAGGACCTGTGGAAACGAGAAAATAAATAAATTAACAATATTTTATAGCCCCATCTTAGTAGAAATAAGTAACTATTATTTTTATTGCTATGTATTTTATCACCATCAAAATAATATTCGTTGTTGTAAAACAATTATTAATATTTGTATATAACAAAATAATGCATTCATTCTACCGATTCTTTTTCTACCAATTTATAAATCGGTAGAAAAAGAATCGTTGTTAAGAAATAACGATTTATGTCAATTATTCTAGCGGTCTTCGAAATTAAAAGGTCTATAAATAATTATAGTCCTGTCGTATATTTTATATCCTATATTGGCTAATACTGAATATTTGCACAGAAATAACCAAGAAGTCAACATTTTTCATTTTGACATAGCCTATAAGTTCGGCCTCAAACGTGAAAAGGTACTTTACTATAAGTACTCGCCGGAACCAGTGCTCGAAAATGACCGCGGTTCATTGTACTGGGGCCGGTATATCAATATGGACAGGACTGTATTAGCAAACAAGCCTGATATCGTACGTTCTTAGTGGATGTTACCATTCCATTCAATGAAAATCTCGTGAAAGCCGGATCAGATAAAAATATCAAGTGTCTAAACCTGGTACACGAGGTTACCGATATGTGGAGTGTGACATACAATGAGATCATACCAGTCATAGTTTCAACCAATGGCCTCGTCCTTGCCGATTCCTCTCTGTCGCCCTGGGCCTGGACCGTCAGGCCTCGTCGTTGAGGGACAGAGAGGATTTACAAATTTGATTTTGAAATAATAATAATAATAATCTTTATTACAATGATAACTTTCACAAAAAACCGCATTACAATAATTTGGGTATAATTTATCCTGATTTTAGATGGTAAGGAGTGCTTAATCACTCTTATTTGGATTTCCTGTATCATGAGTGCCGTTACGTGATCTTAAATTTTTTATATTTTTTCGATTTTCAAAAACCCTGTACATAAGTATTTAAGGGTTAGACGATAGCCATTTGACTTCATTAAGGACTAAAAGCGGCTCGTATGAGCAAGGAAACTCGTAGAATTTATTGCTGGTTATTAAATTTAATATTGTTTTTTGATTTAATGTGCAATGATAAATGAGATTTTAAAATATTTATATTCCTTTATTGTATATGCCTATTCTCGTGGGAAATCTTTGTGTCCAACGCCATTAGGCCTGACTCTCTCTATTAAACACAACAGTAATCAACAAAAATAAAACCGCAAACTATTAAATTATCTTGATGCTTTAAGTGTTAGCAAATATACGAAACGAATTACATATAATTTCGGCCTACATAGACAGATTATTCAAAGGTTGTGTAACATTGTTTTTTTTGTTACAAAGGTCATATTATCATTATGGCTGCTTACAGATGTGGTTTACAAACCACAGTACAAATAAATGTAGATGCAATCAGCGGGAACAATTATTCGGAAATTCAAGCATACAATGCCTTCTGATATCTTGATGAAAGGGTATTTAGATTTATGTAGCGCATGAACAGAGAACAATCGAAAACGTTAAAGCTAGTTGAAATCGTTATCAGTTGTAGTAGATCTATAATATTATCATTAGTTATGATCGATTTAGGCTCGAATATATTTATCTTAGTTATCTACTATGTTCCTATACCACAATATTTTACATGGCAATTTCTGGGGGAATATAGAATAGACTAGAATAAAATATATCTAATCATTATCAAAAGTCTCGAGCCTATTTCAAATTTGGTCGATATGGCCTTAGTTAACCATCCTGGCTAAGTGCGGGTTTGTCGACTGCATACACAACCTTAGAATTTCTTCACAGGTATGTGCAGGTATCCTGGCTATATTTTTCCTTTATCGTAAAAGCGTCTTATAGAGGTACATATGAATTCAAAATTTGTAAACATATTGGTACGTGAGAGGTTCGAATCGTTTTCCCCCGCATACGCCCCACATCTTAGCACTACGCTACCGACGCTCCGACGTGACGACGAGGAATTTTATGACAGACATATAAATAGACATGAAATTTGAAAACCACTATAGAAAATGTATTCTTTCCATATTACAAGCAAAAAGAGCAGGAGCGAGCGTTGCGGGCTTGTAAGGTGCTTCTACAGCTTTCAATTGAAGTAGATAATAATTGTTTACCTCTTTTATAAAACCGATTATTGAAAGAGTTCCCGCTGTCAATAAAGCATTATGAATGCTATCATGTTTTAAAAGTTGTGATTCAGCATTAAACATTAAATTTTCATAAGTTACAACAATGAAAACAACAAAAAATAACAACAAAACAAATCAACTAATACAAATTAGTATGTGAACTTAATGAATTAAGTGAAAGTGAGTATTTAATCATTCCTCCCGCCGCTTGATTGAGTAACTGAAAAAAACAGACTCGTATCTCTCTCTATAAAAATATATAAAAAATACCATGGAATTTTTTTAAGAATGATGTCCAAAAAAATGTGATCATTAAAATAGTTTTATTTTAAACGTAATAATTTTGGAATTTCCAACACACCTAAAATCGTCTGAAAAAGTTAATAATAATATAAGGTCGTAGATAAGAAAATAATATTTCTTTTTAGCATAAGTTGACGAGACCGCCCCAACCTCTCTTAATAAAATATCCAGCTGTAATATCAAAGTCTTAATTAAAACTTTCTATATTCCACAGGAACATTTGCAAAAAGTAAAAATAGGTCTCAATTGACTCAAATGTAAGTACATTTCAATATCATTTATCATTTAGTATGATAATAAAACATTTCTTTCAAGCATTTATTAAAATACTTCTATACTTCAGTGACTTTTTCTATAACTTTGATATTTATCTCGTTGCATTAGCTACAAGTTGAGACGATCCTCCTAAGAAATAATGTTTTTTATTGAATAGAATGGTGTATAAAACCATAAAAATGAATAAATACTTCTCTAAAGTGAGTATGCAAATTAATTTAATGGAAATTTCTTAGACTAAGAACAAGTAGTAGTTTAAAACGACCGTTTTGTATTTGGCTATCTATGAATCAGTAAAGTTTTGTTTAACGAATTGGAATTTTTATGTGGTTTGATAAAAGCGTATAAAGTTAGGTGGTGGAACTTGTAAGACATTGATGGTATCAGCTTAGAATATATCAATTCAGTCGTTAAGAATAAAAACTACTATATAATATATTTGCAAGCTATTCCGACAGATATGGTCCTTCGTGATACAACTTCAAACTATTATTTAGCTTGTATATTTGTGAATGCAAATTTCATTGCTACTATTAATGAATAAGACTCACTAGGAATAGAATCCAACCTTTAGTATAAATCACAAACGGAATCGCCAGCCTATTAACTTCGATGGAGTTAAATACGGGAGAGTCATTTACACGCAACCGTTCCAATTTAATAAAAGGTGAATAAAGAAATAATGAAATGATAAGTGAATATATTATTCTTAAAATGTATTATTCTTAACCTATTTTTTAAAAATGATTTTTTTATATTTGGCTCAGCAAATGACTCGACACCACCTGATGAAAAGTAGATGAGTACATATGTGAAGCTAGTGAAACATGCGACATACTGCCCTAGCCACCCTCACCTCGCCGGCCCAAAAAGTGCTTTTTCACGCCTCTTTTAAAGGAATCCATGAATTCAATGCAAGACTTCCATGCTGTCTAGGAAAGCACTATACACTAACTGATTTATATCGATGATATCATAAACCCAATATGGTCGTACAGATTTGAGTGAATCACTCGTGAACGATACATTATAATTGTATGCTTTCATTAGTCAATAGATATAAAAATAAAATTAAAACTATATACTATTGATTAATAAAAGCATGATTAACTACTCGACCTTTTGGAACTACTTATATTGTAAAGTAAATTGATATCATAAAACTAATACTCAATTGTTAGTTAACGGCGTCACGCTGTGAAAATGATTCGTCTCTGCCTTATACTCTTAATTAACATGTTCGTCTTAGCTATGTACAATTAAAAATCAATATATTGAAGTCAAGTGCATGTCTTATTTTCTGTGTATTCCATCAGCCTTTACACAATCCCTACAAATAAAAATGCAATATAGCCATCTTAACCAGTTTTATTTGCCATATCCACTACTCCCGTATTTTCTCTTGAATTTAAAATTTTATGCACAATGTTATACATTTGTTTTTTTTTATTAATTTTTTGTAACTTGTAACTAATTGTAGTCGCAGTTATTATTATTAACTGCGACATAGTCGTTGACTTTTGTCGTTGTTAATGTTAATATATTAAGTTATGTAAACAATTTTTAAACAAAAAATATTATTATATGAAATTAATGCAAATAACTAAAGATGCATGCGTGACTTTCCTTTAGTGTCCGTATGACATATTTTTATGAATGCTAATGTCTGAATGGACTTTAACGCACTGGCTTGGCGTTAAGGTAGCTAGAAAACCGAAGCAATGCTATTCTCCTCATCCCAAGGGACTCCAGTATTCTTAATAGTATCGGGATTGAGACAAAGAAAAATAATGAAAGTAATGTTAGAGAGAATATTGACATGACACTTATATATATAAATTTCAGTGTTCATTTCTGTCATAAAACAACCCTTAGAACAATTTCCCAATTATACAGGATATATCAGATATTAAATTTTAAAAAAACTAAGTAAAATGTTCTATTTGAACGTATTTTACGTAGGAAGGTATATTTTTAAAAGCTTATATTCCTGGTTAAATTTCCTGAACATTTTATCTACTGAGGTTATTTTATTGACTTACTGAGTGATCCTTATCGCTTCTGCGAATTTTCCGCCTTAAATTTATAAAGTGTTTACGGTTTTACATTTTTCCTTGGTGATTGATATTGCGATTTAATTATTATTTAGGGTCTTTAAATTATTAATAGATGATAATTATAGTATAAAAGATAGGTTTATTAATTTCAATATGACAGGCAGCACGTTATTTGGTTTAAAATTGCCCCCATTAGCTTAGTTCTCTTAACCATACAATACATAACAAACTTCAATTCTAAATATCAATACATTGACATCAATAAATAAGAGGTTTAATAACAATTTGTGAATAATCAAAGTTTCCGAGACGAGAAATTGCCCAAAATACTAAGCGGCTTAATACTTATAAAACAAAGGGTCCTAATTAAATTATTACCTATATATTTTATAAAGAGTTATCTAAAATGTTGACTGTTATGATAAAAAGATATTAAAATTTGGTTGAAATGTATTAGAGATGAAATTTGGGTAAAATTAAACATCTACTACAACTTAAAAAAAAGACGCCACAAGGCAAGTACTCTAATGAGGTCACTCGGTTTCTTTTAATTTTGTGTGCGCATACCCGTCATATTGCATAACCATAGTCAGTTTAATGGAGCCCTGACATCATCGACCACATATTTTTAATGATCAGAATAACCCATGGTACAGTCGACGATAAACGCAAATTCGAGAACATTGTATTAAATATGATATTGTAAAGTGTCAAACTGTCAAGTATTAGTAAACTCTTTCCAACACAATCTTGCCAATTATTATGTGTAAGGTGGAACAACTTATGTTGGAGTGATGTCCTGGCTTGTAGATTTACTGTTTTGGAAGTGGCGTACCCAAAGTAGAAGACTACAGGCTGTTTATGTGCAGAGACAAAGTGAGGCTGATGGGCCACGAAAAAAAAATATTTGAAACCACAAGAGTCAAGATTATTAACCCGTCAAGTAACAAGTCAAGTAGCACCGGCCCACAGTGCCAGCTGACGGTCACAGTCAATTAAACGCCTTTTGTGTTTAGATTGAAGAATGCCAACACTTAATCGCCCACATCAATACTGGGAGTGGCGAATATGTCATAATATATTATGTCAAACGTCACTTTTACATTTTATCGCTTTGTCTCCTCATCGGTGAGGTTGAATATCAATTATGAGCGAAGCAGACGGGTTCTGTTTTGAGTTTTTATAATATGATTCATCACTTAAACAACAATAATAAAATAAACCATTAATTTCATATAAAGTACATCTTTCATCGTTGACTGTACCTCAAAAGGTCGCAGGAGATTGTGAAAGATTCTATTGAATTGATTTTAAAAGTAACAAAATATTTTGAGAGTAACGTATTTTTCTCAGTGATAAATTCAATCGTTGAGGTGACCTTTGACTTTTAGCTGGCGTCAATGTAATATGAATTTAAAAAGAAAGAAACATAACTTAGTTTATTTTACAATCGGGAATTTTTAAAAGTTTCTTGTATTGTTTTTAGTTTAACATTTGCTAAAAAGTTATATTGTACAAGTTTAATTTCTCATGAATCTCTAAAACCGTCAAAATTTCACCTACTAGCAGTATGTTAAGTTATTTCATTGTTAACTTTAACGTTTTATTCAGAAATATATTTAGTTTCAGTTTTGATGTGTACAGTATTAAGGGGCATACTCGGAAATATTCAGCTTCTATAAAAACTACTTGCCTGCCAGCGTTGTTCTTTTTCTCAAATATACCAGGGTTGACATCTTAATAAAGTTTTTAACAAAAGGCAGATATTTAAAAAATATTTTAGATTAAAAAATGGATTACCTTAATGTTATTATATATTTTTTTCGGTTGTAAAAAAGACGGAATAATATTTTAAACTCGAATTGAGAAAAGCTTAACTATTTAAAACAAAAAAGAATTAACTTAGATGAGCTTAAACTATAACAGAACTAGACTTTCATAAAATATATTTACTAACGCGAGATGAAGTGGTCTAAAGATAAAATTATAACGAGCCTTCTTTAGTATTATTGCTCGGTTGTATTTGGAAATTTTATACAGGTGGTACAAAAACATGCTAATTCATATTAGGTTGTAGATGCGCTTGCAGCATTTCGAGTGTGCAGTTCAAATACTTTCTTAAATAGCCATCTGCTTGTTTGACACAATTGACATAAAAAAGTTTTTAGCCAATTAAAACCGTACAAATTTTATGTCGTCGAATGGTCGAGTTGTAAAATATCAGTTATATATTTAAAGAACTGCTCTTGCGTTAAGAAGTACTAAATTCGACGTTTCCCCATATAAAATTTTGACATAAATAATGTCAAAAATATGTATGCTGGCATCATACTCAAAAATCTTGGATTCGGCTAAAAGTTTGGTTGCTATTTACTGATCAGAGAACCAGTAATAAGACAGAAATGAACAGAGTAACAACATAGAAAGAAATCTTCATTGAATGGTTCCTTCGAAAACATGTGCACTCCTAAACCACTCTTTGGCATTACGAGGTAAAGAATATGTAATTTTGCCAGATAAAAAAAAATGGCCCAGGTAAGAATTATGTAAGAAATGAGGCTTATATTGTATGGCGCTGACAATATTTTGATATTTCAGTTTAAAACTCCATGCGAAGAGTGCCTTCAACTTTTATGATAAGCTATACAAGATAGGGATGTCACAGAGAAGTTAGGCATTGTCAGAAACATTTAATATTACCGTAATTTTACAAATATTTGATTGAAAATCGAACAGAAAAGTTTCGTTTCATACATTTTACCTGACTGATTGAATATTGGAGACGATCGAATTAATATTTATAAATAAAAATATGTCAATAGATGTTGGAAAGTTCTAAACTTATGCCCGAGGACAACCGTTAACCATTCTTAGACTTATTAGACGTCTAAATAATCTAAATGTTATTAATCTGTCCCACAGGTCTATATTACATATATTAGCTATGGGTGCCTTATTATTGTTTTTTTTTAAATGATTACAATAAAATACTTGTCATACTCTTTAATATAATACTCTTTAAAACAACATTTAATAAGACAGTGACAGTAAAAAATATTGACATAAAAATATAATCTATGAAAGGAGTTCGTAACAGCACCAAATAATATCTAAGCATTTGGACGGTTGATGTAAACGGGAGCTATTCCTCTTTTCTTAGAAGACCAAAACCTTAAAGATTTCAAAGTAAATGGTAACTTTCTAGAATTAACACTTTTAGGTTATAGAAAATAATAATTTAAACAAGCAACATATTACAACTATGACCTGATAGATAACTAGATAAATAAGATTAAGTAAGAATTAGTTCTCAAATTTATTTCATTTTCAAGTCAAAGATAATGTAAAAGTTCTTAGCGTGTTATTCATATTCAATATTAATTTCGGTGTTTACTGTCGAAGTGCCTATAGTAGATGCTGTCATTAATCTAATACCGACAAGTTTAGCTAAGTAACATGTATACCAAACAGAAATTGCACGTCATGCAAACCTGGTAAATTTTCAAACTTAGGGTATTAACGAGTACAAGGATAATTTATACGAATCGTAACTTAAAACTTGTTAGTATTATTCAAAATAAGATTTAAAATGATAATAACAACAGTTCTTAAAATTAATAAGGATTATTATAAATTAATGAATTTAATTTTAAATGTTTTTACAGCTCATAATATTATCAAATCTACTTGTTTTTAAATAAAAACATAGGTTGACAATTTATATTGTAAGTACAAAAATTTTTCAGTAAAAATAATCATATAAAACTAATTGCTGTTTCATCTGTAAGATTATGAATAAAACCTAGAAAAAAATAACCCAGAACCCACTCAATATTAACGGTAATATACAGGCGTAGTTTTCAATTCATGGGACGAAATACCTATCTATTTAACAACCGTTAAAAACCTCTTTCATACATAATAATTTTTTTAAAAATAGTTAGACATATGTTTTATTGTTGACCATAAATTATATTTACAGACAATTTAGCGAATGCTACATTACGACGGTGGTCTCCTTGCCAATATATTTCTTCCAGACAAATTTACACAAGAATACGATAGATGAGTGGAGTCGCCGGGGTACCATTCAAATCTATTAAAATACTTGTTATATTAAGATGTCATTACAATACAATATGTCATATCATGACAGTCAGATCACAATCATGGTGATAATTGAGCACAATATGAATGTGACAAACTAAATGGTGTTTCTTTATGCACTAATGTACGGTACCGAGCGCTATTTCCATATTTAAATGAAAGTTTGAAAATTAAATCAGTATGTACTTAGAGCTGCAAATTCTCATTCTCTTTGGGGTGTGTTTTTGGCTTAAACACTTAAATTTTTAGTAACGTTCTAACGTCTTAGTTTTTAATTTTTAAATTAGTTGTCAACCCTACCATAGATATAATTGGGTTAAGTCTAGTGGATCCAGATTTGCTCACTGGCTGAGATTTAAAAGTGAAGACCTCGTTAAGAAGTCTCCAGGGGCTCCAATGTGATTTTGACAAATGAGTTTAAGCTTATGTTTCGAGTCATTCTTAAGATTGTAACATACGTTTTCTTCGTAAATTTTGTAGAAGTGATTTTATTTTATTAATTTAAAGTACAACGAACAACAGAGACCTTAATATAATGAACACAAAGAATAATTATTCTTTGTGTTCATTATATTAAGGTCTCTGTTTGTCGTCTTTCTGCAGTAACGGACTGAAAAAAAACAATAATGGGACCTTAGCTTCTTAAATACAATCTAGCTAAGCCATTCTAAGGGTAACACCTAAAAAAACTCTGGATATCTATACTTCTGGAACTCTATCTTATAGCTTAAAGGTACAATATCGCGTTCCTCAGTTCATCATAATATAGCACCGAAGTAAATGACGTAAGTCACAAAACCAATTTATGTTTAAAAGTTCATAAATAAAGTGCACAAATTCTGCTCAGCAAGCTACTAATTGGTTATTTTTATTGTCTTAGAAATATTATGTAAAAAGCTTGATAAAGTAAAGAGAAATTAGTAATAAGTAGTTTTGTTGTAAGCAAATTTATGTCAAATATTCAAAGAAACATATAACCGTAACTATCACATGTATATAGTGTGTGTGTGAGATGTGCGGGATAGATTACCTAGGTAACAAAGACGACTAAAATGATATATTTATCGCCTTAGACATAGGAGTCACATCGATAGCAAATACTCTACTACTCTAGGTACTTGGACAGCATAATATCATAGGCAATGGTCACCAATCTCAGCAATATCCCGGGTCCAACCCAACGCCGGTTTTAAGTTTGCTCCCGTAAGGGAGTTACGGATAAAAGGAAGCGGCAGTGGGTAAGGTATGACTTAGTGTCTGTTGTGCTGGTGGTACTATAATATTAACATTTAAATACATGTAAGTTAAATACAAAATGAATTAAATAAAATTAATGGACGTATACTCACATATCGGCACCGTGTACACTATACTTACGCTTTACATAATCAATACAAAACTAAGAAAATGTGTTTACAGCATAGATTAAGCTCCCAATATAAATATATTTTTTTAAATAACAGAATGTTATTGTTTGTACATTTGGCCGTTCTACCTGTTATAGCAATAGCGATTGATTGATCCGCTTCGTGGTTAGTAGCTTAAATTCCACCAATCTCAACTATTTGCAGCTGTCGCTTATTTTAATACATACCTTACTTTTATATAACTTGATTATTTCAGTTCTTAATGAACAATTTTTTAATTTAATTCATTACAATTACATTTATTTTTGCAGTCCCATTGGCTTTATATGATGTAGCAACGGATGGTTATGCCTAAGAGGTGTTGAATTTTGATACTAAAATTAAATTCGTGCTCAGCAGAATCAGAGCTACTGTAAGCTCACAATCTCAGTCATTTACTTTCTCTTGTAAACAGATTTCCCGGATACACTCAAATATACGACTGAGAAAACAATATTATATCCATTTTATTGTTCACGTTCCCTCGAGAGTCAGATACGACATAACGCCGTAACCCTTAAGAGATATCTTTGTACACATTGGTATATAAATAAACACGAAAATGAGTATATTTAGGGTAAAATGACGAGGTTGCAAACAGTGGGTAAATGGTATTCTGTGAAAGAGACTGATTTTTCAAATGAAAATGAAAAAACACACTTTCATATTAAAAATAAGTCACTTTTGCATATCGAATTTCTATAGTATGTAAGAGCTTTTTGGTTTGATGAAAAAAATAAGCGTTGTTATTTCATTGTCTAATATTAAATATCAACTTTTACTTTAAGAAGAAGTTCGTGGAGAGTTTCCGACTAGTATAATCTTCCAAAACAACACGAATAATAAAAGCTAGCCAAAAACCGGTTCGATCCATTTAGTTTTTAAATTATGCAAACGATTTTTTGTGTAACTTTTGCTCGTAAAATTTATAACTTTAAAGTTCAAAATGGTAAATGACTAGTTTATGCTTGTCCTAAAATAATATTTGAAGGTGGTAATATACAATGTTATTGGATAATTATCATAAATTTTATTAATTCAATTTTAATATGCAGATCAATGACATATTTCTAGAAAGTGTAGCGGATAAGGGGGAAAGCATATAGTAATTACTCTTATTCCGATTTTTTAAAACAGTACGGTAATGTACTTATATATCACTGAGATAATCTCCTTGTTCTAACAGTATAAAGTTTATTTGGTCTTTAATAGAATCTCAAAGCTGTATTCTCTGTTCTGTTGAGAAGGTAGACTAATCTGCGTCATGGTTAACCACGGATGGATTCCGTTTGCTAATGCAATCCTTCTAACCACCAAATACGTGATATGCGGTTCCACTTCGACTGCATGTTTACTAGAGGGCGCTAAGGCGTAATGCTGAACATGGACAAAAGACGCCATTAGATGGAGTACTGCATGAGTGGAGTAATGCATAGTACTTTATAAATGAATCAAACTTGCTTCATTTCATTTTTTTTTTTTTTTGGACTGACTAATACTGTTGGCCGCAGATGGCCTTTACAGCGTTACCGGGGTTACTTCATTTCAACATGCTCAAAATGCTTTCATGTTCATTCTACTCCAATATTCTATTGCAATAACAGGTATTCCAACTTCAAAATACCAAAAACAAAACAATGTATCTGTGTGAACTAAAGATCAACATTCAAAAACAAAATAAAAACTGTATTGTTGTTAGCTACGCAAATTTGCATCTTAACTCAATAAAGCAATTGCCAATTAGCTACAGAATTCAAATCCGTGCTTTTAAAAAACATTTCCAGTAATTATTAATTTGACACTTGCATTTACTTTTGGAACAAAACATATATTGTTCGCTGTTAAACAAATAACGCTTGGTGTGTACGAATATTAACTTTCTGAAGTTATTTGTAATTTGAATACGTAAGCTGTGGGTTGAAATTAATTGTTTTAATTTTAATGAGGTTTATTAACGGCTTTATATCTTTCAGGTTATTAAAGTTTGGAAAAACAAAGCAAAAGAAATGTGAATTTCAGGATCGGTAGACTCGTGTAACTAAAATCTCTATCTATATTTTTCATCTTTGACAGTAAGTAATATATAATATCCATCGCTAGTCCATTTAAAGATCGCTGACATAGTGAACCTTACTATAATAACAATGTATCTCCGATTACAAATTAATAGCGCGCTTTAAAAAGAATCGCAACAAAATAATTCATCCGAACATTCCGTTTCGGGAAAGCCGTTTCTATGATACAAAAACTTATTCGATTGGTAATTTTGAAGTTCCCGTTCTTATTTTGAATGGAGTAGTGCTTTAAAGTGAAAAACACCGATGTATTTAGAAATTTATTGCTAAGTCTCTGCTGACCCAATGCTGGTGGTGTAAGCGGTTGCCATGACTACCGGGAACAACGGCTTAACGTACCTTCCGAAGTATGGTGGAGTTGCTCATAATGATCAATTTTGATTGATGCTTTATCCTTTTGAAATTATAGGTTGATTCTTGTTATAAACTTGAATGTTCGTACTAAAAAAGATGAGAACTGATTAACAATATGCTTCTAATAATTGATATACCTATTAAATAAGATTGATTTTAATGGGATCTGCTTTTGTGACTAAATAACATCTATACATAAATACGGTTAGATTGTAATCTATTTAATTCAAAACGTGGATAGGCAGGCACTAAAAATACTATCAATAATAGGTACTTTTATTTGATTCGCGATTTCTCTGTCAAATGAGAATCGATTTTCAAAAACTTTTTTTTTGTTGTAACTAAACTTTACAAATAACTACTTCCAAGAATAAAAATGGCAACTCTCTAAAATAAACTCCTCGAATATTCAATATAATGCCTAAAAAGATATCATAAATTTACCTGGAACCGCCTCTGATCACTCAGAAAATTGATAAGTAGATAGATGGAAACGAAAAAGGAAAGTAGAATTTAGTGATATACCCTTAAAAACATAACAATAACTCCTTGTGAATATTCTAAAAGTTGTGTGAATCACGTGGCGTGTTTTTGTCCATTAGGCATACTCCAATAATAGTAATGATATTTGAAACCGTTAGGAACACATTACAACTAGTTCCGAATTTTTATCAAGTTCCTACTCAATCAATAACACAACTTTGTCATTTGTATTATTGTTTTTGTCCAGTTTATCAATTCAACTGTAGTACTTTAAAGAATTTCAGTGATAATAAGGCTTTTTTTATCTGTTTATAAGCAAAGGTAAGTAAACAATTTAAGTTAAAGAAATAATAAAGTTATTTATTTATAAGCAGAATGTACTCGAACAATCTCGTTATAAACAGGCAAAGTTTAAAAATTTCTTACAAACACCTGAACATTTTCAAATTTCAATGAAAATGATTACACAGACTTAGTTAAAAAAGTTTCTGTGCTTCGAATATTTCAATTTTTTTACAATTCGTTATATCTGTCAGCGATATCAAATGGGATCATTTCTCACTTTGACGCATATACGTGTTGCCAAGTTTCCGGCAAAAATTTTCTTGACGAATAGCTTCATTTGATCACCTCTCAACACGAGCCTTAATAACGGTATTATTCGTCATATTTCTAGAAAACTCCAAGCATTAGGGTAAATTTCATTTCATTTGAAATATTTCTTTATCAAGAGCCTAAATCTGTATTGATGGAACATACAGCTGGTTTTCTAGGTAGCTATTTGTGAATAAAATTTAAGAATGGAATGTAAATCTATTTGGTTTTCATTTATTAAATACTACTGCAAGAGATTGAACGAAAGCCAGACATTCTACATTTTAGCCTGTTATTTGTTAAATGTATAATCGATTAAGAATGCTTGTCATCAGCGAACAGGGTTGGGAAAAAGTTTCTACGCATTTTATACGAAAATTAAAGACATGTTTTTTCAAAGTTAATCTACATTTAATTACACTATATATATGCCATTTTGTTCGTAGATTTTCTGCCATCTTGTAGACAGAGATATGCTCTCGTTACTGTAGAAATTATGGGACTTCTGATCAAAAAACGTAACAAGTAGTTTTTACTTTCTTGATGTTAAGAAGAATTCTGAAGAGATCGAAACAGGTGGAAATCTGAATGTGCAAGGTGAGGGCTATATGGATGCATTAACAGCCAAATTATCTTAAGTTTTGTGGTCGATTCCCAGTTCTTCAGTTTTGTCGTAACTGTAAAAATGCCGATCTTGCTCCACTTTTTTAAAAATAGTGTCCATTTTATCGTTAACAGGACTAGAGCTAAGTGCTTATTGGACATCAAAATTCGCGGATTGAAAACGCTTAAACCAACTTTGTGCTAGTAAGAGTAGCACAAATTAGTTATATATTTTTTTCGCGACTTGCCTTGCATTTTTTCCTTTTTTGTACTAAAATTTAAAAATGTATCTAATTTCTTAATTCGATTCGCTCATTTTGACAGAAAGACAAACAAATGAAAAATCGTGGGAACTAAACTTTTCCTAACTTGATTTTTGAAAAGTCACCTTTTTAAAGTCATGAAAACCAGCTAGATAGTAAATAGTACAGCCAAATACAAGTTTATTCATACTATATGCGAAAAGACTTTTCTCCGACCTAATATAGAAAAAACCATTTTTAAAAGGAGGTTCTCATTTTTTTTTAAAGTGTATTTTAAATGATTTGATTGTAAATAAATAGGAGCAATGTTATATAATCATTAGCTAAATAAGATCTGTGGAGTAATAATGAAATAATAATTATTAACAGTATAACCAGCAACCGACTGTTTGCTTCCTTTGAATTTGGAACAGGAATTGTTTTGAAAAGTTTTGAACATAGCTTCTAAACTTGAACTTCAAAATACTAAAAAGTAAAACAAAATAATTTGACTGTTTAATTAGCCTTTTGATGTTTTGAATTTCGATAATACTTTTCACTTTAAATTAAATAACTGACAGATAGAATATGCTTTATTGTACACCATAAATTACAAACACAGGCAAAGAATAGAAATAAACCTTTTACTTAATGATAGCTGCCACAACTCAAATAATATTTTATAGACTTACGCTAATTGCTGACATTTGTCACAAGACGAGTTTGTTCCTCTCGAACCAGTCTCAAGCTAACTTCTTCAACAATGACTTGCGAAATAAGAAACATAAAAACATTTAATACATACTCCTTGGCTTAATCTCCGCACACTGGTCATTTTCTGTATTCCTCAGCGACTGTCGGAGAGCGATTTATCTTAATTTGTTCCTGGGAACAACCTTCACCCAGCTGCCAAAGGAAATGGTCTGGGAGATAATTTAGATATCTTACGAGTATTGTTTAGAACTATGTATATTAGAATAACATATTTAAGAACTATTAAATATTAAAATTAATAAACCGGTTCTGTTAGGATTTCATACCTGAAATGGTAAAAGAATTTATCCGTCCTTCTGTAAGATTTTCTCTGAAATGCTTTACTATGGTTATTAAGTTCAATATATTATCTAATACTTAATGCGTTGTTTGATCCTTGCAAGACTTTCCTCTGGCTATTTAAAGGATTTTACTTTACGTTCTTCTTACGTTTCTCTCTATGATGTACAAAAAAAAATTCTATTCTATTGTATAAACTACTTTGCTTCAAATTGTAATGATATTGGCTGTAACTTAGTTTATTCGTGTTACCTCAGTGTAATAACCCAAGAGTATGTATTAATAGGTTGAAGACTAAGATTATATTATTCAGGTCCAAGCAAGGACATTGGAGGACAAGGAGGGGAGTGGGGACGCTAAATTGATATTTTTAGAGAACTGTGGCTCTTAAAATATGCAATTATGTTTAAAGCTCAGAAAAAAACCCTGACTCAGTAGCTCGATGTTTAATTAATTCGAAGCACTTATATGACTTGGTTAAGTAGTAATTGTATATTCAGTATGTACAGTAATCGCCATGACGTAGTTCAAACAGGTCTATTCTAATCCAGCAATACTTTGGCGACAACTTAAGTTTTGAAGATTTGCCCCCTTTCGCTTTCTTTTTGTCGTACGATATATTTCCATTGCTGCGTGACTGTTTATCATTGTGAGGTCACGCTTTTAGTAAGCAGAAATTATTTTTAAGACGGAATCTATCGTGATGGATAAAAAGTTACAAAATAGTTTGGTTGTATTTTGAAAATGGACTGCCGTGAACTTTGTATTTATACAAAAATTCGTTCATGATTTTTTTGAAAATGGAACAATGTTCAAAGACTGCTAAACGCGGCGAATATTTTTACAAGACATTTTAAAAGTCAATAAGTTACGAGATAGCGGGACGTGGTGAGGATTTTTATTAAGACATTTAGGCGAGAGTACAATAGGCAACAGTTGACAACTTCCGCTGCGTACGTGGTTTTCACACAATTTAAAAGTTAGACCGTCGAGACATTTCCCTTAAAACAATATCGAGGCGTATTTCTGAAGTCAACATCGCAAAAATAACATTCCTTTCAATGAGTGTGTCAAAAGGTTTTGAACTCAAAATTATTGAGTTCTTCGCCTTTGAGGTGTTCAACAGCACTCAGAAATAATTTTGCGGTTGCTACAAAATAAATTTTGTATTTATTTACGGGAACATAAAACATTTTTAATACGATCAAGGGATTCCGGAAATGAATGGTTGAATCAGTGTGGATTTTATCGCAACCAGGAAAAGGTTTTCATAGCCCGTAATAAAGATTAAGGTTATATAAAATTACCAACTTTAAGTTAGTAGTGAGTTTACAATCAGTAGTTATGTAATTTGTCACAGATATCATATTTGCATACGCAGTTTGTATTCTAGCAGTAGAATTACTCGTATTCTAGCAATAGAATTTCAAAGTACACGTGTTTGAATTGAAGATATAAACATGAGTTAAGAAGCTTTTGAAAAATATTTATACAACACCATTTTCCTACAAGACACACATGCAAACAAACACAAACACACACACACACACTAATTTGCAGCTTTGAGTGAGTAAATATTGTCAGACCGTACATCCACGACCTCGCTGGAGTGAATGCCGGGAATGTGAAAAATTCTGCAGAATTGAACCAATTTATTACCGTATTTTTTTAAAGAAACTACGGGTATATGTAATAAAACTTACCACTTTACCCTCTTTCTAATAAAAGTACAGCTTCTAAAATTATTACTAGCAAAGTAAACTACGTAAAAAGTAGATGAAGTCACCCTCAAGTCACCGTCATTGCTTTGTTCCGAATGAAACATCAATTCATCCTAACAAAAACATTCTAACAAAATTAACCATTAAGAAAATCACAAATTTTAAAATGCATAGAAAATGAATGGCGTTTAACGCTTGATTGTTGTCATAAAAGCTTTTTAAAGTCGGAGAAGGCACTCTGGCTTGCGTTTAAAAACTACATATAAATTCGCAATATGTTAATATTTTTTTTACACTCATTCGCATATTTTGAAATTACTGTGAGTTGAGCTCACAGTAATTTCAAAATATGCGAATCCTTTTATCACAGGACATAAAAAAATATTGTATAAACCTAAAACTGTTATTAGTAGTTTGATTTTTTACATTAGTTTTAGGAATGATATTTTTTTTTAAATAATTTATGTTTTCATGATTGGCAGTAACGTTAAGTAATTTTTAAGAGTTGATACACTCTTAAAATGACTCTAGATTGCCTAATATGTATAGTTATAGTCTTAAATTCTGTTATTACAATTCCACCTATAAATTAAGAGAATTATTTGGTTTTTCATGTATCTCCGTGAATATTGCATTTCAATATTTCATGGGATGATGTTAAAACGTTGCCGGGTTGATAAATAAACGAATGTATTTGCGTAACGTCAAATATTTATTTGAATGTAAAATTAAAATACAATAGCGTAGCTGAAAATAAAACTGAAAAAAAAATTAAATGTTGCTAGTGATAATAGAATCATATTGGTATTGGACAGGTTAGGGGTTGATTTTTTAAAATGTTATTCTGACATCTGGTCCTTATTGGCATGTCAATGAAAATCTACAGTTGAATTCCAAAACATATTCAAAATAAAGAATATTATTCAATTTAGAAATATTTTAAAACCAAATTAAGCCGAAAGGAGTTTCTAAAACCTTTTTTAGTGGAACTGCATGTTATTTTAATAAAAATTATATTATTGTTAATGTCAATTAAGTTATAATAAAAATGATAATTGTGAGCACAAAATAAAATAATATAGTGTATTGTATTTATTCTTTAAAATCAATTGCCATTACTATTTCTGTGCCCTAACTGGGTTAATGTGTGAACTAAGACCATTAATTAAGATCTATTTTGTACAACATGATTGCAATAAAACAGTTTTTAGTTCTGTTTCTGTGATCAACTGCACCACGGGACGTGAAGAATATCTCCCTGGGGATATGACGAGCTTTTGTCCTTCCCCTCTTTCTTTTTCTTATGGTAACACGACAAAGTGGAAAGACTAGTTTGTCTCCGGAGAAAACAACACACGATAGTGCTGGCAATCTTCTGAGAATAGGGATCGAATGAATGAACCCGGTCTAAACATGTATAAACGTTATAAAGGAACCAAAAAATCATTTTTACACCAATAAATCAAAGTAAATCCTTGAGTTAGGTACTTCAGTCAAGTAAACACAAAAAAATACAATTTTATTCCAATATATTACTGAGTTTATGCACTTTTTATACTTTCGTTGTCATTCTATATTTACTTTATATTATATGAGGAATTTGTTGGCGTAGTGATTCGAATGCTCTTGTTGCTATATCAAGCACCTCCGTGAATTAAGACGCATTAGGTCAGTGTTGTGTTATGAAGTCTCTCTATCTATCTCTATCTCTCTCTCTCTCTCTGTTTGTATATTTGGTTGTGTTTTACTTCGTGTGAACAATAAAATCGGTAACAAATAGTTACAAAAGTAATAGGAAAAGTTAAATGGCGGAAAAGTTTTAGAATGTTAACTAATTTTAAAGTGTTCTATAAGGTTGTTGTTACTAAGGAAATAGCTGTTGTGTGCATTCACATTGAACGGTAAAGAGGTCATCATAAACACTGTTCAGGTTTCTTCGAATTACATTTCAAATGACATTTTATAACCATTTTAGAACCGTGAGTTGGGTTTAGGAAGCGCCGACATCCCGAGGGGTGCTGTCAGTCACGCGAGCTCAGCGATATTAGTAACGCGAACCGAATGTTCAATGACCACGTTATCAGGCGACAGTGTCATCAATTGTGTTTCAAATAACATTCTTTATAATATCAAATGTACACAGAATAATCTCATCTTATCTAATAAAACTGAAATTCAACAGAACTATCAGAAAATAATGAATATTAGACCAAGGCAGCTATCAAGTTTGTGCACCATATTTGAATGGGTCTTATGTACTAGACTACATGACAGATCACCTATGCACTGTCTAAAATAATAAAAATAAATTCAGTTCTCAGCAGTACATCCAAGGAATCCTCATGACGATCACGACCACTCTAATGCATTGTTTAAAGAAGAAGATTACCTCGATATCCTTTCAAATGATACACTGAACGTAACGTGATGAAAACCACTATAGAGTTGACATGTAAGTTATTTATTTGACACGAAAGTAAGAATAGAAAAGTTTTTGTAAAGAATAAACGCCCAAGGCTATCCCAACGAAGTGTAGACGTGTGATCAAAGACGAACTTTTGTACTGAACGCCTTCGAGATATTTTATTATTTTTCGAACTGGGACCGAAGTTTGTTCTCTTTTAAGGGTCAAGCAAACTTTAGGGACGCCTTGAATAAGTATTATTTAAAAATGTATTTTTCACAGAGATTTTCGTTTTTCATTAAATTGGCACATATTTTTTGTAAGCAAATATAAGGCTAAAAATTTGACATAAGAATTGGTAATTATATTTTACGCTTCTGTTGTGTTCTTTGCTTAGTTTTATTTGGGTGCCCATATTATAACAGATAGTATAATATGATTGGTATGCTGGATAAGTGATTAATGAAACCCAGTTCCTAATTTATAAAGTTTATTTCATGTTAATGAAGCTAAAACAGAACAAATGTCATGATTTTTGTTTCTACTAGAATACTAGTTTTCAAATAGAAACAAAAGCGGATTGTTAAAATGGCAAATTATAAAAACGTAGGTAGTAAGATTTGCATATTTTGTTATAAGCCATCTATAAAAGAAGTGCTTTGAAGAATTATTTGCTCTAGTGCCAAAATCAAGAACTTAGCATTGCTCTCAGTCACTATCAGCAACATGGAGCTGATCTATTGTTGACTTTCTCTGATTTTACAATGATTGTGCCTGATTTGTACCTACTACCAACTATTAGTTAGTATCCGTTATTACGCACAATAATGGCATGCGCATTTACCCACTACTAATGTTATAAATGTGACATATTCGGTATTTCCATATTTATTTTTGATATTAGTGTTGGAGGTTGTATATATATTATAATAATAATACAGGCTTGTAATCGTGTTACGACTCATGTCATTTTTGATAGTAGAAACGAATTGTAGAGTGGTTTGAATCTACTGTCAGTATGCAAAAATAAATGTAATGTCTTCTGTTGAAAACAACTTGTTTTAATGTACTTCGCTTGTGATATCTTCTGGATGAACATTTCCAACAATTAGTCTCAGGACCGATTTGCTAGTTAGTGGCTGGCGAATTTTAGATTGTTCGGATTGCAAGATTGGATAAACTTCCTGAGATAAGAAAGTAAGGAATAAGATGTAAATTTTTTTGAAGTATGTTAATGTTTATGTGTACACAATAAATTATTAAATAAATAAATATGTATCAAAAGTAATTCTTATGTGAATTCCGTTGATTAAGTTAAACGAAACGTTTCGTTTAAGAATTAAGTCAAGCTTAAAGCTGCGCTGCGAGCCACAAAACCATTTGGACTGATTCCAAAGAAACGGTAGATGATTTATTTTAAATAACTGAATATTTAGGGACTTGCGCTTTAGTACTTTGATACTCGATTTCGGAATAGGTTTGTATGACGTCGTAAAGTGAATTTGTGAACGTTGGTGTGCATAATAGCCTGCGTCGTATATTACAAACATGCAGCCAAGTGTGTGCGTGTACGAGTACACAGATGCCACGCTGCATTTACGCAGTTCGCGAGCACGTGTCGAGAGTACACAGTACGCATTACGCGAGTATGCATTACGCGAGTACACATTACGCGAGTACGCATTACGCGAGTACGCATTACGCGAGTACGCATTACGCGAGTACGCATTACGCGAGTACGCATTACGCGAGTACGCATTATGCGAGTACGCATTACGCGAGTACGCATTATGCGAGTACGCATTACGCGAGTACGCATTACGCGAGTACGCATTACGCGATTACGCATTGTGCACGTAGCGAGTATTCAGTGCTGGAACAAGTTCGCGATGCGAGTGTCGAGTTACCCAGAATATTGTCTGTCCAAGATAAATTGTTGAAAACTGTTGTTACTTTATACATACTATACCTATTTTAAAGGCTTTTGCTTTGGAATAAAATTGAACTAATGACACGGCTAGGCCACTGTATACACAATTATGGCAAGCCAGTGTGTTTAATAAAATTAAGTTCCAAAATTTATGAACCTTTCTATTGTCATTGTCGTTTTTAATTTAGCAGAGAAACTGTACTGAATTCGTTTCGGACTAATTGGAATAAAATTCATTTGTGTTAGATTAGGCGTGTTAGGTCCGTCTTTAGGGAATAGTTAATAGCTAATAGCTAATAGGGCGTTAATAGAGGCGATTGTTTAATGTAACTCATCGATTTCGAAAACAAAGGAAATTTCTCAACGGTTAGTTCTTTTGTGTGATGCTATTTACCTGACTGATTACACATTATTGTATGCACTTTGTGTTAATATTTGTGGCTTGCGGTACATCAAAGTAAGAAGCCTTCGGATTATCAGCTTGCTAATTTTGACTTTGACATTGCTTGCGGTGTTACACAGCAATAGATGGTTTTATTTTGTAATAATTTTGTCATTGGTTACATACCATACCAGTCATAATATACTATACTTTCCTTAAAACAAATGTAGAAGCCAACTGAGGCCACTGTTCAGCAAATTTCAAAATTCGATGCTCATTCGTGTCAATTTCTATATTATGCTTTACTTATCGCTTTTAAGCAAGATGCCCTAAGCTTGAATTTTCTTCAGGAATGTATAGTATCCAGCTAAGTACAGAAGCAGAATGATTAATATTAAGAAATCGAGAACCGAGTAACATATTAAGAGTGTTTTGTAAATTTTCAAGTGAATATTAGCTGTTTAAAAATAAAACTAAGTAATTAATTGCGATGTAGATAACATAAATAAATAATAGTCTATAAAACGTGATGATAACATTTATTATGTAGAAGTTCACACTCTAAGTATTCCCAGAACATTAATTCTATCGGGAAATGTTTATCGATTCTGGTTTTCAGACCCATCAGGTCTTATTTATACCGTTTGGCCGTCGGACATTTTATTAGTTTTTACATTCTTTAAAATATTGTTACGTTTCTATTTTAATTGTTTTTAATTGTTTATTGCTGAAGCTTTTACCGAAACGCCACTCATATTTTTAAAGTGTGCTTAATTTGGAGTAAACCGAAAGAGTTTTCTGGCTTACAAAAGCGGGTAGGTATCAGTTTATTGATTAAAATTACTATTAACATAATTGATACATATAGTCCACTGTCAATATACATATATATGTCACGGTATTATAGTGAACAGTAACAAACCTCTTTATTTATCGTATTAGTTTCCGCTAGTTTAACTTATGTACCTGTTGCAAATGGAAAAATCGTGGACTGGTTTCAAACTGGTATCCGATGGAATGGACCTTGTACGCTGTCTTTATCTTCTTCTTCTTGGCTGATTGGCGCTGTCATTATAGATTCCGCCAGTATCCAGTTTTCTATTGAGAACTTTCTTTTATTGACTCATTATCATGAATGCACAATGTGACTAAATAATTGGTTGAATATCTTATTTATGCCTCGTCGACAGACGAATCAGACAGGTTGTGAACTTATTCCGGTTGGTTTAAAATTTGACATTTTGAAATATTTATATTATAGGCTATCGGAAAATAATGCGGTTTACAATATTTCTAAAGTTTATAATCTCGTGAGCTGGATTATAATGTCAAGGTATATATAATTTAAAGTCACTAATACATGACTGTAAAATTTGAAGGTTACCCTGACTTAGTGAGTAAAGAGTACTCCTGATACATTGTGATATTACTACCATATACAACCTCCTCCATTTTTGAAGCCGGATAAAAACCCAGAAGAATCCAGTTTTTTTCTTTGTGTTTACCTAAATCTTTTGTATATTGAAATTAAATTGTCTTTACACTAATAACGGTATTTGTACTACCATATCAATAGGATATCCGCCAGGAAATGTTACTTAACCTTTTCAATGTAAACAAAAATCACAGAGCACTTCATAGTATTTCTATAGCCGTATATTTCCTTATAAATAACAATTACTTTTATTTGTTAGTTTTTCAGCTACGGGAAATTGTACCTGTGTTGAAAGGAAATGACGGTAAATACCTCTTAAAAGACATGTGATAGAGCGAACCACGCGTCCTTTTACAAAACGATAACATAGGTGTTTTGTACGGATTCAATACTCCTTTTTGATACCTTAGAAAGGGAAATTTTCAGCTACATGCTGTAAATTCTATGTCGGGCGACATATTGCATCGATTCAAATTTTAGAAACCCCATTTGTTCTTTTACTCCTAACTAAAAAGTTCTCTAACCAAATTAAATATCACAAATAAGGTAAAAAATTTCGTAGATTCATCTTGAGAATTCTTATTACTATTGCGTTCATCTTCAAAGTTTTAGGTATATTTTTCAAGATGTGTTCTTCTCAGCGCAGCTTCAGAAGGCACTCGAGGAATCAGGTTGAATGAAAATGATTGTTAATTAAAAAGTTTCTTAAAGTAGACTGTACCTTATAAAGAGAAAATTAGTTTATTAGAAACAAGGACTCTTGTGTTGGATATTTACTAAAGTTTCTAATTTATAAATAATTTGATTAAATTTTTTATTTTATCTTGTTTCAAATTTAAATCTAAGTAATGTATAATTTCAATTTACCGTCCGATTGACTTACATTGTTGGATTTTAGGGAAGTTCTTTTAATGTAATTTTGGATGGCCGTATGGTTTAGTAGTCAGTACTACTGTCTACTTAGCCAAATATCCCGGGTTCGAATCCCGGTAGGGGCAGATATTTGTATGATAACAACGATATGGACAAATATGTTCACAAGTCATGGAACATTTGTATGTTTATTTCTAATACATATTATTCCACATTATTATCTATATTATTTCGTTATCTAGTATCCATAACATAAGCTCTTAAAGGTGCTTAATTTGGGCTACATACTAGGTATAGGTGTAAAAAAATGTAATTGTAGTCAACGTTATATTGGTTAATAGAGTCTGTACCGATATCGCTCTGCTCAGTAGAGGAACAGCGAATATGCAAAAGAAAAATGTGAAAGTAATAAATCAACCTGAAATAAATAGTTCTAGTTAGTCTTCGAATATCTTTAACTAGGGTACTGAGATCAAAAACTCTGTCGTAAACAAGCCACGGTTGGGTATAAACGTGTTGTTTCACGAAAACTAACTGAGGATCAGTAAAAACAGTCACGTCTTAACGCCAGTCCCATGGAAACGCAACTTAGTATTGTAATGTTTTATGTGGGAATCGATAGATAGGAACCGTCGTTTGAGTTAAGAATAAAAAATAATTCTTCATTAAAGACATTGGGTCTCATTGAGTCTTGACACAAGTTTTTTATTTACTACGGCTAGTGATTTGGTAAATGAACAAACAATCAAACAAAGGAATAAAAAAAACTAAACGCAAAACACTTTGAAAGTGGGTCGTTTTATCAGTTGCAATAAAAGCTATTTTCAAACTAACGTGCGATTAGAACGAAAATTTTTGTTTTTAAATTTATATGAGCATTCTGTTCAATCATTCAGGCCTTTGTATTATTTACCTGAAGTCATATAAACATATACTCAGGTTTTACTAATTCTATCTCGCAATACAATTTAGCTAAACTTTCTTCATCAACTTTACAACAGTATTTTATTTATAAATTTAAAAGCAAATTTTGAGCTTCATAAATTAATATGCACAATAAGAAGCCACGCGGTGCGGGTACGGTGCAGACACTTCTGTGGTGCAAACAATCAAAACAATCACGTCTGGCGCACTTTTAGCACTGATAAATCTCGTAATTTCTGCGTTCGGCAATACATAAGTATCGCCCACAAGTATAATATACATACATACATAATAATTAAGCGCACAATAGCAATGCAATGCTTGCTTTGAAATCGACGTACTTGTTCAAACTTAATGCATTGTTAATATTTTATATAAATTTTCTGTTATTCTGATGTGCCCTTTTTAATTATCTTTGTGGATACATAAATTGTTAAAATAAATAATGAATTTAAAATATATCTACTGAACACCACATTGAACCAAGAAGGTGGGTAAGTTAGATTAACAGACAATAAATAACTATTAAATAATCATCTAGTTACGTTATAAGTGTCAATGGCCTTTCCTGTCTGATGTTCTTAAATGATTCAATTGAATCTAAATAGTTTACATTGATAAAAAACTAGTTCTAGATCCTTAGCCTCAAGCAGCAAACAGTTTTTACTAACTTTTTTCAAGGTGTTTGAGTTAATTATATTGTTGATAATGATGATATTCGCATAACTTATTTCGTCTAAGCTGTGTTGTAAAAACAAAATAAAAACGTAATTGGTGTAATTCTTATTTTTGTTGCGTTAAATAAATTAGGGGAAAAAATTCTACCGGCTCACATGTTAAGTCCAACTGCTTAGCTATTTCTGCTTACTTTGCTAAACCAACCTCATCTCGTTGGGTGATGTAACACTTAGAGAGGCAATAGTAGATAAAACAGTTTAATAAAAAAAATGTGAGCAAGATTAGTAAAAAAATTTCTTCACAAAACTTCCTCAATTACGCGGTTGACTAGAGGGATATCTCCGTCTTGTCAGCTGGGAGCCTTCATTTCGCTTCAGTGTCCCACAGGTATATTTATTTTCATAATCGTTATTTGTTATATTCGAGAAAAAGGTGAACGGAAGCCTAATTTCGCAGCGTCATTTAAAATAGAAACTTATAAAATAATGTTAAATTAAATAGTGTATGGAATTGGGAAAACTATGACAAATTGAAAAATTACTAAAATTTATTTATTTATAAAATTACAATTTGTCTGATGACCTCGCATGTATGTGAAGGTGCTAACAAATCCACTGATTACCACATTATACATATCCACTGATAGACCCGTCGTTAGTTTTCGATGTACGACCAATATAGTACATATTATTGGTACGAGGAGGTAAGAGGCAGAATGACCGCTATTCGATTATGTCAATCGAGAATACGCCTACATATTACATTTAGACTTTCACTTTTTATTACAATAATAGTATAATAACCTTTAACCGGTCGTCATACAGAGTAGACACGATGTCTTAAAATATAAACATATGGCAATACATAAAAGTCGATTTGCTTGTAAATTTGTCTAAGATTTTGATTAATAGTATCATTTCCATGATTTTGTCTATATTAGCTGCTATATATATTACTCAGTACAATATTTATTGAAATGGCGATTACAATTTCTTCAAAATAATATCTTCTAAGTAATAATAATAATAATGAACATTACAACCAATTACAGGTAAACCTCGTGCTTTTTAGTAACGATAGTAATTTGGTATTAATCTATTAAGGAAAAAGTGATTATCCTTTTATAATATGTTTGAGAACATACACAGACAGAGCAAAATAGAGGATTCAAAAGAGATTTGTGGTATGAACCAGAAAAAGAGGCCCAGAGAAAGACTGCAGAGGTTTAAGCTGAAGATTAAATCATTGACAGTTAATTCCAATTCTTTATTGCATGTATTCCATATTCTTGGTCAATATAGTAAGCTACATTAATCAAATGAATCTGCCTTTTATAAAAAAATACTTAATCTTTTTTTAAATATAACCTTTACGTAAACGACCTTCAAAGTCCACGGTAAGATATCCGGTTCTTTAATGATGAATTGATTGACACCGACTCAATTTAACATGATGTTAGACCATGGAAATACTTGGGTTTTAAATAGCCTTGTCCAAGCCAACGTGAAGACGAGGTGACAGACGGACGTGATTACTCAGCATCACAAAAAAGATCAGAATGATCGCTTAGCTCTAGGGGCCTACATAAACGCGACAATCTGAAGATTTGATAGTTTTTTGTGAGTACAATCATTTTAATTTATCCTAGAATTTATGTTCATTAGAAGGCACAAGTTCCAACAGGTGTTTATAATTAGGTGAACATTTTCATTTCACATTGATTTAGAATAATCATTACTTATTTTGGGAACAAAATAACCCTGCAGGTATGTGTATGTGTTTGAGTGAAATGTGAGAGAATTAAGTCATTTAAACTAAAATAATATAGATACTTTCGCTATTGAACCTACAGCAGATAAATCTAAATTAATTATTACCTATATCAATGAATTTACCTAAGTCATACAATTAAAATATTTTTTTAGCTTATGATGCAATTTAATACTACCCCAAATCTGACTCTTGGTTTCTAGCAAATAAAAGAAAGTTTGGTTACATGAAATTTGTTAAATTCATTCACTTATGAATATAAATCAATATTTACATGGAAGAGGCGTTTCTAAAAGATTCAATTTGTAAATTTCATGTTACCATACTAGATATTTGTTAGTGAGCTATGTTTCGATTTGTCTTCCGCAGTTTGGTTCAGAGATAATATTGTAACTGCTTGATAAATCGCTGGCTAAATATATATTTGGTCCTGCCCGTAGTTCGTAACTGAGTCAAGGTCTCCATAAATCTCAGAAATTTGGTTTGCATCGATTGGAATACGACCTAATCTCTTGAAAACTATGCTCGGTCCTTGATTGATTTATAATACTTGAAAGTAGTTACTTTTTTCAGAGCATTCGTGATCGATCATTATGATTTTGAGTTGTATACAAAATCATATGAACACGTGACTTCAAAAATACGTGTTAGTTTAAGTAACAAATTAGTATCAGTAAATATTGAAAAGAACTTTTTTTCAATGTTTAAAATAGTAGCAGTATAATATTTTTAAACCCATCATTGTTTCTTGAAGAAGAGTGTTGAGAATTCCTTCTAGTTGTTTTTATAATAATTATGATAATACATTTTTTTATTGTTTCCTTTTTGACTTCTCCTTGTTATTGTCACCAATAGAAAAGTCATTGTTTAATTATCATTGTCATCTATATTAATTTATAAAATAATTAAATCTATTTTCGCACACATCATATATGGTCCTTCTTATTTATCTTTTTCAACTTGGAACAGTTTGGAACATCTTCGTCTTAACGTCTTGTATTGTAGGCAAGTCTACAATGGCGAGACGTCTACAAATAATACCTCTTTCCAAAGCCCTAATACAGCTAAGTAGACCACAACTTCGAATAATAACGGGGGCTTTGACTGGTCATAGAAATTTTATCAGACACCTTTTTAACTTAGGTATCACAAACAGGGTCCAGTGCAGATTTCAGGCTCTGCACAGGACCAGGAGACAGAGTAAATCAGCTCCACACCCTCCAACGCAAAACAGGCGCAACTGGCGTCGATTTGCGGAGACTGCCCATACGAAAGTTTGGCTTAGAAAGCGCCTTCAATATATAATAAGTTGCTTAACGAGAATTGTTATTGAGTAATAAATAAATGCTGTCCAATTAAATATTAACAAACAATCAGTGTCCGTGTCGATGGAGAGCGCAAAGTAGCGGCCTTCCACGAGCAAGACGGACAGATGAACTGGTCAAGGTCGCCAGAAGCCGATGGTTGTAGGCAGGTACAAATGACCATTGAGACCATAGATCTAGAGACAGTCCAATATTAAAAATCTTATCCACACTAGAAAATAGAAACGACATCCTTTATGTAGGTGGCTTAGTATGGCTTTATGCATCATATTGATTTGTGATCTTTCCCTCGTTTTATTTCTTATGATAATGCTTGTGTGTACACGATAAATTATTAAATAAATAAATAGTTAAATTTCAACGTAGGCTCTTAATGACGTTAATTGTGTTTCCCGCTTTAAATACCTAGCTGTTGATATAACAAGCTGTTAGTGGTCCTTTATCAATAACTTTAATAACCATAAATCACGAGTTTCATATCTTGTAGTACCTCTGGTAGGTCTACGTCCTGTAAGAACGGAACAAGATACCAATCAACATTAAAGACAGCATTTGCGCTACTAAGTTAGGCGACAGTAGCCCCGCTTTCGTAATGCACGAGCTAAATTAAATTTAAGTTGAGTATTACTCCTTCAATACAATACAAACAAAAAAAGACTTGACTCGAATGGCGACTGTTAAGCGTTTTTGCGCTTTATAAAACATGCTGATTAAAATAATTCAAAAGTGTATGGATTGTCTAAGCGTTAATTGACATAACTTTTAGAGTACTAACTACGCAGTAATACTAAGGAAATACTTTAAAGTATGAAAGATGTCGTCATCTTGTCGCTCGTCTGTCTAATAAATATTCTTGTCGGTCGGTTCGAAATGATACCTTAACGTGATTTTGATTAGGTATGATTTACGATTACTAACGGCTTCCGAGATAAACGAGGAGATTTAGAGCAGATCTTGAACACTTACTGACACTCTAATTATTTGACCATTTCTTGTAAAAGTCAGGTGTTTTTTGTGATCAAATTTATTTCAACAATCAAACGATTATTTTTAAAAATACCGAAGAAATTTGTCCAAATCATCCTTTAGAAAAATATAACATATTATGTAAAATTTTTAGTTTGGATATTTTATTCAACATACGCTCGCCTATCATGCACTCATTACGGTATTTGACAAATTGGATGTATTTTATACTATTCTAAGTAATTCATCATAAGCCGTAAATCTGAACCTGGCAGTGCATTCCACTTTTCAGCCATATCGATTTTAGCAAACGTCAAAAATAGCATATAAAAGAAAAATCTATAAGATTCTTATAGAAAAATGAAACAACTTTCTCATTGTGCATGCGCATCAAAGTAATGAGAATAAGGAAGAAGCTAAGTTTCTGATTTAAGAGAAAAAAATAGATACAAGGCATACGATAGATAATCCCTACGTCACGCCAGATTTTATCGATCACAGTCTAGTAATGGTTCAATCAAAAACCTAATCAGGATAATCAATATTCGCCGTTGTTGTGGGTAGCAATGACTACGCGGGTTTTTAAAGACATACTTGGGCGGGTAATAGTTTTAATCAAGTGAACGCAAAACGTTGAAAACATCTCTTGCCTAGATTTATCAATCTAACCCGATGGGTAAATATGGGGATGGCTTTGGGGAACAGCACAGGACATGTAGATCCCCAAGGAAAGTCTGATGGTTGTCCTTCACCTGATTGCTGCCTGTTATTGGTCTGATTCCCTCAAAATGCTACCCTATCTTTAACTACTTAGGCTTCGGTTTGAACGGGGGTTGAATGGCGATCTGTGGAACTAAACAGCCTTTCCTGCGTTAAGATCTACTCAGTCTATCGCTAGGAGGATGAAGGAATCCTGGGAGGCTGAGCAAAAGTTGTTAATCTCGCAACGCAACACGCCTTTTGGTCCGGATTTCTGCCATGCAAGTCCTTCGGAGAGCCCAGGGAGTGGTCCCAGGTAGGACGTAGATAAGAGGAAGCAGGAAGCAAAATGTGGAAGAAGAGAAAAATCTTATCTTATCTGTAATCTTTTGGAGTACGCGAAAGAAGCAGTCTTATCAAATTATTTTGAATGCTTCCTCTCTGTACACTCCCTGAATACTATTTGCACCGTACTGGATCATAATTACGACGAATACACATCATCTAGAAGAGTAATTGCAGTTTAGTTATTAGTTAAAATACTTCTAGATTATAATGCTTTCAAATGGCATATAACGAATTAATCCAGGACAAAAGGATAGTCTTACGCATAAACTTAGATACTGTTACGAGTTGTAGCTTCGAATATAACGCGACATCTGCACTCACAAATTTATTAATGATATTTTAAAACGAATGACGAAGAAGACGAAACTTTTTCACTATCAAACAGGGGAAAGTCGCAAACCTAGGATATGAATACACACGACAGATACTAGGAGCTGTGTCCATGGAGACTTGGATAGTTGTAGACAACAGAAAAGTTGGCAGAAGAAATATCATGTGCTTAAGAAATGGAAAGTAACGGACCCTTATTAAAAGTGTGGAACAAAGAAAAATTTCAGTAATTGAGTGCCGATGTTTAGTAGTGGGAAGGCATATAGAAAAATAAAATACGTATTAAAATGAACAGACGAACAAAATAATCGTTTACAGATGTTTGAAATCATAAAACAAACATTTGCTACTAAAGAGAATTAAATCGGGGACTCGTAGTTTTGTTGATAGGGTGTCTGAATGGTCTACCATGCAGTGGATTATATAAGAATAATAAATTATCGAAAACAAAATGAAATGTATTCATTGGACGATGCATGATTCATAGATAGACGAAAAGCTATTAATATTTATGAAATAAAATATGAATTCAATACAGTATTCTGAAACCGCTTTATAGAATGCGAAATTACATAAAAACTCATAAACGTAACAAAAATTAAAAGAATTTAGTATTAATTGACAATTTAGAAGTCCAATTAATATTAAATCAGTTGCACTTTGAGTTTCAGGGAAACATTAAGTTATCTATTAGTATATGGGTGATTTATTAACGTCGCACAGCTTAGCTACTTTTTTACTGGTTGCTGTGCTTTTTAGTAAATAATAATTACTTTTTTAAATAATACTATTACTAGAACTATTATATACTATTTAAGGAGACTTTGTAAAAAGTTTTTTAAATTATTATTTTAATAAAACGCCAAGCGGCAACAGTCTTCAAGCTTGATAAATTTGAATTTGGAATTGTTATATATATTTTACCAAAAAGTCGTTCGTGGCTTTCCATATATTTGTAAAAATCGTCAGCGCATACAAACATACCCTAAATTATTGTTTTCCAAACATTTCGTCGAGTTCTCCATTTGCTCCTTGTTTTATTACAAATATTATATCTGGGGCGCCCCATAAAAAATATTATGACAACTTGTGTGTACGGAAAGTTTGCTTATGAAAAATTTTACTCCAAAATAAAAATAAACTTTGAATTATCTCTTTCAGCGTACAAATTTGTTTTATTTTTAAAGCGTAACGTATTAAATTAGATACTGAAACGATTGTTGTGTGAACAGGTCAATAACTTTTTGTGTTTGAAACATGCAAGAAACAGTTTAGACAACAAAATGTGATTCAAAATTAAGTCTTAACTAGTAGTTATAGAATAGTATTCAAAGTAATTTCTGATAAACTGACGAAGAATAGGCGTAATTAATTGCGTATTGTGAATAAAATACTCGTAGGTTGTATGTGGTAATTGGTTTGATAACTTTATACAATGTAATAACTATAACTGCTTCATAAAATGTAAAAGTTTAAACTCATTTTCAACTCAAATAAATTCATGTTTCTCCGTTTTAAAAACCATTGTAACCTTTTTTATATCACAGGGAATGAATGATAGATTCCCGATTGTTACTTTTCAATATTTGATTTTATCATCATTATAATCGACACACGTCATGTAGAACAGCCATTTTTGGACGCGTACAAAGATAAATATTAACTGTTTCTGTGTAAGCTTTATGCAGGTAAATAAAACAATAGGAATGTTTCATACTGCATTAGGAATGTTGGAAAGGATGTTTATTTATGCTGTCAATCGTTAATGCTTTTTGTTTCGTTATGTTTACAATAAAAATATTCGAAATAGGTGGTTGGAATGCTGTTTTTATTTTGTAAATATAACCATTTTGTATATTAGATTAGCTCTGCTATCAATTTGGACGTTTTTGATATTTATGACTTTGATTTGGTAATAAAAATCACAACGAAAATCTAATTAAAAATTTTGAACGTAGTAACATGTAACTGTAGTATCATAACTGTCATCGAGAGTTTTTATATGTCTTACATGTGAGAAACTCGGAGGCCTTTACGAGCTGTAACTAACGGACTCTGATACATCTGAGTATTTATTTATAATGAAACTACGGTGCGCGAACTACATGAGGTATTGTACTGAAATATATTAGTATCATCGTAGATAGCATATATATTTCCCATGAAAAAACACATGATAAGTCTGAGCCATAGCACATGTGGGTAAAAGCGTTACCGTAACCACTGAGACCAACTATGGCGAAAATTACATTGGTTTCCTAATTGAATTCAGAGCACTCAGACCCATACGTCAAAGATCTCTTCCTCATTCTATAGCAGGTAAACTAAATTAATATTTCTGTTCATGTATCTACGTGAAAAATGTTAACGGTATTAGAAACTTGTCGAATAGACGTTAATCGCTAAGAACCTCGGTGATGCCATAAAAGCTACCCGCACCAACAGATATGCGTAAGGAAATAGATAGCTTCAAATTTTCTCTAAAATTCTATGGCCTTGTAGAAACCATAACCTGAGCGGCCGTGGTCACGATGAGGCCATAGGAGTAAGAAGAAGAAGAATTATCTCGTTTGCAGTTAATTTTTTCTTTTTAAAATTCGTTTGGCCCTTAATTTAAATACAATGTATGGCCTCATCGTAACTACGGTCACCACGAAGGTCACGTTTGCAGTTAACTTTTTCATTTTTAAATTTCGAAGGTCCTTTAAATATTAAATGATAATGCTATTGACTTTTTTAGTTCGAGAATAAGGTTACATATCATTAAACACTGAAATCCATCCATAAAAAATCGTGCAATATTATCCATGTTTAATAAAATAATTTGTCTGTAACTTTGTAAATTAATACCAAATTAGAACTTGATCACTATGAAATATAACATTTCATGTCAAAGCTTTTATTTAATCTAATAGCCGCTATAAAGCTGAAGTTTTGGAACGCTCCCTACAAAGATGAAGTTAAAATTTCCAATATCCTTAGAAAATGTTATTGGTTCCACCGAAAATTTACAGGATACCATAAAATTAGCTACGTTGATGAATTTCGGCATGTCTCCAGTGAAATTGATAGACGACGCTTCGTGTTTACTTCATGATAGCAAATATTGGGTAAGCTAATTGTTTTATATATAGAAGAGATATTTTTTTAATTGAGACTCTCTACAAATGAAACATATTTATTTGGATGGAGGTTCAACATTTACAATAAACAATAACTACATGTGATAAAAAAACGAACCCCACCTCATTATGGATAGACTCGTCATTAGATTGTGGTTCGTTAATCTTGCTAAAACTAAAAAACGGCGTGACCTATTTCAATAATATTTATTGTGTTTAAATCAGTTTAAAAATAAAAATTACTGTAATAATCTTAACGAAAATTTAAAACATACAAGAAAGTAAAAATATACAACAGAAATTTGGTATTTCGTAAGGAAAATAGTCATTTTTTCCATTGCTACTTCGGATTTCTTTTCATAGATGGTGTTAGTGGCTGTTTGAATTTTTTAAGAATCGCTTAATATTTATATTGGTATTTTTTTCAAATTTCTACACCAAAAAACTTATTATGGAATCATGCGAAATAAATTTCATACACCACATATTTTAGATAATAATTAAAATAGTTTCAAACTAACATAAATTTGTTTTTCTATTTAAACAGAGCATTTTGAGTATGGATCACTAAAATTCGACAAAAACAGTTTTATCGTTGTCTAATATCAAAACTTGTATAAAAAAAGCTATGTCGATTGATTTTAGTCAAATTTGTCGATCGTTATCCTAGCATGCTGGCATCTATCATAATTCACCCGAAAAGATCAAAAATTAAACGTCAAGAACACTATAAATAAAGTTCTATTTGATCGAGTACAATCGTAAAAAAATATTTCAACAATCCGCTCGTCAAAGTCACGGTCAAGTGCTGGACAAAGAAAGATCTCGATCAAGTTGCGTAAAGACAGTGGTCCTCGGCGTGATGATCTTATTTTGTTTGTTTTTACGTCACAGTCAGAAGGTTAGATCCCAAATTTTGTTTTATGAATTTTATATTTATATTCGGTTTGCAGCGAAAAATGGTTTTTACAGATGATTTGGGAGGTCACAGTTCTCATAAATGTGCTATCTAATTTTGTAAAAAAATCATCATATACAGTTATCTGTTGTCGTTTGTTTAAGATTTTTTTAAATAGTTTTAAGATATTATGCAGCGGTGGTAAACGGGACTTCTAGTGTGGAAAGAGGTTACTTTATTTAATTGAACCTACATTGACATAGAAATAGGGTTCTTCAAATGAATAGGTTTATATATAACTTTGTCTATTTTACAGTTCTCTTGTATAAACAAATAATTGATAACGGAGATGCATACCCTATCGCTAAACAAATTATAATGACCGATGTATACGTTGATGATGTTGTTTGTGGTTTTGACGAATTCGACCTTGCTCACGCAGCTAAATCGCAGCTCATTAATCTCTTTAACTTGGGGTGTTTTCAGCTCCGAAAATGGGTTAGCAATAATACGCAATTGCTATCTGATATACCAATCGATGACCGCCTCCAAGGTTCAGTATCATTGGACAACACTGAACCTTCACCTTTAAAAGTTCTTGGCCTAAGATGGGATCCATCATGTGATGTTTTTCTTTTTACCGTAAAGCCTTCAAATCAACCGTGCACTAAGCGTGCAATTCTCAGTGAACTTGCTAGAATTTTTGATCCTCTGGGTTTTTTATCACCAGTCACAATCCAAGCTAAATGCTTGATCCAGAAACTCTGGATTCTCGGTGTGAATTGGGATGAAAAACCACCTAATGAGGTCGTCCGCACGTGGACTTCTTACACTGATCAACTTTTGCAGTTGACAGATCTTCGTATTCCACGTAAACTTACCTGTTTGAAGTCAAAATCATATGAGCTGCATGGTTTCTGTGACAGTTCAGAGGTTGCTTATGGCGCTGTCATCTATCTACGTTATTCTAACGAGGCTGGTGTCATTCAAGTTTCCTTTGTTTGTTCAAAGGCTCGAGTCGTACCGTTGAAACGAATTTCACTGCCAAGATTGGAGCTTTGTGCTGCATTCTTGTTGGCTGATCTTTTCAAGTTTGTAAAAGATACTTATATGTCTCACATTCCAATCGATTCTGTGTACTTGTGGTCAGATTCGACTATCGTTTTATCCTGGCTACGCTCACATTCCTCGCGCTGGACCACTTTTGTCGCAAATCGAGTAAGCCACATCCAAGAAGTTACACCTCCTGATTGCTGGCACCATGTTTCGTCTGGAGATAATCCAGCTGACATCTGCTCTCGTGGTCTTTTTCCGAGTGAAATCATTCACAATTCTCTTTGGTGGGCGGGTCCGGCTTGGCTTTCACAAGACCAACAATTGTGGCCATCATGCTCAGAGTCTGTGTCTCAGGATGAAGAGCTTATTATACAAACTGAAGCTCGTAAGTCAGTTGCGCTGATTACTGGGCAGATGTGTGATGAGAGCAAGTCCAGTATTTTTGATCACTTGTTACAGCGCTTCTCATCTCTAGAAAAGCTTTTGAGCGTTCTTTGTTACATTAATCGTTTTGTCAATAACTGCCAAAATCCTAAAAATAAAAACACAAAGTCGTTTTTAAACAATATAGAGCGTCGTATCGCATTGATGCAAATTGTCAAATATGTCCAGTTAAAATCATTTTCTGTTGAGATCTTTCACTTACAAACTGGGAAACCGGTAATGAAACAATTTCGAAAACTGAATCCTTTTATCGACAACAGTGGTGTCCTCAGGGTGGGCGGTAGATTATCTCGCTCAGGCCTAGAATATGAGCAAAAGCATCCTGCTCTCTTGCCCTCTGATCATGCCGTTACAAATTTAATAATTTAGGTTTAATCTAATGTTATTTTTTGTAACGTTATCCGATTGATTGGGATTTGAAAAAAAAGCGTGGGAAGTGACACAATTAGCAATAAAGTCTGATTTGTTAGACCAAACCTTTTTATAATATAACTTTATAATATACAACACCCTGGCTGCATTGTTTATGACATATATTTTTTCTAATAATATTGTATTCTATTTTTATGTCACATTCTTTTTAGCTTGTCGAATTATATCACTGCGATCTATACTGTTGGAATTTTCTTTCCTTATTTTAGAAGGTTATGGGCCCAGTATAAATATAGATTCTCAGTCAACATGCTCAGAAACTCCGGACGCCATTGAGTGTACCCGCCGATATCCTTGTAGAGAGCGCAATCCTCCACAGAGGTATGAAGCAAGCACTTGCCTTATATCCCCTGATTTCGAACCTGAGTCATTCAAGCAGGTACAGGATGACGCATATAAGGAAGATTGGCTTAATGCTATGAAGGCGGAGTACGATTCCTTGATGAAACATGGCACTTGGATATTAGTTGACAGGCCTAAAGACCGGAAGCCTATCAAATGTAAATGGGTGTACAAAATTAAGAAAAACACAGACGGAGATATTGTAAAATATAAAGCTAGACTTGTAGCAAAGGGCTTTACGCAAGTCTATGGAGTAGATTATGGAGAGACTTTTTCACCTGTAGCGAGGTTATCTTCCATTAGACTTCTTCTAGCGTTCGCCGCTAAATTAAATCTTCAGATTGATCACCTGGATGTTGAAACAGCATTTCTGAACGGCGAGCTTGAAGAAGAAATTTATATGGAACAACCTGAAGGTTTCATTACAGAAACAAAAAAGGTATGTTTACTCAAAAAATCTCTCTATGGTCTAAAGCAAGCTCCGAGACAGTGGAATAAAAGGGTCTGCGAAGCAATGCAAAAGTTGTCTTTGACTCGGGCAGAAACAGAGCACTGTATTTATTATCAAAGAGAATCTGAAAATCTTCTTGTTGTTGCGGTTTTTGTAGATGATTTTTTCATTTTTAGCAATAATATTCAAATGAGAGAAATGTTTAAAACGGGGTTGAAACAATCTTTTGCAATTAAAGATTTAGGTCCAGTCAAAGATTGTTTAGGCATGAGGGTTACACGACACGATGATGGTAGTATCAGTCTTGACCAAACCAACTATATTGACAAACTTGTTGATAAATTCAATTTGAGCAAAGCCATATCAGTGTCAACGCCTTTGGAAGCTGGTCTCAAATTAATTTTACCCAATAAAGACGATGAGAAATTGGATTTACCGTATCAGCAGCTCATTGGATCTCTAATGTACATTTCTATTGGCACTAGGCCGGACATATCTCACGCCGTATCTGTCCTTAGCCAATTTAATGCACATTATGGGGAGGTACACTGGAGAGCTGCTAAACGGGTACTCAGGTATCTTAAGGCAACTAAAACCAAAGAGCTCAAATACACAAAGTCGACAAGCGATATTGTGGGATATGCTGATGCAGACTATGGGTCTAACCTCGTAGACCGCAGATCCTACACTGGCTTTGTGTTTATGCTCAGTGGCTCAGCCATATCCTGGGAATCACGTAAGCAACGCACTGTCGCACTTTCTACCACCGAAGCAGAATATATGGCACTCAGCGAAGCTTGCAAAGAGGCCATATATCTGAAATATTTGGTAAAGGATATTTTTCAATACAGCAAACCAATTACGCTGTACTGCGACAATCAAAGCGCACTTCAACTCACCAAAAACAACACTCATCATTCGCGCACCAAACACATTGACGTTAGGCATCATTTCATTCGAAATTCTATCACCAGTAATGAAATAATTGCTGAGTACATTCCTACTGGTAATATGATCGCCGATGTCCTTACTAAGAGTTTACCAAATATTAAACATGTAAAATTTGTAAAATGTTTAGGTTTAGTTTAAACTTACTCTAGGACGCGGACGTTTTATTTTTTGAGTGATTTGAGTTGTGTATAAATAGTGTTAAAGTGTGTGTTTATATAGATGTAAGTTTTGTGGTTGTTAGTGTACTTTTGATAATGCATTTACTGTATATAGTGGTGTATATATACAGGGTGTTTATATTACGGGGAGGTGTTAGACCAAACCTTTTTATAATATAACTTTATAATATACAACACCCTGGCTGCATTGTTTATGACATATATTTTTTCTAATAATATTGTATTCTATTTTTATGTCACATTCTTTTTAGCTTGTCGAATTATATCACTGCGATCTATACTGTTGGAATTTTCTTTCCTTATTTTAGAATGATTGGATAACGTTACAAAAAATAACATTAGATTAAACCTAAATGTATGATAAAAAGGGTAAATGCTACCCAGAGATCACTTATAAAAAATCTTTTTATTGGATAATGCAGTTATTTACATATGGACAATCCACGAAGATCGAAAATGTGAGTTCTAAGGAGTAACAATTCACGCTAGAAGACATAACGTCGAAAGACGTAATGTCCCGCTGTCATTTTAAGATCTATTGCAGCGGGTTACGTTGTATTATAGATGAACGCTTCAAAACGGATGATGCTTAGTCGACGCCTATTAGTTCCTAGAATTTTGAGAAAGTACCTTACTAAGGTACACTTTTATAAAGCGTTCTAGTACAGTCAAATCTAAAGAGTTGTTTCCTTTCTTAAGGCTTCAAGCTAATGCACTAAAACCCTACTCAAAAATGCAGTAGGAGTGCGACAAGCACGCTGTAGACGCAAGGAGCAGCATGCAGTAAACACGTGTCAGGCACGTGTTTACGCTGTATAAGTAAACCTAAGGTAGATTAGACGCACGTTAATTCCCTTTACTATCCAAATGCTATATCAAAGATGTTTCATTGTACATTCAGGAAGCGTAGCAAAATGTAACATCACATATTATATATGAAGTGCCCAAGTGTATCCCACTTCACCGGTTTTATTTTTATAGGCGTCCTACACAATGAAAGTCAAGGCTACAAAAGACCCTTTACAACTCTGGAGATCCATCTGATAACTCATAAAGAGGAATATAGACCCTCTACGCGTGTAGTTTCATTGTTAGTTTTAATTTTAATGAAATTACATGGAATCTAGTGCTAGCATTTTATGTGATGAGATCTCTGTGAGATTGTCCACGTAGCTACATATAAAGTAATAAATACACTTCGATATCTGTGTGTACCTTAATTCGTTGTTGTAAAAGTCGTTTTGCAACTGACTGAAATTTGATGTGTGGCTCTTTGTACTGTTTATGACTTATTTTATGTGTTCAATCCGTTAGTTGTCGTATTGATGTGACATTTTCAGATATATAACATATAACATAATATAACCTTCAGAGGTTTTTGTTATTTTTAAGAAATCAAGGACAAACGACTGCAGTCTTCTCACATAATATGGTAAGTACTAGGTATAATTTTTAAATAAAACCTTTTTTGATGAATCAGACAGAATTATAATTTCTTTAATTGAAAAAAACATCTTTTTGGTTTTTTTACAGTTTATTTTCAACATTCTTATAGAATATTATAGAATTATTTTTGTAAATAATTCTATGGTAAAATGACTATACTTTTTAAAGGTATGATTCCATTACTATAGCATAAACAAGCTGTCAACCGTTCGTAGTTGTGTACATTTTTAGTAGAATTCTACTGAACAGACTATATATTGGATGTATTTTATGGTTGTCACTTCTAAGTGTTTTCGGAAGATATAAATACCTACAAATTTAATTCGGAAACACATGTTATATCCTGCTTTTTATGATTACTTTTATAAGCTATGAAGCTTCATATTGTTGGAGGTTCATTCCATTTTGAATTGGGACAAACATTCGACATTACCCTTTATAACGAAAACAAAATTATAGAAATACGTTTAAATGATACCGTATTTTTTTAAAAAAGGTTACATATATTACATACAATAAAACATGTGTGGCAAACAATTTTTAATATTTTATTATGATGCACTGTTAGGTCCCTCATAAATATTACAAACTACTCCTAAGGCTAATAAGTAACTCGAATTTAAGTTAAATTATTATATTGATTACTAAGAATGCAAATATTGTATCTACTTAACGGGAAGAAACTTTATGTCTTCTTTAAATTTTGAAACACACACTACACTATACTGTCATTTTTAAATAACTCAAAGGGGTTAGTTCTTTTCAGTCATATCACTATTTCCGTGTTATCAAGAAGCTGGATCAAGAGTTTTGGTGTATATTTGATGGTCCCTGTGGAGGTCACTAGTTCCTATGTACCAGGGACATAAACTATACCTCTGAGTACATTATTTAGTGATCTTTGTAACATTTGAATGTTTTTATTTTTGGTACAGCCCTGAAGTTGTATTCCATAGGTCCAAACAAGCATAAAGACTTGTTTACATATAGGTACATTATTTTGGATTGATATCGGAGAATGTTTGCTTAGCAGTTAGATCACCTTATTGTATCGAAGCCCAAGCTCAAAAGCAGCGAAGCAGTCAATTGTAAAACTACGATTAGTTGAAAACAAAAAACCATTTTCTAAAAAAACACCAATTGCGATAAATATCACCCCAAGTTTTTATATTATTACAGCCCTGAGACGATATAAATTTCAGTGCCTATTAGGGCCGCGTAATATTAGCTTAATTAATTACTAAGTAATTGATTAATATAGTCGTTATCGTTGTTATGACTAATTCTCTGAATTTTAGTTCGATGTATGTTGTTCTCTCATTATGAATATGAAAAGGACAGTTGTCATATTACTTGATATTTAGGAAGGTATATTCAATATACGAGTTATGGTTGATTAGAACCTGATAAAACGTGGCCTTATGAAGCACCTCCTCAAAGTCAAAGTATTTTTATTCAACTTTGGTATATGTATTTACACTTATTGAAACTCAATCTAAGACTATCTGTTCGTAAATCTACATATTACCTTTTGACTTATGGATGTTAGTATTTTTATATTTCTGATATTTATACGCAAAATATTATACTATATTTCTCTGTTATGCTTAATTTGGCTCAATAGTGGGTGTAAATATGAGAAATATTATTATTATTGTTCACATAAATGGTTTAAAGTTAACATACAGAAAATAATTAAGTATAAAAGCACTGCTAATTTCTTACGAAATATTTTCTTTTAAATATTTAAATTGTTTTTATTCGTAAATCTATTTAAAAATTTTAATAAAAAATATATATATGGTTACATATTGAGGTTAATTTATATTATCCTGTATCGTAATATATACTAGGACATTAGCGTCTCAGGTCCAGTGCTTTATTCAAGTTTATAATATCCTCAGGAGAAATTTACTTTTTACCGAGAATATAACATGATTTGTCTGGCATGCTGCGGGAAAGCATTGTAAGTCACGTAGTCTCGTTACATAGAACTGTTATAGGATATTCATCTTAGGACATCTCATTTGAACTTATAAAGACATCGAAATAACTTGTTATCCATATCGGTACCCGTAGTTCAGGGCCCGTAACAATTGTAGATTATTATTGAGTAAAATTGATATTTCATGTCGAAAACAAAATGTTTCTATGACACTAGGATAACTATTGTAAGCTCTAAATAATGCAATTTATATGGAATTATTTTGTGCCCGCGATGTTGTTCTGTGTTCGTTCCTCAATCAGAGCAAAATGGCTCTGAATGAAGTCTGGAAATTGTACAGTTCCTGTAGAAAATCAATAATCGATGAAGGATTAAGTCGTGGCCATAAACTAGAATGAAATAATCGTATTTCAAAAGCCACTCTAAATAAGAATATTAATTTATTTAAACGTTTATGAAACCTTTTTGTTTTTAAACGCTGTATTATATAACTATAATTGAGAGAAACTAATTAAATAATGTTTCGTTTATCTCACTCATAATTTGTCAAATAAAAAAGAAAAACCACGTATCATTGTTTAATTTTTGAGTCAATAGTATTAAAGATGCAGAGTTAACAATATTATAGGAAAGATACATAGGTAATAAATAAATGTCTTTAAACATTAAAGTAAGGCAGATAATATTAAAAAACTGAATTATGGTAAAAAACGTATTGTATTTATTTACCGTGCACGAAATATAAACACCATTATTTTCTATTTCTACACGTGTACATGAGCAAGTATAAAAATAATTGTATATACTTGGTTCAATTGAAGTTATTTTAATTAAAAATATTTAAACAGTTTAAAGTAATTCGAAGAGTTCAGTAGGAATGTTCATTTTACCAGAACCAATCGGAATAAAACTACCTATCTTCTATTGCATTTTAGACACGTATTTGTTTTGTGTCACATTTGTAGACTTCTGAAGTCACGTTGCATTTTAATAAAAATGTGGAGCCAGTTAAATATTAACTAGAGCTAAATCCTTTTTAGGAACGAAGCACATCAAAAGACAGAAAGACGAGGAATACTTATTATCTTGATTAAAATGTAAATCTTAAAGACGAAGTTCGAGCTACGAATTATTGCGCTGAATAAACCATTCATACAACTCTTGAAAATGCGACAGAAAACTCGTCTTGATATTTTTTACTAATTATAGTTAACATGTTCTAATTGCATAAATTACATGGCATGATAAAACTTAAAACTAGACAATGGCCCCCATTATTTTGTGCACAAAGTAAATTAAATTGAACGTAAATTTAATTTAGCGACACGTTTACGTAGTTTTCTTTCAGTTAATTTTATATAAAGCACAGCAAATGACTCGACACCGCCTGATGATAAGCAGTAGAAGAGTCCATATGTGAAGATAGCTAGTGATGCATACTACATACTGCCCTAGCCACCTTCACCTTGCCGGCCCAAAAAGTGCTTTTTCACGCCACTTTTAAAGGAACCCATGTTGTAAGAAGGAGGGAATATGTGTGCCGGTAAGGAATTCCATGCTCTAGCTGTGCGACAGAGAAAGGAGTCACAAAATCTCTTAGTGCGTAAAGTAGACGTACAATATAACCCAAAAAGACAGATGGTCGGTGACGTCCTTTGACGTTTCTATAATGGCGACGCTTAAGCATTTACGCTTATGACGCTTATGCCTTATTTTAACGCATATAATAAAACATGATGATAATACAATGATCAACAATGATAGTATAATTTAACAATATATACATACACCTAAGTCTGTTTTTACACGGTCTTTTTGTACACGGTTTTGATATAACACGGTTTGAAAATTGAATATTTTTAATTTTTTTACACGATTTTATTCCATTTAGCACGATTTGAAATTTTATGTATGTACTTTTAAGATTAGAGTGCATATCTTTTTTATCATTAATTACTATGCTTGTGAAAATAAGCATTATATATTTGATTTAATAAAATAAACATGAATTCTTGTTCTTAAAAATTCTTGTTTTTCTCTAATTTTAATAGGTTTTAGAGATTAGGAACAAATCACCCATTTTTGTATAAGATCAATGTCTTTTTTTACACGGCTTCTTCTGGAACCAATCTACCGTGTAAAAACAGACTTAGGTGTACTAGTATATTATTATAATATATAATTTTATAATTATAATTTAGAGCTTGTTCATTGATAGTAGATCATAATCAATAGCCTTCATACGAACCATTGCTGGGCACAGGCCTTCATTCATGGGAGAAACATCACCCTTAGGGCCCAGTACCCAAGGTGCACGAGCTAGTGACAGACCTGAATGCGCTAACAAAAACACATTGTTATATCCTTTTAATTTGAAATCCATTTCTACTTACCATCAGGTGAAATGGAGTCATTTGTTTGACCATTCTATAAAAATGTTGGTTTCATTGGAAACTAACCATTTCAGTATATTATAAGTAATGCATCACATCTATTTAATACACGACACGACATATCCATACACATATATTAACATACATGTATGGCAAATTTCATATATTTTCTTGTTATTATTATTAACCTAATCATTGAATCTCAGGCGAGATGGTATTTGCTGTAATTTTGCAAAACACGTGTCGATAAGGAATTCCACGCTCTAGCAGTTCGACAAAGAAACCAAACGTAATTTCCAAATATCGTGAAGTGGTGGAAACAGTGAATAGGTGAATCCATACACGAACACTTAAACTCATGAGTAGGAAACGAGACGGAGGGATGTATAAATAATTGAGATTATCTAACGACATTTTTGTCAAACCTGTCTTTAATGGGTACAGCAAATAATTTAAGGTATTCCAATGTTCCAACGGTTCTTTAAAATTCATATTCACAGGAAGTAGGTAAGTCACGGACCGTTGAACACGTTCTTTCCGTAAATATTGGAAATAAACTGCAATAATAGAGGTTTTGTTATAAAGGAGCGAAGGGAAGGCTGTGACAATAGCATTCTCATATAGCAAACTAGTTTCTACTTGCGAATATATTACGTATTATTGTAATGAGATGATCAAATATATATCTACTACTAAATTTAGGAAAAAAAAATTCTACAACTAAAAACGTGGGGCTCAGATTAGCAGAGCTCTGCTCTCGAGTCGACTTTGAGCGCTGCTATTTAATTAGATGTCTTTTAAATGATTGTTTTTGAAAAGATGCATTTAATTTAGTTATTACTTCTTGTGGAGTGGGTACACTCGAAGGTTCGCCCCACGTTTTTAGTTGTAGAATTTCACAAGTCGCTTGATTTATGTGTATTCACTGATCAATCTTCAAAGCCCAGAGAAAAAGATATTTTCTTCTTTTTAGTCCAATTTGTACTCGAGAAAAACGTAGATTTTTATAAAAAATTTTATACGATAATATATTTAACTCTTTTTAGTTTTGGTTTATAAATCTTGCGGTCGTTCTTTCTAAACTGTAAATTTAATTAAAATCAAAAGAAAACAATTTTATTTTAAATTCAAATTCCATCCCAGCAGATCCATCATAACATACAAAACCAAATTTTTAATCTAAGTCTTGACTTTTATGAAGAATTATTTATTGATAATATTGTCTATATCAATAATATGCAAGATTCATTTGTTTTATGTATGACTTACGTTTAATTTCGAGTTTTTATGTTCATACATCACTTACACGAATTATTTTTTCTTTATCGGATCCATAAATTAGTTATCGCATAAGCGGCTATCATAGAGTCATAAATGTTTTGAAATATTGTATTGTCATCGAAAACAAACATGCATGCGAAATTTCAGCTCAATCAGATGATTAGAAGTGGTCGAAAACTCGATCATAAGATTTGACCGCCACATACATACAAGAAAGCAAGCTAAGAAAAACGTGGTAACGTGGTAATCATAATAAAAATCAATTTTCATATTTTTAAGCTTATGATTATGTTTAGAAATGGGAAAATTCCATTTTAATTTTATTTTTAAGCCACCCTGAAACCTAATACAACACAATAAAAATAATAATTATATAGTTTTTTTAGTAAGATCTTTGCAACATATCCTCAGGTGGCACTAACCTCTGTCTACAATATCAGAGGTCGTTAGGTAGGACCAAATGTTTGTATGGTGAGTATAACCATTATTTACGAGTCATTAATGTTTCTAATATTTACAATTATATAGATTATATCATTTGTGCTAGACAAAAACTGTGAGTGTCAAATATGAAACATAAATATAACTCTATTAATCTGTCAAATAACCACAAATTTCTCCATGACAGAAATAATTTTCATTTTCATTTCTGCGAAATGATATTTTAAATCAAAGCTATATTATTTGACGCTTTATAGAGAAATACTATACGATATCAGCAAATTATTCAAAGATTAGGTAAAACGTTACCAGGACTTTAGCTATTCTGTAAATAACTTTCTAAGAAGCAGTATTGAAATTAATTTCAAACTTACTTATTTAACCATGGCAATGGGTTAAAAATATACTAAGACCCCGGCTTCATTCACAAAGGAAACTAAAGCAGCCCACTTGACCTCCATTTTGAAACTCCTTGTTCAAAATTTAATCAGCGGGAAAGTTTTTACAGCTCGCTCGGAAAAGATCTGTAATAAAGCTATTTCTATGTTAGTCTTATAGGAGTACATCATAAATAAGCCCACTATGTTGAAGAGACGGTTCATACGACGGCAAATACGAGTTGGTGTAAAAGAAGCGTTCTTAATCTAAGAAACTATATATATGAAATTGATTTGTTTATATCCACACAAATGGTTTCAGAATATTACTAATACTTATATCTGTGTATAATTATTTGTATATATTACTAATAATTGGATTATGGAGGATACTTTTTTCCAGTCTTGCGTTTTTGTAAGAACTATGATGTTTCCTTAATTGCTCGATTTAAGAGTTAATTGAGAAAATTAATTCATAACTTGTAATTACTTAAGAATATTAATACTAAATTTATTTATTAAATTCTAAATGAAAATATTTTTGTGACATGATTTCTTTAATTCTCTGGTATTTGAAGCGGGGTACGCGATACTGAACCTTCAAGCTTGCAAGATAAAGTTCTATTAATAACCGGATTTTGTTAAGGAAGTCGCCACTTAATGACATGACGAATAAATATCTTATTTGAGGAAGCTCTTTTGCTTACAATATTAACAAAATATTAAAACTCCAAGAAAATTATTATTATATTCATTTCGCCTGAATCTTCAGGTTGATAATCGATGTTGGGTTTGTAATTTAGTTCCATTAATTGAATATGAAAAATAATTTTCATAAATATATATATTTTTTAATTTCTTTTGATTTTTTTAAAAATTGTCACGTAGTTCTTTTATTATAATTAGTTATAGAAATAAGCAACATCGATTGTGTATTATTTTTTCTTGTATGGTCACTTAAACAAGTTATATGTGACCACTATAATGTATATTTAATAAAAAGAGGCCTCTCTAAGCTGAAGTAAGGTGAATCATCATTTTCAATAGCAAATAATTAAATAGAACTTAGAAAGAAAAGAAGCACGAAGGATATTTACAGATGTAGTTAAGAAAAGGTTGAGGTCGTTTATTACTTAAATACGAAAGCTAACATAACTGTATGTCATTAGATTCTATAGTGATTACGATATTAAAAATGACTGTGATCTGAGTCACAATACATATCTCGGTGAACAGCCTACAGGTCCCAACAGAAGGAGCTTCGGTTGCCTAACCACGATTCAGTCAAAGACCAATATCAATAAGTCGCCAATAAACGCTTGAAATGTCAATAACGTTGAAGTGTCAGGAGATTAAAACGTCTATTTATTGGCCATTGTGTTTTATCTTTGACAAGTAATTGAAGGCTCCAACAGTGTGTGATATTGAATTTTACATTGGCCTATCTAAAACTATTTTCTACTGAAATTGTTCATGATGGATTATATGAATTATTCGAATGGAGTTAGAGGTTTTATAAAAAAATAATCATCGCCTACCTAGCGAGGAAATATGTTTTTATTTTAATGTGCGTATATCTATTCGTGTGCTAAAGAGATTTATGCGCTCCTTCTATAACTATCTCAAATCTTCAACATAACCCGTCGCTTATAATTCTTCACCAAATCTCAAACGAAATTTTTCGTTTATAGATACGCCAATCTCTAGCACAAGCCTAGTACTTATAATACTCAAAATTTCCAACAAAAGTAGACTTCTTATGTATACGAGAAACTTCCACATCTTTGCGAACGCTATAATATTAATAAGATATATTCTCTTCATTTAGGTATTAATTATGGAGTAGATAATTGTTATGAAAATTTTCAATTGACTTAATACAACAAACAAATAGGCATCGTTATCATTTCATATCTTTGGAATAACCAACAAAATATTTAATGAGAAACAGCAAATCTAAAAATATATTTGTCAAATACAATATCTGAGGAAAAGTCGAGTGAATTATGAACTCGCCGTATGAAATGAAATAATAAAAAACGTCGACGGACGGTCGTGGAGTCATGTTACGGATCCCTTGGGATTGCAGAAATATAGCCAGTCGGACATCTTGAATTCTTGACCTACGATAATGCCGGATATTACTATGTTACATTCTGTATAATATTTTTTGTATAAATCTTTAAATTGAATGGTATCTATGAAGTTAATAAGAAATATAATTTAAAATATTTTTGAATAATTGTTACAAGAAAGATGAAATTTAAAAGACGAGAAAAGAGGAAGAATAATCTAAGCTATATTTCTATCGCCATTATTGTTTTCTTTCAGTTTCTCTCTACGTATATAACTATTGTAGTAACAAATTCAACTAAGGTGGGTTTATTTTTAGATATAATAGTTAAAAACAATGTAGAATATCTCAAATTAAATTAAGGCGTTTGTTTTATAATACCACAACCGACATTAGACCCGTCTGCTCCAATGCCGGTTGTGGGTAGCAGTAACAATCATGACTAAAACAGCAAATATTGATTGACCCATCCTGGTCCAAACATTCAAGTTTTTTTCGTAGTCTAAGCGATCAATACGTCATCGCCACCTAGTTACGCCTCCAATGGTTAGCCAACGAAAATAAAATTATTCAGAGTGGCACAATAAGCCATTAATCGTAGCCTATCTTCTTTATAAACTGAGCCAATTGACAATAGGTTAGCTTCATGATTGATCATTCAATAGAGATTGAGAATGAATGATTGATTATACTCTACCCGGTAGTATACTTCCACGACATAGAACTGTATTTTAATTTGGTGTTTTTTTGTTTTCATAGACCTATTGTATGCATATCTGAAAAAAAAATGTTTTTGATAATGTACGAGCTACCAGCCAAAGTTTTGAGTTAAGTATAAAGTTATTTCAATAAAGTTCACAGGTGTAGTGGTTCGAGCGCTCCGGTTTTGCTTACCAACACAAATCAACTTTAAAAGGTGATCGCTTCGGAAGTCACGTTAAGTCGTTGGTCCAAGTTGTTATGGCGACTGTTTACACTCACTAACCCGCATTTACCCAGCGGAGTAGTATTATGGCCCAAACTAGGTTTCTCTCATGAAGGGAAGTTGTAACCAGTAATGTTTTAGCGGCTAATATTATTTACAATGACTTGTAGAGATGTAGTGACCTAAAATTAATGAACACAGAAATACAGCGACCGAACTGTCGCTTGTCTCTGTGAAGTATCCAAGATTACAAGGTTGAAGACTCGTCTGAGGATACTCTGCGTAGGTACCAACTTCTTTGCTGTTTCGTCAAATAGGGAAGGAGTTGGTACGTAACAGAATACCCTCAGACAGGTCTCTTAGATTTTATGCTTCCTGTATAGAAAAATACTAAACACTTCTTCACGGATGAAGTGACCTAAAACAAACGAAGGAATATAGGGCTGGCACTAACGTTTGTCTCTCTATGATTACTAGGTGATTGACCTGTCTGAGGGTAGTCTGGGTATAAAAACCCCTTTCATTTTTCAGCTATGAAATAGTTGGTTAAGTTTCGGTTTCAAGGAAGCATTAACTTTAGAAGACTAAGAAACAAGACAAGTAGTCAAAAGATTTCATGATATTTCTGGTATCTATAGATGCTAGTTACCATTGACTATAAGCTAAATTGTCATACTATGGTTAAAAAATAACAATCTCTGCAGTCGTATAATACTTAATTGTTCCGTGGACGCGGGGCTACGGGTAAGGGTCGAAAAGTTAAATGACATTTATAATTTATGAAATACATGTTTTACATTACACCTTAGAAACAAAATTGAAGCGTCATTTTAGCATATAGACCCAATTAAAAGTTGTATTTACGGTAGAGCCTGTCTACAACGTGACTCAACAATTGTGTTTGCAGTGTCAAGACACTGTTAACAAAATCATTGTGTAAATTCAAAGTACTTACAGTAGCAATACTGTCAAAATAAGGACAGATCGGAAGCCAAGAGCTTTTTGTGTAGTCATAGATGTTTTACTTACTTCGCTTCAATGTCAGTGAGAGCATAGTTTTTCAATTTGAGACATTTACAATGATCAGTCCTATACGATAGGTAAGATTTTCAATTTAATAATAAATAATTTGAAACTCTTTCTGGAGAAAATATACAAATGTAGTAATAAAATATTTGTTGTCTGAATTTTTATTTTTTGTCTCTTCGCCAATGTTATTTTTAGTTTTTTTTGTGGGATAAAGTTTTGTCCCTAGCGGCAGTTTTTTGGAAATAGAAATTATAAAAAAGCCTACACCATGAAACGTGGAATGTGTGATATTTCCGAATCAGAAACTTAATGAGGTACAAGTGGGAAAGTTTAATTGCTTATTGCCGTTAAACAAATGGTTCTAGTGGTTATTTCTATTTACTACTTTCTTTTTTTTAAGTTGAAAAAGGCATTAACATTTCCACAGTCAGTGTTTTAAGTAAGGTCGAATATTTGCAAAGATAAATTGTGCGTGTCGCCCCGGGCGGCACCTCATCAACTCTTTGCGTTTGTTTATTTTTGCATATTTAATCACTTGCCAAGCAAAAAAGATGTTTAAACAGAGGAATGATTTAGATTGTACAATTGTTTTTTTTTGTGTATAAGTGACGGGTCACTCAAATTGTGTTTTGGACCCGGCACGTCATTGATTTTAGTTTAGTTTGACACGTTAAGTGGGTTCAATCCTCGCTAATGTTGCTTATTTCATACTAAACATGATAATCATATTTTAAATTTAAATATATATTTTTTTTTTATACAAAGATACCTATTTATTTATTATTATTACAAATGGTCGATAGTTTTACTAGAGGAAAATCATTTTAATAACCTTCTAAAATTCTAAGTGAGATTAAATACTTTTAATGTTCGATCATACAAAAGGAAATCTATTGCTTACTTTAAATTAGGGATTCCCAAAACCTTATAGGCAAGAGACGGCGGCTTGGTACTTTGTATAAAAATCAGACGAGTTACCACTCAATTCACTCCTACCAATAATCTATTTATAGATACCGTTAGGAATAGCACAGTTTAGTCACCAAGCAACCTCTGTAACTTGAAGTAAATTATTGAAGAAAATCAGACAAAAAATATTTGTAACCTCACTAAACGTAATTGTCGATAAAATATTGAAACCAGCCGCTAGTCTTAGTTATTGCGTGTTACTGATTATGATAATATTCTAACGTTAAGCTATGTAATATCTATCAGCTAGACTCTAGAGCTATAAACGGTAAAGATGTAGAATAATTAGAGTTTCTTAAAGTCAAACTGGAATCCTGAGGCATTAATATAACAGTATGCACGTACATGTTACTGGAGATTTATGTAATCCGTCAGTCTATAGAATTACTAAAAAATGGTAATTTTATGGTACATTACATAATTAAAATAAAACATAACCGTTTTACGTATTTCCGAAAGAAGGACCGGGAATTTAAATCCGGGATTACAATCCAATTAATCAAAAAGCGAAAAGCTTGATGCTCAAAAACCATAAAAAAACGAAATCGTTCCTCAAAAATTTAGCACAACATATTTTTTTTAAATAGCATCGATTATATCATTTAGTATACAATATTTTACTTCTTGTAAATAACTATACTGAACTTTGCTTTGCGTGGCTTCACGTTAAAACTTCAGTTTTATTGATTTAATTTAAAATTTCAAACCAATACCAAGAAACACAAACAGCTTGAGAAGCCTATTGCGGTAATGTTAATGTGATCAACAAAATATTTGTATATAATTATTATTTTAGGCTCATAGTTGTTTACATATTTATGTGTTACTATTTGTTATTTTGTGATATGAAAATATATATTATGTTAAATATGTTGTTTTACATACGTATCCATAATACAAGCTTATAATGTTGTTAATTTAGGCTGGATTCACGCACAGTGAATGAAATGGTATAAGCACAGAAATATTCTGAAATATAAATAACTTATGAGTGCATTAGGTTGTTGTTCAGTCTGTACGCATATAAAAATCTTAGAACTTTAGAACATCTACTGAATGCCGGAATTAAATACTTGTCAGGTAACATATACATGTTAGTTTGTAACTTTTAACAGTATGCAATAAAACGACAGCTTATAAAAATTAATAGCAAGGAGGATGAGGTTAATATTGAAGGCCCTAGGTATTTTACATATAGTTTATTCAATAAAGCTGTTACTTAACGAACTTGTATTTTGTTAGTCATGGATATATTTAAGTCGAGCAAACTGCCATCTGCCCTCAATATAAGTTAGCCAATACTAACTTATATTGTCAATTAAAGTGAAAAAAGTAAAAACATTATCATTTTCACCTATACATGGTATATTATTAAGATATAATGAATAAAGTTTTATTGGACTTGACTAACTTGTAATAAATTTAAGTTCCTTCTAAATTCATGAAAAGGTACCTTTGGGTCGGCAAGGTGGAGGCTAGGGCAGTATGTCGCATGCTGCACTAGCTAACTTCTCATATGGACTCATTTTATATTCTAGCTTTTACTTTTTACCGTCAGGCGGAGTCGAATTATTGCAGTCCTTTTTAAAAAAATTTAAAGAGTACTGTAGAACTAGTATTCGTTTATATTTTAATTTTATTACGACATAAAATTTATATTTTCGTGCGGGTACGCTAAAGAAGACTCATGTTTTTCATCATCTTCATCAACAGTCTATATACGTCACGCTGCTGGGTACAGGCTTGAAGAGTTGGGCCATAATACGACCGTGCCGGCCCAATGCTTGCTATTGAAACAAGAACGTTCGAATCACTGCGCCAACAAGCTCCCCATGCTTTTGGTGCCGTAAATTTTTTGAATTTAAATTTTTTCTTGATTTTATGGCTCGACAGGAGAAATAACGTTTTACAGTACCAACTAAACTTTTTTTAAACCATCAGGAGGACTCTATTTTATTTCGAGCTCATAATAATAGGTTAGGTGTAAACTCGTAGTATTTTTTTCTTTCACTTACAACCTTTCGATTTTTATTTAGTGATCTTATATACTTTTAAAAGTCACACATTTCAATCGGTATGGTTCTGTAGAGCAGTGATCGAAAAAAAGCAAAAATTTAAAATGTGGCGAGCTTGGCGTATTGAATGTTTTCAAGTACTCCATTAGAAAACGCGGAAATATAAATCATAAATTTTGCTTAAAAATAAACTCTTTTAACTCGTAAATCAGATGTTATACTCATCATACAAACTACCATCTACCCCAACAAAGATATGAATGCGGGATACAGTTTAGTCGGAAAGGTAAAAATACAAGTAGGGAAAAAGTTAGGATTTCTTTTTCTGGTCTACAGATATCGTTATTACAAAATTCTCCTTTTACTAAGATATTCGGAAACAATTTGACATACAGTAGCGAGCTGAGGAATTATCTCGTTTCGCTAGTCGCATTATACGTAGCGCGTCGAAGGGCTTCTTGGAAAAGGACATAAAATACGTAACGTTAACATTAAAAGCTCATTTGCATCTGTTGATCGTGCAATTCCGTTACAAACTCACTTAACGGTGACATATATATATATATAATCTATATAATATATATATAAGTACCCATATATCTAACTCTACCCAACCACGCTAATTCCTTTGGAAATAACCAATCAAGCGCAAGTCGGAATCCCTCAACGAAAGTTCCGTACGAATTTTTATTAAAAAGGGTAGACAGCAAGATTTCTGATTTTTCAATGAACAACGTTCCAAGGCAAATTTCATGATCTAGGGGAAGTAGGTACTCAATAAATTATCTTGTGAATGCAGTTTTTTTCTATTATTAAAATAAACAGTAAATTATAACATCTTCTGTTGGTAAGCTGTGAAGGAAGTACTATACACAGATAGCGAGTGCAGTATATGATTACTGTTCTTTTTGTTTCGAAAAGGAATCCGTTTACGGACCTAACCGCCTGGCTAAGCGGCGGGCGTGTGTGGGGCTCACCTAGTGCATAATGAAACTGGCACTGGGGATACCCACTAAAACTCCCCGGTAATTCTATTGGCCATCGCGGGGTCACCCGGGTTCTGCCGAAGCAATTCACCAGGACATCCCCAGGCAGCCCCGCCTTACGGTCGGGCTTCGCGCCAATGAAGATAGCCCAGAGCTACCTGGATATGATTACTGTCCTAGCGACCTACAACCTGCTGGTCTAAAAACATTTAAAGGAGTCCATGTTCTGTGTAACAGGAATACGTACGCGGTATAAATGGCCTAATCTTTTGTATGTGTCGACTTCAAAGTTTAATTTTTCACAGCTTTAATTAATTAAAGACCTAAGAAATGGATATTAGTTGGAACTTTGAATTCTTCACGTGTTCCTAAGATAAAGGATCTTGACTAACTGATAGACAGATTCTAAAAGGTTAATTTTTCTTTTCAGTTACGGTACCCTAAAAAATGGCTGTAGTAAATAAAAAGGGTCACCCCTTTTTATTTACTTCTGTAATTAGTATTCCATAAAGTTAATTTTCTCCCTAGTGTGGGGCGTCCTTGTATATCCTGGGACGCATATCATGTAGAAAGTTGCGTGTAATAACTTATTAAAGTGGCGAGTACACCGGTCAATGAACCCTTGACCTGCCGTTTACACTTAGGTTAGGTACTAACGAGCCTTGGAATATTTTATGAATTTTTTTTCTATTACGACTCTGGTGATGACATTTTACGTAGAGAAAAAAGGTGGCATAAATAATGAATACTAATGAAAACTATACTTTATACTTTAGCAAGCTGTTCAAAACAATAAACATAACAAACAGGATCGAAATTAAACGTTTTGAGAATAAATTTTCACTTTTTCTTACATCGTATAGTTCTTAAACACATTAAGAATTAAACACTTGACCACAATCTCAGGTGATGTTAAAAGTATATGTGTTCGAGACAATGTTACGCGCTTACCTAGCTAAATCCCATTCACTCTAACCTTGAAGATCTCCAAATTGTATAGTTAGAAGAAAACACTGGTTGGCAGCGAGTTCCATTCTATACACATGTTAGAAGAAATGTCAAACCGATTTTGGCGAATTGTGGAATATCGATTGGTATAAGGCTTCGATGATGGAAAAGGGGTATTAGAATCAGGTCTTGTGGATTCATTGCGTACTTGATTTACGTAACCTATAAAAAACCTATAGACGGCCAACTCTTAGGAAATGTTCTAAGTCTTGCAACAGGTCTAGGACAAATTTTGGTTAGCCTTATATAGTCTGGCATTGTTCTATTAAATCTAAAGCAGCTTGTATTTGGCAGATCCATCTTAAAGTACACATGGTCTGACTCTTGTTTTTTAGTAGGAACAGCTGTTCCGCAAATATAGTCGAACCTCAGAATTTGCAGCTAAATCAAATCGAAGAAAGAGGCACTTACAGGTAGAGGATGAACGGCAAGGTATCCAGAATAATCCGATCTGTAACATAGAAAAAGAAAATTTCAACTCTATAAAGCATATTAGCCTGCATTTCAGAATATCGTAAAATGAAAATAGTAATTAAGTAGATGTAGTTAAACTCGATTTTAGTCTACACATATTTTGTGTAGTGCTTAATCTAGAAGTAATAAAATCTAGACTTAAAGGTGTCTTAGAAACGCAAAGGTATTGCTAAATACCTTTGCGTTTCTATTTTAAATGTTTTTACTAACAGAAACATTCAGAAACTTTAAATTCGATTCGAAGATGTAAAAATGCGATCCTATTTTTTGTTGGTCGCTTTCTATTTAATTTAACTTCATTACAGATTATCGCTAATTTATGGTTGTCTGGAAGAGATTAATCTAAAGCAGCAACGCTACTAAGAGTAATGTACTATGACTGATAAAGTTTATTTTTATTATTATTACTTTTTTGTACGTTAATAAGTTATTACCTGTATTGTATAAAACATTTGTTTCATGCGCACTTATTAGTTCATACGTGGCATATGCAATTAGGTGAATATATATAAAATTTATGAATAACAAGATTATGACGAATCTTGGATATATTGAATCTTTAAACTTTCTTTTAATAATGGAAAGGATAAAATAATATTTCCATTTATTAATAGTTTATCTTAACCAACAAAAAAAAATTAACCTTAGTTTGACATTAAAATCCTATTAACTATAGACAATATCTTCTTCTTATAAACTATAATCATAATAGATCGCTGTATAGTAGGGTGAATGTGGCTTTACACTGAAGAAGCATGATACGAAAATTAAACACACTATATATCATATAATATTGAGAACTTAAATTAAAATTAGGGTGTTTTCTCATGACGCAACTCAAACAAGCAATATCCCATTGATACTGTAGATAGCGTATCAAAAGTAAATATTTTTAAATTATTTTATGATAGCAGTATTTTATTATATATGAATAGTATGGCAGATTTAGGTTTAACCGTAAACATTGGTCGACAGAATCACCGCGATATCGCGGGTTCGAATCACGTTATGATAAAATAACCTTAAACTGTAAGAATCATTGCTGTTATTTAACAAAAGACGGAGATTTATGTACTTAAATATTATTATTCAAATTTCTTCAACTATACCAGCATTGGTCGTTAGCTCATCCTTTCTCAAGTTTTTAGATTTTGAAAGATTAAAATAAGAGTATATAAAGAGAGAGAGTATAATAAGATTAAAATAAGAGTATCATGCCAAAACAGATCTTGCCATAAATTTATCTTCTCCTAGTTCCGTGTTACCTTATCTGACAAGCGAATCGCAAAAATATCTGGGATTTTAGAGAAAAATACAGGTTTCGAGAGGAAATCAGCGAAAGCTCGTATATCACACGAAGATTTGAGAAACCGATCCAAGAAAACTTCAGACTTCAGGCGAAGGCAATTAATTTTTATTTTATTTCTACGTTATCTAGTATCTATAACACAGGCTTTTAGTGATTCGTAATCGAGGCTTAGTAATAGCTATGAGTGTGCATTAGTTCGGAAATAAAATTATAGTCTATTTAATAAAATCAAGATCTACGATACAACTATTGACTTACAAATGACTTATAAAGTTATCAGTAAGTGAGTGAGTAAGTAAGTAAGTAAGTGAATGAGTGAGTAAGTGAGTGTTTGCTATTTCTTTATCATCTAACGATACTTTACTACCAATTATTTTTGTAAAAAAATATGAAAGTAATAAATCTGGGTACTGACGCCGTGATTCCATCTCTATGCTGACGCATAAAAACAGAAACATTATGCACCCTTATTTTTTATACAACTGTTTTTACATACTATTATTGAATTAACGTAGATGACATAGATAACAAGTCACAAACATTAACACTCCTACATGTACACGAGAAAGGGAAAGTACTATGCGGCGTCCGGGGCAAGCTTGCCAAAATTTTTTTAAATAAAATTTAATTTTTTTTCGTTGGTATCGAGTCATTTGCTAAGCTTTTTATTGAAAAAAAAACTATATATTTCATTCAATTTAATCACTACGTGACAAAACTTTCTTTTCCGCAAACTTTCGCGTCATTGGCTTTTCTTTGTGACATTTGTAGAAGGAAAAAATCCTTCATTTCTTATTTATACGCTCAAAATTAACGAAAATATTTGTATCGTATTTTTTTTAACAAAAAATGCTGTGGGTTAGGAGACGTGCGATAGGTTAAGAAAATAAGCTTATCACTGATCACAATACGGGTATTTTGCCTCCAACCCGAGAGATAACATGTATCCTTACTGAGAATAAGCAGAAAGAAAAAAAAATTGTTTTAATATAAATCCGGTTTGAGATTAAAGTAATCAACGACTTTTTTAATGTTATGGTCTACATAAAGATATTGTTTCTCAAATGGTTGAGAAACAATATCCCCTTCCTAAAGCCCTTAGCGAAACGACTTCTGCGCGTTCCTCAGAGAAAATTCCTCTAAAACTGCACAATGTGGGACCATTTATTGGCCATGGCTCTGCAGCCGGCGACTGACACCGGTACCGTTAGTAACATTTAAAGCAAGCGTTATACGTTTACACATCGATGGGCTGACCAGGGGGTGTATTACGAGCTCTTAATTCATTCAGATTAATGACTGGTTATATTTTAGCTATATCATGAACTCTATGGACTTACTAATAAAGTTCATTGTATAGTAAATTAAAAATAAGAGTTCATAAAACTCCCCTGTATCGGCTGTATCCTAGCTCAAGGTGAACACTTTGTTTCGCATATTGATAGCTTAAAGTTCAAAATTGCTCGTGGCTCAGCTCGCTGTACCTGTACTGACTTTTAACATTCTGTCGTACTTCGTAACTTTACGTTACGTTTACGATGGAATGGTTATTGGTCAATTTTCACCTTAACGTTAGCGAATGAATTCTCATCTTTATTTTTAACAAGTATAGACATGTATACTTTTAACTTAAAAATTTTCTTGAGATTTAAATACCATAATATCATGGTTCAATAAAATATGAGTATAACAAATAATTTATATCAGATATATTGCTATAAATTACATTTGTGTTACGCATATACACGGACTAAATAGATTGACAGTAATTTGCGTTCATCACTAGGAATTGAAATCAATTAAGCAACCTGCTTCTATTCATTTTGAGAACAAAGATATTTAATGAAATAAAAAAACTACGCAAATACATTTAAGATTTAATATGAACGAGTGGGTGTAAATTGCTTTTAAAACTTATGACTGTTTAGAGTTGGGTTATTCATATTACTATAAAGTTAAAATAAAAGAAAAATTGAATATTCTATTGAGGACATTTTTACCGAAATTGCTGTTTAAACTTAGGTTAGGATTCAAACCCGAACCTCTGCATACGTGGACGACGCGTTCTTACTTGCCTGCGAGACATAAATCTGTACAACTGTATTCCATCCATTATTACCTACGTAGGTCATATACATACAAACATAAACATAATGATATTAAAAATAGCTTTAAAATTATCATTTTTTTAATAGGCAGCTTTATATCGAAATCTTTTAAAAAGGGTACGCAGAAGTTGAAAATTCATTTTTCATTTTTAACACAGGAGGATTCTTTGTTTCCTGTATTACGCGTGGACATTCAGAGTTTTTTGGGCTTCTGCATTGTTTAAAACATTTTTTCTTACATCCTCGTGCTTTTATGTTAAATAAAACATATATTATATGATTACAGCAAATAATGGCTTGGCAATATTAATTGTGTTTGATAAAAGTTTCGGGTTCGATGAGCGAGCGGCTTCTGTAATTGCTCAGAGTCAGCTCGTTATCTGGGATAATTCTATGTCTTTATAACATACGCGTCCTTATGGAATATCAAAGTAAATATGAGGCAATGTACTCTGAATATTGATGAGTATAGCTAATAAATTACAGGCGAGAATGCGATAGCTAGTAGTACCATTTAATTTAAAAGTTAAGTGTAAGCATATCTCGGAATATGGTCGAAAAGAGAATTTGAGGTATTAGTAATGTCAATTAGAAGTAATTAAAACATTACAGGGCTGTTGTTAAATTCTATTAACAATAATAATACATATATTTCGACTTATTTACACCGATCGTGGTCATTTATTTACTTATTCGATGACAATAAAGTTACTAGTGATAATAAATATAACATATGAACTTTATTATGAGAAATATTTTTTTTTCTAGTATGTTGTATAGAGTGTACACGACTTTACGCATTCATGAGGTGTGCGAACTTGAATATACAATAATAGATAGTTTCGTTTTTAAAAATTTTAGTCCATTTTAACTAACATGAATATGATAATCATACTTGTGTGTCAAATATTTAAGTATAATTTTCATATGATATATGAAGGAACTTAAATATTTAGTCGTTCGTATTACGTTCATCTGAAAATTCTTCCTCAATCATTTATTTCGAGATATTACTGCCATAATCTCCTAATAATTAACGTTAATGTTAAATTTCATTTAGAAACTAACTGAATTTATTTGAAGGGAACAGCCAAAAAAAGCCATTTAGTATAATTCTGATTAAATTACGATAAGACCTTCGCGGAAATTAGGTTCGCACTCGGTGGAGACTTTAAATAAGGCTTAAACATGACACCCGGTCTGGAAGCCTGGTCAGGCTGATGGCTGTGTCGCATAGACTTTCGCCACCTTTTATTTTATGAAAATGTTAACTGAATTCATAAAAATAATTGATTATTTTATTAAATACGCAAAAACTATAATTATTATTAATACAAACTTATATGAAAAGTAGTAGGACTCATCTTTATTGTACATCAGCCAATTCAAGAAGAGAAACACTTTAAAAAAACTTTTAACTAATTTAAAAAAAGTACTTCAATAAGTAAAATAGAGTAAAGTAATAATAGTAAGTTATAGTATTATAGTAATAGTTGTTAATTGAAAAGTACTTCAATTTCGAACAAAAAGTCTTCCAGACAAAGCGTAAATCAAAATATTTTATATTTAGGTTTGGTATATTCCTAAATATGTTTTCGAGTTCCTAAATGTTGTATTTTTAATAAACTAACTGTTCTATGACTGCGGCCCTTTAGATCCAGCGGGTTACAGTCCTCCCTCGGGAAATATCCATAACTCTGCGATAAAAAAGCACCATCCAAGTCCGATTGGGTAAACTAAACTATAATTGGAACAAGTCTAGTAATAACAGGAATCTATCTTGTTCTTTGTAAGAGTTCCATCAGAAAAAATATCCGGAATTGAATTAACTCCTGTTAAAAACGAGTGGAACTGGGAAATGTTGATAGTTGCGTTTACTTTAAGCATCCCATCCAGAAAAGGGTAGTAATTAATATTATTTATAATGCCTAACAGTTATAACAGAGCGTGGTCTCTGATAAATGGTTACCATATCTTAAGTCTGGTGAACGTAATATCTGAACGAGTATCTTTATGGTTATACTGTTGTTGCCATACGTGCAATGATTAAGATCACATAATGCCACATTCAGGCACCTAGTCCTGATGCGAACAAAATGCTTCCCCGGTGATTCTGACGACACTGAATTATTAAAATAATATAAGTATTGAGTTTGACTCAGGAAATAAGAGTAGAAGAAGCAGAAGAAAGTAGTGGAAGCATAAACAGCCTAAATGATTCATTTTTTTATTACGGAGTAGAATTTTATATATAGAAATAGGATTTATGCTACAACTTGCTGTCATGATCATTATATTACAGAAGGTTGCATTTAACAACACTGATTTACCGAATGATGTTCAATGCTCGTTATCAAATCTTGTGGTTAATATGGTCACAAGATTTTATTGAAAAACAGGAGATTTGAGATACATAGTGTCCTGTTTTATAATATTTTATAGGGCAGATAACGCGCTGTTAAAACTCATAGTGCTATGGCGTGTACGAGTATAGCTACGGTTGGGTTATCTTACCACAAGTCGGATCTAAAAAGCAATGTTTGCAGCTTCTACATTTATTTTTTAAGCACGGCGGCTTTACTTTTTCAGAACAAATTATCAAGGCGAAACTGCGTTCGCCATAATCAGTTATAAAATGAACCATTTAGGTGTAAGGAGGCAAATCTCCGTCGTTTCGAGTAATAAAAGGAGCCTCACGAGGGAAAGCTTACTCCGATCCTTGATTAGCGCAGATTATGGCGTACATGTCCTATTTATATTTCATCACGAAAAATTCATCTTGGGGAAATATAGAACCTTTTTTCTGCAATTGTATATCTAAAATATGAATATATATATACTCTTATAACGAGGCGGGGTGTAAGCTTGCTTATTACCTGTGAGTGAAATTAAATTTATACACACTGGAATTCGTAAATCTTACCTCTATGTTTGAATTAGCTAAATAATGAGTATATTTTGTATTTCTTTTTAAAATACCTTTTAAAGTGAAAATAGTAATGTTAAAATAAGTAGGTGTTAAGAAATGAAATTTAAATACTCATCGAATGTTTTTATATTTTGTTCGTGATTTTTCACTAAACTTATACTAATGTGATATATTAAAAATATATAATTTAAATATTTATCCAGCCGGCCGGCTGACCACAAAACATTTTTTTTGTGTTTGATGCATATCATATAAAATTAATTTTTTGAGTTTTGTGTGTATATTTTAAAGCTTAATGAATTTTTAATAGCTGGGTATATTTTAAAATCAGGTATACACTCTTATAGTCACTGATCATGAGAAAGTCGCATTTGGTAGAGAAAGCATAATATGAATGACAACTTAAATCACATTGTATTTAAAACTATACTAGAATTACATCAATTACTTCGTTGCATTTATTCTTATACATAAAAATCTATCTGTAATATAGTTTTATATTATTGAAATATTGTCTTAATTTTAACTACGTGCGTACATTATTAATTAAAAATTGCTGAAATAACAGTTGTATCTATCGAGTTTTACGGAGTCTAACAGCATGAGAAACATCCGAAATTATAGGACCGAGAATTTCATTTTAAAATACGCCTACATAGTTTTATGGAATGAAGGTTCTATCGCATCGTAGTTGTATAAACGGAATCATGCCATGCATGACATCTGTGTTGCTCGCGTGTATTCCCACCAAAATGGAAACAAACTATGAAACCGAGAACATATTTAGAGGACACATATAGTAAGCTATAACTAAGATTATGTAAAACCTCAAAATAATGTTTGGAATGTTATTTTTTACATAAATTTATATTTAAAATTCTAATAATATATAAATTCATATATTACATTCTATTGTCGCTTAACTGTTGTTGTTAAATGGTCCGTTTTCTTTTATCGGACCAATTTGTTAGTATACAAAATAATTATCAAAATGAATCTACATTTAACGGAAAATCTCTAAAGCCTTTCGTTACTACCATCTCCTTTTTTTAAATTCGGTTAAAAAAGTCATTTTTTTAAAACAAATACTACTTACTATAACATGAAACACAATTAAGTTTCTTAACTTTAAAATTTTTGTTACTTACCAGTTACACATATTTACTTACATATTTATTGTGTTTTTACTGTGTTTATGTGCAGTGAACTGAAGTGTAGATACTATATAGTGACAAAAAGGACCTCGCGCCTCTTGGAAAGGCTGTTAATTGAAATACTGATTAAATTAATTTGCTGCGACATTTATGGGTAAAACAACTTTAAAATGTTTCAACTTTTTCTGCGACTGTACACTGTTATTATTGAAAAATAACTTGCAGAAGAAAAACTTGCGAATATGATATATCAAAGTTTGGAAGTAGTGCGCTCGTTTTATCAAACGATATTCAAGTTTTTTAGGGAAAAAATCAAAATTTTTTTTTCTAGTATATAATTAGTACGGAATTCCGATGCTAAAAAATATGATTACAAAGCCGAAAACACGTATTAACAGCCCTCTTCAATTGTTTTTCACTAGTAATAGATTACTTTAGGAACAGCTGCGCTATCCAGTAAATCTTCAACTAAATGTTGTAACTATAATTTATTATCGTTCTGTGGTATTTTATTAAGATTGCCTCCATTTAAAAAGGATTAAGATAATATGTTATTTATAATTATTCAGATTTTATTACGCTTTGTAACGCGAGGATTATATTTATTATTCTAGGCTTACTAGTTTAATAATAAAAAAAATTTTTGTAAACGACGGTACGCCGACGTAACAGGTGTGGGTACAGCTTTAAGGGGTATGGTTACAGCTGTAGAGCACGTATTGCCTACACTTCAAAAATTAATACAAAGAATAGTCGGTAGACCGCGATTCGGAAAACTTAGTGTGGGACGCCTTGCGACAGTATAGTGCGTACATTAGAGGAGACCTATTTGTAATGAAAGATATTAAATAAAAGTATGTTATACTTTCTAGCACAGAAATCCATATATCTATAATATGATATAATGGCTGCATAGTTTCGCAAATAGCACTATATCATGCATTTAGATCACCCTTAGAGACTGGAAAATTATAGTTACAACTAGTTTACGTATCGCGTAATTGCACGGCAAGCCAATTTTCCTCACGCGTGGCCTGTGGCACACCTGAAAGTTTGGAGTGAATACTTAGATTCTAAAATATCTTAATTCCTTTTTTTTCTCTTATCTTTTCCTTTCTAATTCCTTAACTGTATCGATATTAAATATATCTAGAAACATATTTGCTTTTTTAAACTTTCAAATTATTCTCTAGTGTATATACAATACCTACAATATGTAATAATATTAACTAGCCAAAATGAGTAGATAAACAACGGAGTAATATAAATAGTAATATGCCTGTAAATATTAGTACTATACTAAATAAACACATTAACCATCAAAACATGTAAAAAATATTTGTATTCATCATACAAATATTTGCCTCTACCAGGATTTGAACCTCTGGTTTAGTAGACAGGGATACTGACCACTCGACTAGACGGCAGTCAAATATAACATTAACTTAGATTAAATAAATCTAATAATTTTATTTTAATGGGTTTTTAGATCAGCTGCCTTGTATAACAAATATTATTTTATTTTATTCATTGAAAATTTTCTGCAAATAATTTCTCTATTTCATTTGGTAAAATAATAATGTACCGACCGACAACTCATAATCGTAGGAGGAAAACTTGATACTGTCAGATAATTAAGATTCTACTGTTATCAGATGTTTCATTGCACAGTTCAGTGAACTGTTTCTAACGGGCCTATGGATTAGGCTAAGTGCTAATAGACTTCAAGGTGTCAAATTAATAGTGGCGGCTTGAATCTTGTCAAGTTAACTTACGATGTTCTTTTTATAAAAAGCTCAGCAAATGACTCGACACCAACTGATGATAAGCAGTAGAGGAGTCCATATGTGAAGATAGCTGATGCAGCATGCTACAAATTACCCTAGCCACCTTCAATTTGCCATCCCAAGTAATCACGAAATTTCTATACGTAAAGTAGACGTGGTGACAGTGAAAGAGTGAGTGAAAGATAAGGTCAAAGAGGTCCTCAGAGATGAGAGCTTCTCCATTGTACAAACGATAAAAGGCACTAAGTGTAGCTATGTCGCGACGCAACTGCAGAGGCTCTAGGGTGTTCGTTACCTATCTACATCGCCAATAATACGCACATCCCGACGCGGGTTTTCCAGACCGTCGAGAGGTACTAAGCGGAGCCATCTCAAAGGTGCGAGTAATACTCTACATAAGGCCGGACTTGTGTTTTTTACAGCAGGCATAACGGTTCAGGACTCTGAGTTTCCATGAGTCTTTATAACGGACTCTATGTAAACATTGGGATTTAGATAACAGCGTAGCTCGATGACAAAAAAAGTGACATAAAGAGAACGGGAACCCTGAAGAGAAGGAACGGGAAGCAACGGCGACCTTTTAGCTGTAAACGCGGACAACTGCGTTTTCCTAGCATTGACCTCGACAAGATTCTTAGATCTCCATTCAGAAACACGGTTTAGCACCCTATCGAGCTCAATAGTAAGATTCGCTCTCTTTCTCTCTCTCCACATCCACGCGCCCAGCTGTGGGTCCGTAATATCCCCCATGTACTGTTCTATCGCATGTATAGCAATGAATGCTTCGTTATGAAAGAATATCATTGATATGAAGAAGAAAGAGTGTAGGGGATAGAATGGTACCCTGCGGGACACCTGCATTCACTGAAATGAATCGAGGAGGACATGGATTCTCTGCTCATGCAGGAAGCCAGTGATCCATGCAAAAAGCTGGGTGAATAGATCGTACGCTGGGAGCTCGGAGAGAAGAACCTTGTGCCAGAGCCCATCAAACGCTTTGGGAATGACAAAAGACTCACCACGCCTGTCAATAGCTTCATCCCAGATATGCGTTAAGTACGCTAGAAGATCACCCTTTGAGCGCTTCGACAAAAGTCGTACTGTCGGTGATTGATTAAGGAGTCATCTTCCAGGTATCGGATTAACTGTTTATTTAAAACCCACTCCATGACTTTAATTAGTTATGAAAGGTCTCATATAACTAAAAATGGATACAGCGTAAATTTATACGCGTTTGTTTTGATTGCTTTTTCGTACCCAAATTAACTGTAAATTAAAGCTTGTTCTATTTTTGTTAATTCAAAGTAGTTACGGAAAAGCGATATTTTAACACTTAAATATTAGAATATGAGAAATATATGCAGATAAAAATTGAAATCATTGTCAGCAAATATCAAATATTCGAGTTTATCACAAAAATATTTGACCCAGCTAGGACCCTGGGTGAACCAGTGACCATGGTGGTTTGAATCATGCTTTGGTTACTATTCATTACGAAATGATTCTTTTAAGTAAAGGGAGTCGTTTTTTACTCATTTTTTATTGGCGTTTTCTTGCGATGTTTTATGAGTTTGTGAAATAATAATTATCAGGATTAAAAGACATAAGAAGGTATATTACAATGTTTATACCAGAAAAGCATTTTATTTGATTTAGTCAAAAATAATAATAGGTCTATAATTATGTGTTCTGGATATTACTTGTTTTTTATTTATTTTGTTAAGCAGCTTTTATGTTTTAGACTTTATATAAGATCACAATACTGATCACTTATTGGACCGAATGCTGTACAAACAAATTTTAAATTCAAGTTTATTATGTCCCATTCTTTCATTATGTTAATGAAATGGAAAACATAATTTTCAACTGCTTAATAAAATTTTGTATTGAGGCCGTCCAGGTGAATTTCTTCGGCTGAACCCAGGTCACCCCCGTGAAGGCCAATGGAGTTACCGGGGAGTTTTAGTGAGTATATCAATAATAAAGAGTCCTCTTTTATGAGATACCGAGTGAAACTCACACACGCCTGCTACTTAGCCAGTGCCGGGTAAGTCCGGATTCCACGTCGGAAAAAAAGGCTGGTAGATTAATCGCAGATAACTTTATAAGGCATTTTGATTTTTTTAAGTGTTTAGTTTCTTTGTTTCTTACCTATAATTTAATCACAGTCATTAAAGTCGAAAAGTTAACACAACTTCATTTAATATGTATAATAATAATAGCTTCTTAAATAATAATTGTAATAGTTTATTAGTCTGTTTTGCTTCTATTTATGAATCAAAATGCGAGTGATCTCTTCTAGTAATAACTTCTTCAAAGTAATAACATATTAAGAACACAGTTTTAAATTTAAAAAAAATCATAGCAGAAGATTTTAACAAAGGATTATTTTGTAGAAATTTGACTTTAAAAAACAATTATTACCCAAATAACAAAACAGAAAACATTCGAGAGAGATAAATAAACGTAAATTTATTATTGTTTTCCAAAGTTTAAAATTTTGGACAGATAATTTGTTCAATACCTACTGAACAAATCCTTTAAATGAATACACGTAGAAGCGATTGCATGAATATAACATGAAATTCCGAGAGAGATTTATCCTATATTGAATGCGAATCATTTGATGGATTTTAGGCACCCATTCTCTAATTAATCAAAGTCAAAATCTGTATCGGATATTATTTGTTTTGCGTAGTGTATTGTAATGTTTTGTAAGCTTTATCGCTACTTCCGAGAGCTACTTACTCATCAATCAATATATATAAATAACATCATAGTCTTTTTTGTAAAAAGTTTTTAATAACTGAGATAATTATTTTAAAATAAACCACATTACTTTTGTGAATGAAAACTCTAGTCTTGTTAGACTCTAGACTCCTGTATAGTTAAGTACTCCAATTAGTAGGAGCTGAACATCTATTGGAGTTTTTCCAATTTTAGTACACTACTCGGCATAATCACTAAGGTACATTAAGTCTGCGCTTGTTGATGTTAGTACACAAAGAAAAAACCAACACCGAAATATCAAAAAGGCCAAAATAGATTCAATTTAAATACTTATTTAATGTAAAAGTATATTATCGGGGGTAATATACTTTTACATTAAATAAGTATGCTTCAATTGCTATTGTTTCTGAAAACAACTTAGCACCAACTCCAAAAATATTTTTATTACATAAGTACTTAAACTTAAAGTGTTTTAAGTCGATTTTTTGTTTGAAATACAAATAAAAGTAATAAAATTTAAATTATATTTCTTTTATTTCGATAGTTGCGTAGGAGCGCAAGTTTTAAAGCAAAGCGAAATATGTCTTATGTAATAAGTCGATGCTCTGAACAAGCACTTAATGGAATATATTAAAAAGCAATAACAAGCCTGTGCTTACTCCGTTCTTAGCTATACATGTGCCACAATTACGAAAAGTATTTAGTGATTTAATTAATTATTATTTTATTTATTTATTTATATATGTTGTTAAGCTGACATGTCTCTTATAAATCCGTATCAACATTATCAACATCAACATTAATTGCGTATAGTACATAATTATAAAGCTATAGAACTTCATTAATCATGCGTGATTCAGCTAAACAAATTGATGCTTCAAATAATAATTTATTCATTAAATTGCCGTTGATGTAAGACGACAGTCATTGAAATTAGAATCTATAATGATTGTAGAATTACAACGGCTAAGATAACAGCGTAATTGTCGTCTTCTTAAAATGAAACGTCACATTGTGGAAATTAAGGTTTTTTTTTGTCAATATTAAAAACCCTGGATAGTAACATTGTGAACGATAAATAAAACAACTGTTTAGGTTAATTACTGGACTGCATAAAGGAAACGTTAATGATAAATAACTCATAAAATAAAATTATAAATTACAATAAAGGATCACAGGCCAATTGATTTTAAATAATAACCACTAATACAAAAGTCAAAGAATATAAAATACACTGACATAATTTAAAAAATGGTTATAGACTAACCTTATACGGCTATACCTTATGAAATATAACTAAACGACTCAGAGTAATTCTATTTATCTTTTACATACTGATAAATGTATAAAATAAATTGCAAAGCCATTTATACCAATATGATACAAGTGAAGCAGCTGACAGAACCTTGTCTATGATAAGACTTTCCTCTCTATAATAAATTTAGTTTTAGACATAATATTTTTATTTAATATTCATTTGCCACTTTATAAAAACACGATCTTTCTCGAGTTTTTGAGCCTCTTCAATATTTATAACGTAAGGCAAAAAATATTTCGGTATTTCCGTACTACTAACAGGATTTGCATGGTCCAAGCAATTACAATCTTTTAATGACTTTGCATATTTCGTTTTGTGACTAATAGGTTTTTTATAGCATAATACAAATTGCCCATGAGTAATATTCCACGAGAGCGTCTCAATGTTTGGGCTGTCTTTAACGAGAACTCAAAAAGGCTGTACGAAACTAAAACCAACTTAGTCATTTGCTGAGCTTTATATAAAAAAAACGCTTCGTTAAATCATATACTAAAATTTTTGATGGAGCTTCAGGTGTTAGCTGAAAATCTGTTTTGATTTTTTAACAAAACATTTGCAATATTTTACTTTTGATAAAAACGATTCTAACCCAGCAGTTCATTCGTTGAAAATATTGCTAATACTATATTCAGGATTTTGCAATACCAATATTTTCAATGAATCGAAATAAAAATGATTAAATATAATCTTTTAAGCCTCACATACGTTTGTAAGTTGTAGTTTAAACCACTTTCAAACTAACGCCACGTATAATCCTCGCGGAATCGTCTAAAATATATGCCCAGTATTGAATTTTATTTTTATCTGATATAGCCAGCTGTCTACAAGCTACAATACAATTAAATGATGTTTAAAACTTAATTAAAAACGTAAAAAGGAACTTTTCTTTAATTACGTATACCTTACCGGGTGTAAGGTATGTATGATGTTGGTAGACAAAATGGATAACTAAGTTAAGCCAAAGTGAGTCTTATCACAAAGAGATAAGATGAATAATCCTAAACATATTCAACATGTCACAGGGTCGACTACGATAGATAACCATTCTACGAATACGATGAGAGCGTGGAATTCCTTGTCGGCACACGTATTCCACCCTTCATACAACATGGGTTCCTTTAAAAGAGGCGTGAAAATGCACTTTTTGGGCTGGAAAGGTGAGGGTGGCTAGGGCAGTATCTCACATGCTTCACTAGCTATCTTCACATATGGACTCCTCTACTGCTTATCATCAGGTGGTGTCGAGTCTTCTGCTAAGCTTAATATAAAAAAAGATCCTAAAATATGAAATTTGGCATGCAAATACGATCATAACCATTACTCAATCGTAGACAGTATGTATGTAATAATGTATTATAATATTTCGATCACGTAAATAATATTCTTTCATGCCTATTTACATTTCGTTATCAAGTTTAATAATTTTCATTCAAAAAATGCTAATTTTGTATCTAAATTACGTCGTTTATGCATGGATAGGTACAGTTAGGGACACACGATGAAATTTCGGAAAAAAGATATTTAGAATGTAAATCTCTTTTCCCAGGACTTTCATTTCTCCATTAGCATCCAAGAGAGCCATGTTTTATTATTTTAATGTGTGCCTGGCGTGTGTTACGCGGCCTTTTATAACTACGTCTATATAGATACTGAATTGTGTATAATTTTCACATTAATACCCATGAAGGCTTCATCAAGCTGATAAATTGGAATACTTTAACGGTGAAAAGCGCACGATATATCGAACAAATTGCATTTTAATTGTCTCTTAGAAAAGTGTCGCCGTAATTACTGTTATTTTTCTATTAAAAATACGGCATGGTGCAGGAAAAAGGTTGAAATGATGGAAATCCTCGCCTAATTGTAGGTAATTTATGGGGTTAATTGACGGATTAAATTTCTATGTTATTATGCGGTTAGAAATAGTAATAATAGTTTATTATTATGATTGAATCTGATAAGAAGAACTAGATATATGTATGGGGTTTTGATGTGACCATGACAGAGATCGAAATTCAAAAAATATGAAGATATATATAATATGTATATCAGCAGCGTCTTTTGTTCTATTCTCCATCTCAGTAGATTCACGTTCAATAAGTGTTGATACATGTACCAAAGTTGATTAAAAATTATGTTGCCTTTTGACTTTATCAAGCACAAATCGATGATGTTAACTGCATAGAAGCCAACACCTCTTTTTGCATGGGAATACATTTGCACGCTAGCATAGCCGATTTGGGAAAACCGGGGAGGGGAGTGTGGAACTCCTAGGAAACAGAGCCCTATCGACTAAACCCTTGGGTTGAACTATTTGACACTGTTAGAGGAACTTATTAGCGCCTTCTTTCACGGCAGCGTTTCATTGAGCACTTGGCGTGCTATTTTTAGCCAGGTGGCAGGAATGCTCTCAGAATAAGAAGAACTTCCCTCGTCGAAGAGGCCGTGCTATTCAGGCACTCAAGAAACTTACTCTTGTAGTTGGTTCGCGTTGATAACGCTTCCTTTACCCTACTTAGGTAATACAGAAACATAATATACACACACGCACACATACACAAACTACTTCAGTGTAGAAGAAGAAGGTTGTTTGGAAGATATCGCAAATATAATTAGTTAAAAGTTTTTTTTGTGTGTTTCTCTTTTTGAATTGGCTGATGTACAATAAAGATATATTCTATTCTATTCTATTCTATAATGGTAAGACCACCCATTTTACATGTCTCTGTTACTACTTTTTATCTGTATTTAGATTAACTGATATGCAATAAATAATATTCTATCTATCTAATCTAATCTAGTTGGGTGCTTAATATTTGAGTGGAAAATACTTAATACTTTACCCTTCCTTTCTAGTTTAAAGCTCAGTAGATGTAGTATGTAGAGTAAAAGAAGACCATAATGATGACGTCATAATGACGTTATGACTTAATTGATATGATGGCTAGCTATTCAGCTATAGCAACGTAGTTGCAAATTAACGCATATTAACATTCCGTAACGTTCTCGCGTGATCAAATATTCAAACGTTATTGTTCCTATTACAGTAATATATAGAAGAGATATTAAGATAATACAAGTTTTTGAGTATTGGGAATAAATATAAATAAGTATACGGTATGAAAGAAATATATTTTTAATAATTCATAATAATTTCATTGTAATTGCAAATCTGTATTGTGATATTATACTATTTATGTAATTTTTTAATTTCTTGTCAAATATTTTGATAGTTTATTGAAATTTTAAATGATAATTCATAGTACACATAATTCTAAATTCACATATAAATAATCCAGTTTGTCTTAAAAGAATTTAAATTGTGTAGTTCCTACGCCTTTGGTGAAAATTATACACTTTAAAAATTTACACTGCTTTATTAAAGAAATAGCTTTTGACACCGACCTCTGTAAATTTACGATTGATGATTCGAAAGTTGTTATCAAGTTGTCAGATAACTTAGCCTTAATGGACGTTAAGTCGGATTTGACGATTGTCTGAGTCGGCTTAGCTATTGTCACTTTGTTTTCCGAAAGTTAAAAGTTTAATCATTATTTCTAAAGAACTTCAAACATTTCTTACAATTTGTTACTAATTGCAAATTGTTTATCAAAAAGGAAAATAGCTTTATAAGTCAATCCATTATTCATACTTATTTATTCTGGTTTCAATAATAATAAAAGTATCAACTTTTTCTACCGTGTCCATTACGGTAATAGTTATTTAGAAGAAACACTAGAGTTGAAAACCGTATTATTAATAAATCTATTATTATCATACTCTGCCCAAACAAACCAATTATTGAGCGCGATATATAGTTGTCCCTACTGCAAACAGAAAATACTTACAAAAAGTCTACAAAACCAACGTGTTGTGGTACCCAGTTCAAAATTTCAAATATGAATAATGGACCGGTTATATATATATACATATTTCTTCCAAAAAATTATACATAATACAGATACTGTCTGAACACAGCAGAAAAGGCTGGTTATCTGAAAAATCTGACGTTTTTTAGATTTTAAAGAAGTCATAGGATCATGTCAATAGTGCCCGCAAAATTTTTGGAAAAATCTATTTTTCTAGAAGCATTATCCGGAGAGCAAACAAGGGAAAGCGTTTGCACGAAAAAAGTCACGTCTTAATATAGAAGTAGCTTACTAAGCTAAACACGAGGGCTCGTGTTTAGCTTAGTAAGCTACTTCTATATTAAGACGTTTTTGAGATATTTTGCCATGTGTCTCACCAATTGACAGGCAATTAAATCATTAATCTGCTATCAAATGAAATGGCTTACAGTGTCACCAAAGATGCCGAGCCAAGGATCCTAATGAGTCATCAGGCCGAAGGTGCGATTCGCGTCTAAAGGATCCCTAATCGACATAGTCTCATCATTTTCGGCACGTGGGATAAAATGGTTAAATGGTTTTAAAAAACTTGATTAAAAGAGTTAAGTAGTAAGAACTAAAAGGTTATTAACTGATATTTCTATGCTGTTCTCTGGTATTATTTTTCTGTAGATCACAGCGGCGCATAGCAATCTAGATAATTGTATTATGAAAATATTGATATTTGACCTATTTGTAGGTATAAAACACAAAATTTAACTACCAAATATGAATATCTTCTATTTACTTGCACAATATTGATCATAATATAATCCATCTTTTGTTATACGCCAATAAAGCGCGCCAATGATTAATGTATTTCCGGTAATTAATATCGACTGATGCCTTTATTCTTACAAGGTAACGAAAAGCTTTTCATGGGATTTCTGTTTACGTACATAAACTGGATGCGGATGTTCTTTTGAGACTTGTGAGTACTTGAGTTAGTAGAAAATTACACCACTAATTTTTTTCAAGGACAACGTTTTTTTATATATAAAGCTCAGCAAATGACTCGACACTACCTGATGATAAGCAGAAGAGGGACTCCTCTATATGTGAAGTTATCTGAAGTGAAGCATGCGACATGCTGCCCTAGCCAACCTCACCTTGCCGGCCCAAAAAGTGCTTTTTCACGCCTCTTTTTAAAGAACTATTGTGCTGGAGAGTAGTTAGGATGAAGATGTAGTTATAGGGTCCAGAAGAAATTTTATCTTATACATAAAAAGCCTGTCAATAGAAAAAGTCAAAAGTCAAAAGTCAAAAATAACTTTATTTAAATAGACTTATTTACTAAGCTCTTTTAAATCGTCACAACAGGGAATATGTATAAGAAAATAAATAAATATAATTATAAAGGCAATACTCATAATTTTACTGGGTATCAACCGGGCATTTACTAATTGTCCCAGTTATAGTATTTCAATATGTACTAAATAAATTGTTAGTTTTAATTTTAAAATAATACTTATTTTAAAATTAAAAATAACACTAGTATGCATATTCCCAATCAACCCTACTACCGCTTCGACGAATTAGTAGCTGCAGAGAAGAAGCGGCGCAAGAAACTCTCAGCCTTTAGTATTTATAATGACATTTACAAATCAATTATGTCATTATGTATTAGTATTATAAACATATACATGTTTTGTTTTACAGTGCATTAAAAAATATATTTTTAAATATTGCAAAATATAATAAATAAGTACAGAGAAGCAAATTATAGTGGCCACAAATTTTTATCTTTAAAATAATCTTCTACCTTGTAATACCCCTTTTTCATCAAACAACTTTTAATAGTTGACTTAAATTTATGCAGAGGCAATTCAATAAAACTTTGTGGTATCATATTGTACATTTTTATACTTATTTCTATAAAACAATTACCGGTCTTATGCAGTCTGTGGCTTGGAAAGGCGAGCTTATGCTTATTTCTGGTGTTGAAGCTATGGCAGTCTGAATTTCTAAGAAAAGAACCACTGTATTTACGTACATACATAATACAATCAAAAATGTATTGAGACGCCACGGTTAGTATGTTAATTTCCCTAAATAATTCTTTTAGCGAGTCACGTGGTCTAAGGTTGTATATTGCACGAATGGCTCTCTTTTGAAGTACAAAGATCGTCTGTATGTCAGCAGCGGAGCCCCACAACAGTAGACCATACGACATTAAGCTGTGAAAATAGCTGAAATAAACTAATCTCGCCGTTTCCACATCAGTAAGCCGTCTTATTTTTCGAACTGCATGCGCAGCTGAACTTAATCTTCCTGCCAGAGCCGTAATATGTGGGCCCCATTGTAGTTTGGAATCTATAGTAATTCCAAGAAATGTTGTAGAATTAATTATTTCTATTGGTTCCTCATTTATCTTAATACAAATATTGACCCGCCTTACATTAGGCATACTAAATTTAATACACTTGGTTTTCTTAGAGTTTAAAACAAGATTATTAGCCGTGAACCAGTGTAGGACTTGAGAAAGAGTACTATTTACCTCGTCAGATACGTCCTTGCGTCTGTCGGTTTTGAAAATCAAAGAAGTGTCATCAGCAAACAAAACTATTTCACAGAGGTCTTTAGCAAAATAAGGCAGGTCATTAATGTAAATTAGAAATAATAAGGGGCCCAATATGGAGCCCTGGGGCACTCCCATATACAGAGGCGCGCCGGAAGAATTAGTGCCATTTATGTTAACTTTTTGTATTCGACCAGTAAGATACGATTCTATAAGGCGTAGCGAATTATCTGAAGCACCATAATGTTTCAATTTTACTAATAGAATCTGATGATCCACACAATCAAACGCTTTTGATAGATCACAGAATATACCTATAGCATCTTGCTTATTTTCCCATGCATCAAATATATGTTTGATGAGTGCGACCCCTGCATCCGTAGTATTTCTATTTTTAGTAAAACCAAATTGCTTTTCATGGAATAATTTGTTAAAGTTAAAGTGTAACAGCAACTGATGAAATATAATTTTTTCAAAAATTTTACTTAGAGCAGGTAGGATAGAAATTGGCCGGAAGTTTGATGGATCACTCTTATTACCTGCTTTAAATAGTGGGATGATTTTACTATATTTCATTAGATCAGGGAACTGCCCTTCATCAATACATTTATTGAATATAAATGCTAAGTAAGGTGATATTTTGTTTATTATTATTTTAAGAAGGTCTGTTGATATGCCCCATAGATCTTTTGTTCTTTTAATGTTAATTTGTTTAAAGTTTTTAAAAATGTCTATTGGAGTTATGTAAGTAAAGTTAAATGTACTTTTACATATCTCAATACTTGACTCAAGTAATGATATGGCATGATCAGTACTAGAATTTAAATGTTTTGTGGTTGTGGCAGCTATATTAGAAAAGAAAGATTCAAAACCGTCAGCCACATCCTTATCTGTTGTAGCAATAATATTATTAAATTTTAAACAGAACTCTTTATCTTCTGATTTAAGTTTGCAAGTCTCTTTATTAATAATATTCCAAGTGGCTTTAATTTTACTTTTAGAATTAATAATTATATTACGCAAGAATATAGCTTTTGCATTGTTACAAACCTTCTTAAATATTTTGGAATATTTTTTAACGTATTCATGGAATTTATTATCACTAGCGTTTGATTTAAGATCATATAAGTCATACAGTTTATTTCTACTTTTATAGATGCCGGGAGTGGCCCAATCACTGAATTTACTTTTAAATGGATTTATTGTTACAGTCTTTTCAGTGAAAACTGAATCAAATTCAGTTCTTATTAATTTAAAAAGATTTTCGTACAGGTGATTGGCATTATTATCCTCATGAAACGGCAAATTTATAATTTTTTTGTTGATGTTACTATTAAAAAATTTTACGCGACTCTTCGTAACCGGCCTACAATTAATAATAATTTTTTTTGGAACATAAAGGTGTTCGAAACTCACGAACTGCCCAGTATGGTCAGATTGCAAACGATTTATTATAGACTTATTTAAAAATTTACCATTTTCACAGAATATGTTATCTAAGCAGGTAGCTGTAGTGGCAGTTATTCTTGTTGGTTCCGAGAAAAGAGGAACTAAATTAAAAGATTTAAAAAGATTTAGAAATCTAACAATAATTTGAGAATCACCCAATATATCGATATTAAAGTCGCCACAGACAACAACCTTCTTTTTGGAATTACAAAGTTTCCTTAGTACCTCTTCCATAGTGTTTTCAAATAATACATAGTCTGATGATGGAGGTCTATACACGCACACAATTATAAAATGCTCCAACTCTGCACATGATAATTCGATTGTTCGTTCAATAGATAGTGCCATTATATCCTTCCGTTCCTTCGATTTAAATTTATTATGTAAAAGTATCAGTGACCCACCACGAATAGCCGACTTTCTTATGAACGAACTAACCACACTAAAATTATCAATATATATTAGACACTCATGTTGTCTTAACCAATGTTCGGTCAAACATAAAACATGTATATTCATTTCATCCAAGAATAAACCTACTTCTAGTTCTTTTCCCGAAAATCCTTGTATATTTTGGTGAACAAAATTAAGGTAACTATTAGGCTTATTCTTGGTCATAGAATGGCGAGAGATCTCCTCCCTTGTCACAATATTCAATTTAAATTATTAGGACAATAATCCGTGTCATTAACCTGCTCAATAGAAGCAGGTGAGTACATAAAAAAAATATAAGATAGCGATATAGCTATCTGACGTTTATTATAATATGACAAATAACATTTATCTTTTGTTCGAATTAAATTACTATTCAGTAATTTGTTTGTATCAATTAAATGAAACAAACCACGGTTTCCGAACGTGACCGTATCAAATGTCAAATTCAATTTATATCTGTGGTCATTTTCTGCTTGTGGCACATTTGTCAAATAGGGGAGTGTAAACAAAATAATTTTCTTTATATTAAGAGAACAAAGTTTATCTAAATGTGTAATAAGTCTCTTTTTATTCATTGTACCCTTATTTCCAATAAATATTATGAGGGTGGAATTTGGTTTAAAATTGTAATCAATTATTTTATACATTATGTCACAATATGAAGCTCCAGGCAAACAGTGATTAATTACTGGGCAATTCATGTATGTACTTAGTAATTGGCCCATGTTTTTCCCAATATCGTCACTAAACATCACTACAGGACTTATGCTATTACTGCAGTTTTTAATATTATATGAAGACAAATTACGTTGAGTAGGGGGTTCACATTCTTGGCGAATACCCAGAGAGCATGATGTGCTTGCTAAGGTGGGGCTATTTGAATTATTCGTAAGTGACTTTATCGCCAAAATGTATTCCCCATACTCTTTTTTTGTATTATTGTATCTATCAGTCATTTTTTCTAATTTTTTCTTAAGAATACACATAGAAAATAGAAAAAAGAATTTCAATAGGCAATATTTCTTAAACAAAGCATTATATAAGAAGAGCTGGTACGTCTTATGTTGCGAAGGGCTACCATGTAGAGCGTGGACATAATTAAATAAATATTTGTAATATCTCTTGAATATTTCGAATGCAAAGTTGTCACATTGAATGTCAGTAAAAGTGTTTTGTCTATTTTGTGATATTTATTCTAATTTGCATATTTTTAATATTATAGATTAAAACATTATTAGTCAATTTTTTTTATATACAAAGACTTATACATTCGCAATATGTGCAAAATATACTTTCACTCCTAAGATTAAATAATTAAAATATAAACCATTAAAGTCTCTACATTCATAATAATACTAAGTATACAAACAAATAGGTTATCATGGAAAAATAAAGGAACACATTTGTATTTTTCTTTGAACAATTAGAAAAATTAATTAAAAATCTACTACCTTTCCAATGCAGATTAAAGAAAAAGGAAAATTCGGAAATTTTTTCGATGATTCTAACAGGAAAACTAAATGTAATAGCTTTTGTATTTAATATCTATGTACTTGTAATAAATTATGGCTGTACGTACCAAGATTTCATTAGAAATAATATGTTCATATTATGACAATGCGATAAATATATCTTATTAGCTAATCATTACGACATATCATTATATTTTTCAATATATATTAAAAATGTGGTAGGGTTGCCAAGTTCAAAGAAATAATTAATAATCAGAGCAAATGACTCGACTCACTATTGTAATCAGCAAGTACAGTACTCTGATAGTGTATATATGCTTACATTTACTAAGTACCTATTTAGGTATTTATTTCATATTTGTATGTAATATTATTTGTTATTTATATATTCGTTATACATCGCCATATTCCCTCGAGCACTTTATTTTTTTTTCCTGTCCATCGTAAATAACCTAGAATAGAAAGTTTTAAGCGATAAGGTCGCCTTTTGTACAAAATTTGGTTAATCATTCCCTATGTGTTTCTTTTGAATTAGTTGATGTACAATAAAATAAAATATATCTTATTGTATATCATTCAATTTAAAAACAGAAATTTATAGAGAACAGTCAATTACTTTAAATAAAAATATACTCTATTCTATTCTGTGCTAGCTATCTTTACATCTAGATATACTTTCCCAACCACTTCCATCTTGCTGATCCAAAATGTTCACGCCTGTTTTGCAATAGTATAGGGCATTTTATGTGTGGTAATTTTACTTTAAATAATTCCACACTTATCCAGAGCTTACAACATGTGTGACAAAGAAACTAGTAACTACTTTACTTATATCGATGAATTCAAATCTTTATTTTGCTTTCCAAAGTTACATAACATTTGATCTCATGAATATTATTGACACAGTGGGCCCTGTCGGGCAGAATTTTTTTTAAGTTGAACAGTAGAAAGGTAGATTATATAAAGTATATCAAATTAAGTATCATTAAGTCATGTGTTTGAGTTTATACTATTTTCAAACATAATATTATAAATAAGGTATAACACAAAAAATATCCTTTTTTTAAAGTATTTTATTGTCAACCATAGGTGGCACCGACAACCATGGAGATAAAGAGGTAAAGCCGGCTTTACACATCAACTTACATATTTCTCGTAAACCATTATTAACGTGTCTTATGTTTTACGTTGTAACAGCGACTCAAAATTGTTACATAATCATATCTAACCGAGTACCATTTTATTCAATTCAGTTTCAGTTTCTCGTTCTAGAAACGTTTAATTTCTATTAATTCCTTTGTAATAATGTTACAAGTTGATCATTGACATAGATATACGTCTAATGCTGTTTCTTTTTTATTGTCTTTGCAACAATTTTTGTAAGACTACTGAGAGAAAACCAACCAATCGTCATAATGGTTATACTTTTATATTTTATTGGTCACGGTTCTATTCCCACCATACCAATTTTATTAAGTTACATAAAATATTTTTAAAGACACCCATCTCAATTGGTTAGGTTTGGTTTGGATTATCGAAGTAATGAAAAATTAAAGAAATGGCTAGTTTGAGTACACCAAACAATAATCCCTCAGCCATTTAAAAAGTCGTTAGAATAATTAATATCCCATTAGGATAGTTTTCATTACGTTTACAGTATAACGTAAATAATCTTAGGCCAAAAATCAATTCATTCAGGTTCCTAGGTATCTAGTAATTCAACTTTACATTATGTACGTTAAGCATCTGAGACAAAATTGCTACTTTTCCCTGGCACGATATGTTTACTTAATTATGAGTATTATCTGTTATCATATCTATTATTATACTAAGTCTTACCCTATAAGTAAGTCCATCCTAAGGTTGCCTCGAAGAGATCGCTCATAGCGATAGGGTCGCCCATTATACATACATTGTCTACTATATAAAAAACCAATTTTTTATATTGTAACTCCATTTACTTCTAATTATATAAATATTTAAACTGAGATTACAGATTGTGATATATTTATCTGACACAATTTTCCACGCTTGCACAGTGAAGGCAGATCAATGGCATGACGAATTATACGCGTGCTTACTTATAAATAATTTAACAAGAAGTAGATTTCTACCTTCTCTTAGTATCAGCAAGTCCCATCAAATCATAAATAAAGATATTTTTAGGTTGGTAAGGTAGAGTAGAGTTGCTAGGGCAATGCCCACAAACTAGCTATCTTCGCATATTCATTCCTTCTACTGTTATACCATTAGGCGGTGTGTAATCTTTGCTGTGCTTTTTATTAAAACAAATTAAATAAATTTTCCATTAAAATTATGATATTTTAATGGCAACTGTATATATGTTTTTTTAACCTGTGAAGGTTAGGCAAAGAAAATCCTAAATAAATAAAATTTAATCTTTGCGGAAAATTTACACATAAAACAATTGATAGCTTCAAAGAGATAAAAATAAAAGGGGTTTTTGTAACTGTAAATATATTTTTTTTGGTGTTAATGTTAGTAAACCAATTACAATATAAATAAAATAATAATACGACAAAGAGGGTTTGAAAATAAACGAAATATTTTTAGATATCGCATTTTGTTACTGGCCAGTTATTTTACGGCGTGTAAACTCTTGTGCCATAGATAATTTAATATATTAATTTAATCAATACTGTTTCATTTGCAAACTAAACGAGATATATTACAAATAATCGCATTTTGGAACTTACGATATTCAGACTTAATTAATAGTTACTTATTATATAATAACTTATTAATAGTTAGTTTATATTCAGAGAAAATAGTCCAATTATAATGTAAATAACATTACAATATATAATATGATAAAACGCAAGGTGTAGCTTTAGTAACTTAGTTATTAAATTAATAAAGACAGGAAGAGAAGAGATAATGTAATAACCTGATAGGTAATTGTAGAATGTCGGGTTTCTTGAAAAAAAAAAAGAAATTATTATTTCCGTAAAAAATACTTCGTTACCTACAAATTCTCTGTGTTAGGCGTAATTAGTTTGCTTGAAGTTATATTTCTAAATTTCAGACTCTAAAAGATGCGCGTGTGTTTGTACGCCTGTCTTTAACACCTTAACCCCTAATCGAATAGACTGATTTTCTTTTTAATTTGTATATGATCGAGGTGATTCTTGTTATAATTTATGAAGGTTTATTCAGTTGTTTGATGATTATCTAATTTCCTTCTTCACATAAAGGTGTTACACCAATTGATTTGAAATGGTTTACTTTGACGGTATTTCCATGCAATCTAACGTTGAGCTTTACCATCATATAGTCTCCAGGTTGCTCAATTCCTGAGAAACTTACACATGCCGTGTCAATTCACAATCTGCACGCTTACATCAATCTGTTTTGGCTATGAGTTTGACAGCTCTGTTGATATTTTAGTACTTTACTAGGCATTATTACTCTATATTCACGTCCACAGTCAAGTGGCCGTGATAGATACATATCGAATACAATTTGCATTTGGAATTTCATTTTAATAACGTATCAAGTTAAAATAGCTTAGTGTCGCCTTTTATGGTTAAAAAGCCACAGTTTTCTTATTACGTATAATTGAATGTCAACACAAGATCGATCATTTTAATACTGACCTACTTGGAACGTTGTTTTATAATAAACTTACAAAAGGTGTAGCCATAGCTATTTAAATGAATTATTGTACTTGTGCTATTTTAGGGAAGTTCAATATTTTATAATTGAAAATGCTCGTTACTGGAATCAATGAATGGATTTTCCGTACGAAATTTTATTGAAATGTTATAAGAACACACTTAACAGTAAGAACACAGAAAAAAGGTTACAATATTTATTGTAAACTTCCTATTTAAAGAAATAGAACAAAAATTTGTATTTGGAATTTGATGTGGAACTTAAAACGGGCAAGTTTTAAAACTAGATTCAATAGGTTTAGAATAATAAAGCCTTATCTGAAAGGGACTTGATCAACATTTTCGTTTACGCAAAAACAGGTTTCGGTCACACATTTGAATATTTATAAGCAAACCCAAGCCGAGGTTTGTTAATTGTTACATCTCGCATTATAATGCGGACATTTAGCGTTGACACATGGACGTCTTGTTCTGCTGTCAAAAGCAGGCCTCAAGCTGACGCCCAAAGTGAAAATTACAAATAGGAACCAAGGTATAGGATAAGGCCGAGTGTAAGACCGAGTGAAAATTTATGTTAAAATACAAAATTAAACTAACAAAGTTTTTGTATTAATCAGTGAATATATATTTGTACTCATCATACAACCATTAGTATTTTAACTTCTGATTTAGCAGTCAGGGTTACTGGCCCTTTGACTTTTCGTCAAATTAATGCAAAATAGTTCGTATTCCCAGAGATAACAGTTTAAAACTTTCACTACTCCCAAATGTATCACGAATAAATTCTTACGATACAATATTGTGATAAACTTTGCTTAATAAAATTTATTCATGTAATTTAGAACGCATTGTACGTTGAAGCGTGATTAAGAGCTCACATATGATAGATTGAATTGTCGGCCACACAAAGTGACTTTACGTGGCGTGACTGTGGAAGAATTTGACCTTTGTCAGAAAGAACCGGTTAAGTGTAATCGGAAACTGGCGTAGTGGTTCCGCTAGATTGATCTTTAGAGAGTTCTTCAAATAATGCTAAATGTCCTTTTTTATATGCACAGCAAATAAGGTGAGACAATAGATGGCGTGTTTATCACTGTTTCATGTTTGTTTTTATTGTTATCGGACCACCATGTCTTGTGTTGGTAGATAATAGGCCTTTGGAATCCATCTCAGCCGGGTTAAACACTAGTCTTCATGGATAATAAATTATTATTTGTTCAACAAATGAAAGAAGTTCTAGCGCAGGAGTTAGAATTAAATCATGAGCGAGTATAGTTATTGTTAAACAGATACCAAAGTAATGTGAGAGATTCAACAGGAAGCTTTAAAAAAATACCCGTCGTGTAATACGTACAACTTTTCATTTCTTACAAAGCTAGAAAAATGAGGTTACAATAAAAGTTAATGCAATATATGTAACAAGTTTTATACAACTCATCATAGGTAGTTAATTGTTACCATTTTAATATTTCTTTATTGTCAGATAAGTATTTAGAACAAAAAAGAAACTAAAATTAAGTGTACCTAAGTGTTACCAACATTTAATGATAAAAATTGATTCAATCTGATATTTTTCTAGTTTGCGTTGCTTTCTAAGTATATAATAGATTTTACGTTGTCTTAAATACAATGTCACCGCCATTGAATAGATCAATACATTATGTACGTATAGCATACAGTGTCTATCTTCCTTACATTTATATATTGCACTCTAAGAAAATATTGTAAATAATGGACTAAAAAAACAAATAAGCTTCATACTCTTTTTTATTGCCTTTTTTGTGAAATCTTTCTAACTATAAGTTAAACTTGTTAAAACAAAGTTTAAATAAGAAATATATTTTATTATTTACAAGGTCCAATATATATCTAATGAAAAACAGACTACTGGGGGAGTCTATTTTTGTCTGATCTGTTGTAAAGTTGACACTTGTTGACGGAATATCTCAAAAACCGACAAAAACGACAAACTCAGTCTTTTGGACACGTGTCTGTAGGATCGTTTTGTTTACTCGTCAATGATTGTCCTTCAATTTAAATTAGTAGCATTAAATAATAATTAGGTAATGATAAGACTGAAATAACACTCAGTCCCTGATTGATAAAAGATTAAAATAAAATCTATATTATCCAGATTAAGGATCTTATTTAAATCATTGGTGGTTAATCACAATAGATATTTCATATCTCAGGGATAAATCGGTCTTTAATGGACTAATCAATCCCAAACTCAATTAATACTAAAATACAAGAAATTAAATTGAAAACCCAATTCCAGATTTCATGAATATGTTTCAAGAATCTTATGTTATTAAGTCCTAATATAAATTCGTAATTCCAAAAGAAAATTTCTCCCTTATTTATATTAATACAATACTTTGTAATACTAAAGTTTCTATTAATGCTCGACATTAAATTTGGGTTTGAGTCCGTACACAAGTTACCATAAGTAACTTTGAACTGAACGAACTCCTGTAGGATAACTTAATTTTGTGAATTTCAAATGTGATTCACATCTTTTTGATGGATTTTACTGAAAGAAGAGAGTTTTGACGGATGATATACATCCGTCATAACGTCATATGTTATGTTATGCGAGTCCTTCCAAGCTGTCTCGTAGCTGTTCCTTCATTGTATTGACCAAAGATTTTATTTGTAGACTTTTTTATACGAGAATGTCAAACAAGCTAAGGCCAGCCTCGAAGTAACAATAACTTATTAATGCTCATAGCACCTCAGCACTACGATTAAATTCAGGATAGCGAGTCCTAGGTCCTTCCAAAATAAGGCTTTGTCAATGAGCTTTGGTGAGATGTGCTATTTTTTAACTGCATTTATCTGAATAGCAAATAAAAATTTAAAAATTAAAAATTGAATAGCAAATTTATATAGCGGGGAATAAACAATGGTGTATGATAATAATAAATTACATATCTCATGCGTTATATCTCGTGTGTTGTATGTGTGCATTTTTCATGCTATACACCAGGTCATTAAACTCGTTTACAGGTCATTAAGATCTACTTTCAAGGAATGTATTATAGACAATATATGACGACTTTATTTCATGTCTAATGTTAATTATGTTGTTGTTTTGATGTTTCATGTTCACGTCCATTTGTAATGTTTCTTCATTCCATGTGTAACAAATCCTATATACTGGGTTGTTTATTTGACGTTTGACGTTAGAATCCTCTATCATGTCTGTAATCACGTCACAATGGATACCAGATGCTTATCTATACAAAATGCCTACTATGCTAAAGGTAATATTAAAATTCTTTAATGTTTTCCCGTAATGTATATTTTATACCACACGTATTATAATTTATTACATACGATACTTTACTAAAATCCTAAACAAGTTTGCCATATAAATTTATAAAGAAATATTGGCCTAGATCACGAGGCTCGTTTTACTTTTTCTTCACTAAGCAAAGCAATTTGTATGATAATTCATCTAATCTTTAAAGCAATGTCATGACGGCCGGTACTTCGAAAACCCTAGTCCATATTGGGATCTTTTGTGGACGTGATCGAAAGTAATTCCTTTGTATAGGTGTTTCGATAGGCCACAGTGACCTGTTATCTATATATTTGGTTGAGATGAACACTCGAGTCAACACTAACTGCTTTGATTAGAAGAGGTAGTTACGAACAGTTCTTCATAAACATGACTTACTAAGAATAAAACAAGAGCAACAATAAGATATCTACTTAGCCAGAGGTCCATGGTTCGAATCCCGGTAGGGATAGGTATTTGTATGAAGAGTAAGATAATATGTTCACAGATCATGGATGCTTTTATGTTTAATTAGTGTACATATATATTTCTCCGTTACCTAGTATTCATAACACTAGCTCTTAACGATCCTTAATTTGGGCTAGATAATGTTGAGTATTATATGGAACGAAGATAATATCAGATGGGAAATTACAGTTTCATGCGGTGTTGACTACAATACAGTTATAATGTTAGGTGGAGCGGGTTCAGGTGATGAGATTTTGCTATTTGCTTGTCTTGTACATTCTTGTGAATTTGGTAGCTGGATGTGAGAAGCTTAACCGTGTTTTATGACTAAGTCATGGAGAGCCAGAGGTTCGTATTAATATAACCCCTTACAACTAGGCGCGTCCTTGTTTGTCATACTTGGAAAAAGCAATTAATTCCAATTTTACGGTACTTTCATCAAATTAAAAACACACTTCAATAACAAAATAATATGTTACTCCTTTAATTGAGTAGTGTGTCAATACACTGTATTTATTGGTTTTCGTTCTCACTTAGCTTATTATGAATGATGAAATGAATGAAAAAGTAATGTATTTATTTTTCAACCTGAATGACCTATAAAGCCGCGATATATGTATATTACAGTTGTTACTGAAGCAAAATAAGATCCATTTTGATAATAATTAATGGGTCTTATTGCCTAGACAATAAGGTTTAGAAGCTGTCACTAAAGATAACTTACTTCTTTTGTCGGAGGTAACAACACAAATAGTATGTTCACAAACAATGCACAGGTCATTAAACAAAGTTACAATAAATATTACTTACCTTGTATGGGAAAACTGAACAATACAAATATCTTGGCTATTTATATTTTAATTTTAGTTTCGTTGGTTTTGTGTTCTGTAATTGATATTGATGTTTCTACTCTCTCTAAATGGTTATGTTTAAAAACCAAAAATGAAACTAATTTAATAAATAAGTGTCTTTATTTTTATGCTTACTATTTCCCAAAATTCAATTTTGTTGCTAAATGAAAAAGTTTGAACCAGGATTGCTAAGGAATTCTACCTCAATATCTATGGAAGTCTAGATAAATTTGGAGCAACGATGGATCACAGCCTGGAAAAACCCGTTAGCCACTTTTGTTCAGATTAAATATACGATTGTATGGGATATAATAATTAATGTTTTTAATAAAGCAATGATTTGAAATGATGTTTTGCTAAACAGTAGTTAAGACTTAATTAAAACAATTAAATCTAAATATAATCAAATATCTGTATTATTAATCACAGGTGGTCATAAATTATGTGTGGGCCTCTTCTCTTAAGTCTGTGAAACGTATTTCAATAGAAACCTGCCCTTAACAGTCCCATTTCACAATTCAGAACCGACCATTCTATCAAGTGGTCGGTTCTGGGTTCGTGAGACGGCAGGAGCGGATGTTTGTGCGATAAACGCTAACATTTATTGTCGGATCATTGTTGTTTATACATACAAGGAGTTCGGTACATACCCTATCAAGCCAAAACCTACCTATATTGACATAGTCATATAACTACTATAAACCAAGCTATGTTATCGATATATATATAACACAATCTTGATGATGCTTCCTTTGGGCTATGTAATAAGTGTATGTGTAAGAACTAGGAACACTATTATTAAGAATCTATTATATTATTGCGAAACTAGGGTTCGTATGGAAAGTAAAACAATTATTACATCCTACAGGAATCTTAAACTTAAATGGCATTTCGTTAAAGATCGTGAAGTAGACTTATAGAGCATTTTCTTCAATAGTTTGAGTATGATTTCAATTTTTGTCTACGCCAGTCATGTGGTTTTAAAAATGGAATGAATTATTAAAGAGGTTAGCTTCAGCAGGCACGCAAATACAAAAAAACTGCAGGATTAAAATTAATGCTGTATTATAAATATTACTGTATTATACGTATTTATTCCCTTAAACAATTTTGCACGATTTCTTCTGCATCTTGGATAGCCAATTTTTACTAGAAAAACTAAACTAAAGCAAGCCGAAATAATTAAAAAAAAACGTGGCCAATATCAATTATAATTGAAATTTCCGTGTTGATATATCCCATGTGTTCAGAGTGACTATTAACGTTCATAAAAGCTATATGAAAATATCTACTTAACAAATTATTAAGGTTAACGTTATAGTGTTTTGGTAGGATGGCATATCGAAGATGAATATCATATCAAAGTTATACAGTTCCTTGGAAGGCCTTTATGCGAAAATACTCCGTATAATCCCGATCAATTCCAATTCTGATATCGCAATGTCAATAGAATTAATTTATATCTGAAATCCAAAGAATTGGATTCTTAGAAAAGAAGAATGATTACAGAGAAAATATGCAACATTTTCTTCGGCTAGTGTCGGCCTATTGCTAATAAATTATCATTCTCACCCACCTAAGGAGTAAATTAATTAGGTATACGAAGGCTTCCAGTTTAATCAACATCCACTAGGCTTTCATTCCCGACTTAGATACATTTGCGGAGTTTTAGTAATTATTTGGAATGTATGTAACATTAAATTATGTTTATTGCAGTCAATAATTCATTGCCAGCAATAAACACAATTTAATGTCAGTTTTCTCAATAAATTTACGGAAACGTGGACTCTTTTTTTTCTTTTTTATTTATGGCGAGTTAGTGTATCATTACTCCTCATGTGTGTCTTTGATTATACTTGTGAAAGATCTGTGCCTGGCAATGGGACGTATGAAGGCTAGATATTTATGATAATTTAGTTTAAAACCTTTATTGAATCGGTTAAACTTTTAATTTTTGTTTCCCTCTTTTGCTAATGCAGATAATTAATGGATAGAGTATTTTTTCTAGTTGAGTTCCAAATTTAAATTAGTAGGCTTATTCTTTTTCAGCTTAATAGTAATGATAATAATATATAACATAAGCCACAGAATCCTCACTTCTATTTTTGTCACTTTACAAAGAAGAGGTCTTTATTTTGTTACAAAACCTCCTTTGTAATTTTTTATTATTTAGAGGTCAGATATGGTACACATAAATGGCTTATGGCTTTTGTCAGTTGACTATTTCCAGTTTTATTAAGATGTATTTTTATTACTTATGCAGAGCGATGATTTTATCAGAATAAATATTGAGTGCGGTGTTGCCAATACAATTAATATATATTTTTTAATATACCTTACGTTCAGTTTCGTACAATAGGTTTTGGTCTCCATTTACATGTACATTCATGTAAAGTATTTTACGCGTATGGATTAACGAAACGCACAATAAATATATAGGAATATGCATACAAACGCATGTAGACATATAGCACGGAAACCTAACTTACCTTCTAGTCTGGCGAAGTTACGTAAAATTAAATTGTTAAATGCGAAAATAGAATTATTTTAGATTATTAATACTCCTGATATTTAAATTTAATATTGCATTATACCGTTAGTTTTAAAAATGAAAAAATTATAGCAATTGTTACATGACTTTACGTTAACATGTCGGACCTTCATACAAGTAAGCGATTTCAGATGATTAAATAAAATAGATATGCTAATTTTATTAGGTAATGAAGACTACATTCCTGAAGATTCCTGAGATTTTCCTGAAAGCAATGTCTGAAAGCAATTCTTGTAATCAGTAGAATTATTTAATTCACATTAACATATTTTAGAAGACTGTTTTTAATGCGTGTTTTGGTTAAAAAATTTGATTATTAATTTGACGCGAGTATAAAAGTATGATTAAACTATGGTTAAATTACCCAATTGTTAACTAGCTGAAGTATTTAAGCGCAGTAGAAAGGTTCTGGTCGTTCTCACAATAAATTTATAATAGCGAATAAAACCTCCATCTTTCCAGCCCGAAAAGTGCCTTTTCATGCCTCTTTTAAAGGAACCCATATTGTATGCAATTTTTTATTATGAAAATAAATCTATTGCTATTATAGTTTCACTGTTTTTACTGACTTAAGTCTAGAAGAATATAAAGAGTTTTTAAAAGTAACCTAAAACATTATTTTATATGAAAGAATTAAATAATTTAAAGGCTTCATATGAGCATTAATATTGGATAATATTTAACGTCATCATTTTTATTTCTTTTATCTATGACTTCTTTTTATGTATTTTTGCCTGTGTAATTGATGTAGAATAAACCTATAAATAAGTAAAAGCGTAATATCAGTAAGATAATAAATTTTAAATAATACTGTACTCTATAAAAAGTATCTAGTTATATCAATGACATGGATAAGCGGTAACAATATTCGTACATAACTAAGTTAGCAGTGGAATAACATGTTTTAATCTTATGTGGGTAGGAATTAAAATAACTTGAAATGAAGATTATCTATAATAAAATGGTTGTCAGGAAAACTGAATAATTTTTCGTGGATTTTCATTTATAATCTTGTAATAAACAAATTTGAAATAAGTGAAACTTCATTCTGTGCGGAATCGATCAGACAGTATAGCCACTGTCACGGGCGATGGTAACTCGTGAAATGAAGCGGCGAATGGAAGGTCTGTGGAATTCTTGGTTCAATGTCAGTCTGAGAATAGGGAGCTAGTAAGACAACTCATTATCTTTAGTTCCATCTATAGATATAGACGATAGAGGACGGAATTTTGAGTAAATATGTGGGTTTTTCGCGAGTATATTTCAGCTAACCCTGCACAGTAAAATATTGAATATTTTATTATTTATTTACCATAATATTACAAATATATACACAACTTAATTAAACAAACAATATTCTATATCGAAAAGATTCACACAAATTCCAAATGAAACCTACGATATCAAAGTAACATAATTAGTTTTAAACATTATTCTCATTGAATTTAATAAAGAATTTGATTCAAATAGTTTCGGCTTATCAATTTGTTTCTTAAACTGTTTAATTAGAATATTCAACATACTAGAGCCTATAATAAAACCGAAATATCTTCTGAATTAATAAAAATCAGTAGGATATTACCAACATTCTGTCTCAATTTAGTGAAGTGAACGTTCAGAATTAATTACTCAATTTCTTGAGCTTTTGTGTCTGTGACTGCCCTTACAGAGTTATGTCGACAGTTATGTTATTAATCTCACTAAAGTCGGACGCGGCGGGATCAAAGGCAACTCTTGCGGTAACCACAATGTGCGTAGTTCATATAGACAATGTGGACTTTTGTAAAATTTTAAAATATATCCACGTGTACAAGCGAGTGCATGTGATTTTAATAATAAATGAATTTGATTTCTTTGCAGTTAGATTTTTTTAATAATGCCTTTTATACTTTCATGATGACTACAATAAGATTAAGAGTATGCACCATATATTACATATTTAGATGTTTTTACCATGTAAATATTTATATCAATGTTGGATTAATAAATAATTAACATTATGCTAGAAATGCGTCATCTATAAATGTATAACACTAAAATTATTTTAACAAAAAAATAGTAAATTTATTTAATTAGTAAAAATATATTTAAAAATAATAATTATTTTAAGGCATTCTTTGCTCGCCAACTAATAAAGGTGTAGACCTTAAGGTGTCTAGATTATATTTAAATTATTTTCCTTTTGTAAAGGAATAAAACGGTTTTTAATGTGCTTCCAGCCATCAACCTGCATTGGGTCGATGTGGTCGTGTTATAACTCAAACTCTTCATGAATTTTTACAATGTAGGAAGACTTGTGATCTGCTGCCCACTGCAAATCACAAGTCTTCCTAATAACTCGTACGTCCTAACGTACGAGTCATTGTCGCCTGTTGCGAAAAGGTATGAGAGGAAATTTTGAAAACTATTTTATGATGCAATATTAAGATGTAAGAAATCTTTTAAATAATTTGGGCTGTACTATATAAACATATGAAATTTTTGAATGTCATATTTTATTTTACAAAATACACTATTACTGTAAAAATATGGAGATCTATTTTATTTTACAAGACGTGGTTCCTTCACTTGAAATACACCTTTATATTGCAGTATTACTAACGCATTTCCAACGAATTAACCAAGGGAGCAATTTAAATAAACATTATTGCTTATTGCGACATATAATGTGACTTTTAACGCTATTCCAGTTATTTTTATCTATTGGCAGTCATAGTGTGAGCCATAGAGTTGAACTGTTATTAGTTTAAGAGGGGCGAAACCAGCTATTAGTTTTCATGTTACAATAAATGATGATCACACCTCGGGCCACACCTTGCTTGATGAATAAGTGTTACCGCGATACTTTTAACAGTTTTATTACATAATTTATCTCGTACCATGATATGATCACCCTTATTAATAGGTATGTTAGATATCGAAAAAAATGTTTAAATTGTTGTCGTTTATACATTAAACATTAAGCTGTTCAAAATAAAACACGGAAGTAGAAAAATTTCTTGAAATGCTGACCATTAAGGAAGTCAATAGAGAGGTCAAGTGAGTCCTACAAAAAGAGAAATCATAGTCATAAGAACCGTTTGGCTTCTTCATTTTTAGGTACCAAAGATTGTGTATCCGGACTTAAAAGTGTACCACTAGCCAAAATATGACAGAAATACATGGCAATATTATTATCTCCTTCTCTTCTTCTTCGTTTTCCGTCAGCAAATCGACGTCAAAATACGCCTGTGTCCCGGAGACTACCCGGAAATCCCAGGTCGGTAGCCCTGGCTCTGCACAGAAGACAGTCCGTGATAACTTGATTAAAAATATGCCTGTAAAATTACCGTGTCCAGTTAGCGCACCTGTTATGCGGCTGAGTCAGGGCTTTGAATAGTTAGGGTTGATGCTAATACATTTCGCCTCTCTATACCCGACCAATATGTTCCAAATTTGCTCGTGGAGGTATTCTCATATTGGCTAATTCCACCTTTGAACAAGTTAGAGGGTATTGATATGATTGGTTCAGGCCCTATTTGTTTCGTGCTTGTTTCTAGTCTGTTTTATAACCCCCTCCTGGCTAGTTCACCTGCAGTATGTTGTATGGAAAATTCCTTTATTTTTATTTTTTGGCTAATTGTTAGTAAGTATAGATATAGCTTGTAGCGCGCTCTATTATAAGATTCTCTTCCCTAATGGCAGAAGCTTGTTTATCATATATTTATATCAGAACCCTCGTAAGTTATTTTTGTATCAATATTTGATTCAAGGTTCAAGTTATCCAGAGTTCCGTTTAGTTTACACAAAAACTTATGGGTAAGTACAGAGCTCTAGAGATACATAAATCAACAGGCGTATATCTTTTTAAGCTTCTTATCACTTAGGTAGGATTTACGCATTTCTAACTGAATCGTGATGCGTAGGTATAATTCATGCTACGAGCTCGCTGGTGCTTTTATACGTTGCTATCAACGAGAATTAATGTTTTCTTCTCGCTGTAAACGGGCTTAGGTTGTATTTTTTACTCCTGTATTGTAAAAGTTTAGAAAAGTGAAACGGGGATTCCCACATTAAATGACTTCGCGTTTTAGAAGTGCGATTATGCATATGATTAACATAAGTGAAAAAAATTAAAAAAAATACTTTGACTCATTATAGTCGAGGGCTAAACTGGCACATAATGTGACGTCACACTACGCCTCCCCTTTACATTTATATCAAAAAAAAAGGTTGTTGTTAAAAATAAAGGCACAGATTTTGAATAATTTTTTAATATTATTAAAAAAAAATGACTCAATTCACTCTAGCACCATAGTAAATGTATTGGGTATTTTGCTGCTAAAATCAAACCAGTTTTTACTATAATACTTGTTAAATTTACATATAACAGGTATTTACATATAAGGTGTAAGTGAGATGGTTCGTGACTTTCTGATCGAATTTGCGATTCAGATTCTAGAAATTAAAAAAAACATTTTTTCATTCCAAATTTTTGATTAAGCGTGTGGTATACTGTATACATATATAAGTCTTACATTAAAAGCAAGTAATTCAGCTTCAAATAATCTACCTATGCAAAATCTCCAAGAGACAACTGTATAGCTAGCCGTAAATTTATTTAATTCCATACAGAAACCCAAAACTCAGAAAATTGGCCAAGAATTTCCTCAATATTACAAATACATTTCACTTAGTTTTCTAATTGTAAATTACAGAGACTTACCATAATTGCTTTAATTTTTTATGGACCACTACCCCAACGAGTTCCTCTTATCGGGCTGCGCCAATTTGCCATGATCATGCAAAATTGTTGAAATGGACTTTACGTATACTTTGATGACTTTATTTTCAAGTCATCCACCAAGTGGTTATTTGAAACAAGAGTTCATTACAGTGTTCTTGATGAGTCACCGCATTTATTATTTGAATAATTACAATGATTTTATAGAATGAGTAAGAAGTTTTGTCATCAACTCATCTATTTCTAAAAATGACAATGGTAAAAATTGTGACGAATTAAAAATAACATGTCTTAGGATGAACCAAATCGCTTAAACCTATTTTGATTTCCTTAATCTATTAACATCTTTCCATCCCTTACCAGCCCACCGGCGGTGAAGATCATATGCTTTATTTAGTATTGTAAGAAGCTGGAAAGCAATAGCAACTTCTTACTTTACAGTTTCATTTTATATTATCTAGCATCATTTAATATTAGGTTGTCTTATGGATACTAGATAATGCATAAATATAGTTTGTAAATAAATAACAGAAATACACTAAATTAACACACAAACATCGATGCCTCGCGAATAAATAATCTTACTCATCATTCAAATATTATATTATAATATACATTAGGAAAAGTAACTATCGGATTGCAAATTCGATTTAAAAAATCATCTTTTATTTCACTTTAATGTGCCCGAATAAAAAGGGACATGTAGATGTAACATAGAAGATTTCGTCATTTGACATTTCTGGTAGTTGTTAATATGAATACTAGACTATATTTACATATTATTACTTACCTATATCGTGCTTTGTATGTATTTACAGTATGTATGTCCTTTAGTTGAAAACGTTCATTACTTGAAAGTTCAGTTATATATTTTTATGCCGTAATTTATATAATCTAGACATATCTGTTTTCCAAAGTTCCGTGCTAATGTCCTCTCTCCAGTAATTTGCTGCTAACGTGGAATTTAAAAAACATCTTTCCTGCTAGCGTAATCTATATAGATTCTATTTTATTACTATCATTACCTAAATCTTTCGCAGCTTGGGAACAGAAAATAATCTCGGAAAAAGGGTATCGGGACATAAAAAATAAAAGGCAAATATAAAATAATGACTCATAAGTAAATATATAAATAATATAAAAAATATCTGTGTTATTTTATTCCAGTCGGAAAAAATGTCCTATAATAAGTAAAAAATAGGTGTTCAAAATTTGAAAATCAAATCTCAAAACTCGATGTCAATCTTCATTATAATTTATAGTACAGAGCCGATATTTGAATCAAACCAAACCAAAAAAGTATAAAGATAAATAATTAATAAAAGTCGAACTCCAATTCAGATCTATTAGGTACAGCGAAAAATCACGACAGTCCTGGTCTTATTGCGTGAGGTAGCGTGGAAGAGAGAAATTAGGATTATACCATGTATCAATATATGAGTTTAGTATCTTTAAAATGAGCGCTATGCGAGTTATTTAGATTTTATTATTAATTACAAGGTAACATGATTAAGGACTACTAACCTAGTATTTTTTACTAAATTCATCTATTTGTTACCTTTTGTGACTTTGTGAGACAAGTCAAGTCCAGAAATATGTTTATTCTATTTTTTAAAATGTAATAACTACTTATCCTATCAATTAAATACAATATTGTAATGTTAATAAATTTCACAAACAGATCTGGCCTATAGACTTATAGACATGATTTTAGGGTTTTATGGATTTGAAAGCATAAGCTAAAAGTTATATCTACACACGTATAAAGTTCCATGAGTATAAGTATGTATGTGTGTATTTATATATATGTGTTATACATACATACATACATATATATGGATCAAGGATAGAGGCGCTGTATGCTGACGCTGTAGGCGCTAGGCTTCAGCCTAGTTCAGCAACAGTCCTAAGTAAGATTTTTAAAATAAAAATAAATAAATAAATAAAATATATACTAAGATGGGACACTTCGATATGATTGCTTGATAGATAGATACATCAACATACGGAAGGATAAGGAAATAAATACAGTCATCTCTTGGCACAGGAGAATTGTTTACTTATATCCCAAGCGCAACCAATTGAAGGAAAATACTTCTGGACCTTTATGTACAGGGTACACCATTACGATACCGTAAAAACTTTTCACTTCACAGCACCCGTTTTATAACATAGCTAAGTTTCAGAGTCGTCTGACTGGTGTTGTCTTTACGTGCTGTTGCTAGTACGCCTGAAAGCTTTTAAAGGAAAGGGTTCTTTATTCATGTTGCCCCTTTTATGTTTGGTCACATTTTCACGCGGAAGGTAATTTTTTTAAAGTCTTTACGTTATTGGGAAATTAATCGAAAGTAATATGGTATTGCTAAAGGTATTTTAGGTATTTATATTGAAAGACCCGTAGGCTTCTTGGGTAATTCCTACCTTTATCCATATCAAAAGCTTGAGTAGACATCCATCGCAGGCGAAGTAAAGGCTGTTACCATAATGAGACTTATTTATGTAATGAACGTGAAATGGAAGGTGATTGAAGTCGCTATCCTGATTAGCGGTCGATTGGACTTCTAAGTGGGAATATCAAACCTACAATTTTTCACAGACTGATAAATTAAACAAAAACTTACAAAAATTAAGCATATCAATTACAGTCTACTGAGCAACACGACGTTTATACGAAACCTACAGACACAACATAAACTTTTTTTTAAACAATATTTGTCTTAAGAAAAGTTATTTTATTTATTTATTCTAACATTACTTCTCAACCAGCTATTTGATAAGCAAAATGCATTTACCGTTGTAAATACCGCTCGTTAATTGAGTCCAGCTCATATCGATCTGTTGCTTCAGATGAAATATATCATAGAGTAATTTTGTAAAAATATTAAAACTACAAATTTGAAAAAAAAATATATTTTATATTCCATTTAACAGTATAACATAATATAAATCTTCTTTTCAGATACTGTCTATGAGAATTAATTTCGCGCCAAACTAATAATCGAGAAGATTTTACTCTTAGATTTTTCTTAGTCTTTCTTGCAATGTACATTGCCACTGTCACTTCAGGCATGTAATTCTTTGAGTATTGTATTTAAAAATAAAATATACATTAATTTACATATTTTACTTATGATATATTTTTATATTGTTATATGAAACTCTGTATCATTTTAAATATTTATGTTTTCCGTGATTTAGTATCTAATCCATAGTGAAGCATTTTTAGTACCCTATTAAGAAATACAATACGAAGCGCCGGATTTTACCGACATATCAGTATTTTTCGTGTAAAATACTTTTTCGTGAATACTGTTTAAATACTTTAATGGTCAGAAACTTGAAAGACTTGTAAAAACACATTGGTAGCGAGCAACTTTCATAAAAAATATCTAAAAGGATCTTTCAAACAAAAAAGTATTGCGTCTTTTGAAATAAAAATCCAGATATAAGTTTTCACGATTGATATGTTATACATTCCAACAGTTTTACGGAACAATAAATTTGTGTATGTGAAGTTTCTACTTTGAAAGAAGAAGTAGGTTTAGTAAGTCATATATCATCTTGGCGTGTTTATGAGCGGTCAGCTGTTTCTCTTAGAGAACACACTGCTCATACAGTTGTACGAAACTTCAATAGAAATATTACTAGGCCGTAGCAGACGCACACGCATTCATTACCAACATCCTCAAAGTAAAACAGGGGTATTTTTACTTTTCAACTTTCTACTTTTGAAATGTAATTTATAATTTTAACTAATTAAATAATATATTCAAAACGGCCTGTTTTATTTCATTAATTCTTAATATCCTTTAAATATAACAAGCGTATTTTTTAAAAAGAATATTAAAATTTAATTATTTATATTTAGTTATTTGGTTTATGTTTTAAACTGAGGTAAGTACGATGCTTGTTTTCATCAAATCATAACATAACAAATAAGCCTTAAATTTTTAAATGTGTTTTCTACGACATTTACATTGTTATTGTATGTGGCTGGATATAGATATTTTTATTGTATGTATATTCTTTTGAATTTTTGTTTTTTTTTATTATTTAAGTAAGATGCAATTAAGGCGTCTTAAAATATATAGGGTTTTATTTTATAATCAAAAATTTCAAGATTACCTATTTAGTTTATGATTCGTCCCTAGCTTGTTTTAAAACCGCTTTAAACAAGTAGATTGTTCATCAAATGGTTTAGAGATAGATAATAATTTCACTATATATAAGATCACAATAGATAACACTACACTGTAGTGTTTTTTGGTTGCGGTAGTCGTGAGCTCATTGAGTCAGCATAATATTGAAACGGGCTCATCTTGAATGCTTTCAATACAACCCATATTTAGATTATTGTCGGTCAGGCGATACATGAGTACTCATGCGCACAAGATAATATGAGCATCTTAAGGCTAGGTTAAACGCTTATCATCAGGCAGGCGTACGCTTTGATACCCGTGTACATTACAGGTAAGTTGACATTCTTAAGACAAACAGCTATGAGACCATAATTCCTTACCATATACATTACAGGCAAGGTAGACAAACTGTTTAGGAGCCATAATATCTTACTCCATACATTATAAGTCAGTTGACATTTTTAAGACAATTATCTCAGAATCAACTTTACTAGTAAATAAGATCAATGATTTAGAGATCATATTATATAACTAAATTCATTACAGGTTGGATGAACTAACGGCTTAGGGACGATTATATCTTACCAGATACCTTACAGGTAAGTAAACATTCTTAAGACAAACTGATTAAGGACTACATTACATTGCCATCAAGAATCAATATTTAAAAGTATGTGATAAAACTACAAGAAGAATATTGTACTGAAGATATACTCAGGTACTTAAATTTCGCTATCACCATATATAAGGTACGTTAGCTATGTAATAAAAATACTCAGACTGTTCCGATATTGTTTTTTATTGTTGTGTATACGTGAGCACTGAATACGAAGAAGATTGATGAAATTCATAACGGAGTAGTCAGATTTCCTTGTTTTTTATGAAATAACTGCTTGAAAATTATTTGCAAGGTAGGTGGATATAATAAGGTGGTTTAATTAAAATTACTGAACTAAAAGTTCTTTTGTGATCAGCTCAGATTTCCATTCAGATTGTTATTTTATAATCCACATCAATTCTAAGTTGAATTCGCATTATTAGAAAAGTCTAATAGAAATTAAATATTTCAAAGGAGATATTCAAAAGAAATATATTTTTTCAGAAGAAAAATGTTAGGTTTTCGCTTGCTTTCTAAAACGCCCTGTATTTTTTAGGTTAATTAAAAGTCAAGGTCAACTTGAAAGAAAAAATATAGATAGTATTAAGAATAGTAAACATAGTTAATGTTTGTTTGGTTACAGTGATTATTGCAGGGTACAGCCATTACAAAGATCTGCGGTGGCGTCTGTCAGCTGTCAACTGTTGCAGTGAACGGACGCTCGAAACGCGCTGATGTAGTGTACAAATCTGTGGTTAAAGGATTAAGGAACACTTAAGTTTAATATACTAACAGGGCTTAAGTTTTTATTGGGGTTCTTTACCATATTGAAAAGGTATCATAGAGCCTCAATATTTGGCGCAAAAACCTCTCAAGATGCAGTTAAACGTGTTAGGCAGCACCCAAACGAGCATTATTGCAAAGACTGGACAAGTTAAAACTTTTTTTGCGGAACTATATATTCCAGTGACATATTGTAATAAATATATTGTCTATTGTCAGTTAAGACCTAGACACAACCAAGACAGACAGACCTAGACCAAGACACATATATTTTGATGTAGTAAGATCGTATACCTTGATTTACACTTAAATAAATGAAACTTTCTAAGACTAGAATATGAACTGACATTAGGTTTTAACAAAATATTTGAGAGACGCCACTAATTCCACAGTAAGAACTATATGGCTTGATAAAAAAATATTAGGTATTTTAAAAAAATAAATATAAATATTGTTGCAATATATATTCAATAATTTCGAACTTCTGCCATTACAATATAATAATAAGAATATTCCTCACACTCAAACCAATTATCTAGCCAAAATTAAGTATCATTGATAGCTAGTGTCATGGAAACTTGATAACGGAGAAATATTGTAATATATATATAAATATCAGAAATATACGAGCACTCATGATTCGTGAACAAATAAATATTCGTTTTCATATTACAAATAGCTGCTCCTATCAGTATTCAAACTAGGGATCTCTAGCTAAATAGACGGGAGAACTGACACTTCTTTCTTTCTTACTTTAAAACTTTTGGTTCTTTCTTGAGTGTTCTTTTCCTCAAAAAATATTTTATGTTTAAAACTAGGTTATCTCCAATAATCCTAGTACCTACTACCCGCAAAATAAGAGTTACTAACCTCTGTAAGACTTTCCTAAAATGTAATTATAAGTAATGTTAAGATTAGACCTCGAACAAATTGCTCTAGCTTAAATTAATTTCGAGTCTTCTTTGGGTTATCGTTGTGGAAAGATGTGTTAGATATGACTGTGTGTTAAGCCCCTGTCCAGCTAAAAGAATGTAACTTGATAAAGGTATTAATGGAATAGAATTTTCTATTATACCTACATTAGATATCATTACTTAATTACTGACAAAAAATGTTTGCTCATATTAGAATCTTAAGGATGTAGTGAGTAAAATACCTAATACATTCGCGTATATTTATTTAAAATAAAAGGTACGTATAAAGGCATTTCCATCAATGATGAATTAAACAAACTATTTATAATTTGAGGTTTGTTTGTTGAATATTTCAATTGAGTTCGTTCAGCATAAACAGCACTGAATTCTATAGCATAAAATATTTACTGGTTGTATGCAACACATTACCTCCATTTTATACAGAATTTCCAGTAAAACTTCTAGTTCTAAGACTAGTTCTGTCTGTTATGAGATTGGGTTCTGATACTAGCATAGACATGGCCTTATTAACCCGTCTATGTCACAACAATGGCTTCCCAAAACTCGTAAAAGAAAATAGAGCTATATTTTATATTTAAATATTATTAAAGGTAGGAAACATATCTTCTATATTGGTAGGGTCGTCTTTAAGCTTTATAATAAGTATGAAATTAGCTGAATAACTTCACCTCTAATGAATTGTGTCTAATTAATATTAAATTAAATATTCGTTTATAGATGTACACATTCAACGATATAAAAAATACCATTTTTACAGATATTGAAGTATTCAGGCACTACTATTTTAATGAAATTTCTGCCAGTTTAAAAATACGTTTTATTTGTGATGAACGCCATCTATTGAAAGTAATGCGAAATTGTGTAGTAAATAATCAAGTCAAGCAATTTTTAAACTTTAGTGAAACTAAAGAACAAAAATTTATTTTTACGTATTAAAATAGTAAATAAGAATTAGATGAAAGAAGAAGAAGAATAATAAATAGAAACAGAATGTCATTTCTTCAAAGCGACACATAGTGCCATGCTTACAAATTGATTAAGACCGATTAAATTTAAATGATTTAAATTTATTTATGTTTACCAATTTATTCTCGTGGCACAATATACTAACGGCAACTAATTAAAATAAGAAGAGTAAAAGATAATGACAGAAGTCGTTCAAAGGTTAAAAAACGTCACGATACCGCACCACTGAGAGCGTATCCGAGACATTTCCCAACGTCAATCAAATTGCCGTCTATCTGACTGACATGGGGAAATGTGCCGGATAATTTTTTGTTTCATTACCCCTATTATAGGAAAGGCAAAGGAAACTGAAGCTAATACAGTCATATCTTATGTGATTTTTTTCTTAATTTCTGGCTCCGTGATACCGGTGTAATATATCCTTTTGCCCCGAGGAGTTTTTGGAGACCAATGGTAGGCTACACCATTATGTTAATAACATAAAAAACATTTGGACTGCAATATTAGTGATTATGATAAAATGATAGAAAAATATAATGTTATATTAATGTTTACGATGAAATGATACTCAAATGAGAAAGGAATGATGCAACGATGATGTGCCAGATTATTTCATTTAAAGAATTGAGTTTGTCAACACTGACAATTGACTTAGAGTTGTCGATATTGCAAGCTAATTTCAAAACCACGTATGTGACCTGATTCTGAAGTACACTGCTCATTCTTATAAAGGGATAAAATGGGCCAAAGCATTATCAATTTACTATCTCCCTCACTACAATTTGTGTTCTAACAAAGAAATTTATTTACTGATTTTTTTGGTGTACATCCAAACCTTGGAATTCTTTACCGGCGCATGCGTTTCTAAAAACTTATTAATTTCGTGTAAGCGTGCATGAACGACTATGTTTGCATAAAAAATGGACAGAGGTACTAACGCCTTAGTACCTTTTGTAGTTTACAGAGCTTCAATTTATAATTGTTTGCTGCAACAGGGCTTTGTGGCGCCTTTAACGATATTTTTTTTGACAGCTAATGAACAGTATCATCGACATCCGAATAAAAAATTAATATTGATATGTTAAGATGAACTCCTAATAATTTGTGTTTTTTTTGCAATTGTCATAGTTTACAAAAATATTTGATTTAAAAAAATCTTTGACGGATACTGTAGTTGAGGAAAAGCAGAAATATGAATACTTTTATAATAGAGTAGAATAAGGTTAATTTGGTCCACCACAAACACTTTAAAACTAAGCACCAATAAGGCTTCCACTCAGCATGGTGTTGCCACAGACATTGCGTTTTTATCTCATCTTTTTTTCTCTAATTTCTAGTTTTCAACCCTTTGTATACAAATATTGCGTGTGATCAAGACAGGCGTCGCGAAGGGTTTATGTAACGAGCGGTGCTTAAGGTCAAGACTAGTTTGTTTTATTACACGGTCAAGGACTTTTAATTAAATGTTAGTTTTATGATGAACAGTTTCACGATCGCTCTCATAGTGGGTTTTGTGGGTGTGTACAATCAAGTATGTAATTAAGAGAGCCAATAAAATTAAGTTTTGTTCGTAAGGATTAATAAGAGATTTATTGCTTACTTTATGGTATTTTTAGTAACCATTGTGTAAAAATTGAATAATAATTTGATTGAGGATAAAAAGCAAAGACAATTGTGCCCATTTCCAAAAATTAAGTGGGTTAGACATACTATACGATATAAAAGTAGAAAATTGGAGAAAAAAATTACTCAAGAAACCTAAAGACGGCGAAAGGAAGGTCTATCCCTTGATAAAGCGGCAGCATGACCTCAAGCTAGCTACGGGTCAATTTCGGACAAGAGTTGAAAAGCTGGAAGGAGCTGGAGGCTGTCAAAAGGCACACGGTAGTTAAAGATTTCATTAGATGACAGACCCGTGGAAAGGGACGACTGAGAGGTATCGCCTTTCCTATTTTAAAGAGCAGTTCGCTGTTTCAGTGTGAAGGAAAAATTAATCACAGGGAGGTATTAACATCTTCAGTCTTCAGCATAAAGAATGATCAATATGGAGTAATTCCTTGAGATTGTAGTTATCCATTGTATTGGCTATCGTTTTGTATGACTTTTTTGAAAACAAAAAATTACCCACAAACTGAACGTCTCAATTTAAATACAACTCTTTAAGAATTAGTATTATTATAGTTGCATAGTGTTTGTCTCTTTTGTTAGAATTTAGAAAGCAATTAGAACGAGCATGAAATCATGAAACTACACAATATTAAGTATAACTACATCTATTTAAACGCTCTGATTTAACTATTCACATATGTGAACAATTCAAATATAATAACAGCTTAATTTATTGGAGTATTGGGTTTTGGTATAATTTTCAGATAGCGGTACGCATTTTAAATTCAAGTGAAGGCCGAAATACTTACTTTACCAGCTAATATTGCTTTTATAGGTATTGTTAACTAGAATAGTATAAAGTGGTAATACTACTAATCCGATTTAATTTTACTAATTTTCCCTATTTTACTTTAATATTTCTTACAAGTTTTTATAAAACTGTTGAAGTACAAATTAAAAGAAAATGCAAAATATAGGATAAGTAATTTAAGACAGTGTTCGGATTGCAGTTTTAATACTTCAATTTATGGCTTGAATTTCATCAAAACCGAAGAGATAAAATACATCATGATCAACATCATCATTCTATCAGTTGCTAGGCTCTACTACACGGGAATATAAATAGAGATTCGGGCCATAACACATATTTATTCGTTTGACAACACTACGCTGACCCAATGTAGTTTAGATTAAAGCGTTTGTAGTAACAACCAACACCAACTGTTTAACGTGCCTTTCGAAGGACTCAGGAGCACCAGGTTTCAAAATTATCGAAACTAGAGCAACCAACTAGCTCTTGCCAAGGTCAAAGTCACGAGTGTAAGTCAAAATGAAGAAATTAACTAGAAATTAACTAGAAATTAACTAGAAATTAACTAGAATGATCTTCAAAAAACCAACAACTTTGTTCCATAGCTTATAGATAAGTTCGTGTTTCTGCGGAAAAATTCAAAAGCTCTCGAAGATGCACTGTATTGGCAAAATAGAATCCTTCAAAACATGAAGCGTTACATGCGTATTGCAAGAAATTAACTCTAACAACTTTCTTGATTTTATTCCCACTAACCCATAACACAAACCTACTGTCTACCAATGTTCAATATCTTATCAGGAGACACAGCATTTGCTACTGCAAAGATGAAGGAAGTCCGACAATCAGACTCATGCTGCATATATAAAGAACCTACTTGGATCTAGCGGTATGAAGAAATTTTCATTTTTTAACCAAATAATATTGTGAAGACGGTGCTCCAATCTTATTGCTGGTATTTGGGGCACCAACTGAGCATTGATTTTTAAATTCACACCTACGCTATATAATAATATGTTACATAAGCAAGTATCTATACTTAACGTTAACGTCACTTCTATCGTTTTATGTATGCAAATGCATGTTTAACAAAGCTTTGCATTTTTCTCAAATATGTCACTGTAGTTTGCATTTGTATGTCCTGTGTTATAAATATAAAGATGGTGATTAAAGTCAAAATATTTGGTGTATAATATGTATAGTGTTTTCGCAGATTGATAAAACACATTTTTATATTATTATTTCCTTTAACTCTGTTCAGAGACTGAATTTTTATTATTGTTTTTTATGTAAATTTTTTTGGTAGTATAAGCATTTTATTTGAATTTAAAATACTAATCAAAATTAAATTCTAAATCTACGGGATATATTCATGCTATCATATAAATAAACATTATACGATATAGAATGGTTGTAACAATAAAAAAGGTAAGTCTATAATTTGAATTCGATACAAGGTCATGCTGTGAATAAATCATGGAAGACAACAGCACAATCACGAAATAGCAATAACATCGAAAATTTTAATAAAAAAGCCTTTTAAAAACAGAAAAGAGACCGGAACAAATAGCTACCTTTATTACTTCCAAATAAATAAATCACACAAATGTCTTACTTAAAATTAAACGAAAGAGAAACAAAACGTTAGTTATCAAAGTTGATTGAGTTCGAACAATAATACTCATAAAAATAGAAACCTTACAAACAAGCCTACCTTGTTGCCTCTGATGTAGTTTTCACATTAAATACGTTTTAAATATTACGGAATAATAACTACTAAGGACAAAAACACCTTTACAAAAATTATGGCGTATGATATTTTATCTATTTCAGATAAAAGTTTTTCCGGTTAACAATTGTTAAAGCAGAAAGTTTTATCCGTAAGAAAATGTTCAATATGCCTTATGTAGAAGCTAAATTGTTTTGGCGATAATTAAGGAAAATATACTTAATATTTCCCAATGTTGGCTGTCTCAAAAATGGCTCTAGCCCTAACATTTTATTAAAAAACACTCCAGGGGTTAAAAGAATTACCGGGCTATAACCTGGTGGTACACACAGCAGGAACAAAACACAATATAGGAGGATTATGAAGATGCGCGCTCCTGTAAGGTTGGATTAATACATCAGCTCTGAATTTCAGGAAAAATAAATTATATGCCATATCTATCTTAAATTATAATTTTTTTTTTAGTGTACTTACTTTTTGGATTTTTAAATATTAATCAATAATATTTAAACGCCCCACGGCTGGGCATAATCCTTATTAATTACATATGTAATACGCCACCACGCTAGTTCAATGCGGGATGGTGGGAAAGCTGATATTATGTTTTTAGTATCTTTTATTGATATACTTGTACACTCAGTTGCTCAAAATTTGGGTAGAAAATATTAGTATACCTTACTCGTCTTAAGACCGATTTTGGTTTTTATACCACGAAACCAAACTGACTTTAGTTGCTTAAATATGCTTGCAATCATTTGTTTGCCTTCTCGAAAAATCCAGCCAAGGTAAAGAAGTTCATTTCCATCCTTTGGATTAAAAAGAAAAGAGAGTCCGTTTTCATGAACGCGAAATTTAAAAATAAGGCGCCTAGTTAGTATGTTCAATTTTAGTCCACAATTCAATACTTCGATTTTTATTTAAATTTTAAATTAAATAACCACCTTTTAAGAGATTATTAAACTGTGGAAAAGAAACATCGCATAAGACTACTCCAGCGTTTCAATTAATACTTGTTAAGTCAATTAAGTGACTACACTCACGCGTGTATAAAAATAATTTGTGCGTTATTAATTTACTCAATACTTAAGAATTAATAATATTATTTCTCACACTCACACCTGTCACGTCAAGAACAAAGTAAGTATAATTAGGAGCTTGTGTAATGGGCACTAGATAACGGAGAAAAATGGGTCGAAAAGAAATCTAAAATAAATAGGTTGTATTTTTGTTATGCATATGTTATATTCCATTTTCTATATATCATGTTCAGTGAAATTATGCAACAAAATATTATGTTTTTAAAGTATTACAAAATTAAGACTCGTGGGAATTGGGTGGAATTAGTAATTTTACGTTATTTACATTCTGTAAATTTTATTTAAATGTCTTGCCAACTTATTAAGCTAAACGCTTTTAGTAAACATACAAATTATAATTTATTCAATTATCGTCAAGAAGTCCAATGTTTTAAATCCTATTGAGTCATATATCAATTCACATAAGACTGACACGAAGTGTAGTTAAATTTATGTAAAGTTAAATAAAATAAATGTTTACGCAAATTCCTAGGTTTTTTTACATAATTTATACATAAACCACATAAAAATTCATAAAAAAAATAGTACAAACCAGTAGAAATTATTTCCTCCAATGAGAAACACAAATCAGTCACAAGTTTTTTTTATAGATCACTTAGCTTACAACCACAAACAAAAGATTCCACAGAAAAGGTTTTACGAGTTTCACTTTGTTTTTTGAGCTGGCAAAATAATATCAGAAATGACACAGAGTAAATACACGCGTGAATGGAAACTTTGAAATTCAAATTTCGAACGCAGTATCGAAGTTCGCCCGTTTGTAGGTGAAGCCGAACGTGTGCTCACGTCAAAATGCGCTCCGTAACTGGATGAATAGTGTTCGGTTAACTTCGGCTTGGTCCCTCTGGGCGAGAACTCACGCGTACTTCCGTCTACGAATTCATGCGAAAAAAGTTATTGTGGAACGAGAAATGAAATGACTCTACTTGCCTATTCTTTCAAAGGACACCAGCACCAGTGAACCCTCTTTCCCGAATTCGGGTTTATCGTTACACAAAAAGGTTAAAATCGTTAAAAATAAATATTTATTCGTGTTTTGTTTTCACGCAAGTGAGATTCTATTAAGTTTTTCTAATTAGATTAAGAGTTAATTTAATCCTTTAGCAACTATACTTAAATTGATAATTATTTTATTTTGAGGTTTTATTGGACTGTTTCTTTCAAAATGTATAATTTATGTTTTTATATATGTATCTAGATGTTGCGTTTATTATGGTTTTCTTTTTAAATAATCGTTCTCCAGGTCACGCACTTCATTTCGAAAAACTTATTTCATATCTATGATATTTTTAGCTGTTATGATCACAAGATTCGCATACTTTGCAAAAACCAAAAAAGCCATTTTGTTGACAGCAAAGGAGTATTGCAGAAGGGACTTTATGCAGTTCGATTTTCTTCACAATCCATCTATCGAAACGAGGAATCAATAGTGTATGTTATACCAATAAGGATCTTCTTCATTGTATACGATATCGGATATTGCAACAATAACAAAATGTATGGGTAACCACGTTTATTTTCATGTCAATTTTATGTCTTCACAAACATAACTATTATGCGCATAGCAATGAAGAGAAATTATTTTACCATTTTTACCATATACCACGTTCTGATATTTATCTGACTACAAAGCACGTTTTAAGTCTATTTATTATTTCTAACTGACTACAAAAAAAGGAGGTTCTTTATTCCACTGTGTGTATCTTTTTGTATATAATTGTTCAAGAATTTCTCTGTCAGTTGTGGGTCAATCATAAATATATTTTTTATTTGCTAGAGTGTACTCCTGAGGTGGTTTTATTGTTACCAATTGATAATCCCAAGGAAATTTTACAGGTTTATATTATGCGCTTTATTATTTTTTTAAAAAAGTTTCTAGTATTTGGGTCTGGAGTCATCGTCTCATACTGATGAGAGCGTGACGGAAGCTTATAATTCCTTTATCGTGAGGAGTTAGAGCATACTTAATCTACTTTTAAAAATAAGGACGTTAGCAAATAAACCATTTTTTGTATGTATATGACGCATTATCTCCTAAATTTGATACTAATGTGTAAAAAATGTTTTAAACAAAACTACATTCCGACTTCAAAGGCAAAAATGATTCAATTTAAGTACTTACCTAATTAATAAGTATGATTAGAGTTAGTGCTAAATTGTTTTCAGAAGTAGTAGATATTATATCACAGCTTTGTCAAGCAGGATTGTGTCTTTTTCTGTAAACTATTCGAGAATAATAAAAAATACAAATCATGTGGTTTGATTTTCTGTTGTTCGATCCACAGTCAGGTGGTCAAAATACCAGAGGATAATTGGAAAATATGCTACTAACCTCCATTAAAAGTAATGGGAATGCTATTTAAAATCAACAACTTCGGCTATGTTCGGTAACTAAAACTACTTTAAACTAATTCAAAAGTGGACCTGGACTATACAACTTATTGAAGCTAAACTAAAAGTATTAATCTTTGTCAGTTATTGGTGCTAACCTAAGATTCCACACAAAATATAACTTAAAGTACAGTATTAGATTTTCCCATTATAAACTACAATGACTTAAAGTTCTTAAAGTCAAAAGTACGCATTGCATGCCTTTCAAATTGTTAATGGTACCTAGTATAAAGATTGCAAATTAATGTTTTTTTTGACAATTAGTTAGAAAGGAAAAAATGAAATGACGAGTTGATAATTCTTGGAATTCAAAGAAGAAAATAAAACCAATCTCTTTTAACATTGGTAACTATCTATCTGTTCTCGCTGTAAAACCACGTTTAAAAGAGCTCTAAAGAGAACCAAGAATACAAAGTTGGATTAGCTACTACTCTGTTTCCACGCCAAAGTTAAACTTTACCAAACAGCTTTTTAAAGAGTTGTCCCTAACAAACATATTATATCACTTATTAATTTCTTATATTACTCATTACAATATTAAAAAAATCAAAAGACATTTATAAATTATTAAATTTGCATCTATTTAAAGTCACGTATTACCCAAGATCTAACCTATACTATTCCGTCACAGTAGATCGTAAGTACAAAATATATATTTCGTTATATTAAAGTTGTTTTAGAAATTGATAGGCTATGTAATTTATAATCAAATACTACTAGTAATTTAAGCTGGAATCAAATCTGTCATCACTATTGACAGTATAATTTTAATGTATTGAAAACAAATTTGTATGTTGATGTAAGTATGTTTAGAATTACTTGTAATCTGTGTTTCAAAACGCCAGTTAAGCTCTGATCAACTCACTCACTCTGATCACTCTATCAAGTTAAACTGATCTCGATATTAATTCAGCCAGTTTTACGCAGTCGGTGGTATTATAGCCCAGAAATCTGTATTTTCATGGATTTGTCCCATGAATATCATTTCAAAGTTTCAAATAAACAAAATATAATAATCAATAATTAAAAGTCATTAACATTAAAATACGGGTTGCTTTATTGAGATAAAAAATAATTAAAAGTTTGGTTTTGCTTTGGGGTTAAATAATTAGTCATGAGAAATATAATAATTGTGTACCTATTTCCTCCATACATGAGAAACATCTTTTTGAGGAAACCGATCAGCAGCTTAGGTGAAAATAGTAATATTACTATAATATTTCTTTTAATTATATAGTTGCAATATTATAATGTCTTAATTAATATTAGTAAGAATTATTATACATTTAATAGAAAACAAGCGAGTACATACTGCCGGGTAAATGTTAACCCATTAAGCTGTAGTACTACAAAAACTCATTTTACCCTTTTCCCTTACGGGACAACAAAAACAGAGAACAGGGCATGTGTAAATGGGTTCTTTTAGGTTCTATAAAAACAAAGAACGACAAAGGGGAATCAATTATAAATGTCAATTAAAATATTCGTTAATGTAGTCGTATTTTTTTGGGACTTCATTCATTCACTCGAAACAGTTATTTAGTTAAGCGTACTGTTAGGTATAAGATTAATGCAAATTTAAAAAGTTTGTTTTAGATTCGTCGTTTATCCTGATCGAAATCGGTCGAAGTATTTGTTTATGTTTATCGGAGAACTTAGATTCTATGAAAAGTTTTCTGGAGAGACTAACAATATTGACAAAAATGGAAGTACTGAGAAAATAACCAAAATTAAGCCAATTAATCACTGCGCTAAATCTTTTATAAATCTATTACAACAGAAAGAATCTAATTATAACGATTAATTGCATTACTTCTTTCTATATACTTTACTTAATATAAAAGGCTCTGGGAATCAGTTTAGTGACAAAGGAGTTATCAGCGCAAAAAATTAAAGGCTTTAAATTTGAACCTTAAAAAGGTCCGGCGTTAAATGTAATGAATTTCCAAATTAAAGGGACTATGATAAACCATTATCTCTGAAAACAAGTGGATTAAGTTAAAATATCCCACATCATTATGTAATAGTAATTTATTTATTAATTTCATGTAGGTAACTTTAAAATAATTCATAAGATATATTTGGTAAAATTAACTAAGTTTGAATGATATTTTATTACTTTTAATATTAATTGCCAACTTTCCGCCTCTGTTACTGTCTCGTATTATCTATTATAATTGGGTTAGTGATATAATCAACTACTTCAATTACTGCATTTGTTAAATTCTTTATTTAAATGAAAATATATAAAACGTGTTTTATTTTTTTCTTAATCAGATACAAACATCAATACTTTCAACAATAATAATGATAACTTATGGACATGGTAACTTTCTCCTAATTTTTTGGCATTCAGAAAGTATGAGTTAATATTATTTTTGAGTTTTAAAAGTACATTTATGATTTTGTAACGCTGATATACTTGTTGCTAATTCTAGAATATTTCACTTAAAAATATCATAATAAGGTCTAAAAATATAATAAATCTTTGCAAATAACTGTAACGTACGAACGCCAAAAAATGAAAAAGAATAGGAAATTCTGTGAGCAAATAACAAATATTGAATTACTCCAAGAATTTAATACTAATAAGTTTCAAAGTCAAGATATTTCATGCTTAAATATAGATATATATTTCAGGAAAAGTATTTTTAATTTACATATATATATTATAGGTACTTCACAAAATGGTGATGTGTCACAACTCGTTTTTAATCTCGACAAACTCGTTTTTAATATTTCAACCGTGAAGTAGTTAGCTTTTTCAGTATTAAGTTAAAATTAGCCAGTTTAATTACAGGACATGGCTTAATAGGCATTCACATTTTTAATATACTTTAAATTATGCCTATTGTCATTACCATAAGAGCTAAGTAAATTTGCAATTGCGCGACAAATCGAAACGGGACTGGAATTTTCAGATCCAATGATCTTTATACTACAGAAGTACTTCGTCCTCTCTACACTGAATGTACTTAGACATGCCTAGTGATTAAATATTTAAATCCGAACTCTAAAATAATAAAACATTATTAAGGAGACATTCGAATCGCTATGGTCATCCTTATAATTCTGTAATCACGATCGTTGTTGGCTTAAACTTTATTATACTTCACTCCACTACCCTCACCATTCATCAAGCCTGATAGAGATGCCGAATAGTAGATGGTTACCAAAAACTCCTGCTAATTTAAAATGAAATCTTGAAAGCAAAATACTCAAATATTATCTCTTGCTAAGAAAAAAAATATTTTTAATAAATTATATTTCTATTAAGCGAAACGATTTCCCAGCTCCTCTAACAGTTTTATTGTTTATGTTCTTCTTAATAAGTTTAATATATTAATCTGTCCGTAGCAAGTTCCGCATCGAAGTGTGTTAAGACGTTTGAGGGCGAGTAACTTAATAGTAAAACGAGTAAGTAAAATGGCGGAATATCGGAAATTGCCACTTAATTGCTTTGAAAAGTCCTTTCAATAAGAACGTCAATACTTTAATAAAATTTCAACATTGCGAGGAATCTATTTATTTATTTCACTAACCGATTCGTATACAGATTCATTAATATGACATATAATCATTATGTATTTGATATTGAATTGGTATACACAAAACAAGTTTTTTCATCATATCAGGCTATAGCAGACCGTAGACGTAGTCTTCTCCGCAAAGTACGATATTCTGCTGTCTGCATAAGACTCTACCAATAGTAGCCCAATGACCTTCTTCAGGTCATTGGGCTACAGATGCCACAGTACGCTACAAGTTATTTTCACTTAATATTTATGTCAACCTCTGTTTATAATAATCATATCGTAATTGTCAAAGTGATGAACACACCTCACTTTTTATAGAGAAAATATTTTGCTCTATTAAGGAAATTTCATTATTAAACCGTGCTTTTTTCGTTCACTAATTGAAACTCTTCAAATATCAATCGATATGAAAGTAACTAGATGCTCGTGTGGCATTGAATGTCAAATTGCATTCAATTTTGTTTATGTGGAGGGTCCCGTTATTTTGACGTCTCTCTCAGAGCACAGGTGTATCTAGAAATCCGACCGAAACAATTTTCTTAATTTGTTTCCTAAAGCAAAAAAACGCCTACAAAGATTTTTGCTGACTGTCCTATCAGGAACAATAGTTTTTCCTCTAGGGGAGCATGGATAATAGCTGACTATTATGTCGATCACTTTAATAAAGATCCGCAAATAATACTCCAAAGTTAAGGATTCAGAAGAAAATTCACGAGTTTTGTACAATAAGATAAATTACCTCTTAATAGAGAATGTTTCCATGGAAATAATTCTTACTGAATTTGTATTAATGCTAAATACGTTCAAAATAGCTTCCATTATTTTGATTTATTTACTACTATCTAATAGAACAAAAACCTACATACGATAAGAAGAGGCCTTAAATGTTAAAACATGCTTATGTTGTTTTTTAAGTCCGATAATTTTAAGTTTATAAGTATTAGTTTATAAGAAACCGAATAATATTTAGAGGTCAAAACGCATCGTTCCTTACTAAAACTCTTAATGTACAGCTAACTCAGTCACGCACACTCACATAGCGTAGCATAATGAAATATAGCTTTTGATATTATAGAAGAAATAATAATAATAGTATAATAATATTTCTCACTTACACCTATTATCTAGCCCAAATGAATCGTTAAGACCTTGTATAACGGATACTAGATAACGGAGAAAACTAAATAAACATACATACATCCACGAATCTTGAACAGATATATGCATAGTCATCATACGTATATCTGCTAAAATATTATCATATATCTATCTATAATACCAGGATTCGAACCCGGAACTTCAGGCTAAGTTGACAGGAGTACTGACCAAATGGTCGTCTACATCTCCAACATTGCATTAAAAACTGAATCTAAATATATTTAAGATATTTTAGTATATTAGGTTGCAACCATAACAATAGACAGAACGTATTTTATATGTATTATACTTATAAATATATGGAAAAACATCATTTGGCAGGGTTCTATATGCAAATTCTGGTTCGCCAATCGTAGACATTACTCCAACTCGAATAAGTGTCATGGTTATTGACAGCGATTGGTTGAGAGCGACTTCAATAAAGGTGCATGCAAATTCGCTTGTGTTCTAACGTTCAATGTTGTCACTCAACTCCTTGCATCAAAGTCGATCAGTCCAGCCAGCTGTTCCTCGATTTAATCGATGTTGTGAATCTTCTGAGATCAATTATGAAGCAGTCTTGATCAAAGGAGATTGTCATCCTATGTGAAATAAAATCCAATGAATTGAGATATTTGTTTTAAATTCTAGTTTTGCCATACGAGACGCCAATTCTTAGTCATGGCAAAATTGCAATAAATAAAAATATAACGTCGTAACATGATGATGCTGATAACAAAAAAATATTGGGGCACAATATTTTCCGCAATCAAGAAGTAGTAAGAGACGTTAAGCCACATAGGATAGTGCCACATAGGTTGCTTTTAAAGCCTAAAATACTTTAATGTTCCCACGGTGTGGGAAGACCTATGTCTAGGAGTGGGATATATGTAGGCCGATAATGATGACTGTTTGTTTACCTGAATACAAGGAGAAAGACAATAGCATATGGACACGCAATTTCACTTGATATTGCAAATGATTTGAGATTCTAGATATAGGTGATGTCAATGCCTCCCATTCCGTTATTATTACACCTTTGCCTTCAAAACTTAAAAAGCGGGCTGACTGTTTCACATCTATAATAGGAAAAGACGCGATTATTTTGCTGATTCAGTAACCGTTTCCACCGCCTAGTTAGCTTACCGTATTGTAGGTACAATATTCCAACTTCTTATAAATTTAGAGCACCTGACTGATGTAACTCCACCGTTAAGAAGATCACAATTAAATAAAAGTACATTACTGCAGTGGCCAGCAAAAGAAAATTCCGTCAATGCCTAGAAGTGGCCAAGATATGTATAATAATACTTTTCTTAAACAATGCGTAGAAAATAAAATTAAGCAGTATCTAAGCAGAACGCTTTATTTGAAAATACAATTACATATAAAATTAATGACAAGCAACGGTTAACAATAATATTCCACGCGCCAAAGTGTTCCATTTGTTTTTCTTTTTCAATAAACAACTTCCTATTTGCAAGCCAGTTCGAAATTTTAAAAAAAACCTTTGATTAATTACCTCCTTTGCGTTTCAGAGTAAAATATTGTTCAATTTTTAAATTACTCGGCAGATATGAGTAAACACGACTTGTATAGATTTGCATACAACTTTTGCCGGCCGCTTCTCGCATGTATTGAACCAATATAGCAATTTCTATTTATCTCGACGAAGGTTGTCAAAATGCTTAAGTTTCCAAGTATGTTTGAGGAATATACATTTTTTTATTTTACACAAAAGAAAACGTTTAATAGTAAGTATAGCTGCTAAACTGCATTTAAATCTGTCAGTAGTATTTCTCTTTGAAATATATATCCTGTAATAGTATAATTTTAATTATTTCCGTGATCATAGCGCTTGCAACAGTATCGATATATTTAGAACTCAAAAACAAGAAGGTGGGTGACTATGAAAATGCATAAATAAAGGCATTCGTGAAAGACCTGTTCAAAAACAACTTAGACATGCGCCGTTCTAACTTTGTTTAAATTTGCTGATTAGCACTAACTTGGACGGTGAGAACGTAAAAGGTGAATCCTTTCTTATTTCGATGAAAAACAAATTGTCTTAGACGAAATATAATTTAGTTTAAAATAGCTTAATTGCCAATTATACTCACTTTATTATATAATTTACATAGCTTACAGCTTTGTTTATTTACGTTTCGTTTATTTTGAAACCCGAACCTTTCAATTGGATAGATATCAAATAAAAATATCGATTTCCATCTTTGTCAATTAGTGTACATTCAATACTCTCAATGTTCTCGCAGTGACAGTGTTACGACAGCAAATATCGTATTGAAAGTAATCCTTTACCTATATCCTATCATATTTAAAAACACAGCAAAGGAGGAATAATAATACTAATTTGTTTATACATTTTCAGGTTTATTTTCAATTTAAAATTTATTATTTTGTTTATTTAATGTTCTAACCATCCAACTGCTACACAGTTAATGTGATCCACAAACATAAAGAGTGCGTTAACGACTTACATTTTGGCTATAACTAGTTACCAAAGGTGGCTAATCTTACGTGTTTCTGAAAGAACTGCTAAAACTAAATCCATTTCAACTTTTTACCCTCGGATTGATCAGAGTAATAGTCCATTTTACCCACAACTTGACTAAGGGTCTGTTTCTTATGGACTTTTAGAAGCTTTTATTTTCGGATTGATATTACGAGGGATTTAACTCGGTGTACTCAAAAAGATATACCAATGACCAAAAGAAAGTGACAGATAGCTGCCTTGAAGAGGTCTACGTCCAGTGATTTACACGTATACATATTTATGTATATGCTTAAATTAGCAGGTCAAGATTGAAAGACTGACAAGATCAGATTTTTCATACAAATTTGCTGTGCTAATTCATATAGTTTGACGACATATAACTGAACTTTGTCCAGTCATATAACTGACGGTCCTTTTTTAAAGTCAAGATATAGTCAAAGTCAGTAAGGAGGCTGGACTTCGAAACCTTCCACTTCCTTTCCTTCACCCCAGTATCAAAAGTAGATACTGTTGTAAGTCGACGTCCAAACAGCAGAGATTTGTAGAAGGTCGAGTATAAAGTCTTTGTTTAGTCGGCTACGCGTAACTGGTCTTTTTCGGGGCGTACCTTAAACACCCGTCCTCGATGCCATTACCCCTTTGGTAGCTTGTCGTCCGCTATGATGACAATATCGCCTACAGTTGAAGACCTGTCGTCGACTTTGTTTTGTGACAAATATTTATCTCATCTCGCCAGTGACGGCAGGTACCTGTAGTGTAGAGGGCTGTCCACCGTTTTTCTTATTTATGACCTATTTAAATTAAATACCACAAGTAATCTAACCCCGTATGAGTAAACGGGTGATGTCCTTCTTGTAGTCGAAAAGTAGACAACTGACCCATAATGTTCGATTTTGTCTTTGACTTTATACCTCCAGTACGGTCATTTTACTACGGATGAATCGCGCGAAAGAACCAAGCCGTATTCCTAACTTGACGCAAATACTTCGAAAACCTCTTCACTTCCGATGATACTAGCGTCACATCAGTAGTAATTAGGCAGACATGATTGACTTCGTCGTCCCTTTTCTTTTCCAAGTTTTTTTTCATTTACAGGTGCTGGTGTTATGGCAGTTGAAGTTTTGCCAACATCCATCAACCGATTTGATAACTAATTCAATCTCAAGCTGATAAAGCCACCAATTTTATTTGTAACATTAAATGTCCGTTGATATTTTAAGTTGCTATGAAGTTTATTAAAAAATTATTTGATTAACTTTAGATTTGGGAGGTGTCCGATCTTATTGGTGGCGTTCATCGTGGCTACTATGTTCAGTACCATAGTGACCTCAATGACGTAACTGATGTCATCATGTCAAATGTATTTCGTATTACGGATTTTTTGTAGCATAACATCAATGATGAATTTTGGTCTGCCAAATCTCATCTCCAGGGTAGATATGATCTTCTCTAAGTTTATAGCAGTGACAGAGAAGAGACTGAATCGCGAGCGCGCCTCTCTAGGGATCTCGATAGTCTGGCTATATTTTCATCGTCAGTGTAACCATGTGTGGTACACGTAAATTGATCTTCTTCAGATCTCTGTTTAAGACGTAGATCAAGATACGTATAAGACATATATTTTATTTACCATCACCAATAGACATTACCGATATTGGTTGACCCGTATTCCTTATTGCCATTTATAAATATTACCCATTTAGTGATGCCAGTCTCTCAATTCGAGTCATAAAATGCCTTTATGGCAAATAAATTGATACAAAATATCGTTGATAGCTTATTGACGCCTACGACCCGGGCATCGCAATGAATTTATTTGGGGTTGGGCGCTGATAATGTAACATAAGATAAGATTATATACTATGAACTTAATTGTTTCACGTGATACGCGGGAACTGCCCACGTAGCAAATATAAAACGTAACTGTTTTGTTGAATACCACATACATTTAAAAAAATACATCTTGATCTTCTTGACATTTCAAAATTTTTACGTTCGGGAATTATTAAAAATGTTTATTGAAGATGCCGACGGTAACTCGTAGAATTTGAATTATTTTTCTCAATAGCGTTGTAAGTTAGTCCTTGATTATTGTCCTGGAAAATCAATTTAATGATATTAAATTCTGTTATATTAATACAGAAATATTGTAAGTCTAGGAATGGTATCAACAAAATACCTTAAGAATTTTTTTTCGTTTCAAACATCCAAAATTATACACAAGCTTCTTTAGTATTTACTTAAGCACGTTATTTCCTTATCTTAGGAGGAGACCTCTTTTATATATCTAATAATTTATCTATATATTTTTGATATATCTTTAAGGACCTCCAGGTAGGTCCATTCCTCCACAAATCTTTGTAAGGATTCGTTATTCTGGGTATATAATAATAGAATATTTTAGTAATTATTTATTTAACATCCAATTTTATATCGTCTTATATATTATTCTAACATAATATTGTTGTCTCTTTTTGTACTCTCACTTTAATTTTTCAGTTATTACTTAATCATATTGAGAGACAAGAATCAATTTTAACATGACTTTTTAATTAGTATTTTATCCGAGTAGACAAATGAGATGAATATTCTTGAGATGTTTCATAAGACTTTATACTAATGACACGAGTGTCTTTACCAACAGAAGACAAACTTCAAATGTATTTTAGCTATGGTCATACTTTCCCTGACTCGTATTCAAAACCAAACTGGTATGGAAACAAGAAAGTATGTGGTAATTTTATCATAGGTTTAGATAAAATTCTAATTGAATAATACAAAGCTTGAATTAAGTTACTTGTTGGCTAAATTCTCATTTACCATCTTCGTCTTTCTAAAAATATAAAAACAACTGTAATGTACTTATTGCACTTAATCTGTAGCTCAACTTTTTGATGCTTTTATAGAATAATAACCGACCAAACAAACCTCATTTTGTTTTTAAAGACCCATAATCCTCGATGGGGTAAATATTTCCCTCTTTCTGTTGTAAGGGAATGTTCTAAAAACCTCCAGTGTTACTGCACGTCATAGGTATTTTAGTTGAAACTCTGTTAAACATGGTTTGCCTTTTAAATTTAGAGTATGAGTGAGTGGAACATGGTTTTAACTAAAATAGGTTTAGTAATGAGCTTTTGTGACTAGGGCCGCTGAGCCGCTGATAAAAAAAAAATTGTGTGGTTAGTTCCGGTTTTGTTACGAACACTTTTCAATCGTATAAAGCGATATGATATGTTAAGAGGAACTTTCAATAAGTGTGACTAATTATTTCCGTCAAACTTAATCATGGAAATGATCAGAAGGTTCTTTCAGTGCGCTACGATAATATCATTTATCCCCAATATAGTAAGTAAGTTGGTATTTCATAATTTCAAGTTTCTACATAAGATAAAATATTGAATCCTTGTTTTCTATACATTGCCCAATTCATCAGTTGGGTGATGCTATAACCTTTCAATTTGTAGTCCCTACTACAAATTGAAAGGTTATAGATCAATTTATAGATGATGGAGATAGGAGCAGTGATAAGTAGACAGACGGACGTATCGACCCGGAAGAATCAACCGACATCCACATAAACATCGGTATTCTAAAAATATTTACAGTTAAAAAGATTAGAAGATTACCGATACGAAAAGTTTAGCAGTCCTCAAGAACTAATATTACAACTTGCACAGCGCAGACTTATTCAAGATACATTTACTGGAGTGAAGAACTTATGGCCATTGAATTCAACGGCCAGACTGGGAAATATCTCAAAAACATCGAGAGTACTTCTTGGTTTTGCATTCGTTTTCAGTCGATCAAAAAGTTGAGTTGCGTCTGAATAACTGCTGTAATAAATTCTGTATCAGATAGAAAGGTTGGCAAGTTTCGTAGATTTTCGAAATTATTTGATATTAATATTATCGCTTTGGGCCATGGTGTGATACTCTGGCCCATGTGGCATAATCCAAAATTTTGTTAGTGTTACTGTTGCTTAGGAAGGTTTTTGCCTATAAGTGATATGTGTCTAGGCTTACTGCATATATATATATATTTATAAAATAATCGTATAATTTAGTATAGAACAGCCACACCAGCAAAGGTATGCCTGTTAATATTTTTTATTATTTTTAAACATTTGTTAACAGCACTATATAAATATTTTCTTCTTAAATTTTAACTTTGTACATATAAAATATAGTAGAAATGTATATCCGTCAAATATCTTTATGGACGGATTTAACTATTTACGGATGTCAAATCAAATAATAAAAAAAAAGCGTAAACACAATAATACTTAAATTAATATTTGGAATTTCACATAAAAGTATTCATTAAGTGTATAAAATGTCTTTATACACATTACGTACGGAATACATTCACGGAATACATTACATACGGAATTTATGTAATTTATTGCCATGTTGAATATATTTTTAATAATGGCTGCTTCTAGATGGAGGCAAGCATAAGCCCTAAACTCAAATTTAAAGCATAATATTTTAGTTAAATTTAAGTTTAGGGCTTAAAGAAAAGTTCCTTAATAAACACATTTGCTTCCTTAATATATACTATTTACTTACTACCTTATAATTTAGTTTGTTAGTTTTGTTCCATTGTTTCAACTAAGCATGCATAAAATATTTTGACTTCTGCTATTTATATGATTTTATTATAGCAACTTTGTATTAGCCCCTCAAAATAAATAAATTATGTATTGTTCTGTAGCTAACTGTTAATAATAACACAGCCATGTGTCGCTTTTATTTCCGGCATACCTATACTGTATATGATGTACTGCGTCAGGTTATTTACTGTGTTGGCTATAATATATGGCCCTGCTTGGGATTGGTCTTTTGTCAGGATGTCTCATTGTCACCCTAATTAAGGGCACTAGATTAATGACGTAGGACTCGAGCCACTGGAAGAGCTAATTTTATCATTATGGCGTGTATTTTATTTTTATTTTTACGCACTTTGATAATAAATCAGAATTAATCCAATACCAATGTAAACCTAAATCTATTATATTATTGTAATGATGATGTTCACGACCAACTACTTTTATACCACATTTTATATCATGTTGTTATTTATACTTAGTTATACCACAATTGTAAATAGAAAAATAATAAAATAAGAAAATATATGTCAGTGCAAAACAAGTGCTTGTATTATTAACAGATGACATACTATTGTGTTGTCCTTACAATAGATCTCCAATATTTATATAATACATATAGCCTTGACACTTTAAAATTAGTACATTTATAACAGTTTATGATTGTTCTGCTTAAAACAATTATATTATAATTTTGACGATAGTAGTTGAATAACGTTCGAGGCTTATTAAAATGGTGAACTAGATCAGTATTTCATGAAGGTACATGAAGGTAGAAGGTATTAAAGCTGGTGAACTTTATATCTATCACCTTAAGCTTACGTGGCACTCTAAATTAGAGTTGGATTCCATCTCTGCATTGTTCTACCGATAGTATTGTCTACCAGTCTGCTTGTAGTTGAAAATACTCGAAATGCTTTAGAAAAAAAATTAAACGTTATACGTGCGTCAATAATTTGAAGATTGGCCTCGATTTCACTGTAAACAACCCCTGATAACCCCTGTTTCCCTGATAACATTTTCAGATTCTGAGTTGGTGACCCACAATCGGACCACCTCAAGATACCTCGGTTGATCATTCGATTCCTCGACTTTGATAATAATAGGACCTAACTGGAAGTATACCTAATTCTGTCAAATACCGAAAGAATTTTAGAAATTGGTCTGTTAATGTCTGAGGTAACAAACTTAAAAGATAATATATATGTAAATATATATCTGTGGTCATAGATCAGACAATGATAAGTGCATTTTTGCTCAATATGACTTTTAATGTAGGTATGATCGCCATAAAATGAATTATATGTATTTTTACAAACTAGTAAATATTTCCTTAATATTAAAAATAATTTTTGTTTTACATATCGTGTGTCTCGTATTTAATTAGTGCCTTAAAAATTTGTCAATAATTTAATTGCTTGTTTTGTAAAGTAATGGATTTGTATTTATTATATTCTGACAGAGCTATATATTCGTATGTGTTTAAAATAAAAATAGGTACCATTAAAAAAGGTTTTATAGATATTTTTAATTATTAGAATTGCTTTATTTAGAATCGATGAATAGAGTAAGCACCTCTATACAATCAATCCTCGTTTTGTTTTGTGCAAATACAAACAAAGGGAAATACAAAATACAATGCCAATTTAAAGTTATCATGGCATTTCCAGTAATTATAATCATATCATTGTTTAGCAGCCAACAAGATGAAGGAGGGTGGGTAGATGAATGAAGTGCTGTTAAGACGGTTGCATTGGGAATTAATATTGGAAATGTGGCACAATTATACGAAATAAACTGAGGGAATGCCTCGCTGTTTAGGGCTCTGTTGAAACAATTTACGAGCTTATAAAAGATAGGTACTGTCCATAAAACTGGTTGTTTTATCACCGTCTAGAGAGGAAAGATGTTTATTCTATTTCATATTTGGTGATGCCCGTATTTCTATGGAATGTGGATTTATTCTAAACATTGAGACAGATTTTGCTTATATATTATCACAGCTTGGGATATTTTAGTCGGAATTCGTTAATTATTATCCTACAATGTATATTACAAGAACAGCTAGGTACTAAACTTTGAGTCATTTTTTCTGACCAGTTCACAATTATATATTGAAAAGTATACCACATATTCCAAGTCCCTCCGTAGTATGGAGACACATTCAATCCCTACGGATGGGTCTGTACATTTTCAAGACTCGTATTTAAGAGGTAACTCCCTATATACGAGTAAGTTTAAAGAAGGGTACTTAATCCCGCACACGCTCTATACAGGTCGAATTTTTTTTTTTTGTATATTTGGCTAAAATCTGTGTACAAATAATATAATTCATTATAAAGATAATATTTTTTTATGGTGCGTTTTATGAGAAAATAAGGCATTTCTCCTTACTTTGTAGAACTATAAAATATCAACTTGTAATATTTTTCTTCCTCACACTAATCCAAATTAAACATCATTAAGAGCTTGTGTTGGATACTAGATAAAGAAGAAATATATATATAGTAACAAGTATATAAATTTTTGAAATATACTAAACAAACATACAAAAATCTGTGAATCGTGAACAGATATTCATACGCATTTTACAAATATCTAACCCTACCGCGATTTAAATTCAGGACAGTAGACGACTCGGTCAGATTTTTTTATAATTTATTTTATTTATTTGGTAATTCTGAGAATAGGTTTTGGGCTATTTTTATATAACTTAGTTTTAAATAATTTATATGGCATAAAAAAGTAATAATTTAAATATTAATCAAAGATCAAAGCTGTAACGGCAATAAAATACAGCACCTGGCCACTGACTGATGTAATATCTATCCTACCTATCCTATCACATAATATAATAGGACAACCTACTGCAATATTATTATAAAAACTTAAATGCTAAAAAAAGAAATTTGATTCGATATTTATACCTACAGATTCGATTGTACTTGAATATACGAAATGATAAAACCAAGGCACATTTAATTACAAACATATTGTCTAAATTTTATCTTGATTAGATAACTGTCCTTCACTAGTACTGAGAATGCCACTTTTGGCCAAAAGTTTTATCTTGTTAATAGATAATTAATTACAAGATCATTTAAGATTGAGCTTGGATCCATTAAACAACAGTAATTCTATTACTAAATGAAATTAGACTTCGAATTCTCTCTTGCTTCAAAAGCACGATTAGCTATTTGTATCGGTCCGTCTATCACAAAATGGCTGTCAATAAGAACATGCCACGTCAGAATGTTGGACGGTGGCCAGCACTGATAACAAGTCTAAAAAAGAAAAAAGACGCGACAAAAAAATATATATTTGGAAATAGTTTGCGGACTATGCTCTCCTCTTCGATCATACGAGTACCACATAGATAGATATAAAAAATAGTGACTCCTAAGAACATATATTATACAATATTCATAACTGATTTTCGTAATTACTTTTACAAAAATAACTATGGCGTAAAATTATAGATTGCGGTAAATAAAACATGTCAAAAAAAAATTATTACCGCGCTGTCATACTCTACAATGTTTATGACAAAAGGTAATAAATGATTCCGTATAACTTACGAGTAATATATACGGTGTTTAAGCATTCCCCAATCAGAATACAGGTGGTTCACTAAACGAGTGGTAATTACTTCATTATCGTAAAAAAGTCACATAAAAACGTAAAAACCGGGGTTCGAGACGACTTTTAATTATGAAAGTAAACATAAAGAGGCAAATGGTGCATGCAGGGTCCGGTTCTTAATTTTCTAAATTATGGGCAATGGGCAGGCAGATGTCGGCTCGATGTGAAGGAATATTTAATACACATTAAAATATCGATTCACCGCCAAAGAGAGTCCCTGTAGTAATAAACATTTGTATTTGCAAGCACGAATAGAATCTTTATCCCTATTTGCATTGCAATGGGTTTTTAAAATTTTAATGCATTAGTACTTAAATGTAGATTTTCGTTTCTATAATAATGTAGGTATTACTCATTAATTTGTATATAAATAGTAAGTCAATAATAAATAAATACGTGTGTATTTATAGTATATAAAGATATAACAATACATATATACATCATTATAACGAAGAACTGTTATTATAAGCCAACCAAAATAACCTATATAAAAACCTATTTGCAATTGACGCCACCCGCTTGGAACTGGTTACTAGCTACCAAATATATAGGTGTATACACACAAAATAATTATTATATTTGCAATATGCGTTTATATCTACACATTGTATACCTAATTTTTATAAGATAACAAATTTTATAATAAATAAAATTTAAAAATTAATAAATAGTAATTAAATAATAATAATATTTAATATTTAAATAATAACGTAATTAATAAGTTAAAGTAAAAAGGTAAGTTAAAGTAAAAAGGTATCTTCGGGATCATCCGAGAGAAATATCTTTACAAAGCTTATACGATTTAAATTATGATTTTTATATTAATATATGATTAAAATATATAAAAAATTATGCCATCAATTATCTGAATGATGAGATTCCGTTTAACAGATTTGAATATAGGATCGATACGAAATATAGTCTAATTTAAAAAAAAATAAAAAAATATATGGAGAATACCACTTATCATAATTAGATTCTAAAATAATAAATGAACTTTAGGATTACTTATTCCAAGGTCACGTTTTCTTTGCAACAAAAAGCCATACCGACTCAATTTATACTATAAGTGAGACTAGAATCTATTCATTATTACGAGGGGTTGTATGAGCACTAAACTATGTAATAATATTGTACATGATTCCTTTTACTATGCCAGAGTGTTTAAACTTCCATAATTGACGTTTAAACTAATGAATCATCTCCCGAGGATGGTTGTTCCTGAGAAACATCCCCCAGTTAAGTCTTTGTTCGTAACTTGAAACATTTGAAAAGATTTATTTAATCTCATGGTTAAAGTAAATTATATCTTTACACAAAAAGGAAGTACCAAAATGGCTCTTTCAGAGCTATTGAATAATCAATAGTGATAATAAATATTGATTTTCATAAATCGAAAAACATTAGTAAGATTGCTGGTAAGCAATAATTGTATTGATTTTATTCTGTTATTTCTGTGTCTAAGTTTCTTTTTTCTGCGATCGATTAAATTGATTGAAGGTAAGATTAATAATTAAAAATAAAGTATATTTTAGGAATGTAGTTTAAATAATATTTTCTATTGGGAAGAATTTAAGTTATAAAAACAGATGTACGTAAATTTAATTCTTATGAGAAATAAAGAAACCAAAATTGACAAGTCAATGAAATTAATGATAAGCCATTTGAATAACAATAACTTCAGTAACTTGTAGTAAGTCAAGAAAAGTATCTACTAAAGCCTTCTAAAAAGATTTTAGAATTATTTATATATTTACTATTTTGAAATCAAATGTTATACCACCGAGTTCCTCGAGCATTCGAAGGACGAGAGAATACCCTTCGGCAGGAGGCCAGCCATCGAAGGTCAGGACGCCAGAGACAGGAATGCCTCGCAATAATCCGTCCTTAACCCAGCCCCCATCTCTTCAAATGGTCGTGAAGAGAAGTTGTTTGTAGCTACAACTGGTATGATCTCAGTGGATGTCCCTCCTATCGGAATCTTTTTATCCGATTCGGATTTCACGAGGTTTTCCATCCAGTAAGAACTCACGTGATTCTTTGGTCCACCAGTACGATATGAAACTAGTCGTTATTAGTATTACCTGAAATGCAAAAGCACTTGAGGGATGAAAATGGAGAGACACTAACTTTAAAAAAGAAATTCTTTGGCAATTTTTTATATTACAAATATTGGCTCCACATGTACAATTAGCAATAGGATATGCTTTTAGAAGAATGTATACCTCAAGTTGATTGTAAGATGTTAGCTAGAATGACAAAACAAATTCAACCGAGAAATCCTTTGGTGAACTGTAATTAGTCGAATCTTTAATTAGCCCTTAACAAGTAATTTATCTTAAAACCGAGAACAGAAGCGAAATGGGAATGACAGACTTGAAAGCAAGACGCCTTCAAGCATTACACTTGACTGTCACAGAAATATCAACTTTATATAAAGGCAGCAAACTGTACAATGTTTTAAATTATAAATTGTGTTGAAATTTATTTTGTTTCTTAGGTAAGTTTACGGAAGTTCTTTTTTGTTTGAGTTAGTTATACTTAGGGCCATCTATCATAGTTGGAACAGGAAACAGTGTTTTGTAAGACCAGCGTCTCGAGAGCTGTAGAGTGTATCTGTCGATTATCGAATAAACAACATCAAAGACCAGAAAACTTTAGCTATTGAATTGTAGCGAATGTTGTTACGTGTGATTGGAAATATATACTAGCTTCAAATATCAGTTATTGTTTAGAAACTATGCGCAGTCAATTTGTGGCTTTCAGTATGTCTTTAATTTATGAGAATCCTGTACCTTTAGTACAGGCTACTCGGCCAGGGGTCTGCCGTTTGAGTCCCCGCTGGGGCAGATGTTTGTGTGATAAATACTAAAATATGTTCTCTTTTGGTAATGGTTGTTTACATATATTTATAAAATATATGTATAATGTAAAGTTTATTCGTTTATCATTTACTTTATTCAAATGCAATGGTAACTTCAAAATGGACAAATACCCTCACACGCATGATGGGTTGATCGGAAGAGATCTCTATTAGAGATAAGTTTATTTTTATTTTTATATTATTTGGTGCAATTAAGATTTTAACACCCAAAAACATGAAGCGTAATTGTAGGAATATTGTTATTATTATTGTTTTTTTTATGTCCCTACATCGGTAATTATGGCACCCAGGGCCGTAACCAAGTGAATATCAACTAGAGTTGTGTCATGTATGGTTTAGTGCACTTAGTTGTATAGTTTTATTACATTCTGCACTATTCGACACGTGTTAAGAATGCAAGCTTTTTGGAGTTGTGCAAATGTGTAATCTGGCAGGTCAAGAATTTTTAGTGAAAAGAAAATCTGTTATATTATTACTCCTGTGTTAGAGAAAACAATCGGGACTATAATTTCTTTCTTTAACTGACAGATTCGTGTTTTGATCTAAGTTCTATATTTTTGCAGATACAGTGTTCTCTATATTGTACTTATTCAACGTGGATATATCTATCAAATGGGCTATATTAGTTTTACCAATGAATCTAATTCCGATCTCATTAAATAAGATCTTTTAAAATTGCTCTATCGAATTATATTTTGTGGGTGATGTTTTCCAAAACAGTCACAGTTTAATATTTATAGTAATGTATGAATGGTTCATTGTTTATAATAGAATGATGTTGATTTCACAATGGAAAAACATGTAGAAATAAATAATAATTTATTATAAGTGAACAGAAAATACAAGAGTTACAATCATCATCGAATAACAGGTGACACATTCCCTTTTCAGTATATTAAAAAACTTAGTAGCCAATGTTAATAAGTTTATCTGTTGTGTTAGACAACAGCACTGACTCTACAGATGACTGGCAGATCAAGCTTAACACCTTGTCAACTGTGAGTTGCCTTCCTCAATAAGATTTGTTTTCCATAAGCTGTGTAGCTTAGAGCTTAGAGGAGGAAAAAAAATTAAAAACAATTCTCTGAAAATTTTTAAAAGAAATCATTACGACCCCGCCAAATTTTTTTACTATTATATTCTACTTAATTACCATTTATAATTGATACGATAATGTAACGTAACGGGTGAGGAGACGGAGAATTAATAAGGCACCGAATTACGTCACTACATCCTTTATTTCGTAAAGTAAAGGCACACTGTTACAAAACACAATGCAGTATAAAACTGAACTGAAGAAAATTAATACGATATAATGGCGTCTGGTAACTGGTAACAAGGAGACGTCTCCGTAGACGGCCAACAGGATAATGAAGAGTTTGAGAGATGAAATCTAAACAATGAAAAATGTGATAATTATGGTGGGTGATGGTTTTAAAATATTGCCAGTATTCATTAAATAGTGAAAGGATTTGCTTTGCAAAATTACTATGTTGTAGCACCAAGTTACAAAACTACTTTTCTTAGCGTTAGTCTTTGGTTTTTGGCCTCCCCTGTCTCTTATTGTAATACTATGACGCTGACATTTGTCAAATATTTTTCAAATAGATTAAAAATAAAAATAAAGAAAAATAGATTTCGTTAAAATATTTTTATAGAAAACTTCCGTATTTTATTTCCTTTACTCGAACATCAAAGATCAACAAATTTGAGCTAGATCTAATCAGTCACAGTCTCTTTTTCATTTGAATTTGTTGGAATCAAGAGAAATGATTCCGTTTTCAATGTCAACGCCCAACCATTAATAATAAAATTCTAACCGTAAAATCAAATCATCCTCCCTTTTTATTATCAAATTGAAATAAAAAGAGGCACTGAATTGTGCAAAATATTTGTGCCATTGTGTATAAATTCCAATTACTGTTTTGAATTTACATTATTTCTTTCTTGTGTTTTATTTATTTCCGTACAATTGTTCTCAAGAACGATTTTTTCTTTTGATGAATGTTTTCTTTTATTAAAGTTAATTAAAATTCTGCTCTTTTTTAAAATTCATTAATAGAATATGGATACGCTTACGCTTAAATAATGTCTTAAGGTTCAGTCTTGTATATTCGATATTCAAATAAATATCCCGGTTACAAAAAGATATATTCTGAGGTGAAAATCGAACAAACTCACACTAAAATCAATTCAGACAATACGCTTGGAAATTGCACTTGCGTCCACCAAGTTATTAGGTTTTCTTGTATATTAAATCATAACCGGGTAGCTATTGGTCTTCATAACTTGGCGGTAAGTGATGTCAAGGCCGAAACTCACCCAGATTCTCCAACCACAGAAATAACTGGTTATTACAGTTCCAACTGCCAGTACAATTTCATTTCTTTTTTAATTTCATTTCTATTTCGTTCGTGTCAAGTTATGTGGAGGTAAGTCTGTTCTTAGAGGTTGGTTAGCAACTCTGTTCAGTTCTGTAGACTGGGGTTGTGCAAATACAATAGTAAACTTTTACCATAACACAAAAGTATTAACATTTTAGCTATCGCGGTAGACATAGGGTAAACGTCTATAGTTCGAGAATTCTTAATTTAAATTATTTAGCCAATTTTAGCCATTTGATAACTGTCTAATATAATAATAATAAATTAATATTTCATATTAATATTTTAATATCTATCTAACTATTTGGTAAATAAATTATTTTAACTTTGACTTTGCAGTCAAGAGGGATCACACTAGCTACTACCGAAGCATGTCTCGAACGCAAACAGTCCGCGGTGACACGCACCTCAATTTACTGGACAAATATTGCAGCTTTAGTAATATCGTGATCTTATTTATTGTCTGGGTCTGACTAGTGTCAATTAGGCTTATTCAAACAAAATTCTTGCAAGAGATCCAGACTATCGCAGCAGAAAATAATATTTACGATGATATAAGCATATTTACACATTTGCTTTACGATTAATGTATACACTAAAACACATCTCAATAAGAGCATTTGAGGAAAGATGCTATAAAAGTACAGATTAATTCAAAAGAAATATCTTCTAGCTTTTAAACCATAGAGATATGATGATTAAATAGTAGGAACTAAAGAACAAAGTAGGTATCCTGTATTAAGGTAGTTTAGGACGTTCAATTGAATAAAGTCCCGATTACGGAGCACATTGTTTAATATTCGGTTACAGATGACTTAATATAGCGTAATGTTTGGTTACCCACTTTTAATAAATATATCACAAAGATAGTTTAAAAAGGAAATATTTTATTCATAGCAGTTAGTTTTTCACTTCTGTCAAACAATTTCTTATATATAATATTTGCTATGCTACTTGTTTACGCGCAGCACTTGCAAGGCTTCGTAACGGAAGACATCCTCCTCCTTGAAGTATTGAAGAGCTGTGACGTTTTAGAAAATGAACGATCGCTTTATGATTTTTCATCTTGAACAACTACAATTTTTTTATTTTATAATTGATTGTAAATTCCATGTTTTAAATATTATATTTGATACTTCCTTAACCCCTAGTATTATTGTTCGCACGAACGCTACTTAATTTGTTTTTGAACCAATTACTAACGTCTAGATAATTAAACTTAGACTCTAGAATATTTAATAAAAAGTATTTTATAATTAAAAAAATGTGGTTAATTATAAAGGGACCTTTAAATTAATATATACACTGAAAACGTAATTGAGACTCAACAAGATATTTTGATTTAAGAAATAAATTTTCATTCATTTGTAACTATAAAACCTTGTAAGCTATTCATAACTGATTAAAAATTCCACGAACTTTGTGTACGGCGTAATGATATTTTAACTTTTTGATTAATTTTACCGAGAATTCAAATTACTCGAGAGGAGATCAAAGTATATATTCTGTCAAATCAAAAGCTGTGACTGACTGACAAATGGTAGCTATTTAATTTACTAACAACATAATAGCTCTGGCTCTGTTCTGTACGGACTAAAATTTTAATAAATTCATTGCTACATTTTTTACATTCCTGCTACGATAGGATAGATAACGTAACTGGTAACGTCATTTTACGTTTTTATAAAGCATTTTTATTAGTCTAGAAAATGTGTCCACTGACCAGTAGAATGATCAATACTCCAAAGAATACTCGGCCAGGGGTCCCGGGTAAGAATCCAGTCCGAGGTAAGTATTAGTATGATAAACACAAATTGTTGCTATTAGGTCATTTTTTTTAATATTAATAATAGTTATAATATTCGTAAATTTTTAAATAATATTAAAAATATATAATATAATAATGTTATATTCTTACACCCATATCTATAGTCTAGCCCAATGTACCATACTATCATTAGGAGTTTGTGTTTTGGATATTATATAGTTTTTTAATTCAAAGTAAAAAAAAGTTAAAGTCAAAGTCAAAGTCAAAAATAACTTTATTTAAATAGACTTATTTACTAAGCTCTTTTAAATCGTCACAACAGGGAATATGTATAAGAAAATAAATAAATATAATTATAAAGGCAATAGTCATAATTTTACTGGGTATCAACCGGGCATTTACTAATTGTCCCAGTTATAGTATTTAAATATGTACTAAATAAATTGTTAGTTTTAATTTTACAATAATACTTATTTTAAAATTAAAAATAACACTAGTATGCATATTCCCAATCAACCCTACTACCGCTTCGACGAATTAGTAGCTGCAGAGAAGAAGCGGCGCAAGAAACTCTCAGCCTTTAGTATTTATAATGACATTTACAAATCAATTATGTCATTATGTATTAGTATTATAAACATATACATGTTTTGTATTACAGTGCATTAAAAAATATATTTTTAAATATTGCAAAATATAATAAATAAGTGCAGAGAAGCAAATTATAGTGGCCACAAATTTTTATCTTTAAAATAATCTTCTACCTTGTAATACCCCTTTTTCATCAAACAACTTTTAATAGTGGACTTAAATTTATGCAGAGGCAATTCAATAAAACTTTGTGGTATCATATTGTACATTTTTATACTTATTTCTATAAAACAATTACCGGTCTTATGCAGTCTGTGGCTTAGAAAAGTTTTTAAAATGTCCGCGGTACAACTAAGACCCGTAAACAAATATTCATATTTATCGGAAAAACAACTGTCCTGGCGGGATTCTATTCTGGGAACACAGGGAACCTGAGAACGGAGCTTGTAACTAGGGAGACTAACTACTGGGCCAGTTGGTAGTATGTATGTTAATATTATTTTTTATTTTAAGTTCATTGAGGATTTTCTGGCAAAAATTCTGATCAATCTTAATAACGTTAAGATAAATGCTTCATAGAAATAGCATTATGGAGACCATCATCTTTATCTTGGGTATCTAATCAATATAATTATAATAATATCTATAATTCATTGGAATTATATAAAATAAATATAAAATAAATATATTATAAATGGTTAAATATATTATAAATATTTTATATACGATTGATTCATTTGCCATCCCTTTCCAGTCTAGATCCAAATTTAAACAAAATCTTGATCCTTACAAATTTAGGACTTTATTATTTGACTTGCATACTTGGCTTCCCCATGTTTCTAATAATATTCATAAATAAGATACGTAATTGAATATTCTTCAAAGTACTCAGTTATATGATATTAAAATCTTCATCAAAACGGCTTCCTAATTACAAATGTGCTCACTAAACACACAAAATATTCAATTTCCATTCGAAAACGAAAGCTGTTTTGTTTTTGTTTACTTTATGGAGCCGTATAATTGAATGACGTGGCTTAAAATTTTTAATAATATACCCTAAGTTAAATAATTCGAAGTTAGAGAACTTGAACATTTTCTATGCAGTGGAATTTGTTTTTTTCTGTTTATAACTGTAAATAAGCAGTATAAATTGATGTAATACTAACCTACGTTTCAGATATGAATTATTCTATTCTATTGCCGATTTATTTTTAAAGTGTAACTGGTACTTCTGCGAAAATTAAATGGTCATCTATTCGAGTGGCCAGTATCCCTGTCTTCTTAGCCAAAGGTCCTGGATGTTTGTTTGGTCCACGAGTCATGGATGTTTAATTATAAATAATAATACAATATAATAATACTAATAAAATAAATATTATTATAAATATTATTATGTATTATTTTTTCTCTCTTTTCTGAGATATTTTCTAGTCCCACGCGGATTGATACCAAGCGTGAATAATGGTATATATGTTAGTATATTAGAAGTGAATAGTGATAATTGTATATTATGCTGTTTTGTGCCTGCCATGCAAAGTCTTCCGTTCCCAATTAATGAACTTATCCTTATTGTCGATTATTGCTTAATTTGATTGTGTGTTTAATCAATTGTGCCTTATTATTAATATCTCATAAAAATATATATTTCTTGGCAAGATTCAACAACAACGGTTAATAAAATCCTTAAATGTTATAATAAAATAAAAAATGAAATGTGTAATGAAAAACGACACAAAATCACATACTCTTTTTTTAAATGTTTACATTTTTGTCAGTATTTATTTGGATATAGAGCTCTAGAAATCATTATAATATCTTAAGTGGAGAAGAAAATATATAAAGCGCGTTGGAATAAGAAGGTCCATGAATAAATTATTTAGCTGTCTCAACATTGAAAGTGCCGTATCATTTTCTTAACATTGTTACATGACGCCAAGAATTTTGTGTAAGCTTAAAGTAATATGGAAAATATGCTGAAGTAGCTGCACTGTATAGATCTATATGCAGTTACTACAGCAATTTAGTCTATTCTAAGTAATTTTCTCAAGTTATGAGAGGAATGTATCGTACAAGATGTTAGATAACGATAGGTCAACACCACAAGACCTTAATACAATAAATCACAAAGATTACATACAATATTTCACACTCGATAACTGATACACAAAAGATACCGACGCAGGTACGAGAACAGTAATTTGTCGTGAACAAAACAAGTTACGGGAACTTGTGTAACAGTTTCTACTTATGATTTAGTAGCAGTTGTACGATCCGTCGTATTTACAAACAAACATGGCGTTCCGTTAAAATATTGATTTGGTTTTGACTTTTAAACCATTTTGTAAGGAATATAAATTTATCTCGTGGTAATGACAGGCAATGGCTCGAATTCCATTGTACGCGGACTAAATTAAAGTTGTTCGCATCTTTTTCCTTCTAATTCATAAGAAGGAAATAGAATAGAATGACTTTAAATAATGTCAAGTTAGTTGCTCTTAGGCGATTTGTACACTTTTGACTTATTTTAATCGGCATGATTTATGACGCGCATTGAAATAAGGCAAAAATGCTTTCTAGAGACTTTCTAATGTCGTCACCGGTCTCTTTTTTCCCTTTTTTCAGAACCCTAAAAAGGCAAAAATATTTCAATTTTAGAAGTAACGTGAACAGGATTATTATGTTCCGGTAGCTGCAGGTAAGATAGTCAGTTCCTCTGTGGTTGAGGATTACGGGTGTAACTCGTTTCCATCTTCAGCCTTATCTTCACTTACCTTTAGATAAAATGCTGGCCAAGAGCTACCCCTAGTAAGTTTTGATTTAATTTCATAAATATTAATATTTAATATACTATTATAGTTTTCTATATTAAAATTACTACAATAAGGAATGATTTAACAGTTGTAACTAAGGGTATTACCTATTTATTTACTTAGAAAAAACTCGTAAACGAACAAAGAAGAAATGAATCGGAAATTTTCGCAATCCATTGTTGATTTTTTCTCACACTAATACATCACCGGCTACACCTAATTGAACGAATGAAAGGAAAATAAATTAATCTGGACTACTATTCAATTAGATCAGAGATTCCCAAAGTAGTCGATATCGACCCCTCGTTGTCTAAATCAGTTTCCCAGGAATCGACGTAAACGATAAATTTATAAGTATTTTGTATCAATAAGAATAAAAACAAAAGATATGATTTTAAAGTTATTTAGCGCTGGTAGTCTGATGTATCTGTTAATTTTGAAAAAGTGGTCTTTTGCTTAAAATAGATTGGTAATACTTAGATTTAATTGATTGTTCTTTAGTAGGAATAGTTTTTAGCTCCCCTGTGTTGTAGGACAAGGGTTTCTAAAGTTTGTGTCATTACTGAGGATAAGTGGATTCTGTGAATGTATTGTAATACCTAGGGTTGCGTAAAACAATATTTATTGATTATAGACATTAAACATATTACAAATATAAATGCACATGAAAATTACATGGTTAGAATTGGAATTGCAATCCCAAAGATTGTGTTTACAGAGAAACCAAATTAAAGTTAGCCTTTAACTATATACAAAATTTAACATTATGGCAGTTAAACTCTTAGCAAAACTATAGACGATTCGTTCTTAAGATTTGTGTAATTTAACTATTTTCAATCAACGAACATGATCCAACCTACACAGTCTCTGTCTCTGCCTCTGTCACTGATTACCAGAATACATAATATTCAATCAAAACAACCGTCCTGTATAAACGAAATAAGTACATCAAAAGGTGTAAAGGCGACCGTAAGAGATCGATAGTAACTAAGACAAAGTCCTAACAGTACCACGAATTTATTAAACATGAGTTTACTTAGGTTGTTTGATATTCAAATCTTACGAAGGCCTCTATTAAATTTTACTATTTTAGTTTGGCTAAGAAATTAATTTTGAAGATATGTAAATAAACATTGAGTTCCGAAACTAACAAATATTATCCGGAAGAAAAGATGTTACAGCATTAGATAAATTATAAAATTAGTCTGTTGAATTTAAATTAATGGTTATACATTTTATATATAATATTAAATTAAGAGGGCTTTGTTGTACTTACCGCTTAAATTTTAAGCGCTTGCTTGACCTTTATTTACTTATTTATGATTCAGTTACTTTGGGCCCCATAGGCCACTTCGACCTGTATTGATCTTTTGTGGCTTGCTTGATGAAGTTATGTAAATGTGTTTGTTTTTTATTCAATTTAAAATTTGGACTAGGATGTGTCTCAACAAAATTTATTATCTATATGTAGTTTGTTATCATATAATATGGTTTAATTTACGTGTTCATGTATTGCTATGTTTCCGTAATGTAAATAAACAAATAAAAACAGAAATTATCTAAAAATTAGGTTTTTCATAATTATTAGTTTTTTCTATGCAATCCACAATAATTAATATATTTAAATCGGCACGGTCAGCGCATTGAGTTTTTACACACGGCTGTGGAGCGGTAGCTAAAAAGACGCGAGGCTGATGCCGTGAAAAGATGATTGTGAGCGAATTTTACATATTAATTTTTTTTCCATGTTGACACACACGTGTATTACACGACATGATCTAAACATATGCTCTACGATTAGTTATTAAAGTTTGCCGACATTGACGACTACATCTTCTAATATTAAGCAATTTGCGAAAACGTTTTCGTATGTACTTACCTATTTCAGCTGTAATAAGTATGACGTGTAATTAAGGAAGCTTGTATAAAAGAATAGGTACAAAATTTCGTATAATGACTTAGCAATTAAATTCAATGGCGCAGAAAAGTGCTACATAATGCTGTCATTTTCGTTTTCTTGTTGACTGTACTCCTGGCTTCTGTAAGCACTCATTATTTTTTAAATTACTTCGAATGATGACAGTGCCTGATGTATGGGATTTAATTATAAAGCTCCTTGCACAAGATGCATCATAATTACACAGGTGTAAAGGGTTTCTCGAAATACCGAGTCATGGGTTCGTGTGATACGTTTTTTTTTCTTTTGTGTAATAAAAGGCTTGTACAGGTTTCTTTAATGGGCTCAATTATTCATAATCATTAATTTCATTTACCTGCGGAAGCATAACTTGTTATAGATTTAAGCGTCATGTTTTTGTTTTTATTACCAATTACGATAGTGTTTATAACGATTTTTTTCTTTATCTTTCACTAACCGTTAAAAAAACTACATAATTATTTTTGAATGTAACATGTTCATACTCTAGAAATTTTTTAATGAGACATTTTTATATATAATGACATGCCACTTGGAAACACAAAATATCAATCTGCTACTAACTAGTATAAATTGTCAATACAATTGAATTTCAATACAGTTGTCAAATTGAATGCTACGTCAACTTCGCCTCTCTTGTGTAGTATTAGAAACTACTTTTTATTTATGCATTCCAAAGCTAAGGATCCGGGCTCGATCTATGAGTGTGGGCTAGAGGAATGCACTGCGGCGCACAGTTTCTTGTCCTGCCTAAGTTACCATCCTCTTTGTACAATATTTTAGCGTCGTTTATTCTCCGACTGACGAAATCAGTAACTTCAAGATCTTACTGACCTATGTCTAACTCTTTGTTAATGTGTTAGAATTAATAGCTACTAATAAATTAAATTGTAACCTGTTATGCAATGTCTATAATCCTTTATATCGCTCCTTGAATTTCATTATATTAATGTAATACAATCGTCAATGAGTACCAATATGTAATTAATAATATACAGGAATTTTAAAATGAAAAAGTAATTGATAAGAAAAAATTAAAAGTTGAAAAATTATCAAATAATAGATTTAAGCCGTTACTAATGAGCTAAAGACATATACTCCGGTATTCATAAACACCGCTGCGATATGATAAAAACATAATTAAGATATAAACACCATACCTCAGACGGTTTCTCATGGTATTAAAGATAAAGTTATTTTTAATTATCGTTAAAGGTTGAATAATTAACTTTACTTATGATAAAATGAAAGAAATTTCATTGAAGTTGATTATTGAGTTGCTACTAATTTATACGAAAGAAAGTCTGTATTTGAATGTATTAATTTTCTGGGGATAAGTTAATTGAATAACGTTGATAAAATACTGGAACTGCAGCGTAAGAAATACGAAGATACAATTGAGTGCGAAGCTTTTGCAAAGTACGTAACAAAGTCAATTAAGTGCAGACCCATACGGGGTAGCCGCTGCACATGCGTGGCTCAGCCCTAAGGTGCCCTGGGATGCGTTGCAATTGCAAGATATTAGGAACTTACTCTGGCGGTGGGTGACAAAGGCAGATAGTACCCCTAGTTTACGTGTTCGCCGCTAGCTGACAAACTGTGTGTAACATTCAATACGATTTATATTTATACATTTCCTAGCTATACGCAACTACGATCAAAACGTCTTGATTCGATTAAATGTTTCACTAGGTGTACGGAATTTCATGAACCACCGAACTGCATTACAGGTAGATTGAAATGCAAGGTGCATTTGAATCTCCATTGTTATTCATGACTTAGTCGCTGCGTATAATATATATTAAAGTAAGACATGTTGTCGTTTCAGATCCACGGTAAACTGTGGTAGGACTATCTCTATGTATATATATTAAACATTATATAAGAGTTAGTCTTGCTTATTTAAAGGGTCACATTGTTTCCAATTTTGAATTTTTGATAAAGAGACCAGCAGAATGTATGAAAAAATGTATACTAATAATATTCAACTGAATAGATCGGTTAAACGCGTTAATCTCTAGAACTACTCGTGGGAATTAATAAATTCTTTTTGTGTTGGGTAGCACGTTTATCGGTAAATGTTAATAGGTTATATAACATTTGTGATAGACCGTACATTACGCAGGCATAGCCGCGGGCGGAAGCTGGTAATCTATCTACATATTAATCTAACTGCATCAGGCCGATGTCAAGAGCCTACACTGGAATACGAAATATGACAGCGACAGAATATAATTTTATAGTTATTTGATGTAAATAGCTTGAAAAACTGTCAAAATAAGATAAACAACGGTTTTTAGAAAATTTTGTCTGTCTACCTTTCTCTTTGCATATGCATTACCCAAAATGACTGCATGGAATTGAATGCCATTATTTTCGATTGTTTTAACATATCAATTAATTCAGCTCTCATGTTATTAAATGGCTAAAGTTAGTAGTTCTGTATAATTTATATTCAAAAATTCATTGATGGCGCGTTTTAATTTGAAATGTTTATTCTTAAACAATAACAACTGATTCATGAAGTCATAGAATAAGAATTAAATTTTAAGCTAATAATTATCATGTGACTAATAAATTACAAGATTTATTAGTCACATGATAATTATTAGCTTAAGTACAATTCACGATCACACCTTCAATGTCAAAATTTTAAATAATTAAATGCTTATAAAAGTAATACTAATAATTTAGGAAACATTATTAAGTATTTCAAATTAGTAGAGCTTAAAAAATCTCAGTCATAAATTTTAATGATCATTTTTAACATGCAATATTTACACCAAAATTCAATAAATTGAAATTCATACGTTTTTAAATCTAATATTTAAAAGTTATCAGCATACTTTCTACAAATACCATCTGCTACTGATACGCATTCTGTGTTAATATGTTGGGCATTCTATCAGAAATGACTTAGATGGCAACATTCATTCTTTTTGTTCAACGTGTAAGCGGCCTGAATAGTCAGAGAGACCGATTACATTGCAAGCTTGGTCTTAATTATCATCGTATTAAAACGGAGAAATGTATTTCAAAGTCACGGAAACAGAATAATCTGCTACGACAGAAATAGAGTTTATCTCGCTTTACACTACAAATAAATCGAGATATACATATGATTACCATATATATTATATATTCTTATGTCAATTCACAATCAATATCGTATAATAATTACTAAGCCGAATCTGACACCGAAACTGTTGTAAATTATATTTAATATATTTTAATTTGGAACAACCTTTCAATTATCCTAAACGTTGCATTTGTTAACACAGATTAAGACTTTCAAAGGTATTATTATATATACATTGGCCTGTTAAGAAGTTTCATAGTAAGATAGATTAGATAGTAAATGTCCATAAACACACATCTTCTGCAAGGAAAGATTACAGTGCAATGTAATAATGTGACCTTTTAAAATCTGTTTACAAATTCTTCGTTTACTGTAATTAAAATATTGTACATTACTAGAAAATATTCAAATTAATCTACCGCGGAGCTCGTGTGGAGAAATAGCTCACTTAATTTAAAATCAGTTTACTCATAATATTATTGTGTTCGAAGTTTCTTACTACAGCTACATACATACATATTATAAGCGTAAAATGTAAGGGTTTTTCATAAAATAAATAATAATATTTCACGAATAGACTTCAAATCTACGTATACAGAAATAATACTTTTACGCCTTGCATTCGTGGCGCGTTTAATCACGCGAGTCGGCAACAAGAAAGTTTAATAAATATCAAATACAAAAAAATTATGAAACTCGCTGTTATGAACTTTTAAGATTTAACGGTATAACAAATGCTATTTTAGTAAATATAGTGTGGATAACGTCTTTCATTTTCATTTTTAGATAAGTCCATGCAGCCGAGTAGGTATTTTTTTTAAATTTCTTTATGGTTTCGGCATACCTGTGGATCGTATCCCTTTGCTTTGTCGACTAATGGTTGGCTCGGAGTTATCTATAATTAAAGGGGAAAATTAAATCAAATTGAAATGTAAAATTTAAAATAATGATGAAAAAATATGGTAAGAATTATAAAAATGTACTTACCCTGCAGAAAAAATGACTAAAACTGGCGAATTTAAAAATCTCACCGCAAGTCCCCAAACCTGTAGAGGTAGGAAGTAGGTATTATATAATATTGCTCTATGCATTGATCCTTTTTGACAAAGAACTAACTCGTTTTCACACCAATGTTTTTTAGATACTTCGAAATAATATACAATTATATATTATGTTTTGTTTTGTTAATATTAAAGTACAGTACCTAACTGTCACTACCAACTCCCGCCAAAAAATCCATTTTTTAGTAAAAGACGATATAATTTGGTTAAAAGAGGTAATTAACTTTGCCAAGCACTCATACAGCTTTTACTAAACCTATCTTAAAACTTTTTATTTTATTTCATCAGTTGATGTAAAAAGTGAATGTAAAGTGTAAAGTTAGCTTTATCTTCGCTATTTCGCCGTTGAGTGTTTAATTATTCAAACTTCCTATTATTTTATGAGCTGCATAATTCATATAGTTTGTATTAAAATGATTAATATAAAAATTAATGTACTTTGATCTATATCCTTAATTAAAATGACTGATTTTACGGTGTCAATAACAGGCCAAAGTTAATGCATCATGCACAAGCATAGTTTACTTTAGATACAGATAGGCCCATCTTTAAGCATTTTTCGACATACAACAATATGTTATGTAGACTAAAAGAATAAAAAAAAAATCATCTAAAAAAATTCACGATAGACAAGAAATATAAATCATGATTATATTTCTTAAAAAGAGCAGATATCTTTTGGGATTTACTTTTTTAAAACACACTGAATTACAGCTAACAAAACACAATAAAAAATTAGCGGTCCCGGTGAATATTGACCTGCCACCAACGATAGATGGCTGTTAAAAGTAATCGAAAGTTGCGATGGAAGGAATGATAATTTATGTTAGTTAGATAATTTTCCATTCAAAATTACCCAAAAACAAACAAAGTAAAAAAGCAAAACCTTCTTTGAGTTTTGGCGAGAACAAATAACAAAAAAGGAGGAGGTTGTATACGTGTTGTATTCCACTGCATGTATTTTTTTAAGTATGTTTACCGTTTCATTTATAGTGAATTGATTTTCAAAATTATCTTTTATTTTATTGAGTATCTTCTGAGGTGGTCCCATTATCACCAAGTCAGGATCTCATAATGAGAACACAGGGAAATGGAGGGCAAAATTCATTTTTTTTTGCACGTATTACGTGTTTCATATGTTTGCAAAAATGTTTCGAGTATTTTTAACTCACAATAGACAAACTAATTAATAGTATTGTTTGTTTGTCTATTACAAACAAACCATACAACAAAACAAACGATCCCTCACTTATGAGGGATCGTTTGTTTTGTTGTATTGTTTGTAAGAAAGTAGTAACAAAGATTATTTTGAGTTACTACTTTCTTTATTTATTTAGATTAACTTGTGTGTAATAAGGAATATTCTATCTACTTATTTATTATGTACTTATGTATGTACCGTTACTTTTATCTTACCACTCAACATTGTAAAATACATAGCACTTAATAAATTATATTATTATAATTTTTTTTTTTCAATTTACTAAATTGTAAAATAAAAAATATTAAAATCACTTAAAAAGCAAAATAATAAATTTAAGAAGTTATCCGATTTAAAATTATTTTTGAAGTTGTATCCATAAACAATAGAAAGTTAAGCTCCAACACAAAAAAAATACTTCTAAATTAGATAAATTTTGATATTAAATTATTTTTCCCCTTTTAGTGTTTTTAAACATAAAAACTAAAATATTAAGCATTATCGGTCTCCTAGACTAAAAGATAACGAACATATCCAGTGATAAGATCGATCGGCCGATACGATACTAACGAGCAGTTCCACTGTTTAGAAACGGCTTTCTAAATAACGTCATTTGTGGAAACGTGTCTACATGCTTGAATAGGGCTTGGAATATGGTGCTTTTAAAGTTGTTATCTTATTTAATTAGATTAAACTGCGTAATAACATTAAGTTTCTTCCGGGAAGAATAAGATTACCTTTCATTTTTATTATAAAAGATGTTGAAGACGTTTTTTACTTAAATAAGATGTAGAAAAAACAGATTAATGCAACTAGAATGCCTTAATTACGTTGCCTTTTATTATTTTTGTTTGCTTTTCTATTATCGAGATTGGTTTTTAATGTATATACAGTATTAATACAGTTGTTTGTACTGATAATGTTGTAGACCTTTTATTTTTCATAAAAACAATTTCAGTTACTTGCATAAGAAAATTAAATGATATCCTCCCAACTAATACAAAATACAAATTTAAAAAACATCTTTTAATAAAAATATAACAGCCTGTATAGATCTATTTTTAAGCTGTGTGTGTTGTCGATCGCCCACAATATCTACAGCTCTGAACAGCGCGCCGTTTTCCTTTTGGCGCCTTTTATTTATTCGTGATATTAAAAAATTTAAAGAATAAAATCTACAAGTGTATTATTAGGATATTTAAGAACATAATAATTATACTTGTAACTGTATTCAACATCTCTATTGTGAGCGTAATGTACAATATTATCGTACGATGCTAATAAATGTCGAACGACACATTCCTATGTAAGCTGAGGCGTTTTCGCGTGAATATGTATATATGTGTTTGTAAATGTTTATAATAGTAATAAATTTAAAAAAAAATCTTAGCAAAATGGGATATTTTGATATTTTCGTGGTACATACCAGCTGGACCATGCATGATTTGAATTAAACTTAAACCAGTTTAATCCAAGTCATCAAGTAAGTATAATAACTGTTTTACTTTATGCTGGGTTTCAATAATCTACCTACACATGAAATAAAAATGATGATTGCCAAAATTCTACGCCTCTTTCGTAACTATCCAAATTATAAAAAGCAAGCATTATGCTAAAGCAAGCATTAATACCAAAAAATATGCCACAATTCGACGCCTCTTGTATAACCATCCATAATCAGATTATAAAAAGCAAGCATTAGTATTTTTTAAAGATACTGATTGATAGATTCCACCCTTTACTTAAACTGGTAATTTAATATAAGGCTGTGCTCCGGTAGAATTTTTAACCATATTCGATTTACGGTTTCAATAAAACTCATTTTACCTTTTGCATGAATAATTAGGCAATTTCTGAACTTTTTAAAAAGTTTAAAAATTATTATTTTAGTATTATTTTACTTTATTATAATAAAATATATATTCCTGATGTTGTAATCGAGTTTGAAAAAATTATATGAGAATATCCAAGCTAACTCTTGAACGTGACTTTGTACTTGCTTTTTATAATTATATATTGGTTTAAATAATTTGGTACTTATAAAATACAATTTGCCTTTATAAGTCATGTGTTTTTGCGTCTATAAAGAAGAAGTTTTGTTTTCTGTGAGAGAGATTTTACGTAATTAAGTGGATATTAGGTTAAATAATGATAAATTATTTCACATCCAGACATATTAAATAACAGATTGAAAAACATTAATTAATGAATACTAGAGAGTCTTCAGCCTTTTTTGTTCATTATCACGTTGGTAGCTACTTGACATACCGACATTACTTCGGTTTCAAAGCCCTCGTAAACTTTTGTTTAAAATCTAAATGCTTTAGAAGCGTTCCCCTAACGAATGCGCACTAATTAATCTCGTACATCGACCCGTAATTAAACTATTGGATTAACATTCATCAAATGTTGACACGTCTAATGCATCAATAACTGAGCCACAGGTGTCAAACGTATGCTGCTCATATTGCCCACATCTGTTAACTAATTCCGAACGCTAACGAAAACTTAGGTTATTAAACGTAACTTGCTATAATGGGAAGTCATTATTTCTTTTTCAAATCCAATCAAGGTTTAATGAAAATACGCTTTATATATTAAAGCGTATTTAAAAAAATACAATATCACGTCTATTTCTTTCCAGCATTTAATATGGCACTAGAAAGAGTTTATAGACTAATGATTTAGAAAGCGTATAAGCGATCTTGGTTTTTATGGATAAGACTTTTCAGGAGATTGATAGATATATTTGTTTATTCACATATAAATAAAAAATGTCCACGACAAGATCAAACAAAAGAAAAGAAAAGAAAAACAAATGCTCCCATTGTGTGATAGTAATGCAAATGGGAAAAAGTTCAGCGATGTTCTAACCTAATGAGCATAAACACTAATTTTCAGCGTCCATCCGAAGACACTTGGTGCGTTTTAACGACTAAAAGAAAGTGTCTATCAATGTATATAATTTTAAAATATCGTGAAAATCTTCCTCCAATTGTTTTATTACTTTGTACAACACTCGGTTTTGTAAATAATTTGACTGCTCAATACATCAAAAATATTGAATAGTTTATCTTAAAAATAATTTGTATGTGATTATACATAGAATCATTTTTTTTGTGTCAATGACTCCCTGTTCTATCCTTTTCTGGAATTCTGCCTCCATCATCACTCTGACTACTGATTTATCAACTTCCGTTTAGTAGACACAATCTTTGATCTCATCTTGTTTTGCATGATTTGGCGCAGTCCACAAACCATCAATCGATTAAAGTCCTTAAAGTTAAAACAAAAAGATTATTGCTGGGTTTCAATATCTATCTACGGAGGGTTGTGTTTACGGGGCGTTGAATTATAAAGTATGACATCTTTCACGTGTATATAACATGTGAAATGTATATAACATGTGAAATGTATATAACATGTGAAAGATGTCAAATGAGTTGGAAGCCAAACCAACCGTTAGATGGGATAATATTTTAGGATTAATATTTTTATTTTGAACTTAATTACAAAAATCTTGTTGCATACCGATGTATAACATTGTTGTGCGTAATCCTCACGATCAAGGGGTTCATACAGATGTATACGCTCCGTTACTAATTTGTTGACACACACGTTAAAGAACTATTTATATATACGCGAGCGTGGGTGGACTCCACTTTACAATGTGACATCGATCGGTGCAACTTTTGTTTCTTATCGATGTGACGTGTGACGTGAAATTTGGAGCCAACAATTTGATTCACATTTTCGTCTATATAGTTGTACAAAATAGCGCTATAGTAATTCATTTTGCTTAGAGAAGTACTTGCACTTTAAAATTGGGTTATTTTCCCAGACGCTTAGCACGGTCAAATAGTGATCTTAAAATCCAATCTCTATCAATCTTAATGTGCTCTCGTAGTTTATGCAGAATCACTTTAGTTTTAAATATTTATGGGAATGCACTACTCTAACTTTATTGGGACTAGTCAAAATCAAAATACATTTATTCAGTCTAATTATATTACATACTCATATGAAAATCAAGATTGAAGAATATAATTATAATACTGAAAAGTTTTGAGTTATTATTAGCTGAATATGAATAATAATAGATAAAATTCAAAACTTCCACCAAATTGTATGATACTAAGCGGTCAATAAAATTCTGATTTTAAATACCTATAATTATAAATTATTATACAATTTATATATAGGTATTTAGTAGATTTATTTTATTTTATACTGCACCATACAGCAGTCGATATAGTTATAATGTGATATTGAAATATACGATGTTTGTGACCTAATACGCAAGCCTCTTCTATTAAATTTTCTTATTTAAGTCAGAGCTATAAGGAATTCTCTCTAAGTAGTTGTAAAACTTATTTTTGTTACATAACGGTTTGTCAATAAGAAAACCTTCATTGATTTAAAAGTAATGATGTAAGAAGACCACACTGATCCACCATTTTTTAAATATTACGTCCTTATGCTTATGAGCATTGAGTTCAAGATCGGCTAGCAATATTTCAAACACTACGACAATAATATAGGCCTTTTGTAGAGAAGTGACAATTATTTGCAGTTGGGGCCCGCTATTCCTGTCAATAAAATTGCTGACGTAAACTGTCTAGCGCAGGGTTGATAATCAATCGGTACCAAAATAATGAATTCAAGATTAAAACGAACAAACTTTTCCGGCGGCGTTTACGGCAAATGGTATTTGGTAAGATATAAAAATGCTACCGATAATAAAGCCTTATTAAAGTTCCAAAGTTTAGTGTCGGAAAGAGTTTCATAATGTTGATAGTACGTAGGGACTCACTAATATACAGATTGGATTTACAATATTGTTTATTGAACACTTGACTGAAAATCAAAAACATACTGCAGATAAGTTGATTACTCAATTTCGCGAAATATCTTATTAAGAGCGTGGTTTAGGTCGCAGATCTATAATAACACATGAGATGATACTGGGGATGCTGCCCCCATACGTCAACGCTACTACCGAATGTCTCCTGAAAAGCAGAGAATCCTAGTCGAGTAATTCGATGATATGTTAAAGGATAACGTTGTTGAGTCCTATGAAAGTCCAAGGTCTTCGCCTGTTCTTCTCACTCCTAAAAAGAACGGTGAGCTTAGATTTTGCCTAGATAGTAGGAAACTAAACGCAGTAACAAAAAATATGCGTATAGATTACCTTACATAACAGAAATACTAGATAACCTGAGATATGCTAAGTTTCTGAGTAGTATTGACCTTTCAAAAAGTTTCTGGCAAGTATTAATAAGAGATGAAGATAGATGTAAGACTGCATTCTATATTCCGTCACATAAACAAATTAACAATCATAATACAATGTGAAAATAAAATGTGTAAAATCAAACGGTTAATTAACTATCACTTCAAGGTATTAAAATTTTGACAAAGAATAAAATGATACAGAGCAGAATCAGTATACAATGAGAACAAAATAAATATTGATGAGCCATATATTGTTCGCCTGGTATTGTATCAACTTTTATTTTTTCTGTTATACTTCCCAATTACCATTGTTCTGCTGCTACAGTGCGCTTAGTTGCAAGCACTCAATTTTCTTTCGAGAATAACTTCAGGAGCATTAATGAGATATTTTATTTTACTTTCTAGAATCGGGCAGCAAAATGAAAACCTAAATAAGATTCGCTTGTAAAACTATGAACATGAAAATGAAAAAAACCTTTATTACAACAATCATAATATGTTTTTAATATAGCTTTAGCTCCATAAACAAGATGTCTTTTAAAAAAGAAGCACGTCCATTCCTATGTAAAGTGGACCCTCAGGGAGAATTGTCTCTGCATTTGCATATTGTTTTCACTGTTTGTTTGTCTCATATTGCAGACTTAGCACGTAAGCAGAATTATGTAACATAACCAATGTAATATTTTACTATTGTTGATAAGCTACGCACTTATAGACAAGTGTCAAATCGCTGATAAAATTAGGAAATTCACGTTGCATCTCACTTGAACGCGCAGTAAGTGGTATAGGAGGCTATTGCCGTCTCTACGACTAACTACAAATATGTGACCGCATACATGTAAAAATTGACTCACTTTGGTTCACGTTTTATTAGAGTCAGGTTTTGTTGAGATAAGAGAGATATCTTTTCATTTAATTGATATTATTGGTATCAATTAACAGTTTTCGGGTACAAGGTCATTGTCAATGACTATAATTTAAAGAAGATAACAAAACCTCAACATTACTATATCATATTATATGCCTCTTCTTTATTAAAAGTGTTTCAATTTGTGGAGGTCGCAAAAATAAAGGAGAGTATATTGAATTGACTGTATTGAGACTGTATTGACTGTATTGTATTTGATGACTTATATCAAGTATTTAAAGAATACGATGCATTTATGAAAAATCTATTGTAAGGTCTAATGGAAATTGGCTTCGATTACTATTTTTTGTGTTTCTATAGCTCAAAACTCATATTTCTCCCATATATGAAAACCAACAGTAGGACTTTTAGAGGCTGTAGATAAAATGATGAGGAAGTTGAGACTAATCTAGATTATCCCAGTTAAGAGTTCGACCAATATATAACAAAGCTTAAATGCCGGTTTCAATATTCTATCTACAGAAACAGGCATAATATTTATACTTGAATAATAAGAATTTAGTATCCATTTGTGTATCCAATAATTAAGAGTTATTTCTCTATGTATTTTCAAACTATTTACAAACTTATTCCCAACTTTGTTTACTCCCTGTGGAAGGTAAGCTATACTAGATGGGACTTCGCATCAGCAAACATTCTTACCATAGCATCGGGTTCTAACTTTCTTGGTTTTAACCTCTTGGGAACCTAAATACTCACTTTCGTTATTAATACAAATACTGTGCAAAATGTCATGTATCGAGTTTTTAGATCCAATGATTTAGTTTGTGCAATAATCAGTCAGGTAACCAGTATTAGAGTTTTATTTATCAGATACTTATGATATTGCATTGTGTTAAAATGGTTAATGTTATCGATATTGTTAGGAATCTCTAATATTAAACATTTAAAAAAGTTATGATATAGATTATCATACGAATGAATTTTTAATACTCAGTGTAGTCGGAAAACGAAATACAAATAGCCTTTTTTTACTTCAAATTAGCTGTGTATACCAAGCGTTATTATTCCATGCATTCGAGCAAAAATCATCTTTATTGTTATATACATTGCAAACGACTATTGCTTGGCTGATTACTTATAAAGAGTCGAAAACATGTAATTAACTTAAAAGGACGAATGAACTACAGAAACACAATCGATTATGATATTTTCCAAATTTAAAGCCTGCGTTTCACTGTTTGTAAACTTATTTTTTTGTCACGGACCCATGTAATGACATTTTAATGGAGGGGCGGCTTCAAGTGTGTTCAAGCCGTTACGGTTCCCTCGGTCTTCCGGATCATTAGAACGGCTTAAAACAAACTTCGTGAGTTTACAATTACTATGATTGTATTATGGAAAATTATATCACATGATCAAAACGAATGAAAGTATTGATGTGAGATTTGTATTTTATTGAACTAAAAGTAATTACTTTTTGGTATTTTTATATGCAGTTAAGAAATAGATATTTTAATAAACGTAAATATTTTGTGCACGACAACTTCATAAATAGTTTACATTCTCCTCATTTTAATCCTTTAGATACTTAGTAAATCTTTATTCGTATATAATATTTGTTATTACAATTATTTGTTAATTTACTGATTGAAAGCTTAATTATACAGATGATTAAACATCAAGTCTAACTGTTTTACTTATAAACCCGTCACTATTAAAACCGGCGTAAGGACGCTTTTAAATTCAAACTGTTGTCAGGACGTGGTTTATCCTTGTTTTTAATAGATGACTAGACAATGCTGCCAATGTATAAATTCTTTGTCCAATCATCCGACCACAAAAGGCACAACTAGCAATATGTTCGGCACGCAACATGTTCCATAGTGACTGCCTCATAGTCGGCCCTTGAGGTGTAGAAATAAGACCCACTTTACAGTATAATCCAGATAAATGCCACCGTCCAAACTATTACGGCTGTGAATTATTTCGCCTTGTTCGCTGTAAAGAGAATGTCCAGTCTTCAGGTTAGGCATCAGATGGATCACCAGCTAATTTGGATCTACGACAAACGAATTGAAGCTTAATGATTAAGTAGAGGCAATAAATTGGATTTATATAATGTAATGACTAATATTTTTAGTTATCTAGGTGGTCCTAACAAGCGTTCAACTATAAATAGAAAGAGTGGAACGATGCCAACATTCTTTGTCTTCGTTAGAAGAACTTACCTATGCCAAATGGAATTCTCAAATTAAGGGCTTTCTCGTTAAAATTCATTAAGACAATCAATGCTAGTAAATAACTGGGGCATGGTGGCGACGTGTCAATAATACTAATAACGGGTATAACGTGTCGCTTGTAAATTTGTGCTTAAATAATTCCTTATTTTAATTTTATTATTTCTTGGGAATTTATTTTTCACTTGAGAAAAAAAATCTTCAATATTATTATTTCCAAAATCCTAGTAAATTTGTAACTATCACCAAATTATTGGTTATTGTATTGGGTATTGCAAGTTGTTTATCACAATTCAATTCCAGTACCAATCCAATACCTTGTAGAAAATAGTACTTAACTCTACAAAGTTATTCACATCAGAAAGCATTCGGTAGTTGATAGAAAACGTTTGAATAGAAAAAATAGGATCCTGCATCCACAATAATATGATTGCCAAACAAATAAATTTGCATACCAGAATCACGTGTCAATTAACATTACCATCTTAAAGAGTTAAATAATCAAATTACTACAGCACGGTGGCTATTTTACGTTTGACATGCAAATTACAAAATGGCCGCTCATATGACAGTCACCGTTCTTGACAGATATCATTATTTAACGAACATTATTTCGTTGATATTTTCGCTTATTCTACACAATAAATATCATAATATTAGATCATTGGATTGAACAAAGTGTCATTGTGTCCGTAATTTATATGAAACGTATATAACACGTTCAGTTTATCAGTCGGTATCTTTAACAAAAGACAAGTCTTCTTGCTATACAGACTCTACTGTTTTTTTAATAATTGTCTTGACTTGATTTGATGCCAATGCAATTATGCCCTGTACATTGTGAGATACTTTCTCTTTTAAACGCCACTAATTAGAATGTGAACAACAAATTTTGCCTATAACTCTTCTAAGATACAATCTGCATATGGAACTATTAACAAAACTTATTTAAACAGAAGACGAAACAATAAACAGGGCAATAAATAAACAAATTCCTAAAATAGGAATGCATCTCGAAATATCGTACGCTACGCTTCGCTTATAAAAATATTTATACGATAAGGTGAGTACAATAAGGTACTTATTGCAAGTGTCTTAAGAAAGCTGTACATAATCTCAATCTTTAACATGATATGTAAATATCTACTTTAATAGTGACATTATTGACTATTCTCTTATATAAAAAGAATGTGGTAACCTCTTAACGCTTTGCCTTGCTTAAGTGTATGTATAATATGTAAATTACCAGTTCAGATAAAGATCCAAGTGACAACTAAAACAAAAATGAAATTGTTAAGTATGTACACGCGACTGCAGATCACGTTAAACATTTTGAAGTTTATTAGTTCTATAATCCGTTTTAATAAGAGTCATTTTCAACTGGACTGTGAAAACTTGATTTTTTGTTTTCTATACATTTTTGTATTAGATGTGTTCCTACTCCCATACAAATATCTTACCGGAAAACCTAAAGTATCACAAAATGAACGCGGTGGTAGGTAATATGTTAGGGATATAACCTGTTTCACCAGCAATTAAGGCAAACAGTAATATTATAGTTTTTTATTGAAAGCACAGTAATTTAAATCACACCGCCTTATGGTAACAGTAGGAGGCGACGATAGCTAGCGCAGCATGAGACATACTGAATTAGCCATCTCTGACTTGCCGGCCCCAAAAATGCCTTTTCAATATAATTTAAATATACCATATTTTTAAATATTTACCTTATTCAATTTATAAATAGTGACAAAGGTAATCTCATTTTCCCAAAAACCTCAATAATATCTAAATAATATTTAAAAATATTTCTATGATGTTTGGAATTTCAAACAGATAACTTCAATATATTGTGTACAACTAAATTATAATTATTTTATGATTTACATTAAATCATATTCTACCCATTCTACCCAAATTTATCAGAAGTACTACGACTAAAGACGAACTGAAGATGTCAAAAAAATGTGTGATGTTGAAAATATGTCAAAATGTAATCGTGAAATATTATAAAAACTCACAAGTGTAGTAAGCTCTAAAATATAATTGAACTCCTTGTATCGATTATCTTTGTCTGTTACATTGAAAAAAATATATAATAGACCCTTCCCGGTCACCGATTTCCCTTTAAATTGTAATGTTTGTTTAACCACCATAAATTGTCTGTAATTAAACATGATCAAGAATGATGTAATCTGTACTCGGATCTTTAGACAGTCGTTAGCGAGTCCAAGTGATGTTGATTACATCGAAAATATCACTGTAATAGACGCGCAAAGCGATATAATCAGAGCTTTTCAATTGCTGCTTTAGAAATAGGCTTTAGATTCGTTTGAAAATTTATTGAATTTTTCTCGTTATCCAGGAAAGGTCAATCACTGCTCTATTTGTAAGAAAATAGAATATTTTACTCTATTTCATATATATTATTATTTTCGGGGTAATATTTAGTCCTAAATATCTTCAGGACTTGTGAAACATTAAAAGGATTTGGTTGAATCTAAAACTGGCAGCGCTTTATCCGCTGGCAGCGCAGTTTACTAAACCCACGCCCCAATAGGTCCAATAATTTTTATTTTAAAACTAAATATTATTCACACATAAAAATAGCATTAGAATGTAGGTATTACGTTTAGCATTACGGGTTATATACTGTTCGTTACATTGTATAATACATTGGTTATATTTGAATAAACTTGGAATAAATATAGAAGGTAAATTGTAATCTTTTGAAGTCACACGGTCGAAGGTATTTGAAATTGTTATTGAATATAAATGAAATATAAATACTAAATTAAGACCAGCTGACAAATTTGATTATCTCCAAGCGACCGACATAAAGATGAATTCGTAACTTTAGAAACTCCCCGTTAGACAAATAATATCTGTTTCAGTAGAGATTAATTCAGAAGATTTATGTAAAATGTCAACATTAATCAAAGTGTTTATTAATATTGAACTTTGTTTGCCTCTATCTAGATTTGCTTTAAAGCCGCCTATTAATAGCTTCTTGGCTTAATTTTGGTCTTCTCTTACATTAAAATAATCAGTTATCCAACCCTAATAAGGGTAACATTATTATTATATGATTTCTTCTGTAATGCAAAAAGACTTAATCAATTGAGGATATATATAATTTTGTTTAAGTCAAGTAATGTTAAAAAAATAGCCTAATTTATAGTTGTGGTACCATCGCCCATTGATTTTATTTACTAGCTGAACCGGCAAATAATTTTATTTTGATATGTTTCTCCATATAAAATATCTCTAAACAAATATCAGGAGAGGGTCACTCTCATCTACCCATGCCTAGCAACTCGTCCTATACTAGCCCGCAGGCACTCACACTTAATAAAGTTTGTATCATGTCTATGGCTAGAACATGGCTTTATTAAACATCTTGCATCTTCTTTTTACTAAACATCTCATGCTAAAAATATATTTGACAAATAGATTTAAGACGATTTCGAAAATATGTTATTTTCAGTTTAATGAAAATGTTCATCGTTCATCTTAATTATCAAATACGTTAACGTTTGAAGTGTGTGATTAAATATGATCATTTTGAAGAAACAAAACAAGTAAATATATGTATATTTAGATATACCTCAATAATAAGAAATGTGTTACTCAAATAAAATGTACAAGTGTCGTCATTATCTTGTAGCCATTTAAAATCTTTTTAATGTAAAACATAGGCAGCGTTATACTCCACATAATTTTTTAAATGATATTGGTAGCAAGTGCAGGCTTACGGTAATGAATCCTACCCAAAAAAAAAATTGTTTTGTTAAATATTTTGAAGATATATTTTTGATTTTTCCATGCATTAAAAGAATAAATGCATCTTATATCAACGCGTTTGCAATCTATCTGTCAGTCAGGACTGTTCAGGATCTCTTTCTTTTTATTTCGTTTTAACAAGTTAAATAATATCAATTGCTCTTGTGTGCAATTCATTGAAGCTTTCCCTAAAAGAAGAAGAAGAAAAGTATCCCTAAAATTGTATCTTATAAGAAGAATACAAAAACACAAAATTAATTAGTTCAATTAGAAGGTGAAATTTTAAAACGGTTTTATTCTAATCAATGGTTATTTAAATTGACATGAGCTATTAACTAAGTCGTTATCAGAGCTTACATCTTTAATTGCGTGATCATTAATTATACAAAATTATGTTGATTTCCCTAAAAACACACAAATAACATTCACGGATGTAAAAGTTCATCAAGTTTGTAAACTGTTTGTCAGTTTGTCACTTGATACTTTAAATAGATAAAGTTTTTATGGGATACCATTATGTATATAATGGTTGTTTTTAAGAGAATCTAAGCAATAGTGTATAAAATCATTAATATTAATATTTCAATGTGACAGTCAAATTAATAATAGGGGGTAATTTAAAAAATGCTTTGCTAAAATTATACTTAAAAGGACATAACGGTATCAACGAGTTTGAAAATAAACAGTTAAAAATCTGCGAGGAACGTATCAAAGGCGCAAAAAAGAAGTATTACAACCTATGTTAGAAAAATGAAGAGATACACCAACCTTCCTTCAAATCGGCATCCACTCTGTTCTATCTATAAACTGATACTCCACCAGAAGATAGCCAAACCAACAAACTTCAACTAAATTCCAATTTAGTACTTCGTTGGAGATCTTTCAATGAGCAATGCTAGTTCGTACCTACAATAATTAAACTCTTTTACCCATATTTATTATTTATTAGCCCATAGGATAAGGAAGTTAAATAGTACATACCGCAAGACCGGTGGAGTTATATTCCGGCCTGGAGCACACGAACCAGATTACGTACAGTAGGAACAAGACAGACAGTTCTGATCAAACTCACGGGAAGTCAATAGATGCAGATTCCACAGTATCCTTCTGTCCTTTGTTCAATAGTGGACATCATAGGTTGATATGATGATGATGACAAGGAAGCTTACCAAGTAACTGTGTTTTCACAAAATTTTCTGCTCGACCAAGCAATCTCATCAAACCGGCTTAATCGACTGCCGTTTCCAGTAGGTACTAGTACGTATGTACTGGGAAGTCATTACGTACTAGTCAAAGTCAAAGTCAAAGTCAAAAATAACTTTATTTAAATAGACTTATTTACTAAGCTCTTTTAAATCGTCACAACAGGGAATATGTATAAGAAAATAAATAAATATAATTATAAAGGCAATACTCATAATTTTACTGGGTATCAACCGGGCATTTACTAATTGTCCCAGTTATAGTATTTCAATATGTACTAAATAAATTGTTAGTTTTAATTTTAAAATAATACTTATTTTAAAATTAAAAATAACACTAGTATGCATATTCCCAATCAACCCTACTACCGCTTCGACGAATTAGTAGCTGCAGAGAAGAAGCGGCGCAAGAAACTCTCAGCCTTTAGTATTTATAATGACATTTACAAATCAATTATGTCATTATGTATTAGTATTATAAACATATACATGTTTTGTTTTACAGTGCATTAAAAAATATATTTTTAAATATTGCAAAATATAATAAATAAGTGCAGAGAAGCAAATTATAGTGGCCACAAATTTTTATCTTTAAAATAATCTTCTACCTTGTAATACCCCTTTTTCATCAAACAACTTTTAATAGTTGACTTAAATTTATGCAGAGGCAATTCAATAAAACTTTGTGGTATCATATTGTACATTTTTATACTTATTTTTATACTTATTTTACTAGTTCGAGGTCTTTCAAGCATGGAACCTCTTTCTTTTTTAAATGCTAGCTCACCATCAAATATATATATATATGTATACCCTTTTGCGGTAGGAAGCACTCAAGAACAGCTTGATCGCAGTCGAGGCGGTCAGTTGTTATTAAGTGTAACCGCTTACGCGCATGCTCTTGTTGATACGAAGGCGTTGGGTACTTTTCAAATTAATTTACATCTGTTGCCAAAATAATCTGGAAATGTTTTTTATAATGCTTCTTTCTTCTAGCGTTTTGATCAAAATAATATTCCTACACGGCCTAGCTTGTGTTCCAATACAACCTTAAATAGATGTGGATAATTTTATTGTGTTCGCTACTGGATTATATAGTCTTGTATTTTTAATGTGTCGTGTATGTGACTGTATGGTTTTTAATGAGAAATAAGTGTTCCTTAAGCCTAATCTAAAGATGTAAGAAACATGTTGACATGTAAATTTAAGCACATTTGAATCAAGTTACACACTTAACATCACTACATTGTAAAGCAGGTTATTGAGATAAAACCTTCATTTTATGGTACCTAACTTCTTTTATTTTACTGCTAGCTTCCACACAACCTATTAAATGATGGATCGAGATTAATGACTATAGAATTTATAGCCATAAAATACATAAACTAGATATCGCTGTTCGCGAAAATATAAAATCGGTTAGTTATAAGCCAAAGAACAATGTCTCAAAGAAATATCTACAAAAGACAAAATTTAAACATTTTTTTGAGTATATTTTAAGGATGATTAAAGTATTTGTTGTGACGCTTCTTATTACTCACTCACACAATCAATTAAGTCATAATTTCAACATTTTTCAAACTAACAAATGACTTTTCTGTCGGTAAGTGAAAACCTTCATCTTTAAATAGATGCATGCAGTGTGAATTATGAATATTGTTTTAAAATTAAATATATTCATGATGGAAGCAATATTCCTGCCATTACAAAAAAAGCTTTGAATTAGAATAAAAATTGCGCACGTCAACAATGACGAGGAGACGGTAATAAATCAAATACATGAAATCATTATTTTTCTTTTCCCCTTTAACCTTACATTAGGAATAATGGTGGCAATTTTACGTAACGAATTGTGGCCATAGTTGAGATAGTAAGCAGTACGACCGAATTTCCAAATTTCACAAATCAAACTCGCGCCAAAACAATTTCAATAGATACCTGAATTATAAAAAATGAATTGACATACGTAAAAATAGTACAAATCTTTTTTTTAAATCAAAACCTTTTACTTATCTTTAGTGAAGACTATACGTTCGTTAAATTTTCAAGTTCGTTCGATAAACGGGCAACCACATACTATACTTTAGGCTTTAAGATGGACGGGCAAGTTAAGCGAGTTATAAAATAATAAGATAACATGAAACATCCGGGTTATTTTCTTCCTTGCCAAGTTAAGAAACCTAAGGACCAATAAATAATCAAGATCATAATCATAATCATGTTAGTCGTATTTATTACTACACTGTGATATTGGTGTCGTAAATAATTGCATGATCTATGATTGTATGCTAATAACTGACATGTTCCCTTTCGATATGTCACTACGCAGTTGGTGGGCTGCGCCCACGCGAGAATATCTTCTTAATCTATTCAAAGTATTGAAGATTTAACAAATTCTACTCGCTATTTGAAATAAACTTGAATATCCTGTACTAGATTTTATTATATTAAACTTTAAAAGAGGAGATCAATAGTACGTTCGTACTTTTTATTATTTTACACTGAGCAGATGTTTTGGACTCACCATCAAACAGTACATCAATGTTGAACATTTTTAGAACTTTCAAATGAAAACAGATCCAATATACCCTCTGGTTGAGGAATCCGCGTGTAGCTTGTTTCCGTCCTCAGCCATATCTTCACTTACTATCAGGTTAGATGTAATACAAGAGCTACTCCATTAAAAATAAATAAATTTGTATATTACAAATACTTGGTCAAAGTTTGAATCATTTTCTAAACATATCAGAGTCTCGTGATCTCAAAAAGTACAATGGCATCATATCACTTTTATTGCGAACAATCCAGAACCAGTTCTGTAGATATTTCTGTAGACTTATATTATTTAAAGTAATATTTAGGTTATATTTATCACGTTATAGTAGTAAATTACATAATGCAACAGTTGTTATTCACAATAAACAGTTCGTGCTAGAAGTTCAGACAAGATGTTGGATCTTGTAAATAGTGCGTAAGTGAGTAATCTGTGGGTAATTACACAAGCTGCAGGCACTTGCACGACCGTATAGGGTTGGTAGATAAAGATTTTATAAGTTAATACCCATTTTTGACAAGTTAATACAAAGTTAACCCAAATCACTAAAGATTATTTTATTGTTGCATAACGATTTTTTAAGATCTTAACTAGTTGATAGGCCGCCTGATGGTAAATGGTAAGCATCGCGTATAGACACAGGTGGTATCAAGAAATCACTTGTCATGCAGGACGTCGACATTCTAGAGAAAAGAGCTACTAATACTTGGCTTGCGATTCACTCATATAAAGCTTTAACTATCTTAAGATATATGCGAGTGGATAACAATTATATTGCTGTTTCCAGCCTCTGCAATTGCGTCGCGATATAGCGTCGATTAGTGCCTATTATCGGTTGTGGAATAGAAAGTGCTCTGAAGAGCTCTTAGATCTTATTCCTCCCTCTCCTTTCCTACTCAGGAGCACGCGTGCTGGTCTACGACGTTACAAATTCATGCTTTTCAATTTGCGCTCTAAGAGATTTCGTCACTTATTCCTTTGTCGCACAGCCCGAGCATGGAACCGGCACATGTATTCCTAGTTTCATACGATATGGATTCCTTCAAAACGCGTGTGACAAGGTACTTTTTTGGTTAGGCCCATTTAGCGCATGCTGCACTAGCTATCTTCGCATATAGACTCCACCTTCTTTTTACCTGATGGTAACTCGACTCGACCACCTGATGGCGGTGTCGAGCCGAGAGAAATTTACATTGTCCAATATTCACAATTGTATATTAGGAAGATTATAATGTATTGCGATTGAGGAGTTTGTTCACATAGTGGTTGAATTTCTCCGGTTTTAATAACGGAAACAAAAAGCTATGATCAAAGTTGCTCCCTAAAATACCTTAAGCTCCCCTTTGCTTTCAAAGGAACTTTAATGTATTGTCCCTGGTTGTTACGGCAACCGCTTTCAGACACCAACCTTCAATGGGCTAGCATGTTAGTGTTACCAAACACCTTGTGTGTTTCTCCCATGCAAAAGTCCATGCCCAGCAATGGGTCGTATATAGGCAGTTGATGATGCTGAAGAGGTGTTGTAAAATAAAATTTTAAATACAGTTTCATAATTGTGCAGAATGAAGATTCATCAGCCCTTATCTGCCAGTACTCAATTCGCCCGTTAAAAATGATCTGTCTGTGTGTCTGTAACAATTACTATTTCTGTCTCAGCTGTAATTTTACTCGATATATTTGCACGTCGATCGCTATCTTGATATTCTGATATGATCCAATTCAAACTATAGCAAAATAGCTTGGTTTGTTTATAGCAATTTGCTTGGATTGCTAGCTATTGCATAGTATTAACAAAGTAATTGCTTTTCATTTGCTATGATTCACAAAATCTATCGTACTACAAGAGCTGCATTATCTATAGATATCAAGAAGCATCCACCATAAGGTACCTCAATGACTTCTAGCGATACTAATCATTACAGCATAATAACACTACAAAATATATAGGTATATATATAGGTACTTATTACATTTATGTAGTGTTATCGTCTCTTGTTACCAGAACAAACTGAACTTAGCGCATGGAGTGTTATGAAAAAAGGGATGAAGAAGAATTTGTCATCAATCGAAATTAAATTTGGAAATTACCTATCATTATTACCATATTTTATCCAAGCACTTTAGGTTTAAAATTTGATGTTGTCAACGACGATGAAAAGTTGATAACATTTAATATCCCTTGTGGCCTAGCGGTTACTGAAATTGTAACCATCCGAAATAGAACAGAATCTGTAAATAAATAAACACGAAACATGTTAAATTAAACATCCCCTATTAAAATCATCATTCATGTCACGATGGAATTCAGAATCGAAGTTGTAAACCGTTCATTATCATACCGTAGTCGTTATTACGAATTTTCTGTTTGTTTTAGAATTTATTTTGTTTTTTTTAAGTAGAAGGGTTGCGATATTTATTGATCATTTTACTCCTACATAATAATAATGCTGAATAGTTTTTAAATTCCGTTTGTAATAAGAAATTAATTGTATCAGGTTTTTAGGATTATTTTTTAATTTACTAGTTAAACAAACCACTTTTGTTTTTGATAATAACAGATTCACACTTATCTCAAACAATGAGTATTAACCACTTCAAAATGATCACAGCTGTGTTTAATAAGAAGTTTTCCCAAAAGTGCAAATTTTGATTTTAGCTAAGACAGGTTAAAATTTAAGAGACTAATCCCTGACGAAATTACCAGCCTAACCGCCTCTGAGGGCTAGTGGTTAAGATTGAAACCGCTAACCGCAGATCTAGGGGTCCAGGGTTAAAATAATATTAACAGCATTAACAATAGCAATCCTGCTATCAATAATATTATGAAGATTGTTGTATTCTAGCAATTGGGGTTACGAGAGTTTAGTGACTTTTCATTGGGTAAGATGAAGGGAAAGATCTCTACCACGCCTTTACGTGGTGCATCTTAGTCTTCATGTGACAATCTAACCTTTTTGTTCATTGACAATAACAATCTTACTTAGTTTCGAAACCATAACCAGCGTACAAACGACTTAGTCTAACAGTCAGATTTTTTATTAATGAGGAAAAAACAATCTAATCTTTATTACACAGTGTCAGAATCCAGAATGCTTAATCAAATCGAGAAACGTCGACTAAGTAAATACTCAGCGTTGTTCTAGACTAGAAGTGTGCACATCCCTCGGGAAATCACGATACAATAGAGTTAATTAAGAATAGTTTGACTGCGGTGCCAATTAAATAATTAGATGACTTGCCGGAGCGGGATTGATTAGTTCGAGAATCGTATGTAGATCTCGTAGCGCTGTTTCAAAAACTTTTGACTTTAACAAAGTTATTGTTCACTAAATTTAGTAATTATTTAAATAACAGCTGAATACCAATGGTATACGTGATAGTAGGTGTTCGAATCAGAATGATGAGATTTGCAAGAGAACTAGGGTTTTCGAGGCAGCCCAAAGAATTGCTAACCTGAAGTTGTGGGGAGAGGTTCTCTAGTGGCAGCCGCGTTCTGTTGGTGGGCCTCCCACAAGGTGGATCTACGATCGCAGGAAGTTGCTGAATGCGGGCAGCGCAGGTTCGGTTTTGTAATTCGTAAGGAAAGCTTATGCCCAGCAGACAACGTCTCTTTGCTGATATGATGATAATAGGCACCAAAATTTATGGAGAAGAGTTTTAGGTATACTAATCAAAGTTATTGAAGACTATTCTATGGATACCCATTTCATTAAAATCGAACATCAAGTTTTCGAAAATCTGACGACGGCTCATGACCTGAGAAGATCAGACAAGAAACCCATTAATATTTTCCCCTCTTTTAACACGTAATTAAAAATTTTAAATATACATTAAATAAATATTATCAAAACTATCTAACCTTTTAAATGATTATTGTTTACCTAACATTTTTTACCGCTGATATATCAAAAAAATTTATAATACTCAAAGATTTTTTTAAATTAGTTTGACTATACTCCAAAATTAATTTAATTTATGTACCACGTTCAGTAAAAAAGAAATTGTTAACAGCAACAAATCGATTGTTCTTTTGTTTTCATGTTTGAACTTTAAACAATTTTGTGTCGTTAAATTTCTCTGCCATTTCCTCAGTGTTAATTAACGTCACAAAGCGACATTTTATTGTCCGTCTGACACCGCAATCCAATTATCGCTTAAATCTAAGTTTATAACGAGCACGGCCGCTTAAATCTCCAATACATTCGGTCATTATCCCAGAGGGCAATTCCCTACCTCATCTTACACATACCTATACAAAAAACAGGGACTGAAGAAAAATTCTCCTACGCACACCCCTGGCTTGGCTTAGCTTTTGTATAAGAAACTACATTTATATTTAAGATTTAGACTAATTTAAATGGTTTTGAGTAAAAATTACTAAATTGTTTCAAAATAAAACACTTGTATGTACCTAAGCGTTTTTAACAATAGATTTTGTTGACTATATATAAAACTTTGAATATCTCTAGTATAAAGTTTTATTTTTGTCTTTACAAGATTATGATGAGCAAAGGTTTATTTAAAATATTCATATTTATACTTGACATGATAAAACCGGTCAATATTACTTTAATACACAAATAAAGGATGATTTGACGGCCGTCTGGTCGAGTGGTCAGTAGTGGCTTTGGCTACATAGTTAGTCCCGTTAGTAGTAGGTCCCGTGTTCAGAACCTCGTAGGGGCAGATGTTTGTATAATGATTATGAAAGTAGGAGTTATGACGAATTATCTTAATTTCACAAGAATTTTCATATGCTATTTATGAAATATTCATTACCAGTTCTTCCATAGTTGAGAAATCCAGTTCCATCTTCGGACTTAACCATTAGATGAAAATAAATAAGGAATTTTATGGACTCATAATCTAGGCCAGAATGAGAAGTTAAAAAGAAGATTACACCACTTTAATTTAATATAACAACTTTAGTAACTTACTTTAGTAAAGTAAGCAAACACTTTTACCTATACATAGTTAAATACATACCTATTCTTAACATAAGCCAACATAAGGCAAAATATACCAAAACGATCCCTCATCCGTATGGGTTACCGATTATGTCAGTTAACAAGACGCTTTAGTAACTTATATCAGTTCACAAGTTGTGAATACATTCAAGGCGGAACTAATGGGGTCACAATTTTGTTTGTCTGTCCGACGTTCTATATAAATAATGAATCGGTTGAATCACCGTCTTTAACGATGGTTTGTAGTGAGGAGAAAGTTTTTATAGTCAATAGGATTAAAAGAGAATTATGTTTTGGATATATCGAAACGGAACTATGCTGTAATTAAGCCGGTTTAATTCATCTTGAACTACGCAATGCTTCGATTTTAACTAGCTCCTGATTTCAACATTTCCCAGTAATTTGATATGAATAGTGAAGCATTTAAACACTGCCCTTGGGGCTAAACATGTTACCTATGATGAAGGAACAGAAATAAAAACGACAAAGACTTAATTGTTCCTACTAAATTACAAAAGATTAAATGTCATCATAATCAACAGCTCATATACGTACCCACCGAGAAGTTTGAGCCCACCCTAAGTTAAGGCGATTAGTCAAAAATGACTTCACAGGATTTTGAGTGCCTCATGATGATTTCCTTCACCTTAAAAGATATCATCGATAAATGTAAATAAGAATTCTAAATTTAAAAACGCATTGGTACGTGCCGGAGTTTGAAATGCTGCCTCCTTCGAAGACAATGACCTCACGCGCTAAGCATACATTAGCAAAAATAGCCGTTCAAGTTTATACTTATTATAAAAATAACTTGACAATAAGGAGATGGTCGATTAAAATTTTAAAGTTTAAAGCGAAAATTTATGGCATCATTCGGGAGGTATTCTGCTCCTACTGAAGGCTGAAGTGGATTATAATTAAACCATATCTCCAATAAATTTAAGTTCCTATTTCATTACAATGTGAGTTATCTAATATGACGTAAAAAATAGAAGAAATAATAAGCGACTATTTTAATAATTTTAATAAGAGCCATACATAGCGTATTACACATTTGAGAATAGTTTTATTCGTGGAAAGAATATTTTGTTTTACTAACTGCAACTTGTCGTCGTATAGAGTAATAGTACCTTACATTATATCTGACTTCGTCTGAGTTGCCAAATGCGGAATTTTTATTTCAACAAAATAATTACTAAATTCAGTGCTTAAGAGGCACAACGCATTATGTAATTTTAATTTTTAAATACAGTCTAAAATTGATAATGCAACCGTTCCTCCCACCAGCCAGTTTACATCAACAAGGCAGTTTGTTCTTCAAACGAGGCTGTAGCATAACAAAATTAGGCCTAGTTACATCTATCAAAAAAGTTTTTCGTCCAAGCTTTTTAAAAAACTGCCTCATTTCTGTGCAATCTGTGACAAAATCTAACCAAGTGAATTATAACGGTCTAATTAATCTCCGCCAAAAGTACAACTTTTACAATAATTATTTTATTTATTATCTGTTTTTCAGATTAACTTACTTAACTTTGGAGTGTTCATGAGCTGCATTACCTATTCTGTGAAGTCTATTTCACCAGGGGACCATTATAACTACAGTTCTATATGTGGAAGAATAATTAATAGCAAAAGGTTTGTGAATCAAAATGTCACCAAAGAGTTGAGCAATAAGGTTTCTATATATTGCATCTAATTCAAGTGTTGGTTCATTATTTACAATGATGGAAATCAAAACAGAAACACTACAGACGAAAGCCAGGCTTACAAAGATATCTTCAAAATGGGGTCAACGGTAGCGCGTAAACATAAAAAGATTGTGTTTGCTATAAATTTCTGTAAACACATTTTATTTCTGTGTGCACAGACTGATGTCTACATTATGTTATGGCTACGAAAATGTCTTTCAATCAACTTCACCTTCGCTTGCTAATTATTTACTTGTAGATTTAAACATAATAATGTTAAAATATTATGAGTACATTTACCATTTTCGTAGACTTATAGACAGAGTTAATATTATGAAGTATCCGAAAGACTACGCTACCAGATTCTGAATCTTCGGACTTTTTTCTGTTTATTATCCACTTTCACTCTGAAGGCGAATAATGGTGACCATATAATAATTATGACAATGCTGGGAACGATAATTATGGCATTCGTGCTGTTCCTTGATTATACCATTGGAAAGTCACCGCTGCAGCTGACATTTTTAAGGATGCTAACTCTGTACACTCGTCACATTAAAACTCAAACCCGCTGGTCTATCATTCAATATTATCATTGTTTTTTATCAGTTTGTGACAAAATAAAATGAAATGACTATTACGCAGTCATCCAATGATTGGAACTAAAATACTTTCGTTTTCATTTCATTCTCTTTTCTTTTTGATGACTCAATCATTCATTTACGGTAATTTGAGCAATTGAGTTTTGGGATCCATCCAAAGCTTACGTGATATTTATCCCAACTTACTAAAGATCTATCATTGCGGGTGACAGTTTTAGCAAACTTTGTATGGGTGTTATGCTAAGTTTCGTAGTTGATAAGCTAAGCCCTTAGACTGAAACACTACGAATATTTGATGAATTCAATATATATTTCAAAATAATTCATGCTAAAATCTATTAAAAATAATTAGCTTTTATAACTAGAAAGTCAAATATTGTTTCTCAAAATATCTTTGCCGTAGATTTATCTAATATAAAAGAGTAGTTATTACAAGAGGACTAAACAATGCACTTACTTGACTACTTACCTAAACATGTCTCTGCAATATGATACTGTCCATTGAAACTGGCAAACACCCGTGAAGCGCATGCGCGCATGCTTCAGGATGCATTCATGCGCGCTGCATTTATGACCATAGACATTATTATTTCTAGACCATTAACGGACAAGTTATTTAATGTCTTAAAGAGAATTACGCCGTTTGATGGTTAAAAAGTGTGCATGCATTTATTCAAGTATTATCATGTAAATAATCGACAAACGTACGTAGTTCCAAAATAGGATTCAAATTCTAGATTTTATAATTAGTAAATTTGTATTATATCTGCAGCAAGCTTAAGGTCAACGTATTCTTTGACATAGTAATGCAAAAATAAATGAATAAAGAATTTTAATACCGAGTAGAATAATGCCAATTATAATGCCTTAACTCTACATTACTTCTCTACTGACTATTGGTCGTCCAGCTCGCATTCCTAACCAGTCAGTGAAGTATTGAACTTCACTGACTGGTTAGAAATGCGATTCCGTAGCACAGATAAATGCTCTCTTTGAGAGCTCTGTATGTGAATTTTGGATTGAAAGAATAGAACAAAGATGTGAGACACGCCCACCACAGTGGCAACTACGACGAGTGTTTTAGATTTTATTACTAAGTTTTCTCAGAAAATCTAGTACAGTGTGTGGCTTACATCGATATTTCTTGAAGACTAAAAGACGAAATAGTGTTATTGATATATTTGTAATATACTCTTATTTTGATTGCCAAAAACCCCATAAAATGTCTAAAATTAATTAAGTAAAACTTTTGTAAGTAACTTTGGCTTTGTCTTTTATATTCATACATATGTAAGCAAATACTTTAGCATATATATTGAAGATGAGATACAACCCGTGGAATATAGATAATCATCAACAGTCTATATACAACCCACTGCTGGGCATAGGTGTACATGGAAGAAACATATTAAGAGTTTAGGCAGTAACACCACGATGCTGGCCAGATGCGTTTGCTAGGTGAAAACGGTTGTCATAACAACCGGGACCAACAGTTCAACGTGCCTTCCAAAGTACGAAGGAGCTCAAGATAACAAATTTCATTGACCCATCCAATGACTAACCATGGCGAAAGTGCTTTGTTCTCATTATGGAAAGCAAAACTATTACTAAACGATTATTAGATTTTTGTAGGTCTATGGTAAAAAGGAAGAACACGGACAGTCCTTGACTAGCCTTCGGTTAGCAAAACCAGTTTCATGACGCCTAGCTACAATAGGAAATGCATTTAACATATGGTTTAATATTATATTAGATGAGAAATTATTCTTGAATGATAACTCAGTAGTATACACATAATGAATACTAAGCTGTACATAGCTGTGTATTATGTGCACTACGCTATCATTAACACTAAGCTAACCATAGATTATAACTACGAGTGTTGCATTAATCTTATTTTACGACTTTTTAAGCTTGATCAGAGAAATCTTACGTAAATTCGAAAGAAAATTCAAGACCGCCCTTACCTAATCCGATATAGGGGCGATTTTTGTAGTTCACTTGAAGTGCTAGTCGTGTGTTTTATGTCTTCAAGCTCGTTTATTTGGGGTTGAAACACATAATTCGCCATCTTGCCAACAATAAACAGTATCTTATCTTGGTGTGGCGGCCATATCGAATTTAGTATTATAACAAAAACTTTATAGGTTTTCACAATTTTTTTAAATTTTATGTTTTAATCTAACAAGAGGCTTCAATCGTAGTAAGCGTTTTGGTAAGAAATGCAATATTAAAAGTGATTCCTAATACAGCACAGCAGTGCCGCTGTTTAGATACTATTTGACAGCAGATGATAAACACAATCGAAACGGTCCAAACCAATAGAAATTATCACGTACGTTATACACTAAACTACAAATTTACGCACAATTTATCTAAATTTAGTTTGAGAATTAACGTAATTTGTCAAACCAAAGAAAGACTTAATTACCGACTAGTTCCATAATCACTGGTAGTTATATCAAAGTATATTATAATTTTTGCGCTTGTTTCGCAGTTAACTCATAAATTCCATTTGACAACAAAGAATGCAGTTGACACCAAAAATAACTACCAGTTAACAATACTGAATGAATTGTGAACTAAAAATATAAGCCATTTTGACGTCCGTTCGGAAGCACTCTTTGCTTGAGTTGGTGCGCTTGCGCCGGAGTATAATAAATCAATCTGGCAATTTGTCGGGAACACATCATGCACGTTCGACGGTCCTTTTGATGCAGTTTTAAGAAACAATTGTAAAGAATTGTACACAGTAGTTATTTCCAATGCTGTATGAAGACATTGCAATAGGTAACTAAATAATTTTCAACTTTCACTATGTTGTATTATTGGGACAATATACTTTTAATGACCTTGAATTCAAATAAGTAATATTTAATTTAATTAATATATGAGGTAATTGTTTTTATTAGACACTGCTGTTCTGTAAAAATCTTTTCTTTTTTCCTTCTTCTTTCCTCTTTTTACTTCTAAATAGGAAGATTTTTACTGCATAACCTAATAACCACAATTTCCTCATTAGTTTAATAAAATAATAGAAACTTTTATAGATTACTCATAAATGAATTTCATGCTCGTTTCAATATTAAAAACAAAACAATTTTCGCCCTTGAATGGGTCAATCAAATGTGTTACCTCGAGTTCCTCCGTCCTTCGGGAGACACGTTTAGCCATGGTCCCGGTTGTTATGTTTTCACACAAAACCGAAGGGGGCCAGCATGGTGGTTATATGGCTTAAACTCCTCGTGTATTTCCCCTATATAAGACTTGTGCCCACTAGGGGAACGTATTTAGGGCAGTTTCAATATTGGCAAAATTCAATAAAACACTTTTCAGCTTTGTTAGGGTGTGATGTAACTTAAGTTAAATTACAATCTAATGTTAAATGTTAAGTGAAATTAATAATAATAATTGTATTGTGGTTAAATATAATTGTATAATATTTAAATTCTTATATTTTTGCTTTACTTAAAGTTTGTTATTTATAAAAGTTCAGTATCTTGAAGCGGGAATTTCACAAAAGCGCAAGGAATTCGATTTACTCTACCAAGTTATTTCCAACGGCACACTGCAAAGATTGTATCTTTATTGAGTTGGAATAAAGTGTAAATACGCCTGCTTGCTTTCACAAAATATAACTCAGAATCTAAAATGTAACTTAGTAATATTTATTTTTCGACGGCCAGGTAATGCATTCGTAGATTTGCATTTTTATAATCTAAGTATATTTTGTATTATTCCTACCAATAACAGTAGATAAATCTTAAAATACGTTAGTTCCGATTCTGTTGTGCATGAACTAATTAGACCAGTAAAAGCCCGATAGTCAGCAGTGGCTATGGTGACTTAAAAGCGTATTTTAATTGGCTTTTTTATCACACCCGTTCAACTATTTCAACGTAATAAAAAGCCACAACAAGAAGTGCATTTATTGTAGGGTGTCGACTGTTACTAATGCTTAATGTTTGGTACATGCTACTAAAGTGTTAAGCTATCTCTGAGGCAGATTGTCTTATATAAGTGTTAACTAATTTGATATCTTAAAAATTATTATATCCCTTTCATATCAAATTGGAATAAAAGAGAGGTTTATAACTTTATTTTAGTTTAAGTAATACCAGCAGAATCGCCACCTTTGTTGAAGATAAAATAAAAAGCCGATTATTTGACACATATAAGTTGGAACATTTAGTTTCATAATTAATTATAAATGCGACTACGGTATCAAGATGCCATGTCACTATTGGGGCATTTATAATGTCAGCCAAGAGTATGTTTAATGCTAAATCACGTTTTATCATATAGAGACCACTAGAGCGAGTATTGATGTTCGTAAAATGTGACTTGACACATTTGTTAAGTTGTCAAATAGTTTAAATACGACAACAGCGCTTCTGCTGTAGAGTCTAATACTCTACAGCAGAAGCGCTGAATTTGTACCATATTTTAATGTAGAGTCCAAATTTACCTCATAGCAATAAACGCGGCGAAGTTTCGCTATTTAATTTTTTGATATTTGACAGCTTTATTTTTAGAATTGTTTTACGGTTTCATTCCCCAGAATGTAATAAAATTTGTACTACCAGCTCACGTATAAACTGCAAAAACAATATGGATAGTCTTCGCTTCTCAATATTGAACATAATTTATATAGAACTAATTCCTTCTGTTTGGGGGCAGATTATTTATTTGTGTGCCTTTTTATGATCGATTGGACAGGGAAATTTTATTGCAATATTCTAAATCAGGTCACACTTTCTCTTGACTGAGTATTACGGTTATGGACGTCGAAATTCCGCCTGTTTTATACGTTTTCATTTACGAAATTTAGTTTTATGACGAAAGAAGCTCAAATACAAAGAACAAGTAATTATCGGACTAGTGTTAACAAATATAGTTCCGAAATTGACTGCTTTATTGTAGCGAGTAACTTGACTAATTTGACTATTAGGCAATTTTAAGGTTATATTTTTTTAATACAGGTCGCTGAATGGTAATACTGGTGTATGTAAAAACCTTTACCCTTCAGTTCGTGGAATACTTCACAAAGCAGAGGCAGTAGGTAGCTTGTAGCAGTAACGACAAGCGAACGGGCGTGGTTATTGCCCACAAATCATGCGCGCGCGCAGGAAGCTGGACTGTGTGCAGTCCACGCAGACTATGTTACTATGGCACAATGATATATTGAAAATACTATTAACTGGTATGAATGAATTCTTAAATGAAATACACTTTCTGGATGGTATGGAATCAAAGTCGATATAAATGATAATCATGGTTTTGTTGTACTTGCGAAATTGCATGGTAGGTTTTTTGTGTTGCTTTATTAAATTAAGTATATTCAGTTCCGGAAAATTCAGTTTGCTTCATTGAATTTAGCATTTCCAGATAAAGCATATTTGTATAAATAATAATGTTATGAAGCCACACATCAATGTCTTAACATTACATTCATTTAAAAAACATAAAATTCCGTCTTAAAATTAAATATGTTTTGTACGGGATAGGTATACTGTTTTTAATCCTATCCCGGCTTATGAAAGTAATTACTGTATCTATTAGCTGAATAGTAAACAATGAAGAGGCACTATCTTCTCCTCTTTTATTTAAAGAAGAAATTTCAGTTCATTTTATTACAATTTAGGTTAGATGTTATGCAATTTATGTTATCTGAATCCGGAGAAGACTTATTTCGTTACTTTTTTAAAATTCTTACTCGGATATTTCCATTCCCCAAACTTTGCTTAGTTCGAAGATGAAATAAATCATTTAAATAATTAATCGAGATAAATAATGATTTTTGGTTCTTAAATTTAATCTGTTCGAGTCTATGTAATTGATTTTTTCTATTATAACCACCTCCGTGGTCTAGTGATTGAGCCCAACTACCTGAGATCTAGAGGTCCGGAGTTTAATTTCCAGTTCAAAGAGGGCAGAAATTTTCTGTTTAGCTACCACCATGTAAGATGGTATTAATGTTAAATTTTTGTAGAAATGTGTTCATCTAGATTTGAGTTCAGAGAGAGTTTTACTTATTAAATAGATACATGTCAATATTAGATAATACTATGACTCTAAAAAATAACAAAAATACAATAGACATTCTACCCACGATTTTTCTAAGTAAATAGTGTCCTCTTACATTTGTCATACATATACGCACACTAATAAACGTGTGCACACACATACAATTTTATTTATTTTTTACCTTACATTGTTCACATAGTCTAGTACTGTTTTTAATTGTTAATATGATGTTAATATACTTAATGACTTTTATATGATTTAATCGGGTGATATAGAAGCCAAGAACCCGTATAAATGCTAAAAATACTTTTCTGATAATTAAATGATTGTACACTGCAAACTTCAGTGGGAATGCAGCTTTTATTAATGCGAAATATTAAATCAATCATAAAAAAGCTATTTCTGACTCAAACATTACCTAAAATTTAGCTTTATTTTACCTATTGGGAATTCCCTCTACTATTCGAATCTTCAATTAGATATGTGAAAGTCAATTTAATTCAAGCTGATGGACTGAATTTGAGTGACTTTGATACAGATGAAGATATGAATGTATTTCTGAAATAGTTTGAATGAAGACAAAAAAATAAAGATAATCATGTAGTGTTAAAAAGTTATTAAAAAGTAAATCTCGTTATTAATACACAAAAAAAATATTTGCGAAATTTGTTAGCTTGAAAATAAAAATAGATAAATGAAAGAATAAAAACAATCATAATGCATTGATGAAATTTAAAACTTACGAAGCACTGGACTAAATTCTTCCTTTGTTTTTCGTTATACTTTACTTAAGGACCATAACATAATCAGAAGTATCTCATCTTTAAATTCTAAATGAATGTTAGTATCAAAATTTGATAAAATAGGTAATTAGTACAAAATGAAATACATATTTCAACTTAATTAGTTTATTTTGTAGCTTTTAGTCACTAAAAACACGACCATTTTTCAATTCCATATTTTATCGTTTCATTGCTACTCCATCTATATATGAAGTTAATCGTAATGTACACTCATAACTCTTTTGATTACACTGTCGAACATTTATTCAACGTGTCAGTCAGATTTAAAGATTATCGACGGAGCACGTCGTATTTAGAGGATTGTCGTCTTTATGATATACTTACACTTCAAGAATGATATGTTCTGCCGGATATTAACCTTTTATTTGATATCCTTTGCGGTCGTAATGACTGCAATGGATTGATGGCTGGCTGGTGTACTAGATAAATTAGTGGCTTGTTGTTCTATATCGCATCAACCTTGACTAAAGCAAATTAAATACAGTTAACGCATTTATAGGATGAAACACCAAATTTTTCAGCAAAATACCTACTCTGATCCTAATAGTTTTAGGTAACCATAAAATAGTTAATTTTTTTGGAAACCATAAAACAAAATTTGTATTAGCATTTTCATTTGAAATAGTATTTAGTGGTAGCATATTATATTTTTAATTTTTGTAAATGTAATCAGATTACAACATAAATTTATCGGCTACATGTCGTAATACAATAAATGCATAATTTCGTATACAAGTCCATGTAAACATTCAACAAATGTTATTAATCAAGAGGTTATCTTATATTGGCCATCTATGTAGATAAATTCAGGAATAATTGTAGGAATTAAGTGCTGTTGCTAACCCAAACGAAGTAAAAAAATTCGCATGCATATTTGTGTAGATTTACATAAACTCTCGTAAGTCGTAACGTTTTCACTAAGAATTATTTCGGGAGCGGGTGACGTATGTTACGAAAGAAAACTTTTTCCAGGGCTTTGAGTTGGTGTTACCAGAGCACGCAAATAAAACAAATATCTACTTTACGCGTGAAACGAGCAACAACGGCCTTACACAACACTTGTTAGAATCTGCGACAGTTCTTAATTATTAACATTAAATTTAAATCTTAATATGACACTGTTAAATTTTATTTTTTTACGGGATCATATCGTACCTTGAAAAATTAAAAGCATACGGGCAGGAACGGAGGAAATTTTAAGAGGTGTTTAAGAAAGTTGAACTTCCTTTATCAGAACAGCTCTGTCACTCTTTTGCCGTGGATTCCATCCACTGCTCCATATAAATCCGTTCGGTGTTTGCCCAATGCAATATGTCGGTCCTATAATTTATTTTCTGCTCCTAAGCATCATAGTGAGTCCTTCAGCAGCGTCCGACTATTGCTATAAGCTCCCTTTCTTTAATGATGAAAATTACGGCTGAATAGTTTACCGGCCACAGAAAAAATTCAAAATAGGCGGGAAAGTGGCATTCCGATCTTCTATTATATTTTCAAAGTTGTTGCAATATATGCATATAGCAAAAATTTGTATTCCATTTTTTGTTTTTACTTTCCTTGTATACGTAATGAAAAACACAATGTGTACTTTGGGTTGATGACGTATTTAGTCCCTCTAATTATCGGGTCACTTTCGTTAGAAGTTACTTTCACTCCTAAAGTAACAAAATACTATTTGATATCGTAAGTGACATTCATATTCATTAAAAAAAAGATTAATTTTTTTCCTTTTTTCTATACCATAACATTAAGATTAGTATAGTTAGTGTTTAGTAAAGTTTTAGTTATTTTCTGTGAACGATCTTCACAATGGATGATAATCAGCATTACACATATCGCAATATCATTATCTGATCTGAATTGTGGTATTTAACACACTTATTGTAATAAACAAACAGTAATCATATTTCAATCTCAACCAAGAGATGAAAGAATTCATCCAGAAAGATTGAAGAAATTCTCATTTTCCTTCCCTCGTTTCCTAGGTCAGCTTGTTACAACAAAATTCACTGAAATGGTACTTATTACAAAGGGCATTTGAGAAATTTAAAAGAAAATTAAACCTCTGAAAGAAAGTTTAAATAAAGAGTAAAACAAAGTTATTATTTTAGCATGACAGACAGGTCAAGGACTTTTTTTTATTTACAAACACGGCTAATATAATATAATAACTCGACACCGTCTGATGGTATACAACATGCGGCCATCACCTTACCAGTCTAAAAATACCATTACATGTCTCTTTTAACACTCAGTTACTGTCTTCATTTCAAGTTTGCCATAGGAATTCATGTTATTATAATAATATGGTAACCCCTATCCATCAATTAGGCTGAATGATAGCAACCTTGGTGGTATAAAAACAATAAAAGGAACTAGCATTTACATGCAGCTTGCCCTGTAGGAGTTGAATTTAAAGATTATTTAAAGCATATGTCTTGTCCATAAAATAAAAAAATACTTTTTAAACTTTTCCATGGATGCATCTGTTATAATCGTACAGGATATTGGTAAATTTAAAATTTGTAATACTACATTGAATTTTTCGTGGAGATTGCCCCGCTGAGGATTTAAACAGTTTCAGATTGATGGAAACAAAATATTATTAAATATTTGCCTTAGCTATTTCGGAATACTTACAAAGCAAGAATCCAGAGTCAAAGTAGAAAGTGAATCGACATTAACATACTTATTTAATACTATAACTCATTTAGCCTTAGGAACGTCTATAAAAACCCGGACATTCAGTGACCAAGCTCTAAATTACTTATAATGAGGGACTGCAGTGACAAAGTGTAATTGTCGTATTCAAAACCTTGGGGACATACAAAGCTACTGCGAAACTATACTCGGTTAACGCCAATAAAGTCAAATTTGTGCGCTTCCGATAACACCTGCGTCAAATAGAACTTCAATAACCATTTTCTTTTATTTTTACTTTCTTGTAGTTTGGAAAAACAGTTAGATTTTATCAATTATATCAAAATTAATAAAATTTTACTTTGTTATATCTGTTATATCAGTCCAAATGAAGTTATTATCATTTAAGTGCCATTTATACAATCCACATTTCTATATAGGATTATTGTCTAGTGTAGTTACTGATTATTTTATAATAAGCATGTATTGGTGATGATCGGTAAGAATACCTCTTTACATAAATAAATAAACAATCGAATCTTAAAGCATATTTTTTATATTAAGCGCAGCAAATGACCTGTCACCACCTGATGATCAGTAGTAGAGGAGTCCATATGTGAAGATAGCTAGTGAAGCATGCGACATACTGCCCTAGCCACCCTTACATTGCTGGCCCAAAAAGTGCTTTTTTACGCCTCTTTTAAAGTCACCCTTTAATGATGTTGATTAATACGTGCATCTCCTTCATACTTAGAGGATAAGCATATCCTCTTTGTATGAAGGAGATGCACGTATTCCCATACGTGAGTGCATATATAATTAAGGTACTAATGTTATTTAATAGGATTTTTTAGACTTTAAATTTTAAAAATACTTTTAAATTAAATTAATCAATTAAATTTATTGTTCCCTTTTAACCGATTTCATTAGTGTTTTGATTTAATTTGTCATTTATATGGTTTTCCATAAAATTTGAAGGTTGATTCCATTATCAGATCCTGAATTGGTAATTATGTTACCATCTAGGATACATTAAACCTCACCTTACATGATCGAATAAAAAAGAGTTTTTAAAATCAACTTACAATTGACAGTGAAATCGGTGAACATAAATGTAAAAATATATATAAATATATAATAAAAGGGAAGATGGTTAGAAATTCAAGGAAGCATATTTGCAACCGCTTGTACCCACAGACTCACATTGGGCCAGGTGGTAGTGTTATGGAACTATAAGAATTTTTAAAAAAACTTATGTCATTTGGTCGCTGCTACTAGATACTCTGTACACAATCCCAATGTCTGTGTTCACTGTGTCAACACCTAAGCAATAGGTGTCTAGACAAGGTCGTAATCATCTTAGATAATCAGGTAGAAATAATAATGTGAATGTGTCCGTCGAGGTTAATTTAAACAAAAAAATTGTATGTTGTTTAAATCTTCATTGGCAGTGTGTAATTTAAAGTTTAGATATAGAAGCCCCTGTGGCTATTTTGGTAATTGGAGCTAAATGGCTACAAGAATAATTCTACTTGGTAAAGGATATTTTTGTTAATATCCGCTATCAAGATTACTGAAATTTTGCGCGCGCTATTGGTTTTCTAGCTTGTGTATTAATTTCGAAAATTAAATATTTTCCATGATAATTTATCTCAGGAGCAATCAATTCGTTACCGTCGAGTTTTTGAGCACTTAGAATGGTACGTGTAGCAGTTGCTTGTTTTTACTGCAACTACTTCTTCTTCTTTCGTACAGGTTTATCGTCGGAAGGTGTGGGGCTGGTTCGCTCTAACCATCTTAATTACTCCAGGGAATCACCCAGTGTCTTGACGTCACCAAATACCTCCCGAAGGCTAATCGGGGTTCCCATGTAGGTTCCCCTGAAATCGGCCACTCTGTTGCATTCCAACGGTACGTATGCGGCTGTTTCTTAAGTCTCCTTGCAAAGGGGACTGTCTGTTAACCTTAGGTTAAAAAGGTGTCTCTTAAAATTACTGGCCGTAGCAATTTTACCACGACAAAAAAACGCTCCTAAAAGTGGTCAAAGTACCCGTTACTAACGGGGGCTTTGACGAAGTCATGGTCTACTTAGCTGTATTAGGGCTTTGGAAAGACAAGGTTCGATTCGAGGTAAAGCGAAACTCGCCTGTCTACAGTGTTTCACTTATTCATGTAAGTATTTGATAAATTCACTAATTCTACATTTGAACCAATTTGGAGGTAATGGAATAATTGGTTCAGATTTCATGACGACCCCCTGGTTGCTAGTTCATCCAATAGGATAGGATCCATCATATCCTAGTTCATCCTATCCAATAGGATATGATGAACTAGCAACTAGCGGATGAACAATGTGGAACAACGTTGTTGTCCGACTGCCATCCACTACCTGGCACTCATTCACTATTTCTACCTCTACTTTACGCACAAAGAGATTTCGCGAGCCTATTCTCTGTAGTACAGCCAGAGTATTGAATTTCTTACCGCCACACGTATTATCTCCTTCACAAAAGTGATAAAAGTGCCCTTTCACGTTTTAAATTTTTTACATATTGCACGTTACGTACAATTTCAGGATATTTTTCCACGTTATTGTAGCAATATTTATCGCTTGCAAAAAGACACTATCTCTAATTAGCATATAGCTTCATGTAGAAGAACAATCATACATTTATTTCAATACATTAAGTTTATTTTTATATTTAAACTTGAAATCATGCGCATTACCGCTTGGACTCATTTTTACCATAGTCATCATTTCCAGTAGGCTGAATCAATTTCGGGGAAAATCAAATTGAAAATTGTTATTACGACGTTTTTTACTGACGATTGTCACTTTAAAGCCAGATGCAATGGCAGAAAAGTAAAGGAAGCCAATTTAAGTATCTACTGTGTTTAGTCTAGAATAAATAAATGGATTTTTAAAATTTAAAACGAATCTCGATACCTAATAGAAATTATTTAAGCTTATTTAATGCGTTAATGGTGCTTATTTAGGTCTAGGGAACAATCCTGACCCTTCGACGGAATAAATTTACGTGGACATATTCGGAGTGTAGGAACGATCCGAAGTAAATGGGGACAAAATATACAAATACGTATGCAAAGTGCCTATTCGTGAATTGAATCCATTGTAACCAAGTGAGGCTTTTACAAATCCATTGCCCAAGTAGCGCAGTTATGTACACTCTATAAAACTCTTTAGTCATTAAGATTAGTTATTTAAGGATTGTTGACTTTGTAATGTGGTGAAAGCGTATCGATCCGATAAAATCTAAGTTCAAATGAACATGATCATTTAATATTTCAGTGAAATATCTAACTATGATACGTGATCACAAACAGTTAATATTTTTGTCAGACATTTATTTTATAATGATCAATATAGATAATGATAATGACATATGCTGTGAATCCATAATGCTATGCGCATAATTATAAGATTCACTGCTGGGTAAAGACTGAAGACCCGAAAGATTTCGTGGGGATTTTATTCCATAACACCACTACAATGACCCAATGTGAGTTGATGGGTTAATCGGTGGTTTCAGATCTAACAGTTTAACATGTTTCCTAAGCACACTGGATCATGGGTTAATAAACTTTACTCGTTCGGTTAATCCCAAGATTTCATTGTTAGTTCTGTTTTCCCTTCACAACGACATGCCTAATACCCAGACGAACCTGTAAAATAATATCAAACATCCCTCATTTTGACAGAAATAAAAACAATTGAAATATAGTGGGAAACAAAATTTTCCTACTTTGATTCTTTTCATGAAATGTCACCTTTTTAATCTCATGAAAACCAGCCAGATACAAATGACAGAGCCAAAGATATTTTATTACAAGTTTATAATTTTTCCCCAACATAATAATATAATTATATAATCAAACCAGCACAATTGATAACCAAAACTTAGCGCTGTTTAAAGCTGTACAATTTATAATAAGGCTTGCAAAAATAAATCGTGGCCATACTGTCTAATATCAAACAACAAAAATTAAATTTTACTTCATTATGCCCATACATTTTCTAAATAAGTTTCATTATAATAATTTGTTGACGAATGTGTTGGCTACTTTTATAATAATGATTTACGAAGACTAGAAGTAACCGAAATTTAAGTTTACATAAATGCTTAGCGGCGGGTACGCAGAATATCATAATTAAACTGAACTCGCAAGTTTCTAAAACAACACAGAGGACGTGGGAACGGAGATTTCGCTCGTAATTATAGTTCTGAACGTTTACAGAACACGTTCACGTGTATTTCAGTTTTATAATAAATTAAATAATGTTATAAGAAAATAATATCTAAATATCTTTCTCCGCAGTGCGCTTATCGAATGTGCGTCATCTGAAATAACGCAGCTTCCAAGATCTCTATATAACGTTACAAAAAAATTCTGTTACCCAGCAATTACAAATTTGCCCCAATTACCGGTCTTCAAAACTAATTTACATTCAGAGAACTGTTACATGTAAATCATTGTCATCCAATATTCATAATGTTTCATTCGGATTGAGATCTAATAAGTTTTAAATATTTCCATCTGAATATTTAATAAAGGTTTTGATGATAAAGCTGGATATTGCCTATTCAAGCATAATTGCATATTTGTTACTCTTATAATCAAAGCACCAGACAAAGACGTTTAAAAAGCAGAAATAAAATAAAACGAAGCTATTCATTCTCCTCATTGTGAAGCTGGAAGGTAATAATAGGATATTCTATACTAAGATGAGCAGATACAATTTATTGGTGCGCGAATTCAGGTATAGGAGAACTATTACCTTATATAATATCTTGTTAACAAAAACGGAGGAAAAACAAAAACACAAACAAACATTAAATATGAATTAGTTGTAAACAACTTTCTTTTATATTTTGTTTATTTATTTAAAGATTTAGATGTGTGTACACAACAATATCTGAAAAAATACTCCTTATTTGTAAACAAATTTCACCCAGACCCGCGAGAAAGATATATTAATAATAATAATAATGAGGTTACTGATATGTGGAGGGTGACATCCACTGAGATCATACCAGTCGTAGTCTCAACCAATGGTCTCGTCCCAACTTCTCTTCGCGACCATCTGAAGAGATTGGGACTGGGTGATGGACCAATGATTGCGAGGCTCCAGCGGGCGGTCTTACTCGATAACGCCAGAATTGTCCGCCGATTCCTCTCTCTGTCGTCCTGACCCTCGGCCGTCTGGCCTCCTCTGTCGAGGGGTATTCTCCCATCCTTCGAGCCGTCGAGGGATTGGGAAGATTTCAAATTGATTTTGGAATAATAATAATTTCAAAGTGTATGGACAGATACCATACTTTTTTGTTACTTTTTAATGGATTTTATATGGATTGCTTATTCAACACAACTATGAAATTTTATAATTATCAAAGGAAGTTTTCTTAAAATTGTTCTAGAAATATTATTTAATTTTACTAACTATCCTTACTAATTAATTTCTAAAACCATTATACAATCAGATATAACTTTCTTAATCGGATAGCCCATACACAAGAAGACATATTCATATGTTTAAATTTTCTTCTGTATACATATGTATTCTTGTGTAATCATAGATATATATATCTACGAATATAAACAGAGCTCGTCGCTAAGTTGTTTCAATCGGATAAGCTGAAATTTTGCCACGCAGCGCTTAGTTGGGCGTAATCTGATAAAACAAATAAAATTACATAAATCAATTTTGAAAGCAGTAATTATCATCATAACACGTATGTAAGCTTCGCTATGCAGTCTCTCGATATTACCCATCTTATGACAACATTTGCATTTGCAGTGAGTGAGCCATGCTCGGCAATATGTAAAAAGAGGCAAAATTTTATCACAATAGACATCTTCTTTAAACATTTCACCAGTGTGAAGTATTCTGCTTAAGTATTTATTTTTAAAACTCTACTGTTGGGCAAAGTAATACGAGTGCATGAGGTATAGACGTCAAATGTTCCAAATTTCCAAAAACATGCCTTTTGTTAAAATGAATTAAAATATTTGTAGAATTTTCCAAACTTTCTCCATTTTACGTTTTATATTACAATTGACCTTTTCCTCCTCAAATTTTCGTGTCCAAAGTTTGGGTCTAAGTACTTTGCATTATCCTATCTCATGCCCACAGCCGACGAATGGAATGCTTTGCCAAATGCGTCCAACCCAACCTCATTTTAAGTTACCTTTGAATGAGGTTGGCTTACCTTGTATCCTTAAATCGATATCCCTTGATATTTAACAAAGACTTAGGCAGATCCTAATATTGGTAGTTATTACATAACAAACATTGGGGTTTTATGCTTATATGTGAACGACTATTGAACTCTAAATAACAATCTTCAAATAGTACATAGATAATAATTTTGGTTACCAAAACCTTCAATTTGTTTACAGCAATATCGAATCGGAGCTTTTACGGTTCAAGAATACGCTATAGGTGAAGATTATTATGCTTTAGAAAAAGTATATTCCTAAATATAACTGTACCATCATTAATCATATTTCAAGAACCTCTTTTGAATTAATTGTGACCATTCAATTACCTTGCTTTCCACTACGACTGAAACTATTCTGAAAAACTAAACAGGCAGATGTTGATAGTTGCGTGAATTTCTAGAAAACTTTTAAACACGTTGCATTCTTTGGGGGTCCAATATTACGAATTATCTCACAGTATGGGTACTGAGCCTACTTTGAAGAAAAAGATAGGATTACTGCTAGTTTCAATTGATCAAACCGACTTTCCCTATAGCGTTTTGGTCTATTAATACAACTGACAAATGTGTACGTATATAAAAAAATCAATACTCCACAACAAAGACACTGATGTCATTTTCATATAACTTGACAGGTAACGACGAACAATATCGAGACCGTTCAATTTCATTGAAACTTACACTTGGGGTACTTACTGTTTGTCGCACAACGAATCTTTGTGTGGGAGCTGGTAAAGGCTTTTGGAGGACGCATCAGCTTACCTTTTATTAATTTAAATACACTTCACTAAATATACGCAAATGTCCACGTGCAAGGGTCGGGGCCGAGTTACCATAACTAAAAATATATTTTGTAGTAAAATAAATTTATGTTGTTAGTAACACTGTTCCCATAGTCATTGTCATAACTCTGAAACCGTTCGAAAAACAGTATCTCTATACCTGATACTTAGAAACAAGAGCGAGCGTGAAAAAAAAACAGGGCGTGACTTTAAATCAAATCGCTGTTCCGAATCGGGTTGTAGCTGAATACCAGTTCATTGATCTCATTCCGATGTGAACGATATTCGGACACTGAATTTATCTATTTGCATTTCTGCAACGTACACAATGTACTTTAATATTATATATTGTAAAAATGTTATCTTTAAATAATATAATGTTTAGATTTTACTATTTTTGTGTGTGTTGAAGAATTAAAAATGAAATCACTATCTATTTATAATATATGTAATAAATACCCTAAGGTAAATTTGACTTTTGTTTGAGGTAGAAATCACACTAGAGTCATGGTCGTGCATCTATACACTCTCTCTATTGTACATGTTGACATTGCTTGCTCGACTTGTAATGTGAGCGTCAGCCAACGTTGTCTGTCACACTCTCTTGATGCGCACACGCTGAAGTGGACAGTTACATATGTGACTACGTCACGTGGTTGGTTGTACCTGCAGTGTAGTAGAGAAACAAATATGTACCTTATGAATTAATACATTCCTTAACTCAATTTTTCATCAAGTAACGTTGATTGCAGAAGACTGAATACTCTTCACTCTATGGTTCGAAAATTGAATTAATTATTCCCATATGTAGATTTATACTCTAAATTTATTCATAGTCGTTTTGTATGTTTTGCCTTATATTTTTGATAGTATCAGCTGTAAGAAATATTAAAATATCTCGCTGCAATTTCGGCATATGTTAAGAAATTGTTTTTGTCTGAAATTATCATCTGACCTGAATAAGAGGTTCTACCCTAAAATCTAGCCAAATTAAAATTCCACCTTTAGTAATGAGCTATCAAATTGTTATAAGCAAATAGTACTAAATTTGTATGTATAATTGTCAAATTGTTGTAAGCCTCATATCGTACAAAATTTGTATGTATAATTTAAAACTACACCTTACAGGCTTCAAGTGTTTCCAGAATAGCTTTTTTATTTCGATTTAAATTAAGATTCCTTAATATATTTTTATCGTCGTGTGAGCATTGCCTACTACAAGCAGGCCACGCCTTCTACCACAGACATTTTAATTAACAACAATAATATTCCAATGAATGTCTCTTTCAATTAATTTAAATACAAACCCTTTTAATTGTTTCAGAGAGATGCAGCCTCAGATTATTTGGAATTAATTACATATTATATGGATTATGTGGAATTAATAACAGTATAATATTGTATAACATGGTTGAGATACTTGCCAGACCGATCATTCGATTACTACTTACTTACTTAATTAAATTTAGGGTTTAGTAAGTTATTTATTTGGTAGTTCGGAAATCTATTAACTTGCCCAAACATCATTAAGAACTTGAACTTTTGTTATGGATACTAGATATTGGAACACATATTTGATAGTCTACATATGTTTATATTAGAATATAATTAATATATAAAGGTGCAAGACGCACGAACAAATATCAATCTAGTAATTATCTGTAACCTGCAAAAATTTCAGAACAATTTTTAGCTAATTACTTACTCCTGCAATATTCTTATCCCTTGGTACTTCATCAGTCAGGCCACATATTGAAAATCTGTTATATCTTATTCTGTGAGTACTTTCCAGATTGAACTGTACAATCATCTAGTAAGTTAATTAATGATTAGCACTGATTGTACATAAATGCTTTATCTGAAGATGGACAAAGGATAGTTCCCTACAGATTCCTTATCCTATCAGGCATAAGTCTCTAGTTGTCTAAGTCTTTACAACCCATAACCTACAGCATAAAGGCGTGATATATAAGTATATATAATAAATACGGGATGTCTGCACTATGAGATCTAAAGCAACAGACGGATCAGGGTGAGTATATAATTTTCTTGCTGGCAGTCAAGCAGACTCGCAAGTCTGATCAGAGAAGTCTAAGGTTGTTTTGACCACAGTGAGACGATGTTTTTACCAGGTACCAGGAGCAATGATGAACCCAAGTTGTCAGGATTGAAAAGAGACCTTTATTATAAAATTTTGGTATTTTATATTAATTCACATAATAAATATACACAATACATAATATGTTATATACACAATGATAGTTTAGCTTTGTGTGCTGCGTGGCCATGTGCAAACAGTGCATGCTTTAATTTAGACTGACGGGCGAACGTAGTTTTGCAGTCTCAATATAATTGTCAAAGTGTCTTTGAACAGAACTTTTCACTTAATCCAATTATTCTAATTCCACACTTTATTACTTAAATGATTGCATTTTGGTTAAAAAAATGTGAAAAACATATTTTTTTACGGAAATTTAACATTAATTAAAAATTAACATTAATACAACTCAACAATAAGGTTTTTACTTAGCAATATATTTTTTTAACTCAACTTTAATTAAGTATACAAGCACAAAAAGATAAAATAAGTAGCTGGCACAAGACAAGCTCGATTACAACTTATTAATTAAATCATAACCTATTTAATTAAATCATAAGATTCCATATTACGTCTCGCTCAATAAAGATAGAAGCGGATGTTTCAATTTGCAGGTTAAACAATGTATTTTCCTGCTTCCTAAGGTTTATAATGGAATTAATATTCACAAAAATTTAGTAGCTAAGTAAAAACACGCTGGGAAAGTATTTGTTGTTGAGACTTTGAAAGTGTAACAGAGTAATGTTGTAAACTTCCGTCGAACATTATTGAGTTGTAAGGGCGAAATTTACAAAACCTGGCCTTCTTCAAAGGTACTTCCAATTTGGTCCAAAATAAAAAAGACTTTTTCATTATATCTTGCATAGATTTTTGATACCAACAACAACGCGATAAAACTTTATGAAAATTATAGATAAAATAAACAATAAATAATTATACATTAACGAAAAAGGTAATCTTGCCTGTTTCATTTAATTACCTTTTTCGTACGCACTTGAGCAAAAATTATTTTATAATAACGAATCGTAATAAATAGATTCTAAAATGCATATTATATTCGAATTCATACTTCCTGTGACTACGGACAGATAATGAGCGGATAATACCTCATTTTGGTGTAAAACAAATAGCTACCTAACACTTGTGTTAAGCATATTTCAACTTGTACATTACACCGTTTAAAATTGGACATCAGATCATCTTTTCGATTCCCAAAAAAAAAATATTGTTTTCTGTATTTTTTTCCACATAATAACACAGCGCATGTATAACATTATACGCGTATATAATTATAATAAAATGGTTGATTCTGGTTACTTTTTGCCATACGCCAAGAAAGTCGTTATATAGCACGTTTACGCATTAAATTGTTTTAAGCTTAATTAAATGTAAGTATCAGGCGTAGGACACTAGGCGTAATTTAAACTACGCCTGAAGCCATTATAAACGAGACTTAAAACAATCTCGTTTATATGATTTTAATTGAGAAAATGTACAATATACAATTACAATTTGGCTATAAATGATAATGACTTTACATATTTGAGAAAATTTAGATTTCTCTTGCATTTATTATCTACATTACGTACATATTTTAATATTTAATAAAAAAAAAGGGGAGACTAGAGAAAACTAGCTAGCATATGCAATTCTAAATATAATTCAAAGTCGAACTTAATTCGAGTTCTTACCCTGAAAATGTCACTTGACTTTTCTAGAAGGAAATCACGAATGGTTAGCAGGAGATGAGCAAAATCTATGATTTTGAATTTGAATCATCTAATATCATCAAAAATGTTAAAATTAGTACCCACTTCTCACAGAGACCGCTATTAGAGAGTGACGTGTGACAGAGTTCAATTGAGTAAATTATATATGAGTGAAATTATATAAACACAATAAGTCTTTTATGATTCCTTGAAAGTATATATTCGATTTAAATTTGTCGAAAAAAAGAAAAAACTTTACTTCGGTGATATATCGTGTTGAAACGGAGTACGCGATATTGAACCTTGAAGTATGATTGAGCATAGATAGCTTGATTTTTAGGGCGCTGGTATTGTTTTATAGCTGGAATGCTTTTAAGGAGCTTAAAGTTTCATAACTACAATATGTCCTTTTCATTTTGAGCAAAAAGAAAATGTCATAGCAAGAAACGAAATGATAACGTCAGAAACTTCATTAACTTATTTTGTGAAGTAATTATCATTAAATATTCTGTGTGCCTATATAATATTGAATGATAATTACTTCAAATCTCTCATAAGCAGAATAGATAGTTAAGTACATGACGCACAATGTGATTTGTCCCTAAATAACAATGTGGATATAGAACTCTAGAAATCCACAGTTCAAGGCCATTATCTGAAAAAAATCGGATATCCCTGGTGATTGTCATAATATTTTCGAGATGTAGGTACTTCTCGTAATAAGAAAAATAATTTGATAGAAATAACTTGCTGTTTTTGTTTTGATCAAAGTTCACAACGAAACGAAACGTAATTGAATTGAAATGTCTGGTATTAACCACTCTATGTGGGGATACACTCTCCTATTACGATCTCTGCTTATCATAAATTATAGTTGATGTCTAAATTAATTACTCACATAATGCTTGTTTTATATATGAATTCAACCACTGCGCACGATCCTTATATCATCGCCTGTCGATATAATTAAAAAGCCACATCCCACAAACGAAGTCAGATGAAAGGGCTTGTTAACCCGTCGATGCGAGCTCATTATCAGGATATTTCATCGCAACGAACACAGAATGCCCCTAAGTATGGGTTGGTGGGTTTTCTTTGTCGGCTAAAAAATATACTTACGTGTTAAGACGAAATTAACTTACTCTTGAAAATAGATAAGATATTCACTTAGTCCCGAGAATTAGGTTAAAAAATTTTGATGTTAAATTATTAAGTAACTGATGTAAATATAAAAAGTAACAAATTCTAATCTGTGAAAAATGTCACCAAAATATAGTAAAGAATCTGTGCAACGAATGGATATATGATACGTATTTCTATTCTACCCATTATTTAAGTAAAAGTAAGTCGTAAGCATACTTATTTGGTTTTATATAGATTAATATGTTTAAGGATAAAAAAGCAACCGTATTAACGGAAGAAATACAACACCATAAACTTCAAGAGGCGGCTTCTATTGTCTTTATAAATAGACAGTGTATTATTCAAAGAAACTATGAGAACTTCCTGTTTAATTTTATAGTTTAATAATTATAACCATTCCCTCATTGTTCTTCAAACCAGTTCTTCGTTACTCCTCCTCCCTTATTATCAGTCTTTCTTGTCATATCGCCCATTATATAAGTCATAACAAAATTTTGAGTTGCAGATAAATTATATTATTTGGTTGTGTTTTTCAATTTCTTTTTCAAATCCAGCTTTTAAAACTTTAAGTGCTCTACTTTTCCACTAACCCGTATGATTTTTAACGCCTTATACATCGAGAACCGGTTCGTAGCACTAGTCAATAACCTTGTCATAACTATGGAAACCACAAGCTCAAATCAGAGTAAGTGAAAAGGTTTATGTAGTGAACTCTAAGCCTATACTTACTGAATTAATTGACTTAACTTAATACGCGTAATACTTACAAACACTTATGTGAGAGATTGACTGGAAGTGTTTTTTGCAGTGTTAGTCCACCCTTGGTTAGTAAAAGTAATTTCGTAGTATTTTCGTTTTTGTGTTCACTAAATAAAAGTAGTTTAAAGTACAAAAGAGCTTAAAAGCATGATGAAAGAGATTATTTTGATATAAAAAATGATCATTATATTCTCTCTTTAATAACATTATGATAAATATATCAAAGCTAAATCTCGTTGTAGAAAGCACATTGTTATTTATAATAATTAATGAGCGTCTCACAAACAAGTAAAATACTGTAAATGAATCTGTCTTAACCAAATTCGTTAGCGAACACACGACAAAAGTAAATAAATTAGTAACTTAAAATCGTATCAAGTTTTTCTGACAAAAATAATGTAAATAAAGCTTTCGTGTTAGTACATCTTTTGCCTTGCAGTCGTGTAAGTAAAAGAAATATCCTAAAAAGTAAGCAAACCTGCAATCTTCCATAATCCACTTGAATGTTCTAACCACTAAGCGCGTGTCAGTTTCGCAACCGTTTGCATCCTACGCAATGCGTCTTCTTCCTAATCTGACTAATTTTCTGAATGATCATTAAAAAAATGTATAGACAGTAGTAGAACCTACTAATTTGAAAAAAGACGGCATTCTGTACTTGGAACAACTTTCCCGGATCTGAATACCGGTTGCTAATTAAAATTTATGGAGAAGAAATTTATGAAGAGCGCATTACGAGGAAAAAAGTTAAAAAAGATTTCCGGGTGAATTTCATGAGTTTTAGGTATTCACGAAAATAAATGTCCGTGACAATATTAATTAAGTACCTACATAAAGTGCAAATGTGTGAATGTTTACAAGTCAAATATCAGTCTAGTAGATAATGTAACCGCTTCATCGGCGATAGGACCAGGCCTAGCGTAAGTTGTTTGCCGCCCTCAGCAAAAGATGTATTATGACCGACATCAAAAAACAAGTTTTAAAAAAGTTTAAGACTGTTAAAATAATTATTTTCGTGTTCAAATAAGCAGGTTAGTCACATACGTATTTTGGCCAGATCTGATAAAGAACTGTCGCGATGAAAACTCTTTAAATAAACAACAAGAAGCTCGACATGACTGAATATCCTGATTTGACCTTAGAAAGCTGTGACTTATATTGTTAAAAGAAAAAAATTAAAACAAAATTCAAAACCGAATTCAAAAGTGTAAAATCAATAAATAAAGGACTCATCTAAATAGTGTTATGATATTTTCTACTAGATTCTAAAACTTTTTAGAACGTGAAGCTTATTGGATACATTACATACTCTTAGAAATACTGCGAGATCTTTTAAAATTATCTCGTATCTTAAATGGAAAATTACCAGGAAATCCAATACACTGCAATAGAAATACTGTCACCATAAAACATTTGAAAGCTTTTCCGAAGCCCTGGATTGCTCAGCAGTCAGCTAGATTATGAGATATCGCGACTTCAATTCCTGCCTCAGCACATGAATATTATTTTACAGATTAATAAACAAATACACCCACACAAAAGGAAGCCTTATTTCTAATACGCAATCTCTTCCACTTGCTCTTCTTATAAACTGTTTCGAAAATAAAATAATAAAAACACACCGGCTTTACTACAATAAAGTTTAATGACGCCATAACAGACGTCCATGTTTCTGACTGTCGGACATTTTTCAAATTATCGTAATCACCGTTTCGTCGGCGCTTGTAATCTGTTTCTGCTGTGTTTTATTTATTTGTTTAACATTTCATAATGAATAACTCGTGGAAGATAAAATTCTACGTTCTTTGATTAATAAAAACTGTTGAGGCAAGACACATATCAAGATTTCCTGTGCGGTATCTTTTATTTGGTTATAATTTGTTGTATTCCATAAGATCTTATTTTCTATTATAAATATAGATTTACCCTTTGAGAATCATCTAGACCTGGTATTCCCAAAGTGTATTAGGTCAGAGGCCCCTTTTCGGAAATGAACTGACGCCTCGGCACCCCATAGCCAAATTACTTTAAAAATGCTATATCGAGTTTTTTCTACTGATATAAAATACTTCAAAACCCAACCCCTAAAAAGTCGATGACGAAATTCATTACGAACTAATCCATAAGAATATTTATAGAGGCTCTAGGGTGTTCGTTACAGCACGACACTGCAATCTGTGCAGAACATCGTGGCGGAAATATAAATTATTTGATTCGACATACCTACCTAAATTAAATATTTGGGGATTTCTTTCAATTTAAATGTTTTATATTGAGACAAACGCTTACAATATTTGTAGATCATTCCAAACTTCCGTTGATTTTTTAAAATTACTTTTGACTTATTGTTTGAATGACGCATATAGTTTTACAACAGTATTTATAAACATTACAAATTGGAGAATGTTAGTGCTTATATAGTTTACGGATAGTTTTACTTACGTGACGTTGAATTTTGACTTTTTATATAGAATTTCCACATATTATGAAAAAATTTTCTAAATGTAAGCAAAACCATCCAAAGATATATTATTGAAACCAAATCAGCTGACTAGTTTCTTCATAAAAATGGCTTACATGAATAGTCTATACTGTCCCGCGTTGTAATTCTGACTGGGGCAGATTTTTTATGGTGCTAACGAAGAGTGCTGAAAAATAATTGCTGGTATACGCACCTCATCCAAGATATCTTATCACACCACTTGGCCCTACGTTGCGTCACTCGGTACTCTGATCACAATCGCTTATTCGCTGAATATCCAAACCAGCCAATATATAACCAAATCAGCCATGCCACAGATTTTAACCATGTTTCACAGAGAAAGTACCGTAAGAGAGTTGAAATCTTTAAACGATTAATACTTCACTTAGTTTTAATAACTGGTATTTTGTTACATGTTTTCTCTCTTATATTATATACTTATTAAACTTAGTATTAAGTTAAGGAATACTTAACTTAATACTAAGTTTAATAAGTTACTAAGTTACAAAGATTTTTTGTTAGTTATAAGCATAAGCATGTATTACTATTTAAGTCGTTGGTGAACCAATAAATAAATAAAAAAATCCCATTGCAAGGCAAAGGTTTTTCTACGAGGACTCAATATTAGAAGCTATAACAAAACCCATGCTAATTTATGCAAGTTTGTGGGTAAAGGCGATTGCCGTAAAACAGGAACCAATATCAATTTTATTGACTGGTTCAATTAAATAAATAATAGGTAGCTTTATCCTGATGGATAAGGAAGTGCTCATACAGGCAACCTTTTCCAATTAGTTACTACTCTATAGGATTAACATTCGGAATCTAAAATAGGTTTGTCTACATTAAAATATCGTTTTCCTCCTGTCAAGTTGACGTAACTTCATCGTCCTAAACATTATGTAGAGAGGACGGATCACGCCTCGTAAACAAGAAACGAGACTCATTATAGAAAAGACAAATTGTGTTTGAAGTGAGAAGACTTTTTGGGCAGCTTTCGAGGTAAATCACAATAATGATGTTAATAATACAGCCTATATAATCTAATCTCTATGTGATATTAATCTATTACTTTACGCAACTAATTATTTTTGAGATTTCAAACAAATAAAGTCAATGCTGAAAAATTTAAACACTCAAATTCTCAAAGTATAAATGAACTTTATTGAAGTAGCAATAAGGTGCTGTATATATGATAGTCTTAAATAATTGTATATATATTTTTTAACGTGGCTATACCGATGGTTTTTACGTGATTAATATTTTAATTTATACCAAGATGTAGAATGTGATATTTACTAATTATCAACTCATTTAATTGCACCTCTTTTTTATTTTTAGAAAAAGCACAGCACTCGACACCGCATGATGGTAAGTAGTAGAAGGAATCCATATGCCAATGCTAGTGCAGAATGCGACACACTTCCCTAGCTACCTCCACTTTGCCGGCATAAAAAGTGCGTATTCACGCCTCTATTAAAGGAACCGATGTTGTATAAAGGAATTCCACGTTTTAGCTTTGCGATAAAGAACGTAATCATGAAATCTTTTTATGCGTATAAAGTTGAAACAGTGAATTAGTGCCTCCGTAAAACACCTGCGTGCTCCTGAGTAGGAAAAGATAAGTAGGAATAAGCTCTTCAAAGTACTTACCATGTTACAATCGATATTAGAAGATATACAGAGGCTCAAGGGTGTTCGTTACCCCTGCGTTGCCAATAATATGCACAGCACGACACTGCAATCTGTGCAGAGCATCGAGGCGGAAATATAAATTATTTGATTCGACATACCTACCTTATTTAAGTATTTGGGGATTTTTTTTCAATTTCAATGTTTTATGTTGAGACAAACGCTTACTTTTATTAGGTACTTATACTTAATAGTTCCAGAATCCCCTTTTTGTTAATTAAACTCGCAAAATTTAACCGATCTGAAACTAATTGTACGAAGTATACTCAAGAAATAAATTGACTACTTCTTAGAATTGGCAGTAATATTTAAATAAAAATTACTTAAATTTTGTTTTACACTTTGCCAGCCGGCCAATGTTCAAAATGAAAACCTATTGTTCCTTCTAAAAAAAAGGTGTTTTGAATAGAATCATTTTCAAACCTAACAATTTAGATGACAATTTAAAGAATGCATTCAGATTATAAAGGTTCAAAGATTATATTATATATATAAGTACTTTATCTAATATATAGTGTGTCAGTTTTATAATGTTAGGAAAATATTTTCCTTGTCTTTGTTTCCTGGACAATCCGCTAAATGTTATGTAATGCTAGATGAAGTCACCGAGTGAACACATATTCCCGTCGCAAACTCGCAATAGCGACGATCGTGGTAGTTCTACTAAATTAGTTTTCAGTTCTCAGGAACACGTATGTAATTTTCTTTCTTTTATTAAATTATGTCTTATTTTTTAAAGTTAAAGAGACAGAATCATCTCAATAATACACTAAAATGTTTGTACCTACTCAAATATATAAAAAGAGTTGTTGTAACGATACTAAGTTATTGGCAATCGATGATGTTATTAATTCTTATAATATCCCGAAAAAAATTAAAAAAAAATTGTACTCTATCAATTTTTGAGTAACAACTTAATTCAACTTTTCTTGTAACTATCAAAACCGCGATAATCCAAACTTTATAGTAAGCAGTCGTTCCTTACTCTATTTGAGACATTACGGAAAGGAAAATTCAGCTTTTATATCTATGACATATAGTATCTACAGCCTATTATGATACCATAGCTATAAACAAAAGTCTCACTCGATGGGATAAAGAGTTAAAAGTCGCATGTACAATTAAAAAATACCGCCGTCCGCGAGGATGACTCACAATTATCAGGCTTCGAAATTTAATGGTATTACGTTTTTTGTTAAAAAAACTAATTTCAGTAGTATTGAAACTTTACCTAAATCCAAATGTTAAGACCCAATTATTTTAATCGCTATGATTCTATTTTAAATAGCAATGATTATATTTCAAAGAACAATGTCATGCAGGTTCTAAAATCATGAAGCACGTAACGTAAATAGAGATGTTCTTAAAACTCTGCCGAACGCAATCAAACAATGATCAAACAAACGAAAGGGAATCTAATGACCGTATTAACATTCCTCCTGCTAAAACATTAATTCTTTGAATGGCTCGGATATTTCTTCTAACCGATGGCTCTCAAACTTTCTTTTTAATGCTCTTCTCAGGTATTTAATAGGTGTAATGAGATTTCCCTAAGAAAAAATAAATTTTACAAGCAAAAATTTTACTGATGTAATTTATCAAAGAATAGATTCACTGTCTTTGGTATATCGACAACAGTGTTATTTAGAAAATTTTCTTTTAAAAAAATTACAAAAAAGGTTAATTTTGGATTAATAGATAACATTAGCTTGTTAAAAGTTTATTAGTTGTTTATTAGTTTCTTTAAAGTCTAATCTGAGAAAACGGTGCTAATTTATTTTGTTTTATTTATTTGATTTCATTTTTGAGAATAGCTAACAGCATAATAAGCAACAATATAGAAAATAACATACAATTCTAAAAACTGTTGATAAGTTTTAACATATTCCATAAATATTTCTAAAGAAAAAAGAAGTTTAAACAAAACTTAACAAGAAGAAACTATTCCTTCTTTTTTGTATTTGACATCCTCTCATCCTCTCAAAAACTTTTTTGTTATTAAAAAATATTTTAAAAAACATGAACTAATATTGAAGTTTATAACGGTATAACAACTGAAAGTCTTATTTCACTTACTTGTCATAAAATAAGTGGAAAAGTTCGTCGGTAAGTTGATTATTCGATTAAATACTGCGTTAGCAAACTTGTCTAATAGATTACATCTATCAGTAGTGATCCTCTATAATAAATATAAAACAAAAGAAAATTTCACACCAAGAAAGACGAAAATAAATACAGTTAAGCAAGTCCACTTGATAAATAAGCAACCTTATTATACTAACAACACGAGTCACAAACTTTCAAAAAGATATATATAATTGGTCAAAACTAATTTACTTCTACGAAAAATCTTTCTTCTATCATCACCGTCAGCAACGTAAGCACCAACATGATTAGTGGGTGTGAAAACCTTGACAGTAATGCGGCTTTTTTATTTCAACGACTAATAATTAACCGCCACAAGACCCTTCCCCACATCGCCCGAGGCATGTTACTCATTTATTTCCGTCACGCAGAGGTACTCGTTATTTTTGTTTTCGTCTTCAAAGGACAACTTGAGTCTCAATAGCATTGTTACCAAAGAACGTCTCTTGATTTGAAAAACATTGAGTACAGGAAAACAAATATTTATTTGTAAAAGGAAGAGTAAAAATTTGGAAACACCCAATTGATATCGTTTAGCTAGAATGAAGCGCTAAGCAAAGGTATTGTTACAGATTAGTGTTGGATGATATGGAATTAGGAACTTTGTAATTTGAACAAGAAACTCTATTTATAGCCTCGAATCAAATTATTCCACAGAAAAGCCTAAACCTAATCGCATATGAACCAATTCGAAATTCTATGAATTTAACACAATGGAATAAAAAAATCCTTCAAACTCTTTGAGAACAGCTTCACTAACGGTCCGTGACGGACTCCTTTTGAGCATTAGATCTTGTGATAACAGAGCATTGTAATTTATACCCATCATTAGACTTTTTAAATTCAGCCACGGAGTAGCCCTTGGAGATCCAGACACTTTGGATTACGGACCGTAAAATATTCCCGAAATATTTTTAAACAAGGATTATTAAGCTAAATTAAGGGGAATTCGTGTTTGTAACTACGTGTAGAATAAATTGTTCAATTGTTACAAAAATTGAGATAAGGTCTATAAAACTTGAAAACTAACATTTGATTTGAACTTCAGAAGGAAAAAACATTTTATTGTATATAAATTTACCCCTAGCATTCTTAGTAACAAATCTATTATTTATTTGAAATCAATACGTCGATCCATTCATGCGACACAAGAGAATTGAATAAATGCTTACATTTATATGAGAATTGTTAGAGATTTATATTTATATTAAAATTTGAATTTATCAATTCTATTAGTCAAAATTTACGACTACCTGTTAGATAACAGTGATCATTATTACATGTGTATTGTACTGTCGAATTATTTTAACTGTCATACTGAACAATTTACATGACATTTTATCAACAAGATACGAGCTGTCCAACATAATATAGCCAAAAGAGACATTGACCGAGTGTCGATAAATATGAACAAAATCATCAAACAAAGAAGTTAATTTGGGTATCCCTATCACCTATAGATATACAAGATCGATTAGTTTCTAGACGCATGGAAACTATCTATGTATATTTCATAACTTATTGATGTTTGATTACTTTCTACAACCATATTTCACTATACGATTGATGATACGATGCTCTGCGTTCAATGTTATGACACCATTGTTTTCAATTTACCATCCGAGCTTTGAGTTTAAGTTGTTATAATGTTTATTATATCATAATTTTTAGTTTTCAACACAACTTTTGTAACCAATTTCTAAACTGTTTTAATGGAAGATAAAGAGAATGGAGCTTATGTAACGTTCAATGTTTTAACGGATTTGTTAAAAATATAATAAATTAACAAAAGCTAAATATATAAGGTAAGAGATATATATGTTAGTTCTTAATATATCTAGAATACTATTACAAAAAATCCAATAAATTAGTTTTATTGATTATGTCGCTTTTGTTAATGTCACACTTAAATATCAATAGTTCTCTTCAATTTGAAACGAAATGCAAATGCAAATACGCATATATCAAATACTATAAAAAGTGTCGTATTCTAACTACTATGTTGATTAGAGGAATCACTGGCTCCTAATTATCCTAGTTTAAGAGCCAGGGCCTTAAATAAGTTGTATGTACAAAAAAATCTTAGATTTTTTAACCAACTGTTAAAGTTCGAATTGTTTATGGCTCAATAATTAATATTATTATAAACCATTTAATTTGTATTGTGTCTGATAAGCATGTAGAGACTTTATATATTACAACACATGAAAACAAAAGATAAATCATGATAACAAATATTATGGTTGTCATATTATTTTTATAAAAATATCAAAAACGAAGGAGAAATAAGAACCTGCATCGTCTATTGGTGTTGGTAGCAGAAAACAATATGAATTCCTGGAAAGCTGAAGACAATACGAAACGGTATGGAAGTGATATGGAAGCGATAAAGTAAGGGTGCGAGCGATGCCTGCATTTGATTGAGGTATTTCTGTACTTTACAACATGACAAAGGTACAAAGCTTGAGACCTCTATGACCATTTATCTCACGAGACGAGATAAATTTGTTTGTAGGTGAATTGAAAGAAAATACATGATATGTGTTATGAAATTAGCTTATAAATAACAAGGATGGTAAAATTCTCAAATGGCTCGTCTGACGACAATCACTAATTTAAAAATAGTAGTGTATAGGGTGCAGAAGTTTTTGAGGGATGCTAAATTTTATGTACGACATAACCTCTCCTACCTTACCGGACCGCAGTCGTCGCGTTTACTGATACTATTTATTAGTAGATTAAAATAGAAACGTTGCATGCGGTGTTTACCTTTAAATAATTGTGATATTCGTTTGCTTATTTATGAACCCGATAAAATATATATCTGATTACTTGTTTAAGATACTGTATTTCTCATGTAAGCTTTGTTGTCTGATTTATCTATCAAGTATTAGTTGTATTATATAATTTAATGTTTATTGTTATTAATCTTTACCTAAAGATTGGTTAATATAAATTGCTGCTTTGTCTATGGTTTGGTTTTGAAAAAAAATATGTAACGACGGTAGAAGCAGAATAAAAAAATTATTATTGTTTTCGCTGTCAGAGAATAACTTGTCTTCGGAAAAATTAAGTTTGTAGAATAGGACGATTGCTCCGTAGAGATTATTAAATAACAAGAGCTACTTATGTGTATATCAACAGTTTAACAAATAGTTTATTGTAATATATGAGTATTATTTCTTGATATACTACTGAACTATGATTATAGTCCTTAGCGTTAAATTCACTTACATGAAAAAATATGTAAACAAAATTAAACAATTTGTGAGCTGTAAGTATACACTGACAAAATAAAATTGGGTAGTTAAATAAAAGTCACAAACTCGGCAACACAATCAAAGTTACTGTAGTACGCGTGATGTGATCCGAAATGAATAGAAACACAGAAACAATGCAACTGGAACTGGCATTTCAATGGACCACGTTACTTGAATTAAATGTAATTCCATATTTTTTTATATCGATTATAATATCAATTGTTTTTTTATATATTTTATTTATTTATTATTGTTGGAATTGTCATGTTTGTATGTATACTTGAAAATAGTTTGACTTTTTAAAATAAAATTGTGAAACAAAACCAGTACAAACACAGATGTCATCGTATCGATTCTAAGAATAGTATAAGAAGAGTACCACATTTAAACGTATATTCAATTTTAGTGAAACGTGAAGTGTATCTATGTGTACAGGGTAAACTTATCGTCCCACAAATTCGAAAGAAAAACACTATGCTTATTGGCAAATTGGCCTCCGTGTACTAACTTTCTGTGTGTCTCTTTCTCTCTGAAGAAATGTACTGTAAAACTAACAAAACATTTTTTTGGACGTGCAACAAAACTTTGTAGATAGCTTGCAAGATAGTTTGCTTTGAAGAGACGCGTACTCCGATATATATCTAGAGGATGTAGATGGGATAAAGTTAATGTTGAATCAAGATAAAGATTTTATCTTATGACTTTCATTAAACAATGAATTGTTACTTTATAGGGTTTACGGTATGGTACACCATATTGTTTTTAGTTATTTTTTTAATTAATCACGATTAAGTAATCTCGGGTCAAATGGCTCTCTTTTATAAAATTCGTTCTTTGTCAGAGCAATCACACTGATTGTCGGGAGAAACGACTAAATGGCTTGATTAAATATGGATGCGGAAGAACGAATACAAAATTATTAAATGTCAATTTATTTGACGTAATTGTCTCAGAAGTCATACTCACCACATTAGTCTTATCCGTATTATTTTCCTTATTAAATAAACTACTGCAATAAGTTGCAGTAGTTTATTAATTCTTTCTATAAAATAGTCCGTTATTAAGTAAGCTTAATAACGGACTATTTATAGAAATAATTCAAAAATCTTGAATCGACGTGACTTGTGATATTCGGCGCAACTTCCTCTTATTGCAGGGAACGGCAGGTCGCGATACCTACACGGTGCGTTCGGACGATTAAGATAACAAACAGAGCGAATGATTATCAATTTGTTTACACTGTGCGACCATTAAGCGTGTGATAGTGATCGCTAAAATCCATTCGAAGGGCTTTCGCTAATCTCCGTGTCTCTAAAAGCTAACGTCTGGGCTATTACCAACTGATAATATTTTTACATGATTTTTGTTAAAGTTTTTTATTTACTTTGAAATAATTGATATAAAATTAGAAAGAAGAATCAAAAAGCTCTTTATTTAAAAGGCCGTAGTTGCTAAGGTCTTTGGAATCGCTATAATTTAATCCTGCCTCCACTTCGACAAATTAAGCTTTTAGAGAAGAAACGGCTAAAGAAACTTCTGAGAATTGGAATGTTTTAATGACAAACGTGTGTGTCGTCAAAAAGCGAAATAATAGTATAATGATGGGTTTACTTTTCTATATTTTTAATTGTAAATAATACAATTTAAAAAGGTAAACTCACCTTTTAACTTCAAAAAAGGAGTAAGTTCATGTTCCACTGTATATTTACCGATTTTTCTGTTAACTGATTTTCCCAAGTCTTATTTTAGTCGAAAGAATATACTCCTGAAGTAGTTCTATTCTCACCAAGTCATGGTCTGATGGTGGGGTCCCAGGGAAATCGACAACAACCTTCAAATTGCCTATTTAATGTGTTTCATATTTTTTCTAAATCTGACAAGCAAGTCGACAGTACTTATAGGGTCTTACCACAAAAAAATTTTTTTAAAACAAATCAGAAACCGCCATCAGAACGCTAAAAAGACAAAAATAACTCAATTCAAGAAGTAATCCAATTAAACAATTAATTTTGGATTTGTGCCACTCAGGCTTTACATCCTTGTCACTAGAATAAATGTTATATAGCGAAATGTATTGATATTCTGTGTCACATTTTGTTCGTGAAACATATATAACAAAAAACTAACAGTCAAAACTGAAGCATTAAAAACTTGCGCATCAATATATTTCATTTATTATTACTCAAATATTTACGTCTTTATTTATTCATGATGTCAGACGGTACGGAACTGAATTGTGATAATCTTACTAACGATGGATGCTTGACTAAGTCGATATAAGCAATTCCATTACAGATAACTCCGCCTTTGTCACTAAACAGTTTAAAGGAGAGGTCAATCCGGATTATATCGTAGCAATGAAATTACATAGGTCTTTAACTTTGAAGACTCGTTTATAGTTACGTAACTCTATTCCTAACATACATACAAAACATACAAAATAAAGTAAAACATCAAAAATATAAGTAATAATTTGACCAGGCTTACTAACTAAATTTAAGAGTTTAGTGCCGTTACTAAACTCTTAAATTTAGGGCGACTAAGATCCACGAGCGGCGGCCGCATTCCGGGTGATGAAGCGTTGCTTGCTCCCCCACAAAGTGGACCGACGATCAGGTAAAGATTGCGGGAAGCCACTGGACGTGGACAGCGCACTACCGATTGGTTTGGAAATTGCTTTGGGCAGGTCTATGTCCAGGACGTCGTAGACGTCTCTTGGCTATTATGGTAATGATATTATAAATATCGTTTATATTGTAAGCTTCTTAAAAATGTATATGCTATAAAGGCAATGATCTTTGTAGTGTATTTAATTCGTTGTCATGCATTCATGATTTAAATAATTTCTCATAAATCATAATTACAATTCCATTGACGTCGCTCAAAGAGTTTCACACAAAATGACATCAAAGTCACAGCACGCTTATTCAATTTAAGCATCAACGTACGCGCAAAATTTTACTAAGGAAATCGCTTTTGAAGCTCACTCGGGATTTTCTTTGCTAACTCCTATATCAACTGTCACTTTAGGGAACCACAAATAAATTTTCGCGCAAGAGCTTTAATTAATTTTCAATGCCTTGACTTCTCATAAGATTTAATTTATTTGAGAAATACGCCACACCTTTTGTGATATTTTTCTTGCTTTCTATTTCATTTTTCTTAGCGTTTTGACCTTGAAAATCTTTTGTCTTTATCATACTCATTACTATTTATGGGCGATAGTAAAGTTAACATGATTTTAAATACCTAAGGGTTGTTTATCGACAAGATTATTTAACAAGACCTCTATCGATGGGGAATATTGAAATCGGCTCTCACTTTAAGAAACGGGGCCAAATCTTTCCACATTCAACTGTCCTCCCTTTACCCCATATTCAATGCAATGACATCACTAAACGACGTGTCTGCAATAAATAATATACAAACGGTAAATAATGTACAGCGGGCTTTTCGGTATCACCGTATGAAAACTAACATAACTAACATTTTCATTAAAACTGTGATATGTGATAGGTATAATACCCATATTACCTACGAGGCAAATTGAGATCGTATCGGCTGTCAGATATTTAATTACTCGACTTAATTTCAGTGGCGCCGGTAAACAAAAGCTTAACACCTGCGCTCATCAGAGTTATGCAAAGTATTAACGGCATTATTTACTTCGATGACATAATTTGATTTGATGATAACGGTGGGATGTGATGAGATATATTTTTGTCAATCATATTTAATCGATCATTGTTCGAACCTCAATCAACATAGCATGATTTCAAAAAGGGGAAGGAGCCATGGAATAAAAACTTTATGGCAAAATTGGGTTTCCGGACTTCCGGTGCAGTCGATTCTGCAGCCTTTTTAAGTGGACTTTCGTTTAGCTAGTTCAGTCTTTAAGAACCCATGGTATATTGATTTTGCAATAGATTTAGAGGCTGGCAACTGGCACGCGACGATTGGAAGACTTATTTGACTCATTCAAAAAAAGTAAAGCTAAACCACCTACTATTTGATTCTGCAATGAGAGAAATATATTTTTTATGCCTGAGTGATACACATGTAATATCAAGACATCACTTAAAAAGTACGTCGGCATTTTGGAGACAATTACGATAGTTGATTTACGTCTGGGCGAGTGGTCAGTATCTCCGTGTGTTTAGCTAGAGGTCCTAAGTTATCCCGTTAGGGTACAAATATATACCATATTTGTATTATGAATAGGAATACTTTCTCACCAGCCATAGAAGGTTGTATGTATATTTAGTATATTTTTAATATTCATATACATAATACTATGTATATTTCTACGTTTTCTAGGTTTATAACACAAGCTCTTATTGATGCTTAATTTAGTGTAGATATTAGGTGTGTGTATATATAATTTAATTAGTATTATTTATGTCAATACCAACATAATTTAATATATAACGTCAAGTTTGTTACTGACCCGCGGCGTCGTTTCAAAAGTTTATAGCTAATCTATAAATTAAATGAACTTTGAGTTTTCGTTGAAATGGTACTTACAAAAGAACTTTGCATGATCGTTAATTATTAACAATGGAATCTATTATTATAGTAAAATAATGTTATTACTTACTACTTCGCTTATAACTATGTTGTAAACACTTGTAATAGATTATTAGTACATTTGAGATGAGTTTAACAGGCTATAAAGCGGTTGAGTAGCCAATTCTCTTACGTGCCTTAACGAGTGGTTTGATAGTTATGAGTTGTGTAGTGTAGAACACAGTTATAACTATCAAACAAGAATAGCTAACTGGCATAATAGCAGCACGTTATGAGGTAACTTCAGGAATAATAAAAACCAGATAGATTTCGAAATCGGGAATAAATTTTTGTTTAATTATTCATGTAATTTGTTTAAAAACCAAGTAAATTCAATGTGATATAACGTAGATAATATTGACTCGTACTCGTATTTCAGTATCAATTTTTGCTTGTTAGCATAAAAAATTTCAATTAAGATTGCGACAATTAGGTAATATTTGATTTTGGATAAGCGAAGCAAAATTTTCTATATTAGGCATAATATGATCCATTATTTTTAATGACATCTTAATCAAACAACATGTACACAACGCGTGTGGACTAGAATTCACTTAACATAAACAACAGAACTATGATGACTACTACATGATGAGAGTAGTTGTAGCCATCAGTAAAGTCTGATCCCATCTTAGTTCAATAAAATAAAAAAATTGTATTTAACTCATCATTAAAAACAACATAAGCTGCTTATACCTTTATGTCCCCGTGTTGAGTACAGGCATTCATACATGGGATAAATGTATGAGGAGTAAATGAGTTTATAATTTTGGCTCATCACAGACACAATTGATCTAAAATCCTATTTTTGTACGTACATACTTCTATTTGTTGACTCTATAGACCTAAGGTTGATTCTTATTAAATTTCTTTGGTAACATTTATGACCACAATAATTAATAACAATATACCAATACAAATCTCGTTTTAATGTCTTTTTTATTGTGATGCTTAGAATAAATTATATCAGAAAAGGTCCGATGGTAAAATTTTATGTCTAAAAATAAAATATAACTGGTGTCACTAATAAACCTCAATAAACCATATGGCTGTAAGCATAGCCCTTGTTGACTAGTTGGTTGTTACACTGAATCCAGTAACAACCAAAATAATAGGCGTTTAAATTTGAAATTGCTATTTTAATGTACTGGCCTATTTGAATGGAAATTATAAACGCAAGGTGTGATGTTTGAAATCAAAACTATTGGCATTCTAAATTTGAAAAAATATGATACTTCATTGTTTGACTTTAAATTTTTTTGTATTCGACTTTAAACGTAAAGATGGAAGCTTCGAAAATAAGAGTGATTTTTGAATACGAATTTCACCATGGAACTAATAGCTGTATTAGTCAACAGATCCCAATATCAATTCTGTGTTCGGCGAGGATATGGCTAATGAATACACGGTTCATTTTTAGTTCTGATAATTTGGGCTTGTACTAGAAACACGAGTTAAACTTTACCTTTACTTGTTTAACCGGTACATAAATGAAGGTAATTTGAACCTTAATGTGACGTGACTAAAATGGTTTTTCGACTGTAATCTCAAACGAACAATACAGTGGCTAATTTCAGGTCAAACGCAGTAATTGTAAACATTGCCTTAAGGCAAAACTTACCCACAAAGAAGTGATGGTAACTGTTTGGTGGGCACTCCATTTTGTAATTCACTCCAGCTTCCTTCAGATCGGTGAAGTAATATCAACTACTTGCAAAATTACTTAGAAACCATCCTCACCCTCCTTACTCGCGAATTTTGTATCCAACCGACTACCATTTATTCCACGATTTTTCGCGAAATTTTCTGCATGAAAAATATTTTCTTCCCACAAATATTGTTTTAATTTTACAGTAATAAGGGGCATATTCATACTTAACCTTAAACTTAATATAAAATCAGCACCAGCACTAATTTATTATATCCAACCAATCATTATAGCAGTGTTCTATAGTGTAGTATACTTTTATACGCGTCGTAATTTTCAGAACTGCTCAAATGTAATATAGTAACAAATTGTAGAAAGATCATATTAACAAAAAGAAGTTCTTTGATATAAATTAGGAATACTCCAAGCAAAATTAAATTCCTTTACTTGGCTTATTTTTGTATAATGTTCAAAAATATTTGGGTATGTACTACTGTTCTGTTTTTTTGTAAGCTTTGTTAATATCATTTCATGACTTCTGATATAAACACAAAACACTTATAATAATTCGAAGTGGCCTCAAATTTAAAAGACTTCCAAGTATTTGGCTGTTTGACCTCGTAATCGGAAGACGTCGAAGAAGAAAAACAACACATTTTATTACTATTTTAATTCATCTTTTAAAGAATCAATCTCCAAAAACAAAAAAATTAAGCGCGACAAGTACATAAATGATTATCTACTTCTGTGTTCATTATACGTACTAACTGCTTAAGATGCCTTCCACAGAAGTAGTTTCGGAACTATTTCATTAAGCTAACCATTAATGTTCACAATGCGGCAAGCATTCTTCCACCTTTACGATCGTAACTTGAAACAAGTTGAAGTTATACACGACCTTCGCATTGTAGAGTATCCAGATGTTTAGGTACAAGTTAATAATAATAATAATATTTCTCACACTCACACCTATTAGTATAGTATAGCAAGTAAACATCATTAAGTTACGGATATTATATAACGGAGAAATATGTATATAAATATATAAATATCAGAAATATAGAAGCATCCGGGATTCGAACCCAGGATATCTGGCTAAAAGACCACTCGACCAGACGATCGTCGATATGTGAATTAAATGCTTCTTTATTCATTTTGCTTCATATGACATAGTCAATAAGACCTGAAAAAAAACTTTTTTGTTTAGCGTATACCCTCTTCACCGAATCTTCACCATAATGAAAAGTTTTAATGTTACACGAACAAACATATTTAAAACACTCATTTAATGTTATGTCTTGCATAATTATCTCCAAAGTGAATTTTTCAGAAAATATGATGATGACATTCCGAATTCATCCAATAACGACACTTTTCTTATTCCTGTGATTTTTTATCAAACGTTTCCCATTATTAATTAAATTTCGAATGAAACTTGATTTTATTCGAATTTGATGGGAAATGTCTTACGATATTCAAATTGCTTCCTAAAATTAATTAAATCAAAAGCACTTAACTGCTGTCGATACTATTGTCATTTCTTAACGCTAAACTTCCGTTATGTACCTGGCATTACTGAAAAGACGTACCTTTTAAATGTGTTAGGTGTAACTTAATTATTTATAAACTATACAACGAACAAAAGACTAAGCACTTTAAAATAATTGTAATATTACAATTGTGTAAACAAAGAGGTTTTGTCACTTTTTTCGATGTTCTAAAGTAAAGCTATATTTTAAACCTTGGAACTACTGGGAAAATTGGATATGTTAAATGTGTTTTGTTATTTTGTTAAAACCTGTAAATGTGGTTATAACAATATCTTTTAACCCCTTATTAAATTTACATTTAATTTTATACACCATAAACGTTTTCCTTGTGGGGGTTACCCATGTGATAGATGAATTTACTGCATATAGGAATATAAATTGCATGTTCCATGACAGCTGTACTGCAATGACGATGTTGCCCCCTTTGCTTGTTAAATAAGGTTGTGTCAGAGAACATCGAATCGATGAAATAAACGTACCTACTTACAATTATTATGAATTTTCAAAAAAGTATATGCTAATTCAAAATTGAATGATAAATATATGGGGAAAATTATAACTGTATAACTTTACGCCTTATAATTATCAGTAATACTACACAGTATATTATTAATAAAATGCAGTATGTTGGTTTTGACATGTACTCGTAGATAAATAATCAGTTAATATTAAAAAAGCAATGAATGATAATATAAATTTCCAACTTATTTTCTTTGAGTAGATATCTATTATTAGCCCGCTGGTTCTCACACAGTGTAATTTCTGTTTGCCTATCATTGTGTTATATAAGCGAAGTAAGTACTTTGCTTATCTAACACAATGCTTCTAAAATTGCGAATTCCAATATTTAAAGATAATTTTCTCAGAACACATATTGTTCTTATATTTTGACATTCAATAGGTAATACAATTTCTTTCAGTTTCTTAGAAATTTTTGTATTTTCTAATTCTTTTCTTTTTAAGGCTTTCTTTCCTAGGTTCCCATGATTTGGTAACAACGGGACCACTTGGGTATTGCTTTATATAACCTATCAAACAAAAAAAGAATTTTCCAAATTGATTCAGACATCTTTCTTCATCCTTCTTTTATGAAGTCAGTTAATAAAACAAACTTATACAACAATCATCAGTTTATGTGTTGGGGAGCACTAGCCTAGCTGTGTAACAAAATACTTTTAAGAGGGAAAAATACGAATTATAAACACATTTTTAGGTCACGCAGAGAAAGTAATAGAATCATTCCCGTTAAATGGAATAATAAATCCGAGCCATAATAGCTTTAACATTATGCTGAGAACGTAGGTAATAAAATTTAAAAAATATGTTCCGGAAACTGAAGCTTGATAGAATCAACGATGGAAACTTGAGCTAACTCAGCAAGCTACGTAAGTAAGGTCTACCTCAGAAGTAGCTTAACTCTTTTGTGCCATATCACAGCAAGAATTGCATGTAACTTGGCGACTTTAACTGATACTTAATAGTTGTGATGACATGTACCTACTAAAGTGTTAAGATACTTATGATGCCGGCTGTACGTACAGGCGGTAACAAATATCAAAGTGGCCCGCTTGATCTAAAAATCTGCCTCCGTCGTGTGTATGTATCAATGTCGGCGGAAACTAGGTCTGTTTTTTATTACCCGATCTTCTTTTGATTATATTTGTAACCTACTTGTAAAAAAATATTCTCATCCGAATATTTAAATCTATTTTATTTTTCATCAGTTAACGTTTTGATACTAAATCCTTTGTTTAACACAATAGTAAGTTAATTTGTAGGGTGAGGGTAAGGTTGTATTATTTATTATCTTTATAACTCAATGTTCCAAGTACATATAGCGGATTTAATAATAATAGTAGGTAAATAATATATTTCTTAATTGGAGAAACACTTGAGGAGTCAGGCCCTAACACCAACACGGTGACCCTTTTCGGTTTGGTGAGTTTGGTGTGAAAGCAGTTGTCATATCAACCTGAACTCAAGGCTGAGTTCAAAAAACAATCGTGGCATCTGTGACTTACAAAATTTCTTTGTTAACCTAAACTAAACCATAGCACTTCAAACCCTAAGCCAAAGAGCTCCGCAATTAGTAGCTTCTGAAATTTGAGGCCATCTGTCATGAAATCAAGAACCAGACAGAATAAGACAGGTCTAGCGTGTGTAGAGTGCGAGAATGATAGCTAGCCAACTCTTGCCTTTCACCTTACGTCTTGTGACTCCGACCAAAAACCCGATACAGATTAGTGCGACGACAATGAGACTAGGCTAGATACGGGAAGGAACGAGAACACCAAACTAGCCTCGCCTCGTCTTGCCTTCTGGAGTGTGGTCGAACATTACTGTCTTAGCATGGAAGATTCTGATTACCAATAAGCGAACATCAATCTGTGAGTAGAATTCTACTCTAAGATGTCGTCCCTTTATTCCTTAGAAAGATTTTGAATAAAACATTGGAGTCATTCAAACTAAAAGCCGTCAAACTCAAACTTCCGAAAACACTGAGCAGACTGAGTTTATTTATCTAATCGCGATGCGGCCCGTCAAATAAATAATTAATGTGCAGCCATTACAAGACGATCGGCAGACAGAGAGACCAAGATTTTGGTGGCTTATCCCGGACTTAACAGCGCTTTTTGTAACGTACCTAATTACATTTTAATAGAATATTAAGAGTAGGTTTCTGTACAGTAAACGATTTTCTTTCTTTGTTTTAAATTAAAATGTATTAATGGGTTCTATGTTCACATCTATTATAGTATAAACTCATCTTCAATAGTTGAAATAATAATATAATATTTTTTAATCCGACAAGATAACGTTTTAACGTGAGGCTCGGATGGTTTCGATTCCTTTTAATATTGCAAGATTGTTTCTTATTCGAATTTATCTTTTCAGAACTTGAATCAAATAATATTATTACGGCAACCTATCATGCCCTGGATAGGTACTGTCATGGATGTTTGTGTGTGTTTTTATTATATTTCTGATATTTATATACATCCACTTTTCTCTCTTATCTAGTATCTATAACATAAGCTCTTAACTATGTATACTTTGGGCTAGAGAATTTTTCTGAGTGTTGGAAATATTATAAGTATCGTATCTGAGCTCCGCACAACTCAATAAGTACAGTTTCGCTACACTTATATTATATCCAAGCTGAAAGCGGTCACACTTCAGACAGATACTCTTTAGGTAGACCGCTTCATCCCTGCTACTAGCACGCTACATCCACATTGTAGCAATCAATATTATCTCTATTTTTAATCATAATTATTCCTTTCTCTCCATTACTCTGTTCTAGGTAATTTAGAAAACTTCTTCACACTCATTAAAACGTTATAGTTTTTTTGTGATTGGCAACGCAAAGCTAATGTAGGTGGCGCTAAATTCGTATGTTCCTTTGGTGATTTATTAAAAACAAAAAGAGCCATTCTTTGTGATATAAACGAGTCTATGTAATTTTTAAAGCCAATTACATACTGACTCAAGTGGGTCAGTATAGAGTGACAATGAATTTGAAGAATTAAAATCGATATGTTAATAATATTGGAACGAATATACTCAAAATCACTTCGGGAGTTGACATCCCCATTTTTAATCGTTATTTGAGTGAAAATGAGATAAATTAACATTTTTACATAAAACTTTTTTTTAAATTCTAATAATTCTTGAAATTCCAAAGCGTGGTCACCGTATTAGTAGGATTTCGAGAGGGGTCGAACCAATTACACAGTGATTTATCTACATCAATGAACCATCAATAGCGCATTCCACTAGTAATTAATTAGGCACTGTTGCTTTAAGAAATACAATAGAAATAATCTCATTTTCTTATTACTTATGGTGGATATACGTCGACGGATAAGTCGACACTTTGAACTGTTTGAGATAGGCAAAACGTTGTTCACAATAGGATTTCACCCCTAATCTGACTAACACAAAGCTTCGCAATAGTTTTACGAGCAAACGGATTACAATACTAAGCAATAAATTTTAATTAGACATTCATCATCCTTAAACGAGATATCTACATAAAGCAGTTTCAGAAGTGCTGTTATCAGACACCATCAATTAAAATCAAACCAATTTATCATTAAGTACGCATAGAGTTTTACATGCTTACATTCCTAATAATAATTTTTCTTAGTACGATACGATCTAATATTGTCAATTTGTCATCTTCCTAAGCCAGATAATTTCAATAGAAACTAAAAAAATTACAAAAATCTTCACGGGAGGCCAAAATTCCGGATGTTATCAGAGATTTAATCATCGATGTTCATTGGACAAACGACCTATCTATAGGTACAAACAATACAATCATGATTAATAATTTGTTTAGAGTTATATTAATAATGTACCTACCTACTAACGAAAACGAAACGTTAATCATTTTCTTCACACACACACAAAATTTTAGATAGGGAAGAGTGGGGGAGTCGGCGCCACTTTAGTAAATTCTCCAATTCGAATTAGATGAACAGGCGTAATTTTTTGATGATACATAGAAAAAGTTGGTTTACTAACAAAATGAGGAAGATTCTTTTGGTCTATGGTAACTTTTTCGCAAGGAATTATTATGGAATATATTATTATGTATGATATGCCACCATCAGAATAATTTTAATTTGATTTAATGGATAAAGATATAGAAATTATTAAGAGAGAGACCTCTTAATAATTTGTATATATTTATCTTTTTGATTACGTAGTTGAAATTTCAGATTTATTTAAAATGGAAAAAAGAAAGCCACGTGGTTCTCATTAGATTTTTTTTATTTACATTAAGGCTACTTATAAAAGTTCACCTATTTATATCATTCTCTAACGACTAGTCGACTGATAAAACGGCAGAAACCAAAATAAACAAGGACATAAGATATTTAATTTAGTATTTGAGAATTATTTAAAATTTCAAGACCAATCGTAAAATGATGTGCTTATTCTGTGGTATCGTTAACTCGACTGAGGTCAAAGAGTAAAGTAACTATACCAAAGATAAAATTCTACCAACCTATAGAAAATGCTTTTCGACTTGTATCGCCTACTCTTTCCGCATCGCCTCACCCGTTACAGTATACATGAACCTTATTACTATAACCCTATAGCTCGGGTTCCCCCGTCATCCTCTAATTACAAAATTGCTTGATAGTTAACTGAAAATTATGAGGACTGAACATAATATACTTCTTTATTCCCATACCATTCATCTAGCTTTTGTTCGACAACAGATTACTATCTATTTTCTCTGATTTATGGTGACTTCAGAAATTCAGATCCCCCCAAACTTGGTAAAGATAGATTCTATGGTTTAAAATCACCCACATTATAGAGAGCTCATCAATTATACTTAGGTGGTTTGAAGTTCGCGGGTTCAGGTCTCAATTGATCTCGCTCGCTCGTCATCCCAAGAGGCTTAACAAATCTAGTCGCTACCGCCATCTAACGTATATTTCTGAAACTAGTATCACTACTATCATCTTTAGTTCATGGTATATTTAAAGAGGGCGCTATATGAAATATGTAACAACCAAATTTTAATTTCCCAATTTTAAAATGACTTCATCTTGACGTTAGTAGGAATAAAATTTCTAAAAATAAGATTGCTGATTAATAATGAAAGCATTATATGAAAAATTAAAGCTGTCACTTAAATTTTGTCTATGCAATTTTTTCTCTTTGGAATCTTTACTAACGCCATCTGTTGGTGCTGTAGATTGCTCAATATAAGACAGCCAATCATTATATTCATTTGTTCGAAATTATTCCCGAACACCCAATCAAAACACTGATTTTATAATCTCTGACAGTTTGTCGACAGAAAAGAAAAGCAATGCACACGGTCGTTGAACAGTGAAAACCTACTTCAATTTTAGAACTACGTCATAACAATTTTAATCTCGTGTCTCTATGTTATAATATCTACTGTGCAAGTTCATGATAACAAAGTGTATTATTTTTATGTGTAGTGAATTGGAAAATGACATGATTATTTGTGAATAGTGTTAACTTTTTGTGGTGTTTAGGTAAACAAATTCAAATATAACACCGTGGCAAGATATGCTACTCTCCTTGGCAGTGTTCTAAGATTGTGGTCATATTGTCGAATTTCATCAGTGTCGATTTGTTTTAGTGATTAAAGGAACTGTGATGGCTTCTAAAGCAGTTAACCAAAAAAGAAGGTAAGTTTACCAGTAGACCTATGCAATAGCCTAAACTAATAGTTACCCAACATACTAAAATAATGTTACAAAATTTTAGTAATTGTATTATTTGTGGACTGTCAACCTAGCGTGATTTTAACAAACTTTCACTCTAATATTAGTTAATTTATTGATTAAAACATTCAAACAATATAACATAGGAAATGCTTATGTATATTAACCAAAAGTCCTTGGTGAATACAGTAAACAAGTCAGCATCAGTACAATTGTTTTACCAATTAATTATTATAAAAATCTATTTCCTTTTTGTGTCCAACTTAAAGTTGTATTAATCACAAAATAACTGAACCCAACTTGATCTTAAAAATATACTCAGATTATATATAGTGATTTTAGAAATAAAAATTTGAGATTTTTACATGAAATGAAGTATCCAATTCTGAGGACTGCTATGTAAATAGAACTAAATTGAATTTTTTCATTATATTAGTTGCATGTTGATTAGGCACCTTGGTTTTGAACTCTAATTTAGATTATTTCAATTAAACTATATGAACCAGTTTCTTTTGTTTAGAGTATAGGCAATATTTCTTTGACAAATATAGTCAAATGTCCATTTCAAAAGATAATAATTTTATTTAATCACTTTTAACATAATTTATTTTAAAAATTTTGGAACTGAGCAAATACAATTTTCAGATACTATACATTGTCAATGTTAATCCATTTAACTGGTTCCCTTTACATACCTTTTACTTAATTATTTTTGTTTCTAAAATTAAAATGTTAGTATTACAAATATTAAATATTTTTTTTTATCCTGTCAAATGGCATGGGGTTCACTGGTTGGTCACATATTTTAAACCAATTGTCAGTCATATGTTGATGGTTGAAGTATTTATTGGAAGCCAGGGAGCCATTAAAACGAGTCAACATTTATGTGACTTCTTTATGTACTTGGGTATTTTGGGGTATTTGGGTAATTTTGGCAAAAGCATTTTTTGGGCCAGCAAGATGGACCTCCATCTAGTGCTAGTGCAGCTAGTGCTTATCATCAGGTGGTGTTGAGTCATATGTTGAGCTTTTAATAAAAAAAAAATGTCTTAGTTGCGAGAATAATTTCAGAACACTCACAATTAAGCAATATAAGTAATCATAAATTCAATTATCAATGGCCTCTGCATCTTAAACATTTTACCTTCTAAGATTAACTTAATAATATAAATACCCTTTACAGCCTTCCAGCATCAAAAGTAAAAATAAAGATATACATATATAAATAAAACTTTTTTTTTACTAATGCTGGTTTTCTGTTTTATTTTTCCTTTTAATTAGCATTGTTATTCATCATCAGCTATCATCATTCAATAATAAGGAAGTCTGAGGATGTAATCTTTTATGGAACTTATTATAAGGACCATATCCAGGCTGATAACATACTGGTGACTACTTCATTATTATAGTGTAGCAATGGCTATGTGTTCAGAAGGTGTGAAAGCAGAAATCACAAAAAGATACCTTTAAGTCCAATTATATATTATATGACTTTGGTAAGAAGTATCAGGTGATCACATGAACTTGTAAGTGGATAGGTGTTTATAAAATATTAGATTATAAATCTTACCTTATTCTGGCAGAAAATACTTCCATTAATTATTGTTAACAATAGATACCTAATATGGTTTCCATCAATAGGCTCAATATTATGAAATAATATCCTTGACTTATTCAAAGGAACAAGTTAGAAATAAAAAGTGTTGTTTACCAACCCACTTAGGTATAAATAAATAAGACAATTAAGTTAAATGCTAATTGTTAATAGTTCTAATGAATTGAAGTGTTTACAAGTCTTATTTTATTTACATCTAGTTATCTATTTATATCTTACTTATAAATTTTATTATACATGTATTAGTAGCTTTTCGAGGTGAGACATAGATTGCAATTTATTGAATATCCAATGAAGTTGACAACTGTCAAAGCGGTGCTTAGTATGTTCATTAAAAAATAACAAAAATTTAATTTTGTTTAGATTTATAAAAATCTAAAAAAGAAAAATTATACACCCTTAGTGATAAAGATCATAATTATGATCATCTCAGAGGCCCTTTTCGTCTGTCTTTCGACAGTTAAGACCTAAATATCCTTCATAATATAAATAAATAGTTATCTACTTAAATAAATTAAATAATTTTTACTTAGGTATTTTAAAAAAGAGTTAGTGATATTTTCAAAGTATAGTTTTCTACTGATTTGAGTGAATTGAAAACATTTTTAGGTTGGTGGCTGTAAGAAAAATAATTTTCCATTATACACTTGTCATATATAGTCTCTATGTGAAAGGAATTGGGACAATTATTGTCCATTGAATGTAAGTCTAATAGCAACAGCTCTGCCTTTTGAAATTTCATATTTTTGAGGAGACAATGAATCATAATTTTGTTATGATTTCTGTGTCAGCAAATAAAGAATGGGGTTAAAATTGCGTCGCTTATATTCTTATTGACACTCGTCAATTGAACTTGACAATATCAGGAAAAGTGGACGTCTGTTTATATTTAACTATTATTAATATAATTCAAAGTTCAGATTTATTCATAAAATCCTTGATTTATTTGAGCTGGGGAATCCACTTAAGTTTCTAGATTTTAGTGGATTCATAGATACATGGAATTCGGTAAATCCCAATTCCCCTTGAGACAGAATTGGAGTGATGAATTACTTTTCTTTTATGGTTTTGTGGGAGTCATTGTTTGTTGAGTCAAGCTTGTAAACAAATCCAAAATGTATGTATATAGGTACGTATATATTATGTTGTATTGGCCGTCAATTCTATCATCATATTGCCTACAATAGCTTATCTAACAATAGCTAGACATCGACGAGTGTTCACTGTTCATTGACCCTGTCTAGGACACTGGAGGTCCCCAGTTCAAACTTTGACAAGGCCATACATTTTCTGGATTTTCGGATTAACTTTTGGGCTAATAGTGAATCTTTCAGTATCCACTAATAGATATACGGTGTAGAGCTGTTAGAGTATCTCAATATTAGGTATATATCCATTGAATTCGTTAACGTTGTATTTTTTCAGAATTGTATAAAGCTAACACATGGCAAGACTTTGAAAAATATCTATTTTATCCAAAAACTTGATAAGTTGCTTGACTAATTCTTTATACGTAATTATTAAAATCATATTATTATATATTTTCGCACTCATTATGATTATCAATTTGAATTCACTATCATAGTGTACTTGAAATTTGCTCCAAACCACTGATGATTAAACCATTCTTTCCTACAACAAGACTTGCGGCTTTACTTTTTACGCTTTCGTTTAAAATGTTAATACTTTATTAGAGACTTTTTTGTATACATATAAAACACAAATATAAGTTTTAAAAGATAAACACATACAAAGGTGGGCTGGGCTTATCTTTAGCAAGAGATCTGTTTCAACTAACCAACAATTGACTATTAAGTGTGCAAAAATTTACCACATATAACAATTTACCCTTACTATATTGTATATACAGATACATTAAAACAATATTCAAATATAATAAAACATACTTTAAATATTACAAAAATTATTTTGTAATATTTAAAGTATGTTTTATTATTGTTATAGAAATGTACTTATTAAAGTACATTTCTACTTGTGGATCAACCTTTAAACGGACTTAACGTAGCGAAAATTTGTTCAATAATGAAGCCCTATAATTAATATTATTGATATAATTTAAAACATATATGATTTGTATGTTTTAGCATACTTGACCTGTGCTACATTCCAATACCTGATTCCCGTGATCCCAATGACATAGTAAATGTTATCTAGTCTGGATCCCTAACCCCACTTGTAAAATGGGGGTTATTAACATGGAGAGTCGGGATATCACTATTATTGGGTTAGGATGATACATTAACTTTCTTAATTTCACTTTTAAAGTTTTCAACCCCAGTAAAATTAAAAAAAAATTCGATGTAGACAAACAAAAGTTAACTAAACCTTCTTTGCTAACTCCTTAGTTAACTTTCGTAAAAAAGCTCATATTATAGATTTTGTAATGTCTCTTAAATACACTTAGATACAACTATTTTATAGAAAAATAATGTATCTACAAGATAATACAAAATGCAAACCGGAATGTTAATTGATTTACTAAACCTGATTCATCAGCCGTATGTGAAATAAAAATATTAATAATATATGTAATTATAACAATTCATGAAGAGAAAACATCAATAAAAAGGTTTATATGAAATTAACGTATATTATTTAAGAAAACAGTAAAAATTTATGAATCTTAAGAGGCAAAAAGATTCGAGTTATAAATATCTACACTTATTGAACAATATACGAAAACGTAACAAGCAACAACAACACTTGATAATTAACTTTGTTACCTATATTATTGCAATTTGCGGTAAGTGAAATCGTCAAAAGTTGAGAACTGAAAAAATATTATAATTCGGGTAGATTACCATAATCATTATCATAACCATTTGTTTCTAGTTTTAAATTAGTTTTGAGTTGTGGACCGGTTTGAAAACAAGTTTTTACGGTTGTAAGTTTTAGTTATACTTACATTTTGATAACTGAAAATATTTTTATCAAAAGTTTTGCAAATTTTGGGTTTTATACCCATTGAAAAGTAGGTGTGATAAAAAGTGTTACACACATGATGGTGTTTTATTATTCAAAAATAATACCAGAAAACTATTACAGTTAACTGTACAGAGATATTTTTAAATCTTGTATTTTTTTTATTGGCTACGGATTTTTCTTCTCTAATTCTGTAAACGGTAGCAACCCGGATATACTCCAGTTGTTACAATAAATAAAAAACACGTCATATACTCGCAGTATAGTAAATACGGTTTTACAACCATTTTATTGCGTAAGCTTGTTGTCGCGCCAACAGTTAACGAATAAATAAAGAATATAGTTAAAATGGAGTCTCATCTTGTAATAATTTGCCTCTCTCTTCCCCACGTTCTCATTTGTACACTTTTTGTTCTTTCTAATAAGGTGACGGTGAAATAGTAACGTACATTTTTAAATAAGACACTAACATTTTTCTAGCTATGAGTTTTTTGCACCGGATAGTACATTGGTGGGTTATGTGGACATTATGATCCTCAAGAAAGAGGTAAATTATGAATCTGAACAACGGGAATGAAACGAAATCCTGCTTTACGTAAAGTCAATCAAAATTATAATGTGTCAAAGTATCAGTAGTATAGATTATATGAATTTTTAATTTTTAAACCTTAGTAGATCTCAATCTCCGTCTTACATCTGGTTCTCCTCTTTGCTTGAGCAAAGTGAGCCTAGTGAGGAGATAAAACTAGGACGATAATATGAAACCAAAATCATTTACTGATGTTTCGCAGAAACAAAGAACTTGCTACTCTCTTTTACTGAAAAATAATTAAAACGAAATGTTCTTAGTAACGTCTTTGTCTTCATAATATATATGCGGATAAGTCACGTGAATTCCCGCCATCTGCAAGGCAGATCACGCAAAAGGCATTGAGGGTGAGTCGTCATGAACATACAAACAAAATTCATAAATTAAAATCCTGACAACAAACAAAAGAATCTTTACTCAGTATATTCGGGATAAACTGCGCATTAACTCAGTCGACCATGAACTACATGACCCTAGATAGTCGTGATTATATTGTGTCTTTGTGTATTATTATAGATTGCTTTTAGATTTACCGAAAACTGAAAATTAAAAGACACATTAACGTTATTACTTTATGAAACTTCGCTGGTCGCTCTAGCACTGTGAAAAAACGTATATTATTTTATGATCATCTTTACTTCATTCTAGAGTCGAAAATTGTGCTGGTAACCTGTTAATTACTATTTAGACCTATAGGTTACCAGTTATCTTTTCACGCGCAATGCCACAAATTAACCACAGCCTCAAAATATAGATAGTAGGTATTCCGAGAGAGTGGTGAACTTGTTTTTAAATATAGGTTTTATGAACATATTACAAATATTTGTATAAAATAAATCCAGTTCCTTGATAATGTAACTCACTTTATTCTGAAATTTAGTGCCAATCACTGCACAAGGCAAACTGTCTTACACGTTGCAGTAAAGCAGTGGTGGGTTTTCTATTAAATTAAAATGAAGGTTGTTATAGCAACAACTACTTTTGAAATTACGCAATCAGGAGGGTGGTAGATGAAATTGTCTCATTTATGTTTCTAAAGGTAGATCAAGACGGAATATACTTTTATGATAGTAATAAGTAGTGATACTTTTGTATTAAAAGGGATTGTTTGATTATGTAGTCCTAATAAGCCTCAGAAAGTGGTCACGCATTCACTGTACACCAAGGTTTACTTGACCTTATTCCTTGGCTAGCACGGTATCGCCGTTGATAAACTACGATGTGCCTTGCTTGTACCGTACCACTTTTCGTACCGTAGCACGATACGGTAATATTAATATATACGCAACCAAGTATATTTCTTTATTATTCATTACTTTTATGTGTTTTAGTACTTTATCAGTAGGTCAACAACTTCAAACTTGTATATTCCCTCTGGACAATGTGTCATACAAATTTAGTTTTACGCACAGTTGAGAACATGCTATTTTAAACGCTTTAGAATTAGGTTACTGTGTTTAGCTTAATTAAGGACCGTAAACCCAATTAAATTTTTTTAATCTTATGAGGTAGCTTTTGACCTTACATCTCTGATGGTAAGTGAAGATAAGGCCAAATATGGAAGCAAAACTACACCCAGATTCCTCGATTATAGAGGAACTGGCTATCTTACCTTCAACTGCCGGAACAACAATGCTGGTAATATTATTGTTACGGCTCTTGTTATATCTGTATAAATTGCATTGATATTGGCTCCAATTCCCTTGTACACGGACTAAATTTAATTTAAGTTATTCGCATTTCTTTCATTCAAATTCATGAAGATGGGATAGAATGACGTCAAGTTAGTTCACATTTAGGCAATCCATACATTTTCGACTTATTTTAAACTGCATGTTTTATAAAGGGCATTTAGCCTTATTTTAAAATAAAAATGCTTAAGAATCGCCATTTTAAATACGTCAAGTGAATTTATGCGTCCTGTCTTTTTTGGTTGTAATATACTGAAAGAGTAGTACTGAAATTAAATTTAATGTAGTTTGTGCACTTCGAAGTCGGGGCCACTATAATGTAAACAGTTGTCTGTCTGGCTAATCTATATACCTATATTATTCTTCAATAGTATGGGTCTACGATACACAAGTTTTTAAAGGGTTTCAAATGACACTTTTTCTGATGTATCCGTTTAGGGAGATTTACTATCTGAATATATTTATTTTAGGCAAGTACCTACATTCTTTCAATTGCGACAAAATTTAAGTTATAAGATATCTCATCGAAATCTGTTGGCATCTCTTTCAGCTCCCTATTAATTTTCTAAGCCAGTCGTTTAACCAGTGTCGGGTAGGACCATAAACTTACGATAATTTTTGTTTTTGTTTTTTGGGTTTCGTAGATGATTATGTCTAACATATTATGATTCCATATTAGACACATAATAATGTATTACGATTGCGTAGTTTTAACAGGACTAACTAAACATAAATAAACCTGAAATAGTTTTACGAAAAAAATAAACAAAATAACTTACTTAATATTTTAGTGGTTACTATCACACAATGGTCCCAAATCCATTGTGCACGGTCTAAATAAATTTAAGTTATTTGCATCTCTTTGATGCCAATTCCATAAGATGGATAAGATAGAGATAGAATGACTTTTAGGAATGTCATATTAGTTGTAACTTGGAGGATCCATACAGTTTTGACTTACTTAAATGGTTATGTTTTATTATGCTCGTTAAAATAAAGCAAAAATGCTAAAGAGCCGCTATTTTATAAACATCAAGGGACGTCACCAGTCTTGTCTTTTTTGTTTGTATTTTACAGAAAGAGTAGTTACTGAAGTTAAATTTAATTAAGTTCGTGCACTACGATCGAGGTTAATATAAAGAAAATACACACAATCACAGAAAAATACTCATAACTCAAACAGATTTCTATCTTAAATATTTAGAAGCAGCGAGAAAAAATCATTATGTCACTAGTGCTCTCTAGGTATGTTATAAATACTAATTGGGGATAATTCAATGTAAGTCACATTTGGTATTCGCCGGTGTAAACTTATTAAAATAACAAGTTTTCTGACCTTAACATTATAATTATGCAAACCTAGAAACAGACAAAGCTATTATTTCATTTTGAATTATTATATATTACTATCTTTATTTTTTTTAAACTGCCGAAATCGATTCAACGAGTTTTGTACGAGGGCGCGGTGAACCACGAAGCAGTCCGACCTGCAGTTGTCCCTTCTCGCATTCACACAGCGCGACAGCTATAGATTTTATAATATACCTTTTTTCCATTTTTCTTCTTAATATTCATATTTTATTTTATCGTATAGAAAGATAGAGATAGATTTAAAAATTCACAAAAAAACGACGCCGTCTGATAAGCAATAAGAGGAGTCTATATGCGAAGATAGCTAGTGAAGCATGTGACAATAAAAAGAAGCAATAACATTAACAGTAACATAAAAGATATTGAGAGTAATCAGTATTCTGATTCTTAATCCAGCCTTATATCCTGTGCAAACAGTCATGAAACATTACGCAAGAAAAAAATCAAATTTGCTTACTAACGTTGTAACAAAAGTAGGTACACGATTTTATCAGTATTATCTAAGATTGGTGGGTGACGAAAGATTAATAATCTGATAACTTGTATGACTTCTGTCTTTTCGTCTACTTATTTTTTTTGGAAGAACATAAACTAATAACAATTTAAAAAATCAGGTGGCAGTGGAATACAATGGTATGTATGTACAACAGAAAATGGAATCATATTGAAATCTTTTTTCACAAAAATGTAAATTAATTATAGGTGACAATTGCATTCATCAGAAACCACAACAATATTTTATATCTGGTTTGTGTTCGTGCACAGATATATGTCTATGTATATGTGTTTATGGCTACACAAATTTAATAACTTGGAAATGACTCAAATGACGTCTTAATTAATGAGCTCTATGAATAAAATACCTATTTTTTGGTTACGAGTCTTATCTTAATCTTAAAAGAGATATACTTACTATATCATTAAATGAAGACTCAGTCTAATACAATAATAATACTTATACAACGTCGTGATAATCTATTATGCTAACAGAGGTATTTATTTAAACACCATTGTCAATAAAGAAGCTTTTAAAGGCTTATCATCTATCAACAACTTTGCAGATAATATTTAATTGTTGAGTAATTTTCAAAATAATATGAATAGTAAAGTGAACAGTGATGTGGATATTTCATCTATATTTAGAGTACTGTTTTCTAAAGGACCATAATACCAAGACTTAGTTTTATGTGTAGTTAATTGACATTTACAATATTACCATATAATTTACAATTTTATTTTGAGATTTATTAATGGATGGACATAATTGGTTCAACGAATAAAGTTCAGCAAGTAATATGTTAAATATTACTTCTAAAGAAGGATGTTGCTAATACACTTTATATCTTTGTATATAGAGCCTGTTTGTCACTTATATCTTTTTATTTTGATAATTGATTGTCTTTCTACATGTATTGCAGTTGTCATTCTACTGGTGTCGAGATTTCCTTGCCTCCCCTTTTCTCCAAAAATACAGTCCACAGACTCCCCAGACTAGCTAGCGTAACAGTGGTTCGTATTGTGTAACTCCTTTCGACGGGGTGTAAGTTCTTTGTGAATTTTTAATATGAAAGATGATCCAATCCTTTCGGACTATTAAGATCCAAGAACTTTTGTGTCCGTTTCTTATGCATGCATGGTTCCACATGACCCAAAGGTAATTTGGCCTCTGTTGAGTATTTATCAGACATAGATATAGATCAAAACTATGCCTGTGTATCAATTCATGTGATAATAATACGTAAAAGTTGATATTCTTATATTATTACACTAAAAATATGAAAATAATATCTACATCTTTCTTTTTTTAGAATAATTACTTTAAAATAAAAAAAAGGAATTTAGAAAAATTTAATTTAGAAAAATAAATATGGTTTTGTTATCATGTGTTGTATTTTAAATGAAGATATTTATTCAAATAAATTTCATTATTTATTTTTGATAACTCTGTGTTGTCTGATTTACACTAATTAAGTCTCGCATATTTATAATATCTATATTAATATTATAAAGAGGTAAAATTTATGAGGTTGTGGGGGTAATCGCTGGAACTAGAGGTTTCAATTGTAAAATTCAATTTTGTATTGGATAGTGTAATAATAGATTTATCGGGAATGACCGAACGCAGCCGCGGGCGGAAGCTAGTAACTAATATATTACTGGTACTGAACACAAAAGTCTTGACTTTAGTAATCATAAACATGAGTCACTAAAGAACACGTTACTTATCACAGGGAAGTAAAGACTTTTATTGCGTTTTTAAATATTTAAATGGTTTTTTAAATATGGATGTAAAAATAAAATAGCAAAACACTTTTACGAGTAAAATTTGTTATCTAGTAATTTAATATTATATCAAGTTTTCGTTACCATTCCAGCAATACTACTGGCGACAATGATAAGAACATCTGGTACTATCAGTCGTTCGTAGATTACGTACCCTGATGGACTGCTTTGTTGCTCCTTCTCAGTCTTCCAACCTCATGTGTCGAAAATGTTCGCGAGTGACGAGCGGCCGCTGACTCGGGGACCGTTCGAAGACACAGGTTGGAGGACACAGTGTCCTGAGGTCGGACAATGGAATATCCAATCGCCTGATATGTGCTTTAGTACTTACCCCCAAAGTTATGTGCAATCTTCAGTGCCGTCCTACAGACACGTTTATGAGAATGGATCTTACTATGTTCCCTCTCAGTTCCAACCACCTATAAAGTATGTTCAAACACGACCACCCATCGTCCCAAATTTGCCATGCCATCAAACACAGCAGCAATGGAATTATAATGCCATGTGCTACAACGTGGACGGCCAGGCTTGTCAATACACGAACGTCGTGGATCTTGAAGATTTCATGTGAGTGACTCGCATTTTCAAATTAGCTCATATGATTACTCTTATTATTAACTGATATTTAACTGGTTGATATGTTGATCAATATGGTACTGATTATATTATTTAACGAGACAAACGTTTTCAATTACGTAGTATCTATTGTATAATTTATTTCCGCAATCTTTACTATATCAATTATAAAAATGTCAATTTGTTGAATAACGTCATTTGGTTAAACCTTTCTTTAATCTTATCAAGATCAATTTTAAGCAACACTAGAATCTTTTACACTATGGATAGAATTGTCGGTATGAGATTTATGCATTATAAAGCAGGTATTTTGTAATATAAGACGAAAATTAAATTCGAGGAAGTCCTGCAAAGATATAGAAGTATACTCTCAAAGGGTTTAGATTTAATTCTCAAAGGTTAAATAAACGACGCTATTTATATTCTTTGTCACCTAATCTTATCTTTAAATCGGTTTGAAGAAGATAATATTGGTGTTTTTGGCGCGTAATGGCGAGGTCGGTTAGGTGCTGTATATTTTATTTCATCAAATTGGTATAGTTTTATCATAAAAAGGACCGTTAAATCGTGCTATATATGGAATACATCATTCAGTGTTGATTGCTGACTTACGTGAGATTTTTCAGTGTTTCATTTCCATTCATTCATTTGTAGGGAAAGTTCATTTATTTAACAACATTTTATTATTTCATTTTCATTTACATATCGTTTCATCGTTATCATTATCATAAATTCAATTTTCGTATCATTTTATATTAATTGCTTACATTGCATTCCATTTACAAAAAAAATCTCGTAAGTCATTAACAACATAACGGAGCCTACCATTAGTCGCCAAAAACTCTAAGGGGCAAAGGGTTACATTGCACCAGTATCCTGGAGCCATAAATAAAGATAAAATCTACATTAATGAAGATATGGCTTGAAGGTTATAGTTACCAGGCCAAATAATTGTAATAAAAAAGATAATATTGTACTAAAGGTAGCCAATATTTTATAATAGTAATTAAGCTAAGTCAATTTGTTATTTCTTATTACTTACATATTACATTCTGTGATTAATTTATAAAATCCAAATCTGTATAAATTGCTTCAATATTTAGTGCTTTATAAACTAACAAAACAAATAAAAAATTCAATTTATTTTAATAACTCAGCTGACCACTCTTATTGCTATGCATATATATTCGTCTCAGTAATACTTTTGGAAGAATTCCAAGCAGTCTTCCGCGTTTCAAAAGCACGTGGCTATCTCGTCGTTTTAGAAGTTGTTACACTTTCACGCGACTAAATCTGACCTTTGCTTGACTGTTTATGATGATAATAATCAATCGTTGTTAGTTGTCTGTTCACGTGTTTGATAAGATATATTGACTACCGAAATGAACAGGACATGATAAGACGTTGACAATCAGATGTTTGATATCTATTTGAAATGCCATTTAAGTCTATTTTAGCTCATGCAAATAGATTTATAGTATAAATAAGTTTTCCAGCCTGCCCGCCGCCGGTGCCGGCGCATATACAATGAACACAGGCCTTTATGATTTAAATAGATACTAGTGCTGCAAAATTCATTTAAGAACAAAACTCGTTAGAAACGATTATATATTTACATATATAAGATCAGATTCTGCCTGCGGCTTCTCACACGTGGAGATTGTATCTAAACAGCCTTAGTAAGTCCTTCCTGGTGGTCCAGTATTTAATGGTAAGTAGGGCCTACTCGGAAAACGAAACACGCAGACGTAGAACCTATTTCAGTGTGACAGATTTTTAAGCAATTTACGTCAAAAATATAACTTTGGTATTATTATTTTCGTTTTAGGCAATTATTTATTTTACTACAAAGCACAATACTCATTCTAAGCTATATTCTTCAAATCTGGACTCCTTGTCGGAGGTCAGTACGTCGGCGATTTTATTGTTACCTGCTTTTAAAATTCAATTAAAAAGATACGAGGTATTTGGCTAACCGAATGCCTCGCCAGCATATAAAGTTATACCAGTGTATTATCCTTATTAGTTCAAAATGGTTTGAAAATTTCTAAAAACTTACTCGGTCCAGCTTTTTGGCTCGTAAAATGCTAATCTTTTTATTCTGTCATCCATCATTGCCATGGCAATATCCGCATTGACAATTGTTACCTACTAAAGACATAATTAACCTTAAAATACACGATAAAACCACTAATAAATGCTAATTATTTATACATTTGTCCAACTCAAACATGTTGATTATTATTTTATGTTATTGTTGACCGTTCAATTTGGTATAATCCGTAAATACTATACGAACACTCATGTCAAGACCTCAATCAGATAAATGCTTAATAGCATTTTAATTATTAAGCTACAAATAAATATCCAATTATCAAGGAAATATAAGTCAATGTTCTGCTATCGTCGGAAGTAGTAAGAAACTAAATTTCACAAATCGATTCCTTCTGAGTCTGGTTTTATGATCACACACAATAAAACGGTTAAAATGGTTTTAATAATTGTTACTTTTTATTTTTTTTGTTTTTTCTTATAAAGAGAACATACTACTCAGAAATATTAAACTTACTACTTATTATTATTATATTTAAGTAAAACGTTCGTAATATTAGGGTTATTTATTACAGTTTAATTCGGATACGACAATGTCTGAAATTTATAATATTTCCGCGACTATTTATAAAAAATACACTAATAAGGTACAAGGTAAGGTAATAAGGTAAATGGCAATTAAAGCTATTTTTGACATTAATTGAAATTAGTTTATTTATTATTGATACTTTTTAATGTCAACATCTTTTTAATCAAGAGACTTAAAAATGAGTTCAAGTGAAAATGTTTACGAAATCTCCACATGTCAAACATTGAATTAGGGTTGTCAACATTTTATCGGTGAAATATAGTATTTTTGAAAATAAGTTATAAATAAATATAGTACATTTAAAAAATATATAATAGTACTTTTGCGTACAATATACTTCTCCAACAGTATACGCAGACCCGAAATATAGTACAATACTATATATTATAGTACGGTTGGCAACCCTACATTGAATATTTGAAAATAAAACATCTATTTCGCTCAAAGATGTTGAATATAGTGCGATTGGCCTCTTTCCAAATTTATTTTGATGCTGTTTTGAAAAGAACGCAATTTTTTGGAATAGCTATGTATAAGAATTTATTATTTCAACCATGGTCTTAGGTTTGATATTATATATTTAATACTGTATTGTTAAAATAATAATAACTGCAGGTAGTCCAATCCAATTTATTTAAATAACTCAAATAAAACTTCAAAAAAAATTCTCAAAATCTAACGATTGGTTTGTAAATTACCTTAACTTCTAATCGGCGATGTCTTTCCCATTCATCTATCGGTGTACTTGAAATGGAATTATCTATGTAAGCGAAGATATTTATGAGCTCTCTGGTCGCATAAATATCAATGAACAGTTAAGAAGCTATATGAGATCTTTGTAATCGTGTAGAGGTTATTGGAGACAAATTGTTTGAAGAAATATAAGACTGGTTGATTGTATAATAGGTTGAAGAAAAAAGGCAAAAGTTTATTACAGTATATATATGCCATTTTGTTCGTAGACTTTGTGACATCTTATAAGTAGAGAGATGATCCCGTTGCTGTAGAAATTTAGGGATATCTGAAAACAAGTAGTTTTGGCAGTCTTCTCTTGATGTTAACCTGACACTGCCTAAAGAATTCTGAAAAGACCGAAACAGTTGGAAATCTAAAGGTTCAAGGTCAAGGATATATTGTGGATGCATTAACCTCCCAACCAAACTCTCTTTATTTTTGGCTAAAGATGTATGTTGTCTACCTTTATCGTGATGAAAAACCATACCGTATGTATTAATCAATTCCGACCGCTTCAATTCTCTCAACTTCTTGCTTTAAGCTCATCAGTTGTTGGCAGTAAAGATCCGAATTGATCCTTCCAAAGGTGCATCTTTGATATCATAATTCCCGGATGGTAAACGCTTAAATCAACTTTGTGTTGCTCTTATTGACACTGCAATAGGTTAATTTTGTCCTTCTGGGTTTTAAAATTTTAAAATGTACAATTTTTTTCATTTGATTCGCTCATTTTGACAGAAATAAAAATAAATGAAAAATTTTGGAAAACAAAATTTTCCCAATATGATTCTTTTTTTGAAATGCCCCCTTTTTAATGTCACTATAACCAGCCATATACAAACAGTGCAGCCAATGATATTCTATTACAATTTTATACATACTATATGCAAAAAGATTTTTTATATTTAGACAACTTTAAATGCTAAGATAAAATTGAAACTGCTTCTTATATTTGACCTTGTTACCTCATCTTAATTAAGCTAACTGAGCCATACTCTTTCGGAAATTTCCAGGAGAAACTCGTTAACCTAACGAATTTTAACTAAGATTGCCAAGATTTTAACCATAAATGGCTTATTTTTCTGTACATAATTATTTTGTAAACATTCCAAACGCAGAGAAATTATTTTTGTCAATGCGTCCTTAGTGTTTGTCAAGATTAAATAGCCGTCTTGTCAATAGCCTATCATTAACATAAATGTAATGTGAAACCGAAAGTTATGCCGTTAATAAGCAGAAATGTACGATCAGGCAGGAACTACAGAATTATTCTCGTTTTTGTAATCAAACTTAATACCTTTATTTACAAAATTAAATTCATTAATTATATAAAACCGGTTCCATATATATACGGAATAACCGTCAAAGTTTTTCAAGATTTCTGATAACCGCTGTCATCCATCACGTATATCATCACATGTTGATACGATGTCCAATAGTAATAATAATTAAAAGTATTTTATGTAAATTTTATATCTTAATCGAATACGTCAATTTCAATTGACTCGATGCTGCTTCTATGTATGTTTAGGTATCTCTATCGATAAAAATAAATAGCGATTTGCGTCTGTATAGAGCTTTTCATTATCAGGCAAACGGAACGTACAAATTTGATATAAATGTAATTTATATCATGTCTAAATTGGTTGACATGGTCGCAATGTATAACTGTCAATGTAATCATGGACAATTCTGTATGTAGTATTTGAACCGCATTTACTTGGTCAAAAACAGCATCTCGATTCAAATACAGGACGGTAGCTGAATAAGTATCAATCTTGACCCAACTTATCGCAATCATAAGTAAATTATAATTATAAGAAACCACAGTAGGTATGTGGTGGCATGGTACGCCACGACGGATTGTAAACTGTTATTTTAGCTTATAGACGATAGTTATTTGATCATAACACCCAATGTTGGTTAATTCTTTTCTTTCTGCTCCGCCCATATAATGTCAAGAACTACATTTAAATTTCATAGGTACCTTCTCTCATCACCATAATGTCTACCTGGTTTCAAAATTACTACTTCTATAGTTTACGAGAAAATGGTACAAGTGTGTTTCTGAGTTATTAACCGACTTCAAAAGAAAAAGGTTCTCAATTCGGTTGGTATGTAAGTTCTATTCTTTCACTCGCATCTATAAAAATATGTATAGTTTTTTCATATATGTATTAGTTATCTAAATTTCAAGTAGTTTCTTCCGTAATTGTGTCGTGTTGTAATTTGCATACAAAGTAGGTGTATTATCAAGTAATATATCCGGGTTTAGCTGAACTTTCAAATTGAATAGATAATTGAATAACTAATTGTCCATGTCGTATGCACAGCGTTTCTCTCCATTTATATAAAACATATTTTGTCAGAGTTAACTGATATACTTAGCAACAGCCGGACTGATTCTGGCTTTTACGATCACTCTCGGTTATTTTTTCTTCGGTGTGTTACACTATCTCCTGCAAGGTTACACGAGTAAAAGACAGGTGAACGATAAAAGTCGAATTATCTACCTTGACGAATGTTTTGACCACGGCCTTATAACAGTAATATGCAAACAATATATAATAGCATTTATTCACACAAATTACTGATCCCTAGAAAAATTTTCGGTTCGAGTTGAGAATTTTATACTGCATCTATAAAACCTCGTGGTAACATTCTTTCAAATGCTAGTTTAAGTTAAATTAAATTTCTGGTTAATCACGTTGTATTGCTTTTTGCAATTGCTATGTGAAATTAACCTTATCGATATGATCTTCTGGTAAACATGTTTAGTATTCGACATTGACCTAAATATTAAATGTAATGCTGCGCATTTTTTGTGCAGTTACAAATACCGACTCATCTATATTTAAGATGTTTCAACGTGTCTGAAAGTTTTTGTATTATATGCAGTCTAAGATTAGATGGAATAATACGCATACGAGGACAAATCTTTTATGGTAAGTATGGTAATTTGTGACAAAGTAAAATAATATCAGATTTATATTCAATTGATTTTTAACGTGCGTAACTTTAATGTATAGGGAAGAGGGGGGAAGGCAAAAACGGGAAAGGGTTCAACATTTAACAGGTTTTAGTATCAATGTGAGGTTCAAAGTAGTATTAGTTATAAGAAAGAAAAAAAACATCGTTTTGGACATAAAGGATTAGACTTAAGTCATAAAATAGTTTAAGCACTTAATCAGACGTTGAGTTTATAAAAAAATACAGTTATGACATTTTTAACCCTGGATACTTAATTAAGTATTCGTCTGAAAACTGATAGACTTGGCATTACCTTTTTTGTATAATGAATTTTAGAATATACGAAAAACTATTCTCGTTTGGTGTGTTTTGGCATGATTACAGAAACATTGGCAAAATAATTGTTACGATAATATTCAGATCCCCGAGATATTACAATTTGTGTAGAATATTTTTGGATTCACTCAAAACAGGGACACCGGTGTGTCCAGGCACTCAAATGAGGCTTACCCTGTTATGCTTACCGAGCCTGTTCAGCGTTTGTATAGCATTCAGGATCAGCCTCGAGTCGACCCTATGCGAGGTTAGAGCTTTCAACACAGCTTGGCTGTCACTGAGGATGTAGATAGTTTTGTCTCTGGTATTCCTATCCACATTCTCCTGCGCACAGGCAACAATGGCAAATGCTTCTGCCTGGAATATGGTTGCCCATTTTCCCGTGATTTTACAAAGCTCGTAGTTCCTACCATAAACGCCAGCTCCGGTGCCAGTGTCAATTTTAGAGCCATCAGTATACCACACAGTGCCGTGGTTCGGGAGTTCCAGTCCTCGTTTCCAGTCCTCGCGTGTCGGTATCTGTACCCTGAAGAATTTCTTGAAAACATGCAATAACTTCATTTTGTCACAGTTCATGTTTGTTATCATGTCAAATTCCCTGTTCTTGTCGAACTTAGTATGTATACACCCACCTGATAGAGTCAATTTGTACAGTGTTATCCTTGCATTGGTTTCAATGACCGTATGCAGTGGGAGGAGATCTAATAGTCTTTCCATCGCTGCCGTAGGTGTGGTTATGAAAGCCCCAGATATTGCCAGACATGCCGTTGAATGAAGTTCATTTCATTTCGATATATTATTTTCAAGACTATTTACTGTATAAGTAATTATACCCGACTATATTATATGATACATATTAAAGAAGATCTCCCTACTCTTGCACAGATAATTAACTGAAACGGAGCGCTAAACTGGACCTGTAGCTGAAAAATTTTAGTTCAAGTAATTAAAGTATTTCTGATATCGTGATTTTTAAACCCTAATTTCACTTTCGGTCTGCTAGACTGACGTGAATAATTTATAACTGCTGTGGCTACAGCAATTTATGTGATATTGTTAGAGTTTTCATTCCCAAAATAGACGAAATTTTAATTCATTCTATATTCACTTCCTTAAAAAAAAAGTAAAAGTATTTATGTGTAAGTCCATTGTAACTCTCATTAAATATTCAATGTTATATGCACAGACTCGCAATCCAAAGGTTTGCTGGTAGAAAGCTCATGCTTTTCTTTGTAAATTTCTATATGATAGATTATTATGGGTATGTGAACGGTAAAGAATTAAGTTATCACTATCACTGATTAAACAAAACAATACTTTTGCAATAAACATACTCTGTCTAAATCAAATCATAATAAAAAAATGTATTTGTACCAAATATTTTTAAATTTATATCGTGTAGGTATCGTATTGTTGTCCACTAAGACCATCGACTACAGTCCAAACCACACAACTTCCCAACTTGTTAGTTTATTAAATAATTTAGACAGAAATCTAATATGAGATTAGATTGAGATATAATAGGTAAATCACCTTACGCAAAATATTCATTCTAATCAGCAATTTATATGAGTAGTTAGGACTTTTAAAAATATTCAATGGACGCAACTAACTTGATTTGGTGAAGCGATAGCCACGGCAATTTAACCCGTATTATATCAGCTCATTTATAGGAGCTCGTTGGTGTAGTGGCTCGGACGTTCTGGTAGCGATAACGAAAACAAAGCAACTTCGCCACGGTTGGTCCCTGGATGGGTCAATCATATTTATTTTCTCGAGTTTCTCGGTGCTTCGAAACCACTTTCACCCACTAACCCGCATTGGGTCAGCGTGGTGGTGTTATAGCCCAAACTCCTCATGTGCTTTTCGCAAATAGGAATGCCTGTGCCCAGCAGTGGGACCTATAACCGCTATTTATGATAGTATTTTAAAAATGGTAATTTGCCAACCAATTTCCAATTCGATGAAATTTAAACAAATTATTCTCCTTGCATTTACAGCCGGTTGGTCCCATTTTCCAGCAATGAAATACAACATTTACCTCATGCTGTTTCACTCTCTCATATTGCCATCCTTGTCATTGTCATAATGTCCAATACTGATGGCGCCCAAACTTGTTTTATCGTTTTCTATTATTTACTCGTTTATATGCTTTCAGCGTTGTCTAGTTTAGATAATTTTTTTTCTTTTTTTCTTATAGAATAATAATTTGCCTTAGTACTTAATTATTTTAAGTAGTTTAGGATAGGATAAAAGAAGTTATTATGTTCAGAATTCATTCAAAATATTAAGCATAACAATTCAAGTACAATGTGCATACTTGATTCTTAATTTCTAAGGAAATTTTTCGTTATCATTGTTGAGAGAATTCATAATCGGTGTAGTCCAAAAAATTGTAAATAAATAAATTCGATATTTTATTTATTAATAGGTTTTTTAAATGGCTGTTATAAAAATAGTAGTATTATTATACTAGTCAGAACATCCTTAAAACACTTATTTGTTTGATAAGTTAAATGATATTTTTAAACATTTATAGTTAACTGGAGTAACACTGTTGTTTTTTTTGTTGTGCAAATGTTGTGTTTTTGTTGTATTTATCATAATAACATGTACCGACTGTGATAAAGCGTTGTGTAAACATATAGGTACAGCTAATAAAATAACATTCTCATTAAATTTTATTATTTTGGTCTCTCTCTCAAAAGCCTCAAATAAACTTCATTCTAATTAAAACGTAGATAGTGAATTTTATATCTAATTTACAGTACGTCTTCGAAGTATCTTCTTACTTTCTTAAATAGTACATATCTACAAGATTTTTTTTTCTTAATCGCTATGAAGGTAATATTAAATAGATTTGATTATGCCATTTATTAGCAGCATGCAAAATTTCAAACGTTGACCGATTTATGAGAAACAATTAGAAATTGTTCATGATTGAATTTCCCAAAAGTAGTTTAATTTTTTTTGTATTTCTTATGTTGTTATGAACTCGGTCAGTCCTTGAAGAAATCTGGCAATGAAGATTATAATGCCAAGTGATGATTGAAGAATAATTATGTCGTAAGGATAAACAGAAAACTAGGTATAGCCTTTCACAAATTTTTTTTATCCAATCAAGTTAATCAATGGTGAAAATACATTTAGATCCTGATTCATCATCATAATCATTTAAACCGAAAGCACTGTCTCTCCCAAGGATCTCCAAACCGATCTATCCTGTGCTAACAGCTTCCAATGGCTTCCCGAGACCTTCGATTTCCGACCTGCTGGCTTTTTATGTAACTTGAATGGCTGTGGGCTTTATGTAATATATTGCGTATACATTTCTGCGTGATAAGGCTAATTATGACAGTGACGTTTCAATAAAGCATATACTTAAAATAAACTTATTCACTATTAAATTATTCCTGATGAAATAAAATTCAGAACTGGATATTTAACTTACAGCCTTAACGTCTCATTAAAATCGGAGTCCTTATGATGCAATTTATCATCAACTTTCCCTTTCGGAGACAAGACTACTAGGCCTATAGACCATCCGGTGCTGTTACCGAATCGCATGCAATATTTATTCACTAGAGGAAATTCGTCGATTTTGAAATCCTATTTAGTTTTGAGTAACTTACTGTTCAGTTCACGTCTGATTATTTTGCGTCAATGCATCTAATAATTCTGTTGTTTCATACTTAATAGATATTATATCCAATCTGTAATTACAAAAAACATCTTTATATATTTTTTTAATTATTTTATAGTGTATACATAAATACAAGGCCAGAATTGTTCTTAGAATAATTTTGCCATCCAAAAGTATAGTTCATATCGAATTAATGATGACTTCATTGTTTAGCATATGAACTCAATTTACTTATATTGTACTTTTTGCAAAAACTGTTGCTATTATTGCTGTGGGTTGCAACCTCATTCCTCTGTCCGGGGTACTTAAAGAGTTACAAAACATCTTTGAAGAACTGTAAACTATAACTGAAAAGTAATGAAAACATTGTAATAAAGAGTAGGATTAAAAATATTACTAAGATGTTTTATGTTTATATTTTACTTTTAAATAAAAAAAAACATAGTAATAAAAAAAACATTGAGCGTCCCACAATCCTATAAATTTATCTTAAGCAGGTAATGTCATAAAGAGGAACGTCACAATGTATTTCTCACGTAAGAACGTGACTGTGACGGTAGAACCAGTCCCACGAGGCGAGCCTCATATTTTATTATCAGCTAAACTCGCCCGGTTGACTACCAAAACCTGTTTATCTTTTACTTCGATAAGATTTGCATGCATAGATAATTATCAGTTCTAACATATTTCTTCATCAGGCAATACATAACATTTCAATCATTTCTGTGTAATTCAGTTATCTATTGTAAATAACAACTCAACATAGCATCAAATTAAGTAACTATTTAGGAATAGTCGTCGGAACGTGCCTATGATAAAATCGTTATCTTCTAAACTAGAAACATTTAAAATTTTGTTGATATATGTATATGCACTAGGCGACACATTTTTAAATATTATCTACTATTTGGAACAAGCGATAATGTTGTCGGCCAACTAATGAGAAATAAATGGGATTTATAAACATTTAACTATCTGTACACTTTGTTGCGTGGAAGTCTTGAAGTTTTTGTTTAGTTTAATAAGTGGAGTTCTTAGTATTCATATTATTACTTTGTGGAAAAAGTGTTTATTATGTGCGTACCAGGAGTTCATGATGTTATTCAAAAAATCAAGTATGGTCCTAATTCAAAAAGGTACTTGAAAGTTCTATTATTTTTTTTCAATAATAATTTATACACCTCTTATTTCTTACTATTGTTATTACAACTTAATAAAAGGTCCATCTACAACTAATTTTTAGTGTACTTTCTGAGCCCTTAATGCACATATGTATCGAATTTGGATTGAGTAGTTACAAATATGAACTTTAATATGAGATAAGTTGAGATTTTTTTTATATCACGATAGAATAAAAGTTTAGATATAAAACAAAATACACATCTAATCAGCGTTGCAGCACATAATCTCATAAAAATTCAGTTACTAAGCAATAGTAGATGAGTAAGAATACCATTTCTTACTCTGTTAAGCATTAGCGAACTTATTATTATTAGAATCAGCCAGTATCATCGGCCTTAAATTAGAATTATATGTTGAAACCTTCATTTTCACGATATAATAAATTGTTAATTTATGAAACCATATAACCATATAAAAACTCCTAAACAACGTACGAATTTTCTGATCACGATATTGATGATCCTCTCACACTCTTAGAGATAGACACTCGAAGAGAATGTGGGGTAAGCTGCGTAAAAAATAAATTCGTTATGCCACCACAGTGTCTGAAAATGTTAAAATAAAATCTATTTTCTTTTTCTTTCGCAGGAACAATGAGAAGCGCAAGGAGAAGTCCCGCGTGGCAGCACGGTGCAGGCGGACAAAGGAGATGCAGATATTCACAGAACTGACCGCAGCTCTCCCTGCTAAGAAGGAGGAGGTGGAACAACTTGACAAGGCCTCCGTGATGCGCCTCGCTATATCATATCTGCGTGTGCGCGATGTGGTTTCTATGTGTATGTATACAAAATTGACAGCTACATACTATATCTGAAAAAGATATTGCTACTGTTTTGACTAAAATGTGTTTAATTTTGATTCAACTCCAAGGATCGAGAAAATGAGAGGAAAGCGTCGTCTGGCCAAAACGACAAAATTACAGTAAAGACGAAAACATAAAAATACTGTTTGCAAAATTGCTTGGCACGAGAACTTAAAAATGAATAGATACCTTCTATAATAAATTGGAACACTGAAAGTATATGGTTACTGTCATTTTTAACTATGTGAAACAAATGTAAATAGAATATCCAAGGTTGTGGGCGTAGCTCAATGTTTGTAAGCAACTATGATAGGTATCCATTGAAATTCAATTTATATAATGGAGTAGCTTTTTCAAGGCGCGGACCTGGAAAACATTGATATTAACTGAACTGAGATATTGACCTTTGTTTCACAGTTATCAATAACATGCCATTTTAAATTCACTCGTGTTTTATGTATTTTTTAAGCTGTATACTCTTTAGAATAAGTCACGAACTGACAAACTTGAGTGACTTTGTGGATATTTTGCGACGTATTAAATTCCAAGAAACTAGTCTTTACTATATGTATTTTTGATACTTTCCCTGCATCGGGTTTGTACAGTCAGCTGCACACAAAAAACACTTTAAACTATAGTGAGGCCTTATCAGTCGCTAAGTCGAAAGGAACCGTTTTCGCTATGAAGCTGACAAATTTGAATTGTAGTTGTCCATATTCTAGCTATTGATATTTTTTTTTATAAAAGGCTCAGCAAATGACTCGACACCAGCTGATGATAAGTAGTAGAAGAGTCCATATGTGAAGATAGCAAGCGCAACATGAACATACTGTCTTAGCCACCCTGACGTGAAAAACCACTTTGTTCCCCACGTTTGAAATTATTTATTAATGTTACAAGATAAGTTTTTGTCATGTGATAAAATGACATTTTGTGTAAATCGTTCAATAATATTTTATATTACTTATTTATATTATCGTTTCTGTATTGCTATTATAACAACAAGAAAACATATAAGTATATCAGAATTTAAATATATTTAATTAAATGCTTCTAAACGCCCGTAGTCGCTCTTTTCGTAACTTTATATATACTCGTCAAATTATACTATATGTTGAAGCGTCTATACCTACTTACTTAAGTATGTATGTATTATTATTATCTATTACCCATATACCACAATCTAAATATATATACTATTTTTATTTTATTTTTACTAAAACAGCTTTTCAATTAAATGAGTGGGACCCACTTGCAGAAAGATTCTTTAATCTAGGTTTAGCCTAAGACATTATTAGATTTAGGCTTAAACTTGACAGTTGCACTTCCAGATTTAAAATTAGCTACAAGTGGGTCTAGAATTAAACTATTATTTTTGATATTTAAAGATACTTAGGTACCTATGTGAAAAGCAGGTATGGCACTGTTTCGACCTTAGTAAGTTTCTCCGCTTGGACAACATTATCACATGGCCCGAGCCATGTTCGTCGTTTGCTGCTTTCGCGTTGAATGATAATAAAACCACACCTGCGTCACTGTCTGGGTCCAATTGTTCAATTGAAAACAAATTGAACGATGACATAACGATGCGTACGATATAAGAGATTTAATTTTTACACGCTAGCCGCGTGTAATAATGTTTCTTAAATGATAGGGGTTTATTTATTTATTTATATTGCCGATTTAAGTTACAGGTCAACCTTTAATTAAATTTATATCTTGTATGTATTTTAAAATAAAAGATTTCACACGATCACAAGGTTGTAAATTTGGAAAATATTACAACTCTGTAAAATTATCGTGAGAGCGTTATTTTTGTCAATTCGCATACATTTTTATTTAGAGATTCGAGTGGCATTAACAAAATGTATTTTGTATAGACTATCAGAACGAACAAGGATGTCGTAGAAAAAAACAGCATGATACATGGCCGTGTGGACTTCATCCCTTTGCCTTCCAAAAATTAAATAAGCTAAATAATTTTAATAAAAGTAAACCGTTACGCTATTTTCCCGACAACTAAGAACATGGAAAGTGTGAAAAAAGAAATTGGACAAAATTATTTGATGTCGTGTGGCTTTTATCAGATAAAACAAATGATTATAATTCAAAATTACACATAACTTTGGCTAGTGTTACTATAATAAATTGTTATTTTCTTTTATATATTTTTATAATATAACACAGTTTTATGGGATTTTTGGATATGATTCCATCACTTAAGCTTTACTGTATCATAGTAACAGCTTACAATGTTAACCGGTCTTGTTTGTTTTAATAAGATAATATCATTTATTAGTCTACTAGCTATTTGAAACATATGAGAACATATACATCAACAATAAATTATTAAAACATGTCCAGCTAACACTGTCTTTAGAGAGCTATGAAGGTATACATATATAAGCTTCACTTTGCTTGTAATCATAGGACAATATTTGAGTCATATTCGTCCTTTATGAGTACTTGTAAACAGATACGGATTTCTAGAGCAGCAAATAAACAAAAACAAGGCTAAAATTATGTACTAGTTTACTAATTTAATTTATCAGATAAATAAGAACTAACCAATTGGAGTATAACTTTATGAAAATAAGATATACCTATCAATATTGTATCAAGTTATCATTGATATAAAGTTCAATCTGCCCGCTACAAATTTAGCAAGCCAATGAATCTTTTTTGGAGAAAGGAGGGAATCGGGGAACCACCACTATTTTACCCGTCTTCTGTTGTATCAGCTTGGGTAGTTCTCTTCTTGGCCTGTTTCTCGGAATCCCTTTTACATCATCATTTCTTATCTTTATAAACAATATTGGCAGATTTGGAAATGTGAACCTTTTAATAATAATGTACTCAAACAACCGATGCTTCTGTTGAGCGTTTTAAATTTTTACTTATAGTTTTTATTTTCTTCTTCTTTCAGTACCCGTGGAAACCACAGAGCACAAGAAAATACCAGACCCAAAGGGCTTAGAAGAGTTATCTTCAGAGCTCTCGTATATGAAAGCACTGGATGGGTTCGTCCTGGTGCTCTCTCAGCAAGGGGACATCGTTTACTGCAGTGAAAATATTGCTGATCATCTTGGTGTATCGCAGGTACGATTTAATACAATGACAAATAAGTATTGTAAATTTATTTTAAATTCATTTTAGAACCAGTCCCGGTTTCCAAATAGATAGTAATTATGTATTAAGTTAGCAAAAAATAATAAACAGGTCACTATAAATTTGATTAGTAGCCAGTTTGATGTTTTTGGAGGTTTTGATTTGTCTTTTAAAGTCTTTTTAAATTATAATGCAACAAATATACAGTTTGTTTAAAAAAAATGATTCAATAAATCATTATAGACCAATTACTGAAAATCTGGTTTGATTCCGAGCTACCCAGTGTTTGGTGTCCTTGTGCTAATTTATGTTCTCGCACAAACATACAACTCTTTGATAATGAGATAAAAGGGCATCCAATAAAATAACAATGTTTTCTTTTGGTAATAACATATTAATCGTTGAATAAAAGACTATTCGTTAGTGAAGTTATATATAGTTGTATAATATTTATTAATAATGCGTCACTACTCCATAGACAATTTCATATTTCATCAATTCCCTGCACATACCGCATAGTAAAAACATTTACATACGGCTGATGCGGCTTGTTGCATCATAAAGACATTCGTTATATCGTTCAAGGATCAATTAACAATATTTTTGACCACCGAATACGTAATTAGTATAGATATCAAATCACGAGATTTTTCTGGGTCAATGATCTGAAGGTGAACTATTTTAGTTCGCAACAAAAACGTTTACGGAACATCACAGGGAATGGGTTTTCAAGGCGCTTCTCTAGCGACAACGGTTTTATTCGCAAAATTGGTTTTTTTAGTTGTCAATTAGTTTAAACAGCGTTAAAATTACAAATTAAGTTTGTGGCCAAAGGATAGGCCACAAATTTAATTAAGGCCACAAAATTAAGGTGTACTTGCAAAGGCATGTACACCTAATTTTGACGTCATTCAATCGACGTCTATTGCATAGTCCATATTTGATTTACAGAAAGAATGTTATGTTTATAAACGTCACCTGCATTAGTGCTTTCTTCAACGATTTAACAAGGCATTTATCTAGTAGTTAAAAGGCTCATTTTCCTATAATATTTCATCAAGTGCAAATTCTTAACTAAAGAACTTTTTGTGCCCCATTTTCCAATCGTGTGACGAATTATTTGTCAATACTATTTAATGCCAGTTTTGTTAATACAATTTAACACTTCTTAAAAATGTGATTTACATAGCCATTCTTACATAATTCCCATCTGGCTGTAACTAATCACTCGACCAGCCGGTCTAATGCTGTCCTGTCTACTTAACCAGAAGTCCCGGGTTTGAATCCCGGTAGCGGTAGATACTTTTATGATGAGTACGAACATTCGTTCACGAGTCTTGGATGTTTGAAGGTTTATTTATTAAATTTCTAATATTTATATAAATATTTCGATCTATCTATATTTCTTCGATGTCTAGTTACATGAATAATTATGTTATTGAATGATTGTAGGTATTATTATTCGCCTCAATATACGTACCTACCTACATTATAAAAATGTCAGGTTTCTTTATCAAAAACTCTTCATCGTAATCAAAAAATCTATTCCTTATTTTCTCTTATTTGCTCTACGTTTCCTTAAATTGTCTAAACGACATCTTTTGCTCCAGCCCACGTTTAAAAAAACAAAAAATACCACTTTTTAAAATGAGGTCAATTATAATTATGGTATTGGTTTTAACCTCTTACCACGGTCCAGTTGTTATAATAATGAACAAATACTGAAGTTGACATATTTATATAATTTACAAAAATTCTATAAGGTAGACGTTACGACAACCTGCCATTCAAAGCATTATATTTATTTTTTTACTATATTGTATTTCTTTAATTATTTTTCCATAAACTTATTCGCTTTTGTTAGTATTTAAAGAATTTGTAATTTTTTCTGTGTAGAATTAGCTAGTTTGTGATATATTGAAAAAAAAAGGAGTTAGGTGTATTAATAAGAATATGACAACAAAAGCATTCACTCAACTAAAACAGTTACCTTCAAAAAACGTAGAATATTTTGCTGTTGACAGATTGAATTAATGGCATACTTATAAGTAATTGATTGTATTATGTAACTTATACCTTTTAAATAATATCCTTTCATTTTGAGTCAAAAGATGAAGCTACAGATTTACAAACTTTAAACTTGTGTCAGAACTTTGACATCGTAAACACTACTCAAAACAGGGAATTAGCTAAACCAAAAATATTTCTCGACTAGACTTCTAATTGCAAATATGTTAAAGGGAGCCATTTCACACGAATGTCATTATAGAAAAATGAAGTAGATGTCTATAACGAATTAAGTATCAACTCTATTGTTATACGCCGGTAGATTATTGAATTATTTGACTAGAAAGTTATTTTAAAACATATCCTAACACCGCATCAATATGATCCGGAAAAAACTATCAGCACCATCAACAGTACATCGCATCGCTGGGCACAAAAAGTAATAGAATAGAATAGAATAGAATATATCTTTATTGTACATCAGCCAATAATATCATTTTTTTATTCTTTAATAAGTTATCTATTAACTAAATACGGACACCCATATCTTTATTTAACGGTAAGTATGTCGACAATACCTTGTCTGAATTATCATGGTGAATACAATGTTTGAAGCGCGCTACGCATGCCTGATCAACTCTGGCGCATGTAGGTCGCCCACTATGCTGCTATTGTGTGTCTTAATTACATAATATTAAGGCGTAAAGTCTTTAAATTGATCGTCCTGTAAGTTTGTTCACACTACTAAACGATGGTCGCCTCTTGTCGTGCTTTGACGTCACATTATAAGAGAGTATTTTCGTCCAACTTTTTTAGATTTGAAGTTTATAGTATGGTTTCATTCTTTAACAGAATTATTGATTTAAAACAATTATTTAAAGTAATAATTATAAACAATTATCAATTAACTTTAATTTTAACTATTAAAATAAGAGTAATAGAGTGAGAGTGTACTATTACTACCACGATTAAATTTTTAAGAATTGTAAATAAACCATTTCTTTATATCTCAAAGTTTGTAACGACTTATTAGGTCTTTTCATTAGATATAATCAATAGATTTATTGATACGCATTAGTTTTATGTTTATAAACTGTTGTAACATTCTGGTTTTTCCTCAAAGAAAGTAGGTCAACAATGCCAAACATGCCAGCGGACACGCGCTTGCGAACAACAGACTTATTTCTGGATCGTTTTCTTCAAGACAGTTGGTCCTTTAACTTCAAAAACAGGGTCGTCGTTAATGTCATTTAAACGTTCCATCCTACTGTTTGAAATATTCCCTTTGTCATACTTGTATATTTTATGTATTTTTGTATGTCTTTATGTATTTTAGTACAGTGCATGTCATATTTTTTTGTATGGTAACATAACCAGACTTTATTCTTAAACTTTACTAGATTTTAGTTTAAACTTGTCTCGCTTCTCTCACTTCTATGTGAAAAATTTATTGTTTCATTCCGAATAAAAAAAATGAATTAATTTTGAACTTAGAAACTGAACATGGCGGTATTTGAATCTACGCTATAAACAAACGTTAGTTTAAAATGTATGGGGGATACATTTCTTTCTTTATATTTAAAAGAAAATGAAAAGATGATTTGCAAGATAACAGCTGCATTCTTTATCTTCCGCCAATTTCGAACTTAACATAGTTTACATTTATTATACTGACTAACAAGAAAGATATATTATGTCTGCAGTTCTCCTATCAGGTATATCTAAATCCTAAAATGATTAAAGAATTCAACGCATCGTTGCTTATGATACGAAACTATTCGTAGATAGATATATAATTGAAACCCTTAAATAAGGGGTATGTATCTTATAAATGAATATGGGCTTTATTTTGTAGTTTTAGGTAGAAGTCTTCTATACTTACTGATATCCTGCAACATTCCTTTTATTATATTTAGTATGTCTGTTTACAGATGGAGATCATGGGCCAGAGTGTATTCGAGTTCAGCCATCCGTGTGACCACGAAGAGATCCGCGAAGCTCTGCGCTCGTGCAGCGGGAGGCGGGAACTCCTGCTCCGGCTGAAGTGTACCCTCACCAGCAAGGGCCGAAATGTGCATCTGAAATCGGCTTCTTATAAGGTGAGTCTTGAACTGTTTCTTTCTTCACCGGTAGCCAGTTACCAAATGGGAAACAATTTAACATTTCGAAGTTGTTTTGTTTTCAGCTTCTTAATGTAAAACATAATTCCATTTTGTTATATGGCTAACGCTGTGATAATTGATTGAGTAGTGTAAATAGTTCAGCATTCGTTTAATTTTCATCCCATTTTGTATCTGGCTACGTAAGGGGAATTCCATTTGGTAGCTGTTTTTTAACTCTCTTCCAAATGATAAAAAGTTCCACATCCCGTGCGGCTACGAATGGGGTATTGTATATTCCATTTAGTAGACGTCTTTGAAATACCGCTACCAAATGGTTCAAAATTAGATATATTGAATTATGATAAATAATATTGGGTATAAACTGAATCGCAAAACTCAATATATTATCTTATACATATTATCATCATCCAAAAGCACGGGCTTAATTATGCCACATTGAAGAAAGATAAAGAAGAATTATTTCTGCAATGAACTGCTAAGTATCTTTGAATTATAAAGACAGAATCGTGAGCGTTTGTGCTCATCTACGGGTGACACAGAACAACGCCGTCCCAGTTCTGTTAGCAGGTTATAATAGTAATTATTATTTATCTTTTTTATTTAAATGAAGTACTGTAGGCAACCGAATCAGGGATATCTTGATTATCGTTATAGTCGTGACGTCTTCAATGTCACCATGCATAGTTTTTTAATGCAAAATTATGATCATATTGTTCTTACAATCATTAAAAAAAAAATTATTTAGTTGTCATAAATCAATCCTTGTTAATTTTTATTGTTATCTCTCCAAGTGATTGTTATACCTTTAGATAAATGGTGGAATTAATAGTAGACTTTAATAGTGCAATGCTCGGTTTAAAGTCGAATACCACAAGATTTTTGAATTCATAATTTAAATGTAGTGTACCTTATGTAATACCTGTGTTAAAGTATTAATGTGGTACAATGTCCAATTTTAAAGAGCTTACAAGGAAGCTAAGCTATAGATGCAGTATTGCTAAAATAATATAATGATTAATACGTAACTACTTCAAAATGGGTCAACCAAGAATTAAACAGTTCTAGATCTTTCGAAGTATGGCGACTTAAACATCTGGCATAAACGAAATATTTCAACGCGACAATTGACAGCGATTCTAACAATTTGGCCATTTAATGAACCTAATTATTTTAATTTGTACGAGTTCCGTGTGGCATTAAACATGTGATATGTAAAAAAAATTGACTTTATACCCAATAACTTGAGGAAACATGCTGATCTCTAATTGTCTCCAGCTCCTCATCGTTTAACCTGCCCCCTTATTATCTAACTCTGAATCTATCACTATCACTTTCATATTTCCATTGCCGCTTAACTGTTATTGTGACGTTGAGCTTTAGTACGCAGTAATGATTTCAAAGATGAAAGCTATAGAGATAGATAGGAGGTTACACCAAAAGTCCTGAGTTCTGGTTATTAGCAACAGATTTATCCGCCGTTTCGCCTTAGCCAGAATAAGTAGTGTTATGGCCTGTGTCTATGTTATGTTAGTTTTTTCTTTGATATATTTACTAAGTTCACTGCCAGATTATTTTTACAATGAAAGTTTACTAGTAAAAGAAGATTGCAACACTGCATACTAAAGGAAACGCTACTCTGTATTAATACCCTTGTAAATTGATCATTCAAGGCGTTCACTTTATATAATTGGAATACTCGCGCCGATGCGTTCTCATGTGCTTTTAGTTTAGTCCATCGTATCGTATATAGCTAGCTAGCTAGAATATATTTTGATCTCATTAATATTATTGACACAATTTACCCTGTCTGGACCTGGCAAATTTTAGGATAAACAGGAGAAAGGTATTAGTTAAAGGTCGAAATAGATTACTCGGTTTATTTAAGTTAATATAAGCACTGTTTTGAATTTATATTTTGTTCAAACATACATGTTCCTTCATTATACAAATTTTTCCCCACTAAGATTCAAACCCGGAACATTTGGTTAAGTAGACAGAGGTAAAGACTACTCGACCAGATAGTCGTCCAAATAAAATAAAGCTATTATTTTCACATACTTGGTCAATTTGTCTATGTTTTATGTAAAGGAAGCTTTAATATGCCATGTAATATCTATTTTTCATGATATTCTAGCGATGTTGAGGACCTCTTTATATCCATTAAAAGAAGCGAACCCAGCCGTAACACTACTACATGTATAAAATATTATTAAAAATAATATAAACGCTGAAGTTCCTAGGTACCTTAAGTTAAATTGCAATAACGCAAAGTTCCCAGTTACAGCAAATTATTTATTGATGAAATATATAATAACAAAGTTAAATGTCACTATATCTATTTGCATGCATACAGACACGATATCGTTATTATAATCTCGTTTAGTTATTGTGATCAGAACCTTCATTATTCTTAATTTATTACGCTCGACAATAATTCCAAAGCATGACTAATGTTGACTAGGTACTAATCACCTTGTACCTTTCCTCATTGGAAACGTGGATTGGACTGGGTAAACAAGGCAGTGTATTATTATAATATTATTTTCTTAATTGATAAAAGAGCTGCCTAATTTAGGGAGTGAATCCTGGCCACAAAGATTACATCATTCCGCGTTGGCCAGGATAAGTATGTCCGGGTCATTACGGAATAATGGATGAATCCGTTGCAGTAACTAACAACGAAGATCAGGTTAACCTTTGAGGAATTTGAGTAAAAGGATGAGCCTACTACCTTAAAATTCAAGATGCCATCCAATAACTATTGTATTAACCTTGTATAAAATTTTGAATTCAAATAATAAAAAAAAGACTACAAGATTTATATAATTGTTATTGGAAGCCCGGAATTCTGGTGGGCTTAATATAACCCACTAGTAATTGCATTTACATATTATAGGTGTAAACATTAGGACATAAGTACCTATAGAATATTATTTTAGTAGGTAATTCTAAAAAATGTTAGATTCGTAATATTGGCCCTGCCTCTATACTTATACACGCTGTCACCTATTGTGCTAAAACAAAACAACCTAATTTTTAATATTCTTATGGCTGTAACTGCACTCATTAATTTGCAAAAATATTTCACGTGTCTTTGACACTTAAAACTATTTAAACCTCATACTAACATATGCATGCATGCTATGCATCATCTTTCTCTTTGCAAACATACATTGTGCTATATATAATTAATAACTAAATCAAAATTATTTATTTTAGAAAACAATTTAATTATTGATCAAAGGAGATGTTCGACATTGTTTGTTGAAAACCCCCCCACGATAAAAATATATTAAACACAAGCGTCTAGTCTTAGTATCTTGAATATACCGTACATATAATTGTAAACCGCCACATTCTCGACTAATTTTTAAAAGTGTATGCAAGAAATCTAACCTTTAATAAGTCTCTCGAATGTTCTCGGATTAAATAATTGTAAAAAATTAAATCCTTATTATTCATGAAAACATGATCAGAAAAATCAACTTGCTTGTTTTTGTAACATTTTTCTTCAAAAAAAATGGCAATAAAGCTGAATGAACTAATTTGAACCCTTTTATATAAAATATTTTGTCAAGAAACTGTACATTGACGTTTTTTTGTCTTGCACAGAGTACTTTATGCTGTCTTGTCTTTCGACTGTGATACTTTAGAACCAGAAAGTTATAAATCTGGGGACTTCAAGTTTTTGTCCATAATATTCTTAAAAATATCCTCTCTTGAAGGGAGGCCCATTACCAGCCTCCACACAAATTCGGAACATCTCTAATATAACGAAGGATTGGTTAAAGAGTCTGTTAAACATTATTTTACTTAAAAGCAAAATGACTGATGCGGCGAATATCAAATGTTGTATTATGATGATCTTATTCTTGGAAAATTTGTCGAAATTACTTAAGTTGCAATTAAACTGTAGTTCATCGATTTTGAATTGGCGATAATCATTGGAAAATCATGTCTCACTTTTATTCGCGAACGCGGCGAAAGCTCTACATGTTTCATTTTGTTGCAATGCATCAAATCGTTACAGCGTAGGAGTTTCACGTCTCGCTGCAGATTATTGAAATTTTTTGAGGAAAAGTGTATAAATGTAGTACAAATTTGACTTTATCACAATTTGTCGTTCATAGTTTTTATTTCAATCGGACACCGATCTGAAACTAATCGTCGATCGATTTAATAGTTTTTAGTTGCAACTTACTACGATATTTTCTTTTCTGTTTGTTCATATTTTTTTATTACACAGCTCACAGTAACAACCAAGCATAGGATCTGCCTAGGTGACTGCCCCCGTCATGACTGTCCATCACAACAATGCATTACTCGATGTCGAAGAACTTCTTACCCAATGGGGCGACTTCAGTGAGCTACGAATTTCTTTATGACTTACCTCTAGGAAGATATCGATTTGAATTTTAAATGCTGCCACAAACGGTTCATTATTAATATAAACTACAATAATCCAAAACATATACAGGATTATGCAACCAAGCCGAAATAACAGCGACATACGTTTAAACTCTACAAACAGTTGGCAAACACCGTGACACGTTGCCTACATATATTTTGTGTTAAATTTCAAATACTATTACTGCTGTCTTATCTATGTTGTAGCTAGCCAATGCTGCGTTTATTTGATGATCAAGATCAACAGGAATTGTCAGTTGTCTACAGGTTTTCTTGATATTTTTTCATAAGTATTTTATTTTCATTTTTATTGAGTATATGTTTTTGAATCGTCAAAATGGTAAAGATTAATAAATATCAAAATTAATGAAAACCCATAAATAATGGAAACCCCTAACATTACTTCTTTCAGACAAAACTGCATATTGTTAATTCAAAATAATTTCAAATTAAATAATTATTTATTTCGAAACACAACAGATACCTGTCTACGCGCCAAAATTAGTAACGGCAAGAGTTTATTTCTTTATATAAATAAATCCAAGATATTAATTCTAAATTGTTCTTCTAGGTGATCCACATAACTGGACATATGCTGACACCAGATATCAACAACTCTAAGGATGTTAAGGATTCCGACATGGAAGACAGGAAAGATGACGAAAAAAATCCCACCAAGAATGGTTGCCTCGTCGCAGTGGGTAGACCTATACCGCATCCCGCTAATATTGAAATACCGCTGGACAGCAAGACTTTCTTGTCCAGACACAGCCTTGATATGAAGTTTACTTATACCTATACTGACGCGTGAGTTTTTATTTTGTATTCTTACATATAAATTAGTAGTACGTACAAAACGTACGTAGTACGTTCCACCTTAAACATATAAATAAGTAGTTCGTACAAAATAGTATGTAAAAAAGAACGTAACACTTTATTATATACCTAATAAAAATAATATACAATTTTCAAGCCGACAATATTGTTGTTTGATATCAAAGCAAGCTGACAGATGACATTCTTGGCTAATAGCATATACCTGTCATTCGAAACAAAGCTATAATTGGTGTTGTGTCTAGTTTTCGGAAGATGGCAGTGTTAGCGAATATCAGACAATATAACCTTGCTAAATTCGAATAGCGGCTCACGTCACATTACACTAGCGTAACCCTGTCATTCGCATCCTATTCGAATTATATCAACAAAAATATCACCTTCAAATAGATTTTGTAGGTTAAACATGATGTGATTTCGCCGTTTTGTACACATAGTCGCGTCAACTCTACAAGTGTAGCTTAGTTTTTTTTTGTTGGAAGTGTAGTGTTTTGTGATTTCATTGTGCATCTGAGAAGTGTTTGTGTAATTGTTTCGTTAAGTGTCTTTGGTCCCTTAAATTTTAAGGATATGGCGGGTGATTCAAACCCGGTTGTTGTAAGTTATTTAGTTCTGCTGCTTTTACTACTTTCACTAATTTAATGTTTCGAGTAGCAGCTTTAATATCATTGTTTAGATTTATTATGTATAGTAAATATTATTTCGTGTTAGAGGTTGTCCAGAAGACGATAGGTCATTCAAGGTTACGCTTATGTACCGGTAAACATAACCTAAGAAGATCTTTAGGTCAAATTTAAAATAATCTTTGAATTCAAACGTGTTTTATTATTTTCATCTATGAGAATTAATTAGACATAAATATAAGGTATAAAATAATTATAGTTTAGTAATTAGGTAGGTACTCATGAAGATTTTAAATTATGTAGATAAATACAATATTAACTCGTAATATATTAACAGAATTTTTATATTATAATAAACCGAGTAATTTTTTATACATACAATCTTCTAGTAATATCATTAAAATTTAAATCTTCCACATTGTACTTAAATATGAATTTTTTTGTACAGGTTAATGAACACTCTCGGTTTCGAGCCCGACGAGTTGGTGGGTCGATCCTTATACGACTACCACCACGCTGGCGACAGTGCTGCCTTGGCCCATCAGTTCAAATCGCGTAAGTTGTATTTTAATGTCATTATTCGATTTACCTATATTGAAATTAAACCATCTTAATCATCTACTGGAAGAAATTGTTTACACTGCTTGTTTCTGTTTCCCAAATATAATAACTTTATTATGATTATAGTAATACAATGAAGATACTACATAATATTACCAGTTGTATTGCAATATGAGAAATGCATTTACTAAATCGTACGTTTGTATTAAGCGCCATCTATTGAAATAGTTCGCAGCATTTGTACAATGTTTTGTCGGCATCTTGTGCTATCATGCATCAGCAATAATTAATTTCATATGATTCTCATAGATGGCAGCATGGGTAATCTATTAAATCCATTGAAAATAAAAATTAAACTTAGCCTACAGAATTCTTCAATTTCTTTAGCCGCTATATTTTACATTTATCTTACTAGACATTTTAAAATCTTTATTTCTAGATACAACGCTATTTAAAAATTTGGACGACGGCCATAAGTTGCTATTATTGAAAATGTCACAAAACATGATTATTGTTCTATACCACATACCTGGTATGTCTTTATTTTTTCTGAATATCTTGCTCTTATTACTTAATCTATTTTATAAACAAATAGCTGCAGGGGAATCATTAAAAAATTGATACTAAAAATAATATTTACTGAAATACTGTCAATAATTTCATTTTTATCATGGAATAATAAATTGAACACAACCAATATGTACGGCTACCCACTCAAAGAAAACCAATTTGGATGATATTCTGCAACCGCGTAGTTCGCCTTTAATATTAGGATTCGGGACTAAAATAGTAATAGATTTTTACCTCTAAAAGTGAGTGCCGCCGCCCGCTCCCTTCAAAAAGTTTTTTCTTATTTTCGAAGTTACGGGGAAGTATACTAGGTACTTGGAAACTGTTTTAGAATAATGAATAAATGCAATTGACCACAATTCACTGCTTATTGTTCAACAAGTGCTAAATTAAATAGTGTTAAAAACTTGTCACATGATATTGAAAATAATAAATTAGCTAACTACTTATTATCTTCCTAAAATTGTAGTGATATTGAACTGTAATTTATTGTATACAAAATGGTTCTATATGGTTGTAAATAATAACTAGTAGTTTCGTATCTCATAATCTATTACTTCTTTTCTACCCGGCGGTAGTTTTGAACTGTTTGAATGGGTGGAATATATTTTATTATAATTACTGTACATATTTGAAAATGTTGTGCTACTTATCGGCAGGAACTGGGATCGAAGTATCTTTAATATAATTGAATTCAGACGTAGGTAGCGTATCTGCCTACTTATAGAAAATGACAAAAACAAAATTATAATTCGTAGTTTTGTTCTGAGCAGTTCTTAACATAACTACGAGAATACTCCCACGTGAAAACAAACGTCTTTCATCTGTCAAAAACACAGCTTATTGTATACAACTTCCATGACGAGAACTTATTTATTAAATGTCTTGTAGAGCAGTATGATAATACGTTCTACAATTTAGTAATCCTTTTATTTTTTCTTATAAAGTGAAATATAATGGACGAAGGAAATACTAAATATTTTTCTCAACAATAATCAAAGGGATCTACCGATATGTTCAAAGCGTTGGAATCTAAGCATGGTCAGCCATAGACGCGCAAACGTTGCGAACACGTATTAGATTTACTTTATCAAAAAAAGTTCACGGTAATATTTAATTTTCAGCAATTATGGGACATGTTGCGTCGCGTTCCTTATTAAACAGGATCAGTGGTTGTGCATAAATGATAAGGCTACACCTCCTACAGCAGTAACTGCCCTTTTACGACATGATTGAATTAAAATAACGCTTGCAAATTTAATTAATAATAATTCATAATTATATATCTTTGAGCCTTCACCTTGAAAGTATGAAGTCGCTCAATTTCGGACAGTTACACAACATAACTTAGACCAATATAAAGGTTCTGTAACGAACCTGAACATTTTGTTTGTCAACCTAAATTTGGTTCTTAAATTCTTAAAAGCGTTTCAGGACCGTACGTAGGTAGTACGCAGAACGCTCCTACCCCACGCAACGTATTAAAACGTGGGTGGAAAATTCTCTTAAAATTATATTTGCTTTTTACATCGTGTATGTATCGTGTTAAGCAAATAGTGGTTTATTATTAAACCTCTGATTACATGTACGGTACACGAGGGTTGGTTTTTATACTTTATTAATTTAAGCGCAAGCATGTCGCCTCCTTTAAGTACCCGTAATTTTAAATATTAGGTATTAACTTACCTAAAATAATAGCTTACATTTAGATGGCTGGTGAGTTGATACCCAAAATCATCTCCATGTTTGTTTTGCAATTTTGTGTATTTAAGGAAATAAGTAGAAATATTTGTTTATTTTTCCGTAATTTTAAGTCTACCCACTATACTACTACTAAGTTATAATTGACAAAGCTATACACTTATTACACTTTAACTGAATATGACTTGCGTTTCTGTCGACAGGCATATTTTGGCGAAATGCGTATTCGACCTTATACGTACTTGTTGACAAACAATTACTTTCTATTACTTGAGTGGTTTTATAATCCACGAGTGTAAGGTAACGGAACAACCCCAGAACCTTAATGCAATGTTTCCGAAGATGTAACTGGCTAGAAAAGCATTATCATCACCCATTTCTATTTTTAACCAACCAAAAGAGGCAGGGCTTAAAGTAATTTCCGCCCTAACGTGAAATCAGCTTACAGTAAGGTTTACACGCTCACAGTATCTCTATCAGCTTTATATTATTATTTCTTGTGACAATTTTCACTATTTTCGTTTAGAATTACGATAAAAATATGAAGTGATAGTTGCGTGTAATGCATTCATTTTAAGCCTCTTATAGTTTTTCTATTAAATGAACTTTATTAGCAAGGCCATAAAGTGCGTCTAGCAAAAATATATTTTTGGTTAATTACGGGTTCGAGGCCATAAATACGATTGCATAATATACCGCCTAAATATTAATAATTTATTAGTAATAAATAATTTATTACTTCTCCGTTGATGCTTAATAATAAGCCACGATGTCATCTCATAACTTCATCCGTAGAAAAGCAGCATTTGATTTGCAATAAAATCCAAATATCCATTTGCTACTTCCATTGTAGTGTTCGTACTTAAGATATAGTATTCCTATTTATAATCCATTTCGCTTAGACTAAAATAATAATAAATATTCTGTGGCTTTAATATTCTGAATGTAGGCCTAAATAATATGTACACCAGTAGGGTATGCTTACCATCAGGCGGGCCGTGGGTAACGTATACTTTAACTAATCTAGATCATCATACCTCACCTATATACGTCCCCTGCTGGGCATAGGCTTGAATTTATGGAAGAAATGCAGAAGGTAACAGATAAATAAATTTTATTATCTTATTTATCAATAATACTTTGCAACATTAAATTTACAAAAACAAATGCTTCAGACCGTATAGTCACGCTACGAAATGATGTCATTTTCGTCTTGAAACCGAAGTGAAGGACATTTCAAAAGATTATAAAAAGTCATTACCGTAACGACAAAGCCGATTTACTATGGGGAAGTAGCGCTATGATGATAAACAGATGCCCAAGTTTCTATACCAAAACAGTGCAGATTTTTAAATAAGCACTAACGTTATATTGAAAATATGGATTTTATATAATGTGAATGTATTTGCATCAAATTGACCACTTCGCCGCATTATAACCTAATGTATGAATTACTCACACCTTTATATTTTGTAACGTAAACATTGTATCATTGCATAACATCAAATTCATCATTTATTTGTGACGCAAGTTTTCTTTCGAATTTCATTCTCGACCCCCGTTTAATATTCTTGTCGACAATCAGTAACAAACAGTCGTATTGTTTTCCTGTTTGTAATGCCAGTATATTAATTCTACCGTAAATTTCCCTGTAGGATTTATGTGCTCTAAAAGTCAACAGAACATTTTTAGAATATTTCATACAAAAGAAAGATTTCATAATAATTTCAAGATTATTAGAAACCAAAAAAAAACTTATTCCAAAATGCCCAAGATAATTTGATATTCCAGCCACGCACGCGAATATCCCCTTTTGCTGGTCATGCGTTTTATTATTCGAAATTAACCTGAACTGTTTTACTCAAAAGCTTCACGACCTCGAATAACTCTCATAGGGGCTCTTACTTTGGTAAAAACTCGTCTACTCATCTGGTTCTGGCACAAAGCAGTTATATTCGTATTGTTGTATAGCTGTTTGAATTCCAAAACAGGCACGCGACTCATAACATTCTCGGATATATTCTATTAGACATACATAACTTGGCCTGGAACGTGTCTAAATTCGTGTACTACCTACACAGACGATCTAGCGGCTTGTTTGTCTATTGAAGACATAAATAAATATAGATCTTTTTGTTGATCTACCTAGTAAAAACAAGGAAAAATATTTGCGATTATTTTATTACTCTTAGTTTCAAAGCGGAATTCGTTAGGGAGCTAAGAAGTAAAAGAAAGGACATAACTTAGTCTTTGTACGCACAGACAAACAAGATGCAAATAAAAACTGAGAACACTCGCTACTACATTTCAGCCCGAATCTAATCAAATCCAGTTATTGATTTGGTCACAGCTCTGTAATATTGAACATATATAATACTTTGGCGCAAGTTTCGTCTCCATGTTAGTACGACAAAAATTAATATCAGGTAGTATAGTTTGTACAAAATAAACAATTATCAATTATTGTATTTAGGCAATAGTATATATATAATGACGTCCCATCTAAATATTATCTTGCACCACTGAACTAGATATGCCATTACTTAAAATAGTGGCTATAAATAGTATAATCGATAATCATATTTTTTAATTAAAAAATGCTATAAAGTATACGAAACGATGATTCTAGGTTCTATACGAAGATAAAATTTCTCTACGACCTCATTGTGTGGCTGTTGTAAATGGTTTGTAAAGCTTCCTGTCAAGTAGCCACTCAGCTTATTTGCCAAGTCACTACTATTAAATCTGACAGCTTAGACACATCGGCGGCACCAGGATGGAAGTAGCCATTTGTTTTGATATTCTAGCCGCGTTTGTGACGCTATGTCAGACAGCTATAAACCGTGAAAATTTGTTTACTCAAATGTTTCCACTCGGAGTTGTCAGTTCTTTCCAAATTACTAAGATAATAGTAACTGCAAAAACAATGATTTTATCTTTATACTGGATATTTAATCGCAACTGCTGGAAATTTTTATTTATCTAAAAATATCATGTAATAACACTTAGCTCTTAATAATACATACTTGAAATTGCGAAGATCGTAGGGTTTGAGAATAATTCAATATCCCACGCAATGTGGAGCTTCTCCGCGAGTGACCTTTTGTCGGTGGATCTATACAATAACAAGTTATTTTCTAGATAGGAGTCAAGGTTGTGACTGTTACGCAACGTCTACTTAATGTAATTTGGAGACAAAATTTGATAATTTTACTTTGTAGTTATTAAGTACAATGAACATATAAAGTTTTATAGAGCTGATTTAAATTGACGCTAAACTGAAATCCAATACTGATGGATCATTAAAAAGGTATCTGACGAGGTTTTTTCGAATCAGTGCGTACTGTAATTGCTCTTTCTTTTGTCAGCTTCTTGAAGATAGTCGTCTAATTCGAAATCACCATATAACTTCAACTTTCCTTCTGAAATTATACTTATAAATTCGTCGCTAGCTTTTCAGAAGGTATTGATTTTACTTCGGAACTAACGTCGTCATTACAAAACGTGTAGAAATTTAATAAAGTTTACGTTATATTATAAGGGGCAAGGCGTCCTATTTTAGAAACAATTTATTAACACACTAATTACGTTACCTTGTACACCTGAAGTGTACGTTTTCGTATAAAACATAGTTTACAATATGATCATGGCCATGACCAAATAACAACGGAAGCTATTTTCAGTGATTATGTTAGAAATTTGAATTATTCAGACAAAGGTTTTTTTCAATTTATTAATGATACACAATTTCTATCCTAATTTCACGTACAGCATTTGTTTTATCTAATTATGTAAGAGTAATCTCAAATTGTTTGCTAGCGGCGCTTCGTTTCTTCGGCTTCTTAATATTAGGATTTTCCTTATATAAAAATAATATAAAAAGTGGACGGGACTCATAGGTTTGATCGTAATTCGTGAGTTGTTTAATAACTGACTGTCAGGTAATTCCCTTGATAAATAATATATCTAGTCTCCTGGGTGTCTTCAGTATATTTAAACACTTCATACATAGATGAGTGAATTCCTGTAATGATGGCTAAAAATAATACTATACATAATTCTATCGTCTAGGGACAATGCTAATGATAAACTTTGTATCACGGTTAAACAAATAGACATTTAGGCAGCTTCTCTATACATTTGATCGTTATTACGTCATTAACATATATATAATGATATATGCAATGCGGGGTTTTGACTTAATAATGTTTTAATCTAAATTGATACAATGCTGCTCTTAGTTTCGCAACATCATGGATATCTTTTTTGCACATATGTTGATTAATCCACAGCCTATAAACATCCCATTACTAATAATGTATTTGACATGTGTTCCATAATTTCGAAATTCCTTTACTTTGAAACCATATCAAAATTGGAATCTTGAAGTATTGCTTATATTTTATATATTTTTCAAAAAACATATATGCCAAGCCATGCATGGACTAATTCAATGATATATATAACTTTTTTATGTTTATAGCATTAATGTTGCCACTTTTACCTTTTTTTTAGGGTAACAGAATTTTTTCATGCGCATATAATTTATTTTCATTTGCAACTATATACTCTTTTTGATTTATTCTGTAGTTTCAACCCATCAAATTTTATATATTTTTCTGTATAAAGAGTTGCTAAATACTATTACTAAATTAAATAAATTGAAATTATTTTAAAAATTAAACTATCAAATACTTGATGTGCGCGTCCTTGTATCAATATCAAGGTATTACGAAGTTATTCCGAATAACGAAAATAGATACATAACGTTGTCTCTTGTTTACATTATATCTCAACTGATGTATGTCGATTCGCTTCTATTTGAAGTTCTGCATGATGAAATGCTTTATATACGTCGTCTTATTGAACATAGTAATACGTTACTGCCATGCTAAACTTCAGCTCATGATTTTAGGATTCTGTACCCTTATGGACGAACCGGAAACCTATTGTTGTGTTAACTTTGTCCGCCCACTTGATTATTAATTTCTTAATAGCTGAGGTTCTCATGCTATTCAGTCTTTAGTCTATATATAAATATTTAATAAATTATGTAAGCAACGGGGGAAATGTGCGTTCAAGTGTAAACTTAGAACGCATGTTACCTTAACTTTACAGTTATCACTCAGACACTGTTACAATACTTGATTACGCGTCTGTCCTTTGAATATTCCATTAAGGGCACTTTAATTTGCGATGTGCCCATAATCCATGTATTTGTGAAGTGTCCTATAGGATAAATTTTGTCTGCCTGCTTTATGTAGAAATGCTGTTTTTAAGCAGGCTATCGAAAAAATCCTTCAATCTCATGACTACTCCTATACCGAATGAATGTTATTTTTATTCTTAACGGAGAGCTCAACTCACCTGATCGTAAGAGATACGGCTGAAGATGGAAGCGAACTACACCCGGATTCCTTAACCACAGAATAACTGGATAACTTAAAACCAACTGCCGGAACATAACAATGCTGTTAACATTTTTGTTATAGCGGCAGATTTTGGTAAGATCTTACTACAATCCAAACCGAGCAGAAAATTTCTGCCCCCACTGGGAATATACCTGCCTGGGAATATATATACCTTGGACCTCTAGGGCTAAAATAAGTGGTCTAAGCTTAAACAAGTGGTTGAGTGCAACTATACTAAAATATAAATAATAAAAACTAAAACTTAGTTAAAGGCCCTTGAATTCCTTAAAATTATTTTTAGAACTTAAAATTAATTAATCAGTCGGTTTCTTCACTCTTATGATGTGAAAAGCTACTCTCACAGCGTTTATCTAATTTTGCCTTCACTTCAAAAGTCATTAAAGAAATAAACAGTTGCCAATTTTATAAAGGGTTAGGAACTCGGAAGGATAGACAAATTGGCTAAAGAGATGGGCTTAGAGTTTAGCCTTGAGGGATCCCTGTACGGACCTACAATGGGAAGCCTATCTCAACGATATTACCAAAATTAATTTTCATATAATTTTCAGAATATTTAGGGCAATATTCCAGTCTCTTGAGAGTTAAGATAACATTTATAACAATGTATTTCAATTATATCAAAATGTGGACGTGCCTGTAAATGAACACCGTGAGGTACCTACTTATGAAAATAAAACTAAAATGCTTAAATAAGTATACTTTTTTACCACATGACCCGAGCGGAGATGAACCGGTATGAAAAACGTCCCATTTTTATGGAGAGCACAAGAGGTTCCGATAAGTGTGCAATTTCCTAGTTTTAACCAATGTATCCATATGTGACAGATATGATACCACCAACATTGAGCAACAATTTTCAAGTCTTATTATTCTCATAGCTCAACAACAAGTTCTTTTTGCGTTTTTTATTCGGGGCCTGATTGTCGCTGTTGCTGTCGAAGTCACTCTTAAAGTCTAGGTCAAGGACAGAATGATTGGTTTGGCAAAGCAGCATTTAAACATATTCCCTCAATGACATAATTAATGGCAGTATAGAAACACGTGAATTGCGAGTGATAGTTTGAAACACGCGACTGAGACGCAACCTGTTATCTAACGGAACAGCTGGCACACGATGGTATTAAACTTTTTTTCTTGTATTTTCTTGCGCTTATTTTTGCTCTATATTATTGTAATTGATTTTTTTGCGTGATATGTATGTCATAAATTTAACCGACGTTATTTGCCTGCGGTGATGTAAAAGTTTTAGTTTGTGAGAGTATAGGTATGTTTGTTATACTCTAATGAAAAAACTATTGAACAGAATTAACTGAAGTTTGGCATTCATATAGTTGTTGATCAGCCAGCAAGATAAATAGATTTTTTGACATGTTAAGGAACCTTCAATTTTAATTCAAAGGACAAAACAAAATACTATGAACTTAAATGAAAAGAAAAACCATCATTAAACGTAATCAAGTCAAGGCCACACAGACAAAATTGCGAGCGGAAACTAGTATGAAAATATCACCGATTGCTAATTGTGTCTTTACAATAACAAAAATAATCTGCAGTATGTCTACTTGATTGGTATGAGATTATCTCTGAATGATGATATGCTATCTAAACGGAATTATTTATGTAGAAAGTGAAGTCTAATTTAATGTTAAACACGCATTGATCACGCACCGCTCACCCTGAACTCGCCTTGAACTTGAACGGTATAGATACGAAAATAGGTTAGTGAGTCATTTGTGGTACATTTTTATATTTTCATTCGCGCTCTCCGCCAACTTTCGGTATTATGTTTGTTAATTATATCACATGTAATAAAGTGAAGTGTAGATATGATTGTTGGTTTTAATTAACATGTTAATTTAAACGTAATTGACATATCCGCAAACTAGAACTTTTTGCTTGCGTGCGCTGTGGCCCCGAGAACTATCCATTCGTTTCTGTTATGTTTGAAAAACCTGTTATTTATTTTAACAATTAATGTTTAAAATTACAACCATATTGAAAAACTTGTTTTGACGTTTATAAACCGTATCTCTTTTTGGTTGTGTCTGAATGAACTATCCATAATTAATATCTTAATATTTTTATAGATTTATAATGTTGCTGGAAAATTGGTGCTAATTGTTACTAAAAAATACGAATATCGAATGCTGACTCGTTGACAAATGAATAAGTGGTTGATTTTAAATGACTGAATATGTGTATGATGAATGATATTTACCAAGATCTTGATAAAATGAAAAGAATGTGCTATCTTTCAATATTCGAAACAGTTTGACCCTTATCTGAAAGCAGACAAGGGAAAGAATTTTTCAAGACACTATGATATAAATCTATATCTAATGGAATTCTAAGTATAGCAAAAGAAGGTAACCATCGAATGAAAGGACAACTTTCCCCTTTTTTGGCATCTCAACAGCTATCTGCTGAAATATTTCTATTATGTGAACACTAGACCTTCTGGCAACGCCAGGAGGTCGAGGCATCGCTTAAAATATATTGCAGACGTAATACTCATTCGTAAACAAATGTTTGATTTTATTTGGACCGAAAGCATTAAGTGTATCTTATTGACCCATGCATATAAATAAAAGTTTGTTTGTACGTTTTTAAACTCTTTCTTTGAATTGACTTTTTGCAGTTTATTGCGGTCTATTGTATCTTTAAAAGAATGCACATTCATCGTAGTTTTGTAAAAATGAAAATGCTAAATTCATTTTCGAAGCTTAGATTATTATATCTTATTTTATTGTCACAAAGGCGGAGAAGCGGGTAGACGCTGGTTGTTTTAAAAAAAGATACATATAAGACGTGTCTATAGCTTTTGTTGTTTTGAGAATGTTTAATTAAAGTATACAATGAAGGCTTTTGTGGAAGATGTTATTGTTTTATCAAGGCCATCGTTGGTGGAATTTTTAGTAGGTAAAATATGCTTTAAATTTAATTTAAAATTACCTTCTTAATTAATAGATGTCTGGATTAGTATTATCAGTTATCTTTAGTTTATTTCTCCACTTTTATATTACTTAGTTTTCTATTACAGTTTCCAAATTTTATACGTGCCTTTTTAGATGGCGGGTTTACTCCGTTCGTGTCTCGAATTATATGTAAATCGAGCTAGCTTCTTCCATGATTTAGGATCAAAATACATTGTTAACTGGCTTTATGTATTTGAAAAGGGTTCACTATCCACGCTAAGAAAGACATTTTATAAAAATTTATAAAAATTATATTCTAATGCAAAAAATTCTTTCAAAGCGTAAAATATATGCAGTTTCATATGTCTGCTTATCTTGCTTCCTAATTTCATAATATATTTGTATATTAATTCAAAATTATGTATCAATCAAATAATATTTGAATAGAATCAATATATGAAATGTAATTAGAATTCTTTAGCAAGAAACGTGGGAAGTTAGAGACAAGGTCTTCGTTTTTATCAATTTTACGTTTCTCGCATTTCAATTTGGCATGACAAATTTATTCTTGAGCGTTAGCAATAAGTTCTGTTCATTCTTCTTGAACCTTACATCATTTTTTTTCTTATTTTCTTTATTTGAGATGACTAGGTTACAACCTAGCTCGATCTTCCACAAAAGTAATTCTATTTGAAAGTTCATGTCGCACTACGAAAGCAATAAGGGTCGAAATTGTGAACACTTGTGTAAAACCTATCTAACTATAAATAAACTTAGATTTAATTGAATATCTTATCAAAAATATTATTAATACATTAGTATAATAAATATACGAGAAAATTAAAGAGTGTTGTTGGTTCTAAAATATGCTGGAAGGCGAGGACATGTAGACCTAAAGCCGTACTTTAGGTTTTATTACCCAGATCTCAATCCGTAATGTAACTAACAGTAAAAGATGTATTATCAACACCATGGGTTACTACGGGTGTGGATAATACATATTGCTTTAGTTATCTAACTTTATGTGAACGTGACATACATTTGCGGTCATAGTTTTGGATTAATTAATATTAGTTGGTATCAATTGTGAAATCAAAACTTATACTGTAATGTATCCAATATTTACCCACAATTTACTGTACCCCTAGTGTAACTTTCGATCCAATTTCATTGATCATGTTTGTGGTCAGTTGTTCTATCCTATGAAAACTACAGCAGCGCCTCTGCTGTTATTGGAAACTACTTTCTATTATATGTATTTTTCAGCTAAACGCAACTAAAATCATATACGCTTCAAACTTACACTATGGCCCTAGTGACTGTAAGATTCATGCGTATCGTGATGAAATGGATAGCGGGTAGTGAACCATACGTTACTGTGACCAAAGATATTGTTTTTAATGCTTTTTTCGAATTAAAAACATTCCTGCGTTTGCGTTTTTATTTCCTTATGTTTCTTACGTTAAAGTTAACAAGCATAATAACTACATTTTATCTTTTAAATTGTTTTACAAATTGACCGCCGGTTTCTTCTCTGTAAGCTATTTCCTTTTCTCATCGACGTAACTGCCGAGAAAACTGGCTAACAAGGGAACGGTTTTATGAGCCTTTGAAATGGTTTCCTAACAAGTCAACAAGGCGGATGGGTACAGGAATTTTCTTCTATTTCACTCATTGTTATTAATTATTTATTTAACAATTTATGTACATATACACAATCTAATATAGTGTAGTTGGGGTATGGTTATATTAGTTTTATGAAAAATACGATAATATGCATTACTAGTTTCATTGAGAGTTAATTAATATGAAACTATTTTCTTGGAGACAGTTTTTTGGGCGGTACGACAAAAAAAATTTGTTCCCAACCATCAAACGAATATTTACTTCTTCTGAACTGCGACATACGTGATATATATTGAACCATACACGTCGTTTCACTAAGTAAGAATAAAAAGTTCCTAGTAAATCTACCATAAAACTCAATGGCCGTCACTGTTTCCAGTGGCGCTTCATAATTAGAGGTGACTCTGCATTTAGCTGTCTGCCTCATGTTGTCATTTTATTGTAGGTTGGTACAAACGATTTGTATCCATTATTTTTTTTCTGTCTCTTCGTGTCGCCGAACCAATATCTTTTGAACAATTTCCTTAATTAAATAGCAACTTTGATACGTCGACCTAATGTCTTTGTTTGTGCAAGTTATTTGCTCTATGCCAATAACTTTTCAACTGCCTTAAAAAAATAGGGGGCTTACATTTTAATACGTGATTTCTCTGTCAATAGTGAAACTACTATCAAAATTATCTATTAAAATTAAATGGATAACGATGTTGGTACTAAAGTTGTTCCAGAAAAATAGAAAGTGAAGTTCCGACTTCTAAAATAATTTTAATAAATAATTTCTTTGATTGAATTATTTTTGCCTTTAGTTTTTATAGATATATTAAAGATAGGTCCTCCCGTACATTCTACTGTATACATCAATTTATTTGTTTGGTGCAGTAAAGAGTTTAACTCATTTTTATAATTCAAACTTATTATTGAGTCAATGTTATTGTTAAAATATATAAGTGCGTTACATTTCTTAATATGTTACGAACTTGGGAAAGAAGACATTACTAAATCTCAGCAAGGTCCTCATTTCGTAGGAAGGTTATTTATTGGACACGGGAGACTATTTACTATGTAACGTTAACTCAGGGAACTGTGTTTTGTTAACTTTGCTAAATATGTATTTTATATTTTTTATCTAACAAGTCAGAAGTAATGAAATATTACTGATGTAATATTTATATGAAATAAAAACTCTTCTTCTTTTCCATACAATGTTTTAAGACCTTATTTTGGCAATCAAAATTGTTCCAAGAAATGCAAATTTTCATTTTCTTCATTGCTTTTAATGATTGTATTCCTCGCAACTGGCGTCAGCTGTTTAATTAATTTCAGAAGTACTTACTTTCATAATAATGCTATTTTCGTGTCCCTTTCAGCTCTCACATGCAACAATTCAGTACGTTTAACCTACATTCTCCCACTCGTCGCCTGTGTATATTTCATTCATAATGCCCTAAAAGTCTGACGAAGTGAACATTTTATGTGAATTGTGACTAATAACTTTGGGCCTACGTGCCCATTAGCTTGTCCAGTTGCTAAACGAAGATTACAAATTAAAATGAGAATTTGGCTTATTTATTCAAAAGCTTCTTCTTAATTATATGAATATTAAATTGGTTCAAATAGTTATTATCCTGATGATTATCTACATAGGTTAGTATTAACGAAACTAGCTTACTTTCTAAAATATTAGGCAAATCTTTGCGACTTACTAAACAACAAGTTTTGCATCTTCAAATTTGAAGACAAGTTTAAATTAAAGTCATTTGTGGGAGTTAATTGCTGAAGACATAAGCCGTATTTAAACACAGCTTCAGACAGAACATAAGTTAAGGTTCTAAAAGGATTACCTTAAAGGATGTGAAGTAGATAATGGATTTCATGGCCCAATTAAACTTTGAGTTGTCCAATCAATAAACCTTTTCTAAAATATATTTTGAAGATTTCTTTCTTTATAACACTTTCCTTCATTTAGTTCTTAAATAAATAGTAGAAGACTGCTCATTGCTGATGGTATGGATTGCATTTTCAGGACTCTTTTAAAAGGGCCCATGTTATTTGAAGAGTTTTCACCCTTACATCGTTGAATGAAGCGATTAGCTTTGTCTTTCTCTCTTCTATTATGCGAACAGCTAAGGCGTGAAACTCTTTTCTGAGGGCTGTTTTCCCGAATTATTAAAATATGGAAATCTTTAAGGCCAGAGTGAACCGCCTTCATTCGCCTAGAAAGCACCTAGGCGAGCGTGTAACATCATAGCTTTCCATCAGGCGTTATCGTGGTCTCTTTGCTGTGGAGGTTTGAGCTGTGGATCTGTGCTTTGGAAGGCACATTAACCCCTTGGTTCCGGTTGTTACGGCAATTTAGCTTGGTGGGTGCAAGCTACATTGGGCCAGCGTTGTGGCGTCCGTGTAGGAAGTCCTATGCGAGCTACGGCTCGCATAGGACATACATCCCATGGCTACGGTTACGACCGTAGCCATGGGATGTATGGGTTTTTTATGATTTGGACAAACACATCATCATTAATTTGTATCATACATAACATCTACGGTCTACTATTCGAAATTTTTTAAATCTTTAACGAACTGCCATTTCGATTTTTAGGATAAACGCACTCATTTTCACGACACGTTTTCTCATCATGATATTACATAACATAGGCGTGTGTGGCGTGGCTGTTGTTTTACGATAAAACGTGTGTCAAAGTAATGCAGTACATACTCTTACATAGTATTTTTACTAATGTTGAAGTATGATTACATATTTTTTATTACTGTGACAAAGTGTACACAACTCTTACTACTTTTTGGAATTTTAAGCTTCATATTATAAAGTGTTTGTCACAAGTTCTTGACCCTTCATCCTGCATACGAAATTATAACGATAGAGAGAGGAAAATGATATGTTAATGATACGATTCCGATGATCCAGGATGAATATTAATATATTTCATTTTATTGGTTACAATTGCGTTGTCTTATCGTCAAATACAGAAATGTTTAAATATCGCTAGTATTTGTGTAACCTACCTAACTAGACCATTTATATTGTAAGTACTATAGTGATTGATAATCAAGTTACCTATGCCAACAAAGTCTTAATCAGTACTTATGATAATATTATGAGATGATGCGAAATATTGTATATATATAAGCCAAGATGAATGCATTCTGTATCACCACCGCCTGTAGACACATGCAATATCAAAAGTAGCTTTAAATAGCAGGTGCGTGCGTGCCCATTACCGCGCTATCTATTCCTCCATTTCGAAACAGCCATTTTTATTGATAGATCAATTAATTATTGGTAGAGACATATCTTTGTTGTTACGCTCTTGGCAGAATGGTCGTGACTATCTTATATTCAGGGCAGAGTGGAGGTTACTCCTCCATCCGTAGTAACCTATCAGGTGGACCGACCAAATCAAGGCAGCAACAAATTGTCTTCTCTACGAGAGCACCCGAGAGAGGAATGGTGCCAGATAGTGATGCACGCTACTCTATTAGACTAAAATGTCGCCTGTGACAATGTATCACAGGTGACATTTTCTAAAATAAGGAAATTAAATTCCAATAGTAGAGATCGCAGTGATATAATTCGACAAGCTAAAAAGAATGATGTGACATAAAAATAGAAAACAATATTATTAGAAAAAATATATGTCATAAACAATGCAGCCAGGGTGTTGTATATTATAAAGTTATATTATAAAAAGGTTTGGTCTAACACCTCCCCGTAATATAAACACCCTGTATATATACACCACTATATACAGTAAATGCATTATCAAAACTACACTAACAACCACAAAACTTACATCTATATAAACACACACTTTAACACTATTTATACACAACTCAAATCACTCAAAAAATAAAACGTCCGCGTCCTAGAGTAAGTTTAAACTAAACCTAAACATTTTACAAATTTTACATGTTTAATATTTGGTAAACTCTTAGTAAGGACATCGGCGATCATATTACCAGTAGGAATGTACTCAGCAATTATTTCATTACTGGTGATAGAATTTCGAATGAAATGATGCCTAACGTCAATGTGTTTGGTGCGCGAATGATGAGTGTTGTTTTTGGTGAGTTGAAGTGCGCTTTGATTGTCGCAGTACAGCGTAATTGGTTTGCTGTATTGAAAAATATCCTTTACCAAATATTTCAGATATATGGCCTCTTTGCAAGCTTCGCTGAGTGCCATATATTCTGCTTCGGTGGTAGAAAGTGCGACAGTGCGTTGCTTACGTGATTCCCAGGATATGGCTGAGCCACTGAGCATAAACACAAAGCCAGTGTAGGATCTGCGGTCTACGAGGTTAGACCCATAGTCTGCATCAGCATATCCCACAATATCGCTTGTCGACTTTGTGTATTTGAGCTCTTTGGTTTTAGTTGCCTTAAGATACCTGAGTACCCGTTTAGCAGCTCTCCAGTGTACCTCCCCATAATGTGCATTAAATTGGCTAAGGACAGATACGGCGTGAGATATGTCCGGCCTAGTGCCAATAGAAATGTACATTAGAGATCCAATGAGCTGCTGATACGGTAAATCCAATTTCTCATCGTCTTTATTGGGTAAAATTAATTTGAGACCAGCTTCCAAAGGCGTTGACACTGATATGGCTTTGCTCAAATTAAATTTATCAACAAGTTTGTCAATATAGTTGGTTTGGTCAAGACTGATACTACCATCATCGTGTCGTGTAACCCTCATGCCTAAACAATCTTTGACTGGACCTAAATCTTTAATTGCAAAAGATTGTTTCAACCCCGTTTTAAACATTTCTCTCATTTGAATATTATTGCTAAAAATGAAAAAATCATCTACAAAAACCGCAACAACAAGAAGATTTTCAGATTCTCTTTGATAATAAATACAGTGCTCTGTTTCTGCGCGAGTCAAAGACAACTTTTGCATTGCTTCGCAGACCCTTTTATTCCACTGTCTCGGAGCTTGCTTTAGACCATAGAGAGATTTTTTGAGTAAACAAACCTTTTTTGTTTCTGAAATGAAACCTTCAGGTTGTTCCATGTAAATTTCTTCTTCAAGCTCGCCGTTCAGAAATGCTGTTTCAACATCCAGGTGATCAATCTGAAGATTTAATTTAGCGGCGAACGCTAGAAGAAGTCTAATGGAAGATAACCTCGCAACAGGTGAAAAAGTCTCTCCATAATCTACTCCATAGACTTGCGTAAAGCCCTTTGCTACAAGTCTAGCTTTATATTTTACAATATCTCCGTCTGTGTTTTTCTTAATTTTGTACACCCATTTACATTTGATAGGCTTCCGGTCTTTAGGCCTGTCAACTAATATCCAAGTGCCATGTTTCATCAAGGAATCGTACTCCGCCTTCATAGCATTAAGCCAATCTTCCTTATATGCGTCATCCTGTACCTGCTTGAATGACTCAGGTTCGAAATCAGGGGATATAAGGCAAGTGCTTGCTTCATACCTCTGTGGAGGATTGCGCTCTCTACAAGGATATCGGCGGGTACACTCAATGGCGTCCGGAGTTTCTGAGCATGTTGACTGAGAATCTATATTTATACTGGGACTTCCAACTGATTGTTGAGGTGCCGGAGATTTCTCAGTATTTGTAGATGGAACAGGATCTATAGGAACAGAGACTTCTATATTAATTGATGGTAGTTCAGATTCCACAAAATCTGTGGGCTGAGGAGACTCTACAGTTTTATCTTCTATAAAAACTACGTCTCTAGCAATAATAACATTCCTAGGATTCTTAGGATTTACCAGACGGTAACCCTTGCAGTCACTAGGATAGCCTACGAACAAACAGTCAAGAGTTTTGGATTCCAACTTAGTTCTCTTTTCTTTTGGAACTAAAGCATGAGCTGTGCAACCAAAAACTCTTAAATGTGATAGGTTTATTGCTTTTCCTGTCCAAATTTCTTCGGGAATTTTAAAATTTAATGCCTGAGTTGGAGAATAATTTTTAAGATAAATAGCTGTACTAACAGCTTCTCCCCAATAGGCTTTAGGCAGGTTAGCATCTTTAAGCATAGACCTTGCTTTTTCTATGACGGTTCTATTAACCCTTTCTGAAACACCATTTTGCTGAGGATGGTATGGAACCGTCAGTTGCTGAATAATACCATTGTCTTTGAGAAACGTACTCATTTGATGATTAACAAATTCACGACCATTGTCGGAACGAAGTGCCTTTATTTTAAGACCTGTTTGGTTTTCTACGAGGTGCTTAAATTCTACAAACTTTCGAAATACTTCACTTTTGTTCTTTAATAAATAGCCAAAAGTTTTCCTAGAGAAGTCGTCAGTAAAGGTAAGTAGGTATAGAGAACCTCCCCACGACTGCGTACTCATTGGTCCGCAAAGGTCAGTGTGAATAAGTTCTAGTTTATTATTACACCTACTTGTTGACTTTGTAAAAGGTTTCCTTGTCAACTTACCTTGTAAACATGGGACACATGTTTGACATAATCTGTCAGAGTAATCTATTCCTATGTGTTTTCTCTTTAAAATATCTAGGGCTTTATTATTTAAATGACCTAAGCGTCTATGCCACAGTAGCATGGGCTCTTTATTTTGAGCTGTATATGCTTGATTGTTAAGAGAAGAAGAATCTAACTTATACATGCCTGAAAAGTTGGAGGCAGAAGCTAAAAGTGTTCCGGACACTTTACATCCTTCTCTTTTGATTATGGAGGCGCCTTTAGGAGAAAAAATAACTATAAAACCCTTACTAACTAATTCCCTAACAGACAATAAATTAGTCGAAAGTTGTGGTACATAAAGTACATTAGAAATTTTTATTACACTATTACATATATTTACAGACACGGTACCTTTTCCTTCACTATATACAACTTCTTTATTGGCAACAGTAACTGGTTTACGGAGAGGAGTAAAATCAATAAACCAATCCTTAAAACAACTCATATGGCTCGTGGCTCCAGAGTCAATGTACCAATCCTGGGATAAAGAAGGGGAATTATGACCTGTAATTGAATGAAAAGATGATAAAAGTGTAAAATCTGTAATATAATTAGCAGTAGTATCACCGATGCCCTTTTTATTCTTTTTGGAATTATAATAACGCTTCCTGCACTTAGACACGTGGTGCCCCGACTTCTTGCAGTAGGAACACACTACAGTCGCCTTCGAAGATGTAGTAGCAAAAGCATTATTTCCCAAGCTGACCGTTGTATTCACTCGACGCTGTCCTTCCTTCATAAGTGTAGTAGCAACATAATCAGCTGTGATAGTAGCGCCCGAGTGCTCAATTGCCATTACCATAGGCAAGTACTCTTCTGTCAATCCTGCTAGCATCACTACACCAACAAATTCGTCTTCGACAGCTTTTCCGATGGCAGAAAGCTTCTGTTGAGTTTCGCGGATGTCATTGATGTAGCTTTCCATGTCAGGATATGACTCAAGCTTACAATTGAACAGTTTTTTCAGGAGTGAAAGGCGTCTACTTAGGCTGCTATCTGCATACGCTTTCTTAAGAGCAAGCCAAGTCTGTTCAGCAGTATCACAAGCGACCACAATAGGATAGACCATTTCGCTTACGTTCAGGCAAATTTTAGATCTTGCACGTTGGTCGCGCCGCTTGAATTCTTCCAGAGTTAATTTTTCAGCACATGTAGATGGATGCGAGACAAAATCCCACAGTTCAGCGTCTATGAGCGTCATCTGCATGGCGAAGCTCCACGAATTATAATTAGCTCTTCCAATTAACTTTGAAATAGAATTATGTTGACTTACGGTCACGGCAGGGCTACGGTATGTCGAATTATCCATATTAAAGGTAGAATAAGCCCATAACCTTCTAAAATAAGGAAATTAAATTCCAATAGTAGAGATCGCAGTGATATAATTCGACAAGCTAAAAAGAATGATGTGACATAAAAATAGAAAACAATATTATTAGAAAAAATATATGTCATAAACAATGCAGCCAGGGTGTTGTATATTATAAAGTTATATTATAAAAAGGTTTGGTCTAACAACATTTTACACTTATATTTTTACTCCCAAGTCCGTAGGCTTGTTCTGACCTTCGAATCGAAATTACTTATGGTTTTCTATGAATCACCTAATATAGGCCCGTCAGGATCACTAAGTTCATTCCCACGTTGCCCACTCTGTAAAATATCAAACTTTATGTTGAGAGCTTGGAAATCAGTCCCTACTCCCAACACCATGCTTCCTCGGTAACATCAGCAACCTTACCACTGGACGCAATACTAAAAATTTGCATTATTTAGCTGCAACTATTTGTGCCTAACTTAGAAAGGCTTCCTCGGTTGAACGCTCAATATACTAGTGTAAAACACTTCTGAAATACACTTGTATGGAGTTTTACTTTGTAGCTTGCATTAATTAGTGGATTTTAAAATGTTGACTTACATCATTTCGAAAATAGTAATGTTTGCTCAGGACGACATGCAAATTTTATTAGCTGTAAAACAAACTGAAGTGTATAAACATAAAAACAAAAGTATAGAAATATTATTTTCTGCGTAGGAATGGCAGTTAGGGACCTACATAACTACCAATCAGTAATCTCCTAATAAATCACTAGGAAACCGCCTTTTTATGGCGCCGCGCTAACTATTGCTCCCTGATCTAGAAAATACGTATAAGGGAATATTACAAAAGATATCATAGGTTTCCCTCATTTATGCCAAGTAAACAAATTTTCTATAAATACACTGTCAACCTGTCTGTCATAGTTCTTCACATTCAATCGGCACATTGGTAATCACTTTTTAAGTCGTTTATATCGACAGGATAACACAGTTATTATCAAAAACTCTCCTATAATAAACATTATTAATGATTTCATTAATATTTACTATAAAGACCTCCAAGACTAAAAATCTAATATCGTCTTTTCTAATATGGTAGAAAGTATTATGTCAGTGCGTATTAAGTCTTAAATCTCATAAATGCTCACACTCCCAAGTCAAGCCTAAATTTCTGGTGGAGTAGTAACTCCAAATGACTACTCCATTTTATGAACGAGATTCTGAGTAAGCTATCTCCTGGCTTCGCATACACTAGATTAAATTATGTACATCGTAACTGTCTAACTATATTGATGACAAAACGCCCTAAAATTATCATTAAAACTATCATCATTTATGAGGTAATATATTAATATTTCACAATTGTTTTTCTGTTCTATATTTCACTCATAAATGGAAAAATTATGCTAAATGTAAGCCCTAATAATGATAATAGTGAAGGAATGTGTTGTTTGTATTAGACACAACCATAACTGTTGGAAAAAATAAGTTACATTGTAAACAGTTTGTTACTGTTTACAATATATAAAGAAGGTTCGTAATCTCACGAAATAGATTATAATAACAGACAAATTTTTGGCTTGAAATCGTTAAAGAAAAAAGTAGTTACTTGGTAGTCTTTAGTAGGTACACAAAATCTGAATCTTGTATTGCGATTCTGTGCCAATTTGATGGATGTGAATTAAGACATGCATACTTAACCTGATTCTTGTATAAACCCAAATTTATATCGTTTAGTTTTATTTTTCCTATTTTCAGATAAAGAAATTCCCAATTATTTAAAATTACTTACTGTTTACTGGTTACTGGTTTAGATTGTTGCAGTGGTGGTAAATTGTAAAATAATTTTGAAAATTTTCCTCTTTCCATACATCAACAAATCACCCGTTCTAGTACTCAGTAGGTTACTGCTAGCCAGCACTACTTTTAATTTATTGAATTCATTTTTCCTGAGTGAAGGAATCTTAATATTGCTTGTCTTATCGAATCAGGTTAAGTTGACTCATTTACTAGAGGAATGACAGTTCTTTTACAACCACGAATAGGTACTTTTGTAGAAGTCTGAGGTATCGATTTCGTTCTAGTCCTCGTTAATGTACGAACAAAAAATTTACCCTATAGCTTGGTCACTTGACTAGTTCAAAACGTTATGGATTGCATTCAATGATAGGCATGTTTATTCTAGTAGCTGTAGCTGATTATATTAAATATATCCAATTCGTATTTTTCTCTACACGTTGTGTAAATTTTATAATTTTCACGTTCTCTGTTAACTTGTTGAAATGTGTATATTATTTATTTTTGAAATGCTACAATAAATTTAAAAAACCATAGTCGATAGTTAAAACAGAATAAAAACTATTTGACATTATTCATGCGGTTGTTGGGTTGATTTTTACTACGCTAATTATAATTCTCACAAGTTTTCACCTCTGTGCAATATTTATCTAAACATTTAATGTGACTCGGTCTCTAATTTGTTAGGTATATAACGCACATACTTCTATATTTTATGATCCTCATAGCAAACGGACTGTTGCAAAATATAAAGCACATTACAGAGTGCATCAGATCTTTCGTTAAATTAGCTAGGAATGTAATCGTTATTTCGTTTTTACACTGTTACTAATGGACGGTTTTATTGGCTCAGCTCCAGTATATAAAATGTATAATCTGTTACGATGCTTCTTACAAATCGAGATTTGAGATCACCTGAAATTAGTTTGTTTTCACAACCTTTTGTTACTTTAAAAATATTCTCAACAATCCTTTTTTTTAGGTTCAGTCAATGAAAATATTCTGTAAACAGCAGTTTATTTGGTATAATTTTGTATAACGTTTCCAAAGGATATGGGTTGCAATCACACTTACACAAATTCTCTTATCTATTTCGCGTGATTTCGTTTAGCTTTCAGACTGAAGCTTACGAGAATTTCACACGAAACGTACGACCGAAGACTCTTTAGGCTATCGTCGATAGCATTTAAGCTCTCATAAATAACAACCCACGGCTAGTTAGCTATATGTTTGTTGTGGAAACAACACGTGGCCTTGATATTTCATGTTATTTCTTTTGCTTTGAGTTGATTAGGCCCATAACTACCATTATTATTAATGCTAAGTTAGAAACGGTATAAACTAGTTCTAAAATAGGTAGTTGTTTATTAAATATCGAAACTTCAATTACTTTGATTTGAGTAGGTAATTAAAATAAAGTAAGTCACAGTTAATAATATTTATTTCAATTTCTTTTATTACATATATTGTACATTATCATTACACAGTCTTATTTTGTATTGTTTGATATAATCTCGTTCTCTTATTTTGATATTCATATGGTCTTTTATAACACCTCTATTTTTATTTATCATATCAATAAAAAATAATTTTATAATTTATAAATTTTATAGAAAATCTTTTAAACTAAGACTATCATAAAGCAAAACTAGTTGACTTGTAAGATGTACCACGGTTTAACAGTTATTTCTTGCAGTGCTCTCAATAAAATGGTTGCGTCTTTGACACGATCATCTACAGTAATTAATCATGAAATGTTTACTTGTTGAAACAAGTAAATAAATTTTAAAAAATCAATTACCCGGGGTACAATTCGAATATAACAACACCTTTCCAAAATTAGTCAAGTCGGTTAGGATACCAGAGGAAAAGACCTATAAACCACATAGATAGACATACGCGCAAAAATATAACCTTGCTTTTGGGTCTGTCGTACATGGGTGTGTCTTATTTACTAGTTAAAGGTTCGATGGTAAAAGGGCTCATTGTGCTTGCATTCAGCAATTTTAATCCAGTTTTTTCTAAAGACCATCTAATCCAATATAGGATTCGGAACGATCTAGTACAAAAGCCCAATGGCCTAACCCAAAGACATTAAACGTTGAGGGCGCGTCCCTTCTCGCTTCATTATCATTGTGCGGTGTTTTATGAGTAATTCCAAAATCCTGGGATACTCAGTTCTCTCGATTATAAGACAGCATCGATTATATAACCTCAATTGTATTAATTTAACTGCACTGGGGAATACAAAGCATCTACGTCCTTTGGAACACCAAAGAAACGTATGTTCTACGTGCTTTGACTTTTATACTTATTACTCATTGTCAATAATAAGTTTATATGTAACCCTTGTTTAGAAACTACAATAATATTGAATGTTTAATTGTATGTTGTAAATTTAATAAACAGCCTCAAGAACATATTCTACATGGTATTGAAACGTTAGTTCTCATGGTTTATTCAAAACACATATTTTTCAATGGCAATTCTTTATTTATTAATTACAGTTAATGATATAATATTTAACCCGTGGAGTAATGTTTCTTTTTTTAAATGCTTATCCACCACTTTATATATTATAAACTAACAATTAATACTTGTAGTCTCATTATAAAAGAAAAATGGGAAAATTAGTTGTGACACTGCAAATACTTGTTCACACATTAAATAATTTAGGAGTAGGTGCCTAAATTACAGAAACTCGAGGAATGTTTGGAATTCGCGATGTTTTATAAAAGGGCTCAAAGGCACCGAAGTTGTTTGTTGTTCTGTAGTAGGTATTTTATTTTACTAACGTTTACAATCCTTCTTATTCCTTTATGAAAAATGAGAAATTTTAGAAGGCTTATTTATTATTATACTTTATTCATCTAATATATTTATCATCTTCTATTGTCATGATAATGAAATTTTTATCTGATAAATAATTCATTGGAATTAAAAGGCTAATATTTATTAATTAATAAAACACTTTAATTTAAATCTAAATATCTTTGCTTTCGTAAATAATCTGATATTTTTTTATTAATAACGCGACAAAAGAATAGCAAAATGTATTTGTCTTAATACTTCAACAGAATAATCGTTCTACCTTCTTGATCCCGTTTTAGTTCTATATATCCGAATAAGTACATCTAATATTACTTATGTTACGTAAAGAATTAACCGGGATAAAAGCTTATTAGTATCCAGAAGTCTTAATCTAGCTATTTGTCTTTACCACTAAGTAATAGAGCTTAGAGAATACACTGTGAGATTATATTCATATAAAAATTATAAGTAATTATTTTTAAAAAATATTTGTAGGTATCGCAAAATAAGATCTACGTATCTGAAAAGAAATAATAAAAAATAACATAGGAAATTAATATATTTTTTATACAATACAGGAAAAATTCTTATTATCTGGGTCGGGCACTTACAAACAGTTGTGCCGACCAATTTTATTAGAACTGAAACTAATATCCAAGTCACATATCGAGCGTGACCACAGAAAATAGTACAGCCTGAATCTTGTCTGACAAATGTCCACCTAACCTCATACTGAGCCCGACTTATGACGCGGATTGACCGACTACAGATAAAGAATTCCCTAGTGCGTCTAATTGAAGAAAAACTTGTTGGGGTTGGCCGTAAATACTCACTTAATTTGTTTCCCTGACTCTTGACTTTTTGTAACTTACATTTATTTTCACTCATACTTTATTTAGTTCGGTAGGATTGTCAAGTAATATTTCAACGTATATATAATTTTATTTTTCCAAATAAATCATTGTCGGCTTTGGGTTTCTCACCTCTTCGTAACACAAATATATTACTAACTTTAATTGCTGGTCCCTTAACTTCGATTCAGCTAAGTGTGGCCATTTTACTATTTTTTTTACAGTTTTTCCTTGTAGCGTTTGTAACTAAATCGTTACTAGTAGCTTTACGAATCGTTGAATATATTTTTCTTGTAAACTTGTGATCTAAATACTTGCAGATAAGTCTTGAATGTTTTATTCATAAGTGTTTTGTAATATCTGACGTACTGAACACAATTTATACTTATCTATTGTATTACAACTATTACCATTTCATGTTATTTATTCGTGGTTTTAAAATTGTCTTTTTATTTCTTAGTGTTCTCCAAGGGGCAATGCGAGACTGGACAATATCGGTTCCTGGCCAGGTCTGGTGGCTACGCTTGGGTACAGACTCAAGCTACTATCATCAACGACAAACAACAGAAGCCTTTGAGCATCGTTTGCGTCAACTATATCATAAGGTAAGTCTAGAATAAGTCTTTGAAATGTTAGATTAGTTTTCTATTTGTATTGTTTATTTTGCAGCGTTTTCTTTTCAGATTTTTGATATTCCATTAAAATATGTTTTATATTTTTGTTTATTTAAACAAAATAATCAAATAGCGTTCTTAATAATTGAGGTAAGTACGTTTTTTGGTACATTTTTGTCCAATATTTAATTAATTTCTTAGTATTTTACCGGTCTTGCCTTTATCGTACACGTGCATAAAATAATTGCTCGCTAATTCATTGCAAACAGGACCTTTATCTTGACAAACTGCCTTCTATTTAATGAAAAGCACTTCAATTTAGGTTAGACTATAATTGTCAATTCATTACAAGTTTGATATGTATGGAATACATGTGCCACGCAAAAATATTGAATGGTATTTGCTTATGTTTTATTAAATAATAAATATTAGATTGATTGATATCTGTAATAATGGCTTCGATAAACACCCGTTTTTAACAGAAAAAAATTTGAATTTTTAGCTAAAATGTATCTTTTGTTTAATTAATGAGTTCGAAACAGTCAATTATAACCACATTGTTTGTGTATGCTCAGAAGCGCGAAGCAGACGAAACCCTTCAATTTGAAATTCAAGTTTATTAACAATTGCTTTACGTTTGCGTAACATTTCCTTTTCCACGTTTTTAAGACTTCGAAAACTTTTTAAGAAACAATTTAGAAATCTTAATATTTCCGTCAGACGGCTGTGAAAGGTATCACTGGTGTTCGTGTTCGATGAGTTTCGAGTGATGAGATAGCTTTGAGGGTTGAAAATAATTTCCGGTACGTTTCCAATACTTGCGATGCTCAATAAACTCTTGATTTCAAAAATGCTTCTCACATACAGATTTTTATTATCAGTCCAGGACTTTATTATTGCAATATAATTACGAAAAGTTACTATTTTTATCTATCATTCTATCTGTTTATACATAAGAAAGATACATTTCATTATATTTTAAATAATCTTATCTTCTCCGAACTGTGTAGAGATCAGTTTTCCAAAAAGTTTTCTTTTGTTATGAGCTGAAGAAAACAAGCTTATATTAACGTAAATAAAACAATGTAAGTAGAATGATGTAGATTACGTGTCAGGGACAACAATTTGGCGTGATCAACAGACATACATGTTGGCACAGTTTTGCGAATGAGTGATCTTATCATACATTTGAAAGTTCTATGTGGAGATGCACTAATGCTATTGGTTTTTGAAACATTTCATATATTCAATTGTTTTACTTTGTTTTTTGTTTGATCTCTAATTCCGTTGAGTTGAAGGCAACGTCCGTTACACTCAGCACTTTTCAGATCGGAAAGATTTTCCTGATGTGTGATGAACCCAATTTGAAGGGATTGAAATTCTGTTAACGCCTTTGATAGCATCATATTAATTCTTGCTATCCATCTGTACGTCATTGATTGTTTTGTTATACATATAATTATATTGATAAGGTTAACTTTTTAAAATACCATCTTTCATTATTCCTACTACATTTTGCTTTTTTTTTTGGGTCATTAAATTTTACTCGTGTAAGAATAATAGGATACAGTGTACATTTGCGTACTTTGCTTGATTAGAATCAAAAACTGCTTGTTTACTTTAGAATCAAAGTAAGATGAATTGTGAAAAGTTTTTAACATAGTTAAAGTTCTTCCAAGTTCCTAATTGTTCACGACTTTAATAACGAATACTTACGAAACATAACGAACTTCGCTGTTTTCAATATACAAAGGAAAAACTTTATGGTTTTCTCCTGTTATTTGTGTTTTAGAAAAACGGTAATTTCTAAATTTCATTTCAAAAATGTTTTGTTTCAACAGTTAGAGGGGGAAACTATGTCACTATCGAACTCGCTATCTATTTAAAAGATTCTTAAACTGTGCGTGTGTTCTAAACCTTTAGTATTTTATTTTGCAGCATACTACACACTCGTTAATGTGAAATATTCTCCATTCTCCTCCATATAATACATTTTAATTGGGCCGACACATTTAACTGTTCTAGCATAATTGTAACTTCGTTCGTTTTAAGTAAGCGTTCCGTGGAATCTTTCCGTTTATGCAGCGTTTTCCCACCCCGAGTAATTTTCTAGCTTACGTTACGTGTTTTGAGCGCGTGACTAGTAGCCTCGGCGATATCATCTTTTAGCCTCTGACGTATTGGGTAACCTAATTAGAGTTAGAATCGTGTTAAAAATTTCTGCTATACGATGGATGGAAAAGTTTAATGAGCTAATTTTTTTCTTATTGTACACTCTGTTCCCATGTCAGTCATAAAAATTTGGAACTTCCAAATCACTAATTTCGTATCCAATCATTTATAATTTGTTTTTTTTGTGTCCCGAGGTCACTTTTGTGTGCTGTTGGCATTGGAGGTCGGAGGTCTCCAATAATCGGATGGCTGGGTTAATTATCTGAATCCTCTGATGAAATCGTGTTATTTGTTATCGAACTTGCCATAAAAGTCGTAGCGAAATGTTCCGACACAAACAAGAATTATTTTATTTCATTTTCGATAAGCGAATCCGATTAAACAATAATAATATAGTCTCATACCAGCCCATCGATGTTTCCTCAACAGTAGAAAATATAGGGTATTTAGATTTTGGTGATTTCTAATTTTCCTTAAAACGTGCTATTTATTAGTTCCAATGTTTCTAATGACAACAGTAAATTGTGCAACACTCTACCTTAATACTATCAAGTCCTATCATATTTTAGGATACATTTATAACATTGACTGATAAGACCTACTTTGAACATAGCGCCAGATAAGACAGCTATCATAACTGTTCTTTTTTATTTTTAAATTCATCATCATTTTTATTGAAAAAATAAATATTCTCACCGATGAGTAATTCAATCGATACTGTTTAACTTTTACGGCCTTATTTTTAGACATTATAAAAATGCCGTCAAAATAAGAACAGGATTAAGTCGGGATTTGAGTTAGGACGTCGCTACAAATTTCAAGAACTATCCATTTTATTTCAAAAACTATCCATTTTATTTATCGTATTTGTATTATGAATAATAAAATATTTTCAAAGTTTTCAATAAAAATAAAACATATTTAAAAAATAGTTTAAAAACGATGGAAAAACCATCGTTTATGGACCAAAATTCGTCAATGGCGCGGTACTCCGGTAAACGACCGATGGTGTTTTATTTTTTCGCTATTTTATCACATGAAAATGACAAACTAAGTAGGTATGTTATAAGTTTATATGTAACATTACTTACTGACAATCAATTTAACAAAATATTTAATGTTTGTGTCTATATTATGACATAATTTAATCCAAACTGTTTGGGTTTATAGAAATGTTATGAGGCAATCAAATCAATCCCTATTATTTGGAAATATCAAAACTTTTCTATGAACTTTGACAGCGAATGTTCTGCGTGATTATAATTCTAAGTACTTTCGCTTTTTTGATGATTAAATTATTTCTTGGCGCAATGTTTTATCACTTAATTTACGTACCTCACCATCAATTATTGTAATCATGAGAACTTTGAAACTTGAATTTGAATAATATGAATGTGTTAACTTGTAAATCAGCATACAAAAGAAGCAACGGACAATTTTACGCGAAGATAAGGTATACAAGGACCGGTAAAGCAACTACAATACGTACATTGCTAGAAGATTATATGATACACCTCATCGTACCATAATTGTAGCTGTGAATCACTACTATTTATAGCTCAAAAGCTAAGGTATGATTTACATAAGAAACTAGTCAAAGTGCTAGTGTAAATACTGAAGTTGTTTCATGTCACTATCACTGTCAGCGAGTGGAGATTAAATAGAAACATACAGTTTATTAATTAATCCCTTAAATCAGAATCATCATCGTTATCAATTATCCGAATAGGTGAAAATGAATAAAATTAATTGAATTGACAAAAACACGGGAAATGCAGACTGTGCAAATTACAAATATAACGCAATGTGATATATACTATAATAGAGAATACATCAATCATAAACGTTTTCTATGTTTTGTAATATATGATTCATATTATCTTGTAATAGTCCCTTGAAACTGTATGTAGTAGCAGGCAAGGTTTTCTTTAAGGTTTTATATTTCTTGGATGCAATAAAACATGTTAAACGCAAAATGTACTCAGTTAACAGTCTTGATATGTTTTGTTTGAAAAGGTTGCACTTTAAATGTGTTGCACGTATTCTGTGCGTTTAAAATTTGAATACCTTATCAGGGTTGATAAAAAGTTTATCTTGGGTTCATTACAACATTCCTCCTAACAAAACTATAGTACAATAATGCATCTATTCTGACCCAGTTGTAAAAATGTCCGTTCGTCAGGCGAGCGCAGTATTTTTCACGAAGACACTAAGCGGAATCGCAAGTACTATTACTAATTCCAGGTTCCAGAAATCAAATCGTAGATGTGACACATCGTAGTAACAAGGCGTTATGCTTAATCACAACATCAAGTAATGCGGCTTAGAGTTTTACCCTTTATTTACATACTGACGAGAAAATCGAACGTAAATATCCAATTGGTTACACATAAATCCCTTACACTTCCTCTAACACGTGTAACCATTTTGAGCGCTTCAGTCATCCTCGAAGTCACGTCGTAGTCCTAAGGATATTTTTATTTACGCCTATCCAACAATTTAAGATAAGTATGATCTTCTGAAATAAGTAGTGGTTATTCTAATAATAATAGGTTAATTCACTATATAAAGGTGAACACATACTTACACAAACTTATTTAGATAAAGTGATTAACTGGAAAGTTTATCGCTGCTGGCTGATCGCTAAACGACTGAGGCGGAGTAAGCGCATGTCATCTGTGGCAAGGGTTATCGAAGCTGAGACTGTTGCTGTGCTATTTCCTAACCGTATCATGTTTTGCTGTACAGTTTTTGTAGCAGTAGATTTAATTTCCTTTCAATGTTAAACTTTATTTTTAAGATTATCTACGACGTGGTTTATATTAAGTATACAAAGAATATTTACTAAGCATTAGGAATTTTTTTAACATAATCTCATTTTTTCGATAGCGAATCAATATAAAGAGTATTATTTTATTCTGTCTGTTATTCATCAATCTATCTGTCATTTTATTAAATGTTTTGTAAGAATGTTACACTATGTAATAAAATCTCCGTTTCTATTCGTATGAAACTGCATAATTAAGAGTAAATATAATAATTTATAAAGTTAATTTAGTTTCATGATCCCTCTGTCCGCATGAAACAGAATAAATTGTGTTAAATATGTTGACGAAAGTTTAATTTATAGGCCCTGGCCCTAGCAATCGAATCGCCCGTGTTTATTTAGGCACTTTATATTTGTCTTGCATAACTAAAGCGTAAATATTATCTAAGTATTCTTATAACTTTTTGTAACAACTTACTTTTTACTTTAACCGCTTTTTTTAATAGGAAAATCGCAAAATGTGTTTATTTTATCAATAATGAAAAAACTAGTTTCAAGTGTTTGTTATCGAACTCGAAAACAACTTGACCGTTTTTATGACTTTTTTTGTTTATATTCTGAATAAGACATCTACAGATTTTTCTCGAAATCATATATATGATAAAACAACGTTTTCCAGGATATTTTACCATTTGTATAATATTCGTAACGTCCATTTGTACGTCATATATTATATCATGATACAGTAGTATGCAGTGGATATATGACTGTGATATATTTCTATCGTATATTAATTGCATTTAACGTGATTAAGGTAACCATGCTTACAAGTAACCACGGATATATGATGTGGAAATAATTAATACACGTGTAACATCTGAGTCTAAAACGTAGAAAGCGTTGTTATAGCGACAGCCCCTTTTGAACCCTTTGAGCCAGGAGCCGAAAAAAGCTTCGCATAATATCCCATACTGTGTTTATTCAGTACATATAATATATTTGTAATACTCGATTGAAGGTGTGTGCCAACTCGATTGGTATTGTCTCCAAATTCGATCAGAGTTTGTTGTCTCTCTGCACCCCTAGAGTAAATTTCATCGAATTGGATGGACCATGTCGATCATATTCACATCATATTTAGAAGCGTCTGGTGTGAAATATTGGAAACTACTTTTATACTTATGATCAAAACTTCCCGATACTAAGTTTTACTTCATGATATATGTTATATATATGTTACTACATAATATCGTAAGACATAACCACATTGGGAACGTGAACGAGTTCGGGAACAGTTATCCACGAACCCATTTCCAACGTAACGCTTTTGTTCACCTTATTTTCTATTCTTCCAGAATTTAGTATGAACAGTAATGGTATCATTTACCAAAATTCTCAGAACACCCCCAAAAAGGATTTACAGGTAAGATTGCCTGTAATATCTATAGCGAAGATTATGTACGATGTTCGAACGTGATACGTTCTCGTACACGTAATGAAAATTTTTTAAATATTTGCTGGATAGTTGATGCATGATTGTTAAATCTGAAGTAAATAATAATTCTACAAAAGTACCCATTTAATTACTCAACATACCAAATTGATAATACGCGGAAAATAGGTACATTTATAATGCTTATTTTATAATCTGTTTCTATAGTTCTTTATATTGAAGCTGAATCTCGATGATTTTTTTTTCACAAGTCTTCGAAAAACTATCTTTGGTGCTACTATAATGTAGACCTTATCAATAAGGTCGACGCCAGGGTTATACCCGGAACCACGCTTCCATCGTGACTTACTCAGCCATTTATTTACTCTCATGTGGGTCATTGCTGTAACACACGTCTCTATACACTGTTCTAACGACCACGCCTAGTTTATCTCTAATTAGAACTAACCTGTGCCTTGTAATATGCTAATTATGTTGAGACACCCGTTCATTTAGACCCTCTGCTACAGCAGTGTTCACTTACCCTTTGATTTTATTTTAATTATTTTAGAAAAGCGTCATTTTTATTTATTTTAGTCAGTTTTTTCACAGTTTGTCAAAATTGGTTATTATATCATCCGAACTCCCACTACTTAACTTGCACTTTCACCATAAAGTCAAATTCATAGTACATACAAAAATAAAAAATAAAATAAAAATAAATGTAAATATGTTCCCTATGTATTTCTCTCTTTGAATTGGCTGATGATATAGATATATTCTATTCTTTTCAATTCTATACATTTATTCAGTCTAGGTACATAACATACTATTATCAAAGTCAAGATTGATTAATATAATTATAATACTGAAAAGTATTGAGTTATTAGTTTCATAATAATAATATTATGACATTAAACAATTCGAAAACTCCCAGCAAATTTTACTATACTTAGCGGTTAATTAAGTTTTCATTTTATATACCTATACACAATATAATGAGAAAGGACAATTTTACAATCATTTAGTAGATTTATTTGATACTGTGCCACATAGTTAATATAGCTATAATACGATATTTAAATAAAAGGCTAAATAGACAGGTTTCAACAAAGCTTTGAATAATATTGAAAACATTAACTTTTCTCGGTTCTACCTGCCCTATTTGTGGGATTGCGTCCTTTACTCCTAACCGTACAAAACAATTCATTTTTAGAACAGAGAACATTTTTTGGAAATTAACAAGGGTTCTGTAAAATAACCCTACTAAATAATTTGCCAAAGCTGCTCGTCAAATCACTCGTGGTAATAGCTAGACTATTAAAATAAGAACGAGTTATTCAAATTTATTCACTTCTTAATGAATACTAATGGATGTTTCATACTTTTGTTGAATTGCTATAGAATTGCGACCTAATGTTGTGTTAAGTTGTACGGACTCCCATAGAAACTGTTGCATTATCAATTCTTTATCATATTTTTACTAATGACTTATAATGGATTTCTTTTTGTTGATTTCCATTAGTATTCTTAATAAATGCATTAGAATAGTTACTACTTGTGCAAATATTTCATTCTATCACAAAAGCTAATAGATACCGCAAGAAGACAACAGAATTCTCGACATTAAATTATGCTGCAACTTTCAAAAACACGCCCTGTTCCTCGCTGTTCTACGGTCATTGCTCGGTTTATGCAAGAAGGCGAGTGCACCCTACCCTACCACCCCTTGCGAGTCGTCGAACCTTCTTCCTACTACAACTATTTATTGTTGCAGCTCCCGTTCCTAGTTGAATGGGTCGCGTGGGTGTGCTCTGTTATCCAACAGCGCTGCTACCAACTCCTCTATTCTAGTTTTCTAGACGACTTACTAAATGAGCTTCGTCGATAGCTGGTTGCACTTTCAGGCGCTCTCGTTTTCTACGGTATCGTTATTTTGCTTGTTGGCTTTTGTAATAATGTTGTTTTGTATTTTGATTTTAGTTTATAACATTAATGAACCTACATTTTGTTCTAATACCTTATATTACATACGAATAAACGACAAATTTATACTAGAAGAATCAGCTGGTGCCTAGTGTTTCTGGCACGTTAAGTTGTTGGTCTTTATGATTACAGCAACAGCGTCAGGCAAGCGTGATAAGGTCTATGGTATAGGTTTTTATTGATTATGGAGATGACACTAGATTTACCTTTTGGTGGAAACTAACCACTCTCGAACGAATTACGAATTTTTCAATGTCGCTGTTCGTTCATTCTAAAGTCAGTTATTGTGGAGGGCTGTGATGGTAATTTATTTGTTATGTTTTATACATAGCCTACAAGAATCATATTATCCTATTTGCATTAAAGGAGGATCGAAATGCAAAAAAGATGATGTTTGATGTTTCGGATTTGGGTATAGAGTAACCCTTTGCTTATTTTCAAAGACATTTTCGATTATTTTCAATAAAAACGAAACAATTAATGTTATCCCATTCTAGTGTTTCATTGTTAATTTTATGTGGTTTATTTATTTCACGTGCCTTTGAAAAACTTTGTTGTTATACATATATCAGAAGCAACACAAGGTTTAACTGAGTCAACCCTGTTTGATATAGGTCAGCCTGTGTGGAAATAATTTACGTAAATTTGGGAAATTAAATTCAATTTGAGTAAAATTTATTATTATTCTGTGATGCCTAAAGCAGCTTCATCTTTGCTTTGCAAGCTTTGTATTAGTTTTTGATTTTGAAGTGAATATCGAATTTAAAAAAGCTCAACGCTTCATACGTTTATTACATATAGACGCACACTGCAATTTCACTTTATTGAGACGAGAAGATTGCTGTACAAATGGACCGGAGAGGGTCAATGACGTCAATTGTGCCTATTATACATGTACCTTGTCTTGTCTGCGCGGAGCCTTGAACACTCGTTAAATATTAAATAATATTTGACACTAGTCATTGAGATTTACAACATCTTCAACCTTTTCATAGATTGCGATGCCGATATAATTTCAAAGTGATTTATTTCTAATGCAGCTGTTCAAATTTTTCCATTAAGTGATTTTTAATAATGGGAACTGATTTCGAATGTTCATAGCTGCTAGGTACATTCTGGATTCATTTCTTGTAGAAAACTTAAAACGGACAAAATTTTAACTTGTTTCATACAAGTGCATCAGAAAGTTAGTTACATTAGCTTATATTTAATGCGTCGCACGATTACCCTTAAATCGTGTTAGTTATTCCATTCCCAAATGATTTATTAATAAGTTTACGGCACTGGATTACTAAATAAGCTTTTTGTGGGGGCGTTGACCTATTATTGTCCATCGATTTTTAATTATTGATAAGAAAACACGTGGAGGGCCTTATACCAGTAATAAATTATTTATAACAAATAAACAATCGATGGAATACGATCCCATTTTGCTATTATACTTGATACACTTATATAGTAGTGTTCTTCCAAACCAAACGCTTATTTAAAATTTAAATAAAAGTTTGATGGTAAAATCGACTAAAGCCAAAAGAACACACAATCCTCTCACTTCTGTGTAGTCAGTTGCATTCGTCTTACTGTTATTGAGAACGTAAATTGCCCTCAATTTTATTCAGGACCAGTCTTCGCTTCTGAGAATTAATCACCTGGACCGTTATATGTTTTCTATATTGATTATGTCACTAGGTGTGGACGATTGAAATCAAACGCCGGCATGGCGCAATACCTGCGTATAAGCTGTTCAAAAATTTTAAGTTCTTACATAGCTCATTTTCTTACCGGCATGACATGGATTAGTTTAGATGTTACTCATAGCATGTGGCATTGTAACTAGTAATTCCGCACTGATAAAAAATCTTTTAAACACATATCACCCCCAATAGATTTTATTTAGAAGTAGTCCATACATAAAGTAATGTTTTCATCGACCTGCATAAATAGATTTATACTAAACATTGTATAATGTCAATAACCTCAATTCAAATTTTATACTTTAAAACAAATTGTATTATTTTGTTATACAAAACTTTGGCGCGGGAAAAACATAATATGCGGATTCTACCACTTAATTCATATTTATGCAATGATAATAAAACGAATGAAAATTTAAAAAACTAAAAAACGGTGACGACATTCAAAGCGTCACGTACACAGAATATTGATGGGCTTCACGGTTACCGTAGCATGACTTACATGCGTTGCATCAGGTAATCAAATTACGTTAATATAGAACAATATTTTATTTATCCTTAATATTTATACAAGGAAAGAAAATTCAATCACTGTTTTATTGCAATTTGTTTACATACATCGTACTATTCATCCAATTCTAAGACCTGTTTCCTCAAAACTTGCAATTATTTTATTATCTTTCGTTAATACTTTCATTCTTACAATGACTTTCATGTTAACTCCATAAATTACATCACGCAGTTTCACAACTTCAATGGAACGTGTATTTGCGCATGCTCCTGTTTGTGAAATCTCATCTAAAAGTTTAGTTGTGGTTTAATTTTTCCAAAGAATACATCTCATCTCACATAAACCTCATAAAATAGTGTTTGGAGTAGTTTGGAAATTGTTGCTTCGAGTCAAAAAGAAATAATTTCTATATTTAATTGGATGAAACCATATTTTTTCCAATGTAAGTAATTTGATGTTTTATTTTTGTCTTGATTTTTTAGCTACAGAATAATTTCGGATTCCTAGATTTGCACCACCGTTCACTCGACTTGTAAATGAGAATGCTGAGTACATTCTGATTTACTATTATTGCATATATAACAGGTGTATATTTAATCCTAATCAAGGCATTTATAGATTTTGTCAGAAAGTAGGAAATCGGAAATAGTAAATGTATTTCACTGAGACTTAAGGCAAACTTAAGTCTCAGTGAAATACATTCCAATTCTAATCCTGAATGATTTTAGCGCTAACATGCAGCTCATAACTGTGCATAATTCCCGGATACAGTATTAATTCTAGCAGCCGGTACAGTAGTCACTAGTGTCACGACGTAGGTCCATTAGAGCTCCAGTGTCGAATTACGCGGCTAAATTGTGGAACAGCGCGGCTTCATCGTCTACAGAAACAAGCATCGGGTGACTGCCCGCCGCGCTACCGATATTACGAATTGAGCGCTACTTTAGAACCATAAAAGCAATGAATATTTCCAATGTGACTTCATTTTGTTACATTTCAAAGATTTATTTGATACCGAAAGTTGAACACTCTGTCTTTACATCATTGCTATAAAATTGTTTATAATATTTTGTTTTTTTATCAGTCAAACCTATTAAAAGATTTTCTTCGATTCTACATTTATTCATAGGGTATGAACAGAAACCCTTAATTACTACTGATAACTATCTTTAGATTACGACCCTTACTACGAATATTACGTTTTGAGATCCCGTTACAAATGAACTTTCTCACTGTACAACTAATATAAAATTGGTTATTATATTATTTATCTGAAACAAGTATCCAAATTTGTTCATGAGAACAGTTTTCTTTCACAGCTAAGTTCCTCAGCTTTAGTATATGTATAAATTATATACCTAGTATGCCGCCACTAGAAATGATTGGTTTTAGTTGAAGTGTACCAAAATTGAATTGGCCCTCAGATATTATCTTGTTTTTATGGGTTACATAACATAATAACAACGAAATTGCTAAACTCGTCATGAAAACTTCTATTTATAACCTGTTTTCTTTTTGTAACAATAATCTAAAACAGGAAATGTTCGACTTTGTTTCTCAACTTTGGAACATGGATAAAGCTTACAAAAGCATTTCTGTAAGAGTAATTTAAAAGCGTGACACCTAGGGTTGAAAAATGTTATTTATTTTCCCTAAAAGTAAAATTATATGAATGTGAAACCTAACCGACTTATTCACTAAAGCTGTATGTTTGTATGCAGTTCACTGACCTTTCAGGAACGCAGACACCAAAATAACCACTTTCATTCCCGCTTGCTGAGCTAGATTTAGGTTTGTTGCAGATAAGTGTCATTTTCTATATAAGACAGCACATTTCCAGGGAACTGATAAAATTTTATTGTTGGCCACTTTTATTATACTTATCTAATGTTTGAGCATCATTGCTTCGTTGATTCCGTACTTAAGAAAGTAGTTAATTTGTTAATGTTTGAATACTTTAACCAAAATTGAATCTATTTGTAAAATGTGGTAACTCACAATCCAAATTGCGATCACTTGCAGTAGTTGCCAGTGTAACATGAATTCTGTTATCACGTCGCGTGCTTGTCGAATGGACAGAGCGGCAATCCTCTAAAATTTATCATCAGGTTATGTCGCCGGGCAATTGTGTCTATATGGACTGCGTCACGACCGCGAGTGCGCCGCCGCGCTGCTACTCGCCGCGCGTATCATTCGCTTTGCGAGCACCGAACCTAACGTACGCTCAACGTGAACCACGCTGTTGCCGTAACCAGACTTGCGCACTCGATCAGCTGTTTACAGTTTAATAACACGCTAGCCGGCAATCACAGAAAACTACAACTCTTTCGCCAACGTTATTTACTTACCCACATCATGGTAAGGAACAGTGGCCAGTGATAGTGTAAAAGTGAAACAAGTTGTGAATGTGATTTACAAGTGCTTGTAGATTATCAACCTGTTATTACGTGTCGCGTTTAAACATTCATTCAAACCGAATCATGTGTGTTCAAGCTAACAACCAACGCTTACAACACGATATCTTTAAATTCTGCCGTCTAACAAAAATAACATTTGTTAGAAAAATTCAACAATTTATATACCACCTTTTAAATTCATCAATTTTCAATGTGAGTCCTTTCTTTTTGGAATTTATTGATAGGACTCTATAACTTCCATAACGTGCGTGTGCTAACGTTAATGAGTTCAATAAATATGCTGTGAAGTATTTTGGTTAGAATCGAAGGATTTGTAAACTTTTGTGGTAGCGTAAACTCGAAGAATCTTCAGTTGCATTTTGTGGTTGTGCGTCTGCGACTGACTTAAAATCTTGTCTTGTTTGTGAGATTCATCTAAATTTAGCGGACTCGTCCCCCGCACATCACTGATTACATAACTGCGCCTCAGCGGCCTTGACTCCCGCGCCGCTTCTCGTCCCGCCATTGGCAGATCGATGCTTGTATTCTTCTCCTATAATTCATTGAATGCGCTTCGTGGACCATTATGATTTGCATTCATTCTCCATCAGTTGTAATCGGATCCAATCTACTAAGTGAATACTGATTAATTAAAAAATACCCATCTTCAGCGAGGAGCGGGGTGGGTGGTATAATAAACTTCAACTTCTGCCGGTAATGTTTGTTGTGGTGACTTGCATGTTTTAATGCTAACACTGTTCAGCTATTCTAAACCGCCTTTAGTTTGCTTTATACATTCAAACTTGTGACGTGATGGAATATTTTTCTTCGTACACTATTTTAAATACCTAGGTGTTATTTATATGACATGCACTCCTTTGCCGTCACTCTTGTATAATCTAAAACTAATCATTTTATTTGAAATTTCAAATAATATTTTTGTGATATCTAATCAGCATTCAGGCATTGAATTATTATCAGATTGTCTAGTTGGTTTTTTTTTTATCAAGATAATAAATTTAAACGTCTGTTAAATAAAAAGATATTTTGTAATATTCAACAAAATTTGTAATTAATTAGTATTGATAATAATGATAACTCTATTAAGTGACATATTTATATAATAATTGTTACAGTAGGAGTATATTAATTAATCATACCCTATTGTTTAGTCTAATTTGATGTTGTTTATCCAAGGAGGTTCAACCTAATGATCTTCACTTTTCGTTACTTTAATATTTGTCATACCAAGGGTTTTGCCTAATCTATTTAAATGCTTATAACGCTATTTTCTACAGTCAAAACTTGAAATGTTCTTTGGAAAACTTTCCAACACTTCCAATCGTCAAATAATTGTATCCATTATTATGAACACGAAATATCTTCATATCTGTCCTCGACCTTGACAAATTGTAGGTAATTGTTGATTTGCCGGTCCCGGCATAATCACGGCCAAGGTCGGATGAACATAAACTGTCTATCATTTCGTGTTTGAAGTATACACAAAGTTTTGTGGTTTCTAAGCTGCTTATATGACGCGATGGTGTGAACGATGACAAAGTAAAATACGGGATTGACCTACCACTAAAAGGGTTAGTAGGTTAGCTTTAAATTGGTTTTAAGACGCAATAGAAAAGTGGTCAAAAGTATAAGGAACTTTAAGCACTTTAGTTGATATACTTTAAAAGTTTTATTTAATTGACGCTACAAAAGATTATTTTCAAGTCTAAATTATACTCAAATGATCCTTAAAGATTAAGAAACATCTAGCTTTAATTAATTAGTCATATCAAGTTTGATCATCTAAAAGTAATTAGTTGTTGTCTTGTTTAGGTGATCCAATAATATCCTCCCGTAGTTTGTATGTAGCTCGTTGCCATATATCGTTACCAAACTTTTAATTTCCATCAGTCTGTCAGGCAGTTTCACTCTTGGCGATTTTTATCATCTAAGCTTCATAAGCCAGTCATCAAACTTAGCTTTATGCTGTCGCATAAAAGAGAGTGCGACGTAACTTAAGATAGGGCCTCCGGAATCTCGAGCCCGCAATCGATATGGAGCCCTCCGCGTGCTTAGGCTGCGCGCGCAACTTTTTACACTACTCCTGGTGAATGGCCGTATAGACATGGCGATTTTCAGTGGGGGAGGATCGCAAGGTCGTCCAACAAGGCCGCCTTTACTAGCATCTCTATCTCTTCCTGTCCTACTACTAAGTTGTATCACTATCCTCCTCCGACAGATTCACTTTCGAAAATGAAGCGTAAAATGCACCGACAAAATAAAACACACCCCTTTGGAGAGTCTGGTTCGCAATGAATCGGCGTTTCTATTATTACGTCACATTCTTGGAAATATTATGATAAAGCCATTTATTGTTATTTCAAATATATTAGGAATAGAGAATACCATTTATAGTCGTACCTGTGTTAATATTATTGCCATATTTTGAGTTGTTGACTTTATTATGATAAAATAACAAGTTTTGAAATTGATAGAATAACTTTTAAAACGTGAATGGTACTTTGATATTAAATATAATTTATTAAGATTTCCTTTTTCATAACTATTTTTATCACTGATGATGAACCCCGTCAGAGTTCATGAAAACTTGGACGTTATAATCTCAACAACAACATTTTCAGTATCTATTATTCTAGTTGTCAGTTATTATCTGTATTGAATTCAAGATCATTGACGCAAACGTTTCCTTGGGGGCCAATGTTTAGGTCATCTAGTTGACTAGAGACTAATTAATCCTTAACTTGTCAAGTATATATGTAGTGATCGCGCCACTATCTACACATAAAACTTCAAAATATATGTACTTATCTACAATTATCACTTGATTATTTCAAAACGAGTCAGCTGTAAAATAATACGTACGATCACATATTAGTTCTTTTTTACTATTTTTAACAACAAACATATTTAAATTACTGGAGAAAATAAAAATATCACTTTTATTCAATTATAAAAAAATATATATTGAGTAATTGAGTTTTTACCAGTTTCAAAATATTCTTATTATATTATTTATAACTTGTTACGTGTAATATGTTTACAATTTATTATTTCTATCGTGCGCTTATCTTATCGCATGTTTTGGAAATAAACTTTAAAATTTATGTTAACTTTTATTTACATTATGGACCGTTATTGTAAATACTTTTGATCTATTTATAAGGCAGATGTCAGACCTGTCACTGTGGAAAGTGTAGTAACCCTAGGTATTTAATTAGTATACTGGCCTTGAATATTGTTGACAGATTTTATTCCTACCATTGTATACTTCACAGCGCGTCTTTGGCATGGCACATGACACATCTAGCATATCAATACTTTTTTAAACACGTTCCCGCTTCTTAACGTGTATGCGAAATCAATTACCAGTATACAATTCAATTTTATTAACTAATAACCGTGCAGTTTACTTTACTGTTTATTACGAGGCACTTGTATGAATTACATTATGTATGAATAAATAGAAGGCAAAAGGCAGACCGTACTATGTCGCTTACTTGGCGACGTCCGTTTCACTATGGAGTTTTTTCTGTCCACAGCGGTATCGAGTGCAAAGGTGAGGTGTTTGCTGCACACCAAGTGCAGCATGCGGACTTGAAACCAGTTATTGTATCGGGTCCCCCTACACCCGCGGACACACCCGCACCAACACCTGTGCTAACTAAGGTTCCAATCAAACTGCCAGTTTGTGCCCCTGCTGACGGCGCCACCGGTGCTGTCATAACAATCGTCCCTCCTGACGAGGAGCGTCCTATACCTGTCACTGAACTTATATTCGCTCCACGAAAGAAAGAAATGAATAAAGGATTTCTCATGTTCTCGCAAGACGAGGGTCTTACCAGTAAGCGTTATAACTTTTAACTTTAAATACTTTTAAACGATACATATAATTGTATTACAAGTATCGTTGTCTCTTTCAGTGCTTAAAGACGAACCTGAAGATCTTACTCACTTGGCACCTACAGCCGGTGACACGTGCATCCCCCTGGAGAATAGCCCGTTTGATATGTTTGATGAATTCATGTTGAATGACAACTATTGTAGTCTACTAGGTGATGATTTAACAAATGCATCACCAGTCGATTCTCTAACTCCAGAATCCTTTTTACTGTCGTCGCCGGACCCTCTGGTGGGTACAACTTTAAATTTAATATATTTTATGTATCTAGATTATTTCTAAAACAACTAACGTTATTTAATTTTTTTAGGAATCGGAATCATCATCTGAACAACCGTCATTATTAACAGAATTGTCATTAGATGCTTTCGATAGCGGGAGATCAGATAATGACATGGATGATGGACATTCACCATTCATACCGATGAATGATGAGCGTCCAGTATTGGAGCCAGCGGTTATGTGGGGTGCGTTACCCGACAACGTGAGTCTTGCGAGGCCTCAACCATCAGAATTGCCATCGACATCACCAGCACCGGCATTACAACGCTTACTAGCTGCTCCTACTACTGGCCCACCTCCACAAGATCTAGTTACCAATATTTATTCAGACCAAGGTATAACAAAGTTTAAATAGGAATTAATTCATTAACATCTGCAGCGCTGCAATAAGCTATATTTCGCGGTTTTACTCTTTCAGGTTTAATACCTTGTAGAAGTATGACATCGTGGGATACAGGCGTTAAAAGAGTAATGAAACAAGAAGACGAACCGTGTGCAAAACGTGTAAAACGCAGCCCGTCGCCTGCGCCCAAGACTGCTTCCAGTTCGCCGTCGTCTAGCGTCCTCATGAACCTCCTGGTGAGCGGCTGCGACGTAGACGCTGGTTACATCTGCATGGTGCAGTGCCGGCCAAGGCAAAAAGCTAAAGCCTGAATCATCATTTTGAACGATATTTATAAACTGTGATAGTACACGTCCAGTGTTCACTCAATTTGATTCTACCATGCTTCTCTCTCGCGAAACTTTTCGGATCGAATTTAATAAACACGCAGTGCCGTCAATACATGTGATATATTACTTATGCAATCGGAGCAGTTCGACAAAGTCGCTATATTAAAGTGTAGACTTATAGTCATAAAGACAATAAATCGATTCGAATACAGTGAAAGCAATAACAGTTACACCAGATATATCGAGAGTTCTGTATATACCATCGACGGACTTGAAATCTCATGCACACGCCGAGTGGCGTAATATAATAATAATCGTTTTAAATTAATATGTTGTCGTATCTCATGATAACTAGTGTGTAATTCGCGAAGCAATCACTCGTATATTATATAAATTCTAGTGCTTAAGTAAACGTGCGCATATCGTGGTGGTTATGTGATGTTTGGGTTGATTCGTTCCTAGATTCTTATAATAGTTACCTGCCCGCGCCGGGCTCGCCGCGCACTGTCTTATGTTTCAAGTGAAACCGAGTCAATAAGTACTGTTTGTAGATATTTACTGGGTATATATCATACTCTCGTAGGTTCGCGCTATTTATTCGTTATAGTAAGTCACGCTAAGTTAAATGTTTCTGTTATTTTTACAACGTGGTATTTAGAACACTTCGAAGTTAGTCAATCAAGATAGATTGTAATTTAGTATTTGTGACAGTCGTCGTTGTGTAAATATTTCAGAGTTTAATAGACTGTGGTATAGTTGTCGGACATGGATTCGTTTGGATGACGGATTGATCGATGCGTAAACCGTTCCCACTGCCAAATGAAATAAAGTACAACTTAGAACAAAGTATATATTTAATGTAATTTCGTTCGTTGTTTAACAACATTTTAACGACAACAGAGAACAGTTTATAATGTATTTTTAAAAGTGTTATTTGTCAATCAATCGTTATAAATAATATTTATAGCATCTAAGTTATTTATATAATATATATACGAATATAAGCATAATATGCATTGATCATGAACTGTGGAATAGACTTTGGGTAAGAAATAACGTGAATGTTGGAACATATGGACTTGTCGTTTGTTAAAGTTATGTGTAATTAGAGAAATATTTTTCTTGGAATAATAGAAATTAATATTGAAATTGACAGATAAAATATATTAAATGAAAAAGAAAATATATAGTGCTGGTAAAAAGGTGCACATTGATTTTATTTCCCAATCATATTCCTTGTTCCTAATTTCCATTACGTACCTTATGGTATTAGCTTTGACCTTAATAAAGGCTATTTGGTTTTTAAAAATATGCTATAGGGACGCAATATGTTTTTGGTTTTTATATTCGTGTTTTAATCGTTACGCATTGTGTCAAAGAAGTATTTTTTTAAATAACAACCCTAATACTACTCTACCTACCTTACTTTATCGCTACAGTTGATAATGGCAATTTTATTACATGAGTATCTATAAAGAGAAACTATCTCCTAAATGGTAGAATATTTGGATTAACGAATAGGATTTTTTTCACTTATTAGGTAAGAATATTCTAATTTAAAGTTAAACACGTCAACAATCACCTACCACTAGCTGGTACTGGTATCCCTAAAACGCAGAACTCGGAGGTAACAAAGGTCACAACTGTCAAGTGTAATCACGACAGTTGGGCAATCACTTTCATTATAACGGATTAAGTTACCAACAATCAGTATGTTACTAGGCCAGCAAAATTAGAAATTACATTTATCCTTGGTGCCCACAGTGCGTTTTATTGTTAACGTATAAATACGAATGACACCAACCCGAAGTGAACCATTATTTAAAATTTCATTTTAATCCCATCAAAAGTATGTTCATTTCCGTAAAGTTTAAGAGCTCGTAAAAAACAAAAGTAAGTACTTAATATATTTTTACGATTCGACTTTACTGACGCTTCCATTAAACGTTTTGTTTTATTTACTAATTTTATTTTCAGTCCTTAATCCAAAAAATTTAAGGGACACTTGATGATAACGACTTGCTGATTAAGATAGATAACCGTAACGATATAATCAAACTTTTCGATTTAGCTAAAACAAACAAGTCTTAAGCCAATAGGTTCATTATTATTACAAACCTGTTTATAGTAAACGTAATTAGATTCACGTGACACGTAAGGTAACGTCTGCGGGCATTTTATATTAACGATTCGTTTGAATACTTGCGTGCGAACACGATATTGAAACGAAATTTTATTGGAATTTTGCTACCGGTCTTATTTTTTTACAGCTGATCATTGACCACATTCATACATTATTTAATAAATATTAGGTTTGTTCGTGCTTTTATAAACAACGTTGTAATTTATAGTTCAAAACCGATCTAAATGTTCCAGTTTTGCGTTTGGAGTTATGAAACCCAATACTGTTAGTTGTAACAATGTTCTAATAATAAATAAGTACTAGTTCTCCCGAATTATGTAAATCTATAATTCCATTAGTAACTTCCGTCTGTAAATCGTAGTGAATATTCAAGTATGTTTTATGTAGGTAGTTACGGTAATAATAAAGCCAATATTTTAAATGGAATTTTTAATGGAGAATAACGAACCCACGAGTCAAAATTACAATATATATAGTAGTATAAAACAATACATAACACAATATTAACTTTGATAGTCAATATCTAGACTAGAAAAGACGTTCTGGGGCGGGAGTTGAACCCGCGACTTTTTAAAGTTTATGGTCTTTTTACATTTATGATAAAATAAAATTTAGGAAAACATTAAATCGGCCGTTACATTTTATTATTGCTATTTAGATGAAAATTTTCCCTACAAAAATGTAGCCTTCGAAGTTCAATTTATAACACAGACACGACTTATTTATAGGTTAACGTCACATCGAGCACGGACCCCCACTACATTGACTCTACCAATGTATGAAATAACCAAAATTTATTTATATAGGTCAGATATCTAAATAAAACTAGAAATTGCTACTTTGAATAGTTGTAGATATCATGTTTAATCAACTGAATAACCACTAAAAACGAGGCAATACAGAAGTCTACCTTTGATTACTCGTAATATTTTCTAACAATTGTCATAACAAAGTCACAAACTGATTAACAGTCCCTCAGCAAATTGCTTGCGGAAGTTACTTTGAGAATACAAGGTATAAAATAGGTGCTTGTGTATCTTCCTAGGATTGTGAGAAGGAGACGTCGAATTTTCTGTGCATCCTCATTTACTGGTGTTTTTCATCACGCAACATTGAACGGAGTCTCGTTCATGTTGTGTATTCGCCCTCGTCTGTAACTTTATACCAGACTTTGATGTGACAGGTCTTCGATAGTTCTTTATACTTATCTCCAATGAGTAGAATTGGATTCCCAATCACTAGATTATTTATAGTGACATATATTGAAAACAAAATTAGTTCATATTTTTAGTAAACACATTTTCTGAGCGTAGGTTTATATTATTTTGGTATACGGGTGAAGTATAAAAGAAAATTCTGCGCATAATTAAAAAGTTCCGGAGAGGACCCTTTGGTCAAAGTAAATCAAATCCTGTAAGGTAGTTCTTAATGCTATAGGTTTATAAAATATCTCGTAGTTGTGTTGTTTAGTTAATAACATGAAAGCGTTATATACACTAACCATTGAATCGAGCATCTGTATCCGAAGCTTTTATCGATAAATTATCCAACTTGTTCATTAGCTCCAATTATAGTATGTAATATCTACTACACGTATCTGTGGAAGTCTATCTTTTACTAACAACAGCTTACGATAATACTTCACAGGGAGTGTTCAATATAGAAAAGATAAGATAAGAAGATCATGATCCTCATTTTATACAAATTACACCACATTATTTCCTTTTTTGGAAGGATAGCCAGTGTAATTACGGGACATGGAAAGTTTTAATAGCTAGCTTTGTAAAGTGATTTCTTGATATTACTGGTGTCTAAAGTCGATATTGACCACTTGACATCAGTGGGTCATTTGTTTGTTTCGTATTTTCAACTGAATTTAAAAAAAGAGTTCTTTTTATGCTTTTCTAATCGAGTATTTGTAACAAACAGGACAGCCAGACAGGAAAATGACAGTACTACCAGTCACCCAGAAAATTAATACTTAAAATTGAGAAAAAATTCTTTCTTCTTTTCTAGACTGCAAAACACTGAAACTTTTTCGAGTTGTAACTCTGAAAATAATATTTTTATTTTTACTATTTTATACTAAAGATAAAGCTGTAAAAAACATTTTCTGGTTAAAGATTATTCTAAAGATTTGATCCCACCCGCCTACACGATAAATAACATATATATATAACAAATGAATTTTTCTCAAAAATACCGGAATTAGAATTTAAGGTTGAAAATCGTGTAATTAAAGTATATGCAGGTGAAACCATACTCAACGCTACCCATAACTACTGTAACGAACTATGTAGTATAAAATTTGTGACCCCTCTTATAAGAATAGTATGAATGTTCCATGTTCATATTTAAATTTTAAGCCAACCAACGTTGGTTTTGGGGATTTTTATTAATATTTCTTTCTTGTCTTTATCATATCCAATTCTGCCAATGTAAAATCAGTCAGCGATTTACACTAAAATTTCTGAAGTATGATGTACGGTGTACGTTAACCATTGCAAAAACCATCACCAACTGACGTCAAATTACTAATAAAATCAACATTAATTTTATTAGTTATTTGATGAACGGCTAACGCATTCGTTGATTTAGGTGGCACGTGATTTATAAAACATTTTTAGATTTTACTATCAACAGCTGGATAAAGAGCAAGCCTCATCAATGTTTCTTTATAGTGGCAAAACTCCAATATTCCGCTACACAGGCTCGGGGCTCCCACAGGCCCAATGGGACAGCCATAAGTTTGCCAAATGCTTCAACTTCTGGCTGAGCCTAGTACGTTCCATTCTATTGAATTAAATACTTGCTTTTTTTCTTTTTATTATGTGTAATTGTTAAGTTGTATGTAACGGTGACATTAAAAATAGTTATAATAAATGGTCGTTTAGTATTCAGCGACTTATTCTCTAGCTTCAATTCAATCGAACTGAACCTACAGGAACCGTTAAAAAACCAAATGAGCTAATGGTGATGTCAATTTTGGCACCAAATTAGATTGATACTAAAGGGGAACACCCATATTGTGTTAACGTGTAGGCATTATTGAAGTGAATCCAGCCAGTAACAGATACGCCCATGATCTCTCATAACTGAAACTAAGCTAAAAATTAAGCAAAATTTCAATTGAAACTACTTTGACCTCGATTTTGATGTGCACAAACTAAAATTAAATTTCAGTTATACACTTTCATTACAATCTGACAAAAAAGACGCAGATGACCGGTGACGTTTTAAATCATATTTCTATTATTTTTACCCGCATCTAAAAAGCATCGAGATTTATATAAGTTAAAGTATCAACTAAATTGACTTTCCTAAAGTCATTCTATTCCAATATAAAAATATTGTGATGGAATGAAAGAGAGGTAATAACTTATTTTTAGTTTAAGAGAATGCCGAAGAAAAGAAGAATATTTCTTTACATAAAACATTATAATTTGTAATCGGTAACAGTAGTGTAACAGTATACTTGTGGTAGACAAGATATTTGAATCTAGCTGCCTATTTATATTCATGAGGAGGCAATGTCAATTTGTTCAGAGTTTCAAGTATCGAATGAAAATATTAGTTGACAGTAAAGACGAATACATTAGAGAATATATAGGAAAATTATTTGACACTTAAATTGGTACTAGTCTGTCTATTCACCATTATGTAAGCTAAGAAGGCGCGCTCACAGGTTTATTTATGGTATTGAAATATTTGTATTAGTTCTCATTGGTCGTAATTGTAAGTAATGTTAAGGCCATCTTGAATCGAGGCGAGACTACGATCATATAAGGCATCAATCCACAAGTGTACTTGTATTCTAGAATATAATCCAGTTTATTAGCTCGCTAAGGCCGAAGATAGTTCCTCCTGTAAGTAGCGTATCTTTCATATTAGGTATTTCACAAATTTTTCATTCCATAGAATTTCGTTTATTTGACCAAGTTTCATTACGAAACTTACCGTTGGACTTCTTGAGACTAAATTTTGCAATAAGTACAAAAACAAATCTCGACGCTTTACAACTAAGTTAACTGTTTTATGCTTTGGTACTATGAATGAATTGCTTTTGTTTTGATTGATCTTTAAGATTACATTTACATAACGAAAACTTAATTTTTGACACGAATGGTTCAATTGGAGCGGTAAAATTTCTTTTATTTTCAATTTTAATACTCACTATTTATCTTTTGTTTCATTATGTGTAAACTAACGTTTAGCTCTAAGGCGGATATATCTAATTCTTTATACCTTCCTGTGTCTTTCAAGACATGTTGATACTATCTACAAGACCAACCACATTCCAGAATAGTTCGCAAGTAAACAGAAAAAAGTCGTCTGTTAACAGCTTTATTATTTTAAACTCAAAACGGATAGTAACTATCGTAATACCTACCTACTTATGATTGAGATGCGTGATATAAAGTTAGCTCAGCTGACTATTGACTCCTTCTGACAATATTTATAATATAACCGAAACGTCTAGCGTTACATAATTGTTTATTTGCGTGATTCTTCACTGTCCATTGTCTTCTACTCAAATTGAAGGAATTAAAATTAAATTGTATTGCCACCAAAGGTCCACTGCTTCAATGTGCAGAATTTTTTATGTTAAAAATGAAAAATGTTTTAATACGCCCACTGGTAACAGAACTTCCTTCAAAAGTTTGTCTTTGAAGCAATAAAATTTTAATTTTTCATTGTAAAATAAGGCAATAAAAAAGTAAATTAGTTACTAGAAAACATAGTACCTTAATACCGATTTTTAACATTAGTAATCTTACAACCTCATCGGACAAATACCAGATCGACATTATGAAACATTGGACATGGCAAATGACAAGCAATGGAATCGTGGTGAATAAAACTCATATTTTAAAACTTTAAAAGTATTGTAATTATATTCCCTTGAGGTTTGAAACAAAAAATAAAAAATTAATCTACTGAAAAAGGGCATTGACTGTTGTCTAAAAATAATAAATGATGAATAAAAATCCTTTATAATGTTGCAAATTTCAAACAATTAATATCTGTATATTGAATGCTTATGCTAGCCAGCTGTCGGTACATTTACTCTTATTGATTCAATCGAATACGAATGTCTTGTCAATAGACTAATAAATGTGTTTGTGCCATCAACAACAGATACATCATATAAATTCAACAGCTCTTGTTTTTGATAAATAACTAATATATATTGTATTTTGATTCCTACTTTCTCATTATTAACTTTCCCTATTTCGCATGAGTTAACATCGATTAACTAACTTATCCCTTTGGCATTACCTAAACGGAAATAAGGGACAACTGATACGGCTATCTCATCTCTGTAAACGAATTAAGCTCTATTCCTTTACCTACCCCTATCTTCGCCAAGTTATGCAAATGCATAATGCATTATGAATATTAAATTTCTACTAGTATTGAGATTCAAGGTCAAAGCTAATACTGTGTCCTCTCCTCAGTTAGATGTTTATTAGTTATATACGCACCATTTTACTAGTAATTAAATGTTTTTGGTTTGTTAAAATCTTAAGTATATTCGTATGTTCCAAACTCACGTCTTATTTGGTCACAAATGGTTATATTTTATGGAATTATAATAAAATTTACGTTAGCCCGAACCAGGGTATGTATATAAAATTTAGATACTACTATACTATATTATAAATTTAGATACTTATATTACTTTTTTATGTGTTTCAGCCTATGGAGGGAGTCATCCCACAGAAATCTCCGCATCATGCCACGGGGGGCAAAGTCGGACCCCACTACCCGATAACTGCAAACGCGAAGTTATCACCGCAACCTACTTTAACCAGAAACGCTATACCCATACCTGTCATAAATTTACAAGTCGTGTCGAATACTAAAAATATTTTCCGTACCCTTACTTCAACACCAAATCCTTTAACCCGCACAAACTTCAATAGTAACATCACAACTCCTTTGAGCGTCAATATTGGAAGTCCAATTTACTCTTTGCCACCCAGCCCCATATCTAATTACAGTCCAGCCATGAGCCCTGTCCAAGCAGACAGAGGTCTTAGTCCCTACTCCACTCCTCAATCTATGTCCCCTGTCGGTAAGTTCAACCAGATATATAGTCCAGGCAGGAGATTAGTGTCGCCAGTCGGAGTACTCCACAGAGGTGACCCCTACTTATCAGCTAAGATGCAACCGAGCCCAGGCTACGCGCTTCAACATCCTGATCTTCTTATGGACACTAGTGGACCCATTCCGTCTACAGACTTCTGGGGTGATTCAGAGATGACGTCAGGCACAAACGGGCTACTGACAGCGTTCGACGATGTCAAACTCGCTTAATGTTTCAAAATAAGTAGGGTGATTTCTATAAAGTCTGTCTGAATTACCAAGTAATTATAATTTTATCGTCGATTCTGCTATCACCCGACGAGGTTGTTGTAATACGTATCTGGTGGGGTTCAACATACCAATTTCTAAAATAATATTTGATGATTATTTTTATATTACTTCACTATTTAAGAAATAAATTGAGCTTAATCTTAAAAACTATTTTGGTACAGCTGAGTAAATTTGGTGGTTATCGCCACTATTTCTTAGGAATAGTGGCATTGGGGATAGTGGCTTGAATAATACTAACACTACGATCACGCCACTATACTCCTGCAGTGCTCTAGTTAGAAAAAAAAGGGAAAAATATAAAAATTTATACGACCGTTGAATAACCAAACGCGGTGGCGATTGTCACATTACATCACACCCCATCATTGCCTCGCCGATTTAAATTGATGTTCGATAAATTTGAATTCTCACCAAGACATTCCGATAGAGATACAGGAAACATAGTTATTGAAATACGCGTTTCCAATAGAAATCACTCGAATGAATGCTTGCTTTGAAAGGTTCAGATTAAAAGCCATCGGGATTCCAAGCTATCAAGGGAGTAGGTCGTCTATAGATATTTGTTTCGTACACACATTTTATTCCACTGCGTATAATCTCATTTCTGCTGTACCTGTTTTGTGGAATGTATTTCATATGATTTCTGATAACATGAACAACCATTACCATTTTGTTCATCATATTCATAGTAGCCGATTAAATATTAAATGTATATGTAGACTGTAATATATGCAGAGGAATTCCTTGGTGATGAATTAATATCACAATGTGACTTGAAAAATAAATAATATTTTATATTACATACATTAAAGAATAAAATAGTTTATATTATGTTAATGTAAATTAAATGCTGTACGAGTAGGTGTAATTTAATAGTTAATTTTTAAGAGAACCAATCACGACAGATGGGAACTTGATAAGATGTAATATTCTGAAATTACACCAATCATTAATTGTTGATGAAATGTTTATATTGATTTATACTCTGTTATAAGACCGTATGTGTAATAAATAATAATAATTATGTAAGGAATATATTATTGCTGTCTGAAGCTAGGTCACACACGTGTAATATATTAAAGAAAATTGGCATATGTCAATACTATGTTTAGCTATCAAAATCCATTTTCAATGAAAATGATGCTATTTAAATGTACTGTCCTGTGTAAAAACTAACATTATCGAAATAATAAAAAGTTTATCTCAGTCGATTCAACACTTTAATCCATTTACATTAAAAATCTTATGCTGGGTTAAATAAGAAAATAGAAAATAAAAAAATTAAAATCGAAGCAATTCAAATATACTGTTAAAATATTGGACATAGAACACAGACTGTTTTGGTTATAAAAATTCAAACATTTTATTTTGTTTTACAAAGACACATAATATATAGTACTTTAGAATATGTTTCGCTTTTTTACTCATTAGCTTAAGTGACAAAGATACAAAAATAGTTTTAATGAGCGTTATAAACAAGGCCGTTTAAATAATGATACCTATTTAAGTACACATTACTATATTGTTATTTATCGGCCTAGAACCTCTGTGTTACCAAGTTGTCCAATTTTTTTTTTAAATAAACACCTTTGTGTATAATTGGCAAAGATACCTTTAATACGGCTGTCACTATACGTTCCGTAACTTCCGTAGCTTTTCAGTTTCGAATGCTTGTGAACATATATTATATCAAGGAATTAATTTTAGTCCCTTGCACAGGAAACATTGTAGAAATTAATTACTATTAAAGATGGAAATGAAAGTGAAGTCGCTTTTTTTTCTCTTTTACTCCTGGTTGGTAGTAGTGGTACAAGTCCAACATTGCCCTTATAACGGAAGTTAAGGTTAATGTCTCATCATGGGTTCTATAATGAAATAATCACACAATTTCCGGTTCATAATAATAATAAGATACTTCTTAACCCATTTTAAGTAAGTTATTAATTACCACGATTGCGATTCACTTTGACCATTGTTAGTTTTGTATGAAACAGCCGTACAGCTCTGTCTATGGATTTCGTTAGTTAAGATAAAATATATTTAGAAGATATTTTTGCATGTTAATGTTAAGGCATAGGAATCATTAATTATTATGTTTTACATATTAACTTGAAAGGAATAACCATATGGGTTTTATGTTTAATATACGAGGGCAAATGTAATTTTATCTTACGAACAAAAATTGTACTCATTTAGAAATTAAGAAAGTGTGCAAACAATAGGTGTGTCTGCAAATATTTTCAGATGATGAGTTTATTTATGCCTTCGTAGGTCACAAAATTTAAACTACTTACGTTTTCACAACATTTCAGATAATTTCAATAATTTTAACATGCCAGGTGCATAACTTTAATACTTAATTTAGTGTTTTTATTTGTAATTAGGTAATCTTGTATTTTATGAAACGATGCAATGGTGCCTAAGTTATGTAACAGTAAATCGCGATAACTTGTAAATATCATACACTCGAATAATAACGCGTAGTATTTACTTTTATCATCGCGCAAGTGATGTCTGAGCGCCTTCAGTGAACATAAGGCCCATAAGTCCTTAATATTTATAGCTACTAGACTTCCGCTGGATAAAACAAAAACAAATTTCGCACAGTTCTGTAGTGTATCGTATCAAGCGGTAAGATAGCCGCCAGTTCGCGTAAAGCCTTAAATAACATTTTTAATAAAAGAGATCAAATTATTTTCATAAAAATGATGCATCATTCTTCTTTCGTAAGTGTACATAATTACCGCACCGAAACGTATTGACGCTCGATCGATATAAAAAGTCATAATTATGTATGTATTTTTTTATATTTAACCACAATGTAGTAATAACAGAATCAAATGTCTTCTGACCCCTTACACGTTAAGTACAACTTTTTAGTAACCACTTTGACATCTAAATGCAAAGATTTTCTTAAATCTCGTTAGATTAATGTAAAATAACAAGCAGTTGACCTGATCCTGAAGTACACATTCTAAATCTAAATTTAAGTGCTATATATCTCTTTCTCGCAACATGATTCCAGTAAAGACAGCTAACCTATCACGTTACATTTAGAAAGGTACCTTCAATTTTCCACTTTAATTAATTTGCAGGTATTGGTAAGGCATCTCCGTACACGCTGTTTAAAGTGGGAAATGGTTTCTTTTCTTCATTGAAGCATTTGAAACTTTAAATGTTTGCTTTTCTCTTCCAATACACAATGAGAGAAAGAGATCACTGAATATAAATTAAGATTTATGGTGGAACGTCAGAATCAGGGCCAATGTATCATAAGAATACTAATATAGCCTTAAGATGGGATTGTTTTGTTATTTTATTATTACTTATTGCAAATGAAATAGTTATCGGTGAATATTTTTTTAAAGTAAATAAACTAGGTAATGAACTCGTTTAGTGTATTAGTATGTAATCTTATGTCATATGCATAGATTTGTTGTTAGTCGCAGGGTGATCAGAAACATAATATTTTTAATTTAATGGTTTCTATTGTGGCATTACTGGAACCAAAGTTATTTCTGATTGCCCACTTTTAATATTAAGGAAAATAAAACCTTAAAACATACTGCCAATTTTCGTTACTAAGCATATTCCGTGATTCCGTGTATCAATATACAATAATAATTTTCTCCATCAACTGAAGTCTTGCAAGGCTTGTGCCATAGATAAATGAAAATATTGTATATTAAAAAACCTCTCGGTCAGACTTCTAAAACAGAATGAAATAGTAAATGAAAATTTGATAATCTTAAATCTATTAATGAAATCAACGATATTGTAAATACCGAATAATTTTGTTTTATATTATTTAGATAATAAATATCTGTCATTATGAATAATATTGTTTCATTTATGACATTAAATGATTACTAAGTTTGACAACTTTAACATTTCAAAATTACCTAAACCAAGATTTATTTTATACATTTATACATTAGGCTAGTATACATATCTGGGAGCGGCTAGGTGAATTGCTTAGGCAGAACCCAGGTCACCCCAGTAAAGAGCAATGGAGTAATCGGAGTGATTTAGTGGCTATTCCCAGTTAATGTCTCATGAGGCACTGAGTGAGCCCCACACACGCCCGCTACAGTGGTGGTAAGGAAATGGATTAATTTTCTACAGTTACCCAGTTCCAACTTATCGACTCTTACCTGGCGCCAGTTTAGACTGAGAATAGAGATTTTATAAGAGGATATCAGATATGCGTGGAAATTCTGGAACGAATTTTTTTTGGATATGATTTTAAAGCTTTTAATACATCTAAGAACGTACACTATAACAAAGTTGTACACTTATTATTATTTAACTTGTCTATAGATAGCCGGCTTTACTGTGGCAGTAACTGAACTATATTACAAATATGATGGTCATTTTTGTCCTACAAGAGTGACCTTTTCTTTTGAACTGTCAAAGACAGTGAGATAAATTTTTGTCTATAAATATATATAAAAGTATGTACAAACGGTCTATGAAGGTGCTGTAAAATTACGGTCATCTGTGCGTCAACCTATAGGTACCCAGTATTTTTCTCCTCGCGTGAGTAGGTTTACGTAGTCATCTTTTATTTAGATCGTAATAGGTAAGTACCAACCTACCTTTTTTTCCTGAGGAGAATTCCGTTTACTTACCCACCACTGTAGCTAAGTGGCGGGCGTGTGTGAGGCTCACCTGGTGTCTCATTAGAGCAGCACTGGGAATAACCACTAAAACTCCCCGGTAACTCCATTCCCCTTCACGGGGGCAACTTGGGTTCTGCCAAAGCAATTCACCAGGTGGAAGTATTAACCTACCTAAATGGGACATAATAGGTAAGTAAAACTAAACTTATAATTCAACGCATCGTAAACAAAATAATCATGAACAGAATTATTAAAACCCATCATAAATCTGACGGTATGAAGTTATTACTTTACGTTTAATGGAGTGTAGACTGTACTTCTTAAAAAGACGAGAGAGAGAGAGAGGCACACAGCGCCATCTGTTAGTGCTTTAAAGGAGTATGAGGATGCTATGCTATTATAGGTGATGCTAATAAAGATAAAACTATGTAGTAATTTTATAAAGTAGTAAAACATAATTTTATAGATGGCGCTTTAATCAGCACATCCAGAGTTTGCAGATTTTAATAAATAACTTTTTAGTTTGAGAAAATTTGAAAATTTTTTTGCAAATTATCACAATGTAAAAAGTTATTTATTATATATATAAGTTAAGAACTTTATATTTTTTTATGCTTTTCGATTTGTCATTGCTAGTTTATACTTTACTCTAGCTTGAGATTAAAGTTCAGTTCATTCAATTCTTTCGCGAAGTCGGTTAGTGATTCGGACTTCGTTCGTTCATCGGTGTTGTTGGTGTTATGTATTTTCTGTCAGCTGTCAGGTCGTTAATTTATTCGGTTCTGCAAGATTTTATTGTGGCCGTGATGATGGTTTATTTTTGTTGAGCAAGTTGAATAAAAAAATAATATAAACATTGTCGAGTCAAATCTCCAGAAAGTATTGATAGACGAATAAGTGCATTAGTGCATATAAAATAAGTGTTTAATGGCTTCTACAACGAAGCAGGTAAATGGATCAAACGGCCCTTTAGGAAAGCGGAAGAAATCGAAGGGTACTAAGAGCTCATATTTATCGAAATGGTTGGATAAATCGATGTATCACATGCAAGATTCAATGCCGAGTATGGAAACTTATGATTCTTTCGTGCATCCAAATTTGAATTGGCAGCAGAGTAGTTCCCAATTTGCTCCTGGCTATGATCCGTATCGATATATTTATGGTTGTGCTGAACCACTGTCGCTTCCTACCCTTCCAACTTACTACAATCCGGCTTTACCTGCCATGTATAACCCTGAATATCGTTACATCCAAAGTGAAAACAAGAGAATTCAGGTACAGAGGCCTAGATTGCGAAGACGGAGTGACAATAAAGCTGAAGAGGTCCACAGTACACCAAACAGCACTCTAAGCCACAACAATTACTTGCAACCAAAGAATTTTACGGACAGTCAGGACTACACCAGTCTGCCACCTATAGTAACGTCTATAGCAGATACGAATTCGAACAGTGATATTAATACTAATGATAAAGATGGTGATAGTAATGCTAGAAGATTCAGTGATCCTTGTGTGAGAGGGTTGCCCGATGTGGCAAAACCAGCAAATGGGGATGTTGAATCAGATTCTGAATCAGAATCAAGTATGTCTGGTAGTCAAATTGGCAGCAGGCTGCTGACACATCTCCTTGACCAAATAAAGTGTTTGAAATTGGCAAATGAAAGACTTAGTAAGGACTTGTTAGATACAAGAGGTGAGTGATCAAATCATTCTATCAATATAACAGTAGATTTATGGAAATGTAGTTGACCTTTTCTGTGCACAATATCCTACCCACACACACCCAATTTATCTTCATTCTAATCTAAAACACCTACTGATATACCACCTACAATACAATTCACATATTAACTGAGTCAAGGTAAATGATCATCATACATTGTTGTTGATTAGTTAACTTGCCAATACTATTAAACTTTTGACCCTTACCAGCCTGCCAGCAGTATGTCCTTATCTATAAATTAGGTACTTTGTTTATTGGGTAGACATTTTACAAACTATGATATCTATATGTCTATTTTTATAATGAATAATATTACAACAAACATACAGATATAATAACTCACATGATATTTGCCAATTTGAACTTATAAAAACAACCCGGTTTCTGGACTGAATAATATAAATTTGAAAATAATAATATAATATTTTTCACACATACCTATTATTTAGGCCAAATTAAGGCAAACCAAAAGAATCACCAAAAGTATGCACATGTACAACAGTATTAGATACTTCAATTAGAAGTATCTTATACTTTGTATCAGTTTAGTTGGTTATTGGAAGGTTAAAAATTGTATAAAATTTATTTTGGTACAACACCTATGTTGATCCAGGCTCATAGCTTGACTGTTTCCAGAATTTTATATACTTGAATATTCTTTAAAGTAAAACAAGATTGTTTTGTTTTATGGAGAAAATGAGTTTTGATATGTATACATGATTTATTTAATTATGATATGTGGGCTTGCTCACAAATTAATTCAGGTCAAAGCCACACAAACACCAGATTGAATTAAAATACTTTGAATTTTAATCAAATAGTTAAATCAAAATCATTGATGGCTTATTGCATACGGTCATTGTCTTCCGTGTGGTAGGCAGGGGCCTGCCATATACCAATGTGTTTATGAATTTGAAATTCATATGAACCATTATTGGAAGCTATTATGGTGGAAGAAATACATTGTGAGGAAACTTTTACACACTGGTGAAGAAATTCTTAGATTATCGAGCCCCATAGGTGCTGTTGATCATAAGTTAAATTGAATTTAAGTTTTTGAAATAAAATAAGATAGCTGCACTTAAAATGAAGCCACAGTGCTCTTTTACATTCACACTTATTTTATTTAAAGGTCACTATTAAAATAAAAGTTTTCTTTTTGTATGCTACATGTAATTAATTTTTTAAGTCAGGCTATATATTAGATGAAACTCAATACTTGAATGTTTTTATAAAAAGTCTATTATAAAGTTTCTCAATAGCAATGCTGGAGTTAGTAAAATTAATGTTATTAGTACTTGCTAGCTGTTGTAAGTATTCATTATGTACCACTTGACACATATATCTGACACACAAACAAACTTAATACTTAGTAAATGAAATAAAATATGTATGATACAATGTAAATGCTTTTTTTACTAGCAGGATTTATATAAAATTAATGGTAAAGTTTTGTTATTTGAAAAAAGGAGAATATTTCAACAAAATCATCAGGAAAACTAGCCTATATTTTAACACTTTTTAATACTATGTCCTTCATCCACCCACTGGGGTGTTAGTAATGAATCCACCTACTTACCACATGTAGATTTTTACAGGTTTACTAATCTATCTGTCTATCTTTGTTTAAAATCTATATTTAACATATTCATCGCCTATTGAAGACTACGATGTTATTTAATATTGAAATAGTAGTCAATTCTAATATTGTGTTTCAGTGGAACTGGACAATATTCGTCATCAGAATGTGATCCTCCAAAAAGGTTCCAGTTCAAGTATTGGTGCTACAAATCATTCACCTCTGGTTGATAATGGTAAGATTAACTTTTTTTATTTAATTAAAGATCAAAACAATCTTGACTTCCAACACTTACACAAACAAAGGTCTTCTCTATAATTCTCCGCATCCCTTTGCCGAGGAAAATCCAACCAACTCCTATCACTTTTTTTTATTGGCCTCGTCGCCGCCGCCACTGGTTCAGCTTCTGTCTGACTTTTTAGTATCATTATGATAATCATTTATTTTATAATATCATAGTTTCCCTTTTAACGCAGTTTCAAATTTGTTTATAGGTAATTTCTTAATGTCGATAGATTGTTGTAAAAGCGTATACATCACCCCATAAAATAATTGTTTGCTCTTTGGAGATGAGTAATGTGGCTTACAAGATTGTTTCTTACGTGTATTAGCATTATGAGTATGATATAATCGATTAAATTGTTACAATACCCATTAGAATACTATTGGGTGTTGTAATAAATACTTTCATTGAAACGAAGAAGATAAATAAGAAATATATTATAATACTTTCAATCACCATGTTATAATTACCCTTAAAAAAATCTCACCTAAATAATAGTTACCACTTTGTAGGATAATAGCTAGTAAAGGGAGTCATTAAAGCAAAAATTCAAATTAAAAGTTTATTTAAAAATAAAATCCCTATTGCAATCTATAAAGCTACGGTAACCACTTGCAGCCAGGCGCCACAAGTTGCCACGCTTTACTTTTTTTAAATATCGCAACAAGTAATCTTAAAGCATCTGAAAATCCTGACATTAAAGTGGTAAAAATGCAAATAGTCATGGTTTAAAATTAACTTAAGATAATTTATAACTTAACTTAGTACGGGAACATTCGTGAAAAAAGAAATTGCGTGTCTTTCATGATCTAAAAGATACCCTAGCGAGGGAAATAAGTATAGTATAAGTCTATAACTGATTATTGTAGCTTGACGTTCGTGGGAATATTAAACTGTGTTTTTAAAACTGACGTCGAGTTAAGGGGTTTTGCACACTTGGTAACATTCAGCCCCGAATTTCGGCAACCCGTCATTTGTTTGTGCAAATGTTGCCTTAAACAAAAGAACTAGTTTGTCATATTTATTTGAAAAATATGAGATTTGTTTCACATTTGAATAAATAAATTATAAATATATGTTTAATCTTATCCATACATTAAGAACCCTCCAATATCAGTTTGCAATGTTCCCTGCTTTGATCATTGTCTATGGCGCTTTTTTGGACAATAGAAAAAAGACTATTGATGGCAGATATACTGTTACCTCTGTAATATACCTTTTTAATTGAAATGAAATAACAAGCTTTTCTTAAGTAGTTTATTATATATGCAATATGTCCATTAATTATTTTATTATCCAGCACTGTCTGTAGCCCTCATTGACTAATCTACCGTACAGCAGAATTATAACGTCTGCGTGGTTACTTATTCGTACAGTTATAAACCATTACAACCCGGACCACAGAGTAAAGAAGCGTACCAGACTGAGTAAACAAAAATAAAAAAAATCTCACTTTTATAAAATAAAGAAAATGATTTCGTCTCATCTCAACAAAAGATATAAGATTGGTCTATGCCCTACCTTGGAAATTTATTTAAAACTAGAACAGTATCTTTGTTAAAATATTAAATTCTAATTTCTTAATATTTTTTTATATTTTTTGTCTTTAATAATTTGTTTTTTTAAGGTTACTCTAATTTTATAATATTTTTGTACCCGAGGTAGTTAAATTAAAATGACCAATAAGGTTTTAATTGGTAAACAAATATAAATCGGTACAATTGTAAAAGCTTTCAATAATGCAGCAATCTCGTGCACGAAGACCGACAGCGAGTAAATATAACTGGTAGGAAAGTAAGTAATGTGCTTGATTTTCAATGTAGCGAAGAGCAATTTTCAAATGTCGGTCATAAGCGGTATCGAATCGCTTTATGTTTCTTTTTATAACATCATAAAAATGGTTTTAAAATAATCATTCTGTAAAATTAGTTACTTTTATTACTACTGTATTAGAGACTGGAGACAATTGTAGAAAGTAAATTAATATTTCCCAAAGCAAATAGTCATTATTATCATAAATACTGCAAGTCATTTGCCAGGTGTTCTGTTCTCGTGAAAATGATGTACGTATCTAGAATATATTAGTTATTTTACATCTCTTAATCCCCTTCTTTCTCTTATGTTATTGTAATAACTAAATATTATTTGTAATATTTAATTCTAATAAAATTGACAGAAGTATGAATTTGCAAACTCATCTTGTTATTACTTGGCTGCGTGACAAATGCCAGTGTTTGTAACTTTGGTAATTTTAGGAAAGTTTCTGGATAACTTCGCGCGTCCTTTGTAATCTATGTGTCACGTTCACGAAAACAAACTATTAATCCAGCATCGGGAATAACTTATCATGTAAATAAAACGATGATAATTCTCAGAATTTTTATTAATTTCATTTATTTATGACAAAAAAAACAACTAATTTCCTCTTGTTAATATGCACTTGTTAATATATACTAGTGGCACCCGCCCGGGAATCATGCGGATGAATTTTTTATTTATTAATTATAAAATATGTTGCTTAGATTAAGGGTTGGACTACATCAAGCCAGCACGGAATCTCATTTTATTGTCGCTATATCCTCTTAGTCGCTATGAACTGTCATTTGTTAGCATGATAAAAAGAGCGATGGAAAATGCGATTCCGTGCTGACTAATATAGTACTTCCCTAAAAGACAAAGAAAGAGTATAATGAGACAGACGGCGGGAAGAGTTTTGCTTTAAACTATGTAAAGATTTATTTATTTCCTCACTTAAATCCTGTTTACGCTTCTAGGTCTCCTTGGAGGGCAGTATTCTCCTGGTTTCCTCACGGAATTGGTCAGGGAAATAAGGGACGCGGCGCGAATTCGAGAGGATGCACTCTACTCAAGAGTGCGGTCTATGGTCATCGAAAGATCTGATGTAAGTGTTTGCACCTGAAACTAGTGAGTTTTAACGTCTGCGAAATGTTACCATCGGTTCAACGATCATCTTAAATATTTTAAATAATATAAAATTAAAAATTTTATATTCACAAACATGAAATTGAGAGCGAATTACATTTATATATCGTTACGGTCGTATAATCATAGAGTACCATAGTAACGTTAAACGTAGAACTCCCACATGAGGCACTGAATTGTCTATCTACAAGACACCATAATTATGATATGAGACGCAGTAGTCGTTTTGTATTCTTAGATTATGCCGCATCTATTTCCGCTTTTCTCAATGGTAGATTTTGTCATTTTACAAGACCCATATGAGTAAATAAAAAGTGTATTAGAAGGTAAATGGAAATTTGGACCACTATTGTAGTAAATACAACGACTGAAATGAAATCCCAAATTAGACAATTTCTTTTCTGTATCAAAGAATTGATTACATTACTTTTGCTGGCAGTAAACTCTTCGCTCTGGTAAAAATTGTAGGTCGTTAAGGCTAGTGCAGGGCCGTTTTATTTGGACTCAACTTCTGCTTACCATTGGTTGGAATGGAGTCATTTGCTTGATCTTTCTATAAAAAAATAAGTATCTACTAAGTATGGATACGTACTCTATCTAAGTATGGATTGATGTTTAATTAGTTTTTGTAATATAAAATACACAGAAAATTACTTGGCACCGCCTAATCGTTTAGTTGCCCAGCTATGGTCAGTAAACTGGGATGATTATGATAAACTATAGTCATTTTCTGTAATAATAATATGTTATAGTGGTATCTAGGATGTAATATTCCTTTGAAAATGTGTCATAAACACTCCGAACTGTTTTAACGCCATTTCATGTTCAAAGAAGAGGGTGATTGAAAAATAGATCATTGAGGAAGTACTCGTACGTAGCAAGAGCGAGGGAGCATGACTATTATAGCGGATATATTTTTATTATGCTGTCACAATAATCACACGTTGAGACCAATGGTACTGACTACAACGAAAACATTTGTTCCTTATAAAAATACAAAATAATATGTACTTGGAAGGAAATGAATTACTCAATAATGTTTCAAGGTGTATTGAAACATCATTGATACATAATTGTATTATTTGTTTGTAAATATCATTACAATTATTTAAAAGCCGAGTTTCTTGTGGAGAAATTTCAGATTTAATCTCTTTAAAAGATCTATTTCTTTAAATATCAATGTATAATGATCATTTTCACAAATAAATTATATGGTATCTATGATTTTCAATGATTACCAAATCTAGTTTAACTTTGATTCCTGCAAAACGAATTTGTAGGTTGCGGCGACTGTTTTGTAAAACATCTGTCATGACTGCCCTTACCCGGCCTGTCATTACCTTGAAAGTGACCAAAATACTAGACTACATTCGGTCAGCATTATACTATGCCGCATAGTGGTTTTATAATTAAACTTCCTATTTCTTCCTTGATAGAGAACTATTAGATAACATGAAACTGAGGGCCTACTCGCAAAAATTAAACAAGCAAACAAAGTATTGTATTTTAATAGTTTTCAAGAAATTTACGTAAAAACCTGACAAGTTCTGTTCTATCGTTGTTATACATTGCAACTCCGTGGTCCGTTATCTGCTATTCCCGTTTTAATTTAACTATCTTATATTACGTAATCAGTCATATTCGATGTATTATTTGAACACGAAATGTTTCTCAATTTTATCGTAACAGTAACTTACTACGGAAACACGCCCCGGATTTCATAAGAAACAAATCAGAAACGAATATTAAAGGAAATACTTTTAAAGAGTTTCCTCTATCCGAAATGTTTTTGTTTAAATAACGATGTTTTCTAATACCGGTAACAGGACGTTTATAATTTTTTTTTTGCCAATACTTTCCATATGTATCATAAAAAACGCGTTTTTTTACATTTGCTATGGTTTCATTCTCAGATGAAGTAAGAAACTATTTTAGAAATTATTTGAATGCAGTATTTCTTACTTTTAAAAATAAAATAGTTTCCTCTCAGCAAAATATCGTACCTACAAAAATTATAAATGCATACCTGGTATTATCATGGTCAAATACTTGACATATGACGACATCACACAAGATAAAAAAAGTAACGGTGTATATTAATTATAAATATAGCATATATTAAGAAGAACTGATAAGGATAACTTAATAGGACTTAAGAGTTAATTTAAATTTGATTTTCAATATGGGAATGGATAAATTACTGATAAATTATTACCATTAAAACGTGTCTTAAGGTTTAAGAAGTGTTTAAGTTTTTGCATAGTTGTCTTTTGTTCTTGTTTGTTGTTACGCGCAACTGTATTCGCTGTACTATGTACTTTACTAAATTCTATTGAATTCATCGACGAACTCCAATTAATTAATGGAATTTATTACCCTCATATTTAAATTTGTAGTTTGGTATTTAAAGAATTTATTTGGAAGCAAACAGTATTTTTATATTAATAAATTAGTCTAGGTACCACATTTGCCAAAAAGGCATCTTTCTAAATATGTTCATGATTCACAATTGTTTACGCAACATTTTTACATTAATGAACAGGTTATTCAAGTTAGCTCGTTCGTTTCATAGTTTCCCAATAAGATCCTCTATTTTTACCTAATGGGAGTATTCCGAAGTCACTTCTAAGCGGTTTTAAAATTTGTTTGTTTTCTATATTCACTTCCTGGCGCTGCGATTTCATTAGTTCATATGTCCAGACCGGACCTGGCATTTGAAATTATTTTGGCGCCGCTCCAAGCATGACTGTATTCAGCCGTGTCTGCGGTACAGGCGTTTCACTTTCATTAGATTATAACTAACAACAACTAGGACGATGTACCGTATCCGCTCGACAAAAAATAAGACTATAGCAGGAATCGATTGGTCACATCTAACCGAGATTGTTCCACAGACGTGTTCGGAGTTACGTAGCGAGAATGAAAAATACGGTTGTACTTTTCTCGCGTCTATCTTATTCTGTTATACTTTTTAACCGACTTCAAAAAGTATAGGTTATGTATGTACACCGATTACGCCGAGATTTTAGATCAGATTTAAGTCATTTATATTGCTATTTGCTTTGAATTTGGTCTAATAAAAAATAAATAAAGTTTTTATTTTATTAGCTTTTTTATTAATTTGGTTTTGTTTTGTTTTGTATTTTTTATAATAGACTACGTACAGTGCCTCAAGTGTAAGCTGTATTCCAAAGGCGATGTCACTATCGCGTCAAGGAGTTAAATCGGTATTATTATCTGCACATATCATATTTTCCCTTTTCACAAGAGAAACAATGTCTTTTATGTACTTCTTGTAAGAAAACAAATTCATGTATGAAATAAAAGTAAAATTGTCAACATTTCATTAAGTTAAGTCAAGATAGATTAGCTTAATCATTTCTAATTTATTATTTTATATTTAGTCAGAATTACATTGCGTACTGCCTTATATCAGCACAAGCATGTGCTGAAGCGAATTATCGAACCGCTCACTGCTTAATTATAAACCGCCTGATGATTAAATCCATTTCACTCAACTATAACATTGTTGTCATATATAAAGCGACTCACAAAGCAGTACACATTTAAAAATTTGTGCACATTTATAATTAAAAATCAAAACATTAAAATATAATCAAAGAAAAAAAGAATATTAAATAAAACTAATATAATTATTAAATCAAATATAATCTCCTTAACCTACTTTGTTGTGTTCGCCCTCACTTCACCGATTCGCACGTCTTCCGACATACAAGTCTGTAAAGCGACCTAGTCAGCAGAGTTCATCTTATGCTGTCTTATCAAAAAAATTCCCCGAATTGGTACGGTAACTTTTATGCATGTAAAACACACTTCGCTGTGCATTTTCGCGAGTTTTTCACTTCAAGGACGTTCTACTCTTAGTAATCATATTATTAAGTAAGATTTATGTAGGTGGAGAGGATGTGAGGCTCGGTGGCATCGAATTCGGTACAAAACAAAATGAAACATTATTTTTAGAATTAACGTATATAGTCTGTAGTGTAGACTTGCCTCTTAGAGTTTATTAAAATGATAGCTATTTCTTATTCTTTTTTATTATCTTTATTTAAAAGTCATATCATAAATGTAATACATGTATGTAGCCTTGATATTGGTGCATATTATCACTTCATTCGATATTATATGACAGGCTGACAGTTCATGAAATATTTATTTTAATGGAAGATAAAACTAAATAAACAAAAACAAGTATAATTCATATACTCAACTTTTTATCTAGTCTATTTCTTAGTTTTACTAATTCTCAATTTTTCTTTTACTTTATTCGTCAACTTCTGTATTTTTTAATTGGTTCATAAACTTCGGAATTTGAATTTTCTTTCTGAGACAATTCATGAAAATCTTTTAACTTTTGATTTACTAACGTTTTTCACAGACAGTACAGAGTAAAAAATCTGCAAGCATCTTTAAACTGGGGTAGAACTATTAGATCTAAATAAGAAGAGGTTGAAATTCTCAGCACATTGTGACGTCTTTGGCATGAAAATAACATCGAAGTGAATCTAACTTAGTTTGCTAAAAACGTTTCCAGAAAATTAGAATGTATTTATTTGAAATCTGGTGTAATATGTATCTAAAGTTGCCAATGAATTTTTGTAGTCTTTCATTTGTAAATTTAAGTTAGTGGTGCGGTCCTATTGTTTTTTGATAGCGTAGAAAAAATAAATATCAAATAGATATGAGTATATAGAAAAAATATTTATCCAATTTGCTATTACGGCTCAGAGCGAGATGCGAAACGTCATAATAAGATAAGATTTGTCAAACTTTACACAAAAATTTATAAACACATAAAACACGTATATATATAAATTAATATTTTAATTCTATATGTCAGTATTAAAATTACAGTAATATGTACAAATCAAGGACGCTTACCCGCCCGGTAACGTAGGAAAATAAACAATTTGGCAGATAACGTAGCCTACGCAAGAGTTGAATGACTAGTCAATTTCTAACAGTATGGATAGAATCTATAAATAAACAATGTTATTACAAGTAAATATTGTTAATTTATTATGATTCAGAAATGAATTACTATATTATACTTAGCTATTTTAAAAATTAAAGGTATTACATGCTATACCTTAAATCATTTTTTTCTGCCTTTCCAGAACAATCTGACCTCCACTGAAGGGAAGTCAAGCGAAAAAACTCTTGAAGAAATCAAGGTACGTCGAATTAAATTATTTTATATATGTTTGTAATGGAGTTTCAGTTCGCTTTCTTGTCAGTAAATATTTTATTACAATATTTGTAGTGCCATCTATGTTCCACTGCATGTACTAAATTTTCAACGTTGTACTTGTTACATTTCTTGCGTTATTATCTAGTTCTAGTATTTTTGTATAGATGGCGCTAAAATTATCACTGCTTATTTTTTGTTGTCATTTGTAGATTATGAGAACACGTTAGACAAATTATCATAATATAATATGAACTACTGACCTATTCTATCTTGTGTTTAAATTACGGACGATTATAAAGATATCACTACTATCAATTTGTAAAATTATTAAACATAACAAGTAAAATAATGTTATTTGTGTAAAGTATTATCATTACGTAATATCAAATTAAGAAATTCGGTTAATGGACGCAATTGTATAACGATTGCCAGCGATGTGAGCTTTTTGTGCTCGTGTAGTTCGAGACTTACTAAATAAGTATCGTTGATAATATGACTATTGGTCATATCAATATAGATGAAAAAGTTCATTTTAAAATTAACGAATCATTTTGCAGCTCCTTATGTCAATATTACCTTAACCACCAGCTTAAGTATTATACAACTGCGGAATGCGTTGAGTCGACAATACGTCTCTATTTTCTTACACATTCGGTCGGTAGTGTTTCGTGTATTTTTTGCGTTTTACGTCGATTCGGCGCTATTAAACGTTTATTTACGCAGCGCAGTGGGTGGTCTGACGAGTGCACTTCACGCCTTTCAGACGCACCTTTAACATTGCCATAGAGAACTCCGGAACGTGGATGCGACGTTTTGCATTTTTAAAATTATTATTAGTGATAGCTCAAATATTTGTCAGAGTTTATAATCTATGCTGATGATCAAAGACCTTCAATTATGGGATAAACACATTACAAGTTTGGGTCATAACACCATCATGTAGGCCCAATGCAGCTTCATGGCTGAAAATGCTGATTTGAAGAGTTAAAAATTATCTTTATTTCTTAAATTAATTCATATGCTTGAAACCGACTTCACTACAGTGACTACGTATGCAAATATCCATCTCTATCGAGATTCGACCTCGTGACCTCTGGTTAAAAGACAAGGGTACTTACAACTGACGGCCGTCAATTATATATTATTATAAGTAACTATTGCTTGCAGATATACTGCTGTTTCTATAAAATTTCGTACTTATCAACATATTTATTTGTGTAGATGGGATAAGTGCCTTAATACAATACGGGTATCTAATGGCGTGAACTCCTGTAAAAATACTCCAGCTATCTATAAAACGCTATCTTGCATAAAAATAACTAACATATAGCATAAGTAAATGACTTCAGTCACAAAACTATTTTCCTTAATCATTTTGGTTAATAAAAATAGTTTTGAAATTCTACTTAGCCAGTTATTAATTATCTTGATAATTTATTAGAAGTAGTATTTTGATGCATATAGCCGGATAAAATGAAGAGAAATGAAAAGTAATCCGAAGTAGTTTGAAGAAATGAAAATTTTTAATAGCACCTCACTAGGACAAGTTTCTATACTAAATAACCAATTTACAATTACATATTTTTAAGCTTGTCATTTTATATATTTTCATTTTACAACCATCCTTGAATTAAAGCAAATAAAGTTTTTGAGTTTTAGCGAATCTTAACGAATTTATTTTCATTTTTGTTTATAAGAAGATTATTACCATAACAGGATTTATTTATTCCATAGTGGCAAAACATACCTATACAATTTTACAACATATAACCAATGTTTTAATGTCGTATTGTCTCGACACTGTAAATATGTCAAACAAATAATTGTCAAATACCCTCTTTCGTAAGTATACTTATAAGATAAAAATAAAATTATGCGCTGCAACTCTGTGGCGTCAGTCTATTTACCCAGCGGTTATGACACTCGCCTGCCGTCATCTTATGGTGTTGAAAATGGCTTGCATTATGGTCACATATCAGGACCGGAATAATGGAAGGGAGGATCTCGAAATTGTATAGGAAAATATTTCGCTCTAACCTTTTGGTGTTTACTAGCCCGCCCGGCGACGACACATGACGCTTGCATTTTGATTGACACAATCGAGCGCTCTGGTTCCGATTACAAAAACTTTTCTAAGACTTTCGTAATGGCTGCTCTCGGATGAATTATTTAATCCAAATGTGCTTCGAGAACGCTTTGGTCTATGTGTTATTGGTAACTGCTTACACCCTCTAATAAGCATTGGGCCAGCGTAATCGTGTGATGGCCCATACTTTTCATATGTTTCTCCCTGTGCCCGGCAGTGGAACTTATATAGGCCGTTGATAAAGGTGGCAATTCAAGCCTACATGGCTACGTCAGTGCTAATTTATCGATGCTTGAAATACCAGGGGTGCTCGTGCGTTTACCCAGTAAAAATGTCAGGATATTTTGCGAAGGCCTTATTAAGTATAAGTACCTCTGTGGCCAAACTAACACAATGTTTACAAGACAGGTGACCTATATTTATATTTCCTATTCGAATTCTACTCACTAAACAGAAAATCCTAACCAAATAAGTCTAGTGACGTAATGTTGCAGAATTATTTACAATGGTGATTTCCCAACATTAGATGTGGGAAACTGATATATTGTTTATTGATACATTCCAATTCCGATTATTCGACTCCGATGATTATTTAATCTTGCGATAATTATAATAAATCAGATTTGAGAAATTATTACGCCAAAACGTTTATTTTGCAAAAGCTAAAAGATTTTTGTCCCGCTTTTGATTTCACACCAATTTAAATGCACCTCGTTATTCGCCGTGTATAAACATTGGCATTTCACACATGCACTACGGATTATATAAAATAAAATCACCGTGTGTCTGAATAAAACGGGAAGCATCGATTTAACTAGATGAGGGCATTCGTACGTACGTACACTGGCTTGATTCGGCATCCTGTTACACCGTAACGTAATATTTAGTTGGTACATATAGCTGATAGAATAATTGTACTAAAGTCGAAATCCCCTTACACGTTAGATGATAATAAAGTGAATAGCATCAATTCTAAAAAAATGTAAATAGGTTTACAAAAAGATTTAAATAATAAGTTTTTAACACCTTAGATATAGAATTAAGTTACTTCACTGCTTTAACCACTAAACACTGCTTAAAAGCCAGATATTGGTAGATGAAATTATGAGGAAATTTACCAATATTCTTATCTTGTTATTGTCAACTTGGGGCAAAGCTGCTTACAATTGTATTATCTTGTATTTAGGTATAAGTTCCTTAGTCGACATCTAAATTAACGTTAATGAAAATCGTTATTACTGTGATATTATTTTGCACAAACCGGATAAGAAACAATTAATTATTTAAAACTATAATATTATTGCGAAAATAATGATGGGCCTCTGGCAAGTATCTTTGTCTACGCCAGAGGTCCGGGGTTCGAATCCCGGTAAGGGCAGATATTTGCTTGATTCTTACGAGTATTTGTTCACGATTCATGGATATTTGTATGTTTACTAAGTATATTATTGATATTTTTATACATATTACTCTCTACATTTCACCGTTATCTAGTATCCATAACACAAGCTTTAGCTTACTTTGGGCTAGATAATAGGAGTGAGTGTGTGAAATATTATTTATTGCAGTGCGCTGAAATAACTATTAACGCTAACCAAGTCTTGGATAGTAAAATGTAGATATTATCTGGTCGCCGTTAAGATTAAGAGTCCTATCGAACGTGTTCATCTAAATAAAAAATTTCAATGTAGTTATGAGATTCAGCTAAGTACTAACATAAATCTAAGTAGGCAGAAAATTTATATCAGTATAACGTGGAAACGGTTATCCACATTTATACTGATTAATATGTTACAATGCAATTGTTACAGCACGGTGTTACTTCGACCCCGTAACTTTGTATTTTGTAGTCTTTAGTGTCTCCCCACATGGAATCGTTTGAAATATGAACGGGTGCGTGCGGAGGGGCGCTGAGTAAATATTGGCAGATGTAAGTGGATGGTGCTGCACCGTGGCGCCGCCCCTGCGTGACGTCACCAACACCGTTCCTTACGTTTAATTTTTTGATACGTTAACAATTGGGATCGTGTTGATAACTTATCTCAGTTCTCATTTACTTACGGCCGTTTTCAATATTCCATCTACAGATAGCGATATCCTAACCTAGTTTAATGTACAAGCAACCTATGCTCTTTGTAGTAAATTAATAAAGTATGCTACGCAACAAAACATTAGCGAACTTACATTTATAAAATATTAAAGAATATTGGACCGGGCCGTTAGTGTTTTACTTTTATAGTCTTCGTTCACAAAATCTCGTAAACTACAAAACTTGTTTTTTAGTTTTCTGTTTAATATAATGAAGGCGCACTGTCAACAGTGTTTGGATGTGGCTATTATGACAATGCCACCCCTGTCCTAAAACTTTTAGAACAAAGTTCTTATTCAGAACTAAATTCGCTTTATAAAGTCAGGCCTTCACGCGTAGCTCAGTTCGAGACCCTCGATAAAAGAACTTCGAAATATCAGTGTATCGTGGTTCCTGAGAGTATATCGCGGCTCAAAAAACTAAAGTGATTTTCCTGTAACTATTTGCCAGTGTATACCCATTCTTTTTAGGGTTCCGTACCCGAAGGTTCCAAACGCTGGCTGCATTACTGTCGTTCACGTGTCTATTTCTCCGTCGGTCGTCTGGCACTTATAATAGGATCTTTTTCTTATAATAAGGTCTTTAACTGTGAAATATTTAGAACTAACTTAAAGGTACAGCATTTATACAAAACTCTGTCTTCACGTGTCTAATAATAAAATCCTGTTATTGCGTGGCTATGTTACGTTTACTCGCGTCATTAGCACTCCATCGACGCACCCGGATCGTAATAAGTTAATTGAAGTGCAAAAACACCTCGTAACTTGCTTAACACCAACTTAATGCGTGCGTCCGTCGGTACGTGCTAAATAGGCTTCGATAACTGCGGCTTTCTTACTTGGATAATACATTAAATCTGACCTCTAGCCTCTGTGCTAACAGATAGTAGACCTGTACATGCTGCTTACGAAATCGTGATAGAAAAGTACCAAGTTGCTAAACTCGTTCTTTACCATTCTCTTATGATCTTAGTTTTGAAATTTACATTCAATGATTAGATTAAATTGGAGAAATTAAAGGTTACATTTAAAAGTGGGCATTAACCCGCTGACTCGCTCCATGAAATTTCGATAGCGTTCCTCTGAACACTGTTTGAGGTCCAGCAAGTGGATTGTAGGACAGAAAGCGACCGACTTTCGCTTCTAGCGCTGTCTGCTTTCCTGGTATGCTCCTCTTTTAATTGACACGTCTTTCACAGCTAGATGGAATGAACTATCTTGACAGTTCTCGAAAAATTCCACCTAATCACATCCGGATTGATTGACCCATCAGGGGCTTACCGTAGCCGTAACAAATAAAATGCTTTGTATTTGTAATAGAAACCAGAGCGCTTTATCCACTGCACCAGTGAGCTCCTCCTATTCCTCATTCTTCCCCTGTCTAATCTTCATTATCACTATTCAAACAGTTTCACGAAGGACAATGTCATCTTTTGCCGTTTGAAAATGACGCTCTTTGTATCTCTACCATCGTTGTGGTGTGATAGCAGCTAATATATCAGTACAGTAACAACACGAAACGAGCGGAACAAACAAAATTAGCCGGCTCGCCCGCTGTCTGTCTATTTGTACGCGCATATAGACTTAGCCGTGTAATCTTACTTAACGCGGTCCGACTGCAGGCGACAAGTTACGAGATTTAGCGAATGTTACAAAACTGCAAAGCAAACTAGGGTCTTAACTAAAAGTGATGCTGTATCAAGGCATTTTATGCAACAGGTTCTTGTAAAATAGTAATTGTACCTACTATTGTTTATAAACTGTGCACCAAACATAGTGTCATGTTCATTTTCACCAATAATTCCTTGCTTTAAATACTGATGTTATCTTTATTTATTTAAAGGAGAGAGAGAAAGAGAAATAAATGTCCATTAGCTCTTTCGCAGTTATGGCAAAGACAGGGAATTCAGACATAAATTTCTACATAGAAAGCTTATCAAAAAAAAAATTGATCGATAGATATTTAATCTAGAAAGATTATATTCAAGAAGCGGCCAGAATATGGAAATAAAAGTATTGTTACGGTAGTTAGCTCGGGGAGCCTGTGGACTGTATTCTGGAGAGAAGTGGAAAAAACAGGGAAACCACGTCTTTACTCGTCACCGGTATATTGACAACAACATCAAAACATATAAAACAATCTAGTATCAAAATATATTAAAAAAGTAAACTGACATATACAAAACAGGCTTTACACAATGATATGACGAAATAGATTATTCAACAGCAACAAGTATTGTGAATATTTTTCCACAGACAATAGCGCGTGTTGTAGCCATTCGATAATCTCTTATCTTTATCGTCAAATGAAAAATATAAGGGCAGGGTTTTACATTCACGACTGCTTACATCCCATCATTTATTTATCGTTTAGCGACAGAGAGATGTTCAAAAGACGTCTTGAATACGGGTCTGATAAGGCTAATAAGCTACATCAAAAGCTCGCAAAGAAAAATGAACAAAAATAAAGAAACAGATTGTAGATATTTCTCTATGGATGAGTCTAGCTGGACTTTCAACATAGGCTGACAACATATAATTCGGCGATTATTACTTAATAGTATTTAAAAAAAATCCCTCACTTCCCATAATCTCTTTTTGTATTCTCTTTAAAATTGGACCGAAACAAAATAGCTTAATAGACGAGACCACAGTTCCATGGTAAGATATATTATCAAAGTCAAAGTCAAAATATTTTATTCAACTTTGGTACAGATATATACACTTATTGACCGTCAATCTAAGCCGTGGTATAGTATAAACGAATCATCATCCAAAAAAGGCAAGTTTAAATTCATGAATTAAATTTTATGAAGCTGCGGTCATGTAATTAAGTAATCCTGCACTAGTTAACTATGTTTCGAATGAAATTAAAAGTTCACTGTTTTACTTAAATATTTCTTTGAGAAACCTAGAGAAAACCCTTACATGCAGCCTACCGGCTAATCAATTCCAGAACAAATCGATGCGCTCTAAAATCGAATCAAAACTATTAGCTTTTAACGGAGGCAGCAAACTTGAACAAGCTCGAAGTATCAGAATCAAAATAAACCATAACTCGGTAACGTCAAACGCATAGTGTTTTAACGACGCCGTGCGCGGTCAGCAGTCGTGTCTGAGAATACATTAGCGAGCGCCCTTACGTGCAACGTGCGGTGAAATATACCCCCATATAGGTTTTAGGGTTGGTAGAGATTCCAATAAGAAAATATTATTTACACAGAAAGGTAGCTATAACAGGTTTATATACAATAATCGTATATTTCCAACACGACAAAGCAATAAAAATTTATATTTTTAATTGTGCCTTACCCATTGCCACTTCAAGATCGTAATTCTTGAGGCTACGTTGGCGACCATACTTCTCTTACGGATCTCATAATTTCTGATTCAATCATGCAGAGAAACTCCAAGCATAGGCCTCTCCATTGCCCTTTGGGTGTCTGTCAGTCTTCTTATGAGGCCCATTACCACCTCTAAGTCGAAACCTTAGACCTTCCAATAATAACAATAAGTGTGCGTCTACTTTATGCACAAAGAGATCCTTTCTCTGTCGCACAGCTAGAGCGTGAAATATCTTACCGGCACACGTATGCCCTCCTTCATACAACATGGGTTCCTTCAATAGAGGCGTGAAAAAGCACTTTTTGAGCTGGCAAGGAGGTGTCTAGGGCAGTATGTTGCATGCTGCACTAGCTATCTCACATATGGACACTTCTACTGCTTATCATCCGAGAGTGATAAGCAGTAGGTGGTGCCGAGTCATTTGCTGAACTTTTTATAAAAAAAAAGTAATTAATTAAATCAAAGTTTACAACCCTACACCTACAGAATGTTTGAAAAGCTATGACTAGAATTTTAGCAGCTGTCATCAAATTGAACTCATCAAACATTCCATTTCATGTAAATAGGTAGATAAAGCCGAAATATTTTATTCAACTTTATTACATATAAGTACATTTTGAACGTCAATTATGTCATATGTTCGTAAATCTACCGGAGGTCTTTACCTGTGAAAAACAGGCAAGAATCTCAGCATGAGTTTTCCTCCCCTTTACACATCATTAAGAATTGTTTGATCTTGGATCAAAGCTGAAAAAGAAAAAGTTTTGTATGAAAATACTATCGGTGGAGTATTTCCCAGATAAAAAAAAGAATTCTAAACAGTTACTTTTCGTGTTAGAGCATGTTACAAGTAGATGACTCTCCTGATTATCATCCTGGTAACTTAACTCAGAAACATTAAATTAATTATTAGTAATTAAATTTCTTAAACAAAGTCCTTTATCTAGTACACATTTTAGATACTGACCCAGATCTTCAAAACAATAATGACAATTTTAAAATATTGTCCCTATTGTTTCAGAGCACTCTGCGTTCTTCAGACGCTGACAGGCGCTGCATGATGGATCGAATCACCAAGTTGGAAGACGAATTGCGTCATCTCAGATTTTCTAACGGGTATGACATTTATTTGCCTGTGACCTTTACGTTTAGTTAACAGATTATATGGAAAATTTTAAGTTCTGGCTAAGTATGAGAGAATTTTAATTACATTTTTCACAATTACCTTGACAAACAAGCAGACAGCTTACATAACTGCCGGTCACAAACTTCAATATATTCTGGATAAAATTAAAGGGTTTTTTATTTTGTAAAACCAAACTGTTTTCACATTATACTAAAAGAAAAACAGATTCATCATTATGTCTGTCTACAATTATCAACTTTAACTGAACTTACTGTATTTGTAGCAGATTGGACAACGATAACAAAGCAACGAATGGAAACGTAGACGATGCAGAACCCGAAAAGGTGCGAATGCGTAAGGAACTGGCTGACATGCGCAAAGCCAAACAGAACGCAGAGGAACAAGCTCATAAGTAAGTTGGTAGGTCGACACAAATACACTGCAACTTAAAAAAAAATTAAAAAATATTACAAACAATTAAATATATATATATAACTTCACCTGGACGCTAATTCTCTATGGAAGTGCTTTTCCATACAAATAGATCTTCTGGTATTACAGATTTAAAATTGCATACTTTGATAATCAACTGTCAGGACTTGAAGATACACTAACATAAATTGTCACTAATCGTTATAGATTAAATATGTGTTTGATTTGATGTGGGGTAAAGTATTTAATATTAACATTATTTATAAATTTCAGACTGGAACGTCTAGTTACCCAGTTACGTTCGAAATTCAACGGTCTCCAATTGACGAACGGTCCCGAGTCGTTGCCGAGCGATCCCGAACACGAGAACGGTCGTGCGCGTAGAACCAGTGTCAACTCATCAAATAACTCAACAGTTGTCTTTGGCCCTGTAACTGATTTGTAGCGAACGGACTTACGCTACTTAGGCTATAGTTTAGCCGCTGACTTGATTTGGACTGCGATATGTAAAGTGTTTTGAATTGAAACTTAAAAAGCTGTTGATTGTCTATGATAATTTTTATTTGTTTCAAAAGTTTGTGAGTTGTACGGATTTTGTCATTTCGCCTAAATGATAATAAAGATAAAACGACGTTAATTTCCAATTAGGTATCAAATCTTGATAATTTTCGCCAAGACATAATAAGCTAATAAAAAATTTAACAATTTATAAGAACAAATTTTAGAAATGTAATAACCAAAATATTTACTTGCTTGTGTAACACAATACTAGATTGTGTATTAAAAACTCTAACGAATGACTGACTGAATTAATATTTAAACTTCGTGTAAGATATAAGTAAAGATAATCTATTATAATTTCTAAAATAAATCTAATGGAACTGTATGATATCTCATAAGATTGTATTTATTGATAAAAAGCAATAAAATATTTCCAAGCGATTCATAAAATAAAATATTTATTTTGAGTTTATATAAATGTTAATTGGCACAAGTTAAGTCACAAATTTACAGAATCTCGTAATACAAAATCACGTTTCCCAAAAATGTTTTATTTTTGAATTAGTAAATAAGTTAACTTGAATTAAAATTGATGCGTTATTATCTCAAATACGGTTAATAAGAATGTTTAGTTACAGATGCTAATAGTCATCATTTTCATAGGTTAATTTTATAGTCGAGATCAATAGTATTTCGTGTTATTTCACTTAGAAATTTCTTTGAATAACATATTTTATATCGACTAAACGGATTACACGAGTGCTCCCGAGCCACTGTGCTGGTAATTTCAATATATAGTAATTATGTTTTAAAAAATCAATACGAAACTTTTGATGAAGAATATGGATATTATTTCATAGATAACGTGTTGTTTTCTATTACCACATTCTGAATTCTAATTTTGAATAGGTTTTTTTATTTTTTCAAGCTCTTTCCTGTTGCTTTTTTCTGCTGCATAAATCCTATTTTATGCGAACCAAAGAATAATAAAGTAATTTTGGCATTATTGAGACGACACCACATTATGTATTTTTTAAATTAATTTAATTTTAAGTTACTAAATAACGTTTAAATTAAACAGATAACGATTCTATTCATAATATTTCTACTACATAGAAACAAATATAGTAACGTAAATAAATATGATAACATAATTGAAACATATGTTCGAGGTTAAACAGTTTTAATTATGTAAAAATAAAAAATAAATTATTAATTAAAAAAGGTTTTTATCGAAATATTTTCATTCAATTATTTTTATTTTGTTGTTAATGTCGTAGGCAATGTGAGATTTTTTTTAAAATATTAAAACACTTAGTAATAAAGAAAATGTGTGTTGTGAGTAGAATAGAAGAATATTTTACATCAATCCAACCCGCCCGGAAAAACATCATAGTTTTAGTTGCGTGGACATTTTGTTTCGAAAAAACATAACAGCCTGATAATTTAAAATTGGCACGCAGGCAAAATACATGAAGTGTATAATACGTAAGTGTACTATGAAATCTTATCTTGATGTAGGGCCAGGATTACTCCCGGAGCACGTCGACCCAATGGGATCTTTTGTGCTTGCACTGTTTTTTCAAGGGGCCGGGTTTCAGATTTAGATGATCCCGATCAATTGCCTGAAAAGTAGAAGGTAGAGCTGTGTTCCGCACTTTAATTATCTTGGTAGCATTCGCTAGTGTACCTCCGTCCTAACGAACTATATTCCTAAGATCGTGTGTCGAATATTGTGTATCACATGCGCTTTTAGTCATTACATGCTACTGTTTCTTGCATTGTACTAAACAAAACTCATTGGGGAAATCTATATGAACACACTTCATATATATGTTTTAAATTAGAGCGGGCTTTCAGTTTAAGTTTTCTATTGTGTGCTACAAAACTGTATTTTTATCAGTACAAGATTGTAACATTAAAGAGTTGTTATTAAAAATATGATTTCATTAACTTTTTGATTATTATAACGAAATGGACATTGGTGTTTTGATCATCGATGCATACATTAAGTACAATTGTTGTTTTATTTAAATTTTATTCAAATTTATTTATTTTATTGCATTTTGTTCAATTTGCATTAAAATGGGGATAAAAATCTTTTTAATTTTCGTAAAACATTTCGATTAAGTGTGATTGAATATTATATTGTACTTACATAATTTTAAGACAATGATTATTGTAATTTCTCTTAACGTGTTTGCTCATGTTTGTGATTGTGTAACGGACGAATTTCGTCGTTTATTTTAATTTTAAAGTTATTATGTGCTCTCTTTTTACTAGTGCTATTGGTTTTTCAAATATTTTATACTTTAAAAACGCAGGTATGCAGTAATTATATTTTACGGTTTACATTGGGCCTGATTATAATGAAGATCTAAATCTTAAATCAGTAAAACCCATTTTAAAATTATAATTTAGAAAAGATAGCAAACAGAACAAAATATACTTTTTAAAAAGGTTTAAAATGTTTAAGTCTCCCTACTTTAGGGGTAAAGCAAAGGGAACTAAATCATACAGCCATGTCTCAACTTTTATTTCTTCTTCATTTATGAAGCCCTTAAATTAGTTCCATTGCGGTGTAGGTGCATCTTGATCAATTGTCTTTAAAAATATCGTAAAATCAAAATCTAATTTTACCATAGTCAACACTACTAACCACCGATATTATTCACCCTAGTATAGAATGATTCTACAAATTATTTTTAATAACGTGTAAGTGACATACCAAATCAGATATTAACCTAGACGTAATTATTAATATAAACTTAATATTTTTATTGAAAACAATGCAAAATTTGTGCTGTATTTTAATTTTTAATTTTAAACGAATGCAACAATAACAGATCAAAAAAATATTCGAATCGTCGTTGCCTTTTATTTCAGTTTTTTAATCAAAGTTGTTTATTAATGACCACACAGATATGAAATACAATAGTTTGATGTTGGTATTGCGTAAATTTGTTTCAATCAGTATAATATTCACCCCATTTCGTAACACCAGTGATAATGGCAGTTCATTTCAACAGTAATTTAATTTTCTTCTGCTTTATTTAAACGTCATTATGATAATAGAGTATTTAGCAACAATTAATGTTATTTCATGCATAGCAATAATTAAATATTAAAGAAGCCACCGTTTATCTACACTCTATATTTCCTTAGATACATTGATATGTTTTAGAAGCTGTTACATATCGCTCGAAAACGCTTCATAGATAGATAGTTTTTTAATTGATGCAACAAGCAACAAGGACAGATTTAATAATAAATTGCCTCCAGTTTAATGTGGAGTGCGTAAATGTTTTAATAAATTTTTACACAACATTATTTCGGATTCACACGAAAGAAATATACTTTGCAAAGCTTAATTTAGAATAACACAAATTTTTCAAATAAATGCGAAAACCCCAAATTTTTATTTGTAATAGTTCCTATTAAGCCTTCTCACGCAGTAATGGATGGACAAGCTTGATATGAATTGCCATTGCCATTACTTACTTAATAAGTGAGCTGTTTAGAATTATAATATTTTATTATACCACACTTGTTAAAATCTTGGTGCCTTATTAATTATGTAACATATCCGCCCATAAATACGGTAAGGTTAGAACTTAACTAAATATTGTACATTTCGTGCCATCTCAATGGTTTTTACGCGGCTTACTATGGATTCTTAAAGCCGTTACGTACATTCCTCGTACTTCAAAATTTTGTTTATTTTAAAACCGACAAAAAATGTAACGTTTTAAGGACGGTTATGAAATAAAATTAATAGTAAATTGCGGTGGATATTAACGTTTCGAGTGTTTATGGTAAAGGAGCAGCTGATTTTTTAAAATCATGTTTTTCTTAAATTATTTTATAATATTATTAATAAGTTGTTTAGTACGCCATATATTTCACTATTGCACGAAAAATGTTCTTTCACTGCCTAAATTTTATGTCAGTTACGACTTAAAACTTTTGTCTACTAATAAATTCCTTATTATCTTTTCAATGAATAACGTCACGGAGTATTCATTTAATGACTCATTAGACGTGCCTACACTCAAAATGTTTGTGTTAGTAAAAATTTAAAGAATATTACCATAATTTTTAATTTCATTATTAACTTAACTGCTGCCAGAGCAATTCAAAAGATAATTACTCATATTATTTATCACAATAAAAATTGTTTTTTTTTAAATTTTATTATCTACTTTGTAAACTTACATTAAAAAACTTTTGTTTTGCACTAATTGCACTGATTTATTATTATTATGACTTAAATACTCATTTTGTTGTGTTCCACGTATTACCTTTTATGATATTAATAATTGCATTATTATTGGTGAATTGAGGATTTTAATAAATTATTGTAAAAAACATAGACTTTTATTTAGTCCTTTTGCAACTTTCATGAAAATATTGTAACACTACACATTTTTACTGTAGTGCCGTTTTATTTTTATCAAAATGATTTATGATTATTAATTATGTATAAATATTTATAATAAAACAGTAAATGCTTGTCATTTGAATGATAAGGTAGTTTCTTACACGATAAAATTATATAGTAAAGTTACTAATCAAGTATTTAGTAACTGTACTCTGGAGTTTGGTATTCCAAATTTGCATTAGAGCTCCCAAAATTATGTTCGGTAAACCAATAAATACTCCGAACTCCTTTATGCGTTAATAATGACCAGTTCAATTGCGCTTTAACCCCCGTCCCGGAACTAATTTATTCAAGAGTGAAACAACGGCATTGTTACCATTATTTCGGCTAGCGTTTTCAATAAAAACAGTAAATGCGCAAAGGGCGCGCTAGAACACGCGCTAGCACGTGTCTGCCGCGTGTCGGCGCCATCTTGCAACGCCATCTTGTATGATGGGTGGGAACTTCCGCAGGAAAATGCGTCATTGGGATGTATTGTGGGAAAACTTGGCGAGGTGCGATAACGAGTATCTAATGAGATGGAATGTTACTATATCTACTAAGGGCTTACCAAAAAACCAACCCAAAAACAATCGATGAACCATTTAAAACACAAATCATGACGCCATTCAGTAATCATTATATACCTTGGTATGCACCTTTAATTTATTTAGGTGTAGATATAGAGATATAAGGTAGGTATCATAACATAAATATAATTTTAAATTTTATGTAACAGATTATATTTTTAGCTCATTCTCTGAATGAGTTAATACTTACTTTTTAAATCCCGAGTTACCGAAATTACAGTTATTGGTCTCTACATACATACTCTCCTATTTAAACATGAACCAATGAACACAATTTTTAATATTCCCATGTTCATTATCCATAGACATCGCGATTAAATATTCAGGTAGACCGCAGCGGACAAATTGGGCACAAATGAATCGTCGCTGGTCGCCGCTGTTCGCGTCCGTCCGCTAAAACCTCTACTCATTATTGGACATAAATTAATCACACTTGTTCGGCTGATGGGTTTATGTTTTTTCTTTTGGAAATGTTCAGTACTTTATACAATAACTTATGTATCTATGGTAAGGTTAGTCAATGTTAGAACCTTGTTGTTGTTTGAACTTTGTTATCACGCTAGTTTGTTTATGTTATAACATTAGTATTTATTTTTAAATTTTATTATGCAGTCTATGAGCCTGTTACCTCACCTGCGACCTGAGTGATCTATTGTATGTTGCCACCAATAGGTTAAACCCATAATGCTCCCCTGTTTGGGAGCTTTCTATAAAACTTTAGATTAAGATTTTTTCTATAAAATTTAAGATTTTCTCAACTTTAACTTTACTTTTTTATTTTTCTTTTTATGAGTTAATAATTATAATTATGCGTTAATGATCAATTATTAATTGTTATGAATCAATTATGAGTTTCCCCAGGTGACAGCTTCGTTGACAATCAAATATATGTATTGGGATTTCACCTTCCTGTTCACAATACCTAAAAACCTCAGAATCACTTAGATTCATGTTTGCAGCGACCTGTCAAATTTCTAATCATTGCATTCATGTTCCTCCTTCTAGCTTAATCAGCTCAAAAAAACTAGTACTACCTACTAATATTTTCTTTGGATTATTTTTTCTATATAATGAATAAAATAATAACAAGTATTTTAATATCATATATGAAAATAATGATTATGCTTTCCTCTCCTCCAACTGTGCTGTGCGTGACCCATTTGAAATGGCTTTTCGAATATCTATTAATTGAAAATGTAAAATGGTTTATTAGATAAAAAAACTTCCAAACTACGTAACATACTACACTAAAATAATATTTTTGTATAAAAAGTGCCCTGTAATCTCCGTAATTTAATATCGATAGTTGCATGGGTCGAAACAAGCGGACCCCATCCCGACGTCAATGAATATTGTATGTTGCAATTTGTATAATTTGATTAAACCCACCTGTCCTGATGACGCCTGACGAACGCTCGATGATGCCTGCGTTTATTCATTTACTATGTTAGTTAATATGAGAACGTAATGTAGATTAAAAAGTGAATTTGATTTTTTTAAAAATCACAATACAGAGATAGGTAATTGGTAGATAATTAAGTCTCATTTAAAAAAGAATTCGTTAATCCATTTTTATATAAATGTTATTATTTCAAGGTGTTTTTAATAATAATAATATTATATTAATACTGTCAGACACCTGTTAAACCATTTTGTATGAAATTTCTCGGAAGTATAACATGACTAAAACGTGGCAAGGATACTAGATAACATAGAAATAAGAATGGTTATGTTTATTAATATTATAAATCAACATACATAGTAAATACAACAATGAACGCAAAACCCTACTTAAGTAGGTAAAATTTTATAAAAATTTGTTTGAGAACGCTAAAATACGAGTTCTCACCTGCTTATTAATATGTTTAATTGAAATGACAGCCCCTGGATAAGTAATAGTTAGGTAAAAGACATTATTATTTCGAGTTCAGTCCTGTATAAGTTTGAATCTCATTAGTGCATTGACCCAAGTTTGAATAACCGTCGCTTCCCCTAATTATTCTAAACAGTTAACCACCTATCTTCATTGTGCACGCTTATTTAATCAATCAAACACCCTCTAAACGCGCTTATCACTAAAGGGACGGACAAATTACATATTGATTACACTGGCAACATTAAAAAGCGTTGGCTGTCAAACTGACAGTTATATTTTTCTGAAATTCCTAGCATGTATGACGCAAGGGAATGATGCACCCTCCACCCTTGCAATAAAATTTGTGAACCACAGATAATGTAAAACGGAAGCTCAGGCGTGCGTACGCGATTGTAATTATATTTTTACAAGTATTATTATAATGTGAGGGCTTCGTGGGAGTTTAGAGGGATGAGTGCGCATCCAGGTAAAACATGAGGGTCGTTTGTAAAGGGATGAGCCTATAATATGCTTATTGGTACGTGGTGAAGTCACCAGGTGTACTGACTTTGCGGATATGCAATTGACGTAATTTGTAAGATATTTGTTGCAGAGTCATTGACAGAAAGCTGTGGATTATAGCTTTTACCGTTTGGGAGATTGGAGCTTAGTAAAAGATAAAAAAGATTGAAAAATAGGTCATAATAAGTATTAAAATCTCTCGTCTACCATATGTAAATAAGTTGTAGCGTTCTTTAGATAAACTTACCATCGTGGAACATGTTTACCTTCTCGTCAGGTAAACTTCCTAAGATTTTAACACTTAAAAATTAATTTCACCGTGTTCTTTAGGAGGTATATTACATAAACCTCCTTAATTGCAAAAGTAGGTGGAAGAAAGAGGATTTTTTTTAGTATATAGGTTCATCTAGACATTAATTAGATGGATTAATGTTCCATTCAATTATGAATATAGATGCCTTTAAAAATGGGAGACTCAACATCATTATTATCTTTTGTACCCGTGTACAAACAAATCCCAGTTCAATTACGTAAAGTGTGTGACCCTTTGAGGTTATAATTTTCAAACACTTTAGATTTTGATAGGACAATCGCCAAAGAGGTTACACTCATTTTTGTTTGTGACATACGAATCTAATCTTTAAATATCGAGGCATAAACGTTATTTTAAATTGGAAATAAAATCATGTATTTTTCGCGGGAACTTTGTGCGTGCGTTCAAAAACCAGCCATCTGTAACCAGTAGAGTGGGTGCGCGGTGTCTGCCACGCGCTGCGTTATTTTTTATTTAATTAATTATCCCGTGACCAATAGATTCTCTTTGGATGCTTGGGGTAGGTGGAATATGCTTTTTAATAAAGTTGTGTAAACATTCGATTGTTATATAATAGATAAAAGGAATTTAGTTTATATTATTTCAAAGGAAAGTTTTGAAAAGAACCCATTTATGTACTTTTATTTATTTATTTAATAAATAATTTATACTCAATGAAGTTTCAGGAAAACAAGCGTTTGAGGATAAATTGTACAAAGGTAATGCTTATCAAAATGAAATCTCTTTCAGTAGTCCTACCATAGAGAAAAGAAAATGAAAAGGTTGAATTAGCATGAGAAAATCGCTTAAAACTAAAATAATTACTTTAATTTAAAATACTTACTTTTTCATACTTATAATAGAAAAATTATAGAAATTGAACTAATATTTTAATTTACCCACATCACTTTAACATCATAGAAAAAGAAAAATCTTGTAATGTCAAGTGTTTACAAAGCGACGCCATTCAAAATCGGCATTTTACGTTTTTTTCGAAAAAACCAAAAACGCTCAGTCATACGTTCAGCGGCCCACCCACGATTGCTTGCATTGGTTTAATTGGCTAGCTAGACAAACTTTTGGATAGTGTTACTAGGTTTTAGTTGGGGCAGGTCGTTATCGGGTCGATGAGAGACGAAATACAACAAAATGTTTTGTATGTATGCAATGAATAGTTGAATGTTCTTCAACGGCTGAAAACCATCCATTTCTGCCGAGATTTTTCGGAGTACGGGACTGAAATTTGTGTCTTAAACCTGTAAGTCAATCTTCTTTTTATTTCAAATATGAGTTAATGTCCATAGATAGAATGTTCTATTGTACGCCATTAATTATACCATTAATTATAGATGAAAAAAATTATTGATAATAAACTTTTCACACAACTTTTGTTTTTTTACTATAAGTTATTTACATGTTATATTGATTCGATTTATTTTTAGTATTAAATTGTTATTAAACATGTTTTGATAGGAAGATAAATCGGAAAATGTCTTTGCTCGCTAACTGTACATTAAAAATAGATATCATCATCAACAGATTATAAGTCTCACTGTTAGGCACAGGCCTTCGCAAAAACGCATGAGGTTTTTGGGCCTTAACACCATAATGTAGACCCAAAGCGAGTTTGTGGGTAGAAAAGCATGTGATGTACGCATTGAAAATGGGTTGTATGTAACAGAACATTTTTAAGAGTATAAAAGCAACCTGTTACTACGTTCAGGGAACACAATTTGCGTAGTACACTGCTGACCTAGCCCGTCTTTATTGACAAAAATTAAATAGCTCCAATTTCACTATTTAAAAAAAATCTGTCCAATTCTTTGGAAATAGTGAAAACGAAATAGTGAAGTATGATTTGTAAGAAATGAAAATATGAAACTAAAATTTAGTGAAAACGCTTCGTAAATTTATTCCTACTTGGTTGAAATAATATCAAAGTTCTTCTTGCAATTTAAAACTTTTATATTAGTGCATGTGTTGAGGATGCTCTATGATCAAGAGGAGACTGGGCGCTGGCCTAGGCTTTTGAGGGCACTTAAGCACGGGTGGTCCGGTACAAACGCAGGCAAAGTTGGACACGGATATTATTAAAAATTTATGCTCTCTATATATATTAACACTTTACATAAATGTAACGAAAAAACACTTAAAAAATGTTTTCTAAAAAGTGAAAATGATGACTTCACATGTTTATCTACCATACTTCTCATACATATACGTATTTCCAAAAGATTAGTTAGTCATTGTAATTCTAGGTAAATTCTTTTTAGATTTAAAAATATTTAAACATTTTTTTATAATATTGAAATTTTGTGGTATAGCGCAAGCAATAAATGTCATGATGACAATTTAAAAATGATTAACGTGTTCAAGTTTATTCTCTTGTCCTGAAGTGCACTATAGAGCTCTTTTTTCAATACCAAGCGTGGCCAGGGGCTTATATGCGAATATAGCTAAAAAAATTCGCTACAACCTACTTGTAATTTATTTTCTCACATTTAAGTAAATTACTTTTATCATGCCATCTTTGAATTTATTTTATATTATTACAAATGTTATTGATATTGTCCGTGTGATCATTCGTTTCCAAATACCTGACGTCACTTGCTTGGAGAATTTTCTATGAAGCGTTTTGACAACTTTCATAACTTTTAAAACATATTTTTATTTATTTATTTATTATCTTATGTGCCTTAATGTTGTTCAACTGTACACGTTATATCGAAGACACAAGTTTATGATGGCTTACTGTGAGGGCCACTTAACGCATTGGCTACCGTGCATACCTCCCCCCCCCCCCTCCCTTAATTAGATGCGCCCACCTCGCGATGAGGTTGTTTTTATTTCGGTAGATTTAACGAGGTGTTGTGTTTACAAATGTGTGGGATCGAGGGTTATGTTAAGTCTTGTTTTTAGGACTCTTTTTTACAGAATTATCCCTTCGCCATTCTATGGTAGCCTAAGCCATGATACTAATCTAATACTTGTGCACTCTTTTATAATTTCATTCATTTTAAAAGGAAAAAGCATTTTTCAAAATAAAATTATGCAAATGCATTAGATACTCTATTTATACACCCTAAGTCCCTAGTAGTCCTAGTTCAATTAGTTATTGCAGTTAAACAAAACTTTAACACTTTTAGTATCAAGTAAATTACTAGATATTGTTCCTATAAATATTCGTAAATAAATGTACTCCGCAATATTTCATGAATACAAACATAACCTACTTACAAATTCTTGTGAACTGTTTTCTTTTGTATGTGAGTTAATTTTATCATCAAGAAGTGTTTCTGCTTTCTGCATTTCTTATAAAAATATCAAGATATTGAAGTACCGCAAAATATTGTGCATTTTATAAGGTTGTAACTGTAAATAAAAATCTATTTTTTAATATGCAGATGACATTTGTCTCAAATAAATGTAACTAATAAAATATATCTCTACAATTAAAAAGAGATGCAGACAGATTAGACTATTTATTAAGGAATCTATAGACGATCACTCTTGAACTGCCTCTCATACCTAAATCTCACGAGCAGACCGCGCCAATGCACATTGGAGCAATTATCTTGTAAGAGCAATATAGTGAGATTAGCCCCAAGCCCCGAGGCCAGCCGCAAATTAAAACTGCTTTAGCTGGTATTCCTAATCCCGGGTCCCACAGTCACCCCTGCGTGCCCACGGCTACTTTACTATCTGAAAATATTACGTGTTTTATGATGCATGTTAAGATTTCTGGATATTTTATCTTTTAAAATTAAACCATTGAGTTCCTGATTCATTTTCCCAGCAACTTTATTTTTTTATAACAATTTATGTACACACAAAGACAATTAAAAGGACACAACAGAATATTAGAGAATTGTATTGTACAAAGGTACTGCTTATTTCTATAAGAATATCATCTCTTGGTATAATCTCTTCCAGCAACCCCATGTATGGGAAAAGTGATATAAAAGTTAGAGGGGCGTGTACTAATACTAATATAATTAAACATGAAATATTTCTTACGAAAAACATTAATATATTGACATAAAATCGGCGTCATGAATATCGAATATCCAGTAGTTATTACAATATTATTAGAATCTTATTTATAATAGGTATTTCTTGTTGACATACCCAGTTCCCTATTTAGGAGTTAAGAATATCGTTGATTTGGTTAACGAAACTATACAATGATGCAACAGTAAACAATTGTTACTCGCGTTTTAATTAATGACGAATTTGACACTTTACAATGTATGTGTAAACATACTATTAATAATGAGCGGTGTCAGATTAACCTAAATAGGCTAACGTATTATTATGAATTTTGAATTGCCATAACTTATAGATTTTATTCAGATAGACTCTAAAAATCGATAGCAGATGTTATTCCAGATCATTTCATCTTCATGATTTCAGTGTTACATCTCACATAACTTTAATTAATTTATTGAACCATCTGTATGTCGGACCCTATGGTTTTTTAAATTTCATAATGCTAATTTTGTGCATTATTTCCGAGTAAATGAATCTCCCTGATGCATATGTTTCTTAGTCAAATATTTATTTCACAATCAGAAAAATATTATTCCAAAGCTATGGGAGTTCGTTGGAACACGTTAAAAACAAAGTTTTTCAGTGAAAAACTGAATGTAATAGTACTTTGCTGGGTGTAGCGGAAGAGAGAAAATCTTAAAGGTAATATCTATATCTAGTTAAATTACATATCACTATTTGAGGAAAACTTATTAACTTCTTCATTATAAATACAGAATTAGGTGGTAGATAAATGATTTTTTAATAAGTAACAGTTTTATTTTAGGAATCAAGAAAGAATTCTTTAAAATTTATCCTTTCTAGATATTTCCAAAGTATCTAAAAATTATAGCTTAATTCGAAACAAAAATAGTATCTTAATTACATAACTATACTTATATAACAATAAATAACTAGATTAAATAATAAAAAACTACAAGAAATATGAGTTCACTATGAAATCTTCTTATTGCTCAAAAAACTGTCATAAAATATGAATATGATATAAATAAATAAATATAAATATAATATAATTATAATATCTAAAATTGTGTCACTGACTCAGACTTGCCCATTGATTTAAATTCCTTAGATTCAGTATGACAAGAACTGATATCATTAAGAAATAAAATTAAAAATAAAACTACCACAAAAACAACCACTAACCCCCATTAAAACTAAAATCAAAATCCACTATCAAAGTGTTTGTAAAAGTGTCAGAGATTAATAAAAATAAAACTAAAACCGATTTTTAACACTTAAAAGGCATAAATAATTTAATTTAAAAAGTTACCTAATTTAACTTCACTTTCTATTATTTCTGGAAGCAACTTGTATGTTTTTTAAATTATTTTTATTTTTATATACATAATACTGACTATCTATAAATATCTTCATGATGCATTCTTTGTACAAGATAATACGTGTTAATGTGAGAAATATATAAATCAAATGTCCATTAAGTGATGACAATATGTTTAGTCACATCTTAAAATTGAACTTTTAATACCTATGATTTTCATTCTGATGTGGTCGCCTGCATAGCTAAAGCTACCAATACACGGAATTAGTGGCTTGTAATATAGTTCCCATGCGTCCCCTGGGATGCGCACTTGAACAGGATTACTATTCCAGGATTATGTCTGTGGTAATACTGGGGTTTGAAAGAGCTGTGTTTATATGGGACTAGTGATTTAATATTGAAAAGATTGACGTAACTAAAATTACAAATGTAGTTTTACTGAAAATTTCTGTTACGGTGTAGACCATGCTAAAATAGACGACAAATCCCGTTGTTAAAATTTAATAAAAAAAAAAAAAAGTTATAAAAACTACTTCCAAATGCCTTTATTTTAAAAGTCGTTATTAGACGATAGTATTCAAAGGATGTTGCTTCGAAACGTAGGTTAAGTTGTTGGTCCCGGTGGTTAAGTCAACCGCTTTCACCCACCCTCCGCATTGGGCCTGCGAAATATAGCGGAGTCTCGATAAAGTCGATAGTCGTAAGACTTGATATCTGCTTCTTTTAAACAATCTGACAATAGAGTTTGTTAACAATTTACTCGGCTGGAATGGTTCCTACACATTTAGCATTGCAACTAAAATGTCACTGGCTGATCGTTATAAATATTTTTATACATATTTTTTACATTTACATTACATTTATTTATAACATTATTTAAAATCAAATTATTAAGCAAAGCCTTACTAACCTTTATAACGACTAATAACTTTTCGCGACAATTTATTTTGTAACCGAGCATATTCTCATATAAACCGTTAAAAACGCGTAGTTTTGTGGCGTAACTTTAATTGTTTTTTAAGTGATGCGCTGATCACGATTTACAAGCAGTACCCTCGCGAGGGGTCCCGCGTGGGACGCTATGGGAAACGCATCATGTGTATGACCCTTAACTGTATTCGAAGCTTGAGCTGAGTACCTTCCTACTTATTAAGAAATAACTATGGTGCGTGATTGTGTTGCTAGTAGGTGAACAATGCTGGTATAAATAGGTAGTTTTGTAGAGCCGTGTATCCGAGCTAAGAAGATAAACATTATTACCACATATCACAGGATTTATGTTTGAGACGTGATTATACAAGAGACGTGATCTACCGCTGCTCTTATGTTCAATAAATATTTTTCATAAAAAATCTCCGAGACGTGCTTAGCTTCAATTCTTAATTCAGAAACCACCGGAAAGAAAAGAAATTCAAGAAATTATTATATTGTGTAGAGATGATTTAAATATGGGCTGTACTAATACAAACAAGAAATTATAGAAATGCAGTAATCAAAACAATATGAAAATTTCAACATTTTACTGTAAAATATGAGAGCGATTCTAGAGTTCTAATTTTATTGTTGTCTTCACACTGAATAATGTTCCTATTTCCTACTTAATCGCTGGACTTTCTTAAATTGTTTCAAACGCATCAACTTATTTAACTACCAAGAACTTAAGCTTAGGCACGTTTTAAGGTTGCTTAGACAAAATATTGTTTCATTATTGTCTGAAAGCGAGCTGAGAGACGCAGGAATACACGCGCGGCGCGTACCTGTGCGCTTGCGCACCATACCTGACCTAGGAAAACAAACATGGCGATACGAAAACTAAATATGGATAAGACATTCTTAGAGTAGTCTATGTAAGAAACTTTAAATTAGAAAAAAATTAGATAGAGTTGACTTCAATTAATCTTATGATGATATTAAATAATCTTATGATTATGCATATAAACAAAATCTTCCATAACCAAACATTGTGTGTTATTGAAACTCGAGGACTAGGTGTCATCTTTAACAAATCTTATACCAACCCGATCAAAAACATCAAACAATTACCAAATTTGAAAAGAGCTCCAGATTATAAATATAACAGAATATCTTGTAGAAACTTTATGAAAACATTCAAAAATTAATTCAAGAAACAGCGACAAAAAGTCGCATCAAAAAGCCATCACCATCATATCACAGATATAACCACTTCAGGCTCGCAATTCTTGAATGAAATCCGAAAGAGAACTAGGGATAAAATGTCATATACAATAAAAAGGTTTTTGTTTAGTTGCTTTTTGCCTGAAGGAATCGGAAAGCAATTTTGTAGAAGTATACTTTGAATATGTGTCTATAGCCAAAACGATAAATCGACATAGTTGGTATGACCAAAAAATGTAATTCTATAAACTCACTGTAATACATTATTTCCTTATCCATACTAACCCTCACCTGATATGAGAGTTATATTTTCATATTTTTTGGTAGTGATTTTTTGTTGTAGCGCTAAGTGCCGTGATGAGGACCACCCACAGCGGCCCGGGAAGCCTTACGTCCAGGACTAAGGTAAATAAACATCCTACCTTGCTTATTGATCTGTCAACACCAAAGAATAACATAGCAAAAAATAGGCTAGTAAAGGAAATAGAGGTTGCCAGTTAATTTATAATTTTAATACTACGTAGCTGTCTCTAAAAACCTGAAACTTTGTTACAAAAATTCGCAAGCATTTAATACACAAAAGTACTTAATAAATACCAACGAAATAATGTGCCACTAATTTTGAATGATTTCTTCCTGCTTAACATCACTTACATAAATATAAACGTGGTATAAAGCTTATCTTACCAAAATAATATTTGTTTGGAGTAAAATAATATTTCTCTGTTTTTGGTTTTACAAATTATAAAAAAGCTACGGATTAAGATTACTAAAATATTTAGTAACAAATTGAACAAAAAATGCTGGAAATTATAACGGTACTAAAAATAAAACAATACAAGCAACCTTAGTGCTTTAATGGCTCTCTAACCTGGAAAAATTAAGAAGGGTTATCTAACAACCTTGGGGCCGAATTCTTTGCTCCGAATACAACACGTACCTACTGTATGTAAAATTATGAGCATTGGGAAAATATAACGTTTTATCACCATAACAGCTTTTGACAGCCAGTCATTTGTTTATGAGCTTCCCGCCTTTTTCTCCATTCCATAGTCAAAATAAATACCAGTGACAGGAACACAAATTTCTATATTAGATTGTTTACAACAGTAGGAACTTGGAGCACCCAGATATAGATATACATAAGACATTACTATTATACAATCTATACTGACAAATACTATTTAGATAAAGCAAGCAGTTTTGTTAAAAAAGTTTTGATTGTAACTCCAATATTTCGACGCCAGGGTGAGCTTATGTTAGCTCCTGTAGAAATAGACACTCTAAGGTTGTGAATAATTGGGAATTGTTAGCAAGGTGAGGTAATTGGACACTCTTACTATGTGTGGAATATACTAGTATATGACTATGTTTATTAATATATAAAATAATAAAAAGAGCGTTTGCAAATAAATGCCACATTAAAGTCTTTGTTTCCATCAGCAAACGAGATCCGTAATTAGGGCGACAGGTTACCCCGAAACGTCTTTAATTCTCACACGGGCGGGAAATTTCTCGCGAGTCTCGCGACGCTGAGTCAACATTATTGTCATAGGCTAGGGCGATTGCATACTTGAGTTAAGATATTCTGGAAACATGAATTCACAATTTTTATTATATGGAATTGTATATATTTTTTTATTATTATCATAAAATTATTGGATACAATTCATTTATTGAATACATTTCTACATATTAAGTTGGAACTTTCTCACTCAATCATAAAGTATTTAAAAAAAATATATAGGTACTAATTCAAATGCCCGAATCATTCAAAATAAGCGACCAACTTTTATTTTATTGAAAACTATTTTTGTTCTAATTACGAAAATGACGTAATTTAAACAAATAAATCTTTACGGAAAAAATATTGTATAAACGAACGACTTGCGATCTTCTTTGAGATTTTTTTGTAATTGTAATTATCGGTATCTTGTAAAAGCCCTAAGTAGCGTACGTGTTCGTGGGAGGCTGGTGTTAATGTCGTTTGTCCGTGTCGACGTTGAGAGCGCCGACCTTTTTTGGAAATTTCACCTTTTTTTACTGTTATTTCGAAACTTTGGAGTTGACCTGAAAGTACCTACCACTACGTCCAGGTATCTGTATGATTATATTTAGTATCTTAGTATTTGACTTTTAGTAACAAATAATTATATAAATGAATAAGTTCTGTTCTATGAAATTCTATTGAGAATTTATGGTTTCACCTGGATCCCATGGCTAATGGTGAATTGCTTCGGCAGACCCCAGGTCCCTCTCGCGAAGGATACTGGAGTTACCGGGGAGTTATAGTGGGTATTCCCAGTGCCACTTCTATGAGGCACTAGGTGAGCCCCACACACGCACGCCGCTTAGCCAGTGGCGGGTAGATCCGTAAACGGATTCTTCCTCGAAAAGAAAAGGATAATAAATTAGTATTAAAAACATCAAACTTCAAAATGGTTTTAATCGAAATTTGAATTAAGACAAATTTGTGGAGAACTTCACGAACCCTGAAACAGAAATTTTTGTTATTAATAGTAATATAATTTGGTATAGAACAAATAGTACTTACCTTTGTTGTATCGCGTAATGACTCCATTTATCAGTCGTGTGCTGACCATCATCAGTTAGTTACTGTACTGTAACATACCATTTTTCTTTTGTTAATTAATTATATTATTTTGTTCTTCCCACCTCTACGTTCCATCTGCAATTATTTAAAAATCATTATTGTGTGGTTTTCATCTCTGAGATAGTGTAAATAAACAGTTAATGATAATCTGGACCACTTCTGATTGCTTTCAAACCACCACTACAAATTAAATATGATCACATTTTTAATTCAGTCTACAATGTATATTTTTTTCAATACTTTAACAAAAGTACATCAATCGTTTCTTATAAACGTAGTCCCTTGTTTCTTTTCTGGATAATTCCACTAGAACAATTTTTTTTTCCAAAAATACTACAGTCATTTCTATGTTGACCTTCTTTTCAAAAATTCATTATTAAATATTATTATTTAATAATATTATTATTACATTAATATATATCATCAAAAACCATACAATTTGATTTCCTGATAAGTTCAGTTCAGTTGAAAATTTGGTTTCTTAAATGTTTATTTTAAAAAACCACTTTATATCAAATATTTCTGTAAAAAGCTTCAGTTAATAATAAAGGTCAGTTTTTAAAAATCAAGTAAATTTTTTATACAACTTTTATGCCTCTTTTGTTTTCTGTGTACTCGAAAAAACATGTAACAATGTACATAAATTGTAAAATAAATAAATAAAATACTAAGATATTCTAGCTAGTTTAATATATTTTACGTTATGATGGGCCTGGCACATTCAATTGTGAAAGTACCTTAATTAATTGAACAAAAATAAATAATATACCTCCCCATTACTCGAGTCAATAAGTATAGTGCTGTGTTGAGGGCTGAAATGGGCTAAAAGATTTAAATATACTTATTATTACGACATAAAATAACCAACCGGTAAAATGATTGGTTTTCCACGTTGCAAAATGAAAAACCTTTAGATATTTATGGTATTACAATTTTCTAACAGGTGTCATTTATGTATCGACATTAATAAGATCGCTTCATCATGTACGTGCGACACCGACCCCCCGCAACTTTAAACGTGACAAAGCATTAATAAAATTCTTCCCATCTTATCTAGATATAAAGTATTTGAGCCACCTTATAGGTACAGTCAACATCTTAAAAATGTTATATAATATATTTTCCGAAAGTTAAAAATCATGTCGGACATGTACAAGAGAAGTAGTTAATTGTAAAAAATGACCAAAAAACTAAAGATATATTCAAGAAAAAAGTACTTCTTTGTCAAATAAAAATTCAATTATTTCAAATTTATTTGTGAATTTCGATTTATGCACTTATTTGAATTTATAGATACTTATATCATTTCTAATAATTCCTCTTTCTGTTGCTTTTTAGTATTTTTACTAAATATATCTTATAATGTGTAGAGATAATCAAGTGAGATAATTTATTACTTCCACACTGTATGGAAAGCCCCATTGTGATTACGTTTTGAATTTGCCGTCTGTTTTGCAGACTGTACTAATAATTCTCACGTATATTTTAGTTCAATCTTCCCGTATAAGTGTTTAAATATAGTAATGTATTTTTATGAATGACACATTTGACATTTCCGACTCGGCAATGAAAGTTAAAAAAAACTACAAACTTACTTCAGTAGGATAACAGAAATCAATCGATTTAAATCCTTGGAACTTAAGGTTCATTTTTGTTAGGTTTCTTGTATTTTTTTGAGAAATATCACAGTGTCTCATTTTGCCGTTGGTAAAGATAATTTTGTGTTAGTTACGTGATGCTCCGCCGGCCTTTCAGCTTAGCTTACCTGTCGTTAATGCAATATGGTGCTTTGTTCGAATGTTGTGGTCAAGAATTGTTATCTTTACCTTTTATTTTTTGTAATTCATTAATGCTTATTTGTTGATTTAGCTATTGTAATTATTCATCTTGTGAAGTTTTAACAAAACAAGATTATTTTATTGGCAACAGGACATGAAAGAAGTGAAACATTATTTTTTAATATTTCTTGCAGAAATCGTCGCCTCCCCACGTGGTAAGGTGATAACTAGCGAGGCTTAGTTAATGATTTTAAAAACACACGGTCATGGTAGCAAACTATTGAAACTAAAAACAAATCATGTTTTTTGGCGGGAATTAAATTTACAATCAAATAAAATAGCTGGTTAACTAGTCAATTCCTTCTCCGACATGTCACCAATTCTCCAACTGACAATCATAATGTACAGTTATTCTTAGGTGATGTTTAACAAAATAGCCACCTTCAGGATCATAATACTACGCAAACGATTGCCTGGTGTACGTATCTTTTGTTACTTTAAATTCTCATTCTACGTCAAATGACAATTTGCAGTTTTTTGCATCTACTATGCATAGGAATACCAAATCAATTCATGTTGTAACAAGATAAAACATTATAACGGAAAATGTTATTGTTAAATTACGGATTTATCTTCTGCACTTTAGTCCCACTTAGTAAATAACTATGTTTGTTTACCATTAGTACAAAATAATTAGTATTGTGTTCTACTCAAGACGTTTAGGCTATGACTTGTTTACCTAATTAAAAGTTGTGTTTATTTGTGATAAAATATATTATGGAGTCAGCTCCGTGTGCTAATTAGTTCGTTCTTAACAAATAAGAAAAAGTGCGCAGTAATTTTAGGCAACTTTTAGTATGCCACCCTAAATATAAATACAAAAAAACGTAAATAATATAAAAAAGTATAAATTTAAGCTTTATTTAAACAATGCAACTTAGAGAAGAAATATAAAACATTTTTTTAAAGAAAGTGCCATGGTCATGTTACGGTGTACTTTGATCATCTTTGACCAACACTTTGTGTATCGATATCTTTTGTGCTATCCAGCGGCTTATTCTTTCTGTACTCTAAATATGTAGTAGGCGTTTCTATATAGTTAGCTGAAAGAACGTATAGTGCTCCGGAGAGGAGATAAGTCCCGGAAGTCTCATTTTGCTTCTTGCCAGGGCATCATCTAGTCATAGTAGATGTTACATTGATTCCTGGCCTTTCTCTCCACTTTGCTAGACTAATCTGTATTGGGGGAAATAATATAGGGAGAATTTTATGAAGCTTGAGGTTCGTCTCAAAATATCCTGTATAGTGAGTCTGTGTTCCACCATTTGGATAAAATGTTTAGAAACACAGAAAGCGCATTTTGATTGACAAAGAAGATTACATAAAATTTAATATAAAGAAGATTACCTAGAATTTTATCAATTGTTGTTATTACTGGTTATTGGAAAATAACGGCACTTGTTTTTAGGTTTTACTCACTAAAAAGGTACCATGTGGAAAGGATAGGGGTTGGTCTACTTAAAATGGTTTTATTATATAAATAAAATGCCTCAGTATCACTAAAGCAAGAAACTACTTATAAGCAATTTAGCCCCTTAAAGATCTCCCTCTCGAATAAAATAATTACCTACTCCTAATGAAACTCATAAAATGAGCATTTTTCTTTAGATAACAGTTGCAAGTAATACTGCAAATATGATGAATAAAATCTAAACCAGTTTATAGTGTAGAGGCTAAGGCTGGTGAGGCATCACGTTACCCGCGGTACACGCACCGCCCATTAGTTTTAACGTTCCGGTGTCATATTGCAAAATAATCATTCAAAATGGCGCCCAAATATTATTTGTTATATTAATTTTTTATTATTATTTTATATTATAGTTATACGACAATCATTATAACATTATCTGTGGAGATGTTGTGTTTGATTTTAGGTATAAATATCTTATTATAATATTGCTTGTAAGGATTTCAATAGAGTGTATATGGAATGGTAAATGATATGTATCTAAAGTATATCTAAAATAAATCTCATCAACTTATTCTGCAAGTTTTAACATACTGCATTATAAGTTATGTTCAAAAATATTCATAGTAGTAATTTAATCAATGTTATTTATTTTGTTCTCGGTACTACTGCTACATACTTTTGTGTGTCGATGTAACGGTGGGTTTCTTTATTATTGTCTACAGATATTATAAATAAAATAATAATTTTCAACAAATAATTTTTATTTTGTCACTAAGCACCTTTCTCCACTAAATTCTCTTAATTATGTAACCTAAAATAAGCAAATACTTTATTTATTTTTATTTACTAAAACATTCATTCCTTATTATTACTTATATAAACGATCAATTAGGTACATATAAATAAAAAAGAATAAAAAGCATAACGCTCACATAATCAATGTTTAATAGAATCAAGGTAAGAATTTAAATTGTTTTGAAACGTATTAAAACCTTTTTCGTGATCTCTTTATTCAATTATACGCTGACTACTTTCTGTCTGTAGGTATAACTCTATGACTATCGATTTATAGCTCTGTGAGTACAGCGGGGTTGCGTTACGTCGCTATACATGTATCTGCCATTACGGCGTTTCCGGTATCCCATTCCCGCTTTAAGTAACTTAACTTATTAAAATATTATGTTTTTAAATTAAGTATCACGATGATAGTATAATAAGATAGTGGTGAGACTGATTGGTTTCATTGTGATGGTGAAAAGTGGAAAAGCTAGGTTGTTGGAAAATGGGTTAAATGCATATATACTCTCCGGAGGACTACGAGTTCTTCCACTTAACTATATAGAAAGGCCTACTATATATATTGCTATATATAGAGTACAGAAAGAATAAGCCGCTGAACAACTCAAAAGATAATGACAGTGCATCATTTAAACAATCATAAAGCGGTATGCTTCTAAAGTTTTAGTAGTGAAAAAATAAGGATACCGATTTATCAAATTAGTTTTGTTATCCAGCTTGTTTTCATAATACAATAAATATGGTAGATACTAATAAATAAACATATAATGCAGATATATAGGTTATCTTTTCATTATGTACAAACAAAATGAAAATAGAATATTATTGATTACAAAATCATCTAAATTAAATATAAATTTCATTAACATTTATAAAATATAAACAAATAATAAAGTAGCTGTTTTTAATTATTAATACTAGCTTTCGCCCGCGGCTTCGCCCTCGTGAAATACGGGGCCATATTATGTTTGTGTTATTATGATTTCACGATTTAATTAAAGTTTACTTCACATTTCAACCCCTATTTTACCTCTTTACGAGTTGTATTTACGAAAATGATTACTTAGCAGTCTGTGGTGTCTATGTTCTAATAAGTATTAGTGTGCCAAATTTAAACTTGATCTGATCAATACTTTGAACTGCGCTTTGATTATAGCTTCAAAGCTAACATAACCCTTTAGGGGTTGAATTATCCAAAATCTTTACTTACCCTACGTCATAATACTATTACTGTGTCAACTTTTAGCTGTATCTGTTGTTGGCGTGCGATGTTAGATCAGTCAGATAGTCACCATTGCTTTTTATATATTTGAATTTTACATATATATATTGTTTTTGTTTCGATTAATTTAATTTGATAAATACAAAAGCGTTAACCTGATAAAACTACCTATAAAAATACTAAATGATTTAATCATATAATATATACTTTTCTTCATTTTATCTATAGTAAAAATGTAATTTCTTAGAAAGGGTCACTCCTTTCTAGGTCCACTCCTTTTTTCGCGTGTAAACTTCTTTTGGTTATTATTAAATATTTAAATTTGTTTATTATTAGTTACCTGCTGAACTGCAAGTTCAGCAGGTAACTAATAATGTTTGTGCAAGCTGTGGTAAAAGCATGATACAACTAGATATAATTTGAAATGTAATTGTTTTGAGAAAAGTTAAGATACTAAGAATAAAACAGAATGTGAAATCACACTAACATTAGCTTAGAATTAGTTAAAACCTACTACTTTTAATTGAATTTCATGTCCCGTTTCAAGTAATTTCTAAATCGAATAAAAATAAAATTTAAATACGGGTATAAAATTGGTAATTACCTAATAACCCGTTGTTTGTACAGCATCAATTAAATTATTGTTTTGTGAACTTTGTTTACCGATATTCAATATCACACTTACATAATGATCCTCGTTAAAGCATCCCTAATGAACGAAATGCCAACAAACACTACAAAAACAAAAACACAACACATTATTCATGAAAATTAAATTATGATAAAATATTTTATAACACTAGACATTTAGATTAAATGTATATTTTTCAAATTAATTTTATTCTTATCCCTTGTATTTTTTGTTCTTAAGTAAGCAACTTCCTGTCAAATAATTTAAACTAGCTAAGGTAATCCTCGCGCCCGGCCTCACCCAATATAATGTAACTTAAATTTTTATCTACACCAGTTTATTTCGAAACCCAAATGAGTGATGTCTTAAAGGAACAAACTTATGCATAACAAGTAGGTACTTGTGATCGAGACGAAATCATCGATATAATTTGGTTAATTGCGATTTTTTAGCTCTGAGTTGGTAATATAAATTATTTAATTTAATTTATTTATGTGCATCACCAAAATTTTTAAATATAACATGCAATATGGTATTATGCTATGTACAAACTTTATTGTATTGAGCATATAATATAAAAATTTTAACACTCACGCCTTGATAGGCGTCTAGCCCAAACTAAGCATCATTAATAGATTGTGTTATGGATAAGATACTAGATACAATAGAGAAATATAGATAGTAACAAGTGTTATTACTCATACTTATATCTTCTCCTACTGGGATTTGAAATTAGGACCTCTGGCTAATAAGACAGGGCACCCAAGAGCTTAACCTTTATAGTTATTCAAATTCCAAATTCAAATATATTTTATTGCGAATACAGGTTCATGTGGGATAACATAGTACTTATATTTTATAGTGCTTCAGCCATATTCTGTCTTTCTGACACACAACATTGAAAATTACTATTATTAATTAGTCACTAAGTACCTACTCATTGTTTTCAAATTAAATAATCATAATGAAAAACATGTCGAATACTTATTACCTAAATATAGATGTTTTAAGTGAACATTTTGATATTCTACGTCCAAATTGACATCAAATAAAACAATTAAAATTCATTGAGGTTATATCTCAAATACGCGGCAGCTGTAAAGTAAGATGTTTTAAGTATATTTTAAATTTTACTTTAAATGTCTTCACACTAACACTTTAAGACTTTCGGGTAAGTGAATACATAGTCGTGATGCTATACCTAATATACTTTTATTGAGTAATGGTTCTGATAGTGGGAAAAATTATCTATATTTTTTCTACGTCCGTAAACTAGAACTTTTTGAACAATATTTTTATATTTTCATTGAAAACACAACTTTTTCACAGATATGTAAAGCTGTCAATGTCATAAAATTAAGATTTACAAAGTGCACTTGACTACTATCCCTATACTTTAGTTTAGTGTTAGTTGTGATACATTTGTTTTGAGCCTTGAAGATTTTTCAACAGATTTGCCCCGAAAAATAATTTCATATCTGAAAATAGAGTTAATCTAATTTTATATTCCTATAAAGATACATTTGATTTGGTAATATTCAGGTAGGTACGCAGCCATATTCCTTTGTCTTCCATTGCAAGCGGTAAACGTCACATTAATTTTTACTAACCAACCACACATACCACAACCAGAAACCAAAATTATATTTTACTGGTAACATAGATTTTTTCAGTAAAATATTTCATAACTATTTTATACTTTGGTAAAATCAGTTGAAAAAAAAAATTTAGAACTGATCGTTTAAGTATAATTAAAAGTACTTTTTGTCGTCTCTCTTTCATAAATTAACTACATATATACTACAGATATATTTTCAATTCAAGTATATGAATATTATGTAACTGTTATGCAACGTATATAAAAAACTATTAAAATAATAACAATTGATTATTATGATTACCTAAGTACTAAACTGGCTTCAAACTAATATTTTTTACGTTTTCATAACAAATTTATGGAAAAGAAACCAATAAAATATTTGTCAATAATACGAGTAAATATATGCAAGTCAATAATATTCTTAATTTACTGTGTGTTATATTTGGATAAATGTATTTAGAAAACATTTTTATAATAATTTAATGGACATTTGAGATAAAAAAAAAGATAGGTTTTGCAGAATATAAGAATTCATAGCCGCCGCCGTCCACCGCCCGTCGGTCTCCGTCGTAGCTTGTGTTACGAGGTCGTAGCAACTAGTACTAAGTATACATACGGGAATTTATTGATTTTCAAAACTGAATCATTTAATATTATATTCAGTTTTCAATAAACTTAATTTTAAATTTTAACAGTTATGGAAAATATTAATGCAAAAATACTATGAGTTGGTAGACAATATATTTTTATGGATTTCTAATAAAATTAATTTTTAAGTAACGTACGTAAGTATTCAGTATCTAGATATGCGGGCTGATATTCTTTAGATAAGTATTATAAATTCTAAGCACTGGTCTAGTTATCTGATAGTGAATTACGATCCTCATGTTCAATACCACACGTAAGAATATCTACACTCGATATCGACTTACGTTTGATGATAGAGCTTACAAGAATTCACGAGACTACATAACGTTACACGTACATAGATACCGAGACAGAATGAAATTCATCGTCTACACAAGTACACATTGAAGCTAACGCACTTATGATTATTCCATGTTTTTATCGTTGCGAGCTGCGGTATTATTAGCCGCGGGAGAGCGCGGCCAGGCTCGCGAGGCGGGCGAGGGTGCGGGGCGCGGGCGGGGCGCGGACCGGGGCCTGGGGCCGGAGCGACTGCGCGCGCCGGGCGGGTCTAGCGCGGCCCCGCCCCGCCCGGTGCCAATCCGCGCCGTGGTGGAGGGGCGCCCGGGCCCCCGGCTTCTATTTACTCTTTCAATCAGTGCGAGTGTTTGCCCCTGGCCGGCGTGCACGCGCGGGTGATGCGCTAGCCATGATCTCGCAGAAGCTGTCGTACGGCGACGTGCCCACGTCCGCGTCGCTGTCCTCGCTGTCACCGGGCCTTGCGCCACCCTACGTCAACGGTATGGGCTGCATGCCCGCTCAGCCTTACCCGAACCTATATGCTAACAACATGGTGGCGGGCGGCTCGTGCATGGGCTCCCCGGGCGTCGGCTACTCGCCGCCCAGCACCATGGCCTCGTGTATGGCGGGCGGCGGCGTGCCCTACGGCTCGCTCCCACGCGAGCAGGAAGCAGCTTCGCCAACCTCAGCGTTGCAGCGTGCCCGCAATGACAAGACCTACCGCCGCTCCTATACACACGCCAAGCCGCCCTATTCCTACATCTCACTCATCACGATGGCGATCCAGAATAGCTCCACGCGCATGCTCACCCTCTCCGAGATCTACCAGTTCATCATGGATCTATTCCCGTTCTACAGACAGAACCAGCAGCGTTGGCAGAACTCGATCCGGCATTCGCTGTCGTTCAACGACTGCTTCGTGAAGGTGCCGCGCACTCCAGACAAGCCCGGCAAGGGATCGTTCTGGACGCTGCACCCGGACAGCGGAAACATGTTCGAGAACGGTTGCTTCCTGCGGCGGCAGAAGCGGTTCAAGGATGAGAAGAAAGAGACGATAAGACAGGCGCAGAAGGCGACGCATGGTCACGGCCCACCACATGGGCATGAGAAGCGCGCCGAACACCCGCACGACAAGGCGGCGCCCGGTGACGAGAAGGAGATGCGTGATGAGCTACTAGCTCAACTGCACGCGCCGGAACTGTGCCTGCCGGAGCACACACCGTTGGCGCTGGAACACTATGCGGGCCTAAAGCAGGAGCCCGCCGGCTACGCGCCGCAACCGCATCCGTTCAGCATCACGCGGCTGCTGCCTGCCACTGACACCAAGACAGACCTCAAAATGTACGACGTTAACTACGGTTACGGACACGCACCTGCCGACAACTATTACCAGTCGTCGCTGTACCACCATCACCACGCGCACGCGCAGCCGCCCTTGTGACAGTATCCGCTGGCGTAGGCGGCGTTCCCTCGACCGGACTATGCCCACAAAATCTCATACTGATATTGGACTCCTAGTGAGCGTTATCGTGTTCTGGTGATATTGGCGCCCGCCCCGTCTGCTTGTACCATATGTGTAAATATTTACGTTATTTTCCGAAGGGTCCGTAACGTGTGCGTTTTATTAGTAATTAGCTGTGTTAGTGCACCTGGACGCGGCGCGGGCGGGCGCGGCTCGCGTCGGCTCAGCCTGCAGGCTTTCGGCGCAAGTGCCCTTTGTAGTCCTTCAGACCATCTCCAAAGTACGTACTGACCCTTTTTCAATATTTTAACTCCACTTCGCATACAACGACGAAAGTTTGTGTATAAAGCTTATTGGCGGCAAAGTTCTCCCGCCCAAATTAGACTTAGTAAAATATTATGAGACAATCTCGCCTATAATGCGATCAATATGATAAGGTATCGGAACTTTATCTGTTTAGATAAATAATGTGTTCAGTGCGCGTTGAAGTCTTTTACATAATTTTAACTAAATAAACAAAGTTCGTGTCGTATAAATATCTAAATATTGACAACTCTAATATTGGTTAAAAGAAGTGTTATTTCACATTTAAAAAGTATGTTTATATTTTCAACAAGTTACCTATTCAGCTCAAATTTTGTTGTAAAGAAAAGACGACCTACATTTTTGCTGTATCATCATAAAATTATACTTCATTAAAAAAAATTAATATTGCCAAAAGGATCTCTGTAAAAGAAGCAACAAAAAAAGGAAAACCTAATTTCGAACAAATCATAAAAATTAAAACTCGTTTTAGGCCTAAAGCAACTTCAATGGATTGAGGTGAGTGATTTTCAGGGGCAGATAATATTTTATTTTTATAGTTATATATTTGTTAATTACATATTGAATCAAAGACAAATATACTCACTTTTCTATCACAGATAAACGTTATCGCACTTTGTAAGAAATTTCGAACCTAATATCAATCAGATGATTCCATAATTTAATTATGTCAGTTTCGCTGATATTCGTAGGTTGATTTTCAAGCAATTAATTATTGGTGTGATAGTTTTTAATTTTTTAATTATCAATTATGATCTTAAGTGCTTATAGAAGCACTGTGACACTGTTCATACGTCAATCGATAGAGTAATTTTTAATTTGATATCTTTACTGAATTGGTTGAGTTGGTAGGGACAATTAAGATCCCTTTCTACTGAGCTAAATTTAAATAATAAACGATTTTAGTTCAAGAAATCGGTACTAAATTTCAATCAGTGTTTTGTTGTAGTCTAACCATTGTATAAAATGTTGATAAATTTCTACGTAAAAAGTATTAAAACAAAGTCGCTTCCCACTAACTGTCACCCTGTACGCTTAGATTTAAAAAAAATTGGTAACAGATATCAATCAGAAAAACTGAATATTGTTTTGTGTTCATAAATTGAGATATGACGTCGTAAACTTTGAAATAAATATATCTTTAACTATTTTTTATTTGAAAGAAAATATTATTATTTAAATTAATATTATTATTATGTAGAAAAATCAAAACATATTATCTTTTTAATTGTACAGTGTAATAATACAATAATATTTCTTTCAAATAAAAAATAGTTATGTTACAACCAGTCTACCGGCAGGTACCCGTTGTTGCATTATAAATACAATAACTGAACTGATGTGAAGTAATACGAATTAAAAATTATTTGACTAGTCTAAGATATGTGATTAATTTTAGTTAAATGTGATCTACGTAAAGGAAAATTCATGAAAAAGACTTCAACTAATCAAAAGATATTATAATATATGAAATGTTAGTAATAATTTAAATATTTGATCATTTTATAAATAAATATTAGTTTCTATTGTGTACATACAAGCTTAGTTATAATTGAAGAAGAGTTGGTACAAAGCGAGAGTGAAGTGACGTCATATCTTGGACAGTCGGACAGTGCAATGTCGTTGTGTAACAAAAGTGTATAAATATTATTATAATATAATTAGATAGGTGAAATGGAATTATAGTTCTATCATCGACCATCGCGTATTGATTTAAGATAAGGCCTGTATATATAGATCATAATTTTAAAATGCAGTGTCCGTGTGAGCTTGGGTACAATGAAACGGGATAAGTAATAATATTAATTTTAATTAAGGTATCTCCATTTTTACTGCTACTCGTTTGCAATAAAAGTAATTACTGTCAAATTACAAATAGGTGTGACACGAAATGTTATTGTGGCTAGAAATATTGTTGATTTTCTTCATAAATATTTATTGAAACTCATCTGTTTGCTGTTTCTTTATATCACAACATTTAGGGCACACTGTATATTTCTAAATAATGGTGTTTGGTGTAAGATAGGTTCCTATCTAAGCTTCTGCACATTCCAATACAATATGTATATATATATTTATGTGCAAGAGTAAATTTAGCTATAAATATCAGAGTTTAGTTTGGCGTGCGTATAATGACCTCTTACTAAATTCACAACATGTGTGTTTATTTATTATCGATATTATGAATACAAATGAGAAGATGATATAGTTACTGAATATAATCAAAACATTGTTAACAGAAACTTTTTGAGTGTTATCATTGAATGATTCGTTGCCAGCACTCTACGCATATACTTGACTTTGCGCGGCGACTGCGCAACCAATCGACCTCGCATTATTCGTATTTAGGTAGTACCGAAGCCTTGAGAGCGAACCTTAACACTCGTCAGCTAAATAAGTGACATGAAGGTGTAACGTTTACTTGAGTTAACCCTATTCTATTCGATTATAATACAGATGAATGTCAGAATGAATTAAGTCATTAGTTTTTTACTTAAAAACATTCACACTTCGTTGCAAGTAATATGTTAAGTGTAATTTTTGTAATATATAAATAATAATGTATTGATTATTAGTAAAGATGAATAAAATAATTTGAAATTGTTCAATAATGTTCTTAATATATTTACAAACGTATTTTTATATACTCGTTCGCCAGTCAAAATGAACTCTGTGTGTTTAAACGCTGGTTGGTTATGCTAAATTCATCCTTGTAGTTATAAATATATTCATGTAATATTACTCAAATCTAGATAGGATACTTATATATCATCTGTTAGTTTCAGAGTTAATAAAATTAAGTATTTACAAAAAATATTCAGTGTTTTACTTACATACAAGAACGCCTCTAAATTGGATAAAATATTTAAAAGTTTTTTATCTTAATCAAAAAAAGTATATAGTTTTTTCTACTGCGTTTATATTTTTTTAAAGTACAAGCCCAATCTTGTTTCATTATGTCACATAATATGATCAGTTGGTCGTCTAATATTTTTTATTACCCACTCTTGCGTAATATCTTGTGATATCTCGTGCGTTCGTCACAAAATACATGAGAGGCGAACACTAGTGGTTTCTTATGAAGCTATAAGCAGTTTTTTTGAGTAGGTGTGCTTGAATGATAGCTAAATAATTTAGTATTCCTGTAATAAGAATAGGTACTTAAAGTTCTTATAAAATAAGACCTAAAGCGACATTAGAACGACTGGAGAAATATAATTGAAAGCGTGAGTGTGTGTCTGCTTATAAGATTTATGTAACGAAAATATCTACAAATACCAAAATAGCGACTACAACGATTACCTTTATCTACCCACATACCAACTACACGCTATACTGTAGATACAGGATATTCTGAGTAGAGTATTGCTCAGTAATACACATACTGCAAAAAAAGTTTAAATTACTTAAAATAGTAAGTACTTGAAATTAATTCCATAATTAAAGACTGTTCCTTTTTGTTTTGTTTTAAACTTTGAAGGTTTGTAATAATTCAATAATTGTAATTTAACATTTTATTAAAATAAAATCCATCTTATATGTATCTCTTCAATAATATTAAATATATTCAATCAGCATCGGTGTACTTAACAGAGTGACGGATCAGAATAGGAAAGTCCAATCGAAATAGAGTCTTTATTCTCTGCACCTGGAAGAAGAAAAGTTGTTTGATACATAAGAATAATAAAAATAAACAAAAACTAATAAAAAGGTAACAAGTCCCTTAGTCGGTTTTAAAAAACTAAACAGTCTATAGGCAATTTTATTTACGTTTCAGTAGCGGCTTTCCCACTTAATATGGCTCTTCTAAATTATTATATGTATAAACTTGCTAACCCGGTAAATTTTATATGACCGAATACGTAAGCCGATAGACAAATTGACAGCTTTATATGGTACGCCAGTTAGATGATTTCCGTACTGAATATCAATGTTGATTTTTTTATTACTTTCCACATTATATTATTTACCCCTGAATTAAGTAGAACAAAACACACTAAAAATATTCAAATCAAAAGAACGTACTGCTATTCATTTTTATATTGCATAAGAATAAGGAGAAAGATAAATAGTTTCAAAATATAGTAAATTAAACTGACCGTAGAGTTATTATAAATCCTTCAAGCTCAAAACCAAATCAAGCAATGTATACCTACAAAACTACAAAAATCTATTTATACCTACTATACCGATTAAGGATGAGACACGAAAGAGTGACCGCAAAGTGATTGCTTGAAAGCGAGATTATTTTAATGATATTTGTACGAATACAAAAGTTACAAAAGAACGGTAATTTGAAAGCAATAAATTGAATCAAGCATCCCAATTAAAACCATCATAGCATCTCGAACACGTTTCCTAATTCTATTTAGTTGCACTATTATTGAACAGACATAACTTATCAAAATGAACGCCATCTTGTATTCCGAAACGTTTAAAACACAATTTGATATTTTAAATCGTTCCCAGATCCGGAAACGCTTCGATAACGAACCTAACCCTTTAGTCATAATACTGAGCACAAACCTGCCGGCGCTACTAATAAAATAATTTCAACAAAAAATTCAATACTTATCGATATTACTTTTACTGCCCGATATTTTCACTTTTGTCGGCTTGCGCAAGAGCATATTCCGGTGCGGCGCGGGCGGGTTAACTCTCTACGCGACAAAGACGGTAATAAAACTATAAAACGCACAAAATGGTTAACACGTGGCGGTGCTAATTTGCTTAAGAAATTGCGGACTGTTGAAAAAATGAATGAAACAGACGGGTTACAATGTTTCTTAGTGTGTGTTAGACACTGTATTGAGAGCTTGTCGCGAATTGCGGACAAAGTGGTTTTTAATTAACAATTTTATTTTTAAATTACATTTTTTGTAACCAATTCGTGTTTTCTGTGTGTTTTACATATTATCAAAATTTTTAAGTTTTATGGTCTTACATAAGTAATGTTTAATATTCTACGAATGATCACTTGAGTATGAGACATGAAAAGTAGTTATATATCAAATTTTTATATTTTCGAACAGAAAAATGTACTAAGTGGAAGGTTATAAAAATAAATGTTAACTTTGAAATTTATTCACCATTTATAAATTGTACTTTATGTGGTGATATTATATTATTTTATATTGTGGCTTATAATGGCAAAACTGGATTTTTTCAAAGAAATTTTAAAATAAAATTGAAATCTATACAGGAGTTTTGAAGTTACGACTGAGTAAAAAAATCTATTATAGATTAATTATTAGCAGAAGGTAATTTCTTTTTCAGTTCCAATCACATTTTAAACATAACTGTTGTCTTCAAAAAGCGAAAAGAAAGAAGTTAAACGATACAGATGGATAGTTGGTAGTCTATAGTTGGTATTATAACAACTAACAGCCCACTCTTCTATTTTTCAAAAGATATTTCAAAGTATACTTATCAAAATATTGTACAAACTTTCACTGCATAAACAAATAATGCTGTTTTGATATTTGACACTCCCATTCACTATTTATCGTGTAGTTAGCGCCAAGCACCGAAGCCGGGACTCCACGGGAGGTTTACAGCCTCCATAAAACTAACCACTCCGTCAGTGACCCAATGCCTGACGTTTTTTAGGGTCGATTTGGTTCCATTGTTATACGATACGACAAATCTATATATATATTAAACTGTAGGATTCCACCAAATAATGAGTAACGGTGATAAGAGTAAAAGAACAAAACAAACCAATTTTTTAAATATTTTTGCCTGTCTGTTTGTTCGCTATAATTTAAGAAGCAACTGAATAGACTGAATCGCATTTTTGACTGGTATCTGCAGATGTTTAGGAAAAATTAAAAATATAGATATAGCAACGGTACGTAAAATTGAAATTTTACAGATGCTAAAAATGCTTAAGTGTAATGGAAAAGATGTGAAAAAGATTTAAGATACAAGTGGAAACCAAACACCGATATAGTATCATGGACGTAGGTACCTACTTTACATTTTGATGAAAAATGAAATGATATGTACAAAAATGTTCTTTTTTAATATAACCAATGTTATATGTAATATGTAAGTAAGCAAAGCTTCGCAAAAGGTAATTACTTGTGTAATGCTAGAGTAAATTACATAAACAGGTTTAAAAGATTCACCGTTCAAAATATCTAGGTTATTGAAATATCTAGGACATTTAAGTAACATTCAAAGTCCCGATTAACAAATTGAGGTACAGCTTAAACCGCTGGTATTGGAGAAAAGAAATTTGAGGGGTGCATTCTTCGTGGAGTGTAAGTATCCACTAAGAAAGGGTTTTTGTGTGAAATGGTGGGCCGAATTTACTGTGTAACTTTTATTGTTTGGGTCGATTCGATTAAAATTATGGAACGCCTGTATAGGACTCCATAATTTTTTTTATAGTAAGTATACAAGTTATAAAATTTGTAAATTATACATGATCTGCTCTAGAGTAAGCTCACGCAGTAGTCTAGCACCAATTTGATCACAAGCTTTGTGTTTTGTTAAAACCATAAAATTTACTACAAAACACAATATATTATCAATACAATACAATATTTATAATACAATATTACAATATTTACAATATTTTATCTATACAATATTTTTATTCTTTAATATAAATGTCGACAGGTTTCGATAACGAAACCAAATCAACTTTTGCAATGGTTAGTCCTTGGATTGGTCAATCTAATATATTATCTTAAGATCCTCCCTGCTTCGAAAGGCACGTTAAATTGTTGGTGTCGTTTGTTACAGAAACCACTTTCAAGTACCAAGTCGCAAAAGTGGTGATGTCGTGGCAAAAACCTGGTCTGTTTCTACCATGTAGCCGCATCCAGCAACGGAATATATATCTAGGCTGTAAATCATGATGATTGTGATGTATGTAAAGATAATACCATGAACAATTAAGTATATTTCTGATATTTATATACACATTACTATCTATATATTCCCGTTATCGAGTACTCATAGTACAAGATCTTAATGATGCTTAATTTGGGCTTGATTTTTACATATGTATAAGCAATAGTTATATATGTAATAATGTTTTGGGTTTTTGAGATTACTAAAATATTTTTTCATTTGTATTTCAGAAATGAAAGCTTAATTAAATACACGTTGTTATCAAATAGAATACGTGTAATTATGTTGTCAGTATAAATACTAATCAATGAAACTGTTAGGATAAACATTTATATTTGACCTTTTAGTAGGAGATTATGATAGAAATATTTGTGTTTGCTTTGTGTAAATATTGAATTTTGAGAGTAGGTAATTATTTTCTCCGTTTATGTAGTAAGGCCTATTTTTGTATTCAATAGGTATATGTACTGTGGCCCCTGGACCTTCTTTTATTTTTTTAATATACCTATGTCCATCCTCAAGATGTATTCCATCTCTTCTCCAAATTTCATATAAATCGGATCTGTGGTCACGACGTGCTAACGTAACAAACTCACACTTCTATTTAGAATTATATTAGGATTTGACTTTATTAGCTTACTACATTTATTAAGAATGACCTTAAAAACATCTCATCGATAAACCAGTAAGTGTGTTTTAAGTCTCATAAAGTCATAATATGTGATTTCGATTAATTATTGAATTGAATGGGCACTTCTCACGTCACGCTTCGTCACGTTAGTCGTTGAGTTACAAACGCAGACGACCACTCGACATAATAGAAGAGATCAGATGATGAGAAAACGTCAGCAGGTTATGTGTGGGCGATATTTATTTATTTAACAGTTGATTTTATACCATTTTATTGTTACTCGCTACCGGGCTTCGCCCTACCACGAAATCGCATTTAGTGATGGGTAAAGCGGTGATAACGATATTGTGTATTAATAGGTATTTAAAAACTATCAGATATCTATGATAAATTAAAATATCTATATCTATAATGAGTTTTGTAATGATACATCAGCGGCGATCTGCGAGTTAAAATTTTTATTTATCTGAGCAGACCGGCAGTAGCAATACCTGGGCGAATAGCAATCGTAGTCTGAGGAACACTACAAGAAGAAAAGTTTATGTACATCTATCTGTATTCTGATTTCTCTAAAGGTGACTTCAACCGACGCGAATAATTACATTTCATATGAGACAAAACCATACCATTTCCTTCAAGCTAAGACTATAGTATTATTCCTAGCTAGAGTCCGATAATTTAAAAACCTGATTAAAATAAATACAATTAAAAAAATGTTTGAAAATCATATTATAGTTTTGAAATTTGAGATATAATTATACAGAATTCATGAAAAACTTATGTAATTATTGTATACCTACTCAAAATAACTTTTATCTTGTGAATTATGCATTAAGCCATAAATTACAAAGATGTAGTTAATTTACTGTAGGTGTCCATATATTGTGGTAGCCATTTTACTTCTGCCAAAATGTTAGATTCTCTTTGGCTGCCATGTATATTCATTGCGGCATCATTTTATATAAAGCTATGTTTAACGACATAACATTTTATTGGTTGCTGATATACGTTCTGCATTATAAATAATATGCTCAACGTAAATTTAAAGTTGTAGGAATATAAGTACGGATATCCATCACATCACTAGCAAAGACTACAAGTCATCCAACTCCAAATACCTGATACAACATCCGAACAATGAAACAAGTCTTTATTACCGATTAATAAGTGTTAATATCGTTCGGAATTCAGTAAGTGTTGTGAGGTTTTTCACAATTTTATAGTGAATCACTTGAGTTCTTTTTTCTTTTATAAATTTTTGACGGGTCTATATTTTGTTGCATTCTTATTTGATTACGCGTGTTATTATGTCAGAAGTGTCATGGCTTCTGTATTAGAAAAAATAAAACAACAGTTATATTTATTGATAGTAACAGTTGTGTATTATTATGACTTTTGAATGAAATCCAATATAACTCTTGTGGTTTTATTTTAACGGTAAAATACATTTTCAGCAGATACCTACTCTCTGCCAGCCGGTTTTCGAGTCTTACAAGATATATCTTTAATTCAAAATGTTACATAAGTGTCGATAAACAATGTCTCGGTGCATTTAGAGGGAAAACATTACATTTAGTATTTATTTTTCACACTCACATTTATTATCTGGCCCAAATTAAGATAACGGAATAATATGATTTAAATATGTATTTAAATATCAGAAATATACAAAATAAAAACAAAAATATCCATGCCTCGTAGACAAATATTCGAACTTAACATACAAATATCAGACAGGGAGTCATTTTCGCATATCTGATTTAATGTACAAAATGACAATGGAAAAAACTTCCTAGTGCCGTGTTATTAGTACCTAAGAAACACTTCATTTACTTAGCAGATATTATTACATTGCATCGTAAGAATTAAAAATGAGGAAGTTCGTATTATCCAACAAATAAATTTGTTTAAGAGTACAATTTTTGGTTGCGTTATTAAGGCCAATAGGACTCGAATTTTAAGCTCTCAAAAACCAGTCGCGAATTCGTACCATAAAAATAACTATTGAGTTTTTTTGTATGTTCCGATCGTATTAGACATCGTGGATCCAACTCAAAACTTGTTAGATTTAAGACGCTAATAAGATTCTTGGTAAAATATTCGAAGCGGTAAATGTTATTGAAAATGAAGATTTTACGTCTAATTAATAGGGTCGACAAAATGAAAATTTTTAACAGAGCATAATAATTTCAAAATGTCGTACTGCTTTATAATCGATATTTAAAAGAGGTTCATTTGTAGTTCAGTTTCAAAACAGTCTCCGAGGAAATATAATTCAACTAATAATGAATAAGAACTGGCATCTCTTACTAGGACTTTTTATTTAACTATTTCTTTCATTTCGGGTTGTGTAAAGGTTTATACTTTTACGACTTTTAATCTGTGCACGTAAAAACTAAAGTACAATTTATTTCCTTGCTTATGACATTCTGTAGCTTACCAGTTTACCGGCCCTCATACAATATCAAACCTAATGTATCTTATACGCCCAAAATAAATTTACACAACACATCAAATTCTCATTTTCTTTCTTTTTAGGTACTAAATGAAGCATTTTCAATGAAATTATCACTTTTTAAGCCAACGTTCAGTGACAATTTATTAAAACGAATCCAAAGATGTCTCTTCATCTGAATCTTTTGTAAATCAAACTGTCACCTTAATGTTATTTTAGTATTACAAAAATCATTATAAATGACACCTGTGCAATACTCCTAAAATTCTTATATCTTCAACGAAGTATCACGGCAAGGTAACGAGTGGGTCACAATGTGCTTGGCCTTATTTCATCTTTATTTCAAGGTGATAGGGTATTAAATGCATTGAGGTTTAAATCTTGTAGTACAGACACGTAGGAAAAGCTTAAGTTTAAAACTTATTTTAATAAATATAGGCATTTAGTTCGAACTTCGATGAGTGATAAAACATTGTTGTCACTTAAAAAATCTTATGTAGAGTAGCCGTTACAAATAAGGGCTACCTTATTTGTAATGGCTACTCTGCATAAGATTGTATAAAATAATATTAATTTGTATAATAGTAGCTGCTGAGCTACTATAAGACCCCAGCGATAACCCTTACTCACTGTAATGTCATGTCAATCAAAATCTTTTTAAAAAAGCTTTTTTAAAATTAAGCGCACTCATACTTTTTAATAGTACTAATATTTAATTTATAATTTCTTCTTGCATAGTAAAGGTGACAAACACAGAACTACAACTTTTTCCGTTTTCTACTCAAGAACATAAGAGACGAGATATAACTAGATAAGCAATCAATATTCGTTAGATACACATTTCGTCTCCCTTTACTACTGTGGAAACGGTTGTGCAGATCGGGGAAGAGATTATTCATATAATATATACGTCGCACCGAGCGAAGGAAAGGTAATGGTAATGAAAAAGGATGGATGCGCAGACTCCTCTAAACTATTCCCTTGCATACAAAGACAATCGTACTAAAATAAACAGACGTAGATTAACTTAATTTTTTGCTAGAATGTTACCAAAAAAGGTTAGCTTCATATTCTGAAAAAATATTTTTGTACTAAAACATTGCATTGGTTATCATAGATTATGAACTTTTATTGAGTAACCGACATCAACTTAGAATAGACTTTGCTAATTAATTAACTAATTCGTATCTGCGCTAACTTTTTTTATAGAAAGGTCAACAATATATCTAACTCCGTTCCACTAAGGATCAAGTCGAGTCCAAATAAAAAGGTGGCTTGTGCAAGTGAAACGATGCACCAGCAAGATGCTTCTGCACTTAACGTATTCTTTGCATTATTGAGTAGTGTTGACTGGATGATATTAGTGTTTATTCTGTGTACTTTTCATTTCCATATAGTTATTAAAAGTGAATATACGTAAACTAACATTCTTTACAAAAATTGAGACCGTTTTGAGCTTGATTGTACTGGATAGAACTCGATCTGGCATCACTTGGGCAATGATAAAAAGGCTCTTTTCGAGCGTCGGCATTAATTATATGACGTCACTGTTTTAGAATGAGATAAAAAATTATCACTTGAAGTGTACGAGTGGGCTCGATAGCCTTGAATGGAAAACCTCATTTTTTTCTTGTTTTACCTACTTACATTTAATATAAATTTAGATGGCCAATGCTACGAAACAAATAGTAGTAATATCTAAGTAACCTAATTAGCATGTGAGATTCATTACATTACTATATTATCAAAAATATTATCTTTAGTACTATATAATTAATATATGACGGGAGTCTGGTTGAGTGGTCAGTACCCCTGTCTATTAGTCAGTGGTTCTGGGTTCGTATATTTCGGATATATTTATGTTCATATAACTATCTATATTTCCCCGTTATCTAGTATCCATAGCACAAGCTCCTAATGATGCTTAATTTGGGCTAGATACTAGGAGTGAGTGTGACAAATATTATTATTATAAATTTTTGATTTTATTTCTCACACACACATATTGTCTAATCTAGATAAAGGAGAAATATAGTTAATAATGATTTAACCTACCTTAAAAAACTAATAAGTAAAAAATACTACATCTTGTGAAACAGGAAGTGTACCAATTAGGCTGGACGAATTACCTCTCTGATTTACGAGGCTGATTTGCAGTGTGATATGTATGCCAGCATTATTGTCACTCAGAATTTCACACAATATTTCAGCAATGTCCCCAGAAATGATAGCATATACGCGTCGTTTGAAAGATGCAGTAAAAGGAGCAGTCGATCCTAGCATTAGCATTAAGGAGGTGCTTGGAAGATGTCATAAAGCACAAGTAGTATCCCACACCAAAGTCCTACCCATCATCTAAGGAACAAGAATCATGTCATCAGGCTCCGGAATGGTAAGCGTCCGGGATGTAGCGAGTAACCGACGACCTCACATTTAAGGAAACAGAGGTGACATTATGTTTATTTGCACTATCTCGTTAAGTTTAATTTAGTGCCTTTAAAATAAAGGATAAGTAATTTTTTTTATCAAAAGTGTTTTAAAAATATTAAGGTGTGCCACGAAACTGTTAAGCTTATGCCTGTGACCATCGCCGCAGTAATAGAAATGAATGTGAGTAAGATAACGTTTTTATTATGTTTACTAAAGAAATTTCCATCCAGAAAAGTATTTAAAATGTTCATAAGCATGGTGAGTTTAATAAATATAGATATTACTTATATTTCAAAATTCAACGTCTCATAATTATCGGCATGTAGACTATAGCAAAGTCAGTTTGAATCCAACTCGGCAAATCACTACGAACTTTACTATTCGGAATCATTATTTAGGTTTCAATTTACTTACACGAACGATTATTTTAAGACTGATTTTCAACAACTAAAAACAATAATATTTTCCTTTCGAGTTAAGATAGTCGTATCTTAATTAGAAACATTTTGTACAAATAAAAAACGAAAGAACTAATTTTGACAGCTTACAAGTTACTTATTATACTTCTATTAGAAGCCTAATTTTATTGTACAGACCATACAGCTAACGTGATAGCTACGTGTGACTTGGAACTCACACCAAATGCACGAGTCGAATAGAAACGGATACAACTTCGACATAACATACTCACGTTAACTTGACATTGATAAAATTTTAAAAAATAATATAGGAATGAGTTTACTTGTGACTTGGATCACATATCAACGTCAAGCAGTAATAACTCATAGCTAGATTCAAATCTTAGAAGGGTCCGAGCAAGCCCAACTTTACGTGATATCGCTAATACCAATTTCGGTGAGTGAGCGGCGCGGGCGACGCAACGTAAAATTGAAAACTATTTGCCGAGCAAACACCATCCATCAACCGGCACTTAGCCGTATTGCCGGCGACCGGTGCGTTTTACATGGCCGCCCCGAAAACAGTCATTTATAGAACCCGGGATTTTTCAAAATTGGTATTGGTAATGTTACGGTTCGAAATTTGATTTTTAGAAAAAACTTCAACACGAGCAAAGAGACCTACTAAAGATATCTATTTCTAATTGTATAATTAATGTCTGCTCATAATTATTCCACAGTACCCTTGTACATATTCTATTTTATTTTGCCCTTGTTCTATGTCACTCGTCACTAGTCGGTTTTGAGGCCACATTTTAATAGTAAAAAATTTCATTTTAAATTATGGTTGAACCTTATCAGCGTTATTTTTGAGATATGTTTATACTATATTTCTTTAAGTCGTAACTTTAAAATACAGATCACTGTTCTATTTAACCCATGAGTCTTCTGAGCAAACAAGTAATGTAGTTACGTTTCCGTTTTAATACTAACTCTTACCCTCGCAGGTATGAAATCCAATCACACGATACGACGCGACGTCCGTCCACGATGATTTATGATGGGTCTGTCAATCTGAGAGATGAATATGCCGTAAGACAGCCACCCACGGACGGACGTATAAATTGTATCTGATAGTTTATGACGTATTTTTGGGGGAAAGCTATTAAATTTTTGTTGGTCTAGCTATAATAAGCCAGTATTAGGTCAGAAAGACATATTTTAGTTTTATAATGTGTAGATGGGTCGTATAGAAGTTTAACATTTAATGTAGATTAGACTCGAATTAATAAGTTGATTCAATGTGCTTAGTTTGTAAAATAAATGTGTTAGAGTGTTCTGTAACTTAACTCATATGGACATAACTTATGTTACTTGATTTTGTGTTCTTTATTTAAATGAATACATACCCATTACATACACTAATGAATTATTATTCTTTAATTTAAAATTAAACACATACTTCAAAATTGTAAGTAATTTTAAAATCATTAGGTTTCTATCCTATCTATATTTCTATATACGTGTAAATTAGCGCATAATTTTTCTCATAAGTAACAATCTAAAGTATAGTTTTAAAATAGATTTGTAGGAATTATTGAACTATAGGAATATGTAGGAAAAACTGAAAAAAATACTTTAACGTATTTTGTTTGTTTTTTAAAAACTGTATTTTTTAAACCCTTAAGTCGGTCATACATTCCGAAACATATATTATTGTTATCTTTCTACCTAAATAATTCATTTATCTATATGTATTATGAATTCGGAACAAAGAAAGATGAGTTAATAAATAAGAGTGCGCAGAGAGCGTTGACCTGACGACCGCCATGTTTCTTTTCTAATTATTACGTCTCTTGCTAATTGTCATTCAAGATCAGACTGATGTTTTATGATATTATATCAACAATTACCTGCGTTTTATATATGAATATACAGATGAAGACTGAAAATTGTCTGAGATCAATAATGATAATAATATGAACGAAGTGTGGGTGTCTGTACACATGTCATATGAAAATCAATCGCATCATAAGTTATAATGGTTAGTTTTATTACTGGTGACTATAGGCTAGGCATTGCTTCTACTGAACTCAATTGAACCATCTTTTTTCTCTGACATAAAAAGACAATACGGAGTGACAAGCGAGTATCGCCTTAAAGTACTTCCTTCCTCGATCATAACTTTAGAGTTCTATACTTTAGACTACGTTATATAAATACGGCGCATAATGGCCCCGTTTTCGTTGTACACTGAATACAACAAGATAATGACAAACGATCGGTAACGTCATCTGACATTTCCAAAATGGCGTCGTTTAAGCGTATTTCCCTTATTTTAAAGTGCATAAAAATATTGATTAAAATATGTTAAAGGTGTATGAGTCCTCTAAGTTTCAACTAAGTTGACGTTCCAAAAAGTCATTATATCTCTTTCATAGTGATGTAGAACGAAAGAGAGGCAATGTAACTTAATTATAGTTTGAGATTGTACCAGCAGAATAAAAAAAATAAACATACCTAGGAGCTAATATTTTATGTACGATACCTATTATATAACGTAAGCATGTCACACTCCAGTGATTGTTTTCATATCAACATGAGTATTTTGGTGCTTCATTTGTCAAATACTTGTACATAATTAAAGTACAAATATTTATTCTACCGATAAAATAACTCTATATATTTCTCGTCGAAACAAAACGTTAAATAGCGATTGATGGACGAAATGCGCGACTCAAGTCGATAATTTGGACAAATAGTGATAAAGATACAACAACATTTCCGTTTGAGTCACCACGCCTGAAATAGGTAGATATCTTTCCCGCCTTTACGTATTTTCTTAGAAAATCGAAGTTATCAGAGGTAATATTGTGGTTACATTTAATGAAATAAATGTTTTAAACCTGGCTTATTCCTGTCATGTTGTTAAGCTTAGAGTCGTATGAGTATGAATCTGAAATTAAAACTAATTATAGTTACTCTTATATAAATCTCCTAAGTAATCTAAAGTATAGTAACGATTTATTACGACACTTTATATTACAAATTAAAGTAAATTGTGGAATCCACGTATGACAGGGGTAAAGTAGAAAGTTACGTAGTTACGTACGCTATTCCTGGGTCAGAGCGTTAAAGCGTGACCATGAATAACCGTATTTTACCCGGCACAAATTATCCTCAGTAAAATAAGTTTTTATGTGTCCATAAAAAGCTATATTTATTTATACTATATTAAGAATCTTGCCTGTACCTTTTATGTTAAAAACATTGAATCGGCTTTATTTGATATGAATCGAAACCAAAGTCTTCATTGTTCCTTCATCAAAATCCTTTAGGTTGTGTCACAGCTTACCTGCTTTTAAATTACGTACAAAGTTATCAATGGTTAAAAGTGATAACTTAAACTTGCATTTAACCAAAAACAAAGCTAACATTTTGTTATTTGCTCGACGAATTTTATATGTTTTATATGTTGTTTTTATAACCAATAATTGTTAACTCACGTATCCGATACATTACATAAAATAGAATTAGATTAATAAAATTAGAAACGAAATAAAAGCTACGCGCAATACCATGCTGCGGCGCACCGCTTATCGTCTGCCGAGCGTAGTATTTGCCCATCGTGAGATATCGAACGACCAGTATCGATTCGCACCCGTTATCGAATTGTCGATATTTATATTTGCACAGCCCCATCAATGAGGATCGAGTGTATCTTGCGTATTTGAGCAATAACTTGTTTGATAATGCTTTACAGTGCTTGCACTGTGATTAGCCTCGGCTCTCTAGATTGTTTGTGATTTTTTTGTTTTATCTATTTAGCCACCTTTGTTAGCTATCGCTACCATTCATAGGTGTTACGGAGACGAAAATAAAAGTATTTTAGACTGATATTTATTAAAGTGTTTTTAAATTTACGTTAAAATCGTACTAAATATTGGTAAGTAAACCTACGTTTTGGCAATCGTCAAACATAAGACACATTAACTTAGTTGATTTGTCCTATCACACCTCAAATCAGTGTGCAAAATTTCCTCTCACTGTGACTGCTTTACTTGTGATGCTCTATCGGTGATACATACGGTAGCACCATCGATAGAGCATCAAACAGAATAATTTTACCCTAAATCTCAGACAGAATTACCCTAATTCCAACCTAATTCCATTTGTAATTATTACGAATTTCGTTTTCGTAAAAAAACATATAGAATTAGATTTACACCAACGTAATAGCAAGCATAAATGACAAAACAAATATTTATTTATCAAATTTTAATATTTCATACAAAGAAAGCAGGTTATGCTTTCATAACATGCTTTATTAACTTCAAAGTTGAAATGAGTTCTTAATTGTTTTTATGCCCTTTAACACTCACTCCCACTCTCACACACACACACACTAAAATATATATATACAATTTTGTATTGAATGCGATTTTTCTCCTTTGGAGAATTTTGTGACCTATTACAATAAATCAACTCTATAGCTAAATAACAACTCGAGAGCTACACTAATTCGAAAAACGAAGATCATCCATCTGCTATTTAATCCTCTTGGAATATATGTTAATTTTAAAAATATTTTTTCAATACCATTCTATTTTTGGTTTATCATTACTGTTGGAGAAATAAAAAGATGATTTCTCTTTAGTTATTTAAATAAGACTAATAAAACAAGATAAGCGTCAATAAAAAAGAATATGAAATATATCAAAATTATTAAATATTAAAAAATACAATAAACGACCAGTGTATCGGCAACAATTACTTAAATTGCCAGTATGAGTAAGAACAATGTTTTTATTATATTCTTACACGGATCGCATTGCTGTGACCACTGCTAGTGCAATCTGGGCGAAATATCGACCAATAGAAATACTTAAATAACATATACGTAGCGTCTTATCATCAATCACGAAAAATAGAACTATTGTTTAATCATGCGTGATTCAACAACGTCAACAGTTCTTTAAATTAATTTTGTTTAACAAATAATAACTAAGCATTAAAGCAAAATCAAGAGCCTGTGATGATACAAACAGACTAACATCGGCCCGGAGGTGAAGATATAAAGAGGTGATAATTATTCTGTGCAATTTAATGTCTTGTTATTATCCTACAATATCATGAATTTTATCGCCGTGTTGTTAAAGTTCATCCTTTATCAAAATTAAATATACGTCGTGAACTAAATCAGAGATCAAAATGCATCCTGTGCTTGGGATTGGTTTTGAAGAGGAATTTTAAATATAAATTTTAACTTCATGCATCTCGTTCGATTAATATGGTTGCGAAAAGGACAGCTTATATAACAGCGTACATTTAAAATGATTTTATAATTATTCGACCTCAATTAACGTATAAAAATGCAGGTTTTTTGAAGCAACTTCGTACGTGCCGTCATAATTTACGGATGGTTTCTTTAAAGCTTTCTATATGTTAGTTATTTGACAGTTCTAAATTTTACTATACCATAATGTGAGAATGGTATATCCTGAACTAAAATTTAGTATGCCGTCAGAGGCAAGCCCGGATTCTCTAGCTACACTATTAACTGTATGCCTACTATATAAAATAACAAAAATAAGCTTTTATAGACTTCATTTAGTAAGCAATAATATCTTATAGCCAATAAAGTCCCGCAAATCCACCCGCATTCAACCCCTTATGATCCCACCTAACTGAGCCGCAATACAGAAATACTTAGTAAGTCCTATCCCTTATCCCACAAGCGGTGCTTAAGCGTTTGGGGGCCTATGTAATAAAATACTAACCTACGGTGATATAACAGATCGCATTAGCCAAAGGAGCCATTATTAAAAAGTATCAGGTTTCTGAACGCACCGCGTCTCGGCGGCCAATGGCGCGCTCCCGCCAACACGCCAGCCAATCAGGGCGCGTCCTGTTTATTTTTTTTATTTCAGATCGAGTTAATGGATTGTTCTTCATTCTGATTTATGCTTTGTTTCTTTTTTTGGTGCGGTCTTATTTCGCTTTGGGTTTTTTGCCCGTGTTTTTTTGGTAACCGAAGCTATGTACACACAGTAGAAAATCAAATGTAAATGCCCCTATTCACATTGTTTTTTCGCTTCGTATGAAATAAAATATTAGGTAACAACATAAACTTGTAACAAAGAGATAAATATAAATTAATTCTGTACAAATAGAAAACAGTTCCTAATTCTTCTTGGTAAGCAGAAAAACCAAAAATTATTTTCTAAAACTGAAATAAGTTTTTAGAATAATTAAAATAACGTTTTGCATTCACATGACATAAACCGCCATAAATCTCAAAAAGTCTAGTACGTATTTCTTCTATTTCCACAACACATGGAGGTCAGTGTTATTAGAGCTAAAACCTCTACAAAGGTTCTAATAAATATAAATGGAGAATGTAAATCATTTTAACAATAATCATATCGTGTTCTTTTCGTGACCACTTTTCTGAAGCAGACACCTAAAAGTGAGAAGAAGACGTGCTTTCTTCAAAAATTAAATTTGGAGTATCACTTTCGCACAATGAACCAACTCCCATATACATTGTACATGAAAAAGAAAGGCTATACATACTCATTCACCTATTTAATAAGAATTAAGGTTTGTAAACCTTAAGGATTTTGAACTTTAGTTCATGAAAACATATGCAGTTGTACTGTGTGCGAGCGAGTGCGTTGAAGCCTAACCTAGTTATCACAACGGCTGTCTGTAGCTTTTTTACATGATACTGTAGCACTGGAAGAGCCGTGTTCACAATTTCACTGCGTTAAAAATAGTTCAAGGAATATGAAGCGGAATGTATAAATCATTAATGCTAAAGTAACACGAATTCTTTTAAAAGTTACTTGTAAATACAGTGATGATTTTACAAGGCTATGCTGAACGGTTACATATGAAAAACGCCGACAATTTGATTTATCAATTCGGCCATGTATACGATTGTCTTAGTGGTAGGAAAGCGTGACATTATCAAATAACCACATACATGGTATATCGTATTTTGTCAATTTCTGTTCATAACATTAAGAGGTTTTTTTTAAATTGACGTTTTTTCCTTATGCTTACTATTGAGCAGTTGTGTAATCTACACATCGTAAAAATTAATACGGTGTTAAAATAAATACAAAGCAAAAAAAATTGTTTTAAAAAGATTTTTTTTTAATTTATATTATACAGACTTATTGAAAGAAATTTAAATCAAATTAGTGACAATTTCCACAGATAATAAGACAGAAGTTTTCATCTCCATAGAAAACTGGTGTACAAGTAAATTTCCGTAACATGGAAAAATTGATACTATAATCTTTTAGTGAAAATTCGTAGTTTTCTATATATATATCATATCTAGTTATTTCGATGCATCTCAGTTGTCCAGGCATGCGCAGTGCACACAGTCAATACTACGAGGTACGACACGGCCAGTGCGTAGGGCAAAACATTGGATTATATTGTGCCACAGTACTACCGTTACGCTCGAAGTAAAATCTATTTATTTTACAATTTAGTAGATATTAATTAAAAAATAAATTGCAAGGAATTTTTTCAAAGCTACAAAGAACAAACCACTTAAGAAGGTAGATAGAAAATACTTGCTTTTATACATCCTATGTATAAAAATTAAGTCAAATAACACAGTACGAATAGCTGCTAAGAAATATACATAAAGAAGTATCATTCAGATTAAAAAGCTTCTCAATAACTTATTTTTGTAAGTATTTAAGCAAGTTCTTAGTAAACAAACAATGTGTCTTAATAATAAAGAAACATAAATAAAAAATGACTATGGTTTCTGGTCATCTTCTCTGTTATTTATTGTTGGTACAGTTTAGTTGATGCAGCCAACTCCTACTGTTAATTTTATCAATAAGACTGGTCGCCAATCAGCCAATCAGCTTCGCTACTAAGCGAAGTAATCTTCACTTAGTGGCGATGCTGATTGGCTGCGTGTATACGTCAACCTTGTTGTCACTTAGAATTCAAAACTATCGGTCTCCAATGTTCCTAAAATGTTAATGTTATTCTAGAACCAAAGGTTCAAATATCTCAGGCTCAAAATAAACAATGAGTAGTCCCCTGATATGCCAGACAGATTTATCTGAGGCAGCAGCCAACAAAAAAATTGACAATTAAAAGTACAAGATTACACTCCTTAATATTGTACCAGTTTATACGATTGATTGTTTTTTCTTTAAATATTAACTGATGAACATTCGTTATTTAAAATAACTTTAAAAATATTGACTGACTCCGAGCTGTCATAATATGCGTTAATAAATTATTAAATATCCACCCAAATTGTAATGATCGCATGTCAAGAAATACCATAATACTCTCTTTCATGTTCCTTCTTCATTAAAACTATATTTCAGAATCTCAGATTATTTTCGTGAGTGTGTGAGCTTGATGACACATGCCTGGCAAGGTACGTGACCAGCGCCCCCTGGCGTGATTCCTGTTTATTTGCTAAACTAATGCGGGTCGACGGCCGACCCTGTATCATATTAATATCTCACAATATTATTTGGAAATCTGTTGAGTCTTTTCAAGCTATATATATTTGTGGAGGGTAAAATACATAGAACTTATTAGTAGGTATCAACGAATCTTTTGTTAAAAATTTATTTATTATTATTAATATTCAAAATTAAAATAATAAAATGAACCAGAGATACATCATCAAATCGACTATAAAAACAATTTGAAGAGGTATCAAAATTTACAGGTAAATAGGTACCTAGATAAAATTACAGGTAAATAAGTACCTAAGCACATATACGAGACGAGTTCAAACAGGACATAACACTGCTATGTTATATCTACAAATGTTGTAAGGTAATATCAATTTTAAATCTAAATGATACTAGATTTCATATAAATCTATAAAACAGAAAAAAGTCCAGGTATTTTTTAGTAAAGGACAAGATTAAAGGACCAATCAAGTATTGTTTTTAAATAGACTGTATTCCTATAGAGTGCACATTTCATTATTTAAATTTCTAACAGAGAATTACGCAAATGATTGTTACATGTATTTTCATCACAAATATAGTGTTTTTATTGCACACATAAATGAAAACAGCAAATCCAAGCGTGAACTTATCTCTAAATCGGATCTTTTCCAGCCAACCCTTACCTTAGTAATATAATAACTAATAATATAATGAATTCTAAAAGCTCTGAGATTACAGAAATCCGACCGCAATTCAGTCCAAAAATCCTAAAATATAAGGAAAACTTGTAACCCTAACTCTCGTCGAAGGGCGTGCCTCCATGTCACAAAAGAGTCCGAAGTTAAAACGTCAAACATTTCCATGTAAACCGTTCAGTTAGAATCAATGCCATGTAAACGAAGCTTTAAAACGACAGCGTCTGTTGGCTCATTATTGCACAGTCCCGGAAACTCAGATTTAATATCAGCCTTCCGAATTTATAAAAATATAACAATAGGCTTGCTTTATCTAAGAGTTTTCATTTAAACCGAATTTTCCTGGAAATCTTTGAAAGGTTAGTGCTCGAGACGTTTTTATATGTAATTTTAGATGTATTTATCCATAAATTTGTAATTCACATCCTTTCAGCCACAAAGAGTTTTTTTTATTGTGTGTGTGTCTTACTAATAAACAGAAGTTATTGAAACTGATTTGAAAAGCGAATTCAAGGTTGAGGTACTTTCCCAATCGAGTGTTAGAAATTCGAGTAGATAATAAAGAAGAAGTATCCGCTGAAGACCAGTTGCTGAGTTGCAGAAGCTAAGTTGGACTCCAATTTAGTAATTTTCTACTTTATGTACTAAATAAATACTTATCATTTTCTATTTTAATACTAATAAGTAACTGCACGAGCTCACTAAAACACAAAAAATTAGAAGAACAAAAGAATAGAACTGAGATATGGAATAAGCATACAGAATGTCTTAAGCAACATACAGACGGTAGCATTAGAAGCTTGATGCCACTTAAAATAGCTCTTATTACAACGACTTATGGTGCAAATATTGTCACAAATAATTTAACCGACAGTAATTCAATCAAAAGGTTTCACTAGCACATATGAAAATTTGAAGAAACGCTGTAACCAGCTGTACGATAGTCAGTATCTTTTAATGAATGTTTTAGGCATTGAAGAGCATATTCCTTGAAATTTCGAAAGTATGTCTCCTTATGTGATTTATATTGTGAAGATAGATAGAAGTTAGAGTAAAATAACAATAAATACTCCACTGGACACTTTTTTACCTTTCAAATTTTTCTTTTGTTCTTGGAAAAGAGAGCTATATAGCAGCATACGATATAAAATTATCCAGGTAGTGTTAGTCTGGACAAATTCGTTCCTGTAATAAGATCAAACAATCGTTAACGTGACGGAGACGACGACACTTTTCATAAGTTCAATTGAACGGAAAAATCGTGCCGGACTAATCAACGACACTGTTCGGACGGTGCCGTGCTGGAGGTTACAATGCAATTAATGTTAACGAAAACGGTTTTTTATTTTACATCTAAACGCTTTAACTAAATTTTTTTGTAATAAACTATAAGTTCAAAAATAGTACAATACTTAAATGAGCTTTACTGAAATTACTGCACCAACAATAATCTGCATAAATATTTTCTTTATTGTTTTAAAAATCATTTTAAATACGGAAACACATTTCGGCTTTTACTACTTTCGTAAATAGTAACTGTTTATATCAAGGTAAGTAAATATCTTTTTCTTTTAGTTGGGATACTTATAATTCGAAACTTAATTTAATTGGTTACAGTAATATAATCACTAAAGTATAGTGCATATGCACTATAGTGTTTTTCTTAATTGTTGCAATAATATCAATTTAAAAATTATAAAGTCCATGTTTTATTTATTGTCTCCCTCTCACATGCTGCCATGCCAGCTAACAATTAAGGTTGAATTTTAAAAAATCCTCTTTATTTAAGAGGAGTTCGCTCTAAGGAGATCGGTAATTTGTTGAAGTTTTCTTTTAAAAATTCGATGTTCGCTTAATGGAGTATCCCGGCTTATGTTTATTCTGAATTCGTTACCTGATTGATTAAAACTCAAAATTAGATTTAATTTTGTTTTCTCAATTATTTTAAGTACTTTTTTGCTGATTAATATGATAAAAGGTTTTTTTAGGATCTTAGTTTCTCGAGTGCTATTTCAAGATTATAGTATTTGGGTTGTGGAATTTATAATTTTACTATCGACTCGTTTGTAGTACTAAATTATTAGTCTAAGATACTTTTAATATAGTTAATATGTTATCAAATATTTTTCTTTTGAATGTTACTCTTGAATTATTCATAGAGAATTTTTTTGAAAAACTTTTTAGTTAAAATCAAATTTCGTTTTCACTTTCGACATCTACTGATACTACATTAACTTTCATTGTATAGCTTGATTCGTTAGTTAGCTTATTTAGATTTAATCAAAGTAGATATATCTAAACTACAGAACATAATGTGTCATTTATATACCTATTGAAGTGGTCTGTTACATTTTACTACGAATCTTAAAAACAGGCATCCTGTTCCAACAGGCGACAGGAACGTGACAAGTTCGAAGGAAAATAAAACGAGGTGCCTAGTCCGTGTTATCAGTTCTCATTAGATAAGGGCAGCGACATCCAGGAACCGGCGAGCAAACATGGTTATCGGCGTGAGCACCTCTGACGGTTATTTTTGAAAATAATATTCAAATGGAACGCGTTTGAATATGGAACTATAAAGAAAAGATGTTTATATTTTTCATTATTTAAGAAGGTTTTTCTTGGTATTAATATTAACCATGCCTAAAATTAAGTTTCATAATTCTTTTATATTGACACCGTACTCTGTGGTTTTCGGTTGCTTGCTGACCTCATTATATACAAAATTAGCCAATATAAATTATGGATTCAGTAAATACTATACAAATAATTACTTGAATTAAATTTTTCTCAAAAATAATGGCGTGTAATATGACAAGATTCATTAGCGACTGTATCATAACGATTAAGTAATCTTAACGATTACTAAGCTAAGATTTAATAACCAAACCATAACCATAGATAACCTTATTTTTTTATTCAATACCAGGCATGTAGGTAGTCCTGTGCACAGCAGTTCGGGTTATATGGGCTGTTGATGACGAGTTACCCGTTTCTTTAATAAACACTACTTGTATTTAAGCTTGAGTGGATATAAAGAAAATGTCCCATATAATCAACTCTATTAACAGGGTCATAAATTAAAACCGAACTAAATTAGAATGATAATACAACGTTAATGTAAGAAAGCAACAATATTTTAAAAACATGTACACATCTACGAATTCATAAATATGCATGTATACGACACTTTATTGTTATTAAAATAGAATCCGTATATTAATATATTGAAGCTTTAGGTGCATAAGTCTTTACTAATTATTAATGTACCTAAATTGATTAGTATTTAAAATATTAAAAACAAAAATTCTAATATCTAGTTTCCAACATGAAAACTGCACAGAATTATTATGTATTTAAGACGAAAAACTGAGTACTAGCTCTGTTTATTCAATTCCATTTAATAAAAATTAAATACCTATATACATTTACCTACAATTTTATATGAAATAAGCATGTGTATAAACCCTGAGGCAGCGCATAGTGAGAGGCCCGGAGGTCGCGCATCGCGAGGCGTTCCGCGCCATTGCACACCATATTGTGGACGGCAGAGTACCGACAGCATTAACAGGTCTGTAATAATAAATATAATAAAAATACGGCTGCAACAAAGCCGAACAAAAGAGGGAAAAAGCATCGTAGTCTTCTGCTTAATAAATCATATCAAAATGAAGGAAGAATCAACGTCATAATACCATGAGAATCTTATTGCATCTGCTTTTGCTGACACTATAAAGCTTTGTCATGGAGCTCTATAGTTTACAACAAATGAATTTAAAAAACATTTGATACTTTCTTTTTTATAATAAGCGCTATGTTGGATAAAATGACGTCTACTTTATATTTCATAGGACTTTTGAAAAATATTTATGAAGTATACACGTAGATGTGCTTTATCTGATAGCCCACATTTATATAATGATTAATATATAATATAAACAAGTACCAATTATAAGATCTTAGGCGCTTCATTGGTAATTGAAGACCAATGTTTGAGGATGACTAAAAGTAATGTTATGTATCTAACTTTGTGCACATTTTTTAAACTGTCAAACCATACAATCCAGCTATAATTTTAATAATTTGAAGGTTTATATTTTGGCTCAATTAATTCATAACAAAATTAAATTTCTATGAAATCATAGTTTGTTGAGAATAATACTGGTACTATTTTTGATTTTATTGTATCTTGATTAAGTAAATACTAAACTAATATTTTAGTCTTTACCGTAATTTGAAACTGTTCTTCTGACGTTCTTTCGTATCAGACCAAATATTTTGGAAATCGTCAACGAGCCGGTTTGAGTTTTTTCGTGCCGACATCTCAGTTGAGTAAATAGAGACAAGTGTACGCTTCAAGGAAAACGTTAATTCACAGAAAATAATGTCACCACGCCAGCTGGCAACCCAATTTGGTAATGTAGAAACACTGACGTATCACGGCTTAAAATCTTAATGCTGAATTACTTATTTATTTCTTATGATTTAAAGAGTTCTTAAGCCTCCCTTATTGTCAAAAAGGTAAATGGACTTGAAGCGACAGAAAATCACTAAGAATCGAGTATTCCCCTATTGTGGCTGAAAAGCCATTTTTTGTTTAATTACTTAGGAACAGAGAATAAAGAAGGAAATATATTTATTTTATCATTTTGCAAGACAAAAATATTAAAATAACGATAGGATTTCTAGGACGAGAAAGTCGAGAAATTCAAATTTTCATAACGTTCAAAAGAACTTTAAATCGAAAACTAAAACAAAGAAATATGAATTGTCCTTGAAACATTTTGCTATCTTCCGCAATTTCACACCACCCATATTACGTAAATAAAGTACGACATAAAAACGATTATAAATAATGCACACGTATTGAGTTTGTGAAAATACGTGACATACAATGCTGGAAATAAAACTATAGTCAACGCGTGTTAAGGAATCATTAACATTATAATTGTTTCAATATTGCTACACAGATGAAAGACATCTTAATTTGTTTAATTTCAACGTGAGCTGTTCGTTATCATTTAAATTTGTACATGCGTACAAAAATAGCCCGTTAATTTTAAATAGTAGCAAGTTTTAGTTATTAAAGTATTTTCGTGTCTAATTAAAATTAACAAAATAAATTTATTGACGAGGAGCTCGCTGGCGTAGTTTTTTCTCACACGTAGCGTACTAGCAGTACTAAAAAAGTACTAGATTCAAGCCCACAGTTAGCATCCTTAGTCCTTGTGTGGTACTAAATAAAGGTGAAACATAGACAGTAATATGTATTAGTTTGGGGGAAAATTGTTTTCTCATATAGTATGTATCTGGCTGGTTATCATCAGATTAAAAAGGTGACATTTCAAAGAAAAGAAGTCCCAAATCGTCTACAGCAATCTACAAGATGGCAGAAAGTATTCGAAGAAGATGACACATATATACTGTCTTGAATTCTCATATAAAATGCGAAGAAGCTAATCCCCCAACCTATTATTTAAATATCAGGAATATATTAAACAAATATAAGTATTGCAATGGCTCGAGAAGAATTATTATTATTTTTAGTACTTATCATAGAAAAATCTGTTCCTAGCGGAGCCTCTGGCTAAGAAGACAGGGTACTGACTACTCGACCGGATGGTCATCATACTTACCTTCAACAGAGAAAAGCATTTCCCCTTTGTTGGTTCCAGATGAGTCAACCAGAAGCTCCTTCATGGTTCGAAAGGAATGTTGTTTTTCCTGGTTGTTTCTACAACCGCTTTCATCCATACCAACCCGCTGAGGGCCTAAGTAGTGGTCTTCGTGGCTCAATAAGTGCACAGCGTCGAGATCTATATAGGCTATTGTTAATAATGACGAATAGTACTACTAATTTTATATAGATTAAGTGACTGACAATTATTGCTGATTATTTTCCGATGATTCATAAAGTACTTGTCAAATATATTTCTTAATTCCTTATAATAAGCAATATAAGATACGACGAGCTCATAACTCCTATCTTAAGTGGTAATAGCAATCGATCTGATCATGTTATCCAGACACCTTGATAGTAAACTTGTCGCTGGCGGGTTCGATGACCGATAGCCGAAGTAACATTGAAAGCTTGGCTTAATTAAATGTATTGGACTGACGGTGTGTGTATAACATGAAGTAATATTCTTGGTAGATGAGACATTCTATACCTAATTATATTAAAAATCGCCTATTGCTATCCTACTCTCTCCTAAGTGCATTGTAAAACAACCTTTCATTTTATTGGTACTTTGAAACGGATAATGTACTTCAAATAACATAAAATCTTATGACATAAAAATCCAAATGCATAACATGAAAAAAAACAAAAAACTAAATATTGCATTACGTTGAAAGCATAAAAATAAAAATCAAAATCATTTAAATCCATGTCTATTGTAATAATTTTATTAGACTTAGTATAAAATGCAAAACGGTCAATGCTTTTAAATTTTATTCAACGTAAATTATTTTTTGATATCCTGCTTAATTCTTTATGCTTTTACATATTGAGGTTCGAATATCTGAATTTGATTTTGAATTCGAAGCTAAAATTTTAATAATATAATTATATTCCTGATGTTTTACATGAAAAAAGTAATTTAACTTCATTTAAAGAAAATTCCTCATGTAATAAAAAACTATGACGATGGAAAAAGATTCAAGTTTTATTGGTGAGTGGCGAGGTAGTGGCGCACTCTGTTTTGTGACGTCACGGGCTCATGTTGTTTTAATTTCCTCTAAGTGGGAGCGGCAGCACTCATACAAGGAGACCAAGATCAAAGACTGACCGAGGGACTATTCTCAAACTACGCTATATATTGAAAAAAAAAGTTTGTAATATGAGAATTCCTTGTAACAAAAATTCTTTCGTGTCTCTCAGGTGTCTATTATTATATATGTCAATATTATTCAGATTATTTTATTAACAACAATAATTTAATAGCACAAAAACATGTTCTAAAATATTAAAATAAGCAAATGTAAAACTGTGTAAATGTAACTGTTTAAAATACAAAAGACTTAGTCCTTGTATACAAATTTATGTAGTTGTGTTTAGATATATCGAAATTATATTGGTCTGATCTAGGTAAGAATAAAGTGAGCCGCGTGCGTGGGTGGCTCCCGGGCATGCATTCCCACATGTGGTATTGTCCAAGTAACACTGGGCAATCTCCTTCGGTGCGAACCCCGGAAATAAAGCTGAGTTGCCTGGGGTCGTCCTGGTGAATTGCTTTGGTAGATCCCAGCTCACGCCCGTGAAGAGCAGGGGTTACCGGGGAGTTTTAGTGGGTTTTCCAGTGTCGCTTTGTCAGGTACTGGGAGAGCCCTACACGTTCGCCACTTCAGTGGTTAGGTCTATGAACGGATTACTCTCCAAAAAAAAGATCAGAATATCAAGTGATAGCATAAAAGATGATGACATTTTATTAATACACTACATAAGGAAAGGAACACAAAAAGTTCGCTGGAAAAAAACGATTAACTATTTTACATATTAGGAACGTTGTTAAAACCAGATTACTTTTGTTTATTTGTAACCGAATTTGTGAACGTTTACTGTTATGTTTTTTATTAATAATGTACTCAGTACAAAAGTTACTGTTTGTGTAAGTAATAACGATTTTATAGTGCAAACCTTTTACAGTGAAGCGTTTTTAGCTACACTTTTTTGTAAATTGGAGTTCCTACTAAAAGAGACGTAGACTTTTTTATTTGAATTAATTCTTATTTCTAATTCCCCATAAGCTAAATATGGTTACTACAATAATCGAAACGATCATATGCTTAACTTAAAATGTTATAAATATTTCGCCATTCGTTATAGAATAGGCCCTTACGGGTGAAGCGCTGAGACACAGAGAATATTAGATGGCTCTATTCCCCATAATCTACGTTGCGCAGCGCTTGTGGCGCAAGAATTAGCGACAAGCCGTGTTGCTGCACGTATTACATTTAGATCTTCCTTTGTACCTTTCACAGGTAAGTTTGTGGCTGTTTAGTTCTAGGTAGCTTTTGTTGTGCTGGCAAGTCTTCGTTAGTTATTCTCTTTTTTTTTAAAATAAATCGTTTCTGGGCGAGTTAAGACATGTGCTATTAAAATCGCAATAGTTAGAAACTCCTTGTTATCGAAACAATTATTTTGCAATATCTTTATAATCCTGTTATCTTTCATTGAAACACCAGACAATAAATGTCACAATGCCTATTATTTACTTTACATGTTATCAAATTGCTTTTACATTCTCCTAAGTTTTCCCAGAAAGTCCACGTCTAGTTTAAATGAAGTAAAAAACGCTTCAGAAAAGTTTTTTACAACCATTTAGAGAAATCGTAATTTTTAGTAGAATACCAACTTGCCTTCGCGTGTTATTGCTAACTAGTGAGCTTTCTGAGAACTGACTGATGTGTTGTTTCCGAACACGAAAAGAAAATTACTTTGACTAATTTTAAAGGTATTTTTTATTCAAAAGTTAACGTTATTTCACACCTTAAGAAACTCTGAACTTATACTAAAGATTACTGACAATAATAGGTAATATTTTAAATTAATACATTAACAATTAAAACATGTGTAAGAAAATGTCAAGTAATATTAAATATGTAATACTCCCACATATTAGTGGAGTTATAGCCTTAAATTGTAACTTAATATGTCGATAATTATTATTTGTTGTATCTGTTGTTTGTTTGTTTTGTGTAACGAAAAATAAGTTGCTATACAACTGTCCTGTGAGTGGTCATTATTTCTGTCTGCTAAAACTTACATAGACACCAGGTTTAAAACCCATGATTGTACGATGCGCACGGACGCTTTCTTCACAATACATGGAGGTTTTATATAAATATTTAGTATATATTAATTCTATCAATTGATATCTCCGTTTACTAGTGTTCATAACAGAAGTTTTTTGATTGCTATATGGAGGTAAGAAAAAAGGTAAAAATAACGTGTTCTATACCTTTATCTTTGAGTGAAACAAGCTTATTAATTTATGGTCACAAAAACAGCTTAGGGAAGAGAATTTCATTAGAATACCTGCAATAGCCCAGGTATAACACACAATCATCCTAGTATAGCGGACATTGAAAAAGATCTGGGCACAGTACACTCGCAGAGGACTGTGATAATGAATTTTCATGGATTTTCGTGTAAAGTAAAATAGTTACATTCAGTCAAAAATACTTAAAGAATATGTTTAAAGTATTAACTTTACATATATGTTTTAATATTTTTTGTCCAAAAAGTGTGCCAAAGCCCAGAAGATACGCATTTACCGTAGAGCAAAGACAATCAAAAAACCTTGAATAAAGTATATAGTATAAACTTTTGCGATACGAATGGTTATATTAAAACTATTAATAATATAACTTAATTTCTGTGAGAAAAACCTTTCTGATAATCAGAATTCAAGTGCTTTACAACATGCAAGTAATATTTTAAAGATGTATATCTTTAAAACATCACTTTTAATACATGTATACTCTTATGAAACTAATATAGGTTTTTATGAAACTAATCCTGCATATTTTTACCGATGTCATCACTTAATGTTTCGACCCTTACTAGCCTCCCAGCGCTCATACTCAATAAAAGTCGTACTATGAGCGTTTAACAGAAAAATCTTTATTTTTTGTTAATATTTAAATTAAATGTAGACTACACTTTCACCCAAGACAGTACCCGCCAATAACTGACCAGTGTAAATATTTACAGAAGCGAGACAACGACGTGGTTTTTGAGAATTCCGAATGAAGGTCCGTCATGTTTGTCTGTTTGTCCGCCGGCCGGCCGTGCTCGTGTAATCTCTCTGTTTGTGACCCGTGTGTCGCCTTACGACACTATTTATGTACATTGTCTGTTATTTTGGGATGTTGCAATGTAGGTAATATGATCATCAGAAGTTTAAATGTTAGATACCGCTGTTGAAGCACAAGGTTTTCTTTTGAATAAAATGTTCAGCAAATGACTGGATACCACCTGATGATAAACAGGAAAGCAGTAAATTTCACGTGATAAGTTACCCAGCTCAAAATTTCTAAAAATAGCGGCTTTATGTGTATTGACACAAATGAATTAACCCATTCGGAAGTTATGCACATACGTTGATTTCTGCGATTCATTTTTAATTATATCATTATCGTCAGCACATAAGACTCCACTGCAGGATATAGCCGTCCAGGTAGCCATTCTGCGAAGATCTTCACTCCACCGAGACTGACGTCGTCCTACACTACGTTTACCGAGCCGCGTTCTCCACTCAAGTACGCGCTTACTCCAGAGGTCATCATTTCTATATAGACTTATTTAAATATAGATATATGTCTTAGTTGTTATTAATTTATAATTTATTTATTATTTGTATAAAATAATATAAGATACACTTATGTTACAGAAATTATATTATTAGTAACTTCTAATACCTAATTTCAGACTGCACCTATCCATTTTCCATCTAATAATTTAAGTACGCCCTTATTCATATAATACAAAAGCATTTTACAAAGTTATATTTATATAAAGACATTCCGTAAATCTAATTACATTTGCCCAAACAAAACATTATGTTTAGCAGGAGAACTGTAATGAAAATATAAGAAATTCTCTTCACTTTTTAGCGTGCTCAATTCATGCTAACAGTATCTAATTCACTTTAAGCAAGCCATACTTTTGCACCCACCATCGAACAAAACATCATGCTTATCGCACACATAAGATCTTAACTTCGGCGTTGTAACGTTAATGCAGTTTCAAATGGCCTTTCCCAATTTTCCAAATTAGCTCATGAAAAGTCTAGTTTCAACATTTTCTGTCGCTTACGATCTCAAATTGCCTATCAATTGAGTAGCTCTCTGCCACAAGTGTTCAGATGAAAGGCTGCATAATGCATCGTGATTAGCTATCGACGAGGCTCGATCTACGCCACTCGCGCTAATGAGCCGGCATTGGAGTCAAAGAGAAAGGAGAGCCAATGACGCCGAAACGTCCCTTTGAAGTGGTAAAGAGATTGGCAGTAAATAAACAAAATTACCCATCTTTAACTTTCCATAGGAATTTTTCATTTGATCTTAAACTGACTCAACAAACACGATCGTTATATGTGTTGGACGCAGTAACACAGTAAAAACAGTTGCCGTTACAACCGGAATCAATGGATCTACGTGCCTTCGTAAGCATGAAGCAGTTAGTTATAACAAATTTTGTTGACCACTGTTGTTGCTTTATTTTCGGCATCGAAACGAAAGCTCACGAACACTACGACAGCGAGCTCCTTCTTAGAGTAAGAAGTCAACATTTATTTACATTAACTTTATTAGTGAATCAAGCAGGTCAACTAAAATATATTTAATCTTTTCTCTTCAAAAGCATATCCTGAGCCGGCGTGCCATGTTCAAGTGAAGTGAGGCTGCAATGTCGGCGCTAGGCACAAACACTGCGTCAGCGGCGGCGCCTTTGATCGTACTGCGGCCTTTGACGCACGGGACACTTGCGGTATCGTTTTACATAAGGGAGTGGAGATATTCTAAACGTAATACTCTTGTGGAACTGATGTGAAACTTTCGTGAGTAATTTCCTATGATATTTTTCAGTTTAAGAATTTTATTTTTTCATGATAATAATAAAATTATTCGAATTAAAGTGTACAAAAACCAAAAAAAGTTTTTCCGCTGAACATCTTTACAAATTAGTAAATAACACAACATCAGGGTGATAGATAAAATACAATTTATTCTGCACATACATGAAATAAATTATAGTATAAGGAAAAAATAGATTAAACAACTTGAAATATATAAGGGTTTCATTAATTAATCCAATATAATCAGTATCTTTCTTTCCACTCTTAAAGGTTCCAAAGATAGCATAGCTTGTGCAACCCTTTCACAAATGGCATAAAATCTATAATACAACATAAAACCGTACTGCAGCCACCTCTCGAACCATTGAAAAGAAAAAGCGGATAGAGAAACGAAGCTCAGCGCAATAACTGCAAATAGCGCCCTCTCGTGGTGATTTGGGCATTTATTAAAAGGCACACAATGCGCGAACCACTACAGAAGTCATCTCTCTATTTTTTTATTTTTAATAATAAACCTCCCGCAAGTTGGTTTGACACAGAGTAATATCAAACAGAGGGTACGATACGATTTGGTTTCTGGTTATATTTAATAAAGAAAATATCTGTAATTAAATTAATTAAAAAATTTACAGTAATACTAATAAATATTAGAAATTAATTTTTTATAACTTTAATAATTTAAGGTAACTTTGAATTATTGTGATTTTTTTTTAATTATAGACACGTATCTTTATTCTTAAAGAGCCTCTCAGCATTTCAATAAAAAAATTTAATATAATTTTGTCAGATTTTCCGCTTCTTCATTTAATAATAGAATAGAATTGAATAATACTTTATTGCACATAACTTGAAGTCAAACAAATATTTATTAGTCTTATCTGTAGCGACAGATTACTCTGTGTCAGTACATGGAGGTTGGAGGGTTCTCGAGGTCCATTATTGAGATTCAGACAGCGACAGACTCTTCATCACATCTTCCCTTCAAGTTAATACGCCGCAACAAAAGTACATGTATCAGCAATATTAGTGTAATGATATTTTTACTAAGAAGATACATTAATTTGGTAAAGTTTACAATACCAAAATTAATATAAAATGCGTTATAATATTAAAATAAAAATAATAATTAATTAATTATATTTTTTCTTTAAAAGAGGCGTGACAAAGCCCTTTTTGGGCCGGCGAGGCTAAGGCAGTATGTCTCATGCTTCACTAGGTATCTTCACATATGGACTTCTCTACTGCTTATCTTCAGGTGGTGTCGAGTCATTTGCTGAGCTTTTTATTAAAAAAGAGTTTTGAAGTTTTGTTACATTCCGATAGGGATCTATTTTCTAGAGAAGAAATATCAAAAAATAATTAACAGTAACTAATATATTTCGAAATTTATTTCAGTCAGTGCTAATACGAATAAATTAGAACGAGCAAATGTGCAAATATTTTGTCCTGTTAGAAAAAATGAATGAAACAAACAATTTAAAACATTGTAATTTATTCGTAAATTTATTTAAACATTAACTAATTTTATTTTTTTCTTAAATCCTAGTAAAGTATATTTAAGAAAAAATGTTTGTAAAGATAAAACTTCATGTAATAATTGTTCAGTTATCTCATACACATTCATATGTATAAAAACAAAGATTCTGTTTTTCCGAAATAACGATATAGGAAATACGTCCTTCTTTTCCGTGCTCTTGTAATCAAAACGTCAGCTCGATCGCCCGATGAAGACACAGCATGCTGACAAATACGGACTAACACCGACCATTTACCGACAATAACGTCAATAGCGTGCAACCAGCTTTTAATTATAGTTCAAGAGATAAGTTGAAAGCGGATTAATGAAGTTAAATGTTAAGGATAACATTATACTAATTAAGATATGACTGTTAATACGAAATAACAAAACAGCATCGGCCGTGTAAACGTAATCGGCTTTTCAGTCAGAAGTTACAACATTACAATAAGGCTTATTTGTAACGATTTTAACATAGTATGTATTCAAAACAATCACGTTTATCACATATTCTTTATAAAAAATAAAATATTGAATCTGTCAATTCAAAAATCAGACATATTTTAATTGTCTGTAGATATAGCTGCTCAACAAATTACTTTAAATCGAAAACTTTGACCTTTAAGGCCATATACTCTATTGTTCTTAGATCAAAATTATGAATAGTGGCCTTTAAAAAATTTATAAATCATATTAGTTTCTTTCCATTTCGTGATCGCAGAAATTTGGGTCAAAATCTATTAAAACTACAAAAAAAAATCATAGTTATTAATATTTTTTTCCAAATTGTACATTTAAAGTAGTATATTTCTTAAAAAATTTTTAGTACAATGATACTAACTGTATTGCCATACAATTATAATGACATTCGACTTATTTTAAATCTTTAATTATCAAAATGGAAGTATTTTAATTTATAAATTACATTGTATTTTTACTATTAGTACGCTAAATAGGACGTATTTTTCAATCTAACAATACAACCTGAATCGATATCTTTATTCAACATTCATTTTCAAATTATACGTCCTACACTTAGTTTATCTATTGATAAACTATATTAATCCGTCACAATTTACATGACTTGGTCCTCGCCTAATCCACTGTGTACTACTATCTAATGGACATCGGATAGCAAGGCAATTATAAAGGTCGTGTAAAGTTTAACCCGAGCTAATGCCCGTTTTGCGTTATTACAACGGCTCTCGTGAATTGGGTCATGCTGTTAATACTATTTAGGCTGTAGTAATAGCTTTTTAATTCCACTGTTTAACTAAATTATTATTTATAGAAGAATTAGGGCGTTGTAGCAAAATTACGGTAAATAACATTAAGTTATTTTGTAACATAAAGAAATTGTTCATAAAATGGAATATATTTTTTGTCTGTATTAGATAGTACAGCTACAGAATAAGTTTATCTGTCTTGTCTTCAATTTATTTACATACAATAAGTTATATTTGAAAATGAACAAAATTTTTTTAAATTGCCATTTTTTTGACATCTAATTATATAAAAGACATACTATTGATTTTATTGACCATATTGTATGTGTATATTAAGTTTTAACAAGACTAACGAACAGCTGTATATTTTTATATACTACCTTAAAAAAGTATACTACAATATAAATAGCACTTTTATCATATTTTACACATATAATATTATATATATTACAAGCTGCACACATCAAATAGAAATGAACAACAATGCTCAAATAAATTACAACTGTCGTAGCATTCGTAGCGGCTACGGAATCCGTAGCCAACTTGAAATTGCTACAATTAAGTCATGTAAATTAATTGTTACGGAGGCGTTACTCATAGCGCCATAGGAAATAACTATATAACTATTGTTAATTGAGTTATAGATGTGTATCTCCCTGGGGCTATTATCTGATTAACGTCACAACCAAAACAACTACCAGGCCCCTCGACAAAACATGGGCAGGTGGCGGTACGGCTAATAGTTCAAAATTCAAAGTTGTGCTCAAACAGACCGGGCAAACACTACGCCATCTGGCGTGCTTTGAAGCGAAATCGCGTTTAGGGCTTGCGTTGGGGAGTAAGTAGACAACTTCAAATAGATCGCTTTAAGTCTGGCCTGGCAAAAAAGCTTGACAAATAGCAATAAATAAACTACAAAGATGTAAATTATACATGTTAATAAAAACTGTAAGACGTTCGTCGATCGTCTGATAACTTTTGTGCTTGATATACAAAGACTGTTGTTGTTATTAAAGATAATGATGAATTTTAAGATTTCTTATTAACGTACTATTTACTATTCAACGTCTACTATTAACAAAATATTGTAATTACTAAGTAGGACTTCTTGATGAAAATCGTTTTCTCATTATATTTAATTTGAAATCGCTCGAATTGAAGCAGTTGATTTACATTCCCTAATGCGTGCACGTCTTACGGGGGCAGCTCGTTGTTGACAGGTTCAAGGAGTACGCGCAAAAATATGGCAAATTTTATTGCTGTCGAAGCGTTCGCTCATGTTTAGATGTCGCAGAACTAGAGGCTTAATTAAATATATTTCGGTTAACCTATATTACAGTAAAAACATATAAAGTAACTGATTCATAAAAACTAAAAACCTAGAACGAATAAGAAAGAGACAAAAATAAAGTTGAAATTATTATATTACTTTTGAAAATGTGTTTCAAAATGATGGCTTACAACTTTTACTGCTTAGTTACTATGTGTTCTATATTCTATTATTTCTGTTTACAAGTAGCCTTTTTCTTAAATTTAAAATATTTATTACTTATTATATGATATAGCTGTTGACAGATAAATTATCTATTGCACCTTCTGAAAGCTTTCAAAGAGTACTCTGGTGTTACTGAACGGAAATTTCAGGATGTCCTATTTATATATATCCGATGCCCTAATACTTTCTTTTGTATTATGCTTGGGACCGAATGAGTTACTTTACAGATAAATTAAATATATGTTTGATTTACGATATTTTAACATACAATAAAATGAATGGTACTTAGTTTAGAAAGTATTTTTAAATTCCTTTCACTAAAGAGATTCTACTCAAATTTGTTCCAAACTTTTGTTCTATTAGTTAAACAAGTTGGATTTCGTCTTCCTTGTCTTAGTTCACATTTTCATAGAACAAAATGAAAATAAATTTATTCAATATTACACATTTTTTAAAGTATATGTATCCATTTCCAGGATGATTTGTTTTCGAGTAAAATGAAAAATATTACCTATATAATAAAACAACACAATAACGTTATAATTTTAAGTTACTTAACAAAGAAATTATACATTAATAAGACTTAATAATATTCATGTTGATTTAATATTTTTGGAAATTAACTCTTCTAGTGGTAACTGTAAAATTCTCGGATGTAATTATTAAGCAATTTCTAATTAATTTACAAAAATATCTTTAAAATTATTTTGTATGCTTATTTTACGCAAAATAGGTCAGAGAGTAAGGATATTATTATTTGTTACATCTATTTATTATTATAGCTAATAATATTGACGCCCAGTATTACCATTCCAGCTATAGCTATAAAACAATTTAGCAAACTACCCCCGATATTTTAATAATCAGCAATAAAAAGAAACTGTTGTCGCCCATGAAAATTACAAGCAGTGTAAACACGACCGCAGGCGCAGGTCGGCTCAAGTGGTCCCAGCGGGGTCGCGTGTACCCCATGCCGTGTCGGGGTGTACTACACCCCGGGGGTACAGCATGCCCAGGACTGTTTATTGCGTTTCGTGCCTTTGTTTCGACTTTAAATTGAATATTTTATTAATTTAAATGTTACAGCTAGAATTTAGAGAGAAGTCACTTTTAGTGATGAGCAAACATTACAAGTACCGAGGTTTACTTGCCATCGGTATTAATTTAATCTTATAATAAACATCTATTCATAATTACTTACTCATAACTATTTTATAAGCTTTGTTCAGTCCATTGTGTGCGATTAAATGACATTGTGTATTGACAATTAACCCTTACCCTTACTGTCCTATCAATTTATTTCAAATAGTTTACTATCTCGTAGGTGGCTCTGAAAAAACAGCAATCAAGCTACAAATCTAGTTACCTAGATAACTATCTAGATAGCTTTGTAGCTACCAATCTTAGAATCAATAATTTCCATCCCGTACCCCTTGTATAAGTTTCATCATTCTAGATGACCAGGTGAATTTTGTTTCACTAACCTGTTACGAACACCGTATAGCACGTCAAGAGAATTTTCAGTACTGGATAACACAGCAAAATTTATTTTATATTTTGGGTTTAAAAACTTATAATTCATTTATTATATATTTTTTACACACTCACACCTATAATACACTATATAATAACAAATATTCGTACTAATAAATATCTACCCGTACCAGGATTCGAATCCAGTACTACTGGCTAAGAAAACAGGGACACAGATCTCTAGAGCAGACAGCGACCTAATTTACAAAATTATTATTCTACATATTCAAGGCAAGTAAACCTTTAGTCGAAGTTAATAATAAAACATAATCACGTACTTACACCCAAATTAATTATAATTCTCGTTTCTGGACAAAGTAATAGAATATTAGTGAATATGGCCAAGGGGTTTGTACGCATATGCGCAAAATCACGGCTTTATTAACTGTCAGTCAGTCAATGTGGTGTAAGCCGCTAGCGCAGCCGGGCTGCGAACTTACTTGACAGTATACAGGGGGTTGTTATTAATTACAGAATTTTAGTTATAATGTAGGGCTCTAGAGTTTGACGTTCGAAAAACGAGCTGATTGAATAAAATACTTGTATATAATTATTGCGCATTGCGCGTAGCAGACGTTTTAACTATAATGAAGGAACATCAATATGTTTTACTTTACCTACGGATCAATTTTGCACTTAACTTAGTAATATGTAATTTTAAATAGTTGCATATAAGTAATGTTTATAAAAAAAGTTCCAGCATCTCGTCATATTATTACAATCCTGAAATTAAAATCGTCAAATATCTTAAGTCACAATAGGTATACAAATCATCATAGGTATACAGATCATGGATTTTGTATGTTTATTTAGTATACTTCTGTTATTTTTTAAGATATATACGTTATGCAAACATTCATATCGCAAGGTCTTAATGATGCTTATTTTAGGTTCGATAATTGGTCTCCTTACCATAAAATACTTATTTTATTTGTTATTCGATAATTAATTTAAATGTTTTTTTTTTTAATTTCTAAGAGACTACTTACGCTCAACTACAGTCTATATTTACTAAGATTTTACTATTTTTAGTCTACCTTTACCTAAATTGAATGTAATAAGTGGAGACAGCTACATTCACTACTAATAGTTATAATTCATAGACCATAAGTTATCCATTTTATTAGAGCCGCCCCTGCAATGCCGGCAATAAGCCGCATCACCGCAGGCATTTAGCTGACATCCATTGTTCCACTGTGAATCCACCCCATCGTTTTGGTACACTACCCTGCGCGTGATTCCAGCTCGCGATGGTCATAATTGGTTTAGTTGCGCGTGAAATGCGCACTGAATACCGCGATTTCTCGCTCTGGGTAAATGTAATAGAGTGTTTGTGTTATGATTAGTGACAGGGCGATGATGGAAACTTCGTAAATATGGCTACTGGTTTCATAAAAGTGCATTGACTATAGTCAATTCATATTTGATATTTCATATGTTAATGTTGGGCATAATTCATGGTTAAATATGTTTACCACATAACAGCAAAAAGCTTGTTATAACGACAATAACATATGCATGCATTTTAAACATTACTATTGAAATACTGTTTACTTTTTTATGAAATTAAAATCATTCTTGTCAACCTGTTAAAATGTCCTATAAACGGTAAGCCTAAGAATGATAATAAATAAAATATAGTTCTGTAACTACGAGTAACAGTCAGCTACGCCTTCACAGTCTAGAAGCATTTTATCTATCTTATGGTGAGACCAAATCATAGGTCTTAGGTTCTACTTACGATAGTAACAGGTGTTTGAGCTATTCGTGAATAGTTTTTGACAAGTAATCATCATCACCTACCCACTTTACGCTCATTTACTGCTGGAGATATTAGGTCAGGGAAAGTCTTTTCACACTTAGTATGTATAAACTTTGAATAAAATATCTTTAGCTGTACTATTTGTATCTGGCTGGTTTCTATGACATTAAAAATTTTTTCTTTCTGTCAAAAAGAGCGAATCGAATGAAGAAAATAGACACATTTTAAAATTTTATTACAAAAAGGGAAAAAATGAAACGAAAGCCGCGAAAAAACATTGTGACGTTTAAGGACCTAATGCAGTGCCAGTAAGAGTAGCACAAAGTTGGTAGAATCGTTTTAAATCTGGGATTTTTGATGTCAAAGATGTACCCCGCTCTGGTCGCCCTCTTCCGGATAAGATGGACGCTATTTTTGAAAAAGTAAAGCATGAACATCATATCAGCAGTTACGACATAGCTGAAGAATTGGGAATTAACTACAAAACAGTTATGACCCATTTCAAAAAAGTTGGGTATACAAAAAAGCACGATATTTGGGTGCCACACTAGCTCACTGAACGAAATCTAGAAGAGATTAATAGAAAGGGTGTGGTTTTTCATCACGATAACGCTATACCACATACATCTTTAGCCACTCAGCCAAAATTAAGAGAGTTTGGCTTCAGATTTCCACCTGTTTCGATCTTTTCAGAATTCTTTAGGCAGTGTCAGGTTAATATCAAGAGAGGACTACTAAAACTACTTGTTGCGTTTTTTGATCAGAAGTCCCAAAATTTCTATTGCAACGGGATCATGTCTCTTTCTACAAGATGGCAGAAAGTCTACGAACAAAATGGCACTTACACACTGTAATTAAATGTAAATTAACTTTGGAATAAAAGTCTTGAACTTTTATATAGAATGCATATAAAATGCTTTTTCCCTAACCTATTAGTTCTCCAATAATGCATACCTCTGCTCCCGCTTATTTGCTTATTTATTCTGTCCTCTGAATAGAAGTAAATTTTTTACGAAAAATACAATAAAAAAATACATAAAATACAATACAATATTTATACAATTTTAATCTCATGTCTAGACCGTAGAACACAATTAATTATCACAAATATCTTTTTTATATATCTTTGATAATAAAAAAATAATATTTTTATTATCTCGAATTGAAATTCTTTAAAGATGAGACGGTTTGGGCTAGCCAGGAGTGATACATATTTATAATCATATCTGTGTATAATCAGATATGTAGGGTACAAAAGTGAAAATTTGTACATATTTTTGTCTTCAGTGATACACACCTTATAGTATCGATTACTCATACTCACAAAAACAAATCTTAAGTTTTCAATGAAATATTGACAACTGCAATCCCCTGCTCACAGCCCTCTAAGTACAGCACACTTGGCCGCATTTGTCGCGACTAATCGCACGACAAAGCGCACGATTTAGATACGAACACATACCGTGTTGTTTTCGCTTATAGATCCCATAGACCCTCGGCGCTATAAGGGGCCCCTTACAATGTTCGAATTTATTAGAAATAAAATCGAATAAATGTTTTTATACACGTATCTGGTATTGGCAACCAATAGAATGCTTCACATATAAGAGCTAGTTCTTAAAGTGAAAAAATACCTAAAAGCCTTTGCTAGGTATTTATAAGGAATTATTGAAATATGAGTTAACAAAATCAGTCTGTGAAGTCTCTTATTTCACGACAACATGATAGTTCGCAGCTTTTAAGTTGACATACAATTTTATAAATGTAAGCAAAATGTTTACTGATATAAGGGAAACTTAATTTGCAAATATGGATACAATGTGATCAATGCTAAATAAGAATATGATGGAGTTATAAAGAAATTAAGACATTGGCCCCAATTCTGTTATGCATGGACTAATATAAAATTAAGTTACTCGCATCTCTTTCATTTCAATTAAATAAGAAGGAACAAAATGACTTTTAGGAAGGTCAACTTACTTGACACTTTGACGATCCATATACTTAAATTATAAAATATTCAAATGATTATCAATTCAAAATTATACTCAGATAATTATAAAATTAATTCTCCTATCAAACCGTGTGTCCATTGTACAAGCATCTTTACCCCGCAAATCGCGAGGGCGTGCGACAACCAAAATTTTTATTGTACTAATTCCCGCGCGTGGGTTCAACCGGATTATTTGGCTGGCTATTGAATACATTATCGCTCTTTCATTGGCAGCGCAGAGTTCATGTGTGAAAAGGGAAACTACAATTGTCACCGAGATTGTTTGTCTTTAATTTGATTCAATTGTTGCGAATTCTTTTTTGTTTTTGAAGAGTAATTATGTTGATGACCCTAGAAGAAATAATATTATTATTTCTGAAGAAATAAAGTGATCTACCCCGAGTGTAGATATATATTTATGTGTCTGTGTCTATATGTGTGTCTGTGTCGCAGGGAAATCATAAAGTTGTCAGTCAACTTATGGAAAATGATGCAAATCATTGATTGTGCGTAAATAAATTTGACGATATGCCATTCCCCTAATATGCCATAATTCCCGTTGAAATATTTCGCTTATATTTTTCTATTTTTTGTGTATTCTGTATATTAGTACCAGTGGGTATGAAACCATAATAAACACATATTAGTTTGAACTTATAATATCTCCCTTGTACTCAAAATCGCACACGTTTTGTGCGAAGGATCTTTCATTTCTCAGTATTTTATAAATGTTTTTTTTTTATTTTACATATCAGTGGCAAAAAGAAAATAATTATATTTTATCTGGATCAACTAAAAAGGCCTTATCCCGACACAGTTTACCTGGTTTTATTTGATAACGATAGTATTAGCGCAAAATATATAAATATATAAAAAAGGTTTTATGGTGCTTTATTGTAAACTTTTTTATATATATAATTTTATGCTTGAGAAATAAATCTCTTGTTAATTATTTTTTAAATATGGAATCTTGTAAGGCGCATATTTCAGGTATTAGTTATTATTAGTTTTTTTATATAGAGGATTTGGATTATATTTGGGACTATTATGTATTTCACCAGATGAAGGCTTTGCTTGTGGGTGAGAGGACCACAGTTACATAACACGTCCATTATTCGAAATATTCCTCTTTTGGAAACAGAATCTTATTCTGTTATTTTTCATAAAATAATTATCTATAATTCTTAATATTTTCTACAGGAACTATAATCTGTAAGTATTTAATCGTATATTTTGTGCTTTTTGTTGAAGTATTTCTACCTTTTTTTATCTGACGCATTATATTTTTCAAGCTGATATCTCCACGCCATTCACATAAGGAAAATTCACCCTACAGTACAGTCGCACGCACGAACGCGCGCCCGCCTGCGCCTTCTAATGAGCGATAATCCCGCACCCTTCATAGCTGACTGTACTCTTATACAAATACAAATTCGACGTTATTTCTTCCATATTAAAGTTGAAATCAGGTTCAACCTTTCCGCAACCTATGGTGAAGTATCTAAGTAAGAGAGTAACAGCTTTTAATGCAATATGTATAAGGTCGAAAATAGAACGAGTTTTTTGTTTAGCCCGATCTCTATTTCGCGATTTAGTGATTTTGTTGCGTCAACACAATGTCGGCTAATGGCGAGGGATGAGAATCACTGTTTATTTACTTATTATTTTTATTGCAATGTTAATTAAATTATAGTATTACCAATGTGTTGCGCTAATGTACGTATTTAGTTTAAATACAACAATTTAGGCTACTAAACTAAGTTAATTCAGTATACAACAATCGTCAAAATGTCATCCTCTGTCTCCTGATAAATTTCTTTACAATCCTCAGTTTCCTAATTATCCTCGTTCCTAGTTTCATTTCCATCCTTTCATTTCCCGTTTTAAGAGTTCTTGTTTTACGAATATCCTTTCAACCTATAAAGGTTCGATGTGAATAGCCCGAATATTATGTTTAAATAATACTTTCTTCAAAAAATGACGGCGAAGATAAAAACACAATAAAAATATGTTTTTCAATTCACACAAAATTATAACATGACAAGCAGTAACAGAAAAATCACATTGACAGAGAAAAAGGAAAAAAAGGTAAATTGAAAGAAATACAATCAGCCAGCTACTGCTTCAAACCTCAACACAGCCCTTCATAAAATTCTTAATTTTTCTTCATCCTTCACAGTGCATACTACGCGACTGTAGAATAAGTTGCCTAAGTTGATATGTGAGAGTCCATCTGTGAAATCTTACAAACAAGATTTAAAGAACGCTGTCCTTCCAATTTATTGAGTAATCTCTTTTAGAGATAAGTAGTTCAATCTTTTAGTCTTGTAGTCAATAATTAACAAAAATTTTGCCTCTCTATGTGATTTGAAGTCGGTTTTTAATTTTTTTAAAGACTTTTTCTCAATTGTCCGTTTGTGGTTTGTTAAAAATACTCGAATAGTTTTATAAAAAAATATGAAACACATGCCTATAAAATTTTAAAGTTGACCTCGGTTTGCTTGGGATCCCATTATAGGATCCTGACTTGGTGACAATCGAAGTGCCTCAGGAGTATACACTATCGCATAAAAAGGAATTTTGAAAATTGGTTCGCAATTGACAGAAAAATCTCGTAACAAACACATATAAAATTAAAACATACAGTTTACTACTTATGGACTAGTTATTAATCCACAGAGGTATTTTACTGTTTTTAATTGACGATTCTAAGGCTATAAAGTAAATAACCTACGGATTAAAAACCTAGTCGTAATATCTAAAAATATCATGAGAAAGCTTCTCGCAGCCCACGTTTAAGCTCTTTGTAAGAAATCTTCCTTGTCGTGTTTTTCTCGTAGACAGACTTTAATATTTGAAATTTAATTTTGCGAGATGAAACGGCAGCCTTTTGTCGTAATGAAATCTTTTTATTATATTATTACGTCGTAATTATAATCATTGTTCGGTTCTGTCGGACTGAGACAATTAATTTTGATGTTTATTATATCAACAAAAGGAAGCATCTTGCTCAATAATAGTTATATTGTATCGATCAAATATGACCACTGTTTCTTTATAACCAATATTAGTGCAATCAAAATCCATTCACGGTTTGATCACGTGGTGTCAGACAAACAATAACTTAAATAAGAACTAGACTAATGAATGTTTGTTGACAGATAACGAGTGCACGCGATTGTGGCGAGCAATCACGGGCGCGGGGCCTAGCTAGTCGAAGTATTTCGCGAATAAATAATAACTAGGTAAAACTGACGCGTGCTCAGTACCCTGAGTAACTACGAGTAAGCTATAACAGTTCTGCAGCCTTGGACTGTTCTTACTTAATTTCAAAGTTGGAAACCATTGTGCGATGAGTGCCCATGACCGCGCAATAGCTTGTAGTCCTTGCTTAGGGTTGATATCTATTTATGTGAATAAAAAGCTCGTAACAGAATCAGTTAAAACCTTCTTAGGTCTGCATGACACTTCTGACAGTAAGGTGAAGCTCTTTCTGACTTTCATGTTCTCAAGCAGGAGTAAGGATCTCAAAGTTCAAATAATATGGCTTTCCTTTGGATATCACGAAGCCCATCAATAGCATACCCATGCTGTATAACCACAAATCATCACCGTGAAAATTTTTGTTTGGGTTTTTGTAACCACCAATTACGGATTCTAAGAGACAGGATCTTAATATAGTGGTAGTACGCGAGATAGGCGGCGAGCTCTGGAATTAGTTTGGTTTACTGAGCTAGTGGGGTATCACAAAATGAAAATGAAATGTTAGATAGAATGTTAGAATGAAAATCAATGAGAATCATCATTAGGAAATGTTTTCCAAGTAATGGAAACGTCCTGCTTCTACTCAACAGTTTGACAGCGAAATCTATGAGGAATAATGATAGGTAATATGTCATTTGAACTTAAAATTAGACAGTTAATAACACGTACAAGAGCCTCACGACCCCTATTTTTAATTTCCCCAAGAAGAGCTTATAGAACGCATACCTTTACTCTATTTACTATTCAATTATTAATATTTTTAAAGTTGAACCCGTTTGTTGAGCCAGGTTGGATCCATAAGTCTAGTCCTTATTATATGACGTAAGTAAATATTAAATGTTGTGATATTTTTTAAATAATTTCTTACAAACAGAACGACTCACAGGTAATTATACATTTACACAATATACAATTAGAAACTAGTTATATAGTGCTTGAAATTCGTGGTTTGGCAGATAACAATTATAAATGAATCACAAGAAATGAGTTCATTTGCATATTTCTAGAAATTTCGATTTACTCGTAACGCAATGCCGGCGACGTGCGTCATTTATAACGTCATGAGAAACTCGTAATGCGTTCGAGTTTCTCATGACATATACATTAAAAATATTCTTATACAGATATTTTAAATAATAATCAATTTATATTTTGAAGTTGTTTCAATCATAAGTTCAGTAAACAAGATACTTACATCATCAATCAATAATTGTATAAAACTAATAATTGTATATTTAGTCATATTATAAGTACATAATTTTATAGATATGTTCAACGAAAAACGCTCTACTTTGACGAGCGGCTAGCTGAGTAGTCAGTATTCCCAGCTACAGACTTCTCCACCTGGGGTTCCGATTTGAGAACCCGGACAAGCAGCCCAAGGCAGATGTGAAATAAAAACCAATAATCGTTAGTTATTCTAACATAAAAATATAATATACGTAAAATATTTTTTTCATTATCCAGCTACTAGAATAGAATAGAATATCTTTATTGTACATCAGCCAGAGAAATACAAAAAATAAACTTTTAACTAATTTTGTACAAAGGGCGACCTTATTCACCTTACTAGAAAATAGGTGTGAGTGTATGTAGAAGTTACTATTTTCCTAATGGAAAAGAATACCGGACAGTGTATTCAACTTGCCTATATTAGACGCGTATACGTTCTCGATGCCTTTTTAAACTCTATAAAAGTACAATAAAAACTATAGCCGTCAATCTGTCTTGCCCGGTATTTAGGGCGACTACACACCTGTTCAAACACTAATTAAAAATGTTTAAGCGATACATTTAGCGTGGCGGGCACGAGCGTACCTATCGCGTGATAACCGCTAGGAATTTCTAAGCCGTATGTTACTTCTGGGTACGTCTTTTGGGAATGGCGTGACCATTATGGTTACTATATGGAGGCTTATTTTTTCCTCTATTTCTGATACTAAATTTAGAAATCTAATACGTACCTTTAGTGGGATGCCTGATCTGTGATTGTGATATGCTCAGAGATTCACTGTTGGACATTAAAATAAATGAAGACAAATAAGATACTAAAAGTAATATCCAAAGAAAATTATAAAAGGGTATATTCGACCGTTTTAAGATTATTAATTTAAGTTATTTTCTGAGTTAAGAACCGAGCATTTAAAAAAGGTAATGAACGTTTCAGAAAAATGTAATTAAAAATCCATTATCACTAATTACACACTTCGGATTAGCTTCTAACTGAAAATAAGCGAGGTAGTTGCACGTAGGAATAAGTCCAATTTATCATAAAAACTACTGAACAGATTTTGTTAAAATATTTACTGTTCCATAAGTGTATGTTAATGTAAACAAATAATGATAACAATATTTACTGATTCTTTTCTTTCATGTGTCTGAATCTAGTTAACACTAATTTCAGATAAATGTGTAAACACACAATTGAATCAATGGAATAATGAAGTTTTACTGTGCAGATATTTTCTATAAGTCTGATTTGACAAAAATAAGCCATTTAATTTGCATGCATGTTTTAAATTAATATAGATTTATATAACACACTTTAGAGAAGGTATTGTCCCGAAATATGTGCAAGATGATTTATTATATCACGAATAAGAGGTACATCTGCATATGAAACAATATTCTACTTAATCGTACTACTTTTTTGTAAATAATATTAAACAGACGAATGGATAACCTCCTTGTTTTGAAATTGGTTAAAAACAACTTTAAACATTTGATTTTTCAACTAAATCCATTAATAAACTTAAAGTAAATACCAAATCCCAAATACCAAGATGTCAAATAACCTACCAAATAAATAGATTTGAGGGTCTACTCTCTGAGGAATACTTGTGTTTGCACTGCATCTCATTAGAGATCGCGAATTTATTGAGCTATAAAAAATGAATACACCATTTTTTACCCCCATCTGTACTTGAGTTAGTTTGAACAATTTTTGTGTTCTGAAAATCAGAATAGAGATCATATTTACTTTTTCATGTGATAGATAATGAAGCAGCAAAATGTAAAAAGAGTTCTTAAAATATGTAATGAACACAGATCCTTCATACATCTTGAGCGACCCGTCTTTAGTTCAAACAAATTGAATATTGTTTGTACTTATGGCGTTATTTTGACACAAAAATATGCATTATCGTAATTAAAAATCGTGACAAAATAATTCAAATTGATAATCACTATTATCAATTTGAATTATTTTGTTCACAGTTAAATTATTACTAACTTATACTAACTATATGATGATTATTATTAATGGGAATATTTTCAATGTCAACATAATGAGAAACTATAAAATTTGAGATAAATTAGTTTGTCATTTAAATTGATAATAATTCCTGAATTCAATAAAACGAGTGAATATAAATCGCGTAATTTTCCTGAAATATTATGGTATCATATAATTTTTATTGCTATTTGTAATTTATTTACATAATATATATGGCGACACATACATCCATCGCATACAGAACATGTAATTAGTTGGTATGTCATAATAATTGTATATGTGAGTAATTAGGATTAGGCACAAAATATTTAGTAACAAATTATTTTATCCGTACATAAAATTCACGATAAATAAGATAAAATAAATTACTTGTAATGTGTCCTAATGTTAATCGCTTTATTACTGGGAATCAACCAAATTAACCCCTCCATAGCTAGAAACATCGAAATCATAGGCGATAAAAGCGACCTCTGCCGTTTGTCACAATAAATCTCCGTTCAAATCCCGCGCGGCGAATCTGCGCAGATTCGAATAAACGCCCCTTAATAAAGATTAACAGCGGGGTGAACTTACCCTTAATAGTTTATATTTTGAAACCAGAATGTAATAAGTGTGAATTACTTTGTATCGAGTATTCACATTTTTCTTCTAAAGTTCTGTATAAATTTTAGACTTTTAACTCTGGCTATTTGTAGGTGTATGGGAACATGTGTTTCGTCACAGCTACGAGCTTATTCTAGTTATGGCAACATTAATTTTGGCCGTTAACAGCTGTAAATTATCAGGGGTTAAATTCATTGATAAATCGGAGTACCCGATCATTTTGGGACATTATTGAATGGAATTAGTATTATGTTATTGCTGTTTTCCAATTTAGTTAGTTTAAAAGTGTAGGTAGTTTAACTAAATGGATACAAGCAATAGCATTAAGGAATGTTATAATATAAACTAAAGAGAGACATATAAACTTTTCCCTATCTAATTGACACTCCTATCGAACAAAATGTGTCACTTTCGCGGAACTTAATTTTGTCGTACTGTCACATTTTTATAGAAAAAGTTTTGTCCAAAATTTGTGACCAGCCTCCTTAGTTTAACTATAAATCTATCGCTATCACTTTCATTTTGACTTAGCCATATTTCCATTGCTGGTTAACTGATTATAATTCTGACGATTCTCTATAAGTACGCAGTAAAGATTTAAAAGGCGAAAGCTAGTGCAATAAATATGATGTTACACAATAAGGTCCCTGTTCTGATATGCAAGAGGGATTTGCAAGGCAAAGGCGGTTAAAATTTAATTCTAGGCATAGCTTCACATAAGGTCGGATTTACAGGTGACTGTTTTAGGCAAGGCTTTATTAGTTGGCTTAAAATTAGTGCACCTAACCCCGCACATACATAATATTCGTATTCGTATTTGTAAAATTAAAGAAATGAGAATTGTCTTCACGTTTTTAAACATTTACAAGTACCCACTTGTACAAGTATGGTCATTAGACTAGCCGTACTTTAGCGCATTCAAAATTTAGCGTTTGCTAGCAGCCAACTACGTAGAAATGTAAATTTACGTAGAATTTGCGTTCGGCTGATAATCGCATATATAAAAAATTGTTTCCAATGCTAATGCAAATGCAATGTTGCAATGCAATGTTTCCAATGCTGACAGCTGACAACAAACATGATCAAGACAGTTCAGTTCGATTGACACTCACACTAGGAGTACTGAGTATTAGAAAATCACTAAAAATCATGTAATCATTAAGGCACAAGTCCACGGAAATCAAAGTATATATCTATATGATCTTAACTTTCTTTGTAATGAATAGGAAGATAAAGCTATCCTACTCGGACAGGGCATGGTATTATTTTGCTATAGAACTGTATTTTCGTAACTTTTTATAATTAATATTCATTGAAATTTTTATATCACACTCAATTTTTTTTCTTCGACTATTATACAACAGAAAGCTGAACTAGTTACTAAATGGCAGAGCAGTGTAGTAATTAATTAAGCCGCGTGTAGGCGACGGCTACTTATTATCAGTACAGCTTTTAGATTAATTGTTGCAACCGAAGACATTTCATTAGCTTATGTAGACCTACATACGTACGCTTTGCTATGACATAATTTATTCATCAACTAATTGTCTTTCAAGAACAGAATAATGCATAGACAATTTTCGAAGTTTGCACATAAAATGATATTTGGATTTCCTATATCGGTGACAGTTTTTATTTAATCAAACGTGGCTCATTCTATTTCTATTCTATTCTCATTACAATATTACACGTAGTATTAATTGAACATGTAATTGTTTAATTTTAAGACTTAAAAGTCAAATTCATTAGGTAGTTTATCCTAGAGCTTCGCGCACTCAATAACATGAGTTGATATAGGGAAAAACGTTATTTTTTTATGTATAAGTTCAATCAAAAATCAGTAAATCGCTTAGGTTATGTAAATCTACTTTTATTTTTATAACGAAAATTGAATGTTTTCACTTTTAATATATTTACCCAATTGGTAACAAACAAATAGGTTGAAATGATTCCAGAGGAATGTACACGCGCCTTATACTCCGAATTCATTTATTCTCCGAAGTTGTACAAAAGATATCGCACGGAGCCAAGTGCAGTAACGCTTATTTATTTCATCTCATCCCTTGGGCGTGCTAGGGCGGGCCGCCCCGCCCGCCTAATCATTTATGTATCGCCCCTCACTAAAAACGGGTTAATTTCTCTAATAAAACAACCTCCCCAAAATTAAACGCTATCTAGACGTGCCTTGCTCTTTGTAATTGCGAATTTCCGACAATAAAGCGACGGTTTCTGTTTTCTCTTAATTAATATTATAAAGTAAAAAGATCTCTGACAAAAGTTGTTTTTTATTGTTTTAGTGCGCTGTTGGACTGGTAAACGATGAAAGGTTAAGAGGCAATCACAATATAACAGAAATATAAACAAATATAAAAAAAACACTGAAATTAAATGGAACAAAATTAGTTAGAATTTACGCAAAGATGTTATAACAGGAGATTTTCATTAAAATTCTGTTATATATTAAAATGTTTTTCCCGTCATTGTTTATAAATATTCATCAATAAAATAAATGCAATACTTTGAAATTTGGCAAAACTAGAAAATTTGAAAACCTGTCGATTTGTTATTTCATCTTGTTATAAAATGAAATAATCAACCTTTTAATTTTAGGATTACTTTCACAAACTCCCGTCAAAACTAATGTTATGTCAAAATTGAAGGCTATTATATACTTAATGAAGATTATCAGCAATATTTAATGTACATCTAATTATAACTTTATGTCAAAAATTCTAAACACGCAGACAGCCCAACTTAATGTTAAATGGGAACCATCGCCTAAAAATAGAAAATAATACTGAAGGGAAAGCGAAAATGAGCTATGAACAATATAATTTGATGTAAATAGTTAAAGAGTTGTTAGCTTTAAGTTTAGGAGTAGCATACTTACTGTTTAAATGGATATAATGGCCTGATTCCGTAGTGCATGAACTGTCCGGTGACGTCATTTTACGTTTCTAAAATGGCGACTCTTAAGCGTTTTTGCCTTAATTTAATGCGCATCATAAACATTCCGATTAAAATATGTCAGTGTATGGATCGTCTAAGTGTCAACTAACATGACATTCCTTAAAGCCATTCTATCCCTTTTTAATAAATTGGTTTGAAAGAGATGCGAATAACTTTAATTTAATTTATTATAGTTCGTGTACTCCGTTGAATAGGCCAATATCTCATCTAAGGTATACAAGGTTGCTATATAGCGTCACTTATCTTGTAGGTACTTGGATTTGATGTTGCTTGTTTGTGTGTCAGACTTCAGTGGCTTAAAATGTTTCCAACCACCGCGATAAAGACTTTCTGTGTCAAAACAAATTTCAAGCAACAAGCTAGCTATTAGTTATATTTATTTAGTTCAGCGTTTATATTAGCATTTTGAGGCTGAATTGAATGATTTTGCTATTTATAACTTCAATTTTTAAGTACTTAAATTGTTAAATGAAATAAAATCGAATTCAAATTACTGAATTAGGCTAAAAAATCCCACTTACTTATTATTTCTGCTTATAACTTTGCCTTAAATGTTGCATATACAATAAACTACTACACTATTTAAGATATACAAGATTCTTGTAACCATTCTTCCGGAGTTTGCTGGATTGATATGTGATGGCAACGTTTTGGTCTTTTAATTTAAGAAACAAAGAAATTACGATAATTCTTTACGATATATGTCTATATGACCATAAAGTAGAAAAGTCACAGCATTGACATGTCTTGAGAGTCTGGTAACTTGTTATTATAATATTCCCAATGATATAAAAAAACACCTATATATGTTATTGCCATTTTGCTCACTATTTACGATTGTATTTCGAATAAGTCTCCAATCGGAGTACAATAGTAATAATAAAATAGTGGTTAACACATGTTTTGTGGTTGTTAGATGGGCACCCTACCCAGGCGGGACAAGAGTGCGCAAAGGCGATAGCGCGCCCGTGACTCCCCTCGCCCGCGCCGGATTAATGCCCCGAACTTGGGCACAACTTACAAACTGCCTGCTCCAAAGATAATTGCTGTCAGTAATTTCAAATTCTCTAAGTAGGTACATAAGACGGCCGAATGCCTTTATTAGATATATATACCTACATCTTAGACAATATTACCTATTTTTGTTTACAAGCACTATGGCTGAAAATAGTTCTTATAATATATGCTACTAGGGAGTGTATATGCGTTCATATACTATTAGGGAGAATAGAGCCTAACCTGTGTACATTCATTTCATCAACAAATTTAGTGATTACTTTTACAGCTACTGTTCTTCCTACTATAGTAGTGGCTACCACTATAATATATTATTTCGAAAGTTTCTTTTCTTGTTTAATGTTTTTAGTTACATATGCCACTCATTACACCTAGTGAAATGTAATATTGCAAATAGACAACTGAATATAAAGCATATTTCGAGAATGATATAGAATAACCTAGAATTGTCTTAACTTAAATTTATTTATTGGCTTCCATTCTCCTTCAAGCATAGTTCTTATGACTGAAAGGTATCTTTATTAGAGGTAAGTACCCCCGTGCATACTTCCGCAAACAGTGGCTCTAAGAAGAAAAAGTTAGTAAAAGTAACTTAAACATAGACATTTGACATATTTTTTATGATGCGCGTTATAAGAAGGCTAAATAGTGCCTTATATATGCTTCTATATCCTTATATAGGCTTATAAGTCACTATTTAGAAACGTGATTTCTGTTAGCCGTTGTCAGTATTCTGCTGGTTGGATTCCAATGATATAACAGTACTGAACTTAATTTCAATAAATTTTTGCCCATTCACAACAGAATCCGGGCTCACTAGTTAATGTTATATTTTGTCAATACAAATCCTTTCCTATTGTCTTTTGTGGAAAGTTTTTTTTAACCATGCACTGTATTCTATCCTAACAATCAATAGTAACTGGCGGATATCAGTGACATTAAGAGCTTCAAACTCACACCACTAACAATATGGTGTGATATCTGCAGAGTTCAGTCCACGGCACGTGGCAGGCTGTACAGGGTGCTACTCAAACCATACGACAGTATTTCATGTTCAAGCATAATTGTAACACCTGCTAAAAATATTAATTGTTAATAACATTGTTATATTTATAAACTAAAAATGAAATAGAATTTTCAATAATTTAAAACGTTGTTATTGTGAAAAATACTGTTGAAATTTCACATTTTAGAGGGTATGTATAATAGAAATGGTATTTGAAACCAAATCTCTAAAACACAACAATCTTTTCTTAACAATTGTGAATTTTTTGCGAGAATGTTTTAGCAAGATAAAAATTTTATGCATCATGTATTTAATTATTTATTTTAATATCTGTCTTGGTTGCGTGCGCACGCGTTTAGCACGCGTCTGCCACGCGTCGCCTTGAGGGCGCGCCGCTTTCGCAAGTGATGAAAGAGGGTGGATAGGAAACAGTTTGCTCATTTTGATCAGTTAGACGGTACTTTAGGTTTTATATTTAAATACGCAATCAACACGAACGCTCACAATTTAATTTATCTATAGTATAATAGAATCAATTATTTCCTATATTTTCGTTTCGTATTTTTTGTAAATTTCTTATTGTTCTGATCATTACGTTCTTACTATTACATAAAAACGGCTTTACCTATTCAACATTTACTTGATTATTATTATTAAATTTAGTCATGTCGGCGACCATATCATAGCGTCTCTCTCCCGGCAAACTACATTTCATCCTCTTCAGCACGAAACCACCAATTATTATTTTATCATCCCGCTTCTCCCCTAAGGTCGCAGGAACCGGAGAAAACTCCGGTCCGGCGACCGGACTGATTGATACGGGCCGCAACAATGCGTGTTTGCTTTCAATTACACGCCCCGCACTATGCGTCTATTGAATATGTTACTAGATTCAACTTTGGTTGTATGGAAGAGACTTCATTCGGACGAGATAGGGATAGATGTTCTAGTTTATACTATTAACTTTTTTTCAAATTCTTGGGTTATTGATTCAATACGAAATCATTTCCCCAATACTTGTATTAAATTATAATAAACAGTCCTAAGAAGATTGAAAAAACATATGGTAGGTAAGTACTAAAAAAGTAGAATGCATTTTGCAAATTACACACACTGTCAACAAAAATTTTATTAATTTATTTACTTTTATAGTAATGACACATACTCATTCAGTACAGTATTTTATTTAAGAATTGAGTTACAAAACGAAATTTTTAAAGAAATGTTAAATAAACTTAATTGTATGATTAAGTTATGTCACAATACAAGATTAAATTTTAATTAAAATGGTGTCTCCGGGTGTATATCGGAACTGGAAGGCAAAAACAAAAAGTATCAAATATACGTTGTTACTGTTCAGAAGAGGCTGCTAAAGTTTCAACAAAAAAACCTATAAAAATACAAAGAAATTTATCACTTTCACAATTTTTAATTTTTTAAACCATATACAGTATCACGAATGAAGTAAGCCTTACGTCTGTGACGTCACGACATGGCTCTGAGTTATCCTTTTCTTTTTGTTAGCATAGTAAAGAGGATTTGGATGTAGTTTGAAACTATGTGAAGTATCTTACGCTTATTTAAATATTGACTTCCTATTATATTATACATAGATGTCCAAAAAAAATTGTATATAGCGGACTCTACAATAAATATTGTTCTTTACTATTTAACAATAAGCCAAGCATATATTACAGTACCCAAATATATAGTAATATTTAATATTGATAATGAACCAATATCAAGCAAAAAAATAATACAATACCAATATTTTAGCTCATTTTATTATACAGCATAAGTTACAAATACAAAAAAATTTAAACGCTACTATCGCTAATTAGATACTATAAATACCTTTTTTAGGAGGAATTTGCTTAATGACCTACCTGACACTGCAATCCATCGGGTGTGGGTGGAGCTCGTCCAGGCCAGATCAAAGCAGCTCTGCGAGTTCCACAACAACTCCCTGGTAACTCTGGGATGTACCGAAGCAATTCACCAAACCACCTATAAATATATAACACATAGATATACCTACACCATAAAATAATAATTATATACTAATAATATAATTGAGTAAAGTCATGTCTTTGATTGAAAATCATTCACAATATAAATACATTGGCTCTCTTCGTTCTACAACAGTCAGTAAATCCTTTTCCGCCTCGCCGTCGTCTTAATCTTCGTTATTATTTTCAACAGATTTCCTCTAAATCTTTTAATTTTAAAACCATTTTACACGATAATTCTACGGTAAAACTTCGACACTGCATACGATGTAACAAACTCACGGTTGGAGTCCCGGCCGTAACCCTGTCGTATCGTAGCGAGCTTATTTGAAACACAAATATTTGGCGCTGATGAAACTTTTCCACTCTAGGGGCTTTTATTAATATTTTATTATTTTGTCTTGTAGCTACGTTCTGAAACTCCAACTTCCCTTGTTAGCAGCTCTCAGTTTTAAAGCGATTATATTTTAAATTATTTTAATTAAAACACTGAGCAAACGGGCTCCTTTGAAATTATTTCATGGAATATTACAAATTCAGCTAATATTGGTGCGTATTTTAGTTTGGGCGTCTTGGCTACAGAAACGTGCGGGAGTAAATCGGGTTTAGAGAGAAATTCAATCTTATAGTACCTTACATTATATGAACAACTTAATTCTGGATATAGGTACAATCATGTTAACCATTTTTTTATCTCAATAAAACTATCACTATGATCGTAAGAGCGCGCAGACCACTACCGCCGCTATTTGTACTAATTGCAGTGAAAATAAGACAGTTATTGAAAACCAGCTAAAAAAATGATTTGTGTTTACTAAGACAATAAAACATTAATAATCAACGGCCAATATACATCCCACAGGTCAGCACAAGCTTTCTTTCAAGAGAGATATACACGAGGAGTTTGGGTTATAGCATGCTGGCCAAATGTGTGATGGAGGATGAAAGCGATTGCTGTAACCACCGAGACCAATGGCTTGACATGCCTTCCGAAGCATCCCTGCGAAGCATGTTGCGCATCGAAGGCATGTAGCGCAAGATAAGAAATTTTTATTGGAGTCAATCAAAAAATCTCCAGGAATCATGCAGGGAGCAATTCTATTCAGTACTATTTATAAATTGTGTTTTCCTAAAAATCCGATCTAAAATTAATACAATCCTGAAACATCAGTCTTTTTTTAGACGTTTCTCTATAAGTGTAACCGAGATGGTTTGCGTAGTCGATTAAAAACAGTGTTTACACGGACGCGAAACAACCCGTGTTACCAGTACGAAATATTGTCAATATTTACGTCTCTTCTACTTTTTTCACAACAATGAACGTAGAAGCAGTGTTATTTTTATTATAAATAATAGTTAATGTTAATTTTTAAAGCTCGTAAACAATTTATTTTATTTCAATATACAATAAAAAAATTAATGATAAAATATGAAAAGTTTGCTTCACATTATTTAAAAAAATAAAACAAAAAATATTAATATATTTCAAAAGTTCAAATGTGTAGTAGATACATAATATTAGTAACTAAGTACTGTAACATAGAATAATTTATCTATTTCTTTATTAATTCTTCATTGTACACAAGAACAATTGGCGGACAAAACTGTGAAAAGCATATATGGCGATTAAAAGGTAAAACAAGAAAAAAGTCGTAGTATATCAAAAAAGTATTAAATATAAAAAATAATATGATTATAAATATAAGACACGATTATCAACCATTTTTAGACATTAAATAATAATCACGAATCATTCTTTATAATTGGAGTTTATGAAAATAGTTACTAGCATATATGAAATAGGTATATGTCCATGCATGGGACGCGTAAGTCTGAAATAAATGTTTTAATTAATTAATTAAATGTTCTCTTCGTTTATTCGCCATGCCTAAACTGTTTCAACAAAGAATCGTTCTCAATAAAAATTGGCACTGCTACCCAAAATTACTTTGTAGACAATTTAAATATTCAAAGTTTAAACCTATTACAAGTTCGCTACTCAAACTAGCTGGTAGAGCTTAAAGTTTTTGTGAATTTTACACAAGCTGCCAGATTAACAGGACTGTTCCACAGCCGGCCCGAGTTCAGCGCCTTTACAGCGAGCGAATTAATTTAATTGTTCTTCGGAAAATTCTGCGTCGTAATGAACTTTGTCCAGCAGGGGAAGAGCATAAAATAGGTTGATAATGGTGATAATTAACACAATGTCACCGTAAAACATAAGATTTCCTAAACGTAAATGTGCAATGCAAAGCTTTACTAAACTCATTATAAAAAATTTTCACAGGCTTTTAAAGATAATGAAACTTACTACGAATACATAAAGTACAGATTGAAATGAAGACTGTAGGCGCGAACTTCACGCGCCATTTTTAAGAGCACTCAATGTTGCCAACAAATGACATGGCGAAGACATCAAGTGATTCTGCCTGAGTTTATCGAGCGTTTCTCCATTGTATCTCACTGTTTTTATAGGAATTTGTTTCTGACAGCTATTCTTTGGTGAGAGGAGATTATTGTTGCTACGTATAATCACAAATATAAACCTTAAATCGCCTTTTATTTATTTTTGCAACTATATTATAAAATAATATAGAACTCTCGAAATGTGTAAGTGTCTAGGGAGAGGGCCAACATGTTCACAGTAATATTACCAGACCATGATAATATGTGTCTGAACATATAACACCCAAAAGCTCGCACCGCACCATGGTGATAACGCTTTGTAATCCACCATAAATCACGTGCTTGCAAATTTATAGGCCCACTGAGCATATACGTTCGTGAATTATCACGTGATAATGCTACCCAGAAAACATAAAACATTTAACACCTTCCATTAATTTATCATAGCCGTGTACACAAGCATTTTATTCCTTAAAGTCAGTGTCCTCAGCCATTGAGAAAAAAAGAAAAAGTCAACAGACTAGATTCCAATTTTGAATCCTTTTGTGTATCCACACGTGGCGAGGTTGGCCTGTCTCAAAAAAGTTCTTTTTAATATTCTCGATACTCGCTACCGTCGAGACATGTGTTATTATTATTCTATGCTTCATTCACCTTTCTTTGTGTGAACAAAGAACGGTCCGCGGAACTATGGCGCTCGTATAATACGGGACATTATGTCTGAAGGCATAAAGGAACCGAGAAATGTTGGAAGAAAAATGTTACGCGTTTATTCAATGTGTATTTCGGATGTAAAACAAACTGACATCGAATGTAAATACTATTGTTGAGTGTTGTCATTCGAAAAATAACAGTCATAATAGACATTTAATGGGCCCTTTTGATGAATAGACCGTATCGTAGACAAATATTTTTGTAGATAGCGTGTTGAGCATTTGATCGCTTAGTGATAATATCTTATGAATATCTAATATAAAAAAAATTAGATTCTGCTTATTCAAAATTATATATTTTAATAATACATGACACGTATCCGGCTCCATTTACTTACAAACTGAAATTTGAAATCATCAAATTAAATTTTTTCTTTAATATCAAAAACTAGTAATGTGTCTGTTCTTTCAAGTTTTTTACACTTATCTTTACAGTTTATATAATATATACAAATATATAATAATATATAATATATATATATACCTATCTCGAGTGTCCTTAGCATTACCTAGTTTTTTTGGCGCTGACTACTGCCTGTAAATAGATTTTACAACGTAATCGGGGTTAAAAGAAGGGGTAGTCCTTGGTGAGTCCACTGGTTAGGAACCATTCAACTCTTTTCATAGAGAATTCTGTAGTAGTATAACTCAGAAAGACTTTTTAACTACCAGCAAATTGTGTAGTTTATATTTACTATTATTTATACCAGTGTACAATGATTAGTTATCATGATTCTCTTTCAGCCCCAATCAATATAGACACATGTAAATTAAGGAATCACTTGATATTTCGGTTGCGTAATGCAAATACTCTGTTTAAAAAAATAGATATACTGTTTTTTGGTATCTCATAAATATTATGTGAAATGGCTTGAAATCAGTAGAGAAACTACGACATAAATGAAAATATCATTACTCAATTTAAAAGGTTCAATAAAAACCGCACCATAATTCATTTAGTGTTTTGGGATGTGCCAGAACTATATTGTTAGCGCTTTTTGTTGTTAAAGCTGATTTCTTGATGTCATTTTATTATAAAGTTACTTTATGTCAACTAAAAGTTCTAAACGTATCACAAGCCGATAATGAACTGTTGTGAACCATTGCATTTTATAATATGGCAAAAGTTATTAGGATTAGTTTTAGCTTTCTATCAGAACCAAACATTTCCCGTCCTGTAATTTTTCCACAAGTCAAAAGTAAAGACTTCGATGTAGATCTAATTACGTATTTCATTCATGTCCGTATTCAACAAGCACTGTCTGTCCGTTTCACCACGGTGGCACAATCTTGTCACGGTCCTCACCGGAACTCGCGTTTGGATTTTTCAAAACATCAAAACGGATTTGAAACTACTCCTTTCGCACAATAGAATAGAGTATAATTTCGGATACTTCGAAAGTTTGGGTTCGTTACAAAGAGTTTTCGTTACGTAATAGGCACCCTGCGCGTGAGTTGAAACCAACCTATTGTCTGTAAAACGCTTATGTTAATACAGCGAGTTGTTCAGTATAATTAAATATTATTTTTAATGGAAAAACACACTGAGTCAGTTCAAATTTGGGACAAGGCAAAGTTGATCCGCGAAAGAAAGAGATAGACCCAACCAAGAGAGAGACCCAACATTATAGTTTTTGTTAACTTGACATAAGGTTTCGTAGTATCAACGAATGACACAATATAATAATATTGAAGTATACATAGTCCAATTTGCATCATATTTTTGTTTAATAACCTTATATAATATTCTGTAATTCATCATACATCATACAAACTGGCTTAATGTATGTGAGACGACACTAGATTGCTCTTTAAGTATTTCGATTGAACAAAATTTGATGTAACGTGAATATATGAATGATTTATATTAAATATTATATAATAACAATATATGGTATGGTATTATGGTATGTTTAATTTTTATTTATTGAATTATATTCATTCATATATATCACTCCAGCATCAAATTTTGACTTTATTTGAATTAAGTCATAATAAGACTTATTTGTAATTTGTAATGTACACACAAATAATTTTCGGGAAACAGGTTTATAAAGGTAAATTGTCTTCTTGTTGGCTAAATTACATTTTGAATTTCCTACATTATGTTGTGGTGCCAGATGGTAGGAAGAGTGAGAAAGTAGGGAACGGAATAATTAATATTCATTTACAGATAAAAAAAACCTGTTTCTATTTACTGCATAAGATTAGATTTACTTTAATAGTTTTAACCATTTCTATTTGCTTTCCTTAAGTAAGTGAGACAGTTTGATAAGATTTAATTTTAAAAATATGTTTTTTAGTAGTTTGTAATAACACTCAGAATGGTATCGTTTTGGTTAGTTACGTAAGCGACACCTTTAATGAGTTCATACATTTCAACTGTAGTGTATCAACAGCCTTCTTCCCTTCAAAGGGAAATAAATATTCGTAACTCAAACACAAGTGCACAAACATCTATAAGAACACAATTATTTCACTAAAAAAATATACACTAAAAGTACCTGTTAGCAGGACGAACGGAACTTAAACTTCCTGTACCGACAAAGAGTTTCGCGAATTCGACACGCCCAAATCAAAATATATTATCGCGTATAAATTCACTGACAAAAACTGGCAACATCGGATTTAAAAAAATATTCGCACAATCAATCAAGCGATAAGCCAATAAACCTCAACGATGCCCTTTTGAATTTAGAATTCGATTTTTGAATTGGCATTCGGTATTGTTGTAATGGCCGGCGGCGCGCGAATCTGCCTTGTCGAATTGTACAATGCTAGGGCGACCGGAAGTGAACGTCGGTGTCTCCTTGTGAATGGGATGCTGGTTGATGTGTTCAGGAACTATTGAAGTCGATATGGAAGCATTACTGCAAGTTCGTATGGTCTGCAAAACAAAAATTACACACTCCAAAGTTATGACGACAAATCGGAAGATGGAGAGTAAAACATACATGCTAACTGCTCTTTCTCCTGAAGCAAATCAACTAATTGTACTTAATTAAAGAATAAATAAATATGAGTATTTTAGAGTGAGATAAAATTACATAGCTGTATCTGTTTCAACAGATTTCAACTTAAAATAGGTAGGTATATTAAAAAAATATAGTAAGCTCATTTCAGTAAATTTCTTCTGTAAACCATACGCTGCGTATTCAACAGAAAAAATATTGTATAACAATACAACGCCCCCTATTGTTAAGCCTGGCATTATAGAATCCCGCCTGTGCCTTATAAAAAAAACTCCGGGGTTGCGAGAGCTATAAAATTAAACTTACCATAAAAGGTAGAAGTAATAATGAAATATGTATTACATGGGTATAATGTTGTTAGCCCCCGTTTAGGGAAAGAATGAGTCCTTTGATAGTTCGTTTGACTTGTACCTTTTGTGTGGAATTGTCCGTGAAATCGTATGAGATGATGGATTTATTGGGATGGGATGCGTTATCTCTAATTGATTGTAGTTTGACTAATTACAGGGGTCGTAGCAATTGGGTGTCTTTTGTGGAGTCTTTATTGCTTCCTTTAAAGTTTCATACCATGGTAACGGAAGACTTTAATAAATTTTCTCGTTTAATTTACTTTAGGATACAAAAGTGCTTAAAATGCTGAGAAAGTTACCCGCCGTTTTAAATGCGTTATCGGTAAGAAACAAGAGATCAGTCCACCTGATGATAAGGTTAGGGTAGCATATATCTACCAATACGGCACCTTGGGCACACCTTGCGTGCAACCTGGGTTGTGTAAAATATAGAAATATTAACGCATTCTTGTTTAGCTCGTGCGACCTTAATCACCGTAGAAATACAACAAAGTAGCTTTAAACTGGAGCTACTGCCCTGGCCCAGTGTTCTGACTTCGTATGGAAAATTCCTCTATCTCTCTTAAATTCATAGCGCCATGCTTTACTTACGTTTACAATGTTCATGACGTCACACTGTTAATAAGCCTGCTATCGTTTGCCAAGTTGTTAAACAGATTAGTGTTTTTATGAACTCAAATTATGTTTATTCGATAACTTACAGTGAAAAGTAAGTAATTCAGCGTGTGTTTACGGATGGTAGATAATAACATATGTCCATCTAGTTATCGCCAATGATTTTTTTTATTACAGAATGAAACTTATCTGTGATGCAGTTCTTTGTTCCATCAATTCAAAATTTTCCTTAAGCTCTAAATGGAAAAATGAGAAACTAAAAATGAAGCAGTTAAGTGATTCGGTGTAATAACTCAAGTGACGATATATTTCAATTACATTCGTCGCGCTATACCAGGTATAGATACGTACCTGGGCGCTTCTTTCCTCCACGACTCACCTGAGCCGAGGTCCGAGCCTTTAGAGGCACCCTCAAGTTTGTCGCTCCCTCATGGCTCGAGCGCCCTGGAGAATCTAAGAGACAGTGGGACACCTCCCCCGGAGGTGATGCTTGATTAGAACTCCACCAGAGGCGAATCGCCCCTTAAGGCTTGAGGACTCTCCAAGGTTCTCGCCTCCTTAAAACCCCGGTAACGCTATAAAGGCCATCTGCGGCCAACAGTATTAGTCAGTCCAAAAAAAAAAAGATATATTTCAAATCAGTTGAAAATATATTTGTTATTACAATATATATTTCAGATTATTAGAAATTATTACTTTCGCTTTTAAGTGTTAAATAATAAAATGAATGCTGCTTTCAACAAGCTATGAATATAGCAGACTATATTCCTAAGCATAGATGCAGGTGCCTACTTTCTCCATAAACACCAAATTTGATTTCCTGGACAAAGATAAAGGTTCTCTCAAAAATACCAAAAAGAATAAAAATCGACCTACGTTACATGTATTAAAGGGCTATTGTTGTTGGATGACTAATTTATTTAAACTTGTATCCGCCGTCACGGCACTTTCGTGGAGAAGCCGGTTCACACTAATTAGTGTTAATCAAATAATGTCCTCTTTGCTTCAAACTTGCTTTTATATCTGATAAACGCATGCGTCGTTTATGAGAATGATGTACTTAAAACAGTAAAACTGTGTAGAGTGAAGTATACTACAGTAGTCCCACTTGGTGCTCCAACATTTTGGGATCACGGCTAAAATTGAAATAAAATTTAATTCATAAAATACTTTATTAAAGTGAATGGAACAAGTGAAATTTATTCGGAATTTTAGATTCCACTAACAAAAGTTACACAAAAAGAAAGTAAGGTATCAGTAAAGCTATAATTTCTTATAAATTCTAAGAAATTATAGCTGAAGATTAAATTTTGCAAATGCATTTACATTCTGGAGAACTTAAATACTTCTGCTTCATTCTCTCTGTTGTGGTTGCTAAGCGACAAGAAAATAACAAAATTGTCAAATATATATTATTAAAAGGACAATTTTACAATTACAAACACGTTTTCTTTGTGTAGCTAATTTTATTTGAATTAAAATTTAACATCGAGATCAGTTTGGACCATAAACATGGAACCAGATCCCCAGGAAGTGGCGACAGTGACAGGACTTCTTGACTTCTTCTATTCTTGTGTTTTGAATATTTCAATAGATATCTCTCATAGAAACTTTCCAAGTCCATTTCTGCTGACAACCTCAGAGAGATTTTTCTCACGAAAGTTTAGTGATAGCAATCTTTCTACTATCACCTGAAACGCAAACGCACATTTAATTTCACCTTCCGAAGTCACCAGTTCGTCACACCTACATTACAAACAGGAAACATCACTCTAAAAGACTGACATTAATTTATGAACAATTAGAAATCCTGTAAAGAATTTGATGTCAGCACACGCAAAGACAAGCCGTTATCTGCAAGATAAGTAAGCCTTCATGGAATATTCCGCGTAATACTTATTGTGACTATGAGAATATTACCCCTGAGTCCTTTATGATATTGTAAGAAACATTTTTAATAATGTGCAATATTTGTTCGTGGATTTAACTTCGTCTCGGGCTGACAAGGTTTTATCACTTGTAGCATTTTTATTACTAACAAAGAAACGTAAAACGATAAATTATTATATTATTTACAATATGACGTAGTTATGCAAAGCAAAATATATGTGTTTCAGCAAAACACCAGTAACTATTTCAAATACTGATCACAAGCTCAAAATTCATGAATATTCCTGTAATAGAGGTACTAATAAAGACTGCTCATGTCTGAACTTGTCCAATGTTATTGACATTAGATAGAGTATAAATTGATTCATGGATTCATGGTATTAAATAGTAGCAGTAAACTCGAAAACTTATCTACGTCTTTAAGAATCACTGGACTGTTGTTAAACGGGAGCTTCTAAGACAAATACATCAGGCATTGAGTGAAAGTCTAATTCTATACTGTATACCGGTATGGTGAAGCAGTATATGGCTGCAGAAAAACGTACTTAATAATGTCAGAATGTGCACAGCGGGCAGTTTTAAAAATAGCCATGTATATTTCATATAGACATTCCACAACAGATGTATGTAAAAGGTAAAATTTATTTATCTATTAGGAAGCTTTATATATACAAATGTATTAGCAGGTTCCACCGTTCTGTTATCCAACAGTCACCGAAGGAACTTACTAGAGAGGATCGCAGACAGTGTAGCTTCAGGGGCCTCACGTATGCTCTTCAACTCACTAAAATAAAATAAATAAGATCTTTCTGATCTAGTAACAATGGTATAAAAAAATTTGGTTTGGTGCTGTGTATTTTATTTCATATACTGTGTTGTAGTGTTGTTTTTGTCATGAAATTGGTGTAGTTTTATGGCAAAAAGGATCGTTAAGTCATGCAATATATGGCATACATCATTCAGTATTGATTAGTGAGACTTACGTGAGATTTTTCAGTGTTTCATTTCCATTCGTTCATTTGTAGGGTAAGTTCATTTATTTAAAAACATTATATGATTTCATTCTCATTTACTTATCATTTCGTCGTAATCATTATCATAAAATTCCGTTTTCGTATCATTTTATCATATTCGCTTACATATAATTCCATTTTTTAGTGGGGCCTACCATTAGTCGCCCAAAACTCCATGGGGCAAAGGGCTACATTGCACCAGTATCCTGGAGCCATAACTACATAAATAAATATATGGCTTAAAGGTCTTAGTTACCAGGCCAAATAATTGAAAAAAAAAATGTATCAAATGCGATAGGGCATTAAATTACATACTACAGCCATTTGCCTATTTTAGAATACAAGTGAATAAAACCAAATGATGTAAACTTTCTGTCTTAAAACATTAGTATTATTATAAAATACAGTTTGAAATTGTCTAATGATATTATTAAGATTTCTGGTAGAAAATTTTATCTAGAAATTGTGCTTACTACCGCTTTGTTAACTTACCATTATCTATCTCTAGCTTCGAAAATAATTTTAATGTTTCTCCTAAAAACTCACAACATCGTTTTGACGCAAATGCTAGGTGCGTTAAGTTAATACTCATACACCAAATACCAGTGAAAAAGAAAAGAATTGTATGAATCGATCTACAGCCGGATAGTTAAGTTAATAAAACACCTTAGAACTACTCTGTTCTTCTAAAGCTGTAATTGGATTATATCTACGAACATGACTGATTATTGACCTACCTGACAATGGGGTCTGAAAAGCCTAGATGCAAAAAACGATAAGAAAACTAAATACCTAGTTTGTGACGAATCTTTTAGTTTTTGGTAAAAAAAAATGTTACTCTAATTACTCACAAAAACAATAATTACCCAAAGATAAAAAAAGCTAAACAATCAACGCATTTATACAAATTCAAATATTTGCCTCAATAAACGCCGGAATGTTTACAAGTACAATAATTTTTAAGTCTTAGCAAATTCATTTAGACGTTATTGAATTGAAGAGATAAATAGTATCAATATGATGGTATAATAATTGTTACATACAAATATGTACATCTTTACATATTTATATGTACATAACGTGCCTGTTTTCATTAGAGCTGTTTATTTTTATATAATGCTAGCCAGTGTCAATAGATTTTCAATTGTTATTTCTGTAAACTAAAAAAACTTTAAGAATTCATGTTATATGATACTCAATGTGTATGATGTATGTGTGATATGAAGTGATATTCAATTTTTTTTAGCAGTAGCAAGATAAGCAGTAGAGGAGTCCATATGTGAGGATAGCTAGTGAAGCATGCGACAGATACACATGAAGTGATATTCAATTATTTTATTCATTATTTCTCTAGCACAGGGTTTTAATGAAAAGCTTTACCTTTCGAGGAATACAACTATACAAGTAGGCTATGGTATTATTTTGGAAACTTTTTAATAAAAAACACTATTTATTGTTCCATAGGAGAATAATACCAGGAGAATAAGTCTTTATTACTTTTGGTTGCTGGCCAATTAGAAATTTAATTGCTGACATCGCCATCATCGTCTCACTGTAACATGTCATGTCATATATCATCACAGGACTTCCTGTATAAGAGAAATTCACGAGGAGTTTGTGCCATAATATCACTACGCTGGCCCAATGCGTCTTGGTTGGTGAAAAAGGTTGCTGTAACATTGGGGACCTAATGCTAAAACGAAAAAGTATTTTGATTAACTCATTCAGGGATCGACCGTGGCGAAAGTTGCTTTATTTTTGCTATCATCTGTTAGTTATTAAACAATATCGAGCAATTCATCCATCACAATCAATCATTCCACACGATTAAATGTTATTTAATTGATGGCTGAAAATCGATGAACCATATCATTCGTATCGGTAAACTTGCAGATGAAATTCTGCATTTTAAATCATTTTGCAACAGTTGAACAGTCATAAGTCAATAGTAACTAACTTCACCCCACAAAAATATTCAATTAATATATACCGAATCAGTATTATCAATAGAGTCTGGGCAACGAAACATGATACAGACCATAGACTAGAAATTTAAGGAATTCATGCATCCTTACTGTGCTTCATTATGCTTTTATTTCTTGAATCTATTGTTCCGAAGCAATGTATAACAAATTTGTAAATTTCCTAGTCTATGATCTGTATCGGATTATAATAAAAAAAATTATTTATTAAGTTTAGTTTTGTGGCAACCAGCAATCCAAGTTGAACTTGGATTGCTTCAGCTTTCTTGATCAGTTACTTTCAGTTCTATGTGACGTCATTTTGTGCTGAGAAAGCCATGCTATTTTATTTTGACCGCATAGTAAATAAAGTGTAACTTACACTTTATTTACTACTAAATAAAGTGTAACTTACACTTTATTTACTACATTTCAAACTAATTCTCTTAAGTGCTCGCAAATATCTGTGCAAAATTAATACATGGTAAGTATTGTGTAGTTTTCCACGAGCGTCCGTGTGACTCCAAGATGGCCGCCGCTAACGATTTCAGTAAACATAATTATTGAAAGTCACACGTCAGGCTATGTTTGATTTTACTTATTGGACAGTGATTACGATTCCATACACGGTACTTGTAGATAAAAGAAATAATATTAATCGCCATGCATTCAAAGTTTGGTATACTTCATGTTTGATATCTGTATTTAATTCACACACAGGTATTTTCACACTATATACTATATTTCTTTACCAACAATTCAGTATAGAATATTTCAACCATCATATAGCTTGTTGGCCTAGTGTCTCGATCTCTGGTTTCCAAAACGAAAACTTTCGTCATTGTGGGTCCTTGGATGGGTCAATCTGTCCTGTACTTAGCAGTGGAATGCTTAGTTATATTTTTTTATAGAAGCAAAGCAAACAGGAATAAACCTGGAACAGCTAAAATTTAATTGATACAATAGTAATACTACACTGATTCATATGCTACCACAATCGAAGTATTGTGGAGGTATTGAAATGAAACAATCCGATGTGTAGGTAAGGTATTTTGGTATCGAAATATGTAGTGAGTTATAATGTAAGCCTTTATTAGACATTCTGCTAACGGTCACAACTTTTTTGGGTTCATCATGCAATCAATAGTGGACTATGAGCAGATTTGTGACAAGAAGTATGACATGTGGAATTAAGTACCCATTGCATAGGCCGCCACGTCTGGGATTGCCCAAGTAACTCTGGGCAATCTCCATCGGCGAAACCCGACCGTAAGGCTCGGTTGCCTGGGGGCGAGTAGGTGAATTGCTTCGGCAGAACGCTGGTCACTCCTATGAAGGGCAATGAAATTACCGGGTGAACTGGGTGAGCCCCACACACGTACGCCGCTTAACCTATGCTGGGTGGGTCCATAAACGGATTTCTCCTCGAAAAAAAAGGGTTTCAGATAAAGAATGTATCATTATATTTGCAGATATGAGTTTCTTGTACACTTCAATATTGATTTAACTACTGATTCTTAGCTGGTTTCTATTAATAATTCTATAGGTAAAGTGTGCTTTTTAGAAGTTAGTGCATTAACATCTTCAGCGCCATATATGGGAAGTGGTTTTCTTTGGTTTTTATGTGTTTATTTTTTCTGGTCTTCATCGGTTAAGTAGATAGCTAGTCCGCTGCAGTATTCATCCTACTTACTAAAAGTGTAGGGGACAATATTCTTTCTTTATTTTCTTTCGATTTTGAAAAGAACTTTGTACTCTTGGCCATGTTGGAGGAACGGCAGTGTTTTGTTTTTCTAATTAATGTGAAGATCTTTTTTGAGACTCATATAACATGAAAATTACAGGTTTCTTTTATATTTCGCAATAATGAGCTTCTTGGTCTTGTTATGAATAGGAATGGAGCGCTTGCTGCACACTTTTTACTAAAATACCAGTAGCATGATCTGACATGGAAGGCTGGTCGACCGCTTCCATGCAGTCTTCGGTACATTTCACACCCTCTGGCCCGGGTACTAGAGGGCGCCGGGGTTAGCCGGATCGCATTACAAAACACTCTCATTATCAGATATTTCTGTAATGAAAGAGGTAAGCCGCCATGGTTTTAATGGAATTTAATCCCCATCTTAGCTATCTGGGATTTTATTAGAAGCAAAAATCTTTTTTGACTTTACTGATATAAACAAACTGTGAACTTATAATTACATATATATTATTACATGATATATATAATACAGCTATGATATTATACAGTATAAGTATATTATTTACTAGCTTTTGCCCGCATAATATTAAACTCGATCCGTAGGCGCATCGTAACGAAACCATTAAAGTCTGGACATGACTGAAGCCAATTACTAGTGTATCGCTAAACAAATACGCTTTAGCTCAGCGGAATGCGCTACATGGACACCAATTGAAAAGTCAAACATAAGACTTGCGCTTTAGGAGACGGTGCTGCGTTTGAGTCGTCTGTTTGGGCGAGTAGAAAAGCAGTGTTTTAATTTATAATGATTTTTTTTACAAGGTTTCGGTAGAAAAACGATGTTTTAAAGAAATTAGTGTTCGTCTTTTCAAAAAAAGAGCATGTAAATGTTGTAGAATAAACGCTAAATTACTCTGTCACTACTTGTGTCAGCACTAAAAATCTTATTATGTGAAAATATTCTCATGCGCAAAACCTAATGGTTATCATAATTTATTAATATTTTCTTTTATTTTACTTTGATACAAAATCAGTTTCATATCGACAACTCCCTCATTATAGATCCAATTTCACTATAATACGTGTCTGTTTCAAATATTAACCGAGCAAGTCACTTGCATACGGTGTATCAAAGGGAGCATTGTCCGAATAAGGGCAATGGAGGGTCATATTACAGTGAAGCCGATAATTTGTGCGGTCGTCTCTTTATCCCATTACTTGCGAGAATTGCGATATAGCCACTTAATTACCAACCTGGTATGAATTACTATGCTCTTTTCAGTAAGCAAAGAAAATAATTCCTTGTTTTGGATAATACGAATAGGTATCCGCTTGTCAGGTCAGATTGGTCAGTAGTCCAGTGTACTACAACATAGATCCTAGGTCGAATCTTGATATAGGCTGATGATTGTGTAATAAGTGTTAATATATAATTTCTATCTATATGGCTTCATAAAATAGTATCCATATTCTTTACGACTTGATTAGTACGATCGTTACTATTCTGTGATAGTCTACGCCTCAAATACTAGATCCAGTGAAAGGAAGAAACTTACACCTAAGCATTTGTGACGTTTTCCTGGAGAAGACTGCTGAGCATCTCTTGAGCAGAATTCATACCATTGAGCCGATCCCCTAGTCTATAGATTATCAAGAAACGCATCTTCAATGGACACGTAACACAGCGCGGAGTGGAGATTTATCTTTTGATCGCCTGGTGGTGCAGGGAGAGTAAATGGCCCTGGTCAGTCAAAACACCTATAAGATAGAACCTACCAAATGAAGCCAGCAATAGACTACACCCGCTACGGAGATGATCAGATAAGACATCGTAAGATTAGAATAGTGCTATAACTGGAAATATATGACTAACGACAGTGTAATATCCATAATCTGGAAGATCTATAAAAAATGTGTGGGTTAATATATTACTGCTGAACTTCATCTATGAACTCTTAGTGCGATTAAGATGCAAATTAAATCACACAACAACACGAATACGATTGAAATTGATTACAATAATAAGTACGAACTTGATCTGTGGGCGTGTTATTAACACAGATATAAAATCTACCAAAATAACCTACAAACCTAAGACCTCTTAGGTACAACATCAATAACTTAGGTAGAACTACGTCAATAACAGTTTGAGTAGCCATACTTTATTGATGTAGTTCTCAATGCATCTTGTAATTAAGTATTTGTCAGTGCAACATTAAATATAACCAAAACCTATCTAGTTGGTTTAGTACGAGCCACTGGTATAAGCGGACACACTTTTCTACCAGTCTTCCCTGAAAAATGCCACGGAATATTTTATAGCGAATATAGCCGTATCTCTGTGTTTTCCTTTTTTTAATAAATTCATTATTAACACCGATATAAAATTTCCGAAAACCAAAAAAACTGCTCGTAAATCTTAATACTGATATACATAAATACATTATATCCTTTTTAGGTTCACTCGCAGTCAGTTAAATATTTAATAAAAAATCCACACATCTGTTCTCACCAGGTTTTCTTATCCATGCTGTCTACTACGCGCTTACTATGAGTTCAGATCTTAGCAGTCACTTGATAAAACACCAAACACTTAAACTACAAACACTACGTCACAGTGCACATAGATTTACAGATTATCAGTTTCAGAGACAAATTACACAAGTGCCTCACTGTACGGAAAGCACAAATATAAATATTATGTTTATATATTGATAGAGTGAACGCTCATCAAACAGCAGAGTGTACGGTGCCAATATTAACTTTAGTTATCAGTTCGTGTGAACCTGGCAAGGTCGTGGTCAAGGTCACCAGTAACATTTGCATGGACAATATTGGTACTTTTATGGCGGCACAAGGATTTGTAGGTAAATATGTGACAAAGAGAACACAAATAATAGATTTATCAGAGACATAGACGTAATGACTGCGTTTTCCCATGGCACTTTTGCATAGATTTGGCTTAAGAATGTATATGTTGGATTACATAAACTTATAATATGAAAACACCATAAGCCCTGGCAAATATGTTTGTTTAACGTTAGAAAATAAAAGCTAATCAGATTTGATCTTCAACCTAGAAGAGTCATCTACACTAATGACATAAATAGGTAAATTGTAAAAGTTTGGATGTAAGATAAATCTCGAAAACCACTCGTCTGATTTTAAATATTCTTTTGTCAATACTTAGAATGAATCAGTAGGTTGGATATAGGCTTAAAATGATATTATAAAGCTTCGAGGAAAAGCAATTTTATTACTTATTATAACAATATTAAAAAAGTGAGTATTATAAAGATTATTACTTACAACCAAGTTAAAAGCTCAAGCTCCTGTAAATTGAACTGCCTTAGATTGTCTTATACCGAGAAGTTAAACTGATACTTAATAAGCTGTTTGCCGCACCCCATGTAAAATAAAAATCTTTACATTTGAACCATTTTCTTCACATCTAAACAGTTACACATAACATATACCTACTCTTTTCTTGAGGATACAGCGATGCATTGGTAAAAAAAAGGAATAAGATTAAAAACGCTTCTGATTTCCACAAATAATTCCTTCTTTATGTTTCGAATAAAAAAAACTACAACCAAATACAAGTAAGTTTTCCATCTCTCTGTGACACCTTAAAAATTAATTAAGTAATACGTTTACACAAGTAAACATTTAAGTTATTCCACAAGTCACACTAAATAAAATATACCCTCTTGTTTTGTAAACACAAACAAGTATTGGGGACTGTAAATGTGTGATCAGAAAATTTGTAAATAGATTTTAGTGAACTATTTTAGTTACAATATTTACGCTCAAAAATAGCAGTGTTGTAATAGTCTGTAATCGACACAATATGTGTTTAATTTATCAAGACAAACTCCCTATGTAACACAGACGTTTCCAAATATTTTCCATGCAAGCGACTCTGTGTGTCTAGAACAAATTTAGACGGTTCACTATCAAAACCCTTGATTGTATGAGTTGTTGTGGCTACGGATATTGAATTTGATAGTATTTATCAAATAAAGAGAATTGACACGAAGAGCAATTAAATAGGTTGGATTTTATATTATTAATATAAAGTTTTAATGAATTCTCTTTAGTTGTACTGTTTGTACTTGACTGGTTGGTAATAATAATACTTATTACTGAAAATATGTTTTGGGGTTTGTATTAGCTTGTAAATGAGAATTTTCATTACAGGGACATTCACTTAAAAATATAGGACATGCGCTCAACTCAATCAATGACATTGTGTATTTGGTAACAAAAGCTCCTAAGGTACTTTGAAATATGTGACTAATAATGGGTAAAGTAATGATGGGATAATAAAATCATTAAAAATTAAAATATATTCCACGTATGGGCTGTTACTGTTTTCTTCCATTTTATAGGTTCTTCCACTTATTTTCGTGTACATTGAGCCCCTACAACCAATTATCACATTGCCTAAGATAAGGTACTATTCGCAACTTGCTGTTGTAGGTAGTGCGTGTTTATATACTAGTTTTAGACCTAATACTTCATATGTTGTTTGCTTTTGTATCTAAAATATAGCTGCCAGTATCCTCACAAAGACCCTGCAGGCTTTTGGCTCTAAATATGCCACATAGCTCATATATATCCCTACCGAGAGGCTCGAACCTAAACTAAATTACGACGCTTACTAAGGCCTAAAATCAACCTCGCTGGCCACTTGCTATACTTAACTTAAAATAAAAAAAATAAGGTTGTGAAACACATACAACCTAAGAATTTCTACGCAGATTCGTACAGCCCCCTTATTTCCTAACTCTGAATCTATCGCTATAGCTTTCATTTTGACGTACGGTATAGTTCCATTGCCACTTCACTGTATATTATTGTGATGTTTCGCTTTTAGTGCGCAGTAATCATTTGAAAAAGGATTGATATGAAATTACACTATAAGGTCGCTGGTTTCATCACAATGTTTTCATCGTAAAAGCGTTGAATAACGTACATGTGAATTCAAAATTTTAAATTACATTGGTACGTGACGGGGTTCGAACCACAGCCTCCCGCATGGAAGACCACTAACTTACGCACTAAGCCACCGATGCTTCCAGATATCTTATTTTTACCCCACAGCTATTGCTTTAACTTAAGCAAAAATTGATGGTGAACTAATACGTTATTTTATTTCAACCAGACGCTTACAAAACTATAATTTATACCTATTTGTTTTACCACCACGTTCCACATTGTCTCGACCTCTAAAACCTGAATTTAGAATTAAGACTAATAACGAAAAGCAAATATTACAAAAACCGGTCCATACTCAATCCTCATTAACATACTGAAAGTAAGGAGACCTTAGTAAGACAGGTTTCGGGAAAATAAACTCTTGCGCAGCGCCGACCGCTCCGCAAACATGGCGGTGATAACCGCGGCCATCTTGGATTTACATTGAGGTTACCATAATAAAATATGAAGCAGTGTAATACAATTGAATACATGTAATATTTTTATTTTAAATTCTATTATGGAGCAAAAGGTTAGTGTCTCAAATGTAAGAGCTGGCTAAAAGTGCTGTTATCGCAATTTTATGTGCAATAAACACTGAAACTGTTTAACTAATAAATATAATATTTTAGCATAATTTTATAAACTATCCGATAAATTTTATACAAAATTTAGTTATTATTTTTATGTCAAATCAATGGTTTAATGGCAATTAGTAGTCATCAAGGAAATCACTTAATATAGCGCGTGAATTAATTAGAAAAATAAAAGTACCCAGTAAAATGCAAATCATGTAAGATGTATTACTGTACTCTTATTCATTATGGTCTCAGTAATATTCAAATAATAGTTTTACTGCTGTGGTTTCTCATTGGTTAAGCATTTACGAGGTTGGGGATAATGTAAATGAGCTGATTTATTTTATAAGATTACCTTGGAATAATGGAAGTATATAAAGATATTAGAATTTTAAAACTGACATTTTATTATCTTAAAATATTTGAGTTATCTAAGATGCATTACTTTCGGGACATGATATATATAATATTTGTAATGAATCATAAAACCATGCAATCACTGGGGCGTTCATGACGCCCTTTTATTACTTATTTTATTACCTATATAACTTTGTTAACATTTCCAGTTCATTTTCAAGTAACTAAAATAAGATTGTTCTTAAATTAATGAAGCTATTTCAGTGAAGTTTACATTTAGTGAACTCACCGGTAAAAACTTGTATATTTACATAGTACTTATTACAGGATGCCATTTCAAATTGTCGTTTCATATTCGCATTGCTGACAACTACAAAAATTTATGTTATATAATAATACATTCTAACAATTTAAACATAAAGGAAAGAACTTTTAACTGAAATAATTAATTTTAAAAAAACACCATGCAAAAAATATCAATAAAATCGATATAAAAGTTCGTTGAAGATAGTGATCGGCCGCCATTTCTGAGTTTGCCCGAGTAACTCTGAGCATTATACAATGGCGCGAAGCCCGTTTTGACCTGGTGAATTGCTTGGCAGAACCCAGGTTACCCCCATAAAGGGCAATGGAGTTATCTAGGAGTTTAAGTGGGTGTGCCCAGTGCCATTCTGATTAGACACTGGTTGAGCGCCACACACGCCCGCCGCTTAGTCAGTGGCGGGCAGTTCTGTAAAGGGATTCCTCCTCGTCTAAGTAAAGAAAATTATTCTATGTATGTAAAAGATCCGTTAAATAGAAATAAGAAGTGTAAAAATATCGCTGGGCACATTACTTCGCTTAATAGTCAGACAATTAGACTCAATATAGTCTCTTTCCGGCGAGAGAGTAATTATTAAAAAGCAAGTGATGAAAAGAAAAAGTTTTCGTCTCAATTACCAAATACCGCAACTCTAAATGTACTATTAGCTCAAACAAGATAATACTGTTGCCTTTACTAGAAAAACAGGCTAATCCCCGCGAGTGAGACAGAGAACAAATTTGCTCTATCAACAATCAACCGGCACCTAACGTCGCTACGTGTGCTTAAGGCCTGGAACTTATGAACGACAAAAGGGCGTAATCTTTTGTCGCGAATGAGATTCACTTAAATCAAAATTCTTATTAAAAAAATTAAATATATCATATAACCTTCTTTGAAATTATATTTTCTCATTTTCTGTAAAACAGTTTGGAATATACCTCGCTGTTTCTACGCATATAACTTGTTAACCGTCTTCTTCTGTTTAATTTATATGGCTCCGGAGCTTATTGACGGTGATTCTGCCTACGTCAGATTTCGAAAGAAATGCAGAAATCAAAGCTGAATATCTATAAAAAAGACAACTCCAATATTATTTCCGTATATAAATTATATATATAAATAAATTACAAATGCTTTAGATATGCCTGGAAAATACAACAGTTAAGATATTGATTAAATTAATATGACGTGGGAAGTGAGGCGGGATTATATCATAGAGTTTGATTTGCGAGCTCTTTCGATAATTTCGATTATTACCAAATAAACATACAAGCGGTTGATCCCACGGTCAAAAACAGTATTTGATATACATTACTTTTACAGTTTTACTTGTATAAGTCTGTATAAGTAATGTTAATTATCTGACATCCACTGAGTTCAGTCTAGATAGGTCTAGACTGAACTCAGTGGATGTCAGATAATTAAAAAATCTATGAAAGAGTCCAAAATTAATATTTAATTATTCATAAATTTGATGCGACAATTAAAAATAATGTTGTACACTTCTGTCGCACGATATGTGTCTGGCTTTATGAATAGTCAACCACCGCTCTCACTGCAAATATTTCAACAAAGATACAGGGGCAGTCAACTTTGCTTCAGTTGTAAAAGTAGCTTAATAAAGAGATTCCATTACAAAATGACTAATGATTCCTAGTAATGCGTTTGATTAAGACTTAAGCTTAATCTCTGGTAATATAAAATTAAGTTGTTAGACTGTGTATTGTGAAATGTTTTGGTAATAAAAAAAAATTCTTTCAAATATGGTAATTAAGCTTCACCATTAGAACATATAAAATGAACCTATATTTAACTTGTTATTCAACTATATTAAACCGTTCATTTGGGCTAATAGAGAAGTTGCGTGAGACAAACGACAGAAACAATTTCTCAAAAACACTTCAGAAAGAGGTTTTCTGTTATTTATTTTTATGGGTTAGCTTTTCAACTCTCCGCCTTATGTATCAGGATCCTTCAACCACCAAAGAACATATCTTTCCTCCAACTACCGAAACCCAACAATGATGTATTGATATCATTATTGCTTTGGCAGAAAATGACGAGAAAAACGTTACTACTCCTGAGGACTTGAATACTGAACCTCTAAATTTGTGGTTGGTGTGGACACAACCACTGGACTGTGCATATTTTCACACACACGTTTATGGCAGGCCTGCAGGTTTACCACACCTTCGACATTACCATCCACGACGTCCGACTTTCCTTTGCTTAAAGATACTGATAGCATCAATTAGCTCTAATGTTCTCCATCGAGGCAATCAGGACTTCTGATAATAGACACGATAAAGGAAATTCAAGGTCGAGATCTTGATCTCGGTTACGAGGAGTAGCTGGTTCAGAAACTTATATCCACTTGGCGAGGGAAGAGTAAAAAACCACCTACATTAAAACAATATACGTTCCCTTTATACACATGAACTTTATTTCTCTCTGCACATTGCGTTGTGAAAGTATATTTACCCCACATAATTAATTTTATTACATTGACGCAATTGTTTTGTCTTCTCTAAGTAAATATTTATTTAATAAACATGCATATGATTTACTGTATGCAATCTGTCTTTTCACTTTCTAAGGTACCAATTTATCATATTATTTGTTCATTTATTTCATGTTATAAAAAGTCCATCTATCGAAATTAGGTTATATTGAAATATGTATGGCAAGCAATAAAAACAAAACTAATTAGGTCAACATCTAATTTTTAAAACTCACCATAAGTACGTACCTACGAAAAATAGTTATTATATCGTACATAATTATTACAGTTTATCATCACGAGTGCTTTATTCATATATTACCAGGAATATTATTTTAAGTACATGAATATCTAAGTACCTACTGATATAATTTGTTACAGAATACGTAAGTAGAAGCAATAAATCATACCATCTCAACGCAACAATAGAATAAATTTACAGTCAGGTTTCAATGTTTACACAAATGGTTATGTTGATTAAAGAATTTTGAAACATAATGCATTCTGTGGTAGGTACCTTGATAATAATGATTTGGAAAATTTGGAAATAATTATTCTAAATGTAATTTTGTAATTTTAAAACAATTTTTAAATGTATTTTGTTAACCTACTTTAGAAGTAACCGGATAATATTCAACTAGATATTAAACCTCTTTGTTACGTTGCACACTCCCGCAGGCCATTATCGATTAATAAAATTACGTCAGTCAGAATTTCTTTTCCTATTGAATTCGATGCGCAGATTTTGACGTGGTTTGTTAAGAGTAATTCATGTAAGTTATTTTCTTATGTATAAAGAGATTTAGGGAATCATTTCTTTATCGCACAGCTAGAGCATCGAATTCACTCCTTTATATAACATGGGCTACTTTAAAAGAGACCTTAAATGGCATATTTTGTACCGGCAAGATGGTGGCTAGGGCAGTATGTCACATGTTACACTAGCTATCTTCACATATGGACTCCTTCCACTGCTTACCATCAAGCGGAATCGACAGTGTCGTGTCACGTGCAGAAAGCACAGACTCTCTTTAAAATAAAATAAAAAATAAATGTAAAATTATATACACCTAAGTCTGTTTTTACACGGTCTTTTTGTACACGGTTTTGATATAACACGGTTTGAAAATTGAATATTATATAATTTCAAATCGTGCTAAATGGAATAAAATCGTGTAAAAAAATTAAAAATATTCAATTTTCAAACCGTGTTATATCAAAACCGTGTACAAAAAGACCGTGTAAAAACAGACTTAGGTGTAATCAAATCCTACTACGCTACATGCCTTCTACGGGATCTTCTTAATAATAGGTTTCTATTGTTTGGTATAATTTCTAACGCTTTTCATTTTTTGGAAATCACCATAATCAAACACGAAAGGTTTCAGGTCGTATAGCTATTGGTATAGCCTTATAACAAAAACAATATCTTCGCGAATTGTGTTAATTAACAGAAAAATGTATTTGTACATACGACAAGCGAATCAATGGGGTCCCGTGGCGTGGACAAACACCCGGTCAAAAGTCGGTATGATTCTTTGTCAAACACTAATATTTGAAGCTCCCCGCGAGTACGATCATATCCTACACCGTCACTGTTCGACCATTTCGAATATAACGTCTATTACCAATGAAGTTCAATTAATATTGAAGTTCAATTAATGGCAATATTCAATTGTTGTCATTGGTATGCGTAATGTACCTACCATTCTTACGTTAAATGTTATCATCTATCTACTTGTAATAATATATAAGGTATGCAGTCGATTTTGTGAAATTCATTATGTTCATAGAATAAAATAACAGTAACATAGTAATACCAATTCATATAATATCGCACAAGTATAGCACTCGATGTTTGACGGTATATAAGTTATTTCGTTCTTGTCCGTTCTTTACTGGGCACATTAAACTCTTAGCAGCAGCAGTTTTCATCAAGAAGACGTTAAAACCATGTCCTGGATAGCATCGTAAATTACGAAATTACAAATTAAATAATATTTGTAAAAAAGCAAATGTTGCAAGCGTCCATAGGCTGCGGTGACCACTTTCCATCAGGTGGGCTTTAACAAAATTAATGAAACACTTCATTACTACTCGCGTTAAATGAAATGAAATTAACATTATGTTAACTTTAGTTTTATTAAATTTTACAGATATTCATGTGAATAGTTTAATTACTATAATATGTTATAAATCATTTGTCATATTATAGACGTTCCTCTATCAAATGTTCATCATCTTAATAACTATATGAATGTAGCCAACAATTTAGTAGGTACCATAAACTCATTGAATTAAATATTCTAAGCTTAAAGTCGAGTAAAACAAATGATAGCCTGGTCCCTATTCAATCAGCAGGAGAGTACACTGTACTTGTAGAGTACAGCGGGTACCATTCCGCTGGCCGGGCCCATCTTCCGTCCCCAATTAATCCGTTTGGCGGCGAGTTAAAAATCGTTTAAACGCTACCTGAGCGGCGAGCGACCAATTGAATTATTAATGCAGCCTCCACAAACGGCGCGGGTACATATTTACTCGTCGCGTAAATAGATGCGCACACAACCAACACGCGTTTTCTGCGAAGTATACGCGAAGAATTAAGATGTTTTCAATTTCTCCTTCTGTATATCTATATGTACCATCTTAAATGAATAATAATGTATATAAATCTTATTTTACATCAGATACACTGACCGTGCAAAGTCAGCCAGTATATTATATTACGCTGGGTTATGATGACAAGACGTTGAATTATTCTATAATATACATGTGGAATAAATACCAAAGTCAGAAAAGACACTAAGCTAACGAGGAATTGATTTTTTATTTTTAACAGTAAGATTATTGAAACCCAGCGTGCATAAGTGAAGTGAAATTAATTTGGTAACTTAAGAAACTATATGTTACACTGTCAAGATTTTTATAATTAACTTTATTCTTTTAGCACATGTACCAACATAAATATAAGAATTGAATTACATATATGAATGAAGTTAAATTTTTTGTCAGTATCAAATCCATTCAATTGCCTTTCGTTATGTTTAAATTTATTAATTATTTTTAATTGATATATTATTTTGTTTTGATATTTATGTCTAATATCTCCATATACTATGCCGCGTTCTCGTACACAATACGTACCTACGTAAAAGGCACGTAGTTTTCCGAGTTGCGCGCGCCACACGTGCGTGTGTGCGAATGTGCGCGCGTGTGCGAGGTTGGCCTTTTGCGAGGGGCCGTGGGGTGGGGAGCTACAGGAAATAATGGATCAGAATCTCGAGGAAAATTGAAGCTGTTTATCTAGTTGTCTCAACTTGTTACGTATTTAAGTACGGATAGCATTAAAACGTAAGAGTATACCAGAAGACAGGTGTAACATATTTACCTCGATTACAACACCAGTATTCATATTAAAGATTCTGTCTATAAAAACTATTCAAAATATATAAAAGAATCCTAAAGTGTGTTTCTTTAGAATAGCTCTTTATTTTTTTATGGTTAAAATAAAAACACAATTACCGTCGGAATATTTGTCATTTAATTATTGAAGATGGTTAATATGAATCTCTTGAAAATGTTGTCTTTGGATATAACATTTTACTCCTCAAAGGTTGATATTTTGTATCTCACCCTCGCCAAAATTAAGTATTTGGTGTTTGGATAAGACATTTATTTGAAGGATTTAGGTATATTAATAGTGCTTACCTGTCAAACCGTACAATCCGCCTTTCAATAAATTAACATTTTTTTTATTTTTCACAAATTTTGAAAGCTGACTTACTGCAAATATAATTAGCAGTACGGCATGAGGGAGCACGCCTTACCAAGAACCATGGAGTCGAGCTCTCTCTTAGTATTTGCTAAGTAGTGCAATTAACAGCTCTTTATGAATATCCAAGACGCAAGTTTTTATATTAATTGACGTGTAGCTTACGCATATCTATTTGTGCACGCCCGTGGGATATGCAAACTCAGGATAATGCAACGATTGCCTGTAATTTTTTAAACTTTTAAATTTTTTTAGATTTTATTCAATTTCGATAAGAAATTTTCTTAAAGAAGTCGAAGAGAGCAGTAGAATTACCGAATGTTGTAGTATTTTCAGTGTTCCTAGTGGAACCATTTTGTAGGGGGAGGTCTCATAGCTACGTGGCCTCTTTATTATAACAGGATCAGGATCATACTTTTATGCCACAAAGGGAATTACTGGAACACAACTCCAGCACTGTTACGTATACCGTTATACTAGAAAAAAAATTGTACTCCTTAATAGTAACACATAAATAATATAGATGATGATTGAGAAAAAAATAAATCTTTATATTACTCACTTATTGCATATTTACCTTATAAAATTCCCCGGCTAATTACGTCTAAAATTACCTTTTCTAAACAGTTCAAGGTCTCTTTATTTAATGAGAAACACACGTACTTTACCCACGTATTTAATTAAAATATTGACTATTAGAGCAGATAAAAAGAGCTCGAAAAAACCGGTGATATATATATATATATATATATATATATATATATATATATATATATATATATATATATATATATATATATATATATAGGTTAAATACCGGTGAATAAATTCAAACGTATAATATAATATAATATAATAAATGTTTTAGGTGTATGGTACCTATCTGTTTGTGGTGTGTGTGTGTGTGTGTGTTTGTGTGTCCAATGCTGGATTCTCATTCAAATCAAGTCAATCTAGAAGAAAAAAGAAAGAAAGATGGAGAAGAGAGTGAAGATCTAAATATGAATGTAATCTAAGATAGTCTCTAATTTATGGCCGATTTTTCTGAGGAATAAATTTAATAAATTGACAAATAGTCATAATTGCAAAACTGCAAAAATAATATTTGACGATTAAAAAGGTTAAGAGCATTTAATGTTCTTAAACCTTTTGAATGTTCTTAAAAATTAAGATAATCTTATTTTTAAGAACATTATCTTAAATACGAGTATGAACCCGGTAGTAATGTGGCTTTGTTTCAACTTAGAGCTTTGCCCATTGATTTGTTTGACCACCACAAACAGAACTTCGTAAAATTTATTACTATTGACTATACGCGTTGGTCTTGCGCAATGGTTTTCACTTTACGAATTTTTTTTTCATACGTTTGAGATAAGCGCATTGATAATTTTACCCTAATGATCAAAATCTACAAAAACTTCAATAAAATGTTTTTATTTGGGTAGTTATTTTCCAAAATTAATTGAACGGCGGAATAACCTTGGGAACTTTATGATAATTTAGAATTTGTTGTTTGTGGATAATCTACGTAACTCCGTTACATTAACCTTAGGTTAAGTAAAATTTAACATAGGCTATGAAAATCTAAAATTCTAAATTAAATATAATAAATCAATATATACCTTAAAGTCAATACAAGTAAAGTTTATTATTAGTAAAGGAGTGTAAATACAGCTACAGTATTATGTTAAGATACCACATAACACATGGAACTAATTAATATTTGATCAAGTGTACATAAATATCGTCATTACCACCGTCGAACCTTATAAATGTATTAATTTGGATGATAACATGGAAAATGAACGAGAATGAATTAAGATCTATCTTAGGAAACGCTGTTTAAGGTAACTTCGAAATACAATTTGTAGCAGTAACAGAAACGGCCTCTACGGAAAACTGAGCTAGAGTGAGACAACATTGCGTTTAAAGAGACAGCAACAACGGGGATGAGTCTTCAACTACACAGCAAAGAGGTTATACACGCCCCAAGTTCATTTGAAGAACTGTATACTTTATCTGGCAACTACAAGGTTGCTTTCAGGTTGTGTGATTGTGTGTGTGAGTATTGTGCGTGTTGTACTAAGGAAGAAGAGTGCGGACAACAAATATTGATTCGTGGGGGGTGCAAAGGGGTTCCAGAATGGTGGGGGATAGGCGCACATAATTTGAACTAATTCCTGCGATGTTGACACTGGCTTGTCTGGCCGATGCGGCTGCGACTGATCCGGTTGCTCATAACTTTTTTCAAGTAGACATGTATTTGGAAATAGCGAAGGAAAACTCTTTCAGCCACCGCTGTCAGATGTTCGAATGAAAAACAGAAAATGTCTTAATGTTAATTATGATTATAATACAGGAAATAACTTTTCGGGGAGACACTTAGAGCCTTCAATGAACTCTGCAACCTTATTCACTTCAAGAACACTAAAAGTACATAGTGTAATATTTTTTATTTCTGTCTGACTTAATTGAGTACTACTTACAGATTAATTATACGCGTAATAAATATACATGTTTGTTAAATATCTTATATTGAATTTGTTGAAGATATTGCTTATTAAAAAAGTATAAACCTTGAAAAGTATTAATAAAATTAGAACGGCATATAATAAAAGGGTTCCATTACACTCTATTAAAGATTATGAAAAATGTGAGAGTGAATAGTGTATTTATGTTTGTGTGCGATACGTGTGGTACTATAATTTAAGCAATAAGTTATTTCAAATTTTTCCATTATTTGGTTGAGACTTTTCGTAACGTGGACTTGTGTATTCAATTTCTGTTGTAAATGCAAATGAAAATATTTCTCACGGAGATAAATACGCCTCATATCAAATAAGCACTCAGAAATCCACGCAAAGTGAAACCTCCCAATCGTTAATTATGTTCCAAGTCACACCTTAAAGCAAACAAAACACGCCTCGAATATGGAAACGAAACAACTAGCAACTAATATGTGTATGGTCGACAAAGAACCTGATACTCGTATACCATTTTTGATTTAAGCTGACTACATCAAAATATTCCAGTATAGTTTACATTGAATTGATATGAAACAGATACATATAATCAATCAAACAAAACAAAATATTTCGCTGTTCTCATAATCGGTCACAATTTTTTGCTGCTGCTGATAATGCTGTTAAGATTATTGTTTGGTCGATATACTTAGGAAAGATGATAGTAACTAGCCGGGTAGACGTAGAAAAAGCTCTATAACCAACTAATTAGCATGAATTCGTGTAAATATCAATAAAAAAATCGTACTTTGATAAATATATGCAGCCGGTCGTGGGCTGAGAGTGTAAAAGAAGTGCCTATGGTTAAAAAATCAAAAAACATTATGCTCTTTTGTTTTTACCTAAATCTATCGACATAACAATTATTAAACGGCGTACCGCCAATACCTATATGGGTAACAAACCTATACTTAAACCATACAAAAAACATCGATATCTGTAGACACGTTACCACATAAAATTGGACGGTGCCTCTAGGAACAAAAACCGTAAACACCACGTAAAATAACTTTCACCTTTATTACCATGCACTTAAGGACATAATGGTGCGCTTAAACTGGCATAAAGTAAGCAAACACAGGCATCCGCTACATTGCTTATCTCTTTGAGTAAACTCGGAGCGTATCTTAAAATATTTCCATACACGAAGGCATGAAATTCTTAGAAATAACGCTTCGTTTATTAAAACTTCTTTGAAAAATATGTCAGAGAGGTGTAACGTAAAAGAAATGTAAGTAATTATGATTTAATAGAAAAAAAATGTGCTAACATTAGGGCGAATACGTGGTTTCATTTTGTTTATAGATTTTATTCACATGTCTCTGTGCTCGAAAATTTTTATCGTGGCATTCTAATAAATTATGTAACAAAATTTTATATGCTTAACGTTGCAGAATATATGCCATAGAGACAGCACTGGCGAAGCCTCCAAAAATTTATATAAGTACAAATCTGTGTGGAACATCGGTGATGTTACCAAACGCATGGTAAGTTGGTTCATAGTTTAGCTGGATGCCGCGATGAAGCCTGCCGGAGCCTATGAAATACAACCTTAAAACCTAGCATGCCGCTAATAAACTAAAAATTACACACATATTCACCCTTTTATCTCAAAAACACACCCACATAGAGACTCACCCAACACCATACATCTACACAAAATCCCACACACTCAAATACACATCTACACATAATCAAATGAAAACCATAACTTATTTTTCTTTACAATTCGTTTATATAATAATATTTGGTTGAATCTGCCGAGTAAGTATAATAAAATACATAATAAAACAAAACACCATATATATTTTAGATTGTTTCTCCAAAACATTTATTATATACATATTCTTTAAAAAAAAATGTTATATGGTTTTAAAACCAATTTCAGAGCCTAAATTGAGAAATTAAATTGTAACCCTATCCATTGGCTATTACTATACAGGCTTGCGTGCCTCGTTTAATAGTCATCGTAAAAATGCAACTCTCTAATTATTTATTTAAAAACTAGGTGACACGGTGAACTTTGTATCGCCTAGAACTAGTCACTAACGCCATCTCTTTTAATCAATACAAAATAACGTCGTAAAAAAGACAATTTTGCATAGCACGTCATTTGTATGATTTTCTTTACTAAACCATTTAAAATTATATTTGCATTTGGTTGAGATTGTCCTTATTTCTACTGTCAAATGCGTCAACCCGTCTCTAAGTTTTACCGAGACTCGCGAACAGAATTCATCTTTATATATAACTAGATAAGATAAATAAATTATTATTATTGAAGTGGTAAATTATAATACGGATAAAATTGGGATTGAATCTACAACACGGATTTAATTATACTTTCCGAATTTTGGCTAATGTAAAACTTACTCTGGTCCGCATTCAAAACCGGAGTACTAAAATACTACGCTAGCAAGCTCTCTACACTGTACGTATTCATTCGTACTTAAATCCTTTCCCTTAAGCATTAATGCTATTTTAGGTACGGAACCTCAAATACAGGTTTTATCACATATCTGAGACGTATAATACCAATGACGTTAGGGGCACTTTGACGTAGCACCCCGTGATGTTTGTTCTAGATATGTCAGCGGTAAATAACCCTGAGTCATATATTAAATAAGTGCGTACAATTTATGTCAGACATATGTGAAGCTGTAAATCTAGCTTGAGAGGACCTGACAGCAATAAAGGTGAATTGTTACGTGACAGATAACAATCACAAGTCAAGTTATGAAAATTAGGTTATAACATTTATAATGTCTATGGTGTTTAAGATTTGTATAGTTACAAAGTTAGTATTAAGAATGGAACACTATATTACTTATTCAAGGCCTAAAATGATTCTTAGTAAGGGCCTTTGTTATTTGTTGCGTTTAAAATAAACTCATATTTTTCTTATAACCTAGAATTTCTAAAGAGAATTAACGTCAGCAATGCTTTCGTATATGTACGAGGAACTAATGATTTTGATTTTTAATTTTTATATTTAAATTACATTCAAAATTGTTTCGCAATGTTTTGATCTGTAGTATTATTTAAATAAATAAAAGAAGAAGCCTAGAAGTTCTCTTCAATTTTGATTTCTATTACCTCAATCCTTAAAGTGAAGTGTTCATTCATTACATGATAGACCCTTAACGTTATGATTATTAAGTGAAAATCTGTCTGCAGTCTGTTAGGTACCTATTAATTTTAGAAAATACTTCGAACGATTTGTTCTGTCATTCATAAGATACTACAAGAGCCAAGTAGCGTTAATAAAATCACTATATGTATATTACTAATTAATAAGTATTTTAAAGAAAATCTGAACATCTTAACCATTTCTTTTATGGTTAAGATGTTCAGTTTTTAACCAATATAAAGATTAAAAATTACTGTCAACCTTTTACCAACACCTTTAACAAAGGCCTTTGCTTTCTTGAATTCTAGGCTATTTTAGTAGTTAGGGTTTTCTTTTTTCTATAACAGGGTTACTATTGGCCTTTTTGCGTTTATTTGATAAATGCCAATATTTACCCATTATTTGATTGGATATAATCATATTTATCCATTAGAAAAAGAATCAGCTTAATAGGACTACTGCGAAAAATTCGTCAATTTAGATTTAGTTTTTTTTATTCCATCGTCATAAACAGTTGCAAATAACTACAGCTTTGATTAGAATGTTAAAATATTCACCCTAAAACAATCAGGAGACAACAATAACAGTTTACAAATAAAGCTCACAATAAACGTCGGATGAACGAATCGGTGCATGAAATCGCGTCGGTTTAGCCCTCGAGGGGGTGCCGAATAGGGATACACTCGATTATACACTAAATCACTTTTATTCATAAAATTGAATGTTATGATCGAAATTATTACAATTTTTTTCTGTTCTGAATGATTTTTAGTAATATTTTTCATCATAGAAGACTAGAGAAAATTCAAAAATAATTAAACCTACTGACCCGGACAATTTAAAAAAAAATTAAAATCTGTGATAATAATGACATATTGAATGTCCTGACATTTATTTTTGTCTGTGACATAAGAAAAATTGTACTCGTTAACCAATATTTCTATCAAAAAAACATCAAAGTGGTCAGCAATAGACAAAAAACTGGCCGGTACTCAAATAATTTTGCCTATCAACTTAGCCTATCCTCATAATATTATGATAAGTAATCATTACTCGTAAAGAACATAGATATCTCAATTATTAAAGTATTCATGGAGACGATTTTTTGTGAAAAATGTGAACCATTATATCCAACAATCATAACGAAAATTAAACCCATAATAATGATGTTATAATAGTAAAACTATTAATCTTTTAAAGCCTTTTTAGGGAAAACAATGCATTGTTAAAATTATGACCAGAGGAAAAGTATGGACAAATGTAATGACTCATAAAACGAAAAATATTTTGTAAGCTAGCTAAATACTTCATGTAACTATAGGTCGGTAGCCACACGGCTGAAATGAATTATGAATCTGTTAACCTAAACTAAAAAATACCTAGCGATAAGCTTACATACACTAAATATAGAGTGATTCCAGAATAGTTCTCCTATAAGCCCCTTCCTTCGACGGCTGATCCTCGATCTCCGCTATATTAGAGCCTCGGGCATTCCCCGCCCATACATAAAAAGCACTTATTACTACATACATTAAATATGTAATGGAGTTTTTATCAATGTATAAGATGAGAACAAATTCATGCAAAAAATAGTCGCAAAAACCGGTAAAGGTGTACGTGAGATAGATCATGTTCCCATATATAATTTCACTATTAAATAAATATCCATAAAATCTTCCATTTGTATAAAAAATAATTACTGTTCGTTAATCTCGCAATAACTCAGAAACGACTTCAATAAATAATTTCAATAATTCATTTTTTTATTTTATTTGCTTTAATACTTGTGAACAGGTGTCGCTAACGGGTTCTGGTCCATTCATATTTTCTTTATTTTTATTTATTTAAATGTTTAATGGGGTATCCTAATTGATTGATCAAATAGAGCAGAAAATTTGTGTCCTACAGGGAATTGAACCTCCAGATTTAAAGCAGTTGTTCTCAGATAATAGGCCACAGACGCATTTAAATATACGGTTAATGAATTCTTCTATGAAAACATTTAGTCTTAAATTTAAATTAGTCATTATATTTATATCGACAGCCATATTGTACAGTATTAAATAAAATAAATTTAGTATATGCCTGTAAAACTGTCTTTCCTTATAATAAAATGTATAGGTATAATTGACCGCTAAATTGCATGCGTTATTAAACAATTTGCTAGAGGTATTGGAATATTGTTTTTATACTCCAATATTGACTTTCATTGGAGTATATAATGTATCTATTAAATGTATTTTGACTAGGCTTTGAAATGCAAAATAAAAGACAAAGTCCTAAAAGCTCAATAAATCATATTTGGTAATTTGATTGGAAATTGTCATTTCTTGAAACACTACTAGAGATTAAATTTAATAGGTGGCGTTAGTGGCAGACATAAATATTGTCTCTAAACCCATTGGGCGGACCAATAGTTTAAACTGAATGTGATCGTCATCAGGTCATCTAGTCTAAAATGATTATCTAATGGAGTCTCGACTTTCGTAAGCTTCTTTGTAATAATAGATCATTTCTTGTTTAATTTGAAAAATCACTGTCTCATCCTAAGTAAGGACATATTCAATTCGTAAAATACGATCTATATGCGTAATTTTAGGCCACGAGATCTTGCATTGAAAGCTTTCAATTGAGCTTTGGTATCATCAAAGCTCAGTGATACCAAACTAACGTAATTATCTTACCAGTCCCCTGGCGTTTGAACAATAGAAAACCTATTACATCAGATACCGTCATTAAACATCTGAATAAGTAACAAATTATAATAATATACTAATCATAAACTAATATTTATGTGCAAAGGCTTATGCTGGATTACAATAAAATACTCCCGGATGATTTTGCTTATGAGGTACTGAATTTTGCCATATTTCAAATGTATGATTTAAATTATAGATATGTCGAAATTCAGAGTCTTATAAACAAAATACATCCACAGATAGATTATTGAAACCTAGCATGTAGTTTGAATAATTTTTATACACACGATTGGTGCAATATTTTATTTAAGAACATCAAACTGGGCGCCAGTACATACAAGTAAATTTCATATTATCTTATGAGTTCAACTTATCTGTGTCTTGAGTGTCATCAGCTTAAAGATTTTATTTACGCATCTACAATACTTTTCTTAAGCGGGTAGAAGTATCCACAGATGTTCGTAACTTATTTTAAAGTTTTATTAATACATCCCTCCGCTTAAGCTCCTCTACTCGAAGCCCTTCTTGCAAGCCGATCATTCGGCGATATTAAACCCGTAGGCTGTTTGAGCGTTATAAAAAGTATGCCCACTTACAGGCGTAGGGTAACGTATACTTACCATATGCAATAAAAGTGTGCGAGTTCCTTAAAAAAAATATACGTAAAAGTACCTATGAAATGAAAAGTAGGGTTAATAATATCTTGGATTAAAAAACCGACTTCTAAACAAAGGTATTATTGGAGGTGATGCTTCACTTTCAATCGTTTCTGCAAACAATTAAGCACCAACTCTCAAAATATCAAGTATCAAGTATTTAAAATTCAATATAACTATATGAATTTTAAATACGTTTTTTTTTTTTAGTTACAAATTTCAAACAAACAAGCAATAAAGAAAGATCTAGGAGACCCTCTGCTTTGTTGACTTGTTAGTCTTTCAGTGGCTGGCTTGAAAACATAAATAAGTATACATTTACTAACTATCGCTTGACTGTTATTTCTTTTGTAGTTCAGATTTCAGTCCGAAGTTCTGTCTCGTTTTTAATATTTTTTTTAATTTAATGACGGATTAAAAACAACTATAACCGAATTGAGATTGTTCTTCTTTTTTGAAGTCGATGAATAAAGTTTTTACACGGAAAATCAGACATTCTAGTCCAAGTCTGTTGATTAATAATGTTTGTCAAAACTCTTTTTTCTCACTCATTACCATTCATTTGGTATTTTTATATTTTTAAAAGTTGCTCATATACCATATAGCTAAAATAATAAACGCAACTTTTTGATTATCATATAAATGTATTCCATTATCTTAGTTTTTAATCTAACCCACAACTATCCAATATTCGGCTAACCACTGAGGTATCCAATAATATACTATAACTCGTATTCAATGAGGTTTGATTGAAAGCTGTAGGTTCAACGACAATAGGCTACCTGTATAATTTGAATCAAATACTAAAGTTATCTATAAATCTACATTTAAATCATGAGAGCCACTTGTAAATACTAATCAATATTAACCTCTTTTTGAACTCGAATAACAACATTAATATCTAATTCATTACACGACCAAGCCAAGATGGCGGCGCGCCACGTGACCGCACGATGCGTTTTTAATTGCAATCATACCGTGTTTTATGTTGTTTGCTCACTTTCCTGTGTTTGCGTTGCGAGGCCTTTATTTATGGTCGGTGGGAACATTCAGGAATTAATTCGCCTGTACGTAGGGGAGGGATTTTCTCTATCTTTTACGACATTGTGTTACTATGAGGCCATTAGTTCTCTTTTATTTTAGCAAAAAGGTGTGAGCAACTAGAAACTTATGAATACTATTATGCAATACTATCAATGTCACCGCAAGCACAGAGTATATTCGGTAGCAAAAAAAGTTTAATTGCTCAAGAACTAATACTAAATACAAATAAATCTATACAATGCTACTTCTACTCAAGAATAAAAAGATAGCATTGCTATATGCTTAAACTATGTCTCTAAAAATAACAATCAAAACTATAAAAGACCTGTAAAAATCAAAAAGATCCTTGAAAAAAATCTTGTAGAAGTGTATTTATTTATATCCGACGTATCTTTATCCACTAACTTTATAAATTATTATACCTAAACAAGTTCAATGATGAGCTTCATCGCTGTTGGAAACTAATCTGTTTATTAGAAGCAAACAAAAATTAATTATATTAATTTGTATTAGTATACAAATGAATATAATATAATGAATATAATATTAATTTGTATTAGTATACAAATGAATATAATAAATTTTTGTTTTGTAGCGGTCGAAATAAGAAAAGGGTCGCATCACTGACTAACTTCACTCCATAATTTCCATTATGAACAATAAACGTTTATTCCATGAATACTTCCGTATTTGTATTATGTTTACAAGTAAAAACAAATTGAAAATTATGATTAATTTTGTTGTTTCGCTTATGACATACCATACGTAAGCATCTGCTACAACTCCATGCTGTTGATAACATAGTAGTGGTTTAAGAGACGGTTCCCTAAATACATATCAGCTATCTATACGTACTAACTATACAAAAATCCAAATTTATAAATTCTGACTATTTAAAATCATAGCAAATGAAACCTCAACAGGCTCTATTAAATGTCGCCAAATTCTCTTTGTATAAGAATAAAAAACTTTTCACTATGAAGTGCGTTTCATTAAGCATATTAAGACATTTAACATCTAATAAGGACAATAAATTATTAAATTCTAAAAGTTTCTCGTAGAATAGTCTGTTACAAGTTTACGGACCTACTTAATCGACTTAAAACCCCACTTCTAAGCATTAGTCAGTATTTGTAGTTCGCCTAACGTTTTACATAAATCTTACGTTCACTGGAGACCGCCTGTTAAGTAACTTCGGCAAATTAATGAAATTATTAGCAACTTAGCGGGCTTAAACTTAGCTTCGTAATATTTCAGCGGAGTAGCTAAACGCAAACACGAAGTCTTATCTCCGTTAATAACGTGGTATACAGAATGGAATGGAAATTACTACTCCTAAAATATAATATAATATAAATATAATAAATATAGTATAATCTTTAAGAAATATATTTTAGGAGTAATAATCCGACTGATGGCTTACTTCGAAACACACATGAATTTCTACACATCGTATTTCTATAGTTTTTTAATGGAAATTGTTTCAAAATCAATTGTCTCATTTACATATTTCGTTGTAGGCAGGTTAAATTATTGAAGATTATATAATAACATATAAACACAAAATTCATGATTATAAAATATAAAATCTTCTTATTATTTACATGAATAAAAAGAAAAAAGATAAAAAAGAAAAAGGTAGTTAGGTAACCTAATAATTATTTTGTTATCTATTTATATAAATTACTGAGGAAATTATTTCCCACGTATTAAAAATATGTCAGTGTCGGGTCAGCTCTTCAATTATTATTTTTATAAAAAGCTCAGCAAATGACTCCACACCACCTGATGATAAGCAGTAGAAGAATCCATATGTGAAGATAGCTAGTGCAACATGCGACATACTATCCTAGCCACCTCCACCTTACCGTCCAAAAAAGTGCCTTTTCACGCCTCTTTTAAAGGAACTCATGTTGTATGAAATTCAAGAGAAGGCTTACAATATGACTCCGGATTGACTACTTAGTGGTTTACTTAATGATTAACTATAAAAATATGGATATATATATTTAAGAATGTTTAGTCGATCGTACGCTAGCTTGAGAAATATCGTTGCGGTGTTTTTGCGTTTTATCTATCGCTTAACAGTCAATTCAAAATCATGATTTCATTATCCTTAGTTTAAGAAAAATACAAATCATGAAAAACTACATATTAAATTTAACTTGAGACTTTTCCGTACAGTCAGCAGCAATAACAAGCCTAAAAATGTTACTACAAAATATTTCTTGTCACAACTGAGTAAGATCGTCTTAGGTTAAAAGATTAATACTTAATGTGTAAATCGATAAAATAAATCTATACGCTCTACGTCCTATATTAAAGGTGGATTTAAATACGCAATAAATAATTCAGTAAAATTATTCCGAGCAGTGATCAAAGGTGCAGTGAATACGTCCTAAGTAAATAAGACGCATCTGTCGGTCCCCTATCGTTATCTGTGTAGAGTTTGTAGAGTTAGATCGGCGAAGCAGCCATACAATGATTTGAACTTAGACGTTGCATTTTCCTGTTATAGAAGAATTGCAAGACATTATCTATCTCTAATACTTAGTCTCAAAAATTATATATGATATATATAATTATTATCTTTTATGATAAGATCCTATCCGCTACTGATTACGAGTAAAAATAAATATATGTTAGGAATACGTCCCAAGAGGGTTGGAACGTATCAAACAAAATCATTTGTATTACCCGTCATATAAGCTTCGCACAGGTTTTGCACATAGTGCAAAAAATATCTTTACTTTACAGTACGATCACACAATGAAATAAATATACTGCCTTCTGGCTCACTCACTTTTCATGGTAGGATAAGGTCCTTCGTATGTTTTTTTTTTCGTCAATTTTCCGTCTTGCAACTTGTCCCTACTATTAACACTACTAAAAAGAATTATCTGGTTTGATGCGAATTTTAATGTACATATAGTAGACCAATAACGACTATCCAACATAGTTAGTATATAAATAAATATCAACAAAATATAAAAGTATAAATATGATATAGATTGATTTCGCTATGTACATATAACTAAATTATTATACTATATTAAAATGGCTACATAAACGCCAGCTACGAGTACGCTGTAGCTGATCTTAATGTTCTTATTAATAATTATACAAATATAAAAATATGCAAATATAAAAATATCCATAGATAAAGATTTAAATAGACAAACATGATCAAAAAACACTACCAAAAGATTTTTATCAGTTGCCGTCTTTTGTATTCAAATATATTCTTCCCTAAACCACATATTATTACTCCTATATCTTAGATTCCGCAAAATTGTAAACTAATATTTATAACCATGCTAGTGTTTTTCTGCGATATCACGTTCCGCCCCTAAGCAGCCAGATGGGGAGGACGTATCTAGAGTAGCTCCTGTTCGGCCAATTGAAGGATTATCTTCCTTGGCAGGCGTGTAGGGGCTTGTGACCGTGATACTTCATAATATTAAGTGAGTATATGGAATGTTAATAAAGTAGTAGATTGTTCTTTTTATAAAGATAAGAAATAGACTACTAAATGGGTTTGTAAAAGTTTGAGCGGTTTCAAAATATCTTTCTATGTAAATAAAATAATAAATATACAAATTTAATTAGCTACGTATTCGATAAAATAAATCGGTATTATGTACTCTTTGCTAATTTAATATACAGACTGAAATGTTTCACTTAAGTTACATATAGTTAAAGATTAATTTCTTTCGTTGTAGGTCATAGTAGTGCCATCTATTGCAGAGTAGACAAACTAAAGTACAGTCGCACCCAGCATCTAAATATTATCAACGCTATTTTAAATTTTATTAAATTTGAACATATATTAAATGATGATTATGCAATCCACAGTCACAAAGTGGAAACTCTTCCCAGAGTAATGAGCAAAAAAGTTTCGCACACATTCGCGCTCTCCTGTCCACATTGTATTTGCGGAAGCAATTTTGCGAAATGCCACAATTTATTTAAAAATTACGCCCTTGTTTGTGTGGGTAAATATTGACGTATTTGGTTTATGATAATGGCAACACTGAGCGGCAGGTAGACTCGGCTAGCGACAGCATTATTTACCTGTAGAATGTACACATATTATTTAATATTTACTGTCGCAACATAAACTTGACAATATAATATTTGTTATGGTATGCCCCGCTTTTGAATGTTAATGTTTACACCGTACATGAGGTTTTTAATCAAAGGTATATTTATATATTAAACAAGTTAATAGACGTTTATTAGCTGATTTGATTTAACCACCATAAACGTGTTCATTAGTAGCTTTGATTAATTTATTTGATTGTTTGTTTGTTCAACAGGTTTACTTGCTTTTAAATATGTTAATATCGTAATTTTATGTTAGCATATTACTTTGATTAATAATGACTTATAAAAAGCTATGAAATAAGCAATGAAGAAACGTGTCCCGAGCAATAGGGTTTAAGTAGGTGGCTTAATCAATTTACAAGTTGCGAGTTATAGGCTGCGCCGAACAAACTCCTCAATCGAACGCAAAGACTAACAGCAAACAATATGATCATTGTATTTGTACTAAAACAACAAATTTGTAGCTAGCTTTAAATGCACGCCTAACACGCTGGCACACACTCACCGTGTGTACAGAGACAATATGTTGGAGACTACTAAGGTCTTAAGCAACGCGACAAAATGAATCTCCGCCAGCGACTGATACGGCCCAATTCAAACACAGTCAGCGCCATTTTGTTTTGACAAGCGGCTATCTTGGTACATGAGATACAAACTAAACTGGACCTAATTCTCTAGTAGGTAGAGTCTCATTAACCGAACCTGAAATCGTGTAGAAACATCGGAAATTAAGGGAGGACCAGACACGATTCTGTTTGCCGTCTAACGTGGTCCCAGGACGAAGTTACAAATATTTGACGTGTCAATTTTGTGAATGTTGGCCGAGAATTGCGGTTAATATTCCTGGCTCGGCCAACCTGGCTGCGTGCACAACCACCCTTTAATTAAATGACTGAAATAGTCCATTGTTAATTCATTACGCCTGGGTCTTGGGACGGATATTATTTATTCAATTACGACAGACGAGTTGAACATCGAACACGTAACTGTACGATATTTTATTATTATATGAGTCAAGAATTAAATTTGCTACACACAAATATTGAGAGCTAATAAAATACAGCGACAACAAGCAAGTTCTTCAATTAGCTTTTTCCCTTTTCCGTGTAAGGTAGCAACCTAATACCTATAAATGATTCTTTGAATATTTAAAAACTGAATTATTTAGACCATCTTAAACTCTTAAATTTACTGATATCATTAGCCAGTGTGTTAGTTCTCCAATAACAGAAATATTCGCTATATTTCAGTCTGTTTGTTAAAGATTAAATATCGGTCGGTTATCGCCTAGTTAGGAACATAATCAAACAAGCGAATCGATTGCGAAGACAAAACATTGTTCTAGCTTGTTAAGGTATATTGCTCGTTACCGCGTCGCTATTTATTTTCGAGTGGCAGCACCGAAGTGTATAAACAAAAAAACACTTGGGCGGCTGTTTTTATAGACAACAATGCGCTGAGGCACTCAGGATATAGTGTTAAGAGTGAGATGGAGAGCCTGTGGAGAGCGCACTCACTTTTCGCGACAGTAGCCGAGTAGGGGCTTGTTCGTACAGTATTTTCATTGTATGCTTTTAATTTTGAGTGCGCGAACTAGCTCGTTCTCCCGGGACGAATGTTTGCGAGCATAATATTTGCTTCCGCTGTATAATTCAACCGGCCGCCATATTTGCCAAAGAGCAATCGTTTTAATACTACGGCATCATATTAGGGCCGGAACACTTTGCTAGATGGATTAATTTTTCAATTTTAATTATTACTTTTAAATTAAATGTTTACGTACTGGGTTGAAATGAATGTAATGTGATTTTTTAACAATTCACATTGATGTAGGGAACGGATTCTTGTATTTGTGTGTGTGTAACATTAAATTACGTTAAGTTAAGAATCGTGCGTAGATGAAACCTTATAGTCATGACATGTGTCTTCAGTAGTATAATTTTCAATTTTATCTAATTATTGATAACAAGCTGGTTCTTTGGTCTCAAGACAATCTCAAAATTATTTTGCCAAACAGAAAGGAACTGTCTGGTAAAATAATTATGCTGAAAAAGGAAAAAGTATTATAAAATCTAAAGATAGAGACTAAAGATTAAAATAAAAATACCCCAACAATAAAATATCTTATCTTATTCTCTAGATACACCCGATTTAAGCCAGTTAAACTAAGGCAGGATAAATGACATTTTTTCACCTCATGCATGAAATGTCAATAGTTAAACTTTTCTTGGCGATATGTTTGAGAAGCATGAGTAGACGAACAGCGCTTCATAAAATATGCATAATTCATTATTTCAGATTAATGCAAAAGAAAATAGTAGGTTACTATGCAGGTTTTTAGGTTTTCACTAAACATCGATTTTCGATTTTTCTTTCGGGGATTAAAGGTAACAGATATTTAATATTAATTGTGATTACATTAGTTTTGATGACACCAAGGGTGGTAAATAAATGTACGGCCCGACTGCTGAGTGGGTACTGTAGCTCATAGACTCCGTATAATGTCTTGGACACTCACGCGTTATCTTCTATTCTTTGAAACATTATATAAGCATTTATAAACTTTATATAGGCAGCATAGAAGGCGAGCCCTCTAACGCATAACGCTTTTTAATAAGCTTCAGCGACCTAACACACAGCAGAAACAACAACACTACAAAGAAAATGATGAAGATATTTTCATCATTATCACACCCTATATACTACCCACTGCTAGGCCTAGACTGTGGCGTAACACCACCACGGTGTCACGAATACCGGTTGGAGGGTGAAAACGGTTGCTTATACAATGGGGACCAACGGCTTAACGTGCTTTCCGAAGCACGGAGGAACTCAAAATAAATAATTCGATTTGATCCATGAGACTAAAATTGACACATCTAGGGACCAAAATTGACCCATTTAGAGACCAAAATTGACCCATCTAGAGACCAACCGTAGTGAAAGTTGCTTTGTTTTTGCTATCGAAACCAGAGCGTTTCAGCCACTACGCTAACGAGCTTCCCATCTTGATATTATATATTATTAATAATACCTACATTATTATTACTCTGAGGCAATTTTCTTTGAGATGCAGGTACTACCCTAGTAGTCTCGTGACCAAAATTCTAGTGGAAATTACGGTTTTACAACTATACTCGCTATGTCACCTATGTAAGATTAATTTGTACTTTTAGGTGAATCTTAAAAACATCAAAAATCAATTTTAACTAACCGCGGAAAAAATAAAATATTTACATACATAACACACTGTTATCTCTATATGGAACTAACTCTGTCTATACATATGTTTAAAATACGAAATTATTGAAAGACAAAATAAAAAATATAGTTTAATATGATATAGCTTTAAGTCAATTACCAGTCTACAGCCTTAAGTCAGCCAGTCTATAGTCTTAATTTATAAGGAGTTTGACCTCCGTATCTCTAGTACTCGGTATCTGCATTACAAAAGTATTATGTGGACAAAACTGTGGCCTCAGGCCATTTTTTATTCACGGAGTAAAAACCTTAGATGTCGAAACGAAAAATCTAAGAAAAAAATATTAAGTTAGAACCTTCCCTGTTTATCACTATGAATAGCTTTGACCACAAAATATTTATGTGATGTACCAAGACCTACAGCTTTCACCGAAGACCGTACATTGACCGGCCTCAATGTACGGCAATTTTCGGCTACTCATTGGACTGTTTTGGGATATGTAGCACTGACATTGTTTTTAGAGACTTCTTCTTCTTCTTCTTCTTTGGGGTTTTATGGCGCTTTCTTAATAGATTCCGCCAGTATCGAGTTTTCTGCTTAGGTATATATTTTATAAAAACTATCTGGGCAAAGTGATATGATTGCACAAGGTATATTAATTGTGTATGAGAGGTTAAATGTAGAACTGTTGAATTATCTGAAAAAAAAGACACACACAAATATATATAGTAAATTTGTTAATAGGTTAATGAGGACAAACGACTTATAATCTAATTTTATTGGTCGTTAGATAGTCACACAGAACTGTAACAAATGGAGAATTGACATGTACAAGTAGGGATTTGAAGTTAATTGGTCTGGGGATGTATGGAGGGAGCAGATCATAAAGAGAGATGGCGTATCTAGAGCATTCAAAGAAAATATGATCTGTTGTTCCTTCGTCCAATCCACATTCACATAAAGAAGAGTCCTTGACCCTTATTTTGGCCAAATGTACCGGTGTGCATGCATGTCCTAACCTTAGTCGACAGATTGTAGAGGTGCAAGTTTTGGAAATCTTTTTATATTTAAAGTACCAGGGTTTACTTGGAATTAATTGTTGGATGTCGGAATAAAATTTTCCCACAACGTTGCGGGACTCATTCCACTTAGTAGTCCAAGCAGAAATCATCTGATGTTTGGACATTAATTTAAGGTCATGAGAGAACACTTTAAGATGTGAGGTACAACCACTGGTAATAGACTCCTTCGCCATACAATCGACTAATTCATTCCCCTCTATGCCTGAATGACTGGGGATCCAAGCCAAGCAAACTAGAAGACCTTGCTGAACGCATCTATGAAGAACACTCCTGATGTTGAGGATGAGTGGGAAATTATTTTTAGATCGGAAGGGATTAGATGATATAGCCTGGAGGCAGCTTTTGGAATCTGAAAAGATGATAGTTTTATTAAGTTTATGAGATTCCACATATAAGAGAGCTTCCAACAGGGCAGTAGCTTCTCCAGTAAATATAGATGAGGCAGGAGGCAACTTGAAATTTAATATAATTTTGTATCTGGGAATCCATACAGCCGCGCCCACACATTTATCTTCAGTAATCTTTGAAGCATCGGTATACATAACCAGCCAGTTATTCCAGAGGGTGTTTATGTGAAACTGTAACTGGGAGTTAGCAATGGGGCTGCCTTTATTTATATCGAGATCAAGGATTATTTTAGGCTGAAAGGTTAAAGAATGGAAAGAGTTCTCATATAGAGGATTTAGTACACACTGATAAACAGGGCTGGGAAGTCGGATGAATTTAACAAAACTGTTGAACAGGCACGGATTACTTTTATGATTCCAATATTTATCAAATGAAATGTATTCAGAGAGTTGATGAAGTTTTTCTATGAGAGGGTGTCTGGAATTTTGAACAATTTTAAGGAAGAAATTATCTGAGAGGTATTGCCTTCTTATTGAAAGAGGAGCTTCACAGCATTCCACCTGAAGAGCATTGATGGGTGAGGATTTCATAGCCCCCAGTATAATACGTAAGCATTTGGACTGGATTCTGTCCAGGGAGTGCAGGGATGATTTGAGACATGGTTCAAGTAAAAAGGACCCATAATCAAGGTGGCTGCGTATCAGTGCATTGTAAATCAGTTTCTGTGAGAACGGGTGTGCGCCCCACCATGAGCCTGATACAGACCGGAGGATGTTAATATTTTTTTCACACTTTTTCGTGATATGCGCAACCTGCTGAACTCCTGTCATCCTGGCGTCAAGCATCACTCCCAAGAATTTGACAGTATCTTTCTGTGGGATGGATTCACCGTCATACATAATATTCACATCAGGAGAGGTCTTCAAACGAGTAAAGTTAACCACACTTGATTTGGAAACGGATAGAGACAATCCGTGGTCGTGAAGCCAATCCCCAAGGTATGACATGGCGGTGTTGAGTCGTGTAGAGGCAGTCATAACATCCTTTGCAGATATGTAAAGAGCAAGATCGTCAGCATATTGTAATATATTGCAAAATGAGTTCACTGTTAAATCAAGGTCATATGTGTACAGGCTATATAAAAGTGGACTGAGGACTGAACCCTGAGGCAAACCCTTCCAGGTGGTTCTCGATGTGAGAAGTCTATTGTTTACACTCACTTGGATGGTACGAGTCGAAAGTAAATTAGAGATAAGATTTACAAGCCTCACAGGTATACTCAGATTGAGCAGTTTTTGCCTGAGTATTGGAAGCAAAACATTATCATAGGCAGATAAAACATCCAGAAATACTCCGACCACAGACTCGCGCTTGGAGAGGCCTATCCAAATGTCCGTGACAATAATACTGAGACTGTCCAAAGTGCACCTGCCTTTGCGAAACCCAAATTGGGTTTTGGTTAGAATACCTCTGTGCTCAACTATCCATTCAAGACGGTTTTTGATTAAATGTTCTAATATTTTTGCCATTGTGCAAGATAGTGCGATAGGTCTATGTCCGTTTGGGTCATTGCAAAGTTTACCGGGCTTCAGAATGGGTATAATAATCTGAGACTTCCACTCTTCTGGGGGAATCCCAGACAGAAAGATGTTATTTAGGATACAGAGGAACTTGTCTTTAGTGCTGGGACTGCTATTAACAAGAAAGGAGTATGGGATTCCGTCAATTCCTGGGGATGTATCTTTCAGACCATTGAGTGCTGATGATAGCTCTTCGGGAGAAAATGGGGCATCAAACTCACATAGAGGAATGCCAGAAGTATCTTGATATAAAGTTACCTCTGGAAGGGTGGGGACAGATGTGGGGGCCAACTTAAGACAAAAGGGTTCGAGCCACTCTCTGATATCATTAGATGTGATGTTGCCAGTGCTAGACACAGAGCCTCGGAATCTTCTTATATTGTTCCAAACCATTGAAGGGGGGGAGCTTGGAGAGAGTGCTTCGCAAAATTTCAGCCAGCCGGCTCTTTTCTTTTCAGACAGGAGTTTTACTGCTTTAGCTGAAACTGCACGGAACTGTAAATAGTTGGACTCTGTCATTGATTTGGCATACTTTAACTCTGCTGATTTCCTGTCTTTACAAATTTTAGAGCACTCAGAGTCCCACCAAGGCAGAGAAGGGGTTTTTTGTCTGAAGATATTTTTTGTGGGTACTGAACATCTGGCTGCCATTAATACCGCATCTCTGAACTTAACATACATAGCATGGACATTGGTCAAGTTACTTTCTGGTATTTTGGTTAGTTCTTGGTCCAGTGTGGAGCGGAATAGACTCCAATCTGCTTTAGCAAGATTGTACTTTAAATGGGGGCGTGGGATGCCACTTATGTCAGGACGGGATGAGCCCAACGTTTCTATTTCAATCACTATGGGGAAATGATCACTTCCATGTGAATTGGGGATAATTGACCACTGAATGCGGGAAGATACTGAAGGAGAGCACAAAGATAAGTCTACCGCACTTTTCTGGTTTTGGGAAGGGGGAACCCTACGGGTAGGAGAGCCGTCGTTCAAGAGGCATAAGTTAAAGTTATCACACAGGTCTAAGAAAGCAGAAGACAGGTAGTCACAATGATGAGAGCCCCATGCAGTGTGATGTATATTAAAATCTCCCATCATAATAATTGGAGGAGGAATTGAAGCAAGGATGGACTGTAGCTCTGTGAGACATGAATTATTAGGATGAGGAATATATACTGAGAGGAAGGATATATTTGTAGTCCTCAATGCTACTGCATTGATGGATTCACTGTGAGAAGGTAAATTTATTTGTGTAAAGATATTTTTTCGAGAAATAAGGAGGGCCGAACCTGCATGCCCATCACTCCTGTCATCACGGAGACATGAATATCCTGGAACTCGAAAATGAGAACCAGGCTTGAGTCGCATCTCCTGGATGGCAAAAATAATGGGAGAGTATTTATTTATTAAATATAAAATTTCATTTTTTTTATTCTTGCTGCTGCGACAGTTCCATTGAAGTATAGGAGCCATTGGGACCGGTAATAGAGAGGAGCTGGGACAACTGATCACGGACATTGTTCGGTAAACTGGAGTCATTAAATCTACTGAGGATATTAATGGCAGTTGATAGTAATAGGTCTATAAGGTTATCATTAGTAGTTGGAGTCTCAGATAAGAGGGCACATCCATTTTCAAGTTGGGATCTGGGTGTTGCTATAATTTCTCTGTGTGCATCTCGATCATACCCAGGGGAGGAGGCTAGCATATGTGGTTGTCTAGGAATAAACATAGTTTTGCGGTATGATGAGTTATTTAAATGAGTATTAGGTGGAGTGGTGGTAAGAGGTGGAGTGGTGGTAAGAGGTGGAAGGGAGGATATTTGATTGCAAGTTGTAGATCTGACTGCGTCAGCAAATGATCTCCTGACCTGAGGGAACCTAGCTGAAGCTTCTGAATATGAGACACTTTCCTGAGACATTACAAGTTTTATTTGCTTTTGTCTAGACTGCTCTAGGCAGGATGGATCATTTGACCTATGTGGGCCGGTACAGTAAAGGCATGTTGGGATATCTTTATTACATGAAATTCCTTCATGAGGTTGGGTACATATAAAACAACGAGCCTGTGATCTGCACTGTGCTTGAGTATGTCCAAATCTACAACACTTATTACACTGAATTGTAGGAAGTATATATGTTTCGAGTGGTAATGAAGCAAAGAAACAGTATACATGAGGTGGTAACTTTTGGCCAGAAAATGTAAGTACAACAGTTTGAGTAGGGGTCCATTTGGGTGTGCCATCGACTATGCTCTTTCTGTTGAGTCTACGAGCCTTTATAACTTCACCGAAACCAGTAGGAACTTCTATCGACTGTACTAGTTCCTCAAGGGTCCATTCTACAGGTATTTGACGGACAATAGCCATTCTGGTGATACTGTAGCTTGGGATAATTGCTTCATACTTGGATCTGGGTAGGGCTGGGTGATCTAAGAAACTATTAGCATCTAGATAAGATTTAAATTCAACCGAGACTCTATTCCGACCTATTAACTTGACACCATCACATACAACATTTTTAATATTATTATGGAATAAAAAGTGCCCAAATTTAATTGGTCGCAATGCGGTGCCAGAGGCAGGATCTGAAATAAGCTTATTAACATGGACAATAAAGGGTGCTTTATCTTCAGCTGTGAACTTACTTTTAGTATTTAAAAATTCAGGTTTGGTGTAAGAGGACTGTATTGATGGGGAAGCTTGGGACGTATTGGTCTTTTTAGGTGGTTGTGATGCAATTGATTCGATAGGAGCACGCTTTCGAGTTCCTTGAATGCTCTGATCTACTTCCATTTGTGAAGATTGAGAGAATAATGTAGGAGAGGGTTGAACAAATGGTCCATTGTCACCTCCTCCCGGGTCGGGAGGATCCGACATATCTAAACTACGAATAAATTAACAATTACTTACATCCACTAAACGAATAATACCGCCACCAACTTAAATAAGTAATAATAATAAGTCAACAGAGGGTTTAAACTCGAAAATCACTGAAAAAAAAAGGAAAAACTGTGAAAACACCTTGTGTCAAACACTCAACTTTTCCCAATCCAAGAATAATACGCCTTTTAGAGACTTATTAGTTATATCTACAAATAAAATAATTCCAGTCAGTTTTGCATTAGTGCTGCCATCTATCGGCTAATAGCTGTATTAGCCGATAGATGGCAGCACTAATGCAGCACCAATGTAACCCAGCTATTACGTTGGCTTTTAAAATGTACTTTTTTTGTAAATAATATTCTTAATGATCTTTGTCTTTTGACGTAAGCGGTTTATTAAAGGAATATTTTTATAGTGAAGTACATACATGGTACAGTTCAGTGGAGACGTAGATTAACACTTAACTCAATACCGTTTACCAAATATAATTGCATTCGTACAGTAATAATTGCTGCTTCATTTATGAAAATGCAATAATGTCCAATTAATATGGTATACATTGCTTTTTACAAATTGAAAAGAAAAATAAGTAAATACTTAATAGTAATTATGTATCTGTCCAACCAACAATCGTGATGGTTCATACACTAGGACTCATAAACTACCAAACATCTTTTTCAAATAAGACAGGGACTATTAACACAAAAATAGAACAGAATAGACTTACTATTATTAAAAGTTTAAATAATACATATTTTTACTTGCCAAAGTTGTTTTTGTCACATAGGTTATCAGGTTATTAATACAAGGTAAAATAATAAAGAAAGGATTGAAAAAAAAAACAGTTTTGTTATATTAAATATTTATTGCGAAATATTACAGGTCCTATGACAACAACTCCGGTTAGTATTAAAATATAGAAAAACTGTTAATATTTAATAGATATTAAAATAACATGTCTGTATTGATAAATGCCTGGAGTTATGAAACATTAAAATTAAAAATAAAGATATATTTTCGAACATTATTAGCATTATTTACATGCTTTATGTTTAAAAACTAATTTGCAAAAAAGGCAGATGTGATCAGAACCATACAATAAGGCTACTCTGATTTTAAAAAATCTTAACACAAGTACTTTATATGTTAAAACTTAATTTTTGTGACATTCTACAATTAAATAAAAATAGAATTGTTATTTTCATAAATAAGACATACAAAATAGGAAAAAACTCATTCATATGGTTGTCACTTAGCCTAATAATATAGTATTTTTATCTGAATAAAGAATAAAGTATAATCAAACCAAATTACAGAAAGTTTTTTCTGCATGTACTGTCGAAAACAAATAAAGTGCTACAGATGCACTGCAAGCACAGAATCTTTTGATATTTCTCACAACAGTGCCATCATTTAGAACAACCTTCCGTGCAAAATCTAACTTAAACCTTGATGTTGATAGCATACAAGATTTAATTAGGAAAAATCATCGGTAAATTATAAATATTAAATTAAAACATAATTTTTACTTAAAACACAATTTTAAAAAAATCTCCTTAACCCTTAAACATGTTATTAATTTGTAAAATAAAACAGTAAAATAATCATGGCCACAAAAAATTAATTCCCACAACTTTATCTCGTTCTTTTCTTCTATTTAACTTAATTTTTCCTGTTGATTTTACTTACTATGAAACTACCAATCATGCATTTTTTTATATTATAGTTTCTTCCGATCATTAGGCATTATTTATTAAATATTTTACAAATATTTTGTACTGAGAAAATCATCTCTTGATTATATTGATTATAATGTCACTTCAAACATAAAATTGTATGTATAATCACAATGATTTTGTATTTTGATCATTCAACAACTAGTGGAAATTCTTCAATATCGTCACACATTGAATTAAATTCAGATGCCCAGGCTTCCATTTCTGCTTTCTGAAATAAATATGAAATTGATTAAAACCTTTTCTGTTTAACAACTATAAAGGCAGTTTATTGATTTTTGATAAAACAAAAACGCATTTGCCAAATTGTTATTTCTACATACAATACATATAAGAAACATATTTTATTAGTTTCATGATTACTATTCTTAACACATGCTTTGGATGCTGATGTGTACAGTTTATAATAATAATAATGGATATTCCTTTAATGGTTCCTGTATGAAAAAATATTACCTTATTTTAATTAAATATAAATATATTTTCATGAACATTAGTTATATTTAGTAAAAATTATATGATATGAATGGTCCAAGTGTTAACTTATTTCAAGTCATTTAGACACACCATCCCTTTCTTATTTTATTAAAATTCAAGAGATAACTTAATTTAAGTTTTATTAAAATAGCAACCAAATTGACGCTTCTGTTGTAAGCATTGTATATTTTTCTCACCTCCTTCTTTGACTGCTGCATCTTCTTACTCTTAACTTTCCGCTTGGGTTTAGTTTTCGGCTCCATAATAGGCACTGTAAATGTAAGGTCAGCCAAATCATCCTCGTCACTGGATCCTGAATCATTATTCGCAATTACATTGCCCTGATATTCACTGTCTGCATTAGTAGTTTGCTGGAAAGTAACTTTGTTGACCTTGCCATAACTTTTACGAGAAGGCTGAAACAATAACAATATTTATAATAATATGGTAACATCTATATTTTAGAATATACAACAGGAATATTTTTTTATATAAATTAAAAGTAAAAAATCAAAATTACAGAAAATAAAGGATGATTATTACCTTTAAGTGATGCACTATTTCAATATCTTCAAACAAATGAACTGACTGTGGGTCATCATCATTTAAAGCATCTTCTACAGATTGGTCTACATTAGTAACATCAGTACTAGCATTTGTTTCTGGAAACACTGGTGCCACTGTTGCAGATTTCATTCCCTCATAGCCCTTATTCAAAGCTTCAGTGGTCACAGCAAGTTTAATTTTAGCTGCCAATGGTACTTTTGCTCTTAAAGGCCCAGATAGTGCATTTATCTCTTGAAGTACAGCTCTACCACGAGATCTTAGACCCCGTCTAGGATTGTCAACTTTAACAGGAGAAACATTCTCCTGATTCTCACTATCATCAAACCCAAAATATGTACCATCATTATCCTTCTCTTTCCCTGATTTACTCGATTTAGTTTGTACATTATTTGTAGAATTTTCTTTGTTTGACATACTATCCAATATAATACCATCTGTTTCTTTATTTGGAGAACAATAGTTATTTTCTATTGCTAAAGTCTTTTTGGGTGTTTCATCACTGTTTGTAATAGTGTGTAAAGTAATCCCAGAAACAGACTTTGTTTTATTTGGTGTGATAGATTTAGCCCTCTTTTTCTTAGAGGCACTCCTATCTACAACTTCTTTAATAAATGACATAATACTTGTTTGCTTATAGTTACGTTGATTGTTATCTATAATCTCTGGCAACACATCATTTGAATCTGGAACTATGTTGGTATAAACATGTTTATTTTTGTTCTTACTATCATTAAAGTTTATGAATGAACTTTCAACTGCAGGTGTCATGTTTGCTTTGACGTAAGTGTTTACTTGCCATTTTATAGGCAATTGATCAAATTGTACTCTCCAAGGAGTTTCATGTGGCTTCCGTGCAGACATATTCATACTACTACTCGCTACTGGAGGATCATCAAAGAAACTTAACCCCTCTCTTAAATTTAAAGGATCATCACAGTGTATAGGATGCACAATTTTAGAATTTTGTTCCAAGTGTAAGTCTGGAGATTTACCAATGTGGGGAGAATTTACAGGTGAATAATCAATATCATTATGATCCATAAGTGGTTCAAAATCTGCTGCTATGTCCTCAACTCTAGTAGAAATATTATGTGCATTTTGCTGATTATAACTTTGTACATTGTGTGTGTGCTCTTTAGTTGATGTAGTTGATTTTGGTGGTTCCTGAGACACTGATGTAATTTCTACATTAATTGGAACTGATTCACTTGGTATTACAGTAGGAACTATTACTTTTTCCAATACATTTGCCAATTCATTATTTTTTTGGAGTTCTATTGGTTTTTTAGAAACAACATTTTTCAAAGCTGCTAAAGCCTGAGACAGATTTTTATCATAATTTGTTTTAAGAATTACAGTTTTGGGTTTTGGTGGCTTCTTATTCGCAGCTCTTTTACGCTTTTTCTTTTGAGGTGGTGGTTCCTCATTAGGATCATATGTAAACTCATATACATCAAGGTGACTACTACCTCTTTTAGATTTCTTTTTCTTTTCTTCTAGAACCCTAAATGAAAAGTTTGGAGTTAAAAGCTTTCTGCTAAATTTCTGATTTTCATTTCTTAAATTCACAGGAGATAATTGCAATTTATTTGTTACCTTCTCTCTTACCAATCTTTGATTGGCATTATTATTAGAGTCTGGGGAAACTTTGATACTTTGGGTATGAACTGTTTTCTTTTTTTTGTTCGATTTACTGACAAAAACTTGTGCAATTTTCTTTTGAGGACTTTTCTTATTAGATAGTATGGTATTTTTAACTGAGGTAGATTTGTCACAGTTCACAATGGTGGGCTTAACTTTATTGGATATTTTATTCAGTACAATTGGTGTACTGGCATGACAACCAACAGGTATGAATTTATTTGGGCTCATGGAATGATCATCAAACCTAGATGGCAAGCGACACACCCTCCTGGGGCGATTAGCAATTAAACTATTATCTGCGTCTTGTTGCGGTGTTTTGAATGGTGACAATGAGGCACCATTTTGGTCAGGAGTTTTATACTTAACAGATTTTGTCACTGATGGTTTAGATTTCGTAATATTAGACAAATTATCTACCACCTCATTTTTATTAAATCTATTCGGAAGTTTCCTTTCGCGTCGTGGTCTTTCTTTACTGTCAGGAATGTATTTAGCAACCTTCTTCTTTACATTTGTTTTAATTTCTTTATTGAGAGTTTTTGGCGACAAATTGTCATCTGAAGCTGAGTTAGTCTTGTCGGATAGAGGTTTGCGTTGTTTTATTCCTTTCCCAACTGATTTCAACTTGTTTTTGGCAACGACACCAATATTTTCTTGTGATGCTTTACTTGCTCTGGTTCTCGGAGGCATTATGATTTTGAGTCCAATAACATCTCGTAATAGTAAACACAACCATTAAAAATCAGATAATTCAGATGCAATAATCAAATTATTGACATTATTTATAGACAAAAACACATTTACTTTCCAACAAACAATTTTCGCTCGTTTTTTGATGTTTGACAATTGACAACGCGTAGGGTTGTCAGTTCAAATTTATAACATTTTTTTTCACGTTCGGATTCACACAAATATACAAGATCATCATGCTTCCGCATTGATCGTATTTGTGAAATCACATACATTTTTCACTGAGCGATTCGATTTTGATTATCGAAATGCATCTTATCTATGCTCTCTGAATCCATGAACCACATACGTGTATAATAATAATCTTATATTATTCATGAAACTTTCACCTAGGTTAGATAACCCAAAGTAAGTATAATTAAGAGCTTATGTTATGGATACATAAGATCTCAATTATGTTCGAAATAACGAAGAAATCTTGTTAGAAATATGTTTATAAATATCAGATATGAGCAAATTTAACAGACAAACACATATGGCTCGTGATATTGGTCATAGAAATATCTGCTCCTACCTGATTTTGGTTTATCATGTATAACATATTAAAAAATGGTCTTTAAAACTAATTCAAATGGAAAAAATATTATGAGAATACAACATATAATAATCAGTATTAAGGTTATATGGAAGTTGAATAGGCGTTGAATTTAAAACACTTCATCATTACTTACTTCATAATTATTTATGATGTTATATTACAATGTTGACAAATTTAATGACGTTATTGCAATGGTCTTTGTATGGTTTTAAAAATCCTGTATACTGAAATGAAGATAAATATTATTTCACTCAACGGGAAGAATTACAAAATGTCCACCTGAAATTTCTAACAAATGACCCCGATTCCGGACTACGGAATACGAACGATTTTAAATTTAAGTTCAGTACTACTCATTCTTTTGAATTGGAGTGAAAGAGATCCATATTCGTGTTATATCAATAATTTACGCGGGTGTAGGTATTGAATTAAGAGATCAAAAGGCCTCGACATGCTCCATTTCTATAATTTCAATCGGATCGCTGCTAAGTGTAAAAATATATATAAAATTCGATTTTGATAATGGACATGGATCTTGTGCTCTGTGCGAATGTGAAACTAGATAATTTCATCCAAACGTGCACCTTTTCGGTGCTGTATCCAAACGTACTTTATCAGTTCAGTAGATGAGACAAAATAAATTTGACTGTCATGATGTTATAAAAATTGTAACTTATTCCTATGCAAATAAAGTTTATATTATAGTATTTTTTTAAATAAGTCATAAGATTTTCGTTACCTCTTCACAGAAATTCAAATGTTGCCGTTGACGTAGACCGTTGCCTAATGTTTTAAGTTTTGAATCGTATTTCGTTACCATTATTTATTATTGAGTGCTTCTGTGAGATATTTCTGTGATTATAGTTGTTTCAGTGTATTATTTTCTGAACATAATGCGCAGGTATAGTTTTCACAACATAAATATTGCCTATTTGGTTTGAAACAAAGATCTGCCTGGAACGAAAATTTAAAAATATTAAGCACAATAAATATAATTGAGTCACAAAGTATTAAGTAGGTATTTAAAATTACTAATTTATTAAATTAACGATAAGAGCTTCTTTATAGATTGAATTAACCTTTTTGTATTTACTTACCTATATTTCAGCAGTTTTCCTGGCCGAAATTTGACGTAAATAATACTTAAACTTCAAATATTGACAATACATGATCATCGGCGCGAACTAGAAGAAATATGAAGATTTATGTACTTCGGTTCAAATAAACAGAATTTTTATACGAAACAAATTTAAATTGATCGGTTTACTTACTGTTCAAAATGGTTGACCGGGATAATAAAGCTACGATCGACACTGTGCAAGTGGCTTTGCGAGTCAGGCCATTAATGCAGCAAGAGATAGAAAGAGGTTGTGACGAATGTATTGATGTCATCAATGGAACACCACAGGTGCAGATTAAAGATCTAGCTTTCACTTACAATTATGTTTTTCCACAACATATTACTCAACAAGAATTTTATGATACAGCAGTTAAAGACCTAATAGGAAAATTATTTCAAGGTAAGAACCAAATTTATTTCATATATAATAATATCAGATAAGTTATAATTTTTACTATTTTGCTATAGTTCCAAATCTTGTCTCATGTGTCAGTCCTTGAAAATATCTTTGTGCCTTAATGATATAGCCAGCTTATTATGTCATTAATTCTGCACCATCTCAATTTTATTATAAATCCACTGATATTTTAATAATATCTAAATTAGCCTTGTCACACAGCAATGAATAAGCAATAAGCTTTCAAGGGTCATACATAATAAGCAAGCGAATGTTTGTGTTCAACTTTAATGTGCCAAATTCCACTCAGGAGGTCCTATTTATTAATAAATTATGTATGCTACGCCTGCCAAGTTCCATAATTGTTTGTTTCTTATTCAATTTCAACTACTATCTCAATGTTCATTATTTTATGCATTAAAGTACAAAGTATTGAGATACCAGGACATACAAGAGCATTGCATTCAAAGAAGTCACAGTGAAGAGGAAAAATCATCTTCGGGTCTTAAAAGTCTATATTTTTACATAACAATAATAAAGCTGTGAGCATAGAATCTAATTTCTATTTCTTAAAATGAGATATGTCAAGTCCTGTGTCAAGTGCATCAGTTATAGTCAAAGCCAATAGCAGCCAGCAATCCCATCCAAAAGTCCATAACATGGGGCTTAGGACCCCTTTGAGTAGTGCTTTTAAAGCTCTGGTTTTGATAACAAACCTCAGTTGGTTCAGTGCACTGAGGACATGAAGAGCTAGTTTGCATAGTGAAGCTGCTAAGCAATTTTTGTTATGTTGTCAATTTAAGTTACTATCTCGAGGTCTGCTGTGTTACAGAAAGCACTTTAAGCCGTTGGTTTCGGCTGTTACAAAAACCGTGTTCACCTATCAAGTTGCATTGGGTCAGTGTAGTAGTGTTATAGCCAAATTTCTCATGTATTTCTCCCATGTAGGAAGGCATGTGCTTAGAAGGGGACATATATAGGTTGTAAATGATGATGGTGATGAATTTTAAGGTAACTATCATGGAAAGAGTCAAATCATTGATTCTTGGTTGTTTTCATGTGTCAAACCTATTTAGCATTGATACGTAAACATTTTTAATAATATGTGGAAACCAGCATCATGGTGCTAGTAGGCCTATTAATCATATTCATCCATAACACAAACAATTCTTCATTATTAAATTCAATAATTATTTTGGGTGTAAATAGGTTCACTTCTACAATTTTTAGTTTATTAATATCACAATGTGTTAAATTCTTAATTAGCATGTACTACATATTGTCTTGTAAAGGTACATTAAATTCTTAGTAGATACAATACAAGTGCAGAAAGTATGTTACTTCTTCACAAGCCCCAGTTAACTCAAGATCTTGAGCTGAAAATGCGGTCAACAATAGAGAAAAGCGGAAATGTCAATTCTGCGTGTGCATCAAAGTTTTTAAATAAATTTCCAAGAATATAAAAAAATAACAAAAGTAAATCCATGAAAAACAGTTTAATCCTTGGACAAGATAATTGATATTCCTTTTTTTCTTTTGTACAGATGGTCTCCTTAAATCAATGTCTGTTGCTCTTGTTTTGTATTTAAGGGTGTAAGGCTGGTTCACTCCAGCCATCCTGTTTATATATATATAATTGATATTACAGTTTGAACAATTGCTCAGAGTTATATATATTAAAAAAATAAATGTATTTTCAATTTACTTCATTTATTAATATTCTGTATACTGTAAAATAGTCATTTCAAGAATTTCATACAAAAATTTCATGCAAATTTTGTCCTCCATCCCGCATTTGGATGTTATATGCAGGAGGAAAAAAGCACTAGTGTGGAAATGAATAACTTTCTCTCATGTAAGTCTGTATTTTTCAGGATACAATGTAACTATACTAGCATATGGTCAAACTGGTTCAGGTAAGACTTATACAATGGGCACAAATTATTCTGGATCAGATGGTGATTCTGCTAATGTAGGTAAGTGTTTATGAAATATGTTATCAACTTTACAAGAGTATTTATGTTCAAGAATACCTAATTTAAAAGCTTAATCAAACAATTGTGAGTTTTTATTGTTCACCTAAAAAATTATTTTATCATTATTATATATTTTATATATTGTCCCTACAAAAAATATAACTATTTTTTTTATTGTAGACAAATATGCAGTTGCAATAATCAATAATAATATGAGTCTGAGTTTTATAAATAACCTAAGTTTTTTTGAGGAAGTTAGCATTGTTAGATAGTTTGATTTTGATTAATTATAATTATTGTAAATTTGAACACTTATTGTAAGTGATAAACATTTATAATTTTAATTTATATCTTCTAAATTTACAGGTGTAATTCCACAAGCAGTTGCAGACATATTTGACTTTATAGAAGCTCATGAGGACAAATTCATATTCAAAGTCAATGTTTCCTTTATGGAACTATACCAGGAGCACTGTTTTGATCTGCTCTCTGGAAAAGAAAGAGGGCACAGTATCATTGAAATCAGGGAGGATGTCAACAAGGGGGTTATTTTACCAGGTAATTGGGCATATCATATTGGGTCTTGGCCTAATTGATTACTCATTTTACCAATTAAAATTCTAAACACAAAGATATTTGCAGATCCTCAAATATTTATTTATTTAACAATTTATGTACTAACACACAAAAAAACTAAACACTTAGCATAACATCATTTTTGTAAGTACAAAAGGCAAGTGCATTGTGCAATAGCAAGGGATATAAAGAATAATACATTTTCAAGGCATTTGTAGAAGTGTTTTATTAACATTTAAATATTTCACTTTACTTATTAATAACTTTATTCATACAGGTATAACAGAGTTGGCAGTGACATCAACAAAAGAAACCATGATAGTGTTAGAGCAAGGATCGTCTGGCAGAGTAACAGGCTCTACTGCTATGAACCAAGCTTCCAGCAGGAGTCACGCAGTATTCACCATTGTTATTACAAAAGAAAGTCGCACTGATAAGTAAGTATTAGAGATGATACTAATATCGACTATCAGGTCTCAGACCTACATTTTCTATTTTAATATCATATAATCATAATTCATATAATCACGGCAAACTATGAAAGTGCTGTGTATGGGTATAGGACATATCGACGAACAAATAATGTCAAGTAACATGGTATGCCTAAGTGTCACGTTACCGAGATTTTTGAAGATTATTGTCGACATATGAGTACTACTATAATCATTACAAAGGGACTTATTACGCGTCTATAGGCGTCAGATTGTATCGTTCCCAGGTTGATTATAATTATTACATTATTAGGAGCACGAGAAAACGTCTACTTTAATCAATCATTTATCTACTAAATCGTATCACAATGAAATGCAATGGACATGTTACTGTAGCATTGCGTTGGTCGAAAATAATATGTTACTTAGTTTGAAAACCTTTGTATAACTAGTAAGTATTGCAGCTAGTTATATATGTAGTACCTGGTTGTACCAAATAATAAGGATGGTAAAAATAATTTTAGTGCCTAACTACTCGATAAAAATATAACAAGGCATTGTTTTATTTTAACAATGATTGGAATAGTAATAGCATATAGAATTTGCAGATCACTGTAACAAATATGTTCAAAAGATACGAAATATTATAGGTATGAAATAATATTTCTCCCTGTTATATGAATCATTGAATGATATAATAATAATGATGCCAAACAAGTTCTTAGTATTGTATATTACACTATTGGTACATAGTTCAGCAATTCACAAAATACTTTATATTTTTTGTTATTTTTTTGTTTAACAGGAATATAGCAACAACGTCAAAATTCCATTTAGTAGATTTAGCGGGCTCAGAACGTATAAAGAAAACGAAGGCGAGCGGTGAGCGTCTAAAAGAGGGTGTGAAAATAAACCAGGGCCTTTTAGCTTTAGGCAACGTAATATCTGCCCTTGGAGACGGAACTAATAGGAGCTTTATCAGCTACAGAGATAGCAAACTAACTAGGCTTCTGCAAGGTAAGTTGTTGAGTGCAATAGACATGTTATTATTACTATACTACTATTATTAGATATGCGTATACGCAGCTACTGAACAACGTCATCTCAGGTTATGCGATTGCAAATGCTAGGTGCCAAAATAAGATTTATTTAAATCAGTATGGATCTCTAAATACTCTAAATTAAGGATTCAAATATGGGTTGTACCTAGCCTGTGAAAATAATTAAGTCTCTATGTGCTCTAATTAATAATTAATGTGAAATTTATTATTAAAATTTTGAGTATACTGCTTAGTCTCGGTGGCGGGCATAGTTAGAGTCATCGTAGAGAGGGTATTTGAAGCTGTCGTTTTAAATTTGAAGGAGGAAGGGGAAGGATAGCTAGAAAATAATCCTAAAGCCGCCTCTGGGGCGCCGTAAGTACCCGCTGTGCTCTATAAGTGGCTCCATGCACAAGTGATACACACCTGCGGATGGAACAGGCCCTGTCTGACATTGCCCCTAGTACGAATGAATAAAATTAATCGCCACAAAGCACGGCTATAAGTGCTGGGTTGTTTGAACGTGGTTTGGTGAGCTGCTTCAACAAATCCCAGGCTACCCCCGGGCAAGGGCAGAGGGCAGCGCACTTCCCGGGGATATTATGTGGGTATTCCCAGTTATGATCAAGCACTGGGAGAGCCCCACACATTGCTTAGACTATATAACTTCATAGAAATTTATTTATTTATTATTCTCTTGAATCCATCAAATAAAACCTATCTTTTATTTATATTACATACTCAAGAATGTATATCACTGCATAAATAGCTTGATAAATCTATAAAAAATATATATATATATTTTCAGACAGTCTTGGAGGTAATTCTCTTACTCTAATGGTCGCGTGCGTTAGTCCAGCAGATTATAATCTAGATGAGACTGTATCCACGCTCAGGTATGCTGACAGAGCAAGACGTATACGTAATAAACCAATCATTAACCAGGATGCCAAAGCTGCGGAGATTGTAAGGTAAAGAGATTTTATAATTTAGAATACTTTTATTTAAATATTATTTATTAGCTTACAGATCACTTTACAAAACAACGTATACAATGACAATGATAGATCATTCAGCAATCTGCGTGTGTTGACGCTGGGGCTCTCTACAGCTTATTCCGGTATATCTATAACATTGGCTAGCCTTGGCCAAACTGGGCATCCATCCTTATATATTTAGTCAGACCATTTACTATATTGCCTACGTCTTGTATTCGGTCTAAGTTCGTTACTATTCAAGTTTATTGTTATTGGTTGCCTCTTAATAAGCCACCAGTGTATCTCTAATTGTTGAATTATTTTATAGACATTTTCGAGTTTGGTTATTTTTCAAATATTTTATTCAGTAGTACAGAATGTACAATGTTAAACAAAATTACATTAGTATTGTTCTATACTTCACACTTGTCTTTATTTCTTTATGGTAGTCTTGTCTTGCAACATGGGTCTCCTTTGAAGCCTTACAACCTTCGTCTTCATTCAGTTCCTAGTAAAGCTTTTCATTTGTGTTCATTTCATTCTAAAAAATTTACAATATTTTTTTGCAGACTAAATAATTTAGTAAATGAGTTGAGACTACAATTAGTAAGTAAAATACCTACGGTCAGTGAACAAAACTATGAGCAGCTTCTAGAAGAGCTAGAGAGAGAGAAAGCTAAATATGCGGAACAACTAAAAAAGAACAAGCAGCTAACCGAGATGCTTAACAACATGCTGACTGTTAACACAAACTTGTATGACAAAGGACTATTAGCTGAAGCTGCAAAGGATCAAATCGAACGGAAACTCAATGAATTGACAGAACAATGTAATCAAACTATAGAAAACCTTAACTCGACTGAGAAATTATCAGATGATGAGCATCAGAAGACTACTGTTGTGGACTATTTAAAAGAAATTAAGACTAGACTGGAAGATTTACAATCAGTTAACTTGAAGAGTAATGAGGAATTAATAGATCATGAGATCAAGCTGTCGTTTATGAAGGAAGAAAATGACCAAGACAAGGTTGATGACGATGTCATGTTCAGTGAAGATCAAGCAGCGTTGGAGGAGGAGAAGAGAGCTATGGGTCAGGTATGAATTAAAGTTTATAGTTATGCATATATACATATACATATATGGAAATGTATTGCTTTTAGTATCGCAAAACAAAAGCTTGATCAATTACCAAAAAATTACCAAAAAATAATTTAATGTAAAAGTTTGACAGAAGTGCAATACAAAACTTATTTTTTCCCATGTCTTCTTCGGATTGATTTCAATATATGGTGTTCATGGCAGATAAACATAGTATACACATTGTGTGGCTCTTTCTTATAAATTGAATTGCTGTTTGTTAGTCTCACTATAAATTGTTTTTTGTTTTTTTTCTTTACTACTTAAATAATGTTCATAGAAAAACAAAAATAATTCAGTCTTTATTATTGATTACATTTAATAAATGACGTTTGTGGCAGGTTATGTATATGTGGTATAAAGTTAACTGGGTCATTTTGTTTTTACTTAAATTGAAATAAATTTTTATACTTTTACTAAGATAGTATTGAATGAACGCTGTTCAAAGTATTTCGCTAAGGGATGATTAACTAATTTATCTAGGTGGCACTGAACCAAGAGCTACAAGAACTGAATCGCGCTATGGCTATCAAGGCGTCAGTGGTGCAAGCCATCCTAGCAAACAATAAGGACATGCTGGAAAACCATAATAACTTAAAGGAGAATGAAACAAGGATCGCGCATTTGGAGAAAGAAAGGGATGAGTTGATGCAACAACTAAAACAGACTAAGGTTAGTCTATTATAGATTCAGTTATAAATAGTAAGGATTATTATAGCTTGTTGAGTATAAATAAAAAGGAAAATCGTTTTTCCAGTCTAAAGACCCGTCTCACGAAGAGCGTCGTACTAAAGTGTCTGCTTTAGAATCGGAGATCAGTGATCTTAAAAAGAAGTGTCAGCAGCAAGCTAATATTATCAAGATGAAAGAGAAGAATGAGGCCAAGATAGCTTCTCTTAATGCTGAACTACAGGCCATGAAAGTTACAAAGGTTTGTAAATATCGTTAATTAGTCTAAGAACTCTCCAGGAAAGTAGTAATTTATTCCCTAGGATTACTATAGTGAATAAATTTGTGAATATCATCTGAAATAACTAGAAGTATAGTTAGAATATAATAATCAGAGCAAATTACATTCTTTATCTCATTTATCATTCGTAACTCACGCATAAAATTCTCGATTATAATAAGTATTTTAATTTTTTGTTAGTATTTTTTTTTAGTTTTTCTGGGCATTACTTTCTATATTCACTGTATTATCATATTTCATTTCTAGATAATATTATCAAAAGAACTCATCATTTCGTTTGAATGATATATACATATCGTTTTATTACACAGGTTAAAATAATAAAACAAATGCGTGAAGAAAGCGAGAAGTTCCGCAAGTGGAAGGCGGATAATGAACGCGCTATGCTCAGGCTGAGAAACGAAGACCGAAAGCGGGCTACAGCTATGGCAAAGATGGAGTCCTTGCACCATAAGCAGCAGAATGTTCTCAAACGGAAGATGGAAGAGGCAGTCGCTGTCAACAAGCGGCTTAAGGTTAGTGATAATTTGTAGCGACATAGATATGGAAAAGCAACAACTTTGGCTATTGTCTATTCGTATTGGATCAGCAAAATCTTGTTGAAGGAAGGCTTGTTTTAGTCTTGTTACCGCCAAACTCCTCATTCCAGAAGTGCGGAATATTCAATATATATAACAGAATTGTCATTTAGTAAATAGTGTTAAATATCACATGGGTAAAAATGGAAAATTAACTGCAATTATTCAAATTAAAAATGTAGTAAAATATCTTTATTCTCGATGCTTTCCTATAAGAGGGATGTACTTTTCTATATTAGGCATGACTCTTAGTTAGTAGTCACACAGATAAAACAATAGAAAGTGTATTATAAAAGTGTGTATTAACTCCTATGTCCTGTAATTCCGCTTCCTCCTCTCCATCCTCTTTCATCTATGATTGTTTATCTCATCCTACCACCATCTCACTTATCAGTCTACCTCTGCTTTTAATGAGAACCATTAGGTCCAATAGGTAATATCTATTTACTCCATTTTAGTAAATGCATCAAGCTTTACTTGTTAATAACTAATGTGACTTTTACCATTGAAGAAAAGTAAAACATTTTATATGCCCAAAATCTAGGAAGCACTGGACCGTCAGAAGCAAACTGCAATGAAGCGGAATGCTAAGGGCAGCGTGAAGGTGGGTGCCGTGCAACAGTACATAGAACAAGAGCTTGAGGTTCACCTAAGCATCGTTGAAGCTGAGAAGTCGCTTGAGGAACTTATGGAGTATAGGTAATGATACTTTTTATCTTCTATCTTATCTTATCATAGACCAAAGTGTATCCATACTCTGAAAAGAGCTTTCATTATAGCCTTTCTGTCGCCAGAAAAAAATAGTCTATAATTAATTCTCCTCGTTAAAGCGATGTGAATGGCCGTTTTTTGAGCCAGTTTAATTTTTTAACCGTTCATAGATATTTTTAGAGTAAAAGCGAAAGCAAAGTGATCTAGCTCCATACAGCCAAGTCTCGTGCATTTTACTTGTCGCCAAAGTAGTCCAATTTTTGTTAGCCTTTATGTCACTTAAGGCTAAAAAGTTTGACCCATTGTCGTGGGTAAGACACATTGGAAGGACAGACAGTCTTTGGGGTAAAATTTTCCTCAAGACTGGAGAGCACTAGGCCCAGCAGTGAGCATTTCTCGCTAGATATGATGAAGATGCGTTAGCTACTTATACCTATACATCTTTATTACAGAGCGTTGATAACTGAACAGATTGAGAATCTCAGAAACAGTACTAATGATGAGAATAATAGAATGAAGATTTGTGAATTAGAAGACGACCTTGCATTACGAAAGGCGCAAATATCAGACTTACAACAGAAGATACTTACTGCAGATCAGGGTAAATTGAATTTTTGTTAATTGGCCAAAAAATAGGGAAATTGTATTATCTGAACCTAGGGATACCCTTTACTACCTGGGTGTGATCTGGTAAATTGCTACAATAGGATTACCCCGCAAAATTTTAACGCGTAATCCCAATACTTTGAATAGACACTGACCGAGCTCCACACCCACCCGCCATTTTAGTTAGTGGCTGGTAGGCTCGTAAACAGATTCATCCGCGTAAAAAGGATGAGGTTCATAAATAACAGTGGAAAATTTTTTATATATACAATTTATTTTTAATATTTAATGGGAGTTATGTCTTGACCTTCATGACTCTTGATGGTATTAGTGATGATGAAAGTCAAAGATCTAAGTGACCCACACCCTGGTTTTCATCGACCACAGAGGTAGTTTTTATCTTACATCTAACTAAAGTTTATGTTATGGAGCAGAGTTGGTAATGATTGTTAGCTAGTTAGTTATCTTAGTCAACTGATAATTTATATATCTCAAGATAACTTGATTACTTTCTGTTTACCAACAGAAAACAAATCTCGTACACAGTGGGACAACATACAATCTATGCTAGAAGCGAAAGTCGCCCTCAAGTGCCTTTTCGAGTTGCTAGTGGATTGTAAGCGGGAACTCCACAACCAGAGTGAGAAAGTCTTTCAAGCTCGCTACGAAGAGATCAAGGAGGCCCATGACAGGCTAGCGATGGACTTTGAGACAAGCAAGGTGGAGTTTGAGAGACAACTTGCAATGATGAAGATGCAGAGCGAACAGAAGGTATGTTGTGTGTTATTTGTTTGTAGATAAATTGTTAAAATACAAACTACACTGAATAGATAGATATTTTATTATAATTTAACTTTTACTCTTTAAATAATACATTGGGATTTGACAACACTTGCTACACTGAATAACATTTTTCTAAAATTCTCAACCACTCACATAAAAATTCTTATTTTAAGGCCACAAATATTATAAAAAGATAAAGATTTTTAGAAAGATAACATAGCTTAAATTATACGTAAATCTTAACACTATATTTTTATTTTACAAAATAGATTGGTTAGTGCTTAATGACACCATGTTGCTAACTTTACATAAGTAAGGATTCATATAAAATATCTAAGTGACTTGTATTGTGTATCGTCGATATCGAATTTATTTCTAGGTGTGTGTGCTCAATTGACAAGACAAATGTATAATAGTACGCAATTTTAATATTATTTGTATATTGTTGTAGATATCAGCTTTAGTAACACTTCAACGGAGTGTGGTGGGCAGAAACAACAAAAACGAAGCTTGTCTGCACTTGCAGAACATGATCCAATACCAACAGGAGCGCCTGGAACAGCTAGAAGACGAAAATGTAGGTCAAACCAATCTACGCACCATCTACGAACCAATGTGAACTCTTTGATGTACATATTAAAGTTCATTTCAGCTTTATTGTCGTTTAAGTGGTAGTTTAGATTTATTGGTCGTTGTTGAGTTATGGAGAGTATATAAAATTAACTGAAGAATGAGATCTATAGCAAAAATCATTCTTTTCTTGCAATACGTAATTAATGATAATTGTTTCACACATGTTAAATTTACCTATATTTATAGATCTAGAGCACACTTAATATTATCAATTGTAATTGCACAAAATTATTCACAGAAAAAACTAATTGACGACTTAGAGCAACTTCGATCATCCAATAAGAAGGCGAAAAAGCGGTCTAAAAAGGATCCAGTGGAAACAGTGAAGAAAGTGGAGTATGTAGAGCCTACTGACGAGGAAGATGACGAGTTTGAAGACAGAGACGACGATCCCGACTGGAGAGCCACTCCTCTCTTCAAGCGTATAGTGGTCAGTTGTGAAACATTACTTTATATTTAATGATTTTAGAGTAAATATCAAGGTCCAGAATTGACAAATAGGTATATATAAATCTATTGCTGTCGCGTTGGACCCGGGCGACCGGCTAAGGAGCGCGATCGGGACAAATACAGCTGGTATTGAAAATAGCTACGAAAAGTATACAAAAACGAACGTTTCGTAGTCTCCCCTGTTTCGTTCTCCAAAACAGTATCAATTTAATCACCGTATAATTAAATAAAGGATTTGACTTCGTTTTTTTTAATAATCTTGTCAAATTTGTTTCTTGTATGTCTTATTTGAACACAGTAACAAATCTGCAGTGAATGAATTTATGAGGAAAAAAAAGAAAACATTCCAAAAAAATTATTGCTTTTTGCAAGACTATGTTTTTGTGTGGAAAAAATGCCCTAAAATTTTCTCTAAGTAAATTGTTTGACTAAAATATTTTTGCTGCTCATATCTTTGTATTGTAAAAATTATGAGCTGTATATATCTCTGCTTCTTTCCTTCTAAAAAATTAATCGGTAGTAGAGATAGGAGGTGTATTTTATCATGATAATTTAAAGGTGGAATATTTTTGTAATAAAATAATAAAGGCTTGTATATAACTGAACACCATACTAACCTAACCTTACCAACAAAAATACTAAATGCATTCACGCCGCAGTTAGTTTCTGTGGAGCAACATTTCCAAGAGTTATAGTTAAACATCCAGTTAAAAGTTATTTGATGTAAGTGTATGTTACTGTTTCCCAACTTTTGAAAACATTCAAATAAAAGAAAATATTACGTGACTAAACTATTTTGTCACGTAATATTTTCTTTGCTTACAACGGAAACAACGGAGTACAAGTAATTATACACAAAACAAAATGGTTTTACTAAGCAGTACCGGGGCACATCTCCCTTCTTGCTAAAAGTTACTTTTAAGTATGTGTACAATGAGCATCATTTGACTAATAGGAAAGTAGTTTCAAAAGTATTATCGTTTTACATTATATTGCTCCACAAAAAGTAACTAACCGTACGTAACATCTTATTTTAAAAATAAAAAACTTGTACCAAAATATTTCTACAGGCAATAACGGATCAAATGCTTTTTTTTTGTGTATTTGAGATGCTAAAACCATTTCAAAACATGAAATTTGATGCCAAATTTTTCTGGATATGTTTTTAAGCAATCTCTCTGTGTATTTGTTCTCTTACAGGCGCAACGCTGCCCCCGTCTAACAATGAACTTCACTGAAGCAGACACTTCATCAGATACATCATCGACTCGAGCGGTGAAGCGAAGTAGTGACGGTGTCCCACACTGTACTTGCCGCGGCAGTTGTTCCACCAAGATGTGTGGATGCGTTAAGAGCTCGCAGGGTTGTGGGTCTACCTGCCGATGTCTACCGGAGCTCTGCAAGAACAGACGACAGAGCTCTGACAGCGAGGACAAAGAGAATCAAGTGAGTAATGCAGTTCTGCGCAACGGAATGGGAGTAAACTACAAAAAGGGGCAGGTCTTATGGCTGTAGAGGGCCTTTCTGCTCTTTTACAAGCAGATGATTTTCCAAAGTGTTGCTTCATTGGATTTAGAGTTGTGCTGTTTACCCATCTGTCACTATTATAGCACTTAGAGCGGGAATTGAAGGGCAAGTCGCCCGTTTGTGTCCGCTCCAAGTTACAAGTTGAAAGGCTTTCCCCATCCAGCCATTGAGAAACTTCTTATTTATCAAAGTTAGGAAAGGATGGTAGGGAGAGAGACTTGGATAAGGATGATAAATTTGTGTGCCAAAGCCAATGCCAATATATCAGGTATCAGAATGAATTCCCAGCTTAGGCTTTTTGTTCGAGCTCTATGTCTAGAGCTCTGCAGGAACTCGAAAAACCAGGAATCAGATGATTTGTGCAGAAGCACAAATCATCTGATTCCTGGTTTACCAGACTGTTATATTAAGAGTTGCTAATTACGGACTACCTAGCGTCTTATAGAGGTCTGTAGGGACTGGCCAGGGCAAGAATTAACATAGTCATGCAGTATAAAACAGTCCTCTTTTAATTTCATCCAGTCACTATGCCAGTGTTCAATCCACGAGATGTTTTGACCAAGACATAGTTTAGCGAATAATTATGGCCTGCTCACTACAACTTCAGTTTAAATCCATTGGGATATATTAATGACTTACACTACAGAACATCCGTCATAAGTTAATTAGTCTAATTATTTTTCTAAAACAGAGATTTTTTCGTTTACAGCCTTCAAGCACAGAGGGTCAGTCAGCAGAAGACACTACTCTTCCGTCATTTTTTGATAAACGGTGAGCTATATCATATTTTATTGCTTAATAGCTGAGATCACTTTAATAAATCAAATGTTTAGGTGGCATTGTGGTATATTCACAGGCTATTATTTAGAGCGTTTATAGGGACCGTACAATTAAAATTTTATTTTATTATAAGAGAAATTACGTTCTTTAGATTTGAAACATCGGATGAACTAAATTATTCACAATCCGACGAATATAAATCAGAGGTAACGGATATGCAACCAGACAACCGTACTGTCAGACAAAAACCACAAGCATTAAAGAACAGGGTCAAAACTGCCGGCCGTACACAGAAATGGATGCTAGCTTTACTTGTATACAACACTTGTGTCGCGCCTATGTCCAGTTACTGTGCGAACAGCATGTTTCAATATGGGATGGATGTAGCGAAATATAATGTTATATCGAACATCTTCAAGTTTATGATGCGGGAGGTGAATTCGAAATTATATTATTGAAGCAACCTTTGCAGACTATGCTCTTACTGTATGGAATGGTTGCTGGCGGGAGTAGGTGACCGTATTCTTCGTTTTCTGCTAATTTTAAAGGCAAATAATATTTCAGAATTGTAGTCGGATATAGATTAACATGCTACAATGTAATATTTTTATGGTTACCACTTTTCAATACAACTGTCGTCACAATGTTCAAATAAGTTTCTATATCCAGTTGGTGAACGATATTAGAGAAGTATATATATTATGTGTGTGGAAAAACAGCCAATGAAATATTTTAAATACAATATTGTTTTGTCATTCATAGGTCCAAAAAGACATACTCGTTCTATAAAAACTTGTCGGGAATTTGGCACATATTTAAAAGGCCTCAGTCGTCGCCCAACAGTGAGTGCATAGTTCTGCAAAGCAGTTTTACTAGTGTAGTGTATAGTATTTCGATAATTATCATGGAAAATTTAATGTTAGTTAATAGATAGTTATTAAAACATGATAGTATACGTGAATGATATTATCATTTATCTCTAATTTCAAAAGTCCACGTATTTTGTAGCCTAATAAAATATGGGATTAAACTCAGGTCCCCTATTTAGTTGTATATAGTTGCATTAATGTAGCCGTAGGCGAGGAGCTCGTTGGCGTAGTGTTTCCAGCGCTCTGATTGCGATTATGGAAACAAAGCCATGGTTAGTCCCTGGATGGGTCAATCATATTTTGTTATCTTGATCTCATTCGTGCTTCGGAAGCAAATTAAGCCATTGGTTCCGGTTGCTACGACAACCGCTTTAGCCCAGCGAACTGTATTTGGCCAGCTGGGTGGTGTTATGATCCAAACATCTCATGTGTATAGCGGTATGTAGTAATATGTAGGCTGTTGATGATGATGTATTCTTAACCAAAGTTTCTGTAAAAAATTAAGAAACTTGTTTGTATATTCTTATAGAAAGAAAAATAAAGGGCGTTAGATATTTTTTATAACTTTTAATAGTATAATATAATATTAATTATTGATTAGTTAAAATTAAAGGATATTGTAGTAGATTGGAACATAATTCTTTCTTGATATGCTCTGCAGAATTATGTTAACATTTAATAACACTATTTTTTTAAATATATTTGTTAAAAAATCAAATAAATATTAAACTAACTTGAATAAAGTTTTGTTGATTATAACAGAATATAAATTGTAAAAGTATCATGCCTAATTATTATTCCTTTTTTTTTCTCAGAGGGCACCTTGACTCCACATATATAAAAAAGAAGAAAAGTTATTTCTTCTAGAAAGTACAGAAGAACTTGTATAGGTGAGTTAATTCCAGGCATAGTTGTGTTGAAGGATGATGCATACATAATACATTTGTTGAACGACTACATAATTCATTTATGAGCTGGCTGAGTGGTCAGTAACTTCAGGCCTGTCGCCCGGTGATCCTTTATTTGATTCCCTGCCAGGGCAATAGTTTGTGTTGTAATCATGAATAATAGTGCTAGATTAGTGGTATTTAATATATTTTGTATTCTTATATCATAAATAATATTAGTTTCTTTTTTATGGCCCCGAGTGGCAAGTGTGTAGTAATTTTAATTGTAGGCATGTTATATACAAAATATTTTTAACACGCTGAGTATTATAAGTTTTCATTTTCCTTCCTAAAAAGAATGTAAAAATAAAAACGTGATTATGTTAAAAAGAAAAAATAGTAAAAAGCCAACATCACGTGGTGTTCCCAGGCGGTCACCCATCCAAGTACTGACCACGCCCGACGTTGCTTGACTTCGGTGATCGGACGAGAACCGGTGTTTTCAACGTGGTATGGACGTTGGCAATCTATATATCTAATTTATTGTACAGAATGTGCGAGTCTATAAATAAATATGACTAATTCATATTTTGTATATTACATCTATTTCAAACTATACATTGCCAACGTCCATACCACGTTGAAAACACCGGTTCTCGTCCGATCACCGAAGTCAAGCAACGTCGGGCGTGGTCAGTACTTGGATGGGTGACCGCCTGGGAACACCACGTGATGTTGGCTTTTTTGCCTTGAAATTTTTTTAACTTTTGTCCCTTACCAACCCAGCGGCGCCTGGAAACGCCTTGCCCTGTCGGCTTTTATCTTTTATTAACAGTGAGCGCGATAGTTAATTACATGTAGTACTTGTTACAAAATTGAATAAAATATCTATTACTGTAACGGTCGTTTTATAAATAAGTTGAACCAAATTCTTATAAGAATGTCCATAGAAGTTTTTGAATATTTTATTACTTATGACTAGTTTGGTCACGGCTACCGCACTTTGAATTATTTACAAATATAATATAACAGTAATTTACAAAATTTAAAATTACTTAAACTTCTATCATGCTCTGCTTAAGAAAAGTAATACATATTAATTTAATCAATAATTATTGTACACACAATAAAGTTTCAGTAAAACAGTCGTATGAGGATAAATTGTACAAAGGTACTGCTTATTATTAAATGAAATCTTTTCCAGCAGTCTTACCATAGAGAAAAAATAATGAAAATGTAGAATTTTCATGTGAAAATCGCTAAAAACTACATAAATTACTTAAATATCAAATTCATAATACTTAAACCAAATACAGAAGTGTAAGTGTGAGGGGATCGTCATATTATTACAGATTATATTTCATTTCATTATAATAAAGTTATTTTATGTAATGAATTAAACTTATAGTTGAACCAAATAAAAATAAAAATGAATGTATACAGTTGTATGCAAGGGAGGCCTTATCTCTAATAGAGATCTCCTGTGAACCCATATTGGGTGTGTGTTTTTGTAGAGTTTGAACTGATCATTGACCATTTCTTTTATTCAATTATAAAATATGACCTAATAATGTTTTTCTTTCTTTTACAGATAATTTGGACTGAAAATGGAAGTGCCTTTGCTATAGATTATTAAATACTTCCACTGGTATTCGTAATGTGAATGATATATTTATTTTACAATTAAATTTTTGCTTGTTAATAACGATTTATTTTGGTAAAACAGAACTATTAGGTTAGGTTCAAAGACCGAAAACAAAAGGGAAAATACAGTATCTTTAAAACAACGGGCCATGTTACTTATTGACAAACGTGCGCCGGCGCACGATTTCTTAATGTATCTTGATTTTGAGATAGCATTGGATAAATAGTATATTAAACTAAATAAAGAGAAGTGTAAAGTATCCGCCCTAACTTAACGTCCATAAAGAGAGATTTGAGCCTAACCTATTATAATGAAAGTAATAGAATGCTCATTACGATTGCCTTTGGCCCTATTATTAAGGGACGGAATTTTACTATTTTGTATGTGCTTAAAAATAATATAACATTTTTCAAACTATTGAATTCCATACTTGTTAGTATGGAACCCAATAGTTTGAACTCAGTTAAAAGCTGGTTAATGAAATACATTATTTTTATTGAATGCGTTAAACGAAATTTTGATAAAATAAATTAATTCCAAATAAAATCGTATTTATTAAATGAAAACAAACAATTTTTTTGATTATTAATGTCACTTTAAAGCAAGGACAGCCGAAACCCAATGTTTGAGCGTTGATTCGTCCACCGTCCTCGCATTGATATATTGCGCTTACGCTAATCGCTGATTATTCTTTGATAATATGAATATGCCGCTTGTGTTAAAGCTTTATTCATGACCCTAAATAATATGAAATTAACATTTTTTAACACAAGTAAACTAACAACAACAAACAACAGTAACAAATGAGTACTTTGCTCGATCATTCTCTTTAGAAACTCAAAAACATAAGGCTGAATGTTGTTCCCCTTATCGTAACAGGTTAGGGGGTACATGGACTTCCTTCTGTTTAGAATTTACGTTAAATATAAAGTTAGTCTGAGGGACCATTGCTACTCTCTAAACTTAAAAATAAATGTAAAGCAAAATGACAGCTGTCAAATAATGTGACTGGTAAGATTCGTTCAATATTGTACACTATGATATGATATGTTTTTGAGTTTCTAAAGAGAATGATCAAGCAAAGTAGTCATATATTGATATAATGCAGGATTTATGAAACAATAAAAGTACCGAAATGATCTACAGTCAATTTATTTCGATAAAAAATACAGTATTATAATTTAGATTTAATGTGATGTTCAGATTTTTAAAAATCTGGAACTGAGGGAAATATGCACTATGTGTGATATCTGCAAGGTAAATGCTGTATTGACTAACATACATTCAAATCGTTCAAAGCGAATATGTATTTTATTTATGAGCTTATTTTAGCTTACAGTATTGACATGAATAGTCAATCACTCTGTTGTTGGTTTTTATATTTAGTCCATTATTGACATATTTAATGTAAGATGAATACCGCTTTCCGTTTCGGATAGTGTATCACACAAGTATGTTATTAATATGATCCTCACGTTCAATATAAGCAAAATAAAAGCAATTTTATCTTTTACACAGAATGATTTCGAGTAAGAGTTATAAAATACCTAAGAGCGTGCTTCCTGACAAGGTTATACTTTTATAAATACCAAGGTTTTTTAAATAATTTATTATATATATATAAAAATTCATATTCACATTATTCAGTTTTTATTATTACAGAATATTAGGTAGGTAAGTTTTTAAGTCATTCGTATCAAATGTAGTAAAAAATTAATAATACATTTAAATGCAAGGCATTAACGTATAATTTGGTCGGACGCAAAGATTAGTTTATATGTAGATAAGTTTGTATGTGAGTTTCAACCGTATCGAGAGTTATGTCCAGCTGATAATCGTATATCTAAAAAATAGTTTCGAATCTCCCCAACAGAGGCTGCTGTCTCTTCCATACAATTTGACATTTGCAAAGAAACAGGATCGAGACGTTTGAATTCGGTTGAAACATAATAGGGGTACTGAAGCTATAAAAGTCAAACTACAATAACGCGGTGTTTCCAGACGGTCACCGAAAAAAGAAGGAACACTAGAGACGAATTTTTACTTCAGTAACTGAACGAGTACCTGTTGGACCACAGTTTTCGTTCAATTATCTAAAAACTCATCCATGATGTATGTAAGTTTGATGGAGTACCGTTTTTGTGGAGGAATTAAAGACAAAAATGATGCGAAAACAAAAAGCCAACATCACGTGGTGTTCCCAGGCGGTCACCCATCCAAGTACTGACCACGCCCGACGTTGCTTGACTTCGGTGATCGGACGAGAACCGGTGTTTTCAACGTGGTATGGACGTTGGCAATGTGAACCATGAAATAGACGTAATATACAAAAATGCATTAGTCATATCTATTTATAGACTCAAATTGACCAAAGCAGTTTTTGTACCATAAATTAGGAATCAAAATTGCCAACGTCCATACCACGTTGAAAACACCGGTTCTCGTCCGATCACCGAAGTCAAGCAACGTCGGGCGTGGTCAGTACTTGGATGGGTGACCGCCTGGGAACACCACGTGATGTTGGCTTTTTTGCTATTTGGGTGCTTGAAGGCTAAAAAACACTGCATTAAAATATTGTGAATGAATATAACTTCACTGACTTACTTAATTTTACGAATTCATTGTTTCAATATAGACTTTAGTTATATAGCATTTAAGGAGATTGGCTTTTCAATTAAGAAACTTTTTAAGTACCTAAAAATTACGAACGCAACACGTACATTGTATGGTTTCTGTTAGAAATTTGATGCTATCTCTATATGCCAGTTCTTATTAACAAAAAGATAACACCACAGATTAGTATTTACATACTTGTTAACAACACACTAACTTTAATTTTTCGTATGCAAATATTCCAGACTCAATAGAAGTCAATTGTCGCATGGCCTAATCCGTGTTTAAGGAGATAAAAGGTTAAACCAGGGTTAATAATGTAAAAGGCATGACAGGTTATGGTTTTTACTTCTTTATCTGTTTAAAAACAAAATTAATTAGATACATTTATTACCTTGACAAATTCTACATATTAAAAGAACTCGTACTGTATATATATTGTACACTCGTCGCTCCCGATTTTTGGCGATTCTCATCCAGTCCACTCCAGTTAGCCTACGAATATTCCATCTTGTCGCAGGGCGTCCCATATTAAAGTTCCAGAGTAGGTCTCCACTCAAGAACTTTACGACTTCAACGATCGTCAATTCTACGGCTAACATTACTAGCCTACTGCCACTTCAGTTTGCCGATCGATGGGCTATGTCGGTGAATTTAGATCTCTATCAGATTTCTGATGCGGTCTTTCAGACATACTCCAAACATAATTCTTTCCATATCTCTCTTAGCGACTAAACTGGTGGACTAGTCTAGCCGGGAGTGTCAGCACCGTATGTCATGACTAAGAGGACGCACTTTTAGAAGACTTTCGATTTGAGACATTGTGGAACCCTTACCTTCTTCGGCTTCTTTTCGTCACTCTTGACGAAAATACATGCTTAAGTTTGTGGAATGCTGCCCAGTATTTTTTTGCTGGCTTCCCTCTCGAAATTATTTATATATATACTGTGATAATACTAATGTTGCTTTGCCAAACTTCTATGTACATTCTTATAAGAATTTGGTTCAACTTATTTATAAAACGACCGTTACAGTAATAGATATTTTATTCAATTTTGTAACAAGTACTACATGTAATTAACTATCGCGCTCACTGTTAATAAAAGATAAAAGCCGACAGGGCTAGGCGTTTCCAGGCGCCGCTGGGTTGGTAAGGGACAAAAGTTAAAAATTATTCAAGGCAAAAAAGCCAACATCACGTGGTGTTCCCAGGCGGTCACCCATCCAAGTACTGACCACGCCCGACGTTGCTTGACTTCGGTGATCGGACGAGAACCGGTGTTTTCAACGTGGTATGGACGTTGGCAATGTGTAGTTTGAAATAGATGTAATATACAAAATATGAATAACTCATATTTATTTATAGACTCGCAAATTGTAAAAATGTAAATTAAGTATTTTATTCTAATAAAATAAATCTTACACAAATTAAAAATAATAAAAATACAATGTCTTAATTGTTCTAAAAAATATATGTTATTGTGGGTGTAGTGTGGTACACGTAGAGTTCCCTATTCATGCCATGATATCTTAAACCTCAACATACAATTCCCTGACTGGAATCGATTTTTTGTGTTGCAGGCAGACAGGTGAGTCACCTGTTGAATAAATTCTAGTTGCTTAATAATAAAAGCTGACTTTATTCTTTTAAATAAAAAATATATTTTTTAAGAGACGAATTTTTAGCCATGAATTGGTAGCCTATTTAAATCAAACGAACGCTAAGCAAGAATAGCAAAAAGATAGTTCCTCAAATAAATAATTATGAATTCTTCTTTCAAGATTCTTTTTTCAAAATATCCAGGAAAATAATACTTTTACTTTTCAAATACTTTTCCAGCACTTTATATTGACATGCTAAATTAATACATTTATAATTTTAATACTTAAAATTAACCTGTGTTTATGAGTTACAAAATTTCAAAAATGTAAATCTGTTTAGAAATTCTTGGAAGCAGACAATCAACGGACGTAGTTGATTAAACTGAACATTCCATAAAATGAAATAGAAACAAACATTAACAGTGAACAAAAGTTTAAAAATTTATGATAGCAAAAGGCCAACATCACGCGGTGTTCCCAGGCTACCGCTCAATATGCATGCTGAAATAGATGTAATGTATAAAATATTAATTGCGGATATCTTTTTATAGATCAACATTGACAAAAGCACGTTTTGAACCTTAAATTGGTTACAAAGCTTGCCAACGTCCATACCACGTTGAAAACACCGGTTCTCGTCCGATCACCGAAGTCAAGCAACGTCGGGCGTGGTCAGTACTTGGATGGGTGACCGCCTGGGAACACCACGTGATGTTGGCTTTTTGCTACCTCTAATTTTTAACTTTTATCTATTGTTAATGTTTGTTTGTCAATCAAAAATCTAAACGTTATTTTAAGTTTTTCAAACAATTTTTAAATTTTGGGCATATTTTGAACGGCACACGTTAATTTTTTAGATTTGGGGAATGTTGGTCGTAGTACTGTGAATAAATACAATTTAGTACAATTAAATATTTGAGACAAAACTTATTAAATATTACACTTGTTTTTTGAGTTGATGTTTTAATAAAGTTTATATTTTCAGAAAGACTATTGTTGTAAATAATGGTCGTATTGATTTTAAATTACTAAGTTTTGTAGTCGTTCTTTGTGAGGTAATTTTTTGACATGGCACAGAAGGAAATAAGTATAGTAAATTATTACAAGTCCGTATTATGCGTACTTAGATTCAAGATTAAAATTTTTGTTTGTAAGACAGTCATATTAAAACAGTCATACATAGTAATCAACTAACAATTTGCAAGTCACTAATTTCATACTCGATCGATATAGATACTTCTCGCTTCACGATGGTTCAAAGCACTTGCCATAGATCCAGTTCGGAGTATAGTTGTATATTCTTGGCACTACTGTCATTTTAAGCATTCTCTATTAAACAGTAATATAAAGTAATTGCAATTCTTCTAGTACTTAATATTGATAACATATCGCAACCATGGCTTGAAGTACCCACAGGCTACTTAGGCTAGAGCCTAGGGCGCATGGCTAGAGGGGGTGCTGGGCCGGGTTTATATATGATAGCTGCGTACGCGCCTGTAGGAGGCTTTGAACAGACTTTTAGCGCTAATATAGCGCGCACAAAAGCAACTAACAACCAACGGACGATGGAAGCTTAAGCGAGTAATTAGGCTAGGCATCTGCTTTTACAATATCCTTATAGTTATATCTCCTATAGTTATATTCCCCTCAAATTCATTTCATGTCTTCTAATTTTTTCATTTAATTTTATCGTAATAGTCTTTTTATTTTATTAATTACATAAAGTGTATGGGTGTTGGTGTTGGTGTGTGTATGTAATTAAACGTGCATTTTAATGCATTTTTAATTTAATATATCATATTTTGTAAAATTTTATAATGAAAATATTAAAAAACCCCTTTAAACATTAACAGTTTTATTTGATGACAATCGATTTTATCATTATCTAAACAATAATTGTTTTTGACGGTTTTCCTTTTTTTTAGCATAATTTCGTCTTTGACTTCCATGCAAAATATTTACTTGAAAATGAGAAAGATGATAATATCTCTTGAAAAGAGACATTGAATTTGTTTATGTATTGGAGCTGCTAACTGCATGTTCAACCGATACGTGCACATAAAATATTTTGGTCAAATGCTCATACAATGCAATGCAAATCATCGCTGCATAGCCTCTGCACTTCGATACACTTAATACCGACAGATCGTAACAAGATTTTCACATTGTATCTCTTCGCGATAGATCGTTACTGCCATGCTTCTAGACTTGGATTTGGGAAAAATGCTTTATTGTGTAATCAGGAATATCTCAGCGTTGACACCGTTTGGTAATCATCAGAAACCTTGGACTGTAGCACCTTGACCGATTATAGACGCGTCCTGTTTATTCATAGTCAATGTATAGAAAGAGCAGAGTATCTTCATTTAAAGCTGTCAAGCCATACAATCCAGAATGCAATTGTCTTAAGGCACAGGAGCACCGGTTTGAAAGTACAAAAAATATCGTTCATGACATCTCTCAATTAAATGATAGCCACTGATGAACAGATAGACTGTAAAGAAAAAATAATCTTAAAACAAAATTTAATTATAGAAAGACACCGATAATTGTAAGACTTGTTCGTTTATTGAAAATGTATGAAAAATTACTAATTCATATTATTCATGTTTTATTAATAAGTTTGGAATTCTTTTTAGACGCAATCACATCGATGCAACCAGAATCTCTTATTATAGCAACAAGGTTTATTTTTATAACATTATAACGTTGATTATAGAATAGTCTACAAAAAAAGGAAGAGCTAAATGAAACAAGCTAATAAGTTTCTTGTATTTTATTTGAATATAAATATGTAATGCTCATTTTCACCAACTGTTCCCTGACTTAAATGTATCTTATATTAACCTTGCTCTATCTTAAGGAGAAACAGAGAGATAAAAGTCAATAAGACTAAAGTTACTCTTTTATTTATCTGTTCTTTTATTTACGAAAATTTGGTAACAAAAGGCATATAAATATAATAAATTGTAATATATTATGTATAGTATCCTACTGCATGTTCCTGTCACGTCTACTGGCAGCCGGATCGGCGCGTCATAGTTATGTGAGTCAAACGAAAGCCTCAACGGGTCTTACTATTGGAATAACCAATAACTATATAATAATAATTATTATTATATTTCTCACACTCACACTTATTATCTAGCCTAAAGTAAGCATCATGAAGAGCTTGTGTTATAGATACTAGATAATGAAGAAATATACATAGTAATATAAATAAAATAAAAAATATATCCGAAATATACTAAACAAACAACATGAGTTAGTGGTAGATACAAAGGAGGGTGTAGAGTAAGAGCATGAAGTGGCCATCATCTCTGTCATCCGCTGCTGAAGAATGGGACGGACAAGAACTGCCATGAGGCGGTTCATGCCTAATCACGGCACGTCCACATTAAATAACTGAGTCAGAGTTAGATATTGAGCGTTTAGTTCTCAGATCTTACATTATTATATGGAAACTAAAAAGCTAAATATAACTATTACACTATAGGTATATTTTAAATCATACTTTTGTGTTTGATTGGTGTCGTTTGTGTATTATACTTTTGTTTAAGTGGGTGCCTAAGGCCCTTAATGTGATAAACAATTTAAGAACAAAATTATACGAAAAACTCTCCACACTATTTGTAAAGCTTTTGTATTAACAATTTTGTAAATGTAATCCCAGGTGCCTACCTGTTTGAAGTTACTACCACTAATAAAAGTGAGGTGAGGATTTACTTTTACAAACGAGAAACATAAGTAAGGGTAATAATGTTTCGCCGAAGAAAGGTTCGAAGCTCGCTTTCGATGTTACGGGGAGAAATCTCAGACCGGTATTGCAGTGCCGCGCGCTTCGTCGCCACGCAACCACGCATGCGACTACCACCTCACGATACTGCTATAACCGTAGAATAACTCGATTTTGTGACCACGAATTCAACGAAATAGTGCATTGTGTTTGTGATTTGAAGATTTTATGTGAGATTGTTACCAGCCACCTGCTGCCTCTTTTTTGGACCAACGGTATGTGTAAAGCCTTATATCATTCAGTGTTAGAAAGGACGCTTCTATGTTGTCGCTCAGGTAGACACGTTGTTTACTTTCAACTTGTTTCATCACAGCTAACGGTTTGTAGTAAATAGAAATCTAGTTGATTTCCCATCTAAAGAAGGAAATATATAGGTTAATTTTTTATTTAGTTTTGAAATGGCATAAATGTGTGTAATTACAAAAAAGTTTAAACTTTTATTATTTTGTAATATATTTATTGTACCTCAAAAAAAACTTGGAAAACCTAGTTATTTTTGAGGTAAAATATATTATAAAATTAAACAACGCCTTCATAAATGTACTAAAGGTACTTGATATCTTAATGAACTTATCATTAAGATGTTGATTATTCTGTACATTTACCACACACAGACATTTCAAAAAGCTACAAGGTACGTATTGAAATCCAAACTAACCATGCATTCATTGTATTAATAGTACAATAGCCATTTTAGATCACATCTATATGTTCCTTTTGGTTGGATCTGACGAGAAATGCATTGTATCACAAATAGAGTTCAACGTACACGTGCGCTGGTATCCAAAGCAGAGTTTATTTACAAATATTTTTACGTAACAGTCATTTGGTAATATTTTATATTTTCTTTATAAAAAATAACTTCATGTGCTGTTAATAATATTATGCATTAAGAAATATCAAATCGTCTTTTTATAAAACAAATCAGGGAACGACAGAGTGTATGTGAGTAGTGTACACTACAGTCATACGAGGCATTGGAATGTGGTTAGAAAAAGCTGTTTTGAAACACCTTTTAGTGGCTTCTAAAGAATTTATTTTGAAGTTATTTATTCAAAGTGTGTAACTCAAAGCTAAGAGGAACAAAAAGTATTTAAAAATATGTTTCAAAGGACATAAAATTAACTTTTAGTGTTTTGCACATCTCTAAGAATGTTGATGTAGGAGTTTTCTCTGCAGTCGAAATAAAAAGATTTATTTTCACCTTATATATTTATATACTTGAAATATACTTATAATATTATCCTGTTTTATGAAGAAGGCAACGCAGCTTATTATTTAAAATTTATACTTATTCTATTTACTCATAACAATAATTTCACATTGTCTTAATATTAAAAAGGCCGCCAATATTCAAATATGTCAATAAATACACCAAGAGATTAAATTATTTAGATGATCAAGATTTGGACTAATGCTGGCTATTATAAATGTCTGTTACGCTATTTAATAATAGCGTAACAGACTTTTGATAAATAAACAATTAGTGAAATCTATTGACAGATATTATTAATTTATCGATTAAAATATCTGGCAAAATTATCTCATTATTTTCATTATACCTCACTATATAACAAATATCGTGTTATAAAAGAGAGAGGCTTGGCTCATTTGGGCTTCATTTTTTAAATGAATTCCTAAGAATATATGAAATTTATAAATTTTGATATCAATAAGACAATTTCTGTCGTGGTGTCTACTCTTTACATACTTTCTCTATATAAATAATGTGCAATCAGAGTGTACCGGAGTACCGATGCATTTTCGTTTGATTGCGTCTGTTTCTGTTGTAGAAATTTTGATCTCATCGTCGAGTCACAAAGAAGAAGTCCAAAGTCGTAATGTCTGTTTTTACCAAAAATTACCTTTTTGAGGGAATTCTTTCTATTTAAATAATTTTTATTTATTTATTTATGTACCCATAAATGGTTAAAAAAAACTGACATACAACAATTGAGTACAAAAGAGTTCAGGATTTTGTGTTGTTTTGTGATGTTTAGTGCAATATATTCTTAAATATTAGATGACTGCGAAAAATAAGGTTAAGAGACACTTAAACTATGAAATAGTTACGTGCATTAGTCCTCTAAACTCAGATAAGGTAATAAATTGTATTCATTTGTACTGTCTCCTCGCTCGGAACGATACATTACAATGTACGTATGAAAATAGATGGAAGTATTCCCCTGTACACATTTATATGACAGGACTAGATTATACTGCTGGCGCAAAGTTATTGTTTTTGTCGTAAATGTAATTTGTCTATATAAGTGCGAATTGTAATAGGGCTGTCACAAATATAGATTTCAGTAAGAATTGAAATTCTTCATCTATAGCTTAAAAGCTTTATAACAGTGTGAGTTGCTGCGGACAGATTAGCAATCATAGTTTTTGAGCCTCAGCTAAATATTCTGTTAAAAAACTGTAAAGTTAGAGTAGTAAAGTTTTCTAAATCAATCCAAATGATGTAACCGTAACCGTTATTCCGTAACCTTAATGTAAGTTTCAATCGAACTGAACTATCTCGATCGTGTTTGTCGCCAGCTGTCAAATTGTATGGCAGCTACACCAGCGCCTCTGTTGTGAAGTATTGGAAACGATATTTTTACATATGTTATAATTAGCGGCACGCAAATACGACCGCAAAGGTTTCGATACGATTGAAACTCACACTAAGGTTACAGAATAAGATTAATTGATAATTGAATTATTCTTTCATTAGCCTATAAAATCAGTAGACCAATAAAATGATCCGCATTTGTAGAACAATACGACCATTCTAGACTTTCCTAGTGTCTACGTTTTTATCGAGGCGAATAAAACATTTGTAGCCGCGTATTTTAAAGTAAGTATAACTCTCCTACATTGAAATATAAATATAGATATATTTAGATGATAGATAAAAGTTTCAATAGTACGAAATATATGATTTCGATATATAGTATTTTGTTTTATCGACGGCCGTCTGGTCTAGTGGTCAGTACCTTTGTCTACTAAGCCAGTGGTCTCTGTTTGATATTTGTATAATGAGTACAAATATCTGCTCATGGTTGTATGGTTTATATAGTATATTTCTGATATTTATATACATGTTATTTTCCACATTTCTCCGTTATCTAGTATCCATAACATTAGCTCTCAATGATGTTTTTTGGATTAGATAATAGGTTAGTGAGTGTGAGAAATATTATTATTATTATTATTTCAATTTCTCAGATTATTTGGGTATGATGGTTACAACGAGATGATTTTAAGGTTATCTTTTTGATGAGATGGTGCCTATTCAATGACATTATACCTCGAGTTTGCGTAGTGTAACTGATATATTGGACCGCAAGGACCCAATAGAGAAGACATCTACGTCAAGAAAAGTCAAGTCAAATAAGTCAAACAAACCGAAAACCCAACAGATTTTGATGAACCGTCTAAACTTCGCTTAAAATTACCTGCAATATCGGGAAATGACTATTATTATTGCTGGTGCGTAGCATGTCATTACAGTAGCTATTTTGCCCTTTACACCAAGCATACTGTTACACAGCCGAAATAACCTGCCACTAGAATGATAACAAAATCAATACAAATGAAGTTCAGCTCAATCATATCCATCTTAGATTACAAACCCTACAGTTTCAAAATTACGACCATAGGTCAGCCTTTCTCATGTAATTTGGCGCTTATTTACGTGCAAATATTATATTGGGATTGATCGTGGAGACACGAAGCAGTTCATCTATTGTCTTTTAACAATCAGTATAAATGATATTAAGCTTACCTCGGACTCTTAGTACACATTTCTTTTTTAAATTAATGGTTGTCGGCGCCATCTTCATATCCTCGTGTTATTTAAGTTCTTAATTTATGATTTATCCTTTCATTTACGTCGATTGATTAAAGATTTTTTCTAAGTGCCGAAAAATATTTTTTGATATCTATAAAATTATGCGAAGTTTTAAGGGCTAATTCTCTTTCGAAGATCCAGATCAAGAATATCTCTATAAAAGAGGTTTTCTGTGTTATTAAAACTACTCCGTAGGTTTTGTCTTATTACAACACAATTATTTGTATAAGAACGTCTTCCTAAGTTAAATTACAAAGGAAAATAGAAAATAATAAAATAAAAATGTAAGCAGTGAAGAAAAAATAAAATACGTTAGGCTATCTAGACTTTCTTCTAAAAAGCCAATGCCGCTGCTCGATACTCTAAGGAGGCGGCATGTGCCTCCCGCTACGAATCCTCTTTGCAGGTTTTGCGCGCGAATAACAACAATAGACAATTATGTATCACAAAAAAATATAGCTGTCAGCTATTGTATGGGACTTGCAATGTCGGTTACCAAACTGAGTGTGTAATGCCGATCGACTTTTTACTACCAAATATTTTACACTTTAGCACTTTCATGGCTTATAACAAGAGCTATTTTACAATAACAGTACAAATAAAGTTTAGTTTACGCAAAGCCCAAAAAAAGCAATTGAATGTAGCCAGTCATACAAAGATTACAGCAAATATAATTTTGTTTTAAGCTTTCATTTGCCTAATTGAAAAATTTAAACTTAACTCTTATTTCCGTGTGTAAAAATATATATAAAAATAATTAAGGAAAAAAAGAGTAATTTCTGATGAAATCATTATAATAGGTACCTTAGGCGTTAAGTTTCTTTTTAAGTAATGTGCTAAAAAGTTCCGATCTTCCTGAATAAATTTTTTATATAGTTATCCGAATATTCATTCATTTAGTCGTTATATTTCATTCACACTTTTTCGAAATTTCTCTAATGTAGCAAAAACTAACAGGTTTTATTATTTCCGAGATTGCACTGAATATCGGCATCCTTATCCAGGAGAAGCCTGCCAGTATATGGGCATGCCTGCCCACGAACCGTTCCCAACAAGGCCATAGACAGTTGGGAACTTGAGACTGATGCTCTTGAGAAATATATCGTCGGTTCGATTCCTTAAACGGTTGTGCTTAGCGTCAATAGTGTTTATACCATGCCTTTGTAAGATTGAAGCTAATGTTGGCTTATTTTATGTTTGAATTTTGTATTTGTTGGTTTTTCTTTTCTTAAACCGTTCGCGATTATGTCTTTCGATTATCGCAATCGCTAATCGCAGTAGATAATGAGTAATACATTGATGTATACTTACAAATACTACTAGTTGCGTTTATAACGATTACCTGAAGTTAATAGTCTATCCTAAGTTAAATAAAATAAATAAAATAATAAAAGATACAGACAACGTGATGAAGATTTTAGTATGAGTATTATGTATGTTATATGCTATTTTAGAACCTTTTTTCTGAATGGCAATGATTTAATCTAAATTGTAATCCAAGGAATATCGAATCGTAATTGCGTTAACATGATAAATTTATGTATGAGGTACTGCTGTCATTTTACGTTTTGACAGTTGGCGCGAAACACGATAGGGACTGCTCGATTTGATTTAAACTTACACTAGGGGTACAGTACAATTTGGACAAAGGGAGTAAGAGTGTACTAAAAAAAGCTTTGAATTTATGTAATAAAACAACAAGATTTATAAGATGCTTTCTAAAATTATCTTTTAATAGATTTTTTTAGAAAGAAAGCAATTCTTACGTTTGCTATTACGTTCCAATTTACATTAAAATATATGTTTAAGTAGATTCAGGATCCAAATAAAAGTATTCTTTTTATTTTAAGTATAAATATAAATACTTAAAATAAAAAGAAACATAACCTACAATCCTAATGGGTGTAATATTAAAGCTTATGAATGCTTATGTAAAGCTTATGTATTACCGGTATGGTTTGACTATGACATAAAATTTACACAATGTGTGCATCAAATACTACTTATAGGAGTACGTCAAATGGAACGTGTGTGTTTAACACATAGACTTTACATTAAAAGAAATCTATTCTAATTCTCAAAGAAGCTCGTTTCACTTGGATTTAAAAGTTGTACTGTTAAATTATATTGATTAAACAGCTTTTAAATCCTATAATTATATTGTTCTAGTGCACTGTTTAATTATATTGAAATTTCTCGATCGTGTTTTTCGTCAGCTGGTCAAATTGTATTCAAACGACAGCAGCGTCTCTCTTCTGAAGTATTTATAACGACTTTTTTTATACGCGATTGCAACTGAACGCAACTACGATTACGACGTTTTGATATAATTGAAACTTACACTAAAGCTAATTAAAACAAAAGCGATCAAAAATGTTTCGATTCGATTGAAATTATCACAGAGCAATACCAGCACAGATAAATTTCGAAAGATAGTTTAAACTATGTGGTAATAATGTTCAATTTAAAAATTACGTGTAGCTTTAATTGTACATCCACTTTATCCTAAAAAAGATAAAGTTTAAAAAAAAAACAACAACAGAAACAAAAAAATAACATAAATATGTCCTTGTTTTTTGGTTAAGGGTAGGCACATGAACGCGTTTCGTTGCGGTGCTATGTAACGCGTCTCTGCTATGGATCCTAATAAGCGTAATCATCTTCATTTTTATATTTTGTTTTTTATTTTGTTCTAAAGTGCATTTACAACTGAATTAAATGGAAGATAGACTAGATACTGGACTTCGCAAATTTCAGTTATGTATTTTGGCTTTTAGAAATACATCACAAAATATTTAAAAAAATTCAAATGTTACATATTTTTTGTAAGACACTGAAGAAAGAGCGAGCTATCTCAGAAGATGACGACTGAAATATACCAAAAATAGAAAAGAAATCGTTTGCCCGGCTAACTGGATTACTAAAATGTAATTGATAGATGTTTTTTTAAGTCTCTGATGTAAAAATAGCTATCGTGAATATTTGTTGCTGGGTCAGCTAGCCGCTAAATATATAAAAAGAGAATATAATTACAACGAACTAAAATCATCACTCAGACACAGAATAAAATGTTAAAAATACATTACCAAGTCCAGACAAATTGATACTGGTCACTTCAAAGAAAAAGCGGCAGTACGACCAGGTGCGACCACATGCGGCCTACTTACAAGTACTCGCCACAGCAAAGACGCTCTAGTCGAATTTTTAAAAATTAAAAAGTTTACTTTCGTTCTTAAGTGACTAGCCGTTCTCTTAGAGGTTTTTTTGAAATCAAGTTATTCTAACTGAATGATTATCTAAATTGTATAATTGAGATAGGCAAAACAATTGTCGCAAATAACTTAAAAGTTTTACTAATAGGTAAATGTTACTATAATATTGATGCTGTTTTTAATGATAAAAAATTATTTATTTCTCTATCTTTATAAAATTTGTACAAGTAAGAATATAAGTAATAAAGAGTATAAGTAATAAAGAGTAAGTATCAAAAATACAAAAAAAATTAGTAACTGGTCGAGAGAAACGGAGTGCACAGAGTTTGAGATCAGCTTCAATTGTCCCATCATGGCTGAAACATGGCGAAAAATTATTTGTTTTTCTAATAGAAACATGAACCTCTACGCCAGCACGTGCTCCCATCACCTATTTATTGTTTTATTTTGATGAAACTTAGACATCAGAGAAATCACAATTTTCGTTATATAAATAAAACTGGTGAGCTGACCTTTCATATTACCACGAGGTCAATTACAAAAGTTCAGCTAAAAATAAGATAAAAATATAAACATTAGTGTTAGGAAACCAGTTCCCACTGTTAATCCTGAAGTAATATTGCCTAATTCCTACACATTTTTCTCGTGGATACAGCTGTCTCGATGGCCCAGTTCGCGTTCGCCGAACGCTACATTACACGCTAATTACCTTAAATGACTGCATGCGTGAGCTTGTATTCAGGTAACAACAGCTTAGAATGTAAAAGGATTATTTTGAAAGTAAAAAAGTAATTTCTCTTCTTGTCGTGTGGTCAACGAAAATCTGAAAGTGCCTTGTTAATGAAAGGTGGTAAGAAATTAACCATGTATTTGGTACCAAAGTTCTATGTTATACTTAAGTATTGACGATCAAATCAAAGAGAAATCAATTACAAAATTTTAAAATGGCACTCCTTGAGAACTTTCAATGTCATTTATTTTGTGAGATTGTCATTAGAATTTTTAGTCCCATCATTTAAAAAAATTAAGGGGTAATGACAATAAGATCATATTTATTAGAATTCATAAACTTTCAGTATATCTTAAAATTATACCTACTCGAAGGTTGACCGCGGGACTTTAAAGAGTCTTATGAATTAATGGCGAAGGAATGATCTTCATGTCCCTAGAATCTGCAGGACAAAGAAATTCAATGATTTGCTACGATATACAATGCTTGTAGGTATGTCTGTGGACATCAATGTAGTCCTGTGTGTGGAGTTGAACTCCCCTGAGGACACCCTTTTCAGTTATTCTGCCAAAAAGTATATTTTTTGAAAGTCTACTAACGTTTTAAATTAAAGTATTAAGTAGAAAATATTATAAACTTGTACTTAAAGTTTAACACATCAGTTGGAACATAGCCTTTATTACAACGTTGTAAAAATCCCATCAAAGGTAACCGTGACCACTTACTACAAATTTCGGTCAATCACCTGGGCTCAGACAACAGTGATTATTATAACTGTGATATAGTAAAACGCATAAATGAGTCGCATTTTAGAAGAGTACTAGTTTTGCTCTTTTGATCAAAACCTACATTTAACAAAACGTAGAGTATTACTGTTTCTTTGTTGCATTTGCGACCTCACTGGGAGCTCATAAGACCTATCATACTAAATTAATTCTGTGTATATTCCCTAGAATAGCAGCGATATACTCCCTAGAACCTTGACACAATTTGAAATTGATTATGTCTAGATTATACCGATAAATTCAGATTAGGTATTTAAAATATTTAGGATTAGTTGTTCCCATTATAAAAATAAGTAAATTTTTCTATAAACCATGTTTTGAAGTGAGCATTTATTTTATGGAACCTATCGATCACACATTTAAAGGTATCTTCCATCCCATCAGCAGAGTATCCTGTCTTTGTCCACGTATGAATGGCACAAAAGATTTAATTTTTAACAGTGTTGAAAACAATATCTTTTATCACACCACCATCTTACTTAACAAGTAGTGCGGAACCGATTAAAAACAATGATATATAGGTGCCTAGAATGATACTAGCCAAAAAGACGTTCGATGGCTCTGGACACTACTCACACGATTCATTCTGAAAAATATCAAAAAAACTGCCTTGAAAGAAAATTTAATTTTTTTTCCTTTTTTGGTACACGGTAATAATAATAATAATATTTAAAACCTGTTATCTAGCTCAGATGACAGAAAAATATAGATAGTATATCAGAAATATCCTAAATAAATATGACATATCCATTACTCGAGAATACAACCATTTCGCGATTCGAACCGGCATCTCTGGCCAACTAGATTAATACATTTTTTAAATGGCTACATTTATCAGCTTTGACTTCTCTTTCTATTGTTAACAGTTTATATTAAAACATCATTATGGACTATTTTAAAACCAGCCAATATTAAAACCTTAGATAGATGTAAGTTTACATTTTTTTTCACTAAAAATAACAAAACGTTTGTTATTTTTACTTGTTGACAAAGCTGTTGTCAAGAATATTACGAAACATTAAAATTATGTAAAACTTACGTGTGATTTTATCAATACTCCTTATATTAATTCAGGTACATTCATTAAACTTCGCTCTGACCTCTTTCCCAGTGACCCCATATTTATTTAACTTTCAAGGCTATGTTGCATAACACGATGGGAACCCATGTGCACTCGCGCGCAATGCCAATCTCTTCATTAATCGTGACTAGGTAATATACATTTTATCACCAGCAATTTAGGCTTAAGATTAATTGGATAGGGGAAGCGGTAAGGGTGTCTATTATTTTTTGATTTTGTTTTCTTATTTTGCCAGTCATGATATAATAATTTAAAATATATTCGGGAGTAATTCCTCATGTATTTCCAAATACAAAGGCCAGCAGTGGAACGTACACAGAATGTCTATATACGGCTGCATTTCACGTGAAATACTTTCAGTTATGTGTACTTTAACTCGTTGAAATATATGTCATTTTAACTGACGATTGACGTCTTGCAGCAGTCTGTACACACAGTGAAGATGATTTCGCAAGACTCGAAAACCTGTTGCGCTCCGTTTAGCATTTTCAATGGTTTCTGATAACAAATCTTGGCACTTCGGACAGCAACCACAATCAGTTAACATTGAACTTTATGATCAAGGTGGAAGGTTTACTATATAAGGTATTGTGTTAAATCGTTTTGGTTATGGGTCATGGCTTCGTGTGGATGAACCTGCTAGATTTATTGTTGAGTCATCACAGTTGATATCTAGCAAAAAGTAACTTCTTATCGTGACTAATCTAAACTATCGTGATAAGTTGAATTAAGAATGCACAACGAATAAAACAAGTTCCTAAACTGTGTTGAGTTGAATTGGTGAATTGAGGTAAATATTAAATACACAATTATCTGCAATCCTTGTAAATACTGATGGCAATGAACTTCTTTGACGAACATCTGACCGAGAGGTCAGTACCTCTAACTATAGACTACATGGCCATGGGCCTGGGCAGATAATTTCTTCGAACACTAATATTTTTTCTTGGGTCAATCTTATGTAAGTTTATTTCTGGTATATTTTTTCTGTTTTAATATCCACGAGAAAAGTTCTTAATGATAGTTTGGGCGAGATAATAGGTGTGAATTTAAGAATATTGTTATTTTTATAATATAGATTATGAGTATATAAAAATACAGAGATTTTTTAATTTTTCCAGATTAACTAAGTTTAATTATTAGCGCACGTTTACAACATGCATGGGTAAATATATAATATATATTTATTTAAGTATCACGATTGAGCATTCATATTGTATTCTATGGAACAATGATCTTTATAAAACTCAATAGTTTCGTAACACGTCGTTTGAGCGAGCAAAAACGCGTGTAACACGAGTTGATTATTGTATACATGGGAACTATACGTTGTTAATGGGCAAGTGCATGGTGAGGAAGCAGGAGCGATTAAGAAACTCAATAAGATTAGTATATTTAAACATTTTTTGCTTTTTAGTGTTTTAAAGTTGGTATTTTGTTTTTCTCCCTTTATTGTAGAAGGTATAATCTACACGATTGCTTGTTTATTATACAAAAGTAATCGCTCAATTTACGGATTAGATCAAACTCATCGATCACCATAGGCCGCATTCAAATGACCTTTGGTTTTGATTTCGTCAAAGGGCAATGCCATAACGTAAGAATGTCAGATTTTTTAAATAAGTAGGTGGTATTTACGAAGCTAAGAGTACTGTCCATAATAGGACTCGACAACAGCTCGCCTGTCTTGGAGACCGGCCACCAGGGAGCACAATGCTCCGCTGAGCAAAAAGGACCTTTTCTCACCGACCTTCACGGGTACGAAAAGCGAAAGCATAATCATGTACACAAAGACGTCAGACTCCTCACAGGACAAATCTCACGACTTAGGTGGAAACTCCAACGTGAGCGTTAGAACACCAGGATCTAGCATCGTCTCGGTTGCACTTCCCCCCTTGACACCACCAAAGACAACTAGCGCACCAACCAGTCGTTGACCTTTGAGGTCCACGATCTACGACCACAAAAGCCTCTAGGCCGTATAGGCCTACCAACCCAACCACACCAACCACAGCTGCTAAGCCACTAAAAATACACTCCCGGCCAACTCCGCAAACCGGAAAGGTGCCTGGAGGCCCACCAGCGGGCTTTTAATATAGCCTTTTTTTGCTGGAGATTTGTCGACCACGAAACTAAATATTCCTTTACTGCACACATATAACATAGTAAATAATATATGTAACATATAAAATACATTTGTCATTTAATCTTCATAGTTTTAAGCCATAAAAAAAATAATTCTCTTTAAATCAAACAATGTCTTGCTACAAATAAATTTCATTAACGTATATCTGCAATTAAAATCTTTAATCGATAGCTTTTTAAAAACACAAATGTTTTAAGCGCATTGTCTTTAAACAATGGCATAGTTGGGCGCCATTAGACATCTAACTAGACTATGAGAATATGTGAAGAAATCGACCCACTTCGCGCTCTGATTTTTCGCATCAACTGCATTATGTGCAAATATAAACTTAGGTATTTCTTTGAAATATTGCATTCAAAGGACGGATTTGCAAACAAATAAAGTATAATATATAAAGATATCTTTCGCAAAAGGGTTTGTTCCTAAAACTGTTTTAGCATTTGCAATCTATCCTTGGGTTTGATGCATATTTGACTCTTAGTGTTTTGTAGGATATTTTTTATAAATTAAATTAATCAAAAACCTCAGTTTACAAACAAGCTACTTATTACAATGATACTTGTTATAGATCTAGAAGTTTGCTTAATTCTAACAGAGCTGACTTCGTAATAAGCAAACTTTAATTAAAGATTAACCCATTGTTCATATATTAACTTAAAAACTAAAGTAATTTGCGGCTATCGCACATGATACACTGAAAAATTATGAACTTAGCATAGGAATTATTCAATATAGTTTATTGTGTTTCGTTTGGGATATAAATTAAAAAACACGATTGGTAAAAATCATGAATTCGTTTCTTAATTTTCTTGTCAAGGCAATAATATAAAATGGAATAAAAGCAAATACATTTTACTACATACAGCCAAATCTCTTCATACGTTCATTAAAAAACTCTAAATCATTCAATGTTCTTACCCGATCTTAAGTATATAATATTTCCATAACTAAACTGGTAGTTAAATGAAATCGAAGACGACTTGCTGCAGTCAAATCACATACCGTTTTATGATTATTTTAACGACGCGTGTAGTTAGCACTTAACAAGGTAATGTTCTCTTCTTAATCACTCGAAAGTCTTGAAGGTCACGAAGTAGTTGGGTATTGTTGAGTTTCAAACTTTCTTTCACCTTAATAGCAGATTTACGTACTGTATGGAGCGGAACATAACAATGTGTGAAAACTAACGGTCAAGCGCTTGTTTCCAACATTTTACGGTTAATTTTTTAATTTGATTAGTAACTTTTATCCAAGACATAACATTGACCAGTCGACTTTATCTGCTGAAAATATTGCAAAACGTTACAATTTGTCTAATACACTCTACTCTCTCGTCTCTAAATCTAAGTACAAATAATGAATATATTATTACTAGATTCGTGGCAATAATGATGGTAACTTGTAGTTATGCTGAATTAGTTGGTCTATGTTCATTGAATAGCAAAATATTTCCCATGGAAAATATATTCTATTGGACAATTAGTTTACTGAATAATTTCTAGAGTAAATACTTTAAAATGCTTAACTATTTAAGTCTAAGCACTGTCCATGTTACACCTTTTACTCATCTTATATCAAATAATCATATTTTTTTCTAAAATAGGTGTGCATTTATAAAATCATAAAACTTCTGAAAATTTTAAATATATCTTGAGCATTTATTCTTGAGAGTATTCTTTTTGAAGTATTCTTTTAAAGATTGGGAAGTTTCCTCCCAATGAGTTGATTGTAAAAATCCCACTAATGCCTTAATACAGTCACGTTCACTTTGATAGATAAATGTATATAAAGTGTACGTCACACTATCACATTAAAATGTCAAGCATGTAGTTTGGCGGCGTCACGATAAGGATCCTGACATAATACGACGACAAAGCTAAACCTTATACATATTGATGTTCGTAACCACACCTACTCTTGAATACCAACCCGCTCGTTAAAATTAAACTGAGTCAAATTTTATTAACATTTAAGTCTTGATATAAAAAAAAGTAATTTTAAAAATAGTTTCTTATAAGATATGGACTCATATTATTCAGTTAAACTAGAGCCAGTTAGCTTTTCATTAACATTTAAAGTTTTTATATAGTCAATGGTTAAATAAAATGTTTCCTATAATATAGATTGATATTATATATGTAGTAACAAATAATCAGGTCTTATTTTCAAAGTATTAGAAAATTAAATAATAAAGTAAAAAAGTTTACATATGAAATGGACATATTTTTTTGAAATGACAAAAGAGACTACACGAGTGAAAGTGTGCAAGTAACAGAAACATTGTGATGCAAATTAAGACAGATGTAAGGTATGCTAATAGAAAACAGATATGTTTTGTCAGGAATTTTACAATTAGCATATTTCTGTGAAGGCATTCGATATACAATAAAACATAAAAAATATTTCATTTTAAATGAATTTTTCGCTTATTGTCAGATTAATTACAATCGTGATTAATCGTCTTCCATTCCAATTAATGAAACATTATAAGCCTTAAAGAATTAATCGGGAAAATTATAATTAATGCTAGCAAAGGGTGAAAAATTAAGGTGTAATAATAAATATAATAAACTCTAGTAATTATGTCACTATTGTGCTACATGCTATTTTGATTAGCTTTGCTTCTATTTGATATAAGGTATGTAATTAAAGACCATATTTTAAGGAGCTTGTAAGATGATGCCTATATATGGATTTTAGTACGTTCAATAAAGTCGAAATTGCGCCCGTCTCGTTTCTCTAACTTATCGAAATGACCAATTTATGTAGTATTTATCCCTTGTTTATTAAGAAGATTTCCGTATTTAATTTTAATCAAGATGATTTTATTTTATATTGTAGCCTACTGATGTTCGTAGAACTTAAATAATAATAAAATTATTTAATCAAGTATCATGATTCATATATATGTAAGTTAAGCTACGTAGTATTCTTAGAACTTTTGATAATTACACTCCAGTAATGAGTCACCTCTATATAGCACAGCAGTGACCCATGTCGACTAGCGATCAAGGATGCTCTTGGAGATTAAGAATCATTAAAAGGCTTATTCTCAACAATATAGAAGACGTGCCCTATTCTCCAAATAATTTGTTATAGTTGAATTTTATGGATTGTATTATCATAAAAAAACCATGACATCTTAATTCAAAGGATTTTATTCATTCGACCTTGTGCGAAAGCGACTACTAATTTTAATACAATCTACAAAGACACAATGGGCACCACATATAGGCCAACCGCCGTATTGGAGGACAGGTGAATCATTTGTACGGTTATTTCATCATCCACGACACTTTCTAAAACATATTGGACATATGTTCAAATATTTTTCCTGATGAAACATTTAAAATAGTTGTTAGCATTAATATCTAGAGTTTTCATTCAAATAAGATTCCTTTCAAAATATTGTAATGCTGCATCGTGTTTTCTTTTTAAAATACATACAACCATTTCATATTGAAACCGTAATCAATAAAAGCTTACGATAGTAACGAGAGGTTTATATCGTTATGGAAGAAAAAACATTGCAAATTGAATCTCGTCGGAACATCAAAACAGTTAAAATTACAGTTAGCACTGGGACCGCTAAATTGTAATATTTGCTTGCAACAATGGTACCTATTTCAAGTAAATAAGGTTGATAGGAATCATAGTTACGTCTTAGTTACGATTGATGCGTTGTTATTTGTAACCGGGAACTCGTTTGTGCTGGAGTGAATAACATTTTTTGTTTTTTTATATTGCTGTCATTGCTGAAATGCCTTTCATACATTTATAGGATTAAATTTAATTCCAGTTTTTATTTAACAGGATAGTTAAAACTGCATCAATTTTATTATAAAGTAATAAAATCTTATATTGAATAGATGTATATATAAAAAGAATAAACTAAAAAGTTTGGTTTCTATGAAGAATGATTTAGTGTCCATAAATCATTGACTTTCTCTACATGAGTTTTTATTAAATACTCTATTGGGTATTTAATATTTTTTTATTCATACATTTTGAATATTACTTGCCTACATATTTTAAGTATTTAACAGTAAATATATCTTGAACTCGCCAAAAAACGATTTAGTGAAATAAAAATGACTCATTTATTATATTTATGTGTTGTATAGGTTCTTAGATGATCTAAATTTGTGGCTGGCATTATGATTCCTTATAGCTGCAGGTAACTGATCTCTTTTTGTGGTATTGTGGCAATCGATACCGACTACCAATGCTAAAATCTGGTTAGCTTGTTTGATATTATAGATACTGAAATTTGAAGGCGATTTATTCAATCACCTTCAAATCGTGATGATCTAAAAGTGTGATGGCCGTGTCACATGATATGAATATTTAAATGAAAACCTAAAGTTGAAGTGTTCTATATTACTAGCGAATTTAAGATTTCAACAAATTTCATTTAACTTCCATAAATATATTTCAAAATAAGTAGGTATTAGACCTACGAATGTTTTGAAAAAGTTATAATAAAAGCCAAAACATTTACTTAGTTATAGAATATAATTTTTAAGAATACTCTTAATTAATAATCCAAGTTTTTATTTTACAAAACACGAAAATAACAATTTTATTTTATTTAAGATTAATTTGATTAATGTAATTAGAGGCCTTAATCTAGCGATCTCCATAAACAAAAGAGATTGGTAGCATTGGGATTTTTAAATTTCTAAATGACCTTTTTTTTTTCCAGGAGAATGCGGTAATCACAATGAACAGAGGCGCAGTGGCGCTGTGTTGCGCGCTGCTGCTGGCTCGTGCAGCCGCATACACTGTAGACTGCAACCACGAGTACACTGACTGCGATAATGAGCTGAGTGAGTAATTTATTAGTAAAAATAATAATATAATACTTAAAAAATAGTATACCAAATATACAACAAAACTGCTGCATAAGAAAGTAAAACTCGACTCTGGCGAGGTATTTTAATATGCCTAAATATTTGCAGTTTCAGTTAGTACATTATCTACACCCATAAAATACCTAAGCAGTATTATGAGGAAAATTAAAAAAATGTTAATGGCTTGGACAACACTAAAACTTCTTCTATGTCACAGCTGTCAGACATATTTTTTAATTATTTTTTAACACTTTATTTTCTAAACATACTAAAATCATTCAATAGAGAATAAAAGAGTTTTTTATATAGTAGACAATATTCGTACAATGAGCGACCTTATTGCTAAAAACGATCTATTCCAGACAAACTAAGAATAGATATATAAAACAGAGAAAGAGGGACATTGACGAAGTAGGGAAGTACTTAAAGAAAGTTAATAAATAACGTTAATGTTAAAGCTATAAAATACATAACATTATATTCCCAAAAACTAAACTGTTCAATATTATAATCTTGGATTCGTAATATTAATTAATGTAAAAGAGATAATTTATCTGATTCGATGATTAGACCTAAGTTTACAAAATGTAATACTACAATAGTCATAATACATCATTTAAAAACCAAAAAAATACAATGCAATTTAAAATAACCTGAACGTACGCCATAATATCGTGACAAGACCTCGATTTGATTAAAAATTAAAAGCAGCGACTTACTTTGATGTTTTTTACACGCGGTCATAGTTTAACTAAACCTTCACGTGCCCCACATGTACCGATTGCAATTAATAATTTTTTTGCCAAACTCACAGTGTGACGTTTCAGGTGAATGAACTCTAGCTAGATGTTTTTAATCAGATAGCGATTAAACTGTAATAATTTTACAAACGGTAACTACATACCAATGTTAGACTGTATCTATTACAGTGACATAATGATCTAAGTAATGAAATAAAACACAGTGTATTAAATAAAACAGAAGAGTGAGATACTTTTTTTTCTATAATTTGTTTCAAAGTGACAAAGAAAGTAATATTCAACTTATTATTATAATTTATATAGACATAAATGGTAATGAAACTTATGTAAAAAGCATTAGCAAAAGTACAGCTTATTTCTAAAGAAATTTCTACCAGCAGACCTGCGACAGGAATATATAGTGGATGCAGTACATACAACTTACATCTACATAGATATATTCTATACTATATAAATTAAAGAAAAGAAAAAAATAACAAGAAATAACACAATCGCATTGCTATGTTAACATGAGATTTAATTATCCCCATGCCCTGTAATTGGAAAAACAAGTATTTTGCATTAGCATTTTAGTGACAAGGACCCTAATACTAGGCTACCTTATTTAGCTGTTACGGTCTCATTTATCGGAGAATATTCTAGTCAAGTATTCTAATTTGAGTAAACAATTACTTTTGTTCCAAACGAGTTGCACCTCAATATGTAACACTGTTACTCGTTGTGATTTTCTTCATTATTTTTTTAATATAAGAATTCCCAATAAATAACAGTGTCATACATTGGGAATTAATGTCATGGTTCTTCTCAATCTAAGTTTTCAATAGAATATTGCTGTGTTCTTAAATGCATATTTTTAAAGTTACTAATTGAAATTATGTCTTTATTATATTTGTGTTGTTTAACTTTCAAAATGACATAAAATTTATTTTTCTACTGTCCAATTACTGCAAGGTTAACTTACCTTTGAATATAAGTATTTAAAAATATATATAATCATTTCGTCAATTAAACTAAATGTGATAATGTGACGTTTTTTAACATGAAATTTTATAAATGTGTGTAATAGTATTTTTACGAAATTATTTTGATCAAAAATGATTATGAAACGAATATAAATTATTCTGTTTGAGCCTAGTGTTGTATATAATTCATATATAAATATCATATCTTATTGATACAGAAGTTTCATTTATATAATTGCTACATCGGTCTACCAACTTGTATTATAGAATGATAAATGATTTGCCAGTGACAATTTGCTAGAAGACCTGTCATTACGCAAGATGATCGCTAGATAATTGATTGATGACATCTGTAAGTTGTACGGCAGCTACGAAACTTATTCAAATCTTTATGTTATAAGAATAATTAAGATTACTCAATGTTAAACACGTGGAATAAAATTTTACATTGTATACATCGATTTACATCGATAATTTTTTAAAGAATCTACCTAATTGCTTCATCAAATATTTATCTATTTTTAATAATTATTTTTGTATTCTACGAAAAAAAAATATTATTTGACTAAATATAAAGCTGGCTTGTAAAATTTCGGAAATAGATAGCTCCCTTACGAACAAATGTTAACATTTAAAAAACAATACAAATATTTTAACCTGCGACAAACAGACAGGACCTTGGAAAATTACCACTATTAAATTGTACAAAACTTAAAGCCGACTGACTACAAAAGACAAAAAATAACTAAAATAAAGTATCTTCTTATCTGATTTAAGGTATTTAATTTTAAGGTGCTTTTTGTAATATCTATCACCGTTTCCTTTTATGATAAAGATATTTAGAGTTCAAACTGTTATATGGTTTAAATAATTCTTTGAATATCTCTAGAGTAAAAGACATCAACGATATACACATATAACAGAGTTCATAAAAATTAGTGTACATTTGAGGAGTTGAGTATAATTATATTAGAATTTTCACAATATATTTGTAAATATTACGATTTTCAAACATACTAGCTTAAAAAAATGAAATATAATCGTGGGAATGGAACAAATTTAAGTTAAGTTCGAGATAGATTTTCTCTTTTATTCGACATATGATTGAGAGAAACATTACAACATAGCATTGCATTCTTTACAATTTTTAACTATATATCTTTAAGTGAATAACATATTTCATTTTATCATTAAATAATGGGAAGAAATAGGAGTCACAACAGTAAAATAACGAATTAAATTATATTTTTTATTGATATTACGATTAACAAAGAACTCATTTAGCACCCAATCTAAATTTTTGGAGTAAGACTACAAAAAATGGGCGGCAGGCAAGTTTTTTATTTGGCCGGCGTCCATCATAACAGTTTCTGGCGAGTGTACCGGCCGGCTAATACACGGTTTGTGTCAAAACACGTTCCGAACGTGTCTGTTTGACGGACTTAGCATGGATAAGACTGGCCGCATACTTGAAAGACGAGGCCATTTTAAACATTCAAAGCGCTGTCAAAAATTTATATGATGATAATTTCGATACTCCACAAAACTTGAACTAAAAGTTTTAAGACGTTCGAGTCTTCAGTCATTAAATACAAAAATATTATCGACCCTTTGGTCGACGTGTTAAAAACTTAAAAGCAGGGTTATTTGGCAGATAAGTACAGTAAAGGCTGTTGTGTAATAAGGTCGCCTGTTGTATTGTTTTAAATTGATCATATCTTTTAAGTGTGTACCAATAGGTAGTAAAAACTTTTACGGTTGTCTTCAAAAGCCCTATGAAAATCTCGAACGGTCCCAAGGGCCCTTGTCATAGAATAAATCACTCCAAAAGTACGTTTTCAATGTTCCAAATAAAGATAGAGTTCATGATTTTCTATCAACGAAACATGATTATAATTCTTTCGTTGATAACGGGTCCTAATTATTGCTAGTCCAAGCACGCAGGTTTTTGTTGCAAGCCTCCAGTCGCCGGTCATCGTAACGAATCCTTGTAAAACTCCCACAGCCTTTACGGATATAAAAAATAATAAAATCATTGGTTTTCAATCGAAAAACCACATTTCAACACTGTAACTAAATAAATGTTGAAACTCTCAGTTAGTTAACCTATGAATCATAACGAGTCACGCCATTTAAGTTAGCTGTGTATATTTGATATCTTTGCCATATGTAACTGTCGTTATATTTCTTACGAGTTTTCTAAAGTACTAAAGTCACTGACCTATGGAAATAATAGAGTGTTATTTGTTTCTTAAATAAACAATTACGGTACCTAGAAAATTTATAGCAGATTATTTTGAATATTAAATTACTTAAAATCAAAGAACTGGATGTTTCAAATTTGTTATTTGTAAGGAATATCCTTATATTTCGAAACAATGTTACAAAAATTATGGCGGAACCACCGAATAGTGAAGTCGTGACTTCATCGGAGCCTTTTTCGGAAGAAGTACGAAGGTTCAACGCATTCTTCGTTCTGTTGGTCATTTTGTTTAAAAGCGTTTTTGTTATGATTACTGTGAAATTAACTCTCCAGTTTTGTTGTACTAAATTCTTCATCTTGCTTTAAATTAGTCTAACTATTGCTAATTCTGAAACCAAATGATTTTCTATTTCCGAGAATTTGTTTTTCTAAAAAGCGGAAACATATTTTCCCATCCAAATTTTGAATCATTCACTTATTGTGAATGTCTCTGTAAGTAATTTATTGATATTTATATTATTTATAGATTTTTATGTTCACCCTTACTAGGAACTACAGCCTACTTCAAATAGAGTTCCATGTATATAACATGTCTGGTTTGTACTTCACAAATTACGTTTTACACAAGAGGATGAAACGACGTCTTTAAATTATCTAAATTCGAACGTGTTTGTACGAATTAACATAAGTTATCATTTAGATATCTTTATTATAATTTCCCACAAATATAATATTATCTTTAAGATTATTAATATAAACACTTTATGATATTTTATCTTGCAATTAACTCATAAAAAGTACTAACTTGATGACTGTTTATGAGTTACTTTAATTTCGTACAAAATTAATCTGTTAGTATGAAACAATCATGAGTGAAACATAATAAACAGGGAAAGGACCAACTATCATGATGTATACTGGTACTTATTAGGACTATTCATGATTATAAAAAAACTTTGATTTTAAAAAACATTTATATGTTGATATTGACATTTTTTTTGTTGATTTATATTGTCATGTTGATATTTAATTAATCTTGGACAAAGTATTAAAAGAATAATAATGAAACTCAAGATGTCTGTTGTCTAAAGATATGAATAGATCTTCTGCAAATGAATGGAAGAGCTTAAGAACTTTTGTACGAAAATATTTTGTCTTAAAAGCTCTTTGTTAAATGTTTAATTGATGACGGCAATTGTTTATGTTCAACCTAGCTGTGAGAAGCCATAGAATAAGTCTGTATTGTCTGTTGATTGCAAAAGACCCGTAGAAGTCTCTGTCACGCTCTGTTACATTAAAATAAAAATAATATAAGTGTATTTTTATTTCGCAAAATGAACAATGTTTGAATGCCGTCTTGCGTATAAATCTTCAATGATTGAACTGATGAAGTATTCGTACTGTTAAATAAATATGAATACGTTACATAATGTGCCCATCTGCTTTTATGCTAAGGTCAAGCCCTAACAGACTAACATCGATATCAAAAGATCATTACTCGCGTACAAAGTCGATAACAACATAATATTTTTACACACTTTATTCAGTTTGAAAAAGAGTTATTTTTGTAGTAACACTTGTTTTCTGTGGACAGTACATTATTTGTCTTCAGATAATTTATATTCTAGGAAGTGAATAATATAGTAAATTAGATATAGAGATTAACATTATGACAAGCATTTACGCGTACGTAATACGTCTATAAGATAAAAAATATGTAACTTAGATATTATAGACACCACACTAACGATTAGTGTACCATAATTAATCTATGTAAGACTCTATGTTGGGTACAGGCTTTCCTACACGTAGAAACACAAGATAAATGTAGGTTATAACACCACCACGTTGGACCACGAAGGTCGATGAATAAAAGCGGTTGAAGCAAGCAGCTTAAGAAAACAAATTTTGATTGACCCATCAAGGGACCAACAATGGGGACAGTTGCTTTCTTTTATGTGTAGTAGTGTTTTCCATAGCGCTCGAACTACTTGGCTAATTAATGTACACAAGTAAATCAGCGCCCTTTTGTATAAATCATACATTAAAATCGTTCCTCCTATGCTCCTGCACGAGAATGCGTGACCTCAACTACACAGCAGGTAGTCTCCAAGTTGCAATAACTGGGGTTTGGATGCTTTCCGTCATCCGTCGTACTCACTAGACCTTGCCTTGATTTTCCAGAATTTTATTGTTATCCTTCTTGGCGGGAAAAAAATTCAATACCTACCACAGTAAAAATGCTTTTGAAAAATTTGTTCCCTCCCGTCCAGATAATGTCTTCAAGAATAAATCCAGATGTTTTTTTACATTAATAAAGATAAGTTCCTGTCATGACACAATGAGAGAAATAGTGGATGAGTTTCATATATTCATTCGATTTCAAAAATTACTCGTAAACTGATATCATTACCATTTGTACCGGAATACAGATTGTAAGTTCAATATTATAAACGAGATGACAGTAATAACAATAACTTTTTGATATCAAAGTAAATTTACTTGTGACCTTGATGAATATTATTCAAGTTTAAATCAACAGTCATAGTTCGTGAGTGCTCAAAAAGTTTGTAAAAATATATAATATATATCTATATGCTATACCTGTTATTGACTGTTTTCCACACTACTATGTATGGTCAGCAAATAATTCAACTTAAATTATTTTTGGTTTGTTATATAATTTTCAAATTGACGAAGCTTGAGAAAATGTTTCAAATCTTTGAGAATTGTTTCTACAAGAGGGGCATTAAATATAATAGACAAAAAGAAAAAATGTGCAACTTTTAAAAGTCCACGTACGAATAAGCATCCTTGTGGAATCATGTGTAGCCTAAGCAATAGGATAAAGGCATTACAAGGGACGTTTAAGCGAGTAAACGCTAGTACAACCGGCGGGCGTTGATCGCGTCAGGTTTCTGTATGAGATGATCCAACCGCTTCATTGGATTTTGCGCTACAAAATTACTTTAGAGGAAAATCTATTTAATAATTAATATGATAAGGGTTATTTTACTAACTGTACATACTGGTTGGTGATGGGCACGATCGTGAATAATTTAGTCAGTGAACAGGCAAATCGTGAGTTGCGTTTAAAATCATGGTTACGAAGATCACTAGTTCTATTTCGAAAGCATCTTCTGTTTCAATTGAAAACGGCTCTAATTCGATTTAGTTTGATTTAGTTTTGAAATAATATTTTTCTCCGTCGTTAGTACAATCTAGAAGCACCGTTTTCATTTTAAAACAATGTACAATGATCTTATGAAATTACAAATTCAATTTATTAATTAATTAAGGTTTTAGGCAATGGTAAATTGAACGAAACTTTTTTCAAAAGCAACCAAATATGATCTATATTTTTCTTTTTTAGAGGTTATTTTAAATAAAAAATAAACAACAGAAACACGCTGAACCCAGTTTGTTTGAACCCCGCGTGAACTATAATGATACACTTTGTTCGCACGACCTCTCTCACTACTTTCATACGAAGTATCCCACGGTGTCACTGTTAACTGAGTTAATAGAAAATATATTAATTTGCCAACGTTTAAAAATAAAAACTTAGTATGTAGTGAGTAGTAGTTCAGTAAATAATGTTAACAGTTGTGTTCCGACAGTTGGAGGTAAGATTCAGCCAGTTCCTCTGTGGTTGATGAATCCGTTTGTAGTTTGCATACATCTACAGCCTTATCTTCACTTGACATCAGTTGAGAGCCAAGAGTAGCCCCGTAAAGAATAAAAAATGCTCTACGTGATATTTTTGGCATAGTAAAAGGAACTTTGGTGTAACAATCTAGCAAGATTTGTTTAGTTACAAGTAAGCGGTAGGTTGTCCTCCTAATGTAATTTGTAAATAGTTCTTATGATGGGCCATTATGGCTTATTATGGCTTATTATGGATCAATCTAGTCTTTAAAAGATGAACCAAAGAAGGATGTAAAGTTATACGCAATTTCATCACTATGTGATTCCAATTAAAAGCTCTTTAAGAGTTAACTTGTCCCCACAGGTGGCACTATTAAAGTTATATAATATAGAGTAGTCATTATGTCTTGTACCGCAATATTATTCAAGTTAAGTGAGGTAATCCATGCTCTGTTTGTTGCTGTTAGCTGTACTAAGTTAGTCAAATGGCAAAATGTTTGCAATTTCGGAATTACGAAGAGAACTATCTCAAAACCAGTTAAAGAAAAGTGGTTGTTTATGTTGTATGCCTCTTCCATCTTTTGTACCACACTTCCTGTTTCGTCCTCGTATCAGTTTTCTGTGTATTAAAAAATGGTCGTTTAATACAGGAGATGGGATACGCTAAATATTTTTTCTCTGTAGAATTTCAACGCATCTGCAATCTCGAGTGAATTTATATTATTCCAGGCTACTTCTTTCAATTAGATCGATCGAAAAAAATGCTTTACAAACTTATTGGTTGCGTAGTGTACTTGCATAAATTATTATTATATCAGTTCATTCTTTCTTTTTCACATTGTACCACTGTGCTTAGTCAATTACCAGCAACAACATATGACTATGCTTTAAACAGATAACCCTTATTACCACTCGATAAGAACGTTTTATTTTTGATGTCACACTTGGTGTGAGACCTGTTCAATTCGATAATCATGAAGAAGCGTTCTTACACGTAACGTCTGGTTGACATAACCGTTGGCTGTCATGCGTAACGGCGTCTGAGTAAATGCAAAGAAAAATGGATTCTAAGATACTACGTTAAATAATGAATTGGTTAGTAAATATTTTATCGTAGAAATTACGTGTGGAAAGTGAAATTAGAAAAATATAGAATTATTGGATTTATATTTTCCTAACACAACTTGAACTTGAACCATAAGTATGGAACAGAATTACTTACTTGCTACCGTATTAGGCATTGAGAAAAATGACACTTTCATTCCAAATCATAAACTTCGTTATATTTATATATTAATAAAACACACACACACAAATGGTTCAATCAAATCAAATATATATAAAACAATTAAGTACAAATGTAACGCTTATGTATTTGTAATAACATTTTTACTAGCTGAATTTGGTAGTATATATGTATATATCACCGTATTATTGTGAACACTTTTAGTTTATAATCTAATTAGCTAGATTACAAATTAACAAACTGTTTACAATTTAACGCATTATTTTCCGATAGTTTAAAATATAATTACATAAATGGTGGACATACCTTATAGAGTTAATCTTTAATTTTTGTTTACGCGTCCTCGCATCTATAACCGTAGCAGAAGCTGAAAATCTGCGTCTTACTTTAGTTAGACAAATTCATCATTGAGCTTTAGTCTGTTGGCATCACTGTGACACACAATTTATTTATGTCAGAACGTTTTTAAGTCCTTTGTTAATTGTCAGAGTTATAAACGCGCGCGAGTGTTTGTATGTTGATGATGCATTGAATTTTAATGTTTTACAATTTATATATTATATGAACTAGTACTCAGTTCTATTTTTATTAGAAACCTACCCTTACAAAATTAATAGCAAAATTAAGCCATCTTAAGGTGAATAAAACAAACAATAGGCACACGTCGCTGATTGGCTAGCTCTCAAAGAAAACAAACATAAAGATCAATGCTCTATCAATATATCACTGTGACACGAAGTCAGGTCGCTATTGTATTATACGACCTTGTACCAGGCAGTCAAATCAGCACAATTACGCATCAGTGAAAGTGAACGGCCGAGGACAGTCTTGATTAATGGTGAGGTGTAGAGATGTCATTCTGATAAATTGAGCGAATCACGCTTCAAATTGTTCTTAAAGTACTTATATATATATATATATATATATATATATATATCAGTTAATGCAAAAAAGCTTCATATAGTATATTTTATTTGTTATTCAATTGAATATGCTCACTAAAATTCTCCCACGTAAAGGGAGTGATACAAAATCATATTAATTCGATTCAAATAAAAGCTACTTTTTACTAAGATTTCTTCGTAATATTTGATGGCATCTATGTATCGCAAATTGCGAGACATAGGTGCGTAAAATGGAACGCTGCATATGAATTTTTAGGTTGACAGTAAAACGTAAGTAAGAAAGAGACGCATGACAGAGAGACGGGAGAACATTTGTAGGTGATAAAAGAGAATGATGAAATGATCGGGAGAAGACGAACGCGATAGTGCTTATCGCAAGTTGGTTTCAAGCTAAGTAACTAATTATGAAATATAGAACAACACTTGTGTGGTGAAAATAAGTGGAAACTGGATGAGTTTCTTTGCATTGTTTGTAATGGTGGAAAAGGGTGGCTATGGGGAAGGCAGAGAGGCCACTCGGGGGAACGTGGTTCCCGTACTAAAAGATCAGCTGTTGTTGGATAGTTTATTGGAAACTAACAATTTCATTATATTATGTGATGCATCCTATCTATATAAACACACGACACGCATATCCACATACACACATTAATATACATGTATGCCAAATCATTTCCTTTATTTTATTGTCATTATTATTAACTTAATCTTTGAATCTCAGGCTAGATGGTTTCCTTTGCTGTAATTTTGCAACACTATGTACTAATGTGAGTAATATAAAAAAATCTTTCGTGTCCTTTTTAAAAGTAATTGGAAATCCCCTAGGGCATATTTTTATGGTCTAAATTTTTTGCTTATAAATTGTGTAAAACGTTCAACGCTATTAATAACGTTATTAATAACATAGAACACATATTGCATGGAAATAATTACTTGCTTTAATGCTAAAATTGATAAGACTTGACGATAAAACTTGAAGATAACCTTATAAAAAGTTAACACCTTTCCCTGAGAGTATTGTAGATCATCAAGATAATCATAAAGATATCAGTTAAATTAATAAGTCTTAAGATCAGACGTTCGTACATATTTATACATGAACACGTTAGAATGGAAATATATTTTTCGTCCTACAATAATGTCTGGTTTGAATTTGCATATCATAACAGTATACAAAAACTATTAGCCATCATAAATATAAAAATGAAACTTGTTTCTATTGGATTGAAAATAAAAATATTTTTGGTCAGTAATTTTGAATAACGAATAACTATGCCAGTTTTAATATCCTACAGCTAATTTTGTACGTATATTTTTTTGTATATAAGTTGTTTAAGATTTAAGCGCGCGCATACCCTTAAAATTTAGATGTTGGTTGTACAAAATAGCTATCACAAGTGAGTTATCTAAAAAAACAAACAACTATATTTCACGCGTAATTCTTTAATCACCGTGAAAAAATAATACGGATATCCACATGAGAAGCATTCGATCGTACAATGATTCGCTTCCTTATAGATCGACACCTTGCGTCCAGTTGGATATAGAATATCCGGTCAATATCCGGTCCGTGTACAGATGCGGGCCGGATGTGAAGCATTGAGGACATATAGATGACGCAGATGTTTGGTCGTTCAATATGCTTGAATGTCGAGAGATTTTCTTAAGCTTTGCTTCTTGTTTCGCATGATTGAACAAATAGTTTTTTTATAGATATTCAAATTGGGAAACAAAATCAATTGAGTGTTTTATTAAAAGAATATAATTGACTCTAGAGTTACAAAAAGTACGCTACATAAAATAAATATTAATTTACGAACATTGAATTGAATACACATGGTAGGAATATTATTTATTGATTTATACTGTATAGCAAAAAATAACGCGTACAAATGGTGAACTAAACAGAGCTCTCTAAATGCACAACAATCAATAAATCTACAAATTATAGCAAAACACAAAAGATTCTATTAAACTTAATAAAAATACATAAAGATACAAATAAATACCCACTAATTTGTATAATTATACCTCACTTTCACTGATGGCGAAGATTAACTTCTTTTCTTTTGAGACTAGGGGCTTTAGTCACATCTTTTATTTAAAGAAGGAAGATATTTTGCGCAGTCTGTACTATACCCCAAACATGTAGCGACAAAGGAGAGTAGTAATATGTGTGTATCATGTTAGTCTTATTTCTATTTTGCTAATTTTAAAGGTCAAGCACACTTGCAAAGAAGCAGGTTTACCTAGTTCATAAATGGGGCATCTTTACCAAGCCTTTTCTATCACCTTAAATGTATATTGCTGTTACTCTTTAAATGTATTCTTTTTGAATGTCATGTCTTTAAACCTGATGGAACGTGCCTAAAATGTAAGGGGCAGTCTGGTCTGAAGCTACAAACTACCTCCTGCCACTATTCCTAAAACAGGCCCTGATTAAAGAAAGGATGCATATTTGAAAACATCGACAACTAAAACTCCTCAATAGTATGAAAAACTAGTTCGAAGCAATGAAATATAAAAACGCGTAAAACATACTTATGAATGTTGTTTAACTTTTTGCCAGGAAATTAAAGATGCTTATATTTCTTATTCGGTATTTGTCGCTTTTTCTTTTACATATTTTACCGTTGCATCGACCTCGAAACCAAATGATCAACATGGCCAGCGGAAGATTTCACACCAACACACTTTTTGCTTACGTCTCATTTCTATATTCGCAACTGCCCAAGATGGTCTCACATATAACCCGCGGTTTCTTCGATTACAGTTGGATTTATTTGACGAAAGAATGGTACAACTTATAATTATAATACGTATACCCACTTTGAAGGTAACTAAGCCACTTTGGATAACTTAGATAAATATATGTAATCAGAATTTTCTGATTTGTGCATTGCATCACTGGATAAAACGTGTAAAAAAGTGCAAGTATCAGTAGAAAGTTTACTGAACCGAAAGTTTACTAACCACTATAAATTGGTTTCCCGTGATTCAATATACCCGGTGTTATTAATTGAGGAGCTGATTGGTAGCGGTTCCAACACTTTGCGTTCGATAAGGAATACAATGTAGAAACTTTCGCACTGCTTGGCACCTGGATGGGTCAATAAATATTGGTATATCGAGCTGCTCCGTGATTCGGAAGGCACGTTAAGTTGTTGCTCCCGGTAGTTACGGCAACTGCTTTCACACACCAACCCGCATTGGGTATGCGTAGTAGTATTATGGCTCAAGCCGTAATCGATCAATGCAACTCCTCATTTATTTCGTCTATGTAGCAAGGACAGTGCCCAGAAGGACGCATATAGGCTATTGGGCTGTTGATGATGAAGATATATATATATTTACAATTAACATTCGTGAGTATTTCAGCTAACCGTACCAAGGATAACCCACATGTATATCGAAACGTGACTGTACACTATCTATAGATACAATTATTTATCGAAATTGATTGTATTAGACACGAACACACGAGCTCCAAACCGGTCGTCGTATCGCGTCCTTTGGCTAACCTACATAATCCTCCCGTGATAGAGAGGTCGCTTAAGGTCAGGTGAACTCAGGTATCTTACATATGTTTGATGATGAACTTGATTAAATTTTTACAAAATTATTTACTTCTTGGCCAGGGGTTCATAATGAACTAAGACAAGAACGGTCTGTCACTATTGAGAGTTGTTTTTAGGACAGGCAAACATTTTCTCTGGCCTTGAAACAGTTCAGCTTTATTAATAATAACCATCAACACTAGACTGCCTATAATCAACCAAGACTGCCTTCCCCGCTCAAATCTCCTTTATCCGGTAACTCATGCAATAATTTATCACTTCGAGTACGTACCCAGACGCAGAAACTCGTCGTTAATGACATGCGTTTGTAAGTTTACACCATTAACATTTAATGAAGAGTAGTCCAGGCCTCACATGGAAGTATACAACATTCGAGTTTAGAAAAGGCATGCTTAAAGTAACACTTCAAATGCAAAGTGTTATAAGATTGAGATTTTAAAAGTCAGATATGATTTAACCGCCAGTATGTGAGTTGATATGTTGGTGACCTTGTACTTATAGCAGTATATCGTTATCTAGCGTAAAAGCAATCGGCGTAGATAAAATTGTCGCACTATAAATAGTCTCAACTGCCTTCTACGGTGTCAGAATAATGCACCTATTTACTTTATTTATATTCTAAGGGCTAGTATCAAACTATTTGTTTTATAATTCAATAAACAGCTAAATGTGGAAATAGGCTTACTTTACTATTATAAATTGTTGATCGAAACAAAATACTAATTTTAGAAATTACAAATATCTGGTTTTATACAGTACGTACGTGGTTCATGGCTTTAAATAAGAAAAATTTGCTTCTTGAAAAAAATCAAGATTTATGTCCTCAAGAGTTCAAAGTTATTTCATGAGCGAAATAACAGAATGCCACTTGTTCCCATCCCTTAGCAGCGGACCACAGCATTTACATCGATTTCAATCGATTGAACTCAGCAATCGTTGAGATCGATTTGTGAAGCGTGCTAATTGATTATAGGCTTTAACGTTTTAGATAGAGAGATGGAATAGTAACGGCACATCTGAGACGCATCTCCGCTTCGTAGGCTCTCACCTACTAACCTTGCCCCACTAATAAATACTCTGGTTATGGTAACCAATGCTTTGTCACCGGATCTACGTCCGTTCTCGATGAAACCTGTCGTTTATGATTTCTCTTTAGAAGAAATCTCACGTTTTGTGATTACTAATAATATGTTTTAAAATAAGACTATATGGAGAAACTGTAAGCTTTCTAAGACATGTTTCTACTTCGACCATAATGAAGATTAACAATAGGACCTATTTTTCAACTACGTAGCCTAGTACAAATGTTCGAGGAGTGTAGTTTTATAAGTTTTTATTTTCACTGTATATAATAATGTATGTGAACATATTATACTGTATTCTTCCTGATGTTTTTTTATACAAAAATAATATACAAGGAACAAATATCGTTACTTGGCTTAATTTGTTTTATATCAAATTTTTTGAAAAAAAAATCTGATATGTGAGATTGTTTATCGAGTTCCGTGTATAACATGTAGCCTAAATAAAAATGCTTATAATGTTAAATAAAATTCATTACTAGGTTTATTCATATGTGTTTTATTTTGTAACAGGTAAAATAACAGCTGAAGACGATGAAATTCTCTCAAAGAAAAACGCACCATCATCCGCTGTGGGTACACCAGCAGTCACAACAACAACGTTACCACCAACACGTTCCACATCAACTACAGAAATCACAATAGACACAAAAACAGAGAGTTTAGAAACAACGACAGCAGAAGCCGCTGAAGTCACAGAGTTGTATAAACATCAACCTAGATTACTTAATTTAAACGTTGATGAACTACAAACATTTGCTAATGCATTACATAACCAGACGAACCATGAGAATAATAAGAAACCCCTCACAGACCTTAGTGATGTGACTCTTGATGGTGACGAAGATGAGGAGCCTAGGATGATTCCAGAAACCAAACAGAAACAAATACCTGATAAGTTTTATTCAAACTTAGAAGCTCCCTTTCATTCGATGTTAGGAATTGATAAAGGATCGTCTGAAATAGATGCCTGCAAAGAAAATGAAGTTGCCTATAAGGTTAGTATAATTTTTTTATAAATGGGTAGTTTATAAAAAGAGCTTTAATTTTTTTAAAAGTTGATAAATTTGTTCAGGTTGGTGATAAAATCGATCGTGGCTGCGAAGAAACATGCGAATGTTCACCAGGAGGAGTATTCGAGTGTTCGCCGCGATGCAAACATCCTTTCATCCGACGCGGAAGGAGGCTTAATGACCCACTCTGCTTTGAATCTCCAGTTGATGAGTGCTGTTCTATTATAGCGTGTGCTACTGGAAATGGTGGTAAGTAAAATTTTATTTAAATGAACTTTATAATGCTATAATAGTTATTATTTGGACATTAAATATTTAACTTTTTCCGATTCTGTTTATTTCTTGATGAAACGGCATTTAAATGACAGGCATATAGTATTATAGCATGTATTTTACTTTCAGATATAAAACCTACTAAGCTAGAAGTCTGTAGATATGGCAATGAAACATACCCGGTAGGCGCGCAGTGGCATATTAGATGCGAGCAAACATGTACGTGCGAGAAAAATTCCATAGTAACATGCAAGCCAAGGTAGGATAGTCTAGTTTTGTATTGAACAATTTAGAAAAATGTGTAGTTAATATTAATGCAAAACTATAAGGAAAATATAATTTCAGGTGCGAACGTCACCCACCTTCGGAGAAATGTATAAACGTGCAAGATCCAAATGATGTGTGCTGTGAAGTACAAGTATGTGATGTATCCCAAGATGTCCATGAGGAACCTGAGAATGTTACAAGCACTACCACAAGCGCTAGTGTGGTAAGAGCTAAAATTCATATTTTTTAATTTCAAATAGTTACATTTAGGTATAGACCCCACACCTAAATTTAGTACTCAGTTACCCCACATTTAGTACTCAGTTATAAAATGAAAGAAGTATTTCACATTTTTTACAGTTACCAAAATCTACTGAAGAATATTCAATAGAGAGAATAAGAACAACTATGAGACCTCTAGTACTAGCCGAGCCAATAGGTTCCGTGAAGGTATTACAAAATAACACAGTCCAAGTAAACCTCATCCACTTAAACAACACAGAGGATCCAGTTCATTTACTTCTGAGTGATGACAATGGAAAGACTTTCAAAGATGTGGAACTTAAATATTCTAATCTTATCCTTAACCTGAAGGGTGGCAAAGACTATGTTTTGAAGACAAAGGAGACTGGAACTAAATTTAATTTTACGATAACCACATCTGATAAAGTCCCCAATGAAAATTTGGATAATTCTACGAAAATCGGATGCCATCAAGATGGTGTCTTTTATGCTGTTGGTGAGTGTATAGTGTGTGCGTGTGTACCAATTATAAGTTTAACATGGTTATCGCTATTTATCCATCATATCATCACCCAGTACAGTATCAGCACTTCATATTATAACTGTCATAAAATATTCCCTATGTCTTTCACGTTTTATCGCGGTGCTTCAAAGTGAGAGGTGTATAGTGATTATACAATAAAATCAATCAAATAGAAATAAATTGCGTAGAGGTCTCAGAGCCAAATATTTTATTGAATCAAGCACAATAACAATGATGGATTAAGAAAGTAATGAACTATTTTTGACGGTTTTTTTATTTTGGGATTTTTTAAATTACTTTCTCTATATTAGTTCTTAAAATTATCAGGTGAGGAATTCCACATTGGTTGCACGGAACTGTGCGAGTGTACTGGCGCTGATACAAGGGAATGTGCCGTCCTTGTTTGCCCTTCACATGTTGGCTTGGAGCTGGTATCCAAGGGCTGTGTGCGTTGGGCGCCCAATCCGCCAGCGCAACCACCCAACTGTTGCCCTCGAACTGCTAGGTGTATAAGTGATGGCACATGCCATTATAAAGGGGTACCGTAAGTAATCAAAACATTTAAAAATAAAAATAAAATTGCATTATGCTGAGTAATTAATGATAAAACATTAATTATTTTAACATCCTACGTAACACAGACAGTTAAATCATTGACTTAATTAAAATTTATCTGAAATGAATTATTTGTTGATACCTAGGGTGCCAAATTGGAGTGAAGTGCCAATTGAACTTACGGGTTGTGATCAACGATGTTTCTGTGAAAACGGTGATTTAGAATGCCAAGACACCTGCTCGCCACTTCCTCCAATTCCCCCGCAAACACTACGCTGTCCTCCCATGCATCGACCAGCTCCAGTCAACATATCCGATGACGATTGTTGTAAGCAGTGGGGCTGTATACCTAATGGTATGTATTTGCGCTTTGACTAACGGTGATGGTATTTCTGTTATAATATTAAGTATAACCCAGATAAAAACGATCAATCATATGCGTAAAATTAATTATTTAAACATTTTTTGACTGATTATGGGTTCATCGAATACAGTACAATCATTCACTATAGTAACATTACCATCTGCATATTTTAATTTATTCAACATTCCTAGCATGTATCGTTCATTCATTATTCCTTACAGCTGCCGGCATCAACAAGACGACACATAAGTCTTATGTTAAGCAGAACTTAGACAATACACCTTTGACTTACGTGACACTCGATACACCAATTTTGCCAACGACCACAACGTCTGTATTACCTACACAACCTTTGACAACTGATTCATCAGAATTCTATCGAAATCTTAGTCCAATCAAAATTATACCCGAATTTCTCAAACCACCATCCATTTCTAACGATATTGAAAAGTTGTCTGTAAATGTAGTACACAAAAAACTGCAAGATGACAATGTTACAGTGTTTAGTTTAGAAAGTAATAATTCACCTCTAAGAATATCTCATCCAGTTTCTTCATTAACTAATACCAATAGTAATCATGATTTACCAGCAATGAATTCTTCTGGATCAATCCCATTAAGGCTCTTTAACAATCCTTTACATTCTGAAAAAACGTTTTCAGATCATGTTCAAAAACATAATAATTTTGTGCCTTCTGATAATGAAATTCGTGATATCTTTCAACAATTGAAAGTAAATCCATCAATTGCAATAAATAAATTTAATTCGCCAAATGTTCAAGAATCTGTACGGAAAGTACCAATATCAAAATTAGAACATTTCAATTATTTTTTTCCATTTTTTGAAACAAAACCAAATAATATTCCATTTCTCAGTGATGATTTGAGACTTACGTATACTCCAATAAAACCAAATAAATCTTACTTTGAACCTATTGTACCTTATATTACAATTAAGCCTTCCTCGCCTAGAGAAGCGCTTATATCCACATTAGGCTATAATCATATAGTCCATGACCACCCACTTCACGGTTCTAGTGGTAAATATGTAACAATACTTCGAAATCAAGATTTGAAATCTCTAAAACCTTCTGACACTAATTATTTAAGGACTAAAGACTTAAAGATACATTTATTGACTAAAGCTCCCAATCCTTATGAGACTGTTTTATTACGACCAGTCCCTAATGCAAAAACTGAGGTAAAATCAAATTTTGATCACAATGCGAAGATTCCACGAATTGCTGAGAAAACTTACTCAGCCCTAGATTTAGAGCGCCTACTGAGTCAAATGGAAGTGGAATCAGAAATAAATAGAAATCTTGGACGGTCAGCAGATAAGAACCGCGATGTCGGATTGGCAGGTCAGCCTTTGTGTTAGACAATGTTACTGTTGTAGTTTCCGTTTCTATTTTGTCACCTGACTTTTGAAATTTGATTTTGACTGACTGTGACAGTTCTTACAACACTAACACAAAAGCAAAACCATTTTCCATTTTCATATATATTGTTATTAACTTCCTATTTTCATGTTATTAATCATGTAGCCTAGTTATTTAAAACTAACAATATAACAATCAAGGGAACTGTTTCCTTTAATTTCTACTTAATAGGAATCCGTAAATGAAAATAGATAATAATATAATTATTTATATCAAACATATATGTATTTACGTAATTTAGTGCACAAGAAATAATAACTGTTTTAATTCCAGGACCAACTCCAACACAAGAATATACAACTGAGACACATCATCCTCAAACTCCTGGTTTCCTCCCAACCATATCCCCGGAAATTCACTTCCCTCAAGAAGAAATTGCAGATTATGATCAGAATAACATCCATCGTCCAATAAATAATTTACCTGGTCTTCCACCTGGAATTCATGTTCCGCCAAGTTATGGGAATATCAATATGAAATTGACAGTTATCTCATTACAAGCAGATTCGCCGACAAGCGTAATGTTGTTGTTTGGTCTGCCGCCTACCTTGGTTGGATTGCGAGGTAGCGTCGATTTGAGATACACCGATAAAGCGTAAGGATCATTTTCTAGTAAATTTAATGGAATTTATGAATATAACGTTATTTGAAAACCTAAAGTGGTCAGTCAACCGTAGTATGTAACGAAACTATTTTATTTATTTTCAGTGACGAAGATATCTCTCATTGGTACTCTCAAGTATTTGCTCCAGCAAATGAGGTCCTCACAACGCCCCGCCTAGAATTCCGCCTAACAGGCCTGAAACCATCCACTACGTACAAAGTTCGAGGAAAACTATATCTTCACAACCTGCCTGTGGAGCCAGAAAGTGAAATCTACACTGTGCGAACCCAGGACTTGCCTACTGTAAGTTTTATTATCACTCTGCTTAGTCTTTCATAATGGAAAGCTTATGATACATACTTATAATGTTTTGATAGATGGGTGAATTAGGGAGTGCAGACCCTAATATCACATTAACACATACGGTTCAGAGTGAGATGGCGAGAGTAAAATCGGGACTAACGACCTAATATCAATTTAGTAAATGCTTCCATACAGAATGCATGGAAGCATATACTAATTTGATATTCAATTCATCTGCGACTAACCAGTGGCTAAAATCTTTACCCTAGCGAGTTCCTCGAGTTTTTACGTGGCTTTATTTATGTTCATCGCAGATGACCTCTATAGAAGAAAAGCGCCGAGAGATTGACAGTAGACTGACCGTAGTCGAAGTGAATGACACAACTGCTCATGTAAGTTGGCGTCACTTCTCCGAAGAGGAACTGCAGTTCATTGATGGTATACAAGTCAGGTGCGTGTTAACTTTTAAGATTTTGAAAAAATTTATATATCTTGCAAGTTTTCTCTTGAGTTACAGCTGGTAATAGACTAAATTGAGCTACAGCTATAACAAAACTGGTAATAGAGTTAAAAGTTCAGAGGTTGCTAAGAACTGAAACCATAATATAAATCCAGTCTAATACAATTAGCAGTTAATTGTGAAATATTATCCATCTGCTAATTAACTCATACTAATTGTATTAGGTAACATTAAAGTGTTCATCCATAAGTAGTCAGCAATATTCTATCAGTTAATGATATTTAAGTCAAATGAACTTCAGTTCAAGTGATATGGACATCTAAATATACTCATACCTTGGCTTAATACCAATGTTCCTTTCATATTCAAACCTACTGTATTTATAGTAACTATAAACAAGAGCCTAGAAGAGATGGATCTATGGATGATTTGCAAATAGCGTTTATACCATAATATGAACTCCACGACAATCGCGTGTATCATTGGAATATTTTGTAATATGGATTTCCTTACTTTTCTATTACAAGACGTGAATGATTTTAAACCTAGTTTGAACATAATGTCGCAACTTCTTTATCTGTTGCCCTTTTATTAATTAAAGAAACTCTGTTTGAAATCATATAATCCCTTACGTTATGTATGTAATAAAACAAGAAAATCAGTTTTAAATATTCCACAACATGTTATTGCTTTAAAATTTATTTTCCTTTTTGTATCGTTAATCAGTAGATAAAATGCTTTGTTTTTTTTTGTAGCTTTTATTTATATTTTCGGTTCTAAGAAGTAATTCGCGGTGCTCGTACGATTTTCAGATATCGACCAGTGGGAACTCCGATTTACAGCATGACAGAGTTGCTTCACCACAGTCGGTCAGCAGCTGAACTTCATGACCTACGACCAGGAAGTCGGTACGAAGCCTCCCTGGTCCTGGTACCTCCACCAAGAGCCATCACTGAACTGCAAGACCCTGGCACAGTGGAGTTCACTACATCACCTTATGTCGGTAAGTGATTATATTTTATTCAAGTTATGAAATTGAACAACAAAAGCTAGCTTTTGTATTTATCTCTCTGCCTTTAACTTTTCAAAACCTGCTTACCTATTTACTTATCAGAGTAAGAATTTTCAATTTTCCCATCACAGTTATAAACAAGTTTTGTCATCTTTGTCGGAAGGAGAATTACAACGTATCTCCAATAAATCTTCAATCGGACTATTGATAATCCAAATTGGCATTAGCTTATCTGTTTTTTATTTTTCCAGACCCATACAACTGGACAGTGACCATAGAAGCAAGAGCGGTGGGTTCGGAAGCGGCTGAGTTAACGTGGCGAGGCGTGCCGTCACCAGCTGAGCGCTGGGTGCGAGTTTACCGCGCCGCACACGCTTGCGGTACACCATCTTCACGGAGAGAGCACGATGCCTTCAGGCTGGCGGCGCGGGATCTGCCGCCGGCAGTCACGCTGACTGGTCTACAATCTGATACTAGGTAACATTCCTCTGTTAGCAATGTGCTCATATACTTACACTCGCAGCTTATTGTTGTCATCATACAAACATGAAACTTGGCTTAGACTTAAACCAAAAGCCTTTGGTTTATTAGACCACTAACCAGATGTCCGCCAAAGATATAGACTGCGATTCTTTTAATTTCCCACGAAATATTTCTAGGAAATTCATAATTGCAATTAGTTTTTCTGCTCCTCGTACTTAGACATATCTAGTTTTATATCTTAAAATGCGAAAGTGACAACTAAAAAAGTGATCTAACCTCTGATACTATGATTTTCAGATGCCGTGTTTGGTTGGAATTGTTCCTCACAAATGGAAAAGTCAAAACAAGTAATGTTTTGGAGATAACAACTAAATCTTTGGATTCACCCGAACCAATTGACAGTAAGTCGTAATTGATTTATTTATCTTTTAGTTTTTAAGGTATACCAATTAGTAATTTTAAAAATCTTAATTGTATTAATGATTTATTACTTCTATGAATGACAGCTTTTACTTTTATCGTTGATTTGGTAATAAAGTAATAATTTACCGACGTTTTTACAGATGAAATTGAGGCAGCCTCCGCATCGATAGCTGGCACCCGAAGTGATAGCCACGGAGACTACTACGGGGCTCTTGTTATTGTAGGAGTAGTGGCTGCGTTGGGGGCACTTACTTCGATGCTTCTGCTTTTAGTAGTCGTTCGCAGGCATCGCCCGCGGTCCGTACCCATAACACGTGAGTTTTAATAAATATTTTGATAAATACTGTTGCATTTTTGAAGACGATACATCTTGCTTTTAATTTGTCTGCTAAAATTAATGACTTTATCATTGACTATCGTAATGTGTGAAACGTTTATATACATTATTTTTAGTAAATGTAAAAGTTAAAGGTATTTAATTTATATCGATGCCATAGTCGCCGTTCAGTTTTAGTCTTCAAAATTGCAAAATACATAAGCAATCGACATAGGATAAGAAAAAATCACAAAATCAGTGAGGATCCATTTTATATGTTGATACAATAATCAAATCACTCAACAATCAAAGGTTTTTTCTGAGTAAAGCATTTTAATATTTAAACACAATACCAATTTTTAAAAACCCTCTCTTCTAATGACTTCAGTCCAATGAAAAAGTCAAACTTATCTCTTGGTTTTAAACTGACACTGCCTCTATCTGCCTATAAAAATGTGAGAAAACCTTTGTATCTATAGTCTGCTCTTAAGACTGGGGCTCCCTTTTCTGAAGTTTAGTATAACGGTTGCTTTATTTCATTTTTCAGCTGTGCCAACAGCACCTCGTGATTCATCTTTGCCTCCATATGACAATCCTGCGTACAAACTAGAGTTACAGCAGGAAACTATGGGTAGGTATTATTTGTGTTGCATTGAATTCTTAATATTTTTTAAGAATTCAACGTATTACCAATTACTAATGGTAATACGTTGAATTTAAAATTATAAATTAAATTTAAAATTAGAAATTTAAAATTATAAAATGAAAAAATACATAGACTTGAGTTGGCCGAGTGTGGAATATAATCACTGAAGTAGTTGGAAATTGGAAGAACTTTTCAATTTTCTTTCTACGTCACATTATTAGTTAATGCACAATGCACAACTCTGGATAGGTGATGGTTCTCCCTAAACTTGATTTTTTTATTATTTTGATTATGACCGATTTTATATGTAAGTCAAAAGATTTCTAAGAGCAATAAAAACTGTTACTGAGATAAATGTTAATTGTGATATTCCAGATCTCTGACAGTTAAGTTCCCGTGGGCGCGCAAATGGTCTCAACGGGATAAACGAACGAAGCGTCGACGTCCAATATGGACGAACTTACAACGAAATGGGTGTTTAAATTTTGTCTTAATTAATGTGAAAAAGTGACTTCAAGACAGATCGTAAAAATGATTGAAAACTGGTAGTGATTACGCTGAGTGAAGTGAACTTAAGTGTCAATAATTTAATTTGTTTTGTTAAGGCTAACATAATAAAGATAGCGTCCTCTTATTACTACAGAATATGATAATGTTAACTAATATTATTTAAGTCTACGTTTTCTAGTAAATTTTTCCCGTCTACATAACTAAGAACGATAGTTTTTTGTAAATTTAAATTCTAGAGAAATACTCTTTTTTCATTTTTTTTGCTTTATAAACTACTTTTTTTTTAAACAAAATACTCATAACACAAAACAAGAATCAAGTGCCTTAATTAATATTTAATATTTCGAAATAGAATTCTATCAACTGTAAATAGTGTTAATAAAATAGATAAATATTAGATAGTTTTGTTTTTTCCTGTAAAGTATATGTAGGATTTAATATGAACTGCCGCATTGTGTTAATACGATTGTAATATACTTAATATAATTATCGAATACTCTATATTATTTCCCCTTGTGGTGTTACTGTTGGCTGTATACCAATTTATCGTTATAAGGGAAAGGAATAGCAATTACAAAAACGTCGTTTAATTCAAATACAACACCAAATCACAATATATTTTCTATAATATTAGTAATACATTAAATGTTTTATATGATTGTATTTTTCTTAACGTCTACCCTAATCATTTACATCCTACTGTTTATGCCCATTAAATTATAGTTAAGTATAAAATCATACATTATTTGTATATTATTTGGATAGTATAGAATTGAAAACGCACATAAATGTTTTATTTATGTATTTAATAATAAAATTATCCTTTTAAGAAAATATATATAAAGAGCCTGTTATTAGAATAGTTGTATCAGCTGCATCTGGGCCCAAAAAGATTTTTTTTGATTGTGAGTTTATTATAAACCTTTATCATAATTATCTTATTCGGTAACGATAATTTACTAATATAATATTATCTTTTTAAATACTATATCCGACTATAATATATCCGACAATATTTGACGCCGGTATAATTGAATTTACAAGTCCAAATGAACTTTATTTAGCTGGGATAAATAAAGCACATTTGAATCATAACAACGTAACAATTTACAAAACAATGAACAAAACTAAAAGAAAAATTTACAGGTTGGTATAAATTGATTTTCCAAATACTATTTAATTTCTTGCTTTCATAATATTTATTTAATAATGAAACTTAGTTATCAAGTTGAATAATAATTTAAAATGACGGTTTTCGAAAAATCGATATAATATGAAAATGACGAAATTCTATTTTTGAATCCATTATCCTTAAATTTTGCTCAACTTCCCATTCATATACCTAGTACAAAATATTTCAAGTATGATTTGATAATTTTTTCATCATTTGATATGTTACTGGATTATGGTAAGATCTCTGTAAAGAAGATGAACAAAATTTAGCCTCCAACATAGTTACAAAAATAATTGTCTTTTTACTATTATTTAAATAACTGACATCTATATATTTGATATTTTTAGTGTGCCTCATAAATAATGTGCTTTATGAAAGTAACAAAATTTATAAAATAAATTACTTTACCCGTAATGATAATTAAAAATAGTTTATTTCAAGGAAACTAAATTGATCAATTTGCACTATTTTTTTTATAAATGTATCATGATCCATAAAAATAAACAAGAATACACGACGGTTTTTTAAAGTTCCTATTTAATTAATAATAAACTATAATGAAATAGTAGTTGAAAATGGATTGACTAATAAAAATACGCAGTCATTAAATTAACTTCCTAAACTTCATTAAATAAACCAAACATAAGACATTCATTAACAATTATCACTAATGTAGCAGATGGAATTACTCCAACCTTGAATTCTCATTCTGTTACGTTAAATAAACAAATAATAACTATTGAAAATTTATAGGGTATAAAATATTTAACGTACAACACTGGTGATGTAATGGAAACAGAAAATCTTTAGAAAATTGTAAAAGAAACGCAGTAGATATTACAAAGTAGACTTTCGATATAATAAATTATATTAAAAAGCTAAAAACATAATAAAACACTAACAGAAATTTAAATATGTATAGATATTTAATTGAGAGCTAATTCGCAATATCTAGTGCTTATAAATGACCTAGAAGAGAGAGAACATACAATATTAGTGACACTGGGGATATATGTTTTTTTAACAAAGTCTCAACTCCATCAAATGTGGCACAAAACACATCAAACTTTTAACCATAATATATGCAATATTCATAAATTTATTATATTTAATGGTTGATTAAAGACTTGTCTATATCTCCTCCGTTCGTCGTCTGTTTCTCTAACCGGATTTACACATTCATTAATCTGTATTTAAGAGTTCTTCCACACTCAACAATCAAGTCGTTAGAAATAAACAACTCAATGTGTGCAACTGCCATTTCAATTTAACGGACTATTTCCCATATTTATCTTAGTACAATTTAAGTGGTGACTTGGACACATATTCCTTGTGTTTAGAGGTCTAATTTATTTTCTAATTTTCTATCTTTGATTTATATGAAGAATAAATCGCAAGTACTTCACTTTGTTAGATTATAATTATAATCATTACTTCGTTCCGAAATAAAAAAGATGGTATATATCTTAAAGTCCTGGTATTACCTGTAATTACCTATAAATTTCATTATTCTGGATTCCAAAAAAACTTAGTGTATGTTCAATCAATTCATGGTCTTTCAGAATATCACTTTCATTCATCACATCTCTTGCTTTTGGAATCCCATTCCGTCTGATCTTTTATGTTAAACTCAATACATTCCCCTTTTATATGAGTGACTTTTGCTCAGATAAACTTTTCAATGGTAATTAGAATTGCGACTCCAATATCTTATCGAGAAAAGCCACCAGAAATGCCCATTTCCATTCAAAATAATCTTTTATATATTCATTCTTGTGCAGGTTTCGTCTTCAATGGCGAAGAAATGACCAACATTAGTAACTAATGTAAGGTTTCTCAATACTATTTCAAACTAAGTAGCAGCCATTTCCTCTTCATTGAATTTTAGGCTATTTTATTAAACACGTCCCAAAATATTAGAAGAGTTAATTTTAGTGGATTACCAAAAGAAAAGAAAAAAAAGAAAAAAAAAGAAATTTCTCATTAGAGAAATTTCTTTTGAATTTAAGACGATCGTATACTGTCAACATTTTGGTTGGTACAGTGCTTACGCATTATAATTTTTTTGCTATAGAATGTCATGCAAGCTTAGCCTCTTAATGTTAAGAGGTAGCCATCGTCTAAAGATACAAGTAAAATTAATTAATGGCTTGAATGTACTGGTGTGATATACTAGACGAAAGACATATAACTAAACTTTTTTGTACGCTGGCAACCTTTTCCTTCACATTGGATAACAGCGAGCTGCTCAGGAAAGAAATATCCAAAGGGATATAGGGATTTTACTTTGACTTATTATCAAGATAAATAGCAAAATTCCTCGTAATACCTTGGCACATGTTCAACCGGCCCACCTATAGGCCTATGCTGGTAACGTAAAGTTCGCTGTGGTGTCATACAGTGAACGTTACGTTTTAGTTTTTTAGTCGATTAGTTGGCGAGCGCATCCTCGTGCGCCTTCTTTACGACGGCGAGCTTGGAGTGGGGGTCCTGTGGCTGTAGCTGCGCGTACGGCGGCGCGCGCGTGCCGTGCAGCACCAGCGACCAGCCGCGCACCCAGCCCGACGCTGACGACGGCCCGGACCCACCGTTGAATCGGGCCTGCCAATTTTAGTAATAGCTATTTTTTCAAACATGCTGGGCTTCAGAATTATTTAAAAACTTTCTTAGAGGGAAATCGTAATTGCTGTATGGGTCAAATCCTTGCGAGCAGCGGCCGCCAAAGTTTGTATGAAAATCCATATCTGACGTGTTTACTATGTAAACTCATATCTGCCGTATAATTTAAAAATCGAACGATCTTTTATTCCAAAACTTGGCACCCAAGGACGCAATACATCAAGGTTTTTTTTAAAAATTTCGAACTGGCTTGCGAATAGAAAGCTGTTTATTGAAAAACATCAAATGATTGACTTGCTCAAAATTATTAGTGATAATAGTATCTCGTGTTTTAATATCTAATTATAAACAGTTGCATACAAGATTTATCTACACTCATTATATGAATTCTCTGAAAAGTTGAAAAGAACTTTATGAAATAAATCTTTTAGATTAAGAAACTATTTTTTCTGCCTTAAAATGCAATTTTTGTAAAAAATTTGATAAAAATGTTGACAAAAAAAGTTGTTGGATTCTCGAAAAAATTTGACAATGAACATTACTATAATGTATTATGACGATAATTTGCTGTTCTACCATCCATCATCTAAATAAAAGGTCCGTTTTCAAGTTTCTTTTTACCTCAAGGGTCCAAATGCCTTGTGGGTACTCCCCCCATGTATGTGTCGTCATGAATGGCCATTTGGTGAAACCGTCTCTCGAGTCATCATCGTTGGCTCGCCTACTCAATATCATTGATCTGAAAAACAATAAGACCTCTTTTAAATTATATCTTATATAATTGACATAACTACGCTAAGCAGTATAATTAGTAGAAAGATATTTTTTTCTCAGGTTTTCGCACGTACGTACTTAGTTTCAAAAGTACTGGTGAGATCCATGCCGCGATTAGGTCTGCTCACGAGCGTTACTTTACTGGCGGTGAGCCTGATGGTGTACGTACTTAGTCCCCATAGGGCTGGTGAGGAACAGTTCAAGGTCACCGCGGCGCGTGGAGTTGGCGCTCACTACGGCCTGCACGTGCTCCAGGTAGCGCACCTCGCTGGGAGACCCAGCGCACGCCGACGTGTCGATCTTGAGCGTGATGGTGCCCTCTGATGGGACCTCACTGTGAAGATGAATGAGAACTGGACTTTAAATTTATTGAATATATAAAAGTGCATGTAAGCATTTGCATACATTTATACATATTCTCATATAAATATAATAATAATGATAAATGTTATTGTACATAAATAATATACAGATATACTAGGGAAAACAGAATGAAACAGACATACACACAAAAATAGACGTCCTCATTACGTTTAAAGGATAGGACATATACTTATGTATACACAGGAATAAAATTAAAAATTAAAAAAATTTGCTTACATATACACGTTGGTAATTAGTTGCTTATTAAAATTATAATGTCATTGTCTATTATAATACAAAACTAACTTGTATTTGTTGAAAAATAAATCGAACCATAATCTTTGCTTGAAGTGGTACAATAATTAAAAGGAACATATCTATCTACATAGAGTATAAAAGAGGGTAGACACACTGAATGAAATAAAGAACGTATATCTTTACTGACGTGTGCGTGTTGACAGATCCAGCCTCGCAATGGTATCTTGGTGGCACTGAGCGCCAGTTGGCGGCCAGCGCCGTCATGGCTCCAGCGTCTAGTACCCCAAATCCAAACAGGTGGTTGAACTCCAAACCCACGCCGTTCATCGTCCAGTGGAAGCGACCCTGAAGATTAATTCAACCATTTATTAGTGCGAAAGGAAAGCGAAGATTGTGAAATCAAACTAACATTAAAACATTTATCGCCTCATGACTGTTACAGCATAAACTCAGTACCATTGTCAATTAAATGAATCTTAAAAGAGCTTACATGGCCGGAAGGTAATTATTTTAGGAATCAACAGTACAGAAGGCTGCTAAAATGCGTTTAATTGTTTTGCTGTTATCTAATGGAAACGTGTAGAAGTTTTTATTATTCGATCCTTGACTAATAAAACTGGTAAGATTAGAATTATACGAAGAATTACCAGACAACCGCCTGGTCGAGTGGTCAGTATCTCTGTCTACTTAGAGCTCCCAGCTTCAAATTTTTGCATGTTCATTTGTATCGTGAAGAAAATATATATACGAGTAATTGTTCACTAGTTATGGATGTTTGAATGTCCATTTAGAATATTTATGATTTGAATATACAAATTACTATGTATATTTGTCCGTTATCTATTATCCATAATACAAGCTCTTAATGATGCCTAATTTGGGCTTGATGTGACGGTGTTAATGTGACATATTATTATAATTATTAATTCAGTGCATTAAGCTGCTTATCTCGGTTTTGACTGCCCTCATTTTAGCTTAAAAGTCTAATCTTTAAATTTGTGTCTCTCACAGAGGAAGTAGTTGGAAGTATAGTTGACATTGGTTATATACATCCGTCAAAATATTTTAAACTACATACCTTTGCATCATACAATGAATTCCTTTTGGATGTCAAGACGGTCAAGTGCTGGATATCGCGCCATGTTAGATTAGGACTGGAATGAGAATATACATTTGAATAATTAGGTTTCCATTTCCTAAATAGCTGTAATAATATCTATTTACTTTCATAGCATTATGAAATAATTAGGTAACATACTTAGCATGTAAGGCTAATGCAAACACTCCGGCAGCTTCAGGCGCGGCCGCTGATGTCCCTGAGTGGGTCGCGGTACACTTCCCGTAGAGATCTGTGGTAGCGACACCGGTGCTGGGGTCTCTGGCGCCGTTGCTGAACGTGGACGCCAGGGTCGAGGAACAAGACTCATCGTAGTGGGCGTTCTGCCCATCGTTAATAGCACTAAAATAATAAAAGAAACCAATTAAATGTAGAATATCACGAACAAGAAAGTATGTTGAATGTGTAAATGTTTTTACACAGCTAAAACAGCAGTTAAGCATTAGCTATATAAAAAAAAATGCAAAGGGGACTGTTGACTTGGAGAAGGGTCGTACTTTGCTTATTCTAATATTTCAAAATGAACTCGAAGATTTTTGTGCTTAAAGTAAATGTTCTAAGAGTTGCACAGCCGACTAGGTAACACTGATTTTCCTTATCTATTTTTTCTTTTATACCACGAAGCAGTTCTCTGTGCGGCGCGAAGCGAAAATTAGCCATCATAATAAAGAGCATTGTAATTTACATGTAAAATATAATCATATACACATTACTAATACAAAATGAACATATTTGTAACCATTCTTTGCTGGTGGAAACCCATTTGTGTGTTAAGCTGGCCTGTGTTCGTGAGCCTTTTTATATTTTTTTATTTCTTTAATTATGCGTGTATAAGAATATTTGAATGAGACAGATCGAATGGAGGACTCACCTTGAAGGTGAGTCTTTCATGCCCACAGTATGTTGCTGCATCATATTATATTAGTTAGGTTAGTGCTATCTGTCTTTTTCACATATTCTTATATTCACTGATTAATACTCTGATTACGGATTGATATCAACAAATTGCAATAACGTGTGTTTTTTATTAAATAAGTTATTATTATTATTATGAAAAAATAAAAAAAGTTTCACCTGTTGATGGAGACGGTCCACATAGAGGCTGCGTAACCATCGCAATTGCAGTCATCGTCCTCGCCGCCGTCTCCGCTCGCCCACACGTAGATGTTGCCCAAGCCGTTTCGACCCTAATTCAAATAAATAAATAGACCATTGGAATAATTGTAACATCATTTTAAATAAACGAAAAATTCAAAGCAAAAATACGGCAAAATGTTACGAAAACAAAAAAAAAATGGTCTCACTGGTGTTTCCCTTAATCCAATTTTTATTTTCAGAACACACAAAGTTTTGGCAATTGAAATCGAAAACAATTCGTAGGGCTAACATTGACACTTAACTGCATAGATAGGCAAAAGCTGACATACACACGTACGCTCTAACACATTCATAAACGCTATCACTCAAACATACACCTTCCTTTATTCAGTTTTATGGACATGCAAATACTTGTAATACAAATTTATCTTTATTGAGTGTACTACATTACGTTTAATAAGTTAACAAGTTCTATCTCCTACAAGCTTAACACGGTTGAGAATCTTCAGCAAAAGGAACTTACAAGTTTTAAAAAAGGAACATCCGCCATATTATGGTATCAGAAGAATACCATCGTCGAAGCCAAAGAGTATATTCGAAGCAGTCTGTGCTTCAGCATAAGCTACCTATTTGGTGTCGAAACTTTTATTAATACATATATTGTTTTATTTTTTGATATTTTAGATTTGTATTTTAGTTCTAAATAAAATTTATTCATTCACAATTCATCACATGCAGACCCGTATTTTTTAACCCTAATTTTAACTAAGATACCTACTACCTACGGCTTTAATAAGTTCACGACCTGATTTGTGACCATAAATAAGCTCAACGTTAATTATACCGCTATCAAATTACTCTTCCCCGGATAGCAAATTAATATCCACGAGATTGGATACGAATTGAATATATTAAGGAGTATCTTTATCATGACGACATTAAAAACAACAGCTAAGTTGTTAAATGCAGTCCACATTTACCGAAAACAGTTGTTATTTATAATGAAATTAATAAATACACAATAAAGCCTAATATACTTTTTGGAATATAACCTAGATATTCATGTTTATACAAAAGAATGTTTATACAAAGAGTCCAAACTTTCCTGGAATGTAAAGTTGAGTGTATTTAATAGTTTCCGGTTCTATGTTTCTAGTTTTATCTCGCTGTCTGAATGTTTCTAGTAAACCTCTGCTACTAAAATTAAAAAAGATAAAATCACCTACATTTCGATCATGTGACTAACAAAACATTTACTAAAGAAACCATTCATTATCATAACCGACAAATGTTTTATAAGACCAATTATTTACAACAAAAGACTGAAATTTTCAATTGTAAACAGTTATAACAAAGACGAGTGGAGTGAGAAACTGATCGAGAATAATAATGTTCCACAATAACACTTATTGATCCATTTTTCTAGTACAAAACAGATAAAGAAATCTAAAAATAACTTCATCCAACGAAACAACGAGAAAACGATATTTTTCGTGACAATTAATAATGGTAATGTCTCAGTATTCATTATGTAGGTAGCGTTCGTATGAAAATAATCTCAATTTAATAGTTGATAAGATAGGAATTCCTTTTTGCTATGAATTTTTTTGACGCGCGGCATTAGCATTACCTTTTCTTTTATCATATCAATAATCATCTCCAGCTGTCTAATTTTATATATTATGCAATAAAAATAAGCTTAGAACCGGAATGCTGAAAAACTTCACTCTTCAAGAGACTGTCAACAAACAATTAATTATTACTAACCGCATTTGTGGTTACTTTAACTTATTTTGTAGTTTAGCAACACGAACTAATGTTGAAATTACACAAAATGAACATTTTCACATTTTTCAAAAGTTTTTGGGACTTCTAGTAATTTAAGTATATAGTACGAAATCAATCCCCCGAGAAAAAGCTCCTTTATGTCCACTTAAAGGTTACATGAAAGTATTCCACTCAACATGTTATTCTGATATGTAGAAGCATTCATCTTTCAAAGGCGCGTTTAATTCTTAGCATTAGCCGTCGACAAAAGCAAATCAAAGCAACCTAATTCCAAGAGACATGCGAGCCGAGCTTGCGAAAGATTTGGAATAGGGTTGACGAAACAAGTTAAATGAAAATTACAATTTTGCTAATGAAAAATGTGGCATTTGATGTTAGTAAATGACTTATGCATGCACTTATGCTTTGTTTATACATGGTACTGTAATTTGATTTGATTTTGGAATGTTTCTCCTTATTTTCTTTTGCTTTTTTTTCCAATTTATTTTCAAAAGGCTTGTATTTAACTGCTCACTTTTTTTGGCGAGGGAGATACATGAAGCCTTATCCACCAATTTTAATATCATAAAGCAGCTTATTGGGCTTTATAGTAAATAATTCACCAAAACAATATTTTGTAGAGTTTAGGTATACCTTTGCGGTGCTACCGCCATTTTCTTCATGGCTTATAAGATTATTTTTTTAAATGAAATTCAATATTAATGATTACGGTATAATGATACGAAATACGAGATTGAAATGATAGGATACTGTTTAAAAATAAACTTAACCAAATAAAAACTAAACCAACCAACTAAGCCAAATAGTACTATGAATAAATGAGAATGAAATACTGAAAAACTCTCACGTAAACCGCATACTAATACAAAATTATGTATTCCATATATTGCACATATTTTTAGCAGGAAACTACACAATTTTGACACCAAACATGTCATTTAAATACAATATACGAAATAAAATATACAGCATCCAAACGACCCAACCAATCCGCGTGAATAACTGAAATAAATATTTGAAATTGCCATCTTCACGTAGTGGTCACTTTAGATGAAATAAATGAGACCGAAGCACTCAAGCGGCTTAAGCGACTGCTAAATTGTGGTTCAGATGTAATTCGATTATAGTTGCCACGACTGCTATGAAACTCGCTAAGGCATCTGAGTAAGTAATTTTTTTACCTCGTTCTTTGAATAATATTCCCAGAACTAAATTCTCGAGAAAAATTCATGTTAAGAAAATGTATACGTGACTCACATCGAGTGCGCCGTGATCTTGTTTACTGTTTTATACCTATAGGTGTCTTAAATATGATATATTTTGGTATATTTTGGGACTGTTGATATCTGGTAATTCAATATTCATTTACTAAAACCGTTTTGCACATTTAAGGTAAGCGAAAATTGACTCAGAAGTAGTCACTTGTGTGAAAGTATTATGTAGACTAGTGCCGGTCTCGTTCAGTATAGCTTTCTAAAATATGGCCAAAGATCTACGGCAGATTCTATAAGAGCAACAAGAAAGGAAGCAACTGGAAACCATGATGGAAGAACTAGCTGCTAAACATCCGAGGCTTATCTATAGCTCTAGGCCACTGCTACTTCAGGGCATAAATAGATAACACACTGCACAACAGACGACGATTGGAATGTTTGCGATAAAGCGAATGTAATGTCTTTTAAAAGTCTTTTGAAGTCTAATTAAACACCTTTTTTAAAGGGCGATATTAAATGAATAAAAATAATAATCATTTATTAAAATAGTTAAGATGGCGTGATTTGAAATATGATATTTTAAAAATAAATTTTAAATATTGACTGACATCTGTTTTATAAGGTGTTTTAAATAGCACTATTTATTGAAATTTACCTTCTACCTTTTGATATTTTCAATTCAACGCCTTTTATAAAATTCACTTCAATAAAAAAGCTTAAATAGAAAGTAATCTGTTTGGGTCCACGCAAATGCCACTCAAAGAAATTCCCATTAAGCCAGGTGTCAGAAAAAATATTGAAGTCAGACCGTAAGCCGCTGCCGGTTCCATTTCCGAAGGTAAATAGCTTCCCCCCTCGCCACCCTTCTCAATGACATTGAACTACAGATACCTATTTCTATTCTGACTATATCCATTTCGGTTGGAGTCTTTTGCAAACACTCGCCGTGCTATATCATTGTTCTCTACCACACGATAAAATGACGAATAAATACAATAATGTGGTGCTTGATTTCTACATCAAATTTTCCTCCATAGCCAGTGATCATTATAAATTAATATATGAACTGACCTACTGTTAGCTCCCGAACAAGAGAATGGAATTTCAACCCATTTAAAGTGTTTTCCCTTAACATTCCCCATGTTAAGTTTCTTATAATCGTGTGCATCGAAAACCGACACGATGATGAGAACCGATAGATATGACAAATTTACCAAAGGTTTCCTTGTTTGGATGGGGAGTCATACCTTCATGTATAAGATAGTTCTTCTAAATATTTCTTCGTTTTAATAACACAAGTTTCCAAGACACTAGCTTTTCTTTATTTTATTTAATTTTTTTATGTTACCCATAACCATTTCTCCCAACCCACCTGCGATAAGATTAGTTCATGCATAATTAGGGTCATATAACTGATTATGATGCAGTATAAAAATGCATTAATATAGGGAGCACCAGTTTACTAATAAATTACAAAAATAAACATGTTTAAATGCAGTTTTAACGGATATCTCGTACATGTGTATTAATTTGTCCTCATCGTCTCAACGGATCACCATGAATAATATATGTATAATGAACGAAGTAAAATTTAAGGAGAATTAACCAGTGTGTAGTAAAATAAACGTAAACTTACACATTTCAAACAATATCAATACCCGCCATGCTACTTCCTGTTTTGTTCCGATAACAAAGGCTGTTGTCAACGAGTATATAATGTGGTTATATTCAATATACTAATTCAGAACTGAAATTATTTCATCTGTGGTAGTAATTAGGGTAATAAGGGACAAAAGATCACTTACTTTTGTGGTTAACTGTCAACTGAAATATCACTCTTTTATTAGCGTTAAAAAACGTTAATATTTTTTAAATACATTTTATCAAAAAGTAGACTTTTCCATTTGTGTTTAGCGTGCGGAAAGTTATTCTTATTCGCACTAGTGTTTTTTTATTTCTATTTTTTTATATAAAGCTCAGCAAATGACTCGACACTGCCTAATGATAAGCAGTAGAGGAGTCCATATGTGAAGATAGCTAGTGAAGCATGCGACATACTGCCCTAGCCACCCTCACCGGCCAAAAAGTGCTTTTTCACGCTTCTTTTAAAGGAACCGATGTTGTATGAAGGAAATACGTGTGCCAGCATGGAATTCCACGCTTTAGCTGTGCGACAGAGAAAGAAGTCACAAAAGGAGTTTTTTGTTTTCCTCCTGCATATAATATCCGCCAGTTTTTAATGAAAATGTTTTCTGTACAACATTTCTGTATGAAATTACTATTTTACAGCGTAAATACTATATGTACTACGTATAATGTTAAGTCAACAATTGTTCAAACTGTTGCCACTTGTCCAAAGATTAAACTGTTTTGTATGTTTACTTTCGTTGTTTTATTTTTTCTAAAATGTTTTAAAAAACGCCGTTCTATGCACGTGAGGATTTGTCATTTCCTTCGGCTTAAGTTAACAAACAGGGCCTCGTAAAAAAACGTCATTCAGCACTTGTATCGAAATATACACCAATTATGTATCAAATTTTTTTTCGGCGCTCTTTGTTGTCCTCCGAACTATATACCTGGCACTTATGCTGTACCTAAAAATATATACTAACATAAATTTACGGTAAATAATCAAAACTTAATTACGACCAATTACACGAGCAATTGATTAGTTCTTTGTAATGAAATTTTGCTTATTATGAGAGTAATAAAGTAGGTACTCTTGAAATTTGATTATTAACAGAATAATTACACATAGTTAATGAAAGTTTCATAGATTGAAATAGAAATGACATTTCTATAGTAGAATAATTTATATAAATTATAAGATTTAATACCTTAGAATTAAATACGGTGAGAAGATTATACACCTACTCGTAACTACCTTTAATTTTAACAAGCAAAATGAAATAAGTAAAATATATTCCGTTATCCCTAACGATGTTTTCGAAATACAAATTGCCTAATTGAATTCAATTATGTTTTAGACACAAATTGAATTGTTTCGAAAAATTTTATCAGTTATTTCGTCTTGGTTTTCAATTTTACCTGGAATTTCTATTTATAAATTATTATTATTATTTAATAAATAAAACAAAGGTACAAAATACGAATATATAACCATTACATAACTTGTTATTCGTCAAGTTTCTCGTAATGTAATCGGAATTTGTATTCCACTCAACTAAATAGCTAAGCACTGTCGAATAAAAATTAACATGGAAAATTACTTAACCTTTATGCGAAAATGTTTTGAATTTCTGTTATGACTGTTTTACTCTGATACTTATTATGTAAAAGACCTGAATATTAAAATTTTAACCTTTATTCCTTTAACTAATATATTCATAATGAAGACAGAACTTTTGAAGTACTTAATCTCGAAAATATCTTAATATCAACAAAAAACAACTACTGCCGAGAATACCGGTAAGTAAGAGCTGCTACGATTCATATGGAGGTAAGTAAGAGCTGCTACGATGCATATCAATGAATATTTTTCTCATATTTATTAACTGACACAGGATAAAAATAACTGTAAGCCGTTCGGGCTTACAGTTATTTTCATAAAAACCTTGGTGAATTCATATGAAATCTCTTAATCGAATATCGTCCTCATAAACTCTACAATTAGGGTGGATTTTAAATAATGCATGCTATAGTTGTATTTCAAATTGCGTTTAGAAATTAAGTCCATTGCGCTAACGCGCCTGCTACCAACGAGACCCATTGGATTTCCTATCAAATCTTCAGTGTATGTGAATGTATACCGCGTGATGATACTTGGCAATTTTGTCACTTGATAAATCCACTGTTTGGTAAAATCAACTGTTATCATATGATAAAATTATGTTCTCACCTCATTAACTCCTCTGACGATAGCTCTCATGGTGGCATTTCTTGGTCCATCAACGGTCCTGCCGTCGTCTGTTGGACCCCACGATGCACTGTAGATATGGATCTTGTGAGGCTCGTGCCCCATCGAATTGGCTTCTATGAGATCAGTCATGTAAGGCTGATCTAACATACGGATACCTGTAAAAGGTTACATTTGTGAAAGTAATCACAAAATCTATGTAACCTAGTTAAGAGGAAAATTAAGGGTTTCTTTGAAAGAGTTAGGAAGAAGCAAGTTATGAGTCAGGAGAGCGGAAGCCGAAAGAAGGGTTTGGTTTAAATTAAACTAGTTAAATACAAATGCCAGGTAACGTACAGGTGACATAATGTTACATTTATGTTACATCAAACATAACAAACAAGAATATTCGTTTATATATAATTTAATAAGGTATAAACCACTCGATCAGACTGTCAAAAATAAGTTTCAGAAGGTCTTATCAGACCTTCAAATCAAGATTGTATCGCTGACGCATATACTGGGGGTCACTGATCAAATATTCATTCAGTAAACACTATTCTCTATTATGATTTGAAAGTTACAAACGTTCATGCTAGATGTATAGAATACCAATTCTGCTTAATTGTTTTTAGGTATTCGGTATTAGCATCGTCAAGGTCAAATAAGGACAAATGTCAAACAAAGTCAAGTGTCTTTGTAGGGACAAATGTCAAATTGAACACTCGTTAACTTTTAAGTAATTCATATAATTGCAAAGAACTATATTACTATTTATTAGCCTGATAATAATATTACAACAGTATAACGATGTAAAAATTAATAATTGGTATATGTAATGGTATATTAAGCATTTATTGCCGCCACTTTGGCTGCCATTCAGTTCCACTGTAAAAACCCGAACTCGTATCAGTATAATTGGCACTCAACCATTAATTTCACTCATTAATCCCCGGTAGCTTATAACCTAACCTGTTTGAAATAGATATTTCAAACGACAAATTATGAAACGGTATCAAATTGACATCGGATGGAACGGTCATATTATTATATTCCATTAAAAAGCTAACCATGGCGTTACGGCAGATAAAATCTGACAGACTACGAACTCTGTTAGGTTCATTCGCAATTGAACGTTTTGCAATAAATCGAATCGGAAATGATTTGAAACTATTCACAATTTTTTAACAGATTGTATTCTCGCTAGTTGGATTATATACTAACGGTAAAGTCAAAGTCGAATATCTTTATTTAAATAGACTCATTTACTAAGTTCTTTTAAATCGTCATAACAGGGATTATGTATGAGAAAAATAAATAAATGTAATTAAAGATATAGTTCTTAATGTCATAAAAAATGGCTATCACTTTTGTCACAGACACATCACAGTTGGTAGCATAATTACGTAATAAGCCCAAGTGGCCATCATATTAGTGTTATCAGTTACTTCAAGCGTTATTATCTACAGTAGTATATACGGTGCCAATGTACTTAGACTATGATTGATTAGGACAATTAAACAATTTTTTGTATTTTTCATGCACTAATGTCACTGATAAGGTCCAAAGTTAAGACTGATTGCGGTTATATTAAAAGGCAATTATATTAATAATTTACAACTTGAAAGCAGCTATGAAGAATTTGATGTGTATCTTGGGAGAAAGATGCGATAACGTTACGTATCTATTTATTTTGCTATTTAACTAGGTGAATAAAAACTATTATTCGAAAATCTTTTTATTATGTATTGCATATCGTATTACCTATAATTAGTTTCTATAAATTTTAGAGAATAGCGGCAACATTGAATCATATTGTTCTGTGATCAAATCTAAGGACAAGCCTGAGCTCCTGAAGAATTCAGTTTTTTGAATGATAAATAACTAATTTTGAACAAACAAACATTATTCGAGAATTCTTATAACATTTGGTTTTTTATTTGAATTTTACGTTCGAATTTTCGAACAAAGAGTAACGATAGAATGGCAGATACGTTTGAAAAAATATGCTCTCATTTGAACCAACGAAACGGAAAAAAAGGTAAAACAACGAAAAAAAAACATTAGATTTATTATCATAATTTTACTTGTTTTTCAAGGTTATTTAATACCAAAATCCAAAAATTTTCGAAGCAATTTTGTTTTTTTAGTAACTACTCTTTTTAGTGATTTAAATCATAACGTCATATATAAGTAATACACTTGACAAAATGACTTCTGAATGAGGTGAAATTTTGATGTGTTGGAAGATTATCTTTAGATTTACTATCAAGTTATTCTAAAGTTTTTATTGGTTAAATATTTATATCACTAAGGGCTTGAAAGTCTTAAATCTTACCAGCAACTTTAGAGTGGTAAGCGACGCCGACGCCACAGACGCCGTTGTCCCGCGCCGCCGCTACCTCACCTGCGCATCGAGTGCCATGGCTGTCGAAGTATAATGTAAGGTTATTCTACAATTTACGTGTTGTATGTGTCTGTTTGTGTGTTCTATTTAAATTATTCTATGATACATAGTATCTCATTAGTAGTCTGTGATTTTATGTATTTTTGTGCTATCATTTAGTACCTGCGGATGTAAATATAAAGTATTTGTATGTAATATTATTTGTCATGTATATATGAATTCTTTATATATCGCAAACTTCCCTCGAGTAATTTATTGTTAATCCTATACATTCTAAGGTTACCTGGAAGAGATCGATTGTAGCGATAAGGTGGCCCTTTGAAGAAAATTGGTAAACTGTTCCCTATGGTATTCTTATTGAATTTGTTGATGTATAAAAAAGATATATTCTATTCTATTTTATTATAATGTTAGCGAAAATAGAGTCCCTTTTGTCAATGGGATTGCCAAAATTGAAAGGAGGACGGTCAACCACGTGTATAATACGGTAAAACTATGCGACAATGAGGTTATTAGTGAATGCGAGTGCAAGGCCCTTCATATCCCCTGTTACCCCCAAGTAACATAGTGCAGCTGGTTTATCTACACCGCCAAAAAATACTTATTAATCTACATTAATTTTTTACTTAAAATAAAGAAAGAACATTACCTTCATAGCAGAAGAAAGCAAACCTCAAACACAATGCTTCTGCATAGATAGTGTGCACTCATGTCAGAGTGCACACTATTAAACACTTAATTCACATTAAAATCATATCAAAGAATATGCTACCACCATCATAAGCTACCACATCACGTGACGGTATAGGTTACCTCTAATGGAAAACGCCTTTGTATCGACCTAGCTAAACTTCCCGTTTTGTTGCATACCCTGGCTAGCTTTATCCTACCAATGCGAATTAGGTTGCTTATCTTTATCATATACCGACAAGAACTACCTTCCCTATTTATGGTTGGCTTTTAGAAAACAATTGTAGAAAAACATCCTTAATATTTAATTCTAAATTCTTGATTTAATCGAACCGAATCTTTTTAAGATGTCGTTATTGTTTTCCCAAATCGTTGTAATACAATATGTCTTAATTATTTCTATATAGAAGAATAAACACTACAAAAAATATTACTGTTTGAAAAGAGTCTTAAATCTATGAGCAGAGTTGGAGGTACTTCTCCAGGTGTGCGCTTAAAATTTAAGTGGAATATATCATTAAGCAGTAATTAGGCAGAAAAACTGCCTTAATTTCAAATAAAAGATTCTTAATTATCATAGACATGATTGATGGAGAAGTCTCCGACAATCATATCCATAATTTCTATAGGTATATAGATACATAATATTTTTTTTAACCTAAAATTCTGTTAATTAATAACTTAAGTTAATAACTTAAGTTAATAACTTAAGCGTAATACTTACTAATACATACATATTAACTTTGATAATTCTGAAAATCACTCCGTTCTTTTGCTGGAGACTCGGATGTCAATTATAATTACTCTCAGTTAAAGTTACGAATGATAAATAATATATTTTCATAATTTGAATTGCTTTTATAACTTAATAAGCAGAAATCGTTTGTTTATTTACTTTGCCTTTAGAAACATTCCATTGTTAACATTATCTGGAAAAGGCGTTCCAAATTTGAATTACAGAATGTTCCCGAAAATTATCTTACATTCTGCTGAGGGCGACAATGTCTTTGAAATAGATATTAGCTTATAAATTTATTTGTTTTAAAGCTTCACACAAATTAAGGCGCTTTTAATAATACCAGAAATAAACGAAACACCTTGGGATTAAATTATTTATTAGGACAAGATTTACCCTAGTACATTTTTCTTTGTATTATTTCACCAAATATTTTTGAAATCATATTTTGAATATTTCTGAATAACGTATTGGATAGAGAAAATCCGATATTATTAAAATAATTACTAGATCTTTTGACCCTTAGATATATCTTAATTTTCGTGGGCGGGTAATAACATTTTGTATTTCATCTTTAATAAAAGGAAGTTACCTAATTAGATTATTATTCATTACATTTATTTTATATTTGTAAGGGCGAAAATTCCTTCGACATTTTTGGGTCTACAAACTTTCATTCCAGAATTCAAATAATGTCTGGCCTTCTTGTAATTAAATGGTTGTTTTAATAAATTTTTGGTCAAAGTATTTTTAATTTACTAAGTTTCATTTAACTAATACCAACTTTGCTGTCTCTCTCACTTACGCCTTATTTCTGTAATATTGTGTGTATATGAATTCTTAAATTATTAAAAATTAAATCAGTTAAGTTACCTGTTAAACCAATCGTCTGTATATCGTGGATACGGAAAGGGGTCATTACTACTGAAGTCATAAGAGGCCTCCGCATTCTGAAACAAATTAATATGTTATATTAATTAACCTATCATCTCATCTATTCGAAAAGCGCTGATTGGTTCGCACATAAGTGCAAGCGAAATAGGTGTTTTGTCGAAAAAACTTTTATAAGGGGCAGTAATGATTTAGTAATTTGGAACACAATCGTTTGAATTTCAAATAAAACATTATTACTGTTCTGTGTGGTAAGTATTGCATCTTAATTATCATTTTTAACATAAACTCCTTAAAATTATGAATCGTGCTGCAAATATCGTGCTATCAAGAAAATAGTATAATTCCTAATTCCTGGCTTTGCCTACTTTTGAATTTAAATTTTCACGCCTCCTTTGTATTCTTGCTATTCTGTCTTGGCGCTATAGTATACGTGTTTAAGTTGATGGTAATTTTTTTCTATGGAAGTACTATTCTTCTCTCGCAGAGAGTGTTTGTTGGAACATATTGAATTAACTATACTGGCCGCCACGGTGCGATAGGCGGCCAATATTTACTGCTGTATTCTCAGTTTATTTAAATTGCAAATAATTTAGATAACGTTTATCGAGCAGCAATAGTATTGCATCAAGGCCTGTCGCTTCTATTCTTGTATTTAAAGAGTTTCTTATTTCTTTTACCATATATGGGATGAAAAGCAGAGTGTATAACACGATCAAAGAATTATTTTTACCTCTGGTAACGTATATTAAATCCCTTATTGTGCTCGGGACTCTACTCTAAAATCTATCGCTATCTAGCGCTATTCAGAGTGACTGAGTTCAAAATGGCGCCCTAGCAGAAAAATATTATTTTGCTCCTTTGTGACAAAATCAACTAACTTACTTTATTATTTCTTATAGAACACTCGTGTTCTATACACGTAATGAGTAAACAACAACATGACTTGATAGGAAAGAAATATGTATTTTTTTCATACGAATTTAATTTAGTATCCAAATATCTTGTTTGTCAGTTTGGCATGCAAAAGAAATAATGGCTTCCTTTGAAGAATAGGGAAATTATGACTGATTGCTTTTCCGCTCACAAATTATTGAGTTATAAGGGGAGCAAAAGTGTAATTGGGACAGCTTGAGACACTTATGAAAGTAGTAAGATAGATTAACGTTAATTTGTTTTCCGTCTTAAAGCTCTGAAAATAATTTTTTATTCGCCCAGTAACTTTAATCAGATAAAATACCAACCATACATAATTAATTATTGGTTAGCTGGAAGAGATCTCTTGCTACAGATAATCATACCTTTGTATGTCTTTCTTGTTTAATGTACTCTTAGAATATAACGAACATCATTAGGTAAATAACTAAGATATATTCACCAGCTTTGAAATATTTATCTTCCTTTTAGATATAAACAAATATGAATGACAACTTATATTTTGCTTTACGTTTACATAGAACTGCAAAATACAATATGTCAAAAAGGCTGTCTTATCGCTATGAGCGATCTCTACCAAACAACTAAAGACAATGTAAAGAGTTTCATAGCAAAATAATAAAAGTGGTATTAAATCATTTGTTACTTAAATTGAAACAAATACGGAAATGGTTGTCTAGTCGTACCATTTATGCGTGCAATCCAGAAATATAAGAAGACGAGATAGAAGCAATTTAAAAGAATATATTTTTTTATAAAAAATAAAATTAAAGGAGCCTGAGGAAACATAGGCATAGAGCCTGTGCAAAATGTTACATGAATGCTGTATCTCGCTGATGTATGTAGATTAATTCAATTAAAGCGCATTGGACAAGGATGTAGGTCAGACAAGTCAAATAGATTAGTGAAATAGACGATGCGACACTCGAGTTTTACGACAATATTTCTACAAAATTGAATAAGTAACGTTGTTAGGGACCCAGAACTTATTAGTAGATACTAACAACACATCTTTACTTTTTACGTATTCGTGTAATATTTCGATTAAGTACCTATACTTATAATGTCAGTTTCTTGACATTTAAATTTCATTGAAAGTGTATAATACATAATTTTGCCGTTTACTTACAAGTTTATTGTCAGATACTTTCTCTTAAATACTATAACAGAGCCCTACTGTAGATAGGCTTGTGTATAGGATATTTATTGCAACTAAATTCGAACTAAACTAAACGAGTTCTTTACAAAAGGGATTTTAACAAAAAAAGTAATCCTAGTTACTAGGAACTAGCTAAGAACCTTTTTCTTGTGAGACGAAATTTCAAATGTACCATAAAAATATTTGAACTTTCACAATATCAATTGACGTCAAAATATAATAGAAAATATAATTATTGAAATTATAGCCTTTTAGTTTAAAACAATAAAGTTAAATATTGCCAATCATAGCCGACGCCTTTTTTGTTGGGAAATATGGTGACGGAGCGCCATTTTTCTCAACAAAAAAGCTCTCTCCCCCCAATTAATTTATTTTGATTGTTAAATGCAAAACTATGGACGTCGAAATCAAAGTATCGTTCGCAGTAAAATAAATGAAATTTCTTTGAATACATTTCTAATTATTAATTCGTTTTTTCTTGTTCACCTTTTGATATTTGTTTATTTTATTAATTAAAACATGTTTCATAATGAAATGCACTATCAAATACAATATTATTTTATATAGCTTAAGAGCTTACTTATTAATAATCTTATTAACATTTCTTTTGCATGCTACATTCAATAATAATTTACCATGTGACTCGATAATTAATATAAGCTTATATAATAGTAATAGGATAACCAAGTCAAGATAAAGCGCTTTACGTAATTTAAATGGTTTTGGGGTTTTACACAACAAAAATGCAGCAAATATTTATTGACGTTTGTATAGGAAAATGGCAAATGCAATTTCCATTGTCTATGGTAAATTGAATTACAATTTCCTAACGTTGGTATATCGGTTATATGCATGTTTTAACAAAAATAGGTTCCGGGTTGATTGGGTATGTACCAAACAAATAAATATACAAAAAAAAGTAAATGAGCGTATATTAACTTGTCATATTAACGGTGACAATTGTACTATCAGAGGATAGTACAATTGTCACCGTTATCGTGGAGAACATAAAACCGTTTACTTGCAACCGTATTATTTTAGTTAAATTGTATGAATTTATAACAATTTCAAACGTTTAAATTGTGAACAAACCACACAGAGATAATAATTTGTCTAATTTAGTTCCCTTATAATTGTAAACCATCTCTGATTGGTTAGACAACGCGGATTATTAATTTTGGATTTTAATTGGTTTAAACCAATAAAAGCCAAAAGCCGAGTTATTGAGGAAACCCGTTGACTTTGCCAAAATTACAAATTTGTTATATTATGTCAAAAGTGTTGCAATTAACGATTTTGATCCTACAAACCAGTTGATCTAGGAATAAAATTTCGTTTCTATTGTTTTGAAGTAGTATAGTTAATATATATGTCCCATCGTCTCTGTACGGTTAGTTATACGAGTGAAAATTTAATAATAGAACTGGCAACGGCGCTATTTAATTATGTTGTTTACGAAGTCGGCTAATTTAGGAAAGTAATTATAATTTCTAATTTTCATTATACAGAGAACAACATTATTCAATAATATATAAACCAATTACAGTAAACACAAATTTTTGTTCGGAATTTGAGCTGTCATGTTGGGGAACAAATTAGTCTATAATTGTTAGTCACGAAAAATCGTAAGTTTCTCATTTTCGTACTTTTTTTATATACCTAAACTTTATGATTTAGTAACTCATGAATAAGAAAACAATTGTTTTGTTCGGTATGGTGTGCTCAATCACGGAAAGTAATTTTAAATGTGATAATAGTGAAAGGCAATGAGTTAAACCGCGCGCGATTGGTAAGACGATTCCATGAACAGTAATTAAAACTAAAAAATATATAATTAGTTCTTTAGTTAACGCGGTAAATTATGATCTGTATATATACATACATTTTGTATAAAATTGATTGATTGGCTCTCGCTCTCTCAAAATATGTATATGAATTTTATTTGCTTTGACATTTTTTTATTTACCTTTATGTTAAAATATAGAAACCTAACCAATTCAACTAAATTAAGTAGTCGTAGTAAAATTTTATTATTTTTTTCATATTACTGGTATTCATTATTTTAATAATTAGATAATTACTATAATACATAAAATAATGTTTATAATTTATTTTTTATTTTTTGTTCTCATCATCAAGCCTGCTGAAAAAATTTCCAAATGCTAAGGAAGTGAGCGATCACGCTCACTGTAGATGTAGATGAAGGTAACAGAAACATGAAATATGACAAGTTCATATTTTTTATCTCTCACTGTATAATTGGCATTATAAGCAATAACTAACTGAATTGCTATGTACGTTTCTTCGACGCTTTTACAGTGAACGAGAACATCGTGAGGAAACCTTCACACACATGTGAAGAAATTTGTAGGTTGTGTGTAAAGTCGACACTTGGCCAGATACAAAAGTTTACTTTTATCTTTTTTGCGGGTATCTTGTACTAAATCAAATCAATTAATGTGGCTTGACTTCTTACTAAAAAAGATTACTTCTGTATCTAATTGCTACAAAAATAAGATTGTTATTTTATGAGGAAACATATCTGTACCTAAAACCTTTACAATATACCACCCTTCACCCACAAATTTCTTTAGAAGGTTCCGCTAACAAATTATTTCAATGAATTCCTCGTCGCCCGATGCCCTGTGGCAAAAAATTTCCTAAAGAAATAAATCTGAAAATTGACCTTTGGAACCTAATGTACTAAATATTTAAATATTCTCCCAATACTAATATATGACTTCTGCTTATATTGATAAAGTCATATGAAATCGATACTTCTTTTTCTAATTTTAGTCATCTAAACTTCTTAGATATTACAATATCTAAATGATGATAAAAACATGGTTAAAAAAAATATTCTAATTCCCAAACGTCAGATAAATAAATTCAAGTTATGGCGGAATTATGACTGACAAAACAAGACTCAAAGTCCAAAGCTCTAGATAATTTACATCAAAAGCGGCAAACTTCTTGACATGGTCTTCACTTTTGAGTTTCACTACTCATAAAAGTTGTTCAAGAATTCTCAAGATGGAACTTACCAAGTCTAAAGTTACATTATTCTGTCGTGTCACGTTTTACAACATTAAAAGATTTGATTATCAAATTACGCCGTCTTATAATTTGATTTCCTAATTAAAACTGTTTTTAAGTTGAAAAGTAGACCTAACTAATGAAGGCTTAAAAGTTTTTTCTTTATACACGACTGGCAGGTACTAGTTACTGTCCACCTGAAGCCACTGAAGTCTACATTGTAATATAAAATAGCAGTTGTGTTTCGTCATCTTGCAGTGAGTTTGGTAGACATTATTATAGAATTGTGATGGGGAGGTACTGCTTTACTGTGCTTTTAGTATGCCGCTGTTATGTTTATCACGTGACCACTTTGGATCAACCTCGGAAATAGCTTTGTCTTCGTCATCGAAAACGAACCACTACGTCGTGAGTTTCTTGCACGCTGGCGTGTAATAGATATAATTTATTTATGTATTATTATTTTTTACTTATTAACAGAATAGCTCCAAATATTCTCAAAGAAGTTAATTATATTTCCATATTATAAAATCATCATTGGCAACCTTTGTACGTCACTCTGCTGGGCACAATGCTTGGTATATGGAGAAACAGATGAGGAGTTCGAGTCATAACACCACGATACTGTTTCCCAACGGCCTTAATGCCTTCCGAAGCGTGAAGGAGTTCAAAATCACAAATTTTGATTGACCCATTCGGAAACAATCATGGCGAAAGGTGCTTTATTTTTGAAAACGAAACCAGATTTCAAACCACTAGGAGAACAAGCTTATCACCTTAGTAGGTGTATCATATTTCATATTTCTAGTATAATTATAGTTTTTTTAAATAATTTTATTAACCATGAAAGTAAAAAGTTATACACAATTTAATAAGTATAATAATATATTATTCTTAACCTTCATAGTGCTGATACTAAGCTTTTCATCTTAAGATTCTTAAGAGTACTTATATTGGTGATCCGACTACCCACGATATTACACGTAATGCACCTATCAGTTCTTAGCAGTTTTAAAAAGACTTCTTAAATTATTATGTAGTTGCTTTCCCTTATTATAAAATACTCCATTTCAAACACACATTTTTTCTCTGAATAAACAACACCAGACGCAATGATTGCTGGCTTATTACTATCAACATTACAATTATTTCCACTTAGCAGAGCGAGCTCTTAAAGCCCTTTAGTATTTTAATTTGACTCGAGCGCTGTGAATAAAGAAAACCCATCTAAAATTCAGTGTAAATCTCCGAAGAAATGAGGTGATAAAAGGGGCCGCGCTGTTTGTTAAGCGGAGCGTTCAGACTCGGGACGCAAGCTTTTGTTGCTCTTTAAAGTGTGAGGGTGAGAACTAAATACATCTCTATCTCGCTTCTACGCAGTAAATGAAGTGCTTTTAATCTCTTTATGATTGTAGTAATTACATTGTTATTTCACGAATAAAACGCTTAGGTAATATGTTTCCAACGAAAGATTTTCTTGGTTCTTTAGTAATACTAGTTGCATGGGTATACAAATAGTTACAGATTTAAATAACTAAGTAAATTCCTCTACCTGGAAATTGAAAAAAATAGTTCTATTTGCATTAAGGGATATGTTTACAGACTTTCACCTTCATAAAATAAAAACCTGTTTTTATTCTCAGATATTTGTTATTATCCAAAAAAGTGTCAGAGATTCATTTCTACAGATTTCACAGAATTTATTTTGACGATTCTAATTCTAATCTAATTAATATCTGTCAAAATTTGAATTATTTTTTTCGTGTAATAAGATTGAGATTTTTTTTTTGGATCATGAGTCAAATAATATTTATTTTTTAATATATTTTCTGGATAAATGCTGTCTAATTGTAAAATAATTATTATTTGGTACGAAAGGATGTGAAACGATTTCTAGCAATTGCCTACTTATGTATTATAATCTAATGTTAGTACTTACATAATTGTATTTCAAGTCAGGATGCATGTAGTCGACACCTATAACAAAAACCAGATTAGATAAGCACATTTATCAATACCAAGCATATCAGTCTATTGTTAAGCTACTTAAGCTACTTTGACCACAATACTCTCCTTTTTATGAATATTTAATTTTATTTAGAGGATGAACGGCCGAATACTCAAAGGTCTATTTTATGAGACATCTTAATCTGACAACTGCTCAACTAAAAGTTGTTCATTCATGTAAAAAGAGTGCTATATTTTCCATTTTCCCATATAAAGTTTCCACATTGGAAATACTTTAAGGACCTTACTGATAAAAATTGTATTAGCCTTGTAAATTCACATTTAAAAGATATGAACACACAGAGCTCAAAATCTCAATTCAGATCTAGAGATTCGGGTTCAATTCTCAGTGAGGGTAAAAACTTTCTGATCTATTTGGTTAGTAGTAAAGCTTTTTCTAATTCCCCAGACTAGCTACCACTATCTTAAGTCTGTCGTTATAACAATTCTAATGTTAACAGTATTGTTATGTTCCAGCAGTTGAAGGTAAGATAGCCAATTTCTCTGTGATTGAAGAATCCTGGTATAGTTCGCTTTCATCTTCGGCCTTATCTTCACTTACCATTAGGTGAGATGAAGACTAAAAGCAACCCCGTTAGGAATAAAAAAAAATGTCTTGTTTTGATGTGTGACATAGAAATATTAAGACAAACGTAACAGCCATTACTTAATTCTTACATCTAAACTTATGATCTCCAACTTATTTGCAATTGTACTATTACTTTAATAAAACGCTATTACTTTAAAAAATCTATTCTTGATTGTAGTTTCAGCTGATTCGCTCTTAAAACGCGACCTGTAATAAGCTGGACAACTGAGAAGTGATCTACTCTTAAAACTAGTTTTGCGTGATGCGAGTTCGAGCACTGCTTGAGACGTGTTCTATAATACGGGCCTAACATAGCTGTAACTCCTTTATATGACGTACACACTAAAGTTTTCTTCTTTAATGGCTTTTAATCTCTTTAATTATTAACTGGTGCATATTGTGTTTTTGTTCTTCATTCTATATGTAATATGGATTTTCTTATGAGAGTCATGAAAAAGAAATTTACAGACCAGCAGGAGAAAGGAGGCTAGGGCAGTCCATGCTGTATTACCTGTATTACCATGTTGACTCTTATCATTTATATTAACATAATAAAATAAATAAATAAATAATCAGGTGCATAGTTTGGCTGACTTTGTATGTTTAAATAAAAAAGACCAATAAAATGGTCCTTAACACAATTTCTATCTCAAAAATTATCAAAATTAGCTAGTGAATAAGCCTTTAATACTTAATTCCCTTCAATATTTAATTACCATCAAGTCAAGGGTAGACAAAAAGTTTTTATCATTAAATAATACGAAAATTTTCCTATCCTGTAAATAAAAACTTATCCTAACTATATTTCTTATCGACGTAGCTAATTCCTCAGTAATTACCTACCTTTGTGGTTTCTGAATACTGTACCAATTGTTTCAAATGTACCTATGTTATGAATTGAAAATAAGCAACGTTAAATAAGTGTACCATTGTTAAATAAATATTTGATTATTATGATTTTTATAGGGTACTGTAATTGCTTTTGTTTATCAAACGGTTTACGCAATATACGTTTTTAAACCACGAAAATATGAACGAAAATTATTACAATTAAGTTATGCGCATTGTTACAAAGTATTAAAATTTTAAAAGTTCAACATATTTGTGGTTCACAAAGCATTGCGCGGAAAGTTTCGTTTTTAAAACAGAAACGGAAAATGAGGTGAAAGAAGCCGTTTTGGTTTAAACAAAAAACGAGAAGAAAGAAGGTACGGGAATAATGAGAAATGTTTTTGGTTCCTCAACTACGATTGCTTCTTATTTATACAAGTTCCATCATAATCATATCTAACCTTATACAATCGGAATTAAATTTGCGAGTCATACCTAAGGAATATATAAACTAACAGACACAGTTTGTATACTCAACAAATACCAGTTGCATTAAATACAATAATTATATGCCTCGACTCCTTCGGTAGTATCACTATATAACCCCATTTAACCTGCCAACTATCAAACATTAACTGAAACTGCAAACTTCTTTGCAAAGGCTCACAGACATTGTTGAGATTATTTTTTATTTTATTTTATTTTTATATTAAGCTCAGCAAATGACTCGACACCATCTGATGATAAGTAGTAGGAGTCCATATGCGAAGATAGATTCTCTAGAGTTATTATTGCATAGAATTAGCAATAATAATAGAATAGAAAGAAAAAAGTCTTTGATAGATACCTAGATTGATACCTAGATTATCAAAGATCATTAGTTTTGTTGGTAAAGATCTTTCAAATATTTACTGTCTTTCCAAGTTACAATTACAATACAACTGAAAACATTATTTATTTATTTAATAATTAATTATGTACACATAAACACAAAAAATATAACCATTCTATAAATTATATAAAATTCCATTTCATGGATCTATTGATTTCAGATTTTTATTAGCTCCAATCTATTCCAAAAGAATATGATCACTATTTACGAAAAAAAATTATAGAATTATAGGAAAGAGTCAATTTTACACCTATTGTATCGTTTGATATAGAAAATCTTACCAGCATTACTAACAGAGCAGAAAGAAAATTAAATGTAACACAAGTTTTCTTGTATGTTTTTCCTACATACGAGTGTAGAGTAAATACGAGTTCTCTCTCCAGCGAACGTTACAAAGAAAGTAACTACTGTGTTGTATAAAAAGTTTATAATTAAGACTACCCCAAGGCTTCAAGATGCGCATAGCTTATTACAGAAAACTATCAAAGAAAAGCAGATTTTGTAATCTTGTGTAACTGTCGAACTGGTTATTACCGGTACATGTCATTACCGGTTACTTAAATCTATTTAGCTTGCTATCTTTGTCATCATTCACAATTAACTTAATCCAAATCTTTGTTTAACTAATTAAAACCTTTTTTTTTATAAAAGCACGGCAAATGATTCGATTCCGCCAGATATCATCGGTGATCAGAATGCGACATACTGCCTAAGCCACCTCCAACCACCCATGTCGAATTAACCTGATTCCACTATTTTATTTAATTAAAACATAATTTCTTTATATTATTTACCACGTTTTCAAGTCACAATACTCGAAAAAACTTCGAAAATTGTAGCAAATTAATGCGTTGTACATAATGCACAATAACACATTAATCTTTTGCTTTAAAATAAATGACGCTTATTATTACATATATAATTATTATATATTAATAAATATTTTTCTTTCTTTTGGTTTATAACATAAAATAAATGTGTATCATTTTTATTATTATTTCTATTCTAGTTTACGTATTAACTATATGTGAGGATTATTTTCGAAGTTATTTAACATGAGAAGCCAGGTTTATTTTGTCAGTTTAAATATTCACACGTTAAATTTCTTATTTTACACATTATTGTGAGTATCTTAGGAATCAGGCAGGTGTTCTGCACTTTAAGCACTTATTTGTAACCAACACTTACCGTCATCCATGATGGCAGTGGTGACATTCACCCCAGTATACCCCTGGGCCCAAGCCGCCTCTACGTTCAAATCCAACTTCGGTTTCCCTCCATTCTGGCCAGTGTTCTTTAAATACCATTGTAAAGGGAAGTACGGGTCTCGTGGCTCCGCTGCGGGTATCGTCTCTGGGAGGCGCAGAGGGCGGAAACCACGTTTCACGCGCTTAAACCCCGTTTGTTGTACTGCTGTGTGAACCTGGTGATAAAGCAATGAAATTATAACTTCCTCATACACATGAAATATTTTAAAGATGTGAATATATTCCTGGTAGTCAATATAAATGAGATACAACTTTAAAGCTTCTTTTAAAATGCCTCAATAGATCCTCTAGTATCTCCAATGTATTTAACAGTATTTGATTTTAATTCTCATGTTCCTAGATTGAGTAATTTATTTTAATTCTTTTGTTTACCTTTTGTAAACTTTTGCAGGACTCCGTAGGTGATAGATGATAGATGTTTGTGTGTGTGTATGTGTTTGTGACTCATATTTCTTAAAACCTTAGTTACTGGACATTTCATGAATTGTATTGTATCTTACACCACCCTTGAAACTTGTCCGCGGAAATACACTAGTGACGTCACAATGGCATAAAGGTCCTTCTAAGCATGCATTCGTTGCACGTTTCATAAATTTAAAATAATTTTAATCAATGTTGTATTTTTTATGTTACTTATTGCAAAAATTATCCAAAAATTTACCTGATGGTGTTTGGTAACCATTGCCTATAGACCAGTAATATTGAGGTGTCACTGGTAAGATCAGCAATAGAAGTCAATTAACACGTAAGTACCATGTCACTCTATGTTATTCACAATATTCATAATTTTCAAGCGGATGCTATTATCAATAATGTTTTTATGAAAAGGTACTAAAGATCGACTTCTGTTGCTGAATATACTTTTCACACTTTTTGCATCTACGAGATGACTAAAATACAAGTTAGTAAGAAGTAACACAGTAAAAGAACTCAGAGCTCGTTATCTATTTGAGACAAAGGGACAGTTGTCAACGACAATAAGATCTAAGGCGGTAGATAAATAGTGTTATATTGAGTACAAAGCACAGAACTTGAACTGGAAGTATAAGAACAGAACTTGAACTGGAAGTACAAAAAACCATTAAGACAATCAATATTAAATCGCCAAGTCAATTAACTGTCCAGTAAATTGGAATTAAGCTGATGTTGAAAGAAACAAATTACTGAAACTTTGACATCTTTATTTATAGTGTAAATTCTTTTATGTAGTGACTTTGAATCGAATTGAAATTTTATTCAACCCTAAAAATTATTAAACTAAGCTTTTTTCAACTTCGAAACTATTTGAATCAAAATAAAACTTCATAATTTCTTTATGACATTAAATAATATCAACATTCTGTTTCAAATTATTCGTCCGTGCGTTTGAGTCTTTATAGGACGACTTCTAATTTTAAGGAATTTAGTACTTATAAGCACTGAATGTAAAGGAAATAATAATATTTAGTTACATAAAAAATCTGTGAGTTAGAAATTATATGATTGAAATGCTATCGACCTTTTCGACCCTTTTCGTTCGTCAGACAACATTGTTAAAATAATGCGAGTGAAAATATATTCAACAAATATTCACATGACTAGGGATAAGGCTCTGGACAACTCTTCACGTACAACAAACAAGTAGGAAACACAGAGGATTCTTAGAAAAAATTGACTTTTCGCTAGTGAACATTTCAATATGCGTAACAAGAATAAGTAATTGTCTTACAAAGGTTGCGGAAACGGTAATGATATATACTTTTATTGATTAAATACTCAAAATACTCAAAATCTCCTTTATTGAAATTAATAATAATATTCGAATGAACGTGACAAAACTTTATAACTAAACAGTTCATTCTATAGTTACTAATATGGCCGCATGTAACTGTGTGACAGAAACCCTTGCTGTGGGGTTAATAAACATTATGTCCTCTAAATTCAATGATAATATTATAATAAGTATGATAAAGAAGGAGACCAAACGAAGGAGGCAGCATTAACAAAACTTTATACGGGTTAGATAATATCGTATATTAAAATTAGCGTCGGCATGGAACACGTTCATTAAAATGTTTTATACCACGGCAACAACGCATGCTTTACTTAAATTTATTTACATTATCATGAAGATCTTACTCTAAACATTGATTTTTCTATTTTATCAGAAGAAACGAATACCCAATGGAATAGATAAATGTTGCTATTTGTTATACTGAGAAAACAGAATTCATCTTCTTGTATTTGATAAATTGTGCCTATTTTTTCATTAAAAACAATGAAACTATTGTCTTTTGTCTTCAGAAAATAATATTTTATTAAATAAACCGATATTAAACATTCAGGTTATTGTAAGAGTTATAATTTATATGAAGCTGTTCTTTTGCGTACTCTCATAACTTTATGAGTATTTATGAATATATTTATTAATATCTTTTCTTTAACGACAGATGTTAAGTTCCGCCATTTTATCAATGATGTAGCTTTATCATACAGTACTGCATTCTGCATTACAAATTTTACAAAGTATACTGATTCTTCATGAGATTAAATACACACTATTTACACATTAATAAATAAACTTTGACACGAAATACGTAATGATACAGCCATCTAAAAATATCCAAGAAAAAAAAGAGATAAGAAATCTAAATTTCCACAGCGTATATAGATTACAAAAAAGTTTAAAATGCGCTACTTGTATCTTATAGTATGAATATATTGTTTCTACCCATCTATTATAAGTCTTTCTTCTATCTATTAATGTCGGTTTCAATAATACCGATACGATGCAATATTTTTCCTTCATCTATGAAATAGCCGACATATATGGGACGCTTGACATCTGTCTCAACAATTTCACTAACAACTGTCTCAGTTAGTCTCCTGCCAGACTATTTTTCAATCAGAGAGTTATTAACGAGATTAGCTCGTTTGTTATATATGTAGTCGGTTAACCAGAATATTTTCTCATTTTTGATCTATGTTACTTAATATAAATAGAATACATAATCAATACTAAAAATAATGTTATTATTAATCTCTATGGTTGATCAAAAGAAAATCCAGCTTGTTAGTAATACATAATGTCTTTATTGTCATTTCGATATCACGCACAAAGGCATACAATGCTCAACATGAGCACCTACAAAAGGTTCAAAATACTTTTTAAATTATTTTAATCAGTAATTGTGAAACCAAAATCCAAGTGTTTGAGTAGTGTACATAAACCCTTGTGGAGTTTTCCGTACACCATCTTAAATGTAAGGTAGCCCAAATTTTAATGAAAAAACATTTTATCTAACCATTCGCAGGTAGGTCATACATAAATTCTGTGGAACACTGGTCTTGTAAACAATAATCGCTACACAGGATACTTTGTATACGATTTATTATAGCCCTTAACATACACGAGACAATGAATGTAATATATAATTTTATACAACCATTCCATAACTCGACCAGAAAATATAAACCACAGGTGACGTCATTAGACGTATTTAATATGGCGAGTTGAACATCTCAAAAACATGCCACTTTAAAGTCTTTTTTACTGTGTTTTATTGAAGTAATTTGTAATATTGAAGTGATGAACGAGAGGCATATTATTAATTTTAGTTTATGATAATGCCGCAGAATCGACATCAACTATTATGTATTATAAAACAAGACAAAAACAATGCTGGCTTTTAAAAATAAGGTTTTTAAGGCTAGTTATTTATTTGATTTATTCATGTATGCATACATGATGCATACTCATAAATTTTTATTTTATCGGCCGTATGGCTGAGTGATCAGAACCCTTGTCTACTTATCTATAAGTTCTGAGTTTGAATTCCAGTAGGAGCAGATATTTGTATGATGAGTACAAATATTTGCTCACGAGTTATGAATATCTGCTGATATTTATAAGCATATTACTATCTATATTTCTCCGTTATCTTGTATCCATAACATAAGCTCTTAATGCTGCTTACTTTGGGATAGATAATAGCTGTAAGTGTGTGAAATGTTATATTAATAAAAAAAAATGGTAGCCATTTTGGTAGCTGTTACCTATAACGCCATTATGAGTAATTTTATGAAGAGATTTTCGAAAACTTATAATAGCACCACACACATATATATGTACTTGTGAAATATATCTTTACTATTGACAGGCTGTTTGTATAAGAAATAAGAAAAATTATGTTCTCTTTACAGTGTTTCTTTACGTCGTCTTCATTACAACTTTATGACTTGAAAGTCCTGCATTACTCCCTCAAGTAAATATTTGATTAAGTTTCTGTTAATCTTCCACCACAAGAAGAATTTTTAGTGCGAAAACTATCTACTGAATAAATAAAAAGTAAAGTTACCAGCGGGTGTTGCTTCAGTAGCCGTGCATGCGCAATAGATCGGCGCGGGCGTGCGTGTGGGAGTCCCCGGTGGGCAAAGTGCCATTCAGTGTCAGAGCCCAATACCTGTTGACAATTAAAAAATATATGTAAGAGTATAATAAGAAATGAGGCAAGAATTAAGGTATCAAATCTAATATACAAAGTCTCAAGATCTGTAATAGAGCTCGAATTTTAATTAACACTACACGAAACTTTTTCGTGAAACTCAACACTCTGAAATAATTACTCTGAGTTCGTGAGTTACTAATTCTACAAATTAAAACTCAGATTTTAAACAACACAAGTGGGAGTGCTCCCCTTTTTCCTTCCTGAGGATCAAAGGAAAAACGGTCAAGTTGTTTCGAATACTCAAGGAGTTACATCCTATCTGTGATTTTGGACAATCACAAATCTTCTAAATAACAATATAGGCTTAGTAATTAATTAATATTAATTACTAAGCCGACCCAATTGATTAAATAATCTTTTTTTACATCGATTTCATTATTATCAGGTTAAATGTTTTACTTATGCATAAAACACTCCTTTAACAGAGCAATATTAGCTTGTAGTTCATTTTATTATATTATATAACAAAAGTCTTATTTACCTTCAGTTGCTTATCTTAAAGTAACCCACCAAAACAAGATTCAAAGCAAAAAGTTTTAACGAGGTTCTGTTATAATATGTTTTTCTGATTACTTTCATACAAAGTTACTTGCGCAGTTATCAGTACACCTACTACATGTTAGATTTCCTAATATATCATTAACATTTTAAAATCTATATTTTAATAAATAACTACTATATTTTTCATTTTAACTTTGAAATGACATAGTGGCCTTAACCTATTTTATTTCTTCCGATCCTCGCTATTCAGCGGATTTTTACAATAAGATACTTTCTCTCAAAATTATATAAATAAATTACTTAAACAGTTGTTCTTCCTCCTAAAAATATAGATTACAGTTTATAGAAAAAAATAACAATTTCTTTGCAACGAATATTTTTCAAATTGCTGTCACGTTTTTAATTTCTTGTTCTTTTTTTTATTCACGCGCATATCCTGTTCGTACAATTACGATTCGAAAGCTTTCATGGATATTTTGTGTTTTATCCCTTTTTAAGTTAAGACCACCGCCATATTGGTCACTTTCTAACTTTAAATCAGTTTGAATCTTCAGACGTCAGACATTCCTTCAGACGTACGCCTTATTTTCATTGCCTATTTTTATCATTGTGACGTTTCGCTTTAGAACGCAGTAATGATTTTAAAAATGAAAGCTATCGCGATAGATATGAAGTTACACAATTAGATACCGTTACTAACGTATATTAAACTATAGGCTTTGAAGAAATCTAATGAAATTTAATGGATAATGTTCCAAATTCTAATGCAATTAAAAAATGTGATACTAAGATTTGAATATGTAAAAAAAATATGAATGCCTGCCTACCTTAAATTATGGGTAAAAAGGACACAACACAGAAATAAATTTCCTAGCTAGTCTGTACTAGTTAGGAAATTTATTTCTGTGTATGAAATATCTGATAGAATAAACTAAAAACTTAAATCTTTGTTTAATAGCTAAACTTTGTGTTCAACTTCGTGTTACATTTATCACTTCGCTATAACTGCCTTGACAAGAAGTTCTCCGCATTTGAAAATTATACATAGTTAAATTAGATATCATAACATCGTATGATCATCATCTTTCGGTCTGAAGTTAGATTGCATGTGCTTACATATTTTCTCATTTTTCCAAACCCTACTATGGTATAAAGACGAAGCGAAGGAAAGGATAATCATTTAAAAGTAGTTCCTTAGATGATATCTGCTTTCAGTTTCATTTATTCTGGACATTTATCAGTATTTATTAATGTGTGAAGTACCATAATAACAGACACAAAAGGTTTTGAACTGTGTGAGACTGCCGGAGGGCTAGTACTTATAAAAGGTATAAATCATATACTGTGATTTCCACAAAATTAATTGTTACAAAACTGTAGGTATTAGATTGCTTCAAGTTTTTTAAATCACCCCAACACAAGTCGTTTCAATCCCCAGCAACAGTTAAATTTAATGGGTAGTAAGTTTTCATGGTTGAAATTCCTAAAATCTTTTCCCGCGTAAATTTTAACATTAAAATAATCTCAGTTCAAATTGCGATCAAAACCTGTCGTTCCTCATAAAGATGCTGCGTAATGTTTATTTATATCCACTTCCATAAGGAATAATCCCTGGGGCGTAAAATAACGGAGATATCGCGCTAATTTCTAGGGATTTATTATCTCACAATACCGCCCAAATAAAAACCAACTTTATAGCCGGGCAGTAAAGTCCAAGTGGCAATTACTTTTACTGACTTAACAGCAAGACTGAGTGTGATGTTGAGAAATGGATATATTTTTTTGTCGTGATTTGTAATGGACATTACGATATTAAGTTACACTAATTACTATAGTTAAAAAACAAATTTGTAATAGGATTTTGAATTGCAATTTCTTGGAAAGATATTGTTATTTGTAAATATATACTGTTGAATCTTATGGCTAAATATTTCATCTCTAAATATGGCTTAAAACTTTTTTACCTGTATTTCTGTAATATTAACTTAAAAGTTTTTTCTTTTCAATTATTTTTCAATCCGAACAATGGAACAAGTCTTTAATGATTTTAAAATAACCTCAGCAGGGGGTGTTGAATATTGTAGTTGAAAATTCCATTTCATGTATTTATCGAAGAAAGCACTTAAATATTTACACTCCCGCTGCGTCATAAAGCGCACCGAGAAAATCACGAGCATGCACTTTAATTTCCTATATTATTCTCGAAAAGTATAGAAAGCTAAGAAAACTACCATTATAAAAGCCTAACCTAGATAGCCTTCCAGAAATATATCGTTTGTTTCAAAGTCGACGTAATTTAAATTACGTTTATTTATCAAGGTTTACTCTGAGTGAATTTTAAATGAATCGAAAATAACATAATAATTTACATCAAGCATATTATCGGTACAATCCATGCATGAGTATTTTTTATTTACATAAGGGTAAACAAAAATTTCTGGAACAAAATATCTGAAGCCTATATTTGTATATAAAGTGACGAGTTGTGAATGAGTTTGGTAAAAAATGTAACTGTCTACTGTTGAAATTTAGGACTCATTTGACTTTAACTCTGGGTCCTGATTTATACCCAACATCAAAACTAGAAAAGCAATATTCAGCATATTTTCAATACAAAGGTCAATTCATTAGAAATATTACGAACTCAACGAGCCAATTACTGTGCAAATGATTATTACAGGCTAATTCATTAGAATAAAAATAAACGGAAGGCTCGGAATATTATTTTACTTTTTACCTTTCTGTGTTTCCAGAAATTCTATTTGCCAAATATTTCTTAAATTAAGTTATTTCCAGTAGCAATATTAATCACGAGAAACATTTAAACAAGACCCATTCAGGTTTTATTCAGAAAAACGTCGACAAAGCTCGTTTCGCTCGCTCAGCTTGTGTTGTGTATTGTGCACATTGTTTTATAGTTTAAATCAGTCAATCAGTTTTGATTATAGATGTATGGATTCGTTATACTTCGCAATTTTTCTTCAAGCACTTAATTTTTTTAAATCCTGCCTGCCTGCCTCATAAGTTTACCTGGAAGAGATCACTAGATCAATAGGACTATAAACAAGGATCTTGATGTATAAAATTGTGTAATATTTGTTATATTTCTATATATGTAGATTTATTAAGATAAATGCAAACCAATTACGATATAGAAGATGAGAACTGATTAATGAGTATATGATTATACAAATCAAGTAAAAAAAAAATTATCTAATAATCAGGTTTTGTTACAGAATAATGCCATTCAATACCTTATATATAAGGGCCTAAATAAAATCATTGTAATTTTTTTAAATGAGGGTTAGAGTTTACTTTGATAAAGTTAATAGATAAATAATTAAAGCGACAACTCAAATATATTGAAATGTAATATAATCAACAAAATACGTAGACTTAAACAAATTTTAATGAAATCATAACAACAATTATTAATTTAAAACTAATCTAATTACGAATTTCTAGTCCTTTTGAACTTATACACTATCTCTCAGATTCTCTGCTATAAGTAGGGTTATTATTATTAATGGTTAAAGTTTATTTTGTACTTTGACGTTTAAGCATAATTTAGTTAAATTACTTCTTAATAAATATACACAACGGCTTATAATATATTACTTACAAACTTCAGTTTCTTATACATATAAGTTAATATCAGAACCCAGTTATGGTTTATGTTTTCTCATTCCAAATAGTATTCTATATGCTAAGGAATGCAAATATGAACCCTGTTTGTATTTGAATTAAACAGAATATCAAAGTTGTTATATAATATGTGAACACAAGATGTTGGCATTCGGTGAATATTTGCCAAGTTGAGCTACACACTATTAAGAAAATCTTGAAAATCGATCTTCAAAGGGACATCGCATAAGTACCAGCTAGATATAGTCTGATGATTTCACAACAATTACATTTTGTATTACGTACGGTCGAGCTCAAAGGGTACAATGTCACACTAAATTCAATTTACTCATTTAACACATTTAGTATGGTTCCAATAAAACTTTAATTGTAATAGTTGGTGTGATATCATACATAAAAGCTTCTTCTGAATTCAACTTTTCTGATGAAAACTATTGAAGAAAACAAAGGACAATAGAGTCTAAAATCCCATTATATCCACATTCCAAATGCGACGACAAATTTCATGCTTAGCCGATTCACCCGGTTAACGAGATATGGCATCCATGGGGAAATCAATAGGATCTGATTACTGTTCATCTTATATCGTTATTATTATGTTACGTTTATATATAAAAAGAGGAAAAACTGTCTATAAATATATAATATATATATTTATAGACACTTTAATTATTTACTATATTATAAAAGTATTATTAACATAAAAACGTGGCCGTGTTCTTTTAAGCGAATGATAAATAGTTGTCAATTTTACATATTTGGCAGTATGTAATAAATACAATAGGAGTTCAGATCTACCTTATATGCTCATTATACAATTAACTAAGACAAGATAATAAAATATAACATAATAAGAAAATACTCATCTTAGTTCTGTAATTAAGGTCTTATTTCAATATGTATAAGACGTCTATTATTCTGCCGGCGTAGAGCCATTCACTGTAGCTCTTTAATAACTTCACTCGGTTCATTTAGCTTATAATAAATGAAGTATATGCCAGACTGTGGACCAATTAATCAATTGTTTGTAAACTAGATAACCTTAAAAGGAAAGGACGAGACGTCCTTGCTTTGATGAGAAAATTGCCATTTAATTTTAGGTTTCCTTTCTAATCATTCTTGTTTTTAAATTTCAAGACCGCAAAAGGTAGGACACATGTAGTTATAATTAGTACTTAAATGTTACAATGACAATGAAAATTTTTAACATCATATTAACTTTTATAAGTTTTCGTCCTTATGAAACGAAAATAAAAAATTATACCCTAAATGGTGAAAATTTGATACTCACACCGTTTATGTGAATAAATCTTAGCTGTATTATCGTTTTACAACCGCAGTAAGCAGTTTTATCGGCAAAGTAAAATAAGATATCTCTAAAAATTCTATTAATGTAATAATTCCACAAAAGGTAGGTACTAAAGTATCTTCAAACGCTACATTTACTTAACTACCAATATTCTCGCGGTAAGCACTCACCGCTAATGGACTTGGAGTTGTTTTCTACTAAAATGTCAAATAATATAGCAATAATGTTGGAGTTGAAGACACTAGAAAGATTGAAAGCTTTAGAATAATGTGAGTTCTTTACGATAATTTTTGGCGGGGTTTTGAATAAACCTCCGTTCGGTAATGACTTAGTACGATTGTAGGAAAAAAAACATAAAGTTTACTAGAAATTATGTAGTATAATTAAATAAGCTAAGGTGAATTTACGGGGCACAGAGAACAACAGTATATTTTAACTAAGTTACCAAATGACGTATGAATCTTTGTTATTAGTTTTAAAATTTAGACAGAGTAAGGCCTCCTTTGTCGGTTGAAATAATACAACCACTTTATCTCTCTCACTCCTGACTATATAGCTCACTATAAGGCGCTCGATTAATTTATATTGATATGTTTTTAATTAAATAGAAAAGCAGATATTGCACTACATAAGCCAAATCATGGGACTCTCGATATATAATAAACAAGATATAATGTCACATGACGTCAAGTAGATATTGTTCGAATAAGTTTCTTACCCTGTCGGTCTAGGTATAAACAGGCCGGATCAAGTAGCCAACTCAGGCCGATAATTGAATTTATCTTCAGCCTTCAGCAACGTGATCCCTGCGACCATGTTTCTAATAAAAATAGATGTCCACAAAGAAAACAAACAAACACAAACACACTTTGTGTTACAAAGAGCTAGTTCAGAACATTTATAATGGTTTCTCGGCAACAGCCTAAATAAAATAATAAATATAGTTTGTAATATCGTCTAAGTTGCCAAAAATGAAAGAAACGTGTATATATAGATATATGTAAATTACTCGAATACAAAAATCAAAATGCGCTCAGTTTTCGAATAATACGGAACGTTTGATAAGGCAGGCATATTTACATATTTATTTAACAATGAAAACAAAACATAAAACTTTAATACCTTATTCGTTGGGTACAAGCACGATAAAGTTATTCTCAATAATAACATCAAAATATCAAATACCAAAATACCTACATTATTATAAGAAATTTGGTAAATTTTCAACGAAATTTGGTATGATAATGTGGGCGTGTTTCTATAAATAAAATTGATTAAATTAAACAAGACAATTCACGGGGCACAGTGATACAATGGCCATTTTAAACCAATTTAGATAATTACACAGTCATATAACAGTCTAATCATGATACATTTCAATAAAATTACGTTTAAAATAAGTTTAACTGTGCACCGTCCGTATATCGCATATACATAGAGTTGAGAATACATACAGGTGAGGTACACATGAGGTAATTTTTGGTATAATTTTGATCTGTAATAAAAGCAATATTTATTCTTTACCGTATTATATGAAAATTCATTAATACTGCTACTAACTAGATACCAAGTATATAACTCGAAAGCTAACTCATTTATCTTCCTAACGAGCAACTCTTTTACGTTTTTATACTATCAATAATAGGGGTTGAACACTAATTCTACAAATTAAGCTTGATTCATCGTGAGATGTGTAAGGGTTGCCTGCGTTTACTGCGGCAAATTTGTTTAATGATTCCAACGCTTCAGACGGTAATTACCTAGGCTTGCCAAGGTTTTTGCCTGTCGAATTCGAAATCTGCCAACCTTCAGATGTAGTCCAGTTAAAATAATAATTTATTACAGTGAATTTTTAGTGCCCTGTCATACTGTTACATTTTAGTAATTCATAAAATGAAGACCAGTAGGTACTTATGTAATTTTTCATTTGGACACATACATAATTTATTACTAGATAATATTTGAAAACGCTCGCAATATTTTACGACATTGTAAGCCCTAATTTTACGAATTCTGAAAAGGGTTAATGTGAAACGTCGGGTTCAAATGGTTGTTTCAATGCATATAAGACTGTGATTCTGTTAGATAATTCAGTTTTAAATTATAAATAACTTGATTTTATATATTAATTCTTTCTCCTTTCTAACGAAAAATGTAGACTACCAAAATATGTAAAAATGACACCACATAAGACATAGCCCTAAATGAAACTTATTTAAATTTACCAAGACCCTAACGGACCTGGAATGTTAAAAGGTCGTAGCTTTGCGTCGCTTTCTGGAAGTATATATTTTTGGGGCTTAAAATACGTTAAAACTTGGTTTGTATCTTCTGGTCTATCTATTTAAGATTAAGCTCTTCAGCCTTACACTAAGTCTAAAGGGTTAAATCTGGAACGTGCTCTAACAATCTCTCCAGAATTTCATTGTCCATTGTATAAAGTAACAGGTTTGAGAGCTTAATACAATAATAAATGGACAATAAATGTAAAGTACAATAGTCCGGTCTCCGCCTGGGAGAGATATATTTTGTGAATAACGCGCACTTAGTCTTGGCCGTCTCTTAGAACCGCCTACAATGGAGACTTGTAGGCGGCCGCCATATATATATACAGCCCCGTCCCAAGGCTATGCGACATGAAGGGAAAGTACTTTAAATATTATAGATAGGATATTTCGATAAAAGGCTATATCTATCTATATTTATTTTTAAAAGTAAGTAATACTACTTATGAAGATTTTGTAAAACCTACTTTGTGTGAGAATCAAACTGCCTTAACCCTGTGACGGAAAAACGTATATATACGTCTGCCGTCCTTAAAGGGTTAAATGTGAAAAAAACCCCGTATTTCTAAGATGCCAATGGAAAGAATGGACGACAATCGGCTTCATAAAAATACGGAATGTTATTTCAAATTTGATTCGGTTCAATTTCCAGACGAAGCAAGTAAATTTTATAAATTATTTAATACTAATTACTGACTTCTAAATTTATATTTAATTAAATATTTATTTATCTAACGAATAAAAGTGTTGATAGTTTAAGTAGTCTTTTTTTACAAAATAAATAATGTTTGACGATAAAAATGTTTATGAAAAAAGTTATACCGTAATATTTTTATTGCCGTATAATTCCTATCTGGAACTTTAGAGTATGATTCTAAAATCATCATTATGTTTGAAAATGAAGGTATTTTATGATTATCATTGTTTCTACTTCTGCCATCCTATTTATACGTCTAACTGGATTTAGGCAGTTTCAATATAACTTATGTAAGAAGCAGAAATAAGTCATATATTTTCTAAATCGTGAAGAATATATTCGTTTCTCACATAGTTACTGATGCGATATTCCGAAATTTATTTCGGATATTCCCGTACCAAGACGATAAAAATACAATAACTTTAAATATTCGTCCAATTTAGACAACAAAATCTTGTACCCTAGAGGTAGCTTAACTGCGATATATATATTTACAGGGGATTTGGACCCTACCTGGAATGGTGTATCATTCTTATTTTTAAATAAAAAGTTTAGCGTACAGGCAATTTTGGGTTCTAAAAGCATTACAAAGCTTGGCTAAATGACGGGTGTGAAATACGATAACACAGTGTGGTAAAAATATGTAAATCTAGGAAATTATATAACCGTCTCCTAATATAATGTTCTTATACATCACACATTAATAGCGACTTGTAGAACTCTGTTATAGAATAATCTGATGTATTAACAAAAAATATTTTTACATCAGCTGGGCTTATAAAAGTTCAATGGGTATATAATCCCAATCTCTACCCATGCCATTCCACAACAATTGTCACGTAATCTCACGCTTTCTACGTGCCGTCGTAAAAGGTCGGATTCTGAAGCGAGATTCAATACCTATTATTCGTTATCTTTTGTTTTGTTGCACTGTAATAAAAAAGAGGTATTTTCGTTAAAACTTTTTGCTCAATTCTTTGGATTCAACACAAAGATTTTCATATTTGATAACAGCTGGTAATAAAATTTCATTGGAGTATAGTTTGATTAAAACATGGCTGCCTATTTAGGTATGCTATTTATGGCAATCTTACCTGTCTTGATGCTAATAATTTTCTGTTTAATAAATATTAATAGAATAAACCTTCTCTCATATTTCAATATTTCTAAGTTTAACTTCACATAAAACTATTTATAACATTTTCCCCTTTCACAGAGTCCAAATATATTTTTATATTTTCACGATATCTAAAACTTCATTCGCTATCTTTAAACTTCAAATATATTCCTCTTGTCTGGCGCCATATAAATGTGGTTCAAAAGCATCTGAAGCGTTTAAATAAAGCAACTTTAATTGAAAATTGTCTAGTTCTGAACATTAACTACTATTTCAGAGTCTACTTTTTATTATCAGTGTTAACCGCTTAAAAAATGATTTGACTTTTCAAAGAATTGCTCTTAATTGGTATTTAATGTACCATCGATACGTTTAATCTTCGAATACCTTTTTTACTGTACTTTAAAAGATATAGGCATAGTTCGAGGATGTATACTCAAGGTTATTATCGTGTTTTCTTGTATGTGTATTGAAACATTTATGGACTTGGCCATGCACTTAATTTAATACTTTAACATAAAAAATGTTATGTTTACGTCAAGTAATATGCTGTTCAATTGCCAATAAATAAATAAATTAAACACTGTATTATACACTTATCCTATATTATACAAATCTTAATAAAAATCTTACGATTTACGGGCAAGATAAAAAGGTAATTCAATTTCGTACTGTCATACGAAGAAAACTAATTATTTTATCATTATCGTTTCTGGTAGTTGTGTAAAGTATTCCGATTATTGCGTGTAATGCTATCTCATAAGACGCCGTATCCTCTTCTCGTCATTATTTTTTATTAAAACCTTCAAAATAAAATAGGTAAAATCCCGCTTAAATTGCGAGAGCGCTCTTTGACGAAAGTACCTTACTGTAGACGTAAGATTGTTTGCTATTCATATTGGTGAATAGATGAAAGGAATATTCACCACAACTTTATCTGCAGTAAAACCATAAACAAGTACAGCTTTTAGTCTCATTTAGCAAAAACTATCTGTAAATATTCATGGACTTATTACATAGTTGATCCAGCTATTGAAAAATCTATCACGTTTCTATACAGTTATTGCTGAATAAATCATAGTTAGATCTTACTGTCATATTATGCTGAACAGACTGAAAATAACAAGGATAACAAGAAAAACAAGGCTACTTTCCAAGAAGAAAGAAAAACAATTTAAAGTTAACGTAATAAACGGCCTGCTACCAAAACATCTGGAAATAGCTTTCCTGTTCGGAATTATATAAGAATTTCTGCTATGGAGAAGCCGTAATAATAAACCTACTATATGAACAATATAAAAACTATTAATTCAGCATTTTAATATATATCCCGAGGCACCCCCAGTTATTTCTTCCAGTAATGAAACTACAATTATTTTAAATAACTATTATATTTATTAACTATTTATAAAATAAAATAAACAGAATTCAAATTCTAATATTAACGAACAAAAAGATATTAAAATAGAATTGTTATAAAAGCATGTATATTTTGTAACCGTAGCATTTTTTTATTAAAGTAAGTATTCATATTATTTTACTTTGATGTTTATCCTTGAAAAATTGTATCACATTGTATATTGCTGGACCTTTGTTGGACGCCAAACTAACTTTTACATCTATTTTCTTCCCAAAGGTAGGTAGGTGTATAGAGATACATACACGCACGGTGATGTACGGTAACCATACCGTACATCACCAGACCTGAAACAATTATTTTCTTTTAACAATATTTTATCCTTTCAAATTTATCAACATCTCAACTCATTTACGAACGATGAATTACTCAACATCTGCCCTACCGAGATATGAATCTGGGAATTTTAACTAGACGTACGTCATCGCAGCTTACGTTATGAATTCCAAATATTATTCTACTAGTAAATTTATCGCTTTCATTATCACGTTATAATGAGGTCAATATTTTAATGTTTTTAAATGGAATTTTTAGATATTCTAGCAATAAAGAATGAAGCTACGAAATAATGTGCTTTATTTTAAGGTAAACCCAATCAATTGAACACTGTATGACTCTTGTTTACGCCTTTCATACTACTACATAATCGACCTTCTGTAACTTTCTATTTTGTGTGAACAACCTTCGTCACGTTTATATACCAGCCTTTATCCACAACGTATATCAGATGTGATGAATAACCTGATATTATATAAAACAAATCATGCTGGACATTTATTGTTGTTTATTTAGTGACTGTCATCACACCATTGACTACACTTAGGGACAAAGAAAGACGGCTAAAACCTTCCCGTATTTGTATTTTCACACTACCAAACATAACCCTTACATGGCAGTATAGTTATACCTCCAATCACTGCACATAGCTCGTCTCCTTCCGAAGGGCGATACGGTACATGTAGTGAACTAAACAGCCATGCTCAGCCAGTAACAGCACCTTGCGGTAGGAGGTGCGGGTTTGCATGTCTTTGCGGCGCAATATTCTTCCATATTTTATAAAATAATAAAATATTTATCGGCATAAAAACTATTGTAGCGGAGTAAGCAGGTCATCTCTTTTTGAAAACATCACAATGTTTTATGTAAATATTTTAAAACATTAATGAAAATATTTAATTATTGACTGTTTGAAACAGCTAGTCTTCAAAAATAAAATCTGCAAGTCGATTCTGAAACATTTTCAGCAGCTGCTCACTAAAATTAAGCGAATGTAAATTCACGACCGATGCTTATAAGAAAATTAGATTCTTTCGTTTATCTTACCAAAGAATTACCAAATACAAATGATTCTGAGGCAAAACAAAATTCATGAAAACTACTCCACGATCGGCTACTAATTATCATGATAAGTAGAGCTGAACAAAATGGCGAATAATTAAAACGTAAATAGGTCTCTACCACAAATTAAAATTGAATGTTTCGTATTCCTTGGTTGTCCGCATTCGTATGCAAATATCACACCGCCACTATTTGGTTAGTACAGCACGGACGGTAGATATCGGACAAATAATCACATAAACCCTTGCCCTGAGCTTTAAACACGTACCGCATTTCCATGCAAATATTTAATGATTATGAATTACAAATTTTATTTGGGTAACCATTCAAACCTCTCTTTTTGTTCATTAAATAGATAAACAAACAATTAAATCTTATACTATCCTGAAATTGATTGCAAGCCGAGATGTAGGAATATCATAAAGTTCGAGTGGGAAATATCACTACGGTAATTTCGAAGGCCTAACTGTGGAAGTACCTCCAGAAAATCACTAATAAATACAACAACCAAGCATTGGTTCGATAGTCAGCAAGATTGAGGAAGCCTTGTGATACTTGACTTGACTTATGACCAGGGGACTTGTCTCCTATATTTCATTTGAAAAAATAGGTATCACAAAGCGTTCGTGGCCTATATGAACCGAATACCATCAGGTAGGCTATGTGTATTTTTGCAATTGGTATACCGCGCTGCCCAGGGTGTTCTGTACATCGCTTCATCAAAAATCAGTGCCACTATAATCGAGCGCTATATACCGATATATGTGCTGTATGTGCGCTGTGTATGTAGCGTGAACCTACCCGAATGATTCCTCGAAAATAGTAAATCTCTCTAGGTCTAAAAGGAGCCATAAATGAAGATATTTTTGATCGTCCGATTATTCAGAATTTGAGGGACATTTACCACGCTAAATATAAACATGGGAAATCATCCTACATAGGTGAAATCATAGATATATATGAACAGTTTGCACAATAATTCCACATTGACTGGTCATTCTTGTTGATGGGTGAAAACGGAACCATTGGCAAAAAATGCTTAGCTAATCATGACAAATTTGATTGACTCATCAGGGACCAACCATAGCGAGAACTGCTTTATTTTTCTATGCGATACCATCATAATTGAACCACTACGTAAGCGAGATCGTCATGGGTATGCGTTACATTGTATATTCCGAGTTTAATTATAGTTTTATAATGTTAGTAACCATCAAATTTAACAGAAAGTTAAAAGTCGAAGCCCGAAGATATTGACCAGATCTCTGAACAGCTGAAGTACCGTTTAGCACCGTCTCTAAATGGCAACGGACTACATCATTTCAAGACACCATTGATCACTTAACAAGGAGTCACTATCCTTAACAATAGGGACATGATTAAGAAGAGAGAAGAACATATCAAATTCAGTACTAGAGAAATAGTCGTTTTTGCGAACATAACCATGCCAATCACTTTCAATTAATAAATTGTTTAATCTATTACCTAAATAACGTTAGGAATTAATAAACAAAACTGTTGATACAGCTGCAAAAGTAGTAATTCCTATGATCAAAACCATATCTAAATCTGCAAAGTTATCAGATCAGATAATACGTGGAGTTTAACTTGATCGGGATTGTTGAAAAAAAATCGATTTGGAGTACGTGTTACGTACCTTCGTTTATTTAGAAAATGTCACTATATATATATACTAGTATATATCAAAGAATGCTAAACAAGCAGATGGTCTGATGGTATGCGGCAATACGGCAATACCAGCGTAAAGCCTTAAGTTAGATTCTACTAACGATCTTTCCCTACCATCTTTTAGCACTACCATCTTTCCCAATACGAAAAAGATAAGGCAGAAGGACCTATCCAAATAATCCGGCAGGTGGTTCGACCGCTTACTAAATGCCATAATCTCACTTAACTGATCACCTTACCTTAACCTCACCTTAAAATTCTAAATTTAACCCACTTGGGAAATCACTTTAGTATAAAGTTTTAACCTATGGAATACTCAGCGTAATTAATGTATTGATCTATAGAAAATCAGGTAATATCCAACCAATCCAAACCTGGCATGGATTTCTCCAAAAATAGTAATTTTACAAATTAAGCATCATTAAGAGCTTATATTAAGGATTAAAAAAAACAAAAAAAACATCCATGACTCAAATATCTGCTCTAACCGGGATTCGAACCAGGACCTGTAGCTAAGCAGACAGAAGTACTGACCACTCAACCAAATGACCGTCAAAAAATAGACGAAAGCTGAGCCCCTCCTTAAAATTTTGTGTAATGGGATTTTCTGATAATGCGAAAAAGCCATATGATTAGCCTGTCGATTAATGCCAACTTTAAACCGGGTAAAAGAGTATTTTTACTTGTTCTCTTTGGAGTGATGGTTTGAGCTGTTTCAAACAATTCAAACATTGAGTTTTTGTCATTAATAAAAAAAGACGCAACAAGTTCGGCATATAAATCTTTTAACACAAACAGGTTTCATTTACCGAAATTGAAAAAAAATTAACTGATATGTTATTTTAAGCACAACAATGCATATGTATAAACCATACCAAAAATATACATATAACAAAGGTATCCTTTGAAATACCTACTCTATTACACTACCTATGACGATAATAAAAGATTCAATACTAGAAATGCTTGTGAATGGGGCCTATTGACTTTGTGGTATATACCTCAATAAAATAACAGGCACGTAGAACATTGTCACTGTATAAGGATATTATTAATATAACTTCAGATTACAGAGATAGAACGAGACTTGAGTACTAATTAAATATTATACAGATATCTTTATTCAGCATTTTAGTAGTTAATTTAAGATCTTACGCGTCCTATATTTATGATATTAGGAGAACAGGAGTGTTGAGTGAAACGGCATGTCAGATACGGTAAAAGAAGTATATAAAATGTCATTAACAGATACTTATATTTAATTATAAAAAGATGAAAGTTGTATAAAGAAAATAAACTGAAACTGTAATTATAATATGTGTACACACACATATTATAACATATATAATGCAGATGGTTTTTTACTAGTGTGGCAGTGTTGTAAACTACATATATCAATACACTAGGATGTGTTCATAACGCCACGGTCTTATTGAAATACAAAAGCATTTGTTGACATATATTATTTATATTATACTATCTTGACCTTAGACATTCAACCATATAACGTCCTTATACCACGAAGCTAATAATATCATATATAACTGGTTATATAGGCTGTAATTAGGGGACAGGTCACAGCCGTAATTTTTGTTACTGTTTACGTTAATTTATCGTTTGAGTGTATAAAAATAAATAAATAATTGTAATGATTGAAATTGAAAATATATTTTATATATACCTTAGATTAATCTTCGAAACTTATTATTTTACTTTACTTTATTGCTTATCCATTGCTGTGTTCCAAACCAAGATATAATAGTAGCATTATGATAAAGTATCAGTAGATTTGTAACGTAATACAGCTGAAATAATTCGTTGTGATTTACAGTGAAATTATAGATAGTAACTTTATAGAAATGTTTTCAATATTTTTAGTTAAGTTAGGAGGGAACCTATATCGATTTAGCGTGTATGTAGATATATTAAGCTTCCAGCATACTAATGGACTATGCTAACTTTGTATGATCAGTTTCCATTACAGAACAAATTTCTGTTATCTTAGCTCAAATTTTGTACCTAAATGTTTTTACATTATAGGTATAGTAGATTGTCCCCACAACTTGTAAATTTGCATTTCTTAACGAACCATCGCAGCGTTGGTGATTACACAGGCATTAAAATTCGTTTTGCTAATCATCATAAAAGCAAAGCCTTGTTAAAATGTATTTTATTTTTCGTATAAAGTTTTTTCTTTGTGCCTGTTATTTTTACAGCAACAGAGTGAAATGAAATACTTTTTACCTACTAAGTCCTTTTATAACAAGAGTTTTTAATTAATCACTTAAGTAATTAAATCATCATTTGTAATTAATTTAACTCAATTGTTATATTATTGAAAACAATAAGTAAAAGTTATGTCTTATCTTAAAATTCTAAAGATATTATTGAATACTGGATTGAAGTAATACCTAACAGAATAAATGTTAAGGATGTAGCTTACATAACATCAAATAGATATAAAATTCGAATATAATAATCTAGGCAAAGACTGTGTAGAACTCGCTTTAACTGATAATCATGAAAAACAAGACTTTGATAAAATGTATTTATCTTTCGTAAAAAGTTATTCACTCTGTTACTAGTATTTAAAACCTTGAAAAATTGAGAACCTTGTTACAAAAAAATAATTTAGCATCATGTTTAATACCCTGGAATATATCAATTCGAATCATTGTAACAATATTTTAGTATTAATTGTATAACCATGGGAAATATTAATATATTGTCTAAAATCAAATTTCATTAATATCGGTAATATCAATGTGGCCGATATTGGGATGATATCAAAACATATCCGGATATACCAGGACTCCAAATACTGCATCAAGGAAGAGTTGAAGATAATATAGAAGAAGCAAATGTGTCCTGGAGTATTGTACAGGTCACATTGCTATGTGACATTGCACCGTATGTCGACAACGCAAGGTCCTTACTGTCTCGCTTTCCGTGAGCCTTTGGTTTATTGTGAATGATTGAGCAACTCGCATTATCTATTTATTGGGTAAAATGTAACTAGAAAAATTAGGTACTCCCTCACAAAGTAAGAAAAATCCAAATTTAGTTATGAAATAGTCCATCAGTCAACATTTTATTATCTTTACGTTATATAACTAAATTAAATGTGTAAAAATAAATAACAAATATTTACATGCCTACCCTACTGTTTATTTTAGAGCTTTACTTAAATTAATATAACGCCGCTCGTAACTTACCCTTACCATTGTAGCCTGAGTAAAAATATACCTAGCTTAAAATATTCATATCTCCATGAATTACAAATTGTGTTTATACTGAAATAAGTGTAAAAGCTAACGAAGCACTGTGGGTTAAAATTTTGATAGATTTTATATTTTCAAAACTACGCTTTTAAAAAGGGCTTTATATTTATACAAAAATTAATATCATTAGAAAAATATGCGTGGTTATTAGCATAATAAAATTAAGCTCATTTCTTATGTTAATAATACAAGCACTTGTTTTGCACTGACATATATTTTCTTATTTTATTATTTTTCATACTTTGACTCATTTCTTCTGTTAATAATACAAGCACTTGTTTTGCACTGACATATATTTTCTTATTTTATTATTTTTCTATTTAAAATTGTGGTATAACTAAACATAAATAACAACATGGTTTAAAATGTCGTATGAAAGTAGTTAGTTGTGAACATCTTCTTTTTTCCTTAATATATCTAAAATTTTATTAACATTTAAAAAAGAAAATGTTATCATCATCATCTAAAGACTATATACGTACTATATGGAAGTTACATATGAGAAACAAGAAATACGATCTATTTGTAGTTTGATTAAAATTGTGCTAAATATGAAATATTTAGTATGATTGTACAAACACTTTATTCTCCTCTCCTTCATAATATAAAAAATAAGATTCACAGAAAATTTATAAAATCTGTGTCGGGAAAAAATAAAAATTATTTAATATTTTATGATTCCAAGAACACGCCTTCAAAGTCTCGAGCCTCGCGCCTTTTACCAAATTCATACTAACAGCCAAAGTCAATTCATTTAGTCAATTTTTCAATTACTCTTCCTCAAGTATCTCTACATAAAAACGTGTTGTACGTCTTTAATTTATTTATTTTAACTTTATTGCACAAAAAGGTACAATTGGTGGACTTAATGCAATGACGTAATCTCTACCCGTCAACCAAAAATTTGAGTTCAGTAAAATTCAAATGTAGTGCTAAAATAATGAAGAAATATCGTAATAAGAAAGAAAGAAATGAAAAATAAAATATTTAAATACGCTGAACATTAATTAATGTATGTGAATGATATCTATATACCACAAACATACATTAAGAAATTAATAATACGTAAAATTTAATATACTCAAAAAAAAAGGAAATTATAACAAAAACAATGAGAATATTAGTGGGATGAAGGTGGAGACTTCAAAAAGAGACTCCGAACTAACCACTTAAAAGCCAATGGCCATTGGCCAAAAATTGGATGTGGGGAGGTACTGTGTTGAATTTGAAGACAAGTTGGATAAAATCAGACATAAAAACCGTACAGTGAGAAATAGTAATACTGTATAATCTATAGATATATATAGTAGTTGTATATATTTAACATTATTGTAACTTCTGAAGACCAAAACATAATTTAGATTATCCCTTATATAAAGCCAGTTAATTAATTAACAACCATTCAGTTTTCTACACGAGTAAAATATACAAGAGAAAATTCAATGCAAAACAATGGTACAAAGAACACAGACGCGGCTCAGGATTTATCTGAGCCTTCAATTGTAGAAGGTCTACAATACCGTTTTATTATAGGTAGGTGCTAGAAATAGGTTTTATCGTATGTAAAGACATGTAGCACTAGGGGCTTATCTTTAAGCTTCTTACGATTCAGCTAGAGATTTGTTTTGTTATTTTATGTGCTGATATGTAGGTATGCTTTTAACAAGACAAGTTTATTTCATTTTAAATTTTTATTCTAAGGTTTATAAAACCTACCCAACCAAATAAAGTAAGCAGCAAAAATGCTAAGAAAAAGACCTAATAATCATCGATTTGAAGACCAAATAAGTAAACTGTGATCATCTATTAATTTGATCCAAAAATTATTATCATTGACTATTTGACTTATTCAACAAGTCATCCCACAAATCTTTCTTTAGATCTTATCTTAATTGAATGAAAAAATATATGAGTACTTATAGTTTCAGATAGACTTATTATTTTTAAAGGCAGTAGGCAACGCAACCTGTGTTAAGCTCGATCCATTTTCAAGTCACAATTCTAATCTAAATTAACCAATTAAGGTTAGTTTGATTTATTCTTATATCTAAACGTAATAGCCTTCTATTACGTAAATAATTGGACTAAAATTTAAATTTAAACATATGCGGTATGTATTTTGACTTAATTTTATGCATTTATATCCATTCAATATTTTAAGCGTACTTAATAAAGTTAATGCTTCGAAAATATAATTTAATTTAATGTATAAAATCTTAAAAAATTCTAATGACAACAAAGCAAATACTCTGTTTTTATTTCAGCCAAGTTAAATCTCCAAATTCATCGCATAATATTTATCAGGAGAGTAAAATTTTTCAAATGTCATCGCTTCATCGACTAACCATCACGTCCTAAACTGAAAATAATAGAAAGCCATTAATCCAGTTGAACGGAAAAACAATCCTAGATATGTTATTTATTAAGCCTTTCTTGATCACAAAGCGAGCTCTCGCTATAAATACCTTGATCAGCAACGTGTTGACGAGCGTAGGTTTAGCCATAGTGACGTCCTCTGTTCAATATTTAGACATGTTTACTAAAACCTGATACACAGACCATGTCTACAAGGTGTACCGCGATTAGGGGACGCATATTTCATGAGGTTTATTAATAGAATGTATTGAAGACGAGGTCTTTACCATATACGTCATTTCTAAATATGTTCATAATTTAACAACAAAATATATCAAAATATCTACAAAATACTGTTTTATATAAAACAGATACCTTTATATAAAATAGTATTTTGCATATATTTTGATTAAAGTAAACAAAAGTAATAATATTGCTTAGAAAGATGTATATCTAAGTAAAATTCAAATAAAGTTTCGTAGAAGATTTTTGAGGGTTACAAAAATGTAAATTACATTTTATAAAGTAACAAATTATTTTGAATATAAATCAATAATATTTACACTTAAGCACTGTCCTCGTGTAATTCTCATTATATGTAAGTCTCAGTTTTACACAATTTAATCTTCGATATTTTAAACATTCCCTCTGCGAGACTGTCTTGGGAGCACTTTACAATTAAATTTAAACGAGTCCACTACGATCCGTGTTAATTAAAATAAACTCAAGAAAATCCGCAAGAAAAATAAAAGGGAAACTACACAAAGAACGGTGACGAACATGCAGCTAAAATAAACACGGCTCCCGTTTCTAAATGAAACTATGAAGAGCTATATTAAAAATGATAAGACTTAGGACTAGTATTAATTATATTGCTTTGGTCTATTTTATAATAATGTTTTAGTGAAATAATAACGTCGGCTACAGTAGGCTGTATGATCCAGCGGACCTCACCGGCAGATAAAATGATATCATACTTTGTAGCTTTTAAATAGTGATGGGGTAAAGTCGTTATTTATAGGCCGGTAAATCCAATCTATGTTTCAATATCAACAAAAATTATTATTTTAGAATGTAGCTAAACCATTGCTTAACTTAATTCTTATGGACTTCGAAAAAGTTACAGTACTTTACAAAAATATATTAATTTTTATGAATTGTTGTGTTACGTTAATTTTTTCGTTTTCTACTTACCCAACAATTAAATGTATGTATTAAATGTAAATAAAAACAAAAATAAATAGAACTTTTAGCTTTTAAAGTGACAAAAAATAACAGTTTGTTCTTGACCTTTTTGCAGATAAACACTATTTAGAAAAAGAATCTCCTTTTCTTTCATAAAAAAGCAATTTAGTGTGATTATTCTAACAGTAGTAACCCTAATCTGGCAACATTTGTGTATTTACAGTTGTCAAACTGGTCGTCGAATTAAAAACTCGACCATTTAGTCATATCGGACAAAACAGTGCTAAGCTTGTGGGGTTAACTAACCATGAAATGTAATTTTACGTCTACAGGTCACATAAAGACCATTATTAATATTCATTTGTAGGTGACAAAGATTACATTTTATCAAAAGTGTATACATTTCATCCCAGAAAAAATATATATATTATATTAGATTTAACAACTTATATTATATATAGTGTCCTTTTCATTTTCGATCAAAAATTATTTTGATTGAAAATTGACATTTGATTTTCAATCAAAATAATTTTTGATCGAAAATTGACAAGGTCAAGTTCATGGTCATTGGACCATAAAACTTATCAGGGCGTCTTCACTGAACTGTTTACTCTAATAAAAGTTAGTTCGAGCCCAGGGAGCACTCGTACTTCCAAAATGAAATCTATCGGATAAACATTCAATTCGGGGAAATAAAATAGGAAATACTCAGATAAAATATTTGTTTTAAATTCTCGGTGTCCTCGTTAGCAACCAAATTATTCAACCGTGACGACTCGCTAACGAGCTTTCAATAAAATAAAGAGATTGTTGATTTTACGATTCCAGGATAATTATTATTATTAATTTTAACATCAGCATAAGGTTTCTTTTATAAAAAGCATAGCCAATTCCTCTACATCACCTGATGGTAAGCAGTAGCAGGAACACATGAAATAGTGAATCCAATTAATAAACTCGATAAAGTGCTGGAACTATTTTCTAAATATGATCCTAGAATTTTGTCTTGGTCAATGCTAAGAAAACACAAAGTATTTTTTACTTAGCGACTCTTTATGAATCCATCTAATTTTGCAATACAGAATGTCAGGATGGTATTTCGTATAACTTTTAAGAAACATATAACCGTCAGGGATCGTTGTAAGGAATCCAATTAAAAGGAAGAACACGTGATTATTATATTATCATTTTTTATTTATTTGTAATTATACTACATTATATATCATATAATTACAGTCATAGTAAATATATATGCATATTGGTTATTAAGTGTTAGTGTATCGTATTTCTTTGATTTATTTATGATATTTTTTTGCTCTTGCCTTTAATTGCCATACATTCCTTTTTTACTATTTCTTCTGGTTGACTGGTAGAGAATGCCTTGGGTATTGAGTCCGTCAATTGTGCTTTATGCACAATGAAGAATAATTAAATAAATACATTATTGTAGTTAATAATTTTAACTTATAACGTTAAAATAGTTTTTTCTAATGCTGCAAATCAAACAAAGAACCAACGTCTTTATGAGTTTATTATCTATTTAATGTATTTTACTAGCAGCACAATGTTTATTTACGTCGACGTTCAATGACATTATTTACTATTTACAGTAATACATATTTACTTCATTATATATAGCAGTACATAGCACAAACGTAACTAGACTTTGAATAGTTGTATGAGAAAAATATATGTCACACTTATCTTGGTATCTTTAATAAATATAATTATAGTTCTCCTAAAGTTAAAAACATTGGAACAGCCACCTATTACAAAGAAGGTGTATAGAAACTGTATCAACCCTATTTCATGTAATCAATTCAGCTTTAGCTTCATGATGTATTACCGAGACTGGAATGACAGTAATTAAACAATCCCGCACATGAAGGGACTTAACCTTATTACGGCGCTGATCCCGAGCAATTAATTTCTTCTGACTACAAATGTATTAGACATTTCAAAAACACTACAGACCAGTTTCCGATAAAAGTGGATTTGACCACTTTTTATTACTATATTTTATTTTGTGTATGAAAATTTAACTTTTAAGTTAAAATTAAGAGGCATATCAGTAACTGATGTAACCACTCTTAATTGTTATAAAAACAATCTAACGTATTTACGAGTAAGTGGTTCAGAGCTGCATTCTTTTTTCAAATTAATCCTTATTTAAACAAATAAAAACAAGAATTTTAAAACAAGAACGAACTTCTAATAGCCCTCAGTTTCGGTAACGATACTACACACTACGGATAAGTTAAATGTTAAATTTACGTAAATGAAAGCTTCAACTGTAGTTAGGTAACTACTTTTTGTTGTATTAACAAGATCTTGATACAGAAAATGTAAACTGTAATTATTTAGAAAAATAATATATAAGATAAATTTTCAATCTCACCTTGAACTTTTCAACGAGATAATTCAGATTTCAATTTATTTGTAAAAATAACTGTCTTTATTACAATACAGGTTTAAAAAGAAAGAAAAGAAAAAGGATTCAGATTTAATTCACATTATGATCCAGCGAATTGCTTCACCAACCGAAAAGGAAAAGGCAGTAAAACTTACCTAGTCACTATGTGCGATAGGGACGACATGAGAAACTACAAATATGAGAAACTACAATGAAAGTTAAATATAAGGGTTATTTGACGAGTGTAGAAGAATTAGTAGGAGTCAATTTAAATCAGAAAATTTTATTTTATTTTTAAAAGCAGTTCTAGTTCTAGAAATAATTGATTTGTTCAATTTTGGAATTGATTAAGCTGAGTGGTCTGTCTTAGTCGAGGGCTATCAATTTGCGGGCCGTTGTTAGCCACCGCTAATAGCTACCTACTGTGTTATTATTGGGTCATATCAGCACTAATTGACATAGATATTGAAACCAGAAACTTATGATAATGTATACTTAGAATATAATCTAGTAAATGTATTTTATTTTACAAATACTACTAGAGATAGCATTGATGTCAGATCTAAGAGTGTTACGTCCATCCACTCCAATTTAGAATGCTGAGGGGACTCAACTTCACTTTACTCCTTACTACAGAGCAGCGTAGTGTTATTGTGTTGAAAGATATAAGGATTGAACCACATCAGGCAAAACTGAATCATATTTTAAATTGCTAAATCCTTTTCTGTTGCTCAAAACCTTTATTTATTAGTGCTGATGTAAACCTTAATCAGTTGGAGTACAAGAAAACGTTCGTCCTTGGAGTTTATATTAATTATAAGCAAATGCAAATGACTCGCTGCGGCGTGGTGGTAAGAACTAAGAGTAGTCTATATGAAATGATATCTATTGCTGTATGGAACCAACTGCTCCTTACCTACTCTTGCAACTTTATCCTCCTTGTCCAGCAATGGAACGATTAATAGGGACCTATTAATACAAAATAATAATAATTCATTTAATGTATTGTTAAAACCGACAACTGTAACACTTTTTTCCCTATCCACAAATAAGAACTAACTAAAATAGTTTTTAAACTATGTTTTCGAAAATTCTAATAAAATTGAAAATACAATTCTAGTTTTAGAAGTTCCGATAAATTAAGGAAAGTTTTCAACATTTTCCCAAGCCCCAGAGCCGAAACTAAACTAATAAAAACTAAACGGCTTTGAATTTACATACCAACAAATAGAAGCCTTCATTTTGACACTTAAATTAATAACAGTTCTTCTACAATTTAGAAATAGAACGCCACAGGAATACGACAATTTAGAAAATTTCTTATTGTTATGCGAGCTGCATTACAATTCATATTGCTTGGAAATTACAAAAGTAATTTCCTAAAATTGATTGCCATTTTCATTAGTCAATCGGTTTTTCTAAATATATTTAAAAAAATTATGTACCTTATAAATGTAACAAATAAAAACTTAACTAACTTAAGAGCTCTTAAAATACAGCACCAATTCCCATTTCTTACAACCAGTAATCTTATATTCTAGACATAAAAGTGTATTAATGTAAACACTTATTTATGTTACATAAAACACTGTTTCGTCACAATACCCACACCGTTATTTCCAATACGTTAAACAAAGCTCGAGAGAAAACATTTGTCTAAACGATACAAGAGTGCCTATTTGTTACACACGAGCTATATTTTAAGCCTTACAAAGGTATTATAACAACACCAATGTGATGTCGTGCTATCAGTAACTAGTAATGGCGCAATAAATCTATAGCAATGTTATAACATGCTTCGTTTTGAATGCGGGTGAATGACAAAATACGGGTATTGTTCATCTCATCTTACACGTGATAAGCCCGGGCTTAGAAGACAGATTTCTAACTACAAAATATTTTTTTATCTTACCTCGAATTTTAGGAACAGAATAATACTGTTAACATTATTATCATGGCAACTGACTAAGGTACAATAAACGAATTCTAACTTATTTTATTTTTATGATTATATTGAATTTTTTTTATACATTGATCTCCACTTCTGAAGGTTGACAGTTAATTTCCTGACTCTGACAATCGCGAGTGAAAATAGGCGACCCAACGGCTTTGTTAAGGGTGCCCTTGTAATTCGCAACAATGGCATATAATTTATGCCAACTTTCCTCTTTTGCTTTATTACCTTTGGTTTTCAGTAAACAGCGAGGAGTGAACCTTATTTACGTTCGAAATAATTAATAGACATAATATTTTCATCGTCTTTTTGCATTCAAACAAAATGGTTTTCGGTGTTTGTTTTGTTCTTTTGGTTAAAAATAATTTATTAAATCCCACGATAAACATTAATTTGGTTCAAAGATAAACAAGACACATTTATTACCGACAAAGATTGAAGTTTATAATGGGTAAATTCTTGTCTCAAATTATTTACCTAACTCATATAAAAATATAACGAATGCCAAATCAGAACTATACAACATCAAAAAAATTAAGTTAGTTAATAATAAGAAACTAGTACCTACCTTAATTTTTGTTGTTGTTGTTATATAGTTCTGATTCTGTCTTCTCCAAAAATTCTCGACATCATCAAAAACTTGTAATTATTGCAATCAGTTACAATAGTGCACAGATGTATTCCGTGACAAAGAGCATGAATATGAGTATGGAACTCTCAAGAGAACATATTATATATAATAGTTATCCTCATTCATTTGTCAAACTTAAACTCGTTCGTTTGAAATTGTGTACTTACGAAATAGCCTTGAAGCGTCTTTGGAAGTTGAGATCAGAACTCCTTAAAAATCACTTTTCGGCAATATGTTGGGTTAGGCTGTTACCGGATACAATAAAACTGCAACACTTATCGTACATTGGATACTTACTTATTTTTTCGCGTTATAGTGTTTTGAAATGGCATTTATTAAATTGAACGACTAACCAAAAAACCCTTTAGTAGGTATTATCTTAATACATAATAATAACTTATTGCGGTTAGATTTAAAAATAGAATCAATAGATGTCTGTTTAAAAATAATAATCAATATACTTTAAAAAGTCATCTTATGTTGTTTGGAGAGTAGATTTTCTGTTTTCTTTTATGTCAGGCGCTTCCATCTTGATAAATTGTTGTGTTTAGAAGTATAAACACGACACTTTCCCATTTCCAAGAATACCTTTACCATTAAACCCACACTATCGTGAAAAGAAAAACACAGTTCAGATTACATGAAAAAGCTTTGTTACTTCCGTAACATGAAGTAGCACTCGTAGCTACGACACTCGCTACGAGTGCAGTACGCATTATATCTACCGTGCTACGATGAGCTATGTTGCTACGAAAAAACACTAAAGGAAATATTGTATATGAATATTATTATCTATTAGTGCTATAGTTTACTAAACACGTTATATTATTACAAGTTTCTAAGTAATAGATTTTTTGCTGTCTTTATTTAGTAATTATAAAAAGAACATATTGTAGTTTTTAAGAATATCTTCAGTATTATATTTTGCCTGTCCAATGTATATTATCATTGGGGATATATATGTCACATCTGCAACGATGTACGCACCTTTGTGTCTATGTAAATGGTCTTGTGTCCTAGTACAATAAAGAATTATCATTACATATTGAATTGTATAGATAATGTGCGGAAGTTAACTTCTTTCAAACCAATTCATATTTAGGGAGCCATTGCTTATAGAGACGTCCACTGCGGGACATAGACGTCCCCGAAGGATCTCCAAACCAATTTGTACTGTGTTGGCTGCATACAGCGCCTACCCGTGACCTTTACCAGATCGTCAGTCCACCTTACGGGAGGCCTACCAACACTGAGTCTTCAGGTACGCGGCCGCCACTGGAAAACCTTTCTGCGACAACGGCCGTCAGTCCTCTTGCAATGTGCCACGCCAAATGCCACTTCAGGTTCGCAATTCTTTAGGCTATGTCCGCGACCCTAGTTCTCTTACAGATCTAAGGTCGCATTGCTGATTCGATCACGCAGAGTAACTCTCATAGCCCTCTACATTTCCGTGTGGGTGATTCAAAATCACTTATGAAGCAAATTATAAACGGCCACGTCTCGGTCCCGTACGTTATCACTAGCAATACACACGCATTAAAGACTCGTCGTACAAATATATAAAGCAAGTAAAATATTAAACTGTACTTAGTATGTATATATATTCATGTGGCAACATAACTTGGCTGTATTCGTGCCAACCGGGCACAGTCAAGTTAGGTCATCATCCCGAGAGGATTTCATTTTCATAATTAGCCTAGGGCGGCGAAAACTCTTAATCAGGTACTAAACATATCCACATGAATATACACCTACATAGGTATGTGCATATTAAGTGCCCCTGACAATGGCTCTCCAAATGAACTTAGATTGAATGATAAAGCTTATGCGGGCGGTTCAACGTAACTGACAGTAGTATGTGGACTGATGAAATATCTCTAAAATTAAGGAAATAAAGCACTTTTGAGCTTGTACTGTAAATTTACACGTTTCATTGCATGTGAAAGAAATATTTATCAAATTCTAATTCTTAATAACTGGGTGCACAAGAAAACTCATATTTTTAGTCATCGTCAACAATTATTTGATAATATTTTTGACTGTTTTACCAAAAGAAGAAGTATATGAGCGGTCATAGATTCTGCTTGCTCAAAATCAAAATGTTTTATTCAGCTTGAGTGCATATTTGTTTTTTTTTTATATAAAGCCCAGCAAATGACTCGACACCACCTGATGATAAGCAGTAGAGGAGTCCATATGTGAAGATAGCTAATGGAGCATGCGACATACTGTCCTAGCCAAACACCAAAAAGTGCTTTTTCACTTTTTTTTTAAAGGAATCCATGTTGTAAGAAGGAATACGTGTGCTGGTAAGGAATTCCACGCTCTAGCTGTGCGACAGAGAAAGGAATCACAAAATTACACTTATTAAACGTCAATTTATGCCATCTATAAATTGACAGCCAAGACTTATACTGACGAGTACACTAAACAAACGTACGACCCTTACTAGCCCGCCGGCTAAACACACAAAAAATGTGTTGTATCTGGTTTTTACGTATTCACAGTTAAGTGCATTATGTCGTCATGATACGATAAATGTTCTCTATAAATATTGTCATAAATGTCCTAATTTATATTTATAGAGAAAAGCGTAGGTCGTGGCTGATAAGCAAGATGACGCGTATGAAGCTAGTTATTTATTATCTTAACGAATAACGTCATCTGTTACGCAGGTCACTGTAAGAAATGAGATGTAGGCATCTTAAATCATTTGACGAACGCTTCAGGCATACAGGATACATGCTACTCGGCCAGACGGCGTAGATGTTAAACACGAAGTTTTGTTGCGTAGATAATAGGTGTGAACATAAATTATTCGACAGTGCAAAACATTTGGTTTTACAGAAATACCTCAAATTTGTCTTCTAGTTAAAAAAATTTAAATAAGGTTCAGTAAATATTAGGTATTATTAATTATTGACTGAATATAGACTGATTGATTTACATTATGTATTAACTATCACCTTGTAAAAATTGAGGGTAGATTATAAGTTTTCTGAATATTTGAGAATCAGCTTCGTTTTAAATAAATGTTAGCAAAAGTTATTGACTTATTATATATAAAGCTTTGTCGTTATTTCATCAAAAAAAATACAAAATTAATCCTAAGGCACAACATGAGAAAATATTTTACAACCTGAGTTAGGAGTCAGAGATACATTTATTTTGGTAAATGTTTGTAATACAAAGGAAGTGTACAATAAATATGTAGGTAAAATGTTTAGCTACTGCGATCCCTTCATGACTTGACGTCAGCTCAGGCAGTAAAGAAAACAAATTAAATAAAGCCTTCTTGTAAAGCTTCCTTCATGGTGTTAGCATTCTAAATTGCATTGTTTCATGATGTGTCTAATATCTATTAAAAACACCTAGTATTTATATAACTATGTTAACAAGGGTATGTCTGCTTAATAGGGTTGGTACTAATAGATTAGTACATACCCTATTAAGCTGAGGCATACCCTTGTTAACATAGTTATATTAATTCTAGGTGTTTTTAAAGAAATAGAATATGTTAAGTGTATTTACAATTTCCTCGTGCATATAGTTCAATCAATATAACAAAATACATGAGATATTATAATAATATTATGATAATATATACTATAGGATTTAAATGACTGTATTGACATGGGTAGGTTATGACATTGACATGGCTTTATAGGATTTATACAGAACTCGTTGTGTATGTGACCGTAAAATTATGAATGTCGTTAATTCTTAATGTAACTCGCGCGATTATAAACTGTCTAAATATTGTGAGCTGTTTGAAATTTTATATTATTATTATTATTTTATCATTATTTCTTTTTAATTGTTATTTTTTATTTTATTATATATTATTTTGTTTTTTTTTTAATTTAAAATCGGATAATTAACATCTGCATTCAATTTATTTTTTGTCAATTATGTCAATGGTCTATACCTCGTTGAATCTGGTCCTTCGGGCCGGAATTAAATTTTAAATAGCCCTGTCAGAATAGCAGCCCAAAGGAAAAACAATGGCATTTCTTGAACGAAGTTGTGTGGTTTTGAAATACCGAATACTCCTAACGAGTACTTAAGAACCACACGAAAATCAACGAGACTAAAGAATATTTCCGTTTAAAAAATATATATATCATCTGTAGTTTCTTTGTATATTCGGGTATACGATCCAATTTGTTTGACAATGTTTGTGCGAAAAAACAACTTACCAACTGGTAGGTATTGCATAGAAATAAGTAGAAAATATTGTGATCGTCCAAAATAATGAAGAACAAAACAAGTGTGTTTTATATGGAAATAGAAAATAAGTTGAGACAACGTCATATCAAAGGGTTGTGATAGATTATTTACGGTTGATAAATCTAATATTTTTATAGTAGAGCTTTCTTTTATATAAAAAGTGTGATATACAAACATATTATGCATTTATATGCTTCTTTACCACACTTGTTCTTAATTACCGTTATTTGATCGCACCACATCAAATATCAGATCAAACTTTAACTTTATTTCAATTTTAACAAAGGTTAAATAAAGCTTATATAAGTTTCTGTTCTGCTATAAAAATTAATTTGAATTAAAAGAAAAGATTAAAATACGAAATGTTTATTTATTTGAATCATAATTACCAAATCTAATCTCTATAGATTTGGCAACAAATATAACTAGCATTTTGTTTATCGACTATTAATCAGTTCAAATTATATTCACCAAGATTCTTACAGACTTTTGAACTGAAGGTAACTGAGTTATTTTGACTTATTTATTTTCATATGTGAAACAACACTGTATTCAGAATTAAAAATATTTTTCGATTGCAATAGATTAAAAGCTTTATCAGTGGCAGCTATATTAAAATCCGTATTTTAATGTAAATGTCAACCACCTTAATTCTTGTGAATAACGTGACACGAGAATGCGTAGAAATCTGATGAATTGACAGCGAAAGGCTAAGAAAATACAAACACAATTGTCCTTAACTTAACCCTTTATATAACTTTTACAGGCCGTTAAATTAAATTACACAGTCATAAGAGTTACATCCCTGAATGACATCTAATGGGCATTCAGTGTTATAAAGCCAGACACATCTCAAGGGAAGAGGTATAGGAAGAAAAAGAATGGGATTTAGTCATAAATGTATCAAAAACCTGGACCTCAAAATTGGCGCGGTCATAGATCACTCCCACTAGGACTCCAAACCCATTCTCAGGGAATAGGAAAGAGTACTCAGTAGGACTGAAATACATACAGGTAAGAGAAAGAAGTGAATATATATATACTTGAAAGGTTAGCCTTTAAATTGGAGCGTACAAGTATCCGCTTTATCCTCTAGTATACACTTCAATCACGCATGTAAACAGCAAGACAAAAAGTTTGCCTCAAAATCAAGGCGGCCATAGGTTCTTTTACCACTACATGGTCTGCACACTCCAAACCCAGCCTAAAGGATGAAGTAAGGAGACTCTATAACCACTAAAAATCCATTGAAATGGTTCGTTCTGTGCACAAAGCAGGGACACAGGTTAGCTTAAAAATTTGAGTGACCATAAGGTCACATTCTAATGAAAGACGTAAGGAAAATGGAGTAAATATAAAGAAATTAAACGTTCATAGGTTACTTTACTACTATACGCTCTGTTTCTCAACACAACACAGCCTAATATCTGTCTAAGACAAAAATAAAACTGGGATAAGCTTATCGAAAGCAAGGAGGCTATTAAGATACGATATAACAGCTACAGGGCACAGAAAGGATGACTTGCGAGAGACAAAAGAACCTAATCTGTCTAATTAGCTGGATAAAACTAAGGGTGAATCTTTTAGTTAAAAAGGCAAATAATATCCGTATCATGTTTAAGTCTGTTTAATTTAGATAACGTTTTGTAATAAGTATTAGGGCTACAAATTATCGTTAAATAACAACAAAATTATCATATTGTATCAGAAGCCAATAAATTTAGTAACAAAGAAATCAGCCTTTTCATATTAGGCTTGTTTTGTTTTACTAAATTTAACAATGTCCCTTGTTTAATAGTGCCTTGAAAAATTCTTTTAAACACATATGTATATGTAGATTGATTAATAAATAATACCCCACAACTGTTAGTATAAGTGAAAACAGTAGTTACTCACATCTTGAATTCGAAAAGACGAAAAGTTTAACTTATATACCCAATCAAAACTTCTGACCGCGAACCGCAGGCGAAGCTGCTGTCTGCAAAAGTTTCAAGTGGAAACAGATGAAAGGCTTTTGAAAACGTTATGGCGTATAGTGATGATCGATATATGGTCGATATACTTACCGATCTAAGTCACAGTTTTAATATGAAACCAACCTATAAAAAATAGTTCCTTTTTAGGCTTCAGATATCCAAAAACACTATTTATATTGGCAGTAAAATATAAAAATAACTTTGTTTCGGTTACATTTTCAAACCATAATTTCTTATTTTGGTAATATTTACCAACATATGAGGTCTATTACATTATTTGAAGGTCTCTTATTGATGTTAAAGTGTTAATTTATCTTAATCTAACTTATCAAACTTAACCCGTGCACCAAGACTCAGTTTATAACAGTTATCTGCCCTTGAAAGATATAGTCAATATTAATTTTCAGCGCCGTTTCACAGTAACTTAATTGGGCGAAATCATAGCATTTATCTTGCAAATCAAGTTATGTAGTTTATACGGCGCGCGCGGTATGTATGTTTACATATAGTCACGTGGTACTTACCGGGCCGAGATTCTCGAAGCCGTGGCGAGATGCCACGCTTTGAGCCTCGGTGTGACGCAGGGCTCGCTTGAACCGCACCAAGAACGAATTGGTGAAGACCTCGCGCGACGCCGCAACAGCTATCAGCAACGCCGCAGCCAAACATTTCAGCCACATTTTAGCGTCGTGGCCGGTGGCTGACTGAGGCCTGACTCCTTGACTGACGTCACCGTGTATCGACCGCCGGTCCGCGCATGCGACCTACCCATTCAGTCACACCATCACAGATTATGAAACGCGTTACACGATCATTGTTTTGAATTGCCAACCCAGATAGTCGTTTTCTTCTGACCTTGTTTCCTTAGATCGTGACAGCTGTTGAAAGCTTTTCAATGTCTTACCGATAACACCATAGAGCAGACGTTCATTTAAAAATAATTATATATGTACAATAAACTGGATTCATACGCAAATTACTGATAGTAAAATTTAACAATCTTAATCTTAACTACATAGACTGTACTAGTCACTACACATCATGATTGTAGGGTACATCAAATGCTAGAAATAAATCGAATTTACTTTTCTAAATTTTATATATAATCTAAAAATAAATTAAACACTCAAGTAGTAGAAGTATTAGTAGTGCAAAAATATTTTTAAAAATTATTTTGTTAACATTGCATTAATAATTATTTGTAATTATTATTATTACGAAATTATACAGTCGTAAAATCAACGCCCTCGCCATTTGTCGTCACATCTACCTACCATTGTATAAACCCACCACGCCTTTGTAATTATATGTTTGTCTTTCAAGTTTTTGTAATTTGTGTACAGTTAATCAGAACTCATTCATTAATTTGTGTTTTGTTGGGTTCTTGTGTAAATTAAGTACAGTTGTGTCATTTCGCTTTCACCCCTGTTTTCTCGAGGTCCCAGAAATTTTCGCCCAATATGAAGACCATGACGTCCCATTCCCATTTACAGTAGTGGAAATTACTGAAGATTAATTATCGTGAATATCTAGGATATCCGATATCAATATATTTATATTATATATAATATAAATATAGATTACTAAGAATTATTTAATAAATAAGTACAATAAAGTGCATTGAAATAGAATTGAACTAAGTGCATACGAATAATACAGTTAAAGAGAAGAAATATCGTTTTTAAAAAAGGGAGACCGTGTTACTATTGAAATATTACTTATTTGACAGTGTTTCCACAATTAATGGTATGCTAACTCAAGAGCAACGAAGAAGATGTATGATTGGGAACTTTCTGTGTCAAAGAAAAATCACGCGGGCGACACCGCGGACGGCTAGTGATAATATAAATCTATCTTGAATGCGACAAACAGAAATACCAGCAGAATGTTTCAGATTAATCAGTTTTGATACGGAATAAAATCCTATCCTTTGAATCCATCCAATCCTGTCATCTTAGAAAGAAAGTAACAGATGTCCCTTAAGTGATAAAAAAATAATATATACATTAAAAATATCAGCAGTATTTTCAGCAAATAACTCGTTATACACATAATAATAATCCGAGGCTGAAATAATCGCCTAGAGCATACTAAAACCTCATTAAAAAAGTTAGATTAAAAATCTATTAATAACCCGAATACATTGATATTTTATTGTAAAACTAAACGCATACTTCTAGAAAATACTAATATAACAAAAATGTATGTAACATTTCCAACATATTTTTCCTTGGGGTTAATTAAACAACAATAAAATACAACAATGGGTAAGTACCTACCCTAATCGATAGTATCAAAAGTGATTTTCCAAAATTGCGGCCGTCTGTACAATGACTAAACTTTATTTTCTTTTGTACTCAAAAGTAAAATAGATCCTTTAAAACATTTTCGCTCTTTGTATCTGCTTTGATAGACACGCACAAGTCACACTGAAATTATTATATATAAAACATTAATTTCTTTTGACAAATTGGAAGCAGTGTAGTAATAATTGTGACGGTTAGTTCAAAGCGTACTCAGAGAAACCGCGCTATTTGATACCGTTTTGTATTTTATCCTTCGCTTTGTAGTTGCCTGGCGTATAAGGATCCATAGAATAAGGCTTTGTCTACTTACGACCACAGTACCTTTATTAACAATATAATGTAAATATCATGTTGTAGTTCCATTTTGGGAATAATAAATAATAAATAAATAAAATTAAAAAATATAAAATAATAATAATATTAATAATAATCCCATCCCTCGAGCCGTCGAGGGATTGGGAAGACTTAAAATTGATATATATATATTATAATAATAATATAATTAATGATATAATCATTATAGGTATTCGAAGTTACGCAAGGCCTCATAGTTCAGGATGGTCATTACATTCCGGCACTCAGAAGACCCTGAGAAAGTTATGCATACCCACGAAGAAAACTTCGCGCGTCCTGAGTATATAGGTGCTTTGAAGAGTTTTCCCCGGCTAGGCAACGACTTGTAAGAACTGAGCTGTTTGTGTAATGGAGTACGTAATTCAGTAAAATTATTTAACCAGTTAGAATACTTATACTGACCCGAATTATTTCATCTAGACAAGTTACACTACAGGGCGTCCTGTACTTGAAATTCTGTCGGGCTTCTTGAATCGCGAACTAGATGAACAATATTCGATTTGGAATGTCGCCTCAATCCAGTTAGTTTTAAAAAATACGGTTTTACGATAAAGGACCAAATGTTAATGATGAACGTGGGAGCTAGTGGCAATTTGCTAATGAAATGAGAAGGCGGAGGTATGGTTAAAATCTAATATTAATATTTTTGAGAAAAAGAGTAACACACGACAGTAACTAAACAAGTCTACTATAATATAAAAACAAAGTCATATAAAAATGGATACTGCAAAGAAGTGTAAAAAAAAAATATTTTTATATAATTATAATTATATGTTTATAAGACTAATGAGTAAAACTATGGAGTCTTAGATGTACCTATTTCACAGATTGCATATATCTTAAAAGTTATTCTTATTATAACAGGTACCTACAAGAGGTTTACCATTTTGGTGATTTTTATTATTATTTGTGACTTAGCTCATTACAAAATGAATTGAGCTACTTTAATTATTTATTCCTCGGTCATCAAACGATCAAACCGGATCACAACTTTCAACCAAAACTGCTTGTTATTTTGACTAAGCAAAAATTCATCATCTGATATTTTCCCATCTAATCGTCGCCTACCTAAAAAATTCATAAAACATACAAGGTAATAATAACAATTAAGTGAAATTGACAAGTTCAATCGAGGAAATGTAATTGCTGTCTAATGGATTGGAAAGATAATGTTCACGCAACCATGACATCCGCGACCTACGCCTCATTCATACGTATGAAGCTTGAATTAAACATTAAAATTAGAGCTAAATCAGTACATTATTTCAATAATAGTCCAGATTCTATAAGCATGCCGTAATACTGAATTCAGTTCAATATATTCCTATTCACGATATTCACACATTAGTGTGAATTCTGCTGAATTTTAAATTCAATATAAATGATTAGTCTATTCCAGTTCAAATTAATGTGAAAAGGATAGAATGACATTTAATAAGGTCAAGTTAGTCAACACTTAAACGACTCTTACCATTTTGACTTATTAATTCTACACTAGACCATAGTACACAAGAAAAATTTTCTCGTTTTCCAAGGAAATAGACTTTAGTAAAAAAGAATTGACACGAACATAGGTCGTTGAGGCATAGTGCCGCATTTGGCTTTAAAAAAATATTTTCTTCCGATTTCAGTAGTCATAATACACTTTAATATAAATAATTTAATTGATAAAAGTTATAATCGCCAATGCTTACTGAAATATATGGCATTAAACTTGAATTCACTTAACAATGACATAAATTTAGAATCTCATATATTTTGTTAAATTTAATATCAAGAGACTATACTCCTACAATACTCCACCTGTTTACAAGCCAACAGATTCTGTGGTAAATCTTGCGGAGTTCACTGAGTGTATGGGCGAAATAAGTGCGTTAGGTGAAATCGTTGAGTCAGTTTTGATACTCGAGGACTTCAATGCACATCAATCAATACCATGATACAGTTAAAATATTCACCTCCTTTAACTGTTCTCTGAGTGAGTACTGAGGGTCAAGTAAGTTGGTATAAAGATATTACAGCTCTTTTTTTGAAAAACAAAATTGGTATTTATTTCTGCCCCCATACTCCAGAGAATTCTACAAAACATTATTTCACCTGTCCATTTATATATATCTTTTATTATAATCAACCAAGGAATATTCATATTTCATTATTTACTTTCTAAAAAATTAATAAATACTACTCCAATACATTTCTTCTTTCGTTCTTCGGGATAGTGCAAATCCGCGAATCTACAATAGGTAATGTCCGCGCATGCTTAGATTCTTATATCAAAAAATCGTAAAATTGTAAATTCACTAACTTATTCTAAACTACTTTTACGATATGTGTTTTGCAAAGACTTGGGCTATTACTATTAAACATTCTCAAACAAAGTACTAACTATCCTCATGTACTTTTCCTTCATATAATATGTTCGACTGATTGGACATGCAGTTCTTCAATATATTTTTAAAGTGTCATAAAAGATTGCTAAACGCTAAGGCATTCGACATTCATGCCTTTGAAGATAATGATTATATATAAGTTAAGGTTGAATATTAATTATTTAATTTTTGAGGTACGTAAATTATGTACCAAATAACACAGATTTTACGTTTAAGTAACGGGTTTCAAAGATACCTACTGTTGATGTAAAAATGCCAACGAATAGTTCATCCATTTTTCAACTCTGGGAATTGTTACAAAAATAATAATAAATTCACTATTTTAGTAAATAATGCGACAAATATAAAAATGAATGGGCTTATTCAGGGCGGGCAAGAAACTAGAAATAGAATTGACTCTGTTTCACTTGTCAATAATTGACGTTTACAATAGACCTGAGTCGATCGGTCAATTCTCGCGACCCGTGTCGATCACTACCCATTACGTTGGTGATCGAGTCGCAATGATTCGATCAAATGGTCGATCTCGAGACTCGAGTTTTTGTTCCGCACGGACCGCAGATGATTCGGTTCTAAGCTCTGGATCGCGGGTCGTGGATCACGTCACGACTCACGAGTTGCCATTTAGATGTACGTCTTGAGTGTATAGCGTTGTATTCGATTATTGGGCCGCACGCGCATGATTATTGCGTTATTAAATGAACACGAATATTATCATAATAATTCTAGTTATAAAATGTATAATTTTTTTTAACATATACATCGATCTCGGTGATCGAATCTTTTGATAGCTCGCAACCCGATCACTCGCGAATGCCACGATCAAAGTGATCAATCACGATCGACTAGACGACACAGATCTGGTTTACAAAAAAACTCAAATAATGGCAAAACTTACGTAGTTAATATAACTTTTACATATTATAACGGGTAACGTATTATATTATCAAGGTATATATATATATATATATATGAACATAAGAATTCCAGGTTAACCAAGCCTATTTATAAACTGTAATGATTTTATATTTTCTTCCAGAATTAATTACTAAGGAGAGTTCAAAGAAATATGAAGAGATATGGATAGAAAATGATATCACGCTGCTCAGGGCGTATAACAATTTTTCATTAGGTGGTATTATAAAAAGAGTCATTGCGATATTGCTGAACTTAACTCTAGAGCTAGGTCATTAAAACTTGGTTGAAGTCTCACAAACACAAAAATATCGATTTCAAGGTGCATTTACTGAAATAGATACCTATTATACACCCTGAATATATAAGTTCAAATATATATACACAAATTTATATACGTAAATATAAATACATTGATGTTAGTAATTAGTAGGTATACATTACCAAAAAAACGATTGTGTTAATCAATAATCATTATTCTTTCTTGAACCTATAAAACCATTCAATGTAATATATTTCAGAATACGTATTTCTGATATAAAAGTTTGTATAATATTTATTTGTCTTTCTGTTAAATAGCAGACATAATACATTATCTTAATGATGTTTAATTTGTGCTAGTTAATATGTAAAAAATTTAAGAATATTATTATGAAAACATTTACACTATTTTTTTTTAATTTCTTCAAAAAATTATAATATAGCTAGTTTCTTAAGCCACTTAAGAAACTAGCTATATTTTGTTATCTACTTTATTAGTGTTAATACAAATGAAATATAATACACACAGATTAAAGATAAATCTAAGGAATTGTTATGTCAAAATTAAAAAAACAAATTTTGTTTCCATTTTGTATAAATAGTACAGAACCAAAGAATAGATATTCTGAGATCAGAGCGAACAACTAAGAAAATAAACCATTTGTATAAAATAAAGTCTATATTTAAGATATTAAATATTTAAACCTGCAACAATACATTATTTAATGTCAACTAAAGAGTTATGATATACTCCCACTAGGATTTGCAGCTACACATTCTTTCTCCATTGCATGGGATGGAGGATGTTCGAGAACATTATCAATCAATCCAAAAGATTTGGCCTCAGGTGGTGACATGAAGTAATCACGCTCCATTGAACTTTGAATTTTTTCAAGCGGTAATCCTGTATGTCTTACAAATAATGTATTAATTTGTGATTTTAGCTTCAAAATTTCTTCTGCTTGAATTTGAATATCTGTAGCCTGGCCACGGACACCACCAGAAGGTTGATGAATCATTATACGAGAATTAGGGAGAGCATGTCTCATGCCAGGGGCCCCAGCAGCCAGCAACAACGAAGCCATACTACATGCTTGTCCAACACACCAAGTAGCTACAGGTGGAGTAATGTACTGCATTGTGTCATAAATACCTAACCCAGAGGTCACATTACCACCTGGAGAATTGATATACAAGTGTACTGGTTTCTTACTAGATTCTGACTGAAGAAACAATAATTGCGCTACAACTAAAGAACTTATATCATCATTTATAGGCCCCATAAGACAAATGATGCGTTCTCTTAGTAATCTTGAATATATATCGTACGCTCGTTCTCCTCTTCCTGTCTGTTCCACAACAATAGGAATCATTCCAAGCAATGTCTGTTGTGTCGTTTGAATGCTTCTCTGTTTATTAAGGGACATTGGTGAACCGATTTTACAAACTGTTCTCGAGATCAGACGAATATAATTTAATGCCATATTCGAGATTTCCTGTTATCTGGTTGGAAAAATAATATAAATTTTCAAATAAATTTAATCTTGGAAACTAAATTAAAATCATTACAATAATGAGGATATTTGCAAAAAATAAACAACTGACAAATAACTGACATATGACGTATTTTGTTTTTTTGTTTGTTTAATTCTCCCGATTGTACAGAAGGCAAAGAAAACTAAAGCCCATACTGCTATTTCTTATGTAATTATTTCTTTTTCATTATTTGTAATTATTAAGTCAAACTTCGTGATATTGGTGTAATATCCTCCTTAAGGCAAAGAGATATCTTTGCCTTAAGCAGGAGCCTTATTTTGGCAACTAATGGTAGGCCCCACAATTTAGTAAATGACTTAAAAGAATTTTTTTTGAAAATGTTAGCGATTACGTTAAAATGATGACGATAAAAAATGATATGTTAATAATTACCATGAAAAGATACTCAAATGAAAATGGATTACCCTATAAATCAATGAATAGAAATGAAACACTGAATAAACTAATAAATAAATAAAAATGCCACGAAAGTCACTATGTCATATTTTTCGCGACATGATCGTTTTTGCCATGTACACCAATTTCATAACAAAAACTTCGATACAACACAATATACGAAATAAAATATACAGCACCGAACCGCCCCATTACGAGCCAAAAACTCCGTTTTTTTGTTATATTTTCCCTTTTATAGGGAATTAAAAAGCAACTAAACCCATACAGCCATGCTTTCGGTAGATATTGCTTTATTTTAGCTCCTGGAACACACCTATGTAACTGTGATGCTCTTGCGACAAAGAGAATGAGTCTCTGTAGTCTGGGCTAGCAGCTTTATGTCTTCAGGGGTAGGGAAGACATAAAGCATAAAGCTGCTGACTCCAAGCAAACTTAGTAAGTACACTTGGAGGTCTTTCAAAACAGCAGACACTATGATAAGAGTAGCACAAAAGATTCCATTGGGTCGAAGTGCTCTAAGAGTTACTCGTTAATACCCACTTAAAGTTATCACTATTACCTTTAATTACATTTGTTTATTTTTTCTCATTCACATTCCCTGTTACGACGATTTAAAAGAACTTAGTAAATAAGTCTATTTAAAAAGTCTTTTATTTTGACTTTGACTTTGAAGTTAATCATGGACCTTTACCGCCATATACAAGTTCCATACATTTATGTTTATTGGCAATTCTATAAATGCATCGAATTTAGTTATGCTTTAGTGCATATAAATGATGGACTTAACATCTTGTCTAGTGATGAGAGCTGTATAGACATACAATGGAAACAATGAAAATCCAGTACTTTTTTTTAACTTTTAACTTTTTAACTACATTTAAATTATTTAAAAGATTACTTCTAATGGCAAAAATACCAGAAAGCATACTCATTTTACTAATAAGAATGCATTGTGAATAAAAGTCGAGTGAAATAATCCAACAAGCACTACATTAATTTAAAAAAACTACTTCTTATAAAATAAATAAAAATCACATTAATCAGCATTGGTACAATGTTTATGTAGTAACACCATAGTCTGTTACTTATTTTAAATCACCATAGGCACTTTAAATATATAATATCTCGATTTTCTTTTCAACATATCACATGATAAATAATTACATGGTCTAAATATTTCAATTCATAACAAATGCATATTAATTACACTATTTTGGCTGTCTGCGTCTTAATTTCAAGAGAGCTTCTTGTCTTTTCTTTTCTATAAGTAATTTTATATCTAAAGGTTTACTACATATATTTTGCGAGGCATTATCATTTACAGTAACACTTTTTTGAGGTTTAATGGTTGCTGAGCTGGGAAATCTTGGTTGAAACTTGATATTTTTTGCCTGCTGTGTTAATTGTTCAGGTAAAGATTGTGTAGATCTTTGCGAGGATGTAAAAGGCAGCTGCCTCTTGGCCAAGAGTTTTTCTCTAGCATGTTGATGTTTTCTTTTGATTTCATCTGGTGTACATCTGATTGGTGAATCTCCTACTGCTGAAAATAGCAAATTTTTTTTATATTTTATGAATTTTTTTTTGTATTAATTTTTTCGTGTTTACTTTCACAATTAATCATTGTTTTTAAAACATGAAATAAAGTAATTTAAGAAATATTATTTAAACAAAAACGCACTGAAACTACCTATCGCAGGTTAAAGTGAACATCAGCCTTGTGTCCTAATGAATTGTATAAGCCCTGTATAGTAATGTGTGTGTTGTGTCGTAGCCTTCTAAAATATAATTACACAAAATAGATAAAACACTTTTATCTCTTGTTAGAATTTCCTTTATAATTAAAAAATACATTGATGTATTTGAAATATAATTTTAATTATAAAGTAATTAAATACATGTAGGAGCTCTTCCCAGAGGCCTGAAACCACGCGGTTTCAGGCCTCTGGTTTCAATAGTAAAAACCTATCGTAATGGTTGGTTACTGGTTGGTTCATTTTTTATTCATAAAAAGCTCAGAAATTACTCAACGCCACTCATCAGGTAGCAGAAGAGGACTCCATATGTATAGATGCAGTGCTTCATGCACATGACATATAGGCTGGTAATGAAATAAAAAAACAGTAAATTTTTGGCATTCTTATGACAATTTAACATTTTGACTTATCAGCCTGTTTTTCACCGTACATATATTTTTACTGATATTCCATATACATATAAGATACCATAAATTTATTCAATTGTTATTATTTATTTTACTAAAATCAAGATTACTATGAATAATAAATATAAAACTTTATGAATTACCTGTCACATTATCAGCATTCTTGTCATAAGGCATTGAGTTGTACCTCCCAAAAACCATACCACTTGTAGATGGTTTATTGCTATCAGTAACTAAAGGGGATTCAGGCATTGAACTATGCCGACCAAATAATGTTTTTGAAGTGGGACTGCTATCATGAACCACTAATTCCTTCAACATCCAATCTGAAGAGTCACTCAGTTTATGTTTTACTTTCTTTGAAGACATATTACTCTTAATGGGCATCTGTGTTAACTGTTCCAATGCACTGTCATTCAAATTGCCTACAAAACTATCAAATGAATCATTACACAGTTTAGGAGTTTCAAACTTCTTTGCCTTGTTTATTGCTGGAGATTCCAATTTGATACTATTGAGTATTGCATCCATTGAATCTTGGTCCATTTTAAAATCAGTGATAGTATTTAAATTATTTACACTACTTTTGTGATATGAATCATAGCAAAATCTTTTAGGTGTAGTTGGTTTATAATTAACAAATTTTTCTTCAACTATCTGACTAGCTTTCAGTAAACATTCATTCATAGAGTCATCTGACTCCAATGCTGTATCTATTTCTGGTTTAGGAAATTTAGAACTCAGAACATTTTTTCTTAAACATCGCGATGAATTTCTCAACCCTGTCTTTGGAGAATATTCTGGGGATTCACTGAATATATCATCCTCACTTCCAGATGGAACATTTTCATTAATACTTTTTTTCATATTTTTGGATAATAACTCTGGTAATTTCTGATTTAGTTCAATAAGATCTTGAAACAGTTCAGTCCTTTTGTGTGGTATTTTTATTGCTCTTCGTTTTGGTAACTGTTTCTCAATTATTTTTGCCTTTACAGACTTTTTGACTTTTCGACTTAGGGGAGTGGAATTTTTTGATCGTGGATGAGTTGTATGTTCAGCTTTAGGAGTGTAATAGTTCCATACAACATCAGTGTCACCCTCAACGCCATCCTGCGTACAGAGAAATGGTACTGGACTGGCAGCCTCTGAATCACATAAGGAATCACTATCTCTAGAAGGGGAATCGGCTCGATGTTCTGGCGTAGAACATGATAGCACTGGAATACAAATTATTTAAAAGTACAGTCATAAGGTAATTTTTAATTAAATGCGATTAAGAACAACTATCGAGATGTTATGGCATAAAGTACAAAGTATTTTAAAACTTGTGGTAATAGTTTAGCAACATTTTTTACCTTTATTTTTACTCCTTGTAGCAACCATTTTTGATGTTACAGACTTAGTTTTATTCATGCGTGGGCTTAAATATTAGATTCATGAAGTAAGTTGATTAATGACTTCCTTTTGGGTAAAATAATAGTAATTTTAGGTGTTATGATGTTAACATGAAAAAAACACATGAAAACAAAGTGAGAACTGTGGTCCACAGATTAGAAAGAATATGTCTAACTCAGAAACTAAATAGAGAACAATTCAGAGTACCAAAACCCATACAAATCCTTTGTTGTAGTAGTAGTAGAAGAAAATTCGTACAGTATAGGGACAGGCAATAGTATTGCGCTATACAGCCAAATCTTGTTTGTAACAAATCCTTTGAAGTTTAGGGCGAGAATGAACATGACTTTTTTTTAACGTGTCAGCATTGGCGTTTTATTATTTATGGCTTTGAAAATCGTCACTGAACATTAATTATAGAACACTGTGCGATAAATGGAGCGCACATTCAAGTAAGTTACTAATAAACCTTAATTTCATTAAAATGCTCGATAAATAAAATACATACAAGAATTTTGTATTATTTTTTAATTCTTTTATATTTATTTAACGCTTATGTTTACATCACTGCTATAAATGGATTCGATTCGTGCTATATCGGCGCCTTTAAAAATTTTATTAATTAAATTGTATCAGTCAAATATGAATAATTTGATTGAAATTTCTCAACGGAAATGTGAAGTGAGAACACAGCTTACACAATAAAAAAATACAATTGTTCAATATATTTTTTGACATGCCAGCCTATACCGCCATATCTTATTTGATTATTTCTTTTGCCCCAACGAATTTTTGGCGATTAATGATCGTTATTAAAAGAAAATGAAGCTCATATAGCCATGCTTTTAGTGTTGTGAATATGTATTGTGTAGTGTCATTATAATATGCACGTGGATTCGACCGTGTGAAATACATCTTTTTGAGTTCATCAGAGTTCTCGTTTACTATGATAAGGTTATCAAAGTAGTAGTTTTGAAGCTATCGGTAGATATTTGATATAAAAGTTTCCTAAGATTCAATGAAATTACACAGGCACATTCGACTAAAACATCATCATATATGGCCGTATGTGCTAGATTCCTTTGCTTTAAAGTTAACTGAAAAATAATTATTTAACCCTTTTGACAGTTAATATGACAACTATGACGTGATAATGACAATTGATTGACATATCTGTTCATGACAGTTTCTTTCCCTCTTGCTTTTCATATTTTTCATTTCGCATAGTTTTACAATTAAAATTAGATTTCGTATGTCTTCTTCGGATATATTTGTTCTGTTAGGTATTAGGCACAACTCATAATCTATTAAAATTTATCGTTAATTTACATTGTGTCGCACAGCGTAATATCATACATAACGTACTTCACGCTTATTCACTCACCAACTCCAACTCAACACAACAACTTCAGTCAGTCAAAGTAAGCGAGTCTTGTAGTTTGGTTGTTTGAAAATTTAAGGCGTGCGATCGCGATGCACCTTCGATAGTGACTTTTTTGTGTTAAAGTGATAAAAAACCTGTGCACAATGTTGGCTGACGGCGAAATTGTTGGTGATGGGTCGTGGAATCTCACGATCTATGTTACGGACTTGAATGAAAAACGTACCATGGTCGTGAAAGGTGACATGCATATCGGCGGTGTTATGCTGAAACTGACTGAGAGCTTTGGTAATTATACCTTTTTTGATTACAAATAACATTGATCACATTTATAAAACGCATTCTACAAATATATAAAACAAAAGAAAACCTGCATAACAGATGTATACTCAATTGAATAAACACATTCACATGTAAACTGAATTAGATATTTACACATGAATAAATAGTATTAAGAATACTTTTATCAATATAAAATTTAAAACTACTTTGACAACTTAGTAATATTTCTAGAAATATGTTAATTTTAAAAGTTCTCTATTATTACATAACTTTAATTTATTGGGATTGTTCTTTATCTGTCTTTAATTTTAAGCCCATTGGTATGAAGTAATCTGTGATATCTGGCCTTGTAATGCAGCAATTAATGGGCAAATAAACATTGAGATGATTTCCAATTGTCACTGGAGGTTTATAATTTTAAATAAAAAAATTTCATAATTATCATAAGAATATTTGGTTTTTAATTATAATGTCCCCAACTCATTATAAACAATAAAACACCTATAGAATTTAAGTCATTGTCTTGTAGAATACTGTGGTGAACCACAAATCAAGCTTCACATTTCTGTTGAAAATTTTCTCTTATCAACACAATTTTTATATAAGTGAGGACTTTAAACTTGGTTTTCGGTGTCTTAGTAATTAGTTATTGTACTGTTATTTATATACTATTAACTAATATACTCTAAGGATGTTCTACTTTTTCCCATTTACTTGAACCTTAACATTTTTTACATTAAACATATCTTGAAGTATAAAAATGTGAGTTTTTATATTATAATAATTTTATATTATAAAATATTGTTTATAAGTTTGGATTAACAACATATTCATACATAGTAGGTAGATATAGTATTAGATTAACTTGTGTTTGTTTTCTTTAATTACCCTGTTATCCACTTTACTCACAAATACGCCAAATTAAATTAATATTTTCCTTCTAACTTTGTTGCTTATCTATAATTTAGAGTTACTATTGCAAAACAGAATGTTTGTAAGTTAAAAATTTTACTATCTCTAGTTAAAACATTCCATGTCCCAAGTTGTGCTAAATTACTACTTAAGCATTTAATCAATATTCATATTCATCATTCCTCAGAAGTCATTCCAGCTTGAACTGGTTCTGACGCAGTAAAAGAGGTTTTGATTTAAAGAGCAAAAGAGAGAGAGAGAGACATAAAATTAGTGTCAAAGAGAGGGGTCGATGCGCGTACGCAGGCACGCGTCCTTCGCGGCCACACGATGCGATTTTTTGCGTAGTTCGGGCTACACAGGTGAATAACAAGCAAATAGTTTGCCTCCACATCCGCCATTATGAAGAAAAACAAAGAAAAAATAAAAAATCTACACCTTCCGTGTTGAGGTAAATTAATGCGCCTACGCTAAATCGTCGCGATAGATAAATTTCAAAATAGGCTTCGCCCACTACATTAAGAAAACGGGTTCTACGTTATTCAAATTATTATGCTTCCATGTCTGATATTGGAGGTGGTGTAATGTTTGCAGAAACGAATGCCATTTGTTTACAAATTTTACTATAACTTTTGTTCAATATAGCCTTAGCGAATGGATAAAAACACGTAATATTTTACATTTATAAATTTATCAAATGTGAATTTATGAAGCAGACGTATTGGAGATGGTTATTGATAATATAGGAAGCATAAAAGAATAGACTGCCAATATATAATTTCTTTTACAAAGATAGCATAAGCGGAATCGCGGTAACTGTCACAGGACTTAATTCGAAAATTAAATTGAACACTCGATTATCGGAATTCGTCATCCTCCGTTATGATCTGCTTCGTACTTAAGCAGACGCAGTGATAAAACGTAATTAATGTTCGTTAAAGGAAATGACGAGCCTTGAGACATCGTTTTACATTAATAATGGCCCATCATCACTCACTGACTAACTCGCCATCTCACCGACTCTGCTAAGCTGAACTTTTTTTTCCAAAAAAGGTTTTGGAATCCATGGACCAAAACTTCCAATTCTGATTTTAGTAATTTAAAAGAACGCCTCGAAGGCGTAGAGTGTCTAAGTAGAAACGCTACCTCTCCAATGAATATTACTTAGTATTTATTCCTCCTATTACAACGAATAGTAGCTAGCTACACGGAGTTACAAGTAGTAAGCCGATAAGATATTACACGTAAGTAAAATAATTACATAACACTAGGCAAATCTCAAGACTATATAAAATGTGTGTAATCGCACCTTTGTTGCTATTTATAAAGAAAAGCTGAGAGAAAAGTGCATATTTCTAAAAGACTATTAGAAACAGTTGGAGATGTTATTGTAATGTATTCTAATGTCATGCGATAAATGGCCGGTTTCTTGGACGGGCACAGATGTGTGTGCGTATGTTCCGAGAAGCCGCCATGTCGACTCGGTTTCCGGCGCCTCCCCCTTCGCCCTGCAGTACCAAGATAAGACCTTATCATCCGTTCATTGTTCCTCCATTCTGATGAATTACTTACCCAATCAGTGTTTAAGGTCGTTCACCTAATGGCATTTTAAGCATACCGACTAAACATTTCCAAAGACTGCAATGTTCTACTCGATATGGAGGTTTATTTTATATGCAAGCACCATCAACTCATTATGTATATTTCCACGGATTTATTTATAGAAGAATATACATGAAGTAAAATTGTCCAAATTTGTAGATGCAGCTGCTTAACGGTATTGAGTCATTGTGTGGAATCTATTTAAGAAAACTCCTAAAATAGTATCAGATCATAACAATTCTAACCATTTACTGGTAAATTTCCACGGAACTACAATCGCCGTTCAACTAGGGTCATGCTATCAAGAATTCAATGTAACGAGTGGAAAGGGCGCGTGAGCTATCACTGAACGTGGGGAGATAAGTATGACATTCCAGTTTGTAATAATAGAACCCTTGTTTCAATATGTCCTTGTTATTGATACGACCCGCATCGCAAGTCTTCTTTGTATAAACAAAAAATAAGTATTACAATATAATTGATATTTGATGATATTTTATAGTATGTACCCTGCCACCTCCTTAGATGTTGTTCGAAAGAGTATCACCAACTAAGGCTTGTGGCAGCCGGACACTAACGGTTGTACGCATTCCTATTTTCTCTACCAGAGACACCGGCTAATTGCTTTCCACATTAGTTCCAATGTTCAAAGATAGCAATTCATTTACTTAAATTAAAAATGTTACCAAATAAATTCTGAATCCTTTGTTTGATTACCTGGTAAGAAGCTAACATAAAGCCATCTCAGACGTTCCTTATCTGTATTTGTACTACATACTTACGTAGCTATTTGGTAATGAATCTGCCTTAAAAAGTATGAATGTGTTTCGGTCCAATCCACAGTGCGTGCAGACTTTAAATTGACACGTACACGTTTTTACATCTCGTCTTGACTTTAACTCATTGTACGCCATTTACAATGCTAATTAATCTTATACATAAACAAATGTATCATATTCAATGTGTAATTTAATAATTGTATATATGTTTGGATGCAAAACAACAGCATAGGACTCAACTATAATCTATTTTATACTAATGATCTGATAACATTTTTGTTTACAAGTTATTTTCGTTAATGAAGTTTCTTAACTGTTCCTTGCTAATGAAAACCATGTGACGATAACGAAGATTCAAGAACAACCCGTCAATGTATACTAACTGTTAATGAAATTTCATATCATCAATATTTCGAGCATAAGTTCTGTTGTGTAATACAAATGGAGAATCATTTAAACACGTATATAATTAGTTACCAATATGTTTGGTTCTAATAAATGTCACCACAACATGTTTCACTACGCATTTGCAAATGGAACATAGTACAAACTCTCTGTTGCCTATTGTTATGCAAAGCGGACACGCGCTCCGGGAGTTTACTCTTGGACTCAATATGACACATAAAGTAAACTATGGTAGGCATACAAACGAGGAATTCTAATCTATTAGACAAAGAAAGATTACTTAAATTTATTATTTGTATCTATCATACTTCGGGAAATTTCTTAACTTGTTTCTTCGCAACCTGTCAATTTGTCGCTTTAGTTAGCAAATTGCAAGACTCCATTCATAGAAAAGTCTTTACTACTTAAATTGTGTAGTGAGTGGTCATCTCTGGATATAAATGATTCAAGTTGACTGACGATTTAGTGGTCACGCATCATCGAAACCGGTTTTCCTCTTGCGGCTTCGGATGACGTCATTACTACAGTCAGAGAGGCCAGTTTAAATATACAGGCCAGGCATTCATTTGAATTTCTTTTTGAACAATCTGCCAACTCTCCAAACGAGTTTTGGTTACACATATTCTTATTTGAATTCTCCTAAGAATACATTATAATATCAACCAAAATTGTCGCGTATATTTGATGTACCTATTACCCAAACAATATTCTATTGTTAAGAAGATTCCGAAGAGCAACTGGTAAGGAATAAAAAGTTATAAAATATTTACCCACAAAAAAATCTCTTAGCTCGATGATTATAAACTCAATCGTTATATATTTTGGGTCTTATACTGGATTAGCTCCATGACGTCCGCGTTTGTTCCTGGTAATTTTATATCCGTCATGTTTCTATTTAGTAAATCGAGCTCATTATTCACGTTTCACATCCCTTCTGTGTTATTTTCATCGGCATTGCAACCGTAAACCGAGTATCGTGCCGTGATACTTACTATAAACTCCGATTCTTGTTACGATTCAGCTCTCGATTTAGAACAGTCTTAATTCATTCCTAGTAACAGAATCCTTGTATTTACTTATGAGCACTATCCATATTTCCAAACATTGTTTATTTTTATTCACGTATAAGGTTCGAGTACATGATTGATTTCGAGTCATATACAATGAAACTGCTCACGTAGAAATAATATATCTATCTATAAAAGTTTATAATGATAGACCATAGATTATTTTACAGTTAAACCAAAACACGTTGAAAATCACTTTATATTCCAATGTCAATACCTCAGTTTGTTTATCTATTCATTAAAGTTCAACTATCGCCAACAACTTGTCCTTATCGCTGTCCTGCCCAAATGATAAACAGCTGTGGCTTTAATTATTTTTATTGTTTCTATCAAAGTGCTGTGTACAAATAAATTTGCCCATATGGTTGGTAGTTCCCAGGTCAAGGTCTTTGAACGGGTGCGTCGGCGCTCCTTTTATTTACCGACCCATTAGGCGCCATTGTTTTCGTTTTCCAGTTCTGAGCTTAATTTAAATTCTCATTTAATATTGTTCTTATTAGATATACTTTGAGAATATATTATTGTAGAATGCTTAGTCTTCACTTATTCTGATGCAATTGTTAATATTCCGCGACAAGTTTTAAGGTTTTTTTGATCACCAATATATTAAATAGTCCAAAATACGAAGAATTATTTTCTTCTAGATATGACGTGATATCTCTCGTCATTATTGTCCTATTTTTGGTCTTCAACCAACCACCCAATGAAGACATACACGTTCGTGTCACATATTTTATTTTCTATTCAGTGAGGCGTGTTATTAATACATGAACTCATTTAGGTGTGATAATAATTACAGTCAAGGTTAATACACAATATAAGAATTTATAATAATTAATTTTAATTAACACGCAAGGTTTTACCGGCTACACGATGAAAATAGAACATTTTAAATTTCTTTGATATTATAATTTGTTGACCAATTGCAAACGCCAGAGATGAGAAATCATAAGCAGCTTCTATCTCACTAGTCTAATAGATAAATGTAAGTTTGTCCAATTACTTTCTTTAAAAAAATTCTTCATGATTAATATTTTCTTCGTTTGATTTGATTCGTTTAACTGTGATACCTATTTGCAAGATGATGAAATAATTCTTGAAATATTGCTATTTGGTGCAAATAAATGTGCTTATATAAGCATTTTCGAATAAATAGGTATGAAAAGAAAATCTTTTCATCGATCGAACGTCGATTTTTGCTTAGGAATAACATTTAATGTAAAAGAAATCGTTTTTACTATAAGTAACATATAACATAGCATCTTTAATACTGAAATATTCAATTGTTAAGAATGTTATATATTTCACGCTATACTTTATGTACTTGGTATATAATAAACTAACATAGTAAGTAGTTAAAAGCTATAATATTTAAAGCTATCAGGCAGATACGTAAAAGTTAAATTACGCCTGCAGTAAAACTTGCATACTGCGTTGACATTTATCGTCTTTAGTGTACTCTTCTGTTTTATTATCTCAAACTTTGTTTATTTTTCATTTCCTTTATATGAAACATTATATCTTTTTCCATTATATAAGTGACTTAAAGAATATTCTACTTGAAAATAATCGGAAAAGAATCTGATTTAATTTATCGTTAAAAGGTCCGTCATATCCGCCACAGTTAATGTTTTATCATCAATACTTTAGACTTACGGGAAAAACCTATAAACGAGCTTACGATCTTCTCGATGAAGTAAACTGCATGCAGTTTAAAATATTAATTTAACCCATGGGTTATATTAATATTTTAATTATTAGATGCTATTTCCCCAAAATACAAACCCTATTGATTGGTGTTTAACAGTTCTCGAAAATTCTTTATTGCGTTGGTTTTAGTGCTTTTCACTAATCGACTGCTATAAACCGAAATTTGCTTGAGTATTTTGGTTTTACCACCAAACCGGTTATGTTTGAGGGGATAAGATTTGTGACTGGAATACCCACTTATATTCTGGTTTAGTGTGATAAACGTATGATATATTTATACGATTTACTGAGACTATTTGCCAAAATACAGAAATTCAGCTTTTTATGACTATTAGGTTGATAACATTGTAATTATACATCTAGGAAACAGTACTTAATAATATTCAGAAACGACATAATTGATTATGGTTTTGCCAAAATTATTTCAAACTTAGTATTGAATACAACATTTCCTTTCAATTATATAATTTTAGTGAAATTAGTTGAAGCGAAAACATCTAAGCTTACAATAAAAACAAGCGTAAGGTCATGCCATGCATGTGTATAATTTATGAGATTCTGTTGCCAATACAATGTTGTAATGTTGCGTTACCAATTTAGATTTGTTAAAGCTTGTCGCTAGTTTTTGTTGCGATGTTTCGAGTTCAGACTTCACTTATTTCATATCTTGGTGATTTATGTTGTATCTCTATCTGGAATCTAGACATACACCTTAACTGATCAATGTTTCACATTCCACATTCCATGAACTTGAAGAACAATAATTTTCCAACGCTATATAACAGATAATATTTTCATTAGTTATTATTGGCATCACACTAAAAATCGGTACAGCAAAAATGAAGTTGGTACTAATTAACTCGAATATGCAATCGTAAATGTCAATTAAAAAGAGGTTCGTATAAAGTTCAAACACATGCAATAGGTTAACGTTCTAAAATATATTTCAATTAGGCCGTGGATCTGTCGCGGTAGTCGCGTGGCGCTTGTCAATTTTTTGTTGGAATGCTTTTTTAAGGACAGTTAAGGAATCTTATAGTCGGTAGCATGGCAAACTCAATAAGGTTTATATCCATCGAAATGCAGTTTTCTCGGGTTATAGCATGGGAGTTGCAGTATCAACCTAAGAAAAATTATATTTCGAAGTATACAAAATTATCTTGGGTACATGACTTTGGGTACAATTTCAACGCCTGTCAGAAAAATGCTTCTCATCATAGTAATACTTAAATGGCTTGGCCACAATCGGGTCATGAATCAAATTTAAGCCTTATATTCGATTAGCCACCCGCATTATCAACCACGTAATAGAGAACACCGTGACTTGTCAGATCTTTGAAGAATACTTTGATCAGTAAATAGATAACTATGTAAGTAATTAGAAAGGAACGTATATAAATCAAATTTCCTGGAATCAGATAAAGAGTGGACTATAAAATACTGTTTAACGACCTTTTATAAATCAGTTGTTGCTCCTGAATAGTCAAATTCCTCAAAAATTCAAATTGTCTGACAAGAAATTCATAAACGTGTTGAATTTAGGGCCTGAGGACAACGAATAATGAGCATGCTCTTTAGAACGCAGTATCGTTGTGTATTAAGCGTTAGTACCAAGCAATAGGGTCCAATCAACGTAGTTATTTGCCCTTAAATTCATGTCGACCGAAGTGTTGTTTCCCACGCGAAAAGTGACCGTGTGGTGGCAACTAGGGAGATAAATATTTGTATACTACTCTTGATGTCCCTGACCTTCCTGCTAATGTACACATGCGTGCTCGACAAGTGACACGAATTTATTTTGACTGCCGTAAAGAGACCACGCTGCAGAAGCGATGAAAAAATATATTGAGGAAGGTTTAACATGGATAATATGATAGCTAAAGTATCTATTATTAATGCGTTAAACAACAATTGTAAACTGCCTGTTTGAGAAGCGGTAATAAACTGTTGTTTATTGAAGTTCTCATGGTAGCTGACATAACTTTGTCTTTAGTTATCTATGTCCAATTCTGATGTTTTCCACTATCTCTTTTTGTTTATGACTCAATAAGCTAGGAATTTAATAAAATTGAACAGAAAGCAAAGTCCCAGACGATGATAACACATGGCGGGCGCCTGGCTCTGCGGCCGACGAAAATAGACGTCCGGCTATTTATAATGTGCGCGCGTATCCGCCCTGCGCACGCGTTGCGTCCGCGTATTGGAGCCGGTCATGTAAATATGGCGGGCTAGCTGCTACTGAAGTTGTAGGTTGTGTAAACTTATACAAAATATATAGCTTGCAATAGTTCATGTAAGCGTAAATACACTTATCTACATGCACTATGGATGAGAAACTTTCAAACCAAACAAAATTTTGTGTGGTGTGAAAATCAATTCGACGTTATACAAGCCAGAGTTTAGTACATACCATATACTCTGTCTCACCATCATGTAATCTCTATACTTCCACTGTGGCATAAATATAGCCGAGTTTAACTTCAATATAGTAACATATCGATCGTCTTTCAACATAACCGGTAAAAGATCATCAATCATGGCCAAACTTAGAGTGGCGCTACAGACTATTACAGACGCTAATATTTTATCCGGTTTCCCCACCCGTTCTCGCCAGTTTACATTAACTATGAAAGGAGTGGGAGTGATATCCTGAAAACTGAATTGTGCACCCGTGGGTAGAAAGGGTCTCCCCATCCCTATTGACTTACTTATATCATTTAGCATCGAATACTACTATTTTAATAGTTGCCATAATAATGACTATATATGTATAGTATAAGACCTCCCAGACTAGGAAAGAACATCAGGCAGCTCTGTAACGACTGTCTTTCTATAAATTAGTGTAAAAGATGTTTAGATGAGTTCATTCATGAGCGAGGGCATATTAATCTGATGACGAATTTTTTAATAATAAAAAATAGGCTGTTATTGAATAATAAATTTGCAATACTTTAATAAAGTGCACGCTAAATATCTTAGGGAATCTTTAATTTTGCATCATAATCTCAATGACGATCACAATTACATATTGACAATCGTGCCATTTATGGTACCGATAACCTCAAGATTATCCTACATCTCAAGGCACTGAAATGTTTGTATATCTCATATTTATGGCAAAATAAACAGAAACAAGACTCGCCCCGCCACAGTGATGTAACCGATGACGATGTCTGTCGTGTGCGCCTATTTATAAAGCTAGAAAAACACTCGGAATCTTTTTAATTAATGCCGATAATGAAAATTATAATACTATATAGCTAGATGGATAGTTTACAAAACTATCCTAAGTTTTTTTGTTTCTACTTTGTGATATCGAAATTTGTATAAATATAATGAAAATCACACAAACAGGGCTTGTCGCAGATTTGGAAATTTAATTATAAATCACGTCAATATCCACATCCACAATTTAATATTATGCTTTTAACTTGTTATTTACATTCTGGCACGAAATGTCTAGTGTTTTTGTGTTACACATTATTCGGTCGTTCTTACAAATAAAACGTAATTTAGGTCATGGTCCGTCGTGGACCTCCGTTCTTTCGATCTCGAATTCTCGACTCGCGTTTACACAGGTACATATGGCAATGTTTTCCTCTGAAACCAGTTATTTATTTTAATTTTGTAAACTTCGTCTTATTCATCAAAGATTTTATAGTTTGATAGTACTAACAACCTTTGATTTCTCGACGTTTACTTAAATTATTGTCTAATAACGTTGAAAAGCTTTCAATAATTTAACTAACATAAATATGGATCTATTTAAAATATAGGTATGTGCACAGCGTACACCAATCAAACCCAATTAAGATCTACGACACTGATTTAATGTACAGTTCTATTAGTATTAATGCACCACATTATTAAAATAATTTCAATTTAATGCATTCTTCGTGTCTTCTAATATTTACTAAATAGGATCTAATCGATTTATTACACATTCCTTGGGTTGTGCTTGTGATTTGTGACAATACTTGTAATATTAAGTAAATTAATGGATCTGTGACAATAAATATGAAAATGTAAAGTATAGTGAATTCATAATAGTATTTTGTTCCATTTCATACTGACAGCACAGCCTTACGTATTTACTACTTATATTAATTAATAGTCTCATATATAAGTTGATCTTAACATACCGTGTACACTCATAGTAATGATATTAAAATCTCAACACGTACCATTTGCAAATTATTGGCTAAGCTTGCTATTGCGGTCAATCGTCGTAAATTACCCGGTAAAGTCAGTTTAAGCTAACGCAACATATTTTGTGTTATTACTGCTTAAAACAAGTTTCAGATTGTCAGTTCGATAATGGATACAACCTTTCTACTGCAGACTACTTTAGACATCTCGAAGAGCTGAAGTTATACTAGCTTTTAAACTAATAAGTAAAAAAAATAAACCGGACACATCATGTCAGCGAACATTTCGTGAAATTATCGACTGTTTTTTGATGTGAGCAAATCTACGATATGGCCACAACATATCTACTACTGAATTGAGTTTTTGTTTTCTTGATGAATAGATTGCGTGAAAAATGGTTTACCTGACCATCTAATTTGTATATTTATAAGGCCGTAGACGGATGTCTCCAGAATTCTAGGAAAACAAAAGACTTTTGCCCTACTTTGAGCTCCACGAACTTTTGAGATAAGGATATGTTCAGTCAGAGGTTAACGACTTGATTGGCCAAGATGGCGATTCGCAAACGTACTAAGTGGATGATAACGGTGCTGGAGGCCCCCACCACTATTAAAACCGTATTCAACCAATAAGAGCTATTCATCATTTAACACCAAAGGGTTCTTCCAACTTTGACCTTACGAATACTTCTTGAATAAGCGTTTTATCGCTTTTCTAATATTTGGCTATCCAAGATGTCTTGCTTTATTTCATCAACCTTAGCGAAACAAAATATTAATTACTCAATAAAAGTAGGTGACTTGAGAAGAGGGGCTAAAACGGATGGTTTTTTAGTTTCAATACTTTTAAGAAGCATGAATTTGTATTAAGAAAATTACAAAAACTATGTAGATTATTTATTTAACAATTTATGTACACACAAAGACAATTAAAAGGACACTACTGAATATCAGAGAATTGTACAAAGGTACTGCTTATTTCTATAAGAAATCTCTGCCAACAGCCCCATATATGGGAAAAGATTATTTTGACAGTGTTCTACAGATTGCGGCTAGTGATTGTGCATAGGATTTTAATTGCAGGACTTGATTTCCGGCATCTAATTTATGCCACAGTTTGACTTGCTCAGACGCGTTAATGGAGAAATTTATTACTTAGAAGTCCGTTGCCAGTAGCCGCTACCAGGAATCAAGTACAATAATGATAGGGTATCGACTCTCTTAGATTGGTCGCTATCATTCTAAGTTAAACTGGGCACGTTATTCTAATAAATTTTCCTTCTTGGCAGCTTCTTGAATTTGTTGATGAATAAATTAGAAACTATTCTATTTTTGTCTTTGAAATATTCTGAAGCCTTTTGTTGTCTGCATTTATAGCTTGTGTTTATTGTCATTAATTCAAAGTTAAAATATTTGATATTTTAGTATAGAGAATTCGTATATATTCTGTGACAGTTTAGATATTCTTATAATTTTAATGGGAACTAATTGTTTATTTCGCCGAGCCCACTTTTTAAATAAGAAATCAACGGTTCCCGGTTAGATGTTTAACATATTGTTTATTATGATTGGTGCGTATTGATGCGATATCCAATCACATTTGGGGGAGCACTTTCGCTATTCGCCCACATTGAGATGTGCCCACACGAGTAATAGGGAAAGCTATATTGTAATTCGATATCAACTCGAAATAGATTTAAATCTTGTAATGGATGATGTCTCGACAAACATAATTAATGTATCATCGTTATCTTTTGTATTATCTTCGTGTTTTTCTATTTATTTATTCTACTCTGAAAAATATTGTATTATTTATCTTTCTTTTTTTTTGTTCACAGGAAAAGGTGAGAAGTTTAGACTAAAATGAAGACGTAAGTATGTAAAACTAAATAAACTATCCTCAGTCCATTATGATAAAACTCAAATCGGAATAGGGTAATAAAAGGTGTTAATGTTGGAATACATTTGTTAATCAATTTATTGCGATAACAGTTCTAATTTGATCGTTTAAAATTCTAATCCATTTATTGATGGGTTAGGAGTAGTCGCTGAGAATAATTCTTCGTTTATCTAGTCCCAAATGATTATTGAACATAAATTTTGAAGAACTTTAATACCGTCTAAGCTTCCTCCTACGGATTCTTCAATAACTGTATAGTGTTACTCACAAAAAAGCGCTCCGAATTGTAGCAAACAAAGAACAATTAATAGTGGTTCTTTATAAATAAAGTTCAATTTTGAATGCTATCTAATACAATATTATTAAGAGAAATCTTATAGATATCCATTACTTTGCACAATTTCCAGCTTTGTATTGATTGACAGGGATACATTGACGGATAGCTTACCCTCGTGTTAATTAAATTGTTTCACTGAACTAAAAATGAGAAAAGTATTATTTTATTGGTATGGTTCATCACGAAGTTTGGTTAGAAATTTAAATAAGGAAAATTAATGTTTTATATTGCAAGACTTTTATAAAAACAAATATGCCCAATCGCTGTATTTAGAATTTTTACAGTTTGTTATTAGTGTCCACTATTGTGGGCAAAGTTTCTAAGCATCTGTACTGTTCAATGAACGCTTTATCAATGAATGGATACCGTTTCCTACAGACGGCTATTTGATTAGATTAAAGAACTTGGGACTAAACTTTTTCCTTATACAGTTTGTTACAGCTTGCCTTGCTGATGTTAGAGTGGAACAAATACTTACCTAACTTTATAGCATTAAATGTAAAGAATTATTCTGAAAAGGAGAATTTAATCTCGGCTTTTTCTTAATAAGATATTGAGAAAACAATAAAAAGCCATTTAAATACTTCTAAACACTAGACAGACAACAGTATCCCAATTTTGGAGAAACAAATGAAAAACTTGGGTTAGATAAAGTGGCAGATGAAAATTTCAGCATAGTAACTGCTAATACATTTATTTTTAATAATATTGCAGTCATATAGCAACCTAATGATTGCAATGTTTTAACACTGACAGATGTTGTTTCAAATGACGTGTCTAGGAATAATTAAGTTTCGGTACCAAAAACCAGTTACATATCTCGTTTCGAGTGTCACATCATTTGTGTAACACCCTAAAAAGTAACCTGAGCACGCGAAGCTTCAATAATGACATTCATCCTGTTATTTCAGTGGAGTTTCCTGTTATTAGTACCAACGTGCAGCTGAAATAATTTGTTATGCCATTTCGACACACGCCCACGTGTGGGAGTAAGCTTCTTTGTTCTTTTATTCTCATAATTTCTATAATAATACTAGCTTGCACAATTATGTTACATAGTTCTTAAGGTTTCTCTACATCTTAACAGGCATTATTCAATCTATTGACATTATCCCAACAATTTCAGATAAGTGCAAACGAAACAGCTACGATAATCTGCATTCAATTAGGCCATTGCACGTAATTGGTTTGGTTGTGGGTCGAACTGGTCCAAGTAACTTTCAATCAAAATAGGCTAACACTTCGATTAAATTAAACCAAATCAGAAGTTTAAATTGTATTGGTTTTGTAAACCGAAAACCGTTGACCTTTATTGAAGTATCATATCATCGTGTGCAACTTTCGTCCAAAAGTTTAAAAGTGACATCGTACTTTCCACCTTGCAGCCGATGCAGTGAAGTTGAAATTTAATATCGATATTAAAAATAACTAGATCAATTAACTTGCGCGTGTATAGAAATATGAATCTAAACCTTTTGAAATATATTTTTTTCTCGCGTCACTGAGATAGTGATATTTGTGATGATATATTAAATTTATTTATGTCATGCCATGATTACCGTTCAATTGTACTACGTTTTATTATTGCCCCTACCCGATTTGTCCTTAAATGAATTTCGTGTATCGAATCTGATTATCTTACGTACTCGGAGTGTGTGGCGCCGGCTACTCCAAAATTCCCGTTACCTTTTATTGCCGGTAGTCATTTTCGTTTAGTTGAAATAGCATTTCAATTATTCATGGTATACGATTTGTTTTTTTGTTATACAACATGGCAAATATACATTCTGATCTTGTATATCTACTTTACGTGCTTGGAGCCGCAGGCAATTAGCAATATGTATTGTTGTGTTTCTGCATTGATGTACGTAAAGACGATAGAATATCTAAAATGCACATTATTGGCTGCAGAGAATTAAATCACCATGAATCCGCTACAAAGAATATTTATTAGGTTGGCATCATTGCCCACCTTTCATCCACCACACAGATCACAGATATCTCAACTATCAAACTAAGTAGAGCTATAGTTGTTAATTAAATGTATCACATTAAGAATAACTCTTACTAAATTTTTTAGTTAGCTTAGTGTGATTCATGCATTTGACGTTATATAAGTATGTTGGTATTTGTACAAGGAAAATAATTATTTTGCCTCATAAGGTAAAATAAATCGTATAAAACTAAAGTTACTGTAATACGTTTGTTAGGCTGACTAACATCTAGTTTATAAACTGTTGTAGGTAGTGACTAATACATATTAATAATTGAAAGAATAGTGTGCATAGATTAGCCACGGTGATGATTAACCATTAATAATGCTATGGAAATTTGATCCATAAGTATGGGCATGTTAGGCGACAAGTCAAGCAAGCGCTTTATGCATTACAAATAATATTTTGTATTATAAGACCGCACAATGTTGTAATAAATTACTCTTGTGTGCTCATAAAATATTCTAAACATAACAATATTACGTATTCTGATCACGATAATTGTTTCAAAAAGTGAATATTTAAAGACAGTTTTTATTACTGTTGTTCATTCATTTGATATTGCACAGCATCTTTTAATGTAGACTATTTAGTGAAGAAATCTTATCGTCTTACTCGTTTACAGCACAATAGCAATCTCATCTATTACCTGGGCAATTTCTGTAGCGACTCTTGCCTCACTATCAGGTGGCAGTCCGCCTCCGCGACGGAAGCGGTGGGCGGCGACCGGGGCGTGCGCCTACGCAAGTGTGATTATGTCACCTACAGCCTATATTATGCCTTCTGATCATAAAAGGACAGCGGTGGGTTCTTGCTGTCGTCAAATGTCTGCTACGCAATATTCATTGACCGATTGGAGCTTTGAATATGTTGCTGTGATTTACCTCACAACAGTAGATGAATAATAGATGAGTTGACAGAATGAATTAGCAATGTTGTATTTGGATACAAATATCGGGTTATTATTCTTAAAAAGATTATTTTCGCCTTCATCTTTAATCAGAATAGCTGTAATAACTTCAAAACGAACATTACCAAATGATGCAAACTCATCACGCGATTCTCTCATGTAGAAATGCTGCCTGTGTCCAGTAGTTGGACGTTTAAAGCCAATAATTATTATGATGATGATGGTGGAGATGACATCAAAAGTTACTGAAATAGTATTGTTTATCTCATTATAACGGTTGCTTTAAGAGAAGTTTATGGAAATATTTAAAACAAACGACAATAACTATTTAATAAAGATTTGGCTTTAGCAGAGATTTATAACGCAGTAATTATCTTTAGATTATATAATTATTACACCTCTATAATTATTACCGCCTTAACACGTGCGGCGACGGAATTTTTTCTATATATGTATACTAACTAAGCAAGTTAACACACATTAACGTTTTCCATTAAATACTACGTAGTGTTTACGCGGAATATAATTCATCTGAATGTCTGCCGGAGTGTAATAACGGTACGGAAGTATGTTGAAGAACATCTGGACTCAATTCATGTGATCACTGCGAGTGCATGCAGCTTAAAATCGATGACTAAATTGCAGACGAAAAGTTGGTGCATCAAAATGAAGTAATTTTACGCTAACGGGAATTTTGATACAAGTGTTTTCACCTTTATAGTACCAAGAAATAAAAAAATAGTATCGTGTTTGTTCATTCGTTTCTCTGTTTTGATTCAAATTGCAATTCTGTACATTTATTCCACACACTAAAAATTTACATTATTTTTGTTATAATAAATGGGCTATATAAGCTTTATCATAATATAATGTATAAGTTTAATCGTAATATAATGTCTGATGCTTTCTGAAAGCGGCTGTCGCTCATTTTTCAGTATAACCTATTCGATCGCATTAGAGATCCCTTCAATTACTTCAACGTGGTTGTGTGATCGTAATCCTAAAACGGGTCTCATTATGGGTGCAGTGCACTCTGTGTGTCGATCAGGTGTTCTACAAGGTAATGTATTTGTACCTCATACAATTTTATAAAAGTTAGAGATAATTTATCGTGCTCTTGTTGTAAATTTTCATAAGAAATTATTCCAATTATACCTCAGTCAAGTTTCTATGTTTCTTGTCTGTGTTTATTTATTACTTCCAACTAATATTTGTCACGTGTACTTATTGACTATTGGTTAAAGTAACGGCCTGTTTAATTACTTTCTCTATGTCGGTTTAGGCCATCGTAGTAAGTCGACGGTTCAATGTAATATAAAACTAACCACGTTTGCAATAAAGTTCAACTAAACAATATAATTTTGTCTTGTCTTTTAAGTATGTGTGGTTGTAGTCTGATTTGATTTTTGTCTCATATGATTTGCTCTACATTTCTGTTTGTTATTTATCATGGTCCCATATTTAAACAACTAAGTGCACTCTGTTATATGATGCAGTGTCCATTACTTGAATGACCCAGTTCCAATGGATGAGCGAACTTCCTGTGAAACTAAGTTCTCTGTCCTAAATGGGTCGACTGACATTGTTTGTTGCTATATGTTCTGATGTTAATCCAATTATCTCTGAATCAAAGGTTAATAAGTAACTAATTGGCTATTGAGATTTGAACGCCTTGGTTTAGATTGCGAATACAACCTTCAGCTTTGTTGATGTCAATGGATCATTCAAGTTTCGACTCAAATTTCGAATTCCTCCGTACTTGCCATCCTAAGGTGTTTTCCTGGTTGTTACTACAACTTTTAACCCCTTTAGCTTAGTGGTCTTAATCGTGGCATCAAGCAACTTCTCGTGTGTTTCTTCCACGTAGACTCAATCATTAGGTGGAGTGGTGGATCTTTTCCTCATTATGAATAAAAAGTTTTTTCAATAAAGACCTTATTTTTTATGTGATTGTATATTATCGTAACGATATTTTGAGGTTCAAAATAATTGAATGTAATTTGTTTGATGTTATCTCATCACAGCCTCACTGAAATATGACCGCAACGAACCGTCTCGTAAGGCCGACAAGCGAAGCCAATAACGCTTGAGAGATGACCTACATTCGTAATTTATAATTTTGCAGAAGTAATTGACCCGAATATCTGGCTGACAGATACCAATAAATAAGACCAAAATGTAAAGAAAATATTATAATTTAACAGAAATATAACTGGAAAAGGGTATCTGATGGTCATTTCGGAAGGCTTAACGTTTTTGATAGTAGAATACTTATTTTGGATCTTACAATGCCGTTCGTTTTATTTACCAGATTTTTGGTGAAAAAAGCTGTTGCTGATAATGATGTACTTATACATTAAAAGCTCCTGATAATCAAAATGATAAATTTTGTCGTTATCACATTATTTTAGTCAGATTTGCCAAGCGTACGCCAATCAATCACAAAGTTTATCTACTCCTCTTGATAACTTTTGCTAAACTTGTGAAAATATTTGTTTTGTTGTATAAAAATGTTGGGCCTATAACTACAAGGGCTAACAATAGTTGTAACTCACCTTTACGTTGCTCATTATCCGTAAATATAATGTGTCGACATATTAGTTCGTCTCGCCTTGCGCAGGCGCAGGAAACGACGGCGCTGACAGAAATATACCTCTTGCCCCATATTAATGTCCGCAAAGTAGTCATTATTATGCTAAATAACTGGTAGTGTCTTGCAAAACAATCCTCGTCAAGAAATTTATAATATTTCATTCACTCTAACGTTACAATATCTACTCCATATAAGGTTTGTTTGCTCAGATGTTTTGCTGTTAACGTCTTATTATAAATTTCAAATACTCAACAAGCGTCTTGTTAACATTCCAGTGTAACCAAAATCAGTTTATGACTTCAACATTATATATTCTTTGCCAATAATCTCAAAGAAAATTATTTATATATTACATAGGTAATATGAATGTATGGACATATTTATACTGGGTATTCCTTCGAACGAGCTATATAAAGCGTACAATATTGTAGTTAATGAATTTATTAATATAATGTACATTAGAATTATTTTATAGAATTTGTTTATGTACAATAAGTATTTTCTTCTGTTAATATGTATAGTATAAATGTATGTATTAAAATTGTCAACATTAATAATTGTATTACAAACGTCTTTGTAACTTTTTCATTTATACCTATATTTTCATATAATCGGCGAGTTTATCTTATTGTAAATACACTCAAGAATAATACTGTAATCGGAGGTCTTACGTAAAACTTTATCGTACACTTACCACAATATTTCGTTTCTATAATGTTTGTAAAATTATACGTTAACTGTTGGTGTAGTTTTATTTTCTAGTGGTGTTTTATTTCTAACTACCTTTGGCCCGCGATGCGCACTCGTGGAGTCGGTCTCACACAAATGGTATATAGCCTTACCCGAAAAATGGACTATCCAACACAAAAATATTTTATCAATTGTAACCAGTAGATCAGTAGTCTTTGAGATTACTTACAACCGTACACACTATACCTATTTGTAATATAAGTATAGATAGAGCTGATCGTAAGAAAAAGAGAAATGTTTCCATCATAAGGAATGGTTTACGTAATCTTGCATTCCAAAAGTATTTTAGAATTCTCTACAATTTCTCGGACGAGAAAACGCGATACGTGATCTGTGTATCAGATGCTAAATGCGTCTATACAAGAACTAAATATGGTCAGACCAGCAGGAGTAAAACTAGCTGTCGTGTGCATTGTTACCGCTGTGTTTTATAATGATGACTGAGGTGTACAAAACATCACAGACCTTTTAAAGAGAGCATTATTATTTAGAATAAGCTCATCATTTAATTTTACATTAATATTAAGACTAAATGTTGTTGCAATTAAATTTTCTAATTGCTGTCCGTTCTTGATTTCAAATTGAGTATTTATGATTAGATTTAAAAAAAACTAGTTCGTCTTCAGTCGTCGTCATATAGGAATTCCCAAAGTGGTCGACATCGGTTTCCTAAGGGTCGACATAAACGATAACTGAGTAACTTTTAAATTGGTAAGTATTTTATATTAATAGGAAAAAATCTAGTGATAGGAGTTTTCATTTCGGAAAAGAGGTATGTTGCCTAAAGTCCAGTATGTTTAAAGATATTCCAAGTTTAAGGTAGATTGTTTTTTTAGACACAATTCAACTTTATTCTAAATGATGAAGGTTGAATTTCTAATTCTGACACAAACATTAACAGTAATCCGGTTTATTGAAACGACTGATGAAATAATATTTTGTTTTTTTTTACTAATTGACTTAGCAAGTTCTCATAGAACAATGATACATCATTTCAAATTTAATTTTAAAATGATTCAAATTAACATTTTTTACAAGTTTCACAATAAATTTGGCAAGAGCAGTTGTCTGCACTTAGCTGCATCGGCCATTATTATTTGCTCTATGAGTCACTTGCTAGGTCACGACGTGAGGTCGAGGTGACGTCATCTTTACTTATAGTGATTTTATTATAAGACCAATTCCTCCGAAAACCTTTCTGAATAAAATTAGCATTACCAGTATCATTACGTTGATGCTATTCCTGTATGCTATCCTTTACAACATCGTAAACTGTAGTCGCCATTTATAGGGCAATAAAAACTATTCGTAAAACGAGGCCGTATAACATTATTATGAAAATAACATCACAACGAATTTCATAGTTTTCGTTCTTTTCTCCAATATTTCTTATATGCTTTCTGAGATGGCGTGGGCGATCTTTAGAAAACTTTAGCGGAGCGATTGTGTCCCTTATAAGGCGTTTAGTAGGAACTGGTAGTATTGTAAGCATTCAGAGTCATGCCTTAGCCTATTAAGAAGAGAGCACTCTTAAATGAATTGAAAAAGAATGTTCGCTTATAGAACGATATCTGAGTTGATCGTATGTAAAGTTTCAGCGGTTTTGTAGTCTTGCTTATTTAAAGCTTAAAACAGAGTTCCCCACGATTCGTTTATGGTCTTTGGTGGCTCACTGTTTTATTTTTGTGAATGCTCTCTGTCTCCAACCGCTTGTTTTATTAGGCCACGTCATTGTTATTTACGTTTTTTAATTCGCGGACTACCGTTTAATTTGCTTGGCAATATGTGTTATGATAATCATGTGATAGCTGATGACGAATTTTGATTTTGATGTATTAAATTATGAGTACTGAATATCACACCATAAAATTATTCATTACCTAAGTGGTATTTTACAAAATTAACATGAGTTCATAATATAATAATAATAAATCATATTTAAATTAATTGTCCCGTGGTATTGCTATTGATTTGTTATTAGTAGGTACATAGTTAATTTTATATCAGTTACCCGGTATATCTTTGTGCTCGTGCATGACGAAGCTAACATAACATTATTTATTTGTCACAGTGTTCTAAAATAATTGTATATATATATAATTATTCATTTTGTAAATTTTTAAGAATAACATGGTCTGATTTCGGTCAATTTAGATGAATACGTATATTGATTGATTCATCTAAATTACCAAAACGTGAAAAAATTGAATTGAAAAAATCTAACTTGTCTTTCATGACACGTTAGATTTTTTCACGAACGTACACGTAAAACGTAAACGTGTACTTAGTTGCGTATACGCAACAAATCTAGATACATCATTTGGGATCTTTATTTGACTATATACTTATAGTCAAATAAAGATAAGACGAGAAGAAGATAAGACTTATATTGAAAATATTATTGCTGTTATGTCGTACTAATGGTTTATTAATACCTTTTAAGCTGAGAATAACGACTCATAAAGTTTTTCAGAAATGACTCAGCTGGTTCACTCATATTCATAACATGTCGTACTACTAGATACTTGTACATATAACTTTACCAGCAGTTTTATTTTAAGTGTGACTCACGCACGTATATTGGAGTCAAAACTCAAAACGTCCAGATTAAACGGGACTCCCCCCTTAAGCAATATTCTATAAGAAGGATACAAAAGGGAAAAGATCAGCATAATTTGGACACTTATGTCATGCGGCTTCTCGATCTCCTAAGTAATTGTTTTGATTCAGAGTCTTAATTAATAAAATAGATTTTAATTATATTAACAATTGTTATTATTTGTAATAAACTTTGAGAAGAATAATTTTCAACATCAACGTGACAATAAATTACACCATAAAACGAGAAACTAGGAAAGAATTCCTTCTCATCTCATAGAATATGGTAGCAACACAGGTTGCTTAGGTTATTTATTTTTATAAATTATATATATTAAACTATATATATATTAAACAATACAATTGAATTAGCTAAATAGAACTTTTCAATCACATGTAACCGAAAATTACTAGAAATAAATATGGTAAGACAACCTTCTAAAACTAAGTTGTTGATTCCGAATTGGTACGTATTTTCATAGCCTAGGTAACGCTTTGAAATATGTATCTGATATCGTAAAACACTGTAAACTTAATATACCACTTATTCGTCCCTTTCTTTATAGATTTATTTTGTCAAACATAAGGAGATCTGTCTGTGTCTGTCGACGATTGATGTGGTTTTTTAATGTTTTGGAATGGTAGTCATGTGGCTCTGTTAACTTGTAATTAACTTGGGGTCGGGAACTCATTTAAAAAAAATGAATTTAAATTTTTTTAATTTAGTTTTGAATTGATAAATGGCTTAATAGATTTAATGCCGTCCAGAATTTTGAATTTGAGTTTATAAAAAGCTTTCTTCAATATGTAATCGGGGTTTATTTATACAATCATGTCGAACTGCCGCTGATAACGATATTAATAAAAAATAGCGAGATTATATGTAAATGAAATCTGACCAAATTGATCATAGCTGTAGTTTCTCTGTTTATTAAGGTGTTCCAGTCCATTGTCATAATCACATAATTAAATAAATATTTCATTGCATTTCAGACTTCAAAAAAGATTGGTCAGACCACGCTCTCTGGTGGCCAACTCGCAACAAATGGCTGGCCCGTCCAAAGCACACCCTCGACCAGTACGGGGTCCATGCCGATGCTGCCCTCCATTTCACGCCCATGCACAAACCCCTAAGGATCCAGCTCCCGGACCTGAGATACATCGACTGCAAGATCGACTTCTCGATCGACACATTTAGCGCTGTGGTGCAACTTTGTAAAAGCCTTGGTAAGTATTTTCTTCTTTTGGCCTTTAACTATTTATAACTTAATTATTAAATCATTTTCAAAATACGCTTGTTAGGAATACATCAATGTTATCAACCATGCATGATTTTTAAAGAGTTGGCTATGAAACCAAGCTTAGGTAATTTCTATTGCAACAGGAAAAAGCTTGATTCTCTGAACAAGTTTAAAGTAACAACATGTCTTACAGTCGCAACACTCAAAAAAGTTTTTATTACCTCCATCTGTGTTACGACACAAATGTCTTATACGGTAGCAATAATAGTTTCAACCAACACCGGGGTGCCAGTAACGAAGTTGTAACTGACTTGAATAAGAGCAGTTAATTATGGTGTAACTACATTGTTGTGGCTTGTAAATAGTTCAAGATTGTTGTTTACTCATTTATATCCCTATTAAAGATTCATTCACTGTTTAGCTTTCTTTGGCCGGGTTTAATTACTTTCGTCTCTTTTAGGTATAAGGCATCCAGAAGAATTGTCGCTTTGCTATCCGCTCGAACCGTCACATCTGAAACAGAATTACCAAAATTTGAAAGAGGCGAAAAGGTTAAAGTCCACACAGCCACCAGATACAAATACGTTTATAGCTGCTACAAGGGGATCTTCTAACAGTCTAGACAGATCGAACGGACCTTGCCCCGCGACGCCACCTCCACCTAGATCATTGTCTGCCACACCAGTAGCTTCACAACAGGTGAGTCAGACAAATTACTAGTTCTTAGAAAATTATTACGCTCCACAGAAGATTTTACAGAAAACTGATTCATAATTCCAATGTGCAAATAGTACTTTACTATAAATGTTATCCGTTATTGAATTGAGAACAAATACGTCTCAGTGCTGAGTTCAGATTACAAAATATTTTAATCTTACATGTATTTCAGTTGTAGTTTGAAGATTTTTCCCTTACGCAAAAAATAAAACAACACTGGTACTAAAATCCAGACATTAACTTTTATTCAGAGATAAATCTTCTTTTAAAAAAGATTGGATGGCAATTTCACAGAATGGTACACTCCGCCGCTATGGAGGACATATCTACAGCACACAGAGCGACGGCTCTAGCGATGGAGGGTACTGCAGCACCCCGCCCCGGGCCGCGTCTCTCGATGCCTTGGACTCTCTGGCTGACCTCTCGTTGGCTGATTCTCCATTGGAGCCAGACAGCCAGTCTAGGGAGTCACTTTTGACGCCCAAATCGTTAATGGAGCGTGCAAGGATGAATGTTGGGTGAGCACTTTTAAGTCATCTAGTAACTATCAAAACCTTGAGAACTTCGGAATTATGAAAATATTTGACTTACTATTTTAAAATTTGCATCGCTGAGAACCCAGTGGCCTGAGAAACAAATTGGGTTCCTTAACGTTTGTAAAATCATCTGTTTGTACTAACAGGAACTGTAGCTTACTTCAACGTACATTTTTAAGGTGTGGCTATTACCATTGAAAGTCATAGTTTTTAATAATACGCGGTGATATTTTATCACAATTCATGAACAATTTATCTATTAATACTATTAAGTATTAAATTTAACAATAATCATTCTGATATATATTAGAAGAGTTATTAGAAATGACGCCACTTGAAAACCCCAAAAATATTGAATGTCAATTTGGTTACCGCTGTATACTCATGCAACCAGTACTCACTGGAAAATATGAATCGTGTTTTAAAAACAACACTCGTTTGTTATTCCATGCGTGGTTACTAATCATTTAATTCTTATTAGAAACTCGGCATTGTATGCTCAAAATATAGTATTATGCTTTTTCCAATCTAAATATATAAAAGGCAAATGTGACTGACTGTCTGATCTATCAACGCACAGCTCAAACTACTGATCGAGCTGAAATTTGGCACACTAATATTTATTATGACGTAAACACCCGCTAAGAAAGGATTTTGGAAAATTCAACCCCTAATGAGGTGAAGTAGGGGTTTGAAATTAATATAAAAATCTGTCAGTTTTGAAGTTGTAAACATGAATGATATTTGTACTTATTTTCAATTAGACTGCTAATAAAAAAGTGTCTTAAAATTCAAACCATTAGGGGACGAAAAATGGTTTTAAACTGGAATCATGAATGACGATGTGTCTTAACAACAATATTATGTTGTACAATAAATTTAGTAATTTTTTTTTATTTATAATTTCTTCCAATCCAGCTGGCTAGACTCCTCCCTCTCCATAATGGAGCAGTTTGTCCGGGAATGGGACACCCTACAGCTTCGCTTCAAGTTCTACTCGTTCTTCGACCTGACGCCGCGCAGCCAGGACGCTTCCCGTCTAAACCAGCTGTACCAGCAGGCCCGCTGGCAGATCCTCAACCAGGAAGTGCATTGTACTGAGGAGGAGATGCTTTTGTTTGCTGCATTACAGGTTAGTACTTGACCATTAAGCCGTTGTAACTTTTTAATTTCCTATTTGTTAAGCAAATGTTTCAAAATGATTTTATTAATGAAGGTTTCAAACATTCATTGATTAATAATTTGTCAAATTGAAGCTGTCGATCGAGTTAAAAACATTATACCGCGTTTATTTTGAAGGGATAACGAAACTATTGATTTTAATCAATTTTATGTATTTAAATGCTATTTAAAAATATTTGCATTGACAGCCCGCTATATGGAAATAGTTCCATTCAATTCTACCTTGTATTCTATTGATTTCATCGTTATATATAGAAAAGGCCGACGTATTTGTTTATTGTGTTTTATATTCTTCCTAAACTGTTTTTTCACTTTTTATGTAACATTTTGTATTTTATTTATTGTCAGATACGATTTTTCGATACAGTTTTTGTATTATAACAACAATTAATAGTATAAAGAACAAGAAAACATGGTTATCCTTTCATACTCGCAAAATCTGACCGCACAGTCTGTCAAAAGTCAGTTATTGTTTAAAAAAAAATTATTTCCAAAAATACTTAAGTAAAAATCCTTAAATAAAATGACTTGATATCACATTTAAATGCATTTTGCTATGCTACAAAAAAGAAATGATGTACTGTGGATCAATTAAAATGATTGTGTTTGTGTGCGTGCTTGTTGAATGCTAGGGAGTGTAGGATGGATATACACTATCTCCAGATAGATGTTTACATTTCCAGTTCCAAATCGAACTCCAAACGCTAGCCGGTGGCAGCGTAGACGCCGCAGACGGCTCTCACACCGCACCGGGCAACGTCTCGGCTCCCGAGGATGAAATCGAAGCCGCACTAAGCGAGCTGCAGGCCCAACTCGAGGGCGGCCCGCCGGCGCGACAAGACATCACACAAGTGCCAGAATTGGCCGGTTATTTGAAATACCTTAGGTAAGTGTAGGATTCGCCTTTATATACTTAAATCGAGGTCAACTGATAATAAAATTCAAAAAAAAGATGAAATATATTTTCAAGTCATGTCTTCTGAAGCCTGTAGACAAATTTGAAAGCTAACTGTCAAAAAAATAATACTGCAGGTTTAAATTCAGTGACGTTTCTATGGTATAATTTAAAAATAATCGTTTATATTTCTGAATAATACCTGAATGCATTAGATTTAGATAATTTTACATCATCATTCATTATTTAGTACAGCATGTATATTTTATCTGGTAATGTCGTTATAGGAGCTATAAATTAAATATGTTCTATTCTACCTTGTATTCTGTTGATTTCATCTTTATGCATATATATTACATTGTCATACAATGATAAAGGCAGACGTATTTGTTTATTATTTTTCATATTTTTCCTAAAACTGCTTTTACACGTTTTATTTAACATTTTTCGATACAATTTTCTTCATTAAGACTACGATTAATATTATGAAGAAGTAAACATAGTTATCCTTTCATACTCGCAAAATCTCACCGAGCAGACTGTCAAAAGTCAGCATTTTATAATTATTTGTTTTAATCACAAACATATCACAATAATTGTTTTCTTCCATCACGCGGTTTCTGCCGGCTGGCGAGGCAGCAAGTGCCACGACGATTACTGTACTATCGCGTAAGAACTCTTCCCCCAAGGCGTAGTCTAGCAAACGTAGATGTTGTCTCAACCTATACTAATATTTATTACTATGTAGTACGTATAATTACTTGTTGTTATGTAAGTATGTATTTCTACTTTAGTAATAATTCCAAAAGAACTAAAGGGAGTTAAACTGCTTAAGCATAAATAGATATCATAAACAATTAAAGCATAGACAACTAAATTAAACAAACTTTTCTACGTCCATTCTTCATGATACCGCCAAAATATACCTAATTAACTTCTTATTAAGTATAAAGCATTTAAACTCATTATTAACTTACTTTGCATTCAAAATATATAAATATAACAACGCATACGTAGGTGGGTGGGTTACACGATTTCACTTGATTATTTATTTGATTAAGGATTTCAATCATGTATATAACAGTTTTGACAACCATAAAAAGGCTATAGTGAATCAATCTTAAAAGATGACATTTGCTAAATTTTTTTAGAACTCTTCTTAAAGAAAAAAAAATATCTTTATTTCAATTGAGTTGTTTTTTTAAGCATACAATTTGCAGCGTACTATGGAGCAGGGAGAAGGGAAGAATAGGAAATGAATAAATGAATAGAATGACCTATTCGTATTTAGATTATAATTATAATAATTTAAACATTTCATATCTACGAAGTTGTGGCCTACAATAAAATACGCCTATAATATCACTAAAGGGCGGTGTCTTTTTGGCGGAGCCATGAGGTTTGATAAAATTCTTTTAATGTCATAAATACACAAAATTTTAAAATTTGCTAATATTGTTGACGAAATTGTAAAGACATTGACTTAATTATTGCTAATCTAGATACACGTAGTACATAACAGAGGTAATTAATTGCACTCATATACCTGGTAACTGCTAACAAAAATCATACGTTATTATTAATAAACTAATATGATGCCAGTATACGTGTATTTTATTTTTAACAGTTTTTAATAAAATATGTTGTTTAATTACAATGAAATTATTTCCTATTCAAGTTATATCTAACTAATCTATTTATCATATCATTTTTTTTTATTAGTACCGACAATGATTTATTCATTTCTCTTATTTATTTAAATTTTATCATGATAATTAAATAAAATATCACTAGGTAGTCTGCTGGCAGAGAACTATTGCAGATGAAAGAAATGTGAATCACCTTAGCACTTTATAGAAATTATTTCATTGTTAATTTTATTCCATTCCTGTGTAAGTAGCTTTTAAAAACATAAAATTAGTTAATCATATTGATATTCCTTTAGGCCAAAACGCTTCACGTTGAAAGCATACAAGCGCGGCTGGGTGTCATGTCGTGACGGAGTACTACGTATTCACTCGTCGAGGGAAGCCGTAGGCAAGGGAGAGGCTGCTTCTTATGCTGAGCAGTTGCGTGGCGCTGAAGTAAGTTCTAATACAAGTACTAAAAGTAGGCATATGACAAGTGTCACGTGACATTTCACTTGGTTTTTGTAAGTCTATACGATGAGACAATGATCCCGATTCTGTTGTGCATGTACTAAATTAAATCTAAGCTATTAGTGGCCTATTTTGATTTATTTTTATTGGAGTAGCTATTTTTGAGACGTCAAATGACGTTACCGGTCATCTGTCTTTATTGGTTGTACTGAATTGAAATCAACACAACTTAAATACGCAATGGAATCGCGGTCAATCTACTAAGCTGTATTTACGACTATATTCTGTATTTATACGAGTACAAAACAATGAGTAAGTTTGAAAGGAATCCACTTTATAGCGGTAAGTTTAACTTATATTGGAGATTGATGCGTTTTTAATTGCATTAACGTTGGATTTGGATAAACAGTTTTGATTAACGTTAAAGTATTTACATATAATAAAGTAAGCTCTTATAAGAATGTATGGATTCTTGAGAGTTATGAATCATTAATCGTATTTTAAATAATAAAACTCTATTGATTTTAGGTAACTCCTGATGCACACCCAGCGTCTGGCAGGTACAGCATCAAATTGGAAATACCTGCTGACGACGCCATGCACGAAATGTGGCTTAAGTGTGAAAACGTAAGTCGGATATTAATAAGTTAAGCACGGTAATGAATCCTATAATGACCAGGTACGGTCACATACATATAAAATTAGTTCTATCCTGCTTTAGTTAGTTGCATAATATACAGTGTTATATTCATAACTGAAAAATGACTGAGTAACTGAGTTATATGATGTTTAGTTGATCTATATATTTTAAATGTTTTAGGTATTTATTTAAGAGAGGGCAAAAGATTCTGCAGTCCATACAGCCAAGTTGTATCTATTATTTTTGTAATACCATGAGGCAGCTACCTTGATAACACAGATGTTGTACAGTTTGGGAGATTACATTATATTTCTTTCAAATACACAAGATATTTAATAACTAGTATAAGTATATAGGATTGGGCTAATGCAGGTATTCATATAATAAAATTTCTTGTTAGTTTTAACGACATGCACAACCCATATTTATTGAAAGAGAAGAAAAAAACAAGTGAATATTTCCCGCTCAAAAGAGAAAATATCAACATTTTCCATTTTAATAAAGGAGGTTTTTAAACAAATAAGGTTTTTCCTTAAAAATATGTTAAACCTATTTGGTTTCCAACAATAAGTACTAATGAAAATTTACTATCGTATATTGATATATTTGAGACTGATATTTTTATGAGTACGAATATTTTGATTAAGTTCACGATTCATGGATTTTTGTAATATTATGTATATTATTTTGGGTTAAATAATAGGTGTAAGTGTTAGAAATATTAATTATTTATCAGGAAGACCAATACGCGGAATGGGTAGCTGCTTGCCGCCTAGGGTCCCGCGGGCGGTCCCTAGCGGATCCAACGTTCGTGACCGAAGCGGCAGCGGTGCGATCCCTGCTGGCCCTCCAGCGGCCGCAGCCCGGCGCCGCGCTACAACACCAGAACGTACCTCACTTGGACCACTTGCAGCCAGATAACTTCCTCGCGCCCAGGTTCTTGAAGAAACTTCGCGGCAAGGTAAGATCAGTTAGTTCCTGTACCATACATCAAATAAAAAAGAAAAGTTTTATGTAGATGTATTTAAATGAATAATTTACAATTTTGGTAAATACGATATATTAAAAAATCGTCTCACCAAGGCCCTGTCACAATAAGAGCGCGGCATCTTGAGTGTCGCAAAAGCTTTATGCTGAGACAGGGTCCTTGTTCGCTGCACCGATCTATTTTTATTTAATTTTTGGACTATGTATTTGTTATTACTTTGAGTTTATTTGTAATTTCAGTGTGTATTTCATATAGTGTATAGTTTATGTGAATAAAATTTCTGTTCTACTTTCATTGTCAATTGTACATACAGACATAACTCAAAATCAGTAGTCATGACCCACTTGTATGCCACCCGCTTTTCATACTCAACAATAATTTACTACAGTAAAAAAAAAATTATTTTTTTCTTCGAAACCCAATGCATGCTGAGGCTACCTTTAAGTAGTCATATATAACTTGCGATATAATTGTAATAACTTACTGATTATGTTTCCGGCTTCGCACATGTGGTGGACATTTATTTAAAAAAATATCTACCTATTTTTTATACATTTATTTTTTATATATAGCCTTTGTTAATCAGGGATATTGTAGGATTTAATGGTGAATGAATTTTTTAAATCTGCTCAATAGTTTTGTTGGTTAATCGTTATAAACATAACATACGTACAAATTTTTCATCTTTAAAATAATATACTGATAGATAGACTGTTGATCTAATTATTATTAAAAATGTCGTTCATTTGGAACTAACCAGCCTCTATTTACCAGACAATATGCCTTTCGATTATCACTATCGCAATCGCTAAAGGAGAAATAGATGGTACTTGACATAAACTTAACTTAGCTATCGAGCGTAATTGTCAAATCCCATAGAGAATGGGGCTGGTCAACTTTGGTTTCTTTACAATACAATATCGATTGTGTGGTTTATTCCGGTTGCGTAGTTTACAAATTATTTTTTTCTTTCGCTAGTTCACTCAACGCTTACTGGAAAGCCACGCAAACGTCAAAGACCTTCCGCTTCTGGAAGCCAAGCTGCAATACATCAAGACCTGGCAGAACCTGCCCGACTACGGGCAAACGCTATTTGTGGTCCGCTTTATGGGTCATCGCAAGGATGAGATCATTAGCATCGCCAACAACCGCATCATGAGGCTCGACCCCAACACCGGAGACCATATCAAGACATGGCGGTTTAGTACCATGAAGGTAATCAATTTAAAATTTGAATATTTTTTTGTTATTGTTAAACATGTATGTATATGGCAAAATGTAACCGTAACATATAGGCTGCTAGTATACAATATTTTGTCAATTTTGTCTCTTTAGTGTTCCGTAACGAAAGGGTGTCTTCGCAACCTTATTACTAAGCTTCCGCCGATCAGAGGTTCATTCCTCGATCTTAATATAATAATATATTGTCCTAATTTTCACCATTTCGAAGTTCCCACTTTGGGGGCATGATTTTTTTCTACTATTATACTTTTGGAAGAGGTCCATATTGAAATGTTATATAGGTAACATTTACGTCTGTCGACACTTAAATGTACTTCTTTCATAAAACTAATTCAAACATAATTATCTTGTACACAGGCATGGAATGTGAACTGGGAAATAAAGCACATGATGGTGCAATTTGAAGAAGGCAATATCATATTCTCAGTCCAGTCAGCCGACTGCAAAGTAGTGCACGAATTCATTGGTGGCTATATATTCCTTTCGATGCGGTCTAAAGACGCCAACCAACAACTGGACGAAGAATCATTCCACAAACTCACTGGTGGCTGGACGTAAACCATAGACGAATCGAACATGGTATAGTACAAGTGAGGAAAAAACAATGAGATTTGAAATAATCATTTAGCGAAATGATCTAATTTAGTTGGATTGTAATGGAGTTCTTATGGTCTTATTTATGAATTAATAAAATTTTATTGTTTATTTTGTTGTTAGGTATACCTATAATTATTTTCTTATAATGTAAGAATGAATTTACAGCCTTTGACGAATTTTCATACTGAAAATGATATGTATAAATTAATTGAAAATAAATTTGGAATATCCCAATCTCAAAATAAAATAGACATTTTTAATAAAGAACAAGGCTTATGAAATGTGCCTTGTGAAAATCTGCCTTCAATGTGTATTTTTGTACCAGAAAACATTATATTCATTTACTGACTTCATTTACTTAGATTTAAATTTAGTGCTTCCATAACTATTTAAATGCCAAATAAAATATAAATGCAAAATCTTATGCTTCAATATTAATACATTTCTTCATGTATTCGAAATTAGTGTTTTTAAACATATTTTGTTGGTAAGTTATAAATTGTTTTGAAGTTTTATTGCTAACTAGCTGAAACGAACTTCGTACCGCCTAACAAATTATTACAAATAATATTGAAGCGCATGTGAAGTGAGCAGTCAATTGTCATGATGATGGAGTTCCGAACCATGTAATACAAAAAGAAACCTGTTAAATTTTTTTTGCCATATTTTGTCGATTTTTAATATATTTATTCTGCTATTCGTGTCAAACAATTTACCTAATACAGCATCATTAAAATTGCCAATCGTGATCGAGTTTACCATGTTGTAACTAACCCGATTTGATTTATTTATAAGATTTAATTTTGTTTATAATGCTTATGCAATCTTTAGGAAAGTGTCATTAAGTAATGAATTAAAACATTGCACATGTAACTATGGTGCTTTAATGTAGAATGTAAGGATTTAAGGGGCCTTATTCATTTATGAATAGATTATTGTCCGACTTTAATATTCAATGTGTAAATATTAAATGCTATGCATGCGGTAGGATTATTGAAATGTTAACAAAGATCAATCATAAAAAATATTTTCGCTTCTAAAATAATATTACTGTTAACATGGATTCAAAGATTTAATTTTATTTGTGGACTCCTAGTCTAGTGAAGTCGCGCATATAATGCTTTCACATTAATGTATAGTAACAATAATGAGTATTAACAGATTTGCCTTATTTTAATGTAGAATTATTGTACAAAATGTATGTACACAATAATTTTAGTGACCGTTTGTAAATGAATGTCAGAATAAATGTAAATGAATAACATAAAAAACGCCTTTTATTAAAATACATATCATTACTATGTTTTTAGTATTCATATTTTATTAACAAAAAAGTGAGATTGAAAATTACAAGTTAATAAAGTACAATCCGAAATATATGGTGTATAATGCAAGGGACAAGAAAAATAAGCATGACAATGGGATCCCATATATACTGATACCTGTACAATCTTTATTCATTGTGAATATAAAATCTGTATGTTAATGATGGACCCTTGCTGCCTGTTAATATATTCTGATACGATATTAATAACTAAAGCTTCATAGACATTCATTTGCATGTTATAAATGGTATCATTGACTAAAAATGAGATCTTCAACAATATAGTTTAGCTGACATCCTTTTCTAGCAATCAAATGCTAATTTGATAATATTTATTTAAACTCAGCTAACATTAAAATATTCACAAATGAATTGTCTAGCTAAAATTCCACTTTGGACTTAATTGGACAAAAATCATAGAGATTCAATGAGCTGTGTAAGGTAGCATTTATGATATACAGAGGGCTCTGGATGTAGAGGAGGAATGGTCATGACTAGAGTACAGGAACCTGCAACATCATTCACTTTCATTATAGTGTCAGATTCAGACCATAGGACCCTAGGTCTTTCATCTGGACTGTTCCCGGTGTATTCTTCTACTGCTAACATATCAGACTGGCCGCACATTGTCCTTGTGAATAAAATTAAACGGTTTCCTGTAAAAATATTTTTTTAATTTTATTTTACTGACAAAATATTTTTCTACAAATTTTTAAAATTATAACCTTACCTAAATCACAGATTGTTGCTGGCGGATTAGTAAAATATGTTATCATTTCCAATTTGGTATCCAAATCTGGCCTAAACCTGTAGAGATGATTGAAATAATTCTGAGTACAATAAATATAGCCTTTAAATGAGATCATACAACTTGTTCTTATCTCTGTGTCAATGACAGTGTCCCACTTGTCTGAATGACCAATCTCTACATATCTATAAATGTTTTTCTGTCCAGCTGCATACACCATTTCTCCATGTATACAAACTGCAGGATTCTGTATAGAGTCAGGTATCTTTGCAATTTTTCTGAAGCTTCTTTGTTTTAAATCATAAACTACAGCTGTATCTAAGATTACCCTGTAGAACAAAAAATATTTAAATATTATTTTATAATATATTTCATTATAGTTAATTACTAGCAATAAATTAACAACATAAGTACATTATTTTATTAATCTTTCAACTCTACCAGCTTGCTGGCATTTATACATAATAGAATATCTATTGTTTCTACTATATTACTTAAATAATAATGAAAAAGTTATGAATATAAAAAAGTGAATATTTCTATGTTAATTTTATAAGTAACTATCTAAAAGCAGACTGACCTAAACCCACCTACACCTCCAATTATATACAAGAGATCATTAAGAACGGTAACACCCCCATGTCTCCTAGGGGGTAATTCAACCCCATGCCATGTCCATTCCTGACGCAGTGTGTCATATACTTTGACATCCTTCATAAATATCCCAGTCCCTCTGCCATGTTCTCCACAAACAACAACAAGTCTAGTGGGCCCCCACTCCACAATACTCCACCCCCACAAATTCTTTTCAGCTACTTCTAACCATTTTTCAAAACCTTTCTCTTCTGTATATGTGTACACAAAATGTGGCAAAATTTCAGGTTTTGTTTCTTTTACTATCCACATAGGAACTGAAGGAGTGTAAGTCAGGTCTCTGCTTCTACTTTCTTTAACTAAATTCAAAGCTTCATTGTAAACCCTTTCAGTAAACATTTCACATAAAACAGACTTTTGATTAATAATGGTTGATGTTGATATTTCATAATCACCACTCGAAAGCTCAAAAAGAAAATTTACAATACTTGAAGCAAGACCATGAGAGAAGTTGGTAGTCAATGACTTAATTTCATTTAATTCTAGGGTAGTTAATCTTTTAACATCTAAGCAACATAAAATTAATAGTAATGCATCTGCCCCAGTCTCCATTTTAGTCATCCATTCTATACCAAATTTGAAAACTTCTAACTCATTAGTTGCATCTAAGTATGGATGAGAAAGGTACCAGTAAAGTTTTTGTATGGAAGGTACATATTCAGGTTTCATAGTTTTGAATGACAATAAACCAAATGCAGCAGACAATCTTTCCAGCTTAGTATAAGATGATGATTCAGCTATTGCCATAGTTTCCATCCAAGTAGAGGGAGATAGCTGAAGATCTAAACAGTGCTCTATTTGTTTAATTAACTCAGGAATTTGTAGGAAATTAGCAGCAACTGATAGATCAGCTATTGTGCTTAGGGAATGTTCAGATAAATCTATTAGGCCAATATTCATGTACTGTATTATTAGTTTCATTGAGAAAGCATCAACTACCTGAAAAAAATGCAATAAGTTAACAGTACACTATGTAAGTGTGTATATTTAAATAAAGCATAATATAAAGTTTGTGCATAATAAAGACTAGATGGAAATAATTATAGGATAAACTATAATTGCTATTTTAAAAAAGTCCATAGTTTTCTTGTTATTTGTAACCTACTATAAAAACTAGTAGGTATGTTTAAAAATTCACAGTTTAATGTTTCCTCTTAGTAGTTAGTAATAATAAAATATGGTAAAATTGTAGGTTTAGTAATATGTAATTAAAACCCTAGAACTTACGTCTATTTTAATTTCTTTTTGGTCGTTTTCGATGTAATTCCCGCTAAACATTGCACGAAAATAATCACTGTGTTCAATAAGAACATCCTTCTTTATTTTAAATATTTGGTTATCTATATGCAATGTAACTTCCGCCATGATGAAGGATTCTTTATCTTTTCCTAACTTAAATTTATTAAAATTCTAATAAGAATCTAATTGCAATATTATTTTAGCTCGACTAGCCAAAAAAATAAAATCCAACCATACCGACAAGCACTCACAACCAACAAAAAAGGAGGGAATGCAATCACAGATAATGCATTTTTGACATTTGACAAAAAATCTGGGAATACTGATATAAGACGACAAGAATGAATATATTATTAATTAATTATTCAGCAAAAAAAATGACTTAAAAATGATTTATGATACTGAATCAATTTAGTGAAACAATATATCAAGTAGCATAAAAAATAGGATTCAATCTTGTTCCTTTAAAGCTTGATTACAAATAAAACTTAGAATTTATATGCTCAGTAATTACAATAAAGTAATTTTTGGTTACTACCACTGAGATATTAGAAACGTTTTCATTTCAGGGGCAAGACTAGATGCAGTTCAATAATCGTAATCAAAACGCTTAATTTTAAAATATATGGGATTTGACACCAGTCTCGATAAACTATCGATAATTAAATCCCATACATTTTTCATTAAGCGATTCGATTGTCATTATAGAAATTCATTCTATCTGGCATTTACATACCTACCTAGTACCTTTTAGTACATACTCAGAGTAAAGTATAATAAATTTAGGCCCATTTATGATTTTTTCTCTGAGTAGCTAACTAGTTTTGAAATTAACTTCATTAATGCTACAAAAGTAGATCAATACTTTAAAAGAAAAGGTTTTGAAGATTTATTTATAATATATGACTTTATTTACCATTGTTTAACTTTGAGTAGTAGGTTGGAAAAAGTGTTAAGAGGTGAGAAAATAAAACATTTTTAAATTTAAGTTTAACATTTTTATTCAAATCAATTTATTGTAATAATTTCTATATCTTTCGGTTTCTTATATCGGGACCTTAAATCTATGTAGATTTTAATATATTCTTTGCTTAATATAATGCTCTACATTCGTAGACAAATAAAACATTTATCACTTTCTTTTTCTTTTAAATATTTATATGTTAGATTAAAAATTTAAAAATCATAACTTTCGATTCTTTTTCGTTCAGTTAAGTGCAGTTTTATAACAATACTTTAACCCACCTCATGATTATTGCAAATTTAAACTTCTAGAGTTTTCTTGTCTAACAATGATAAACATACTTCGCATTTTATACCTATCTTTAGATAATTTTCTTGTTATGAAACCTCCTTTATATTATGAACAAAAGATGATTATACAAACATTCGTGTATAATCATCTTTGCATCAAAATAGTCCATGTATCATATAGATCACTATAACGTTATGTTATATTCTGGAAGTTCTTTTTTGAGAAATGAACAAAATAATAAAAAGAATGTTTATATGCTCAGTGTATTAAAAAGGAAGAAAAGTTGATGTAAGTTATCACTGTCTTTTGGTTTTTTTTCTTTGATACAGTAAAGAAACTTATACTTTGACAACTAATGGTGAGCACCGCAGTCTAGCTTATGGTATATTAGAAATAGTTTATGAAAATGGAATTGAATATTGATGATTAAAATTGGAAAATGGAGCGGTACAAAAATCTCACAAAGTAACCAATAAAAACTGAATTACGTATTCCATATATTGTAAGATGTGATGATTCTTTTTATCATCATACGTACTTATTTTCTTAATTATCAAAATGTGGTACACAAATCTGTACTGTACAGATTTTTGATACAATATGATACCACAAAACATTAGAAACATGGAAACAAGTGTAGCGTTTTTGACAGGTAATGGGGCATCGGTTGGGGCTGTATATTTTATTTGATGAGAAAATAAGTATGATGTAATGATATAAAGAATCATTACATATATAATCGCTGTAGAACGCTACAGTTAGGGTTCTAATGGGTAACATATTACTATATTTTAAAATCCATTTAATATTAATAACTCCTCGAGTCAAAGGGGCATATTCACTGGATCCTAAAGTTCACATACAAGAAAGATTATAAAAATGAGCTAAGATTCCTTTGTCTTCCCTATGGTAGAGAAAACAATTAAAAAAATTCGTATTTTGGGAGGGAAAATTTGACATATTATTGTCGAATCAAATCAAATATTTTAGGGTAATATTACGTACGTCATAAAGGTATGTTATGGTATAGGTTGGTCCAACAGATCAACAATTCTTGGGAAACTTTATTTTTTATTCATTGGGATAAACCGTGAACCTAGTGTTATAAATATTAATTGCTTTAAATGTAGAGAATTTTAAACAATTGTTAATATTTAAGTGGTACTATACTACTATTTTTTAATGACTGATATGGCTGCTACGGCTTCGGCTACTACTGCTACTGCTGATGACGATTTGGATGAATGTGGACCGCAGCTCATCAATAAATTAGAGGTAACTATGTTATTACATAGGTTATTACATTAGAGGGCAGTTTAAATATATTTTCTGTCCATTAGAAATTTATTTACTATATATATTTTGACTAAGAAACGTAATTTAACGTAAAAATATAATATTAACAAAGAGCGAAAGTACGAATTGAAATTAAATTTCATACAGATATACACTTTCACTAACCGCTAATTTTTCGGTTTCAATTTATCTATTAATATGTTACTTTAGGGTAATGGCATAACTTCAGGCGATATAAAAAAGCTGGAAGAAGCAGGTTATCATACAGTTGAATCAGTAGCATATGCACCTAAGAAATGGCTTATTACTATAAAAGGTATATCAGAAGCAAAAGCTGACAAAATATTGGCTGAAGCATCCAAATTAGTGCCAATGGGTTTCACAACTGCTACTGAATTCCACCAAAAAAGGTTAGAATTATTGGCAATAATTACTCAAAACTAAAATTGAGTTCCATGCTTAGTTTCCTAAAGTATTATTGAAATGGATGATAGGATATTTTAAAATAAGTAGTCTTAAAATAGTAGTTGTAATAAGTTCAAAATTCTCATCAAGATTAAAATGAAAAAGCTCCTAAATTTGGATTGCCCAAATCATATGTATAATTCCACATATAATTACTCAGGCTACTAAATACTAGGGATTATGCATGGGATTTCTCTGTGCAGCAAGGATTCTAATGCACCCAAAATATAAGATTGGTATTTTCTGCCCTTGTTCTAAGGAATTTACTCTGCTTTTCATACCAATTTAGGGGAAATAAGAATAAAATTACAATAATGTAATTATTTATTCAAAATCATATTACTTTTATTCCTTATTATTTTAATACATTATATTACATAAAAAAGTCACTTATCTTTTCTATTGGAACACAGGTGCTTATTACCGTTATTTTTCTACTTAAAATAATTTAAAGCTGAAACTGTAAGCAGTATATTTTTTTGAATTTAAAATTTATTCTAGCCCTAGGGATAAAATTAAATCATCACGATTTTCTCTCACTCTCTTGTAAAGGCTAAAAGGAATATCTAATTTTAAGGTCCTATAAACAAACTCTTATATGACTCAGAGTATGTCATTTTGAGCAATTGATAACATTTTTTCTAGAGCTGAAATCATTCAACTAACAACAGGGTCAAAGGAGTTGGATAGACTGCTTGGAGGTGGTATAGAAACAGGATCTATAACAGAAATTTTTGGTGAATTTCGAACAGGAAAAACACAATTATGTCATACTCTAGCTGTGACATGTCAGGTAAATTACTGCACCTCAGCCCTTTGGGATCTTTTGTACCGAAATGATTTGGAAATCTCTTGAAATTCATTTTTAAATACACTTTTGTACAAAATTGTTATTATTTTAGCTACCCATTGAGCAATCAGGAGGTGAAGGCAAATGCATGTACATAGATACAGAGGGAACATTCCGACCAGAGCGGTTACTAGCAGTAGCTCAGCGCTATGGCATGGAGGGTGCAGCAGTACTGGACAATGTAGCATATGCAAGAGCTTACAATACAGACCATCAGACTCAACTGCTGGTTCAAGCATGTGCTATGATGGCTGAATCTAGGTAATCTAGAATATTGTCTAGGATTTATGTCAAACATCAAAATATAACAGTAATTTTAATTATCTCACAAGAGAAAGTAGTTTATTATTTAAAATCTTGCTTTCTTGTAGGTAAGAAGAGTGCTGATTGGATAATCTCTAGAAGCACTATGCCCTCAAAGCTTGAGACTGTGCTTTAAACACTCTCAAGAGACTATTGCTGTGGGTTGATGACGTCTTAGAGCACATTGTGAATTAACTGCATAGTCATTCAAAAACATTTAAAAATAGATTTAATTAATAGTAACAAATTATAGAATATTCATTTTAAAAATCTATAACCTACCACCACAACCATTAAGTAAAATATTTTGTTAACAAGTAAACAAGTATTGGGCTATGCTTCCTACTACCAGGCAGACCATATTCTTGTCTGGCAACCACTAAACATAAAAAAATTGTCACTGTAATATTGGTAACATACTTCTTAGATGTAAAGCATGATCATAATTTACCTTTTTATAATTCTAGGTACTCATTAATCATAGTTGACAGTGCAACAGCACTGTATAGGACAGATTACTCGGGAAGAGGGGAGCTTAATCCAAGACAACAGCACCTTGGCAGGTTCATGAGGATGCTACTAAGATTAGCTGATGAGGTTTGTAGATAATATAACTAATAATGTTTCCAAAATTAATTTTTTGAGTCTTAATGAGTCTGCCAGTTTTTCCTCAAGGATATCTTTTGAGTCTGGTTTGTGAAAGACCTAGTTCAGGCAGTATCAATATATTTTATTGCTTTTGCCTATAAACAATACATTATGGCATGTCATATGTATTATATCTTTTATTCTTAGAAAATACCTAATAGCATTTTTACTCACCCATTATCTATCAAACAGTATGCATTATTAAGCAGTTAATACATAGTCGTCGAAAGCAGGACGAAAGTCTGGAGTCGAGTACAAAGATACTGGTACTTTCGTACAGCTCGTTGCCAAATAGCAACAAGTTTGCCATATAAATATACCTGTATAATATTTCATTTGGATATTTATTTACATTTCAGTTCGGAGTTGCAGTAATAATAACGAACCAAGTAGTTGCTCAAGTGGACTCAGTCGGCGTTTTTAACGCTGACACAAAGAAACCTATTGGTGGTCACATAATTGCGCACGCGTCGACGACTCGACTCTACCTCAGGAAAGGCCGCGGTGACAATAGAGTATGTAAGATATATGATAGCCCATGCTTACCTGAAACCGAGGCCATGTTTGCTATTAGTAACGAAGGCATCACTGATGCTAAGGAATAAGTTTAAACTGTATACCTAATTGAGTATTTTGAGGTTGGAAAAGTTAAATATTGAGGATATCAGACGAATCTGTTATTTTTACACTGGCTGGCCAACTTTTTTGCTTTGTTCGAGACATCTTTTCAATAGTCGCTATCGCTGAACGTAAATTATCTCGTTGATTAAGCAAATGCAGGAGCCGTGCGTGTTAATCTATACGCGGCATAGATTCAAAGATTTCCAATTTGATGTCTAAAATGTCGAAAACTTGACAATGCTGCATCATGAAAAGAATAAGAAGGTTTTTCTTACATGCCTGAAGACTGGAAAGTTATATATAATATTTTTATAGATTGGTCCTGAACTTCTCCATACCCCAAAAATTTAAATTAATTACATTTTTTGTAAATATTTTACTTAGAATTCATAATTTTTTAAAATGTAATTGCATACAATGACATATAAAACTTGGTGCCTTTTGTCGAAAATTGTAAATAACTGATCGAATATAGTTCTTATCTAAAATAAAATGTAATGTATTTTTGTGCTTCTTATTTTTATTATTCACTGTATTCATTAGTCACACCAGAAATAGCGCGAATAAAGGTGCTGCGAAGGTAAGGGAACAATTTTTCACCTCGAAATGTACGGAATGCGATTTCGATATGTGAATCGGCTTGAAATCCTTGGTCGCATTCGTTCCGACGGGGCCACCTCAATATCTCCAAAACTATAGCGTCTAGTGATAATTTAAATCTAGAATTTGTCTTTGTGTCAAAATGAGCCTGTGTCCTTAATAACTTACTGTGTTGTCAGTATTAAAATTTATAGTGGCCCATCGAGGACGACGCTTCACACGAATTAAAATGTTTGCGACTGTATTCTGCGTATAGTGCGTTGGAGAACGCATGAATCGCAGATAATGGAAGTTTCTTTACAATTAATTATTTTTCTCAAATAATAAATATTTGAGGTTGGGATATAAGCAAACGAATATTTATATCAAATTATTTATTTTAATTACTCTCGTAGAACAAGTTTATTTCCAAATACAACTTTTGAAGCGGACTACAGCAATGTACGTTATCCATTTATTATTATTACGGAATGTTCCATTATTCAAACAGTGCTTTTATTAAATATTGCAATTTCAGAAAATCATTAAACAATTAGCTAGTTCTACAATACTATAGTACTCTACACTCCTTATAAAAATAAATAGTTATTAAAAGATTTACATTATTTGAATCATTTGATAACATGCTATAGGTATTTATTCAGTATACATATATCTGTCTGATATCATTAGAAACATTGTATTTTACTCAAATGATATATAAAATACAAACTTACAATAAATTAAAAACATTTATTTCAACTTTAAATTACATAATTAAGAACAAAAAATTAAATCCTTAGTGCATTAAAGTAATGTTGAATTTATGTCAAAATATCACACTTATGACTTGAAGAATTAATTAACCATAAACCAAAGAAATGTTTATATTAGGAAATATGAAAAACAGAAAACATTAAAGTCAATCATAGACAAGAATTACATTAACAAGAAACAGTTCACATTTACATAATATTTTAAGCTAATGTGTTTTATATTATAATGAACAATAGTGGCGAAAGGCATTGCATACATATAATTGTATTCTTTTATGCCAATTTACAAAATATTAGTTACACGAAGCTCGCTCTAAATTTTAATATTATTATTAATTTAAGGTTTTTACAAAACTTTATTAAAGGTTCCCTCATTTTATTGTGGTCTGTTAACCTCGGGCCAAATTTTGGGATGACATGAAATTAGAAGAAATAAAAAGGCAAAGTTTTTGGTTGGCATTTTAGATTTCGCAGACAAATCAGTTTCGAATTGTCTGATCATTAATGTTTATTCTGAAACGGTATTTCTTCCAAAGTTTAAAGTAAATATTTAAAATAGAAACACACTACAGACCTTCCTATCTCGAATTTACTGTTTTATTCGTCTCCCAAGTTTTCAGATAGATTTCTACATATCTGGGACAACAAAATTCGACAGGAGGGTTTTTTATTTGAGAAGGGTTGAGCTTATTTAAAATTTATAACAACTCACAATCCCAAATCATAAATAAAATAATTAGTAATGTCATCTATGTATATATGACTTAATTAGAATATTACTTTATTATTTATGTTACGCAACGCAATAGATACATCCTTTGATTGATAGCCTTTGAAGGGGAAATATGTTAGTTTAAGTAGTGATGCCATAAATCATAAGATTTTATATTTATATTATAAATTACTTATATTACGATTGTTTTATTTCGTAAAGCAAGCACTTCATATGATAACAAAAATATATTCAATTGTTTAGGAGTGCTTAAAGCAAAATTGTAGTTACTTCATCGCAAAGCAAAGTAAACTTTCTATTTAATGAGGCATTTGCAAATTGATACACGAAACAAAATCCCTTCCTTTTTGATTTCATTATAATTTACAACTAATTTACTGAGGACCTTAACTTATTTACTTGAATTAAATTCGTCTTAACGGGCTTGCTCATGACGTTTCTATGATCTAATAAAGAAAGAAAAAGTTACTCCGTGTTGATTATGAATAAATCCGTTTGAGAGTCTTACCACCATATTAAAACGTCCAAGTCAGACCTGGGTTTAAGCAATCTCAAGCGAAGTTTACGCCGTCTTTTGGTCTAAAAAAAGAGGCTGCCTGCTTTGAACTGAAAGCCTTACCATAATAACCATTATTATATCATATTTTAAAATTTCGTTCATTGAAAAGATAACAATAGGGGTGGTTTTCAATTAAACTTAATTTTGACGTAACATGATTTCAAATTATACACTGGTATCAATCTGGCATCCTACGAAAAGCACCATGTAACCCTGATTGGTAACACGTCATGATGTATAATGATGCCCCGTTAATGCATATTAATGCCCCGTTAGCTGACCAATCAGAAACAGTTTACAATTTTACAGGTGATAAAATCGTACAGATAATGAACTTCGTTCTTCAGGTTCGTTCATAATTTGTAAGATATTCGAAAATAATACAATAAACTGTAGACAGTTTGTTGTAGACACTATATCTCGTTAATTTAGGTATAGTTCCACGAGTTAGATTATAAAATAACGGTGTTCACATTATGTTGAGATAATGATGTGATAATTACAACCGCCTTTTTAATATGACGGTTAATGTTAGTCTCGATCGTTTCTTTAATAATTTAGTATGATCACTGTAATTAGGTTCAAAATGTATTGCGATCAGTGTCACGTACACGAGCTAGCAAAATGGTAAACATATTGCACGTACTGTACCTTGAGTTAATTGCAAATTGCCATGTGCCATTTAATACGCTTGTTAGTTTACATAAGAATCTAGCGTATAACAATAACATTGCAAAGGCACACTCTTTTAGCCAAATATTCTACTATTTATGAGAAATAGTTTCACTTTAAGATAACATATACTTTTTCTCTTTTAAGTCTTTTTTTAAGAAAATGCCCCGAATGACTAATTGAAGCAAGTTTAAAAATTAAAAATATTGATAAAAGAAAACTTTCTCTCTTCTTTTTAAATTAATAAAAAAACAAATATTTTAAAATAAATAGCTAGGCGGTGACTTTATTAATTTTATTTTGTTGGTACTTACATGGTTAAATAAAGAATGTGATTGAAATTTAACTGGCAAAATGCAATAAAATTAAGTTTTAAGTATAAATATAAGAAAAGTGGATACAAATATTACAGAATTATTTTGCCAGTTTAGAACCGAATTCCTTATTCAAGCTATTTATCTATTATATGTAGATATCAGAAATTTTGGGGAAAACGAATCTAGTAAGTATGAAATATTTTATTTTGGACCAAATCCTTACACATGTACACACAGTAAAATAAAAATAACATTTAAATTTTATTGATAGACAATAACGAACTTCGTTTTTATAGTTTATTAGACGAAATATAAATAGAAGAAGATTTGTGATTGAAGAAACACGAAAAAAATACGATTCATGAGGAAATACATATTTTTTTCTATAAATATAATTGTTAAGAAAATGGCCCAGTCTCCCCATGATACTACTGCCTTCAATATGAAACATCTAGAATTTAAAGGCACCATATATCAATGCCAGATGAGATCAAAAAAAATTTGAACTCATCATGAATAAATAAATAAATATTAAATAAAACCGAATCCGCAAACTATATTGTAATATTGATTATACTTATAAATCACAATTATTTTTAAGTCAATATGTACTGTATTGCAATTAAGTATTTGAAAAAATTAATTCATAGATTTCATTACATTTAGACATTTATAATTTTTGAAATCTTTTGATCCCTTTGACTTCTTAAAAGCCTAAGCTATATATAAGTAATAAAATTGTTTTAAAAAATAGTGCTAATCTTTTATTACACTCGGACCAGAAAAGCAGACACGACCGCTGAGGTCATTTAACGTTCCAAAAATAGCCTTATTTTAAGGTACCTGTAAATGAGCAAGTGTATAGCTCGTCGACACTTAGTCAACTAATTGACCTTTTTAAAAGTCCGTTTCTGATTTAAGTGTATTGGAGGAAAGGCAGATAACTCAATTTATGATTTAGAGACTTAATTCTTTTATTAAATTAATCTGTAACTACATGAAATTTTTCAATTTCCACATGATTTACCATATTTATTATTTTGATTGTTTTTTTGGTGCAATGTTCTTTATGTAAAAAATTCGTTTCAACCGGCAAATATAGTACTTGATTGACGTCCTATATAAACAAATCGCTTGGAGGAAATAAGGTTCTATATCATAAAGTGACAGTCAAAAACTATGTTTTATGTTATGAGTCAGATATTAAAAAGTTTCAATTTTATACTGACAGTTTTTAGTGGCTAATCTTAGCAAGTGTTTTATTTTACCTTAACATTATGGCATTTTACGACTCTCTTCTGTCTTTGAAACCTAAAATTAAGAAATATCCTTTTTCAATTTGAAAAAAATTCATGGTTCATTTTAATACATATTAAAATTAATTAAGAAATAATTTGATTGAATTCGTGACTCAATATTAAAAGGTATCCCAAATCCACAAAAACTACAAATTTATTTCTCGAAATCATTAATTATAACTACGAAATAAAGTTATGATTCTATACTCACGCAGGCTATTATGATTTATTACCTAAAAGATACACTTTACTGCATACGCACGCTTTTATTATTCTAGTGTAACATTTTATTTTTATTCATTTTAGTCTGAATATAGTTTGACATGGGTGCAACTCTGGCAACACAGATTAAAGTGAAGTCTATCTCTGTTTCTCAACAAGTATAGAAAAAGGATAGCAACCCATTCTCAATTATTATGAACATTTTATCACGTTCACATAAAGGTGAAAAGTAAATACTCTTTCATGTCTTAAATTATTTAGTTGCTGTGCTTCTTTCACGCATGTTGAGATAATAAGTCAAAGTTAAGTAAAATCTCTATTAGCCATTACATTCAACAAAGCTTATTGAAATAATATAATATCCTTTCAATTTGTCTTGCTATTGATAGACTAATATTAAGTATAATTTAGTTGCAGGTCGCATTAAAATTTTATTCCCTTTACTTTTTTCAATAGGCAAATTTAACAAAGCACAAACAATCTATAAAATATTTAAAATAGGTAAGAATACAGAAAACTTTAAGTATAGCTTTGTCTGAGAAGTTTTAAAAATTAAAAAGAAAAATGCTGCTTACTGAATCAATTCCATCATTTAAAAGGGCAACTGTATGTAGCGACCTTTTTAGACTTAAATCATGATCAATGTGTATGGTTACATATTGTTGAGTATCATATCGATATTTTGAAGCTCACATTTCATAGTTTGGGTTCCAGGCTCGTACAGGGATGGCAGGGGGGTGATGCAGTGGGTAGTGACAATGGAGTCCCTTCACGTTCAAGTCTTTCATGTTCTCTAGCTACGAGGGATTTGAGCTCCTCCTATTGTATAAAGAAAAATGCTATTTAAATATTATATTTAAGTATATATAATAAGTGATGCACTGTCATCAAAATAGTTGTTAAGTTTGCTGTGGTTAGGAACACATCTTAAGCTTTTGGTCCCAGATGTTACTACAACTGCCATGAATTATCCTTCCTAAGGAATACTTACCCCCCATCCAAGTCGGTCTGCAAGGTCTTGACACCCATCATCACAGTCTCCGAGCCTAGCTACATCTCTAGTGGCGTCTTCATCAAACTGCAGCCCTCCACTGAGACCCCAAAGTCTCAACAATGGGGACCGAACACCAGCCTTCTCTCGGTTTATGAGTAAACGAGGACACCATTCTGGCACCCTGGAAGTAATGTACATATAGCAAGAAAGGCAAAAAATAATATTAAATATTAATATAATGTATTGCAAAAAATAGAAATTATATTCATCATCATCATATCTGTCAAGAGACGTCTATGCTGCTGGCTATAGGCCTCTCTTCTTATATTCTTATAGTGAAATGAAAGGTATGGACTAGGACCGAAACTTTAGAAAGGTAGGGGAAGATTATTAAGATATTTTAGTAAAATTTTGCAGTAAAGTAACTATGAAAACTATGAAGCTTAAAAATAATCACGATAAGGTCGTATTTATATATTATTCATTACTAATTTTTAATAATTGGCAAGACTTTTTAAAATAACTTTGCAAATGTTTAAACTTACATATCAATAAGCGAAGCAAACGGTTGTACTTCAAGTGAGGAGCCCATTATTATAAGCAGGTCACAGTGTTGAAAGTCTTCCTGTAGACAATTCTGGAATCTCTCTGGTAAGCTTTCACCAAAGAAAACTATATCAGGCTTTACTACACCAGGACACTCAGTACAGATTGGGATTTCGTCCTCAAATATACGCTCTGCAATATTATCAGTAATACAAATTGTAAATGTATTATATCAATATTAGTTATTTACTTTTATTTACATATAAATTCAATTAATTTTTCTAAATGAATGGTTTGTTTCATTTCAAAAAGATCTGGAATAAATTACTAATTTACAGTAACTAAAGTATGTTTATACAGAAGTGGAGACATTACTACCTTTACTAGAGTTCTTTGGTGTCAATAAAATATAACCATACAAAAATGTGATAGTACTGTTTTCGAGACTTCTAGAAAAAGCATTGTAGAAAAGGTTTCGATTATTCTCGTCATTATGAAATTCTCACCTCTGGTGTCATCTTTATACGTGCATCAATGGGCTATCCTATGGTATCAATTCAAATTTACCCACAGTCTAAGCACATAATATTAAAAACGTCATATGTGTGGAAGTTGTATACAAAATTTAATTGAAAGGAATTCCACTTTTCAAAATGATGTATGTTTTGTTTATGATTATTTAGTTATTTTTTTACCATAATTAACTTATTGATTATTCAAGGTATTTGTTACCTTTAACAAAATGAAGGGGGTACTCCTTTCGACAATCTAAGCAATGTGATGTGAAGAAAGTACCATGTGCTTCAACAATCTTGCCATCAGGTATGTCAGCCCGTCGCTCTAATGTATCAATATTTTGTGTATAATGACGTAGCAGCAATCCTGTAATCAGCAGATTCCACAGCTATATAGGTGGATTTTTAAATTCAAGTAATTTAAAAATATTAAATAAACAAACAAATCTTTTATGCAAACATGTAGTAACTTCTTAAGCAAGAAATAAGTATCTACATAGCACAGATAATTCCTTGTATATCACTAAAAACTTTTCAACAGAAAAAATAAGCATTTCCCCTTTTAAATTAAATACACTACAGGTATGCACCATTATCTATGGTAAATGCACTATCCCCAACAATATATATTATTTTATATAATATAATCAAAGAAATAGTTCTTCTAAAAAATAGAAATTTATTTTCATAAATTATAATATATATAATAGTTTTTAAACCTTTAACTTACCTTTTTCATGTAAAAGTCTAATGAAATAATGTGATTTTGTAGGTTTAAAGTTTCCTGGATACATTTCCTTAGCTAAACAAAAGAATGGTTTAGGGTTTTGCCTAAAAAAATTGATTTCAAATATAGCTTGTGGTTCGGGTAGGTTGTACTTCTGTAAATTGTGATATAAGCCTGTTTCTGGACTACGGAAATCTGGAATTCCAGCCGCTGAAAATGTAATCATTCATTTAGATTGTTTCTGCATTGAAGCAATAACTTAATGCTAAATTTATTCATGACTTCACTATTATAAAAATAGATTTCAGTATAAATGCAATCCTAATTATCTTATGAATAAATCATATAGTTCGATTTATTCTGTTTACTGACCTCAATATTGTTTATTTACCTGTTTTATTAATTACAAATATTCAATAATTATAGAAAGTTTTAAAATGACTTACCGGTAGAAATTCCAGCTCCAGATAGTGTAATTATATTTTTACATCTATCACTTTCAATCCATTTTACAACTCCATCTAAGCTAACCTCGTCTAGTACTTTTTCAGCGGGAGCTGAGGGTTCCGCGGTCTCATAAAACCCTAGCTTCTGTGCCAAATACCGTCTTATAGAATCTACGTCTAGATCCCTTATTCTTGAGCCAAGACTTTCCATATGATTTGGCGGGACACTAGCCCCAATATCATTGTGGTCTTCACCTACAAGTTTACAATACATTTTGTTATTAGGTATGTAATTAATCTATATTTACTTAAACTTATTAAATTATTTTAACTTACCATCACTCTTTCCCGGCGGTGTATTTGTGGACATTTTAAGTAAACAAAATAAATTGCGATTGCAAACCTTTGTCCAGTATTGCCACGGATTTTTTGACAGATAAAGGAGGCGCATTTTTAGAGTCTGTTACGCAGTTTGGTAGGAGTGGTTACAAAGTTCAATGATATGAGTAGTATATAAATTTCAGTTTCATTGCGTCTTAATCAAAATACAAATGTTTTAGTACTTAAATGTTTTGTATTATATCTATTATATCTTTAATCAGTTTAATAATAATCTTTAACGATTTCACGATGTTTGATTTAAAATTAAAACCATTATGAAAGTACCTTTGTAAATGGTTCTTACACTTTTTGTTCTCATAGGGCAAAGCAAGCAAACATTCGATAGCATTTATCATGTATATTGATAAACGCTATCGAATCACTAAATATAAAACGTATGGGATTTGATATAAGCATTTGCTTAGCAATCATGCATATTTGTCAAACCCATACATTTTTCATTTTGCGATTATTAAACACATGTTGTCTAGAAGGCGGGATTTCATCATGTTTTATATTTTAAAGTAGTAAATAAAAAAGTCATATATTGACAGTCAGTAGTAGAGAAATATTGTGAAGCCACACATTATTTTTGCGACAAAAATATATACATATTTTTTATTTTAGAAAAGGGTCTCAATGTTACACGATTTTAAGTATTTAAAAAAAATATGAAAATCTACGGTTACTTATATTGCTTAATTCATATGAATTATAATTATCAATAGGAAATTATTAATTCTTAATAGTTAACTTAGAATACCCATAAAAATCGAGAGACGAGGAAATATAAAAATTCTACAATGCTAATGAAAGAAAATCCTATTTCTGCGACTTTAAAGATTAAAGAAACTTATAAGTAGTTGATAAAAAAAAATTTTACATATAAAAATTAAACATCTGCTTTCTCAACAATATGATAAATATTTTTAAGGAAGCAGAATTGTATCCAATATTTTCGAGGAATTCTAACTATGTACTTACTTAAATAAATACTTTAACATAAATGTTCGAAATTCTATACAGTATTATTATAGTATTTGCTTATTAAAAACTTAAACTTAAATTAATTAATTTGCAAGCCAAATTTAATTTATGTCATGCATGACTTTGATCTTCTTAGCGATGATGTCATGCGCATGCCGTTTTTGGTATTCGCGAACAATGGTAATATTGACCACTATAAATTATATTAATCATATATAAATATTGATTAATAAGTAGGTACCTACTACTACCTACATCGCCAAAGGTCCTTGATCTCATGAGTTAGCATACGACCTTTTGACTTTCAGATACTCAGGCACAGATTATATGTAGATCCTGCTTCCGGCCGTTTGCATTTCCTATGTAACAATTTTACTAACGAAACAGTCACAAGGCACAATCGTGTAATGTATATTGGTAAGTCTCACTGCTGGGCAGAGAGATAAACTTCCTAATATGCTGAGTTTATCAGTTACTAGTGGATATCTAAAAATATTGACTATATATGGATGGCCGAAGAGCAGTCAGCCTACTAAATCCCGGTTCGAATTGATAATCCCGGGATTCATTCATCCGGACTCACACACTATACAAGTGAAATTGAAGTTTAAAATTTACTATACATTACAATACACAACAAATATTCTAATAATTATGAAAATATAAAAACACTTCAACAAACGTATACAACATAAACGTATATAAAATTTGTCTAAAACAAAAACATATTTCACATTATTCACTAGGTAATTTCCTCGTCAGACTTTTCTAAGAAATATAAAAGTTCTTTCGCTTATTCCACGAAAGCTTTTTTACAGATTTTGTTGATATTGCAAAAGGCGACTGTAGCAAAATCAATGGCTGTGATCAGATAAGAAGAGGATTCATGGTGACAAGCAAAGGTTTATTGAATTTCTCGAACCAAATATAGTACAAGAAATAGCTCGTGATACCGAACATCGTGGAAAACAGAATGGTTCAAGTCGACCTGAGTTTTTCAGATACAAATTAGAGTATTCGTGATAATCATATCTTATAAATTTCGTGATATTAAGCAAGTTTATTTATATTAAGTAAAAGTTTGTAATTATTATGTAAGGTAATATTTTAAATCACTGAAGATGTAGCAACTAATTACTGATTATATTGAATACATATTTTTAATGATGAAATATTGGAAATGAATAGTAATTATATAATAATATAAATAAGACCTTTCTAAATAAACAGTGTTCATCATACAATCTTGGCAATGTCGATCTAAACTATGTTTGTTTTAACCAATAAATATAAATGTAAGTAACTAAGTTTAGAAATTTATATTTAAAATATAAACAATGGGACGGTTTACTCATACTTTGATATCAATGTTAGGTACCAATATCTCTTTCATTTCTTATATCGAACTACGTTTCATGAGTTCTTTCGCGGTGTCTCCAAAACTCTTGCTCATTATCATCTCTAAGCTTGGTTTGTTCTTCTTTATCATCTGTTTTTACGGTAGTTCTGCCACCTTACTTACTTACTTCTATGCAACCTGAAATATTTACTTTTTTTAGTTTAGCTACGTTATTTTCCTGCTATTTATCAAGTAATGTCAAAATATGTAACTCTAAGGAACAATCATGTTTAATGAAATTGTAAGGAGAAAAATTCTGATTCTAATTTTAAAAAAGTTAACTTTAAACCTGATGCTGTTCTTTAGGAATAAGCTGGAGGTATTTGTAGAAAATACTTTGCCGTCACACGCGAATCTTAGAATCAGTCGACCGAATACAACGATAATTATTTTTTTTATATTTGTCTCCAATATTATTTATAGTTATTGCATGATACACTAGGTATGTGGGTTATAAATTGTATAAGCGTAGTACATAAAATATATTTTGAAAGCGTCTCGCATTTTTTTTTGGTCACAGAGGACAACAAAATTCTTTATCGTCTCTCGAAATAGACTGTGTATATTAAAATTCGCTTGGGCCGTGATTTAAAACCAGAGTAAGTATCAATGTCAAATGTGTATTTTCAATAACTGTTTTATTCCTTCATTTTGAAATTACAAAATATGTAGATGGTTGTTCACGGCTGATCTAGTGGTCAAGTCGTAGGTCATCCTATCGTCCAACCAGATACCAGAGATCTTAAGTACAGGCAGGACTACATTTTTTTGTATGATGAGTACGAATAATACTTAGTTTACAATTCATCGATGTACATTTAAGTATAGTAATAGCATATAATGTTTATTTTATTTACATACAAATGGTTGAAACAAATCTTACATAAAATCAATTGAGTACAAAGCCGCTGCTTATATCTAACTATATTAGATCGTATAATTAATTTACTTACTAGCTAATTTGCTGCAGATATCAAAATAACAAGCTCACAGACTCAGGTAGCTACTTCCATTGTACATTATATATAAACTCAGAACAATAAAAAAGGTAAAGAAAACGGTTGTCCTTTTCATATATTTTTATTATTTCCTTCTGTTTTTGAAGATGAACATGAATTAACCCCCGTAACAATGGCTCCTTTATTCCACATAGAACTTCATACATCGTGTTCAATGAATTAAGCCAATGAATAATTAATTGTGTCATGTTCAGCTTACCATGATTTATATACCTACTGTACAATCTGATATACTTGATCTGTTATTAACAATTATATGTGTTTAAACAAATTAAATACGTACACGTTTTTCATGTTACTGTAAACCTAATAAATATGAATATAATATTGAAGTTGATAAAGTACAAGTAAATGTTAGTTTTATACCACTATTTTTTTTAACGAAAATGCAAGCATAATTTTGCTGTAATTCGATAAATAAGTATAAAAGATACTAGTAGAAACTTTAGAGTTTAATTACAGTTTATCTATTTGTATTCATCTTAGGAAAATTGAAGTAGGTGTCATGTAAGTATTTGCACAACGATAAACCCTAATCCTTTAAATTAACTGTAGATCCGAATCAGTAATAAAATAGTTACGACATAGCATACATGTATAAGTTCGTTATTAAAAGTTATCTGAAGATTAAATACAGGTTTATAATTAAATTATTTATTTCATGCTATCCTTGCATGCTTCATGGTGCTACGAAGAACGTGTAGTTAGTACGGTGGCTAATAGATGGCAGTAGTTGTCTGCTCTTTGTAGCTTGTATTTTCGTTGTAACTATTATAGATAAATGATGAGATGAAGCATGCGTTTTGCAATATTCGTCACGTTAGTTGTTTCAATAGGTTGAGTTCAATTGATTGTATAAGAAATGATACTACCCGTTCATTCATTCGAAGTGGACAAAAGAGAGGGCCGCACTACTGACATGCTTTACTCCACAAGGCAGGTCAACAAAACAATCATAAGATAACGTTTTATATGAATTTTTGAAACAAAAATCATTCAATACTAGCTGACCACCGGGTCACACTTCGTATCACCTAAAATTAATCTATTTAGAAATGTTTATACACTAAAATTTCCCTATCAAAAGTAATTGGAAGTCAATAGTGGTAGAATAAATGAAAATTTTTAATTAGTGCGTCAGTCAGACGATTTTCCATATTAAATACCAATTTTCCATTATAAATTTCAACCCACCATTGGATCAACTATGCTGTGGCTTTGTTTGTTATCATTATCGATATTAGAGGGCTCGAACCAATACTCCAACAAGATAGACAATGTCGTTTTTTTTGCTCAAAAATACTTGTGTAAATTTCTTTAATTTGTATTGTGGAGTGGACGGATTTTTTTTTCCTTATTTTTCTGCTTCGGTCATAGTTCTGTGTGTGTACATTAAAGTTTCAAATTAATAAAAAATTTTATGAGGAGATTTTCGTTAGTAATTTAACAAACCTAATTTGATTGTTAATTGATTGTGTTGCAGTTACCGTAAGCGCCTACTTTTTTACGTTGATAAGTTTCAATTGTATCAGGACATTTCGACTGTTGTTTTTTGCTGACAAAATCATAAAAAACAGAAGACCAAGGAGGTTTTCAGTATTTCACAACAGAAGCGATGCTGTATCATATGATTCTACAGCTGACGACTTGCACCATCTTAGCTTAAGAACTAAGATTTGTTGAAATTTCGAAACTGATGTATATGAGGAAACTCAGAAGGGATATAAATTTGGAATGCTAAATATTGACTACTGAAACTTAATTGATAAGTCGTTACATATCATATTTGTACTAGAACTTTTAACGTATTGTCGAATTTCAGTAGGTACTACTTACCTCATTTTAAGTGGGACATTGTATGGGTTCAGCTCAAAAAGGCTGCTTTAAAAACCCTTTTTTAAGTCGTGTCGTATCCAGCACTATATTGGTGATCCACTAGAAGCTACACTACACCACCTATCTACACAGCCTTCTGGTGCGCGTGGGCAGCGCACCTCGCGTTCTTCTCTGTTATTACTTAGTAAATCAAGGTTAACTGATTTACTAGCGGTTTGCAAGTCGCTAGCTATTTATGAACTTTTGTTTACCGTTACATTGGTTAACTTACACCTCAGTCATTACTTATGGCATTTTCTGATGTGCCGGGAAGATGGAAACATTTTCATTAGATGTTATGAGTTATCCTTGGAAATCACATTATAAATTTTACAAAGTGTAAGTACGCCTTAGACTTGCAGATGAAACCGTCCTAAGTCGAGGAAACAATTTTAAACCAAGGTAATTCTAAATTAACTTTTGCGTAATACTAAAGGAATTATAAAGCCCTCAACTAAAAATCTATTATACAGATCCTGGGTCCGTTCTAAACTCCAATACTGTAGCCAGGTCTGGTGTCCCCACTATGTACGTTCATATCATATACGTAGCGTATCCAAAAACTTTTATTGTGGCATCTCTCATTCCAACCCCATAAGGCAAAAGAGGTACCCTCTTGCAAAGAACGATTGACATATTTCGCATTAAACAGCTTAGGAGATCATTAGGGCTTGTTCCTCTCCGTTAAGATTGTTAAATCTGAATATACTATATAAGTTAGCGTGGGTCGGACGATAGACGCCTTTTTCTGTTAAGGGCAGCAGTCCCAAAGTAGACCACGTTATAATGAACAGACTACAGCGAAAATACTGCAAAGTATGTAACATCGACATCTTTGCAGAGAAACCCTAAATATTCAGACGCTACAAACCTTTTATATGGCGCCAAATTAAGGACAGAGCATGAAGGATTATATCAACTATAATAAATCGACCTATTTTGTTATAACCTAAAGTAATTTATTCTACTACCCTAATCATGTAGAGTAGCTATTATAGTTTTATGTATTTTCTGTTACGTAAATTTTAGTCCATTGCATGCCGTGGCAACCTTTAATTAAGACGGCATTAATTTTTAAGCGAGTTAGGTATTAAAATTTGCTCGTTCCAGTGTTTATCTTGTTCGTTATCCTAATAAGTACAAAAAAAACTACTTTAAGTGCTACATATTACAAAATGCTAAGTCAACTCAATCGGGTCCTTATGTCGTATATTATGACACTCACATGGGAATCTAAGCCTACTTATTATTGACAGAATAATGGGCAAGAAACAATGTATCATAATTTTAGCGCCTAAACAGAAAATCCAAAACCGTTAATTTGTAGAAGCACAAAAAATTCTTAGCTAACTACCAACTAATCATTCAGCTGTAGAAATTTTGGGCTTTCTGATTCAAAAACTGCGACTAGTACATTTAGAATCTTTTCTAGATACACACTTACATCTTACATTCCCTAAATAATTCTGAAGGTAGGTAGAAAACTAATAAGGTCAAGGTCAAGGCTGTACGGTGGATGTATTAACACTTGTCAGCCGAACAATCTCACAAATTTTTGTTCATTAGCTAAATGTTTGTAGTCTGACATTATAATGGAAAAAAATTACACCCTTTCTGTTAATAACTATAGTTTATTTTAAGTGTTTTTTTTTGTAGATTCGAATGAATGGATTCGCCCGGCGGCAATAGCTCATAATGAACGGATACGGATCTCAATGCCACATTTGACACAGCATCATAATTGCGGCTTAATCCGAGTTTGGCCACAGTCTGTGGAGCTCGACCAACCTTTAATCATGATCTTTTATACACGTTCTTATCGTAGGTAATCCACTTTTAATAATCAGTCTTCAACGTTCTCAAAAAATAGTTCGGTTTCACTACACTGTCGCAGTGAATCGCAAATGAGTACACGGTTTCATTATGTTTTACGGTTTGTTTTGCTTACAAATCTTTGTATTAGTCGACACGAAGCAGTGAGATTTTTCGGTTTCCTAATGTATTTGTATGATTAGACATTTTTAAATGGCTCAAAACTGTTTTGTGGTCAATTTTTAGTTCTTAAGCAACGTCTACTGATTCGCGGATGTTGCTGCATTTTTTCATTAAAGATTATTTTGATACATACAAAATATGAAAAGACTTTTTCCTCAACCTTACACTATGAATACCTAACATGTTCTTCCATGTAGGAACGTCTGATTGACTGACTGACTGAGTCTCAGTGAGACATATCGGCAATGCCTAGATAATATATTTCGTTAACAAAACGAGCAACGAGCAATGCTTTGATGCTGATTAGAAATAAAGGTAACACCTCTTGTCAATTTTCTGTTAACGTTATTAAGCATTTAGATCAAAGCAATAGATCCATTTCAATCTTTTATTCCACAATAAATTAACCATAAAATATGCAAAATTGCAAATATTACAGTGCATTCCCTATTATTTAACTGACCCTGACAGGAAGTGAGGCGAGCAAAACTCTGTAAAACCATTCAATACACTTCGTGACTTAATCATTGTTATTTAGTCTTTTTGAAATTACTGGGCGGTTCAATTGTGAGCCTCTTGACTTGTATAAGTTTTGAATAAGAAGTTATACTAATTGATAATTTTTATCGAGTTCTCGAGAACATATGGCGAATGTATGGTAACGACAGTTATTAATGTCGAAAATAAAGGTCGTCACTATCTAAAGAGACAGGAGAAATTACAAAATTCCAATTGTTACACGGTTATACAAAATTCCAATTGTTACGGCACTAGACGTAGTCCAACAAGATAAGGTAATAACTTAAGTTTCTTATTAGAAGAGCTTTTGGGGTAATTCATTTTTGGCAGATACGCGGAATTATTCATTGTTTGTTTCGCGGATAGCGACTATTCCCGACGCTTTCAAAAACCTTATTGGAGTAAAACTAAATAGGTTAAGAATCTTTTTAAATAGAAGTTACGACCAATAAGAAGTTACTCGAGTATCTATCACCGGCTCTTCTTTAACATCGGATTCATAGAGTTCAAAATAATTGGTGATGAGTAACGTTTTTGGATCAAGAGATAAAACTAGATATGATTTTTAAAGTAATTTGGCTATCGGGGTTTGAGGTAACAATTTTTTTTGGTAAAGGGGTCCTGCCCCACAATAGTTTAGGAATATCTGACTCAGGGAATGATGGAAATAATGTTTAAGTTATTGATATGCCTGACAACTCTCCATGTATTAAGGCGTTCACAAGTCAATAATTAATAATTTCCACATTAAAATTGCCTTATAAAATACACCTTTAATATTAATACATTTGTTACGTTCCAAAATTCAGTAAGTAACAAGATTTAAATCGAACTAAATTTATTGACTTTTACTGAATTTAAAAAGATATATCAATGTAAGCCCCTTTTACTAACAAGTACTGAAAGAAGTACGGGGCTATTTGATTCTTATGTGTACTGCTTGCTCAAAAATCATGGAATTATACTGAATTTTGGAGAAAAAAATCACATAAATAATCCATCGCTTTGCTCGCGAGTGCTTCTGTCAACACAGTTAATTTGTCATCGCCGAGATTATTGTTTTTATATAGGTTCGGTTTGTATAAAATAATAGAGGACTAGGTTACATATGAAATTGTGTATATCTGGACAAAACTTACAAAAAAGCTACTTCCTACATTATCCTTCCAAAATAATTATGAATCAATATGATGAATGACACTTGATATATGATTTATTTTTAGAATAAATCAAAATGTTTATTAATTATTTATTATTATAAAATTACAAGAAAATAAGAACCTATAAATATATAAATAAAATTTCAGAAAATACCGTAAAGTAATCTAAATAAACATTTATCTTGGACATAACCTTGTTTTTTTATTATAACCAAAGATAGTGTTATAAACGTTTCAATTTTGAGTTTAAGGTGATGTTTAAATTAAATGTATTCAAATTGCCTTTTGTAACGAATTACTACATTAAAGTTAACCAAAGGCTATTTGTCAAAGTCATCGATACATCATATGAAAACTTAGCTGTAATTTTGTTTAAGTAAAATCGTTTAAAATGAAAAATTGGTAAATGGACCCCATTTTTTAACTTACTGCAATTATTTGCAGAAATAGGTAGTGTTACAATGAAACATCAAATATATGTCAGTTTAAAAAATATATATCTCAATTAAGTCAAATTATTGTTAAATTATTTATAGCTCCATAGGTCAAATAGCTGATAATGTGGACAATAAACCCAAAAAGGCGAAGCTTATCTTAACCGGTCAACTTACACTTGATGCGATGACTCCACTACGCCAAAGAAGGATTAAAACAAAAAAACGCAATGTCATCAAGAGTCAGAGTTACCTACGGTGATATTGACTTGTTGTGGTCAAGGTGCATGTAATCGGATTTTCGATCCAAAGTATAGTAAGTACCCACCTAACCCGCACAGGCCAGTGTGGCCAGTGTTATGATTATGGCTAAAACTCCTCATTTCTCTACAGCTTCTCCTATATAACAAGGCAGTAGAACTTTTATAGATTGTAGATGTTGATTTTGAAACAACCCATTTTATAAATGTAATGGTATGGGACCTTTGAGAATATGGTCACCCTATGCCGCGGAATACACTTGTTTGTTCGCCCTGACAACTTTTTGCAATATCTCTCTTTCGGAACGCGCCTGTCACCTCTCATAATTATTTACTGAAATTGTTTTATAAGCGTTCTGTTTTGTGACCGCCACAAGAAACCGCGGCTCTTTGACGCCTTGAAACGAAGGGTACTATTTTTTATACAATGCTGTTGTTTCGTATGTTAATGGGATGAATTGATGAAGCTGCGGCCAGTAAGCTTTGACGGAAGCAATGTACTTGTAAATAAAAAATGTCATAAATAAATTTTTCTTCCGTAAAAGTACACCACTGGAGTTTTTAAATCTAATACGTGTCCATAAATTTCCTTTGCTGAAAAGGCAAACACATTTTGTTATGCCAGTACCAGGATATTAATGAACGAATGCTCTTATTTCCAGAAACAAAAAGGTTTTAATATTCGCGATAATGCTTAAAAATTATACTCCAACAAACATGCAGAAATCAAATAAATAAAGATAATCCTTGTATATATTTATTTATTTATTTGATTTCTGCATGTTACTCAGATACAAAACCAAGTAATAACAATAAATTAATCATCACAATGTTGACTTAAATTTATAGATTCTAATTTGTATGCCGCTTAAGCTAATTGTGGAGTTAGTTAATATAGGCAGATCAGTCTGGAAGAGAAAGATCAACTATGCAGTGACGGAACGAACACTATATTCACTTACAATCTAAGCTCTATCATTAAAATGTTGAGGTTTAAATTTCGGTGGCTTTCAAGGAATTCTTCTATTGAAACTATGTAAAAGTTTTCATGGTGTAACTTTAGGAAACTCAATCTGATAGGGATCCGATATGGGTAGATTTAGCTCGAGCTTCCAAATAAGATGTTATAGTTAAATAAGAAAGTTTTTTAAGGGTTTACAAATTTTATAATAAGACCAAATATCAATGACGTAATCAGCTTCTACTCTTCAAGGATACAGACTTAAATCGTCAGATCATCTGAATCCTGTTGAATACTTTTCTAATTGCATTAAGTATGCAATTTGATTAACAAATAAAAATGGACATATTCGCATTCTTAGTTTGTTTACCACCCACAGAATAACTTATATCTATACTTAGTGTATCTATTTATATAAACAGTGGCTCGGAAATGGAGACATGGATGTCTTTGCACGGAAAATAGCTGATCTTTCATCTCGGGGAATAAAAAAAGTTGTGTATTTTGGCATTGCGCACTCACTAACACCTGCAATTATGTATCCGCAGCCCAAGTAGAGAGTGCTAGAGCTAGAAGATGAGTTTTATCTTCCTACCCGTCAAGCTACTCGTACTCATTTGCCGGACGAAGAAAATCTACGTATCTGTTTTTCCTTTTTTGTTAAGCTAACTTATATTATTTGTAATATTATCTCACACCTTGAATTGTTTAATGTTCTTTTAAAAGTAAATAAAACGCCCAATTTCTAATTATACCATTCCAAAAATCCCAACTGAACTGAAGCTAATGGAACCTGAAAGTGTATAAGTTTCCGAAGGTTAGCCTCTAGCATCTCATCCGAGGTGTTACGTCAAGATCCATCGCCATAATATCACAATATTCATTCGGACGGATCGAGCTTATCATTGAAATCATGCATCGTGCATTGATTTTGCAAAATGAGATTTTTTTTTACTTACAAGTTTTTCATAAGATTAATTAGTATTAAATTTATTTAATTTATTAATATTAAATAGTCAATAAACATGAAATAAATTTTTATTGAGCTATTTAATTTCATATTTTATTGAAATTATGAAAAAAAATACATTAGGGTGTTGTTCAAAAATTCATATATAGTATAGTACAATATTTTGATTTCAAATATGCTTATTATTAAAATTAAAAGTAGAAGATAAAGACCTGCCTATCTCTGAAAAAGCCACCGATTCACAGGAAATATCGGAATTTTTACACAGTGGCGTTATTGCCATCATCTACTTATATTATCTGGGTATACCTAACTATAAGTGTTATATTAACAAAAAAAAACAGTTAAGCCTATCGATTGACCAGGTGATATCTTAAATGGTCATTTAATTATTATTCTCGTCATTTGTAAGCGAAAAAACGTGAAATGCCGAATTTACGTGAGATTTAATTTTCTAAAATTACTGTAACCTTCTAATTTCGCCAAATTACTTCCACTAGCAGTACATTAAGGTTGTCGGTAGCAACTAATAATGAGTAATGAAACAGTACCTTAATTAGAATAGAATAGAGACCAATCTCTCTACTGATTTTTTTGCAGTAGAACGCAAAACAGGAACATTAATCAAAAAAATATAAGAAATAATAATAATATAATATTGTAATAATTTCGCACACTTACAATATATCATCTATCCCAAATTAAGCATCGTCAGATAACGGACAAATATAGATAGTAGTATGCATATAAATATCAGAAATATACATAATAAACATTCAAACATCCATGAATCGTGAACAAATGTTCGTATTCATTAAACGAATTTCTGCACCTAACGGGATTTGAACTTGGGTCCTCTGGTAAACGGGAAACTGGCCACAGATGGTCGTCTAACGAAATTTTCTACAAAATAAATATACAAAGAAACATTCATAACATTCACCCCCACACATTTATATACATACAAACATATAAGTGTTTGGTACATACAGAAACTAATAAATACTATGGTGATATAAAAAAATTAAAATTGTAAAAATATTTTTAAACGTCTCTGAATATTCCCATCAGTAAAGTAAAATGTATAGGAATATTCAAAATAAATTTTCTAATTTTGAACTTTTAATAATCGCAAAGTATGACTGTTATATGACATATATATGACTGTTTTAACATGGGTAAGTTCCAGCTCAGTACGATATGCACCAAACATTTTGTGTATTTTAGACCAGACCTACACGAAAGCTAAGAATAAAACTAACAACGTTTGCATGCTAGCAGTAATCTATCCCAGACACCTGTTGACGCCGCGATATGCAAAATCTTAGTGATATCGAAGTTATAAACAGCACATTTCAATATCGAACATTCATTGAGCGGCTGCCATTAAACGGTTCAAATGCGCATACAACGCCAGTATTACCGGGGTACCATGGAGATCGTAAAACTGGAATAAAACCTTCACAGAATAAACTACTTGAAACTTTTAAAACTATTACATATTTATAATGCATTTTACGATTTCAGATTGGCTGTATCTCGTCGTATTCATTCATAACGCGGCACTTAAAAGAAATCTTAAATTGTGTCTGCATTAGACATTGGACGGGAACGAGAATTGAAATTTAAATTCAGCAGATATTTGTACGCTGAGTACGAATATTAGTCCGTGAGTCATGGATGTTTATTTAGTATATTTCTTATATTTATTTATATTACTAGCAATCTACATTTCTTTGTCATCTAGTATCCATAACGCAAGCTGTTAATGATGCTTGTTTGAGTTAGGTAATAGAGTGTAAGAAATGTTAACAATATTGTTATTGGTTTTTTTTATTGATTTGATATATCATTTGTATTTAAAATTTGTGTATATAAATACCATAAAATAGAATAATCATAGTTATATTCCCAGTATGTTAAATGAATCATAAAAAAATAGCTATGTTTCTCTTCCCCACATATATATATATCCATTATAATTAAATGCAAGAGAAAAGTTTTTTCTTTTATGTAAAAATTGTGCCTAAACATTTTTTGTTAGAGTTTATCTTAGCGGAAAATTGGATTTTTTTTTTAAAATAGGCTGCTAATAAGAGCATGACACAGAAAAAAAACAAAAGAGGTAGAGATAATTTTTAATTTGTGTATGATAATTTGTCAATCTAAATCTAATATCTGAACTTGGCAACCGTTAAATAAAAGAGAATAAAATATTCATCTATTATTTAAAATTGAGTATCATTTAGCAGCAATTGTGTACAGTAGCGAAGCTAAATTTTGGGTTCTGTAGAGCTAGAATTCAAGAAAATACAATAGTTTTAGTGTGCCTTCTCCTTACGCAAGTAAACCTGACGGTAAAATTTCATCAATTTTATCGTCTAATAAATATATCATTTATATCATTGGCTCTTCCATCTCGATGTTTTGGAAATAAATAATTGACTGTACCAACCTGAGATCATAAAGAAATCAAAAGCCAGAGATAAAAACATTTAGCTGAAATTTCTGTAATATATATCATTACAGTTCAGGCCTATACATCACGGTATATGAAAAAAATATACTTTTCGATATTTCTGTTTAATCCACTGTGAAGGGTGACCAAATTTTATTGGTACCACTTGCAGGTATCTACAAAATTTTGATATAATATATCACTTATCTACACACAATAAAGTATTTAGTAACATAAAATTTATCAAGCATTCTTGTTTGAGAAATAAGATAAATAAAATGTGATAAATTAAACATTTTGTGATCTACGTGACGTTTTGAGAATTTTGTATCTAATACGCTGTTAAATAAGGATGCGACCTGTCATTTAAAATCTGGTGTGGCTCCTCAATCCATACGCACATTGCACACAAATGCAATTTGATGAGTTGAGTGAGTACTGCACGTGTGTGCAGTCTGTATCCGCACGCGATATCGTACGAAACGAAGTCTCACCGCACGCTTCATGGGCATTTATTACTGTGCAGCAGTGACGTCAATATATGAGAAATGCAGAAAGAAAGGTCGAAAATTATTTTTTCATTTTCAAAGAATGTCAAACAATAAAACGGTCCAGCTGTTGCTAGTGATTACCATAGATTTACAGTTCCTACTAAATATGAATAAGCTGTATGTAATATTTTGTCTCAATTACATTTTATGACTGTCTTTCAACCGAACACAACTCACAAGTCAAAACCGAAACTACACTGGTATCTGTAAAACTGAATCTAGAGACAACTAGAGATGATTTTGCATAATTACTCACAATGGTTTTTCAGTCTTGCAGATTTTTTATATTTTATAGAAAAAACATTTTCGTGTTTTTGTCACTGAACAAATAATTTAAAACTATATAACTTTCATGGAAAAATCATTTCTTTTTTGTAAGTATTAATATTACTTACTTTCCCATTTTGCTTCAAATTGGGTTATAAACTTGGGTTACGTCCAAAAGCAGTATGGATCCAACTTGAGTTTGTGTTAATACGAAAAACTGTGACAGTAGTGAAACAAGTCCTCATTTTACTGCCGGAAAATTCATTACTGATAGGACACACAGCGTGAATATAAAACTAAAGTGCAAGGAATTGCACACTTGCATCGGCACGGTAATAAATGCAGTAGCGTGCGGGGTACGGGTGGCGCGGGGCGGCGCCGGGCGGCCGTCAGGCCAGTCGCATCGTGACTGCACGCTGTGCCGCCCGTGCGCCCGAGCGCAACACGGCTAAATACGAGATCCCGGCCATGGTGTCCGTGGGCGCGTGGAGGCGCCGCACGCCCGACGACTGCGACGAGCGCTCCGAACCTGGCGCCTCCAGCTCTGGCGTGCCGCGCGCGCCCCCAAACTGTGCCCGCTGCCGCAATCACCGTCTCAAGGTTGAGCTGAAGGGACATAAGCGCTACTGCAAATACCGCTACTGTACTTGCGAGAAGTGCCGCCTCACGGCTGACCGCCAGCGCGTGATGGCTCTTCAGACAGCTCTGAGACGAGCCCAAGCACAGGACGAAGCTAGAGCGCGCGCTTTAGAAGCTGGAATGCAACCCACAGGAGTGGAGTTAGAGCGACCTGAGCCGCCTATAGTAAAAGCGCCGAGGAGCCCTGTAGTCCCGCCACCTGCACCTAGATCCATGGGTTCAGCCAGTTGCGATTCAATCCCAGGGTCGCCCGGGGTTTCCCCATATGCCCCGCCGCCGCCACCGCCCTCAGTGCCGCCACCACCGAGCATGCCCCCGCTTCTGCCACCCCAACAACCCGGTTAGTCAGTTTTATAAGTGTTTAAACAGTGTAGCGAATGCATGCATGCTTTATTTTGTAATTTTGGATTAACCGGCTGCTCACGCCGATATTCAAGTTGGCGATCGTGACAGGATGACATAGAGCGGTGCGGTTGTTTCTAAACGCATTTGGTTCCGTGCTGAGAATACAAAACGAAGTAGATAGTCCAGATAGATACCTTCGTTCTTCGAATCGATACCATAAAGTGCACCATGTTATCCAGATCTTTATGCTGGGCTGTGAAAATGCTCAAACAGATGAGCGACGATGTGCAACTAAATTAGTTCCAAAAAAAGAAATCATTTTAGATCAAACGGTCCCTCGGGCATTATTGAGCTAAAAAATTCTTTGGCCATGTGTAAAATCATGCGAATGGATATGTTTTTTGTAACAACCAGTTTGGACTAAAACAAAACAAAGCGTGCAGATAAAGACATCTTGGCTTTAATTGGCCAAGTAAATTATTAATCTCTAATGCTATCAATAATAAAAAAAATCTTCTAATGCAATTAGAATTTGATGTGGTTTAAATTTTTTGAAAGAGGACTTTTGGTGATATTTAATCAATTTTAACTAAGTTTTGATATTTAACCAATACTGATGAATTTCTAACTTTTAATCTGATTTATTTATTGTAATACTGGGCACCTCATACAGGAACAGTTGACTCGATACTGATTGAAACCAATTTTAAACTGAATTACAAAAATTTATGCTATATAAGACCTTTGTTATACCACATGCTTAACAAAAAAAGGATGTGATTTGATTTGATCACAAACTATTTAAGGTAATTAAGATGATGAATGGCAAAGCGTTCAAATCAGTCAATTTTAATTACTTTTATCTAATATATCCTAGCTTCAAAGAAAGGAGTAGATAGGTAGTTTAATTTGCTTAGTCCTGTTTCTTACTAAGAGTTTCAAAGATTAGGTAAGAGGCACTAAAGCGATTCAAAGTATTAAAAAAGAAAGAGCCGTCACTTTTGGCGTGACAGTTGGCAACATTGAAAAAGATAGCGGTATTATTGAAATAAGTTTTGGGAAGTTGAAAGCGGGAATTGTAAGTAAATGGACAACAACAATGAATTTTTAATTTTGGCGACAGTAAGTACAACAATTAATATGGCGATAGGTAAGTAACTATCACAATATTCATTAATATCAAAAGATAATTTTGGCTGGGTTCTGTAGAACCTCTCTTCAAGGAAAATTCCATGTTTGAGAAACTGCACTTTGTGCGACCATAAAGCAACACTAAAACTAAATTAAACTATATTTTTAAAATTTGAAATTTTACCAGGACTTAGCCCCAATGAGGCAGTGGTCAACCTCATCTTGTCATGCAGTCAGCCCATTACAAGTTCTTCAAATCATTTTAGCTGTAATCATTATCCTAGCTTGTAATAAATTGACTGAGTAGGACAAGCTTTCTGTGTCACTGTAATTTACTTGCAAGAGAAATTCAATGACATATCATTTAATAATTGCCGATTATGGCCTCTTTGGAAAAATTTATCTACTTCTAAAACAAGACACATGTTTTAACTAACGTCGTAATCGAACAAAGTAAGTATCGCTATTGGAAATGATTCAGTTTTTTAATGAGAATATTAAGATATGTTTTGACTTTACAAACGTGGAATTAAAATGAAGGTACGGATCTTTTGACGAAATTCGTTTTCCTATGTGCATCCATGAATATAAATTTTGTAACGTCTAGTTGAAATTTAAATTATTTGCAAATATAGGTCAGGGACCGCGCTAAATCGCGATCTCTTGTATAAAAGCATTCTTCAAAATATGTTTTATTTAAATATCTATCTTATTTTCATTAACATAAGGGAGGCTTACATCAGATATATATGGAATCTTGCTATTCCTGTTAATTGAGGTGTCATCTTTCATGTCTTACGTTATATCTTTCATGAAGGAAGGTACGATTTAATTAATATATACTATGTAGGTATTTCCATTTCTTATTCAAGTAAAATTGATATCTTTAAAACAGATATACCTAAGGAATTAATTAAAAAATGTAGACTCGTTTCTTCTCTTGCCTTTTCGTATAATAATTATTCGACAAGTCACGAGCAGTAACTAAGATTCTATCTATGTATATAGATAACAATTAAATAAATTTGATTATTAATTTCTTTTTGTTATCTTTGCATTTTGATTGTAGATTATCTCTGATACAACACTATATGTAATATTGTCTAACTTCAATTGTCATATGATAATTTACAATTGTATTTATATTAACTGTCTATTGGCCATATTGAATGTTATAAAGATTAGAATTTTGCGATCCTCGTTCTCACATGCATTCCCGTAGCAACAGATAATATAAAAATGTCTGGTCTGATAATTATATTAACCGCTTCTACCCAAGTCGTTCATAATCAAAGCCACTGATAAGGCGCATGTCAATTGAGGTGATATGATAAATATTTGCATATTTCCATTTAAATCAGCTGCATTTGTTGTGTCGTGTGGTTTTGATAATTTTAATGTACCAATACTTATTTTACGGTAATTTGATATTTTGATTTATTTGAAAGTTGTGAATGAGGTGAACAAACTCTAAAGGGCAATATACTTCTGTACTTTTGCTTTGGTATTAAAAAAAGACTTTATGGCTATTAAGCTGTGGATCCGATCAGGCATTGTAAAATAGCATTTAAAATAAGTAATGTCAAATCTGGTAAGGTGAGTGGAAACTTACTGTACTTTTCAACCGACTTCAATAAAGAAGGAGGTTCCCAATTTGACTGTATGGTTTTTCTTGTACGTTTATAACACGAATTTAATTTTTTTTATATATGCGAAAATAAACGATAGAATATACCCTAGGTAGTCCAATTGTCATCAAGTCAGGATCTGATGATGAGATTTGTGGGTAATCGAGGACCTACAAATTTTATTATTTCTTATTTATTTTTAAAGCTATTCGGCAATACTGACGGTCTCCATATTGGTCGTCCAATTAAATTTGACCATAGATACTAACACTCAAAATTGTGAAATAAAACAGTTTTAAAGAAAATTCAAACCGACTTCAACACATAAGGCAAAAAAAATTCAATGTTACATGTTATCCAAATTAAAATTCCTTTTTGGAGTTGGCACTAACTTGTTTTAAGAAGCAAAAAAAATTAAGATATGGTTCCAAGAAAAAAAATAATTTGGATAACTGCTTACATTGAATTATTTTTGCCTTTTAAGTGTTTTGCTGACAGTTTCTAAATATGTTTAAAAATTTTTTTCTTAATTTCCAGTTATAGTTCAGAGTACCTGCTTATTTTTTTCTTTTTTAATCTTTATAAGCTCAATTTGAGTTTATTCGGATAGAAGAAACTGTGACTAATTTTACACTAGGCAAATTCCCAACAATGAAGTGCAACTTAATGCCCTGGCTATGCCTTTATGCTTTGCTATACCGTTATAAGTTAGACATTTACCTTATTTTCTAGTTTGAGTCTGTGCCCCCAAAAGCCTTCCTTATCTTTTATTGGGTTCTTGGATTAGGGCCGTTTTTTTCTAGTGCTGCCTGACACTAACTGATCGCGCAGGTTTCTGTTGGTACGCCTTCAGAAAATTTGTATATTTGAAATTAACGACGTTGTAATTTTATATGTTATTAGAGCGTGATTCGTAACGACGAAATACCACACCATACGTATATTACATATTACGTGTTGATAAATATTCTTTTGGAGTAAAAAGCTTATTATTTTAAAATAAAATCTTGTTACATGATATTTAAATACGCGTTTTTAATATTTATATTAGTTATTTTTAATAAAATTAACACTGATTACTTCCATATAAAAAAAACTGGTAACGCCCATTGGGGTCGCTTTGTCCATCCTTTATAAAGACGTTTCATTATTCTGCTATCTCTTTCGCCCCTTAAGCACACATTTAACTGCGCAGTTGGGGTGTGGAACGGCTACGATAGGTTGTTGAGGTGGGGAGTTACCGAGGGCGGGGGTGTTATAAAAACTTACGCCTATGTAGTAGGGTAGAATTCTATTACGGTTTACGTAACGAGATGAAAAATACAGGTCAGGCAAATAGGACACCTTTGAATTTAGTATTATTATTATCATTGTAAAGTAATGTAAGTTATTGGGTAAGAAGTGCCCTGATTTGTAACTTTAAAGATCTCTATCATAAAGCACAATCTAATTATTCTGTATAATAATTCATTGCTCACTAAAATTAGACTTTCACCTCTAGACCCAAGGTCAATCGCGCAATGATATTGCAGATTTGCTAACTGCAGGTATCTGAATTATATTTCCCTGGAAGTATGTATGGAAGCAAGATTTTTTATTCTACGCTGTTTCCATGTGGTCCTTATACCTATCTGTGGAATTTGTATTTATTTATTTGATATAGATAGGTATATTTAGGTCAATATTAATATTTAAAAATATGAAGAATATGTCGAAGCCAATATAGATTTTAAATATCAATGCAAACATTTGTCGATACTTTTATAAAAAAACTACTTTTACATACCTATCTGATAAATTGATATATCATTAAAAGATATTAAACAATACAGTGATTAATAAACTATAGTAGTTGCCATTTTATCTAACCGCCTCTGTGGTCTAGGGGCTGAGACCACCTACGCCATATCTGGAGATCGGGGGTTCAATTTTCAGTGGGGGTAGAGATTTCTGCTCGGTTTGATTGGTGGTAGGGCTTTTAGTAAGTTACTCCTGATTATTATGGCAACCGCTTTTACCCACCTAGCAGCATAGGGTGATATTATCATCGGAACACTTTGTGTATTTCTCTTAGATAAAAATATCTGTGCCCAGAAATGGGACGTATTTATTTCGAGGCCGTTTTAATTTATTGATTTTTAATAGGTCCTCATTAAAGGTAAAACAGTTTCAGTGTTCATTTATACGAAAATACTTCATAGCAGACACATCGTACGATAAGAAGATCGCGCCAGCCACTCGAATGCACTCCAAATTACACACAAAACATCTAGATACCTAGCGTTTAATGTGACCTACATATATCAGTAGCATACTGCACACAGATTATGAAAATTATTGAGTGATAAAATATTAGAAGACAAGGGAGAATTAACTGTTTTGTCGATTATTCAAGTAACCTTGTAACATGGTAATAAAACAATCTGATTGTTACAACATCTTTTACTTAAAAATAATACCTGGTTAAGGTATTAACCAACTAAATACAAAATCTGATGTAATACTTTTGTTAGCGATACGATTTCACATCTCAGTTTATTTATTTTATTGTTGGCAGTCGTTTGAGACGACATTCTCTACATGTTTGCCAAAGTCCTGAAGCCATTTTAATTTAGCATCAATTCAGGGTTTGAATAAGCCCTGTAAACTCCAAAACGCACATTTTTAAATTACATAAAAATAGACAATAAAAATATCTAAAAAAATTACTGACTAAAATATTAATAAAAATCAAATATAGAATCAATTCCTTTCCTTTGATTTATTTATGATTATTTTTCCTACCTTTTAATCGCCATACACGTACATGCCTCTTTCACTATTTCTACTGGTCGATTGGTAGATAATGCCTTATAATAACGAATTGTCTTTATGTGCAATGCAGAAGAAATAAATAATATAAGGCACTCGTTGTACCTTACATATAAGCCTCTTTTACATAAAGTGTTTAGTTATGTGTTTGTTAGTTTGCCTTTATATATTTTGAAATAATAAATATTTATCGTAACGCACTTTGGTGGCTTATTGTCCACTACTCTACCTAGACAGTAAACTTACATTGGCGCCCGACGTGGAGTTACGTTACGTTACGTTATGTATAAACCACTTTTTGGGCCGACATGGTGGAGGTGGCTAGGACACTAACTATCTTCACATATGGACTCGTCTACTGCGTAATAAAAGTGGCGTCGAGTCAATTGCAGAGCTTTTTATTTAAACATATGTCTGAAAGTTTTTTGTTACCTGTTTTTATTATGAAAACAAGGATTTGGCCGAAGGATTTTTTGATTTGGATAAGGAAAAGTCAGTTCTTGTCATTCCCTAGGCATAAAACACAAGACATTGTTAATTCTACTTCTTTTAAAGCAAACTTTTTGGATATTGGTATTTAAAGAGATTCAAGGAAATGCGTCTCGAATTGAAATTCGTAACTAAAGGCTGTTTCCGCCTATTACGTATACCTATACTAATTTAACATAACCTAAGACTGTTCGACAATTTGTCTGACAATGTCATATTATTTATTCGTATTATCCCAACCCCCAAGCTGAGTTAATTGAAAGATTCTTCAGAAAATATCTTGCAGAAGACACACTGAATTTGGCGTGCGCTGAAAATCTGCTGTGTTTATCAAATCCAACAATAAACTCTATTCCATTGTAATACATACTTCGAGTTAATCAATAGTAATGGAGCTTGTACAAAAGTCTAGCGGAAAACTAGGATGGTACAGGGTACTTGGGTTTAATAGAGGAGCGCTTGCAAATACTTGTGTTTTTACGTAGCCATTTAAATAGGGTTGCCAATTTTTTTAAACTATTCTCTTATATTTACATTATATCAGATAAAAGATTAGGCTCAGAGTATTGAATAGGAACAGGAATAACATTTGTTTGAAAAAGTTGGTTATTGAAAAAACTTAAAAAAAAATATTGTGAAAATTGGATATAGGTTCTAAATTTTTTATCTATGTAATCATACGTTTACAAGACTGAACCTGAACACCAATTAATTTATTTTAGCTGTAACCGCTTCAGTTCGTATGTATTTTAGCTGATACTATTAGATAATATCCCACACATAATACCTACATGAGAATCTAGATAATTTTATCAAATTGGGTTAGTTAGCAAATTCTGCGTTGTAGAGTTATTTTCGTGATCTTTGATAGATACGTTTATTCAACTTCTTGCATCGCAGCACAGTGAAATGCACAACAGTCTAATAGAAGGATCACATCGGAAGTGCACGACTCTTCGCGAGTGTGTAGGTCACTAGGCAGGGTTGTCACTAAAGTAGTTCTTGTGTCATTGATGTCGACGATTTACGTTTATGTTATTAAGGGGTGTCGACAAGGGAATCAAATTTTTATACAATATTTTTCTAGTGACCTACATGAACGTTGCAAATGCCCTTGTCGAAGTAAAGAAACGTATACGTTCACCGTATAGTTTCTAAACGTTTTCGCCTGTATCGACGGACTAGCTGAGTGGTCAGTATCCTTACCTACGCGATACTTGGCCAGGGATACCATGTTTGAGTGCTGGCCCGGGCCAAAGTTAGTAAGTATGATAACGTCTTCCGTCCTTCATAAGATAAGATAAGATAAATCTTTATTTGCTAGAATATTGTGTTTACAGCAGATCGTAAACATAATTACTGTGCAATATTCAGCCTAAATGTAGGCGTGCCAATTATAATTGTAACATTAAAAATATATATATAGAATGACATTAGTTAATTTTAAGGTTTAATTATAATATTACAACATTAGTTATTTACTTAATTTACTTTCTAAATATTATTTTACGCTATAAAAGCAGTGTACTAGAATCCACTTTGTCAATGTTGTTTAAAAGATATTCATTTTTAACAATTTTATATCATTAAGTAAATGATTAAATACCACGATGCACATGCCATATACATTATTTTTGTACATATATTTATGACCGGGAGTTTGGTTATATATATTAACGTATTGTCGTCTAATCTGAGGCATCATATCAACTCGCATCTTCCAAAAACTAGGATGAGAGTGGACTAACATACATAACTATATAAAGACAGGATAGAGCGATACAACATAGGTTCCTTTAAAATATTTTTATTCATAAATGATCAGAAAGATCAGCAGCTTTTTGGACACTTATTCGTGAAACATCCACAGTGGTTCTACTGCCACGTGGCTTTGTACACTTGTAGAAGGACTGCGGAACAATTGTAGCTTAGGTACCTACAAAACAATTTGCTTATTCACCCTTTCAAATGTTAATAAAGATTCGGTTATACATAAGGAAGCAGACGAGTTTCCATACTATTATTATACATAGTTATTTACAGCAATGTAGAAGAGACGGCGAAGGGATATATTATGTCGAATTTCAGATATTAGATAAGACACGTTTGCATTGACTTTTTTGCATATGGGGTTAAAAGTAGAATTTAGTAAAGATTTTATAATAGTTAACCAGTACTAACATTATTGTATTATTACTCATTGTTTTAGTATTTAAATATGGTTTTATTGAATTTCATACAATAAAGGAGACGACCCTGAACGATTAGATATAACCACACACACCTGCCGACAGATGAAATAAATCGACTTAAACGACACACTTTGCATTATCAAAACAAGAAAATTTTGAAGTTTAAAACTTCTTTGTGTCACACATAAAGTAAAATAAAAGTGCACCTTAAATAAAATAAATAAATAATTTTAAGATTGCATCTAGTTTCCTAGTTTTAATTAAACTACACTTGGGAGAAACTATAAAAAATAAATAAGAAGTGAATGTCTGCTAGAAATTCAAGTTGCCAACCCTGAGGCGGGATGTTTGATGTTTTACGAGCTCACCGCTCGTCATCAAAGCTTCCCCATTGCAGACGAACCGCATAGGGCTGATGCTTTGATATTTTCAAAAATTCAGTTTGAATATTAAGTTGAATATTACGTCTCATCTGTGTCTCTACCAGGTTCAAATAGACGTAGTTAAAGGTGGCATTTTAGATTGTCCTCATGTTAATAAAAATTTCACTTAAGTATTTAAAATCTTATATCATGTTGCAAGAACTTAGTTTTATAATTAACAATAACAATTTATAAAATGTGAAATAAACTTTAAAAAGATTTCTCACTTTTAGCCAATAGCTTTAATAAAACAAACTAACAGTACTTCTTCAAATTGTATAAATTAAATTAATTGTTATTTGTAAATATTGTCTTGTAAATTTTGAATTATTATTTGTAAATTTTGCTTTGTTTATATTTTACTGATCTCAGGTTTTTCTTGTGTTAGTTTATTTGAGGCAACCCTATCTGAGGGTTAACGTTATGACCCCGTATTTCGGGCACTAGGAACAGTGGGCAAGGTCGCTGCAGAGTGCGGAACACACTGACCCTGTTGGTTACTTTAAATTTAAAGAATATTCTAAAATCTTTCACTTTGAACCAGATAGTTAAGTTCTTTATTTAAGAAACTTTATTTTGCTTTGCTCTCTGAAAAGATTTTGCTGTATACAAATATATTTTCTAAGGCGTAAAGTTTACATGGTGAACAAATATAATCAAGATACGCAATGGTATATAACTGGTTTTGGAATAAAGATACTCATCGCAGCACTCAACGAAACCAATAAATAAACTTAGTTAGACATAAAAATAAAAAACGAGATTTGTAGCTTATAAATTCAAAATATTTTATCAACGGGAAAAGATTTTTAGTCTGTAGAACTCCATCTCGAGAGTGTTATTTGACCTTTAGGTGCATATTAGTGCAGATAACCAACAGGTTATCAGGTATCGAAACTTTTAGGATCCCTCGAAATATTTACTATACTATACTTATATGTCTATAACGACATACTACTTGCATGATTTCATCAATTTCAATAAATTTGAATGTTAAACAGTATATTACTTTAATTTCACAGAAAACATTCAAAACGCAATTTTAACGCACCTCATTGACGTTAAATTAGTATTAGCCGATAAATTTGTTAGTTTAAAATATTTCATCTCATAGTAAACAAATTATACTATTAATTATAATTGCTGATAAAGTTATCAGTAACATCTGACTGTAAATTAATGAATAACTTAAAATTGCATACCTAACATTGATAGTTACTATATATACAGTATGAAATTAAAATATATTTCATTATTTAGTAAAATAATATTTTTTAAATTAATAGTCAATTCAAATATTTGAATTAGTAACACAGTTTCATTTCGTAACATATTGTAAAATGTATATGTTGTTCCTTTCTTATGCATAGAAATTATAGGTATTTGGACGGTTTGTATAAGTTATCCATAGGTTTGTCTGGAAAAAACATCTCCCTCTTTACTTTGGAACCTCGGACGAATCATGGTCTGCCCTAGAGTCGACGGGATATGCCATGTAACAGAACGCAGACTAAGAGGGGATAAATATGTAGAAGATAGAATAATATCTTTGCTCAACTCCTAGATGACTTCCCTTAAACTTCAACCCGGGCGCCTTGCGGGATTCGGGGGTAGAGGTATGTAAGCCCAAGCGTGAACGTCGTTACAGTCGGCAGCTAGATTGACACCGCCGTCCACAAGAGCCGCGTCATATGTTTTCTTTTTAATTCTTAATATAATATGCTTGTTAAAAAACCAGTAAATTAGAGTTATACAGAACACTCGTTATTATTTGTCGATACCAACCTCACGCAAGAACAGTTATAGAAGATTAATGTATACTACTTTATACCTAAGTTTTTTTTAAAAAATAAACGTCAACTTCAAACTGACGTGCAAATCATGGAGAAAATTTAGGGCTGGTAGTTTCACCGAAACTTAACGCACACGTAAAGGTTAACAATGGCGTCTCCACACGATCTGTTTGTACTAGCAACACTGATATATTTGAACATTTGTTTTTTTCTTGCAGTGAGACAACGCTCTGTTAATTTTGACGTACGAATGATACGTTGATGAACCATTTGAAACAACCGTCCTTATACTTCGCCTTGTCCCAATAATTTTTTGAATTTGTTTTTCCTATTGATTTGCTAGGCATGAAGCAGTAGTCTTTAAAAATCGATTTTATCAATTCTAGGTTATGTAATATTATATATAGATCTAGTATTAATTACAATAAATTTAAATTTTAAAATTGCTGAGATAGCCTATCGCTACGAAATTTTTGGGCTTTGCACCTGGGACCTGTAGATTAATGAGTGGCATACTCATCACAGCGCTTGTTATTGTTATTGGTTATGGCTTGTTTTGTATAACTAAGTACACAATAATCTAAAAATCAATCATTGTATAAGTACAAAGCAATCCATTACATAAACGCATTCGGTTTGTGTTATGGACTGTTCACACATCTGATATTATTTATTTTCTATTGTGTGTTCGCGCTGCAAGGCTAGTAAAAGACCAAAAAATGACTTTAAGTTGGAATATAAAAATAATCAAAATCGCTTCACACGGTTAAAAGTAACATGCATATAAAGTTACATTCGAATTGATAACCTCCTTTTTTGAAGTCGGTTAATAACGTCTTTTATATGTACTACATACCAGCGCTGTAATTTATTCATCTATTTTCCTCTCCATTGTGCGGACAGAATGCTCTAGAATTCGTTTGTTTCAATTAAACCTGGGCTATAACCGCGCAACCCGTGTTTTCCTGGCATTCTACAAACAATGTTCTCGGCTCCCTAAAATCCTGATGCAAATTCTTGCAAATCTTATGCGTTCAAGGTTTTATTTGTTATCACTTTATACAAAAACATCTTCGGAAATTTAAAGATTTGCATAGATAGTATTTGTGTGATTTAGGAATCTATAAGCAAGGATATTGTATATCTTTACTGGAGTAAAGTATTCACAGTCTAAAAAGTTTACAATGGACACGCCTATTAGATAGAGCAATCAGGCGCGGTAGTGAACCTAAACTGCCATACTCTCGCTTGGGCCATGGTGGTCAGGAGTGAACAATTTTATTAAGCTTGTATTTTTTTTTCTTTGTAACAATAATAAGTATAACTATAGTATAATTGATTACAAAATTAAAACAACAAAACGCTAAAGCTTTACGTAAATTTTTTTCATACACTGTTTTTACGTATCACAATTTGTTATATCATCACATTTAGTAACAGACATCTCAAAACCAATAAATGATTGAATAACCTTTTGGTTTCTTATCTGTAGTTTTTATAAAAAAACTTAGAAATAAGTCAATGAAATTCTCAGAGAATCAGTAATTCACTTTCTCAATTATTCCTGCTACCATATATCTACGTTTTACAAATAAACTCATTTGGTAACTCATTTCTTTGTCGCACAATCAAGAAATGGAATTCTTTGCCTGCACACGTTTTCCCTCCTTCTTTTGAAAGTTCCAGGACTTGCAGGCCGGCAAGATCAAAATGCATAGGCAGTGCATAGTTTCACTCGCATTAGCCATCTTTTTATTTGGTCTCCACTCTTGCTTACCTTCAGGTGGAAGGGAGTAATTTACTTGATATTTCTTTAAAAAAAACTTATGTGGTTAGAATTAATAAAGTAGAGACCACCCTGCGGCAATGATGGATGTCTAAGGCGTTGCGTAAGTTTTTACGCTATAACAGTAAATGGTTAGGATTCAGACGTCATGTATTTAGAGGAATTTACTTCCTGGTTGAAGATTTTAGCTCAGTAGGTGTTAACAGGTTCCAGGTGCCAAAATCTGGATGGTGAGACCTGGCTTATCTATGTTATCAGTTTTGGTTACGAGCCCATATAGGAAATAGAAACGTTATAGGTAATTATTTTAAAAAAAAGTCAAATTGTTAATAACCATGCAGATAATATTTAAATTTTCGCTACCAAATATAACAATTTTAGAAATTGTTATATTTGGTAGCGAATCATAGAATCCGCGTAATATTGGTGGAACCACTCAATGAACTTCACTAAAACGAATTCGTAATAAAATCGAAAATTGGCGAACCGCCAGCGCAACTTTACACTCAGAATTATCAAAAAGACTCATCTAACAAATATGTAACATTCAATCCTGTATTTAAATGCAATGCTTTAACGTTTTAATTTCAGTAACACATCGTTGTCGATTTTGTAAATACATTAAGTGGTAAGTGGTATTCGCTTCATATTCCGTTAACTGGTGATACTGATACATTGCGTTGACAATTTTCTAGATCAAAGCTACATTAGTTTAATTAAGGTCTGATTTTCTTTTCACTCTCTGTGAAGTCTATATTGTTTCTCGATAATTAAAGGTGAATAATTTAAAAAAATAATTAAAATATCTTTAGCATTACTATTTGTATCTGGCTGGTTTTCATGACATTAAATAGGTAACATTTCAAAAAAAGAATAAAATTGAGAATATTTTGATACCAACTATTTTTCGTTTGTGTCAAAATCAGCGAATCGAATGAAGAAAGCTCGATGTTTTGGGTACCACACGAGGTCACTGAATGAAACCTAATGAACACACCCACACTCGTTCAACTTGCTCACTAAAAACTGCATTAAGATTTGTTTTTCTTCAATGAAACTTAAATAATAATAATATTAAAGTTTGCTCTCCATCTCCTTACTGCAAGCGAAAATAAATACCAATCGTCTTGTAGAACAAAAAACATTGATTGCCTGGGATATAAATACTTAATTATCTATTAAAGTATTTGTATATTAAGAAAACAAATCGCATCGTTGTTAGTAACCGATTAACCTGAGCAAGTTCTTCCCGTATCATCTTTAATTATGGAATTACTCTAAATTACATCGTCAGTAAGGAAGAATTTATACGGACAGTCTCAAGCGACTCTCGTCGTAAAAATGATTGCGCGAAACTTTTTCGTGTTGCTTTTTGTATGGTTGGAAAATGTGGCGATAAAGCTTATTTTTCCTTACCGTAGGTTTTGTCGGCGCTTAGCCACTTAGTTCTTTACGGATATCTCATTAGTCTTGTTCCTTTTGATCACGTTTGAAATTAAACGTAATAATCGTTTTGTTGGCCCACCATATGTACACTCGATTTATATTTCCTTTAGCGAGCTACCGACATGTTTTTGATGGTCGTTTTGTTGAGAGTGTTTCTACTACTTCACACCAAATTCTTTATAAAAAACTGAGTCTTGACATTTGCGACGCTGAAAATCCCCCCAAAAAATTTAAAAAAAATTTATACTGTATAAAACTACGTAATTTTTCAAAACTTTGAAAGTTAAATTGTATTAATTTCGAAAACTGTTATTTTTTTGTATTCCATAATTTATTGGTGGAAGTCCTCTTAGGGTCTACTTTTTTCTTTGGACACTAAATGGGGGAAAAACATGATTCTTGGTTTTACATATTGCTAGGTGTATCGAAGGGTGTCAAAATCATCACAGTAGTCAATAAATAAAAAGATTGTATGTTTTAATTGCCGCCATATTATTTTCCATTGAAAACTACAACGTTACTAACGACTTTTTGGAATTTGACATTGTAATAAAGGTAAAGCGGCAAGTTAAATTTTTCAACAATCCGATGAAAGTCAAACATAAAAGCCAGGTTGGTTATAAATAATATCAATAGCGGTTGACTCATCGTCTAATAAATAATATATTTAAAATCGCCATTTACAATTTTCCATTTCCAACGATCGGCCAGGAGTTGCAAATCAAATGAAATATATTGCTTATAAAAATGCAACAAGTATGCGAAATGCATACATCCAGTGTGTATACTCCACTTGCTTTTATGGGCAATAAACGCTTTTTACGACTGCAAGGATAATACCATCCAGCTAAAAGGGACCTGAGTTCTGGTCCGTAGCTATAGCCGACCACTAATTAAAAATGTCTGTACAACTACAAATATAAGGCCAAGGACAAAGTTGAATCTCGACACTCGATATTTTCAGATGATATGTAAATTGATTTGAAAAATTTTCTTGAAGCGAAATAATTCGCAAAATGTATTTGTAAAAACTTACAGGAGAGTGGAGAAAGTCAGAACGATAACTTATTAAAATATGTTTTTTTTTTAATTTTAACATTTAAAGCTTAATTTTAACACTAAAAGCTAAAAAAACAAAACTAAGGGCCATTTGGCTAAAGTACTGACCGAATTTGCTTGACGTTTTTGAATTAGTTTGACGTTTTGGAGTTGACTGCCAAAATGTCATGTGAATTTATAATATACGTTTTAAGTATTAGGAACTTATTCTTAAATACATGACAGTAAAATCGACTCTAGTTAAAACTAAATATAAGCGGTGGGATACTATTTGTTTTTCACGCCACAACAATAGCCTATTCGAACGTGTTATTATATGGGCCTGCATGAGGATTTGTGAGCTCTAAGTCCCACATGTTGTGTGACTTATAGTATAGTAAGTCCTCGTTTTAACATTGCCCTTTGTAACTTGTGTTTCCATCCATTAAATTCATCGCTGCCACTCGGCAGAGTACTAAAAGTTGGAGGAGCGAGCGCGAGTCAGGTCGGAAGTTGGTCGGCCAAGTTACGTTTACGTTAGTCTCCCCCTATAAACCCCGCGTATGTCACGACTCCAACCACCCGCTTGCTTGGTTCCCCCCCAGACGCTCGTAAACGCCCTCCTCGTACGTGCAACGCCAAAAATCGAAAACAAATAGCTTATATAATTATACAAGAAATAAAACATACATTTATTACGGCGGGTTTATTCGTTTTATGACCTCCCAGGACCACTTCAGATAGATGTCAGTTGGAAGCCTAGACGTCGTAAATAAGTATGAAATATGATAATTGCAAAATTCTTCAATATATTACGATTTAAACATTGATGATTCGCCTGACGTTTTGTGGGCCCATAACTCGGCGTTCGGGGAATCTGCGCGCGCCCTCTCGCTTGGGCGCGAGTACTTACAGCCAGCGTTTGTGAGCCTGATATTGTGTTTCACGCGGTCCGTGTAACCATAACGTTTTGTTTGCCTTTTTAATTGTTAGAGTATTGTATGTCAAGTTGGATTATAACTATTATTTATTCATATCAGTTACTTTAACATGACCGGATATATCGCCTTTATTTGCATGGCATGTAACTAAAGGCACTGAAATTAATAATTATACTGCCTGTCATTTGGAAATAGTAATGTAACTGGCAACACCAAGGAGTTCCAATTCAGGCCAGCCGGGACTGTTTATGTTCAACATTGTTTCACATTTTATGTGTTGTCAAGGAGTCTCAATAAACTAATATAATAATTTTCAGATCCATTATTACATCAATTACCTCCTTATTAGCCTTAGAGTTATTTATTTATTAGAGCAACGTACAGATCTCATACCATATGCATTCGACATTTTTATTATAAAAATTATTTAGAAATTTTAGAATTTTTATTTATTCTAATAAAAAAACTCTACTAAACAAAGTTGATCATTTTATAGAAAAATAGTAAAAAGTCTTTTTGAGCACAAGTAGTATGAATCGACGATTTTGTTAACAATATCTCCTGTAATACTCGACTGCGACTCGTAAAAGGAGCCTTTAAATTAGCTATTTTTAATTAGTGACTTTTCATTGCAACTCGCGATAGTCCATTTCTTAAAATTAAGCCATTACGATAGCGCTTACTAATTAATTTTTCATACTTTGGCACACAATTAGCACAGTGCACGGTAATCGATGTTTTCATATGGATTAATATCGGAGCAAATTATGTGTGACGCTGCAAAATACATCAGATTGATTAAAACCTGGTTTGATTTAATGGCGTCAGTAAACTATAGGTACATTCGATAACCTTAATAAGTACCTTACCAAATTATATCAATCAAAAGCGGAACGACATAAAAACAGCAATCTCAAAATAAACATTATCAACATAATTGTACAAAAACCATTTAGCTGACCTGCGTGCCATACTTGTCTTTAGTAACAAAAATCAAATGTTTCTCCTTTTTATATTACTATTATATTATCATTAATATTTAATATATTATTATGTTCCTTGTGCCTTTCTATAGTTACAGTACGTTTTAATATAATATGGCACAATAATTTAAGAAAACTCGTTTATAAACATAAACTTTAAATACAACAATCGTAGAAGTAAATATAAAACTTCCGAGGAAACCCGTCGCAACAAAGTATTCTATATGTCTGCCTTCTCAGTTTAGTTACCTCAAATTTTGTTAATCTTAATATTCACAATAACATTGTTTCTTGACCTATAAATAATTAATGTAATTTGAAGGACAAGAATTATCTTATCTGGAGTGACGTGTGAGATAATTTTGTGTAATATCAGACGTAACCTTCAACTTGTACCTAAACGACTGCCACCTGCCACATGATGAGTGCTCCTTAGATTAATATTTTAAATCATACTTTCTTTAGCGGTCACGCTCCGAACTACGCAGTGCAATTCAGCTTCCCCTTGCATATGCATTTCCATATAGTTTAAATTTTGGTTAAAAATGAGTGCAGTCGTAGATAACGAGTACGAAAATATTAATGATGCCTAAAAATAATTAAATCTTTACAAGACAGCTCACCTTGTTTTAATCTCTGTATAATTATACAAGGTCAGGACTTTTGGATGATTGGTGGTGCCAATTACAGATAAATAAATTGTTGCTATTTCATTACTTACAATACACTTAAATGTATAAAATTTCATTGATATTATTTATGCGGTAGGATATAGGGAGAACAGTTGTAACCAATTGAGATAATTTGTAATTAACAAACAAAATGCTGCAATTAATAAGGCACTTTTATCTTTCTGATGATGATTTGTCTTTTTCATTTGACATAATGAGTTACAAGAACAACAACACTAACAGTGTTTTAACTAAGTGAGGTTTGATTATTTTGCTCGAGCAAAAAACATGCCCCACTCTCCCCTCAACGTGAAGATTTTGATCAACTCATCAATGTTTTGTCATTCAATACAAATAATCCTTCAACTGTAGTTTTCTTAGCAATACAATACAATGGCGCCAATTCTGTTGTACACGGAATAAATTAAATTTAAGGTGTTCGCATCTCTTTCAAACCAATTCATTAAGAAGGGATAGAATCACTTTAAGGAATGTCAAATTACTTGACACCATCCATACATGATTGACTTATATTAATCGGCATGTTTTATGATCCATATTAACTGATAACTCGAATACTTTCGAGTTAAATATTGCACCAATCAATCAACCTCAACTCAGGTCCGTGTCGTAGGGGTCCAACAAGTGGTTATGTTTATTTCTGGTCTTGCGCAGTTCTCCCCAAATTATCACCTGAGGATATAGGCCGGCAGATAATAGATAGCATTTATTTTCTTGCCATAATGTTCAAAATACAATAGCCAGCATTTCGGACTATAGCACGTGACACAATACTGATTGTGTACAGGACAATGGTCGCTAAATTTTGCCATCTGCGACAATTATTATTTTACTGCTTTATTTTATTGAAGGAGTGGACATTGTCCGAAAGGTATTTGGGACAACGTATTACTTACTAAATGTTTGCTTTTAAATTTATTATTTATAATGATTATTTAATTGGTGAAATAACGGTGTAACTACACAGGAGACGATAATGATCATGCAATTTTTCTAGAACGAAGCAAAACAAAGAAAGAATGGAATAGATAGATTTTCCTGAAACGGCGTTCTATTTCTGGCTCTTTAAAAATGTAATTGGTATTATTTGAACTTATAACTATTATGGGGGTAGTGAAAATCATTTTTCAAAGATTTTTTTATATTGAAAAAGAGTTAAGATAGGTAGGTTATAATACATGCTCGGAAAAAATGCGTTGAAATTTAGCTAATTAGCTGAACTGTGCTTAGTTTCGCGTATAATTTAATGATATGCTCACAGAACTAGCTGAACTTTAATGAAATGGTCTCGTGAGAAATATCTGTGTTGTCCAAGAATCGCTGTGACCCCTACTTTGCAATGCAAGCGTAGACCTCGCGTTTGATCGAATTCGACAAACTCAATTTCCACCGAAATAGGTTTAGACGGCACTGGGTCACGCTGATTGTGGTGGGACTGCCCGTGCAAATCCCAACGCGCGTTGATGTGCAATATCTAACTTTGAGTTTGAAGATTAAGGCCGGAATTTCTTTGTATGAGCATCGGCTTCTTAACTGTATTGGTTATGAAATTGATAATCTATTATTGTTTGTTTCTTAGCTATCATGTAAATAATTTTATAATTTCAATCCATTGCTATAACGTCCACTCCTATCGCATAGTCTATATACCATTAAGAACAATTAAGATTATTAGGTTTGATTCATACTTATTAGTTTTAATTTTTATGTATGATATTATATATTCTAAGATTTCATATAGTTTTATGTGATGGACTGATTGTAATCAGTACATTCGTCTTTTTAAATTACCATTCCGCAAATGAAATGAAACCTATTAATTGTGATTAATTTGTTTGTCTTTCAGTATTTATAAAAATTATGATTATCAATGAAAGTAAAATAGAATTTACGTTCAGTCCAATTTCATACAAAAAGAATTATTACTTATAAAATTTCTTCGACAAATAAGTACTGCGGTTTTTATAAAATTTACTAATGGATATTATTTTATATATTTTGTGTTAGGAAACAAAATAAGTGTCATAAACATATTAATTACGTAATGATTCCGTAAAGTTATTTATAATTATAGCGGTTTAATAATGTCATGACTGCGGTAGGTAGCACCAGGGATACCGTAAAAGCGTATCTGCTCATTCTCAAGAGTTTTATGCCATTTTAACGACCGATAAATTGTATTTTTTAATATTTGATACATTTTGTAAAGATTTAGAAATAAGCATTCTCGTAATGTAACGATTCTTAATTAAGTTATTTTATTGAAAGCAATAAAAGTCTTTGATTAGATACATTAAACCTACACGATGGTTTGACATCAAAGTGTAAAAGAAATGGTTACAAAACAAAAATAAACAAACGTAATTAAAATGACCCTTTATATGATTATTATTTATCCAGAAAAAATGAATTAATGTTTGCTATCGTTTTTCTAAAATTTAGAAGTGGTTTGGTACGTACGTTTTTTTTTTTCAAAATTTTTATGTTTGACTTGCTGAACTTTGTTTCACCGGGTCAACCTACCACTAAAGCAATATATTGAATGAAACCAAAGTAGCGATGGAAGAAATTACAGTTTATATTTTAACATGTCAGTTAGGCAAATCTCCATATTAATGACCATTTTTCATATAGTTGTATATTTATAAGCTTTTCTTTGGGATTTTCCCAGATTTGTTTATTTTTAAACCATCCCTGAATTAATCCTAATAAAACACAATGAATTTTTTTCAAATAATCAAGCTATTTTTAAGTTTTAACGAGACTAACGAACATCAATTTTTTTTTATATATAAGACAAAGATTTTCAAGATAAGTGCACGGGGCACCTGTGCTAAAATGGTGCGTCTATGGTTTTTGCAGGAACCTATGTTATATTTATTTAGAGAGTGAAAATGTATGCCGGTAAAGATTTCATGGTATTAATGTACACGTCTACAATTCAAATTGAGTACTTAATTAATGAAATGTACTTAGTTTTTTACCACATACCAATAAATATAAGTACGTGTATTGAATAAAGTGTTATTAGATTCCGCTTCCAAAAATTTCAAAATATAGTTTTGAAACAATAAGTCTTTATCACGTACCTCATGAACATTTTATTACTTAAAAAGGTCAAACAAAGGTAAATTTTTTGAAGCTTCAAAATTAGTCAATTTATCTATTAGTCAATTTCAAAAGTCATAATTTGTTTTCTAAAATAAATAATGGCCTGAGCTTATTCCAGTTTAACAAAAGCATTGGCCAATTGGATCCAATATATTGTTTGGTTTCATATCATATAAATCTTCATTGATATTTACTACATTAATAGATTTCTTTTCTTTTCCTGTTTTGTCATCTATTTATTCAATTTTAAAACTGCTTCTTATTGTTTTCTGTAACTATGTTTTATCTGTGTTTTCATTCATTTCACATTGTCGATTCTATACAAAACATAGTATTAATAGATAACTTCCTACACTAGTTATCACAGATTCTCGTATTAATGTGTTTTATTGTCGTCCGCGTACCACTTTTATAACGCATTTGCATATTTTTATAGTTTTCTGGCGGTGAAATTAAAGTATTATAAAACCGATGCAACTCCCTGCGATACAGCCGTGAGTCGTAAAATATCGTAAGTCGTAAAATCGCGCGAAATAAAAACTGTCCGAGCAAAAAAAATTGCTGAACCATTTAACTTTATCGATATCCATCACTAGTATTGAAAATGCTCTTATCTGGGTAGATATAAAGTTTATATTTGTTTGTAGGATTTGCTACTTTGTTTGTGGAGCGCTAACCCCATAGTTTTAGTGACATTTTAATTCCGTATATCCATACGCTTAGAGAAGATTATAAAGTACTACGTTTTAGTACTTGGTATGATCATTTGGGTATTACTTTAAGTGGAAATGGTTAATGACGCGTGAAAATGGATAGTAAATTCTGCATTGAGACTTTTACTTACAGAAGCATCGAGAAGAACTATTTATTATTCTGCAATTTCTACCGCCTTTTATTATGCTATAAATTTTCTTTTTATTTATCATAAAAAGCCTTTGATCCGCCTTGTGTACTTGCAAAATCAAAGGCCCTTTAGGGATCTCAAGCCAAATAAGCAAATACGGAAACCCGTATAGGTACATGCCTTCTCTAGTCAGTAGGTAAGTGCCGATCAATTTATTTCATGGCCTTCTGCTCAAAGACTTAACTGCTAAATTAAATATAAATTCGTCATCCTTATAAACATCTTCTACAACGTAAGTTAATGTCCAAACATATACTTACGTTGTAGAAGATGTTTGCTTGGAACATATTCCAATGCAAATGCTTTCGTAAATTGAAAAAACTATTTGGTAAATAACAAAATTTTGGGATGAAAGCGGTAGCAGTAAAAACCGGCCCAACATTCTTTTCAAAGAATGGATTGAAGATTATAAAATTTAATTGACACAATTTCTATAACGAAACATTCAAAGTAGGTAAATTTTTAAAATTGTTCGAAAAAAATATTGTCTAGCGTGTGACTTTTTATGATTTACCAAACCAAATTAACAGAAGCACCAAAATTCTCATATCAAATTAATCAGTGAAGGGCTGAAATTCCTTCGAGATGTTGGGTGTAATCAGCGAAACGTTTGGCATAGCGCTGCAATTGGCCGTAGAGGAATCAGATAAAGATGCCAGCAGCCTGCCCCGCATCACAATGTAGACAACTCAATGCCCCTCCAACGATGAACTCGTAAACTTAGTAATTAGAGGACCAACTCTTAGAAAACTCCACACGTTTAGATAGAACCGTCAACATTTTTACTGCGTACGCGCATTCTGGTGTCGTGCTTTAAATCTGCCACTCCGTAATCCACTCAGCTACATATTGTATTTATGAATAAACTCGTAAACTTTGTAATTAGATGCTAGAAACGATACTGCGTATTACAACCTATAATAGCATATGTGATAGACCATCCAGTCTAGACTCTCCCAGTTTATCCCCAATAATTAACAGATAATTAAAATTATTTCATTGCAATTTATTAATGACGTCACCGGTCTCTTCTGATTAGTATTTTAATATGTGATAACTTAATAGTGATTATTCCAAATAATTCTTATTACGTTTTTTTATGATGATTCAATAGATGCCTTTTTTCTAGTCTGGAAATTTTTATAATATATATTGGAAATGATTTGGAGACCAAAATTGACTCACAAAAACAACTGTGAAAAAAAATTAGTTTTCAAACATTTTGAAATTTTTGTGTGCCATCTTTTTTATCAGTGTGTCAGTTACGTGGCGCAGGTTGATCTCATAAATAAAGCAAGGAAATACCCCAAACTATGCAGCAGCGAGAATATCTTCACATTCAAACTTTATTCACGTTATTTAAGTTGGCATTGTTACTAAATAACTATAATATTATTTTACTTATCCAGTTAAGTTTTGATGTTCATTTTTACTATAGAAAGATATTTAAAAATTCTGACTAATATATAGGAAAACATAACGATGATTTCTAAATAAGTACTATGAATATGAAAACAATTTCCGAAGCGCGATTTCCAGATTTTTTTCCAAGTTTTGTTCTTGGTTTTGTACTAGACATGAGTAATACTGAACCGGGCGGGTTGTCTTTACTGTAAAAATATTAATACATTATATAGAATTATTCAATATACATCATCATCATCATCACCAGCCCATATCCGTCCCAGTGCTGGGTTATAACACCACCGTTCTCTTGCTTTTGAAGTTTGCGGGCCATTTGTATGAAAATTCTGAACAGCATCTTCTGAAAATCCTTAATTTATCCGATCTTAAAATCTATCTACACACAGAACAGTGCCGCGGGTCGCTTGGTCATGCTTGGCTTAGTACGTGGAAGCGGTTGCAGTAACGACCAATGCCTTCTGTAGTGAGAAGAAGCTCGAGATATATTTTCATATACTCATCCCAGAACCAATTCAGGCGAAAGTTTTGTTTTCGTTATTGTAATCAGAGCCCTCGAACCTCAACTATTTGGATCAGGAGATAGGGTTCTTAATATAAAACAGAACACATAATTTACGTCGAGGAATTATATTATTACCCTCGTTGTTAATTTAAATTTTCATATAGGTAATATTTAAAAAAGGTTTACAAGGCCACTCCATCTTTTTCCATATTTATTCGTCCAGTAGCTAATCATGCTTTTCAGTGTTGCTGTTGGAGAAAGGCGCAAACTTTGATGCGATGCGACGGTATTAGTTACCAAACCGGATACAATTCGCGGTTAGGGCAACAACTAGTTCTTATTCGCTTCACGTATAACTTTAGTCAGTCATCAAGGGCGGATGTACATACGAGCAGTTTAGTGCCGTTTTGGTGGTTATTGGAGTATTGTTTTAACACCATATTCTTGTTATATCTAAGCATGTATTATAGTTTCGTCTCGCTAGTATCCGGTGTCGAATTGTATAAAGAGTCTCCTGAGAAGTCAGTGTTGGAGATTTGATTACATAAATATTTAGTTTTTATGACTGCACTTTGCTTACCATTCCCAGTCAATATGACGAAGCCGTTCCATTAAATAAATTAAAAAAATCTGGAATGTATATTGAAAAACATACAAAGATTTAGTACCTTCTTACTTTTAATCGATTGATACACACTTTAACATTCAAACGGGAAGGTAACGATAAAAATTTATAACTGTTGAACAAACAAAAAATCTAATTCCTAAAACTTTAGGATATCTTAAACTTATTACTGTCACATTTCGCACCAAAGCCACAACAGATCTTTATTGCGATGTCAAATTAAGGGAATCGGGAGGTTAGTTTTCGAATTGATAATGTGTTCATGCAATAGGGAATATTTTTACAAAATATTTTTTTTGTAATCTATTGTGTGTGAGGTTGGTATCGCTTGGGTAGACCAGTTTATTTATTTATTTAACAATTTATGTACACACAAAGACAATTAAAAGGACAACAGAATATTAGAGAATTGTAAAAAGGTACTGCTTATTTCTATAAGAAATCAAATCAAATCAGTCCTTCCCAAGCGGTAACGGTCCTATACGTTTCTTGTTACTTTAGAAGTCATCGCAGAGCATTCTGCTTTCTGCATATCAAGTGCAAAAAATTCAATTGAACTCTGTGAAAAAGCAAATGGCTTTTTGTACTTCAAATTGGCATTTTGCGAAAATATACAGGTACTGACTTGTACCCATTAATTTTTAGATAATTTGAAAAATTATAACAGGTTTAAGGTTGTCTTGTACATTTTATTCTATAGTTTTATAACATTATGCAAAATTAACAAACGAAAATATTCTTGGCATAAATAATTCAAGCGGCTTATCGAGCAATAAAGCAGACATATATTCGTATTATTCAAAGCGAAAATTTTCTCGGAATCGTTCAGCATGCAAATTGATGTGCTCTTGCGCATATACATACGCGTTGATTGAACGCTCGCTCGGAATCTTATGAGGAATTTAAGGGTATGCCTAGAATTTATATTTACTACTTCGTTGTAGGTCAAGCAAGACAAGTCGAAAGTGAGAATTTGTTTAAATCTTTCGTGCATAATTGGTTTTATACAGTAAAGGTAGGAAAAACATACACAAATAAATGGTACTTTTATACGTTGGCTTTTACTCTGAAATCAGCAACACGACAAATACATAAAAGCAATTATGAGACAAAACTGTTCCTTCATATCACCCAATACAATACTTCCTCCACGTGCCCTGTATAGAGTGAAGTGAGATAAATAAACCTTACTCACCCCAGGAGTTAGGCTGCGATCAAAATATTGTATAATAGGTATAATTTAAAGTAAGAAGTAAATTGTGAGACATGTCTTCTGTATGTGGTTTTACTAAGGACGTTAAGATTAGGTCTAAGATTTATGTTATCTGTTTGTTTGTTGTTGATTAAAGTTAATCAAATAATTATGTCACGAAAATGTTAACGCAAAAGTAATTTAGTACAAAAGCACTAAAGGCAGAAATACATAAGCAACTATTTCTGCCAACAGACCTGCGACAGAAGCATGTAAACGTCAACAAAATTACAAATGGTAAGAAAAAAGATATTATCAAAATGTTTTTTAAAATCGTTACCGATAAGTTCATAGTGTCCTTATTATTACTTATTCGATAAAACTGCTAAGTCTGTGTGTTTCAAACGTTATGAAATGCAATATTCAATCAGCGGTTGGTTTTTTCAATAATGTACGTGTAACATGTGTGCATTAAACTCATGTAAACTACGAAACATCTGAATATTATAAAACATTTTGCTATAGATTACTAATATTCCGTAAAATTTGGTTAACATTCGAAATAACAGTCGAAAATCTGTTTTCTAAGACGCCAATGAAAATTAACTACTTGACGTTGTTATTAATCCAATAACTATTTATTAAATCATTTAGTAATAACAATTATGATAGATTTATAATTCAGATAGGTAATTGAAATATTTTCTTAAATGTTAGTAGGCTAAGTTACTAAATTAGTTCATTTATCAAAGAATTTTATGTTACAACAATTAAAGATGCGCTTACAATATTGAAACGTTAGTTTGCATTCGAAGTCGTATTGAAATTTTATTTGTCTTAGTTAAGGAAAATTATATTTGTATATATGGGTAGTAATTATATATAGTTTTGGACACTTACATGGCTCTTGCCGAACCGTTGCTAACATATAGCGCTTCTGTCTGAGGAGGAACATTCAATACTCACATGTTGCGTCTGGGGAGAGCCCAAAGGGCACTAATTGAAATTATATTAATAAAACATGTCACGCCATAAAACCCAAACTGGTATACCAAGATTTTGAAGTTTATTTGCAAACATTTCTTCGGAAACATACTTCCTTATTGTATACTGACATAAATAAGAAAATATTAGCATACAGGCGTCGTTAAGATATATTTTGTCATATTGGCATTCATGGAACCGCCCTTGCAAATCGTCGCTATGTAGTTCACAACTTTATTACCACATAAACAGACACAAATATTTTCACTTTAAAATGGAATATGTGCAAAGTAATAGTCAAAAGCTGTTTACTGAATTTGACTACGACATAACAGAAAACCTTGTTTGCAAACGTGAACTGTCATATAAATATTATTTATGTATTTTTATATTTGTTTGTATATTTAAGTTGTTATATCATGTTTCTCACACACACACACTCAAAAACATTTCTCAAGAATACAATAAATTAATATAAAAAATTATTAAAGACGTTACTATTCTAAGTTATTTTATTAAAATATATATTTTCTTTCTCTTTCTTAGTTGTCTTCTTTAGTTGCTTAAAATTTATTATTATTAGTTATACTGATATGAATTGTTGGCGATTGCAATTATTTGCTTAAGATCTTACCTCACCTTGACCTGAACACGGACTCCTGTTTCTTATGCTTAAACTTTAAAAACAAACGAGCTATACTAATGAGTTATAAAGTGAGCAACATTGAACATTGTAATAACGTCGTAAAGAGGAAAAATCATATAAAATTAAAACAACGCTTTATCGTTGTATCAGGCATATAATGAAACTTTTATTTATCTCCACGACGTGCTATTAACATTGACTCTGCATTATAACTCGTAGGACAATCACACTGCGATATGTATAAGGAACTTAAATTAGGTCAGAAGTAATTTTCCACATTTTTTTTTCTTCTATCTCTAATAATGCAAAAAAGGCACACGGCCCACCACATATTAAGTAGTAAACATCGCCTATACTTGTAGACACATGCAATATCAATAAATCTCTTAATACTGCAGGAGCGTCGACAGTCGACAGTTAATGTATACTTCTATTTTATAAGTTTGAACAAGAGTTTTAGTATGGAATGTTAGGAATATGACAAATTGTAATCATGGCAAATGGCAAATGAAAATTAAACTATCATTGTTAAGCACGCTACCAATAGAAAATTGTCTGATGACAAAAAAACAATAATTTGCTGCTTCATAAACATATCGGATTAGTGTAGAAATTTAAAATGAAAGCAATAAAAATTACACAAAGTACAAATAATTATATTATATTTCGCATACTCACACCTATTATCTATCCAGAACTTTGGATAGATAGATAGATAATTTAGAAATTTAGATAGTAATATGTAGATATATAAATATCTGAAATAAACAAACATCCATGATTCGTAAACAGGGTTACTATCCACTCGTCTAACACCTGCATCATTCCCATAACATAAAGGTGTACAAGATAACTTTATCTATAGCGCATAATTTTTGTAAACAGTGTGTTATTGGTAATCTCGTGTTTCTTGGCCTTAACTACAAACATTATCTAAACTGTTTAACGATGGAAATTTATATAAAAATCAGAAAATTATAAAATAAAACTCGTCAATAAGAATGTGTAGTATTAGGTAATCGATTGAATCATCAATTGTCTAGATCTAAAGCATTAGTATTACAATAGGTGATTGCGACATCATGGACACCTTGTTAGTAAATATCTATATAGTACTATACTATTGTAGAGAGAAGGAAGGTATACCAATAATAAATTACTTTTTTCTATAAAAACATAGATATTGTTATAAATTATTGTGTCAATAAAATAAAGGAAAAATTTCGAATTTGAATGTGTACCTAAATTTCATTTAACCTGTGTAATGAAGTTCTTTAAGTTCACATAGATTAAAAAAAAAGTTTTTTAAAGTAAACAGTTTGTTGTTTCTTAAAAATTAAAAATGTGTGGTATATCAGTAAATTTAGTAAGAAAATATATATTCCGGCTTTATAGCTAGGTACTAGATAAATCATTTTTTTTGTAGGAACTCCTCATTACTTTCATTTTTGTATGAACACAGAACACAGAACACAGAAGTATTAAATTTCTCCCTTCGATGAAAAATTTAATACTTCTGTGTGTAGGTATTAACTTAAAGTGTTAAATTTCATAAATAATTAGGCTTAGTTATCTTCCTATTAATGCTTTGGCCCTGTCATGATTATCAACATCCTATATACGTTCCATTGTTGGGCGTAGACCTACATGGAAGAAATTCATGAGTTTGGGTCAAAGCACCACGATGCTGGAATAATGCGGCCTGGTGGGTGAAGGCGGTTGCTGTATCAAATGGGACCAATGGCTTAACTATTCGGAGGTGGTCGAGAAGATAAATTTTGAATTGGCTTATCTAGAGGATAACCATGGCGAAATTGGCTTTGTTTTTGTAATCGAAACTAGATGGAATGAACCACTACGCGAACGAGTTACTCATAATGAGAAAAATTTCTTTAGTCTAAAATTTACTTTATTAAAAACCTCGCAAACTATCTGCAATGCGTAAATTACTAACGGAAAAGTGTCATTCTTAATAAGTGAACTACTGACTAAGAATGACAGTAAAACGTAATAACATGGCCGCTCAGTGACCGCCATGTTGGCGACTATCGCCATTGGATCAGTAATTGATAGTAGTTACGACTATAATAAAGGTTGTTACTAGACATAATTGTATACATGCGTTTTTGTGTAATTTGTTGTTCGATAACAGTTTTTAATTCCTTGTGAGAGAAGCTTAAAAACAGTAACGTATTTAGACGTTATTTTATAAATATTCGGCATATATAAGCGCATGAGTAAATAATATGAGTATAGGTCGGACAATTGGATACCTTTGACAGTTATTTGATTTAAGTAATATCATATTAACATAATCCTTGAAATATTTAAGACGGTTTCTTTAAGAAGTTTTAGATTTTACAACCGTTAGTAAATGATTTAAAATGTAAAGTTGCCAGGTATAAATATTTTGGGGAGACGCAGACGGGTTGAAAAGTGACAAAGGGTTAAAAAGCATCTCAGTAGATATAGACTTTTTATAAATTGTACTTAAGTGTTTAACTATTAATTCTATTGTGCTATTGTTTTGTTACACATATTGATCGATAGAAATACCATAGTCTACATTTTATGATATGAATTAAGTCGAGTTAAAATCAGAACTCTCACAAAGTAACTAAACGAAAATAACTGATGTAGAAGGCTGCTTCATACGATTGTATCATTTATCCGTAAAATCATAATTATATTTCCTATACTTTCGCAATAACCTGCATATTTGCAGTCGAGCGGTGTGATCATAGAATGTGGCTGTAGTTTCCATGGAATCAAAACTGTTTGTAATTATAAGTGACTTTAACACGAAGATGACTAAGAAGTACACAATCTCCACATAATAATATAATGATTGTAAAGGCATAAATAAATGGTAATTGAATGCGTAAGATAAGTTATTTCCTTTGATAAATAATAGAAGAAATAATCGATTAAGTTTATTAATAATATAACAAAAGGTTATATGGAATGTATGTGTGGATTCTAGGAATATTTTTATGGAATAACCTTTTTTTATCTTCAATCTTAATCGTATCTTCATCAATGGCTACTATTCTATAACTAAGTTCAAAATGTTCACGTTATACAAGATTTTCAACACCGATAGTTTTTAAATTAATAGGCTAAGAAGACCTTGGTTGTTGATATGCATACTTAAACATCTGATGGCTTTTGGCATTTAGTCATTCGTTCACTGGTTGGCAGTAACAAACTTTTTATAAGAAGTTATCATGGTTTTAGATGGTACACGTGAGAAAGTTGTTTTTCAACACTGTGATCTGTTTTGTAAAACAAAAAAATATGTTTGTAATACTAATACATAATGACATAGGTAATTTATAAATGTCATTACAAATACTAATGGCTGAGAGTTTCTTAAGCTGCTTCTTCTTTGCGGCTGCTAATTCATCCAAGCGGTGGTAGGGTTAATTGGGAATATTGATATTAGTGTTAGTTTTTATTAAAGAATAATTAAAAAAAAATTAAAACTGGGACAATTTGCAAATACCCGGTTAATAACCACTTCAAGTATCACTGTTACTAGTGCCATACCTTTAATTACATTTATTTATTTTTCTAATACATATTTGTTGTTATGACGATTTAAAAGAACTTAGTTAATGAGTCTATTTAAATAAAGATATTTTGACTTTGACTTTATAGTTTTCTGTTCATATGGTTTTAATTTACAAGTAGCTAACAATCAGTTTCCTGAAAAATTTATAACATTTAGTTTGAAAGATTTAATATTTGATACTTAATATTTCATACATGTTTGTTCATTGTCATTAACAGCCTTAAGTATATGTCGCACTTCTGGGTACAGATCTTTATTCATGGGAGAAACATATCAAGAGTTCATAGCACTGTCTAAGCGGTTTGTAGTGAAAGTGGTTGCTGTGACAACCAAGAGCAATGGATCACATCTTATTTTATCGAACTATTTAAAATCAACCATGATCAAGGTAGATTTGTCTTTAACTTGCCTAAATTGAAGGTTTCTTTAGTCCTAACTGAAAATCTTTGAAGACGATGCAGAACTTCGTCAAAGTAGTATAAACTATAACTTCAACGTAACCAGCACAGAAGAAAGCAGCTGTGTTCTATCCACGTATAAGGCATCTTATGATTCCCCATGCATCAGTCAGAAACTCGTAGTACAGGCTGCAGCCACAAAGCCCCTTGCATAGCGACTATAAAAAGTTTTCATTGGCTCACGTCAACCGGAGGAGGTTAAACTAAAGTTGCCTAGAGTCTACCTCCAGTTTACGACGCCCAACAACTCCAAGCGTCTACCTCATTTGAATTGTTAAAATAGCCTTTTAACTTTGACTACTTTACAGTACTAAATTGGAGTGGTTTTGATTAAAATCTACGTTTTATTTGTTATGTTTGTTTAGTTTATGCTCGACGTGATTGGGTTTTAATCAAGGAACCATGGTATTCCGGAATAATAAAGTGATCAAAAAGTTTTTATTTATTTCTTATCTTTCACTGTTTTTGTGTATATATGTATTGTTAATTGGATGCTAATCGATAAAAAACTATTGCTGTCTTAAAATCGTGAATTCGTCATATGAGTTACTAGAGGTTGTTTTCAAACAAATATCACAATATATAAACAACTCTGAGAAGAGCAATATAATAAAACAGAAAGATTTTGGAATCTAAAACATAACAACTACGTAATGTAAAGCAATAGAATTATATATATTCTACGTCTGCCACACAAGAAGAGCACAATTAGGTAAATGTCAGAAATATATGAATTTAAATGTGAGAATATTTATTTTAAACGAGTACGAGTAAAAAGAATTAGACAAAATTAGTATCTAATCTTTGTTATGTCAAATATTCTCAAAGGTTAACAGATGACTTTTAGTTATCGTCATTTGTGTCATCTTTCTTTTCTTCAAGAAGTAATATAACGCGAAGACGACAAAACGACATTAAATTAAAACGAAAAGCCTACTAACTAAATCATAGAAATTTATTTGTGAGGTGCGTTATATTTACGTAATAAGTCAGTCAAATATTTCAAAATTGGCCAATGATATGTTTTATTCTTGACTTCACACTGCAAATAGAGGCTAACATCGCTGAAGACATTAAAAATGGGCATAAGTACTTCTAACATTGTTTCAAAATTCATGATCTGTCGTTTTTAAAAGTTGTTTCATTTTCCCATTATCTGTCTTTATATAATTCTTACTTAGAGTCTTTGCCATTTTTATTCATCTATAACTAGTCAATATGCATCAGTTAATATTCTTTAAACTTATTGAATTGGGTTTTTAGTATGTCGTGCACCCATAAACTTCAACTTATAAAGACGTTTTCTAGTTTCGCTGTAAGTGGATCTCCATTACATACTGATTGGTTTGGTATTACAAATGTAGTTTCGTTTTAACATACTGCGAGGCGTAGGTTAGTTACAAAGACAATCATTATAATGGTCAAACGCATCCATTGTTCGCGATCCTAGACCTCAATTGACACATGCTGTCAATGACGTATCATGGTTGAACGACCACACGACCATACAAGCCCATTCCAGCAATTCTATACGTCATATCTTCAAACAAATAATACATACGTATTATTTGCTTGTTAGAGATCATTCATCATTCTAAAAAGGTAGGATGGTACCACTGCTTGCATTATTGAGTTGTACACTAACAAAAGCAACCTTCGCTGAATATAATAGAGTCTATATTTGAGTGTGCTGCAACGAAACGACGAGTCTGCACAATGGGTGGAGTTAATCTGACAGAGATTAATGATTTCTAGACATTCTTGTAGATATTTAGTGCATTTTCCAATATGTGTTTTGTAAGAGGGTCGTTTTCTCCTTACTGGAGTAGTATGTACGTAGATTTCTATGATGATTGGTTGATTAAAGGTAAACTACGAACTGTCAAATCGATAGTTGGCAGTCGCTGGTATTTGAGGCAACGGCTAATGTTGCAATGATTTTAAGATAAAAAGACGGTAAAGTTTCTAACAACATAGCCATAGGTTATACAATCTTTAGAATAAACACATATGGATTATTTACTGTATTGTATGCGTTATTTAAAAAACAGTTAGAATTCACTTTAATTAACTTAAACTTGGAAATATCTACACTGTTTTACAGGAAATTTGTATAATTTCTACAGATAACTCATTTCATCTTAAACATAAATAATCTATCCAAAATTAATGGCATTGAATAAAATCTTTTAATTGCCAAAACTGAGTGAACTGATGAAATTCATTTCAGAAAATAGGTACCAACAGTTTATTGGGTACTCGACATTTTGAATACAAAATAAATCAATGCAGATAACAGTAACTTGTTATTTATTTATTAACATATCTTATTTACAAATATTCCTAAAAAGTAAATTAAAGACATTGCTAAGGAGCCATATTTTAAATGTTATCTTAAAATTCAAGTCAATTCAAATTTAAGCTTTAATCTTGGTATAGATAGCACTTCAGATGTAAAAATTATTATTCACAATTGGCAAATTCAAATGGTTTTTGTACCTGTTACGTTAGGTATGGGGGAGATTTACAATTATACTATTTAAATAATTTGGTATTATTATGCAAATCTCCATAATATAAATATTAGTGAATGCTATGATTTTTTTTCTTAAAAGGTGCTTCTTAATTAATCATCATAAAACATGTGATGAATTATATAGACGAAAGACGTATCCCTTCAAAATAATAATTTGACATGTATTCTGACTCTAAACACAGTATTACAATATTGTACAGAGGTATTTTGATGATACACTTAAGCAACAACTATATCTCTGTTCTGTCCATCTACCTATGTGTGGAACGTGTCGAGTTACTTGCAAGATTCTCTCAATGAGGTCTCTATTAATTTATAACGAATAACAATTTCGAAGTTTGATTAATAACTACAAGCTTTATTTTAACTGCAACCATTTTTCGTATGTTGATATCCGATTGAGCTGACATTTTGCATAATTGTGATAATTTCAATATGGCCGTCGCTCCAAAATTTCGGATTAGTATTACTAATATTTTATCAACCGCCTAAATATGAGTATCAAACGAAAAGTCTTGTGAAGAGTAGAAAACAAAAATTTACTAACATCACTTTAAATTCAATACAGCCACCACCGCTCTAAAATGGCAGATCATATTTTAACAAGCTTTTTAAATATAAAACAATAATAAATAAATAAATATGCTTTAATAAGATAAAATTTAAAAGCTTTTAGCATTGATTATGTTTCCGTTATTCAGGTGTAGGTACTAAACAATTATTACAGATTGTATTTAAACTCAATTCGAAATAAGAATATTGACATTTTATTTAACTCCATTTGTGGTTTCAGTAGATCATTGATTAAAAATATTAAAATTAGAATAGAAGACAAGCATTATGGGGGATTTTCGCTCGGAAAAACGGTTGTACATGTGCGGAAAAACCGTAGGATAGGTAATCGTTCCACGAAAAGGCCATTTTGCTGATTAAGGGATTGTTGTTGTTACCCAACCATCGAACAACAATAACAATTGCGTTCGTCGTCGTACAACTTTCATTGCTTCTTAGTAAATTTTTAATGATTATCCAGTTATGGATTCTTGCTCAAAAATGGTCCTTTAGGTGGGGAAGAATCTTAGGGTAGTTATTGTATAAAGTTGAATTGTTTTAGTGTTAAAGGGACCTTTGTCCGAACAAGCATGGGAACAACAAACAACAATTTCTGTTGCAAGTTCCGCTTGCTTGCGAGGCGATCCTTGGATTCAATGTACTATCAAGCACTTCTTGATAAAAATGTATTCCATGTATCAATATTTTACTGACAACCTTACTAGCTGTAAAATGTTGTTATTGACCGCAGAGGCTACCACAGCGTTACGTGTGTTTAACGAAGCGAGGTCCATGGTGAGAACTCAAGCCCGCGTCGTCTCTGAAAGATTTCTCATCTACAGGCAACACCTCGAGCACTGTGTCCTGCTGTTTTTCTAAAGTTATGTCGAAGCGACAGACATGAAATTCTCTTGAATATGACTGCAAAATAGTACTCAGTTCTAAAGATATACAAAATTAAGTCAAACATGGGTCCAATCAAAGGCTATAATCACTTTTAACAGTGTACTGGTGATCTGTCAAAACTTTAAAATCTGAAATGAAGGTTTACCACTTGTAAAGAGATTGAGTTACACGTTGTTTTTTTATAAAACTAAATTCTATTTTCTATTCCTGAACTGTTTACCTTAAAGTAAAAGAGATTTTTTTCCTTTGACAATGTTTAGCCAAAATAAAAGTAAAAACCGACTTCAAACACTAGAAAGACAAAAATAATTCAACTGAAGTAATTTTTCTTTGATTGGATTTCTTCATTTTCTATTGTTTCTGGCAATAACTTATCACCAAGTCCAAAATAATTTTAAATATAAGTTCTTCAATTGAATTATTTTTGCCCTTTTAGTATTTTCAAGTTAGTTCTTAGTTTTGTTTAAACCTTTTTATTCCAAATAAAACCTACATGTATAAGTTTAGCGAGCGAGTTATAAAATTCACAGGTTACATTCGATCTACTCGCATACTCTATCGAATAACAAAAAATTTGAAAATCGAATTCCTAAATATAAAACTACATACAGTGGAACAACATTAGGACCAAAAATTTATATGAGCAAATATCAAACTGCTTCTAATAATGGCAGTTTGAAAATTAGGCCATATGAAATAGAATTATGTCTATTAGCAATTGAAATACTAATCACTGTGCAGTAACATGAAATATGGAAGACATTCACCCAAGAATTTAATCTGGTGAATGAATTTGATGTTCAATTTTTTTTTTAAATAATTCATTTAAACGACGTCTATAATCAACATCAGACTATTTTACAATGAATTTAATCAGTAATATTCTTTACTCAGTTGTATGTCTACTGGCCACACACCAATCAATTGTAATTACGCGGGAAACAATGCCACCCGTGACGTATACGTCCGGCTAGCTGAGAGGGTTATTGTGTGCACAAAGAGTCGTTACATTGTGCGGGACGGCCGCACTACGTGACCGGGGCGGGGGACGCGACGGATGCGATAACGTTATCACACTGCTGTAAATAAGAACGTGTTTTGAGATCTGGCACGTTGTGCAGTGACACTGTAAGGGTTTAGCATAAGGATTGTCACCACTCGATGTAGGAAGTGGTAAATTCCACTCAAATTTGAATAATTTAATTCTATGGCAGCTTTCCCGTCTTCATATTGCTATCTCAAAAGTTTAACGTGGACACTGCTATAGTTTAAAATCATTAGAACCCATGACGATCATCAAGTGACAGAACTACTCAAAATCAATTTGAAGGTTGACTTATGTGAACTTCATGACAATACTTCAATGAAGATGTTTTTAAAGAGATAAAAACTGATAACCTGGCTGCAAAGTTACGTAATTCTTAATATTAAACGTACCTAAGTTAACCGATAATTTTTGTGTTTAATTTCTTTACAATATGTAAAGAAAGTTCAATAAACATCGAGGTAATTTTACACCGATCCTAAATTTAGGTACTTTACCTTGCTAATCTTCTAGACAACAAACACTATTAAAATTTTAATAAATACCGTGCAGTTGAGAAGTAATTTATCAACATTGTATATGCAATTAAAGCGAACGGTTCACATCATGAAAAAGCCATAAAAGTCGTTAATGGGCCATCCAGGCAAGGACGTATCTGTTAAAGCATGTTTAGATATCTGTCAGTAAAACAGCGAAATATATGTAGTAAAGACAATAAGAACGATTAAAACAAAATGAAAAGTAAATATTTAAATCTTTTATACACTATGTAATATCACAGTTTAAAGATTATCTTCCATATCCCGCCATACGATCCAGACACAATTGTTTTTAAATTGTCGCCCGCGTGTATTTTGGTTAACAATTTTCCAGCAAAATATTTCCAAAAGTTGACTTTAGTTATTATTATACTATTGTTTTACACTCCCTTGTCTTTTGATTTATCTACGAGGAAAAAAATTTAAAGTTAAAATTAAACAGTTTAAAAGTTAGTTGTAAGCAATTTAGTTTTAATATAAATAAAAAGGTTTTTTAAGGTAATGTTTACCTTAAAAAAATGATTACTTGAATACAATTTGAATAATCGTACTGGTTAGGCAGCATATTTATAACTAGAGGATTATGCTCTTAAATGGGTCGTCCGATTTAAGTACGTTACTGGGTTACGTTTTTTTGGAAACTTTCGAATATTTATTATTTCTAATAATACAAATTTATAATACATTAAACAATTAATGATGAATACATGTTTCAATATCTATTGTTTTATGTAATTGTTTAAGTTATTTCTAACGTCTTGTCACTCCCCTAAAACTTTAATGCCTTCGAGGTGAAATATAATGAAGTTTTTGTATTCTGACAACTGCTTTGTTATGTATAACACGTATTTTGCAAATTAAAATTGTTATTTTTCTTATTCAAGATATATTTTAGAATATTATTTTGCCATATTTATTCTTCAGGTTGCAAATTTACAACAAATAATTTAAACAGGCTCGAATTGATTCGATTGTAGTTTATGTTTTTTGAATTGATTTTACTTTTCATTAATGAAGTTATGAAGCACAGCAATCGTGCAATTGTTTACAGGACACAAATTATAAAATCTAAGGAACTCCAACGAATCGTGTAGGGTGACAAACAAACGTCAAATCCTACCAAACAATCTCTAATTCGACTTACTTTCACTTCACATTAATCACTTTTTTCATATTACATTTTCTTGATGCAATTTCGCAAGATGTCAAAAATTAGGAGGACCGTGTTGAAAATTTATATTTTAAGGAAGACCTTTGTCATCAGTGGGACTTACATAGACTGTGGATGGTGATTATGATGACGATGAACTACTATTAACCAATTTAACTACCAATTATTTATTTTCAATGCTAAATAGTAAACGTATTTTTTTCTTTGTGATTAAAATATAGGTTATTGCTTTTTTTAACTAGTTGCCCTGTACAATAGTACATATTGGTAGACATTTTTATACGTATTGATGTGATGTAACTATTTAACATTGGATGGTTCCGGTTTGATAGGAGGGTGAGTGAATTTGATACTTTGTCGTAATCTATCTTCTATTCTTAATTTTGTAAAGTTAACTTTAAAGGTAAGTTGTCTTCATATTATTAATATTGTCATCTGTTTCCCAAACCGTTTTCCAAACTTAGTGACGCTTAAAGGCAATCGGAGAACATGTCTGCAGTAACAAATAGGTACCTTCTAAAATATGAATTGGAAAAATAGACAGGAATCTTAACATTTGGATTTCGTTGTAGTCGTAATTTTCTTTTCTTTGAAAATGTTAAATCACATGATAACAAATTGTCTTCCACTAACAAATCTTGAATACGATCGGGAATATGGTGGTTACCATTCATGGACCATATGATTATTTTAACAACTTAGACTTAGCGCAACTTTTATGACCTAGGTAAGTTGTTACTTACAGGTATTTACGTACATAAATACAGAGTTAATAGGTATTAATGTTTAGAATTTTCTGTTATGTAACTTTGATTTGTAACTTATTTAAATGTCTTGTTATCAGTAAGATTAAGAGTTGCTTAAATATAAATTAAAGCTTTCACAAATCAATGCGAAATTAGGCTGTAAAATTAGTCTACCTAACTGTTTGCCTAAGAAACTGGCGCGAAAAGTTTTCCACGCGGCATCACCGCGCGTAAACAGAAAACTTCAAGGCTCGAGCTTACGTAGGCGTTAGAGAAAAAAGTGGTTCTATATTCAAAGTTCGCTCATCAGCCAATAGCGAGCGCGGTAGGCGTGGCGGCGCCCCGATTGGTTGCCGGTGTTCGCGCGCTCTCGCGTAGTGATGGATAGCTCGATTATAATGTTATTACGAGGAACGCTTTCTCGAAACGATTTTAACATTAATCGATTTTCACTAGATTTATGATTGAAATATGCTTATAATCATTTTTATTGACTAAGTTTTTTAATAGTTATTTTTTAGATTTTGCGATTAGATTATATTGACTTAGATTGACTTAACTATCTATTATAGCCATTACAAAGTTTACCCACTAATTCTTAATCAATATCCTACAGGTATTTGTATTATGCGATTTGGAATAAGAACATCGGTCTTTGCTATACTTACAGAACGAAAAGCTTTTTAAGGTTAAAATGTTTTTATAGCTAAATCTAGAAAATCCAAGAATTAGTCCAAGAGAATGATTTTTTGAACTAATTCCTAGGTGAAGTATTTTTAAAGTAAGTAACTTTTTAGTTGTCTTTATATAGCTTCGTCTTTTCATTGCCTGTGTTTGATTTATGCCTCAACAATCATAAAACTGAAAGTTGAGATTTACGTCTGCCATTACTCATGACCTCGGGGTTCTGTACCGACTGATACTTCTAAAGCAAACTGATTCAAAGTCTTAATAAATGAGTGCTAAAGTTCAATATCAAGCACCTGTCCTTAATTATCTACCTTCTTTCATATTTTATGGGAGGTAATGTTAAAGAATATAATTGTATTCTTAGATAGTGAGGATAAACAAAATGTACAGGTTTGATGGCAATGAAGATTCTTCGGTCTGATTTTGAACTAGTGTGGGGAAAAATTGGATACAAGTTTTAGTCCTACCTATGTACTCGTATTTCAACTCGTATTTCAACTGACTAATGTCCAATACATTAAGACAATAAAGAGAAGCCAACACGATTAAGACAATAAAGATGGGTTCGATATAGATTAATTATCATTTTAATGAAGACAAGAACTTTATAAAATTCCTCATTCAATTATTCAAAAATTGCTTAATGAACGAGGAAGAATATTTAGTTCCAGAAAAAAATATAAAGTAGGTTCAATTTCCCTCCATAGAATAGTAACACCTCAAGATCAAATGCTAGTTGGTACCTACATCTTCAACGACAACTTTATTCCGAAATCTCAATCAACTAGCAACATTAATTTAATCTATCTAGGCGGTATTATTGTAGGTGTCTATTTCTATTAAAACAATCTAAAATATAAATTAAAATAACACAAAAAAGGCATAAATAATTCTTTTCTTTTGTGCATTTGGAACTTCAATTACTATTGTTTCGGTAAACAACTGAGTTCCAACTCCAGAAAAATTTAAATTGGATAACTTATAAAATAAAAAATATTTTTTAATTTTTACTTTTTTTCATAACTGTTCACGACCACCTCATCGAAATAAATTGAAAGAACATTTCTAAGGAACACTACGTGCATATTATATTCACCTAACTCATAAAACTTCACGATCTTTCCATCTACAGCTCAGCATTGTGGAAGAATCCTAAAGCTGATGGATGACTGCAGGATGCAAATGCCTGAATAGCTTACCACGACACGACTCACCTGAGCCGAGGTTCGAGCCTTTAGAGGCATCCTTAGGTTTGTCGATCCCTCATGGCTCGAGCGCCCTGGAGAATCTAAGAGACAGCGGGACACCTCCCCCGGAGGTGATGCCTGTCGATTAGAACTCCTCCAGAGACGAATCGCCCCTTAAGGCTTGAGGACTCTCCAAGGTTCTCGCCTCCTTAAAACCCCGGTAGCGCTGTAAAGGCCATCTGCGGCCAACAGTATTAGTCAGTCCAAAAAAAACTGAATAGCTTCAGAAAAAACATAAACACATTGGACTTGCCTATTGAATTTAAGGGTTCCCTTCGATCCCAACATCAGAATCTACCTGGTGAAAATTGTGAAAATTCTAATAGGCGTCTTTGAGTAATGGGGAAAATACACAAAAATAGATTACGACAAATTGAGATCCTCTTCCTTTTGGAGCCGGTTAATAGAACAGGTTAAGTTAGAACCATTGAGAAAAATCTTCCGTCATTTGCGCACTATCATGCTTCGAATGCTAAGAGCTATGATAGACCAACTTTCACTTCTATTTTTAGAAATAAAGTAGGTACAATTACTATTAGTAGTGAAGATCCTACAGCTGTAGACATATCGATAAAAATCCTTCAAATTGAATTAACTTACTATCTTTATTATTTCAAAATATTAAATTTAAACCCTAATAAAGAATACATAAAAATATCCATTATTTCATCATTACTTCTTGCTTATTCATAGTATAAGCAACATAATAAGCCATAAGCCAAATACTAAACTACATTGCTACATACAAACCAAATGCTGGCAGTTATTATGCTTGAATTCTACCTCTTATCTCCATAAGTTAACACGCTACGCCATAAAACAGGCCTATTGTTTCGAGCTATTCAGTGGAAAAAGATGTGCCCATAGTAAACGCCTCCCATACATATTTACTCACTTTGTCTAATGCAAGATGGTTTATGTCTCGTAATGTGTAGTTTGTCGAGCGGTGAATAGGAGGCTTTATGTGTTACGTGACGGGTCACTGGTTACGCTTGATTTGTATTTCGCTTGTTGTTCCGATTTTTTTATCTTTTCCTACTTTAACAGTCCGCTAGAGGCTCCGAAACAATAGAAAAACTACTGTATAGTTGTGAGTGCCTTTTTTCATAAATAACGAAAATCATCAGTATTTTAATAGTCTCATTATGTTTGCGAATAATTAAAATTAAGAAACGAGACCATGTTTTCTTATATACAAATTCTGGCACAACAATTTCTATTTGAATTATTGCTTCGAAATCTTTGACAAAAAATAGGTAATTTAGAATTATGACAAGTTTCAAAAAACCATTTCAGAATTCACAGATGACTACAAATAAAAAAAAGAGTAATAATTTTACATAGTTTAACGCGGTAGACTAATTATTTCCATAAATTTGCATCAGTAAATGTTTTACTACTCTTTCGGGCGTGAGCTGCATAATCGATATTTTTTATTGATATCGATTGCTACATTGTTGCAGCACCAATTGCTCGAGTTAGGAAAGTAGCCTATACATTAATTAGCATAATTGTCGAACGACACGTGTGATCTAAATGCTTATAGGTATATCTAATTTTGTATTTAACAAAAATAGTAATTATACGTATTTGGAATTAATTAATAAAAAACTAGTTGTGTACATACATTTTGTATAAAAATGCTTCAATTGGGCACTAAATATTTGATTTTGAGATGCTTATTATAATTAAGATGGCCTCTACTCATCCTAGCCTACGTTTAGCGATCGTGTCAACTAAAAATCGTATTATACCTAATAAGTCGATATCATACGATATTGACTTATGGTATGCTGTATACTGCATCAGTAGGTAGGTCTCTAGGGCATTATGTCTAATGTCTCATAGTGCACCAGATATCTGCGCATACGCAATTGATTCAAGTACTACACATTACGATTCCTAAAATATAGGTCTCATCAAAATAAAAATGGAAATGTCAAAAAGGAGGTTTTTATTTAGGTTGCACACTAATTAGAAATGAGTATGATCAAGACATCCAGCGAACTTTTTTCTAATTTCAAAATGTATCCATCTCAGCTAATGAAGTAATGCGGCCATATTGGAATCGTAAAGCGAACAGTGGAAACCCATCAACCATAAAACCAAGGTAATAAAACGTCAGTTGGCGCAATGCGACGCAATGTTGATTTGTTACCGTGCCACTATGATATACGTCTATCTGCGTAGACACAAGACGTAAATTACATTTTTGTTTGTAATATTTTGTTTTGCGTCAGTATCGAGACGTCTGTAATTAGTGGAACGATTTGACCATTGCTCAGGATTTTAAACGCAGCTGGTGGCTTGTTAATTTTCGGCTTGAATTTAAGTATGACAGCCAGTTTCTGGAAGTGTGGATTTTGTAGATCCTTCTATAGATTCCTAGATTTTATCTGTCCTTAGAAACATTGTTAGTACATTTATGATTACTCTCCAAGTAATCAGGATAATTTTGAATCTTTCGAGAAAACGGCGTAAATTTAGATACACAGATAAGCAAAAATCATGAATGATTTTAAGTATACTTCCATAATCTATCCAAAAGTTTTTAATTTGAAATAAACTTTCTTCTGCGATGCTGTAGTTGCATCAAATTTTTATTAAGATAACATAAAAAATAGTCAAATTTAATACAAAACACTGAAAGTAAAGAAGGCGTTGAAGCTGAAAGGCCCACTTAGTACATTTGCAGTCAATCGATAAGGATCATAATCCGTATTGATTGACTGCGAACGTACTTCTATAAAAGTGCACAAATAAAGATGTTTGGAACTTTTTCTATGGGATCAAATGTATTATTATTAACGTTTTTTGGCCACATCATGATCTTTATGGGCTTGCTAATAAAGTTTATAATATAGCTAACATTAATCCCTTAAACCGAATGGAAAATGCGAAAATAAGATCAGCAGTTTCATTCAAAACTGTAATAATAAATATACTATCGTACATGTCATATTTTCCGATGACTCGTTGTCTCATTTTTAAGAGCCTATTATATTAAACTTCTCTGTGTACAGTCGACGTAAGTTTCCTACCCAAGTGCGTGACGAAGTGTCCTCTCAAAAGCTGAATAGGGTTTTTATGTTCTACAGCTCTGTTGGGACAAAAGGAAACCATAAAGACATAAGTGTCTGCTTGATGCGCGACCTTCTAACGCTAACTAGTGATGGAAAACGTGGTGGTGGATATTTATTATACCAAGTACGTATACATATGAGGTACATATCTTAAATAATTCCGTTTTAAAAACAAAAAACATTTTTTATCCATAAATTATAAAACGCAGTCCGTCTTTTGGTTTCCAGGCGAACCTATAAAATAAATTTGACGTGGAGATATTACATCCAGAGAAGAGAGTGAGGTACTTTTATCACTGAAAATAAAACATTATATAGTCTTTTTGTGAAACACTAAAATTCATGCGGTCGGAAAGCACGTATTCGTAAAACAGATATTCCCAAACTATATAAACGATAAAGTTAATTCTAACTTTGTTTAAGTATTATCTTTATAAATAAGGTAAACAGAGCTTCATGAGGTAGCGGTTGTATGCAGCTGTGGATCTTACATCCGAAACAATCAGTGTTAACGTTTTCTCTTAGTACCTAAACACGGTAGTGGTATCTTTGGCAGGAGGAAATTGGGCAAATACTTTTACTTTTCATAGCGAAGGGTTTAAATACTTTATCTGGAACTTGTAGTATGATCGCTTCCTACTGCTACAGCCCGATGTACTGAAGCTGATTCTTTTATTCCTACAACTTAACTCCCAACAAAATTGTATTCAATGTTAAATTTTATTTTTCAACAGTGAATTAAGTTCAAAATAAAATTTCTATACCTATAATGCATCGATAGGTATAATAAGTAACTTTTTGAGTCATCCCATCACTACAGTTTATAGGCGATAGTGTTGTTCCGACGCTCGATTATGTTTCTTAATCCTTGTTTATGGTTACTGTCTCGATTGTGTTTCACAGCTGACGATTGTCGATTTTGTTGCTTGACGTGTCTTTGTCCAAAATAGTAGCTCCCTTTGTGCTGCGAATTGTAGTCGGAGTCATAACACAACATCTTTAGAACTTTATTTTCGTCCTGTTTGGTGCGATAGCATTTTATTAGCTACAAGCTACCAGCTAGAATTAATAAGAAGTTTACTTAATCTTGTAATATCTCAGTTTTATGCCCAATTTGTATTATTATAATATTAGAGCATAAGTAGAATCCTAAATATTTTTTGTCTTCATTTATTTGAAGATTTTGTTGGTGTAAAACGACAATAGATTCGTTGACTTCAAGATTATATCATTACTTTGAGGATTCTCCGAATAATTTATTTTACTGTATATTGATCAATTACAGAAATCAAATGATATTATATGTAGTATTTATACGTTTTTTTTTGAGGAGGAATCCATTAATGGACCTACCCGGCATTGGCTATGCGATGGGTGCGTGTGGGCCCAGAGCCTCATGAGAGAGGAACTGGAAATAACCACTAAAACTCCCTAACTCCGTTGCCCTTTACGGGGGTTATGCCGAAGCAATTCATCGTGCCGCCCCCCGGGCAACTCAGCCTTACGGCTGGGCTTTGGACCAGTTACCTAGCTCAAATTACCATAATTAAGAACTTGTATTACGGATATTAGATACTAGAATAATGTAGGTATTAATATACACATAAATATTGGATATATACTAAATAAGTATACAAACATGACTGGTGCACAAATATTTGTACTCATCATACCAATATCTGCCCCTACCTGGCTTAGAAACTGGGACATCTGGCTAAGTAGACAGATGCACTGAACACTCGACCAGTCGGCCGTCAAATTTCTATATCCTATTCGTTTAATTTAAACTGTTTATATTTGAGAGTCCGTCTTGCTTCCTAATAAATATTTTAGACATATTCCCATACACAATATAATATTCCTTGAACTCATTCTCCTGCGGTCTTGTTGATTGAATATTTACAATTAAAGTGTTCTGTATATTTATTTAAGCATTAAGTTATTGTCAACAAGCTGTCATGTGATACTTAATGTTTCCTTCTCAGTAAAGTCAAACTAGGTATTTGGTACTTGGAAATCGTTCCACCGGAATGTGCTTGAGGAGGCTACAGAATGTACGGAGTTTATGTTTTAGATACAATTGGGATTATTGTACAGGAATAAATTGTTAGTCTTGTAAATATGATTTTGAGAACAGTTCTCTAGAACAACATATTACAAATTGAGCTAACACTTTTGTGTAGGTACATGTGCCAACTTTGATTCATTTATATATCTATAATATGATATTTCCAACTTCTTCAAATGAAGTGAGGTTTATTCTGTAAGGCGGGCCTTGGTCAAGCGCAACCAATTAGTTAAGGAAGTTATAATTATGATAGAAATTTCCGTGTTATGCGACAGGTGTTGAGAAATGCAGCTTTGGGGAAATTCTATGTAATGTCCCAAAGTAATGTCACATTATTATTAAAGTTTAACATGTCAAGACTTCTCTTTAAAGAGAAGTCTAGGTATCGTCCCTAAGACATTAAAGTTATGCCTATTTATAATATGTGAGCAGTTTTAGATGCCCTCTTGTTTTTCTAGACTCAGATTTTTCTAGACTAGCTCGCTAGCCTTCCCCGATAAATGGTTTATCCAACACAAAAATAAGTTTATCTCTTTGTAATTTTATAGTATAGGTATTTTCAAATAAAGTTGTTTTGATATTGTGACTGTTTGGTACAGCGATATTGGTTAAGAAATAGTTTTGATTTTAGAGCTTGCGCATGCTTCACTAGTTATCTTTACTTATGGACTCCTTTAGTGCTTATCATTAGGCGGTGTCGAGTAATTTGCTGAGCTTTTATAAAAAAAAGTTTCTTTATTATAGAAAGTTGTATCTGGTCAATTTAAATTATTATTATATGATGATGTGGCTAATACTGTCACCATAAAATATGTCAATCGCACATCAGTGAAAGTGTTCACTTTTGCAGACACTTTGTGTCTAATTTAGGGGGGAAAGAGGTATCAAATGACATCAACAACGTGACAGTAGCATACCAATTGTACAGAGATAAATTACCAAATTAACAAATATCTTTATTAATTATCGTTCTCTTTACAGCGGTATCCCTTGAAACCCTGGTGGAGAACTGTCACAAACTCCTGGAGAAGTTCCACTATTCGTGGGAAATGATGCCGCTGGTTCTCGTGATCCTCAATTACGCGGGGAGCGACCTGGACGAGGCGTCGAGGAAGATAGACGAAGGTAAGTGGTGATGAGTTGGCCACTGGGGGTTTGATTTACTTTATCTTTAACTATAATCCTGCTTATTCATGTCAATTTAATTCGTTATATGATAGCGTAGTGTTTTTATTTTCGATGGACTGTCTACGTAAAAAGTGAATCCAATCGAAATTATTATAAGACAGTTGGTTTTCATATTTTGTGTTTTGATTATTAGCTATTCGGGATTTCATTAGCATTTTTTAATTATTTAGGTTAATAGTTAATAGATTTTTATTTATTTTAATACCAGTGGCTTTTTAGGTTACAGTTTACTATAGTTATTTTTATATTTTGATTTTTATATTATTTATTTCACTTGTATTTTGCAGTGCAAAGCGAAAAACTAAAACTATTAATGCAACACACAAAGGCATTCTTTTTTATTTGATTAAATTTGGTCGATATATTTGGTAAGTATTTGATGTACAGTTCCATTCATTATGATTTGATATAGAAAGTTATAAACTGAAAATACAAATATTGCCAAATATATTACTTATTTCATATTGTACGCACTTGTTTATTGTTGTTTCTTTGATCGTTTCTTGTTCGATTTGAACATTGTTGAATACATGTACGAAATTATAAAATTTGTGTAGTGGTCAATAAACATAATCAAAGAAATAATATTTTAAGGTGTTAAGTGTTACTTTGGACAATAATAAAATTAATGTCGTATGAGGGGAGAGTGGGGTAATTATGAACACATGGTGTCTTAATGCTAAAGCATTATCTACACGTTCTCGTTTGAAGTTACCCTACATTTAGAATTATCCCACTCTTTGTTAATAATAAATCGATAATACTCGTTTTGAGACTCCCCTTATATCGATTATGAGTTAATAGTTGAAAAAGGGTTTGAATTTGATTTGTCGAAGGTAACACCAACATCTATTTTATAATATTAAGCTATTTTGGAATTTCAACTTGATATTAGGTTTATTTTTAAATTAAAAAAATAAATCGTTGGAATTTCAATTGAGTTTTTGCTATTGGCGAAATGTGATAACTGATTGAAAATCTTTTGCTCTGATTTTTCACGTTACAAAAAGTAAAAATAAAATTATATAAGTGTTAACATAATACCAAAGTTTTGATTTTCGATGAAATATCCCAGAAAGCAAAAGACGTACGTTCTCTTTATGGTAAAAACTGCAATGTTAAACATAATCATTTTAATAAATATGGAATCCCTAATTGTTTTTCTACTGTTTAGTCATTATTTTCAATTATCGATTTATCTATTTAAATATACAGTAAAAATACTGAAAGCAAGCTGATGATGCCCTGTACACTGAAACAACTTGATAATTTTCTCAATTAAATTAAACACGAAACTTTATTCATTTTAAACTTAATTTATAAAATGGTCGCAAAAATTAATGATACCAGTATTCGGTGTGAATCATAAATGTAGTATCCATTTATAGTTATATCGTAATAAATTATGCATTATTCTCAATATAAACGCAGGTTTATATTTGCAGTAATTACATAGTTTGTACATTGTTAAGATAATCGCCTGATAATATTTTAAAAGACTACCTGGCACTGATGGCAAATATTGCTTAAAATTGTATTTGAAAATAATAAATTTTACGTAAATTTAAATGTGTTGAGGTGTTTTAAAGTGGACAATAATTACATCAATTTCGCCAATTCCTGCTTAAAGCTGGTATATTTTTCATTAAAAATAACAAACTACTTGTGAGGGCTCAGTTATTACGTTTTTAAAGTATATCTGATTCATGCATAATACATTATCAATTATCGATAAGTTGGGCGGGAAAATTGCCATTATTCGGGACATTCACACTTTTTACAAGACTACTGCATCCAATTTTACACGCTTCCCACATTTAATAAATTACGGTGTTATTATTTTAATATTTATTGAAAAATAATAACAATTTACTATCATATAACAGTAACATGTAATTTTATTAATATATTTACACAGCCATTTAATAATGTATTCACGCTTAAGTGACAAAATTCAATTTAATTCCTTGTAGTGTACGCCTTCTGCCTATTTCTACACAGCTTGTAATAACTTCGTGAATGTCCTTATATTTAAATATTAATATTTTTTTCTATCATAAGTATCTGAATAAAATATTTGCAGTTTTTTCCATGAACGTTTCTGCTAAGCGAATGTTCACGATATTTTGTGTGTGTTTGTTCACAGGAAAGATGATTATCAACGAGTACGCGAGGAAGCACAATTTGAACATCTTCGACGGACTCGAGCTGCGGAACTCGACTCGCCAGTACGGACTTTAATAGTAATAATAGTTTTTCCAAACAAAACACGAACGAACACGACATTTTGTGGACCGCTTCTTGCGCTTGTATATATTATTATACACACTGACACATAATACATCACATTCATTAGCTTTATACATTTTCTTTGTGCAAAAAGACCAAAGAAATAGAATCTGAGCCGTTATACCCTTACGAAACGATTTCTTTACAATTTACAATTAATTTTTCTTTTATTCAACTTGTTTTGATTCTCAATCGATTCAACCAATAATTAGCAGTTATAATTTGTTACCTAGTAAATATCATTAAAGTGTAAATGCTATTTGAAAGTAAAAATATTTTACTATTGGTAACCATATTAGACAATGGTTTAAACAGGTAAAATACTGGGCCTGAATGAAAATATTGAATAAAAATAATAAAATTAAAATTAGAAGTTACGTGATATTTCAAGGTATTTTTTATTCTTAACGGGATGGCTTTTACATTTTAACAAACATTCTAATCCTGAAAGGGAATATTTTAAGAAAACATACCTTGATATGAATTATACCTTGTTATTTTTTCCCCATTCTCCTTTGACGTAAAAATCTTTATTTTAAAATTTATCACAAACATGTAATATATTGTAAAGTAAATAGTTTTTTAAGTAACTAATAAATACTATACCTGCTTCGCTATATTCCTACTTCTTCTTATATCTAACCTGTTATTCGTCTTTCCATGAAGAGTACCTAAAAATCGTCATGGTAAAAGTGGTGATAGACATCAAATAAAATATTATTGATATAAATTTGTGAATACCATTGGTGATGTATTGTTGAAACTATCATGTCATTTAATAAATAATGTAGATTACATAGAATATATATTTGTAATAATATTTGTAATAGAAATTGGCAATAGAGAGACTGACTGGAACGATTTAAAAACTATGTCGCTCAATCTATAGCTCCATCATACTATCTAGTATCTATTAAAAATATTAAACCTTACAATTGATTTGACGATGAATTGAATTTAGACAATTCCTTTTGCGAAATTGTTTAAGCGACAAATTACTTTAAATTGTTATACTTTTTAACGGAATGAAATTTGTGGTTGCTTTGGTGAAATAACTTTCATAATACACTGCCTAACACACACAAGCATAAGTTAGCGATAATTATAAGTATACAAACTTGCACACATTTCTATGTTTTCAAATTTAGAATGACTAGAATCGAAGACAAGACGGCACACTATTTGCTTTAGAGATATTTAAATAACAATATGATTATTTAGCTTATATCAAAAATTCATGAAGTAATTTCATTCTGTATAATACAGAAGAAAAGTTTTATAATTCATTTTTCTAATTAATATTTAATGCAGTCGTGTCTAGAATTCAAGTTTAAAATGCATGAAAAGGCAAATACATAAAACATTCACCTTGTACTTATTACCATCTATAGATATATATATTACTGTATTGACTACTACAGACAACTACTTGGTATGGTTACATTGTATTTATTTACACAAAAATATTTCGTAAAATAATTCATGAAACTTCATACTTAGTAAAGACCAATAAGAGGTAAAATTAACATTGGCTACTCAAGTTCTACTTAAAGAAATTTGTTTTATGAAATATAAAATAAATACTATTAATTTTATTATTTTTATGAACTAATGCTTATTTTCTAATTTAGTGACGTATTTTATCTACACTTTCTATTAGTACAATTTGAAACTGAAATTGCAACAACACCAATCATTTGGTTTTACTTGAATCATTTGGTTATCATGAGAGTGGGATATTCTGTTCTTAATTAAATCAGAATTAGACCAAGTTTAAAGAAAGGACACACAGCCACTGCGTGCAGTTTAAATTGACTATATGCCTTGTATAGAGGCAAGTCTATTGCTACATGACACGAGTTAAAACAACGAACGAGACTAATAGTTATCTAATCTACGTTGTGAAGGTTACAGTCATATTCATTGAGAACATTCAAGAGAGAAGTATCCTTATATGAACTAAATTTTTTCATACCTGTAAATTTATTCATAATAGATCTTTATATTTATTCAAATCTTTATTTTAGTGCGGAATCATAAAAAAATTAATATTTTAAAGTTAAATAGTAACGCAACGATTGATGATATTTTTTTAATTTAGAACAAAATTTTCTTTTTGCGTCGTAATTGATATGAAAGAGATAACTAAATTTGACTTCGTTGACTCAACTTTAGTTTTCGAAGTTAGGAGTATTAGCTGCGTTTTGTCATTCGAATTAAGTTTAATTACTGACAGCGATTCCGCATACGATACATCAAAGCTTTGAAATAGGAAGTCGGATAACATTAATATTAATCGTTCTCAACTTTGTGGCACAACGTTGCAAATTCAGTTTCCAGCGCAATTAGCGGCTCCTACAAACAATGTTAACACAATACACAATTTGCATTCTGATAAAAGTGGCCAATTCGATCAGTCGCACGGCACTAACCAGTAGTGATTTCCACTTTACAGTGACCGGACGAAGGTGGCGAAATTTGAGATATAATTTTAAAAGTGACTAGTGTTGTGCTAGTGTTGTTATTTTATTATAATTTTCTTTTTTGTAGGAAAATGCTGCAAAGCGAAATTAATAATATAAGTGGTGTACTGTCGTCGTCAATGAAGTTATTTTGCGAATGATACTATGTATTACAAGTGCGGTGTTGTGTGTGGACGCGTGCTGTGCGCCTTTGTGTGTTGCGAACTTCGTCAGACATTTGTGCTTGCAATACGATGGAACTATCGGTGAGTTTACTCTATAAGAAGCTCCTAAACTGTTGAACATTTTCGTGGAAAAAGATTTGTTTTATTTTTCATAAAAATGTTCATCTAATTTAAGTCTGTGCATGTGTAAATTTATACCAAATCCTACAGGTCGAAAATATTATGAAAACCTACATAAACCACAAAAGTAAAACGGCATAGATAACTTGCCTCGTCAAACAGAACCTAATGAAAATGACAACTTTGCCTCGATTTCGATCACCAAAAACGAGAAATCGCAACAATCTCATCTTATCTTAAATTTTGTATGAATAAGGCAAGGTCCAATAACAATTTAAAAAAGATGCCAGATTATTTTGTTAGAACATTATTTACATAGGAAATTGAAATTTTCAAACTATTATTAGAAATGATAAATAAAATAATTTAGATTTAAACATCTTTCTTCTTACGCTTGTAAAATGTCGCTCTCAGCTTTAAGGCAGCCTATCGCAAATAAAGTTTTAAATGAATTAATTAAAATCAGACTCTGCTTCTGTAGAATTTCATTGTTTAAATATATCTTACTTAAAATTATAATGTTATTTCAACTACGAGTATAAACGATTTAAAAAAAAGTTCATTCCTAATGATTGCGTTAAGTGACGGATGGACTTCGTTTATAAATATTACAGACAAACATCATTAATGTGCATCTTAAAAAACTCCTACCAACTTTGGATTGAGTAAAATATTTCAAAATATAAGCTAATCTTTGCCTAGCAATTTTAAAACTGCGAGGGCAAAAGTAATATATCTTAACGACCAAATATAAATAATACTACTAATAAAGAAATATCTTTAATTGTTGTGAATTTATCATAATAACCCTAGACCCTACGTAAAAGGGTTCAATTGAACTGTAGAATGATTACCTAGATTGTTTTATTACGAACTCTATATATAATGTACAAATAGGAATTTCTTTTTTCTATAGGACTGTGTTGCTTTAGCCAAATTTTATACAAAATATGATTTAGAGTGACATTTTTGACCAAAAACATACTTTTGACGATCAAATTATTTCGATGAAGTGTTTTAAAAGATTAAGTGCATTATTTCTTACAAAACGTATATACAAAAAGTGATTGTGTTGTTTTCTTTTCATCTCATAATGTTTTTATACTCATTTATTTACTGACCAATTTATGCTCACCTATAATTTGAAGGTGTGTATGTTTGATACCTGAAGAGATATAGACGCTCACAGCGTTAAAATATGGATATCTTGGAGATACTTGACAGTTCCTCAGAACGCAGTTCTGACTGAATGGGACAACTCTTTTACTTTGACTCAATTAATGGAAGAGTGACGTTTTACTTCTGTAAAGAATATAAATACAGTCTCTTTTAAAAAGATGTAGATACTCCAGAAATCTTTTAGTACATATACCGATAGATCAATTTAAGATGCGTAGGATTTTAACATGTGGTAATATAAAATATATCAACATTAAAAACCTAATAAGCAAAACTGTACATAGATATTTTATTGAAACAAAGAATAAGTACGTTTTGTTTGTGCGCTTCTAATTGACTTAGTATTCTCTGTCAGGAGTTGACTAAATATTATTTCTTGGGCAAAAAAATGCCACCAGTGCAAGTGGCAACGCTGATGCATTCTCTGATTGGATGGGGCACCTCTTTGAGGAGTGTAAAACTCTTTTGGTTTTTGCTTTCTTTTTCATGCACTAATAATTTACGATACGCGTCAAGGAACTAAACTACTACTTCTAAACTATTATCAGTTATTATTCATTTGTAAATAACTTTAAACTGAACATACAACTAATCGCTCGTACATCTCAAAGTGAAGGTAGAACTAAAACACAAAATGTTCCTTTATCACTTTCTTCATCTTTAATATTCCCTCGTCTGCAGCCATAACTTGAACTCGTTTACAGTTTTATAATATGCAATTACAGATTGTAAAAATGTTAAATGGATATCTGTAATGGTGGACGTTGTAAACGGAGTCGGGCAGTAATATAGGCAAATTGTGTTTATTCGTGGATTCGCAGAAATGCAATAAAAATTCGCAATTATGTTACGCTTATGTTTTATGTGCGGTCGGGTATCAATGTTAGGGCACGTCGTGTATACTACGTTTGCCCATAATGCCACGCGGTTAGCTTTGCCCTGTCTATTAAAAAATTACCTTTTAATTGTATTTTATTAATTTAATCAACAAGATGGTATTATGTAAGTTGGCGTATTTAATTTTTAACTTAAGTGAAAATAAATTAGTAATTCTGTTGTATGAGCATAATTTACAAAGTCAAAGTTAAAAGCGCAAGCCTACTATGCGGTATAAATAGGAATGTGATCGTATCACTGATAAACATCTCCACAAAGAAACGTCAACAAAATTGTTATTACTGTTTGTATTTCTTATGAATTATCAATCAATACATGGTTTCATAAAAAAAATGATTTCGTAAAATTATTTTAAATTTTAGTTTGTTTTAAAGTTTAATTTGTGAATTGCAATTTACGGGATTTATACCATGTTCCTTTATGTTTTTGAATATTAAATAGAATATTATACTTGCATCAGTATAAGTATGTAAAGTAAATTAAACACGTGTGCTTAGATACATACTTAATATAATTTGAATTTTAATGAAATATTTCTTTATTTGGTTAAAATTGATTTCAATCGTGTTTTGATAAACTGAAAACATTGGTCAAATTGCAATTGTTAACCGTATCAGACATAAATCCTATCAGTATAATAAATAATATTAATTTGCATTGAATATAAATGATCTTATTATAATCTCAATCAATCCACCTAATTTATATATATTAAAACATAATGTAGTTAAGTCTATTACATTACTCGTGTATTTTATTGATTGAAAAAATCGAACATTTTTATTCACACATAAATGATGCTTGCCATAATAAATAAATACTAAATTTGGTCACCAATAAGTAGAAATAGAACAAGAGTATCCCTATTGTAAATAAAAACCTTCTCCACCGTATGTGTCGTCAGTTGTCGAGTGATGAGAAAACGACAATAGCGCTTTTGTTGTGAAATATTGGAAACTACTTTTCGACGCAACTACGATAGGAAAGTCTTGTTACGATTGAAACATATTCGGGGAACAGAAGTGCCAAGTAAACGCACGATTACGAAAATGCGGAGAATACAATTTGAGTTCATGAGAATACAAGTCAAGGCATGAGTTTAAAAATCACGACATAGGTATTTCAACATCAACTATCTCATGTTACTAAGTGCCGTATAGGAACACTTGTGTGTAACCGACACAGCTCATTTTCAATTAGGTTCCGCTGTCGTAAACCGTGTACTGCACGCCCCTGTAGGTATGTTATAATTCCCTGGCTTGTACGACCACAAAACAGATTACCCGTATCCCCTATGTTAGACTGTTTCTACTAGATTACTTGGAGAGTTTTAGGAGTCCCTGCCATTTATAGTGCAGACAAAACCCATTTAAAAGTCCGGGTTATCATAAAGAATTAGGAAAAAATTAATAAATAACTAGGAATATAATTAGGCGTTTTGTCGGTGATGTTTTTTCGTGCGGCGTTTTTGTTGCGGTGTTTTGTCGGGGTACGAATTTAATAATATTGTAGCACTGAGACGCTTCTTAACTCTGTTACTGCTTATCTGTATATTATCTGTTTTTAAAATTTTCGCTGTACAATGAAGTACATTTTTCTATGTTCAGATAAAGGTAGCTCAATACTATGGCATGTGTGAACTGGTATTTCATTTAATTTTTGGCCTGTAATTTTTTTTCTGAACAGTTTTTGTCATCTCTTATGTATGTTTTAAACTAAAATTAAGTCAGTTGCCTCTCTTTAGTTCTTTAATTTATATGAAGGAAACTTTGTTCTCAAGTCATCATTTTAGAATCGTCCAATGAAGTCACAGGTGATCTGTTCTATTCTGGCCAGTTTGTAATGAAAGATTAGCACGAACTTAATTGACTTGAGACCTAAATTGATTAAAAATTCATTTATAACTAAACCCCTGAATAGAATATGTAGCTACTACACGGATTTAATACAATGCATTTTGATATTTACGATATAAATAAATGAAAAACATATTTGTCTTACCTATTTCTTTATAAGACTACGAAACCCTTTTTCAAAATGTGCACTGTAAGCTTGGCCAATATTTGTTTGTTGTATGTCTGCGGTAGGTCGCGTAGTAGTCTTCAAAGAGACTTATGAGGCGAACAAAATATTGTTTAGTTAAAAACTTGGCTTAGGCACTTACGGACATTTTCATCAATAAAAAAACTATCGGTTCAAATTATATACATATCGTAACTCATTAAACCGTTTTCTTGTCTTATATTGGGCTTGCAATCAAAAAGTTGGCTTCTTTTTACTTATTTATCACTGCTTAATTTTTTTGTATTTACGTTATATATAATATTACACAATAGGTTGGGGAAAAAGTTTCTTCGCATTTCATATGAAAATTCAAGACATTTTTTGTCAAAGTTAATTTACATTTAATTACAGTAAATATTTGCCATTTTGTTCGTAGACTTTATGCCATCTTGTAGGTAGAGACATAATCCCGTTGATGTCGAAATTTTGGGACTTCTGATCAAAACAACTTAACAAGTAGTTTGGGCAGCCCTCTTTGAGACTGAAACAGGTGGAAATCTGAAGGTACAAAGTCAGGGCTATATGGCGGATGCATTAACACCTCCCAGCCAAACTATCTTAATTTTTGCTGAGTGGCTAAAGATGTATATGGTTTATCGTTATCGTGATGAAAGACCACACCCTTTCTATAAATCAATTCCCGGCTGCTTTCTCTCAACTTCTTGCTTTAATTTCATCAGTTGTTGGCAGTAGAGATCCGAATCGATGGTTCTGTCCGGAGGTAAAAGCTCAAACTGAACAATGCCCTTCCAATCCCACCATAGACACAGCATCACCTTATTGTGTTAACCCAGGTTTTGCCACAGTCTGTGAAGACTAACCGACCTTTGACCACGACCTTTTTCGTTCTTGTCATATGTGATCCACTTTTCATCACCAGTTATCAATCTTTTTTTTGTGCCACACGAGCTCGTGCGCGTGCACGTCGAGCACGTGCCGCATGAGAATGAAACCGAAACGATTCGGTTTCATTACGTGTCAATAAAGAATCGCAAATACACACTCGGTACACGGTTCATTAGGTTTCTTTCAGTGAGCTCGTGTGGAACCCAAATATTGAGTTTTTTTGTGCACGCAGCTTTTTTCAAATGGGTCAAAACTGTTTTCTGGTCAATTCCCAGTTATTCAGCTATGTCGTAACTGCTGATATGCCGATCTTGCTCTACTTTTTCAAAAATAGCGTCTATTTTATCCGTAACAGGGCAACCAGAGCGAGGTGCATCTTTGACATCAAAATTCCCGGATTGAAAACGTTTAAACTAACTTAATGCTACTTTTACTGACACTGCATTAGGTCCATAAAAGTCACAATATTTTTTCTCGGCCTCCGTTGAATTCTTTATATTATTGTAATAAATTTTTTAAATGTATCAAATTATTTCGTTCGATTCGTCATTTGACAGAAAGAAAAACAAATGAGTAATAGTGGGAAACCAAACTTTCCTATTTTATTCTCTTTTTGAAATGTCACCTTTTTAATATCTTGAAAACAAGCCAGATACAAATAGTACAGCCAAAGATATTTTATTACAATTTTATACACACTATATGCGAAAAGTCTTTTTTTCTTTTTTTTATATATATATTCTTAACGGTAAAGCTTTGTCTTCATCTCACCTAATGAAGTGCAGTGAAGATAAGGCCGAAAATAAACCCTCATTTCTCAACCACAGAAGCTGTTAAACATTTAAGCAAAGTTGTAATGTTACATATAAATGATATTATATCAGTCTCCATTTCCCTTTCATTACTTTCACATGTTTCTGAATTAAACACAAAATCATTGTTTTTTTTTGATAAAGGTACATAAATAATGGATATCTCCTCAAATTATTATATATTATTGAAGAAGTTATAAAGTTCATTGATAGATAGGTAGTGTACGTATGTATATGTTAAGGTACGATAAAATCGTTTTTAATTGGCGTCTGAAAAGGAGGAGGTTTAAAGTATATTTTGTATGGTACGTTAACCGATTTCTCTGACAATTATGAACCGATTTTCAAAATTCTACAAAACTTTATCTGATGATGGGATCTTGAATATCGAGGGAAACCTTCAAATTTTATAGGCACCCACCTTACATTAATCTTAGAGACTTACCACTCAAATTTGTGAAAAAAGTTTTAAACCAACTAAAATCCGGCATCAAAATACTAAAAAGCTAAAGAAGTTCAATTATTATCCAATTTAAAATTATTTTTTGGTGTTGGTGCTTAGTTGTTTCTGATAACAATAGAAAATGATGCTTCGACTCCAAAAATATTTAAGAAATTGGATTTTTGTTTAATTTTTGCCTTTTTAGTGTTTTGAAATAGGTTTTTAGTTTTGTTAAAATGCAGAATACTGCTACACCAGGACAGGCAATCCACAATATCCTGTACCTCTGTTAAATACTATGAACGTATTGTGAGTATGTGCAAATAAAAAAATTAAATCTCTATCAGATAATACAAAACTTTCCCTTAAACAACATGGTAAAATATTCTTTTTCTCTCAAATTGCTTATGACTTTTATATACTAAGTATAATTACAATGTATCACCTTCAAACGATATAATGATATGGTTTAAATACGTTATCTGTAATAGCTTGACCTATCCCACACGTGGAATAAATAGGCTATTCAATGACATATCGTATTAATGTGCAACATTAAAACATATAACCTTTGATAACATTTAGATCGATTTATTCATCTCTCTTAATATTTATTTGTTGTAGTATCTATATTGCTATCGACCATTGGTATAGGTTCAAACATCATATTATAAAGTTTATTAACACTTTAGTCCGCTGTAATAAGAAATACTTTTGAATGACTTGGTAAATGTTTCTTGATGTACAATAACGACTATATATTCGTAACGCATAATTTTTCAAAACAGATAGCATCGGCTTTTACGGCGTCATTGCTCGTAAATTTAAGAACTGGGTGTGTGCATGTTACCAATTTTATAAGATTGCATGTAGTTGAGTTGATATTTGATACATTTTTTCGCTATTTAAGGATGGATACTTCCTATTCCTTTACCCTAGCAAAATCAAAATCAAAAAGCTCGTTATATGAATGGATTTAGTTGTGGAGAAGAAGCGGTGCAAGATACTCGTTAACTCAAAAATGTATGTTTTTTTATTTGATCATGCCATTACGTGTCAATATTACTTAAAAGCATTATCATCAATTATAGATGGCGCTTCGTGATTTAAGTCAATGAATCCCGGTGTCCCGCAGGGCTCCGTTTTACCCCTAAACTCTTAATTCTCAATTCAATTCAATTCTTTATTTTGTGTTCCATAGTTACATAATATGCAGATCTTAAGACTATAAGATCCAACCAATACATACAAATGACATGCTCCATAGCAATGACATGCTTTCATTAGGAAATATAACATGAGGAATATTATGGATACCCAACAGTTGGGCGCCTAGATGTGGATAGAGAGAGAGTGAATCTTACTATTGAGCTTGATAGAGTCTTATCGAGTTTGATGCTAAGAAAACACAGCTATTCGTGTTTATAGCCAAACAGTCGCCGTTCTTTCCTCTTTGTTCTCTGTAGGGCACTAATATCTCGTTACAGAGCAGTATCACCTCAATCCGCAACTCAAATGGAACAGATTCCAGCAAGATTATTGGCAATGCAGAGCTAACGAACACCTTAGTGTCTCTGCAATTGCGTCGCGATATCGCTATATGGAAATAGGCAGGATAATAGGCACGAAGCACCTCTCTTCGTGCCTATTATCGGTTGGGGGTGAGTGCTCTGAAGAGCTCCTCGACCTTATCCATCCCTCTCCTTTTCTTCTCAGTGGCACGCGTATTGGGCTACTGCTTCCACGTCTACTATATGCACAAAGAAATTTCGTGACTCCTTTCTTTGACGCACAGCCAGAGCGTGAAATTCCTTACCTACACACCTTCATACAAATAGTTTCCAAAAGCTTAAAAATGCACTTTATGGGCCGGCAAGGTGAAGATGGCTAGGATAGGCAGTACGTCGCATACTGCACTAGCTTTATTCACATACGAACTCCTCTATTGCTAACCATAAGGCGGTGTCTAGTCATTTGCTTTTAAATAAAAAAAACTGATGTCTGATTGAATTCAGTACTGGCTTTATAGATTTAAAGTTTTAATTACGTTGAATTACGGAAAAAAGTACAAATACCGCCTGGAACTCGGTTTATATTATAACATCGGCATTATTTTTAACCAACTCGCGATTTCTTATTCCGGAATCGACACACTATTAAGTTACAATGTTGCACCGGTCTTGTCTCTGTCACCCCACAGACTCGAGCCATGCTTCAGACAGGGACATGTAAAATTTTACGATTCCGGTTTGTGAATAGCTGGAGGGCTTAAACAATTTCATTGCTTATTTTGCGCTGTAACTAATTCCATTCGAATAACAGGCGAAAGAGGAGTTCCTTGAAATGTCAATGAACAAGATTGTATGTGTAGAATGTAGATTTTTTTTTGTACATTTTTGAATACTAAGTCTCAGTTTCAAAATAAATTCTATTTAGTAGAAAGTTTAACAATGATGGTGTTAAACTTTCTACTAAGGGGTAGGTAAAACATGTTCTATTCACCATTTGTAACTATAACTTTAAACCAATAACATTAAAGTCCATTTTTATAGTATAATATAGTTTATTTTTATATTTTATTACGTAGCCTTATTGTCATAAATCATTATAAAATCACTCATAATGATATTTTGCTTTCGGGAGGTTTTAAAAAATGAAACAATTACTTAGTAACATGAAATATATTCATTTTTTTTAATAAAACCATCATATTTACACTTACTCTCGTGGTGAATTAAATATATATTGCACACTTATAAAGTCAACAAAAGATGGTAAATTTCAATTCATTCATTAATTTCTTTAAGGCGAATCAATATAATTTTATTTAATCAATTAAATTACAATTTTTACGTGAACATCTCATACAATGGCATATTAAGACTCCTTTTACGGCATTGTCAATAGAATCGTAAATACTTTTAAAGGTCGCACGTAAGCTCTCAGTTTCATAAACTATTTGCATATAAAATCTATAGGAACGTAATAGCCTGGCAACATTGTTGCTTGATGGTCATTTTCAATAGTTCAATAAAAATACAGTATTTACTGTTTTTATACAGACATTTATAACAAATATAAAATACTTAAATAGTTTTAATATCGTAATAAAACGGATTATAGTTGCGAGATCAGAATATGTGATCTAATAAAAAGGGGCTTTTAGTAGTTAACAATTCTGAATGTACCGAATCGAATCTGAAACAAATAAAAGGAATAGGCGTTTACTTGACTTATCACTATATGAATACTCCACCGTCTCTCAAATGTTGAGAACCGCTTTCAAATTAAGAAGTGGTCAATTTGAAGTTTACCCATAAAGATTTAATTTTGACAATGTCCCAAGTATTAACTAACTTGACGTTTGTAAATGTTAGTCGTACTATCTCTTTAAATAATCTTCTCTTAATCAAGTAGAATGAAAAAAGGTTTAGGTTTTTTTTCATTGTGATTTCTATTTTTCATCATGAGATTCCTATTGTGAATACAGAGTTTACTATAAAGGGTAGTAATAAGAAAGGTTTTTTTGTATGTCGGTCAACTGTATCATTTGGCCACCCTTTTCCATTTGTGTCAAACGCATTTGGTCGAAGAGCTAGGACAGGAGGAAGTGTCTTCGATGAATCTATATTTGAACTGGAATATCTAAAGTGCTTCTATATGACAGCTATTTATCTTGACGGGCGATGTTAAGAATATTTACTGTTATTACCAGTTTTAATGGGTAAATTGATTATAATTACACACGACTATAAAGGAATTAAGACCGTTCATTTTGATTAAATTACAGGGCATTAAATTGTTGCACTGTTAGTGTATCTGTTGTGTGATTTTATAGTATTGAATTTTAAAACCAACAGCTGGCCTCTGAAAACGATGATAAAAAGATAGTTTATTTATTTATTTATTTGGTTAATTTGGCACACCATAAAGGTACAATTGGCTGATAAAATGCCATTAGGAATTCTTGCATTAATTATATAGGAAACGAAATTTAAGCACGGACGTGAGTGAGAAGCATGAGAGAGAGATGGGTGATCGTGAGAAGGGTAGAGTACGGGTGCAAAAACTTGTGTTAATTTTATTTGTATTAAAAGTTTTATAAAAATAAAACTCAAAACACAGCCAACATAATTCATTGATGCTCGTGTAAAATACTACGAAAAAAGTGAAATAATAAGGTACATCTTAAGCCTAAATAACGATTCCAGTCATTTAAAATTTGCGTGTTTTGAATACAAAACGTTTCCTCGTCCAACAGCACGTCAGTTAATGATAATTGACATTATGACAAAATGATTACATTGGATGCAACAACTTAATAAAGAACCTGGTTACTCTGTTTTTGTCAATCAATTTGGACAAGTCACTGTGAAGTTGTACAATTCGTTATTTTGTGAAATGTCTAAAAAAAAATTTTATTTTATTATTTGACTTGTGTAGGGCAACATCTTCCTGCTCATGATGCACGTCGGCCTTTGAGCCATTTCAATTTGAAAATCTTTAGGGAAATCGTTGCGTGGAGTGTAGTCAAAGGTAGCGTTTACCGTTTCTTAATACATACGTTGTATACTTAGCTATAAGATATATATTGTTTTGTATGCATATAGTTTAGTTTTATATGTAGTGTGTATTATTGTTTTGTTTTGTATGTATCAGTGTAATAATTACTGGTAAACCAAATAAATAAATAAAAATAAATAAAGGTCTTGATGGAAAAGTTATTTAGTAATAAAACACTTCACCTATATCAAAAATGAGTATAACGGTTACGGTACGACCTTACTTGCAAACGGACAAGACATAATATTGTTTGTATTGCCGTCCCAACAGCATCTTTTATTTTATTATACTTAGGTGATATAAGAGATAATAAGGAGCATGTAAATTGCTAATAGTCAAACAAAATTGATTAACTTTTCTCCTTTTATATGAAAAATTTATGATTGACGATAACAGAAACTACGTTTCAGATCTCCTTGTCTACGATACGACTTTTAGGCAGTATTGATCAATAAATTTGTTTGTCATATACTAAAATTTCACTACTTTTTAATTTTGGGCAATTTGTTGGCCCAAAATTGAGTTGGATATTTTGGTGGGTTGGGTTACATTTGCATGTTGTGATGTTTAGTATATGCCAATAAAAATATTCCTTGATACTCACTATCAGTAAAAAATACAATAGAGTGCAATTAAACAAGTACTAAACTGTTTTTTGTTTACAAACGTTCCTCCAGGAAGTATTTTTGTTGCAAAAAGAAGAACGGCATACTATCAGGTGAGCCGGATGCTTTTTTATCCTAATTACGTATTTAAACACTATGACTGGGGTGAGAAAAGAACATGCGGTCCGACGGTAACTGTCGCTACTGAAGTGTCAAAATCAAAACCTGATTATTTATATAATTATCATCATTCATTATTACCAGTATATTTTCGTTCTGCTGCTGGGCACAGGCCTGCCACATGGGTAAAACGTATGATGGGTTTGGATCATAACCTCACCATAATGGTCTAATGCGGGTTGGTGAGCAAAAGAGGTTGCCATAACAACTGGAACTAACGCCTTGACTTGCCTTAAGAAACGCGGAGAAGCTCGAGATAGCAAATTTGTTTCACCCATCCAGGATTCAACCATGACGAAAGTTACTTTATTTTTGTAATCTAAAACATAGTGCTCAAACTTCTATGTCAACGAGCTTCTTATAGATTCTTACAGTTCTTTTTGATCGTCATTATTGAGGCCTACCATAAGCAATCTTCATCTTCGCATTTATATTCAGAATTAATTAGGCCATTACGTGTAAATATACATACATACTTACTATATTATTTAGATATTTTTCTACTTACGAAGTGTATGTATAGTTAAAATGCACTCCCGTTATGACAAATTTGCGACATGAAGTCTTCTGCTGCATATACAGCAATCCCTCCAGTATCTTGATGGCCTTGTTCACAACTAATTCACATCTTGCTAGCAGCAACTTAAAGATTTCATATATAATGCACCTATTATCTAGCCCGAAGTCAGAACCATTAAGAGCTTGTGTTATGATAAAGGAGAAACATGGATAGTAGAAGGTATATAAAAATCAGAAATAAACTGAATTATGCAAACATCCATGACTCTTGTACTAATATTTATTTATTTATAAATGTATGTACATAGATAATTAAAAAAGACACAACAGAATAATAGAAAATTGTATTAAGGTACTGCTTATTTCGATAGGAAATCTGTGCCTGCAGCCACATATCATATGGCACATCGTACTCAACATACAAATATCTGCCCCTGCTGGGATTCGGACTCAGGACCTTTGGTTTAGTAGATAGTGGTGTTGACCACTCGACCAGATGCCCCACAAATATGAAGTGCATTGTAATTGATCGGGTAAAAAAATACTTAAAATAAGTTTTCCACGGTGTTCATTGCGTGTTGTTCTGTTTATTTGTTTAAAAATTGCAATTTGATGATTGACATAATTATATGTCTGACTTAGTTGTTTTGCTATTTAAGTCTATTTTTACATAGCCTTTAATATGTAAGAATGTTAACAAACAGATAATGACTCTCTTAAAAGTAAGCGGTACTAATCATATCAAACCGACCATATCAAAAAAATATTTTTTATTGGTGTTAAGGCATTTTGGAGAGAGATTTTAATGCTCCCCATGCGCTCTTATTAAACTGTCTACTTACCTCTTCACATCGAAACGCTTTGCGATCGTAATATAAAGGAACGCCACCGGCACCGTGATACCTATCCAGACAATTCACGGATATTTCTCAAAATTCCCGATCCTTTCTTTTACTGACTACCACTCAAGTAAACGGTAAAACAGATGATTCAGCGATCAAATTAGCTAATTAAATTTAACCTCGTCCAGCCATACCAAAACGTAATTGTTAATTATTCGTCAGAAATATCAATTATTCTTTTGTCTTTGCCTTTTCAATAAGGGTCCGTGAGAAAAAGATGAAGCATGGACTTCACTATAACTCTTAACCAAGTACAATATACAACACAAATGTACTATTCTGGTCTTTATTTGATAGTAACAAAGGAAAACAGGCTTGCTGTGAAAATTGTATTGTGCGGTTTCCGAACGTTGTCGGGTTTGCGTGCCGGTGAAGTGTCAGTTTTGACAGATCAGTTTTATACGTATTTGGGTTGTTAATAGAAGTTAATTCGTACTTTAAAAGAAACTGACACTTCTCCGGTACGCTCACCCGATAACGTACTGAAAGCGGACAACAAATTGTATATTGAAAGAAACGAAACAGTGGAAATTGATTGAGTTATTTGAATTTGGGTTTCATAATTAATACTACGACCTTGTATAACAATCATAAAGGTGTCAGTAGCGAGCAATAGTATATTGTTGTATCTATTAGTTGTACATCTCTCACCGAAACAGTAAACCCTGAAACTTAGTTTAAGTTAAAGTTTCAGTTCATGTAAACAAGGTTTTGTGAGGTTATGTGCTTCCGAAACATATTTTTTCTTTTTTATGCAATTGTAGTGCTCATAGGATAAAAAAGGTTGGTTGTTTAATGTATCTAAATATAAGTTGTCTACTTAGGGATTTAAAATAACTTTGTTTTTGTATTTATACATAGATTTTACGCCTTCTTGAAAACTTCTTTATTATTATTCTTCTTCCGTACCTTTCTTTTATATTTATTTATTATAACTTTTATATCTTTTAGATTAGCTACAGCCTTCGACTTTTGTACGGTTACGGATCAAAAGATTTTTCTTCTTAAATTACTATTTTATTATTATTTTTATTTGAATACTGAAATGAAGACTTATCCTACAAAGTTTAAATGGAATTCAGCCAATTGATAACTTAGTTACATTGTGTTGATTAAAAATATGTTTTATTCTTTTTACGCGCTCTTGTTTTATAATGACATTGTGGAACAACACATAGTGGGGTACAAACCAATCTGTTTCGCGTGCGTAAGGTCCACAATTATTAGTAACTCTGGGAAAACAATCAAAACTAAAAACACCACTTGTTACAAACAAGTTTGAGCAACAGTTGACTATTACCTGTTCGCGAACAAAGTTTTTGCGGTGCGGTTAGCTGCAAAACCCGTCGCCAGTTTTAGAGGTCAACGGCTGAGCTATTAGCAACGCAAATTGGAGTTTATTCACGTTTAATAGAGTTTAAATTCCGTTAATTAGGAGGGACAGTTGCGGGGAAGTTCGCAAAGTGTGTAGCCGCAAATAAACTCGCCTCTGAAAACAATCAGCACCCGGACAGACTTGCCGAAAATCGTTATCTGTTTTGTCGTGTGCGGTCGCCCTGTAATTACGTCATGTGGCTCGCTCGGCTGTCTTCGGACCCAATTGTTTACGTTTAATTATACTTTAATGAAGATTGACAACTAAATCTTTAGCAATTTCCACAAAACGCTTAACTTAATTAATGTAACATGTGTATCAATTATGAAAAATATTTAATGAATATTTCGATAAGGTGTGTTTTAAAATATTTTAAATTGTAGTCAAACATTCAAAACTAAAGATACTTTTATGTTTTTGCATACTAAGACTGCTAAGATAATGCTGTTGATATAAACAATTAAGTAGATAATTTTTTCTTTACAAATGTTACATACTATAAGCAATTTTATTAATTATAAAACATTTTAAAATATATATTAAATTTAAAATACGAATCGATCCATAATCTAACAGATGTAATAGTTAAATACAATGAAAAGAAATATATTAGCTATTTTATATATATTTTTGAATATATTTCTTTATAACTAAACTTCGTACTTTACAATATTGTTTATTCGTCAAAATGGTACAGTTTTATTGTCGACTTTGAACTGACTTTATTTATACGTATTAAGAGCGATTTTTACAGAAAAACTTGTGATACCATATTTAGAGTAGCAACTACTCCGAAGGCAATTTTTAAGTTTTTAACCATTCACCTATTTTCAATACTACCTTCACATTTAACAATTATTAGTATGGTTTAATAAGGTGGCTTTTAAAGGTTCTTTTTTATTTCTTTGTCAGTTAGTCAACCGCCATTGTAATGAATTAACGATATATTTAATTTGTTTGCAAGCCACACATTAAGTTTCTTAATAGTGACGACTGAATTATAAAGTAATAACAACAAAAGGCTTTGTAATAACTAATGATCTAGAAATATGTTTCTACTTACTATGAAATGGAGCTATTACATACTTATTCACTATAATTTGTAGATTAGCATAATATTCCTCGATACCTGGTTTATATTTTTATATATAAGCTGAAGCATAATAATTGATACAGTTAAATTGTACCGACGAGACATGGTCAAATATCAATATTCTATGACATAGGCTGGTCTTCACCAACACTTACCAAACCCATTAAAAGTTAACATTCTTCTATACCGTCAGTATTCTTCCATACGGAAAAAGTCAAAAACTGACTGTTAAATAAAAATCGCCTGTTTAAATGGTGGGCGAACGCCAGTCTAAGTCAAAGTGTTTTATTTAATGCTGGTTTCATTATAGAAGTCAACATGAACTAATTGAGCTGAATATGTATCCAATGCATGTATATTTTATAAAAGGCAGGCCAAATAAAATATTTCTGAAATTTTTAAAACTCATAAAACTTGCGAACTCAGGGCTCGGTAGCTGATAGTAAAACAGGCTATGTCCGATATCCTGGATTCCACCGGATCCTATCAAAACTTTTATTGCTTCCCATCTTTTGTCCTTTTCACTCCAACCCGGTTGTAAAGAGACCGCGATGGCGTTATTATCTTTTTCAGGGATTCAATGTCGTTCCTAGTTTTATGATTCTTGTGGATAGCATATTTTTATTGCGTCTAGCGAATTGAAAAGCTTCTTGGCTTAGATCTTGGGCTCTGAGAGCTGATGGGTTATTTGTGTGACTCACTTAGATACTAGATGAGTATGAGTAGAGTTATACTAACTACGCCTCCTGACATCGTTGAAATTATTCAATTATCTTTTTTGTATATTTAAATCCCTCGGGTTGTTGAGATGTCTGTTGGTTGCCTAAAATATTCCCAGCAATTAATAAGGTCACGTCATTTGACTCAATATAAAATAGGTCCCGTTGATTCCACGTGAGACTTATAATTGTCAATAAATTGACACATTATAGCACACATGGATAAGCGCTACATATTGATTTTGTTCAGCATAGTAATTTCAATCGTTTATTGTAGGACTATTGTTTATGCATTCCCTCTTTAAATATACTAAAAACTCTATCCCGTTAACGGAAATGTGCGTTTCGCTTTTTCATTAAAATAACTAATAGTACTACAGGGGAGTTATTTTGCACTGATTAATTTGGCCTCAATAAAATATTAGCGAAATCTTAAGGACTTTTAGGCGAGCACCCAAAGAAATGTCTCAGCCAGGAATTAAGTGGAAAAAGAAACCTTAATTCCTACTCCATTGTCAAAATGGCCACAGAAGAAAAAGATCAACCGTAAGTATAAGGTAATAAGTGATTTACCAGAAATTGTATTGTATTTAAGAACAATCAAGTGATAATATGTGACGAGACTATGGTCTCTTTTAAGTGTAGATTCTGTGTAGTTTATTTATGAAAGGTTTTTAATAAATTGACGTTGAAAGAAATTTACCTTGATGCTTTAAGAAGATAGAGACTAATTTAGTTCTGTAGGTAGAAGTAAATAATGAAGTACCTCAGATAAAAAATCCTATTATCAAAATGAATCGCGTAAATCAAATCTAAAGTCACGTTCAAATATTTTTCTGTAATAAAGCTTGCGTTTCTTGAAGGTAATGAAAAATGCTGCATCGGCGGATTTTGCTTCCAATCCCTGAAAGCGAACTCCCGTAAATATATTCAGGGCTATAAAATGTGAGTATTCGGTTATACGGTTTTTACATCCGACGTCGTTACTCCACATAGACTATGCTACAGTCATAGTGAGGTTCCGTACGGAACTTTCTTAAAATTGTTTCGGTTCTTCAAACTTTTTAAGAACCTTCCCATAAATTTATACTATCCTATAATGGAAGTTTATTTTATTTAAAAGTTAATGACCAGGGCTCTTCACTCTGTGGTGTATTTTGCACTTTTGATTTCATGTTTAAAGCAAAGCAATTTTGCTATTGATTACGTTGAATATAAATAAGAACTCTGATTCTAAATCATTCATAGTAACTAGGTACCCGTTAAACGTAGCCTCATTTTTATCCTAAAACCATTACGAAAAATTTTAAGTTTTTGTCTCTAGAAGTTGGCGTGACTATGTAGATGCCTTCTCGTACATTTTATTTGTTTTAATACCCCGGATAATCTGTCCCTACCTACAAAAACTGACAGAGATACATCTTCATGGATGCATCATAATGTCAAAAAGTTGTTGCTTGGACATTACGTGATTTTTATACCTTGGAAAAACACATTAGTAAATATCATACAAAAGGTGTGCGAGAATCCATAAAGTTGCAGTGTTAAAATGGATCCGAGAATTGTCTTATAATGAAACAGAAGACCGCAACACTAGTCGCTTAAAATATCTTTATCTCACGCGACTTGCACTCAACATTCTCACATACGACGCACACACATTACAATTAACATAACCGTAGAACGTTTCAATCAGTTAATCTTAAGAGTCGGATCGTGTTCGTGAATTACAATTTATTTACATATTTCTTATCTTTTTGTTTATCGTTGGTTCATAATTGTGTTACTAGGCTCTTACGTACCAAACCCTACTCAGACTTGGAAGTGGGTGTGTTAACTAAAACAACTGTTATCGTTTGACATTTAAGTTAATGTCTCTAAAATGATTCCAAACAATGAATTTGATTACCATGATACGTTATTAAAATATTACAAACAAAGCGAACGTTAACCAAATCGTTTTATTACAGAACTAAGTTGAAATTACGCTTCAAATAACTTAGTCATTAAGTTTAGATAATGGCAGATCCAAGTAATTTGGTTAATGGCAGAGTAAGCGCCAAGTTGCCGGTACCAGGACTGGAATTTATTAGTGCTAGTTTATGGTAGAGTAAAATTTTAATTTTGGCACTAATGGAAAATGCTTGGCGTTCTGCTAACTCCAGTTAAATAGGTTCACAAGCTGCTATATACAACAACTAGAATAAAGTCTATCAACTGGAATATAGGAATATATAACTGGAATATATTAATACCGATAGACTATATTCCAGTTTTTAATGAGTATTCTTTGAGAAAGCTTTTGCAATATAAATAACAAAAGGCAATGTCTTTCTAAAGGTGAATAGGACATGATTTTCCAAATGGCATTTATTGAGTGAAATTCCTTTTAGAGATAAGTGTAAAATAGTTAAAACTTTACAGTAATAGAAGTTATTTGACATAGACTAATAAAGTATTAGCTTTTGATTGATCAGACATACATTTGAATCAAGTACATATATGTCTTTTTGATGTCTTTTTGATAGTATGAGTCTTTGTGATACTATTTTATGTACAAAGAAATGTTTAAACTTAAAAAAAATTAGTGCAGACTCCTTGATCGAGGGTATTTTTCCTTTTAAAGCCACAAAAAAATATACCAACTATAACCACTTCAGATATAAACCTACAAGCTTCGTCAAATGAAATATTTTAGATGATGAAACTGGATAGTAGAAAAATATTCTGTACACTCAACCAGCTTGACGCCACCACAAACATAAAATGAATTCCGTGACCCAGACAATACAGTCGCATATATTTTAACTAACAACATGACTCAGTTTTGATAAGCGTGAACGTGACATTTGCATAATAGCTCGTAAAATGTTTCCAGTGTTCAACTATTGACAGCTCCACTAGGTTTTTTAAGTAAAGCACTTTAATTAAACTAAGACGAACGTCGCGTACGTTAAATGTGGACTGGAGCATTGTAAATTCCTCCAACGTTCCAGTTTCATGGCTTTAGTTAGAAAACGCCGTCGGACTTTTATGGGCAATTTCGGTTCAGACATTTTGTTATATTACCAATGCTTTTAAGGTGCTGCACCTCGCTCCGGTAAACATATGTGCAATTTTACGAGCCACTAGTTTATGGAAAATGTCTAGTAATGTAGCGTTCACTTTGCCTTAGGAATATGTGTGTTTATCTTGTCGTTGATAGAACTTATATGATGCCATTTGAGAAGAACTTGTGTGGTCATGTTCTCATTTAATAAGCATAATCTCAACTACTTGTCTTTGTCATTAAAATATGGTATTTCATCGTGACAGTTTAATCGGTAGTGGTGAAGAATCTTTAATACTGTCCTGACTTGTTTTATTAGATCACAGATTTGCTTCTTTCATGCGAATGCGAAGCCGTATCGTATCTTTACGTAGAACATGAACACTTAATATGTGGGCATTGTTTTATTGCTTATAAATTTTGGCAAATATTTGACCCTAACTGCAAATAATGATAAGTGATAATCGTGGCTCAACTATTTTCCGCGATAGATCCCCATGGCGAAAAGACTAATGGAAATATTTGCTGCGAATGTTAATTATGTTCATTATCAAAATATTAAAGTGAGTGACTCTCGCAAAAAATATGTATCGTTTATCCTTTACAGCGATTAGTTTAAAATTTACGAATACTCATCTCCCGTAAAGTTCAGCATAAATATATTATTTTATGGAATTCTTAACGAGGTAGCCCTTGATCGTAATCTTACCTGATGGTAAGTTAAGATAACTGATTGCTGAAGCAGTGTCAGTGATTGCTTTATCTTTATGAACATAAGGATTATAAACTACTAATATTATAGGAATCTATTTGCGGCCTTAGATAATATAGAATTTGAGGCATACAACTTTAATAGTAAATATGAGGATGCGTGCATTCGTAAGATTCCAGTTGTAGTACTAAAATTTAAAAAGAGTCTTGTGTGCTTATTTGTGATATGGTAAATCAACAACATGGTAAAATAATTCGATAAGATTGTAATGATTTCGATTGTTTAATTTTTTATCAAAAGTATCCGAATACAATTTCGCTTAGGAATTTGAGAAAATTGGTAAATTTATCTAAATTTTAGTCAATTTATACCTCAACGGATGATTATAGATAAGACTAACTGTCCAATAAGGTTTAATCACAATTGGGGTAATTATTCTAATCTGAGGATTGACAGAAATAGACTACAGAAATCTTATATAGTATTTAGTGAAAGCTAGTGAGTTTCATCTATCTTTCAAAATACTTTTAAACCTATTGAAATTATATTTGTATGTGTACAAATATGGGCAAGCTCTAAATTGTATCTCCAATGTACCCTTTTCAAATACAAATAATCGATTATGATTTTGATCCTAGAATGATAGGAAAAAAAAGTTTGTAAATATATTTGCAGAAAACATGTTTATGTGAACCGTGTTTGTTATATCTATTATTAGGCGGCATTAACAACGTCCAAATATTAAGACATAAAAGAGAAAAATCAACGTCATATTTACTGACCTCTAACTATTGTATCATTCCCAATTAGGATTCCAAAGTACACATTGACGAGAAAACGTCATAAATAGAGTTTTACGAGAGTCTCGGATGGTGTCCAATAAACTTGAAGTTTAGTGGTGACTTCGCACACTTTAAAGACCGACTTAGCGTCTGGCGAACAATTACGGCAACAGTATTGAACTGTTTTAATGACTGACGCTAAAATTCATTATATGACTTCAGTTGCAACTGCGAGAAATTGCTCACGTGAATAATGTTGCTTAACTTTGGAGAAGCACATCTGTAATCTTTGTTTTACCGCTGTTGTCTTTAGGGGAGTTTGGGTTTGGAATAGTTTCAATCCAACGGTGGCAACATAATTTAGGGTCGTTATAGATCATGCAGCAAATCATCTTACTTTACTATTAAAAATAAGAAACAAGTTGTTCTGACGTCATCGACTTATAAACATCCGTCCGTAAGTTATCATAAGAATCACTGATAGGATCTGTTGTAACCCGTAATCCTGGCTGAACTTTTATGTAAACTCGTTTTTAAATTTCTTGTACCCTATTTTCTGTCTAATATTTTATTGGTGTCATTTCTTCTGTTTGTCGTGTCCGGCTAAAAATATAATAATAAAATATGTTTTATAGTGTGAAGGTATTTTTTCTATCATTACATACATAGTCATGAACATAGTCTGAAGTAGCGCATAGGGCTTTTACTATCGGAAATTTTGTTTTGAATATCAGCAACTCAAAAACGAAGAGGTACATGGATAAATGCCGTGAATAACTATTCTAACATTGGTATATTATTTTCATCCTGATAAAATATTTGATTACCGTGGGACAGATTTGTTTTTGTTTTTCATAAAGCATGGAATCTAAGTGATTTTATGCATAATGGTAAACTTCTCAGAGCTAATAATGAGAAAGGCTACTTTTTATCCTGGAAAAATGTACCGTTTCCATGGGACAGTTTAACAATTATTTAAAAATGGAACAGTGAAATATGTTTAAAACGGAGCATGCTGAATCTGTACTTGAGGTTGTGCAATATCCATATTGTGGCAAGTGTCACACGAAGGAACGGTTAGACAAAGACAGGAAGAGGGAAAAAGTGTTCTTGCTTCTTTTATTTATTTTTCAAGTTAATATATATTATAATTTAAGTCAGTGAGAACGACTTAATTGTATACATCACAATATTTCTATTTTTCTTTCTCATGTAAGTGACAATTTTACTTTTTTGGATTATTATCTGACTTTATGAACACCAAGAAAAGATCTAGATTACTTTTAAATCCACGACTTCGTCTCAATACTGCGATAAAAGACATACACGCGGATGTTGTCATAGGTGAAAACTAGTTTACAAATAATTTTTATATCTCCTCAAAAAGGGCACTTTTCTAAGTTAATTTCTAATTAATGAACGATTGTACAATAGTCTTGTGAGTGTGTTTAAGTTTGTTCTGTTTTTGGCTCGTTATTTAAGTCTGGTGGCATCGATCGTTTCATCGGCGTGTTTATTTTTGTTCCAGCATTCTCTGTTAATTCTAATAAAGTATGTGGGCGTATTTATACTCAACACTGTACTTGATTAAATGCTTAATGACAAGTGTGTCTACTCTTGTAAGTATATAAATAATATACTTGCTCAGTGTCTGCGCGTTTGAAGTGTACGGTTGTACTTTCAGTTTCTTCAGTGTTATGTATTTGGCATTATATTATTCCAGTTTATTATGTCAATATTTATGTCAATAATAAAAATTGTCATTCGAACAATGTGGACCTATACACAGCTTAAGTAATGGTTATTAGTAAACCCCTTTGGATAACGTTTTTGTTCCTAGCTAATCATTTATTATTATCTATTAATGTTTTTTTAATCAAAGTATCTCACTAGTGGGACAGTCACACGTTCCATACAAACAGACGGTCCCATAAAACTCCCTTGTTTTATGGGCGACGAATTCTACTGTGCGAAGTTGCATTTTTAAAGGCTTTAAAGTAAAAGTCGTTTTAGTGCTGCCTTAGGCGAAGGCGCCGAGTTTACGATGTAGTGATTAATAAGTTTTAATTGTTCACCATTTCGTACTTACTCCAGTTACGGTTAAATGGTATCAAAACGTGATATGTGGAATAGGTGCTGATAAAGCAGTTCCTGCTTCGGTGTCAAGTGAGAGGTAGCCAGTATTAGTATGTATGGGAGGCATTGACCTCTCTTGTTTCCAGAATTTCACAGCCCTGATATATTACGAGATTCCTTTATATTATTTAATGGACACTACTAACCCTCTCTATTTGCTTGCTTGTATTCACTAATATAAAAAAATTGGCTACTTACATTAGAAGAAATAAGTTCTCTCCTCGTAAGATATACAGATAACTTTTATTCATATTTATTATTATTGATTCTTTGTGTGCGAGGTAATGTTAAGATTATGAAATATTTTTAAGTTCTAACACCGAAAAGGCAAATTTAACATCAATGCGTCTCGTACTTTCATTATGATTGCAAAAAGGATAGCTGTTGTATCACGTGGTTCATTTCGAAAAGCGTATTTGATTTTTAATCTTCTGTCGTTCGTAAAATCTCGGTTTCCGCAAATCGTCGTCTGTTTTATGAAACATCTCATCTTATATAGATGGTGCATGGCCTCTCTAAATTGTCCAAATTTAAGTTATTTTCTCTTTGTGAATAATTGCTATTCGTGTCATTTACACTAATATTGTCAGCCTTCGTAGGATTAAAATGAACCCTTAATTTCTGTAGAATAAAGACTAAAGTTTTATAGTCTTAAGTTGAAATGAATATGCCACTATTCTCATATGTGATTGACACTTACTGTGCTGTCTTTCGCATGCGCTTGCGCATAAGTTGTTCACACGTGTATGTAGAATGTACCGGCAGCTTTTATTTGAACGGCTAGCACTGAATTACTGCGCGACTATTCAAAATTATAACAACATTGTAATATTCTTAGAGCTTTAATGAAACAATTACGTCATGTGTCATTACCAAAAAAAATATATAGGGATAGCAAAAATATTCAAAAATAGAAAGATATATTTAATTTGCATATTTACAATATAAACATAGTAATACAAAAATATAAACGATTTGACTTTTGGTTATCTTCTATATATATTTGGTAAGTTATTATTTGTTTTAAATATAGACTAATGAGCCTCCATATGATTATGTACAACTTACATTCTTTATATTCAAATACAACACTTTATTTAAATACAAATATCATGCCATTTTTAATATCTTATACTAGGCCTGGCGTGTCACCATTAATTTTACTTGACAATTGAGATATCTGTTATTTAACACTCTTAAAAGTTATAGTCTGGTTAGTGTCTTTGTAAACAATGAGATCTTTAATTATATTCTAATTATAGGAGTGTAAAACTTTGAGTTACACATGGATTACTTTGTAACAAATACCTTCTTGTAACAAACAACAATAAATTGCGATTCACTTACATATAAGTAAAGACTGATGTGGCATTTTAAACTCGTTATTTTATTTATTAAAAGCGCCCTCCCCAATTTTTTTTGTCTTAATCATAATGTTGTAAATTGTAATTTGGTAATTGTACTTCGGGAGAGTTTTCGCATATAAATAAACTTACAGTAATCAGCTTTCTCCATTAATAAACTAACTAAGAACGATTATAATTTAATGACCTAAAAATATGAAAAAACAGGTTTTATTAGCTTGAGGTCAGCTGTTTCGAAACGAAATCAAAGATATATAGGATTGTTGCTAAATTTTATATCGCTATTACTTTGCTTATTTATTTTCATTCCAGTCTTTTTAAGGATGCAAACCTATATTTCAGAAATTTTTCTCTAAAAAGAACCGAATACCTTCATTGTGATAAGTCTTACAATGTAAGTATACCTTTGTAGTTTATACCGTTATGTTGCAGGACAATGTCCCAAAGACAATACTATTCCTACTTAGAACTCAACATTGTCAGCCTAACCATAACTTTAGAATCGTGCCTACGGGATGCAACTTAAAATACGACATGTCGTGTTTATTTGAATTATCCTTTCGAATATCTCTCTTGGTTATTGTAAGTATCAGACTTTAGGAAAGTTCTGAAAGGTTATAGCTTCTTAGCTATAGCTGTATCTGTTTCTTTATTCTTACTCTTATAAGGCAGGTTGAAACAGCTAAAAGAAGCAAAGAAGGGAGATAGATATATATATAATGTTAATTCAACTTTTAAATAAATTTCATGGTAAATAAAAAAGAATTTGAATGAAAATAAGTAAAAAGTGAGATAAATTTAAAGGTTTTTAAATTTGTTTCTTGTGTTGAGTTTGTCATGAATTAAAATAGATAATTAAGTATTTGTTTCATAATTAAAAATCTTGTTCAGTTTTATCAAAATATTGTCAAATCCCAATGAAAAATTAAATCTAAAAGCAAAAGTACTGACACAAAAAAGTTTTATTTATTAAAGCGTATACAAAAATTAGATTTTCTTATACTCGTGAATCTGTTTTACGAAGTATATAAACAAATAAAATGCTTGATGAGTTACATAATAATATTAATAGATAATGAGTTACATACTATATTTTTTATATAAAAAAGACAGCAATGGACACTGATTGCAAGCAATAGGAGACTGTTGGCAATCCAACAAATATATTATTTATGTAACAAAATTTTTTGTCTGTGAAAGTCGTGTCTATTGCTACACGTACCTTACAATTTTTAATTAATATTCGCATCTAACCGCTTGCTACAACAAATTAACCAGTGAGGTGTCAACCATCGTCTTTTTGAGCCTCCTACACACACTGCCCTAGCTACCTCCACTTTCCCGGCTTCAGAAGTGCCTTGTCATTCCTCCTTTAAACCGCCTCTATAGTCTAGTAACTGAGACCACCTACTTTAGATCTGGAGTTTCTGGGTTCAATTCTTTGCTTAGTTTTTTCAAGTCAAAAAATTTCTGCTTAATTGAGTTACCACTATCTTACTTAAGAATGCCGCTATAACAGTATGTTAATAGCATTGTTGTGTTCCGGCAGTTGAAGGTAAGATAGTCAATTCCTCTGTGATCGAGATATCCGAGTGTAGTTCGCTTCCATCTTGGATCTTCACTTATCTTCAGGTGAGATGAAGGCCAATTGCTACATATGAAATGAAATGCCATTCTTCGTCTGTACGACTAAGAAACGTATCAAGAAATCTCTTTATGCATGAAGTTGGGCTGCAGACAGTAAATTCATGGGTCTTTAGATTGGCACGCATGCTCACGAGTTGGAAGTGAAACGGAAGGACAATGTATATCCGATAGAATGCACCAAGTGGCTTTATAGACTCTCAAGTTTGTTCATGTAATCTGAAATTGAATATACATTTTTAATTTGGAGACACGTGGAATGTTCAATGGGTTAATGTATAACTTCTTGATGACATATTTGTCTCGAATATATTTAAAGTTGACCTGGTGAACTTTGTATAGCCTTCAAACTAGCACCAACGCAATCTGTCAAAAGAAACCAATGACAATTTTAATGTTAAACTTGTCAACTTCCAGACAGGCGACTGGATTCAGATGATTATCCATACTAAATTATTTCATCATTGTTATGGCGTTTCTTACAGATTTTCTAAATATTATTATTTTTAAACCACCCTTGAATCAAAGCAAACAAAACACGATATTTATTTTTATATATAGCAGAATGCATATATATTATAATATCCTTTTTACTGTAATCTATATTTGCTATCATATTTTACACAATTCCATTGTGCGGAGCTCGATGCAAATTATGTTTGCATATATTTATGCAATTTGTTTGCCATGCACCTACGCTCATTGTCACCTTAGTTCTGGTTCAAGGCTGATTGTTATGTCATAGTGTTACTCGATCAGCTGAAGAAGATGTAGCGTGCATTTATAAAATCTTATCGATATTTAGTTGCATGTTATTTGGTCATGTATGTTTAGTTTGCGAAGCAGTATTAAAAATTATTTAGTATTGATTATTATCGGCGTAGCAGCTTAGTAGTAGTAGTTTTTAATTTCCACATAATAAGAATCATTAAAATCTGTGTTTGTTCATGTAACTATATTTATATAACGACAGTTTTAAAAAAAATGTAAAGTAATCTCAAAATTTGACTCTTCAATATTTATTATGATACTGTTCGTGCATCAAAAGAGTACTATTAAGATTGCTGATATCTCTTAGTACAAACCTTCTTAAATAAATTTTGACATTTGTTTCAAATACACTCTCTTTGTGTGACAATCGCGCACTTTAAAATCCATTACGCCTTGGGAGGTAGAGTTGATGTGTCTTAACATTTCATCGCTTTAATCTTTAAAGATTCAATTGAACAGAAATATTATTTAAAACTTTTAGTTTTAATTTAAATAAATTACTTTTAATTTAATTTATAATCTGTTTTATATTCAACCTCACAGTAGAAATGAAAAGAAGAGTATGCTCCTCAGGGATAGTGTCTTAGCCTTGGGCAGATTTGATGCCTTCGCTTCATACTTCCCTAATTCATTTTGCTTAATATTCAATATGTTGCCCGTGACATAAAACACTGCTTTATCTCTTCGGTACTTAATCTGTTATTACGGACGAAGGTACTTTTAGTCAATACTAGTGTGGCAAATTACATTCTTTGCAAGTAAACGAGTAAAATAAAATTTTGTTAACTAAATTGTGAAATACCTATCGCTATCTGTCGATAGACTATTAGAATCGGCTGTAAACTCAGCGATGTATCGGTCTTGCTGCGACTATGTTGAAATCGTTCTATAGGAACTTTTATTGGGACTGACTAATGTTTTAAGTCGCAGATAACAAAAGACTACAGACCTCGCTGTGTCTTTAAGCTTTAAGAGCAATCCCTCTCCAGAGGAATTTTAATCGACAGGATCATCTATCATTTTGACGTGTCCTACTCAGCAACAGACCTGGCTCAGGATTGGAATATGATGATTATGACCGAAAACTGGGCCTGCACTATCAGGGTGAGCACCTCAAACTTCAATTGGTCCGCTCGTCGATGCGGTGGCTGACGCAAAAAGTGTGCTATGTACGTTTTCTTTCTTCTACCCCATCTGATTACCCATCATTGTATCCGATATTGGAATTAACCTAAACATGCTAAATAGTCTTTAGTAACATTTAACCTTTCAAGTACATTGCCCTACATATGGTATGTTCCTAAGCAATTATTATAATCTTTACTGGTTAAGATGTCCGAGGGTAGAGGAGGTTCGGGTATTTTCGATCAAAGACTTTAGTTTTGCTTTATCTTAAGTAATTACAGTTCTTTTTCAATTTATGTGACATTGAGCGTAGACGGAATCTCTATCATTATTATCTGACGTTTAATCGGCGTCGCGTTAAATTTTAACCTTTTTTGAGCGCAAAGATGCTTTTGCGCATCCACTGCACCACAGGGAAAGAAAGGTGCAGGAATATGGGACTCCTCGACCGAATATTAAACATAATTTAGATTAGACTACCGCGGTGTTTCTTTCGCTTTGTATAGCGACGAGAAAGGAATACCGCGGTCGTTTTAGTCTGGCTTACTGTTGCCAAACGTTAAGATACATGGTCATACATGTATTATTTATTCATTCATTTATGCACATAACTAGTTATAATGAAACTGACAATATAATTACGAATAACGATATTTCTACCAGCACAACTGCGACATTAATACGTGAATTAAATAGTGGAGGCGTGGATGTATTATGTAAAATACTTTTTTTCTTATTTTCTAACTTAATTTTTTTAATCAACTTCCTTTGGAATTACCCAACTCTCCCCTAAGTGCCTTATTATTTTATTGTAGTAAATATTAAAATTTTATTTTTCTTTATAAGTTACCCGCTCCGTCTTCGCACGGGTTCAATAAGGAAACAATATAAAACTACCAAGAAAACTTCCTGTTGAATCACTGTATGTATTGGTGAAAACCGCATCAAAATCCGTTGTGTGGTTTAAAAAATCTGAGTGTACATATGTGTAGACAGGCGGCGGAAGCGACTTTGTTCTAAATATGTGGGGATCATACGGCTTTGATACTTACTTAGAAATTAATTATAAATTTCCATTTCAACCTTAAAATCGTTCTATTAATTCCATTCAGATATACTACCGAAAACTCGACACCATCTGTTGAGTAGTCCATACAACATACAACTATAGCTAGTATAGTATGGGATATACTGCATTAGCCAACTATATATTCTTCTTGCCAGTCCAAAATTAGTTTTTCATGTCTTTTTTTTTAAGTAGTCGCCGTAAAGAAGGATAATACGAGTACCGGTAAAGAATTCCAACATCTGGTTGTGCAACAAAGAAACGGGTCATTGAATCTCATTGTGCTTAATATTGAGACAATGAATTGATGAGTCCGGAGACTGGCACCCGTGCTCCTGTCATGGGTAGGGATAAGGGATAAGGTCAGAAGGCTGGATACTTGAAGATCTGATATATCGATAGTCCACAGCTGTTTATTATTTGATTATTTATTAATTAATGTACATACAAAAATGTTTCAGTTACAATTTAAAAGAAACTGTACAAAGGTTTGCTTTGATGTGACTCCGAATTTTACCTTTTTATTCTGTAATATACTTATTTATTAATTTATAAAGGAGTCTAGCGACCTAAGTTAAGGCCATTCTTACTACACATACTAACTATTCATCATTCGGATTGCGAAATGTAAACTGTGACACACGGCATCAGTCGTACAATAATTAATAATCTCTTTCATTCAATAGTCAGCTTATTAGCTTTTCAATCAATGTTATCTTTTCTTCCCTGTGAAATGCCCACGTAGAATATCCGGGGAGATAGCGAGTTATGTCGGACTCGATTAAATATCTGAGTGGTCTTCAAACGCCTAAATTTGTCTAATGGTTTGCGTCCTGTTACAAAAGTGATTTCTTTTGGATTTCTTATGAAGGGGAAACCGTAAATAAAGCGTTGAGAGGCCGGTGAGGTTTCGTAGCATTTTACCTCCAAATTATCGAAAGAAGCTGCTCTCTTATATAAGTAAATAGTAGACCACAATGACCCCTATCAATTACGGACGGTATTAATTATTAATTAAGATTAAATCAAACACTAACTGCTAAATATTTTTTTCGTAAAGGTCATTAAAATTCTTTTTTATTTGCCCAGTTTAAGTCGATAGAAATATTTATTTCATTATTTAAGAGCAAAAAATGATAAGTAGAAGTAAATAGAATCTTGTCATTTGAATAATATGTTTACTTTTTAGGGTTATAGACATATAGACAGTACACAAAGTATTATACAAATTATATTATACACACAAAGTATTATATATAGACAGTACACAAAGTATTATACGTTAAAGGAACTAACTATATTTTTGAAATCATTGGCATTACCAACTTAATATAGTATTCCAGGAGAATAGCTTGTTTTCAGTAATTATAGCAATTTCAAGCAACATCTATTCATGCTTGTCGTGAAATATATCTGCGACATAACTTTAATTTATAACAATGATATCATTGACATGACATTTTAAAAAGATTCTTAACATCTTGTTATTCTATTTAATTATATTGTATAGAGATTCCAATTTTGTTATCAAAAGTCAAGATCTTGTGCATTACTACGTGTGGTCAAGATAAAGGTTGGTTTATGACCCATTCATTTGTGTCCATATTATTTTTAATAAACATGGCTTACGGTTTTGCGATCATTGCCAAACATTAATTATACCTGATATGTAAGTACCTGTTACTGGACTTACAAGTAACGAGTATAATATACTTTAATTATTGGTACAGCGACCTCAGATAGTAGTACCATGTCAAGCCAACAATTGTACATAATAATAAGTGCAAATATACTAAACCGTGCTATAGTTGGTGTGATAAAGTATTAATGTTTTGATATACTGCTGAGGTCGAACGTGCGAGGTCATACGGTCATATGAGATATATCAAATAACAATCTAATAAGTGGTCACACCATAAAAACGACTCAAGGTTGGTTAAGTTTATAAATACCTAGAAATTGGTCTGCATAAAAAATATAGACCTTCCTTAGACTTCCTACTTTATAAATGTAAGCCTCAAACTTCCTACTTTATGAAGGAAGTCACAGAATTTCTCATTAATTGTATTTTTAACTAATTAGTCGCCTTATTACATTATTCATTCATTTATTTAACAAAAATAAAGCAAAATGTGGATATAAACTACCGTACAGGGAACTCTGTACTGCTATTAAAATCTATTTTAAATATATCTTTGACTTTAAATCGGGATGAATATAGAGTAGAAATTTTATTGAATTAATACAATAGCCAACGTATTTCTCGTTACGCAGACTAAAAACTGGCGAACGTTAAAAAAAACTCAATATAGAGACAAACTTTGGTAGACAGCCTAAAAATATAATTTTAAGGACTATATTTTTTATCTAACATAAACAAAATCGGTGAAAATTTGTCGGAAGATACATAATTTGACTTTTGAAAAAAGTCTAAATGGTTTTTCTGAAAAGTTTTACATTTTTTTATTAATTCAAGTGATTTTCAGGTCTCATATTTTTTACATGTTTTTAATACAATGTATGTTAGGGTAGATACATGAATCAAAAGTAAATAAAACTCATTGTTAAGAGTAATATACGGAACTTAATAGAAATTAATAAAAAATATAATGAGTAAATTACAAATCACCTCAACAGTGTACTTTTCGGCTCTCATAACTACAAATTATCTTAATATCATTCGTTTCTCCGAATAAGATTTTTTTTAAAAAAATTAATAGGTATGCTATTAAAAAGCAAAATGCAGCCTAAGTATGGCAACTGCGGTATCAGCCTGAGGTATCTTACATTGTAAAGGATCATTCACCTCGCGAGACGATATACTGCCACAGTATATATTAGATACAGTAAGTCGCGGCCTACTTGCAAATGTAGGGCAAGTTTCACTCCAATAGGTCAGGTTATTCTGCCAATATGATAGGGCCTGGATATATCTTTGAGTCTTGACCCATAGTTACTTTGATTGTTTAACTGCTTGTATAAATTAGAAATTATCTTGAGTTGACAAAACTACGTCAAAATTACCAGCGCATGATAGTATAACATAATATATTAAACGATATTGGTTCAGTTAATAATATTAATACTAACTTTACAATAAGAAGGTATGTTATGTAATGGTTATTTTTTTATAAAACTATTTTGTACATATTATAATAATTAATCGCCTAAAATGTTCTTAAGTTGCTAGTATCAATTGTCTTTTACTTTATACTTTATAGGGTAATGATAATGATAGTTTTTTTATAAGTACAGACGACTTATATTTTTCCTCGACCACTTATCCTATCGCATGTTGGTTGGAAGAAATTTATGTGAGAAATTAGACACAATTTTGTGATCTTTTTCTACTTTTGATATTTTATTCATGTCATTCTTTAATTTAATAATAAATTATTAAATAAATACATAATGTTAGATGTTCGATAAATTAACCCTTTCCGTTTGAATGCTTAATAATTATGGAAACTTCTTCTAATTATATAGTTTTGAGGAAGGGTTTGACCAATTTAAATATTTTACTCTAATGCAATAGTTTGTGTAAAATAAAACGAAAACTAATTGGAAATTGGTAATGTGTTTAACTAACGTGCTATACGTAATTGCCTTTTTTTTCATCACCACTTCGGATTACTGGCAGGTTGATACAAAGTTAACTGGGTCGTAAAATGTCGCAAAAATTGTATGGATAGAAAAAACTAGACAGAATCTTTAAATTATATTAGCTATGGAGGTCTTAGGTAACAGTACTTAACAAGTAATAAAATTATTAAACATTTCGGGCAACTTGTACAAATAGAATGTCTGTAGTTCATTGTCACGGCGGGAAGTCGCCATCGTGATCCTACCATAACTGGCATCAGTTACCATAATTAGATTTCATCTCCATAACTTATGGTCAGGGAAAATATGAACAATGTTTTTCATTCAATCGTGTTACATTTAAAGCCGGAATAGTATTGATTGTTCGAAATTAAATTGATTCACGCTACTGATAATAACATTCATGTTATTGACTATCAGTACAGAATACTGAAAAAATACTGAAGTCTTGATTCATATCCAGACTACATTAGTATTTTAGAGTCGACACATTTCAGTCTAGACGGATGAAATGGATTTGATGACACATCGATCTCTTAAAACAAGTGGAAGTAAAAGAAATTCAAAACAATGTAGTAACAATGTCTCACTCAAAAAACTTATAGCGATTACTTTTAAATAAATAAATAAGTTACTGAAAGTTGATGTTTGCATTTTATTCTATTGCGCTTATCAGATTATAGGAAAACATTTTCTAGACAGATTGCTGATAATTTTCACACGAAAGCACTAAATAAACTAATCGAAATCTTATTTTGACTCGTGCTTTCATCAGATATTAATACTGTAGTTATAGTGTATCAGTGCTAGCGTTAGAAGATAGAATATATAACTAGATAGAACAATATATGTTCTGTGAGTTGCGTTATTTAACTCTGCAGGTTTAAATGGATCACACACCCAATTTTATATCTTTTCCCAGTTACGAGTGTAGAACCTGAGAAGTTTGTAGAACGAGTGGCATATTTATATATTTCATTCAAAGAAATAAAAAGTAAACGGTATAAAAATAACCTTCTGTGTTTCACATGTACTGTGGATACCTGACCCAGTGTAATTCTATCTAATTATGTATATAGCAAGTATAAAATTGCTCTTGGAGTGTTTCCGAATGGGCGAGAAGAATTTTGCACTTGTTAATAAAATGTAAGAAATATTTTTTTTAGTAAATTCCATTTACACTCTTCTGTACTGATTTTTTATTCGTTATTTTATTTTACGGTTAGTTATTTATAGGTAAATCAGAAATAAATAAAATAAGAGCTAAGAAACGCTTATACGTAGCTTTCGTGCGAATGCCGAAGTAAGACAAATGTAGTTTACACAATTATGCCAATTTTTTTCACCATCATCGCTGCAAGGAAACTTGGAGCAGATATGTGAATGTGTTTTAGCGCATTTCTTTGGAAACAGGTTTCTCAATTGATTTTTTGAAGGAAGAGTAATTTTATATATTTTGTCGTCAATGTAACAGTTAACCTTGGCTAGAGTGAGAGGAAAGCTTTTATATTTATATAATGTTCAATTATTAGCATTGAAAGTGTCATCCTTGTGTCTGATTTTTTATCTATGGCCCGTATTAAACTAAAGCTTCTGAATTTGTCACAGCTATATGTTATTTGTTGCGGAATTCCTAAGAGTATACCTAGCAGAAAAAAAAAATTACTGATCTTAAAATTTACTGATTAATATTAAAATTACCGATTATTATTGATTGGTTTTTATTCCTTATTGTTGAAGAAATAAGCTAGCACACTGTTTTTGTTGCTTTCCTATTAGATAGTTTTATGAAGTGATTTTCAACTCGTGTGTTTTGACAGGCGTGATAAGCTGTTATAGCCGCGCGGTAAAAGACACTGTAATTGCTTGGGCATCAAAGTGCCTTAAAAATACTGACGCTAGATTAACCTCTTTATGGTTAGGTTAGTTAAGAAATACGAAGGGAGGAAATTAAAATGCAATATTAATTTCCTTTTAGATTTATTATAACATCACAATGTTATAGAATCTCCCTCGTCGGCGTGGTGACTCGAACGCGGCCTGGTTTCGATAACTAAAACAAATCAACTTTCGCCATGGCTGGTCCATTGATGGGTCAATCAAACATGTTCTCTCTCGGTAACCGCTTTGACCCACCAATTTGCATTATGCTAGCCTGGTGGCCTTATAACCCAAACTCTTCATATATTTTTACCAGACCTGTGCCCAGCAGTGGGGCGTATCAAGGTATTGATGATGAAAGTTATAACACCACGTTACTATGGTGTACTGGTGTATAAATGTACATTATACAAGGTCCATATTAAAATGTCGTTAGTAAGGCCCTTAGTATACTCGTAGATACGTTGCCATCACCGCCAAACCAGACTGTCTTTTGTTTACAAACAAAAATGACTCTTCTCATCTTGTGGTAGTGATTCACATTATAATCAACTTTATTTACTTACGATATTGTAGATCCCCGTACATTGAGTAAGAGTTTTACTTTCTTAACACTTGTTTTTTATTAAACTCATTCGTCTTGAAATTTAATAATTTGTTGAGTCGTTTCTGTACGCTCTTTGTAAGATCTAATCTTTGAACTATGCAATGTTTATATAAATAAAATAGTGTTTTAGGAGTATATTTAACAATTCAGTTCAGTTAGTTTTTTTATTACATTTATTAGATTTACATACTTAATGCACCTTCCTCAAAGTCTTTATTACAAACTGTTGAATTTCTACCATATATCTAGTGCAATTGTCTGACCAGAAGCGTGCCCGGACTATATTTGTTTACATTGTGACTATCAGATACAGCGATGCGGCGCAGGCGCCGACCATGATTCTCATTTGCATAAAAACGCAACAATTCCCCGCTAATCGACCACCCGTGTCCCGAGTGATTAATTAATATTAAATCTTCCAAAATAAACGATAAACTGTGGCAGGTGTTGCATGCGCTGCCATAATCACTGCATCCGTTAGTCAAGTAGTATATCAAGTGACTTTACAATGTTTGCTGTAGTCGAGCAACACTGATTCAGTGTCAAGGTCACTCAACAAAGTTGCCGTTTGTTGCCCGCTGAGCGTAATTGGCTTGTACGTTTATTGATGCAACTCGCTTACGTAACATACACGTGGCCTGCAGATTTTTCCTCAATTACATGGGCGGTAGTTACAAGGTTAATCTGGGATGTGAGTTATGGAAGGATAGAGAGAATCATGATATGGCGTGCCAGCATAAATCTGATTATGTCGCATATATTAGCGCCCATTTTGTGAATAACTTTTGTAAGATATGTGAGTTACAGTACCGCAATCTACAAATCTTCACCTAATTCTATTTAGTCGTTTTTGAATTATGTATAACAAGATAAGTATTTCAAATTTATTATATCAGTGGTATAAAATGAAATTTATTTGTTTTTAAATAATAAAATATTACCGATAATATAGCTTTTTACGTATCACAACGTCAATATTTCGACCTTAATTCTTTCACATACATGCAATGTGAATTTCTAGTTCAAGCTTTGTTATTATAGAAATGATACGGTACAATTTATTTGTCTGATTTATAAATGAATGATCTTTAGTAAATAACTGCGCAGTATATTTAGTAGTATCTTGGGTCTTTCTAGCTTTAATCTTGTTAAGTAACTCAAGAATTATATTAATAAGGAGATAACGTTTTTTACTTCAAAACTTTAAACGATTCTCAATAGCATTTATGCTAGGATGGTCCTGAAAATTTTGAATAGGGTCCAATTGATTGAAAATAAAATAATTATGGATGACTGAATAAATACTTATCAAGAAAATCTAAACCCCTAAAAATAAGATAGGACGACGATCACGACAAAAAGTAAATTTGCTTTTTTAGTAAAGATCTCCATGCGCTCTCGTACAAATCAGAGAAATAAATTGAACAGAATTATGTATAACAAAGCTTAATCACGAAATTCACATAGCACGTATGTGAAAGAATTAAGGTCGAAAAAAATTCTTTAATATCATAAACTTCGTGAACATTGATCACTAATTACTGTTAATTTTTTTAAAGCAAGATTACAGAACAGCTAATAAAGTGGTAAATTAAATAAGGTGAGTATTTGTACTGTAGCTTAAGAAACTTGATATGCTGGTGTTCAAAGATATAAAATTTAAATAAGTATCGGTTTTACATAAGCAATGGAAATTTAAGATTCCGTAGAGTATAAGGTTTGTATTCATGAAATAAACATACTGTGTTTAGAAATTTATGAAATTTTATTTTTGAAATATCGATTTTTTTTTATGTTTCCGATATTAGCATATTTTAAAAATTGCTAAGTAAGTGTCGCTAGAAATAATGGTTTTAATTACTTTTCGAAATTAATATACAACCATATATGTATGTAGATGTCGCTATATTTTATGAAGTTCAAATATTTTCTTTTGGAGATTTGAATAACACTGCAATGTATTTGATTGCAAGACGTTCTAAAGTAAAATTGACAAAACCCATAGGCTTAGGTCCCTGCCATTATAAGCTTTTATTATTTACTCGCCTCTTCCCGTGTTACGTTCTGTCTATTTATCGCTAAGCAACTGACTTTAAGTCCACGTATTTGACTTAGTTTCATCTAATTCTGATTATTTAATGAAGTGAAAATAAAATTGAGATACAAGCTCTAAATCATACACATTTAAAACTTATAATACTTGTTTTCAAATAAAAATCATTTATGTTTTCAAAAGAAAATATTTCTCATGTAAGGTTTTTGCACCATGATGTCATTTTTCGATCCAGATTCTTCCACATGCATGCTTCGAAGTACTTATTTATCTATTACTAACAAACCCTTGCGTGTTGGGTTGTTGCCTGATTAGATATTACCAATTATATAAAATCGATTTAGGGGTCCGTGCTTGAACGGTCCCTATATACAGAGCCCTATTGCTGTCACTCACGTGTCCTTCTGTCATCTTTCAAACAAGTTTTACGGTTAGGGCTGTAGTCTTCTAATTTGCACCTTATTGTATTTTATTTATCCAAGTCCATACAAATTTTTATCAAAATATTTTGAATGGTTTTTAAGATACAGCTATAGGGGGCGTGAAAAAATATTGAGTGGAGTATCGTTGTTTAGAACGCATTTAGTTCATAATTACTGTATTTTTTGTTTTAATAAATTGAAAAACAGAGGCATGAGAAGCTATAAAAATCAGCTAATTTCATATTGAATTTTAAATTTAATGATGATGTTTATTATTACCCTATTTTATTTTTATTTTTTACGAGGCAATATTATAAAAATCCATTTACGGACCTACCCGCCACTGGCTAAGCGAAGGGCGTGTGTGGGGCTCAGTACCTCAATAGAGTGGCACTGAGAATACCCACTAAAACTCCCCGTTAACTCCAGTGCCCTTAACGGGGGTAACCTGGGTTCTGCGGAGCAATTCACCAGGTCAAAGATTATTATTACCCAAAGTTTACTTACAAATATCAATATGTTGATAAATCTATCTTTTTCCTTTGATCCCTAATGTATATACCATCAAATTTGTAGGAAACACGGTGTAGAGTCCTACTAGCATTTACTTAATAATATTACTGTTGGATAGATAGGTATGTCAAGAAAATGTTTCTTGTTTATTGGTATTCGAGTTTTTAGTTATCGCAATTAGTAAAAAAAGGCTCACAAAGTCAGTCTATATACGACATTTTTAATTAGACTCGAGTTGAAAATATCGTACGTAAATTCTTGCGGTCTTCTTACCATACTTACCATACTAGGCTAATAATTTTAACGAGTTTCAGTCGAAAAGTAGGAATTTATAAAATCATAAAAGGATAGAGTATCAAAAAACTTAAAATACTATCTAAGACTTGTGATGAACATATAATAGGACACGTAACAAGAAATTAATACCTAAGAGAAAATGCAAAGAATTGAAAGAACATTCAAATCATAATTATGAATAATTAGATAGAAAATTATTGATTTACATTGCGAAAGTAGATAAAGATAACGAGGGAGAGCTTAGTCAAGAAGAAAGTTGACTTTCAATTCGTAATAATCTGAACATGTAAGTTATTTTAATCGGCCATTATTTATAATCATCAGAGATAATAAAAAATAAATGCACTTCAGCAGGCGCATCTGTCTGTTTAAATTTAACAATAGATTTAAATACTAATTGGTTGACTTAAAGCAATAACTCACATCAAAGGCTTGTCACTATGATTAAATTGTTTTGCAAGACAATGTAAAATTGACGACAAATGGCTGAGGGTAGCATGTTAGAACTCATATCTTTGCAACATATCAAGATTTTAGTATGAATATTATTAGATATAAATACATCATATCTTTGGTAAATAGTTTTATTCATTTAAAGGATTATAGAAATATTCATTTGTATTTTGATTGGATAATTTTAGATTCGTCTCGTTTATCTCTCAAATAGTCTCTGTAAAGTTTATAAAAAATCAAACGTAAACTGAAACACCTATTTAAAATTGTTATAATATTAATTGGATTGAATCGAGTTGAATTTTCTTTTATTTTACATTTCACTTTCATGTTTCGAAATATTTCTTTTTTTAATATTGTCGTTGATTAAGTTATATTCTAATACACTATTGAATTATTCTACTTCAGCTTGTAAATGGAAAACTAATATCTGAAATGAAGTATAAAATTGTAACTATAAATCAAAGATAAGTTTGTCAATTTTCAATTCATGCCGCCATTGCGCTGCACAGTTTGCGTACACGCAGAGAAACTTAAGAATAGATGGCTTAAATTTAGCTGTGCTTGCGACAAGAATTAGTAGCTTCGTATACACTTCCTAAATTGATTAAAGATACAGACGTTAAATAGTTTTGAGAAATAAATGAAGGTACTGTTGCAACACGATTTTCGTCACAAAACACCGGGAATATTTAATCTTATTAACTTTCTAGGGAACGAAATAAATAGAATAACAATTGTTTGCTAAACTGACCGTATGGTTATCCTCTTAAGTGGCCGAATCATCTGACTATATTAATTTCAAATAAAATAATTTTCTGACTTCTTCTCTTATTTGAAATATATTAATTTCAAATAAGAGAAGTCAGAATTTTTTTTCTTCATAAACTGCCATTTTAAAAGATATCGATAATGATACATCCTAACAGTCTGCTTGAGTATGTCTTAAAATTGACGTTTTGTTAAATTAGAAGCTTTTAGACTGCAAATATCGCTGTGAAAATGTGTTTGACTCTTTTGCATGTATTTTTTTATTCTAGTATATTTTTGTATTGAATAGGAACCATAATGAAGTGAAATTAATAAATAATCTATGGAAAATGCAATTATTATGTATCAAAATAATAACTTTCTTTTTTTGCGAAATTTAAGCATTTAAACTAAATTACATAAAGTTTTTTTGTCTAGATCTTGTAAATGAACACACAGTATCGACTAAAATAACAAATATTTTGCAGAAGTTCACAATTATATATATATATTCAAAAATTTGTTTATTCATTTTTTTATAAAAGTTCATCCATATACGGTAACATTATAGTTTTTTTAATGGTACATTCTTAAGGAGTCTACCAAATAAATACCACCGTGTAATCTTCATTTCAAAAGGACTTTTAATTATAGAGGTGCGTTGTACTCCCGTGAACCTCGAGACCATTAAAAATAATTGTCTGGTATTCACAGGTTTACAGGTTAAAAAAAATTAACTTTACTATTGTAACATGTTAATTCAATTGAGTTCAATGCTATTGAAAATTGCACATAGACCAGGGGCTGTGGGTTGCCGTGCTTTCACTTAAGCGTATACAATTCAACTTTGTAATATCTTTTAGATAAATACGGTATGTTATCTCTTGTATTTTTTATATTACAAAAGTTGAGTGTCTATGTCCTATATCATTTTTAATTATTATCTTTTGAAGAGACTTCACCGAGTTTCATTCCCGACGTCTGTTTGAGGTGGTCCTTCATGTTTGATTCGTTAACGCTAGGTGAACAAATTTCTCGCTGTAAATGAACAGCCGGTTCCAATCCGGTCCCCTGGTGTAGCAAGCTCGCTCGCCATATCAAGGTGTTTGCTACAGTGTTGCAGTTTGTTGCACTATCAATTAATGCTATATGCGACCACACTTACGACGGACGACTTTTTTTAAGCGTGCGTATTTCGTACGTTGCCCTCAAGTACCGTAGTAAACCAATAAAAGTAAAATATTATTGGTTAATTAATATACACAGCTGTATCAATATAGCGGGTTATTGAAGTTGAACCACTAGTTGCAAAAGTTATTGGCTAAAAAAATGGAAGAACGTTGGCTTCATCAAATATTTACGCGTTTCGCATTTTTATAAAAATATGAGATATTCTTAATGAAATAAGAATTCTATTCGTAGGATTCCAAAATTATGTGCTGTAGAATTTGCAAAAAATATTGGTACGGATTTTTTTTTATTTATGAATGAATGTACATTGTGACTGTGAGCTGAAAATAGATCCATAAATCATATCTGCACATGTATCGCTGTTGCAATCATAAGCATAATAAACAGGAGTTGCGTATAATCATCGACCTTTTTAGTATATTATGTTACTTTGAAATGAATCTGATCGTTGTCAGTTTGGTTGTAACAGTTTTTTAGTTGTAATTCCGATGTCAATGACATTGGCTTCATTTTAGTTTAGGTTTTATTGTCTATCCATTACTGTGATACCGGATTGATTATAAAAATAATCTGTTAATAAAGCAGTAATGAAGTCCTTTATTTTTTTTTAAGTTCAACAAGTGACTCGACTCCACCTGATGATAGACAGTAGAGGAGTTCATGTGTGAAGATAACTCGTGCAGCTTGCGACTTACTAACGTAGCCACCAGTATGCTCCTTTACCATCAACCTGCTTAAATAAGTCAGCTGATTTGTAGCACTCTGAACACAACGATAACTAATGCCCAGAGCGCTGCTGTAGATAAATCGAAACGCAACAAGTTTGTAGATAAATACCAAAGAGAGGTCACGACCCTCATCAAGGTGAAACACGAGGGGAGGGTAAGAATATGATGTCAAACTTTCCGTATCTACACAGATTTGTCCAAATTCTAACTCTCGGGGAACAGGCGGGCAAAATTCTGTGCAATTTGGTATTTATATGTTGGAACTTATCACAGAATTTTTTTTTTATTTCCTGTAGCTTTCTGTTCTACTAAATACAATCTTGACCTTTTTTTCAGTTTGCAACAAAGTTATTTATTTATCACAAAAATTTAAAGCAGTAATGAAGATATATCTGGGCTTCGATAGTTGTTTTTCTGTGAACAGGTAAATTGTTACTTGAAAACATATTTGGTCTTTGTTTCAATAGTTACAGACTGTAAAATATGCTATTCATTGTTTTATAACATAGGAATATCCAAATGTATTGTGATAACTACAGCAAGTCTTCTGCGGCAGCTATCACGGCTTACAATGTCATTTAGGTTTATTAACCCGCCTGCGTCCATTTAAGGGAGAGTTGTCAACATTGGTTTGTTGTCCGGTTTGTTGGCTGAAATTGCAATTGCCTGGGAGGTGTCTGACAGTTGGTTTGTCTCAGTATATTAATGCTGGCATGGAAAAGATACTTTATCTAAAATAGGATAAAGTTACACGGTGTTTAGTTGACACGGTGAACTTTGTAATACCCAAACCAATCTGCCACTATATCTGTCAAAAAATATATGAATTAGAGTTCGAAGTAATGAGTTTTGAATAGCACGTCAGTCAGATGATATTTCACACTCAATAAAAAAAATTTTTTTTAACGTTTTAGCTTTTCTTCAGGATACCACTCCTAAATCACACCGAACATAACATGAAACCGACAAATTACCACTAACGTCATATATTAAAAGAAACCCGAAGTAGCGAAGGAAGAAATGACAGTTTTGATCTTAAGCATGTCAGTTAGATGATTTGACACAAAAAGCTTTTCTTTAGGAATTTCTGTTTCATTTTCTCATTATTAAAATATTTCTGAATTGAACCGAATAAAGCACAATTACAATTAGTCAAGCTCTTTTTGAGTTTAACCGAGATTAAAGAAGGTCTATTCTTCTTTATATATATAAAAAAAGAAGATTATTATTAATAATTGGAGAGATTTAACTCCGAAATTTACTTATATATAAGATAAGTTCTTAAATTCAATTATCAGCATCTTTAGTAAGAAGTCGGGTTTTGCATTTATAAATTTTTTTTTCACAATATTGATTAGTAAGTTTCTGAGGTCAAAGTTAGACGGTGACCGTCCGTTAGCATTGTCGACTGTTTGTAGTTGGTTTAAAATAACTCAACTCGTCAAATCTCGTTTAAATTTAAATCAGGACCGACTTAAAAACACTAGATTTCGAATATTAAAGAATCTTTAAAATTGGTATATACAGTAAATAATGACGAACATGTAACACACATAAAAAATCCAGCCGAATTGAGAACCTCCTTTTTTGAAGTCAGTTATAAAATTAAGTTATATATTGAAAGACTACATTTTTAGGGATCTTACATTCCCTTGTAATTTTTTCTAAAAAGCTACTATTTTCAGTAAAAAAATAAGCCAATATACCTTCACTAATCGTAGACTAAGTATGTGTCTTACAAATTCGACGTTTAGTACACTTTCAATATCATACATTAAATGAAAATATTATAATGAAATCTACTGCGGTGCTAATTTGGGTGGATGAACCGTTTCGTCTTTTATATAATAAAGTAAATGTGGTTATGACTGTTCGCTACAACGGTATCGGCAGGCTTATCTTTAGCTACAGGTGGGTAAAATCTCCAAACAAAAATAATGTGTTCAAACAGATTAGTCTGTAAGTAGGTTGGCCTAAGAAGTGAAATTAGTATAACGTCAACACATTTTCGATAGCCAACTGCTGCAAGAAAGTTTATTGAACATTAGTCACTATTCCAGTCAACCATTGGCATGTAAAGATTGTGTGTGATTTCTTATTTTTGTAAAAAACAACCAATTTTATTCGCAAACGTGCAAAATTTCTTTCACAAAGACATTGTTACTCAATAATGGTGACAAGACGTCTATTAAAACAAAAAGTATACAATTCGAATAAAACACAAAATAGTTTCTAACATTTATGTACAGCGTTTTTGGGCAGGACAATGCAGGACCGATCGGATTTGAGATTCTTGGGGCGGACTATGTCTAACAGTGGTGGTTTTTTAAATTTGACTTCAAGATGCCATCGGGCTTCGCTGGGTTTGAGAATAGCATACTCTTTATGTTATGGAATGTACCTACAATTACTAACTACCATGAAATTAACTCGTACGGAATACTTGACCTTAGCCTGCCATTATAGCGGTTATGTATTATATTTAAGTACTAAATTGATACTGCGACTAATGAATAAAATTGACGTTCAATATGTGTGCATTAATTTTGTGTACCTACCTATCTTTAAAATAATATTTTGACTTGAGTTTTATAATGGTACCAGTATTTTTTCTAGTATAATTGCTCAATAAATTAATAATAAACTCTTTTTTGCGCCAAATGATAATAAAAAATTAATTTATACAGTCGTATGCAAGGGAAGACTTATCTTTTATAGAGATCTCTTCCAGTCAATCAGTTTTTTGTTCATTTTGAAATGACCACTGCATTAGTATAAAATAACACAAAATTCAATGAATAAAAATAATAAATTGTATGATCCATCTGGCTAATGTCTGGACGATATTGGAATTTGCATAAACTTGGAATAATTTAGAATTTGTTGGTATACATTATATAGTGCTATGAAATAACAAGCTTATTTTTGTTATGTAAGGAGCTCCGTGCTTTGGAGGCCACTTCGTCCACTCGTGTTGTCTTTATGTAGTTCAATCAAAATATTTAGTCTTATATTTAAACATCACATTTTAACCATATAGATTGCTGGCAATGTATCAATTAAAATAAAACTTCTAAATGGCTGTAAAATTATCCTTACTTATTATAATTTGTGTATAGCTATATAAAATTAAATATTTTAATTATGATTCGACACGAGTAATTGACCGGTAAGTAAAGTACAATTTGCTGGAAGTTTTTGAATTGTATATTCTTACTTATTATTAATAATATTATACTAATTACTCAATACTTTTGAGTATTATAATTATATTCTTCAATCTTGATTTTCATAAGAGTATGTAATGTACCAAGACTGAATAAATGTATTTTGACTTTGACTTTGACTTTGACTTTGGCGACACATGTCATATGTATCTCCCATATAATAATACCTGTCCAGCAGTGGAACGTGATCATGATCTCAAGATATATTATTGTTTAGTGTTTTACAACCTTAAGTCTCATATTTTAGGTGTATCTTTCGACAATTGAGTAGTCTGGTGAATTGCTTCGGCAGAACCCAGCTCATCCTCGCGAAGGACAGTGTATTTACCGGAGAGTTTGAGTGGGTGTACCCAGTGCCACTATGAAGGTGGCGGGTAGGTTCGTAATGAATTATTCCTCCTTGAAAAAGAATGTAAACCTTCCTTTGAAATAGAATAATTTGGCATAAGCTGTATAAATTTAATATCGAGTGAATTTACAATACTTAAAAAGTTATAAGTGCGAAATGAAGATTTTATGATGACTCAAGATTTCAACACTACATTTAAAATCAGCTACAACTTTGAGGTTCAAATTATTACTAGATACACTCACTCATCTTGTTTCAAAACTAAACAAGTTTCTATGTTACGTAATACCGACGTAGAGAAGATGGAAATTTAAGTACTCAGTGAAATTGCGATACCATCGTAATAATTGTTTATTCGTAATTTAACCTTTGCTAATTAATAAACTTTAACGCGCATCGAAATGAGTTTTAAGTACAAGCTGGATAATAAATAAATCGCTTTTGAATTTTGTTTCAGAACTACTTATACACTAAAATGTTAGGTGTACACAATCAGTCACTATCTACTTAGTTGACTAACTATAATATACGACATCAGTTTTCTAATGAAAAGATGCATATTTTTTTTTAAATTTTAAAATAATATTAATTTTAAAATTAAAACTAACACTAGTATGCATATTCTCAATTAACCCTACTACCGCTTCGACGAACTAGTAGCTACAGAGAAGAAACGGCGCAAGAAACTATACTAAATAATAAATAAGTGTAAATCCATCGCTGGTCGAGTAAAGACCGTTACCATAGTGATACTTATTGTTACATTAATTAATGTCAAGTTCTTCTCAAGGTAAGAGAACTTTTATTTTAAAACAATGAAGGGTTGCCTCCGTTTTCTCTTACTATGATAGCGATAGCGATTGCTTTCAATTTGACATCCATTGACATTGATGATAGTAATAATAAGTGTCACTTACGATCTTTACTAGATTTCTTATCAAATTTGACAGGTAATAAAGGTCAAAGACCACACATGTCTTTGTTGTTGCTTTAACGACATCTATCAAAACTTCCGTTGCTATATCCGTTATTTTAACCAAATATGCCTATGTCTGTCATTTATTTATTATGTGCTAAAACTCTTTGCGAAGCGCAACGATAGCCTTTTATAATTTCCTGCGAGCGCAAGCGCGTTAAAAGGAAGCTAAATTGTATGGGTGACCGCAGGCGATCGTATTTCATAGAATATCAATTTCTGCGTACGCGTTGACTTGTCATAAATAAGCTTAGAGCTCACAATATTATATTAGTTCACCGTCGATAGACATTATTGATATATAGTACACAGTTAGCAGTGTCAAATAATCTTACTAATACTCTTTAGTTATCTGCAAGTATATATAACCTATTTTACTTAAAATCAGTGAATTTTTACTTGCTCTCGTGGTTTTATTAAAAGTCTAAGGGGTTGAAGCATTTAACCTGATGCGTCAATAACACTTCCCAGCTCTAAAAGATTATGATACTACAATACATTAAGGGCATGTATTTTCTGGGCAGACTGCCTTTAATGTTACTCTATGCATTTATAAGCAATACAAATACGATTTTCCATGATAAATAACCATGTTCGAATTGTTTAGATTTTCTCTGTTTATTAACAAAAATCTGTATCAAAAGTAACAAAACAATAAGTATTTAAATATCAGATATATGACTGATAATAAGTTATTTACTTGTATCGTATTGTAGCGGAAGCTTTACCCAGTATAGGTATGATTTTGAACCGATTTAAGTATATTTTTTTGTATTATTAGTACCCGTTATTTTTAATGCAACTAGCACTGTGGCTTGGTATGTGATAATGGTTGCTATTACAAACTGGAGCCACCAGTTTAACATGCCCTCCCCGAGCTTGAGATATCAAATTTTATAGACACATCCAGGGTCTAAATATATCGAATTCTGCTTTGTTTTTGCCAGAATACTACGCCAACGAACTCTAATTAATTCTCTATATTTACATTTAGGAAAGTTCACGTTGGACATCATGAGCTGTTCTGAAAATTAGATTTCTGAGAAATAGATATATCAATATGCGTTACAAATATAAATAATTACTACTTTAGATACAGAGTATGAGTTGTCCACTACATTTTCCCTAAGATTCAATTATCGATAAAATTTTATCGTTCACTACTATCTGCGACATTAATTTATATCGCAAGTTTGTCTGATTTTGTCTATACTCAAAGTAGGTAATTGAAATCTATAAATATGTAGGTAAACATTGATCAATTTATAATGAGAAATTCTTGACAATTTAGAAGAAGCACTTGCCACACTTTTAATAGCACTGATTTTTTAAATTTGTGTCTATTTTTAATACTTATTGTATTAAAAATATATTTTGGCTTTGTTGTTGGCAAAGAACAACAATTAAAAATGGACAAAATCTTGACAGAAACATGATTGTATGTCATAATACATAATTGTATGTCACAATCTTGTGCATTTCTTTGGATCGCAACAGTCGTAACATAATCTTCAGCTCAAATTAATTTACATGCAAAATAAATTATATAAATCCGATTCCCTGAAATCATCGTATTATTATTTCCACTGTATTTTGTTGCGGTCAGGCTTTCCTAGTTCCTACCTACATATGATAATTGAAGCATGACGCCACTATACGGGCTCAATGGGAGTACAATAACAACCAGGACCAGTAACTTAACACTTCCAAAGGACGGAGTAGCTCCAGGTTACAAATTTTATATTGATCCTTCCGCGAACAACTATTGCGAAAGTTGCATTGTTTTCGTTATTGAATCAAGAACATTTTATTTCTGGATGAATTCGAACGTCTGTAATGTAAACTGAGGGTTGAGAACACTTATTGTCCTCAATACATTATTGTTTTTGTGCATTTTTGGGATTTTCTTCAATAACTATGTGTCCCATTAAATTATGTGTATGTATATAAATTATCAAATAAATAAATAAAATATAATGAACCGAATTACATTAATCTAATTTTGCATGAAGGTACAGACTTGAGCATTGTCGACTTTGCTTTAAATGGATTCAATATTCCATTTCAAACTGGAGACGCCGACAAAACGTGTATACCTAGTTACAGTTTGATTTAACCACGCGTTTTCATAGCTGTAAAGAGAAACTAATGTGTGCGTATGACAGAAAGCCTAATCACTGAAATGTTGATCATAACTCTCTTGTTGTGATGTTTCTTACTGGCAGAAGTTATTAAAAAAGGTAATTTAAAAAAATCGTACTTATCTTTCAATAATCCTAACTATGAATATTGATTGAGTGAGAAGATAGTGGGAGACATCTCCAATATGTGAAAGAGCACTCAAAAATTTATTATTGTTAATATTTTATAGACCGCGAGCGAAGCTGGGGCGGGCAGCTACTTAATAAATATGGTCAAAGAATCAATCATCTCCCGATTCTGTTGTGCACGGATCATAATTAATATGAAGCTCTTGCTACTCTTTCCTTATAATCTGAACAGACATATAACCAGTGACGTAATTTGCCGTTATTAAAAAATAGCAGATTGTCTAAATATAATAATAATTTCACGATTCTTAATGTCATTCTACCCGTTTCTTATCTATGTATAATGAAAGGGAGGCTGACAATTAAATTTTAATTTAAGAGGCTGTCAACAGAATCGACGCCAATATCACGATAGGACAACCCGCCGCACCGTAGTCAATTATCAACTTTGTGCCACATTTTGTCGTCGTCTCTTTATCGGCCTCGGGACACAGAACTAATTGTTTGTGTCAATAATTAATGTGAGCCTCTTGACTCCACTTCTGTGATAACAACATTATACAACAGTTCTCTTTGTTATGTATCTGAATTACATTTAAAATGCAACTTTTTGTTTAGATAACAATATTGACAGTAATTGATAATATGGTTTACGGATGATAATAATTTTATAATTAATGAATAAAGCACTTCCATTTTCATATTCTTTTTTATGCATTCACAACGAAATCCATTTTAAAATAAGATGAATACAATATGAAATTCATTCATTTGTATAGTTGTATGTCTACGTAAGTGCATAGAATCAATTAAAACAATAAAAACCAATCAATATTACGTAGGATTTCGTTATGAAAAAAAATTATTTTAATTATTTATTTCGATCAAAACTTACAATAATTTCTGTGTTGCTACATATTTCTGATTTATGGTTCTATCAATTTAAACGCAAGTGGAATATATCAGCTTAGTAGGTGCAAGATGACAAAAAGAGAGACTGATATATACAGATAGAAACAGAGAATCTCAATTTAACCAGTAAATTAAAATTTATTGCTGTCGAAATAAGAGGCATCAACTTTCAGATCCAAATTTAAACCTTATTAAATTTACTTACATGTTATGGCTACGTGATTATCACGCAGTCGATTTATATATTGCTTGAAAGCATTCTACTCATAAATTTTCGAGTCCTTACAGTTTTAAAAGACAAACCTCTTGATGTATGCACGTACCATTGTTCGAAACCGCGCTTTGATTAAATCGTATGTTTAGCACTTATTACGGACCCTCGGCGAATCATTCGTAATGACATATTGCAGAAGCGGTGAATACAGTATGCAGAATCGAGACTTCATTGTAAATTTTGATCGCGAATCTAAAAAGTAAAAGTGCAGTTTATTGAAAACATCCAACCGCTATCAAATTAACAAAATTACAATTTAAAAGCAAATAAGCTTAAACCAACTTTGTGCTACTCTTACTGACACTGCATTAGGTTTTTCCTTTTTTGTAATATTTTTTTTAAAAATGTATGTAATATATTCATTCGACTTGCTCACTTTGACAGAAAGAAAACAAATGAAAAATAGTGCGAAATAAAATTTTCGAAATTGATTCTTTTTTTGAAATGCCACTTTTTTAATTTAAAAATCGGCTAGATACAAAGAGTACAGCCAAAAATATTTTATTACAAATATACATATTATATTCGAAAAGACTATTTTTCCCACCAAATATTATTTACCCCACATGAAGAATCCCTGTCTAACGGTAAAAGGAAACAGAGATTTCGTGAGCACAATGTTCGCTATATTGTGCTCACGAAAAGACACTTTGTTAATTGCCTGCATTGAATAGTTTCGATTTATATTATGGTCTAATGGCACAATGTATTCTATAAATCGTGGAAAGATTTTAAATCGTTAGTTTGGAGTTTATTTCCTAACATGAAACACACCTAATAGTCATCCTTAATAAGTAAAACATTAATTATTCAGATACCAAAGATCCAGATTTGTTAGTTTATAAATGTTTATAGGCTACCTTTTATGCCGGAAAATTTACCTTTTGCGATTGATTACTTTTTCACAGAACAAGGAGTTTATAAATTACTACATACTAAAGCTAGAATAACAAACAATAATACAGGCTTCTCCTTCGTCCGCGTTTCACGTCTACTTCCGCGACAACTGAAATAGTCGCGGGCACAGTGATGAATAAAATATAAATAAAATTAAACGACATACGTATTCCGTGACCATTTCATGTAATAGCCAAAACCATTGGCCACTTTATGATATAATCTAACCAGATCAATAAATACACAGCGTTTAACAATATAATAATTATACAATAAACTATTTTATGATAGTTAATAATATGGACAAATGTGGATTGACATAATTATGTTGCCATTTCATGAAATAGCCTACCACTTGATGTAGAATTCAATTTAAGATTAGGACACGAAATATATAAGCCGTACAAAATATAATCATTTACTATATGGCAGTCATAATGCTTGTCATAAATGCTAATTAAATTAAACAAAATACCTAATATACAACTTGGATAGGTAAATGTGTAAACTAAATACCCTACATCATAAATTTTACGAAACTCAAAGAGAATACCAATAGATCATAATTGAAACCTAATAGCTATCCTCCTAAAGGCTGTTACAGATCGTGTAAATTGCATACTTACTCAAGTTATGGACTGCAGTGCGTTTATAAATCGTGTCGGTAATGCGAGGGTGCCCTAACCTGCTAAAGGTATTAATATCGTGCGCCTGCGCGTTACGGAAGTCACGCTTGAAAGTGTTATGATTGTCAGGAAATGGCGGTAATATTAAGTATATTACCGCCATTCGCCACCGCCAAAACTATTGTTCTCATATAAACGTTCAAGATTGATTTGGTGACTTAATGGTATTCTCTTACAACTAATGTATTGCTTGACTTGCTTTCGATATGCACTATTTTAATAATTAACAAATCAATTTTGCATACATTTCCCACAGCCTATCAGCTTCGCCATTTAGCGAGGTAACGTGACTGGCCGTATTGGTACCTATACTCCCTGTTTCACAAGCTTTACTAATAAGGGGGTTTATTGCTATTAATTATTACTTTTTATGTTTCTATTAAGTGAATAATATGATAATTATTTATCGTGTCAATAAATATGATATTGTTCTATACAGAATTTTTTTGTAAAGGAGTTACAGATTATATATTTTATTATCTTTATGTGCAACACAGTACGTTTGGTTTATTTATATACTAACACGCAAGACAGATTACAATAATAACAAAAATAAATGTAAATTTCGTGATTTGAATCTGAATCTCAATCCGACATCTTTGATGTAGATAGTAATATTATATTTATAGTAGCTCTCATGTCGTCCTTCCCTTACTGCTGTTATCCCATACACTATGAAAGCACAGAGACAGAGATACATGCAATTGCATAAAAATAATAACCACTATGTCAGTCAATGAGGTCTTCAATCCACGTGGATTGTTTACGCTCGCTGTCAGCGGCACTTCTGTGTCAGTGATAATACGGGTGGTTTAGAGTTTATCTTACTCCGAGAACATAAACCAACAAATGAATGATTATTATTTATCTTTATATTAAGTTGTTAAAACTGGAAGTGATAACAATGGAAGTATGCTGTTTCAACGGAAAGTTATTACTTGAGTTAGATATACAGGTATAAGTGTCTGTTATGATTGAATGTTATGATTGTCTTGTAAAAGGATTTTATTATATTTCATTGGTGGAAATTCTGAAATTTTATGAAGTAAATTTTGCTAAGTTAATTCCGATTATAGAAGCGTAAATTAAGGTCGTTGGAATAAATTCAGTGAGTTATTTTAAACCGTCATAATTTAGCACTAACACCTACTTTTTTAGTTGAGGAGCGATGCAAGAAACAACTTTCCAATGTTTACGTAACCCATCTTATTACAAAATGTACTTCTCCAGAATAGGCTCGAAATGTCGGCGAATTGGGGTTTTCTGGGGCAGTGTGTCGCATGCTGCGCTATAATCGCATATGCACTGCTTCTTCTTACCGTCAGGGGGAGTCGAGTAATTAGCTGTGTTGTTTTTTTATAAAAAATATTTACATATGAATTAATAAATTTCATATACGGTGTAACTAGAATCGTACGTTAGAATCATTTCGAAATGATTACAAATAATATAATTCTAAATCTATAAAAAAGTAATATATTTTGGCTGTTTGACGCCTCCCGTATTTCTTACAAAGGTACCTTTATTCTGTGAATACATGCATTTTGATTTACATACCTTTGATCCCATAGAATTATTGTTCTTATTTTTTCTGACTCATGCTAAGTATGTGTCGATGTGTTAAGCAAAATTTCAAACTTCTCAGTGAACAATTTTTAATTTTGTAATTTATTTTGACATTGTATTTGCTTACTGATTAAACAATTTACCTTTCTGTGTGCCATACACGGGAAGCATCATTGACATCTATATCTTCCAAAATGCTTGATTAGATATTTCAAATGTTTATTCGCTATGACCTATCTGTTTGGTTACATAGAGAACAATTTGCTTCTCAACCGAAACAGGCATTTGATTAACTAATACAGTTATATCAATTTGACATTATGTAATTAATTAATGCCACTAAATCGGCGTCAACATATCATGCAATATATAGTCGCTCTCTCTAATATAGTCTTAAAACGTGCCAAATTAAATCACGACGTCTTTTATTATTGTTATATTGTATTACATTATATTTTAAAGATGATAACATAATATGACGTTACATAACATGAAAGTGTTATTTATAACTAGCTGTGCCCGTGACTTCGCGTGGATGCTGGAAAATAATATGTCGTACGTAGGTTGGTAGGTTACGTGATTTTATTTGAGTATTTATTAGTTTAAGGATTTAAATAATGTTTATAACAAATTCGATTACCAAGAAAATGTAATAGTGAGTTAACCTTAAAAGATAATCCGACTTCCTTGATATATGGACCATCAAAAATACAACTGAAAAACAAAAAGGTTTTTTCAATTTGGACCCTAAGCTTAGCGCCTTGAACCACACATTTCTCATAATATTTAAATAAATAATTGCTCAAAGAAATGTTTATTATGAATTTGTATAATATAATATGATGATGGCTGTGTGACCTACAACATCAGAACCGGTTGTATTACTATGTAAATTATTTATTGTTTTTTTTTATCGACATTGTGTTTTTATGACAGGACAGTGTCACTTGACTGGTCTTGACTTATATATGCACTGCAAGAATACATTCGTATTAATTTATTTAAGAACTTAGAACTACTTTTTATCATAAATTTAAAAGCAAATCAAAATATAATGATAGGTTTTCTGAAAGTTCATCAAACACAAGAATGATTGTCCATGTGACATTTGATAAGCGGCTTCCGTTGCCTAGTTACTTTGAATACTTACAAAAGTAACCCTAAGAGTATATTACGTTACGTATTTAGTAACACTATCAGGTATAAGTATATTCTAAAAAACATAAATAAAATACATTCAGCTTCAATCGGCTTCGTTCAGGTGACGCCTATTACTTAATTACATCAGCTAAAATACGTTATAAGTATAATCGCTCTCAGATGAACCTTAGAACTATAGTTCGTAGCGTTTATAGGTACCACAATCCCTTCATAGTTATAACCTGGTAGCACGCGCCGAAGCTTCACCAAGCTATCTGGCTGAACTCATACCCCCCTTTTTATTCACCACACCGCTTCATCCTATTAACATCATAGCTGGGATCCATCACTTATTCAACGAAAGGGGAAGATTTTTCGCCGAGCTGGTGTTTTCTCGGGGACCGTGGCCTGACTGTATCATGTCAGACTTTGTATATATACCGATGTGAGTTGAAAACTTTGTAAGCGTGTTTCAGGATTCGCATTACGTATAAGTGACTTTCGGCTCAGTATTTACATCGCTGATCATCACCATCTGTCGGTTACTCAATACAAATTTGTCTATGTAGCGCCATGACATTACGATACGTCATAATCATTATATCTATTGTTAAACATAGGCCTCTCCCATCGATCTTCGAAAGTATTCTTTCTACGCAGCAATCGGCTCCTCGCGACCCTGACCAGGGGCTTTATTGTGTAATATCATACATAACGCTATAGTTTTCATCTTTAAACTCAATACTGCGGACTAAAGCTGTACAAACGAAAACACAAAAACTAAACTTCAGAAATGAACATAGACAATAAATACAATTAGGCATTTAAAATTCCAATTTTCTGTTCATGCCTCTATTAAATTATGGTTTGTGTTGAAAACTAGCACAAGCCAGGTTATAATTTAGAGTAAGTTAAATACGTTGTCTGGAATTTGAGTTTTAAATGTTTAGACAAATAATTATTTATTTTTATAGTTACTTGTCACTAAATCTGTGTATTCTTCATCGACTCAACTTGTCCTAGCATAATAAATGCTACATGTAGCATTAAGTGTTACACTTAACTTTCATGGTTCCTAACATAAAAAATAGAATTCTAAACGGGATATTTACCATGTCATTTGTTTTTTATGAGATCCCGATATTTCGGCGGAGTAGTTTCAAGGTAAAAATATCCCGTTTATATTCAAATTTTTAAATGTTACATATTTGTGGTGTTAACCAAAGTCGTAACGGATCACTAGTTAAAATATTTACATACATTTAATGTGACACGTGTATGATCAAACTTAGTATTGATAGATCCCATTTGAGTCTGGTCGAGTTCCTTGCCAAAAGGACAGTTTATAATTTGAATCACTATCGCGGGCGCAGACATTATTCACATCAATAGTTATGTTTTCATAGAATTTTGTCATCTCAAAAATTATTTGCATAACTTTTAGCTAAAATATTGATGTTCTGTTAATTTTAACGCAAGGATTGCGTTTGGAGACGAATACAGCGTCTATTTCAGGAGAACTCCATTAGGCATGACAAGGCAAGTGATTAGAGTGTTACCGTATTTTATGAATCTATTTTCAATTACTTGTCGTGTGGATTAGGATGTTAATATAATCAAACATAAGTACAACTTCAAATTTTGTGTCTTATTTAATTGAATTGTTTGTGACACACACTTATTCATTAGATTCACATTTGCTCAAGCGCTTAATCTGCGCTGAGCATGCGTTCCTAACGAGATTGTTAGGAACGCGTTCACTTTGTACCAGGTGCTTTATTGTCAAGTCGCAGTCAACAATATACTTCCATAACAACCAAAGCGTTTGTTTTCGTCTGCAAACTAGTATTATATGAGTTACTCGTAATATAGTACAAACGTAAATCCCACCAATCATCATCCAAGTAGATAACTTAGGCAGTTGTTTCAGCGGTTAAATAAAAATTGTAATCGTAATTTATTATTAAATTACTACAAAAAGTTTTCAAATTAAATTTAATTGTAATTAAATAAACCGCCTACGATTACTTTCATAGTTGGAAAATATTTTTGACACATAAATTACTGGACCGTCGTCGACACTACTGAAAATTGAATTATGACTTTTTACTGGTTCATATTATTTATTACCAAATAAAAAATTCGCAAGGACTGCCTGATATTAAATTTAATAAAAAACCTAAAACTTTCAACACATCCCATCGGTGATAAAGATTTATAAATTACATATAGAATATGTTTTTATTAGCGGAAAATTTTGTATGAAAAAGTATTTTTTTTATCCTCGGTCCCCTCACCGTAAGTAGTCTTCCAAAAAGTTCCATTATCATAAACACGTCAACGTCACGAAATTTATTGAAAGAAATCAAAGTAAATACGCGTTTGTAACCGAACACATTGTAATTACTTTCTTAATTATAGTTAGTTTATAATGCTAATAAACAAAAAAAAAACAACAAATTTTTTTAACAATAAATTATTATTACTAAAGAATAATTTATTGTTTAGAATTACCGTTACAAAACGCGAAGTTGATAACACAGGATATCAAATGATTTTATCTTGATATAGTAAAGATAAAGCAGAACCACTAAAGGTCATGATAACGCACCCACATCTAAACATAGGTTTAATAATTTACAGTGTATTGTTTTTTTATATATGTACATACATAATTTGATTGTGCATGTCTTAAAGAGTCCACAATAATTTGTCACAGAGACATATGCATACAGTACGCATTAATGCATGCATTTCAGAAACTATTGATCGCAGATCTAACATTGTTTTTGAAAAAAAATTTATGATTATCATACAATACAATAATTATAGAATGTAATATAATAGAGTATATGTTTATTGTACATCAGCTACTTCAAGAAAAGAAATACGTAAAAAACATTTAACTAATTTTGTACAAAGTAATCTATGCAATGTTTTGTAATTATTATTTTTTTGTTTTGTTAACTATAAAAAAGAAAAGCTCGTTAAAACTGAACCGATTTGAATACCTTTTTAAGCGTTTTCCTTTTAATTCAGTAGAGGCTTAAATAATTAAATAATAGACAATTCAAAATTGTCACAAATACATTAGTACTAATACAAAACCATCATTTCTTCACCACATCGGATTTCTTTCAATATATAGCGTTCTTAGCAGACGAACAGTGTTTTATTCTGTTTTATCTCGATAAAACAGAATAATAATTATTATAGTATATTAATAGTAAATTTTTGCCGATTGAAAGTTCACTCTGTCAACTAGTCTACTCATAGATTAGATTAAGGTCTATAATCGAAATTAGTAACTTGTCGTACACAAGTTTTAAAGCACAGATTTTAATAGAAATAACAGTAACAATTAATCTTTCGAAATAAAACAATATCAGTCTGCGTACGTTTGCTATATTTACACAAATACAAAACTAGTCCAATCACGATAGACCTTCCGCGCCCCTCTTTTCAATACAATGTAACTACTATACTACCGTGACAGAGCGTTCAAGTTAGTCTGGGTTGAATACCAAACCTATATATATATAGACTGGCACGTGGTTGGTATCTATAACATTACGCTACTTAAGACTTGGCAATGTGTATCATTGATACTCGCTGTACTAACAAGACCTATCGCTTGCTAAACGTCTAAAGCACCACCTAGCGTCTAACGATTTTGAAATTTATTTTTTGCTACATAAAGTTAAATATTCTCAACTCGTGTTAGGATTTGCATGTGTGTGAGCTAATATGAAAATAGATACGGCTTAAAATTGCCATTAGGTAACAGATTTAAATATGCATTGGCCTGCGACAATGTAGCGGGCAGCCGTCTGATGCTCTAGACGTCGTTTTACGGCCTAATAACTTCCCTATTTTGATAATGACGTCTCCGAATTATGACCGCGTCGAAATAAACTTGTCTGGTATTTAAACACTTTATCCGGAGTACAAGACGGTTATATCAGGAGATTATCCCCATTTTGATACTTGAATCCAATACTATAATACTTCCCCGGAATATAAAATGTAATAAAAGTTTGTAGCCATTTATACGCAAAAAGAGAGCTACGTTGTCAGTTTTAGCGGTTCCCAAAGTTTATCGATCTAATATACAATTATTAAGATTTTGTTGTCATAATGAATATTACGTAATGGATGATAATGATGGAGGCTCAGATTATGATGAAAAATATTAGATTTAATTAGGAGTAATGTATGTTAAAAAACTCGGATACTTATTACTGAAGACATCTACAATTAAATATCTAATAATTAAACTAAGCGTGCTTGACTGTACAATCCTCTCATTATGCGAAATGTAGTCGTGAAATCGAATGTAATATTTAAATTATCTAACTGCCTACAAAATCTTTCAACACACCAACTTAACAAACAAACATTTCCATTACTCGTTCTTGTCACACTCACGATCAGTATCTATCGTTAGTTTAATGATCGTTAGGTTGAGAGGTTTCCCGAATATTTATTTAGGTATTATAACGTATAACCAAGAAAATGATTGTGTCAATACATTACACCGCTCGTTATGATTGTAGTTACTTAACATAACTAAATATGCCAGTCCACTGTGATTTGTCTCTCAATGTCCTCTTGATAATTTTATAAAGATATTTTACTGCATTTCTGCAGCTCGATTCGGGGCCACCTTACTGGATGACAACCTTTAATAAGACAATATGTCTGTACGATCGTAAGACCACCCTTGTACAATGTAGCATCTATTAAATGGTCTGTGTTTATAATTTATGGCGTACAATAAAGTACATTCTATATATTTATCTATCTATCTAACATCCAGTCAGCCAGCCTCGAGAATAAAACATCACAAAGTGAAAGACTACACGCGATCAGGTATAATTATCGTACAATTTGCATGTTACGATGGCTTAATATCATCGTCATGTCATGTTTACTTCAATAAACTAAAACATATATGCACATTTGACGAAGTGATTTATAGTGTGTACCTTCTACGGGATAGATAGGGGTCTTGTTAACAGCTGAACAGAACAAAACAATGTGACTGAGATTTGTGCGTCGTGGTGTAATAATTATTGGTTTTACCTGCCTTCAATATGAATGTAAGGATTTTCTGGATCTGAAATCAAACTGAAGCTTAAAATGAAAGCGAATTGCGTGCTTATTAATTTAATCTATAAAGATACACTATATATCCAAATTTTAAAATACGTTTGGTTTCGAGCTGCAATACATTTTCTCTTACATTAGAATAGGCGATGAAAAAAGAAAGCCTTCCCTGTTTCTATAACAACACTCTCAAATCGATGGTAGATCTACTCTATCATATTCGGTATGACTGTCTTCTGATATGATCCGAACGTGGTGAGAGTTCTGGTTAGAGTTATGAAGTGGTTTCTTCATCTTCTTAATCTAGAATTGTCTAATCTCTTTCAAAAACCTACACTCTTAATAAAATTTACACAATTATCGAACATAAAAAGTGTTTAATGATATACTCTCATAAAGCTCTCTCAAATCATGTTATTACGAAATTAAATTCATCGAATAATCGTAAGTTTTTCTGCGGTACATTTATGTTGGTTTACAATAAACGGAAGTTAGTATTTCCTAATTTTAAAATGGTATCTATATAATTAAACGTAAATTAAGGTAACGTTTGAAGAGTTAAATAATTAAGTTATCAATAATAACTACCTGCACCAATAAAGAGTGGGCGTCAAATTTTCCTCAGAAAATTGACCAATTACCAAATAATATGAGTTGACTTCACACCTGACTGTGCAAGATATATAGCCTTTGGTTATTAAGATTATTAAAATCGCACTGGGCATTTATAATAGCCCGGTTTCACAAGCTCAAGTAAACTGCCGCTCCTGATATATCATTTTCACTGAGCGGTAAAAATTACATACGTACGCAGCCAGCGACACTTGTCCCGCCGCTTTTGCTCTGAGTTAAATTGTGATGATTCCTCAACCCATAACAATTTAGCTCTTAAACTAATTAAAACAATTTAGCTCTAAAATTATAGCCTAATAACCGGCCTTTACCTATACTTAATCAAAAAGCCTTAACAGTACCGCACATATAAATAAATAAACAAATTAAGTCATATATTTTCCTTGGCAGTGTGGTCGTGGTTGTCAACGCAGGGTTGGTAACATGCATTCATCGCTATGTATATAAATGCACCAGGAAAGCGAGGAGTATTTCCTGGCGCATTCATATAGGAGACAACATGAATGCGCCAGTCTAGTCCAACTCATTGCCGACGCCACTCGGTCTGAATACCTACACCCTGGTAGTTCAAAGCGTATGTCGTTACAACAGTGTAACTTACACGATTCAACTGTAATTATGAAATGTACAAACAATTTTGCATTAAAAGCTTTAACTTGTGTTAGGTTGGATGGAAAGATCAGATCAGTGATAAAAAATATTGTGGCTATAAAATGGAATTTGATCGTTAACTAATGGCTCCATCAGTGTATAATTAACATAAATATTCACATGAAGGTTTTAAATTTGTTTCCACTTGCTGTAAAATTATTTGTGTGAGCAAACGCCTACTAGTATGTTACACTGACATTTGACATTTTGACTGACATTTTGTTCACCAAGTATCTTCAATTTATAAGCTAAAATATAAATTATTTAGTATTCATTTGGAATACATAAAATAAAATATACAACAACCAACCGCCGCCGCCATTACGCGCCAAAAACTACTTTTTATTTCTTATTCAATATCGTCAATGCCCGATGCGTGCAAAAGTTTTAAACAAAAAAATTTACGCTTGTGTAAGGAAGTGTTGTTAAACGTGTTCATTCTTTACCCATTTTAATATTCATTGATTTATGACAATTTACTTTATAATTAGGTAGTGTAACGGCCCCGACAGTTTCATATTAAAACTTTCTTTTATATATATAAAGCTCAGCAAATGACTCGACACCACCTGATGATAAGCAGTAGAGGAGTCCATATGTGAAGATAGCTAGTGAAGCATGCGACATACTGCCCTAGCCACCTTCACCGTACTGGCCCAAAAAGTGCTTTTTCACGCCTCTTTTAAAGGAACTTATGTTGTAAGAAGGAGGGAATACGTGCATAATTACATTTATATCAAAACTTTTTTAAATTTAATTATTCTTTTAAGTTTTTTAAATCTTATCGCTTAAGTTATTCCTAAATATGAAATACTTATGATTTAGTAAGTAGTCGATATTTTTTGTAAACAATAAGAGTAATGATGAGATTTAGAAAAACTAGACCTATGTCTATCTTAAACACAAGGAGTTGGATGTGTTGATACATTTGAACACGATTCTATTAATTAAAGTGCTAAAGAATAAATTTTTCTATAACTATGGTAATTAAGTTTAGTAAGTAATTAAGTTTGTTAAATTAACCTTATCTATAATAATTACAACTGCGCCAACCCCGCATATGATTCTTTATACCCGCATTATGTTTTTCTAGCAAACCAGCTATTTTATAGACGATTGATCACGTGTTTGATAATTATCAAACACCTAGCAGAATATAAATGGTATATAAATGGCCAATGGTGGTGAACCGAACCATTTACATTTGCTACTCTGTATAGTAGCTTTAGACTGATTTATTAAGCCAATCACTTCTAATAAATAAATTATCGTATACCTTTAAAGATCTAAGCTTACTAATAAAGCGACGATTAAAAGTCGATGTAAACAGATGATTATATTTAAATGAAACTAATCACCACGAAAACTATGAACGCCTAGTAAGCAAAGCCATCCCTGCTCCCTCTGTGTACGTATAAAATACAACATCTGTCTTTACTTGGAATCCAATCGATGGATTTCGATGCTGTCTTCTGCTGCTGACTGATATTGATGCTGTATACTAGCGGATTACCTTTTTTTATTCTTCGTTTAATTTAGAGATAATCGGGCATATAATGGACGGTCAAATGGGTCGCCTGATGGTAAGTGATCACTGCCGTGCATGCGAGGGCCAACAAAAGTGGTACAAATAGAGTAAATTATTTCGTATTTCTGCTTCTATTTTTTAGAAAATTTAAGTTACGCCTTACACTCAGTACCCAATGTATAAATTTCAATCGAACTATATCGTTTGAAAACAACAGCAGTGCCTTTACTGAATTTTTTATATATATTAATTTATTATCATAATGCAACTACAATAGAAACGTCTGGAAAAGATTAAAACTTACACTATTTGTGTAAGTTTCAGACTTTTAGATCGCAGTATAGTTTTATTAAAATTATTAAAAAAATTAAACACCCCTTTGAGAATCACTGATCTACAGAATAGCCTGCAATAACAGTTACTGTCCTAATGTAATTGGTGATGTACAAAGCTATTTTGACCGAAAGCTATAAGTAAAAGTATTATATTAGCATTTTGAATACTTACTTATAATTTTAATATTTTTACATAGAACCAGTACTGATTTAAAAAAAGAAAGTATTATTATTATAATTTCCATTATCTGGATATGTACATAGAACATTCAAAATGCAATAAGGTTAAAGTTTTTCTCAAATATACAATTTATTTTGAAATCGTAATTTTTACTTAGGGTAGTAATTAGCTTTAGTGAGTTCCTAAAAGTCCGTAACCGTACATTAGTCCAGATGGAGATAGGACGGATATTCTATGTAACTCTTCAAGCCAGACCAAGGCGGGGAGGACCACTTGTTTACTATAATAACGTCGAGGCACCTCTTGAAACCTGAACACTTTAGAAGGTGTATTAAATAACCTGAACTGTAATGACCTCTAGACTTAAACTTTATAATTGATTCGCCATTTGACATGCTAATGTAACAATTATTCATAACGGACAAGTTTATTGCCTTCCTCTTAATGTCATGTGCTGTTAAATTGTATATTTTACTGGGAAGTATGACTAATGGTACCTATCAAAAGAACATATCATTTAACTAATAGTTTAAGCCCTTTCGATTTAGCATTATTATGTAATGTATACTTACAGTAATAACCTGTAATGTTATGTATTGTGTCGTGTATTTGTTATCTAACTTCTCCGAAACAGCTTGAACGATTTTAGTCCTACGTTTGGTAGATCTGAGAATAGGGCGCATGCTATTTTATACCCTAGATAATAGGGCCAAAACGTTTCCGTAGTCAACTATTGTAAAATATGAAGTAGGTGCAGGCCCCCGTATCAACGTGAAATTTAGTCTGCGATTAAAATATATAATTTTCTCCTTCTTTATGTATAGTAAATCATAGTGAAAGATATTGAAACATTTATAGTGTCATTCAATCAATTGATCGATGGAACTTTATGACTCCTAAGTCTCAATTACGTATTAAAGGTTTAGGATTCATTTATCCCAAGTACTCATATAAAGTATATCGCTACGAATAAGAACATTGTACTACGCTTCACATAAAACGCTTTACTAGCGGGAAAGCGCGCTGTTTATATTGACATTAAATTAATTGAAGACAAATCAACTATGCAAGTAATAATCATAAATTTGTCAAAACTTTTGAGTTATATTATAAGGTGCTACTTACTAGAGCGGATATCTCAAACAAAATCTGTATTTGTCAAACTGGTTGATATAGTTGACAATCTTCAAACAAGTGAAATATGGCGAAGATAATTGCAATACCACACAACAAATCCCCTTCGGAAAAGTTCATTTATTATCTAAACACAAGGCAAATAAAATATGGCAGAGTGGTTTTATATACGCTGGTATTATTTAAACTCAACGGTAAAAACAAATAAAAATGAAATAAAACAATCAATAGAATTTCCTAAGCGGGAGCTACTTAACTGAAAAAAAAATTCAAAACTTAAAAAAATTCATAAATGTCTAAATATTTTATCTAAGCAAAGTAATAATGTATAAGCGGCGCGAGTTTGAGAATGCCAAATATGCTAGTAACCCGAAGTTGTAAGATATGCATCATGTGTGAATTTAAATCTATAAATTAATGAAATAAATATTTTCATTATTGTCTTTGGGAATTAATGCTATCATCTACGGATAGAAATTGATGCCAGCAAGAGTTATTATTTTTGTGTTGAGATATTTTTTATATAATATATAGGATATAATTTGGGAATGTACTCTAAAAACTAAGTATTAAAGAACAAATTTTGACGTTTTTACCTAAATTGATTGAAATTTTTTTCAAATCAAAACTCCATAGAAAAGGACTGCATACTCATACAAAAGGAAAAAAAACACGACGCTTTGTGTGCAGATTTTAATTTTAGTTTACATTTCGGAAAAGAATCAGTGATATCGACGCGTAATGCAAATCTTACAACTGCGAATCGCGATTTGATATTAGTTTGATTGCTAATCGATTTTTTAAATTCTTTGTGTGAGCGTAAATATTAGCTCAAATGCCAGTTGTGTGACAGTCTGTTCGTATTTCAGCCCACTGGGTGGTTCACCAGTGGCGGTTGTACGAGCGGTCGCTGTGCTCCCTGTTGGAGCTGCAGGCGAGGAAGGGGTCGTACTGCTGTTCGCCGCGGTACGTCCTCGCTCCGGAGTACGCGCCGCACATCCTCCCGCTTCCTCTTACGACGCAGAGGCCGTCGCCGCCGCCAGCGCACTTGTAGCGATGTGACCCTGCGCCGCGGCAGGTATGTACGCTTTTGTAGTACTGTTTAATGTGATCAGTGCTCTATTACATTTTAATTGGTGTCTTTGAGCAATCACACTTTATATTTGTATAACCGATGCCTTTGTGGACTCCTTTTTTTTTCTTTGTTATTCTTCAGTATATAAATAAAATTGATATAACATGACATGTTTTTGAGAAAATGCATGAAAGATGCATGATACAGTTATCATATTGTCGTCATTGTATCTCGCCACAAAATCAAAAAGAAAGTAAAATAATCTCAAACAATGTATTCTTTGTTCTCCGCTGCCTATAACTTGAGTTCTTTCAAGCAACAGATGGGCAAATTGGCTCTATTAATCACAGAGTTATTCTTTAACAAAAATTTGGATAAATAAAAATGGAGAACTGCAATACAATACCTCTCTTCGCTTGTTTTCATTATTTAGGTATGTTATAGAACTGTACGGAACCGAAATGCCAACGGAACCCTTCAACCTAGAACCCTTAAATCACCGTGCTCTTGAGCGATTTACTTTCAACTTTTCGAGTGGAAACTAACTATAATATAAATTTCAATTTGCTTTTAAGTGTTGATGGAGTGAGGTTAAAACAATCAAACGTAGCAAATGTTTATTTTTATTACAAAGTCAGTCAACTCATTTTAATATATTCAAGAAATATATAATAATCATTTGAGATAATACTGTAATACCGATACGAAGAGGACAGAATAACGACCGGTTTCGTATTAATATTTGCAGCTAAGCACGTCTCATAATATATATTTTTTTGTGACATTTTGCATGAAATATATTTATTGAGTATAATTTAAAACGTGGTTAGTTTCAAATTCTCAATTCAGAAATCCGCCTGTATCTCTAATTCGTCCTGATGTAGAATTATCCTATTTGCACCATAGCATTAAAATGCCATCTCGTTTACCCCGTAATAATACAAACACAATATTAAACGTACCCTTAGTTCACACCGACTATAGACGCAATAGTTTCCTTGTTAGGGCAGGTGAGGCACTTAATAATGCTAGTGGATATATTGATATCTTCTATGACAGTGTACCTAATAATAACATTATTAATGTAGGTTAAAATTGGTAACAAATTATCTCTAGATTTCATTTGTAGTTTTGTTATTTTTATTTGTTTGTTAAGCTTGGTGGTAAAATAATTAGTTATAGAAATAAAAATGTTACTTGGTCATAAAACATAGTTTTCGTAATTCCATAAGTATGACAGAACAAAGACAGGAATGTATTTTTTTAAACTACACGAATTTGGCAGAATGTCTAATTGCTCAACAATCACATCCAGATGATTGATTGCAACTTTGATAGTTATGTTTTGTACTTTAAGTATAAAGTTAATCCTTCGTCAGTGAACTGAAATAAATACATATAGTAATAACAATAGATTATGATTTTGAATAAAATACGCAAAAACAATTCTAAACAATTTTGGTATCGAATGAAATTTCTTTTAAGCCAATTAAACGAAAGGATGATTGATTTTAATTTAAAAAAAGCTTTTATTAATTTATCCTTGATTGCTAATCCCAATAAAAAGCAAAAAAAAAAACAAAAATATATTTCATTATACTTGAAGCAAAACATGATTTTGACATCAAGCGTGGGCAGACGAAAAGATATCGGTGCAGTTGACAGCAAATTAACTCTATCTGTCGCACTGGAAAAACATAGAATAGCCCCTATTACCACTGCTTAAGGTGCATTCTGAAAGATAATTGGTTTCCACTTTTGTGTGATAGCACCTGTTAATAACTTAGACTGAACATTTTAAGCTTGGTGTGTAGCAATTTTTATCGACGAAATAATACCTTAACAACATCTGCGCAGTTTTTGATTTTGACAGGTGCATGTGCAAGAGGTCTGCCAATAAACCCGGAATTAGTGTAATTTTTAGTTACTTTTACGATTTAAATATTTGTAATGATTATCTGTTTTCTTCTCAATTTCCGAATTTCAATATATTAAAAAAACATGGAACTTCATTTACTGACTCTGAGTGTGTATATTTTCCGGTAGTTCTGTGATTATTTAATATTAGATTTTTTTTATTATAATTATCATCAGAGCGATGTTTTTTAAGCGTACTATAGAGAAAAAAGCTCACTCAGACTCATCACTGGAAATGCAATTCACATGTTCGGATGTAGGTACTATACTAAGGCACATTTCTAAAATAAATTTAGTAACCTTTTAGGAAGACACATGACATGGTTATAAAGACAATTATGCATTCGAAGGATACGGCTAAAACGGGCCAAAATATACACGAACAGTGAAGATCTATAGATGTTTATATATTATAATAAAGGTCTACTACTCGAATATGATTATTATATATCAAACTTGAAATAATTTGAAGAGTATGTCACGTCCAAGACAACATAAATATTTTTGATATTACAAAAGATATAAAGATTTGTTCTGAGTCTTAAGGAACATCGACCTCATAAACCATAAAAAGCCATGTGTGGCTTCGTATGCGACATGTAGTTAATTGCTTAAACTAGTCTGCTAGTAACAGTTTATAAATTCAAAGAGTATTTTTCAATATCAACCAACGAACGCATTATAAAGAATGGTCTTTTTGACGTATGAACTCTGTAGACAAATTATGTGCAGATGTTGTAACATGCGCAAGCCGTTTACCAGAGTATACAATTTAAGGATAATTATTTTTTATATCACTACGTTAAATGATTATGTTAGCATCTGTAGGTTTCAGCTTGGTAGGATATGTATTGAATACTCTGTATATGTTTATGACTTATACTTTATTTATATTCTACTATCAATACCAAGTTGAGATATCGATATTTCACTTTGACATTTCTTTATATGTTTGAAAAACAAAAAATACAGTCAAATCTGTATTACGTAAAAATAAGCGTCAGGTATTTCTTTCTAATTTAGACGTATTTCCGTAAGAAATACCGGAATAAGCAAACCATTGGAACCTATAAACTGCACGCTTCAAAGATAGCCTTGCTTGACAACAATTTTAGTTTGTAACAACTCCTTGTTGACCTCAAAGTGACCTCAATTTTTTCAAACAAGAATATCATAAAAATGTATTCTACAAAGTACTCAATGCGTAACTCAATATTGAATGAAAATAATGGATATCACACAAGCTTAACCGTCTAAGATTAGCCCCATCAATGTCAGGTGGTCGATGGCGAGTAAACGGAATGGTGACAATAAAACCGGGACACGGGAAGCGCCCGGTCACGTTACGACCAATAAAATAGTGCAAACAAACCCATTTCGCAGTGCCAAGAACAACGATGCTTATAAACGTATAGCCTTTGACCACTTTTGTGGTGAACGTAAAAAATGGACAGTTTATTTCTTAATATCACCTGGGTAAAGTTGCGAAGACACGCTGTTTATTTTTATTGGGAATTTTGGCGGCTTTTATTGGTGGCGGTGACATTTTTATTAACAAAAATTCGCAATGCCATATTGGATTCGGGTTACACTTGATAAAATTGGCAAATTTTTGAAAAACCAGTGTTTGCTGAAAAATAATATAAAAACTTAATGCGAAGATGCTTAGAATTTTAACATGATTGTTCACCTCAAAGGATTAAGAACTAAACGTCAGCTAAAGGTATACATAACTCGTGAATGTATAGAAAAAGTTTCTGCAGAAACTCTCCAAGGTCGTTATTAGTGTTTATTCAAATAATTGATTTTTAAAAATACAGAAAATAATGCAATCTTACTCCAGCAAGGTGGAGGTGACTAGAACAATTCTGCACCTTTGATTCTCCTCGTTACCGCTGCCACCTGGTAGGTCGCTAGGCACTTCTCCGGACTGCGGTGTTGGCGGGGAGAATAGAATAGTGGCTTTATAGCCATGGTTAGTTCGGCCTCTAGGTCAGTGGACCCTTTTGGGTTCGGCGATGGTGGGCCTAGGCCCACACTGGTTGTGGCGCTAGTCGACTTTGACACTACCAAGGGACTCGTACTGTTTACAATTTTATTTTAAAAAACCCCATTTATGTTGAAGGACATATCCAGAAAAGTAATATTGCCAAGTCGCACTGTTACTGGGTTGATTGAGCGGGTACATGTCAGTGGAATTCATGTAAAACTGCATATAAACAGTCTAATTTGTGCAAGTGCGTAAAATGTATTCACTGCGGCGCCGCTCGGTGCGAAAAATTGCGGAATTCCACAGGCTGTAATTTGGTGTGACTTGTTCTTTACATAGATCTTTACTGTTGTCAACTTGTAGCACCAATGAATATCAAATTTAAAGCAATTGCTATTGCTATCATTTTTGTATAATATTATCGGTATTATAAGTCAGCCAATATTCACTTATAATACCGATAATATTATAAAAATGCTGCTTTTATCTCAAATGAAATCACTACGTAAGTTTCAAAGAATGTGAATCCTAATAATACATTTATATATAAAAATAAATATAAAAGTCAATGAATGTCTGTCCTTGTGTGAGTTGGAGGTTGAAACGGCGATATCACTTGCCGCTATTCTTCAATGTGCAAATAAGTATAGATTTTATTACGATATTTATATGGATCAGAATGGATTGAAATGTGCAATACAATAAGAACCTACACAAATTGTCACCATGAATGTGATAAAATCAATTCACCTATTAGTAACACTTATTAAGATGTTTAGTAGAATTAGGAACTTGGATTGGTTAATATAAGATCCAATTTCGAACTACTGGAAAAGTTACCAAATACGCCGCATCGCAAGCACTTCCTTTGTTACATTCGTAGATTTCAAAAAGCCCTACCCGCTACAAAAAAGATAAGTTTCCACTATTTGGCGTTTTAATATCGTCTTGAAAACTCTTTTCGTATTCGTTATTACTAGCATTATTTAAACCATAATATCTACATCCCTGAAATTCAAAATCTTTCGACACATTTTGGTGCTTGACACGATCTCATCTCTCAGACTATTCATTCTACTGTTGGCCGTTGTAAGGGTAGTTTCTCCATATTACCAGGACCGATCCGGGTGTGATTTTATTTGGGCTATTAATGTTTTCATTTGTTATTGTTGTACATTTCATTCAGAAAGCTCAAAATGAATATTACATACAATCATTCAACTTAATTGCAAGTACCTTAATTTTGTATTTAGTTTCCAGAGTTCAGCTTTATATTTTATAATATTTTTAGCCTTGACTTATAAATAATATATAGTGAAGTATTTTGGTAACTTATTCCTCTACATCCCTCGCTGGCACACAGATCCGTTACACGTTTGATCTTCATAGACAGTGGAATTGGCTTTTGTAAATACGTTACTCAGTGTGAACCGTTTATAATCAAGTTAAATCTTGCGTGGAATATTTAAACCTTCGGCATAGCTCCGCCTTCAATCTCCTCCACAGATTACACTTCGTGCTCTCAGTATTGATGCCGATGTAGACGTCACGAACAGGTGAGAACCTCTGTAATTTTGCCGTTCCGACGCTTTGCGCATTTTATTGGACTATTTACGAGATTCTTTTGAAATTATTAAGCTTTTGTGTTTATTTTGCTTCCTACACAGGAGCATATCTCCGTGTTTCTATATGATGTATTTACACATCCGTGTCTGAATCCTCTAATAGTTATTATGAAATTTGGTAACGTTGCTCCTATACAGTAACATCATTATTATTGGACTCTGTATAATTGTGTTATAATTTATCAACAATATTGTATGGTAGAAACTTTGCAGCTTATATTATAACTACTTAGATTTTGCATAAGATTGTTATCCAAGCAATTTTATGATTTTAGAATCTAATGATCTAAAATTCTTAATTTTTACGCCCAGTCTTCACATACTTACACAAGCTTTCCAAATAAGTAAATTAAACCATTTAAATCGTTGAGAACGAAACTCTCGGTAAGATTCGTGGTATATTTTCAAAGAACAACATATTGCATACTTCAAAAACAAAGAAAAAAATGCAAATTTGTATTTATTTTTATATTTATTGTATTTTGTTATTAATATATTTATTAAAATATATTCTTCTTTAAATGCTTGTCTCCCCTCTTTCTTTGTCAATCAAAATCATAACACTAAAATTAAAATGTTCGTGACCGGTTACGTGTATGTGTGATAGTATAATTAACATTACACACTAATGTAAATTACACTATCACACCACACACACATAACCGATCACGAAAACACAGATAACTGCAACACCCATCCACTCAATCAAAAACTTAACAATTAACATACAAGTCCAAACACTACTGTAACAATTAAAATACTTATTAAGTAAAAGTGTATTTTGTAAATTTAAAAAAAGCGGTGTCCCTAACAAAAGTTTAACTTAAGAACCCATCCATTGCTATGTTAATTATGTTAATGATACCGAATAAATATATTTTCGATGTGAGCGCCGTTTACTCGATAATATTACAAATAATGGCACTCCTTGTCAATTCATATTTTGTCCTTCAAGTAACACTGATTTATAGAATAGTGGGAATATAGGAAATAGTGGAATTTGGGATAGTGGATTTTGATGTTTGGTTGAGAATACTCCATATGACATAGTGTGGAGTTACGGTAAACCGTGATGTGTTTGATATTCATACAATGAAGAGTTGAAGACCAGATAAATGGTTCACATTTCGCTTTAATGGGTCGCATCCTACAATTATGTTAATATTTCTTAGTACCAATGTACACATTTATTCAAATAGTCTTACAATGTCGCATATATTGACTTATGTTAACGAAGCTAACTGTTGCGGTAATAAGCATATACTTACCAACAAAAATTTATATGATTTATTACGATATTATATTATAAAATTACGAGTAATATAATACTTTATGGTAATATGATATCAGATTTTTATGATTTCCCCCTGATACAGCTTACCTGAATTTTAACCACAAAAACACACTTAATTTTAATTATCAAATTATCCAAAACCCGGCTACCTTCATAATTAAATTGGATATTTATTTCTACTTTGACGGTAGTCAGGTTAAAGTCAGTTGGGGAACTCTGAGGCTAGCGGTGCATTCCGCCCTTTCCTAGAGAAGCGTTTAGTATGGTTCTCTGGTGCGACGTTTCGGCGAGAGGAGTTTTTATTTTTACGAACAACATAAAGAGTGTAGAGTAATAAATAAAGTGAAAACCCTAAATTAATTCAAAATTTAATCATTATAAATTATTAGAAAATAGTAGTTTATTTGTATCAAGTATTATTTAGAATTTTCTTTCAAAGCCTTAAAATTGTGTTAAATTATGGAGCTTAAGTTTACAACTTTTGTTCAAACTTCCTAGCTCCATACGCTGCATCACTTCCACCCGGCAATAAAACTCCTGCAATACAGCTATCTCTTATTTTCACGCTCGTAAAGTAACGTGAGAAAGGGATAGCGATCTTTTATAGCGCCCCGACGCTTTTCGCTACAAAAACTTTTTACTAGCCTCTCGTAAATTACGCAGTCTTAGTGTCGAAGAAAAATATACGAACTTTCTCATTTATTGTCTTATATGTGTTATGTATATATCGAATGCTTTCATTAACAAAGACTCCACTAATGGCCTGTTTCAATCAATAGTTTTAAGTGGCATACTTGAAAGATCCTGAAATATTGCTGTCATGTTTATTGAAATGAAATACTTTAATTTCTTCACTTATAAGAGTAAAGCGTGTTACATTCAATAATACTTTGTACTCGTAAAATCTCAGGGGATTTGTTATAATCTGTAACCAATTACTTTAATGCCTAGAAACAGATTTTATTATGCTTAAAATATGATTAAATCGAAACCAAATGGTAAATAAACTACAAAAAATTTATAAAACTCTTTACGAAAATATTATTATTTTTACGATCTTTTTACTTCTAGAGAACGTATGTCGACTTTCTAGTCTGCATTTCAATAATCTATCTACGGATGGTTTTGCTAAGTTTTTGTCATAATATACACAGGTAATATGTAAGCAACATTATTGTAACCTAGCATTACAAATTTGGAATCACATTTTGTATATATTTTTTTTTTTGTTTTAAATATTTTTATGGTGTTCCCCTGTTAGTGTTTCTATTCAGCTCTATGTCGTTGCATATAGTGTTCACAATACACTGTTGATCGCAGTGGCGACTGCGACTTTCATATTGTCAAGCAGTGCTATCGTTACCTGCACGGTATTAGTTGTAATTTAGTCTCGCTCACGCAACCCTCTACTGTATTTTCCGAAATGTCTAGTTGGAACGCAATTTTATACTTTTTTTTATATTAAGCTCAGCAAATGACCCGACACCACCTGATGATAAGCAGTAGAGGAGTCCATATGTGAATAATTTCCTTTGGTAAACCAAATACTAACAAAATAAATTAAGATATTTTTTTGCGTATAATATGAAAAGAATGGAATTTATATTATTTTATTCCAACTCAAGTAGGTTTTCAAGTTTAGATATTCACATATAAAGTACTAATCTGAATTTTTATACGACTTCAAAAGGAGGAAGTTACTTAATTCCACTGATGTATATATTTTTATGTGTGTACACCGTTTACGTGATTCTTTTTTGTTCGTAGCGGAATAATTTTATCTGATCCCAATAATTTTTAATCCAGTTAAACCCAGTAGTTTTTATTTTATGAGCATTTTTGTTAACTACGAAAATGTTTTTTCGCGAATTTTTTTCAAAAACTATTCCAGTTATTTTTATCTAACCACATCAGATAGGCACGTCGACAATACTGACCACTTAAAATTATGAATTAGTTCAAAACTATAAAGGTTAAAATAATTCAAATTCAGTTCGAATTTCAAATTATTTATAGAAGTTGGTCCTAAGTTGTTTCCAGAAACAATAGAAAGTGAAGCTCCGACTCCAAAAACTTATTTTAAATGGGAGATCTTCTGGGATTGAATTGCTTTTGCTTTTAGTGTTTTGAAGTTCGTTTGTTGTTTTGATTAAAACTTTTTGAAACTTCTTTTCGATAGTTCTGTTTATTTTTACTTTAAAAATCATGGAAAATCATTCCTAGAGATATTTTGACTATACTGTCAATAAATTGGTACTTCATCTGCCTCGAATAGATCACTTCCACATTATTATTTATATTCTCGGAATACTATATTAACTGAGTGGCAACTCCTTGTTTTTCTTGGAACGATGCTGTACCGTGTAAGTAATAAATATTTATTGAAAATTCACAATTTTACTATGACCTTAGAACCTTTTTCACTTATTAAATAACCACTAACCTAACCATCCAAAAACTTCATACATACTGTAGTAACGGAGGCAGAATCAAAGGCGAGAATTATGAAATAATAATAATGACCTTATATGGCCCCTTGTTCGTCGTACTTCTCTTCGCGACCGTCTGAAGAGATTGGGGCTGTGTGACGGACCATGATTGTGAGGCTCAAGCGGGTGGTGTTGCTCGACAACGCCAAGGTTGTCCGCCGATTCCTCTCTCTGTCGAGGGGTATTTTCCGATCCCTCGAGTCGTCGAGGTACTGGAAAGAGTTATAGATTGACTTATAAATAATAATAAAATCATATAGTCTTAAACTGATGACTAGTACACCTCTTTTCATGCTATATTTGCCTCAACAGCAACCAGAGTAATAATAGGATAGAGTTTTTTTAAATTATGATACCATACACATGAAATTAACTTCAATTGGTTTGCGAAAAATACAACATAATTTTTTTTTAATTATAAATATTGAATATGTTTTATACAAAATAAAAATCCAATATACGGAATGACGATAGTCCGCTGCGCTCACGGTAGTCAACATTTTTAAAAAAAGCTATACTAAACCTACATACTAAGTTCTAAATGCTTATAATTTATTGGCTACAACGGCATACATAACTAGATGACCTACCACAAGCTCAGACTGAGACCCATTTAAAAATGGAACACGGGGCTGAGACGATAGTCGTAAAACGACCCTCTGAGTGACGTACCTACCGTTCCGTTTTATGACATCGATAAAACTTTGTTGCCTATTATCCAATGTGGAATATAATATTGTCACAATAGCGATTTATCGAAAAATAGATTACAAATTCAATATATAGAAATAATATTCTTATATGCTGAATTCCTGAATCAAATTAGTTTAAGTATGCAATACTGCATAATTTGAACATGTTTTAAATTACACAGATAAGGATCTTGCACAATTACACCCGGCGCGACTTCAAACTGTCGAACTGGACCTGCAAGTCCACTTATTTTATGGACTAATTAATTTATCTGACATTAGTAGTTGATTTTACATTATAATTGCCCTTACATTCAGAATGCGTAGCAAAAGCTTTGAAATGTGGTAGTTTTGTACTCATTCAAAAAAAAATTGTGTTAAATCGAATTTGAGGATATACTTCTTCGTTGAAGGTCCTTTTTCTTTTGAACTAACCAACCAAAAAACATTAAACAAGCAACACTTTTAATCGTACAGAAATATTTAAATAAACTCAATTAGTAAGTTGTTTTAATTTTAATGTCACTATTTATTATGAAATGAAAACAAATTTTCAATCTCTACAGGTGGTATTTCATTTGATCACATGTGTGATAATATCATTAGATATCATCACGCATACACATGTGATCATTATGTGTATTTATTTGTATTATATTAGTAAAAACTAACCTTATAAACAAGAAATAACTTAGTTCTTGGTTATATGTATTCGTAGTTAAAAACACATGTGCCTTTACTAAATTACCTTAGTAAAGTAAGCTTTTATAGCACAGGAGGCAGCGGCAGGTGTCGATAAAATTGGTACACCACTATTTGGTATAACGCGTCTCGTCGTCTGCGAATCGTAAAACTTTTGGCGCGTAAACGTCACTGATGGTTGACACCATCTAGCAGCTGCAGCGCTGCACAGCGAACTTTTTTGCTGAACCGTCTAATAAATGTATTGATTTACAGCGGTTTGCGCTTTAAAAACGAACACGCACGTTTGGCTGGGGCACTGACCTTCGGAATTCGGATTTTGTTGTGCATCCACAATTCTGCTATTTGCGTTGGATTACCACGTATGGCTAGATAAGATAATAGAATTTTAATTATAGCCATTATATCAATCAATGTATTAATGTGTTTTTTTTCTTCTAAGCTTTAACTCACCTTCAAATTAGTCAAATTGCCATCATTATAGCCACCGACAATCAGCGGGGCCATGCCAGGTTATTTTATTACAAAACAACTAAGGAATTTGAGTCATATTTCTTAATGCGAATGATTGATTTCCAAGCATCATATCAACTATACTTTTTAGCGGCTTCGATAAGTATTGCAGACTCAGATCGATAAACTAACAGGCGACCCAACATAGAGGGCAAATTAAACACGAAAGCTAAGGCACGCCGCGACTTTAACAAATTAATCAATATTCAGATTCATCTGTCACCCAACCTGTTGAAGGAAGAGGTATATACTGGAGTAGCTACCATTACTTACTTAATATTTTGAGAATATTATGAAATAGAAATTTAAATTTTGCAATTTTAGTTACTATTTTTAATTAAAAAAAATAGAAGAGGTGAGAATGCGATGCTAATTTCGAACAAATTAGCAAATTACTGAAAACGAACTTCACTCGACAGGAAGGTCAAGAAACATTCCAATAAGATTTATCGTATTATATAAAAAAATATATTTTATAATTTTGAATTAAAACATTCACAGATTTTATTAAAGAAGTTAATTTTTTTTGCTACATATTTAGTAAATCATACACATACATGTCCCAGAAGTGAAGTTAGTTTCATATCTATGACGTCACGATTTGCTGATAACTTCATCCTTTTCTTATTTTGACCGTATAGTAGTTATCTTATGGACCGGAAAAAACAAAATGCGATTTGAATTTCGAGTACATACTCAAAATAGGAATTGACACGCGTTACTATAAATTGTGAACCAGAGATATAAGTCAAAAGATAAGAAGAGTCGTCGAGCTGGACTTAAAAACTTTAGGAAATGTTTTTTATTTAATCTAAACATTTTATGATATTCCAAAATTATGTTAATTTAAAAAAAAATAACATTTTAATTGCTGTTGATACCTAAAATACCATAATTCACCATATTTTAAAATGTTCCTTTCTGTGACAACTTATTGCCATAAAGAAAATAAAATAATAATATTTTATCAGGTAGTTTAAATTGTACATGTAGATTTTAAATAATTCGTGATGCAACTATCGCAACAAAGTAAGACAACGTTCGACTTCGACATTGACCGAATGACCGTAATAGCTATCGCACATTTCTTCATGCCCCGGATAATATGCTAATTCTGTAGACCCGGTTCTCATGAAGAGATACCACAATATAAGTCACGTCCAAGAAAGATTTATAAAACACTGACAACCTATAAACTCAAGTCAAGGGTTAGATATAATACTTTCATTTTTTTTAATTACCGACTACAGTCTGCGGACTCTATGGTCCGTACTTTTTTAGTTAGGCAATTAAAATATTAATTCTGTTTTAATTTCGCTCCTACTATTATTTTGGGTAATTTAACTTATAATATTATTAGCTCTGTTAAATTTTTTGTTGAACACTCAATTGGTGGAATTTTTTTATTAAATAAAAACTTACATTAATGGCTTCTCATTAAACAATATTTGAGTTCTTCGGAGAAGAGAAAACTGTCAAGTTGAATTGTAAAGTTCACGTGAATACAATCATGAGTGGGAAACCATAAGGTAACTATTTGAGCGATGTTTTAACATCATCAATATGAAAGACGATAAAGGATTACGTGGTATCTTTTTTTGTTTCCCACTATGTTTTCTAAGCCAGAAGTCGTTTAGGATAAATTTCATCGCTTTATCACCGTCAACAGTTCAAATATGTCCCCAGAGAAGGTTTCTAGCCTATCGTAAATTAGGGTGATTAGGTCTTAGGTAACGAAGCTGGTCAAGTGCGGATTGGTTGACATCGCACACAACCTAAGAATTTCTTTTCAGGTGTGTGCGGGTTTTCTCACAATTCACCGTAACAATGTCGAATGAACTTTCATATGAATTGAAAATTTGATAAAACATTAGTATGTGGCAGAGTGCGAATCGTCTTCCATCCGGGAGGCAGCGGTTCGCACTCGCTACGCCACCGACGCTCAGTGTTGCTGTTTAAACATCTTAATAGATGAACAGAGAATATATGCTGCTATTACAGATTTGCCATAACCGATTTAAAATATTATTACAAAGATGTTTTTTGAAGACATTGTATTCCATTGATTCATGAAAGTTAAAGAAAAGGCTATGGTCGAAGCATGGATAGAAAAGTAAAAAGTGGTTAAAAAATAAAAATGTCTATAGTATAAGTCCTAAATGTGAAATCATTATAGTTTAACTCTTTTGCAATAGCCTCATTTGACATTTATTTAAAAACTAAAAAACATGCTATTTGTAATGTTCGAATAGGTTAAAGCACATGTACTGAAGAAATCTTTCAACTTGATCTGAGAAGAGGCGAATTGTCTTCAGGCGTCATCCCGTGCATCAACAGGAAGGAAGCGCGTTCCTGTGGGTTTGGTGGATGAGAATCTAACACATGCTATATTTTCTTCCCATGTAAGAGAGAACGTCTGATAGAAATTGCTTACAGTGAAAGAAAAAACACAAAGTATGACCATCCGATCTAATATTATATAATTGATTGACTGGAAATCAATTTGATTTCATTTTATGAAACTGGTCTACTGGTAATCCAAAGTATTAGGATTGATCTATATTTCTTTACAGAAATAACTGACGCAAGCCTTATATCCTGGGAAAAGGTACGAATGTTTCTACCAAAAATCTTTTGATTTGATTCCTATCAAATCTAATATCAACAGATTTTCTGTAGAAAGATTCGTCTAATGTAAGCTATTTAAATGTCATTGATATTCCTATTTGGTTCTGTATTTGGTATTCTTGCAGTCCTTTAGATATTTTTTATCTTCGTACTTATCTTTGACATTTCCATTTTTATGTTTCTCTGAGACACCAGTTTTGTACACAGGATGGGGTTTCGTTATTTATTATAACTCGTTATTGCAACAATTTAAAACGATTGTTAATTCGAACGATTGTGCACTATTTAAGCTTATCTGTCACTATAGTTTTTTATAATGTGCATAATACTACTTTAGCTTGTTTACTTTTAATACTAGTGAAAGCCTTAAATTTTGTAATGTACATTTAGCTTAATAAGCCCAGTCACAGTCAGTCATTTGTCTAAACTAAGCCGAGCTAGACATTTTCTTTTTCAGGAAAGTGATGTAATACATCGTCTTCTACACGTATCCTGTATTTGTTAATATTGAATTAAGTTCTCTACGCTCATCTCGGTTCATTGAGAAACTCAGTTACGGATTCGTATAGCAACATTTATCTAATTCCTTTGTGAATTTTGTTAGTATCAACTTCTCTACCGTTTCCTATCGACACAGCTCTAGGAGCTAGACTCAGCCGTAAAACCTCCAGACATTCATCCCGTCTCCCGCCTCTCGTCGTAAAACGTACCTAAAATAAGCCATAAAATATTGTCTGAGTATTTAAATTTATCTTTAGTGCGGCCAGGTTGACTCGGAGTATCGAATTGTGCGGTTTTCAGCATTGTTATTAGCGTTTGTTTTTAATTAGCTTTTGCCACGACTGGTAATATAAATGTGTAATGTAATATGAGTTATGGTTTGGAAAACTTTATTTGATGAAGTCATTTCATATTTTCTATTTATTTGAAGATTTACTTTTCACGAAAAATTGTGAAAACTTTGATTTTATTGGTTTTAACTACTTCTACAAGATAAGTTCCTCGATATGGCCTGATGATAATTACTAAGAGGAGTCCATATGCGATGATAGCTAGTGAAGCATGTGACATAACCCCTAGCCACCTCCACCTTATTAGGTAGGATCTTGATATAAATCTCTCCTACAATTAAGATTATCTAGTCGTTACATTACATTGTACAACAAATAAGTTGAATAGACCTCTTTCTAATTTATAAACAATATTTTTAGCTGATAATGGAAAATTTCTTGAAGAACTTTAGCAGGAAAAAAATGTGTGGTGGGTGACGGCGATTTCACTAAGAAATATTTTAATGAGTGTGTATTTATCATAGTCTTACAAGACATATGTAGATATAACTAGTTCAGAAGATCAGTGGTAAACCTTCTTGACTATAATTCTTGTGAATGTAGTAAATGTAGAGTATCAATCGTTTAAGTTAATTATGTTTATTTTAAGTTTATCTAGGTGTGTAGAGGTACTTATAAAAAAGTTAATACTAACTTTATTAATCTTCATAATTCATAAAATAGAGTATAGATTACGAAATTACCTAGACACACATGCATGTATTAATATGCACCTCTCATATCTCCGTTTAGTGCCTCCGGCCGGTTGTTTAACGACGACAAAACGATACACTGAAGCGGGGTTTAATTGCCCACTAAAAGTTGCAAATTTTAGCGGAGACATCTTGCAGTTTCGTTATTTCGAGACATCGTGTTTCATTATGTTAAGCATATTTGCTGGTAATGCGATTCTAAAGTATGTGTTCATCAAAGCGTTAGAATCGAGAGAATCCGTCACATAGGAATTCTATTGGCTATACTTTAAGAATGTCTATCTAACCATGTTTGTTATGGCTTTTACCATATACCACAATGTAAATTACCTTGAAGAAGGACACGTATCAATTGTCTTTTTTAATTTTCATGAGTTGACAAAGTAATGAGGTTGGTTTTTGATAGGTAAGTAGGTAGGTTGGGGTATACCTATGTTGGTTATGTTCATTTATAAAAGATTATTATTTTATTATGACTGTGCATCTCTATATACGTCATGCCTGGTAATTTTATATTCTTATTGCGTTGAGAAAAAGACTTATTGAACCCAAACCCTGATATGATAACAGTGACGTTTTCTGTCGGAGAATTTTGTTTTCATGTTTATCTTCATAACAAACACACACACACACACACACACACACACACACACACACACACACACACACACACACACACACACACACACACACACACACACACCTATTATTTCACTAGCCCAAATTAAGCATCACTAACAACATGTGTTATGGAAACTAGATTACAGAGGACTATGGATATAAATAGGTATATAAATTCGACGAAAATAAAGTACTTTTCTTATTAAATTGGTGTAAGTGTAATGTAGATGTGTTATTGGGCTAGTGCGTGATTACTGACTTAGTACTAAGCATAAAATATTTTTTTTGCGTTGTTTGCCCGAAACTTCTCAAGCGTACATTCTTTTATCTTTTCGTGTGGTTAGTTACAACTTTAATTCAACAATCCTCAAGTCCAAACTTATACATGTTATCTTAATTCGCTCATAAAATGTCACAGCCGAATTTCCTTCGAGTAACTTCGCCGCGATTCCTATCTTTTTGCATAAATAATAAAAGTCATTTTACTTTGACAGCGTGAACTTAGACGCGTCGTCTGTTTCCCGCTCTTTGTTGAAAACTTCCCCAAAAATGAGTCAGCGTTTGTTTTGGTTCAACGAACCCTTACAATATGTCCTGAACACTAATTCAGTTATTGTATAACCTAATAAAATTTCTGGATGAACTGAGCCGTAGTTTGCTATATTTTACGGCCTTTCCCGTTTATTAGCTTTGCCTTTATGCTGTTATTACGTCTATAAGCGGATTTGCTTGTATTTAGATTAACAATTTCTTTTAAAGCTCATGATTCATTTCGTTTTAAGCCAGTTGTAAAGTTTTGTTTCCAAATTAGCTAATAAAGCAGTTTCTAGCTTGGATTATAAAACGGGTGGATAATAATAATGAATCTATAAAGAATATTTATCCTTACAGTTTTATATGACTGTACATCGCTATATAAGTCTTATTCCTATTTGTAATTTCTATATAGGAAAAGACTTCCTGAAGCCAAACCTCGATATGATTACTATAACAACAGAGCAGTCATTCGAAAGTCTATTATGTTATTATTAAACTTTGTTATTTAATCACTTGAGAAATACGCAAGTTCTAACAATGAAATATGTGTAAAATTAAAATTTTTCATTTCGAAATTCAAATTGACTAGTTGTTATTAATATCTAATTACATTTCAAAATATCATCTAAACACCAAATACACTCAAAGAATGGAAAAAATATGTCTTCACATCTCTCGTGACCCAGATCCTCATTCTTTCAACAAATTTCGACTCCAAATTAATCCCACGCAGGTTCTTCGCTCATTTTTTTACTTTTATTGCAATCCGGTTATGGTGCACATTACATTCAAATTATTCGAACAGCGATACATAATACAATATGAAGCTTTCTTCATTAGCTTTTATTTAATTGTAAGAAACAAACCTCTGCGGAAAGTAAAGTGAAAATAAAATTCTTCTTAGTGTACCTTCAAGTAATTTTACCTAATTATTTTTCCCAATTTAATTTCTTTGGCGAACGAAGTTCGATTAATTATTATAATTTATTATGGTAGATAGTGGCGTCATTACTCGAAATGAAATGCAAAAGTTACAACACAAAACACAAAATTCGTGCAGTTAGGCGAATTATTAATCGTTGTGGTATTGGGTTCCTTTTTAATTAGGAAACGAAATTTTATTATAGTAATTTACCAAAATTCTAACTCTTTTTGTGTGCATTCTCTTGATATTACCGGTGTAGTGGTATTATATTACCGGTGTACTGTGATATAATTACAGCGATAAGCTATTAACTATTTTTATAGCTTTTTGTGTTACGTGCTCGAATGCTTCCGAATAGGAAGTTAATGGTACGTATATACTTACCCGCTTTGTTCACTCCATATCAATACAACCGACTGATTAAGAGACTTATAAAATATTCGGCTATTGTTTTATCCTATAGTAATTATGAGTCAAGCAATAGTATTAAAGACAGAAAGCGCATCTAGGGTAGAATATTTTTCAAGAAAATGGATATATTCGTAAAAAGATTGTTATAATATACGACATTTTAATTTAATAGCTACCTTCGACTGGCCTGCGCAAAAGGTACCTTTTTATGGTCCTTTAGCAGACAATAAATACTCCGTTAATTATATAAGAAGGGAAATTGTAAAGATAGAGAAGACCATGTTCTGGCTGTGCAACAAAGAAATCTTACAAAATCTACAAACTTTTTAATGACCCCGTGTGTATCGGTTCCTTAGCTTTTCGTTTTATAAAAAGAATGTCTCTTCCGTAACTTCCTAATTTGTATAACAAATTAACTGTATAATCAAGATCATAGAGTTGGTGCTATGGAAATAAATAGACAACCGTTAAATTAGATGGAAATTTCATTATAAAAATACCCCCCACTCTTACGCCATTATTTTTTGCTATAACTAATATGTAATAGCTTCCTATAATAGAAAACGAATGAAATAGCCTGATTCAGAATTGAACTGTTTTCCTCGAATAAATGAATAAAGTCCGACACTCATGTGATTCGACGGAAGGTGTTCAAACGCATTTATCGTCGGTGATACGTAGAAATGGTTCACATTTATATGTGCTTAACCGTAGTACTGCGTTTATAGTGTTCTCTTTAACTAAATTGTTTCTTAGGATACTTATACTAAGGTGTAGTAGAAAAATCTACTCTTCTTTTTAGTTTTCTCGTACAGTTTCGAATAAAAGGTACCTAGCTTAGTAATTTGTAATTGTAAATTTCAAGCGAAATTCTGCTAAATGCTAAAAATCTTTGCTGTGCAATACGTTTGTTGTTTTTAAGATTGTTATATGAGTTCTTAGTTCATTTTTGTTAGTTCATCGTTTAGAAAAATGATTTTTTAAATAAAGAAACACTAATTAGTTTATTTTGTTTTACCTAACGATAACCTAGGGTCTGGGGAGAATATTATTAGACCCGAACCCTACGTTAGACTCTCATCCAGTACCGTGCATTCAGGAATTATGCGGAGAGGAAGCATTCATAAAAATAGGATAAGATTGCTTCTCTCACACACTCTAAAAGATTCACGTATCCATTTGGAGGTCCTAAGAAGGCAATTTGGAACTTACAGCGTAGCAGGCTGCGCGGCTTAAGTGGCGCAATTACTGACCACTACAGAACGAATAGCATGCTATTGAAAATGAACCTCGTGGAATTGCCTCTGTGTAGGGCCTGATGTGAGCTTACTGAACAAATGGATCTCTTGCCAGGGAAATAATGAGTCTCTTTGGTGTGGGCTACCCCTGAAGACATAAGGCTTCTTACTCCAAACAGACTTAGCACAAGTACATCCTGGAAGTATTACATGATAGCAGACACAGGCATAAAGGAAGCACATAAGATCCTCTTAGGTAAGTGCTCCGGGATTTGATTCCAGCTTTTAAACGAGATAAGATAAGATAACAATAACCAAATTAACACGTCTTTAAATTTACATACGCCTGCACACAGAATCAATATATATGAGTAATCTGCATTGAGATTGCGAGCAGGTATGGCCGATCGATATCGTAATGATACATTCACTACAGTAGTCGCCCCTACCCGTTAAATATTAGCTCAACCCCCCTAGACAATATCTCCTTTCATAATCGCTAATGCCATCGCTATATATTTCATTTTCGTATCATTTCATCACAATCGTTTACATTGAATTGCATTTTGAATTTTTTATCTCGTACACAAGTAACCTATTGCTGTACCTGCCTTTAGTCGTCAAAAACTTCATGGGGCAAAGGAATACGTTACACCATTATCCCGAAGCTAGAAATAAAGCTACATAAGAGATGGGCTACAAGAAGGGGCTAGAAGTATGGGCTACAGTTACCCGCAGGTCCCCAGTTGCCTTCTGTATAATAAGGAGAATTTACGTGTCCGAATCGCGATTTTGGTGACGTACATAAAAATTAAAATCGTACGCAAATTATAATATAGTACATTTTATTGAGTTCACTTTACTAGTGAATATGTCGTTGCAATTTATTTTGTAGCTTCTTTTAATGTTGTTTTACCAGAAAAACACCGAAATAACTATATACCTGAATAAACTTTAAAAAAATTACTTAGTTCATATTTTTTATTATAAAAAGCCTAGACATTACCTGATGATAAGCAGTAGAGGAGCACTATATGTGAAGATAGATATCTAGATGAAATCAAGTTAGTTAAAATTTTGAAGTTTTTAATCGTCACTCTTATTTTGTACAAATTGCAATTTCATCATTTGTTTTTTATGTGCGAGATAATTTTGTAAACTATTATCGCAATACCACTTACCAAGGTGACCACTTCCTCTGAAATTACGTCATTGCTTTTTTGCATTTCTGTTCTGATGATTGACATAATTTGATGCAAGCAGGGCTGTCTCCTCGCAGGACTTTCTAAAGAGCTGCACGGATCGAAAAGATTGAAAGAACTTGGATGCTTTTCTTTTCAAAACGCCCAGCTTAACAATAAGTAGCAGAGATAAGAAATATGGCATATTAGTTAATTTCATCAAATAATCCTGCAGCTAAAATGTCTGCGCTTGCGCCCCGCTCCATACGCTTATTAATATAAACGAACAATGAAGTGATACTGGAGCTAGAATTATTTCCTCATCAGGGCACTTTGAATGATATTTTGATAAGAAATTATCGGAAATACTTAGATACAGTAGTATTTGATCATAAGTGCTGGTAAAGTCTGTGAAGTAGATAAACATAAGCCAATAAATACCCGTCCATTTTTTGCTTCTAATTACTTAAATTATTTTTCAATGTTCTGAGATCTACCCCTAAAATGAAAGTTATATTTAAGATAAAACTAGTTGGAAAACTCGCTTGCAGGCAAGCAGCACCGTCTTTTCTATTGCGACCTGGAAGCAGTTCACTGTGTATCAAATGATTTTTTGATTTTGCTGTTGCTTAAAGGGGATATTTAAAGCAAGTATAGTTACCATGGATACTCTGCTGAACTCATAAAAATAATATGAATTGAAAATATGATAACCGCAAAAAAACCTCACGTCATTGACATTTTCAATATATTTATAATACGTGTCGTTTTTTGATGCTTAATTTATTTATGTAACTACAACAAAAGCTGGTCATTTGTGGTAGATAATTTGAGCGGGGGGATAATTACTGTACATTAATTCATTGCAAATTAATACGTTTTTTCACCTTTGACATTTATACTTGAAAATGCAGCACCGTTTACAGAATTAAACTATAATAGCTCTCAAATAAAAAATTAAATATGAGAAAAAATGAAATTTATTGATGGCATTACATTTACAGATTACTAGGTTACAATAGATTAATTTTTCATGTCCATTCGTTGTTATAAAGGTTTAAATTATTATAAAGGTTGTTTAACCTTTATAATTGATTTAGAGAACACCTTTATAAGAGATTAAACTAGACCCTTAATTTAAAAGAATTAAAATTAAGGATCTAGTACCTTCTTGTATACACAATTGATTCAGCTTTTAGAAATTAAATAATTTTTCCATTTCATTTAAAAGCTCGCAAGACTAATTTCTAAAAAGCTCTCAACTCTAATGTCTAAAATAAAAGGTTAAGGTTCATTGCTGCCAGTATTTTATTGAGTTTGAAGTTTAAATTTGATAATACAACTCTGTAATTTTTTTTCTTTGATTTTGTAATCTGCACGTGGACAACCCTGAAGCCGTCGCCGTCGGCGCAAGCGGCACGCTACAAAAAGTATTTCTCGCATGGTCGTCCCCGCCTTACACGAATGGGGTGCAACATTGTTGCAAGTAAACAATCATAAGTTACAAGATTGAAGCGTCTTTTATCGAAATATATGTATTTAATATTTAGTTTGTCAAATCCGTTTAAATAAAAAATTAAATTAAATACTTATTTCCTAGATTCTAGGACAAAATTTAGGTAATATTAAATGCTCTTTTTGTTATAATTAAAGACTAGAGTTTAACTAGTGGTAGACCCTTGGCGAAATGGTCGCCCTTTTCCTACCCCTAAGCACTCGTGCGAGGGTGGATGGCTCACACGCACGTATTGCACAAGCTACAACGTCTATTGTTTAAGTAAATCTGGGCAATATCCATCGGCGCGAAGCACAGCCGTAAGTGCAGACTGCTGGGGGTGGTGTGGTTAATTGCTTAAGCAGGACCGATGTCATCCCCGTCAAGAGCAATGGAGTTACCAGAGAGTTTTAGTGGGTATTCCCAGTGCCGCTTTAGTGAGGCCTCAAACACGCCTGCCGCTTAGTTAATGGAGGGTAGGTCCGTAAATAGAAACCTCCTCGCAAGAAAAGGTACAAGGTAGCCACGTCTTCCTAATTCGGGCGTGAAGCAGTTCGCTGTATTTCAGGTCATTATCACAGTAGCCAATTTAACTACAAGGCATTGGATTTAACTATATTTTTGAACTATCGGTTGTACAGCCGGCCGCTTAGCATAACACGTGACATTTTTTAGCATATTCCACATTCGCTACAGTATTACTTTCATTTAATGTAATGTTAAATATACAATTAATAAAAATATATCAGATGTTCCGGACCAGATTTATATTTTAAGAAAATAATAATAGCTTAGTAGATGTTTCTACTGGGAATTTTCATTTTACGCACGTATATTTTCAATAACACGTTGTTAGCAAGTATTATAACAATTTGTTCCAAATACATTACCGACTAAATAAATTAGGAATATAGAAAGATAATTATTATTTATTGAAATTAGTGTTAATCTTTGAATAAATTTTATAAAGACTTGTGATGAGTCACTGTTAAAGTGTAACTAACTTTGTGTGTTAACTTACGTGTCATATTCATTTTAACTAATGGAACGTTACAATATACCTCTTTAAAAATTGCGTAGAACATAACATCATACATCAACTAATGTTGCCAGTTGTTAACCAGTCTTGGTGATGCCTCAAAAAGACTGCGTCTGCAAGATTATTGCGTCATGTAGATTCAGTCTTATTACGTTTTAAAAATTGAACTAATTTAAGTTCCTAATCCCAATCCAAGGAAATTAATAGATAAAAATTTTGATTCATTTTCATTTAATCGCTTTTACTTTATGTAATCAAAATAAACTAAGAATGTATCTCCTCTGTTGGATAGTTCTAAGCTATCTATCTTGCTATAAACTACCACTAGACACAGATATTTGTGATGTTTCTACGTATTTGTGCAATACTTTCGTGGTTTCTAGTTTCCATGGCAAAAGGGCAATCCTAACTAACATGAGCCCAGGACTTTGATTTTATCTCATCACATATTAGTTATTGTGTTTAAAAAATAGCTATAGGCTAAAGTGATTTTAAGTCTTGCGAGACTCCTGCTGCAAGACATATGTGTATGACCGAAATGACCAAAACCAGAGGAATATTGACGCAGGACAGGCTTGAGTCCCGTGTTGGTCTTGCATTTGGACAACACTAAACATTTTTACCAAAATCTATTAGAATATGGCCTATCAAAGATCGTAATGGGAAATAAGCACGTGTAGTACTATTGTTAACGTGAAAAACTTTTATCACAGCGCTCATCACTTAAATCTATGATAATTTATACACCAATTGTACTAAATGTCAAAATCGGCAGGTGTATTAAACTTGTGTAGTTTGGTAACTTATCTTTTACTTTACAAGTAAAATTATGCTACGAAACGAACATCAATATAAATTGAAGTGTTGTCCTACTATTAATCGTGAATTAGTTCATTTAATATCTAAAATGTAGATAAGATTGATGTATCAAAATTTTAATACTAATAATTTGGTTATACAATTTAACTAGAGAAATTTTATTAAAAAATACGCGAACCTTATATGATGTTAATGCTAATGCTAGGTCACAATAATCTTTCAGAGGATGGTTTTGCTCGCGAAGCGTTTTTGACATATTATAAAGGTGTATAAAAACATATTTTAACATGTCAAAATACAATGTCCTAGTTGTCTATAAATATGTCAAAAATAAAACCATAAAACAATTGAACAGAATCTACAAGTATTATAACTTTCTTTCTCAGCCCAGTAAAGTAGGAGATTTTGACATATTTCAACTAAGTGCACGTGCTACCTTCAAATTCATTCGAAATGTTTTGGTGTTAAAGTTTCATAATTTGTTTAAATTTAAATTTAGTAAATATTATTATATATAGTTCACATTATAACGTATAGTTCACATCGTATGTCGTGGCTGTCTTTAATTAAAAACTGTAATTAATTAAATTTTATTGTTTATATGTTATTGTTTATATTATGAGCTATTTTTTGTTGGTACATGTGTTTGTTGACTGTCCTTAAAAATAAAAAATAAATTTAATGAAGCCCTGTACAAAATTTGACTAAATCTTTTATAGATTAGAGACCTAAGAGTTTGATAAATTACTCCATTACTTATAAAATCTAGCTGAAGGTCTATCCTCCAGAAAGAAAAAAATTACCAATAACAATTTTTAATAAACAAATATTCTTTATTATTTCTAGTCAAGTTTTAGGATTACGATCTAGTTAATATAAAGATTTCAAATTAAAATAGTTAAAACTATACGAAATAGATTTTAGTCAAAATTTCATCTAGATCATTAAATAAATAATCAAACCACAATGAATCGGGATTAAACTCAGAATTAAATATAATTAACTGATCCTGACCGTAATAAACCCTAACGCCATTTTACAGTAAATATTCTTTCGTTTCTACTTCCTTCACTTTCCCATGCTAAATTGAAAACGAAGGTTCGTTTTCAATTTAGATTTCTGTTCAGTAATATAGAGGCTACTTCTGAAAAGGTTAAAGACAGAGATGTACTGCGGGTGAAGAATATAATCTGTCAAATACACGTCTATAGTATTTAAAAGACGAAACTAACGTCGTCGATTATTTATTTAAATTTAGATTATTTCAATACAGACCGTATTGAAATAATCTAAATTTAAATAAAGTAACCACAATATTCATATGATTACGTAAAAGATAAATAATATAGACACCACAACATCAGAAGGCACGAATATGGAAGAGAATTCATCACGTTGGAATTTTAAAATCTTGATTTTTTTTCAATAATTCTCACAAATGAGTGTAATATAGGATTGGACTCAAATGGAGCCTAAGCTTTTAATAATAATATTAGTTTTCAGCAATAAAAATATTACAAATTCATCTGCTGTACATTTACGTACCTACCTATGTTTAATTCATGATGATTCGACGTACCTTTTCTTGCTCAATACATTTCGCCTGTTTGCTTAAATAAGCAAGGTATGCCATTCCGAAATAATTATTTTTAAGCCCAATTACATTCACATTTAACATTTAAGACAATGAGGTTACGTATTGTTAATTCACGCAAAAAATAACATACTTCCACTCCACCCCTGGCAATTTATCTCCATCCAATTCTAGTTTCTGTAGTAAACCGGGCGAGTCGAGGCAAAACAGCTTAACCCGAGATTATACTCCCGTTTCTAACGTTTAGCAAAATTCCATCAAAAACAAAGGATTTTCGAGACGTGTACTCTTAAGTTATTTTATAGTTTTCGTTATACGGTCCTGTTTACATTGCTGATAGTAATTGGGAACTGTTCTCAGTTATTCCGCCTACTGCTAAACACTTCAGGCAATTTTAAGATTATTAAGAATCTTGGAGCTGGTTTCAACTTTCTCCTCCAATTAATTATGTATGTACTTACCTCTAGTTAACTAATTTCGTTAAAACTTAATTATTTTATAAATATAATTAAGTTTTAACGAAATTATTCATCGCCATTTTCATTGACAAAGAAGATGAATAACTGAATGCCTACATCTATATAATAGGTTGGGGGAAAAGTTACAGTTCAACTCCCAATTCTTCAGCTATATCGTAACTGCTGATATACCAATCTTACTACACTTTTTCAAAAATAGCGTCCTATTTATCCGTAACAGGGCGACCAGAGGTGTATCTTTGACATCAAAACTCCCGAATTGAAAACGCTTAAACCAACTTTGTGCTACTCTTACTGACACTGCATTAGGTCCATAAACGTCACAATTTTTTTCGCGACCTACGTTGCATTTTTTGTAATAACATTTTCAAAAGTATCTAATTTCTTCATTCGATTCGCTCATTTTGTCAGAAGAAAACACTAATGAAAAATAGTGGGAAACAAAATTTTCCTAATATGATTCTTTTTTTAAATTGTCCCCTTTTTAATGTCATGAAAACAGAGAAAAGTAGATTATTAAAATCGACTCGAGCTTAAGAACCATCGACATAGAAGAAGCTTAATTAATCCCTACGATCCTCCCACAGCTTAATATGTTCTTTGTAGTGTTGATTATGCAAATTAGTTAAAATTCTCTGAAGAAGATGTTTGCAGCAAGGGGATTTGCCTTATATGTTGTCTACATAACGATGACCACTAAATATTTGCAGGTTGAGTATTACAAGCAATAAACAAGCGTTTATTATATATGTTACGGTTGCTTATCATCAAGCGCACATTATGCTGGTATGTCACTCTTCTAGTAGAAAAATAATTTATACTCAACAATTTTTTCCAAAATGTTGTTAACGAATTCGTACAATGTCCGTCTTTTCATTTTGGTAAGATGTACCTAAGTCAATAAAGTTTGAGAGTTCAAGGTTTTTTTTGCTATTTCATGACTTGTTGTTGAAATTGGAGTGTCTCGGTTTATTCAGGAAACTTAGTTCTAGAAGCTGGTTGAATTTCGTTCGAAACTTGCAAAATAAAACGAAATCATATCTTTCTTCTTCTTTCGTTTTATGTTCAAAGTAAGATTCTAAAACCTTTGGTATTTAGGTAATGTTTCGTTATAATCTTTTCATTATTTTTTATTTGTATTCTTGCGTACTCGTTGACAGTTACCAGTACTTTTGACTGTCTATGCCTATGTTTTATATAGAACTATCATTTAAGTTTTTGAATTTGGAAATGAAATGCTTTCAATTTCCTTTTTTTAAGTTTAGATTAGAGACAATTTTACAGATGCTATATGTACAAGGGTGGTCTTATCGCTAATTAGCGATCTCTTTCAGAGGACCTTAGGATGGACAGTATACAGAAGAATACGATAAATGAGTAAAGTCGTCGGCCTACCATTTAATTCTATTAAATAACTGATATATTAATAAGTTATGAATAAAAATAAAATATAATAGACTACTAATTACAATACTTAATAATTGATATACTTACAAAACAAGGTTTAATTTAAAACTAGGTTTATATTTATTTAAAATAATATGACCACGTATCTCAATTTCATTCCCAACTTAATTCGCTTCTGATTCGCTGGACTAGGCACTTAAACTTGCTGGATCTTGTATACACTGTTCTATGGCTTCCTTCCTACCTCTTTGTTAATTTTATAATTTAACAGTATAGTGTACTCTGTTTTTCAGTTCGTTCTTCTTTAGCGTCCCTGGCGTTTAAATTCTTATCAAATATCTTCTATCCATTGCCAATATACTAGAAATACCAACTGAAATGGTTGGCAGATGCTTTCTATGCCAAGTAATATCACTGGCTAACATCCTCTTCAAACCGGAACACTGCTTCACAGCTGAAATATGTACCCACTTGATATCAAGTTCACACTTAACCACATGAATAATTACCATTATTATGTTAATTGCATAGTAAAACCTTGAGCAAGAAATTAAAAAACTTCACGTGAGAATCACAATTGTGTTATATTTAACACTAAAATATTTGACATGAACGGAGAGTTTCGGATTTTCAACTTTCGACCAGCTGAGTGGCGGTTTTTATGTATTTTTCACAGCTACTCTTCTATATATTTATCTAGTGTAGCCAATTAAAAAAAACATAAATATAGCGGATTATACTTTTACCACAGTATTGAATATTATGGGGAGTTAGCTATATGGCGCTCAACACAACCATTCCTGAATGTCCCAAAACAACTATTGTCTTAGATTGAAGTTTTGAGGATATTTTTACTTTCTTTTTATAAAAATTATGTACACAGTTGGAAACAGGAGCTTCTTAAAAGCAAAGTGTTAAATCGAGTGTCTCCCATTAAATCTACAGTAGACTAGCAGTGATCTTTAATTGGATGCAATTTACAGAACATTGCTGCCTGAGTGTTATCTGTTTCTCGATACACGGAATTGATAGGTTGGTGTACTTCAAATTGCATGCAGTTTGTTACAGAATGAAATGAGCTGTAAGTAGGTACCGTGAAATATACCGCATACAAGAATAAATATTGTGCAATAATTAAATTATATAAATTAATTACATATTTTACTTGATTTAGAACCCTGTGTCAATTATGTTTGTGGTTGATATGTTCAAAATTATCTTAACATTTTCCTTATTTCTTTATAGTACATTGTATTTAATGTAATAGTAACACATGTTTGTCATAGGGTTAGAAGGTCTCCAGACTTTTTAATTATTTAATAATAGAATAGTTTATTCATTTTGTTCGCCATTTTGCTTCTTTTTCGGCCCGGATCTTCCGTCCATAGTTAAGTAGCAGATTTTGTAGCTGAATTCAATTTGAGTCAGAAAACAGTTTGTTTTGATTGAATGTTACTTACGTAACAGTCCAACTTAAAATTTTGCCTACGTTCAGTTGCATCAGTCAGAGTCTCATAATGTTCACAAACAATTTTTTATGGAAGGGTCAAACAATTGAGTCAAGGCGGAATGAACCTGATAGTAATCAAAGATGTAGTCCAAATAAAAAGGTAGCTAGTTCAAGTTAAACTATGCACTGCTCTAACAATCTTGATCTTGCCGACCTGCAAGATGCTTCTTCACACCTCTTTTGAAATACCCAGGATTGCAGGAAGGAGGGAAAACGTACGTTACCCCTTTATGTCAATAAAGAGAAATGAGATGTTGAATTATGTAATATTTCGAATAGTATTATTTTAAAATGTAGTCACCGCCACACAATTTTATAAAGCATTATATTACGACTAAGATTTATTTAATAACCTTACCGAATGTATTTCGTGACACAACAAAATTTAAAATGCGGTCAGGAGCATCAATGGTTTATGCTTATTGTAAGAGCATCCGACTACTCTCCTGACTCGTAACGCTCTGACACACACACACACATCACGCACCAGGAAGAACACTTTTCCAATACACCGCACTCGTCGTACAAGTATGCATCACTCGTCGCTATACCAGGTACAGGTACGTACCTGGGCGCTTCTCTCGTCCACGACACGACCCGCCTGAGTCGAGTTCCGAGCCTTAAGAGGCACCCTCAGGTCTGTCGCTCCCTCATGGCTAGAGCGCCCTGGTGACTCTAAGAGACAGTGGGACACCTCCCCTCGAGGTGATGCCTCTCGGCTAGAACTCCTCCAGAGGTGAATCGCCCCTTAAGGCATGATGACTTTCCAAGGTTCTCACCTCCTTAAAACCCCGGTAACGCTGTAAAGGCCATCTGCGATCTACTACAAATTTATACAAATAAATGTTCTCGGAAACTGCTTTCCAAATGTTATAAGTTGTCCATTACTTCTAGATACTAGTTTCAGAAAGATTGGCTTTGAAAAAACAAATAAATTACGTCAATACGACTTCGAGCTAAATACATGTCAAAATATGCCAACTTAGCATTTTAGACACTTGCAAATCCGAGAAATTTCATGATATTGCAGACGCGTCATCATTCTGGAAACAACAAATATGAATCTCCATATTCTGACTTTACTGGCTTCTTTACCCTTCACAACGAACCACAGCGAACAGCTTCACTTCCGACGACCCTGGAAATGGGCCTATAGGGAAAGGTATCACTTGTGTAAAACCTTAACTTAATTATAATACCTTCAGCGCCTACTATGTGGTTGCATACAAAGTGTATTTATAAACACAATAAGGCTGGCTGTACAATGAATTATTTATTATTTTACTATTACGATCGAGAGCCTCATGGTGACAAGCTTGTAAGGTGTCGATAACTTATGTAGGTGGCTAGGCTAACTACACATATCTTGTATCAACTTAAATGTCAGTGCTGCCAAGTAGACTTATGAAGATATGAATTGGTTGATTGATAAACATGATTGGTTGAAATAAATGAAAAAGTATGTAATTCAAATCAACTGTTTAATTTATATTTTTTTGCTACGATCAAATCTTACAGTTATCAAGGTATACTTATTAGTCTAGTTTTGGCTATTATTAAGTAAATTTAGTTCACAAGAAATTAATTAATTAAATTTATTATTATCAAAGGGAAATAAAAAAATATGATGTTATTGTGTAAAGTTACCATTAATTGAAAGTAGGTATTGGTAATATTAGTTGATCAGTGTCTATAATGGCAAATTTAAGTTTGCTTCCATTTATAAATAGATGTTTCTTTTTGCCATCTTTTAAAACTCTCCATAGGTCAGAAAGGGAGCTTAAAATCATACACATAAAGGCGAAAACATGATACAAATAACCAATAACATCTCATACGCATTTTTAGCACAAAGCATATTATTATTTTGACGTCAGTCTGGTCTGGTTCAGTCAACTAAACCGCAAAAGTTGTTCACAAGCTTTTGATATTTGTATGTTCGATTATTCTATATTTTTCGTATCTTTTTAATATAAAATACACCTATTTCTATTTATTTTTCCGAACTTGTATCCATGGTTACTTTGAGATAGATGTGTGTGAAAAAAATAATTTTTATTTTGCTGTATATATTATTTCTTTTCACTTTATTATTATTGGTCATGCGTGACAAAAAAAGGTAATTATTTTTTCAACATAAATATCAAATTTGAAAAAAAAATCTCATTTTTACAAATAGCGATCTTAAATACTATAACAAACTGTTCAGTTCCTTACAAATGTGATTTTAATAAATCATATTTGAGAGGAACTGAACTAAACTCACTTTAACAGTCTTTTTGATTATTTCCTGCTTAAAATTCAACCAAATCTCTTTTCTAACGTACCTTTTGGAGCTGTTACACTTTAACAAAGAATTCTACTGTGTTTTATAACTTCGCGCCTAATTCTGGTGTTGTAAAATAAATTGTTACAATATGTCGCGAGTTTTATACGTTTCTAACGCGATGTCTCGTTCACTGGTTATGGGTGTTATAACTCTATTAAATATGTAATAAAATAAACAGTGAAGACCTTGAAACCATCAAGAATTAGATATGGTATAAGCTGGTTTGACGAGCGCCATTGAAAAGACCATAACGCTATACAGAACTCAAAGAAGAATTTAATGTGAAGATGTAAATGTTTTCGAATGGACACAGATAAAGTTTTTATTCGTTAACACATAAATTTATCACCCGAGTTTGAGTTTTATGACAAACTCTACTATTGCGTAATTCGATTCGACTCGATAAAGATTTTCATACCTCAGTTCAGAAATCTATAAACTATGGAGTTATAAGTAATTCATTATTGGCTTTAATTCAAAAAAAAAAACAACATACAACAACATGGGTTCCTTTAAAAGAGGCGTGAATAAGCACTTTTTGGGCCAGCAAGGCAATCTTCACATATGGACACGTCTACTCATATGCTGAGCTTTATATAAGCAAAATTTGATTTCATTTACTAAGTTCTTTTAAATCGTCATAACAGGGAATATGTATCAGAAAAAATTAAAAAATGTTATTATAGGTAATAGTGATAACTCTAAGTGGGTAATAACCGGGTATTTACAAATTGTCCCAGTTATAGAATTTAAAGATGTATTAAATAAATTGTTTACACTAGTATGCATATTCCCAATTAGCCCTAATACCGCTTCGACGAATTAGTAGCTGCAGAGAAGAAGCGGCGCAAGAAACTCTCAGCCTTTAGTCTCTGAGTGTACGCGACCTGTGCCGCCCGTCCATTGGCTGTATTGACAATAAAAAATTGTCACATTTATGAGGTGTCAGGGAATATGCATCGATTTGAATCTTTATCAGCTACGGTAATGGCAGAACATCAGACGTGCTGATACTTGCTAAATTCATGTTCTAAAAAGTAAACTAAAGCTACTTTTATATCCTAGCTTAACAGATCTTGCCGTACGTTTGTAACTACTATACTAAAATATATTTGCGGCTCAACAGATCACTTATTAATTAATTAATATATAAACCATTTACAGTACAGGCTTTGAAATAAAGACCTGAATAAAGCTTTGCAAATTGACTCTTATTACAACTCTTCAAAGACTACTTCCTCCTCGGATTGAGGTGTTGTTCATTGTACAGTTTCTTGAATGAACGCCTTTGTCACTTGTGTCGTTTTATTACAATATGTTGTTACGCTTTACAGAATGAGGTGTAACACGTTTTGCTACAGATCTTTTAGTGTTGTAGATACACGCAATATTATCGATATCGAATATATGTAAGTTTAACTTTCATACGATCTTTATTTCATTGTTGAATGAATTTTTGAACTAGATGCCAATTAAAGACTAAAATAATCTTTAATAGACTAACGAACATTTACAGTTAAAGAATTAATTTACATTTTTGTACCGAAGTTGCGAAAATGGGACATCTAGATACTTTCTACAGAAAATCATAATTTATTTTGTAAATAAAAAATATAGGAAAAGTTAAAAGTAAAAGTTTTAAAATTTTTATTTATCTTAATCGTTATCCATTCTGCGCTATTTAAAAAATATATATATGCTTTATCGATCAAATTTTGTTCTACTCTACAACACTAATCTCTTAATTTACGACGTTGTACACATTTTTATCGTTCAAAACTGTATATCACACGTGTCTGGTCGTAAACGGGACTGTCAAAAGTTTACGTCGCATTCATAATAAAGTTAAAAAGACATTATAAAGTTAAAAGTAAATTTGGTTTTCATTTCATGGGTGGCGAAGACCCTCCGGTGTTGAACTAATGGGCCATCGTATAATGTGGAAGACTGTAGTACTCATTACTCAACAATTAAATATTCATGAAGAGTTTTGTTCATAAAGATGCATTTCCAGAAGGTTGAGATAAAAGCTTGTCGTCTTTATAAGTTTCACAATATAATTATTAAAAATTTATTAAAATGTATACGCGGTGTTTGGTACATAACCTATCAAGTCTAAACCTACCCAAGTTAACATAGTCATATAAATCCTATGGTGATATAAAAATACTAAATTGTAAAATTTATTTTGAAATTTCCCATACATATTATTTTACTGATCGAAATATATTTATGAATACATTTGGAAATAGTATTAAAATTTAGAATTTTTGATATGCAAATAGTATTTATATGTTTAAATATATAGGTTTCGGGGTTCGGGTATGTACCAACCTTCTCGTATATTACAAGGCGTTTTAAGTGATCTATGGTCTTGAGTGATTTTAATTTTAAATAAAGATTTTTTTAATAATTTCCATTATGTATTACAAAAGTATAGTGTAGTGTTGGAGTGCGCTAAACAAAAGTATAGTTATTACAACATCTCCATAATGCGTTTTGATCGATTAGAAGTGTCATTCAAAGAAGATACAACTGAAGAAAAGTGTATTATTAACATAATGTTTTAATTTTATTGTGAGTGGTCCTATAAATGTTGTTAGCGTCACTTACTTAACATACAAGTTATTATAAATTAAAGAAGCACCCTTACCTTGTCAGTGATCGTTAAAACTAACGATCGCCTTTCACACAAAAACGTTTAGGGTCCTTTTATATTTAGACATTATTATTTTTGTTATAAAAGTCATTTTTCTGATATAAAAGCTGCAACTAACGTGTTGCTGATTGTACATGAGTTATTTTATGTTGTGAGTGAAGTTATAACTTGTAAAATAATGATGTTATTGGTAAGCCCCTGCTTTGTCACGATGTAAGGCGTTAAAATGTTATTCGTGTTGTTTGTACTTTATTAATATAAATAATGTTAATTTTCGTACTCTGTAAAGAAAGTTTAATGTTTTATTATCTACATATTAATACATTTTATTATAAATATACTTTGCAATTATGTTTCATTCACAATAAGTAATATAATGAAAATAGATGCATTAATCCAATTTTAAGGCAACATCCTCGTTAACACAAAATTCTTATTATAAAATGTCAAAGTCAAAATATCTTTATTTAAATAGACTCATTTACTAAGTTCTTTTAAATTGTCATATCAGGGAATATAGTAAGTAAACTAAATCGAAAATCCGTTTTACATTACTGCGTGAACTTCTTGGTGTTTAACAGTATTGTATGCTCACAACGCAATATTTAACGAAATAGATTTGTAACGCAACAGATGTGTATTTATAAAGGCAGCGCTACATTGAAAACAGTGTAATTCGCGTCGGGTCTCCCAGCTCCGGATGTTAGCGGGCAAACACCAGTCTAAATCAACGGAAAACGATTTGAGTGATCGTGGTGCTGTGAGGCTGAATACTGACTAGCGGCATTTCAAGTATTAAATAAATCATACCTTCTTTTCTATGTTATTCACTAGCAATTATTCAATGTTAATTTTTATAGATATGGTAAGAAATAATTATTTAAGTATTATTTTATATATATAACACTTAAAATTATTTAAACATTCCAAGAGATGTAACTCTGATGGTAATCAGTATCTAGTATCTTTCACTTAGCTATTAATGAGTCCTACTTTGGGCTAAATATTGAGTGTGAGTCTAACAATAATATTTATTATTGGGTATATATATGTTCAACACATAGCTGGTTTATGCAAATGATAGCGTGATGTAAGGGTTAGAAATTATTTCATTTTCGTCTATTTGAATTATACTCCAGATTTTAAGAATAGAGGATTTTTGTAATATTCTAAGATGTCTTTTACAACAAGTAATTTTAGGCTATGATACTTTAACGATTGTGTTAGGAGATTCATATTCATTATTATTATTTCTATTGTTTCTCTAATTCTGCTATATTATATAATTCCAGGCGTGTTGATAATAAGCGTAACTGGAACTATTAGATATTATAATTATGCACCAACGAAACACTTCCGCGTTGAATTCTGGCGACATTACGAACCACAGAAACATAACACTACCGAATAAGTGTTTCTATTTCATTTATGGTTGTGGTGGTTTGTGTTTTTGGGATTTATAGAGAAGAAAACACGTGTTTGACTTAAAATAATAGTAAAACCACTTCTAACAGTTCTTAGTTCATTTCATACGGTTTACTCAACATTGTGTACGCCGCTTAATCTTAAGTGTCGATTCTCAGTGCCGGTACAATTGTTTTGAAAATGAACGCTTTACAGTTGGTCACGCGCACGTGATTATAGAATAAACAAAGAGCGCGCTCGTGTGTCGTGTGTGAACAGACCCTTATAACAAAACAATGATTTATAATACGCAGCCGGTGTGTAATTTTGATTGGAAATGGCAGTTTTGTCAGCAAGTTTATTGGGAGTGGCACTGTTTTGTAGTTTCATAGGTATGATTGTAACGGTTCGTAAAATTAAAAGACATGACATGACGCCCGCTGCTATTTTAAGTAGCCTGCATTTGGCCAAAACGATGGTGCTATGAACCAAACTCCTCATGGGTTCCCATTTAGGAAGCGCTATACCCAGCAGTAGGAGTTATATTGGCTCTGGATGATGATGAAGAAAAACATGCATTCATAATTAGTTTACAGTAAGACCTATATGTAAGTAAGACGTTGTTGTAACTACTAACTGAATTATTTTTCTTTTTTAATATCAAAAGTGGCGATACACATATGACATTTGTGTAATTCGTCTACTCGTTTTACGTCTAAAATTTTTATTGTGCAAACTGCGTGTAAAGGCATCAATAATAATGATAACATTGATTTTGTTCATAACCTATGGGATATTTTGGTAGACAATTTTAGCTTGTGATTGTTACTTTTGCGTTACTATTCGGCATACATTTTTATGGACCATTTTCAACGTCTTGAACATATATATATATAAACATTTAGTATTAGCACACTATGTGATTTAAGCAAAGTTGTCCGTTAATGCTGCCGCGTAACGCGAGACTTTTGAAAGTCCGATGATTTCGAAATGTAACATGTTTGTTATCGATTCCTCAACAATATCACGTTATACATACACTATGAAACACACTAGACATACTATGTAATTACCAGCATTTATTATTAACAATTTTGTGAATGACTCACGGAAACGTAAACGTTTGTCACAGTGTATTGACATAGTGATCTTCCCTATGCGGCTGACTATCCCTACAATGCACTTGATTATCTATGACCTCTCCATAGAGCATGCAGACATTTCGTACGCTCCTTTATTACTAACTGAAAATTGTGTCGGAGAAGATTAATCGACATTACGTTGACATGAACAAGATTCACGATTATTTGAGAACATCTGTGAAATACCTAGATTAATATGTTTTTATATAAAATATAATTCACCTCATCATAAAATACGTTTCGTGCCCGACCATAATTCAAATGAATATGTCTTTTGAATTGTACCTTGAATAACAGCGCTACAGAGTAATACTATCGGACGCCTGTTTTCGGTATGTCGACACAGTTCCTTGGCATCTTAATTTGTTAAAAATAATAACAGTTTTCTATTACGTCTGAATATTATATGGTTAAAAGTTTTTGTGGAGTGTGCCTTAAATTTGGTGGGGAAACAACTTAAACGCTCGTAAATTAAACAACAACTAACATGCTAAGCTTAGAAAGGCTATAAACTGCACATAATGATGGAGTTGTTTAATCTCATCACAAAAACTAGTGTCGAAATTCTTGTGATTCATCACGAGAAGAAACTAAAATTACCCAAATAGAACTGTAAAGTCCACGACAATTTTAAGTTTTATTTGTGCAATACAGTTATATAATTATTTACAAGACTGCGCAAATGCGCGGATGATGCTACGAAAATGTCTGCTTACCCGTTTATTTGTACCTCTTTATTACTTCCCACGAAATGAGTTCTAACAGCAACAATTTGGGTTATTTGGTTAAGAGTTGTGGTGCTTTTTAATCAAAAATAGCACGTCGAAGCGTTTGTTAAGTGTGTATGATTCTCATACAAAAAGTGGTCTAAACTAAATTTGTCCATATCGACTCCTTGATTTAGAAATCGGTTTCCTGCTAGTCGAAATAATTGAAAGCTTATTATGTTTTGAAATTGGTAAATATTCACTAAGAAAAAACAAGATATATAATTTTTTAAGTAATTTGGCTGTGAAAGTCTGAGATTATCAGTTCCATTTGTAAAAAGGGTCTTTTGTCCAAAATAGTTAAGAAATCCCGAACTAGACCGACCTGCTTATTAGGTAACTCAAATTGGCTTCATCAGAAGTTAAGTCTATCCATTGCAGCATGCTGTAAAAGGCTTATAATCAATAAATAGATTTATAATAAGCCTGATTTTGAGTAGTTTGAGCATTGAGATGTCACTAAATAAGAGCTATTGGTAGTAGAGCCTTTGGTATTACAAATAATCAAATAAAAAACTAATTAAGACGCTGTATGAAGTGCTTTTCGACTTTATCCATCCCAACTTAGGTGCTCTCGTGCTGTTCTACGTAGTCATCAATTTGCTGTGTCGCTTTTTTTGGACTGACTAATGCTGTTGGCCGCAGATGGCCTTTACAGCGTTACCGGGGTTTTAAAGAGGCGAGAACTTGGAGAGTCCTCAAGACTTAAGGGGCGGTCCGCCTCTGGAGGATTTCTAATCGTCAGGCATCACCTCCAGGGGATATGTCCCGCTTTCTCTTAGAGCCGCCAGGGTGTTTGAGCGATGAGAGTAATCTGTCGCATAAAATACTTTTCGCAGTTCCAGTGTTCCCTCCTTAATGGCCCCTATTACACTTTATATTTTAACTCCTCCTACTGTTAACCATGAGGTGATGTCGAACTGTTTATTGAAAAATATTGCAATAATATTTAAGTTGCAACACTGGTTCGATTTTGGCTCATTTTTTAGTAGATTTAGAATTGTTTTAGCTAAAACAAGACAACGGGGCTGAAATGTAATGGGTAGACTATGGAATACGAGTACTTTTAAAAACTTTTAGATAGATCATAACTATTCGAAAACGTTGCAAACTTCCCGAAACCAGTTTAAAACCACTTGCAATTTTCAACATTACCGCATTCTTTATTCGCTTTCTTGAATTTCGTTAAATCGAAAACAATCGGTTAGGGTTCGCTCTCTACAATGTCCATGTCATAATACCATTGCGTGTAAAAACGGTGAGATGAATTGTTACGAGCTCCCGGCTGAACGTGGAGCTCATTACGAAACATTACTGCTTATTTAAGGCTTCTTACTTACATTATTACTTATATGCTGGCTGACAGTGAACGGACTGATTCTCTTTACGCGGACTAAAATTGAATGTAAGTTCGTGCTACTCTTAAGGTACCATCTGACTGGAAAGGACAGATGGCCGGTATTAATAATAATATTCTTAAACTCATATTATCTAGCACCGAAGTAGCATCATTAAGACCTTGTGTTATGAACAGGGGACCGTGACCTTGGAATGTAATGTTATACATATCGTAAGTACAAAGACATAAATAAATAACCAACCATGACCCGACAAGAAATTTATCCGGTTTATTCGTATTTCGGCCTGGACTCGAACCCTGGCCAAGTAGCCTGTTTGTACAGTTTACCTTTCGGCAATAATTATGTATATTAAACTCAATTAAGCATCATTTAGAGCTTATAATACGATACTAGATAACGGAGAAAATGTACATTTCCATGTATAAGTATTTATAATAAATAGGGTATAAATATACATTACCATTTTAACGTTAAAATGGCATAATGGCATATTTCAAAAACTACTTTTTCTTTAAAAAAATGACAATCGATAACCAACACTTTTGTAAAGTACCCATGTTTATGAATAAATAGATTAATTATGAATTGTTTTTCTTTCAATTGTTTTACATTCTACTTTAAACGTAAAGATTGAACTATATTAATACTTAGTTACTAACGGGACTTATACTTATACGGGAGTTCCCGAAATACATATATACATATTGATATTTACGGTCATAAAATTTTTAAGTTTTATAAAATTTTAATTTTAAAAAAAGTTCGCACTAAATTAGAAACGTCAATACGTAATAAAGAAATATTCTATCCCTTCCTTATTGAAAGAGAACAAAAGAGAACACTGAATGTTAGTTAAAGAGAACGACAACAGAATTGACAGCTTTAGCTATTTTGTCTTCACCTTTGGTTTTTGTAACATTGTAAAGTGTAATAAATTATGCTTAAATAAATTTTACACTTCGACACTATGCTACCAACCTGCGGTCTTTTTGCTGACTTATTTCAACAGTTAAACTAACTCTATTGCCGTGTTGCAAGCGAGATATCACAACGACACTATAATGGATCTTAAAATGTCTCGGTGATCATCACTTTACCTGCAAAAAATAGTGATATAATAGTGCAGTAACAAAGGTAGACCACATCATGAGTAACGATTATGGATTTATATGAAAATTTATTTAGGAATTCAGTCTAGGTCAAAATGAAAGTATTAAGATTGAAGATTATAGTTTTATTTACAAAATTTGAAAACTCGAAGTAATTTATTACTGACCTTTTTTGTTGGAGAGATCGAATGTATTTCGCATCATACCTTCAGTACGATACCAACTGTAGAGGTAAGTAGGACTCGGGGTAGAGGCGTTCGCCCACTACCCACTATACATCCTCTCCTGGTTGACCGCCATAGTGTATCTCGACAACGACTCAGACTCGCCCGAAAACATTTCGCCGGGTCGCCGCCTGCGCCTGCCCCATGCCAGATTTTAAACAGTATAAGGTAACAGTATACTGTTTAAAATCTGTCCGTCATCGGAATCCACAACGGACCGGCCCCACTTACAACCGCTATAACGCCTCAGACTTTGACTCCAGATACGCCGGCTGGATCCGTTGGTGAACCGCCCATTACACTGAACGAGTACGTCATCAAACAACAAAGTGCATCATTAAGCGGTCCTCCAACGGCTCCAGCACGCGAGGAGGCGGTATAACGTATAACAGTCCAATTCTTAGTGTTTTAAATTTAGATACCTCATTGACATATAATAAAATACAATTTTACAGACAATCAATTATTTGATACTATGTTTTTATTATTAAATGACTTATAGCAATGATATTTATTAAGATCTTTTGTTTCAGGTAATATTTGAGCCGCATCTATATAGCAGATATCACTTAAAGGTATTCAGACCATAAATATGAACACAGCTCCTATAGGTAGTTAATAATTAATCAATTGTCTAATAATGCTGTGGAATCTAAGCACCCAATAAGCGTATATGCTTTAATTACGACTAGAGTTCACCCTTAAACTGCCAATATGTGGTCACTTGTGAGCCTATTTTAAGTCAATTGCTTTTTAATTTCAATCTTATCGAGACGTTATTCATAAGGTTATTAAAAATAGTTTATATAGTTCACAACTGAGGCGCTGTTGTGATTTTCACAGGATTTGATAGCTGAAGACAAATACGATCGAGACAGTTTAATGTAATTAAAATTGACTCTGAGGGGTTCGCACGGTTTAATTTCACTCGTGAACCCGGTATAGCTCCCTGAGTGACATGAAGTCGGTTACCCAGTTCCAACACGTTCCACGTTTCGCCCCCGTAGGTCAGTAATAACGGTAAGGTCGATTGATTGTAAAGCCTGTAAATAGGCATAGGACTTGATTATAAATGTGTATTAATAGTCGATATCAGAAAAGGTACTTATACTCGTATTAAGTTCTAGATTAAAGGATTAATCTAGATCTTACTACGGGAAATCCAATGAATTTGGTCGTAAAAAATACCATATCAGCCATTTACCTTGCTACTGGGAGTTCTGGTCACTTTACACCCTATTAAATTCTAAAGGATATCGTTCGGTAGTTATCGTTACGTGGGAAGTAACACTGAAAAGCAATCGATACACTATCTTCTAATTTGCAAACAAAGTTTTATTTTACTGGTGTATTATCGCTATAAATATAAAAGCCTCGCCTCTCCTAGTAATACTATCGAGTCGTTTAACTTTTAATATCGTGGCAAATGGATCTAAAGTCCATACACCATTAACTGAAGTCTATGTTTTTCCTAAGTTGCAATAAACATAGGAAGCTTCGGATAATAGCCATCATGTTATCAAACAAATAAGTTATGTGTACCGACCCTGATTTATTTCTGTCTTTACTAAAATTGGTGTAGAATTAAGTCCGTAGGATAGTCCTCCTTGTCCTTAGGATTATCAAAATAAGTGAGCGAATTCGCTCACAAATCACAAAGCACCGTCGTGTTTAAGATAATCAAAGTTTTACAAATCAAGTGTTTCGGTTTAGTTTTATTCTCTAAACATTGCTGGGATTCAAGTAGTTAGGTTTTATTGTGATTTCTGCCGTGCCTATCAGACCAGCTGAAGCGTATAAATTCTACTACACTGGCTGCTAACTATTTAAGGGTGACAATAAAATTTATTACATCCTTAAATGTCATTCGGAAAACTTCAACCTGTATCTGAGATGAAAAAGAAAAACCGCCATTTCAATCAAGGAGTGAGTGTCGCTTCCTTGATGGAAATAGAACAATCCAGTAAGGAAAATGTCCTTTCGTACTTGAGACGTATACTCGTCACTGGAATAAACCGACATCCAGAGCAGATGCAGTGCATATTACAATATAACAATAACTATAAAATCTACCGTGCCAGTTTTATATTGTTTTTCAAACGAGTTAACTCGTCGACTTTGGGAAAGAATAAAATTATTTTCTTTCTAAGTATATAAATACTATGTTTTTCGCAAGATACGATCGTCCTTGTTCAGTTTAACTTTATTTTATTTTATAATCTCTGTGTAGTCACATTGCGAGACTTTATAAATAGTTAATTTTCAAAGAAAAGTGGGGAATGTGCCCAACTCCTCTTTAAGTTTTCGCAAAATATTTAGTTATATAACATTTATCTTTGCAATATTCAGTGTTTCCTTCCATGTCATTTAACACATGCCACAGCCAATATCACCAAGTGAAGTACGGCAACAAAGATGTTCAGAAACTTGTTTAGTTCATTCAAAAATTATGTCAAATAACCTTACTAACAATCAAGCCCTTACAAATTATCCAAACGAAAATAAAAACCAAAACAGGCGGACGGTCGTTAGCGAAATTTCACGAACTGCAATAACGCTGTTACCATGTTGATTTTCAACGAAACGCTTGCTAGGTAGCTACAATAAAAGTCGGCGAACGTTTACAACCCCCTTTTACGCGAGTTGATATTACTTAGAATAACTAACCATGATTAAACTATGCATACGCGGCAATATAACGTTGCTAAATTAAATTTTCATTGGAACTTACAGATCCACCTCGCAGTAATTTAGATTTGAAGACATTAATTTCGAGTGGTTTACGTTAAGGTTTTATGATCCCCTGTTTTGATTGGCGCCTTAAATAAGTATACTTTTACGATCGGTTCAACAGTAAATCATATCATGAGTAATATGTAAAATATTGTTTTATTTATTTTTAATTTGGGAGAAATGTGGCAGGTCCTATGCACTAGTCATCATTATCGATATAAAGCATAGCTCCTTTTCAGAGTATTATAGTTTGGAATAATTTCGTAACGAGCTACACACACCCACTTCTACCTTCGGGATGTAAAGCGTTGGGAGCAAGTATAAAAATTAGCACCAACCTGTAGCACTGTTACTAATTGGGAATAAAAATCATGATTTTTTTCAGCTAATAAATATGCTATACGCTGAGGTGTGACTCGTTGGTAATAAAGAATCGAGAAACCTTGAGTTGATAGCAAGAAATTTGTTAAATGATAATTATGCACTGGCAACAACCATTAGAATTTATAATACGATACAAAAAATACTTGTACAAATGTTGATTTTTACACGTTGATTGGTACACGTGTCATAAATGCATTTATATTTTATGTTGTTATATAGTACGCCATACACAAGGGCTGTGCTATGACGATGAGTCTTTGAAAGATAATTATATATCGTAAAGCTTTAAAACTAATAAAATATGTCAATATGGAACAAGTTACGAATTTTGTATATAAAAAAAAATATTCCGCAAATCTTTTACAAGTTTTAAATTCATGGTTTCGAAAACAGACAGCGAAGTCGTAAAAAATTTATATAAATAATATTTGTATGGATTAGTATAAGTCTTTAAATGAAACATATACTTTGCTTCCATTCATTTACAATAAAATGAATGTCTCTCAAAAGTTCCCTGTATATTTATTATAATCTGGGTCATTTGGTATCGTAAAACTGCTCATAAATGACAATATCCATCAGGTGTGTTGTTTCCGAGAATTATCATTTAATAGCCATTTTTACTTAGAAGGGCGAGGAGTGAGATTGGATTCCCGAAATATTAAGTAAATCTGCAGCAAAAAAATGAAAGACGAATGTCGTTATGAAAATTGAAAAATTAATAGTTCAAAGTAGGTTCCTCTCCAAGGTTAAAACTAATTTCGCATGAACGCTTAAACTCAATTATTATAATTTTGTGTTAAAAAATACAAATACATGCGTAAAATGCAAAGATATATCTATATATGTAATGTATGTACGTTGCAAACTATTTGCATTTTACGCATTTCAATTTCCACTTCGCATAGCCGGTTTTATGAAACGTATACAAACATAAAAAGTATAAGAAACGAAAACAAATGACGTTTTAATTGTAATAATGATATAATTATCAGCGTAAATGAAGATTTTATAGATTTATTAAGACTAGATACCGCCTGATGGTAAGGTCTAAGATGATGAAAAGATAGCTAATGTAGGATGGAACATAGACCCTCGCCTCCTTTAAAAGCGCTTCAATTATATGAAGAAGGGTGAGCCGATAAAGAATTGCATGCCATGGAATAGGATCATGATACGATACGGTATATCTCCTTGTGCGTAATGTTGGGCCGGGGTTACAGTGAATTAATGATTCATAAATCCGTAGACCAGCAAAAGTGTTCCAGAGACAAAGGGAGAGAGAGATAGTCATAAGGTTAAGGACGCCAGGTTACAAGAGAAACATCTTTGATAAAGAACTGCGGTACACCCAAGTGAAAGAAATAATTGATTACAATTAAAGAAATCAACTCTGATGCAGAATCACATAACACGCCATAAAACAATGCACAAATTCAATTTGAATCTTTTTTCCAAACAACAGACATTGTCTAGAATAATAATCAGCCATAAATAATATTTTTTACATTTACTATATTCATTACAGTCTAAACAACGATAACAATGCAGTACAATTAAATGTCAAGATATTACTTCTTGAAGTATCCAGTTGCTCAAACAATGAAGAACTCAGTTCAAAAGAGAATTATCTCAAATTCAATAGAGATTAATCAGTTAATAACATAATAAACTTTAAAAAGTTTGCTTAGACAAGTTGGGCAAATGTTACATTTAAGACATTTATTTTCTTTGATATATTTATTTTATATCTTTGATATAAATAGTATCACCTATGTTGCCCTATCTATTTTCACAAATTATGTAGACTTTTCTTACTGCTTACCAAAAGGTGTGTGACATAGTTGACATAGTGTAGACATAGCTTCCCGATAAATGACAGGACATAAAATCGCCCAATAAAATAAAAGAAGTTACCATTTGGTAGATCATTTGCTGGTGTGACATTCATAGACAATAACACTGTGTCAGAGTATTGGTTAACATTTATAAACCTTCACCTATAGAAATCTAAATTCCCACATCGTTTCATCGTACATCCTCACCAGACCACACGATTTGCCTCTACGAGTACCTGTAACCTGTACCTACATAATCGGTTCGTAATTCTTGTTTTGGGCATACGATTTGTTTGTTTGCACCCTTCCTGTCAGACAAGTTTGTAGAGAACCTTCTACCATTTGCATCTACCATTAAATGCGACTCAAATATTCACTCGTAAAACGGATTTATTACATTTATATACGATTCTCTTTGTGTTGGGAGACATCAAGAGAGAAGTTTTTAATGCCGATGTTTACGATCATCGGAATTGTTATTCAATGAAGCGAACTTGAAGTACGTATCTATATCGTTACAACATATAGATTAGTCGACGGCATTTTTACCATTGATCATCGTCTTTATGAGTGTTCGTCAACTATTTTTGATTTTGCCTTTTTTTGGAAAAAAAAGTGAATTTATAATTTAATTTTAAATTAAGAATATATTTTTATATCATAGTGTCAACTTTAATCACGAGAATTTTTGAAATAAAACAATTCTAGGAAATGAATACCTAAGTGTGCATAATGTACATGGTGACCTTGTCCTTTTCTCAATAAAGAAAGATATCATCATCAGCTATAGGCAATTGTTGTTGAAAACGAATATTATCAGACTCACTTAAACATAACTTACTTTCAATCTTCTATTACATCCGATTTGTATGCGAGTGAAATAGAGAAAAAATAACAGTCGATATTGTGTTAACATCATTGCTATGGCGGTAAACTTATGTTAGATGGTGGTAGCTAGCACTAGTTTTATAGGCAAAAATAGTTAAAATAGTAAAATATTATCTTATTTAAAAAGTATTGGACTTTCTATTGTTTTTGTAAACAATTTGGCATCAATTCTAAAAAATACTTTTAACTTGAAATCAGATTAATTCTTAACTAGATTGTTTATACCTTTTACTTTTAGTAGTTTTTTAGTTTTTAAAAATGAGAACATCGTCAACATAGTCGAATTCAATTAAATACGCATTATTAGTGACAACTAAAAATTACTCTTCAAAATGGAACCACATGACACACATGATCAGCTGCACATTAAATATGGACCAGTGGTCTACCCACAGGTCTATTTTGTAACTGCCTCGATCCTCCGACCGTCATTCTGTACATCTGAATATAATAATACATATGGAATAATAAAAATTTGTAAGAAATATAAGGAAAAGAATAAGGTCCTTCATCGCATGAGATACATAAAATCCGTAAATTTATTCAAATCATACAGACCGTCGGTGAATTAGTTCCTAAGGTCATTGTCTTCCATGCGGGAGGCAGCGGTTCGAACCTCGCCACGTCCAATGTGTTTTCAAATTTTGAATCCGTATGTACGTTTGTTCGACGATTTATGTGAAGGAAAACATCATGAGGAAACCTGCACACACCTGTGGAGAAATTCTTAAGATTTGTTTCGACCCGCACTTGGCCAGCATCATTGATTAGGTCTAATCGCCCTAATTTAAGGTAGGCTCCAGACCCTCGGTGGGGACGTATATGAGCTGTTAATACTGATGATGACGATGATGACTAAATCTAACCTTACCTGATTATGTTCTTTAACATCGAATGTTCTAAGTTTAGGAGAAACTGAAGTTCTTCGGTGAATTATTTACGACCTAAAAAGAGCAATCCACGCGCCAGATTTCGGTGGTCCAGAATTTACATTTATACGATCTAAATTGAATAATTAAGTTGATGTTTATTTTTAATTCATATAAGATCCATATTTTACTGCTTACATTAAGAACCTCGGAAGTCGCAATGTGTAACTTATCTCGTCGTTAATTCACTTCAATATTTAATAATACGTTTACGAAACCGTTGTATCCAAAAAACGATTCAAACATGAGATACAACCTCATCATCTATACAGAAATATTGATATAAGATTAATTTTATTATTCCTACAATTATATTACGAAAAGTTATTATAAGGTTATCAACCTTATAATAACTTTTTTTCATTTTTAGCCTCCTCTTACATATTTTTTATGATTTATAATAATAAATTTTTATCGGATTTTTAAGAACATAAATGTCATGTATCTGGACTTTATTGGATCAAAGCCGCGTCGTTATAAGACAATAGAAATTGTGGCTCTGGGATAACAAGTAGGACCTAAAAAGCACACTGATGCATTAGTTCTCCAAACAGTGGCTAAGGACGCCTGGTTTGATACACCCAAAGTGTCTAATAAGCGTAATTTTTATTACTTTATTTACTCTAAACGTTTCTTAAATTAAAAAAGCACTTGCCATATTTTTATGCACATGTCGTTGTCGTGCTATGTAAACGATGTTTCAATTCTACGCTGCGTTTACGCATCCAATTTAACAAACCTTTAAAATCGTTTTATCATTTCCTTATTAATTTGTTTGATGATTGATAATAACTTTAATTCGTAACAAATTAGATTAATCCATATGACTTTAGTATATAAAACACGTAATATTTAAGATAAAACAGCCAACAGTGTTCTCATTTGTTTGACAATGTTCTTGGTGATTACAATAACATATCGTATTATGTGGTTTTCTCTCTTAACATTAGACGTTGTTTCTCAAATAACTCGCAAGTTTTGTTTAATAATATCCATGTAATGAGGTATAATATACATTCAACGTAGACATCGACGAAGCTGACTCCAGTATAAACATAATTATCAGAAACATTCTAATGTTTTTACCAATGCTGCAATGTGAGATGTCTCAGTCTTGAGACAGAAATTTTTGTTTGAGAAAAAGTTTTGTTTTTAAAAGTGACCTACGGTCTTGAGTTGAGAATATGATACTATGTTTCAATCCATACTAAAAGTCAAATGTTCTGGTCATACAGAAAACAATGAGTTTTGCTAGAATTTCGAACTCAAGCGTTGTTTGCGAAGATTCCTTGATTAGATGCAAATCTATAACTAAATAACTGTACTTAAATATCATTTGACATAGATTATTACTACTAAGATCTCCGCCTGGGTGAATTTTATTTTGACACAGAAATAGTATATCGCGTCCCTCGGGAGAATTTTTTGAATTTCATAAACAGAACCTATAACCTGTCTCTGGATTAATATCTACGCAAAATGATTTCTATGAGATAAATAATTGATTTAATTAATCTATCAAAGCATGAAAACCTAAGACAGATAGTATTTGAGTATGGAACTATGGAGTCAATTAATTGAGAGTATTTAATTGCAACCTCAAAGATTATATTAGATAATTTATATTATTATTTAAGTTTACAATCTATATACCGTTCTTTGGTTTGGTATTAGAATTAGTTATAAGGCTTATTATATTCTCGCGCCATAAACTTAGTAGTTTTCTTGAAAATAACGTGCGTACATTCCTTGTATGAGACTTAAGTATCCATGATTATGAATATATGCGACGTACAGAAAAACTATTACGATGTAATCAAAGTATATTTTGTTTTACCGTTAAGCGCTTGAGTTGCATATTATGAGTACCAGTAAATTTGGTGAGAAGCAAAGTAACCCTTTCAGTGTTATTCTTAATTATATTCTTGTAAAGCCTGTATTCTACATGGGGATATTTATACTGTTTTTTTAATGATAAAAGATGGTCTATAATTGAAGGTGAAATAACCAAAGTGTGTGGTAATTACCTAATATAAAAATGCGTAATAATTATGTCTGATTAGGTTATCAGTAATTACTATTATTGGTCCCGACACAGAACCAACAGTACATATGGACTATTACTTTGCGAATTAACTCGTCAATTGCAGGAAAGGGTTAAAATCATCTCTTCTTCTACTTAACACTTGTCAGTTATTTTTTAGAAAATTTTTCTATTTAATAGGTTAAAATTTGTTATACTTACGTACACATATTACTGATCCCCTCACACATATCAAGAAGCGACTGTAGTAATTAGGGATAAGCTGTGGCAATAATTATGGGGGCTGCGCACGGGCAATTAACTTATTTCGTGTAATTAATTCCAAATTGCATAGGTTTTTTTATTTCAATAATCGAAGGGTGTGTCTTATCTATCAAATTAGGTGTATTTGAAGACTTAAACGTAGTGAATTAAGCTACTAACCTACTATGAAATATATAATGTTTAAACGATCATCTGTATGAAAGAAAATAATTTAAAAGGCGGTCTTATTGCTAATAAGCATTCTCTGTCAGGCAACAAGCACAATATTATATTAGTCTAAATTTTGAGTTTTTATGGTGGAGCAACTTCAGCAATCGGAACTAACGCTTTAATTTCTAAAAGCACATGTACGTGCCTCAAATAATCACAACAAAATACCTCCTAATTACTGGGTTCATGACTAATCAAAATAAGATGCTAGTTATACATTAACCCATTATAACGTAAGTAATATATATATTTGTTGAAAGTATTGTACGAAAAGTGCCCAAATAAACGACACTCTTTAAACTATTGGTCACAAAAGATCTTCCAGGTTGCAGTGCAAAACAGTATCAATCTAACAAGAATAAAAATAAGACAACTCTAATACAAAAAATTGTATTAGAGTTGTCTTATTCCTCTATTAATCTGATTTTATATAAACTAAAAACTATTGTGAATTACTAACTCGTTTATAGTGCATTTTACTGTTTCACCTTTAATATGTATTTAGGAACGCGGGATTCGTGTGAAATGTAAAGTAGTAATTTTAATCAAGAAACGAGCGTAACAACTAGCCAATAGTTGTACAGTGGAGTTACATCTTAAGAATGCTAAACTACTTAATAAGAGTGAAGATACCCTTGAGTTCTAGACAGGGTAGAATTTAAATTGGAAATAAATATTTACCATTCTTCAAAATATATTTTATCGCAGTTTCACTATAAATATTGTAAGTTTGTTTTTTATTTTATTTTGCAGTTATATTACTAAATAAGTAGCACTGCTGATACCTATGAAAATAAAATTACCTTCTCTACCCTGTTCTGATTTTGAAATATCAATTCCACCGTCCGTTGGAACGAATATTTATTATTTAATAATAACGCCATAGTAAATTCATAAATATGAATAGTACATTCATATTTATGAAAATATTTTCGGATACCAGGAATCGTAATAAAAATTATATTAACAAACATTTATATATTATAATTTTGAACATAAATAATGATAATAAATCTAAATAAATCTGAACTTTCTGTAGGGAATATCAATTAAGTTAGCTTTAGCTTAATTAATTTAGCTAATCAAACTGTATCTGAATCTACTACTGCATTTTATTAGAGTACTTCAAATTATCTTTTATCATTTTGAATGAGAAACTATTACGATTTATTTAACTCACAATTTTTGTAGAAAATTTTTTTAGAGAAATTTTTTTTAGAGATTTTTTATTATATCAATTTATTTAATATTGAAAAGAAAAGAAATAGCTTCGCAGAAACGTCACAATGGTTTCATTCATAAATTGTCTAATGAATACAGCACTGATCATTTCAAGATATAAAAAGCGTCCACGTTTGTGATTTATTTTAAATGGGAATCTGATTATCTTCGAGAATTCTGTTAGCACGTCCAGTAAATTATGCGCAATAAAGTTAAAATAATAGAATAATAAATTTTCTCCTTTATCAACAGTGGAATAAATCTTCAAGACGACTAATTTATGGAATAATTTATTAATCGAACAACCGTTGATTAAATACAATTTGAAATAATTTTATATTTTAATATAAATCAAATAAATTAAAATAAATGTTAAGAAAACGGTATGATTCAGGAAAAATAAAAAATATAAATCGTAATTTTAACTATGATATTTATAACAGTATAGTATGTTATGTGACTTATACTCTTTTTAAACAACATTTAAACAAGCTTCACGATCACACTGCAAGGTTTGCGACTATTTAAAATTTTCGCATCTAAAATTCCATGATCAACTTATGAAGTACTAGAACTGTAATTTTAAATGTATATTCATTAATGAACAATGCAATTAATTATTTCAATAAAACATTTATTGTAGAACCAATGGCACTCCGCTAGTAATAGTTTCCGCTTTTATAGTTCAGCTGTTTGAATGCTGCCTCTCCGTTAATCAAGGTTGTACTCTTTTTGTTCGGAAACGAAATATCAGTTTTACGCTTTACTGTCTACTAAAATAAAATAATATTTATTACATCAGACCTTCGGGCGTGAAAAGGCACCTTTTAGGCCAGCAAGTTGGAGGTTACCATCACACAGTGGCAAGTCAAAGTTTCGGACCTTGCTATAGAATAGGGACTATATTTTGCAATAATTTGAATTGTTGGATATGCTTTTACGTCTCGAAATATGTCACTATTTTACTGCAACAGCAGAACGGCAACAGTTCTAAGAAGTAGCCAATAGACGAGCTACACAAAACGTGAACGCCGACACAAATCGAGTGGTCCTTTTTTCATACTTTAATACTGTTTTATTTTTCTTCGGCATGTCATAGGCATTTTATAGTGTTATATCAGTATGAGTGAGCGCGCACGATGTGTGTGCGCTTAATCTAATGACATCATTCGTAGTTTCTACCGACATACAAAAAATTATCATATAACGATAGGCCAGGGAGTTTGTAATATTGTTGAAGAGGAGATAGAAAGAGACAAATTATTATAGTAATTATTGTATTGACAAGTCGAATTAAATTGTCAAATTTGACGTACGTTATCTTATATTTTTCTGAGTTCATGTGTGAACTGTTATTGTCGTGCTACAGTAATGGCGCGTTACAGTGTACTATGTATGATATGTAACGATTTATTTGCTTTATGGTACGACAATTCGTTAAATAAATATAGTTATTTAACAAATTGTCGTTTCAATTAATTTTTAAATAAGCGTAATATTTACAAAAAAGTTTTAATTGAATGTTTTCATTTTAATAATGAATTAATTTTACGTAATCAAAGTTCAAAGTATCGGGTTCTACCTGAACTTTAGCGACCTTACTCTTTAGCGAAACAAGCACCACACAATTTAGTATAATTTGACTATCTCCTCTGTAAGGTTATCAACCATTTTGTTAACCTGCCTGACAGCTTCTAATTTGAGCGAAAAATTCCAATACGACCTCCCGCACATTACTTTTGCTAAGAATGACTAAGGGCAATCACTTGAGCTATTCAAAAAAACTTGAATAATCACAAAAAATTTGACTAAACAGCAAAATATTAATTTAATATGTCACCGTTTTTACTTCATATATATTGCTTAGTTTTTATTTTAAATTTAATTTAATATATTTATTTATATACATAATTAATTATGTTTGTTAAAATATTGTTCATATTTTATATCTACCACAAAGGAAGTAATTCTACACTGTGAAACTAAGTAATATTGGATACATAAATCAAGACATAAACGTTCATTAATCAAACTGTATTGAAAATGTAACAAATCATAATTTATAATGATTACGGACGAACCTACATTTCCACGATCGAATTCCGTTTTGCCGCTTAAAATATTTATGATGAGAAAAAATGTTATTGAGTTCTTTCTCGTGGCCCTTAGTGCGGCCGCGAGATTCAGGTTTGCAACATTGTTGCGGGGCGTTTGTTTCATTGCTTTTTATTTGCAACCAGCTGAGGTCCGATCCCATGTAGTTAGGTTATGGTGAATTGGCGTAATACCACAAATTCTTTACTAATAACTGAAATTGTACGTGCTGGACAATTTTAATTATCCAAGAAGAACTTTGTTTTACTGCATTTATTAGTTAGTAATTTAAAAGCAATTGTTTAAGTTTGATACACAGTCTGTTTGATATCTACATGTAAATCATTATGCGTAATACATAAAACAATGCGGAAAGAGATAGCGCTTTATAGGTGTTGCTTCATGCTCATGAACTGACGTAAATTATAACAACTATAGTTTGGTAGTGGAGTTCACACTGTTTGGGGGTTAAAAATGACTACAAAAGTCACTCAATAGATAGTTACGTTCCTTTAAATATGTTTACAGTGAACGTTAAGGGCCATTTTCAACCAAAGAAAAGACGACACACGAAGATTTCTACTAAAGCAAGCAGAGCGGAGTGGAAATGAGCACAAACGAATGGCGTAGCGTGCAAAGCGGAGATGTGAGCGATGAAAAGCAGATTTGCGTGCAAGCGAGCATTTTAGCGTAGTCGGAGCATCTTCGCACGTCACATCTCTGTTCATCCTCACTTCGTTCGCTGCGATGTGATTAGCATGGAAATGCCGCACACTTCCTCCTGCACCGATTTCATAGAAGCTTGGCGGAGAAATATGTGTAAATAACGAAATTCTATTGGTAGCTTATAACACATCTCATCTCTGCGTTTGTTGAAAACGGCCCTTACCGCGTGTACACCCGCTATATATACACGTACACATAGTGTTCACGCGCAAAACTAGCAAGGAGGCTTCGTAGCAGGAGACATGCCGCCTCCTTGAAGCATTGAAGAGCGCCGTGTGACTTTTTAGAATAAAGCCGAGATCGGCGATCGTATTTTGTTTCTTTTCTTCTTGTAGGCTAATATTTTCTTTTATTTTACAATAGATTGTAAATACCATATTTTAATATTATATTTGATACTACTTTAATCTATTGTATTATTGTTCGCACGAACACATGGCGATTTAAATCAACTGACAATGATGTTACAAGTAAAAATACGTTAAACGGTTTTATTAAAAAAATATATTAAAAATGATGTTAATAAGTAATTAAAGCTAAAAGATAATTATAAGGTCCTGGGAACCAGTTTTCACACAATTAATCTAGATCTAGGGCATTGACCAGACTCAAAATATAATCGTGGGGCGTATAGCGTAACTTATAAATATGTAAACAGTACTTATAATATCTTTATTATCACTTATAGTTATAAGAGTTATTTACATATTTATAGGTTTTATTTAAATTTAACAGTCCAATTCACTGCAGAACTAGAATAATTGGCCTCGTGCGACCAAGGAAACGTGCGTAAAAACCGGCACTTGCGCATGTGTGCGCGGCTTCATTTGTGTGCTTCCTACTGGGTTCCTAACTAGCCTTTTAAACTCTTAAACAGATCGCGGAATACCACGAAGTCTCCTTTTTGGTTTTTACTTTGGAGACTATATCAAGCATGTCAATTTTAAACTAAATATACACCAATTAATCTTCCTCTGTGATATTTCGAGCTCTGTGATTTATAACTTACAATATTCGTAGATACTTATACCTAACCTTTTGCCTAGTATGTGATTACAAATGACCCCTAGAGTAAGTTTGAATTTAATTCGTTCCGTTCTCATTTACGTTCATCTGTCAAAACGTATAAGTAGAGTAGTACATTTCTGGTAGAAAGTTTTAAGAACAACATCTAATACGTAGTTCTTAAAACCGTGCCTAAATGGTACCTGTGAGTCCTGTTACTAAGCTTCTGCTGTCCGTCCGACCATTATTTCCATTTAGTTTACGATGTAGTAATTTAGTATGTAGTACGTAGTTCAGTAATAGTTATTTAATTGGTAATTCAAAACTGTCATTTCATCCACTGCTACTTAATAGATGGCGTGAGTATCAAGTTGTAGGTAATAAATACAACGTTTATCGAGTCAACTAATATTCTTCTTTTTTTCATTATATAAAAATAAATTGATGTTCGTTGGTCTCGCTAAAACAAGAACGGCTTGACCAATTTAAACAATTTTTATTTCGTTTTATTTGGTTTGATTCAGGGCTGGTTTCCAAAAAATATAACTGGAAAAGGAGCTTAAAATATGTAACTATAATTTGTTATTGCTATTGAAAGTCATCTAACTGACATATTAAAAATAAAAACTGCTATTTCTACCTTTGCCACTTTAAACAAGTTTTGTTTAATAGATGGAGTTAGTAGTTTGTCGGTAAAACAAAATCCACCTGGTCAACTAGTAAATTAAAAAGAAATTAACTTAAGAGTAGGTCTAATGAACCGTGACAGTTAAAAATTTCACTTTATGTTAATTTCTCTTGCCGCTATTCACAACAGCTATAATTTTTTAACCCTTATAATTGACGCAATACACGTGCAAAAACAATCAATCTCTCTGGTGGTGTTAGCAATAAATAAGCGATGGTACACCATGTAAGACCTAACCACAAAGTAACCCGTGATCACACAACAGCCATTTACTGTTGATTCTGTCGATAATACAAGTTATCGGCCTTCCTTTCATTACATTCCGTTAAGATAATTAGTGTTAATTTATAGCCGATCCATAGACTTTTTGTTTGAATTCTCTCTATAAAAGGGAAGGCAAAGGAATCAAGCCCATTTAACCATTGATTTATGTTTTATCATATCTTTCTTGCTTTGAAATGTATTTCAATGCAATTATGGAGATTTTGGTGCCGAATGTAAAACTACGATAAAATACTTAACAAATTTCACATCACTTTAATAAACGTTTATTCCCAGAAGCTGTTTGTGCATTGGAGTTACTTACATAATAAAGAGACATACTTTCAATCAAATCCGGCATTATTTGACAAATATTGATTTATTTTGGGGTTATATTATCAAGTAAGCGTAATATATTTCACACATTATACCTGCACATACTATGCAACAGACAAAAAGTTAAATATTCAGATCGTCTTTTTTATTTCATATTTGAAAACATACATATTAATATCAATCACACATTCAGTACGACAAAAAACTACCAAACGTTGTGCAGTCGTGTCGAAAAGTGAAATTATATAATTATGTTGAGTACAGGTTTTGCGCGGGTGGGATACGATTTTCGACACGTAATTTTGGGTTCAATAGCATAATCAGTCAAAGTTGTGCAAGCAACTGTATGTGGTTCCAAGCTCTCGCGAATAAGTACAGGTGGATACTTTGATGCGGAAAAATAATATACATAATCGTAATAAAAAATTGCGGCGTTTAAATTATTTACCAGTTTTTAAAAGAAGACTAGCCGTGCCGAGAATGCGTTACAAACTTGTAATGCCATTTAAAGATATAAAATTAAATATAGCTTTTTTGGGCCAGGAAGCTTCGCGGACGTATATAAGTAATAGTAGTAGTATAAGTAGAATAGCTTAACAAAGCTTTATAACAATCGGGTGAACGGTTTAGGAGCGCATAGAGGGCTGAAATATAAAATAAACGTATAAAAAAGATCTTAAGGGTGTAAGTAATCTAATTTGAAAATCTACGGTTCCTCAAAGGCCACAGTACATTATCAACGTATCGTGATATTTAAAATTGAATTTGTTATAATTCGTCAAAATACATTGATTTACTCTATTAAAGTACTTAAGTCAATAAGCAAAATGTAATATGTACTCACCGAATGGATATTTATTATGTACAGAGTAAGCTTAATATGGAAAACCGATTGTATTAATAAAAATTGAAATTTTAATATAGATTATCAGTGATAATCACTGACTTATTATAGGAGAATGCAAACAGATCAGCCTGTGGATTTTAACATTATAAAGAAGCTAATTCGCCGCCACCACAGCGCATCCCATCGACATATGTGCAAGTCTTGCAAATTCAGATGCTTAAAATGCATACTATCAAGTATATTAAGCATGTTCGGTTAAGTTCTTCACAAGATTCGGCTCCCTGATATACACACAAAATAAATGGCCACACTCTTCCGTTTAATGTTTACACAACCTTGTTTTAAAATTAAAAGTTGTCATGTAGTATTTTATATTCATGATTTTGTAGGCTATCGCAACGATTCGACGTGTTTGAGTTTGTAAGGTCTGATGAACGTATAAGGTGAATGAACGTAGGTTTTTACTTTTTTTTGCGATTTAAATGTAGCTGCAATATTTACATGAGATTTATGGATTTAATAAGAAATAATGAGAAAATTTACATTGATATTCATAGAACAAAAATTATGGATAAGCACTTACATTGTAAAAGCTGTATTTATGTAGGTGTCCTACACTGTTAACTGATTTATAAATAGGCAAGCATACAAAATGAAACTGACAAAATATTAACAATCAGCTAACAAACCTTCGTACTGGTTTATTTTATGTTGACTTGACAATTGAATTACTTATAAGCTCAAAGAGAAGCTTCGTCACTTGTTCATTTTTTATATTACTCTAGCTACCTTTGTAAAACGCTGAGTTTTTAAAAATACTTTGATTTTAATTCTCTTAGCCTATCGGATAAGCAAGCTCATTATTTGTGATGAACATTATATCGATTGCAATAAGCCAATATTGATATTGACTTATTGCGATAAGCTAATATCAATATTAGTTAATAGAGTTAATAGAGTCTATTATCGACATTGGCGCCGATTCAGTTGTACTTGGGCTAAAATAAAATTTAAGGGCTATTTCTTCATTACAATCCGAGCAGAGAAATACAGGCAATTGTTTACATAATTTTTCGTTTCTAAAATTGGGATTGTAACGCAATAGGCCTTATCTAACAAATATACAATAAATTAGGAGCTTTCTCAATAAAGTAAAATAAAAGAGAGACAGACAACTAACTGCATTCAAGATAAAAGATTTAAAACATCTTCAACGATTGTTTAATGTTCCTAATTTGTTTTCTATATTATGTAATATTCTTTATTATCATAACAGACGTAAAGCGTCCTCGTCTCCTTCCACTTTCTATAGCATTTACCTATAACCGATGGATAATACGATTTGAATCGAGTAATTTCCTACAACCTATATAATTATCTAGTAGAAGGTCGTCACACGCCGTATCTTCCAGTACATAATCTTTAAGAACCTTTGCGTGTCATCGCTCATCAGTTATACGAGCTACGTGGTCCGCCCACATGCACATACTTATTTGTTGGGCTAAGACGACATTTTTAGTTCAATAAGATTCATGTAAATATGCTCCATTCTCCTTAAAGGAAAAGCAATTCAGATACGAGTATTTGATCGTAATTTTATAGGTTTTCTTATTAAACGTGTCATGTTATGTTTTATATCTATATATACCTTTTTAATGTCCTTTAGAGCTTTCTTAATATTATTTATTTCACTTAACGTTATCTAGATAAGATTGCTTATGAGCAATAGGGCCGACTAAACGCAACTGTAAACAAGCAAATGTTAAAGACTTATTGTATACGCGCTGTAACCCACATAAAATGACGAGGAAAAGTCTCTTGTAGATATTTGTTGTATGATTTTAGCGGTAGCTAACTCAACACACCAGTTTCTATTTTCTCTAACAAATTATATGCTTGACAAAAGAAGTAAGTATTATAAGTTGTCCGACATAAGTATCAAGTAGCAATAGTCCTGATCGATTTAAAGTTAATTGCTCGCTCAATTATTGCTAATGGTTTGTAATTACATCACATCTATAAAAATCACACTGCACAAGTGTTAAATTGATAGGTACATGCGTCCTTTCCATATAAAAAGTCCCATTAAAAGATTTTTAAACAAAAGGAGGTCCATTGAAAAGAACCCGAGTTTATAGTAATTCAAAAACAATTGAAACCCCTTTTGGAATTAATTAAATAATAAAAAGCATTTGACAACCAGCAAGTCACCAACAACTAAAAAAGCAAGCTTCGGAAATGCGTAATTCGAAACGCACTGCGCAACAGCGACTACTAAAGTAGAAAGAAACGAATCTTTCGTTTTTAATCCACTATCTGCTTTATTGGTTTACTGTAAGGTGCTAATTGGATTGCACTGGATATCAAGATAAGATAATTAAATGTTGATTGCGTTATTCCAGTTTTTTAGCACTTGATAATTGTCATCTCTTATAAAGAATCTGTATAAGACCGAATTTTGTGATTAGCATTGACGAATAAATCAAAAATTGATCGAATTATTGCAACCGATCGCGTTGCTGTTACGAAGTGCTAATAACTAGGTTGTGGTACTAAGCCCCACTCATATACCTAATCATTAGTTATCAGTATATCTTAAAAATACACTGGGCTATTTCATAGTATGATCCTTTTTATCTTCTTGTTTGTTAATGTTTTTTTACTTAATTACCAACCACTTATTCATCCAATCTTGTTACACAAACATACGCCAAAGATCCGATTCATACCATCACTATATTCATACACTATAGCACACCATAAATCTACTTTAGGGTAGCAGGTAGCACTTTCTATAAACTGGTTTCATGGAGCACCATTTATTTATTTTCTTTGCAATTAGTTAAGGTCATCATCACATTCATCGATCGTATTTATAATAAACTTTTATACATTTTCTAATGGGGCTTTTTTAAGTAACGGGCGACAAGTTCACATTACGTTACCACCTGACCTATGACAAGACGCATACAGGTGAGTTACATACAAATTATAAATAATCTGAAACCGGTGAAGTTCAAGTTACGTAATTGCACCTGATTGTTTGCTCAAGGCAAAATTTTACGCCATAGTAAATTAATCTGTGACTATTATTATGTGTCGAAATACCTACGTTCGACGATACTTTCGTAAATTATCTTCGAAAGTTATTTATGTTTCTAACAATACAAGTTGGTTATTTATAATTATTTTCCATTCAATTACTGTGCCTATATAACACTAGATTTTGTTATATGTTATAACTATTAACATTTATTTAATATCCTACAATAAACTGCCTAACATGTCTTTGCCAAACTCGACATTGACGAAATTATCAAATAAGACAGGGCCATTAACACTAAAATAGAATAGAATATTGTTTAAATAAGTAGTATTGGGATTCTTTATTTGACCTTACCTTAAATATTTTTGTTCCAGACTGCGGCGCATGACCCCACCGAGCCCCCGTCGACGTCGTCCGCGGGGGAGCCCACCGGCGAGCCGTGAGCAGGCTTCCGATCCCGAGGCAGTCAGTGGGGTGATGTCCATACTGCATTACACAGGACACTTAATAGTGTTATGAATAAGTTACGTCGGACTACACACGAGATACGGTTAAGGAGAATGTGACTAAGATAAAAAGTGATTGTTTTTTTCTGTTAAGATATCGGTATCAAAAGTGGATCGTGTAAAATGTAGTAATTTATAAACAAATTGTTAACGACTTTTTGTGTAACTATATAGTCAATGAACTTACTGAAATTTTCATTGAGTCACTTTTGTTATCGACAGTACATTCGAATGAAGTTTGATAAGCCGGATGAATGTCGTCATATCGAATTGTTTGTTGGTTTTTTATCTGAATATGTTACCGTTATTGGTGATATAAGTACCTACTATTTTGATATTTTAGATAACTTGTATATTTAGCAGAACTACCTGGATGAGGCGATTAAAGCACATGAAATGTTCACGCACATGAAATTTTTAATACTAATATTAGATCATTGATTGTTACTATCTATACTAATATTATAAAGAGGTAAAGTTTGGAATTAAAAATTATTGTGTTGGACAGTACATTTATAGGGGAATGTTATAAACTATAACATTTGTGAAAGACCGAAAATTCGGGCGCAGCCGCGGGCGGAAGCTAGTATTTTTGTTTGCACTTGAAGAACATTTTGTTTTTATTTCTTGAGACTGTGAAATCACTTTTTTACCTATCTTATGAATGGCATTACGACACTAATACCAAAAATTATCAAATTAATTAAAGCAGAACTTTTTAAATTAACCGTCTTGGTAATATCTGTATAATAAACATACCAATATCAACCTTATGACATTTAATGCAATTCACAACCTCGCAAGTAAGATTTATTATCGATTCTGCATATTTTTATTGGAATATAAGGTGCCACTAAAACAAACGACCAGCCTTCAGGTGTTTGGATAATTAATCACATTTCGGGCCACAGTTGGTTCAGTTAAGGATTATACTCAACAACTATAATGAAATTGTATTAGTTTGACAAATGCAATAAGTTTGTCTCGTTCCCACTATATGGATTGAAAAAGAACAACTGTCCAATAATATTTTAAGGGTGATAAATGTGGTGAATATGTGTATGTTAAACGAAGATGCTTCTGTCCGTTTGTGAAACGAGAATAGAGCCCCTCGAAATTTTTAAATAATGATTGTATTAGAATAAGTAATAGAATATACTCATTTCTATATAAAATATAAATGTATCTACACGGTAAACTAAAAGTTCGCAGGTGTATAGGTAATGAGAAAAAACATAGATAGACAACATAGCACCTTCCAAATTTTTGAAACTAAAATAATTTAGTTAACAGAGTTCTCGTTGTAACTATTGAGTGTATAGTCTATAATATAACCCACTACCCACTTTCCGTTAGGGACGTTAAGCCAATGTTCCCTGTTCTAAACCAAATGTTAATCAAAGCTTCTTAAACATGCTCACCTTTGACATGATTATTTGTATTTGAGTATTTTACATATTTGGCTAAATATTATCTGACATGTCGGTTTCTAGATTTCTTACACAAGAATTCTCGTATTTACCACTCCGTCATATACTAATGTATCAAATTTAAAACAACAAATGAACATTTGCGTCTCAAATTGCCATATGAAGGGCCATTGAAATGATTTATAACGTTTTTGGGAAAAGCCCAATAGAGCACTACTTTAACATTTGAATGATTCTTAAAATATCAGAGATGTTTGGGTACCTTCAATGCAGAGAAATAACAAACGGTATTTATTTAGTAGACCTCTTCACACCGCTCTCTATAATATGTAAAGCGTTAGTCTGTGCTACGCCCAAATTGCGCATCAATCATCAAATTCCTTAACGTCTGTGAACGCATCACTTCATACGACACCCTTTTGTAGATCCCCCAGGCAATCCAATCAGTTCTCAGCCAGACCAGACCAGACCTGATAAGTTTAAGAATCTCCACGCCTTTCTTCCAGGAGTGCATATCTCATGTTCATTTCATTTAGCGCAGTTTATTGCTACCGAACCAAATCTTGCAGATTATCTGCTATCTTATATTTCTCTATATTCAAATTAAAATATTTACACGATGAATAAGAATCAGAGATACAAACACTTGATACGTTAATAAGTCGTTAACTCGCTTGGATGGTTGCTGAGTATTTAGTTACCTATGTCGTTTTCTATTTTGTCTGTGAAACTAGTTGCTGTGCTTTTTGCAGCTCTCAATCAAATGGCTGCTATCACTGCAGGGCTTGAGAAATTGTTCATTAGCTCCAAAACTCAGTAAGTAAAGAGGTAAACATAAAGAGATGAAAACCAAAGACAAGATAGATAAATGGTGTGAATGGTTATATGGCAAATAAAGGAGTTATTGTTTTGATGTTGTGTTGAAGAAGAGAGAAAGATATACCATACCATATTACCATATATTCAGACCATAGACAAGTATATTTCTCATAGTTTTGTTGTTGCTATCTTATCGTTGGACATCGTGTTAAAATCCTCTATTTAATTTAACTACACGCATCCTACAAGGATAACTTTAAAGAGCGCCTTTTAAACTTGTTTTATTGTTATAAAAAAACTCGCTAAGACGGTTCTTAAAAGGCGATTGTTTCTTATGCCCACAGCAACTGTCGATTGCTACGATAAAGCATGGAAGAACGATCGAATATTATCTAGGGCTGTCGGTTTAGAACATGTTATATAAAAATTATGCGTATAAATTAGCTGTCATGATTAGGGTACAAGAGGTGTCAACGGAACCCTATTACTAAGCCTGTAATATCATAACAGTTAGACAATTTCACATGTATTTGTGTTACTGCTATAACAGCAATATTATAAAAGAGTTAATTGAACAAAGATAAATATTTTATAAAATTCATAGTTTAGTACTTTGTCTTTTCTGCGGCCTATATAATAGGGTTATTATTTTTGTGCCTGATTAAAGTAATTTATTTTTTACTTGTGCTATGAATTTCTTATGGATTTTACCTACGTAATATCCATAATAAATTCTAACTTTATCCAAATAATAAACATACATCTCTACGTAACAACCCTATTCAGTAGCCCAGTTCTGTTAAAATGTTGCCGTGAGCGTAAAATCTGGGCTGCAATCTCGCCTGCGCTAAGCTTCGATGTTTTTTTAATTTATGTATCGATTGCGTTTTTGCGGGCGCTATCTCGCTTGCTAGCTGTTATTTACCAATACAGACAGATACAAATAAACTTTAGGAAATAAATAAATAATTATATTTCAGAATATGATTGTGATTCCCGAAACGGCATGACGAATCCATTTTACAACATGGGTTCTTCAAAGAACACGTGAGAAGTCAAATTATTCGGGTTCTAAACGTGGAAGTGTCTAGGGTAGTTTATCGCATGGTGCACTAGCTATCTTCTTCTTCTGTTTACCATCAGTCATTTGCTGTATTTTTATAAAAAGAAGACTATGAAGGGTGATGCATTTCGATTGTACGTCGAATTAACATTATAATAACTAAAAGCTCGGTTTTATTTCTAGATCAATCGATTTATAATTATTTATTTATGCACATTACAAATGAAACATGATAGTAAACACAAAAGAAGTGAATAATTTACTTAAATCTGGTCTGTCTCTCTCTGGTCTCGTCCAGAGACACCAAGTATATTCGTACCAGTCAATTCACACATTGCGTATCCTGGGAACAAATCGTAGCGTAGGCACATAAGAACGAGTTCCTCGAGTGACTTAACCCTCTTTATTTAATATTATACTTGATCTTATTTAAATTTTAATGGAAAATACTAGATTATGGCCTCTTAACCTACACGGTAGATCCGCCAGCAGGGTCGCCTGAGTGGGCTGTTTGTGTTAACACTGTTTCACGATCAGAACGATCGATGAATGATGCTTGAACTATTTTGATCATGAAGCTCAAATCGCTGTAGGTATCTGATCGCTGTATTTCAGTGTGAAGGGAAACTAAGCTAGTTTAGGTAGATAAAACATGCTTCACTACACGTTATTAAGTAGCGATCTTTTCCTGACAACCTTTGGATGGAGAGGATACTCAAAAATACGATTGGTGAGTGAAGTCGTCAGTGTACTTACAGTCATGTCTAAAAAAATTACATTCAATGTCTCAAAGTACGTATACAACACCTCATTTCTACTATAATGGAGATATTTTGTAATATCAGTGTATATTATTTTCAACTTGACTGTACTATTGAATTCTATTAGAATTCATATTAATGTCAGGTCAGTTAATTACCGGGCATAATCACTTGTCTTCAGAATGCTATCTACAAGGTTTTGAAATTGATTATTAATCTGGCTTATTTATATATACCCAGGTAATTACTTAAGTTATTAAACCATCATAAATGTAAACTGTAGTTTCTAACTGCCTTAGGCGTATTATAACTTACCCAACACAGTATAATGGGTCGATTTAGACTACAGGTGTGTGTGCGATACGAAGCTATTTATATAGGAATGATAGTCACGGGTTGCTTCTTATTGGTGTATTAACTTACTAATTATATTTTATTATTATTTACAAATTAGGGAAGGCATTTAAATCTGTACAATTGTACAATTTGGTTAGTCCTTGACAATTACTATAGAGAATATACTAGTTAGTCCTTGACAATTACTGCCTCAGAACTATGTAATACAATTGGTAAGTCCCTGACTTTTATGGTAAGATAAGCATAGGCTTACAAAAGTCTTGCGTTAAAAATATATGGAAAACCTATGTTAAAAAAGTTGATAGGTTCATAATTATCTTACATTGCTTAAGTTTGCGAAAATAATATTACTTATATATCGAATATACAGATATAGATATATCGAAGATTAGAAAATTAAAACTGACGGCAAAAACTGACCAATTCCTGCATCAGAAGTTCAGCATCACAAATAAGTTAAGTAAAATAGTAGTGAATTGAAATGGATGGTAACTCGGCGGTTTACACTTAAAATGTTAACATATCGAATAAGCTGGCTGATCGTAATTCCCAGCTTATCGAAGCGTGCTTGGAACACGTTTGAACAAGCTTACCGTTAACATCTAACAAAAGCTGCGGAGGGCGGCGCTTACTTAGCCCCGCCTAACGCCCGTTCCCAACTGGGCCACCCTGTGCAGCTGACTCGTAGATGTATTTAAACGTGGGATAAGTACCGTATAAATTTAATTCTGTGTGTTGCTGGCTTAGGATAATAACGCTTGGAAGTATCGTTAAGTTAATAGCAGGACTAGCGAAAGAGCAGGCCCAAAACTATCAATAGTAATAACAAAAATGCAAGTAATTTAACGTAAGTACGCACGATAAAAGTTTTTAAAGCTTAAGCTTTGGAACTTTTGGTTACTTACTGTTTGTACAAAAAATCGTCCTAATTCTGTTGTGCATAGACTTAAATTTATTTCGTGCTACTCTTTCCATACAACCCGATCTGAAAAGGAGAGATCATCGGAAACGTGATTTGACGTTTCTGAAATAACGACTTTAAAACCAATTTGACTTAATTTAAAGTGCATCCAAAGACATACTACTTAAAAGAAATCAAAGGTGTATTATCATCTAGGTGTGTCCTAACTTGACATTTCAAAAAGTCATTTTAATCTTCTTATTTGAGTAGAATAAAGGAAATTATATAATGGAAGCTACGAATATCTTAAGATAAGACAACGTTGCTTTCAAAGTTTCACATTTTTTTTATTTAACAATATTTCTTTTAGCTTTTAAATCCAATACATACATCATTTGTTGGCATTAATCACACTTTTGGAACGTGGCTTTCTTCTTACTTTCGTGCTTGGTCAAGCCGTTTCATAGAGTTCTTTATACAGCGTGGAAACTAAAATACGAATGTAAGAGGCGGCTCACTAAATACTATTCTGCTATCTTACGGTCCTAACTCCCTAACAAAACTCCAGCTATATATGAAAATCTATCGTGCAGTGTTATGGTTCAATACCACGTACCCCACTGCAAGACATATACCACAGAAGTAAATGCTGTAACAAAATTGACTTTCGTTTATAATTTGGTTAGTAAATACAGTATTTAAATTTGGCTTAGCCAGATACTAATTAATTTTCTTAATTATCTATTAAAAGTATTTAGCTTCATAAAGTAATTAGAAATACGTTATCTAGGCTCAAAACGCACTATCAAAACAAACGAAATAAAGAAATTATCGTACATAATGAAATAAACTATGGTTTAATTTTCAATATGGCAGTAAACTATGATTTTAGTTTTAGGGAAATATACAAAGAACTGTATAATTAAGTTTCACTTGTAAAGGGTGTGTACGGGATTGATTAGACACTTCTTTTAAACAACTCGTATTTAGGAAGCCGCCTCTAACATTTAATATCGACTGTATCAATACCTAGAAATGTTATGGAAAATCAAATCAATCCCAGTTTTTTTATTTATACATAATTTTTAACGAACTTTCACAACTTATTTCATGTTATTGTGGTTTATACTGAAAGTTTGTTAAATTACATAAGTTTTGTTCAGATAAACGGTGTACCAAGTCCCAGGATGCGATCCATAGGATACGGTACTGTTGCATCTCACAGAACACATAAACATATGGTGTCCTATTTCAATTTCATAAAGACCACCCATCAAATTGCTTATCTAGTGCTGCGTCACAAGATAAAATTCACAGTAACATTATTATAAAGTACAAGGGGGTCGTCAATATCACGATGCTTTTGAAAGTGGGGACTTTAATTTTTAAATAAGTTAGCGAAGAGTCCAGCTTTCCTGTGGCTTTAGCACTTGTTGGTTAATTGAATTATATTTTCCCTATAGTTCCTTATAATGAATAGATCCGCTTAGTATAAACATTTTCTTCGATATGTAGAACGGGAGTGTGTAGCAGGTTTTAGCGAACAAATGCGTGTGGACTTTACAAAGGATGGAATATTCCCCTGATATTGCAAGTGTATATAGACTTCAGTGGCCACTTTCTATCGGGTGTGCTGTATTCTCGAGTTACACCTTAGTTGTTGGTTTAAAAATTTCATGGGCTTGCAATTGAGTAGAAACAATTCAAACGGACAATTTATCATTCAAAAGACCTCATCCAGGTTATCTGCGGTTATACCAGAAATAATATTTTGATGGAATTTTATAAGCCAACTGAAATAATGTTTTTCGTCCTTTTATAATCATCTTTGATTACCAAACTAATCCATCCAACCCCAGCCATGGATACTTCTGTGACATTCACTTGTTATTGTGCAAAATTTTAGAAATTTCCAAATTTTTTGTGATCATAAAGTCAATTTGGCCATCATTCCATCCATTTGTTTTTATATTGTAATTTTAGTAATTAATAGGTTAATACTATTTTATGTTTGTTAATCTGATATGTGTTTTCTGCGTGAAATTAAATATCCAGTTGCTATAAATGATTGTAATTTAATGTTACTACACTTACATGTATAAAGGTATCACGAAATGTTGCTAGTCAGCTTATACTTTTTAATATTCGAATTTAAAATTTTCTTTGTGGCCAGTGATAAAAATTAAGTACTAATTATTTTTAGAAATATAAAAATTTAAAATAAATTCTCAAATTTTTATATTAAACGTTTTCATTGTACGTCCAAATGTTTTTAAAATTCGTCCTTACTAGAAGGCCGTCGTAATTTGAGCTCTATATAGATGTTAATTGAACTCATTATGGCCTACAAAAGTGGTATCCATCCATAATTCATCAAGTCGGACCTCTCTATTTAATCCTAAGAAATACATGAGACTTCCGATTATTGCACTTTAATCGTCTTATATTCTCATTATCTTGTAAACGTTGTATTCGCTACATACCTAATATTTGAATAATGCACTATGTCATTGTGTAATTTTTCGGTACCTAATGTAGATATGCTGTATATAAATATAATAATATGATGTTAATTGTAACCTTTTAAAAAATATATGTCCATTTGGTCACCGAATAGTTCATTTTCATACTGCATTTACAAACAGAATATTATTGTCAAATAATTTATATGTTTGCCAAGTTTAATATTACATTTATTTTGGGCAATACCTACTTAAATCTAATCTGCTATTTTAGACGTATTATATCGAGCTGCACAAAATCTTATAGTTAAATGAATCTGATTGGAAAAGTGAATGCCTCAATCAATGTTATAAAATGGTCTCAATTTTGTATCAAATGGTCTCAATTTCGTTTTCTTGAATGAATTCAATGAATGTGATTTTGTTAACGTTCTTATCAATATTTTTTTCTTACTATAATAACTATAGTATATTTGACTGTTGATTTAAACCTTTGACGTTAGCATAGATAATAATAAAACTTTTTTATTAAAATAAATTTGCATTCACGTAGTAAATTAAAATTTAACTAATGACTAAAGAGGTAATCAAGAGCCATTGGTGTGAGTTAATTCTTGTATAAAGACTTCTACATTAATTTTATTGTAAAACAATTCGTTTTTGTATTAAATACAAAAAATACATTAGTTAATAATAAGTTCCTTAGATAATTAAGTACCTACTATTGAATTTAACTGTAACTACTTTAATCTTAGATATAGTTGTAAATTGTGAATGGTCCTAATAATTTAAGATCTTTTAATTAGTATTAAGCTAGAATGTAACGTCATTAATTATTTATGATTATCGTTAAGAATAATTATAATATTTTAGATGGTAATATTTTCTTCATCTTTTCTTCCGCCCATGAACCGAGGCATCACAATGTTATTGTGATAATATTAATAAAATATTTTAATTAAGTTATAAGTTCTGGATACTTGGAGCTGATTGGAGCACGTCTATTTGTTTTGTTTTTAATAATAAAATTTAAAAATAAATATATCGCTATTATTTTGTTTGAATTTCCCATTTGGCACCCAAACTATTTATTCCAAACTTCGATCGCTTTATAGAAAAAGACGACACATTTAAAATGAGCTGTTGCAAATTAAATTTAAATATATTTCATTGATCATAATTCACGTAATAAGATCAAAGGATTACGATCCTAAAACAAAAATAAAAGTTTACTTTCTCATACTAAAAGTTGGAAATAATGACTCCTATTTTTTTTTGCTTAGTAAAGCATGAAAGGCCAGTAGGCCTGGATGCGAATCCTTAAGGCCATTAATGGTTTTTTACTTATTCTATTTCATGACGAATAATGGTAAATAGGCAGATGGCCCGCCTAATGGTAAGAGGCAACCATCACTTATTATTGACACACACAGCAATATCAAGACAAAATCTTTCGATACTAGGTACTGGTAATTTTAGAAAGAAGGGATGTTAACCATTAGAAAACAACCCCTAGTGTATAAAATCTACCCGTCGAGTATAAAGACGCTAAATTAGTCTGCAACTACCGCCATCGATCAAAAGTTAAGTTATTATGAACGAATTAGATAGAGATGGAAGAAATGATAGTTCTGAATAGCATATCAGTTAGAAGATTTCCCATAGTAAATAACCAATTTATAATTTATATATATTAGCTCTATGATTTTCAGTGACTTCATATATTTAAACCGGGGTGGCTTAAAAATATTAAAAAATATAAATGAAGAAACAATAAAAATTATTTATGTCGGTCAAGTTGTTCTTAAGTTTTATCGACACTAACGAACAGCTGTATACTTCTTCGTATAGGTATATAAAAATGTTCGCTAGTATCGCTAAAACTCAAAAATGGCTCTCGAAGACCTCTTTGAATAATTGTGTGTTCCATTCGATTTCATTGAAAAAGGTTGGTCAAAAAGAATTTAGTGATATCACTAATTTTCCTACATAATATTTGTTTAATGATACCCAGAATATTGTTAATCACAGTTTAGTGAAAGTTCTCCTGTATATATATTTATATTTATTGTAACTTATAGTTACGTTAATATAAAAGGCAAAGCTAAAAGGAGAGAATCGCTTCGGCAGTCTTCGACTAAGCATCGCTGATTGATGAAAAACAAATTCAGTACGTATTTTCGTTTTACAAGTTTTCCGGTGATGACTCGCAAATTATCTATTACCTATTGTATGTTAAAAGTATACATACAACCCAAAATAAAATTAGCAATCTAAGATTGAACTCAATCTTAGGTTCTTCTTAAACGACAGATCGATTTCTGATTCCAAGATTATAATGCCTAACCCCTGAAGTCTATCTAATTACCTTTTTTAAGGATTTTGGCTTGGTATTGAAGACCTTTGAGCTTTAGAACTGCATACCTACATCTATAAGCCGACTATGAGAACGTTAAAGAATAAAACACTTGAAAATTAGTGGATAGGTTTATCAGGGACGGACTACTAGGAAAGAAGCCGCTACACTACCATACCATACTTCTGAAGACATAAGGCTACTGACTCGGCAGACAGTAGGTTAAGGCAAGCACAAAAGATCCCATTGGGTAGAAACGCTCCGAGAGTAAATCCTGGCCCTTAACTAATATCAGATAAAGATGTAGACTTGCCAAAAAATAACTTTGTAAAAATACCAGTTAATGTGTAGCGCCATCTAGAAAAACATACATACGTCAGTTCATTGTCAAGAATCTAGTGTAAGTGTAAGTTAATAGCAATATTTTAAAAACACACAAGATGTCACTATCAATGCTTAACAATAGCAATATTTACCGTAAAAACGTAACAGGTGGCGCTAGTAAGCTTTGCATTTACGAAGACTGTTAATTTACATTACTGTGAACTTAAGAATTAAGAATTAAGAAATTTCCTTTCATGCTTTACATTTATTTCTATTTTATAATAAATACCGTCAATATAGAGTAATTAAAAATTATTTGTTATTGTTTTGCTTAATTTTTTCTGAAACGCCTGTCATTGCTGTCAAATTAGTATATGGCGCGTAATGGCAGGGGGCGATTTGGCGCTATATATTTTATTTCGTATGTGGTATTGTAGTGAAGTTTTTGTTATGAAATTGTTGGTATAGATTCATGCCAAAAACGATCGTACAATATATGAAATACATCATTTAGCATTCATTAGTGAGTTACTTGAATTACCATTACCATTCTCATTTGGGTTATTGGCGATAGAACTGACAGTTATCTATATAGGTTTTTATGTTAATTGTCAGATGTGATTGATTTCTTGTTTGTCTTCGGTTCCGTAAGCTTTTTTATAATTTAAATTTTCCGTTTTATTACATTTTATCACTTCCAAACACAGTGTTTCCTTCACCATCGCCTACATGGGTATTATTTCAATGTAATCATTAACATGACATTCTAGTTTCGTATCATTTTATCGTAATAATTAGTGATTACGATAAAATGATGAAAAATTTAATGATGAAAAATTCCTTTTTAAATTTTTCTCGTAAGTCATTAACAAAATGGCGGAGCTTACTATTACTTACAAAGGGATACATTATGCCGGTATCCCGGACCAAAATAAAAAAAATAATTACAGAAGATATATACTGTATGGACTTTAGTTTCCTTTGCCTTTCCTATAATAGGGAGAATTAAACAACAACAACAATAACAATTGGTCAAAATCACATTATCCTTATCACAAATGACAACTAAAAAGAAAATATCAAATTAGCATAAACGTTTAAGTATAATTATAAATTGAGTAGTTTTGTAGTATTATTCTTAATTGAGTATTTATATCAAGGTGCAAATGCTAGATAAACTAGGCTAGGTAAGTTGTTAGTATATTGTGATAAAAAGTGGCTCAGCACATACTCATAGAATTTAGGTTATATTGTTTTCATATCTAAATTTGTTTCATTTTTCAGATAGTGCCTAATTATCAATGAAAATAATTAACAATGGCTAATGTAAATGTAGATGATGCAGTGCTAAAATATGAAAGCTTCATAAACGACGTTCTGAAAGAGGATTTAAAAAAGCTTGAGCACAGATTGCAACAAATAAATGCAGAAGTAGCAGATCTTATTCAACAGCAAAATGTTTTGAAAGTAGTATCGGATACAAATATTCACCCGAATGGTTTTAAAACCCAGGTGAATTTAGGTTGCAACTTTTTTATGGAAGCATCTGTTACTGATATGTCAACATTGCTTATGAATGTAGGTTTAAATCATTACTTAGAGTTTAGTGTAGAGGAAGCGAATAAATATCTAGATGTAAGAATAAAAGCTTTCGGAAATAAAGCAGATGAACTTAGACAGAAAGCTGCAGAGACCAAAGCACATATAAAACTAATGCTGTTTGGTTTAGGTGAATTGCAAAATCAGAAACCAGGTGCAAGCTGATGGCATCTTAAATATACTATTTTAATATTAAATATTATTTTATGAACTTATCAAAGAAAATAGAACTGCTATCAAAAACAGCTCGTTGATCTTTCATATCTGTAAGAACTTAGACACTCCATTTAGTATCAAAATCAGCAAGTTCACAAACATTCACCTCCAAATTTGGTAGTCAATACTGAAATTATTAATGTCGTGTTATAGATCCATATACTATTTGAGGTGTAAATTGTTTTCTTGGTATACCTGCGAATTTTAATTTAGGACCTGCAAAATTTTTAGATGAACTACAAAAAATTAGTCCTTCTTAGTCACATTTTGATACTGGGTGGGGTGCTTCAGTTTTTGCTGACATGTTATTTTTTTATAATAATTTTTCATTGTATGATCAGTGAAGCACCAACATAGTACTCAAATTGACAGGTCTTATTTTTTTAGTTTTTATATTAATTTTTTGTAATAAGTATAAATACACTGTGTAAATGGTGATTTGTAGTTTATATTTTTATCCTAAATTAACTCTGATATATTGATACATTTTATGTATGCATTCAGTAGGTGAGAAATCTGTATCCATTAATAACTCTCTTTAACAGAGTTGCTAATGCTTTAAGTTTCTTTCATAAAATAATACTAATTCTTATATTTATTTTGAAGTTTATCAAAATACAATATTTGAGTTATCTCATTATTTGTAGTTTATCTCTGTGTATATCTCTGTGCTTGGTGTGACTAACGGCAAAAGTCTTCTCCAATGCTTACCATTGTTTCCTATCTGCTGCCACTATTAAGCAAAGGAGACTAAGCATTATTAAATTAATTTAAAATCTATGATTAAATGTGAACTGTTGTGGATTTCAAGAACACACTTATTTGTATGAAATAATCACTTCCTTATATATCTTTTAATTAACCATCTAAAACTAATGCTAATGATATTTTACGACTGATGCTAGCATATAAGACAGATAATCATCATGATCAGATTATTATTTGAAATTACTGCTTAAAATAACTTCCCTATTAGTTTCAATTGCTTCTAACTATAATTTAAAATATGTTTATTGGAAGATATTTCAGGACTTTACCAATACCTTGCATTCAAATGTTTAAAATGCTTTGTTTCTATTCATAAATAGCAATAATTCCAGATCAATAATTTGGTAATTAAATAGGCTGTAATCATTAGTTCAATTTGTACATCTGAAAACTGATTACATACCAGTCGCCACTATTACGAACGGTGTAGGAGCGATCACAAGGCCAAATAGTTACACTTATTGTGCTCTCGACTGTACCTAACTAATAGAAAATCAAGTGTCCATGTAAACTCAATTATATACTGCGAATCCATAATCAGCACAAATCTTGCACACGGTTAATTTGAATATTTACCGGTCTCAAGATCGGGTCCTGGTAGATTGATTGGTTAGAACTTGTATAAATTAGCAATCATGCTAAGTGGTTTGCGGTGAAATATTTATAAAATTCCACTTAATAGGAAGGTCGCGTAAGCAGTTCTTGATTGGTTCATTTTTATGGCATTGCATTATATTATATCAATACTAAAATAACTTTTATTTCCAAGGAATATAACCTAACTTCACCAAGTTGACAAATTATCTATAGCGAATATCGAAATGTCATAGGAAGGAACTACTTCCTAAGAACTTTAGGTCTAAGCTTTACACTAATGATGAGAAACACATGTTCTTTTAGTATTAATATTGTAATGCTTTCCTATATACATATAAGAAGCACTACATTTGTCCCGGACATGACGGAAAATATTAGAGCGGTTCAAAATTATAAAATATCAGTCAGTCAAAATTATCAAATGTTCATAATTATAAAATGTGAAACTTAGTAACCTATAAGGTGAGAGAGACAGTCAGATCGAGCGAGGCACTATATTTCATTATATAGAATTGCTCGTCACATTAATTGTCATATTTGTACTAGAACTTCGAACTTACTGCTGAACTTTAGTAGGTATGCTTCGCCCCATTTAATTGTACTCACATTGACATTGTACTAGCTCACCTCAAAAAAGGGGTGACTTACATACTCTTCTCAAGTCGTGTCCTAGCTACCTAATACTACTTTTCTTTGTAATTAACAAGATAAGTAGTTATTAATAGGTAAATGTTCTCGGGTCTATGTACTATCAGAGACTTATTCAAAATTATGGTAACGCGTACCGACTATAGCTAAATGTTAAAATAGCTTCGTATTGACCTATTAATAAGAGTTTATAGGTTATTATGTGGGCCGATCCCGGCGGCACTGCAATGCCGGGCCGACCCGTGACGGGAGTGGAGCGAGCCCCGAACATCCCGTCGGTTTACAAAAATCAGTTTAATATACTGGTCCCTCAGTGAGGGAACTTTCAGATATTAAGCTGAAAAGAACAGATACTACACTTTGATCTTAGCCAAAAGGCCGAGAAGCGATACACGTACACCAAAACACTGCTCACTTAATCATAAAACGAAAAATCTTAACACCGCCTACTAGAAAATTACGTTAACATAACGTAGTGACATCTAGAACCGTTACGTGATTAATTTGTTACTAAAGCATTTACTCGTGCTTCTTAGTACATGCCATCTATGTACAACTTGAAGAACTAAGTAAACTTTACATAAAACATTTAGTAGTAACTAGTGCGGTAATTTTTGTCTAGATGGCGCTTATATCATATGGACAATTTGAAAAATTTAATACAAAACTTATAGTAAAATAAATTTATGCATTTTTATAGATTTGCAATAACATAGAAAATAATACTTGGTCATTACTGTTATGACCAAGGAAAACCTAGTTCAAAATTTGTCTTTTGATTTTTCAATCCAGTTTTTAACGATAAATAAATTTATCTGTAACATTTTATTACAAATCACACTTACAAAAGATATTCTTACGCCGGTGAGCTACAAGTACGGTGGTTCAAAGGATATTAGGTACCTTTTACATTTACGGATAAATCGTATCTGCGCAAGGAGTCATCCCGTCACGTCTCCTGCCATCGTCACGAAAGATGCCGTTTGGCTCTAGGACCGCTGGTGCATTTACATATTTTACACCTACACTGCTGCTATGTATGCAAGAAAATGTAAAAGGTACCTAATATCCTTTGAACCACCGTATTTGTAGCTCACCGGCGTAAGAATATCTTTTGTAAGTGTGATTTGTAATAAAATGTTACAGATAAATTTATTTATCGTTAAAAACTGGATTGAAAAATCAAAAGACAAATTTTGAACTAGGTTTTCCTTGGTCATAACAGTAATGACCAAGTATTATTTTCTATGTTATTGCAAATCTATAAAAATGCATAAATTTATTTTATTATAAGTTTTGTATTAAATTTTTCAAATTGTCCATATGATATAAGCGCCATCTAGACAAAAATTACCGCACTAGTTACTACTAAATGTTTTATGTAAAGTTTACTTAGTTCTTCAAGTTGTACATAGATGGCGTGTACTAAGAAGCACGAGTAAATGCTTTAGTAACAAATTAATCACGTAACGGTTCTAGATGTCACTACGTTATGTTAACGTAATTTTCTAGTAGGCGGTGTTAAGATTTTTCGTTTTATGATTAAGTGAGCAGTGTTTTGCTGTACGTTTATCGCTTCTCGGCCTTTTGGCTAAGATCAAAGTGTAGTATCTGTTCTTTTCAGCTTAATATCTGAAAGTTCCCTCACTGAGGGACCACTATATTAAACTGATTTTTGTAAACCGACGGGATGTTCGGGGCTCGCTCCACTCCCGTCACGGGTCGGCCCGGCATTGCAGTGCCGCCGGGATCGGCCCACATAGTAACCTATAAACTCTTATTAATAAATCAATACGAAGCTATTTTAACATTTAGCTAGTCGGTACGCGTTACCATAATTTTGAATAATTCTCTGATAGTACATAGACCCGAGAACATTTACCTATTAATAACTACTTATCTTGTTAATTACAAAGAAAAGTAGTATTAGGTAGCTAGGACACGACTTGAGAAGTGTATCTAAGAGGGTATTTATTTGATATGTGTATTGGTTCATAATTTTTAAATAAATACATTTTAAATAAACTTATTAATTTATATATTATATTAATAATTGCAGATTGTGGCATATGGGAGGTGAAATGAAAGGCACGAATCAAATAAAAGCTTAGCTTTATTACTCGTTATATTCACGAAGAAATATCCCTCACTGGTATCAACAAGTCTCCATGCTGACATTGCTAGTAGAGATACAATTTATGTTTCACCGTATTTCAAATACTCAATCGATTAATTTTGATAATTTTGATCAACAGATTTTGAACTGCCAATTTTATACCAATATACGAACGCAATTTGCAACAATCTACTGGCCTGTCGGCCGTTCGATTAAAATTTTGATACAATTTTTTCTTCCACAATTACTCCACTTTATGTCTAATACACCGAACAGTGGTTAGATCCTAAAACATTCACGGACAAAGACACACGCTCGTAAATTATAAGCATTATGACAATGTGATATTATATTAATGTATAAGTATTGTTGTAGTATTAAGAACCGTATAATTAATGCGTAGTTAGGTTAGGTTAGTTCTCGAGACATTAGGTATGACTTGTCTGAGGCCCACAGATTACAATAGTGACCCGCTTGTAGCCATTCTAAGACAAATACCGAGGAATCGTTTACATTATTTTTCATATTTCATCTTAAACTTGCTTTAAATTTATCTTTTTTACATCCAGAACCATATAAACATCTTTGAGTTATTTATATATTTTTTTATCTATATAAACGGCGGACACCCCGCTGCCCGCGCCCCCACCTTTCAACTTTTTATTTACAAATGGTTAATGCTCCTAAACGTTTAATATCCGACACTATTCTTAAAATTAAATACAAAAAACGCATGACATTCTAAATTTACCTAATGTCCCATTTTGTCATTGCTATAATTTACGAAATTTTGATCTTTACACCAACTTTAGAAATATTCAATACAAAAATACTCTTTTTGAATAAAATTTATACACGAGTCATTATATCGTAGGTAGGGTACGGGGGCGGCGGCGCGGACGTCTTCAAAGAAAAGCTTTGAGCCTCGTAAACCTTAACATCATGAAATTTGTACTAAATATATCGTAACGAGCGGACGCGGCCTCCTTATCACTTAGCCAAAATGCGAGGATACCGAAACGACGCCTAAACACTAGTCAAATCTATATTTGTAACCCATTATACATTGTCCACGAATAGGCCGAATCGTGGTTCTGACTATGCCTATACTGGACAAACTATCCCGAGTTACACCCTTAAATAATTTCGTTTTATTTTCAAAATTTTGTCACTAATTTTATCACTGGTGACCGCATCCGCTAGTCGTAGTTTACAAATATATTAAACGAATAGCTACAACCACTGTAGCTTCACGAACCCATTAACTAAACCAAACCAATACACCATAATACAAATGAACGTGTATCGCTGTTACGAATGAAGACCACATGGATATTAAAAAATATTAATAGTTACACTCGAATACAAAATTATGAACGCTTTTCTTCCGATTGCTTGTGACTAAAATATAGCTGTTTTGCTTGACAATTTGTTTGTATGTAAACAATTGGGCGTCCGAAACATCTTACTTAATTATTATTAAGCGTCGGCAGTATTTGTATTAATAAGACATCCTAATAGTATATCCGTGCTCAGTTTATCAGTTTATTTAATCAGATATTATAGACGAATGATACTTATTTAAAACTACCTAATTTTTCAGCACTTCACTTATTTGATTTCTTTATTTTTCACGTATAGAAAAGTTGATACAGCTATCTGGTACACCTAAATGTTTTCTAATTTCCAAAAATGAAATGCTACATACAATAGAGTCTATTACAATTTCGAAAATTTAGGAACCATAATACCCAAACGTGAAACCAAATACATTCTAAATATATTGTTTTTTATTTAGAATTAATTTTGAAAATAATTACATATTTATTTCATTTTACATTGATAAATCCAAACATTTCGTAGACGGATTCGAAAATATTAAAATGTAAAGCAAAAACGTTAGATACAATTTTATGAAACTTAAATAAACTATCATCTAAATACAAAATTTTAAAACAATAAGAAGTGGCGTTGCCGAAAGGGCAATTTAATAAATCTACATACATATTAAATAGATACAAACATGAGCTTTAAGTCAACACCGAATTTTGTACTTTTTCTGTGGGATAGCCCCCATGATCACTGTGGACTAAATACTTCGATGTTTCAAACTCGAGTCTTTATATTAAATTTAGAAAAATTGTCAACCCATAACTTATAAATAATTCGAATATCGAATGGTTTCAATTATCTTGATCGCAATGATATCCATTGTGGTCTCGTAGCGGCTGTTGCACAGTGAATCACTCAAGTATAAAATCCGGACAAAACATTTCATGCATACATAATCAAAGACTTATCAAATATTTATAAGTTTTCTTGCCTGAAAATATAGTCAAAACATTAACGGCTCCAAGTATCTGCAAATTACGGCATGTCGGTTGAATACTGTTGATGGGAAATAAATACATTTCTATTGTAATATGTGTTGTATAGCCTGCATTAACACTTCTATTAGATATGAAGAAATCTATGGAGAGATCGGAATAACGGATACATTACTTACTATACAAGGAATTAGGTACATGACAAGTGTCAGCTTAGAGCTGAAAGAGCTTGAAGTCGTGCTCATAGTCCGTAACTACCTATTTCCTTACCAAATCTAATCATGTGTCTCTAATAGCTTTGGTTGCTAATGTAAATGTAATCAATTCCATTTCTTAATTCAAATGGCATTACGTTCATTACTACACTACCTAGAGACACATTAGTTTTATTTGTATTTACAATGGGTGATTTCAGCTCTAAACTGGCAATCTCTGTGATTGACGAAACAAACAACGTGTAACATAACACAATCGTAACGTAACATGGAACGATGCTCGATCTCGAATAAGCCCTGCGGCGACTGCGTACTTGCTAACTGACGGACGCGAATCGTTGAAAATTAACCTGGGCTATTGCAGTAAATGTGTGGCTCGTAGGTGACCAACGCGTGGTCGGGACAATTTAGAACATAAAACCTGTGTATCTAGAACGAGGGGAGGCTGAGTGTATTCTATGTGTTGATATCTCTATAAGGAGTTCCGTATCTCTCATTCACACCTAACCTGAACGCTATTCTAAGCACACCAGTCGACGCCTGGTCCATCCTAAACTGAGGTATCCTTATATTATCGTAATAGATCAAAATGGTTACAAATGAAACGATAACAAACGTGTAATATCAAATGAAAAATGCTTACACTTGCTTAGCTAGGACCGGCCGTCCGCCCTGCGCGGGTCTGTACTCGAAAATTAGGATGGCATAAGGTTTTGTACAATTCCGCAAATCAATTCTCAATATTCCATTTTTCTATTGTGCCCTAATTAAATACCATTAGCGCTAAGATAGTACATTTATCATCTCTTCTGTATTAAAACTATTGTATTATGTACACATCGCTATACATCTCTGTACAATCTATCTTATCGGTTTACATCTATTTGAGAAGCGAAACAATATTTATATTTTATTTGTACTGTAGAACTAAGGATGTGAAATGAAAGTGATTCCGCGTGGCGGGGCTGGCGGCCGGCAACTACATGTTATAACAAATACATCGAGATATGCGTTTCCACTCGAGCTTGTCCGCTGACTTTAAATCTGCGCAGACTAATGTCTGTTTTCGGATGCAGTAACGATGGTCATCTGACAAGCGCCGAGCTCGTCGCGCTACATATATCTACGAATCAAACTAATTATTCTTCTATAGTATAATAATAAGTGTGTGTATGTATACTGATTGTTCGTTACGGCGAACTGCTGCGTGCGCGAGGCGGGGCGGAGCGCGGGCGCCGCGCGGCGTCCTCGGTTGGGCGGCTGGTACTATTGAGGGCCCTATTTGTATTAATTCCTTATTTTCTCGTAAAAAATCAATATTTTTGAAGGCACTTCTGATCGGACGAGGTGGCCCAGTGCTTTTGTAATAATTTAAACTTTGCGTTTTTTTTATATTTGATTTTTGTTTGAGGTAATAGGTTTATTCTGTGTAGTGTGGCTAGTGGATCAAATGTCTATTGTGAAGATGGCCGCCGCGGGGCGCTCGCCTGCGGAGCGCGCGCGTCACCACTACGTTTGGAAAAATATAAATTTTGATCTAACTTGAAAAACTGCAAGAATCGAATGAAACCTCTATCTCAGAAAATAATGCTTCAATGTTTTGTTTGATTTTAAATTAATCTGGATTTAAAAAGTCCTTTTGGCTGCCAAAGAATTTTCTGTATCACAGAAACTAAAAAAAATGGTGTGACGCTCCGCACTCGTGTTCTTGTATTGCTTGGTAGCCCACGCATAATTTTGGAAAATAGTATTTTATCTAACAAATAAACTTAACCCTATGTCCGGAGCGAGCCTGAGCTCGTACATACACCGAACAAACTGAACATTATGACCCGAACCTTGCCGAAATATTTCAAATTCAAACCAGGATGCTTAATTTAATAATAACTGAAGATGTTTAAAAGTTTCGGAATTTTTTAACTGTTTCATTTATTTCTATTGAAAACTGTCCTGCATGAACTAAAAACTGGCTGTCGGTATAAAAATAATCTTTAGAATCTTTGTCTGTGGATCGAAAAATAACCCTGCTCTATTGTACTAATTACTATGGTTAACTTTAATTATTCCTAAAATAATTATGACGAGGTAAAGGTTGACAATTTTCGGCCACACAGGGTGTGCCTCAGAACGCAAACACTATAAGGAAAAAGGTGGGTAAAATCATGTTTCCAAGGATTAGGAACTAAAGGTAAAAAACCAAAAATAAAAACAACATAAAAATTCAAAACTTAAGCAGTTAATATATTAAATCGTTTTTTCTTCCTAAATAATAAATCAATAAATGATTTTAAGATATACATAACTATAAAAACCATTTTAAGATAATACTTAATAATAATATAATAATAATTATATATAGCGAAATATATTATGTGCAGAAATAAAATTCTAGGTGACTTAAATTTTCTCTTACTCGTTAACCTAATGAATTTCCTAGTAGAGCGCGCATGTGGCGTGGTGGGCACCACGCCACTCGACTTCCAACGTACAAATTCAAACTTTTATAATTTAATTTAATTTTTTATCAATAATTTTGAATCTGAAGGCCTAAATGCGAGTGTCGTAAAATTTTGGTGTGCGAAACAATCGTCCAATATTTTATCCAAAAATTTGTTACGCCGCAACATGAGTGAAAAGTCGAGATGGCGCTCACTCCAATTGTTCGAGAAAGTTCGGCGACTTGAAGTACTCGGGCACGGGGTCGTCGAGCCGCGAAATCACCTTGTAGATAGACTTCTTCCAGCTCTGTTCCGCATCCTTGCCGCCTTGGATAGCGCGAAAGAACTCTCGGAGAGTCTGTTCTACTACGTATCTAAAGTTTGGTGGCACCTGTAAATAGACATCAAAAAATTAGGCTGTGTATTGACCCTTTAACTGGTGGAAGGAATATTAAGTGTTTCTCTGATATTGTATGTGGTTACTATATTTATGGATAAAAAAATATTTCGAAATTTCGAACAAAAATATGATGATTAAAATATGACAGTTTTAAATAATACCTGTTTTAACGCTTACCTCAATGTGGTTATTCCTGTTATAATGCAAGTTGAGCACCCTATACAGCTCCGAATCACCAGCCACGTGAATATCTTCCGCCGTTTTTAGACCTTCACTGATCGCCTGCCGCGCGTACTTCTCCATTTGAATGTAGTAGAACTCTCTGCAACGATAAAATATTCAGAATGAGATTACTTCTAATATTATTCATATTGTCTTAAATGTTAACTTAACGGATTTGGGGATAAATTCAGTGAAAAAGCTAAAGTTTAAAACTTATTAGAATATTTTTTGTTTAATACAAATCTAAACAGGCCGCCTAACAATTTAAAATGACTAATAATGAAGAATGCTAGGCTGGTGCGACATACTCTATCTACCTATAAATCACTGTATAGTGTGACTCTTCACGCTACAATGAAAATACAAAGCACTTGAAATCCGTCGAGAGCGGGAAAAGGATTTGATTAGCCATTTTCGCTCTCCGCTCTTCGTGTCACATCGCTATCTTTGCTTCGGTTCGCTTACGAGAGCGAACTGAGCGAATCGAGAGTCTCACGGGGCTAATTACTTACGAGTTTGAATTCTGACGGGCTAATTCAGTTTTTCACGTTGCTGTTAAGTGACGTGTATTTGCATGTAACGAGGTGCTCATATTGTGAAAAGGAAAAAGTCATCCAATTTATACAAGTTTAATTTCTAAGATTTATTATTACATTTTTTGTTTTAATGAAATCAAAATTAATAATAATATACTTCAGGCAGTCTTCTAGTACTTATTCATAGGTTAAATGGTAGTGGCGTAAGAACGTTTAATTAGTGTCATTTTCTTGTTTATATTATTAATTCGAAAATTATGAAAAGCTTTAATATAATAATATTTAATGCAATTTGTACTAAGTAATACTCAGCTTCTGGTATCAATCGACAAGGCTCATCTCTAAGCCACTCGCGAGAAAAAGAGGCTCTCCATCTCTTGCTCGCACACCGAGGGTTTTTATTATTTTTTAATTGGCACTAGGTGCGAGATTGCAGCCTTACTAATTGAGTAAGTAAATGAAGTGTCTAAATAATTATACAGTTGTCTTTTGGCTGGTGCGAGGTGGTACGTGAACCACTGTGTGGCACTTCACACACATCGTGTTTGTTGCCATTAATTAGTATGTCTAAGTGACTGAGGCGAGTTAATGTTCATCCAATGAGATTATTAATGAAATTGAAGTGGTCACATGTGTACGATTAGGGCGTCTTCGATAATTGCTTTTGAGCATGTGTTTATCAAATCATTAAGTGAAAGATAATATTTATGTCTTCATTTAGATACAATAGTTTTCATATAGGTTCGTCTAAATTAATAACAATACAAAATAATATATCTCTCACTCATACCTGTTATCTAGCCCAAATTAAGCATCATTAAGAGCTTTTGTGACGGATACTGGATAACGGAGCAATATAGATAGTAATATGTATATATTTATATATACACCTTCACGTTTATACATATCTGTAACCCATCGGAAACATACAAAATTCAGACTCATCATAAAAATATCTGTCCCTACCGAGATTCGAACCCGGGGCTATGTAAACAGGGTACTGACTATTTGAATTGAATGTTCTTTTTGAATTTTTTTTTATGGGAGATCAATATATTTATTACGATACAGACATTATAAACTAGATAACCTTGATACATTAAGTACTATTTTAGCGAATATTTATATGTGTCTTATACCCTTTTGTATTTTAAGAGAAATCGACAAACGATGATAAGAATCGCGGACGTAACTGTGACGCTATTTGTAAGCAGTTAGCGTTAAGTCGACCCATATAGCGTGCATGCGGGCGCTAAACTGAAAACAATGCAAAAAGAAACTTGAATTTCGATTATTGACGAATGAACTTACTGTTAACGTTTTAGCAGTTTTAAATGTTAATGAAGACATGGAATTAAGTTTAAAGAGTCTTTTCGACTTGTCTTATCTTCATCATACTAAGATTTTATTACTTAAATTAAAGTTATAGTTTGCCAACTAAACCGTTACGATCAGATGGGAATCAGATTTTTTTTTTATTTTAGTGACGTTCAAATACTACCCTTGGCTCACTTTTATAAAATACGACCAGGATTACTCAAATATAACTTTGAAACTATACTACTAAAGCACAAAATTGCTCGCGTGCCAACGTTATATCGAACTTCGACTCTGAATTTGAACGGATTTACAATACTGTTGAATTTAACAGGTGATCGCTGTTGCCAAAGGATATTGCGCTTTAATTCCGCGGGTTATCTCTTAAAACGGTGTTAGCTAAAGTGTCATTGTTTGGATTTTCTTAAGAAATCGCATCTTGCGTTTACCTGGGGTGCAACGTCTTAAATTCCATTGTTACTAGCGCAGTTGCCAGTTTTTGCAACTGTTTTTTTACCTTCTAATTTTCTGTAGCGAATAAACGTCTGCAATATTTATAAGACTGCACTGGTTTCATTCAGAAAGTTTGAATCTTAAACTGCGATTATTTTCTTAAAACTCTGTCTTAAAAAATTCAATGTTGCCTATTTTGTCTTTCAGAATGGTAATTCCCAATAGAATGTATAATTAATAAAGAATATTAACGATGACTTATTCTGTAATGTTTATTTTTATTATTATCATTTAGGTAGATAATTATAAATATAGATTGAATTTACTTCACAAAATTAAAAAATTACGCCTCAATTTTTAAGGTCAATGTTTTTCATGTTTTAGAATATTTTGTTTATTATTTAACAAACAATATTGGGTCAGGTAATAAAGTTATAAGGTTTATTATCCCATGTTTGTAGATACTCCAAACTATGAACCTCTCAGAATCTTTTCTTAGTTATTTGTTACTTTCTTAGTTTTAATTTTCAGCTTAGAGTTATTAGTATGTAATGTAACTACTTTATTGCATTAAAGCACCCTTTGTCATTGCTAAAGAAACCTCAGTTAAATCTTACTATGTGTGGTCGACTCCCCTCAAGACAGAATTCGATTCCCGTGTGAAACCAGCATAAACTATTCGACATAGAGACAGCAACTTATAGAAGTGTACACTTAATATCACTCTGTCCGATTGTCAACTGTTTAGTCCATGATCACGTGTGATTCGTCATTATAATTTTATGTAATAAATAAACATCTATGTTCACGGTTTGGTAACTGCAATTAGGATGTGAATAAATATAATAAATAAAATAATATTTATTTTACTAAAATTTAAATGCTTATTTCTACAATAACTAGAATTAAAGATAAATAAGATTTTGAGGAGTCAATCTTTCATTTTATTTGATTTTCCATAGTAGTATATTTTAATATATTACTAATACCATGTCTTAAACTTTAAAGGTCTATGTCAAGACGTTTCTTAGAGGGGTCGCCTTATTGTACTCTTTTATTTGTTCCGTATTGTTGACTAGCTGCTTGCGAATATGACTTTGTACTAAACTTGAATTTTCGACCGTTAGAGTTTGACTTTATCGATATGTCAAAAGAAATGTTTTCTCAGCAGGCACTGGTAAACATGGGCAGATAAATGATGAATTTTAAGTTCACTTGTATCAGATTGCTTTATCCGATAGATATAGTAATGATTATAGTAGTAGTATCCACCATCCAGTATCAATAGGTAAATTATAAATTGTAACATTAACTGAAGTGTAAATTGATTAAGCAATTACTGAGTGTATTTTTAAAATATAAAATTTGTCAAAACTATTAATGGCAACCTACCAATATTATTACTAAAAATACCAACCAACTAAAAATATAACAGTACGAAAACTAATTGTCTGTTATCGTCGCTGCCGTCGTATTATAATTATGTGGTCAAGTGTTTTCCAATTCCTAACCCATATCAGAAGACACAAATATAATGAATTCCTATTTATTTATTCACACTATCTTATTAATTATAAGGAAAATTTTGATGTAACTTAGGTATTTATTGTGTAACAAATATAAATAAATAAATTTAAATATTATTCCTAAAATTGTACCGTAGTATTGTAACCTAGTTAGACAAATTAATTTTAAAAAGAAATATAGTGTTAAATAGTAAAAAAATAATTTGCTACAAAGAAATATTATGATATTGATAGCTTCTCAGTTAAAAATCTATTTAAATAGGCTTATTTGAGTCACGTATTTCTATATAAACGAGTATAGGCTTAGTATTTAACGCCAAAATTGATATCTCCAAATGATCCAAGCCATCAAACGTGTACCCAAAAATGATCCATATAGTAGTAGTCACAAAAGTGTATTCAGCAAGCCACGCACAAAAAAAATTAATAATATTTCAAGAATTTAATTTTTAATACAATTATCAGACATAGTTAGATTTCTTAGAAATTCTAGAATTTAAGTGCTGGTAAAGTCGAATAGAAGACAAAAAATCTAATTTTTGGACTTCAAATTAGGTTCGTCTACACTCCTAAGAATTATTTTGTATGTGTATAGGTTATATAGTTACTTAATATAGTAGTTGTATGAACTGTATTATTTAATTCATACGTTGAATAAATTTCAGAAATAAGTAAGATGTCAATATACGCGGGCAAAATTTGAAAATGGAACGTCCGATTCAGATACATACAGCTCACGAACGTACACATTGCATAATCGTCGGCAAAAAAAACTCTTAAACGCAAAGTTGCCGTAGTTCGAATGCGCAAAATAGTTTCCAGACATCTCCCGCCTTCACCAAACACTCATTTCGATCGTTGCCAAATACAATGGTTATTAAAACGTGATGCAGCCCGCTCAAATGATACCTACGGGGCGGTATTATGCGTTATGTAGTATGTGCGTGCGTGTGTGGGTGAGTGGACGACGGCTAGCTTTCCTGAAGTACGGGAGAGTGAACTCGATGTAGAGTTACTGAAATATAGATAGGATTGCTTGTTTTTTCAGCAGAAAAAAACTTACTACTTACAGTATTTTAAAATATAATTTTTCTCATGCTATTTCGATTACACTGTAAATGATTTTATATTTTTCTAAATACATAGTTTATGGTAGATAAATTAAAAATGTTTTTTACTTATTTAGTGTTCTATCATCTTTTTAACACATTGAATCCAGACTCAAATACAAAAATATACCATTAAAGTCAGTTGTGTAAGTGACTCAATAATGAACCTTAGCACTTCACTTCAAACCTATCCCATATTAAAGTTATCGCCTAAAATAATCAATTTCAGTGATCAGAGACTTTGTACTATTACGAGGTCTATGTAAAAGTTGGTCGGCGCAGCGCACATACGCGGGAGCTGCACACACACAAGCCAACGGAAAAGCGAGTAAACTAATACCGGGCCAGATTAATGCTTCAGTTTGTGAAAAAAACTTTTTTCAGGCTGCGCCGTCCCGTACAGGGTTGCACTCAGGCGAATTATGGTATGCTTAGTTATTTGTTTTGCTTTGGTTTTTTAAAAGACAGTGTGTTTGCATCAACTAAGCATATCAATTACATTAAGCTCATTTTATTCTTAAAAAAAGGTTTGAAGAACGTTTTTCCCTTTTTTGGCATTAAAATAAATTTTTACTTATTATTACACACTATCGAAATTTTAGTGCAATTTTATAACTTTGAACTAAATTTGATACAAAAATCAAGTATAACAAAGTCGTTCAGATTGACTTTTAAATATATAAGATTTACCACATTAAAAAATATCCTTAAAAAATTTTTTCTAATGGCTTTTGCTGTTCCATTAGTTCTCTGAGAAGTCTACTTATGTTACTTATTTCTTTTTATCTTTATTAGGAAAATGATACATTTGAATTTGAAAACAAATAACACACTAGCCTAGTAGTTTTCCTTACAGGGTATAACAATCACAATGCCGAGACAAAACACTATTAGTATTTTTATGACTTTCAAATTCGTTTTAAATATACAAAAATTGTATGGGAATGACGCTTAATGAACTAATATATATTTCGCCTAGGGGCTGTATTAATTGCTAATTTACACTTAGTACTTTTAATGGTGCTAGTCCATGACAAACTCTAAGTACTGTTATGTGGGACGGCGACAATGTTATTTCTTTGTATCAACCAACATATCAGAAGTTGACACGATTCTGTCGTAAGTGCATACCTACCGCCGGGGATGCGGGCCGCAGACAATTATCTATTGTTATTGAGTCGACTGCTTTCTCGCGAATATTTTTTGTTATCTAGATATATACATGCTGACACACGTACCGAGAAGGTATTCACAACAGGCAAATAATTTAGAGTGTATTTGGTGATTCATTCAATAATTTTAAGGATTTCTCCCTAATTTTAATAAAGTTATTGAATACATCGCTTCTATCTCTTGTAAAGACAGTACTTTGAAGAAAAGTGATCTTTACAACAGAAATGATGTCACTCATGCTATATTCCTACCGGGAATCGAAACTGGGACTTCTGGCTTAGTAGATACAGACTATTTGAACTAGCTGTCAAATGTACGTCAAAAGTATTGAGCCCAAGTGCGCGCCTGCCCAATGACTCCCCTCCTCACTGACCTGCCTCTGTCTTGCACTCCAGCATCAAAAGTTCAGTTCATTTGAGTGCTTCCCGAGATTTTATTAGTCCAACTACTCGTTTCGTTTCGGTATTAAAAAATCTAGAGAAAAAAAGGGTTAAACAGACGCGTGGCCGTTTAAGGGCGGACACTGGCCGTTCACGGTTATTTGATTACAGAATTAGTTCGCTAATTACTGAGAGACAGTTTCAAAACTTTTACAGTTGCCGCTTCACTGTTCGAGTGCCGTTAGTGGAGTCCGCAGAGGCTTTGAAAATTGTAAGCTTTTAAAGGCTGTTGTGTTGGCTGTGTGGCAACCTACGAATACCAAAGAGTATTTATGTCACCTTCCTGGCCGACAGGTTTTTATTCTAATTTACGTAACGATATTCTTTTGTTTTTTTCTGCCATTCTTTTACACTTTTCCTACGAGTGAACATCCTAAGACTATAAATTAACTGTTTACTAAGATATATAATAATTCTGCGATTATTTAACAACATTATTTAATCTTATTACGGTTTAGAGTACTGTCATTTATGTGAGTAACTCAGCGCTACAACTGAGCTGAATCATGAAATAAATTATTGTAAATAGTTTCTAAATATTATACGAATGAGCTACACCTGTGTCTCTTAACCGCGAAGATTTGTCTATCATAACTACAATTGCCGCAAGTCGACCATGCTGTAATATTATTGGCGGCAGTTTTAGGTAAGATGACTTATCAACCGATTTGTTCCTTGTGAGAAATCAAATATTCTTATTTGATTTCTCACAAGGAACAAATCTGGTATCCCTGGTATATGAAACAGTAATATAATATAGGAACGTAGTTACTATACGTTTACGGGTGTTTATATCTAACGATAATTACTTTAGCGAGTCAGTAATATGTCTCACTGCCTCTCGAGTTATTTCCCTAGTGTATTACATTGCTGTTTTATTACTAAGATCAGTGACTTTAAAATTTAGTAATTTTAAAGTTAAAAGGATAAAAAGCTTTCATGAATTGCTCATACTTAACAGAAACTTATTCATGTGTAAAAGCAAACTTAACTTACTTTTTAAATTTTTGTAACCTTTGCCATTAATTTATATAGTATCCGGTCAAAATAACAATAGAACCGCATCACTGACTAACATCACTCCACAAAGGAAGTGCAAAAAATTCAATTATTAATCAAGTTATTTGTGTAACGAGTAATTAAAATAAAACATATTCGAAGCCATCAATTGGAAACTACAACACTTACAGGTTTTGAGCGTATATTATTACTATATAAAAATTACTTAGGCAGTTCTTTTCTTCAAACCCACAGCTAAGCGATCAAGGCACAATTTTTGTGACATAATTATTGACAACATAACAAATACCTTTAATAGCCTTCCTTTTATTTGTGAGCTTTGATAAGCTGCTAGGACACGAAAGGTTAGTTTGCATAAAATGGTTTAATTCTTTAATTAGTGAATTTTGTTTTGTGTTTTTATGTTCGATTATTAATATTATTCTTAATATACATAAACTTAAGCGTTGTTAGCTACTCGTGTTGCGGTTACAAAGGTTTATTTCGCAATATTTCCGCAATGTGATCTAAAAATATTACTTTTAAAAGACAACACGGAAAATACATTTTTATCCTTGGTATTTCCCCAACATTAAGAATATCTACGTAATTATTTTCAAGTAACTCCATGGGTAGTTTTAAATTTGAAATCCATATAAGGAAATTTCAAGCAATCGTTATTAATTATTTTAAGAAACTCATTGTTTTCCGTCTGTGTTTCCTTGTGTTTTAGTTTAATTTTAGATTTAATTCTTTTCTTTAAAAAATAAAATTTAGAATTAACTAAAAAATTTTTTACAAAATAATTAGTCAGCACTTATTTTTGGTAATTTTTTTGGGACATTTGTTACGCAATTTCGGATATTTAAAAAATAATAATCAAAATATGGCGATGACAAGAAAACCCACATCGTCGTGGCAAACTAAAGGTCTCGTAGGATATGTCACCAGGGAAATTACCCAAGTGCCACCAAGTATCCGGACCCACCCTAAGACGTAATTAATTAGTGTACATGAACCACACACCAAGCTTTTATATTTGTGGTTTAATTGTTGAGGGTGGGGTTGCGCGCGTTTTTCATTTAAGCCATAGATGAGTCGAGTGACTTCAGAATACAGATCAAATGTTCTTTGTAACTAAGTAATGTATGAAAAAATCTGCATTACCTAATTTAACACACGTTTGATTAATGTCATTTGAAGACTGAAGGAGGTGAAGCTCTTCTTCATCTCCATCGTTGGTATCAAAATAAAGTTAATCATTAATTTTTTGCGCTTAAATTCCAGTATTGTAGTAACTATGGTTTTTGAAATTGGCCTTGTAAACACACGCAATTACTTGAATTATAATAATCCTTAATGTAATAATCTTAAATAATATAATCCCTAACCCGTACTCGTCAACTACAAATAATTAATTATAAACAATCGTCTCAGGAATAATATAAAGTAATTAACTTGAAAACCATGCTATACCATATGTGTAATTAGCCATCTTCAGAATTCAGTGACTGATTTAGCAAGGTCCCACGATAGGCAATAAACATAAAGGTTCTTTGTGGAAACAATAAAACGCTAAGGATCTTTTCTGATTGGTAGCGGACTATAGCGCGAGATAACGTTGCGTATGCGACGCTGACTTCCGTCCAAGCCGATAGTGGTCAGTAGAAGGATAAAACAAGGACAAAAATAATTGTTCCATAATATTGTTATTTCTAAGAATTCAATGCAGTAATTGAACTTAACAGAAAAAGATCTTTTTTGTTATAAAATTGGTGTACACTTGTGAAAAAATAAATAGTAACTACACCTTACAACAAAATAGCTTGGCAACTCTTCATATATCTGAATTAATGTCCTTGTAAGAGGCTCGACAATGTATTAATTACATCTGCATTGCAGGCCAGGTCTTGTAGCTTGAGCAGTAAAAAAAATGTAAAAAGGAGAATTTCATAAAAAAATTTCGTTGTTCTATTTAAAAATTAAAACTTGCGTGACTCTTCCCGCCCAAAAGTAGTGTGTCACATCACACTAATTTTTTTAAGGTGCACACTAATGAAAGAACGTCGCGCCCGCTCCTTCGAGACTCGAGGAAGGTGCGCCTCGCATGACATGACAAACAACTCAAGGGTAATTTATACTTTTTGAGTATTTTTTATTTATTCCACAAGACTCAAGAATATGGTCCGACTTATGGTAAGAGGTTGAATCAGGTAGAAGCTTCTTACAGACCAGATTTGACCAATGCTTCCAACATAAAGCTTCCTCTGAGTAACACTCATTGGTCACTTCACTACGATCTCCTTTAAGTTGCTTCGTTTACTAATTTTTAAATGGATAATAGCATGCTATTTTATAGCATACTGAAAAGCACTTGTAGCATTGTGAATATGATGTGCTTACTTACATTTTAAATTGTGACTTTTAAGATAATCGTGATTAAAATAGCATAACGAATAAATATCAGCTTATAAAGATTTTTTTGGGATGTAAATTGAAGATGCAAACGGGATACCTCTTTAGTTTAAGATCACTAAAAAAGAATTTCTAATAGCAAGTAATTAGATTTAACGATAACGAAACTCAACGTTCCAATTTTTAACGGAAATAACACAATATCCTTAACGTAAATCAATATGTGCTTCATAGAGTATTCATGATATTAATTACTTCGTTCAATTTTACTATAAACAAAAGATTTCAAAATAGCTCGTTATAATGATTAGAAAGAACGCACCAGCGTTGGGTGGAGTAATTAAAAAAGATTATGCCCCATCGAAGACAAGATAAGGCGGTCGGAAGAAACCGCCACTATTCTAATTACGCTTTCATTAGCTGATTGATGACTGGCTACGAGCGAGGCGCGTTGAAAATCAAGGAAATTCATATTCATACGCCAACATTACGCAATATAAACCGTTGCCCATGAGTTTTCAAACATTCATTGGCGTTGTAAATTGGCATGAGTAAATGGATCCAAAAGTTGAGGGTGACGTGTTATTGAGAAGTATATTTAGTAAATATTGCTGGAGAAAAGTGTGATATGAAATCAATTCAAGAGTTTGATTAAATACTCCTCTCAGATTTGTATAACTTGTACTACTGATATTACTTTTAAATTGCCGTTCAACAGTACAGTCACAGTCAAATTTGAGTAGTATTAAAATTCAGAATCATTTGACTCAATTTGGAATCGTTATCTCTGAAGTCTAATTTTAGGATGATTTGAAACCTCAAATAGCTGCAGCAATTAGGGATTCTAAAATTTGCATATTTATTATAAAAAAAATCTGTTCGCTATATTAACGTAACTGAACCAGCCAAAATATCTAATGCTCATTAAACAAATAATTTATAGCATCGTAGTTGATTATTGAATAACTTTGGTTGACGTTAAGCTTTTTTGGTGACCTCTTTAACCTGTACCAATTAAAAATAGTAATGGTTCTATATTTAAAATTTAAAAGGCCAGTATTATCTGAGGAACTAAAAGTGCCCCGCACACCGCACTTCTTGATTACAGCGATAAGTAAGACCGCGCCTTCGCGTGTTTTAATTATATTATTAACGACGACGGCCGGCGAAAGGCTAATATTTTATAATGGCTTGCGTATCGCAATGATATGTAAATATTCTGCCGCGCCCTTACACCTATTACCCGCTTCGTTTGCGTGCGTGTGAACGCTAATTCGGAAGTAAAGACACGTTAGCGGGAATTTACTGCTAAGGTGTGACATTCTTTTTGGCTCGTAGACGAATTCTTCCAAATAAACACTAATAGGATTGGCCGATGTATGTCAGTTTCTTATCAGGTTATTTACGTCGCTAAAAAAACGCGGGAAATCCAAGTCCTTGATGCGTGGGATGGTTTAAACCCATTTTCAGATTAACATTCAATGTTAATTTTTAGATATGTTTTGTACAATTACTGATTTATCTTTTTTGGTATTATTCTAATCAAGATTTTATATGTTTTGATAAAGATATCGTTTAGATTTAGAAAGAATGAAGATTTGCATTGAGCGACGACTAACTTGATGAAATAAAGGAAAGAACTCAACACTTAAGAAAATTATTTTCTAAGGAACAAGAGCTTTATTGCTTAGAGAGGATCAGCAGTAGTCCCTGAACCGTCACAGACATGGCTCAGCGACTATTAAAACCATGTAGAAAATTAGAAACTTAGTAATGCGTAATTAGCAGCTTTTGAAGGAAACTACTTATAAGCTTCCTCGAAAGGACCGCGTATTAATTACTAGAGGTGCTTGTGCTCGCGTAAATGCCGGCCACTTGCCGCCCTAGCCCGGCCTTATTAAAACTGTTAACACGTAAATTAGACTCCGCATCCACAGTATTAGCCAACCAATTAAAGTGCGCGGCGCACAATAATGTTGCAAGGTGACTTCACACGTCGGGGGACCATTGAGACTAGTTAGTCGGCGTTATTAGACCAGATTTTTACCTATTTTTTCGCTTTTCTCCGGTGGCTCAAACGTTCTTCTAGAATTTCCAGTGGAAAACATATTTTTAAATTCGAAAATTAAAAATCAAACTTTACATGTAAACTTTAACCCGTAGCATGATAAGTTAAAAAGGCATGTGGTAATTGCGAAGTAAGGTTGGCAGCATTTCCGTTTCCGACTGTAAAGAGTGCTTGTGTATGAGATATTTTATTTTCAGTGAATAATTAAACGCGTCCTACTTGCTGATATTATGTTGTTAATATTACGAAGCTCAACTTGAGTAATTAAAGTTTTAGTTATGAAATTAGGATTTATCTCAAAAATGTTTTTGTTACAAATTGTTACATATCAAATAACCGCAATAAGCTTGTCACTAAGCCGTATCATGTAGAGTCTTCCACACTTTCAGTAGTTCGTGTGCGCATTAAAAAGGTGCGCGTAGCCTCTAAGTGCCCTAGCTCTAGTTGGATATGTAAAAAGATTAATTGGAGTGTTCCCGTGTACTAACAATTTACGACGCCTTCTGGCGGTCCAAACGCAGACCACTTGCACGACTTAATTAAGCAAAATAACTTAAATGAGTCACCGTTGCTAATTAGTGCTATCGTTGCCGTGGCTAATTCTCTGAGCCACTCTTTGTTTGCTAACGCTCGTTTCTTTGAGTTCGCGCGCAAAGAATTTGTCTTTGCGCCGACTTTTAGCAAAGGATGTTTGTTCAGAGAGCACTCTATAAAGACTTTGTGATGTAACAACTTTGCAGATGTATAAGCCGAAGGTTTTTAGGCTTTTCTTGCTTTCAAAGATTTAATGGATAAACTTTACTTTTACTTTTTCGTCAAAATGAAATAGTATTCACCAATTATTTCCATGTGAATGTATATACATTTTGAATTAAAACAATTGGGAAAATTTGTAGAAAGATTGGTTAAGTATTTTTGAATTCGACAGCAAACTGAACCAAAAATTATATAACAGTGATGTTAGGAAACACTAATAAAAAGTAATATGAAGATCAATCTGTGTACAGTCGTGACGGCGGCGTTGGCTAAAAGACGCAAAGGACTCTCTCCGGAAGTGCTCTCGGGGTGTCCTTGTCAACAAGTGGCCGGCCGTGTGTGGAGTGTTTTACGTCTTAGTATACCGGTGCTTAACGAAGCCTAACCTGTTATACTATTCAGAGTTGCCAGTGAAATAATCAAGTGTTTTTATTATAACACTGAAGGAAAAAGGAACTGAAACCGTTTAAAGATTTATTGATAATTTAGAGGTTTATTTTATTTTGGTTGTTTAGGTAATTGATTTTTATCGTCGCATTAATTTATATAAATATTTCTTTTTTCAAATTATCTTTTAAGTTTCAAATTATGTATATTTTCCAATTTCAAAAAAATAATTATTTATTTTAGACATCTTAAACGTGACACATATAAATGAAAAATGACTTTTGATTTGTCTGTTAGAAATCATAAAAATATATTATAATGTTCTAATTTCATAATAAGGAAACTTGAGTTTTTATAGTCGCATTATCACAAGCCTGCTTTTTGCGATAAAACTTTACTGAAAACGAGATCTAAAATTTAATTAGGATTTTTATGGCGTATCGCTGTTAGAAGGCTATCGCACAGTTTGACTTATATAATCGGGGTTTTGATTAGAATTATCGATACCGAAATAATTAACGATCTAAATAGTCACACTAATTAATGTAAATTAGTACAACCCTAATCGAGAGACCGAGAAAATTCAAATTAATTAAAGACTACCTTAAATGTATCATGAGATCGTGACTCTTATCTATTGACTTTTCTTTTTTTTTATCTTATCGTCCAAGGAGGACGTAGCTTTACTGCGATTTAAAAAAACGTGTAGTTAGTGATATGATTGGACTGTAAAAGCTTGTAATGTTTATGTCTGCAATCGGCACTTACACAAATAAAAATGGCTCTAATTAGAGGGGAATAGCCAAACGATGTTTTCCGTAAATTTAAAATGCAATACAAATTCTGATGCGAAGGTGTCCGTCTAGGGTAACCAAATAGGCACTTGAATTTCCCGGGAAATTCCTATTTTGTCAATTTAATGAGTGACTTTATTACTCTTTAGATAGACATCATTTGGAAAATGTCTTTTATCACAAGGAGTTTCAGTATTAACAAAAATCTAATGTGATCTGCGCGCGTATGTAAATAAGTATACGTTATTAACGCTAATTTTTTTCTCTATTTTTAGTATTTTAATGACATTTCGGCGTAAAAGATATCTGAGAAGTTTTCAATTTAAAGTACTCATATTTCTCATATTTATTTGAGTTATTTAGTGTCCCACTATTGTATCAGTGTGGTCACTTCAAGTCCACCTCTGGTAATTGCCTTTCGTGCGATTGTAGAATGACCCCCTCACCCTTTCAGCTTTCAGAGATGTTTATCGCAAGGAAATGGCCGTTTTCCGTTGTCCACAATGGGGACATTAAGGGACAATACTAATGGACTAACTTGTCCCAAGTTGCGTTTCAAAGAAAATGGTTTATTGTTGAAAATATAACACAATTTCTCCTTAACTTAAAACAAAATTAACGACTGCTCACCATAAGATATAATATATTAACTTTAATAAAGCTATAAAAATTTATAATACCAAACATACATATTTTTTTATAAATTATCTCAATTTTATTCATTTCTGTTACGAATATTTATCGCGGCCGGTTTAATAAGTTTATGGATAGATTTCTTATCTAAGCTTTTACGGAGAGCTTATCTAAGTCCAGATTACAAGCTTGAGATAGCTAGAAAGGTTTAATATCAAAGGTGATAATATCAGGATATGTTCAAGTGTTAGGCTAACATTGACGCGTGTCGTATTCTATGTAGGTACCTAACTTTGAAATATAAGCTCTGGTTACCACTGAAAGCTAAGCCAATATAATAATATTATTGTCATCGTATAACTTACGGTTTAAACTTAATGTTAATAATTACACACTGAATGTCATTAATATTACCTCGTACATAAACAAGACTAATAATTTTAATCAATATTTTATTGGAATTAAATTAGTGGCACACCATTGCCTTTCTTCCATTTGACGTTATTATAAAATATGCGTAGCGCTTGCGATTAACATTATCGCGTAGTATAGCATGGTTTTATTGGATTACCAACTTTTTACGTATCTTTCACACACTCAATACATTCGAAAGAGAGGGTGATACTATTGAGTATCGTAGATAGTTAATGCAAAGAAGGGGTTTGTTTATCTTATGACAGGTGGCGCTTATCAGAGACCTAGATAACGTGGAAATTAGTCAAGTAGAAATCGATACTGAAGAGAGCTTTCCTAAACTTTACTTACTTATAACAACGGCCATATTTTTCTTTTTTTTTCTTTTTATTTGCTTAAAAAATCTTTTCAAAGATATTTTAACATCTGTTTTTTTTATTTGTTTTTTTAAAATCTGTGCTCAAGTTTCAGCACAGATTTTTTTCGTTACTCCCTTGGATAATCAATTGCTGCGTATTATTAAATCGTTTTCCATTCAAAGGAAAATAAAAGGGACGATTGTCGTACACTATTATTATTATGACACGAACCCTTCTTTGTTTCACCGCATATTTCTATTGTAGTTATTGTATTGTCCACCTTAGAATCAAAGCAAACTTGAATCACTGTGTTTTCTTGATTACGAATTATATATTCCTTTAAGTATGTCACTCTGATTTTATTTTTATGCAACATGAGAAGATGAATAATTATGTAAGTGAAATCATATTTCAAGATATCAGTTTGTTTAAAGCAAACGCGACATAATAGTTTTAGGGTGACTCCCCTTTCGGTGATTAGGAAATAGTGAATCTGTGCCCTTTAACGTTTGTTTATTAGATTAAGAACTGGAATAAGGGACAGGTCTATTAATAAATCGTTTATTCCGCTTTTTAATGACATCACTGTCTCTATAATTCTAGTTGAGATATTCTAATATAAGTTTTATTAATATAATCACATCATTCGTTTTACAATAGACTTGATTAGTTATTGATGATATTTATGACAATCTTGAATTAGAATGATACATCTTAACAACGATTAGTCCCTACAAATTGGTTGCTCAAGTTACAGAGGAATTCTCCTTATATTATATGAAACCACAAAATGTAGTCCAATGTACCATTTTTTACGTCAGTACTATATTAAGAATGCGTAATACGGTTGTAATGTTATGCATGATAAAGAGACGGTTATATTTAAAATGCAGAATAAACACATTGGTTATTATTGGTTTCTGTCTGTAGAAACTCTCAAATCCGTTGTAATTGGAAACGTAATATTGAGTAAAGTAAATAGTGAGAGAAATGACATTAAGTATATTGAGTTACGTAAATAATAATGAAATTGTAATATGATAAAAAAGTACATAGTTTGATTTAATATGACATCGGTGTGATTTGCTTTTAAAAAATTTATTTATATTTTAATGGAATTCTATAATTATTAATGACTCCTAACGGTCGCTAAAGCTTAAGTTGTTTTCGGAGAAAGTTGATCTGTCACACATACTGTTAACAATATGCTCACGTGAATTTTAAATAAAATAAAAAATGGTCGACTTACCTGAAGTTTGAGAACCATTTGACGAGTTGCGCTGTGTTGTTCTTATTAAACTTGATATCTGGGAAGTACATCTTGAGCACCGCAGAGCTGGGGTACCGCACCCAGAAGAACATGAGCTTGGCCTTACGCAGATGCATCGGGGTTAGCGTTGAAGAGTGCAACGGAGTTAAGAATTCATACCAGATTTACAAAAATAATATAACATACAATAGAAATATAAAATCGTAGAGGTACCTTTGAATTATTCAAGAACATGACAATAACGTTATCAATGTTTCTTGACTAAACTCGACGTTTTTTAGATTTGAGGCGAAGTTTAATATTTTAAGTATTTTTAAAAGAAAATAAGAGCAATTATCAACATTTAGGCATTAAATTACAGACCATTATAATAGGTTAGTTGACTTAACGTAAATTAATTTTTAGGTTTATAACAAGAGTTACTTAAAAATACATTAAACAATCTATCAACAAAATAATAATAAATACAAAGCAATTTTACCAACTGTTCTATCGTAACTAACTTGAAAGTATTAGTGTTAGCATGATGTTTATTCTCAGTTGTGTGTGTTATTAGAATTTATTTTTGAAATAAGTAATTTTGACTTCAATGCAAAGACTGATTTATGGTTAGGAAACATAATTACAGCGAAATTATTTAATGCATCTAATTTATTTTCATAAAAATAATTAAATATGCAAAGGAACTGATGAATTTTAAATCAGTTTAACAACGAAAATGGCCCCTGATAACCCACGGATATTATATACAATATTAGCCCTTTATTGCGATAATTTTAATGAACTACGTATTTAAATAGTTAAGTTATACGACCTTTAAAAGTTACTCTACGTTATGGAAAGATAACTTTATCGTTAACCTCATTAGTAATGATACCTTATATGAAAATCTTAAAAAAAGAAAAAATAGGTTTAATCAGCTTATGAAAGATCGAATGTTATAAATCACTGCATATACATAGTGCGAGGTGTCGTGACTTCCTAAGGCGAGGTAATGGAACCAATCTGATTACACGCCCATTCCAGATTTGTTCCGTAGGCTCATTGAAGCACCACAAAGTTAATCCGTTTGCATTTCTAATCTTATAACGTGCCTTATCCTGTATCTATGTACTACGAACTATATATGCTTAGTTAATTATTTTTGTCTTCAAAATTAACATTTAATTAGGGACAAAGCATTTGCCTTAGAAGTAGACTTATGAATGTGTTGTAATATTTTAAAGGATTTGTGTGTTTTTATATTAATATTGTGATTTAGAAACACATCGTGTAAAAATATCGAGCCAACAAATAATGATTGTCTTAACAAAGCACACAATAGATTCCATTGGGTTGGAAAACGTAGAAACCGCAGCACTTGTAAGGTTTGAAGAGTCGTAACGCCTAACTACTAAGTAGGAAATAGGCGGTGGCAGTCGTAAGGTTAAATACTACAGAAATAAGATATCTGTGGGCATTTGTGGCTAAGGATTTGTGCTATACTATTAGCTCGGATTTCGTTTAAGGCCGAGTTGACCTGACTCAGGGAGCTGTAATAAGAAGGTTAATTTCTTTCCCTTACATAAAAATGCCATGTCTAATAAATTGAGCTTGCTAATATGAAGTATTTCTAAATTTATAAAGTATATCCAAATTAGTGATGTAGAATATATTTACGTCATATCATTATGATTAATTTGTTATAATATCATGTTTATTTGGTCATTTTTGACAAATACCTATCTACCTATATAATGAACTATTGAATTTATGTGTATTGGAATAGTGATTAAAGAATTCTATTCAAAAGGATATAGTAGGCTGAACTCCGTCGTAAGGTAGGTCTGTAGAGTTGCCATCGGAGTGCGGGTCCTGGGCGTCCATATGGTGTGGGTGGTGCGGCCCGCCCGCGTGCATCGGCACGTGCGCGTGGTGACGCAGGTAGTCCGGCGACGCGTGGTGTGCTGCCGCCATCAGGGCTGGGTGCAGCAGCACTGGCGCGTGCGGCAGTGGGGGTGAGTCGCGCTCCGGCGCCGGCGGCGATCGCGCCAGACCACCGCCCGCCCCGAAGAAAGGAGAGTATGGTGAAAACACCTGGCTCTCGTGCAGCGATGGGTTTGGTATCGCCACTGACGTCGGCAACGCCATACCGCCCGGGTACGGCCGTGGTGACGGTGACTCCGGGAACTTAGTCTCTGGAGAATGCCCCAATCCCTCACCTAGAATCCTGCTGACTGTCCTTGGCGTGATCCGCGTGTCAGTCACCTTATGCCTCTTCTTTTTTGGTGTCACTACGAGGCTCAGCGCCTCGTTTTGCTCCGGGTTCGACTCGCGCTCGAAGTGTCCGTTCATCGCTCCGTAGAGGGATCCTAGCGGCTTTGGCGGGGCCTGGAACATGCCTGTCGGAGGTCGCACTTGAGCGCCGTGCCCGGGTCCGCCCGCCTCGGCGTGCAGCGGAAATGCCGCACCACCTGGCGCGCGAGGTCCGTTCATTTGGCTCATCAACATCGGATTATGTGTAATAAACGGGACGCCATTAGGCGGCCCATTATGATGGACGGGTGTATTACCTGGCATTTGTCCTGATGGCCTTTCTGGGGGTTTCGGCGTGGGCGACTTTCTCTCCAGCATGCGCGTGGCTCGCAACAGGTCCTTGTTGAGCTGTTCCGCAGCAGCTGCCGCCGCTTCCGATTGTTTTCCGATGATTCGACGTTGGTGCACAAATCGCGTCACTATCGAGTCGATAAGACTGGCTAGTGATGCGATTATTTCACTTTTTAGCACCTCGGCTAAACCTTCAAGGTCAGCCCCCGTGACCGGACCCACAGATCCTGCATTACTTCTTAATGCATCTAAGCGCTCTGCTAATTCTGAAGATAGAGGAGGCTTTGGGGTCTGCCCCATTTGCCTTTGCTGCGGAGAGTGTTGGTTTGATTGTGGCCTATGTTGTTGATTATTATGTTGTTGTTGTTGTTGTTGTTCAACAGCTTCTTTCATACGAGCTTCTTGTTCTAGGAATAATTTTTGACTCACGTTGAGGTACATTGCTGCGGCATTATTGAGGTGCTGATGAGGGTGTGGGGGATGTAAGTGCTCCCCTGGGGGCAAGTGAGGTATCATTGGTAGGGCCCCATTAAATCCAGGCGGAAGATGCGGGTGAGCCGCTGTGTGAGCATGCATCTTAGCCGACATCATCTTACTCATCACCTGTGAAAGCATGCTTGGTGCAGCACTGCTGGGTATCGGTGGTGGTACTTCTTTGACAGGTGACGCCGGTTCAGACTTTGGTACTGGGTCATCATTTTGCTCAACATCACTACATGCACCATCGTTGTCGATCGTTTCTGATTCCTGTCCCATTCTATTACATAATTGCATATATTTCTCTTGCATTTCCGCAAGTTGTTCTTGCATTGTTCTAAGCTGTGATTTTAAAGCGTTTTTTTCTACTAATTTTTGTTGAATTGGTGGTCGCTCACCTTCGTCCTCGGAGTCGTCAGACACTGTCTGCGCACTGCTGCCGTGGCTGGTGCCGTAACGCTCTGCGGCTCCGTCGTGTTGTTGAGGATGATACAATTTTCTTTTCTTGCAACCGTTCACTTGGGGCTGTTGAGGCGCGGGACTAGCACGCATAGTCGACACAATGTTCTCAACACGAGCACGTTTCACATCTAACGGTCGCGGCGAAGAACGTTGAGCGTCACTATCACGATCTTCAGGTTCAGATTTAGGAGCGAGCAAGGGCTCAGAGGACGGTGCGGTAGGCAGAGGAGAAGTTCGCGAGTCACCAGCACTGTCGAGGCCCAGGAGAGCGTCGTCTAGGTCGGGGCGAGAGTCCCGGGACATAGGCCGCTCAGGCGACCTTTTTTCCTTAGGTTCGTCGTTATTGTTGTTAGCGAGCACGTTGTTGTTGTCCGGAGAGAGGCGCAGCAACTCTTTCTTGCGGCTCTGCAGGATGTCGCGCAACACTCGGTGCGCGATGTCACCGCCTGATCCATCGTCTCCAGAATCGGTGGGGGCTCTGCCCAAGAGTTCATTCAGCATTTCGGCCGGCGCGTAGCCCGGTCCGAAGAGGCCGAAGTGTTGACGGCCCTCGAAGATGGCGCCGTAAAGTCCGCCGCTCATGTGTATGGCGCGCGCGGGCGCGAGTCCGTTCGTCGTGAGAGTGGAATAAGAATTGCGCGGCTCACCGGCGTCCACGCGCTGTCTCGCGCGCTTCTGTTTCTTTAGGAGCTTATCCGAGTAGGGCGCGTGTGAGTCGGCCTCCTCCTCCGATGACATCATAGGCGAGACGGGCCGCTATTGGCCAGGCGGGCGGCGGGCAGGGCCCCACCGCGCTACTCGCGACGCATCGCCCGTTCTGTAACAGGAGGGGAGCCCGTCAGCACACCTGCTTACGCGCCGAGCGCCTCACGCGCAGGGCACACACGTCGTCTTAAAATTTACTATGATTACTAACTACAAGCAACTTCCCAAATATAACGTAAACCTATGAAATATAATTTGAAACAGAATTCATTATCGTTATAATATAATTGTAGAGACAATGGACCTATGCAGACTTTTTGTTAGATCTTTATCTAGAAATCGATAATGTATTAAACTCTGTGACTTTATATATCAAACACACAATCCCATAATTACTTGTAATGACTGGCAGTAAAACAAAAATTAGACTGAGTAACGAAATTACCTTAGAATAAGGTAAGTGCGATCAGAGTTCAAGATAACAAATTTTTCTGTCTAATATGACAACAGTAATTTCATTGTGCGTTGTGAGGTTGGAAATCAATATTATTATAATATTTATAGAGCACGTTAAATTTAATTTTATATTAAGGTAAGTGCTACTACTCTGTCTTTAGCGGCGTTTAAGTGAGATTGGGACCAAATTTTTAGCACTACAAAAAATCTTTTAGAGTTTTATAGCTACGTAAGTACGTAATTAAATTAAATAGACGTATAGATACCGAATGCAAATCTCTGAGGCAGCGAATGTCCATCGATGATTATCTTAATAAAGGTGGAGCGTTGTATCCGTATATAACAAAAGGTTATGGTATGTTTGTGTGTGTACAGACATTAATTCCTTTTGGAGCGTGACTCCGTATTCAGACGGACAATGAAGTTAAAAATGTCAGAAATAATTCTGTGAGACACGCGGTGCTGCGTCCGTGTCCATTTTTCGCGCGTCACGATAAATTTTAAGTATGAAGGTGCCCAATTAATTGGCGTTCCATTGCTATAATACATTATTATTATCTGTTTTCACAAAAATGGAACAGCAAATTTGTCGATTGTGAAGTAGAAATATTACCTTATCGGAAAACTTGGAATACTTTAGTGAACTTGTAGTGATATGTTTCTGATATTTTTATACATATTACTATCTATATTTCTCCGTTATCTAGTATCCATAACAAACGCTCATAATGGGAGTAAATGTGAGAAATATAATATAATTATTATATTAACTTTTGTATTATTATTATATTAACACAGAATTTCGTAGTAACAAGTTACTATTTCGTTTTTGCGTTCTTTAAATTAATTTGACTTATTCGTACCTTTTCTCTTCTGAAAATTTGACACTCGTTAACAAATTCTAGCATATGGTAGGATCCCAAAATTAACAGATTTTATTAAATTTGAATGGATTAAAAACTATTTGAGTTTAAAACTTTATTTGGCCGTTTTATAACTCGTCATGTATGGTAGTAATCTTAATTAAACTCTAAAATATATAGATTGAAGGTTGTTATACCGTGGAGCCGTATTACTCTCTCGTCTCTGGCAACATCCGGCGTCATTTGCGGCACAATGAGATGGTATCAATAGCAGTGGCTTCCGATGCTGCGTGACCACTTGCGACCGCGTCACGCCTCGACTGATTCTGTCACCGGCGTACTGACCATTTAGTATATTTCCTAACAGTCTAGCTAGTTTGGAATAACTATGACATTAAGAAACTAATTTCTAGAGTGGAAAACCTCTTTTAAATTTCAAGGGAAAACCAGTTCGCGAATTTCCATTTTAAACAGATATATCAAAGTGACTATTAATCGAAAAATTTACCAACTTGGTTTGTGTTAAGAATATTATTATCACTTTTAGGATTTTCATAAGAAAATAAGAGAAAATACTAAAATTTAAAAAAGAGAGAGATCTTCATTTCTCCAATATTTGCTACTGTTTGTTGTAAATTAGCGGATTTCCCGACATTATTGTGACATACATAACGTTTTAGCTTCTCATCTCATTTTGTATGGCACTGCGCAGAATCGAGCACTTAGTCATTATGAGAGCAATTTGTGGTCATTTTGGAGGATTGCGATAGAGATGCAAACATCCTCACATATCAAGCACACGATTGTAGTCCTTATTAACTTGAAAAATGACACTAACTTGTTCTAAATTAGCGTAAACAGGTACCCTTTCTGATCACACATCACACAGTCGCTGAACCATCTCGAAATTGTTCCGGTGTTTCCGGTTCTTTATAATTCGTATTGGAACGCCAGGTCGATATACTTTCGACATAGTGGATAACTATGGTGAAAATTCGGCTTTGTGTGAGTTCACTAGCCGTGGTTTTGTGGATGGAATAGTTCATATGAAATAACGCTTTCGAAAAAGTTTAAGTTTTAAAAGGATTTTTAAATTTTGTTATCAAGTTACAAATTTCGAAAAACTGAAGTCAATTCTTTTTTATGATTAATGTGATATACTGTAGGATTTGCAATATTTGATTATAAGTATGTATTTAAAAAGAATTTGATATACTTGCGTAAACAGCAAGCTTGTAAAAATGTTACAAGTAATATATTTAGCTTATTATTGAAGAAAATGAAGCGTTGCATTACTCGACTTTATTTTACTTTACATTAAAATCAAATTTCATTCACATTAGTTCTGAATCTGAACGTCATTTTCCAATTGAAATTACGAATAAATCTGCTATTTCAAATAAGACACCTAATAAGGACTAAAGGAATTCAAACCAGCATTTCCCACCCCACGCTAGGAAAAGTTCATGTATCGTAATTTCATTGTAACCGGAAATAATTTCGGTAATTACCGGTTCATGAATAAACAATGCCGCGTCAAAATATGTGCTCGGGCGCACCCTGGAAGGACGATTTACAATTCACGATTATAAATTTCACTGAGTTGCGTTTTTGAAAATTGGAACATGGTTAAAACAAATGTTTTTGTTACTTAAGGAATAAATTTTTGGAAGCGCTTACTGAAAATGCTTTCTTTGCTTTGATTGATAAGCATATATTTATTAAAATTGAATATTAATTTTTAACAAACTTTGTTGCTTTAAATATTACTTTTATCTGTTCTTGTTAATCCAATCATCACTAAAATCATCAAAAGCATTAATATTGCATTCAAAATAGAAATTTGCATGTTTTTGATATTTCAATTGCATATTGCTAGTTATTCACTTTAAAATACAATATGCCATCAAATATTTAACGTTTAACAGAAGGCGTAACAATAACTACAGTCAGTTGATTCTGATTGTTCGGCTTAAGCTAGTTACAGAGTCGTAAGATGTGAATCGGACCACAAACGTAGAGGTGGTGCCGACTCGACCTGTTGAGTTCCTTCCATATCGCACGTAGGGGTGTGACTTGATATTATCGTATATGCTTACTATCGATATATGTCTAAAAGAGTGATAGCTTAAGTATTTAGATGCTTGTACCTATATCTTAACATTATTTTTTTTCTACGCAATGCATATTTTGTGTAATTAATGATTGAATATATGAAAATTATAAAGTAAAGAAACATATCCAGAAGTCATGTCTTTTCTCTCTTTTTTCAGTTTGTCTGTTTATCTATCTATATGACATATTATTTGTGCTATAATCATGCACAATGATGTAGGTAGCTACATTCCCAAACTCAACGTTTAATTATACAATTAATGTAAATAAATCTACTTAAAAAAAAATCTAAAAGTTATTAAAACTATTTCAACACCATTCGCGGCAATCTTTTTTTGATTAAATGGTGAAATTCGGTTTAAATATATATAAATATACCTAGAACGTTGCATCAGCGGATTTCTGGTGAGGTTTTTGAAAGTAAAGTAAGCGTGCGTTATATTGTCGTAGGACAATAATACAGCACCGCAATGAATAAATAATATTTAATGTCGTAGACTGTACCAACGGAACTCGAAAAACATCTGACCCATTTTGCGCCAGTCTTTTTAAATGAAATATTTTGTAAGAAATATTTAGTTTTTAAAATGTGTATTGAAATAGGTTTAGATATATTGGAACTTCATTGTTTTTTCTATCGACTGTGCCTACCACCCTACACTGCCGCCCGCCCTTGTTCAATGTGGCCTGACGTAGTCTTGTTACCACGGAAACGTTTCTTTTGCTACTGTTCGCAGTTTTCATATCCTGAACACGAGATTGCTATGATATATGAAGACATTTTTTCCTTGAAAACTTCTTTATGAAAGATGTTTATCTCACTAATATTCTTTATTAGTCCGAAGGAAAATCTGAAAATCGGATTAACCTTCATGCCTACATGTATCGATATAAAAAAATATTAATTAAAATTATAATTGTTTTTTTTTATATTAGAGGATATCGAGCAAGCATATGAATTTTAACTCAAAAGTTTGTGACGTCAAAGAACTCATTAAATTCAACGATTAATGTGTAATAAAGACTGATAGCGTACCATATGCCACCAGCTCGGTATGGGGTTGTATGGGAATGCGTGGGAAACGTTCTACCCTTGCAATTACGCGCATTTATTTATCTATATTCTTTGTTCGCTCTAATTTACCGGTGACTTATGGTCAACGGACATATGGTATCGTCACGCCACGCTGGCTTCAAAGACGAAAGACTAACTGAACTTTTAGTATTCTACCGTATATTTTATTATAATTTATTTTCGTGACATATCTTTTTTGGGATTCCCTTAAACTTAGATATTACAATTTCGTTCGTTGGTATTGTGGAATAGATTTATGACATCATCTTGGCAACGGTTTATCTTAAATCTAGCAAATTTGGAATGTTTTTTGAAAAAGGAACCCTGAGTCAATTTCAATGTCTTATAATTTAATACGTACTATTTTGTAACTATGTAGAATACTGATGATAATGACAGACATGAAACTCTAATCTGAGCAGGTTAAGTTGGGATTCCTTACTTACAACAAGTCTTCTTTACAGAGAATTACAGTCAAATAACGTTTTATTAGTTTGCCAACGATTATTTTTACAAAGTATGACTTAGTTCCATGTAAATATATTGCACTTTGACTTTGGTTTCATTAAGATTGTTTTAAGACCCGGTATTTAACAATGATTACATTTGTGCAATACATACATCTGTATACGTAAAGAGAATTTGATTTATTAAATATACATTAAAAAAATGTTTTTAAGTTTGCTTTCGGACGAGATTATTACAAGTAGGTATTATGAGTATTAGATAGTGAATTGGGGGCGTATTTTAGTTATGCTTATATTTGGGAGATACGTTTAAATTTCCGTTGAAATTGAAAAATTTCAGCGTAAATTTTTAAATTTGGAAATACCTATTAGTGCAGCCACTTGATTTGTGTAATTTAATAATATTAGAAGGTCACTATAAATAAACTACATCCGAAGAGATTTAAAATTTAAGTTAACATACTATCACTACTAAATATAATCTGCAGAGAGCCAAGGAGGTGATGTTCACACAATTTATTTAGAAAAATATTACAAAAAATTTACGACTTACGGTGGAATACAAATATGAAGTTTTACATTCTGGCAGGGTAGGAAATTATAGGTAATATTCTAACACTCGAAAATGAAACATCTTTCAAGCTTTAGTAATGGAAAGATTAAATACAGAGATACAGAGAAAAGATACATAATAATATTAACATTAAAATTAGCATCAATGATCCACGAAATAATGTTTAAATTACAAGCAAACAATAATAATAATAATGTTTGTAAGCATACAAACATTTACCCGTACTAACGTTCGAACCCATCCGTCTTAGTCATCTGACTTAGAAGACAAGGGTTTACCTACTAGACCATTCAGTCATCAATAAAATCCAAGTTTCCACTATAAAACACAATTTTAAGGTAAAGAATCTTGAACGAATTCCAAAATCGATTACACGAAATCAAAATGGTGGACAAAAATGGCGGCGAAGGTTGCAGATGAATAGATATGCACGGAATTGCGCCTTGGTCGCGTGTTATCGGCTATTTTCATGCCCCACATACGTATTACTACCGGAGATCATATCTTGTCGCGTTTGTCCTCGAAGCATTAGATACATGCATGGAAATTTAACATTAAAATGTTACTATACTGCTTATTAAAAAAGACATCTCACGCAGCAAGAATATTTTTTAATGCATATGTACTCATAGCTATATGAGTATCAATTACTTAGCAATATTTTAAATTAAACAATGAAATATTGAATAAGTAGTCGTATATGCTGGTAATTACCTGCAGAGATCGATAAATTCTTTTTCCAGTTTGCTCATAAACTACAAACTATGAAAAAGGTATGTAGGTGTAAAGATGACCCAACTGCGTTATTAAGAATACAAAAGATCGGAACCAAATAAGACTAACTTTATAGTCTGCTGTCTACGAAACGTTTCTTCTTGATTATATAAAATATTTTGTATCTTGTATTCTTATTGAAGTTACAGAATACTTACTACTGTGGTCATGACAGATACAGTTCACCATCTCTGTAGACTCTGTGATCTATAAATTTGTTATATTGAAAAATCTGGACAGAAACGGAAAAGCCTTAAAAATGTGGCATGTCCAGTAAAGGGTGAAGCGGAGCAATCAGCATGCATAACTTATGAAGGCTGGCGTGCCTCCGGCGTCATTACCGCTTCTATGAAAAAGGACATTTCAGTCTTATCGTTGGATATCACGAGAATAAAAACGGTAGATAAGATCGTAGCGCTTAGTGCGGGTGGATATTCAGCTACGGTATCGATAAATCCTAAATTTCATTATAAATGAAAATCTATGACCGTAAAATACTATTTTCTGATCGGCAATATCACACAATATAATATAAGGTGGTTTTACGTACTTAATTTGCCAAGAAGATATAAAAATACATTAAATCAAAGTAGCTATGCAAATGGAGCCTGGCTTATTCATCTAGACTAATTTTTTATTTTATTTCCAAAAATAACCTGATACTAAATAAGTTCTTAATTCGTTTTTTAAAGTTTTATTGACATGTGTTAATTATTGCACGTAATAACAACACACAATACGTATGTATAGCACGTTATTTAATATCCCTGTGAATAGTAAATATCTATCAGTTCAAATTTCATTGTGTTTTCCTTAATACAAATTTGAATAAAATTAGTTGAAATTAATTTATCGATAAGAGCACAACACAAGCGTGGTGTGTTGGAAGACAGGCACTTATTAGTCGTCATTATCTGGCTCGGTATCGCCGGTGACATATGGCCAGTATCGACACGAGAACATGCGAGAATAGTGAAGCCACGAACGGCCTTTGTTGAAAAACTTTAATTACTCGTTGCATATATTTGTAGGTATATTTAGAAACTTGCCTATTAACTATTTGAATATGACAATCACCTAATTCATGTAATCGTTACAAGGTTATTAAAATACAACTCCTTGTTTATGAAAAGAAACAATTTCAATTTTAAAAAAATTGTAGAATATTTGTTAAGAGACGTATTCTGACGGCTAGCAAATATCAAGATAATTTCGTTTCAACTCATACGATATGTTTATTTGCTTTATGACGGAAGTATATAAAGGTATACTTTTCGAAAACGAAATAGTAAAAAAGTATATAAAGTTTTTATTAGAATTTTTTTCTACCATTTCTACCATTTAGAAATACTGTGTGGTCTTCTTATCAATTTTTTATCCTGCATGATTAATTTCTCTTTCGTACCATATATAAATAAAAGTCATTTAGTTTTTTTTCGTCTGTTCTATTTTAATAATAATCGTGACACGGTGCGTCGCCAATCTAAACTTACCGCGTGCTGATAATAACCCACTTCAACATAATGATACACTGCCCAACGCCCAGATGACTGGGATTCATTGCGAAACGACATGTTGCCTCATTGGCTGTCTTATCGTCTGTCCGTTCGTCCTGGACAGAAGAATGATAAAGTGTATCTGGTTACAGTTTAATTTGCATGCCCAAGTTGCAAGCGATAGCGTTTAAAGAAAAAAATATACATTCGCTTTTAAATAATCCAAGTGTACTTTAATAATAAAAAGGTAATAATTAATTTCATAAATATATATTTCTGTAATTAGAAATCCAATCATTTATGGTATATGAAGAGAATTATATTTAAACTAGTATTTAATTTAATTTGTTTTTAGTTTTCCGTTGATCGATATTTTTATTTAAAATAGACCCAATAACTTCTAGTTTTCCGACAATCTCTCGAAGATCTAAGGGCTACCCCGATTTTGGTATTATTTTTTACATATAGGCGCGTTAACTTAATTCAAAATAATGAAAAAATTAAGTTTTCTTAAAATATTTGGACATAAAGTCTTAAAACAGTTCTACCTAGGGACCGTAATCCAACCCATTCACCCGCAGATCTTCCAAAGCTTGAACCACGTGTAGCCATAACTCAGTGCCACATCTGGCCAGCTTCTTATCAACAACAGAAACACCAGTTATTGTTTGTAGAAGGGAAAACATCGCCATTATCGCCAACATTATTCACATTTCCGCCCTAAACTCTGGGGAATTAAAAATGGTTTACGACAAGATACAATAATAAAAGCGAGATAACGTTTAGAAGTTGTCAAAACACTTTTGCTTAGTTTGACGTTTGAAATTAATTCACAAAACAACAACTTTGGTTAGTTTAGTTTCGTTAATTTTTTCTGTTAAGTTTTAGTACAATTTTAGCGAGCTTTTAAAAGATCTCTTCTATGGCAATTATAAGTTTTGGAGTATAAATACTCTAAAAATTACTTAAATATTTATAATAAAAATGTAATTAACATAAAGAAGGTTTGTAGCTATAATACTTATCAAAAAATTGTCTATGTTATAAAGTTCTGACGTATCGTATCATTTTCATAAAAACCTAACGAACTTGGTCTTCCATTACGTTCTACTTCATAACCAGTCTGGGGTTCGAGTCCTGGTAATGTCAGATCTATGTGTTAGTTCCAGATATAGAAGAATGACAAGTAAATATATTTACTTGTCATTCTTCGATGTAGTATATAAATAATATTTTTTATATATGTTTATCTAGAAAAAATACACAGAATGATTATTTTGGGTTATAGCCAAATACACGTGTTATCTTGTAACCTTAGCTAAATAATATATTTTTTTGGTAAATAAATGAAGTTCTTTATTAATTTTAAAGGTTTGAGTTGCTACCTTATTAATTGGAAACTCTTAAGCACTTAACTTAATATTTTAATTTTCTTATGTACCAATTTCTATTTTACATTACTTTAGACTCAATTTCCCACACTTAAATGATCCCGGATACTTTTAATCATCTTGCTATATTTCTAAACCAAATAATTTGAACGTCGTTTAAATCTGGACACATTTATTAGTCCAATTGGTTGAATAGTCACATCCTAGCGTCGCACGCGCAGTCAAAACATCCCCAACCCATTACTTGCCACTTGCACTTGGCCGTCTACTTCCACATCTAACATGTGATCAAATTGTCTCTTCCTTTCAAACGGTGCCGTAAAGCTGGGGTGGCACTGAGAGCAATTTAATTAAAATACATTATTTTAAAAACTACGATTTTATAGTGGAATAAATCCAGAAACACTAAATCTCAAACTTGATATATACCAATTAAGTAAGTTGCTGTGAATAATATTCTATATTTTTGTATTATGTATTTATTCATTTGTTTGTTAAAATTATTTTAAATAGACCTGTCAATTATCGTACTTGAAATTAATGGAATATAATGTTGATAAGAGTGTAACAGAGTGTGGTATAAGTATGAAGAAATGTTTATTGTGATATCGAGCCATGAATAGGCAGATAACATGTACCCTTGAAAATAAAGTGACCTAATTTATGATTTTGCTATAAGCCAACCTTCAAGAGTATTGAAAGAAATTATTCACCTAACGCTTTTACATTCTAATGTTTTGAAAACCAATTTGTTGATTTCCTACTAATCGAGTTTTTTGGATAACTTGTACTAGGGGTGAGTGATTTAAGATGTTAAAAAAATAGAGGCAGTTGCAGTGTGTCCCTTCCCGAACATCGGCCGAGATTGACTAGAGTTCCGCGCAAGCGGTGCGCGTACAAGATTGTTTCCTCGTTAGCCAGCCAATTGTCGGTTCCGTTCCTTGCCCGAACCCGCGGAACCCCACTGATGACTAAATTGCCCACGAGTACACGATAGCATCAAACTTTTGTTTAGTTCAGATTGACGCACTATATCTTTGCATTTATATAGACAATATGCGTATACTGTAAAAAATAATAATTTAAGTACTTTATACTTCCAAGAATTAAACATTCATGACAGTATAAAAGTTATAATTATAAATGGGGTATTTACCAATTTAATTTAAAAATAATAAATGAAATAATTTTAATAAATAGACAGGAATAAATGAAATAAAAAAATGAATATTGAAATGACAGGTAAAGATGATGATAATTATGATTTAAGTAATTCTTCTTTTTAATTTCATGGTCGCATAAAAATTCAAATTATCAACGAGATATATACCATATAAATATTAGGCATAAATCATTATAGTAAGTAATTTCTCACATTTTTTGAAAATTACAAATTCACAAATGTTAGAAATATATTTATAAAAAGGTCAATTTAACTAAAAAAATTGATCACTACATTTATTGCAAATGTTAAAATGGCTTTAGTTCAAGGTAGCTTTTGTTGGTACTGTTAACCTTGTCCACTATCCTTGCATAGCTATGCTGATAAGTGACCCTTAGCTATCCGAAACTACCATAGCTAGGGCGAAACTTCAGAGAACTTAATTCTTAGACGCACTATCACAGTTATGTTAACAGTCTCTCAGGCATATTAAATTAATCCGGCGTAAGGACTATTAAGTAACGGCTCACTAAACAGGACCAAGCTGTGTATTGCCGAAGTTGCAACGACATCTTGAGGCCAAAAAGACTGCTGGCCATTCGCCAAAGTATTCTGAAGTCTGTATGCAATTGTAGATACGTGGACACACGGGCGAAAAGGTTTGCAAGCTGAATGGCGAACATAATAAAAAAAATTTTATTTAAAAAAAAGGAAACACGCAAAGACCTATATTATATTCTAGACAAGTTCTTCAAGGAAAATAATAAAGAGTAAAACAATTTAAAAACACAATCAGACAAAGATATTTAACAAGAATAGATTGATAGTTAATTATGAAGGTATCTAACGAACAAATTGAGCGAGCTTCGAGTCTTCTTTATGGAATATTGTTTAGATACAGATAGAATAGAAAGCCAATAGTTTTTTGAGAGAACGCATGAAGTTCGATTATATTTGCTTCAAAAGCATATATGGAAGTGAAGAATTCCTGATTGTTTTTATTTTTGTTATATTCGAAACATAGTACGACGAAAGATAATCTCAATTCTAGTACCTTCATTAATAATTACGAGTTTATAGATTGTCACGAGTACTAAGCATAGCAAGTCCAAAAATACATTATTCACTACCACATAGAATCAATTGAAATTCGATAACCATGTTCCAAAGTTGTCTATTCTTAGAAGGCGTGTATCGCAACTGACTTTGGGTTATAAACGACCCGGGCTCGAACTATCCGCAACTGCATGCATATGTAACGGGATAAGTTTACTTGCAGTTTTAATGGTGCTTGTTTCTAAGTGTAATATCTGGTAATAACCGTGTATGCTTGGCTTATGCAGGATACTGCCTTGACTGTTTATGGTTCAGGTGTACAGAATTACTTAAAATTTGATACACTTCTTGAAGTTACGAAATACTTGCCTTGTGATAATTTGACACAATTATTAATTTGATGGCTTAACTAAAGGGTGAATGTAGTATTTGCACCCACAAAAAAGGTTTCAAAATTGATTCTAAAAACAAATATTATGTATTCTGATCTTGACACGAAACATCATAATGCTTCATAGAATGGTATGCCATTCTGTTCTTATATGGCACTTCAAAGTGCCATGTAAACTCTAACAAGGTCAAGGCCGCCATATCGAACTATGAATATATGACCAACTTGCACTGTAATAATACAAGTAATTACCAGCTTTCTTAATTACTTCATAAAGTTGTTTTTCGGTATAAGTGGTATGTTAGGTATGGGATTTCTTGTCTATATAATGTAAACGCACCAGTCTTAAATTCCTACGATATTGCTTGTCTTTATAGATAGCCTTCTCTGACTTTTAAAATTCAGCTTTATCGACTTGAGCTAGAACATACCAATTATATTATCACAATTAAAAACAACGAAACATTGTTATTGCTAATTTTTTGGCAGTTACTATAATTACTCCTTCCGCGGAAAACGCCATCTTTTATAATGGAGTAAATGAATTATCTCATCTGTGGTGTAATTTTAGAGCGCAAAGTAGCACAATTGATCGTCAGACAGCTAGTTCCGTGCTAGGTGCGCGCGCGCAACAGATCTAGTGTTATTAATAACTTTGTAGGTACTTATAGCCACGTATTTCAATAAACATTATAGTAACTACTTTTGCTGTTTTGAGACAATTTTATCATATGAGTAACCAACGACCTTTCATTCGTAATTATACAATTATATTATATACTAACGGATGTTTACATTCGTTTTAGTTCCAATGAAGCAAGTGTGAATATTTTACAAATTAGAAATACTAAACATGTCAAATTGAGAATTACTTCTTTTTTGAAGTTGTTTAGATTAATTAACTATTTTTCTTTTATATCTACTTGAAGGGTCGATATTTCAATACTCGGAGTATTGAAATATCAACCTCTTGACCAAATCTACTAACATAATTAAAAACTCTTATAAGATGACAGTCAATCAGTAGAAAATCAAAGTGCCTTATTAATTTGCCAGATATAAATAATATTATTTGAAAATTGAAAAGTACATTTTCTATGGAACAAGTAAAGAGTAAAGAAAAAAAGTATTTATTATATAGAATAGATGTCAGCTCGTCAACATTATGTTCTTTTCCTTGTGTTAAGTTCTCTAAGAATTGTGTTTTGGCCCTTAATTTATTCTTGTTGTTTCTTTATAAATAAAAAAATCCACATTTTTAAAAGTGATTTGACTTCTTCAAACTATAAAGGATTTTTTATAGCGTGTTTATTAAACAGTGTCAAATATACCAAGACATCACCTCTGAATCACAGGATAATCTCCAGCATCGATTTCATAATCTCAATTACTAATCATAATATTGTATTTCATATTCGAGCCGAGAATCTGCATATGACTCGAATATTCTAGTCTTGTAGTTTAATCATTCATTAAGGATATATCCTTTTTACCAATTAATACGCGTGCTCAATTTACACTCAGCGGCTTAGTTCGCGAGTGGTTGTACAGATGTGGGGTACCATACCGCATCACAGAGCAAAAACATACGGTAGAACTACAGCGTTTATTTAAGCTGTGTGTTTTTCTTTGCAATGTGTTGACTTTGTTTTTTGTTTTATAAGTCTCCGAGATTTCAAAAGTTAAGAAGCTAAAGTTAGGTTAGTTAAGATAGTTTTTTAAATTACTAATTGCAAAATGTGTAATAGTATGAGTAAAAATGTAATTACTACTGCGATCTTATATGAGTTTTAAATTTCCATTTAAGAACAATTTAGGCTTTTATTTTGTCATTGAAAGTTACCCCATATAATTCTTTATTCTAACATAAATAAACATCAACATAAAATGTTTATTAAATTAAAATAATTGTCGGTTTTCCGACAAGATGGGTAAGTCTTATTTGAAATGCGACCACATGTTATATCTGAGAATAAATTAATAAAAGAAAGATAATTTATATAAAATAATTAATTTATTCGATAATGTCCCAAAATAAGTTGGAACATAATTTTACACTAACTAAAATACTATTTGAAAACCTATTACCAAAGTGGTCCATACACGTACAGACAGTGGACAATTAACGCGCGCTTAAACAGGAAGCGTGCGAGGATGTGACGATATGGATTTAACCTTTGCCACATCCTATAAAATCGTCTTGGTTTGGACGCAGCGCAATTGGGGCAAGGATTAACTGACTCACTATTGTTGTGGCGTCTGTGGCATCTCTTGATGACTGATCGTTTGTTTTGATGATCCGTGGGAATTTTCATCCAAGGATACACTCTCTTCTCAAAGATGTAACAAAGTAATACATAAGCACTTGTAATAAGTAAACATTACTTCAGTAGTATTATAAAAATTCGTTCAATATGGACAGGCAAAAGAATTACGCCATACAGCCAAATCTTGTTCTTTTCCTGTTGTTTCGTTATCAAGATGACAACGTCAATGCAATGCTTGCATTACTGTGCTGATCAATCTATAAAACTATTAAGACTAGAGAGTAGAGTATAGCTACGTAAAACTTACTAGATCTCCAATCTCGCAAGAAGCACTGATACCCCCACGCTGGTCCAATTGACAATTAAAAATAGAATATTCATTGGAACTAAAAACAATAGTAGCAAGGAGAATTTACTGCGTTTTAAAAATGATTTCGAAGATCCCGAGATTACAAATTTTAATATATCTATCGATCGATGACATCAAATTTGACAATAGGTAAATGGTTGTATAACCTTGAGACCCTTCGATATAAATGCAATCAGAGGTTAAACCCTCACCCATTAACCAGAGAAATTACAAGTTCACGATAACCACTGCGTCTTAATCTCTGCATACTTGTAACAACTTAGGGAACGTTATGCGTTAAGTAAGGATAAGCTGAAACCGTTAAAGATGTTGAGGTGACCTTGATCTTGAAGGGTTAGATATGTGGGATCAATGAACTATTTAATTGCTTAGCAAATATGATGGTATTGTTAGAGTGCGTAGGTAATTATAGCTTTATGGAATCACGAGACACATGTTTTTATTGATTACCTTAGTACCGAGTAAATAAATGTGTACCAACTGATCATTTAGTTTCATGTTTTCATTATTATTCTATATGATATTTAAATGAATTATTCTCGCTAACTCGACTTCCGACTTAATAGCTCGACTTCCCTCATGTACTTTATCTTTAATCCTGTCCATCCTAAGGTTACCTGGAAGAGATCGCTTTTAGCGATAAGGTTGCCCTTTTAACAAAATTTGAATTTTTAATGCTGTTGTTTCAACCATGACTTAATGTTCATAATAAAAAAAATCAAACCCCTATATTTTTTTAAGTAAACGGATACATTTCAATGTTATTAGTATTAAGTACAGTTTGTATTACTATTTTTTTTATCTTTCCAGTCCCTTGACGACTCAGTAGAGGAGGCCAGACGGCAGACAGTCAGGACGACAGAGTTAGCAATCGGCGGACAATCCTTAATTTTTATAGAAAGCTCAGCAAATGAATCGACATTACCTGATGATAAGCAGTAGAGGAGTGTAATCATGGTGTTATCCTGGTGAATATACCATACCAATTGATATATATAATTAATTACATTCTCGTATTTCCATATTCCTTTAATATTTAAAAGAAAAATATTGATAAATTACTCATTAATTTACCTGTGTTTTAAGTTAGATTTGCTTAATATTAATTTAGCACATTAAAACTAAACCTCCTTCATTTACAAGTTCTAATAAGGAATGTAATTTCTGAAACAGGCGTCAATTCCGCGAAGTTCCCGCGCACAAAGATAGGTTCACACTATCAGCGATCAGGCTGCACTTGAGTTTTAAGTATGATGTAAGATAACCTAATGGCTTACCGCGGACTTAGTCGTTTTGGGAATGAGTTTGGTAACATAGTAGGTAGGGTCTATTGAAATGTCTGGGCTTAATCACTAAGATACACCCTGATAATCGTGTTTGTTCTAAACGATACTATTTATTAAATGAAAATGTCTTCTGTAAGAGTTTAAAAGTTTTCTAATAGGCAGAATTTTATTCTATGTGAGAAAATTATATGGAAACCATAAAAATAAAGAGTGTTGTTTGCAGTTCATAAATATATCTGAAGAATATATCTACTGCTTACATTTGATTATTCAATTATTGATTTTTTGCTTAGATTTAGCCAGTGGCTAGTTTCGTTATACAACTTAGGATTCGATTACTTGAAAAAACAATTTTCAAAAACGAAACGAAACTAAAGTTTATCAATACATCAACAACCCTCAAAGGTTCGTCAAAGCACAGCGTAGTGTTTACTCTTACGATGACGTCACGATCTTTAGTGTTATGATATTAATATTTTATCAATTTCATTTAAATCTTGTCTTGTTTAAATGTATTGTTACTGTAAGCTTTCATTTGAATTATTTGTGTTAATATGACATAGTTAAAGATTTTGAATTTGGGAAATTTCAATTGGTTTGTTGGCATTTTTAATTTGGCATTTTATACTTAAATCGGTTTAAATTTTGAATTTGTTCAACCTCTATGACAGTTCTTATAATCTTGTATTAAAAGTTATGACTCGCAATGGTTCGTCTTTAGTTAACAGTAATCACCGTCGTAATACATTTACAGGTTTGAAGAAGATGCACATCTCAAGGAAGCGTGGCGTGTCGGAGTGGTTGGTCGAGCCGTACCGAACCGAGCCGAGTGCCCGACTCAAAGAGTGGAGATTTAGTTCATTATCGTCTTAGGGGCTCCTGGCTACTAGTGAAGTGAATGAGGAATTAAATAATATTATCGATTATTTTTTGTAAAGTATAAGTTACTCGATAACACTGACTGATTTAATTATTTGCCATGGTTTTTCATGGCATATGGTGTTAAGTAATTTTTACAGTAAACCATATAATTTTGTTGTTTATGAATTAAATAAATAATTAACTAATAATAAATTGAAATTACTCAGATGGGGTAATCCTCCGTACATGGTTACCTACCATGATCTTATTTTGGTGGTATGGAAGTATGGAATCTTTTATCTTAACGGATAAAGCCTCATTTACATGGAGAGAGTTTCTCGCCTCGAAGATACGATTATCGAAAGAAAGAAAAAGAATATCATCATGTAAACTATATGTTCGATATCGTACGTCGAAGGGCGATAATCGCATCGTCTTTGAATATTGGATGTCTCCGTGTAAACAAAATTTGAAAGTACGAATCGTATTTCGAGTTCAGCCAGTCGCTATCATGAGTGCAGTGCGTGAGGGTGTTTTAATTATCTCTGCTCTTCTAAGACAAGAATTAAATAAAAGAAAGCGTAAAAAAAGATGTTGGGTTAAAAAATGGATAGAAAGAAGAAACACTTTAGGAGCATCTAATACTTTGTGCCTTGAGTTACAACTAGAAGATGAAGAGACATTTAAAAATATGTTTCGCGTCACAAAATCACAGTTTTCATATTTACTTGAAAAAGTTGGACCTTCTATACAAAAAACAGACACAAATATGCGTCAAGCTATACCTGCTCGTACAAAACTGGAAATAACGTTAAAGTTTTTGGCTACAGGGGATTCCTTTCAAACGTTATCAGAAATCTTTAGAATTCCCAAGTGCTCTATGAGTTGCTTTTTGGTTGAAGTTTTGCAAAGTATTAACACAGCCTTAGAAGATTTTATTAAGGTAAGAAAAAAGTCATTTATTTAAAAAATATCTGTATTTGTTAAACATTAATCTATATATTTAGAGCAATTAAATGTTCATATCTATAAAGATCAATGTAAGTAATTAAAATCAATATTATTTTTATACATAGTATACATTATAGTTTCCTTTAGTAACACTTTCTTAGCTAATCAAATAACATAAAAGCAGTCTTAAAAGATAATAATAAAAATACTTTAATAGTATATAATTAAATCAAAATAGACAATAATGAATTTAAACCTAGATTTGACTGTCATCTGTAGCATTCCACCACTGTCTGTCGCTGTCAGATCTAGAATGAGGAGATTCTGGCATTGGAGTTGTCTCTTTCAAATATCTCAATTTAAACTTTGAAAGTGTTGCCTGAATTTCATTTTGAGCATATATAATATTTTTTTCATCAAGCTTTCTTAAGCTGGAAGCAACATACTTTCCAAATAAATCCAAATCATCCTCATGTTCCCTGGATCTTTTTTCAATAGCGTCAAGTTTACTGATGGCTAAATCTATGTCCAATGTCTTGCCCTTTGTCTTTTTTGTTTGTGGCTTTGGTGTCAAATCCACAATATCAATGACTGAGTCTAGTTTGAAAGTTTGTGTTTCATCTATATTTGACACATCATCATTTTGACTATAGGATGTATTAGGGGGATACTCATCGATCTGAAATTAAAAATAATATTAAATTACCTTTGCATTTTAGGTGCCAAGAACTAAAAAAGAATGGAATGATATACAGACAGGATTTGAAACAAGATGGAATTTTCCTACATGCGTTGGAGCTTTAGACGGCAAACACATACTCATAAAGTGTCCTCCAGGAACAGGATCTGATTTTTTTAATTATAAGAGTACTTTCAGTATTGTTCTTTTAGGATGCGTTGATTATGACTACTGTTTTATATATATAAACATAGGAGCAAAAGGAAGAAACTCTGATGGTGGTATATTCAATGAAAGTACATTTAAAAAAGCCATTGAAGAAAATACATTGGACTTGCCTAACGATGCTGTTTTTGTTGGAGATGAAGCTTTCCCTTTAAAGCATTATTTAATGAAACCATACCCTCGACGAAATAATTTAACAAAAGAACAAAAAATTTATAATTATAGACTTTGCAGATGCAGGAGAATAGTAGAGAATGCGTTTGGTATTTTAGTGTCTCGATTTAGAATTTTTGAAAGGCCAATAGGATTAGCGCCTGAAAAAGTGGATTTGATTATAAAATCAACTTGTACATTACATAATTGGTTGAGAAAAACATCGCCTAACGCATACACCCCTCCAGGCTTTTTAGATGAGGAGACAGGATCTGGCCTACGGCCAGGCACGTGGAGAGACAACTACAGAAATGGAGCATTTGCAAATATGGTTCCTTATAATCACGGAAATGCTACTAGAGAAGCAATATCAATCCGCGAACATTATTGTGATTATTTTAATAACAGTGGAACACTGCCGTGGCAAGAAAATGCTATATTTGAATAATAATTATTATTACGTTTTTTCATATAAATGTATATTATTGAAAAGTAGATGTTGTGTAGTATTAGACTTCGGTTATCGACGTAAATATAGTACCCTAAGTTCAATAAAATAGGCGGAACCAAATAATTGTTTGAAAAATTCAACAATATTAAAATACCTAACTTACAAATCCTATTATTATTAAAAATTACTTACCTGAGACAGATAGGTATTTTATAATTATTTCAAAAGTAATTAATGCCAATTATAGGTTAAATCCTTAAATTATTTTAACTTTGTTTAGAAACTTTTTTTGTTCCGCTTATTTATCTCAATAATCTAATTTATAGTATTTAATATAAAAGATAATAAAGTTTATACTTATGTAAAGAATGTTTTTACTTACCAGATTTGAGATTGTTGTCCGGAATTCTGAAGTTTTTCTTAAAAATGAATCTAAAGTATTGTACCAGGGCAACTTAGAAACATAAACATTTTCAGTTCCAGCTCCAGTCCCCATAGAAAATTTAACTTTTTTTCTTTCTTGTAAATATTGACTCCTAATATTTTTAATTTTCACTGTTATTTCCTTCGGGCCAAAACCCTCAATTCCCAGTTCTCTTGCAAAAGCAATAAGTGCACCGCTTCTTGCATCACGATTTTTATAATTTGTATGTTCAGTATTCCACAAACACTCGTAACTTCTATAAAGTTCAATGAACTTAATATTATCGGCAGATCCAAATTTAAATGTTTTTTGTGTCATTTTTACCGCGCTAATCACTGACTGAACTCGAATGGCAATTGTCGCCTTCAAATCAGTTCAACCCGATTTGTACGATACTCGCATAGACATGAAAAAATGTCATACGAGATCATGTTTAGACATGTCGAGAAATGGTAGGCGAATATCTCATTGCAATTTCTGCCGGCGTGTAAACGGAACGCTTGGCGATAATTGCCTTACGAATATCGTATGACATACTCGTATGCGAGTTTTTGTTTTTTTGGGTGAATGTAAACTATTTGAATGCGATAATCGCCTGAAGATTATCGCTTACGATAATAACATACGATTCTCGCCTTAAAACGTGCGATAAACTCTCTCCGTGTAAATGGCGCTTAATACCCAAACCGCATACGTGTTCACGTAGCTACGATTATGTTTCAAAATACTAATGCGGTTTTCCCTCAGATTTGAAGTTGTATTTCAAACCAAAGTCGTTACAGCGAACAATATAAATATAAGGTAACTACTACCTAACCGGTACATATCAAACTATATTTGTTTTTTTGCATCATTTATAAATATAAATAGATATATGTTATATTATTTATTTACAGGTTTACAAATACACATGTTCTTATAAATATAAATAGTATTATTTGGTCATAATTTTTATTTTAACCATTTTTAATATTGGTGTTTATCTATTTATTAACCATGTGTATCCTTACCAGGCTATCGGCCTTTAAAGTAATTGAGTTAGGATAAATATCTCTAAATAAATCACCCGTTATTTAGAGTTTTCGTTATTTCTCAGAATTTAAAAAAAATTCATAGCCTATAATACTGTTAAATTAATAACAAAATTTATCCGTTTTTACTTGATTTATTTAGAAAAAATAATGAACTAAAACAAATGACTTTACAACGTTTCAAAAGCCGAAAGCCACTCGAACTATCATTGCTTGCGAGCGGAACAAACTACCGCCAAGTGTGTCGATTTCCAACGTCCTCAAGTAGTCTAGAAAAAAATATTCTCCAGTCGCAAGTTCAGTGGGGGTGGGAGGCTCCCCCTCCCCGGACCTCCTTAACTGCTGGCAGCGGACAAAAAGAATGAATAGATCCGCCCCTTAACGAATACACCGACCGGCATAATTCATACTTAGAAAAGTGCAAGGAGTTGGCATAGACTTTTATATTTTTTTCTTTTTTCCTCTCTCCTGTATATCATATATTGTAATGAAATATTTGACGCAACTCTTTACTTAGTAGGTACCTACTCCAAATATAGTTATGATGGCAAGAAGAATGTATCTAAGAAATTGACACCAACAATTCATGAAAATAACTTCTCTAAGAAAATTGGGTTGTTTTAAGAAATAATTTAAATAATGAATATTTTAGTATCGATATCCTGTTCCTCAGCCTTTCTTAATTTTGAATTATAATTATTATGTTAATTTTGTAATTCAAACTGCTGACGCTTCAATCAAACTAAAAAATTAAAAATATTGAGATTAAATAATAATAGTGTAAGAGATATCCGTAGTGTGGCAACAGAATGATTCCGATTAGTTACGAAGGTCACGTTTTTGGCGTCCATCACGAATAACGACTTCTATTAACTGTTACTGTCAACTGTTACTTTCGCTTAAAAATAATTTAGAATTAAGCAAATGATATTTCATGCTTTTTAATGTTTATTTTACAATACTGACCATTACATTCGGTAACAGTGTGGACGCATCCGAACGCAGCCGCGGAAGTTAAGATGCGTCGCTTGCCTCGTAATTTTTTCCACGCTCTTTCAATTCGACCCCCCACTCGCCGCCCGCCTCAACCCGTTCGTCTGTCAATCTTAACTACGGGTCCTGAGTATTACAGGTTTTTGAGAATGGGCCGAGCGATTTTATTTAGGGACTTTGCAATTAGTTATTATATCCGATAATTAAAAAAAAATGATAATTTCCACTACTCTACAAGATTAAGTAAATTGAAATATGCGAATGACAATTTGTTTACTTAATTCCAATAAAGAGTTGTACTCGACTAACTCATAATCGTGTTTAAATAAAAACATATGGTTTTATTAAAACCAATTACTATCTACGACAAATCTAATTCTCTTAATTTTTTAAATAGTTACCCACACGGAAGCAGGACCAGAGAGTTAAAATTTAATAAATTATATACATACATATTCTGTTTGCTTCTTTCATATAATTTATAGCTTTTATCATCACGTGCTTAAATGGACGTATATAGATTTAATATAAAAAATATTACGATCTAATTTAAGTCACAAACAAGGTTTTATATATTTGCCAAATACATCTTTCGGTTATTTGACGTTATCTTAAGACTTAGAAAGAAATTATTATTATTATTATTAATAAGTAATTATCCATATAAAGTACAGAAACATGTTTGTTTACATTCGTTAAGTTACAATGCTCTTAAAATTTTCTCTACGCCTTAGTTTAATAACAAAATATATTATTATTGCTTATCTAAGTAATGTATAAAGCATTCACTCATCAGCAACTCATGGCTATTGTCATCAGAGCAGTACTAATCAGCGCTGTGGTCGTTTGAAGTCTGAGAATGAGGAGCAGACGGCCAGGGGGATGGAAGAAATAAAAAAATAGCACACACGCATAAGTTGGCGATGATGCAGACCAAGTGCAAGATATAGTCTATTTGGTTATTACCGGATTTTATGCCACATTGTAGACTTTTGAGAAGACTTATTAAGACTATTTCATTGTTTTGTTGATTCTTCAATATCGGTTCATTTTTTATTGTAAATACTTAATAATAATACGAAGAAATCTTTTAAGGAAGGGCTATGATTGTAATAAAGTATATTAATAATAAGTAATTTTTTAATTACGTGGATATCTTTGAAAATTAATAAGTAACTGCAAACCTAAAATGACATATAATATGTCAAATAATATAGACTTCACATATTATTATAAATAAATATCCAGAACAAACTACTTTTTCCAAAATTAACACTTTTACTGCGACACGTTCAAGATACATCACCGAAGGGGGCTACGATCTACTACGCTGTACAAACTTACAACAGATAAGGGCCTGAAGTACCCCCCAAAAGGGGTAAGACAAACCCCCTAAGTTTGCAGCCTAGACTTTAGCGGAAGAAAAAATAAGGGAGGGGCGACTATAGGTTATATTGAAGGCTACCCTCACAGATGAGTTGGTGCTTAACTATGAATGTTATGGCACATTTTTCTTTTGCTGGCTGCTGGTATTAGTATGCTATTTCTTAACTTGGATTTTAAAAAGTCCGAAAAGCAATAAGAACCCCAATTTTTAAGCTAGATACTAAAGTGTGACATTATCATAAGCATCAAAAAATTTGTATATATCTCTTTTTCAAAAAATACCAGACAAACGGTAAGTAGTACCCATCTCGTGCAATATCAATGAATCACATAATATTGTAGCTATGATGATATTCCGGAGATAAGAGATATTATTACGGTACTTAAGAATTGATGAACAATTTCTAAGCTTAAGGTGCATTTCAAAGATTAAAACCCTATATTATATTAAAAAAGATTTGTTTATCTGCAGTATTAAAACAATCACATAATTAGATATAGATCAATAGTAAATTATGTGATTGTTTTAATACGTATGGTAATATTACAAAAAAATTAAAATTAATTTGAAATTTATCTAAATTAAAGGTGAAGATAGATAATTAAATCTAAGATATATGATAAAGTCGAATATGTAGATAAATACAATCACGTTAACTATTAATTCCCAATATATTTGAAAAAACCATAGTTATCGTTATAGGTTTTACAATTATAAATACTAAAATTATAGATAAAGTAAGAACAATGATGTAAAACTATTTGTCAACACGAATGAACTAAAAAAAAACGTAAACCTCACCTTTAAACAGCAAATTCCTGAATAAAAGAAAACCTCTTTGTTCGGTTATAGTAACTTGTGGTAAAACAATACGTAAATAACTTCTTAATCATTGTTCCAAAAGCCAAGGTTAAGTTGACAATGTACAAAAATTAGAAGCCTTAACGGGCTACAGTCCCCGAGAAAGTGGGTGATGCTCTACTAATTTCCTATACTCGTGGATATTCAGTTACCATTGTCCTGTGTTCATTGTGTGGCCTTTCTGAATCTTATCACTGGTAAGGAGTAGTTTACAAGTACATTCGGCTAGCAAATTATGTGACTTTTATATATTGTTTGGTAAGTTAAATACCGGAGCTGGAATCTTTCTGATGTGACGTCATACTAATGATTGTTTCTATTCGCGTGTCTATGTAATCTAACTGAAACTTAGGTAATGATATACTTCACTGTGAAAATGGATTCCAATTTCAATTTTCAACTTTATGCTAAAGTATTTAGTAACTATTATCTAATCGGTGCTTAAGTACAATACGCACGAACTAAATTACGGTAAAAAAATGGCAAAAAATTATCAGCAAATTAATTAAATATTTACCTCAGATTGTTTGAAACAAGTATAATTTCTATACATGTTTTCCTTGTAATTTTTTATACATACTTTAATGTCACTAGTATCACTATACAATATAGTTCTCTTGCGGATTTAGTGCGCTCTCCTCTAATCTCAAAGTAGAGACTTGTAATTAATCTTTTAATGAGCTTAAAACTTCCAAGTGTACTAATCCGAGTGTACATAAAGAACGCTTGGTTAACCTCTGCCCGTGGTGAACTTGATACATGACATTGTGTGCCCTTTTCACGCACCTCGCTGCCTCTTCTTTTGTGTGCCTCCGTCTGTAGGCCGCCTTCTTACCAGTCTTTTTGCTACCAAGCTTTTTAGACTCGGAAATTCTCTAGTAAATTCTTGCACAATAGTTTTAGTAAAATTTCAGACGGTTTTTTTCGGATAAATTACTTTTATCTAATTTATTGTAAGTAGGTCATCGACACACTAAAATACTGTTCTTTTTAGAATGCTTAAATACTTTAAAGACACAGAAAGTATAAATTAAAGAGTGTTGTCAACCTTTGCACTGAAGATTGGCAAAACACTCTTGTTAAAACTGAAGAGTATATTAAAAACCAAATAATTAAGACGTCTGTGTTATTTTCGATCAATAAACAGACACGGTGTCGCGTTTTCCAGAAGATGTCAATGCTGTGAACTGAAAGTTGACACAGTATCGCTCGGTGTAAAAGATGGCGGTGTCTTCGTTTATTTTCTCCGTAATTTAACGTTTTCCACGGCATCTGCTACGCACCGGGCCGAGGGTGGTGGGGGCACTTGACCACCCCAAGCAACCCTTCATCGCCTCAAGAACAACATCGAGGTTTTAAATGCGGCTCCGTGTAAACAGAATGGCGAACAGGTTGAATTTTTAAAATTTCTTGGAATATGGAAATGAGAATAGTTTGACACAGGAATGCCTACGTTCGTTAGAGAATTCAATTAGTATAATTCTTTATTTGTTATTAAGAGTCTGATCCAGAGGACCTTAGTTAGACTCGCGACAGGAGTAGCTTTTGTATGCTGATAACGAACTTTTAGGTTGTATATTTCTAGTACACATTAAGTTTTAATTACTTTATATGTGTTGCTCCATTATCCAGTATCCACGACATAAGCTAAATTATGATTGCAGCGTGAGATATTATAATTTTTATATTCTTCTATAGAAATTTTATCAAAAATGCGCAAGAAAACCTACCAATCTGAATATTACTAAATAATAATGTCATTAACTAAAAATGTTTATGTAATTAAGATGTAAACTATATCCCGATCAACTCGTTTATCAGTTCGTTGCCGATTCTAATTAATTTCAGCTAAGTCTTGATTACATCAGCAATTAAAAATAAGCACCTAATACAAAATAGTGGCGTACTTGTGAGCTAACTGGCGTACCTCGGGCACAAATGAGGGGTAGCCGTAATGAATAATTAATGTGCACACTGCCTAACCAATTATAATTACTCCCGCGATCTAGCAAGCTGAGATCTTTAAGACTAAGTTGGTTACAAATCTCAGGTGTCTTTTTTTATAATTTTGTAGCTTATAACGACTCAATATAATCTTAACGGTCATTTTTCGTAGAATCTTTTTATTCTCCTATAAGTTACCTGGAGATAATGTGCTCAGTCACTTACCGTTTTCTTTCCTTTCTAATTATTTCCAAAGATTGTGAAATTTAATATAGATGTAAAATATAGATATAATATTTTAGGTTTTTTTCTTGTCTTAATTTTAAAGTAATTTACCTCAAAACTTAAGGTTTTATTATATCTTTATAAGATCCATATTACACTCTGTAATAGGACTGTCAAGTTAGTTGACAATTAGACGATGCATTTTATCGGCATGTTTTATGATGCGGCGGATGAGAATTTGTCATTTTAGAAATGTCAAATGACGTCACCGGCAATATCTGGTCGGAGTGTAATGAAAAAGTAGTACTGAACTAAAATTTTATTTAATCAGGGCGAGTGTTTTTTAAGAATGTATGTACTTTAATCAATTAAGAAAGTGATAAATATTTGTTGTGACGAATACTAATCTATCACGGATCATTGTTACAATGGTTTGTTTAAATTTTTTCTCACATGCACCTATATCTAGCCCAAATTAAGCATTATTAAGTACTTGTGTTATGGATATTAGATAATGGCGAAAAATAGGTAGCAATATGTATATAAATATCAAAATTTCGTACTGATAATACTAATATCTGGCCCTACCGGGATTCGAACTTCGGCTAAGTAGACAGGTGTACTGACCACTAATAAATTCATTTTATTTTCGCGTCATTATACTTAATAACACAAGCTTTTAATGATGCTTTATTTGTGCTTGATAATTGGTATATAACAATATCAGTTCAATATCGTAACAAGTCATTGCGAACCTTAAAATAGCATTTTCTTGTTATTCAAATTAATATTTCGAAGGAATTTGATCAACGAAGCATTAAACCACAAATAATCGCTTATCTCACCTCGGTGTGGTTTTCGGTTTGACTAAGCGTTAAGATTGTTAGTAAAAAAAATTGAACTATCATACACAAAGGTGAATTTTACTTTTTAATACTTTTACAGTTGTGATATTGAAAATATTTGCGTTTTCACATTAAATTCCAATTATTTTAGGTCGCTTCTTGTCCTCAGCTAAAGTATTCAAGTCTGAATAGTGACAATGTTTAAGAGCTAAGTATTAATATAGGAAAGAGCTAAACAACTGATTTCAACATTGATCCTTGTTTTGTTACAGAACCCTGAAAAACACAGGTACGGGAGTTCAAGAGCAGCTAAATCTATTTAAAAGTATTCTTTAATTAAAACGGTTAACTCCCGTGGCTTATACAAATACACCTTAGCGGGAGCGACTGCGCAACAAATATACCTTAGTCTCCATATAAAGTAGAATGTTGACATTTCAGGATCATTTGTGTTTGACGTGTTGTAGCTGTTGTTTGTGAATACATAATATTTAAAATATTTTGCTAATACTTAAATCTGTTGATATTTTTGTTGAATTATTTCGGTAACACATTAACTTTGGTAAGTGCAATTATAAACTATAATAGTACAATGGTCATTATAACGTCATACTTATAGTTGATTTACCTTATTTTATAATAATTTTAAAATAATAATTATAATAATGACATTATTTGTTGTTCAGGCCTATTATATATTTTAAAATCTTACGCACTAAAACTATTTTGCGATTCCATAGTCATGTTAGGTATAACATAGAGGTATATATGAATTTGTCCATCGACCCATTGTTCCTGTGTGGTTGTATAGTTTAGCTCTACGCTTATGAGACGCTACCTGTGTAACCGTATCAACAGTTAATTATCAGAAGTAGGTGCGCGTGCGCGCGTCACGGTGGCCGGCACCGGAAGATCCACCTCCGCACCGGATCTGTGAGCAGGGAGCGTGTGGGCAATCGCTTACAAGCAATTTTTACCTTTCTCGTCAATTTCGGAGTTTTGGTTGAAAGAATATAATCACATTTTTTTTCTTATTCTCGATAGTTAGATTAAGAGTCTTTATATTGAAGTATAATAAATACTAACTTATACCTCGTATGTATTCAAAATTACAAAATACTTTGTGTGTTTCGATTACAAGGATTAATTACTCCATACATTATTATTATTGATTAGTGTAGATTTTTAATGTCGTAGGCATTGATTGTCTGTTGACCACCTCTTAACTAATTACTGCTGCGTGTGCGCAGGTCACGGTGTGCGCCAGCGGAAGCCACGCCGGACGTCGGGATTGCCCGAGCCCCTGATTCCTTCCGCTCTATCCGGGGACTGGATGCCATCACATAAGCTGTAGCGGTAGATTCAGGTCATGTAATTTATAACTTTTATTACATTTAAATTTCAAATCAAAGGAATTTATTTAAATTGAGTGTATTAAAGGTTTTTAATGCACTATTAGATACTAATATTTAAGATATAAATGGGAATACATGTATAATACAAATTGATTTTTCATCTAAAGCAGTTCAAAACGAAATAAAACATTAAAAAAAACATGGAAAAGGGAAGAAAGATGTAAAACATTGCTTTTTGTCATAAAAAACTAATTTCTATATCAATATATATTTGATTAGATTTCAAATATAAATATTAAATCAGTTAACTATTCAATTTAAACCACTCAAACGCTTGCTCTTATACCATATCCTATACGCGGTCGTCGCACCCTGATCTTTAGTACGGAACGATTGGTGATCTCTTTTATTGAACGAGTCATGTCGAACTGACTCATGCGCAGGAGCATGCGACCTTTGAGAGGAAACCTCATTCTATTACCATTATTTCTACGATTTCGAATTTGTGATTTGTAATTCCAAATAACTGTTTTTTATATTTTTAGTTTTCTACAAAAAGTGAGTTCGAATATTTAATAATTAAGCATCATTAGGAGCTTGTGTTATGGATACCAGGTAACAGAGAAATATGATTAGTAATATAAATATTAGAATTATAACTAATTGGACATACAAACATCCATGACTAAAGAAATATTCGTACTCATCATACAATCTCTACCGGGATTAGACCTCTTTTAGTAGACAGGAATCCTGTCCACTTGACCAGACGACCATCAATTAGAACATTGGCTGTAAGCATTATAAAATTTTCGTTTAATAGCTGCGAAACATTCCTAATAGTTTACAAGATGGTTTCCGTTTTAATGATTTAATAAAAAAAATCTAGTTTCCACATTGCATAGTTAACAGTGTTTTAATTCAAACAGGTTTTCTAAGCCTTAAAGGACAACAATAATTATGTAATAAATTAAAATTTAATTTTGAGAAGAAAAAAATAGGTTCATTAAATAAACTCGTGTCACCTTAAAACACGCGTTCTATCACTACCCTCTACCCCATGGTTCTCAGAATTTCCTTCACTCTAAAGCACTTCGGAAGTGCATAATCTGTTCCCTTGCCAAGGCACATCCTTAGCTCTTCTAGATAGTTCTCATAATCAAAAAAAGATTTGTCACAGGGCTCCGGAAGGCCGGTGGCGGTCGGCCGGCAAACTATTATCACCCTACTCCGTTTCACCCGCAAGATGACCCTACCAGAGTGTCACGTTCGGATATCTTTTACAAATGAAAATGTACTTAACGACGAAATAAAACTATGAGCCGAAAATATAGGATACAAAAGGGATTAAATTTAGGATTTTATAAAGGGATATTCGGTGGAAATATATCTGAATAGTCAATTGTGTCATTTATAAGTAAGTACCGTAAGTATCAATTTGTCAGATACAATTGTTTTTTCATAAATCTATAGCCCAAAATATTATTATTGCTGCTCAATAAATTATTCTCGAAGATTATCGTTTGATAGCCGAGAAGAAATTTAAGCTTGGACTTTAGAAATAGTAGTGCAATATTTAAACTACATTATACTTAATAAATTTTAATTAATCCTATTCCATTATATAATAAATAATGGCGTTGAAATAGATTTGTTATGGCTTTAAAGTTTAAAATTTTAATCTCAAAACTTTACTTTTCGTTAATTTTGACTATTTTCTATCATTAAACTTATCTGTAAGTAAATTTTCTTTAAATTAGCATACCGGGAAAGAGTAGTAGGTAAATATAAATTAAAAGAAAATTTTCTTCCAATACCGCATTATATTGCATAAGTTGCGGTGGTGTATCCGAACAGTCCGTACAGGAAGGAAGTGTAAGGCGAGCTCGTGAGAAGTGCGCGCGCGTCGTGGGAGCGGGCCACAGGTGGCGGCGCCACGACACTGACTTGCCCACTTATGGTCATTGATTAATTAAGACGCGTCAAGCAAGATTTGAATAGAAAATTTTGTTTCGCCTGGGTCATAGAAGCGGCTATGTTATCATACGATTCTTAAAACCTTAAACTCACTTGGAATATTACCTTGTATTGTTTACAAAAGTAAAAAAAAGAAGATTACATTATAAACCGTGAAAATTTAAGCCTTGACACATTAATTGCAAGCGTAAAAGTGTGATCAATATCTCGTAAATTGATCATTCAAGTTAACCTGATATGATGATTTTGAGTATGATCATGAAAATCTAAAACAGCAAACCTTATGACAATATGATTTTCAATTGACCTCTTTACTAAATAAACACAATTACAATGTACATCATTTATAAGAGAACAAAATATGTAAACTTCTCTTAAATATATTTAAGACTTAGTTTCAATGCTCAGCTTAAAATCGGCCTAGAGTTTAACTGGCGTATTTAAAACTGTTCCAGAACTGGAGATAGTTGCCTTAGTTAGACACATGACGGAAAATTATATCTTACTTTTTGGAAAAATTTTATTTAAATAAATAATGTGCATTAAATTACTTTCATATTATTCTTCCAACTTGAAATCTTTTATCACATTACTTGATAAATTCTGCGCCGGTATTGCTAGTCGATTACAGAGGAATAAGTGACTAACAGTTATTTTATAGCTGAAATATATTTTATTTTGTGGTCGCATAACCGTTTTTAATAATCGAAGATATTTAATATACATTTGATTTTTCACTGTTTCTCAATATCGTCAAGAGTTGCAGAGTTAGCTATTAACAGTTCCAGAATTAATAATTTGCAAGATCGCCCGTTGATTGCTCCCGTGTCATTAGGGTGTGTACACACCGACGTCTCACCGCGTGGGGCTTTAATCACCCCTGTTAGTCTAATAATCATATGGCTCTACAGTTTTTATATTACTTGAATGGATAACTCTATAAGAAGACAAAGGAATATTGCCTGGAGACATAATTTCATTTGGAATTATTATTAAAAATAATCATGGCATTAAATACCCATTTTCATTCCCGAGTCCAGGTATGCGATGATTTTAAAGAGATTAATGAAGTATCCTCTATTTTCAAACTTAAAAAATCTATTTAAGAAAACATATTTTTTCGTTTGTATAAAGTACTTTATTTGGATAGTCGTGATTTTTTAAATTGGTTTAAATTTTTCATTAACATTTCAAATGAATTTTAAATCATTTAATTCAGGGTAATTCTTATGCAATTTACTAAGTAAACAAATTGATTAGTATTAGTCAAATATACACTTCGTATTATTATGATACTAACGATATACGGTGCTAATTTGTCAATGATTTCAAATTTGGATTGGAACAGTTGATTCCGCGAATATCAGCTTACAAATGGTCTCTTGACGTCATAGTCTCACCTAAGTGACAGGTGGTTTGAGCTAGCCCCAGTTTCGGTAATGAGCGACCAACGTACAACGGTCCGCCAAGCTGTCGCGTGGCATACCGGCCGTGGCGCATCTGGCGTCTGCCCCCGCCCTTAGGTCAATAAACTGTTACTTTTTTAAAATTCGAAGAATTAATTTTGATACAAGACATTTCTACCTTTAACTTGAAACAAAGACGCAATGCACTTAAAATTATTGCTATTAGTTCAGGAATTCAAAGATGGTTTTTACACCGAGAAGGGTGACGTATTGTGTAACTAATATTCAAACTTTGCCAACTTTAGCAATATATTTCTAGTATTATAGTTATCACCTATTAAAAATAAATAAGCTTTTTTTCATAGATATGAAACTTATGCGTTAATAATAATACAATGTCTTCCACAGGGGTTAAAGTGACTTAGAAAAGGGTGCGATACTATTAATGAATTTTGTTTCCTAATTAAAATTAACATTATCACTTTCCTAGAACCATATGTCTGATACGTTACCATGTGTGAAATGACTTGGCAATTTTCAGCTCAGTCTTGCACTTCAACAAATCGTAATAACTATATAAAATAAAGACTCTACTGTGACGAGACAGAGCTTAAATTTCTTTGTTCCATAATTGAGTATTGACGCGTTAGTTTCCACTCTACGCCCTTTCTAATTAAACAATGGCGTCTTGAAGGAAGCCATGCATTGTTCTATTTCCAAAGTTTCGAATTATCGTGTCATGCTATCCCAAAAGACCGTGAACAAACAAGTTTGAATTTCGAACTCTCGGGTTGATTAGTTCGGTTTTTGTGGCGGACTTCCGGGTTCCGAATTCGAATTGAGTCGATGCGCTCGAGCAGCCGTTAGAAATTGATATTTGGAATCTAAGACGATTATTAGACGCATGTCATCCGGTCGTCACTGCGTATCGGCGCGTGCACACTTTAATTGCTTCATTTGTGTCGATATTAAGTCACATTTTGAAAAAAAAAATTATGATCATTCACTTTATTCATTTAGAGTTGTTCCGTTTCACTGCTGTTGAAATATTAGTCGGCAGTAACATAATTCTAATGATTAATACCTGGCGCGGAACAAACAAAATATTATATCATCGGCGACCTGCAATACATCACAACGCGTCACACGCAAGCAAATTGGATAAAACTCATCATTTTACACCTAAACGAATTATTGCGTAGCAAGTTTTAAGCCAGGTCGCCCGTTGCGTCTATATTCAAACAAAATGCCGACCAATCACGATTTTGTGAATTTGAAATTTGTTAAAGCCCAGCGATACTACAGAAAACCAATACTGTACATACGTGTAGGTACATGGACGCACAGGCTAAGCAAACCTGCGTTAGTGTGTGGACGCACGCACACAAACGCTGCTGTGCGGATTCACTCACACAATGGTGTTTTGCAAATGGGCTAGTCGAATGTATTCGTTCGCCCGCCGGTGGTGGGGGTGGGGGGAAGATGCGTTTTTGTGCAATACTCCACTTTAGCTACGTTTATGAGTAAACATGTATAAGTGCGTAGCCGATAACGTTCTCTGCACTGTACACACTTTACATTTTTTAGATAATTACGTTTGTCTAGACCAGAAAGTTTGTCTGTAATTGGCTATTTATTAAAGTGACGTTACCTCATTTGAGAAAAGCAACCTTTTCCATAATTGTACGTTACCTAGTTTCGTACATTGTAGCAAATCGTACGATTTTAATCACCGCTTTGTAAAAATAAATGAGCGTGTATTTTAAGTGACGACAACAAACTAAGTGGCTAGGGAAGTCCGTCCGATAGTTAACACCTGACTGGCAACGCTCACGGGCCGGTTAACACTTCTTTCACCGGACCCGAACCGACCGAACGGAAACCCACATGAAAGGCCTCAAAGAAAAGAAAAAATAAACCCGCGCGAATTATGTGCATTGAATCGGCTGTAGTGTCTGTCCACAATGTTTGCGCGATTAAAATTTAAATAAAAATATATACAAAGAATAATTGAATCAATCGAAAAAGATATAACAATGCCTCCATCAACAATTCTGATTTATACATACAAGCAATATTAAGTAATATTCTAATTTTTTCATTCCATTTGATTGATCCGCTCCGAAATATGTTTGTTTACGAAACAAACGAACTAAACAATATCTTTAATTAAACGGTCGGTTATCTAAACTCATGTCAATGAAACTCGTTTCTACTGACAATTTATTTAGATTAATCAGTTACAGCTATCTGGTAGACGCGTCGTTTCTGTAGGTACATAGCGAACACAAAGCAAAACTGGCAATGTCCATCCTCGCGACACGAATTTTCACACACACAGCCCCTAGTCCAGTTTTACCGCACACTGCTGCTTGTATAAAATTTATGGCGCACACTTTTGCAGCAGCTCAGCTATTGCAACATAGATCTGTGAAAGGGGGATGGAGTTGGTCAGCCATTTCGTGTCGACGAGATTTATAACCTCTCTGTGCGTTCACGCTAACTTTACTAAGAACGTTTGCGTCTGACAGTGCGTTTAAAGGCTTCATTACTACGTTTATGTTCCCTTATATTATCTGCAAAAATGTGACATTTAAAAAGAAATCGTGTGTTCGAAATTCGAAGTAAATTGAATTTGCAGTTTTGCACGCGCTATTCGAAAATGGAAGTGAGCTCACGGTAACGCAGCCGTTGGGGGCATTATTTCAAAATGTACGTTAGGGGGGAGGTAGGCACGGGGTCAGCGGCTGTTTGTCTATCGCCGCGTTTTCCCATTCACCGGGTGAATTTTCCAAAGCCCATTGCGCTTCCGACCCCACCGTACCCCCTTTGAGCCATCCTCTCTGTATTTTTACTAACGGAATTATAGCGTCTGAATGAGCCGTGCATACTTATATTGATTAGTCTTGTAGTTAGTTTACTATGCAAGTATCGCGCAATGCCCGGAGATATTGGCTTTTTGATTTTTGTTTCTTCATTAAAGAGGATATTGGAAAAATGTTTTGTTCGGATCAGATGGAAGCTGATATACTTAATTAAGATTTACAGCTTGATTTCAGTTATTAGCCAGACAAGAAGATTAAAGCTGACCCGATCGGCTTAATGTATCGTGCTTTTACCGGACGTTGGTAAAAGATATAGAAGAAACATAATATTTAAGTTTAAATGATATTCTGAATTTCATTTTTACTAATTTTAGCTGAGTTAATGACAATAAAGTTTCAAATTTTAAACAATCGAATAAAAACTGTTTTGTTTTCGGGCAGTATTCATGAAACAATAGAGGCGCAGGGGCGTCGGCCAACCGAAGGCGATCGGGAACTCATAACGCCACGTCAAGTCTTATCAGAGCGGACAAGTTGGGCCATAACGCTCCCAATGTTCAAGCTTTAGCTTAACTTTGCGAATTTATTAAATTAATCACCTTTTGTCTAGGTGTAGCTTTTTTTTACGAATTATTATTGTAGTTTGACAGTATTGAAATTATTGTTTTTCTTTGTATAAGTTACATCACAGAGTTTTTTGACGTTATAATCGATGTTGATGATGATAGGTACTGAGTTTTTTTCTTATTCACATATTAGAAATACACATTATTAGTACTTATATAATGTTTCTTAGATTCCTTCGTATAGTACCTTAACTTAAAATTGTTGTTCACTATTAATAAAGTAATATAATTTTCATGGCTCCACACACCACCTCGAATTTGCGTTACAACTTAGATAGCTACGCTACACGATAGCTGCGTTCGATATTCAAAACCATTCTTGATTAATGTTTCATTTATCGTTTCACGTTGAAAACGAGAATTCTAATCGGTCGGCCATTTAAAATTTAAAATCTAATAACGAATTTGAAAAATTCACGTTCGATTTCATTATCATAAACAGATGTTTTATTTTAAATTTTCTTTTAACAGTTCTTAATTTGTCCTTATGAAAACGGCAAAGGAAACGGGTAGGCCTTGTCTGCTGCACTCGTTTGTATATTTGAAACTCAAGGGCTATTCGGAAGTCCCTTGTTGTCACCATTAGTGTATTTCGTCCGAAATGAGTATATTATTGAAATTTGAAATATTTGATTTTCAATATTTTTCTTATCATATCATTTTTTGAAGTTCATTTTAATTTGCAGAAACTTAATTAAGTTGAAGCCCAAATATGATATTCTGCTTCAGGCTTATCTCACAAAAAGCTAGGGTCTAGGCAGGTCTGCTTATTGCAAAATTCATGCCCTGTCTCCTGTCACCAGGCAGACAAAATACGGGCGTGCAGGATTCGACCGGTCCGGTTTTATTCACAGCACGGCGCGTACCGTCAGACACCGACCATTTGGGTATTGGTAAATAGAAATAGAAATGTGTGACATCGCCGATAACAGAAAAACTGTTCCACAGGTGATTTTGGTCATTAAATATATATTATCCTTGGCTAGTCGCCTTGAATTAAAATAAAATGAAAGAAATTAGCCCTACCACTGCTATTACCCTAGATACGTAGTTAAGTATCTTTAGATTTCTCTTATCTGCTTCGATACTTTGCGAAGACTTTCTTACGTTTTGGAAGACCTAGTTATAATTAGAAACTGTCTCATTTGTTCCTTAATTCAGGTAGAGGCAGTTGTAAAAGAAGTGGGTAAGTTAAATAATCACATAAGTACTATATGATGAAAATGTTTATTTATGAAATACTATACTAATTAACTTTTCGCCTACAGATTACAAGTAACAATTAACACCTAAAATTTAGGCAACGACTATTTAATATTATGAAAATATTTAAAATATTAACATATTTACATAAATTGAAAACTATGAAGTTAATTCCAATTATAAGCTTTTATAAGTCTCATCTGAATATGTATTCAAAAACGAACCTTTTTTCTTAGTAGACAAAGGTGCAAAAAAGGATATTTAAATAAAAGTTCTTACTCAATTTAATAAGGTTTATCAATTTATACTTACTCAATTGATTAATTTCCTCATTTCACGGTTACTGCTTATGCAGAATTTAAAAAAGATATATCTAATTGACTTCAAAAGATCATTAATTTTAGTTATTATTATAAATAATCGCGCAATAAAAATTCTACAGCGGAAATCAAACCTGTAAATACGATCAAATAATTTGCATTCGTTCACGCTTCTACGTATTTGGGAAGTTGCTAATGGTGTCGATTCTGGTGGCATTTTCTTAAACTAAAATTACGTTATTTGTCTTTTTCAATCCAATTCAATATGGAAGGGATTTAATAACTTTTAGAAATGTCAAGTTAGTGGACATTTTGACAGTCCATATACTTTTAACTTAATTTAACGGCATGTTTTACGATGCGCTTTAAAATAAGCCAAATAACATGCTTTAAAATCGCCATTTTAGAAACGTTAAGTGACCTAGCTCAAGCGTCTGTCTTTTTGGTTGGATTGTAATGAACGTAAATAAAATTTATCCATTGCGCAACAGAATCGATGCCATTATAGTATATTACCAAAATATTTTCTTATTACTAATCTTACCATTAATATGATTTTAGACTCTTATCCGGTGGAAAATCTGCCCGTGGCCTGAGATGTATCTGAAAGCAAAGAAATTCAGTTAAACAAAATGAAATGATATTTTCTTCATATAATACATACAGCAGTAAACAGACAGTAGAAATAGTATTTTCGTGAGAAATCATTATTTAACGAAAGTTTCACTAAGTAATGAAATTACAGAGTATTCATATCTGCAAAAAAAATACTTTGACACGAAGGATTGAATTGTGCAATTTTGTTTTTCTCTTCTATCATTTATTTTAAGCAAATACATTAGTTTCAACATTGGTTTTTTAGTTTTTATAAAACCTGAATTGCTTTCTAAATGTTTATCTGTAAATTAAGTAAAAGAGGGTTTTATTTTCACGTCACCTAACATAACCAAAAACATTAGCTTCCTAATAATTAATTCGTATCGACACCGTTTCGGTAGGCTCTCAATCGATAAGACACCATCGATTAGATCTATGGGGGCCGCCACGTGCGCCGACCACCCGGCGCGGGCGCGTGCGCGAGATCTATCGATTGGGATCTACGAAGGTTTTGTTATATTAAAAAGCGAGGACGAGAAAAAGGTTTCTTTGTGTCAATATTTATTAGAACAATGTGCATTTTTAATTAAGTTAGTAGTAACTTAGGCCAACTTACATACAGCTGTTTAGACATCTTCAGATATTTATTTAAGTTTTTAAACGTGGAAACCTATTATTGGCTAACATCCATTCTTAAACAAAACTGAACGTCATATTAATAATTAATTAATTAATTAATTAATTAATTATAATATTGATAATATTTCAAACTGCTTATTATTATAAGATTAATCAATATAAATATCCATAAAGTAATCTATTGAAATAGTTGCGTATAATAATAGCAGTAATGTTAGCATCAGAATGACAAATTAGAGACATTGGCGTTTTAAATATATATATAAGAAAATATCTATTTATTTCTATCTATTTCTTTTAAAAGAAATAGATAAGTAACAAAGCAATTTCGCAGTTATTATTATTTTTTAACCATCCTCGAATCGAACCGAATACAACACTATAATATTTTCTATAATTGGCGAAGCCGTTCTTGATATTTAGTGAGATTAAGGAACATCTAATCATTTTTATATATTTAAAAAACAAGACGTGGTGGTGGTTCATTTGAGAGTTGAATAACATTTATATGAACTAGTGAAGCCCATCTTTAAATTTAATGTCGTTTTTCACTAAGTCACATTGTGTGGGAGCCAATGTAATTTACAATGAACAAATAAGCATAGGTCATGTTTACATTTTGATTACAGCTTTGAACTATATACATTTAAGGCCTATTACTCTAACACAGAAAAAATATTGTTCTTTTAGATAAACTTACGTCTTTCCTTCGAGCTATCCATTAAACTGACAATTCTCAATATACTGCAGTATTGAATAAAATGTATTGTTATTTATTAAAGAAAATTGACGATTAATGAGACGACAAAAGTTTTTAATGAAGCTTACATTGGGTTATTTAATAGGTGTGATAGTAAAATAATATAGTGTTACCTATTAACTATAAGAGACCTCTTCGCATTTGCTACGGGCCCCGCGCTATATGAATCAGTCACGGTAACTAAGAAATTGTTTTCATACTTATTATATATTATAATGTTGTCTCCCTTCAAAGAATCAAGTAACTACGTATGAAAATATCAATATATTTCAAATACAATTTGATGTAAGCATACATGTTAAAGATGTTATACACGCCCAGGTGTCGTGTGCAGGCGCATTCATCAGTTTATTGCCTATTAAGGGCTCCAAGGGCCTAATTGTCAGGTACAATAGACCCTTCTGAGCAGGAAGTAATTTGTAAGTGTGTACACTAAGGTTTTCCGCTGATTTATTCGATGTTTAATATTTTATGTAATGCTGCGTATAAATCATTTTGGCATTCGATAGTATACTATAGAATATATATAATAAAATTTTTGTCCCGTTATTTCTTATAAATTTTTAATTTTCTCAAAACAATGCTTCTTTGTCAATTAATTTTAAAAGTAGAAGTTACCAGGGTTATTAGCTTATAAAAGTAAAGTCGATTGCTATGTCTTGCAATAAAAATATTTACATTTAAAAAGTAGTTGTCCTCCTCTGCTATATCGATGTTTAATTTTAGATTGTTTCTTTTCTTACTTTTAATGCAGAACTGTTTAATCTGGTCAACAAAATAACAGAAAAATATTTTAAAAAGATTTTTTATTTTTATTGAGTATTTCCAGTGCCCCTTTATCAGGCACAGCGCGAGCTCCACAGATGTCCGTCGCTTAGCCAGTGGCGGGTAAGTTTGTAAACGGATTCCTCCCCGATTAAAAAAAGGCTATAATTGATAATATTCCAGCCATGTATTAAAGTAAACATTACCCTTTTAAAACACCATTACATCTATGATAACTGATGTAGGTATAGAATAGAAAAGAATAGAATATATCTTTATTGTACATCAGCCAATACAAGAAGAGAAATGCTCAAAAAAAATCTTTTAACTAATTTTGTACAAAGGGCGACCTTATGTATGTGTTTGAAAAACGTAAAAATAATTACGCAAAAATTATGAACCTACAAATTCAAATGAGTTTTTCAAGTATTTTGTGATAATCTGATTATCTGCACAAAAAATATGGTTAACAATGACTTACAAGTCAAATCAATAAGAAATCGAAACCAAACATCTGTTGAAAGAAATACGTTTTGTGTAAGTTTATGATCCCTGTAATCTGCGGGTGCGCACGTCACGTGCGCGTTGTACAACTTGACAGATGGTGTAAATAATTAAAATAAGGTTGAACGAAGAAATATTTTGAAGTGACCTTTTCATAAAGCTACACTGTACTGTAAATTTTCTCATAAATCGGTATAAATTCGGTAGATTTCAGCCATTTTATATATATTTTTGACTTTTTGCAAACTATGACAAAAACGAATCTTATTAACATATAAGCAAATAAGGAAAAGTATTAATATATTTATGTAATACTTTACATATATTTGTAATAATTACAAATAATATTTTTATTTCTTTATTAACAAACGATATTGCATGAAATTGTACAATTATTAAAATATCGATTGTCAATAATGCGCATTTTATGGTATAGATGATTTTGTTTGTTAAATTGCTATGTTTATAAATATGTCATAACATTTATTATCTTTTCTGGTCTCATATAAAAATATATTCAATTTTAAATAACAAAAACTGGTCTTGTACTAAATATTATGGAGTTCAAGTATGTATATTAAAAATATTAAAATAATACTAGTATTATTTTAATGTTTTCATGTTTCATAGTCTGAAGTCTATTTCATCTAACCGCCAGCTAAAGTAAGTCAATTCAGTTAATGGCGAAAGGAATAAGTATTAGAAGCTGTCTAAAATCATACTTTATTTGTCAGTTCTTGTCGAGTAAGTTTTTTATTTATACTGGAAATCGCCGAACTCAGCACCCGTTAAATTCTTCTCAGAAAAAATCGTGTCAATAACGCATTAATATTTATTTAGCAGGCCATGCGGGCGTTTACCGAATTGAAGGAACGATTCTTAGAGACCCTCAACCACAATAGACGATGGAATTGGCGTACTTGCCCCAAATTACCATTATAACTGAGTCCCGCATCTCTGCCCCCCGTGGCTTCAATACATTTGTATATATCGAAATAGTGTTTGCGTAAAGATCGGAAGTCGCATTGCCTTACAAAAGACAAAATTATATGTTTTGTCTCCTCCAAGGGGAGATAACGTTAACCCTTTTTAGCTCGACTTTTGACATCGACCTGTTAGGACGTGGTGTCATACCCGACCACACGCCCACTTGTAAGACGTGTGACGACACAGGAAGTGACGTAAGAAGGTCGCGCCCGTCTTGAATGGGGCGCACACAGTCTTAGCGTTTACGTCATTTGTGTGCGTGTTGTGAACTTGTGAATGGACTTGAGCACTCTCTATTGAGATTGACGTTCAAAGCGACTAGTTTACTAACGTTTGGTTCAAGCGACATGTGCTTAATTGAAAGATGTCCGGCAACCGGACGGGAGCAAATTAATCGTTTCGCCACCGTCAAAAAGTTAGTAACATTGCAGACATACACATATACATTACTTGCGTCTCAGTCGAGCGCACTAAACAATTGGACTCGGAAAACTGTTCGTCATTTCCGAATTATAATGAGTGAATATGTCGCGGTGAATGACAGCATCGGACCTCTGTTAAAAGCGTTGTTTTAAAAATTAGTTGTCAAACTGATTTAAACCTTGTTTCGAGAAGTATAGTTATTGAGTTGACTGCATTTATTCTGGTCGCAGTGAGTAGTAGAGGTATGGGCGAGGGGTCGCGGGCAGGTGTGCGACCAGATGTCTTGAACAAATTGCCGTACCATAAGGTACGCGCGGTGTGGACACTCCCTTACCTTTGTTGGGCGCTTGGCGTGTGCCAAGTTTTAATTTTATGCTTGATTACGGTCGATCGGGGACCACTAATTAATAGTTATAAGATGAATGGCTGCCTCCAGTTATGTTACCAGTGCCGATTGTTATCTATAAGGAAACACGAAGTATTGTTCATAATTTATATTTATTAAAAGACTATCCAATATATTATTATATATACTACAATACATACAATATATGTTGTATATTTTTAGATGCAAATCAAAAGTATAGTTGAAATTAAAGTCAAACCGATTCACACAGACGTTCGTAGAGATAATGTATTTACTGTTTACGCAAATAAATTGCTAAGTCATGCTACCAGATGATTGTAATATCCCCAGAAGTAATATATGTGAATATTAGCTCAATTAGCATTGTTTTCAAAACATGTGCGCAAGCGCCTGGTATGATTTTAATCGATTTTATTCCACAACTTCCTTTTATTGGATACCCCCAGACTTGGGATCGAGTGAATCATCTATAATTTAAACAAAGTCAAAGTAAAAAAATAGTTTAATTATGAAACAGACCAAGCGCGGTTGATGCCTAAAATCAAATATAAACTGACTTGTGGCATTTAGATACTGGACTTTATTTATCACTAAGGAACCACACTTCCGTATTACAATTATAAATGTGGCAATTAATACAATGTTACAAACAAAGCTATCCATTAACAAGACAGTGCTTGGAAGCTCACAGCTATCGTGCGGAAGTCTCGTAATGTACTTAGCGGAGACAACTGTGTTTGTATGCTATAGTGAACTATTTGTTCTGTTTTTATACTTATACTTACGAAAATCGGAAGCCCATTGAAAGAACATATTCTTCCAGGAAATCCACTGGAGCATAACCTTCTACAATATTTGTTTGTATGATTTAAATTTATTTATATGATTTATGGATAATTTTTATATGTAAGTGGACACATGAGGTAGTAATCAGTGCATAAGCGTACCTATGTAAGCAGTGAAAGCCAGACAAACTTTTTTTTTCTTGAGCTTCCCACGAGTACATCACAGCTTAACATACATAAATACTAAACAGATAAGAAATGGTAGAAAATTAATTTATTTCCCGAAGTCAAGTATCTTTTTAAATGAGTTGAAATTTAAAGAAAGTCACTGTAATTTATTTGTGTCAAATTTGCTTAAAAGGATTAAAGTTTAAAGGATTTAGATTTTTTTACCTGCCACTACGAATTGGCAGATATGAATAGAATATAACATGGAATAAACAAATATACAAACATCAGAAATAAAACTGTCTCAACACGACTCGAAAGGCAATTACTGAGATATGAAACAAGAGAGCACAAGCAAAGGCCGTTCAAAAAGCAGAGATAGGCTTTGTCGTGCCTTTGATTACCTGCGCTGGACACAGGCAGGACAATGCCATGTAAAAATGGACGAAGGAATTACTTTGCTGACTGCCATTGCAGTCGCAGGGTTAAAAGCGCCTTGAGCGTTAATAAGAGTCAGATTTTAATAGTTTTTTTGTTTGAATCAACACGAAAATTAAGGAAAATTTATTTCAGACAAAGAAAAGTATGCACAAATTCGAATGCTTTACGAAAACAATAAAAAAGTAAATAGGAAGACGCGTTCGAAATTTGAAATTAACCGCCGAATTCCACGCGTCACATTGTCGCCCTCGCGTGGATGCAACCCCCGCTAAAGGTGCGCGCAAAACGGGGGGTTCAACCACCCTATTATCTTTAACATTTCGAAGTCTGTTTGCAAGATAAAGGCAAGGGGAGCCGGGGGGTGATTTTCTTTATTCTTCACCCGGATTTATTATTATTTTTTAGATATTATTACTGCGGCGCGTGCGCACATGTCCCTAAGAGCGACCCTAAATAGAAGTGTGTAATAATGCTCTTACTCGTTTGTAGTTTTCGTATTGTTTGAGGATTACTGGTGGTTACTTTTACGATCACTAGGCACTTTACTTATTATTATTACTATTATGTAATAATTATTAATATAACATCCGCTAATCATAAATATTACATCGCACCTTGCTTCATTGTAGTACCATTTCATTCATAATATCGTATCAAAAGAAACATTGAAAGCAAAAAAGGTTTATCATTCTTCATTCGCAGGCCAAGAATACCCGCAATACACTTAAGATATTTTGCAGAAGTATACTAGCCTTTACTTGTCATAAAATAAGATCTACGAGTCAATACTGAATCTTTTTTATCCGCAAAACTTATCTTTGCCTAAACCAAAGAATACAGTGAACTATTTTGCAAAGTATTTTTCTTTAGATGCTTAGAATTAAAGTCGATTATGGCAAATTTTGAAATTTAAAGTGAAAAAATAAGACATCACTCTGAACAGCTGATTTTACGCCAGCACCTTACGTAGTATCGTAGCGTAAAAACGTGTTTGTTCCTTTAACGGTCTTATCGTATAAGTAATACGACTGAAAACTTCTTAAGGAAAGAACTGAGCTTTCTGGGGCGTCCTCGGTGTGATGTGTATGTGGTTGTTTTATGATATTTTCGATCTTGATATAAAGTGTTAAGAATTATTTTAATTTGCTTCGCGGAGGCACGTGTTTGTAAGATAACATCAATACACATGCTGTTTGATCCGGTGATTTAATGTGTTTGGTGGGCGTATCGGGTGTCTCACGGTTTAAAGGTTTTTTATTATTAATGGATCGCTTAAGATGGCTTTTTACCAGGTGGGTCAGTCATATGGTCGAGGGGATTCAACTTCCGTATTGTTTCTGTGGTTACGAGTTTATGGTTTTTTAATGTTTGCATACATTTTACGATGAAAGATGACGTTAAGATCCAAAGATCTTGTATTTTAAAAGTGTTCACGATGAAGCTTTAGTGTTTATTTTTCTAGAAAATTTTGCGTGACAAGACTCGTATCAATTAATAAAGAAAACGTATTTTTGTAAATCCAGATTTAAAGTACTTCTAATATAAATCTCGAATTCCAATTTTTTCTAGGAATCAATCAATTAGGTACTTTAATATTATTGTTATAACATGAGTATTTATTTAATAAATTTTTCGATGACTTTTTTGTTAGTTATATATAGTATTCTTAAATTTAAACATAAATTTTTAATATATATTCCTAAAAGTATCTAGAATAGTAAAGATCTTATTCAAAATTTTACTACTATTATATTAAATGGAACAATATCGATCGCTGGTTTAATCCTACGACTTTCGCCCAGCGTTCTACCCCTCAACTAATCACCTTTGACCGGCGCACGCGCAGCTGCCAAGATGGCTGCCGTGGGGGATGCGCCGATCGATACACTGAAGTGCCATACTGTACGAAGGTAACGATTACTGGGTGAGTGAGTAATCGACAACTTTGTGGTTATTTTCAATCGATTTTTTCTGCGTGAATATGAAGTACCTGGTATCTTTATGAAGTTGCTTTTTGCACAGAAAATTTAAATTATATTTTTTTTTCACTTTAATAAAGTTCAATAACAAAATCAGAAAGTTCAAAGTAGCTTTCGTATATTTTTTACTTGTCAGGCAGAATATTTAACTCCCAAAATACTTATAAGTTATAATACATCTTATTCTAATAAGTAAATCATTTATTTTCTACAAATCATCGAACAAAAGGCAAATATCTATCGAAATCATAACAAAATAAAACGAAAAATAGATCATTCATCATAAGCGTAACATCTTTGGCAAAAAGTCGAGAGGAAATGCGTGCACGCGCAGATGCGTTAACTTTGCAAATTTTTAATACAGAAACATCTCTTTATCCTTTTATATTAAAGACTCTGTAATGTATATATAAATTAAGTTAATAAGTGCGTTTAAATATCGGCAATTGAAATGAATACATCGGTAAATTAAGAAGCGAGCGGTATAAATAAGAAATGTACTGTTTAAATATTTTACAGAATGTAAGTTTGTATTTTTATTTTATATCAGAGTATCAATACAAGGCAAAAAGAACTACTTTTTTTGTACTATTCGCTGACTTTACATGTACTCATAATGAAATACTACTGTGTCTAAGTATCTAATTTAATTAAAAAACAAAAAATATCCTTAGTGACTTGCCGCGTTATACGTGCGAGATATACGTGCTACCTATATGACTTTATTGGCTATACGTTTGACAGTCCGGTTGATAAGGACCTAACTATAATTCTCGGCGTTTTTTTCTATGCGCATATATGTTTTACAGATCTTTTTGAGTAATACATAGATACAAAAAAAAAACATTTCAAAAATGAGTTTTCATTGTTTTTTAAGAGATAAATAAAACAAATAACCAAAAAAATACAATAATACGACCTCCTTTATTTCTTGCATGCTTTATGAACTCTTCTGTTGAGTATCAATACAAAATTTATAGCTTTATTGATTTCACATCTGTTATGCGCGCGCGACTCTTAATAGTTCATTTGCATTTAGCTGATACCGTCACTGGTAATATTTTATACTAAAGTTAAATAGGATTATTTAGGTTTGATGTAACAATTTAAATATGAAACGGGTGCTTAGAATGAATGATTAAAGACTTTGTTTGTAGCTACAGTTATAATCGAGTAATATTTTTCATACATCGTCTGTAAGATGCATACTTTACAAAAAATTATATTCCATCTAAGGTAGAACTAATGATTTAAAGACAGAGACTTAACTAAAAGTCCAAAAATATTGTGCCCAAAAACTTAATTTCTCACCAGGAATTTCAGGAAACTCCCGGATAAATAAGTCGGATAAGTGTGTCCGTATATCGTGTTTTTTTTTTCAATTTAATCACGACACCGCCGTTTGTCCCGGACAAAGTTTCATCGGTTCAATCGACTGTAGATCTTCAAAAGCAAATGTCATAAAGCAAGGTGTGTCATATTTCTATGCTCGGGGCACGCGACATTTCGGCCCGGAATAAGCGCAAAGGTGCATAGAACCCCTTCTACTTTCTATTATTATATTCAAACAATCGATCCACCCTTCATGCCCGATTGAAATTTCTATAAAGAACAGTAATGTTTGATTTTTCTTAAAGAGCCTTTCCTCACACTAGCATGTTTCATTTACCCACGGTTTGATCAAATAAAAAAAAATAAAAAAAAATATTTTTAATAAATTATAAACCCAAACAAATTTAGTTCTAACGCATTTTTGAAGCTTGTCTTGCGTGCTATAAAACAAAGCTTTCTGTATTGCTAAACCATATTAGATATATAATTATGTTTATGTGATCTATACATAAACATAATTATTTTCATTTCAGATCGTTTATGTGATAGAATTCTTTGCACTATTCTTTGAGAACGTAATACTTCAAGTCAAACGCCGTTCAAGTCCACATAAGTCGTATACAAACTCTAGAAAACAGGCCAATTATAAAAGCTATGGTATTTTTGAAAAAAGAATAAATTATTGTCAGCAAGGACAACATGTCTATTTTATAGTCCTATACAGTCTGTTGAGCGCATCCTGAATTAAACAGACGGCTTTCAATCAAATACCCTTAATGAGAGAAAAAACTCTTAATCGTGAGATGCGGGCTCACAAGGTGTCCTCACAATGGAACTCTTTCATAATGAAAGGTGCAAAAATTTGAAATAGGTCATTTTTTGCTGATCGCCGAAATTTTGCGGGATCTTTTACCTGTGGATCATATGTGGGATACACCTTGAGAATTCGATATAAGTACCCGATGACATGATACCGACTCGTAATTTATGTAATTAATTAGATATCCCTGTTGATTTGCATACTTACTAATATTTTGAATCATATAAATGGAAATCTATTGCGTTTTCACGTTATATCGTTTATATCTAAAAAGCTAGGGTAGAAGTAATTAAATAAATTATTAAGATTATTTATTCATTTTAAAAAATGGTCATTATAATATCTTGAATGAATTTGAGCTTTTAGACATTTTTCATTTGCTTACCGATACAAGAAATTTAATATAACTGGTCTTAATATCAAATGAATTGATTACAATAGGAGTGTTTCAAGGTTATTGCGTTCACTATTCGTGTCAGTGTGCCAAACTACACCTGGAATCAATAGCGCAAACATTCGGCGATCGAAAGTAGACTCTATCAAAGTATTTCAATGTTGAAACTAGTTTATTTGCTTCTATACATCAATTGAAAGAAATATTAATTTGAACTGTAATATTATTGTCAAAAGATTTAAAACATAAGTTCTCCATAACCATAACTGGGAGAAAGTTTATAACAAATAAAATGTAGAAACAATTGTATTGAACATTTGTATTGAACAAATATATTGGGCAGATTTTATTTACGATTATATTTATTCGATATAAATCATCTCTCTATTTATACGAAAATCTTATTATACGTTCGTTATTTAAATATAGTATACAAATTAAAAGTATTTAATTTGTGTTTGAGAATGTAAAACATTTTATTTATCAATATATGTTTGATTTGGATTAATTTTATAGATATACTAGATACTTAAAGGATCAGAAAGCCAACCCTTAATAAATGGTCAATAAATGTTAAATCACAACGCCCCTTTCAATTAAACTGCATACATTCGTCAAGGTATGGTTTAAGTTTAGCGACTTAGCGTCGTTAATATTATAATAAGACCTTAGGCAGTTGGTTTTAACTTGTCATATTTAACATACTTTTATTTAGTCAATTCTTACATAGATTAATTAATGTATCGTGAAAATTGAACTAACAAAATATATTGCTATTGAATATTTATTTCGATTAGATAGTAATAAAAAAAAGTATTACTTATTCGTAAAAGAATGACACGTACAATTTCTATTTCACAAGTTCAGTTTCATACTTAAGCAAAATTATGCAACTTTCAAATAAAAAAACAATATAAAAATTATAATAACTTAGTATAACTTTAATGTAACTTCACTGACGTTATAGTAATTGCCGTATGATTCAGAGATTAATTTTTACTTACAATTGAATCGTAATTATTGTTGTTAATCCAAAGAATAAATCCTACAGATACTATTAATGGATTTGTGACATTAATATATATCTACTCTCTCGTCTTTACTAGCCAGCCAGAGGTCACATGGAAAAGAAAATCTATTGTATATAATATAAAGGTACCTTTGTACAATTCTCTAATATTCTGTTGTGTCCTTTTCGCAGTCTTTGTGTGTACATAAATAATAAAATAAGGTACTTTACAAAATGTACTAAAGAAAAATTTAATGAAATTAGAAATATCGCTCAGCTTAAAACTTAACCATATCACCCCTCCTGTAAGACAGGAAGCGTCGCACACAACACTCGACAAACGAGATGAGCGGGAAACATATAATTATGCTATCGAGTATCGGAACTGGTACGATACAAGAAAATGGTACAGTCACTTGTCACATCCTCGGTCCTGAATAGAGATTTCAAGTGAATGGGAGGAGTAAATCACCTGTGTGAATTTCGATATCATGTTACGATATTTACATAAAATTAGGGGAATGTGGTATCATATCGGTGACGATTAATTGATTAATTATACTTATTATGGATACCAAAAGAATTGTGTTTTGATGTTTAACTCCAAAGTTATTCTATTTTTTAATCAAATGCCTTAATTACATATACCTAATTTTCAATTAGTAGCAAATGCTAATAAGGGAAATTTTATAAATGGCTTTATCATAAAACCGTTATCTCTGTCGCCGATACATTTCCACGTTTAGTTCTGGTATTGTCATATTTGTTTTAAAGTCCTCGTTACCTAAAATAATATAATTTCGCTGAGCGTACCGTTAGCAAAAGATAAAGTGTCTTTATGAAAATATATTTATTTGGAACGCAGTACGAACTTGTTACTAGAGAAATTGTAGGAAAATTTTTATAAATTACTTTTTATCTATAACTAAATTACAAAAAAGTCGCAGCCCCAGAAATCTATAATATTACGAATCCAAATATACTTTATTTTTAATAGTCCAATACTTTTCAAAAGAAAAACGAATTTAAGTAATAAAATGAACACTAGGTCCCGTACTCCTTGGTGCGTGACTCGGGAGGAACCGGAAGCGGCACCATGTTATTGTTGCGCCCGCTTCCGTGCGTTATGGCCAGCAGTTTCCGCCGTCCGCTTATCGCTTACTCTATCGCTTGTGAGATCTTTTTAACACGTGGAAGGTGATTTCTTTATTAATACAAATGGCCAACCTTTATTAAGGAAAATGGATTTGTAAATACATAAATAAAAAATGGAGAAATATTGATCATATGAATATTGCAATGATAAGACTCATATATTTATGCACTATAATAGTTTATAGATTACAGCCTCGTGATAAATACATATAGTTTAAATTAAATTTTCATCTATTATATTTTGACTACATTTATTAGAAGATACTACCGTCTGTTATGTAATAATTATAGTCCCCATCCCCACTTATTATGATTGACAAAATAAACACAACAAGGTATCCCATAGTACTACGAGGCAAGGCTCATTAAAACATCGTTACCTCAACAATACAATTCAATTTCAAGCCCATTTGAAAAGACGGAAAAATCATTCGATTATGCTCCCAGACAAAAAACAGAATCGCCATACAGTCCACGTATCATGTCGCGATAATAATGAATACAGCCACTCAGACAGACAAAAAAGCCATCGTTAGAAGTGAAAAAAGAAATAAAATAGTCCCCTAAAAATACATTGGTACAAACTTGCTTACTCAATTAATCGATTCAAAACCTTAATCGAATAGGCAAATTCAATTCTTTGTTTGATATTCGTGTTTTTTTCGAACTCGCCACTGTTAGTTTGTTTTTGAAGAATAGATAAATGCTGGAAGCTCGTGAACGCAAACAAAAACATAAATGTTTGTATCGGCTTCTTTTTTTAAAAAGACATAAAACGATCTTTCGAATCTTTCCATTGAGATTAAATTCAAAAATAATACAATTAAAGCAGCAAAACTTATTGCGTCTATAGAAGGTTAAATTCTTACAGATTTTCGTTAAATGTTTACATATTCTTTTTTTAATAAAGTCACCATTATTTCGTATCAAAAAGTACATTATGCAGAATGGTATCGTTGGTGGGTAATTTAATGTAGTAAGCTCATTGTTGAGTAATCACCGATGAAATTAATTGTGTAAGCATTTTAGAAGGGACGCTTTAACGCTAGATGTAGTAGCTTCAATATCTGGATTAATTTATTGCCTTCCGATGTGATCCAGAAATAAGTAGAAAAATTCAGAGAATAATAGGAAAATCAGTTAACATAGCTTGTACATAAGAAAAACTAAATTTTCTAGGATAAACGATTTACTGCAAGTGATGAATATCACTAACTAGCGTGTGGGAATATTAGTAACCTTTCCTTTTTCAACATAGAGAAAGACAGAAATGCGTTTTGCGACTTAATGAAATGCAATGACACGATTAGTGTGATGTTATTTGAATGACGCTTATTATTTAATAAATTATTATACTATTATTGTCACAGTTTTGTTATATACTTCCGGACATGTTGTCAATTAAAAATTCTGAAAAATATTTGTTCATAATCCATATTAACATATACCGACTCACACAGAAAATTTATTTACCTATTAATTTGCCTTTTCATTACTTTTTAATTTTTCTGGGAATAAAGACTATGCTAAATAGATACATCCCTTTGCCATGCTATGTTGCTAAGAAAAAAACTCAAGTAATAATATAACCGAATGTTGCCTCTTACTAATACAATAAATCATTCTATATTTATAGATAGTCATAGATGCTACGAGCACAACAGATTATGGAGAGCGGAAATAAAACGCCGAGTCGTACCGCAACAAACCACCAAGACATGATTGCTCTATAATTAATTAGCTCATCACAATAAAAGCGTAATCTAAACCGAAATAGGTTACACAAAGCGTCGCTGTAAGCCTGCTGGTATCGAGCAGAGCCAGCGCTCAAACTGACGGGCGGGCGGCTCAAGCCAAGCCAAGCCAACCGGCTAATACTAGCATCTGCGACATAATGAGTTACTCAAGTACCCCGTAACATGTTTACATTGTTTCTTTATTATGTTTTTTACCCGCCTCTCCAATGCTACTGCGTTTTTTCGCATTCTTTTTTCCGCCGCAATAAAACCTAGTCTTTGTCTTTGTGAGATTTGATTTTTAATTAGTTGTGTTGTATCGCTGGCGCTCTTTTAGGGATGCGTGGAAGATTTCTGACATCTTTTTCTGTGATGTTTTGTTTTGCAAGATTTCTTTTTGAGTAATTTGTGTGTGGTAAAAAGAATAGAAAGGGCAGTATCACTTTGACGTTTTGGTTTTTATACAAGAAATGAATATAGAGAATACTGATCAGCTTGGAATGTTATTGTATACAACAAAAGCAATCACAATTTGGTAGGTTTTGATATAACGAGCGAAACTTAAAATTGTTCAAGTCTTTTTTGTTTCAACTAAAAAAAAATTTTTTAAGTGAACATTTAATCATGTTATAATTACAAACAATAACATTTAAAATTCGATGAAACCGTTGATAGTTAAATCGATCACCGCGACCAATAGTCGTCGCCGCACTAAAGTCCGCGTACAAAGCGCTAATCTCGCCGTATGTGCGTGGCCCCATTTCGCACAATGTCTGCCTCTGATTAAGAGGATTGTCTCCATCGCTCCTCGGATATTAAAAGTCTTGCACAGCGGCGCACAATTGCACAAATTGTGCTAGATAATGCGCGAAAAGCGGCAACGGAAAGTTTCGCCAGTTGTTTTGTTTCTATTATGGCTTTTTGTTCGCGGGCTTTTTATGATCTCTTGTGGCGTGCCTGTGACGTCATTGCCGTTTTTGTTTAGGATCCGGCCACAGTGAAAAAGTTAGCTGGTTTTTAATCACACCTATTATTGTTGGCTGTGTTCATATCGAGAACCGTTGAATTTTCCGACATAACTGTTCGCGATTCGGACTCGAGAATTTTACCATGAATTTATATTACTTAGGACCTTCGGGAATTCGCGTCCTCGTAGGGTTGAAATGCAGTGACGATGATATGATCGCCATGATAAGTTAAGATAAGAAAACTTCTTAATTTCAGGTCTAGCCCACAAAAGTGTTAGTCACAACGATCTCAGGGTAAGACTTGTAAAATTAATTCTGCAAATGCGTAATTTTTGATACACAAGACTTCAGTTTCAACATTTCCAATAATATTTTAATTAATTTCTAAATAACAGCAAAGATTTTATTAAAAAAAACAAGACATAAAAAACATATAAAGGCAATTTTTTTTATTTAACAAAATTAAGCAATAATTCATTGCATTGTCTTACAGTAATGAGTTTAACGCATCCTGATATTAAGTACTACTGCTGAAAGTTTTTGATATGTAACACGGTTATTGGAAGGGTTAAACCCTCACATGTGAAATAGAAAGTTAGAAAGTGAAATAGATGTAATCATAGATAACAATAATAATGAACTAGTGAAATTGGAAAGGTGTAAGTACTTTTTATGATAAAAGATAAACAGAGTGGCATATCAACTATTTTTTAAATTATTTCTAATCTTAATTCATCTTATTTAGTCATAAAATATGTATAATATTAAATATGTGTCACCGTTATTAAGTATCCATAACACAACTTCTTAATAAGGCTTACTTTATACTGGATAATGGGTGTGAGCGTAAAACATAATTACTAAAGTATTTTAGTTCCAAGATTTTACCTAACTGTCTAAACTAAGCGTAGTACAGATCTAAGATATAAAGTGATACACAGAGAAACTGTTAAATTGTAAATGAAACAGTGAAGTACGAACCAACGTGACCCTCTTCAAGAGGCCACCGGCTGCTTGGGAGGAAATCTTACAGGCCACTTAAGAGGCTGAACACACCGTCCTTAAGGATGGCCACGTTTAGAATAGCGAGTATTTACTACCTTTATTGTCTATTTTAAAATACCTTATTAAAAATCAAAATTAAGGTAAAATAATTGTTGTAATATTAGGATTTTATTTTTGGATTATAATAAAATTTGCTTAAATGTCAAATCAATTTGCTTAAAATCAAATTGAACGATACGATCATTCGTTTGAACGTTTTTCGTTTTTTGTTCGCTTTTCGTTTTTTTCATTTTTCACGAATTTTGATGTTGTGGAATTAAATTTATAGATTACTCACTTATTACTCAAATGATACGACTTCCGTCTTACATTCATAACACACAAAATTACGATTTCTTGGCTTCATGTAGGTATACGTGTAGGGTAAATTTATTAAGACATAAATAATTTTCGATCATACTCCTTCTCCTGTAAAAATAGTCGATTAAATAAATTATTTTTAACTTTTTTAGCAATGTGCTTATAATTAATATTTAGTTCAATATAGGTACTGAGATCTAACTTGCACAACAGATTTTGAGATAATTTTATATTTTCTTACAACTACAACGTTATTTTAGTATTACAGACTTTACTATTATTATGTATTAATAAATATGTTCGGTATTTTTAGAAAGCTTATCGAATATTACAAATTGCTAATTTCTAATTAAAATTTCAACCCTCACGTTGCTGCTAATAGACGGTTCCGTTAACACGTAATTTGCGTGCAAGTAACAAACAAATTGGCCGCAAAACATCGCGTGACACCCCTGTGTCTTAACCCCCGCCGCCTCAAGACGGGCTTAAACACCGTTTGCCGAACAATAAAAATATAGATTGGGACAAATATGGAGCGGAAGCGGCGTTGTAAATTAATAAATTGTCCATTCAAACTTCTTGATAATTGTAATGAAGATAGACCCAACCAATTTATTTCTATTTCTATTCACTTTTTATATTCAAAATATAGCAAAATTTACTAATTTTCTAGAGTAAAACTGAAAATTGAATTGTTTATTTTATTAGGAGACAAGTTCAATCTTACGCCCTCAGTAATAAAGGTCACGATAAGTTCTCACACAATTTTGGTCTACAAAGGTCTACGTTATCTTAGTCATGCTACGAATGAGCTACGTGCACCAATTACGTCAGAGATTTTCGTAGCAGGAGTATAACTTACTTACTGTAACTTACCTAAAACAAAGCAGGAAATGAATAAAAACTATGATAGAGGCTACGTAATTATGCTATAATATTGTTACAGCACGAAGTATATAACCATTTTTTAAACGAACGACACAAACAAAACTACAAATGAATTGTTAAATCTAAAGTTATTTAACATAAGATCTACAAGCACATATATCGTAATTTATATTTCCTCTGCGCTTGGACCACACAAAATACTTAAGTGGGTATTTTTTGCTCGAGGGAGCGCGACATGTGCTCCTTAATCTCGATCATCGTGGGAGGGTTAACTACAAACACAATTACTACTTGTGAAGTTTATTGAAAAGTTTTTTTTCTCTTAATATAAAATCTTAATGTGGTTTTTCTGACTTTATAAGTCTATTGCTACTAACTGTGTAAAAGTAAAAAAATCTTTACTTTAAAATCATACTAATTTATGTATTTTTGAAATCAATTTTGAGGACTCATCATTAACAAATACCTATCAAAAGATAATTTAAAACATGTAACCTATATTTTTGTATATACCTATGAAAGGGTTTAATATCTTTATGTCAATAACAACAAACAGACAAAAAAGTTCCAATAGAGGTTCATCAAGCAAAAAATATGGCAAAAAGAGAGCACCTTATGTTTTTTTATTGCAAATGTTTGATCAAACATTCGCCACTACGCTACGGTCGCACCACATGGCTGTCGGCGCGTGCGCACCGTGAAATCGAACACCTTTCGCCGACATTTGCGAAAGAGCATCTTTGCTATCAGTACAGCACATAAAAACTTTTACGATTCCAATTCTTATAACAAAGGATATATCTACAATGTTGATGAGAGACTTTCATAAATTTTAAATTATAGGGGAAGTGGATTTTAAAATTCAAACGAGTAAACTGGCGTACAATCCAAATTATTGCTATTATAAGATATAGATATAAAGGGAAGGAAAAAAATAAAATTTGTGGAGTTTCTGGTTCGTTTTCGTTAAAATTTCTCCTGATAGAGAAATTTTTGGAAAGAACAAACCAGAAACTCCACAAATTTTATTTTTTTCCTTCCCTTTATACCTATATCTTATAGACACATACATATGTTTCTGCTTTGACCACGTAGTAGTAAATGTGGCTTTTATAAATGAATTTTTAAATTAGATAAAACGATTTTATATATTTATTTATCTTAACTTACCTGATTACCTGTGCTTAAAAACTGAATTAACTAATTAAATAGCACATATTTTTATAGACAGTATTATTTTAAGTTTTATTTCGTAATAAAGTAGTCAATTTAAGTTTGTACACAACCCAAAACAGTTGGGTTACGGCATCCTACAGCAAATAAAGATGTACCCTAACCCTTCTGTGACACCATTTAAAAACGTAATCTGAGATGTACGAGTCAAGAACAAACGGACATCTGTTTGGGATATCGAATATTTATAGCCACTTATCAATTGAAGTGTTTTAATTAAGAAAAATAAATAGTTTTTGGTAATGGCAATTTGAATTAACTTGCAGTAATGTTATAAATATAGATTTAGTGTTCAACTTAAATATAATTTACACGTTTTGCTAAATATGGATTTAATATAATCTAATGTTTATACACTGCTCTAATGGCTCCATAGATATATTGAAATACATTTCAAAAATGGTTGCCTTCTAGGGGTTTTCTCGAGAGACGTGTTATAATTGACACGTAGTAAGTAGTTTTGTGCTAGAGAAATTATCAAGAAAATTATCTTTAAATGTTTCTATGTCAACTTTGTCAAACAATTTTTGTTTTACTTTTGATTTTAATTCAATTATCTTCTGTAGTAGGTCTCTACTAGGTAGGTACCTATCTACGTCATAAATTATAACTTAATTCTTAGGTATTCAATATATATTACTGCTTACACATTCAAAAATCGTTTGAAGCCGCGTTTAATTTGTCAATAAATTGTTTTTTTGTATATAATACATATAATATTATAGCGTATTTGTATATTGTGTCAATTATATATAATGTATGAAACTAGTTTTTAATTCTACGTGAATTAAAAACTACTTTAATTCTTTGTATTACTTCTTTGTACACATAAATAGTATTAATGCTGTCTCGACGTTTTTTGAGTGTTGCTTGGAAAAAATCGATTGCTAAATATTTGTTAATTTACTTTTGTATTTTGTATATGTATACTGGATATAATATTTATTTGTATTATAGTATATACGGGAAAGTATTTGTGTTATTCAGGTTATGGAAGCAATTCAGTATACCTACAAGTTTTATCACTGTGGCTTAGTATTGTTTAAAATATCATCACAATTATTTCTATCAATGTAAAATAAATTAAAAATTATTTTTATTTTGTCATTATTTAAAAAAGAACATTTTTATATTACATTATATGAGATAGTCGTACGAATTGAGATACTTCGCTAAGTAAATAGGTAACGTTAAACAATTCTTATGATACAACTTCTGCATTTAAGGGTTGAATTCTGTACGTAACCGCAACCAAAGCTGTAAACTTCCAAACCACTTGTGATCACACAACTTTGTCTAGCAACCAATTATAAGTTGTCCAAATAAGCCGCCATTTTGTTGTAACGTGACGTCCGCGCGAGGCCGCGGAATGTACTTAATTAAACTGCCACCGTCTTGAGATTTTAAAGAAACCACACTATTTAATGGCTCCTGTAAAAGTGTAACCCGATAAAAAATTATAGAATAATTTATATTAATTCTCAATCTTTAGTATCCATACGTTTCACAATGTCAAGAAGTTTTTTATTCTACGTATTTTACTTAAGGAATTTTTGTTCGTTAGTCTTAATAGAATTATATACCAGCTCGACAGATTTGGATAATTTCTTATTTATTTTGTTCGCATTAACTCAGCGGGGGTTCAAAATAAAAATAATAGGAAGAATCTTAATAAAAGCGAAATAAATAATAATGACAATTGATATTTCTCGTATGGAAAATCATCTGTCTGACGTGCTATTCAAAACTATCATTTCTTCGATTGCTGCTTCTAATTCCTTTTCATAGATAGCTTTCGTTAGAGGATATAAAGTTACATCCTATATCCAATATTCTCTGATTTCCAAAAATAGAATTATATATATTTTCCTCCTCGAGTGCGTCTGAGTTATTGATCAAATGAAGTAACAGGTCATAGATTGTAAATTTCCAATAAGTATGACAGTTTCTGTGTTTACGTGGTTTTGTTGTTGTTTGTGTGAGTAAAATGTAATAAAAAAAAATCTAATCGGTGTGCTACAATATCTGTTTAACTGTTAATTTTCAATATCTGCTTGTTCTTACACATTCTAAGTAATTTCATACTTGATAAACTGGCTTTGACAAGTTAAATATGTTCTCTATCCCTTTCTTATATAAACACAGAGCAAAGTCAGAAATGATCAACAATTTTAAAACAAGAATTGCCTGAATGATCTTGCAGACACAGCCGGCGCGTGCACGCATTGAGAAAAGAGGCGAAAAACAATAAAACACCATTAACCGCGAACAAAAGATTTAAATGGCAAGTCGGGGTACAATTAAAACAAGAAATAATAAGGAGTTTGTAATAATAAGTATTATATTGTTAGATGACAGGGGAGCGCCCGCGGAGCACCTGGCGACACGCGCCCCTGTACCTCTGCCATTATTATTTATTTTTTTCTCTGAAGATATGATTTAAATTTAAAATGTGTCTTATATGGATATGGCTGTTCGAATTTTGAATACTATGCACATTCTAGACGATTTTGAAATCGATTTGCAGGGGAATTTTAAATACTGCACACTATTTCAACATCGTTTTAATACTGTGAGTTAATTTATAATTGTTGAACTACTATTTGATCGAACATGGGCAATTGTTGAACTAAGATTTGTTATCACAAACACGACTAAGATATAAATCTTGTGTTGGTACTTTTTAACTTTTGAAAAGTAGCTTTACTTAAATTATTCGATGGTAATTCTTCTAGATTAATTTTGTACACAATATAAAGATTTTGAATTAAAATAACAATGTTAGCCATACCCATAATCAAACCATCACCTGTATTTAGAAATAAATAATGCATTATAATTATGAATAAAATTTATATTCCTAACCGGTCCACCAGCTATAATTGTGACATTGTGGCACGCGACCCTCCTTGCTAGATTTGCCATCTGTCTTTGCTTGCACCTGGGTTATAAAGTCATGCACCAGGAGGGTTCCTGGTGCAATCAGACTCTTGACAGTAATAGCTATTTTCAACTTTTTATTGTTTGGAATTTGTACATTACTTTGCTGAGAGGTCAAAATTCGACCGTAAATTTCAACGTTCGAATATTGAAATCCATATCAACTCAAATGAGGTCAAAAAATGTTCCAGGTATATGAAGTTGAATTCGATCTCTTTGCCTTTTTACCAAGCTTGATAACATGTTTTAAGTAAATCTATTATTTTAATCAAAATATTAAAAAATATAATAACATTTATGCATAGCCTACTCATATGTCACAATATCTCAATTTTCTTTTCATTTTTCACGGAAGTATTTTTCGAAGTCGTCCCCACTACCAATTAGCATATATTAAAATTCATAAAACACTATAATCAGACGACGCTTACATACCCACAGGTGGAGTCACGCCGGTGACTTCAGGAAACGGAAGTGAGTGGCCAATCGCGCGCCGTCACGGCTAAAACACTTGTATATACGGATTTACTTTATATTGTTGTTGTTATACACTTAGAGTATGTCGCAGTCGTATATGATAATCGGTGGTCCTTCCAATAAATTAAAAAAAATATATTGAAAGAATTGTTTTGGTTTGGTCATTTACACATACTTGTAAATCATGTAAATTTAAATAGGTATATTAGAAAGTATTCTGATTATAAATAATATAAATTAAACAAGAATATAAGTTACATATTTAACTTTGTCTCTTTGTCAACACGCTCTATTCACAAACTACCCGCAAAGAATCTGCGCTGGTACACCGGAGTACAGAATAAACTATTCAAGATATTCTAAACAAGTCGCATGACCCGACATTTTACACAAAAGAAGCCAACACACAATAAGTTACTTGCCGCGAGTCGCAAATCGCGAGGCGTTTCTCGTGAGAGGAGAAAATTGAATGTCGAGGTGTGAGATTGTAAACATACGACGTCATAAGCCAAGCGCGCGCGTCACGTTTTTAAAGTTCTTTTAAATAGATAGCAAATTTTCACGTGTAATTTCACTCAACGCGTTATTGACAATGATTATTTTATCCCATTGGCGAACACAGGTATTATGAAAGTTATTTTATGAATTATAATAAATTGTTCATAATAATATGTTTGTAAGCGAAAAACAATAGGCAATCAGAGCGCATATAAAACTCAATAGGTCTAACAGAGTGTTAATTCGAACTATTCTTACCATTAAAAGTCATAAATTTAGAGGGCTACATTTTACATAAGAGTGAAGCAAGGAAAATAGTTAATGGTAAGATCATTAAACTGTTGATAACAATACACATATTTTAAAATAACTGACAAAAATTCAAATCCAAAGAAAAATATAGGTTTGGCGACTGGGTGGTCTTAACACAGACTTTGATCTTATAAAATTATTTTTAACATGTTATTTAAGTTCGTAAATTCATAAAAAATACACGTTACTTAAGAATTTTTGTATAACTGATTAATAAACGAAACGTTTTCGAATCGTATACATATCAGTATGTTTCTTAAGTGTGAATCGCATTTACACGGCACCTTGGGCGCCAACATCTCACGCGCTGACACTCGCCAACGGCACGCATCCAGCGCGATAGTGATGGATGGAAGTAATTAGGAGCATCTTTTCCAAGCCACTGTGAAAGCTGAGTTAACACAATGGTGGGACGATAATCTTTACTACACTATGAAACTGTTATATTCATTAAATATCCTCTGCAAACCAGCTTCATTGAATTTCTGATTTCGATTGATTTTTTAACTTTCATCAAGATTTCTACAAGACTTTACGGTAAATTCCAAAAAAGGCCAATAATATTGAAAATATTTGAGGGATTACCTCAATACCCTGGTATTAAAGACAATAAATGGTTTGTTTTTAAATAGGTCTGATTCGAAGGTAGACTAAGTAAATATTAAATAAAGTTCAGTACATTCTTGTCCATGGTTTCTTTATGGTTGGTAATAAGTTATTACTTTAATTTAGCACAACCATACCATAAAGAAACCGTAGACAATTTTAGACGGCACGACTAGCATAAGTGTCACGTAATGTTCATTTTGTAATCACATTGAGATGATTAGAGTTTGTACTTTAGAATCAGGTATGGTCTATGACATTTCTGAATGCCTGAAGGTGAAAGGTGAAAATATTGATTTATATTTTTATTGAAATATGATTTTTTTTTCATGGTATAAAATGCGTTAAATAACCTATCAGAACATGGTGGTTCTAAACCAAATAATGTGACAAATTGATTTTAAAAAGTGCGATAAAATTTCTGAATAAGCAGCATTCTATCCAAAAAGAGAACGGACAGAAAGCGTCTCGCGTATAAAGCGCTGAGCCGCACTCCGTTCCTGTAATGATCGCTAAGATTCCTGCTTCATCGCCGTTCTTAATTCCGAACGTTCGCTTAATGAGATCCACCTTCGTGTCTACGTACAATGAAACGCGATGCGTGAGTTTTCTTTTTTTAACCGCTTTTCTTTTTCAAGAGTCGCGCTTATTCACTGTGAGCGTTTAAAAAGATGGACTCTAAGTAATGATTCTACATACGAGTGAAACAAGTCTCTATATAGATCCTAATTTTGTTAGTGGGTTATTGTGCGTCTATGACTAGTCAAAATTCTTTATACACTACTTGTGAAATGGAATTTTCGTTTAGTGGATAGTTATACCTTCAGTACACGGTTGTGTCATTTTAGCTTTATATTTAATAAAGTAAATAAGTTATTTTAATGGCGTTTTAATTGCAATTTGTTTTATTAAGCAATTTTTCAACTTAAATTTATATGGAAAAGTGTTTATATCGTCTATTTTAGGCAACATTGCGAAATGACGCCGTGCGATTGTAAAAAGTCTCGTTTAAAAGGCACAAAACAGTAAAAGACTAGAACTGAGAGGTGCATCAGCCTCTCCATTAAGCTGGAGGCAGAAAGCGGTTAAAAACTTAAGATGGCGCGCGAAGTGCCCGTTGCCTTTGTAACGGTGAGTTCCTTTAATTCAATCTTTAATTATCTGAGTAATCACTACATTCTTTGTTTAAATTACTGATGAAATTCCTTCATTATTAATAGTCTTATTCAAACATGTGAATATATCTGAGAAAGATAACATGAATGTCAGTAAAATTTAATTTATAATCATAATCATTTTTTGTGATGTTGGTTGTAGTCGACCTTGAAAACCAAATGGATGAATAGAGTACATTTATCTTGTAGTTTTTTTAAGTTTTACAAATGTTTTAATGCCACAAAGAATAATCGAGAAATAGCCATAAAATGTTAATAAAATAAGGTTCTTAATTTGAATTGATCATGCAAAAGAGCCCTCTTTTTTTACCACGCTTATATTTATAATAATATACGTAAAAAAATCTGACATTTTCAATAAAGTAACTAGGAAATTAAAAATTGGTATACTGTCTTAGACAATCGTTATTTCTAGATATTATTTAGTTATACAAAAACAGTTCTCCGGTCAGTATGATGTCTGGATATTGCAAAGTAAGTCGTTATTATCGTAAACAATGTAGGTAGGTACTTGTGTATGTGACCTCTTGTACTATCGCGGTATGCGCAGCGCATCCGTGCGATAGCGGCTAACGCATCCGCATGCTCTTCAGAGATATGGTGTTCTTTGACCAGGGTTGCCAACGTGTACTAAGGTATGACGAAGACAGGAAGTTGGTATAAGATACAAGGAAGTGTCAAAATCACAATTAAAGTGTCAAAATCACAATTAAAATATTTTATCAAGCTTTTGTATATACATATACACTCATTGAACGTCAATATAAGCCATCTGAGCGTAAATCTACCGGGGGATCTTGTCCTGAGAAGAACAGGCAAGAACTCAGTAAGACTTGTCTCACCCTTTACACGTTGAAATACGAAAAATATAATAATAATTGTTGAAAAAAAAAATGTAAAGTAATGTATGTTTTGTTGTTAAATAATTGTCGAATAGAATTGTTGAAATACGTTATATGAGTAATTAGTCCCGTTTAATTTGGATAAATACCCACTCTTAAAAGAACGAAATAAAATAACATTCTATAGAGACACTAAAACAATTGATTGCATTTAATATGCCTTTGTATTTTTATTGGTTAATTTAAAAAGGTTAAAAACTTACCTAAATTAAACACGTGGGTGTTAACTCGTCACTACTGGGCAGCTCCCTTAGATTTCGTAGAGGGAAATTCTGGAAAAGAAAATCTTATTATTATTTTTAATTTATAGGATTTACATGGGCGGACTTACTCCGAGTAGAACATTATAGAAACTTAGCTAGGTTTGTCTCCCTTTACGAGTCAATAATGGGTAGATATTTGTTATAATCCATTGTCAGTAAAAAAGGAACGAGCTACTTGGATATTTACTACTTAAGTACCGTAAATTAAAGATATAATGTAGGTACAACAACAACTAATAATTTAATATTATTTGTAGTAACCTATATTTTTCAGTACCAGTGGTATAGACGCAATGTGTTTGCCAGTCTCTATTTTCAATAATTTATAATTAAACACCAATTTCAACTCCGAAAATCCAATAGATAACAAACTTGTTTTCGTTAGGCGCCTACGAAATCGATACTTCCATGAGTTAGCTTGAACTTAGGCCACGCCCCTCGTCTTGCGCGCGTCTTAATACGTCCCTCCACCTCCTTACCCCCTTACCACCTACGCGACCACGCCTACTTTCTTACGGACTTGCGCTTGCGTAACTGTTTCAAAACGAAATTACTTCTATTCTTCTTTATTATGTAGATTAGGGACTTAATAATAGATAGTTGTAGTGTACCTACCTACAATAAAAATAGTACTTCGGTAACTAAGTAGGTTACTTAGAAGTACTTCTATATAATATAATATATATACATATTTCAGAAATTGGTCATACCTTCGCCAATTTCCTACCTACTAAGAACCCATTGAAAGAAACAAATGATTATTAGATCTTATAGATAATAAGTATTTTTTTGTTTATACGGGTTATAATACTATCAGGTAGGTGAATAACGTATCTACCTATCTAATAAGTGGAAATTTTAATTTCATAACAATAATAACAAAGAACTTATTCAGGTTATATAACAATTAATATTCAGATACCTTTCTTTATCATATGTAGCTAGCTACATCTACAATATGTGAGTAAAAAAATCAAATCGATCTGAAAGTGAAAATTCTGAAACACATCCAAATAGGTAAAACACACCCCAGTAAAATATTTACCTTTAAATAGCTAATACATAATATAATAAACCGTCTCAACCAATAAAATCACCGTGCCTCCTTCGTCTCGGCCCGCCCCCTTTCTTAGAAGTTTAGACGCCTAACGCCCACCGAGCAAACTTATAAATACGCCCACGTTCTTACAAACCTCTTTCTTCAATATGCTAAAGACATCCATAGCTAATAATTATAATAGTCGTAATAATTATAATAATGTAACTATCGAATGCACAAAGATGATACATAAATTATCAATAATTTCTATCAAGTTATCATATTTTGCATAAAAATATTATATTTTAACAGAGCAAGAATCGTGTATTTTGGATACAATAATGTGGCACTAGCGCCATCTCTACCTCTTACAAAGAAGCTTAGTGTCATGCGCTTGCGACCCTTTGAAGCGCCACCTAGTGGAAAAAGTTTGAATTTTTATGTAAGGTCATTTTGATGTTATACGTAAAAATCTCACTGTATGTGAATAGATGTCGCTTAAAAAAATGTCATGCATGAATTTATGAGTTTTAAATAGTAACTGCTAAAGATTAAAATTAAATATTGATTTTTAGAAACAATGATGAACCTTATAACATTGCATTATTATTGCTATATAAGTTTGAATACATAATTCCGCATTTTCAATTTTATTCTTGCTGGTGTAGTGCCTGTTTGAAGATATAAGCAATGTTGTTTTTATGTGTTTTTGCTATTATCTATTGTTAGGCGCTTACAAAATATCCAGATATATATATATATATATATATTGACTTTGTTTGGGGTTGGGTAAAGATTGAATAATTTAGTAATTTAATACGACAATTAAAGTTTAGTTCATTTTATACGCTATTGGTATATATTAGTGCCCATTTATTTTATATCCGCGTTTGTTTTCACAAACTCAAACACTTTTGTTTCCCCAATAAAATGTTGAAAAGAGATAGTCTGACACCTTATATGTTACTTTGAGCATTGTGACATAAGTTGTAGAGGAAGGTTTCTTAATAGTTTCTTGTATATCAATTTCGGTTGATTTTAATAGTCAAGTCTGAATTTACAAGTTGCCTATATCTTAGGCTACTTATTACATACTACAACACAGATCCAAAACGATTATGATTTATCTAGCTAACCATAATAAATCGTAATTTTGTGTTTCAAAAATAGCGGATAGCCAGTGTTAAAAGCTGTACGCGGAGTCAATATAGGAAGGTTATAGGTACGTCCATCTTGTAATTCAATGGGTGTAAAATCAATAAAATAGTTATCAATAACTAACTACGCTCTGAAACTAAGAAACTCAGTTAATATATTACTACTATGTCTGTGTTCTGGTTCTTGTGGAGAGAAAGGTGACATGACCTGTCTTCTTTGTTACCAGCACAACAGTTTCTTTGAATACCAGAATCTTCAATCAGAAATCTTTTGTAAAGATTCTGGTATTCGCGGACAATATTTGGGATTTTATCTGCATTCATAGATATTCTTCTTTTAGGAATCGTAGTATTTAATGATTTAGAAAAAAAAAAATTATAAAAATATTTAATTATGTTATAGACAGAGGCATGTTAAGGTAAGGAGCCTACTCCAAAATTTAAAAATAAAAGTATTTGGCGTAATACGGCAAGTTGGCGTAACTACTACATGGACATATGCATCTTTCCATATTGTAGTACTTTACAAGTTAAAAATATTCTTAATTTCGTTATATTAATATGAAAAATTACAGAAAAGAGGAAAAATACCTTAGGAATAATAAAAATTTGAAAAATAATGTTTAAACTTATTCTTATGTTTTAAACGCTGAAATAAAAAGTGACAATCTAAAAGTGACCAAAAAACTTACAGTCAAAAGAAGTTCAACAGAAATCTTCCGTCTCTAGTTTATACGAGCCAGTAGATACGCTAACTAGCTATTGAAATTATTAATTGTTATCAAAACAAATTTAAATGAAATTAAATTTATTTAAAATACTTTACAGTAAAACACTTTTTTGGTGTCAATACTATCAGTATTATTCAATAAATGGACATAAGTATTAATGAAATGAAAATTAAGAAAAGTATAATCAAATAAATTACTTTCTCATTCGAGTAAATGTAACATTTTAAGGCACACCTATCTACAACTATAATAGAATAATGGAAAAACTATTAAAAGTACTTTTTTGCACACTAAGAACAATAAAAGTATTAGAACGGAAACTTAAGTTTTCTTTCCTATAAGTGCCTATAATCATATGTAGCTACAATTTAGTTATTTTTTCATATCGAATACTAATTACTACAGAACACTGATTCGAAATTTCACTCGTATAATAAATTAGTGGGCTAGCTGAATAGTATTACTACAAAGATGGACAAAATTGATATTGTATGATTAATCTATATATTTCAATAAATTCTAAATACTGTATTTAGCTGCAAAATTTTCATTTGCTTCATTTCTAGTGTTCAAAACTACCTAAAATATATCCAAAATACTATCTACTTAATACAAATAATAAACGATAAAATCAACTTTTGAAATATATATTGGTGTTATTTATTTTAAAAGTTGATTTTTCGTGAAAAAAAGCATGTGAAAATAAAATAAAAACCAAAACAAGAAAAAAAGAAATCGTTTATTGAATTTATACATTTTTATGTTAATAAATACAACAGTTTAATGTGGTAAAAAAAGGTAGATATAAAAATAAAACAAAAATTATAAGAATATCCATTCCATACAACATAGGTGTAAAATAAAAAGAAATAAGCCTACGGTTAGCAGAAATAACTTTTTTATAACGTGAAAAATTTATGAACATTTCTACAAAAAAACCCACATCGACAGCCAAACAAAACAATAAAAAATAATTAGGAGCACTCAATACAAATGTAACAATATTTTCTACTAAAAATAAATGACACAATCCACACCTTAATCGAAATTCTCTGCGTTCGGTTTCACACAAAGTTCAAAGTCCGTGTTACTTCACAATAAGTCCAGTTATGTAGAGTAAATTAACATAGACAAATACATTTGCGGCAGTCAATTTTGCTTAAGTTACATTTGACCTCTTAACACTAATTTAACGCTTAATTTAAAAATAGTTAGTATTCGCTCACTTGAGATCTCGTTCGTTATGAAAAATAAATTTTAAATAAAAATATTCTCAATAACGGCCAAACGTTTAATCATTTTACAAATGTAACCGACGTAAATATTAAAAATTTTGCATGAAAAACTTTCCACTGCCAACAGCTTAGGTCAAAAAATTTTGGGTCGGGAGTTAGCCTAAAAATATTTTATTTTTAAAGACGCGGTTAGATTTTTTTAAATTTTGTATTAATAAATTTAATATTTATAATCACAAGAGCACGAGGAACGTGTATTATGCCGCGCGGCCCGGCCGGCCGCCGCGACTCCAGACGGACGACTGAGCGACTGAGCGTCGCCCTCACCGCGCCGCCCGCCAGCGCCCGTGCGCCCACCCCCGCACCCGACTTCGTTACGAACCACTTATAATCGCTGCGCGATTTTTCCGCCTAAGACAAATTAGGCGGGCCCGCCCGCCCTATCTAGAAACGAACAAGACGCCTTCTTAAGCCGTTTTCGTTGCTTACCCCTTTTTATTCATTAATTCAGCTTACGTAAGGTTTTCTAACCGAGACCACTTGTATTATCTAATACCACAACCGTAGTTGGTTCAACAGTTCACGTCTCTACGTATTTATTTATACTCCAATATTATGGCGCGCCTGTTTTATTTTTTTAAATGACATTTAATCGGCACTCTCGCTTTCGACAGCGCCGAGGCTGGGTTAATTGTAAATAAAATTCAATCATTCGCAAAAATCCCTCGAATCGATATCAATGAGTGATTCGCGTTCACCGATAGTACTTTTCTGTAGTACGAATGTGACGTCACGGCTCGCTAGTTTGGGCGCTGATTATCTGAGGATAGATCTTGGTTTCTCTTTAGCTTAGATGTTTAGGATAATCATATTAGCTATTTTTAAATAATACATTTTTTATATTTCCTCATATGAATTGAGCACATTTAAATGGATTTAGAGCAGTGACGTCATACAAAACATTATAAATGTAATTTTTATTACTTTAGGTGTTATTACTTATTTCACATATTCTAATACGCATACTAAGTTTTGTTCACTATGTTAGAAAAAATATACAAATCAAACTAGGAATATTCTTTAATTTATGTCAAGTAATTATTTGTAATTCTGAGCGAATTTATGTATTTTTACATATTTTTTAGTAAAAAATATCGCTATTTTTATTCACAAAGTATGACTCAGGTAAAACATAGTGAGATATGGTTCGATAGTAAAGGTTTTATAGTAAAAAATATGTTTACAGAATTAATTTCATACAACTTGATTATCCCAAAATATATCATTCACTGATAAAGGTTTGAGGCAGGCCTTGGAAAAGAAAGATTTAATGTTATATAATGTAAAAACAAAAGTATGATAGAAAATGTAGACACCAAGCTAAAATAATGTCTGTGGTCTCATCTCGCGAGGTCCAGCGCGTAAACAGAACGAACGCGGGAATTAAATGATTCTTTTATCAGGCTGGTCCGGCAGCTGTCGCAGTGGGGTCGACGAACCCTCCGCGATTTTTTCGAGTCTTCGCTATTCAAATTGAAATCGAAATAAATGTTCTTAATAATAATCTTTTTAACTATTCGATTTTTAAAAAATTAGGTTTTTTGATAATATTTAATTATGAAAAAGATTAAAAGCAAACTATATTGCAATTCTACTCTATGGAAGATGTCATCGGGCCTTTTTGCACAACATGATAAGATTGGTACATTCACATTTGATAACTTAAATAATTTAATATGCAATTGCATAATAGAATAGAATAGAATATATCTTTATTGTACATCAGCCAATTATAAAAAGAGAAACACAAAAAATGTTTCCATTACGTTTATCGTTTAATAAATTAGTAAAAATGAAACAAAGACAGCACTGCAATGCGTAATATAAATATTATTGACAACGTTCACGTACAAAAGTTCTATCAAATACTTTTAAATGGTCTTAAAAGTAGTTCAGTAGAACTCTTATGCAATAGTACTTAAGAAGCTGCAAGATTATTTAAGTTTTTAAATTTTTACTAGTATAGCTAATTTATGAGCATGAGTATTTAATATTTTTGACAGGATAAACCTAACAAAAGTCACAGAGTACCTTTTTGTGTTTTTTTACTACTTTTTCAATTTTCCAGATTTAAATTGGATTCAAGCCATAGGTTTCATTTTTGTGTTCGAAATTCAATTGAAAACAAGGTTTTCAACCATAAACTAACAGGAATTCGTTCTTTGATTGAAATATAGTTGCTAAAATAATACTCTGACTATATTTGGAATATGAATGAAGGATGTGTTTTGTGTTGTAAATGTAAATTATGTTTTTATTGATTAGCAGTAGTTAGACATCGCGATAAGTTCTCTGGTTTATTGCGTGTGAAATTATATTTAATATTTAAGGTAGCTGTTTCATGACACCCAAAAATTAAATAAAAAATATTTATAGAGTTTTAGTAAAAAATATCAAATATCTTCAGTTACAGTTATTAAATTTTTATCGAAATATATATTAGAATGTATAGATAATTGACTTTTGAAATTGTTCTCTTCTGTTACTTGCTAATTATTTGAATTTCACTTTCCTCACGTATTTAATTTGTAAAATAGAATGTTGAGTGAAATATTGTAAATTCTTAGTTTTAAAAATTAAACTTTTAAAAAAATCATAGATTTTTTTAAAAGAAATACCTTTAGATATTTATTTTTATCACAATGTATGAGACTGTGAAACCAAAAGTAAAATAGGTAGTATATATTGTCCAATATTTTTGCTTGCGTTTAAACTTTCAGTCATGTTGAATAATAAAACTAAACAAAATACTGATTGTATGTTATTAAGTAAATTGAAAAAAATACAATCTTAGTTTTTTAATTTTAAAACTTGTGAGATGTATATTAATTGTTGTATGTGAGATCTATATTTAAATTACAACTAAGAAACGACTGCAAGTAATAACATCATCACTATTTTCTATTTTGATTACAGGAAAGATTTAAGAAATTATAGTTTATAAATTTTTATGTAATTACGTTTGGAAAATTTTAAAACTGCCGATTGAGAATATTTGTATTTTTCTATTTGCAAATAAAATAAAAAGAAAATTGTAAGCGTAATTTTAAAAAACACAAACAGTTATCTTATTTGAATACCACAAATTACCTCCAAATGATCACCATTCACAAACTCCCGTCGCCTCTGGAAAATTTCGCACGGCAACGAGAGTCGGACGAGTTAACGAATTTTTCTGTTGTTTTCTATCGCGGTCCATTACAAAGAGTCCAAAGTCCAAAACCATTTGAAACTTATCAGTAATTTTATAAACGTCCTTAACTTTTTCGAGTAAGTTGCTACACTAATTTTGTACACTGCCAGTCTAGTCCACTAATAAAAAAAAACTCGGCACCGCCGAAGGAACTTAATACCACTTACAGACTATGCGGCAAAAGTACCGAATATTTACATTCGGGAAAAAAAAATGAGGTCATGCGGAGGTTACGGGCAACGCAACCGGACGGCGCGGGCCGCGGCGGGATGTGACACCCGCTCCTCCCGACTCCGTGCAGACACTACCGGGACCCAAGCCACGTGCGCGCACCTCAGACAGGGACGCACATACAAATTTTACTGGCGGCAAACAAGGATGTAGCTATCCTTTTTTCAATTTACTATATTTGCTGATTTTTATTATTTTTTCGCATTTCGATATTTTATTTTTTAGTTGATGCGTTCCGCAACTCACCTGTTGTGCTTGACCCGCTTCGATCTGTCGACCGATCATGTGATCGAAGCTTTTCAATACTTTTTTGGCACGCGTTAGTTTTTCGACATGTTGGTGGACCACAACGATGTAACGAATTTCAAACATTAGAAAAATTACCATAGGCATTTCTTTATTCTTTTTATGGTATAAACTAAATTGGGGATTATCTTTTTACAGTAAATTCTTACGTTTTCAAGTCATAGGTGTTGTCATGAAAGACAATTTATTCTCAGAAGTATACGGTATTTCATTTCATTAAGACATATAAAATAATATTTTACACAAATAATAACATAAATTAAATTTATACTGAAAACTAAATTTTTAGGACTTAATTTTAGTCTTATTAGAAAACGACAGTGCTGCTATCGGCGACGGCGTCGAGTAGCAGAACTAATCTCATTATTTCAATTCGTAAGCGACACAAGCGCCTCCTCAGTTATCCGCGACGAATACGAACTATCGGCCGAAAGGTGCAATTCTAACGTGTCGTTACATTTTTCTTTTTATAACCGTGAAAGTGCAATGTTCACTTCGCCGGCCATTCGACGGAGTTTTTGGATTTTGTTTTTCAGTTTTCCATGGTTTTTATAGACGTTTTGATTATGTCCTCAAATAGCCGTGTTGTGTGGATATTGCCAAGGAAAATTTGCATAAAAACAAGTTCTGATGCAATTTTACGAACACCTGAGCTTTTCACGTGAACATTTATGGAATATTAACCGTCATAGTTACAAACTGTTTCTGACATCTCCACTAGAGTTTCTTATGATTTATATACAAGAAAAAAAAATCTTCGTCTTCATTAAATTAGTTTCCCAACTCATTATGAGAGATGGCGCTAAGAGTCTCAAATGAACTTCGAGACGAACAATTTATTGCTTCTACATGACACACGTTCATCCCTGATATTTAATATTGAAAATATTTTTTATAATATTGTATTGATAATAAATTGAATAAAACATATTGCACTTATTTGATTTTTTAGTATGAGAACTTTTAAATAAGTGATATTTAATAGATAATAATAAAATTGGTGTATACCAATTTAAAAAAAATAAAAAATAATTAAATAATAATTATACTCGTATGAGTACAAAATGAAATAAAAATGAGTAAAAATGATAAATATTTATTTTCTTCGACAAAATGAGCACAAATTACTGATGTTGTTACTATGGTAACCATTTATTACTATTTGGGTCGAAAAAAGGTTCCACATTAAAATAATAACATTTCTTACACCTATATTACGCTTGATGTATTGTTACCCTGATATATGATATTACCTCATATTTTAGAAGGCACTGGATAAAAATTTAGGGGTTAAGGTGATGTAAAGTTATATTGTTAACTTAGAAAGAATCCAGAATAAATCAGTTACTATTGTCTTAAGCGCTGTCAGGATAACTCCTCTTTTTTATTCGGATACGGCAAAATATGAATATGTAGTCAAAAAAGTACAAGGAACTCTCTTGCACCGGTTCCAGATTTTTTAAACATATAACTTCAAGTTTACATCTTTCGGTTTTAACCTTAATTTGTGCTAGACGACATTGCTTCTCCTGCCTATAAATCTGGATTTGAAGTCCACAGGAAGTGCTCTATTGGTTTTCATTCCTTGTGGGTTATTTAAGTATGCGTCAAAACAACCGTTTTTTTATTGCGTTGCAAATGATGGGTTATAATAATCTATTCGCGGATGTTTTTCATTACTAGGCGTTAAATTTTGATATATTTCTTATGTTTATTATGTTTTAATTCAACGTCGTGTTATCAAAACCTTTCGTAGATAGATTAATGAAACCCAGGTAGCAGTTTGATTATCTTACAGCTCTTAGGGATTATGGATCTTCATATTTGATAATAATATCAACATATTCTCGAGAAAAAAGATCTTTATACACAGTCGGACATTAAAAGGAAATAATAAAGCACCTTCACCTAAGGAACCCTCTTTTTCCCCTTTCATTAATAGAACTTTAAAAATCGAATTTGATTTGTTTGTGTAAAGAGAGTTTTCTATAGATTTATGCATTACAATTGCTCTTTAATTGTGATGCATAAATCTATTGCGTCAAGGCAACATCTTCAAAAACGGTTTGAAACGAAATTATACTTGTTTAAAAATTCTTAATTCTTAAACGAACAACATCCGAGTTCCTCACCCACGGAGAGCCTGGCTATCTTATCTCCGACTAACAGAACACAATAATAGTGTTAACATTATTGTAATGGTGACAGACTAAGGTAAAATGGCGGTAGATAACCAGGCGGACTTAAATAACCCATCCAGAAATTAAAGAATCAACAGAATCAGCAGAATTGATCTGAAGTGATCTGAGCTGAGGCATGGCCTATACCACTAGACTAGACTAGACATATGAGGTTAAACTTGGATTTCTTAATATAATTTTTAACTGTACTATTCCTGCAAAATAATGTCGACCTCGTTACAGATTTATATTTAAAAAAAAACTTCGTTCCACGCCATTATGTGCGCACCTCTGATACGTCGTCGCGGGCACTAAACCAGGGATCGTAAACCCACTTCAATTACTTATTTGGAATAAACCGCGTTAAGGTAATTCTTCTCAGCGGAACTATGCTAATATTCGAATACTCACCTCGGTATTTGATACTTTTTCATTTCCACAAATATTTTTAATAAAAATGTTTCAATATTTATAAAATAAATGTTAAGGATGACAAAGAGTAAAGTAGTAAAATAATTACGAAATAAGCTTTTAGTGTATGGGATTGTAGATAGAAGTAGACCCGTAGTAACTTATCGATTCAACAAATTAATGAACTAAGGTTTCAAACCAGCATAGAGTAAAGCCGTTTAGCAGATTACACATCTCTTTCACCATTAACTCAATGCAGTCATCTACTTTAATTACATTATGTTCAATCAGTAATTAAATTCCTTCTAGGTTTCGAAAGTCTGAATCAACTTGCAATTTCTTCCTTTGCTGACGATGTAAGTACCCGATGAATTGCATTCATCGTGATTACCCAAAGATGAGAAAACTTTAAAGTATCTTTGAGAAACTGTTTTTTTTATATTTTGATCTGGTAATGGGCTAAGCTTGTACATGAAAAAAATATTTATGTTTAAATGTATTTATAATCTTTAATATACATGCATGTTACTAAATTTGAAAATTACGAGCATAAATAATTTGGTAAAGAGTACGCTGATAACAGCATTTTAAATTAATTAATTATTATGAATTTGACTTTTTATTCCTTACGAAGTTGCTGCCGTTTCCACATAATAGAAAATCAACTGACTCTAATATGTGTATATTTAAAATTACTGTATTTCATCCTATTAATGAAATCTATATGTTCCTGTATCGTATAGTATTACCACCACAGAATTTGTAGCACTCGTAACATTCGGAGCCATGTAGTATCGTAGCACGACATCGAGATAGAAATTTGAATAATTTAAAAAAGCAAGGGCAGTATTTTAAACTGTGGATTTTGGGAATTTTCAATTCTATTTTTAGTAGTTTTGTTACAGATTCACGTTTTGTATTATGGTGTACTATTTGATATCGTGTTATCTGGTTACAATCTGCTTCCAGATTGACTTATGGGATTTTTTGTGGCATATACTTACTTGTAAACTTTAAAGCACTTTGTAAACTAAGATACAGGATAATTTTTCTTCTAATTTGATATTCATAAAATGAAACGGAGACTTTGTAAGTAATAAAATATTAAATTTAATGTTGGGGAAGCCCCTAGAAAGAGCATACAAAATATGTAAGGATATATTTTGTATGCTCTTTCTACTTTTTAAATTAAAGTTATTTGTAACTAATGATATTCAAAAACATTTGAATTTATTACTTTCGTTTTATTAGATTTGAGTCAGTATACTGAAAAAGGTTGTGTATTGATAAATTGGCTCTTTTACAGATTAAATTTTAAGAAGTTCAAAATTTATGTAATATTTTTATTAAAAAAAATTGGGTTGGCTTCGTAACACAAATTTGGTGTAGACTTGTTTCAAGCGTCCATAGGTTTCGGTAATCGATTACAATTAGGTGGACCTTTTGCAAGATTACTAATATTTGTCACTAGGAACAGCAATTTAGGCTCTGCATGCATCAATCAGTTAATATCATACTTAGTTTAATATGTTGCTGCTATTTCAATGGGTATTGAGTACTTTTTGTTTACAATCTATTTAATATTTTCATGAACTAGACGTAAAATGATGATTGGCATCTCAATATAATTTATTCTATTGAATCTAGCTAGCGTCAATTGGCTTCGGTAAAGTAGGAGGACTTTGTTTGGTAGACCAAAGTAGTATAAAACAAATCTTACTTTTAAGCTTCTATTTCAAATATTGAAGAGCACTTGTTGTTTGCATTCTTTCGTTTCAAATCTATAGAACTTTCACCAGTATCCAATCTCATGTCACCAACACGATTGTCGCCGCGGGAAGATGATACAGTGAGGCTATAAAGTTTGCGCCACCCCTGTAATTTTAACCGAAAAGTGCCTCGTAAAACGGTTCCCGATTCTCCTTAACGGGAATTGACTGGCCATAGACAACTGTGTTGACTGCTCACTTGATGCCGTGTTTATGGTTATCAGTAAACGGGTTCTTTTAGATTGAGGGTTCGGTAAAGCAGTTTAGTAGGGTCGTTGAGTCTATGATAACAATTTGACAGCTTGTTTGAGGATGGAGGTGTTATTGTTTTGGTTGCAATTGTGAAGAATATTGTTTATTTTCTTAACGGGCCTACCCCAAGACAAATAAGCCCCCGTATAGACAAGAGTAGGATGGAAGATCGAAAAATGATACCTCTTTATAAACTGCTTGTAAATTTTCGAGAAATGTTTCTTAATTTGTAGTGGTTGATCTCGTTAATTTTTTTACTAAGAATTATCAAGTCAAATTTCATTACGAAATTCTAAGCAACAGCATAACAGCATTTTATCTATTGGCATAATTATAATAAAGATAGATTTTAGTTGGATTGTGTGTGTGATTTAAACAAGAAAAAGTAGCTTTTCCGAATTTAAATTTTTTTGGTAATTATTGTCATAGATAGCCTGCTATTAATTATCTATTTTATTAGTGCAAAATAAACAGAAATTCTAGATTAAACAAACATAAATTAAACAAAAATAGAAAATTTCGTCCCATACAATAAAACATTCCACCCAATTATTCCACGAATCACTCGCGTAGTAAAAGATCAACGGCCGCCAATGTTTTTATAAACATACATTTACAGGTTTAAATTTAAAAATAATTCCAGAATGAGTGCGGCCGGGACCAGCGGTCACGTGGCGTGACGTCACAATAGCAGCGCAACCTTCACCCGCCAATAATTGGGGCGTCGAAAAAAAGCACGTTATTTTTAACACGAAATAAAAAAGTAATGAGTTATTGATTCGCGCGAGGTCATTGCACCGGTAATAACGTTACGGAATGCGGTGCAAGGTCGCAGTTCATTTGCGTGGGCATCCATTGATGGTATTTTAAACTGCTTTGTCAATGGAACGTTTTTAAGTGGTTTATTGGGTTGTCAAAAATACCGCCCACTTTTAATAATTTGATTCACCACATTATTTTGACATCACCATAGTAGCTGTGTACACGCGGACACGCTGTGAATGTATAGATAGAAACCAAGTATAAATTATGAGGATTTTCCTTAAGATTTCAGGCATGTATTAAATGATTATCATAACTGAGAGCCTTCTAGCCAAATTTTGAACTCTACCGAAACTGATCATTGCGTGGTCTAAAGAGTAGGTTAAGGCGATGGGACCACAGATTAAGCGTCGTCATTATAACAAGAAGGTGCCAATATAAAAGTATTGTTTTGTTAAATGTACTATAACATATCAATATATGTTTGAAATATATTGAAAAAAAAAATCCCAGTTAATTAAATATCATGGACAGAGGCCTATCAAAATTTAGGTGAATGCTGTGCTTTTATTTGACTGCCTATTAATTTCTTCTAGACTTTCTGTTTTTCGATATAAGCTACCAGTATCGAAATTATACATTTCAACATCTCCACGGATATTTTTATATCTATGCTATTTTAAAATGAAAAACCAGAGCGTTTCCTATTTTAGCGGCAAGCAGTTCATTGTATTTTGGTGGCAGTGAAAAGGTGGCTAGTGGAATTAAAGGGCATTAATATATCGTTATCGCTGTCGTTAATCTTGTCTCCAGTAACATCGACGCAACTGAAATATGATGTGATACCATTTGATTATAGACACATTTGTGTAATCAAAGTTGGTATTTTGATAATGCATACGTACAAAGACTACGTTGGATGCTGGTTTTGATGTTTCGCCATAAAAAAAAGAATACCCTTCATTGCCAATGTTTTTTATGTCTTCGGCGTGGCAAAAAAGAATAGATATACGTATACTGTTAATATTTTGTATCTAACAATGAATATAAAATATTTAAAACATTAGACAGAAGTTGTCAGCTGTTCTAATTTCCTTCTAAAATCCGTTGCTGACCAAAAACAATTCCAATCGAATTTAGAATTTAGAATGTCAAGTTGAATATTACGCATGCAAGCGTGCGGCCGGCGCCGGTGACCGCAAGACGTTTAATTGTCGCCCAGATTTACGGGCAGGGGTGTGCTGGCTAAATTGAAAGTTCACTATAAATTAGCCGGAAATGCCCTCGGACAGTGATAATGTATGTGTCCGACTATACGCTTGATTTATACAGGGTTATATCGTCTCGTGAGTATAGTTTTGTCAACTCTAGTATATAGCTTGCTTTACGAGACTACTCTTTACGACCACAAAAAAAATTACAAGTTCGTCCATATCATTGGAATTCTAAATTTATCGGATCGGGTTCAGACATGGTCCAACTATCAAATACATGTACGTACAGTTAAGCTCAGAATAAAGTAAATTTATACATACGTATGGGTAATATGAAACATAATTTTTTATAGTTTCCTGCTTTCTTTTCTTCACAATAATTTTTGTGTTACTGTACCCCTAGTGTGAGTTTCAATCGAAAACGCCTCGATCGTGTTTGCCGTCAGCTGTCAAATTGTATGGAAGCGACAGCAGCGCCTCTGTTGTGAAGTATTGGAACGATTTTTAATATATTCGATTATCAGTTGAACGCAACTACGGTTGAGGTACAGAATCATTTTGCATTAACATTTGCATTTTTTTTTACATTTTTAAGAGTTACTCAGCATCAGAAAGTAAATTAATCTGCGATAAAAACAAACTTACTTTGAACTAATTTCTAATCTTCTGGAAAACTATAGCAAATTATCAAGTAAAATCTAATAGAATAGAGGGCTTATTCTTAATTGCGGAAGGTACATTTTAACAACAGATAGCAAGGCACCGGGACGCTATACAAAGAGCGACAAAACTCTACTCTATCGCGACGACGTAATTTGCAACGTATGTAGACTTGGTAAGGTCCTTACTCGATCGCTCCCGATGTACCTTTAATTTCTTGTGAATGATTGAGCGCCTTGCGCTGTGTATTTTTTACTTATTTTAGGATTTTTTATAAATATGACAGTTTACTTCTGAGCCTTCATGTGTAGACATAAAGATTCCGATGCGAACTACATATAGTACTTTACTACTATAGATTTAGCTTGGCAGGGCTCTTGGCAATGACTCTTTTGATAACGAATTAATGTTTCAACAAAGGTCAGTATGAACTATAGGCATGTGTACAGCTCTTGGTTCGGGTTGCAAGTTTGAAGGAAAGGTAGCAAACCGGCCCTTGTTACACTTCGTGTTAATACAAGTATTTACGTACATTTATTACTAGTGTAATAAATATTTGGGAGGTATTAACATCTCTTATGATATGTATCTATATCACGTGAGTTAGTTTTTTTGCTTTTGCCTAAAAACTATGGTTAATTACCTTTTAACACCGGGGAAGATCAACTGATTGTTGATATTTTTAGACATATAAAAGACTTTGAAACTATTTTGTACTTATTTAGGATACATATTTTATTCTTTTTTATTTATTGTGAGTAATGTACATTATAAAATTAATTAGTAAATATTCCAATTACATTATAACTTATGTATGACATAATATCCTCAGCACGCATTAGTTTACGTAAAAAATATATCTTTAGTAACAAGTTGCTAAGCGTGAAAGTGGAAGAGATTAAAAATAAATTAATAAATTTATAATAAATTAATTAAAATAAATGTACTCATAACTGATTTATATAAAGATTTACGTACTTATTAGTAAGAATCCTGGAACAATACAAAAATTAATTATCTGTTCCACAGCCAACTTAAAAACTTAATTAAAAGGGTAAAGTTATTCGTAAGTCCTTCGTTAAAACTGCATTAAATTTCTCGTTTAACGAAATTGAAAGTAAAGATCAAACTAAACCGCAATCTGTTTTAAAAGTTACTTTAAAAACTTATTTCGTTACAGAGTACTTGGATACTTTTGTTTAAGCCTACCCCTTTTCATTCTTTCTTTGTTTAAATGGAAGTTTTGTAAAGGAGTATTTAATAATCTATAGACAAATAAAACACATCTTAATAAAACCGCCTTTATCAGCTTTTAAACAAAGAAATAAAAAGTTAGATTCGTTCCGATATAACCACAAAGGTTTCACGGAAGAGACATAAACTGGAGTTTTGGTTTATCCCTGACATTACAAGAGCACAATGTTTCGTCACAACCCGTCACATCAAAAGGCTGGCAATTTTGTGACAAAGTGAGACTTCGAAATTTCAAAATTCAAATTGTTGTTTTAACTTTTTGTCACACAGTTTACAACCTTAACTTTACATGTTAGGATTTATTTTGCAACAACAACCATTCGGATATACGTCGCAAATGCGTGTCAAACAAAAAAGTTTTTACCTATTATTGACACTCAAATCTTAACACACAAAAGGTGATTCTTATCACAACGGGATACAGTTTATAATATACACGAGAATGTAAGCAACGATAAAACGTTCCAAATTCAAAGTTATTTGAAACACGAGCCGTTAAAGGTGCGCCAATAAAAAAGAAGTTAGCATCTTACGTTACGCGCCATTACAAGGTGCGAATAAAGGGATCGGAGGTGGACATTTTACTTTTTATTGTCTATGACTGTTATTTGTTTTTCTTTATTGTTGTCATTTTGGCATCGTCAATTTAAAGGAGTTTTATTAGATTGCAGCAATAGGAAAAAAAATATGTCAAACATTATTTTTTCGATTTTTACTCATCATTTATTCATCTCATTTAAAATCTATTGTGACTAGTTACAGCTGTCTTGGTGTATGTTTGTATACTGGACTTCATCATTGTATTAACCATTTGACAACCATCTGGTCGTGTGGTTAGTATAGTTGCCTTATCTATTAAACCAGAAGTCGAATCCCAGCCTAAATAGAAGTTTGTATTTTTATAATTAGTTTATTTCGAATATTTATATCATCAATCAATATATCTTAACATATTGTTATCTGTATTTCCCTGTGTGTGGTGATAGGTGCGCTAAAATATTTAAAAAAACATAAACTCAGATTAGCAAAAAGTTTATATCAAACACATAAATAATTAACAGATTAATCGTCCTTCTCTTAATAGCGAATTTTTAAATTAAACAAAGTTGAACTTACCCAAAATTAAATCGGTTCCAAGACAGCTGTTTGCTTGTTGATAACTATTTTGACGTTAACTGTCAAACTTTAACATATTTTGACGTCACTAATAAAGGTTAGGTTAACACACACTATTACAACTCTTCCTCCTCAACTTTATATTTCTTTATAATTTTAAATAACCTTTCAATTTCAACTTCATGTCTTGGACCATTACATTTATTTAGAAAATTAAAGCTAGATATGAAAACTATTCGAATCGAATGAAACCCTTCAATATTATATTTGCATAAATATTATATCTTGTCCATTATTTAGGTTTATATTATGTATTTCCTTTTTAATCAGAAATATTTGAATGCAACAAGCTCCAGGGTTATTGCATTTCAAAATCCGCTCCTATTACAGCAGGATAAGTGTTACGTTTCATTGGCTGCTAAGTCTACGTAAATATTGCATAATAATAAATGTAATTGCCATCCGACTTTAATTTAATTTTTTGTAAAAAGTACTTACCGTGCACTGTAATCCAATTAAGTACTTCTCATCCTTAATATACGTTCAAAAACAAACACTTAGCACCTATATCAGACCTTAGGTTTCACTATTGCACTAAATATTTAATTTTTAATACCAACATTTAATAATTAAAAAATAAATAACGAATGGCCAATTTGTATATCACTGCGGCCTTTAAAATATTTAGATCAGGAACATTTCAAATTCAAATTTGGAACTTATGAAGGGTTGGAGTAACTACAGATAATTCTTTTCTTTTTCAGATTTTGTAATTTGAATTTTGAATTTGGCGGGCTATGGAAAGGGGTGACGCACTCGGCCCGCTCGTGCGGCGGTCGGCAAGGAACTCGTCTTGAGGGCGAAAAGACGTTACGGCGGACCCCTCGGGACCCTTCGCTTGTTAGTTTTGAATGGTGATAACGGCTTGATGCTTTCTAGTGGCAGTTGGATTTGTTGTGCTTAGTTTTAGATTGAAAAAACTCAATGAAAAAAAGTGAAAATAAAGGAAAAATTATATGTCATAATTAGTGTTGTATGTATTATTTGATTAAGTAACTATGTAACTTCTTTTAAAAGTTCGTTAAACTTTTATTTTTGGGCAAGCTATTTTTTGAGAGTATAGTTTAAAGTATATGTAAAAAAAATTTTGATCAGTTTAATGAATATTTTTATATATTCAAGAATTCTAAAAGCCTAAAAGCATGTGAAGTAATGTTTGTATGGTTTAATTCAAGATATGGTATAATGTGTTAGTTATAGTAAGTTTCTAAGTGTAATTATAATATAAAATAGCCATCAACAAAAAGGTTTACTTACTAATATCGTGTCCACAAAAGTACAGTGTGTAAATAATTTGTTCAAAGAGGCGACGGTCACAATTCCCAAAGTCGTCATCATACAAAACACAACCAGTTAAGGTATTAGACTGCAACGCTAAGTGTTCATTATTGCTATTGGAAACTCGTATCTATTGCAAAGTTCATAAAGTCTAGCTGATGTTTTGTTGTAGCGATAAAAAGGTTTATTTGGAGGGTGAGCTTTCTTCGCGCTTACTAATATTGTTCGTAAACATAAAAGACGATTATTTAGACAGGGCCAGACTTCGTATATATTTTTTCTTCACACAAATAAATTAAATGGAACTCAAAGGGAATAAATATGGAAAACAAATGTTTTCTTGTAATTTTTTAAGTTTTTATGTAATATTTAAATCTAGCCCAAATTAAACATCATTATTAGCTTGTGTTATGGATACTAGATAACAGAGACATATACATAGTAATATATTTATAAATATCAGAAACATACTAAATCACATCTAACAACATCCATAAATTGTGAACAAAAATTCATACTCATCATACAAATATTTGCCCCTATCGGGATTCCAACTTCGACCTCTGGCTAATTAAACATGGGTTCTGACCACTTGACCAGATGTCGTTTGTAATTTCTTTTATATTACTTAAAATTAATATTTAAATTCCTGACAATCTAAACGAAACTCCTGTGAAATATGTGACTGTTTTATTTAACATTTTTGAAGTATATTAAAAATTGTAGCTCAGTTAGATTACCTTTCGTATGAATGCTATAGAATAATAATAAACAAAATAGAAATGAGCTTTGCATGCTTCATTAACAGCTATATCCAGTATACTCCATAGCATCATTAACAACCATTTAAGGGGAAAGAACAGAAAACAGTTAAGATCAAGTAAGAGGCCAAAATAGAATAAACTGTTCTTTGAAACAATAATCGTTTAAATTTCAAACAAATAATTACAAATACAATGCCACCTGAGTTCGTCTCTGTAGTCGGAAGTATTGCACGGTGGCTTATTTTTAACGGTCGCTCGTCGCACGCGTCTGTTGCGTTCTTCTAAATACGATAGCCTGCTTGAAGAATGGAATGTTATTATAAATGTAATTAAAATAAATTATCACTTGTCGTTAAAAGAAAAAAAACATCTTTTTCATAAAAATACTTTTTGGCTAGAGAACTAAAAAATTTTTTTAAAAGAGGTTTTAAAAGAACAAAATATTTATACAGTGGATTATTTTTATGTAAATATATTAGCTTAACAAAAGACTAAGAAACTGTTAGCTCGACAAATTTCTTTTCTGGATAAACGTTAACCGAAATTTGGAAACTTATAATCATAAGAATCGTACAATTATTTATTTATAACTAAAATATGATTAATACGCGTCCCACTGCAAGCAGCCCTGTTGTAATTTCAAATAGAATAAAAACTTTTCATCTTCTCTGTAGCTTCGAAATAGAAAAACAAAACCGCTGAAAAGGCAAAATAGTGTAAGAATAGTGTAAGAATTTGACCTTAGAAACTTACTACTCAAAATTTTTTAAAAAAGTGTTAAACAAATCTAAAATTTGACTTCAAAATAATAACATGGCAAAATAATTCAATTTTGAAAGTTATCTAATTTAAAAGTATTTTTTGTGAGTAGTGGCTTCACTTTCTATTTTTTCTAAAAACAAATTAGCACTAACTCCAAAATAATTTGAAATTTATGACGTCTAAAATAAAATCATTTTTGCCATTATAGCGTTTGAAGTCGAATTTTAGTTTTGTTGAACACTTTTTTATACAATTTGGATTGGTAAGTTTCTATGGCCATAGTGTAACCCTGACCAACTGTGCCAGTGTGTGAGTGGAAATACTCGAATAAATTTGGAAAAAATATGAAACACGTAATACTTGACGATAAAATTCGAAGGCTCCATTCGAGCCCTCGATTTCCCTGGAATCCCATCATCAAATATTGGCTGATGATGACAATGGGACCACCAGTATATGAATAAAAAATATTTTTTATATTAGTTCACATTTGAGTGACAAATTAGTGAACATACATACAAAAAAATACTTAATTGGAACTTAATGGAACCTTTTTTAAAGTATTTCAAAGGTTTTTTCCTCTTAAAGCATATTTAACACATGCCAATTATAATATGTCATCATGTTATGGATGAAAATAATAACTAAATTGACGTTTCTACAAGTTTCTAAATCTATCTTTTTCCTATTGAAGAGAATAGAAAGTGTCATAGTTTCATTTGAGTATAAAAGAGTATAGAAAGAGATCATATTTGAAATAAATTTCATTGTACACTGCGTATGTTTGTTCGTTTGCCGAATTTATATTTTTTTCCTAAATAGCATCAGCACTATATTCCGTATTTTCCCATAACATTGTGGATATTAAAATTATTTAAAAATAACCGTCAACGACAGTGAACCATAACGCACAACCCGCAAGGCGCGTGCTCGACACGAGCGGAACTCGCTAATTACATCGGAACAATACTTCCAAGACGCTTAATTTTGCCAAACAAAACTAGTTATTATTGCCTTAACATAAAGTTGTTCAAATTATAAAGTAAGACAACGCACGCGCCGTAAGACATTTAGTCTGATTTGTGATACTGGACTTTATGTCCAAGAATTAAGGGTGATGAGATTGGAAGTAGTGATAATGCGCACGCGCCGTCATAGTCTATGGACAAGGAAACGGATGTCTTTAACGCAAGGGTGACAACCCTGTACTTTAAGACGTTACAATATGGTGCGGTGAAGGAAAAAAAATATATTTATTTCGAATTCTAGTGTTAGCGGTTGAAATTAAAAAAGGTAAGGGGATTTTAATAGTCGAAGAATGCCAAACAACACAATATAAAGAAATTACATAGAGTTCCGCTAACGTATTCCGTAATATTTTTTCCCGTACTAACTCCGGACTCCCGAACAGTAGAATATAAATCGTGTTTATCGAATCTATAAAAATAACGGGCTAATATTGAGTGAAGTAATACGGCCAACGTCAAATATATCCCCTTTTTTTAATTTTTCTGTTCTATAATCTACATTCTGACATAAACTAATAATACTCTATCCGGCAAGGTATCTTCTAAGCCTAACATCTATGCATCGCTTGATGTAAGCTTGCAACAAAGTTCAAAGATTGGTATTAACAAGATCTTGTTAAATACATTTCGGTAATAACTGTTCAATATTTGTTTCATACTATTAGAACCGGTGAAGTTTGTATCACCTACAAATTACCACTAACTTCATCTATTACAAAAACACGAAGTAGCTATGGAAGAAATGGCAGTTTTAATATATAGCATGTCAGTTAGACGGTTTTCTATACTAAAGTACCAACGAATTTATTTTTCGCTTTTCTTTATTATTTAAAGACAAAGTTAAAGTCAAAATACATTTATTCAGTCTAGGTACATTACATACTCTTATGAAAGTCAAGATTGAAGAATATAATTAAAATACTGAACAGTATTACAATTCAAACACTTCCAGCAAATTGTACTTTACTTACGGGTCAATTACTCATGTCGAATTATAATTAAAATTTTTAATTTTATATAGCTATACACAAATTATAATAAGTAAGGATAATTTTACAGCCATCTAGTAGATTTTTTATTTGATACAGTTCCATACAGCAGTCCACATAGTCATAATGTGAAAAAGAAGACAAAATCTTGTCTTCTCTTTTATATAAAAATACATAAACGATTTCAATAATTTTTATTGTGTTTTGTTTACTTTCATTTATATACGGATTCTGATACCCTCTTGTTCTCCTTATGTAGTTCAATCAAAATATTGAGTCTTATATTTTAACATCACATTTTGACTACTAGCAACTAGAAAGTTAATCCCATTACTTACCTACCTGCAGTAAGAACTTTCTAGTTACTAGTTCAGACTATTTAAGTAACAGTCGTCGACTATTTGTCAAACATCATCCTTCCCCAACTACTAAGTCAGTTAAGCTACTCGCTCCCAATTAACTCAAACCACTTGCTTTTGAACTTTTCAAATCGAATAATTTGTCCGGTCCGAGAATCGAGAAGTTTCGATTGAAGATTCCGAAACAACTGTCTCATCTATTGTTTGTTGTATCCAAGTGTCCAGTGTCTGTTAAACTTGAAAATGTGCTGTCTGGGGTTATTCGGTTGATCAGTTAGTCACGAGGGATTGAGAATATCGTAGAAGTGAAGTGTATATGTACTACTCACCTACTTTGATTTATTAATAGGGACGGTTGTTACGATGTTGATTTACCAAAAATATTATTTATATGAAAATCAAATAGTTTGGAAAGTATTATTAAATTTTCTTTTAAGAAATTCAATTATTTAAAAATTTCTTAATAGCAATTAATTTTATAAAATTTACTTAAAACGGCTGGAGGTACTACACAATATTTACTTAGCCAACTTTTCATATAAACGAATTAATTAAAAGATATAATTAAATATGTCCACGAGTCTATCTATTTTGGTAGACTCTTAATTCACATGACGTGACTTCTAGGCATTGTTTTCTAACTGGTAATAATAAAATTATATATAAAATATTAAAACATACAAAAATAACTTAATCATTTAAACTCCTTCTAAAAAACACAGAAAAATATATTCCCTCTGTCTGTCTTCATTTAAATAAAGAACTGGAACAGAATGTGTTCATTAAAAATAAGGATTAGATAATTTGAAAAGGTCTTTTACTACCATAGTTTAGTTAATTACACTTGCATTATAAAATAAAAAATAATGACATCTTACATTAAAAACACAGGGCTTCGCGGGAATTATGTCCTAAAGTCATAATAATAAGATTGGTTATTGTTTACATTGCTGATTAGTTTCGAGTCAGGTGCTCAGGTCGGTTTTACGATGCCTGATGACAGCTGCTAATCGATTGGTCACGATTTCGTTATTGATAACCCCGTATTTTTATATATACAACAGTGATACATTTTCTAACAAGATTCTTCATATTTATCATATTTTCTCAAGATTTACATCTTGATAAAATATTATAAAAATTAGTCAATAATGACTGTGGAAAATGTTTGATATTTATGTAAGCGAGTTTTCAAATCCTATTAGAACTCTTCACACAAGAGTCCGTTACAGTCTCAATTTGAATTTATATCAACTGACACTTTTTCTTTATATATAAGTTTTAATGACTGACTGATAATAGTGATAATAGTTGATAAAGTGAGGGAAAAGTACTAAGACAGGGTTTTTAAAAATTATTTATTACCTTAGAGGGTTGAATTTACTATGAAACTTTTTATTCCCTTGGTCGATTCTTAAGGTCACAGTCAACTAAGTACATCAGTGCCACAATATGACATTGGTGATTATTTTTTCTTTTTTCTCTTCTAATTAGCTGTTTTAAGTTCTTTAAAGCCGTACTATCAAATCCCAGAGATTTATTTATTTTTACGGAGAACTTCATCCTTATTGTACTGTTTGGGATATTGTCAGTTTATATATTCAATTGAGTGGAAGCAAGAGTAGGCAAGGCATGCGTAATAAAGTCTGTACAACAAGTAGCTTTGTATAAAAATTTTAAACAATTTTGTGTGTAATCAAGAGGGACTTGGCGCAAGTGAAAGGCAGCCAAGACCATCCTTAGACAGATTAAAAAATAAAAGTGATATAATGGTTTTTATTGTCTAGATATTCCCGGGATTAAATATATATAGAATGGTTACAGGGAAACACGCATAGTTTACATTTTATGTACTTAGAGAGGTATTACAATTGGGATAACGTTCTGTTGTAACAGGTCACAACAACAAACAGGAGGACTTGTTTAATACGCAAAAACAACGATATTTATTAATTGGTACAGGACAGTCACAAGGCACTACATGCGTTCATAGGCCACGGCAGCACTCGCTTAAGTCGTAATGAAGTCCGACTTAATCCTACCTCACTCAGTCATCTTTCTAAATGGAATGAGAAAATAAAAATGAGACAATTAGAATTATGCTGTTTAAAGGTTCTTATTTTTAAATTTATTCAATATAGTGACAATAATAATACTACAATAGAAACCAAAGTAATAGCATTAAATATCATAAGTCTAATATGAAAAAAAGCCTTATGCTATCGTATATAAAGTTCTTTCATTAACGAATAATACTGTGAGAAAAATGTGGAGCGCGTAGAACTTTAAGAAAACTATAATAAAACAAGCTTTACCCAATTAGGTACGGACCCAAGTTTGTAGCAAGTTTTAAAATTAAAAAAAGTGGTGACACACTACTCTATTAGTCTATTTAGTTATGCAAGTAATAAAGTAGTAGTATATCATAACTAACAACTTTATCAACGTGGAAACGGAAGTGTCATATTGTATTAAACATCTAGAAAATTTAATTTAATAAACAACTTTGATAAGTAATTTTTATACGTCTTACACACAATATTTTATGAAATCACAAACAAGAAGTTGCTATATAGGCTCTATGGCAATATGAAAGAGGATATTAATTCTCTGTAGAGTCTTTGTATGTTGTTATGCGTATTAAGTCAATATTTTATAGTATATTGTTTGGTGAAATAAGCATCAGTGTAGCGCTTCATTTAGCTTATGCTGGATTTCGATATTCTATCTGATCATATTATTGATTACCTTTGAATTTTTACAAAAATATATACATCATGTTGAATATGTCAAAATTCAACGTCCCGTATAATCGTAGACATGGTATTGAAACCCAGAATTAGATGTGCTCTAACCGTTCACCATCAGGCGTATGCTTGTTTGTGCCCCTGTCCTTTTAAAAGAACATTTCCTTGATAAAGATGCGACATATGTTAGATTGACTTGTCTTCATTAGTACAAGTGGCGTCTCCGTATGACGTCATCAATTGTACTCTCCAGATGCCACCTTCGTTAAATATTAATTTAAACTGTTAATATAACATAATTATAAAGCCATTGTTTTTTTTGTTTTTCTTGAATAACCTTTACTTATTTCTTTAAACAATATGTGTGCTTGGTAAATATTAAATATTTATAGTCTTCAATATAATAGAGTTCAATTAAAATGATTTTTATTTCTTTGACATAAAGCTGTTTTACAAATCTATTACTTATTACGTAGTAGAAATATACTTCTATATCAAATATATAAATTTATGCAAGAAATTTTTCTTTTAAAATGGTCAGTCATTTACTTAAAGGAAAGCAAAGGGAATCCAAGGGAAAACGCTACAAAGTCTCATGTTGGTTTTATTTATAATCAAAGGGAGCAAGCAAGCACACACCCTGATGGTAGTTGATTACCGAAGCATATAGAGGTTTGAAACATCATCGTACTCTTATGGGTAAAAAATTAGGATTTGACAGTTAAAGATACCTTTATGCCTCTGCTCCCATTAGTTACCTACTCTCTTTCTCTCTCTCTCTCTTTCTGTTGACCATAACTAGGTGAGTCATTTGCTGTGTATTTGTATAAACAAAACAATATACTTATGTAATTATAGAGCCAAATTTTTTTTTATTATTCTTAAAGAGTAACAAACCCCACCACCCTACTTACAACGAACCCCTCAAACTGTGCTATCAATTCATCCCTCCTTCAATAGCGGTGCTTGCTCAAGTCGACGATAAATCTAACCCTTAATTAAGTGTCTGAGACAGTTTACGAGCGAAGAACTACAATATTGGTGGACCTTTTCAAACACCTGCGTGACAAATATTTGAAGCACTGGGGCACTAGGATACTAATATCCGCTATGATTAACACGGAGGGTACCGACCTCAACAAATCGTGTACTTTTTACTATCTTTTCTTTTTTTCTTATATATGACAAGGATGGCATTTTTGGCATGTGAACTACTTGGTGGTAAACCGTTACTGTGTTAATAAACGCTTGTGCTTATTGCTTTGTTGACCTCTGAAGTAACTAAAGTAACATAACTGATAAATATACAGTATTACCATAAGATACTGTGCAACCTTTCTTTTTGACATAATTATTGTGTTCTCTGTGCATTTGTAGTGTAACGGTGATAGTGTAGGATAGAATAGAATAGAATAGAATATATCTTTATTGTACATCAGCCAATTCAAAAAGAGAAACACACAAAAAAAAACTTAACTAATTCTAACTCTAGTGTAACTCTTACAAATTATATTTTATTTTATTATTTCATCAGTGTTTTATCTTATTCAAACACAACAAAATTACACTCAAGTAGTATTTTATACATGGTGCTGAAAAATATTCAGTTATTTTTATTTACATCTTAATAATTATTTATACCTTACTTCTTAGGCTGACCGTACCACCAACCGTACTAGCTACTTTTGCGATGCCTAGACTAAAAATATAGGGTGTAATGTTGACAAAACTCTCTAGATAGTGTTTTCACAATATTCCCTAGCGAACTTAGATATCACAAGAACGCAAAAGTAACGTTATTTGATCGAAATCTGTAAGGAAGAGCTTTACTTAGCAAGCGCTCATACACATCTCTGGACACCTCCCAAAAAGAATAAAAATTAAGAAAAATAGTCAAAATATGAGGTACAAGCAGACGGAAGAGATTTTCCACATGATGTGTTGATTACATTGTTTTTTACATTTTTCGCACATATTGGAATTCCGTTAAGTAAGTTATTGCGAATCATTATTCATAATTTAGACAGACACTGCCAGTGTTAGCGAAAACGTTAAAAATAGTTATTTGGCCTTTGTTTACATATTTTCTATGAATTCGTTGATCGCTCTTATGATGGCTCGGTACAAAATAAGAGGCAACGAATTTTCTTTAATATGACTGTCATTTAACAACAAGTTAAATAACATTTGTGACCAATAGAGGTTACCGTTTACAGCCATATGAAATTTCAATTTTGTATTTTTATACATAAATCAAAGTGTTTCACTCAACTACAGTTTTTTTACATTAAAATAATATACGAAATCACTGATTATCTGTTAGTAATTATTATTATTTCTTAGTAAAAAATTAATATTAAATTAACATTATCAATCAATCATCAAATAAAGAAAAAATTGTAATGTTTCTAATTCTTATGAGATTTTATTTCAGAATATACAATTTTTGGCACGGGTTGCATCACTTTTTGTTCTAGAATGTTTTTGTTGGGTAAAAAACATCGTAAAATATTTTAATGATAGCTTCCGATTGACGAATATCGATTGAGCAGCGGGAACAGTTGGTGGATCATTTAAGGACAAAAAATACTAGACTCGTTCATTTATTTTCTAATGGGTTGACCGTTACGATGATTTTTTATAATGAATTGTGAAATCAGTAAATAAATATCATTTTTGAATATTAAAATACTCTGAAGAATCTTAATTCATTAAGGACCACATGGAGTCAAATTTATTACAAGTATGAAGATGTTAGATAATAACAATTTTCTCCATGCGCCCATACATTTTGTTAGCCCCTTCCTTGCGCGTGACGACACATGCCAGAATAATTTACTAAGATAAGATTTTGAGAGAGAGATAACAGCTCCTCAAACATATAGATAAATAAAATGAAAATTTTGAAATATTTCTTAATTATCAATATATTAATTATTTACGAAATAAAAAAACATTCTTCAAATACCCTAATATGCTCTAACACTTCTATTAATTCGATTTTTAAAAAATAATTAAACTCAGTTAAATTACAACTGTCAAAACGTTTGATATTGTAAGAAAAGATAGTCTATAGCAAAATTCTTAAAAACTCGATTTTATTAAATCTAGACTCAGCCCTAGAAATCAGATAAGACTAAGGATAAAATCGTTTTTAACAATATAAAATCCATATTCAACAATTGCGGTTGCAAGAGGGTCTAAAATAAGTACTGATTTGATTAGAATCGTAACGTAATTTCAAAGTGGAATAATTCATTCTTTGATGTTATAATGTTATTAATAAAAAAAAATATGTATTGTTCATTAAAAATATATTATATTTATATGTATTTTTGATTAAAAAATTATTAAATTGAAACATTTATAAAGTTCTTTTCTAAGATTATTTTTTTATATCTAGATAAAGAAATAAAATGACTAAATATATAAAAAACAGTTGAGTATTGAGCGAGGAAGCAGCTGTTCCTTACTCAATAGTGCACACAGCTGGCATTCTTATCTACGCCTTACCATCAAGCCGAGGACTCTCGTAACCATACATGTATATCAAGCTAATATGAAAGTGAAATGTCTATTTAAAATGGTTTGCAAATCCAAGTTACATAGACCTCTTTATACTTAGAAAGAGGAACGCAAACGCGGCGCACCTTATAATGGGGTGCAATCACCGAAACCAACGGTTTCTGGTAAGTCACCTGTGACGTTAAGAAAAGACATAAGAGATGTTAATACATATATGTATGTTACATTGGAGGTATTAACATCTCTAATTTCCCAAGTCCTGAATACAAGTGAGTCCTTGACATTGCTGGTATTTATTATACGCGTTGTTTACCATTTACCATGGATCATCTGCTCGGTAGAAGTCTCTGACAGTAAATGAAAACTTAACTCGTTAAATTAAGAAAGGATTATAAAATGCTGTATTTTAAATGTAAACTTGTATGTACACATTTAAAAAGAGTGACATTATGCGACTGTCACGGCCTATAGAAAACTAATTCGAACCCCAACTATACGTCACAATGACTGGTGACGTCATACAGTTTATCGATTATTAGTCATAGATATTAGGAAATCATCGTCGGTTCTGGACCAACAGTACTATTGAGTTGGACTAGTAATCGGACTACTGGTAAAATATGCATTGATGGGCTAGTGGTGGTCTTGTCGTAAGTACTTTTAATTGCTTTTTATTACCATTATTCTGGCATTTTTATTGATATATTTATTATTATTTTGGATTTACCATTACTGTTGTCCCCGGGGACCGGGAGCCGAGGGAATTAAGATCCCGGAAAATATACGTTATCGCGGGCGTTGACCAAACGATAACGGTTTTGATTATTTACGGACTTGAGGACAAATCTACAAGTATTTAAAAATTACGGCTGACCATTCTGGTATAAGTCGTCTGATCGAGGCCAATACCCTTGTCTATTTAGCCTGAGGTCCCGGCTTCGAATCCGGTTATGATAAATAAGAATATTTGAATTTTTAGCTGTCTCCAATAGAATAACATTTCTCATACTAGCTCAAATCAAGCATCATAAAAGGCTTGTGTTATGGATACTTGATAAAGGAGATGTATCTGAAATTAATTAAATAAACATACAAACACTTATGATTCGTAAGCTAATATTAGTACTAATCATACAAATATCTGCCCCTATCAGGATTCAAACTCAGGACCTCTGGCTAAGAAGACAAGGGTATTAACTACTAGACTAGACGGCCGTCAAATGTTTTACAGCCAATGTTTTCAATTTTGTTATAACTCAGTAATTTATAATTACTTATGGTTCTCCACTAATCACCAATATACTGCTTGCTTACTTACGTTTCTTAGAAATACTGTATGAATTTAGAATGTAGGTTGATAAGATAAGATTTATTATCGGTCCTTAAATTTTTAATAAGTATAAAAATGTACAATATGATAACACAAAGTTTTATTGAATTGCCTCTGCATAAATTTAAGTCAACTATTAAAAGTTGTTTGATGAAAAAGGGGTATTACAAGGTAGAAGATTATTTTAAAGATAAAAATTTGTGGCCACTATAATTTGCTTCTCTGCACTTATTTATTTGCAATATTTAACAATATATTTTTTAATGCACTGTAAAACAAAACATGTATATGTTTATAATACTAATACATAATGACATAATTGATTTGTAAATGTCATTATAAATACTAAGGGCTGAGAGTTTCTTGCGCCGCTTCTTCTCTGCAGCTACTAATTCGTCGAAGCGGTAGTAGGGTTGATTGGGAATATGCATACTAGTGTTATATTTAATTTTAAAATAAGTATTATTTTAAAATTAAAACTAACAATTTATTTAGTACATATTTAAATACTATAACTGAGACAATTAGTAAATGCCCGGTTGATACCCAGTAAAATTATGACTATTGCCTTTATAATTATATTTATTTGTTTTCTCATACATATTCCCTGTTGTGACGATTTAAAAGAGCTTAGTAAATAAGTCTATTTAAATAAAGTTATATTTGACGTCTTTTTTTTTTTGAAAAATAGTAAAATAAGTACATAATAAAATAAGTACTCTTCAAGTATATTGCTACTCAGTCTGAACTGTTTAGTGGACGAAGTCATCATCGAACTTTAACGTTTTCGATGCTCGAACACACAATGTCATCGCATGAACATGCGTTTGCTTAGGTTGAAAATTCAGTTTCCAATCTCAGTCAACAACAAGAATGTTCCCGATTCGGTGAACGTTACTCAACGTTGTATGATACGATCTGTACTGTATGATACATTTTGCGTATAACTACATACCTTTGATCATTTACATACCACGAAACTTTTCGTATTTAATGCACTCGGTGTTTCATATTTCACTCGATAAGTTTATGGATTGATGAGGTAGGTAATCTGTCTAATACTGGATCTCCTGTTTTGCTCTCTCACTGAAGTAACAAAATCATCATCATTATATCAGCCGAGAGAAGCCCACTGCTGGGCATGGTCCTTCAAAGAGGATGTCCATACTGGCATTGTGTTTCGTTGGAATCAAAATGCTTTCCAATTATTGCTATTTTTATACAGCATAAGCACAGTCTATATAGTTCTTACAGTTAACCAATGGACGAAGCAATCGTGAGGCGTTCGCAAGGCGAGAGGGGCCCGGAGAGGAAAAAATTTGATTGACCCATCCTGGGACCAACCACGGATAAGCTTGCTTTGTTTCGTAATCAAAACTAACTCGAACAACTACCCCAATGAGCTCCTGTAGATAATGCCTCGTGAAAGGCAGGGCCTACATTAGGTTGATACGTAACAGGTTATAAAATAAAATAATCAAAATAAAACCCCTATGTGTGTTAGCGCTTTGGTTTTTATGAAATAGTGTGTATAATATTTTATATTTATTTATTCAAAGATTTTGCAATCAGTCGGGGAACTATGAGCTAATAATTTGTGCGATAAATTGGGGCGATGTCCAATACCAATACCACCAATACATTACAATACATCCTTTGGCTTGAGTCTATGTGGATGTTATTTGCATGTACACCTAAGTCTGTTTTTACACGGTAGATTGGTGCCAGAAGAAGCCGTGTAAAAAAAAGACATTGATCTTATACAAAAATGGGTGATTTGTTCCTAATCTCTAAAACCTATTAAAATTAGAGAAAAACAAGAATTTTTAAGAACAAGAATTCATGTTTATTTTATTAAATCAAATATATAATGCTTATTTTCACAAGCATAGTAATTAATGATAAAAAAGATATGCACTCTAATCTTAAAAGTAATATAAATTAAATGTATGGCAAGTTCAGGAACTAAAAAACTATGTTGTGAACGAAAAGAATAGGTTATTCAATTTTTAAGGTAAAAAATAAAATAAAATAGAATAAGTGATAATCATAAATACAACAACATAAATTTAATTGCTATCGTCATCAGTTACATATTCAATTTTCAAACCGTGTTATATCAAAACCGTGTACAAAAAGACCGTGTAAAAACAGACTTAGGTGTAATTACAACGCTATGTCAATTATTACACAGAATTTATAACTACAGAAAATAAGATTTTATCATAGTAAGGTTTCTAATTACATATTGCTAATGAAAACGGTTTGAACGTCATTTACATAATTAAATGACGTCATAAAGTCGTTCACAATGAGTAGGTACTATCATGGACCCATAAGATTGCAGCATGAGATTATCGCGTCTTAATCTTAGTCGCTTAGGTTCTCTATCTAGTGGGTAAGCTGAACAAATATAAATTTAAGTCAAACTAATTTAAACATTTATTATAGATCTTTTTGACATTATTCCTAATCAAAATAAGTTCTAAATAGAAGAAATATAACTAGTCGAAGCTTTTAGCACAATAAATCAAGTAGTATCTCAAATCAAAAAGAAACCGCGTAAGGTACTCCTCCATCTTTCAATGCTGTAATAAAAAATAGTTGTAATTTATCGACGCGAAATGGCATAGTTTTTATGCCATTACGGAGACAGACCATGTATTACAAACTTTAACTGTAATATAGAAAATCTTTGGTAGGGTAGCTATAATTAGAAGTGACAGAAGCAAGTGTTTCTCACTAGCCATCGAATGCCGAGCTTTTGTGCCTACAGACACAAAACAAATTCTCAACGCAGTAGCTTGTCCTCGTGCAAATGGCCAAGTAGCAAAAGTTAATAACAAATGGGAAGAGTATATAGCCCAAGTGCAACGCGGTACCAATTCTAGTGTTAATAATTCTTCGGGAAAAAGTCTATTTGATGTTTTCCTTTAGACGTTACTAGTCCCGAAACGTTATATGCCGACCTGGTAAAGACTTCACGACGAAGCCGTGAGGTCAAAAATACTACGCCGTAGACATCCTAGTGCTAAGCGAGGATGATTCGTCACGAACACACATTTATTCCACAATAAATTAATTTCTATAAAATCACAGTTTGTCTCATTTTTGAAGTACATGTCGGGATACAAAGCTAGCATATTTGACAAGCAGTCAATGGACGCACGGTCTTACACTATTACCCCTAAGACTATATTCCCTGACTTGCAATTTGCATATGAATGTATTAAATTTATTTGATGGGCTTCTATTAGGGTCCCATATAGGTTAGTAAAGAAAGTTATTGTACTTTAAGATTCTTGTCTGTCTAATCACATTCGATTTGTTTTATAGTAGAAGGCTGGCATATGCATTGTTCTTCCCGTCTAATGGCGTATAGTTTATGTAACCTATAACACACTTTTTCATTCCTCTCTGCATTCTCAATGCTATCTAGCGATATATAGTTATAAAGCAACTTTAGAAAGTAGTATGTAGCTACGACATTAATCTTACATCATCTCGGGTAGTCCAAATCGGATCATAATTGTGGTGCATTACTGCTAATAGAGTCGAGTGATGATAGAAAACCTAAGTTATTATTAGGAGTTACTGTTATCTAGTGATTTAAAACAAATTAATCACGTACATAATTCTGCAAACAAACTGGAATAGGTGCTGCAGAACTAGTTTTGCACTCAGATTAGTACCATCCCGAATGTTTCGTATGGAAAAGCTCTCATATTGTGCCAATCTATAAGTCTGGAAACGTTAAAATGTGTGATAATTATTGCGCAATTAATATTCTGTAATGCCTAGCGAAGATGTCTAGAAAGATTTAAAAAAATTGGTTATTCACATATCTCCTTTGCTCCATAGATTTAGCTTTGACAAACCAAAGCTAAATCCACGACCACAAATCTTTTAAAATATGCTTCATTTATTCAAATACCTAGAATCTTAAAAAGACAGATAATAGCATATATAGATTTCATCATAGATTTCAAAAAAGGATTTGACAAAGTCAACCACAGCTTTGTAATCCAGAAGCTCTTTGAATGATATGGTATCTATGGTATTCTATTGCGAGGGATATCGTCATACTTGCTGAATAGATCGCAATTGGTTGTAGTCATGGATTACGTCTCCTCATCTACGTTAGTAATGTCGGGAGTGCCGCAAGGTTCCCATTTAGGGCCCCTTCGCTTTAATGCCTTTGTGAACGACCTTATTAAAGGTCTTAAATGCAGATGTTCAATTTATGCTGTCGATTTAAATATCTTTCCGTCTATATCGTCTAATGAAGATAGGGATGCTCTCCAGAAAGATTTTAATAAACTGGATACTTGCTGCGAAAATTATGGCATGATTTTTAACGTTTCTAAATGCTTGGCATGACTTTTTGTTCAACAGCTAATCATTTCAAAGATTACATATTCAGCATAAGGTGTCAGGGAATGAAGTTTACGGAGACCGTGGGAGAATTAGGTATATTGGTTTATTGGCAATTAAATTTTAAACAACATTACGATAGCATTTCTTCATCATTTAGTAAAACACTTGATTTCTTATTACGCATATGTGTAACTTCTCGTCATACTTAATTCTTCACGAAAGCCTCATTCGCAGTAAACTGGATTACTGTTCAACAATTGGGCACACTTATTACAAGATGCACAACGAATCCACAGAAAAACTGCAAAAAATGTTCTTACGTCATATTAGTTACTGTTGCAACCTTAAATACAAGCCAAAATGTTACGAACCGTTACCTAATGTTACCAAAAGGTTACGAACGGTACATTACGTGCTCCCTACCCCTGTTTAGAACTCAGAAGACTGATGAGCTTGCGATGGCAATCCCTTATATAGTTTATGCAACAATAATGATTTAAGCATTGATCCCAAAATCTATAATCAAGTAGATATTACAGAAAGTTATATTCGCACGATAGTTTATATAATATTAACATTTTTTATAATTATTATGTGCTTTATTTATTTTCTTTTCTTTTTATGTATGCTCCACTTTAACTTTAATGGAAACTGTTTGTTGTTGTTCTCACTGATCGTCTAATGCTCTGCTAAACTGTCTTCGCGATTTCTGACGCTGTCAACACTATTACCTAGATCAAAACTTATAACTTTCAATTTAACATAATTGTGCTAACTTTCTGTTTGTGTTGCAATAAATAGATAAAAGATGTATGTGACGTCATTGGTAACTGATAACAAACTATGCATATTCGATTAATAATTTTGCGTTTTAAGTATTTTGAAGCTGGTTTTATGTTGTTTTTAAATACAAATTATCGTCATTTGTCGTTTTATTTTGTAGTTTTGTAGTTTGAATTTCTATTATGAAAAACAATAAAAAACAGGCTGAGCCCTCAAGAATTCAAAATATAAATAAATTAAACATTATTAATATTCATTATCTAACTAAAACAGTAAATTGACGAGACGATTGCATGAATACCGACTTGATGATGAATCTATTTGATTGATTTGATGTTAGTCAATGAGTAAAATATTATGTATCTATCTTCCTTCGAAAATTTGGAAATAGGTTCCAAACAACAATATAAACATTTATATTTCTCTGATTAAAATGTTTATAATATATAATCAGACTATGGTCAGTCGAGCAAACCAAGATTAGTAAAACTTTTCTTAATTTAATCCCAGAACCTGAGAAAAAATGTGCCTCCTGAATTCAGAAGATAAAAAGGATGTACTAAAAGAAATCTCCTCCTTTTATATTTCAAATCTTTTGTATACACAATTGTTAAAACAATAATGTGCTAACGATCGTACAATTAAACATTGTTTTCCATTCGAATGCTTAAAATCAAAAACATCTTGATTAAGATACAATGGAGTAATCAATATTATAATGATAAAGTCTAAATGCTTGTTTACCTGTATTGAAACAAGTGTGAACATATTATGATTATTACATAATTACATTTTCTATTATTCGGTTGACTAGCTTCCGACTGCGACTATGCATGTGTTACAATTTCTTAACTCCTATTACTTATTAATTTAACCATTAGTATCCTTATAATCCAGTCACAATCCGTTTTTGATTAAATGAAAATTACGCTTCTTCTATGTAGGAGAATCTCTTAAAGTAGACCTGGGAAGCAGAACTCTTTTGAAACTTCAATAAATATTAGCCAATATGCGTCCCACTAATGGGCTTTCGCTTTCCCACTTGGAAGAAATGCATAAAGAGCTTGCACATTCATAATTGAGCCTATTTAAATAAGAGATTTATGATTTAAATTTCTTCCATAGTCGTTTTTACCCACCGACGTACATTCTGCCAGCGAGGTGGTGGCCACATTAAGAATTTTAAATTCATTACAGAGTACTTCAGCTATGAAATCTTAGTTTTGTACTAGAAACTTCTTAGCTCTTGTAATGAAATTCAGTATGCCTTTAAGCGTCAAAATACATATTGTAAAGAAAATCGAGCAAATGACTCCATTATACTTCATGGTAAGCAGAAGTGGAGTCGGAATAAAAACGTGGCTAGTGCGAGTGACACTATTATTTATCTTCACGCCTCTTTTGAAGGACCCAGGACTGTAAGAAAGAGGATTGTAAGATTGGCCTACACAACTAACATAGGAGAAGTCAGTCAGAAAACCTTCTCGAAAAATATATTTGATATATTGTAAAATAAATATGGCCATAAATTTAGTTGAATATCATATCATATAACAAAAACATAACAAGGTAAGATTGAGAAAACGCTGCAGGACAAAGAGATATGTCTAGGAGGTTTCATAGACATTGAGGGTGCCTTTGACAAAACAAACTTCTCCAGTATAGAGCTCTAAGAAAGCATGGTGTAGATCAACTATTTCACGTATGCCTGACCAGTTATGCCTGCTGTATAAAACCCAGGTCCGGACTTGTGTGGAGTATTGCTCGCACCTTTGGGATGGCTCCGCTCAGTACCTCCTCGATGCTCTTAACAGATTGCAGCGTCACGCTATGCGTATTATATATAGGTGATGCGGAGGTAACAAACACCCTAGAGCTTCTGCAACTGCGTCGCAAGATTGCGTCGCTTAGTGCCTTTTATCGTTTGTACCATGGAGAGTGCTCTGAAGAGCTCTTTAACCTTATCCCTCCCTCTCCTTTCCTACTCAGGAGTACGCGTGCTGGTCTATGGAGTCACCGCAAAATCATCGCTGAGATTAAAGCACCTGAATCTGGTACAGTTTGAAAAGGTAAACGTTTCAATACACTTAAACAGGACTGAATATACACTCCGCTGGTACAAAATATAATTGTCCGAGGTCTCCAGCCCAAAAGCAACCCATAAAGCACCCATCATTTATACTGACGGCTCAAAAACAAGCTGAGGTACAGGTACGGCTGTTTTTTCGTATGACCTGACCATTCACATCACCGCGCCTTTATGTTCCCACAGCACAGTATTTCAAGCTGAATGTATGGGCATAATTCTAGCAATAGAGGCAATACAAGCGAGAGATGTAGATCACAATATATTAATTCTCTCTGATAGCACAGAGTATAAGTTCTACAAGCCCTGGCCCTTAACATGGTAGGAACAACAAATTCTATTACCCTACTCTGGATCAAAGGACACAGCGGCGCACGGGGCAACGACGCTGCGGTCGAACTAGCAAAAAAGGGATCAGGCACGAAACCTATCGGGCCTGAACCAATTATCCCCTTACCTCCAAGTTGGTTTAAATAATTGGACAACACATTAAATACTTACATGAACAATACTGGAATACTTTGGAAAATTGTAGACAGGCAAGACTTAACCCCGAATTAAACCTCGCTTTTCCAAGACCCTAATACAGCTAAGCAGACCACGACTCCCAATAATAACGGGGGCTTTAGCTGGTCATAGCAAGTGTAACAGACACCTTTTTAACTATCACAGTCAGCCCCCTGTGCAGAGCGTGCATGGAGACAAAAGAAACAGCCGCCCTTGTACTGCTGGAATGCAATGGAGTGGCCAATTACCGGGCAACCTACCTATAATATTTTTCGGGTTAAGACTTTAACTCCCAAGCAATGACCTGAGAAAAGTGACGTTCTGACATAAACAGAATCATCTCGAGTTCGTTGTGATACGCATGCAGAAGTACAAGATTTGAATTCCGCTAGGGGTAGATATTGGTGGGGTACTAGGTCAGAGAACCTCCTCGCGTGTCGGTTGCATTGGGGGGATCGCCAGTCGCGTTCGATGCTATTGCATCTGGCGCGAACGGTGGGTCTCACAATGTGATTGTCTGGTGTACCCTGGGCACTTACGTGGTCATGTCCTTTTCAGGACATTGCTACGTATTTGGCTAATACTCTGACACCGTGTGGCTGCCTGGTCTTTTTAAGGGCGGGCATTGCACGGCCACACAAACCCGTAGCCCTGCACGTTTTCGTGGGGGTCGGGGACTCGGCGCATTGCACTTAGCGCTGGGTCGCGAGGAAGAAAACCTCTCTAAAAAATTACCCAGTGGTGGCCCCCCTCGGGGGGCAGCGGAGCTTCGGCTCGTGGGTTGGCGGGCCTTCAAGGCCCGCGGTCCGCCTTCTACGGTGGACGAGTGGGGAGCGGATTTTCGCTCGTGGCGCTTCGTCGCCTTTTGACGAAGGCTCTTTTTAGGGCCGGCGGATCTTTTTGATTGGTGAATTTGGCTGCCTTCAAGGTGGCGGGCCGTTCAGCGGCCAGTGTTGGGCGGAATTGTCACAGGTTGTCTGGTGGGTACCGTGGCTATGGGTCAAGTGTTTCGTTGGGCTTGGCTCATGCACGGTACACATTAGGCAGGGCGGAGGAGTTGCGGCTATGCGCGGGGTATGTTTTGGCCCCGCGTATGCGTAATCTTCTTCGCGCCTGTGGCAAGGCCAGCGGACCTTCGGGTCGTAGTTTGGGGCTTGGTAGAGCCCGCGCCGTAGTCCGTGCCGTGGGCACACGTGGTGGTGTCCGTGCAACCCGACCCGGTCTTTGGGAACGCAGGGCTGGTTGCCGCAGAGGCTTCGCCAACCTCTGCGGGGGGTGTCTTCCAGCCCGTAAGCCTAACACCTCATTCCGGCGTCACAGTAAGTCGCGGCCCAGACGGGTGTGCGGCGTTTTGTCTGCGGCGGGAAGTTGTCCGGTGGGACGTAGGATGGGCGGCCTTCAAGGCTGCGGGTCGCTTCAGGCGGCCGTCTTCGGCGACGGTGTTGTTGGCGCCGGGCGGGATCTTAAGCCCCTTAAGTGTCCCCGCAACAGCAGCACTTAAGCCCGTGGCGGTGGAGTTGTCTCCGCCGGCCACAACCAAACGGTCCTTTTCAGGACCAGCGGACCCTCCCTCTTGGGTGGGTCGTGGCTTGCGGGCCTTCAAGGTTCGCGGGGGACGGCGGTAGGGGTGGGAACCCTGCCGTATCCAACGTCTCCAGAGATGGGGAGGAAAGCCTGCGGGCGAGTACTCCATCCCTCCGGGGAGTGGTGGAGGCCGATTTCGGCCGTGCTGTGGGGCGGATGCGGACGTCTGCGATGAGCTCCCCGCGTCCGTCCTCGTATGCAGCCTCCTGTCTGGGGAAGCGACGGTTTTTAGTGGGTAGGGCCCCCACTCTGGGGGAGGAGTCCCACATAACCCCGGTGCTTCCCAAAAGTGCCGGGGTATGCGTAACGCATTTTCCGTCGTTAAAAAAAAAAAAAAAAAAAAAGGGGTAGATATTGGTATCATATCGTACTCGTAGTTTATTAAGAATGTAATTTAGTTAATACACATATATCAGAATTAAAGGTTGATAAGGGAATAAGTTTATTAACAATTTGTAAAGGTAAACTATATTTTTAAAACTAGAAATTTATTTATTTTGTAATATCAAATAATACTAGATTTATTTAAGAATAATAAAAATATACTTACCACAATTGTATTCTATTGATCAAAACAAATAAATGTACAATAGATAGTTAAATTATTAACACCTCAAATTACTATGTATTGTTTAAAATTGCAAACCTACTGTTAAATGAATTACTATAATTATGTCAATATTAGTATTAAAACAATTGGGGAAAAATATGTAATGGATGTTATGGATACATGCGTCATAAATTTTGAAACCAGGTGAGTATAAAAAGGGAAAAATTTTGGGAATTATCATCAGTTCGGTTCCAACTCTCAATAAGATGAGAGTCACAACCTTCGTGATCCTGTTCTGTGCTCTGCAGGTGAGTTGAAATCAATATTCTTGAAAATTAAGATTATTTTAATCTACATATCCTTTTATTGATTGATGTTCCGATTTCATTTTGTACATGAATACCTTCTTACAACATGGGTTCCTTTAAAAGAGGCGTTAAAAAGCACTTTTTGGACCGGCAAGGTGAGGGTGGCTAGGGCAGTATGTCGCATGCTTCACTAGCTATCTTCACATATGGTCTCTTCTACTGCTTATCATCAGGAGGTGTCGAGTCATTTGCTGAGCTTTATATAAAAAAATGTATCATACATAAATTATCTCTATTTAATTTTTTGGAAATTAAAAACTTACCAGCACACGTATTCCCTCCTTCTTATAATATGGGTTCCTTTAAAAGAAGCGTGAAAAAGCACTTTTTGGGCCGGCAAGGTGAGGCTGGCTAGGGCAGTATATCACATGCTTCACTAGCTATCTTCACATGTGGACTCGTCCACTGCTTATCATCAGGTTGTGTCGAGTCATTTGCTGTGCTTTTTATATAAAAAAAAGAAAAAAAAACTTAGTTATGTAAAATAAAGACTACTCAATCAATTTTTAAGCCCAAATTAAGCATAACTAAGACCTCGTGTTATGGATACAAGATATCGAAAAAATACCATTGATAATATGTTCAAGTATAAAATTAGCAACATAATAAATATACAAACAAACATAAATCTATAACTCTTTCACGAGTTATATGTTCTGGTTATGTCCGAGTTATTGGACGTGTTTCTTTAATGTTCGTACTTTTTACTCACCATAGAAACTAATAAACCTACCTTAAGAAATTATCAATAACATATATTTTAATTTAATTATTTATCATTTAAAATATATCCCGTCAATTTTATATTTGACCTAATGGCAACTCTCTAATACATGTGGCCCGACTTGATTTCCTCCGAAGGAAAAGTACATACAGTAAATTTCAAATAATGATTGATATGGAGATATAAATAATTATATTATACCTCTTACAGTATGTCACTGCAGATGCCATCGTAGACAGTTTTACGAAATTGGAAAAAGAATTTCATGAACTTACTGAAACGACCACAGATGAATTCGATGTTGACAAAAATGGAACTGTAATTGAACGATCGACAACACGGAAAAAGTTCGAAAGAGATTCTAAGGCACCGAAACAAAAAATTTCAGGTGAAGATAAGATAGTTCGAACATTCGTAATAGAGACAGATGCTTTAGGACACGAGACAATCTATGAAGAAGATGTCGTGATTAAAAAAGTTCCCGGACAATCAGGCTCATCAAGAAAAGCTCATTCAGGAGGTCGTGGGTCAAGTTCAGCAGCCTCTGCTGCTGGTGCGGCCGCTGGTGTATCACGTGGCCCAGTTGTTATTGGAGCACCAGGCTCTCGATCAGGAGCTGCCGCCGCTGCTGCAGCCGCTGCTGCATCAGGAAATGATGGCTCATATGGACCTAACGGACGTCGTGGCACTCGCGGACCAGGCGGACGAGGTGGACCTGTCGTGATTAAAGAAGGCCCAGGAGCTGCCGCCGCTGCTGCAGCTGCAGCATCTGCCGGATCAGGTGGCCCATATGGACCTTACGGACCTGGTGGATCACGTGGCTCAGTTGTTGTTGGAGGACCAGGCTCTGGATCAGGTGCTGCCGCCGCTGCTACAGCCGCTGCTGCATCAGGAAATGATGGCTCATACGGACCCAACGGACGTCGTGGATCTCGCGGACCAGGCGGACGAGATGGACTTGTCGTGATTGAAGACGGCCCAGGAGCTGCCGCCGCTGCTGCAGCTGCAGCATCTGCCGGATCAGATGGCCCATATGGACCTTACGGACCTGGTAAATCACGTGGCCCAGTTGTTGTTGGAGGACCAGGCTCAGGATCAGGAGCTGCCGCCGCTGCTGCAGCCGCTGCTGCATCTGGACCTGATGGCCCATACGGACCTGGTAAATCACGTGGCCCAGTTGTTGTTGGAGGACCAGGCTCAGGATCAGGAGCTGCCGCTGCTGCTGCAGCCGCTGCTGCATCTGGAAATGATGGCTCATACGGACCCAACGGACGTCGTGGATCTCGCGGACCAGGCGGACGAGGTGGACTTGTTGTGATTGAAGACGGCCCAGGAGCTGCCGCCGCTGCTGCAGCTGCAGCATCTGCCGGATCAGATGGCCCATATGGACCTTACGGACCTGGTAAATCACGTGGCCCAGTTGTTGTTGGTGGACCAGGCTCAGGATCAGGAGCTGCCGCCGCTGCTGCAGCCGCTGCCGCATCAGGACCTGATGGCCCATACGGACCTTACGGACCTGGTGGATCACGTGGCCCAGTTGTTGTTGGAGGACCTGGCTCTGGATCAGGAGCTGCTGCTGCTGCTGCAGCCGCTGCTGCATCTGGAAATGATGGCTCATACGGACCCAACGGACGTCGTGGATCTCGCGGACCAGGCGGACGAGGTGGACTTGTCGTGATTGAAGACGGCCCAGGAGCTGCCGTCGCTGCTGCAGCTGCAGCATCTGCCGGATCAGATGGCCCATATGGACCTTACGGACCTGGTAAATCACGTGGCCCAGTTGTTGTTGGTGGACCAGGCTCAGGATCAGGAGCTGCCGCCGCTGCTGCAGCCGCTGCCGCATCAGGACCTGATGGCCCATACGGACCTTACGGACCTGGTAAATCACGTGGCCCAGTTGTTGTTGGAGGACCAGGCTCTGGATCAGGAGCTGCCGCCGCTGCTGCAGCCGCTGCTGCATCTGGAAATGATGGCTCATACGGACCCAACGGACGTCGTGGATCTCGCGGACCAGGCGGACGAGGTGGACTTGTTGTGATTGAAGACGGCCCAGGAGCTGCCGCCGCTGCTGCAGCTGCAGCATCTGCCGGATCAGATGGCCCATATGGACCTTACGGACCTGGTAAATCACGTGGCCCAGTTGTTGTTGGTGGACCAGGCTCTGGATCAGGAGCTGCCGCCGCTGCTGCAGCCGCTGCCGCATCAGGACCTGATGGCCCATACGGACCTTACGGACCTGGTGGATCACGTGGCCCAGTTGTTGTTGGAGGACCTGGCTCTGGATCAGGAGCTGCTGCTGCTGCTGCAGCCGCTGCTGCATCTGGAAATGATGGCTCATACGGACCCAACGGACGTCGTGGATCTCGCGGACCAGGCGGACGAGGTGGACTTGTCGTGATTGAAGACGGCCCAGGAGCTGCCGCCGCTGCTGCAGCTGCAGCATCTGCCGGATCAGATGGCCCATATGGACCTTACGGACCTGGTAAATCACGTGGCCCAGTTGTTGTTGGTGGACCAGGCTCAGGATCAGGAGCTGCCGCCGCTGCTGCAGCCGCTGCCGCATCAGGACCTGATGGCCCATACGGACCTTACGGACCTGGTAAATCACGTGGCCCAGTTGTTGTTGGTGGACCAGGCTCTGGATCAGGAGCTGCCGCCGCTGCTGCAGCCGCTGCTGCATCTGGAAATGATGGCTCATACGGACCCAACGGACGTCGTGGATCTCGCGGACCAGGCGGACGAGGTGGACTTGTCGTGATTGAAGAAGGCCCAGGAGCTGCCGCCGCTGCTGCAGCTGCAGCATCTGCCGGATCAGATGGCCCATATGGACCTTACGGACCTGGTAAATCACGTGGCCCAGTTGTTGTTGGTGGACCAGGCTCAGAATCAGGAGCTGCCGCCGCTGCTGCAGCCGCTGCCGCATCAGGACCTGATGGCCCATACGGACCTTACGGACCTGGTAAATCACGTGGCCCAGTTGTTGTTGGAGGACCAGGCTCTGGATCAGGAGCTGCCGCCGCTGCTGCAGCCGCTGCTGCATCTGGAAATGATGGCTCATACGGACCCAACGGACGTCGTGGATCTCGCGGACCAGGCGGACGAGGTGGACTTGTTGTGATTGAAGACGGCCCAGGAGCTGCCGCCGCTGCTGCAGCTGCAGCATCTGCCGGATCAGATGGCCCATATGGACCTTACGGACCTGGTAAATCACGTGGCCCAGTTGTTGTTGGTGGACCAGGCTCTGGATCAGGAGCTGCCGCCGCTGCTGCAGCCGCTGCCGCATCAGGACCTGATGGCCCATACGGACCTTACGGACCTGGTGGATCACGTGGCCCAGTTGTTGTTGGAGGACCTGGCTCTGGATCAGGAGCTGCTGCTGCTGCTGCAGCCGCTGCTGCATCTGGAAATGATGGCTCATACGGACCCAACGGACGTCGTGGATCTCGCGGACCAGGCGGACGAGGTGGACTTGTCGTGATTGAAGACGGCCCAGGAGCTGCCGCCGCTGCTGCAGCTGCAGCATCTGCCGGATCAGATGGCCCATATGGACCTTACGGACCTGGTAAATCACGTGGCCCAGTTGTTGTTGGTGGACCAGGCTCAGGATCAGGAGCTGCCGCCGCTGCTGCAGCCGCTGCCGCATCAGGACCTGATGGCCCATACGGACCTTACGGACCTGGTAAATCACGTGGCCCAGTTGTTGTTGGAGGACCAGGCTCTGGATCAGGAGCTGCCGCCGCTGCTGCAGCCGCTGCTGCATCTGGAAATGATGGCTCATACGGACCCAACGGACGTCGTGGATCTCGCGGACCAGGCGGACGAGGTGGACTTGTTGTGATTGAAGACGGCCCAGGAGCTGCCGCCGCTGCTGCAGCTGCAGCATCTGCCGGATCAGATGGCCCATATGGACCTTACGGACCTGGTAAATCACGTGGCCCAGTTGTTGTTGGTGGACCAGGCTCTGGATCAGGAGCTGCCGCCGCTGCTGCAGCCGCTGCCGCATCAGGACCTGATGGCCCATACGGACCATACGGACCTGGTGGATCACGTGGCCCAGTTGTTGTTGGAGGACCAGGCTCTGGATCAGGAGCTGCCGCCGCTGCTGCAGCCGCTGCTGCATCTGGAAATGATGGCTCATACGGACCCAACGGACGTCGTGGATCTCGCGGACCAGGCGGACGAGGTGGACTTGTTGTGATTGAAGACGGCCCAGGAGCTGCCGCCGCTGCTGCAGCTGCAGCATCTGCCGGATCAGATGGCCCATATGGACCTTACGGACCTGGTAAATCACGTGGCCCAGTTGTTGTTGGTGGACCAGGCTCTGGATCAGGAGCTGCCGCTGCTGCTGCAGCCGCTGCCGCATCAGGACCTGATGGCCCATACGGACCTTACGGACCTGGTGGATCACGTGGACCAGTTGTTGTTGGAGGACCTGGCTCTGGATCAGGAGCTGCTGCTGCTGCTGCAGCCGCTGCTGCATCTGGAAATGATGGCTCATACGGACCCAACGGACGTCGTGGATCTCGCGGACCAGGCGGACGAGGTGGACTTGTCGTGATTGAAGACGGCCCAGGAGCTGCCGCCGCTGCTGCAGCTGCAGCATCTGCCGGATCAGATGGCCCATATGGAAATTACGGACCTAGTAAATCACGTGGCCCAGTTGTTGTTGGTGGACCAGGCTCAGGATCAGGAGCTGCCGCCGCTGCTGCAGCCGCTGCTGCATCAGGACCTGATGGCCCATACGGACCTTACGGACCTGGTAAATCACGTGGCCCAGTTGTTGTTGGAGGACCAGGCTCTGGATCAGGAGCTGCCGCCGCTGCTGCAGCCGCTGCTGCATCTGGAAATGATGGCTCATACGGACCCAACGGACGTCGTGGATCTCGCGGACCAGGCGGACGAGGTGGACTTGTTGTGATTGAAGACGGCCCAGGAGCTGCCGCCGCTGCTGCAGCTGCAGCATCTGCCGGATCAGATGGCCCATATGGACCTTACGGACCTGGTAAATCACGTGGCCCAGTTGTTGTTGGTGGACCAGGCTCTGGATCAGGAGCTGCCGCTGCTGCTGCAGCCGCTGCCGCATCAGGACCTGATGGCCCATACGGACCTTACGGACCTGGTGGATCACGTGGACCAGTTGTTGTTGGAGGACCTGGCTCTGGATCAGGAGCTGCTGCTGCTGCTGCAGCCGCTGCTGCATCTGGAAATGATGGCTCATACGGACCCAACGGACGTCGTGGATCTCGCGGACCAGGCGGACGAGGTGGACTTGTCGTGATTGAAGACGGCCCAGGAGCTGCCGCCGCTGCTGCAGCTGCAGCATCTGCCGGATCAGATGGCCCATATGGACCTTACGGACCTGGTAAATCACGTGGCCCAGTTGTTGTTGGAGGACCAGGCTCTGGATCAGGAGCTGCCGCCGCTGCTGCAGCCGCTGCTGCATCTGGAAATGATGGCTCATACGGACCCAACGGACGTCGTGGATCTCGCGGACCAGGCGGACGAGGTGGACTTGTTGTGATTGAAGACGGCCCAGGAGCTGCCGCCGCTGCTGCAGCTGCAGCATCTGCCGGATCAGATGGCCCATATGGACCTTACGGACCTGGTAAATCACGTGGCCCAGTTGTTGTTGGTGGACCAGGCTCTGGATCAGGAGCTGCCGCCGCTGCTGCAGCCGCTGCCGCATCAGGACCTGATGGCCCATACGGACCTTACGGACCTGGTGGATCACGTGGCCCAGTTGTTGTTGGAGGACCTGGCTCTGGATCAGGAGCTGCTGCTGCTGCTGCAGCCGCTGCTGCATCTGGAAATGATGGCTCATACGGACCCAACGGACGTCGTGGATCTCGCGGACCAGGCGGACGAGGTGGACTTGTCGTGATTGAAGACGGCCCAGGAGCTGCCGCCGCTGCTGCAGCTGCAGCATCTGCCGGATCAGATGGCCCATATGGACCTTACGGACCTGGTAAATCACGTGGCCCAGTTGTTGTTGGTGGACCAGGCTCTGGATCAGGAGCTGCCGCCGCTGCTGCAGCCGCTGCCGCATCAGGACCTGATGGCCCATACGGACCATACGGACCTGGTGGATCACGTGGCCCAGTTGTTGTTGGAGGACCAGGCTCTGGATCAGGAGCTGCCGCCGCTGCTGCAGCCGCTGCTGCATCTGGAAATGATGGCTCATACGGACCCAACGGACGTCGTGGATCTCGCGGACCAGGCGGACGAGGTGGACTTGTTGTGATTGAAGACGGCCCAGGAGCTGCCGCCGCTGCTGCAGCTGCAGCATCTGCCGGATCAGATGGCCCATATGGACCTTACGGACCTGGTAAATCACGTGGCCCAGTTGTTGTTGGTGGACCAGGCTCTGGATCAGGAGCTGCCGCCGCTGCTGCAGCCGCTGCCGCATCAGGACCTGATGGCCCATACGGACCATACGGACCTGGTGGATCACGTGGCCCAGTTGTTGTTGGAGGACCAGGCTCTGGATCAGGAGCTGCCGCCGCTGCTGCAGCCGCTGCTGCATCTGGAAATGATGGCTCATACGGACCCAACGGACGTCGTGGATCTCGCGGACCAGGCGGACGAGGTGGACTTGTTGTGATTGAAGACGGCCCAGGAGCTGCCGCCGCTGCTGCAGCTGCAGCATCTGCCGGATCAGATGGCCCATATGGACCTTACGGACCTGGTAAATCACGTGGCCCAGTTGTTGTTGGTGGACCAGGCTCTGGATCAGGAGCTGCCGCTGCTGCTGCAGCCGCTGCCGCATCAGGACCTGATGGCCCATACGGACCATACGGACCTGGTGGATCACGTGGACCAGTTGTTGTTGGAGGACCTGGCTCTGGATCAGGAGCTGCTGCTGCTGCTGCAGCCGCTGCTGCATCTGGAAATGATGGCTCATACGGACCCAACGGACGTCGTGGATCTCGCGGACCAGGCGGACGAGGTGGACTTGTCGTGATTGAAGACGGCCCAGGAGCTGCCGCCGCTGCTGCAGCTGCAGCATCTGCCGGATCAGATGGCCCATATGGACCTTACGGACCTGGTAAATCACGTGGCCCAGTTGTTGTTGGAGGACCAGGCTCTGGATCAGGAGCTGCCGCCGCTGCTGCAGCCGCTGCTGCATCTGGAAATGATGGCTCATACGGACCCAACGGACGTCGTGGATCTCGCGGACCAGGCGGACGAGGTGGACTTGTTGTGATTGAAGACGGCCCAGGAGCTGCCGCCGCTGCTGCAGCTGCAGCATCTGCCGGATCAGATGGCCCATATGGACCTTACGGACCTGGTAAATCACGTGGCCCAGTTGTTGTTGGTGGACCAGGCTCTGGATCAGGAGCTGCCGCCGCTGCTGCAGCCGCTGCCGCATCAGGACCTGATGGCCCATACGGACCTTACGGACCTGGTGGATCACGTGGCCCAGTTGTTGTTGGAGGACCTGGCTCTGGATCAGGAGCTGCTGCTGCTGCTGCAGCCGCTGCTGCATCTGGAAATGATGGCTCATACGGACCCAACGGACGTCGTGGATCTCGCGGACCAGGCGGACGAGGTGGACTTGTCGTGATTGAAGACGGCCCAGGAGCTGCCGCCGCTGCTGCAGCTGCAGCATCTGCCGGATCAGATGGCCCATATGGACCTTACGGACCTGGTAAATCACGTGGCCCAGTTGTTGTTGGTGGACCAGGCTCTGGATCAGGAGCTGCCGCCGCTGCTGCAGCCGCTGCCGCATCAGGACCTGATGGCCCATACGGACCATACGGACCTGGTGGATCACGTGGCCCAGTTGTTGTTGGAGGACCAGGCTCTGGATCAGGAGCTGCCGCCGCTGCTGCAGCCGCTGCTGCATCTGGAAATGATGGCTCATACGGACCCAACGGACGTCGTGGATCTCGCGGACCAGGCGGACGAGGTGGAGTTGTCGTGATTGAAGAAGGCCCTGGAGCCGCTGCTTCCGCATCCGCTGCCGCATCATCTTCTCCAGTTGTCATCATTGAGGAAGGCTCAGGCGCATCCGCCGCTGCTGCAGCTGGAGCATCTGCTGGATCAAATGGCCCATACGGACCTTACGGACCTGGTGGTCCACGTGGCCCAGTTGTTGGAGGACCAGGCTCTGGATCAGGTCCATACGGACCCAACGGACCATTCGGACCTAATGGCCCACTAGGACCTAACAACCGTGGTGGTCCACGTGGCCCACTTGTTGTTGGAGGACCAGGCTCTGGATCAGGAGCTGCCGCCGCTGCTGCAGCCGCTGCCGCATCAGGACCTGACGGCCCATACGGACCCAACGGACGTCGTGGCCCTCGCGGACCCGGTGGACGAGATGGAGTTGTCGTGATTGAAGAAGGCCCTGGAGCCGCTGCTTCCGCATCCGCTGCCGCATCATCTTCTCCAGTTGTCATCATTGAGGAAGGCTCAGGTGCATCCGCCGCTGCTGCAGCTGGAGCATCTGCTGGATCAAATGGCCCATACGGACCTTACGGACCTGGTGGTCCACGTGGCCCAGTTGTTGGAGGACCAGGCTCTGGATCAGGTCCATACGGACCCAACGGACCATTCGGACCTAATGGCCCACTAGGACCTAACAACCGTGGTGGTCCACGTGGCCCAGTTGTTGTTGGAGGACCAGGCTCTGGATCAGGAGCTGCCGCCGCTGCTGCAGCCGCTGCTGCATCTGGAAATGATGGCTCATACGGACCCAACGGACGTCGTGGATCTCGCGGACCAGGCGGACGAGGTGGACTTGTTGTGATTGAAGACGGCCCAGGAGCTGCCGCCGCTGCTGCAGCTGCAGCATCTGCCGGATCAGATGGCCCATATGGACCTTACGGACCTGGTAAATCACGTGGCCCAGTTGTTGTTGGTGGACCAGGCTCTGGATCAGGAGCTGCCGCCGCTGCTGCAGCCGCTGCCGCATCAGGACCTGATGGCCCATACGGACCTTACGGACCTGGTGGATCACGTGGCCCAGTTGTTGTTGGAGGACCTGGCTCTGGATCAGGAGCTGCTGCTGCTGCTGCAGCCGCTGCTGCATCTGGAAATGATGGCTCATACGGACCCAACGGACGTCGTGGATCTCGCGGACCAGGCGGACGAGGTGGACTTGTCGTGATTGAAGACGGCCCAGGAGCTGCCGCCGCTGCTGCAGCTGCAGCATCTGCCGGATCAGATGGCCCATATGGACCTTACGGACCTGGTAAATCACGTGGCCCAGTTGTTGTTGGTGGACCAGGCTCTGGATCAGGAGCTGCCGCCGCTGCTGCAGCCGCTGCCGCATCAGGACCTGATGGCCCATACGGACCATACGGACCTGGTGGATCACGTGGCCCAGTTGTTGTTGGAGGACCAGGCTCTGGATCAGGAGCTGCCGCCGCTGCTGCAGCCGCTGCTGCATCTGGAAATGATGGCTCATACGGACCCAACGGACGTCGTGGATCTCGCGGACCAGGCGGACGAGGTGGAGTTGTCGTGATTGAAGAAGGCCCTGGAGCCGCTGCTTCCGCATCCGCTGCCGCATCATCTTCTCCAGTTGTCATCATTGAGGAAGGCTCAGGCGCATCCGCCGCTGCTGCAGCTGGAGCATCTGCTGGATCAAATGGCCCATACGGACCTTACGGACCTGGTGGTCCACGTGGCCCAGTTGTTGGAGGACCAGGCTCTGGATCAGGTCCATACGGACCCAACGGACCATTCGGACCTAATGGCCCACTAGGACCTAACAACCGTGGTGGTCCACGTGGCCCACTTGTTGTTGGAGGACCAGGCTCTGGATCAGGAGCTGCCGCCGCTGCTGCAGCCGCTGCCGCATCAGGACCTGACGGCCCATACGGACCCAACGGACGTCGTGGCCCTCGCGGACCCGGTGGACGAGATGGAGTTGTCGTGATTGAAGAAGGCCCTGGAGCCGCTGCTTCCGCATCCGCTGCCGCATCATCTTCTCCAGTTGTCATCATTGAGGAAGGCTCAGGTGCATCCGCCGCTGCTGCAGCTGGAGCATCTGCTGGATCAAATGGCCCATACGGACCTTACGGACCTGGTGGTCCACGTGGCCCAGTTGTTGGAGGACCAGGCTCTGGATCAGGTCCATACGGACCCAACGGACCATTCGGACCTAATGGCCCACTAGGACCTAACAACCGTGGTGGTCCACGTGGCCCAGTCGTTGTTGGAGGACCAGGCTCTGGATCAGGAGCTGCCGCCGCTGCTGCAGCCGCTGCCGCATCAGGACCTAATGGCCCATACGGACCTTACGGACCTGGTGGATCACGTGGCCCAGTTGTTGTTGGAGGACCAGGCTCTGGATCAGGAGCTGCCGCCGCTGCTGCAGCCGCTGCCGCATCAGGACCTGATGGCCCATACGGACCCAACGGACGTCGTGGCCCTCGCGGACCCGGTGGACGAGATGGAGTTGTCGTGATTGAAGAAGGCCCTGGAGCCGCTGCTTCCGCATCCGCTGCCGCATCATCTTCTCCAGTTGTCATCATTGAGGAAGGCTCAGGCGCATCCGCCGCTGCTGCAGCTGGAGCATCTGCTGGATCAAATGGCCCATACGGACCTTACGGACCTGGTGGTCCACTTGGCCCAGTTGTTGGAGGACCAGGCTCTGGATCAGGTCCATACGGACCCAACGGACCATTCGGACCTAATGGCCCACTAGGACCTAACAACCGTGGTGGTCCACGTGGCCCAGTCGTTGTTGGAGGACCAGGCTCTGGATCAGGAGCTGCCGCCGCTGCTGCAGCCGCTGCCGCATCAGGACCTAATGGCCCATACGGACCTTACGGACCTGGTGGATCACGTGGCCCAGTTGTTGTTGGAGGACCAGGCTCTGGATCAGGAGCTGCCGCCGCTGCTGCAGCCGCTGCCGCATCAGGACCTAATGGCCCATACGGACCTTACGGACCTGGTGGATCACGTGGCCCACTTGTTGTTGGAGGACCAGGCTCTGGATCAGGAGCTGCCGCCGCTGCTGCAGCCGCTGCCGCATCAGGACCTGACGGCCCATACGGACCCAACGGACGTCGTGGCCCTCGCGGACCCGGTGGACGAGATGGAGTTGTCGTGATTGAAGAAGGCCCTGGAGCCGCTGCTTCCGCATCCGCTGCCGCATCATCTTCTCCAGTTGTCATCATTGAGGAAGGCTCAGGCGCATCCGCCGCTGCTGCAGCTGGAGCATCTGCTGGATCAAATGGCCCATACGGACCTAATGGCCCACTAGGACCTAACAACCGTGGTGGTCCACTTGGCCCAGTCGTTGTTGGAGGACCAGGCTCTGGATCAGGAGCTGCCGCCGCTGCTGCAGCCGCTGCCGCATCAGGACCTAATGGCCCATACGGACCTTACGGACCTGGTGGATCACGTGGCCCAGTTGTTGTTGGAGGACCAGGCTCTGGATCAGGAGCTGCCGCCGCTGCTGCAGCCGCTGCCGCATCAGGACCTGATGGCCCATACGGACCCAACGGACGTCGTGGCCCTCGCGGACCCGGTGGACGAGATGGAGTTGTCGTGATTGAAGAAGGCCCTGGAGCCGCTGCTTCCGCATCCGCTGCCGCATCATCTTCTCCAGTTGTCATCATTGAGGAAGGCTCAGGCGCATCCGCCGCTGCTGCAGCTGGAGCATCTGCTGGATCAAATGGCCCATACGGACCTTACGGACCTGGTGGTCCACTTGGCCCAGTTGTTGGAGGACCAGGCTCTGGATCAGGTCCATACGGACCCAACGGACCATTCGGACCTAATGGCCCACTAGGACCTAACAACCGTGGTGGTCCACGTGGCCCAGTCGTTGTTGCAGGACCAGGCTCTGGATCAGGAGCTGCCGCCGCTGCTGCAGCCGCTGCCGCATCAGGACCTAATGGCCCATACGGACCTTACGGACCTGGTGGATCACGTGGCCCAGTTGTTGTTGGAGGACCAGGCTCTGGATCAGGAGCTGCCGCCGCTGCTGCAGCCGCTGCCGCATCAGGACCTGATGGCCCATACGGACCCAACGGACGTCGTGGCCCTCGCGGACCCGGTGGACGAGATGGAGTTGTCGTGATTGAAGAAGGCCCTGGAGCCGCTGCTTCCGCATCCGCTGCCGCATCATCTTCTCCAGTTGTCATCATTGAGGAAGGCTCAGGCGCATCCGCCGCTGCTGCAGCCGCTGCCGCATCAGGACCTAATGGCCCATACGGACCTTACGGACCTGGTGGATCACGTGGCCCAGTTGTTGTTGGAGGACCTGGCTCTGGATCAGGAGCTGCCGCCGCTGCTGCAGCCGCTGCCGCATCAGGACCTAATGGCCCATACGGACCTTACGGACCTGGTGGCCCACGTGGCCCAGTTGTTGTTGGAGGACCAGGCTCTGGATCAGGTCCATACGGACCCAACGGACCATTCGGACCTAATGGCCCACTAGGACCTAACAACCGTGGTGGTCCACGTGGCCCAGTCGTTGTTGCAGGACCAGGCTCTGGATCAGGAGCTGCCGCCGCTGCTGCAGCCGCTGCCGCATCAGGACCTAATGGCCCATACGGACCTTACGGACCTGGTGGATCACGTGGCCCAGTTGTTGTTGGAGGACCAGGCTCTGGATCAGGAGCTGCCGCCGCTGCTGCAGCCGCTGCCGCATCAGGACCTGATGGCCCATACGGACCCAACGGACGTCGTGGCCCTCGCGGACCCGGTGGACGAGATGGAGTTGTCGTGATTGAAGAAGGCCCTGGAGCCGCTGCTTCCGCATCCGCTGCCGCATCATCTTCTCCAGTTGTCATCATTGAGGAAGGCTCAGGCGCATCCGCCGCTGCTGCAGCCGCTGCCGCATCAGGACCTAATGGCCCATACGGACCTTACGGACCTGGTGGATCACGTGGCCCAGTTGTTGTTGGAGGACCTGGCTCTGGATCAGGAGCTGCCGCCGCTGCTGCAGCCGCTGCCGCATCAGGACCTAATGGCCCATACGGACCTTACGGACCTGGTGGCCCACGTGGCCCAGTTGTTGTTGGAGGACCAGGCTCTGGATCAGGTCCATACGGACCCAACGGACCATCAGGACCTAATGGCCCATACGGACCTTACGGACCTGGTGGATCACGTGGCCCAGTTGTTGTTGGAGGACCAGGCTCTGGATCAGGAGCTGCCGCCGCTGCTGCAGCCGCTGCCGCATCAGGATCTGATGGCCCATACGGACCCAACGGACGTCGTGGCCCTCGCGGACCCGGTGGACGAGATGGAGTTGTCGTGATTGAAGAAGGCCCTGGAGCCGCTGCTTCCGCATCCGCTGCCGCATCATCTTCTCCAGTTGTCATCATTGAGGAAGGCTCAGGCGCATCCGCCGCTGCTGCAGCTGGAGCATCTGCTGGATCAAATGGCCCATACGGACCTTACGGACCTGGTGGTCCACTTGGCCCAGTTGTTGGAGGACCAGGCTCTGGATCAGGTCCATACGGACCCAACGGACCATTCGGACCTAATGGCCCACTAGGACCTAACAACCGTGGTGGTCCACGTGGCCCAGTCGTTGTTGGAGGACCAGGCTCTGGATCAGGAGCTGCCGCCGCTGCTGCAGCCGCTGCCGCATCAGGACCTAATGGCCCATACGGACCTTACGGACCTGGTGGATCACGTGGCCCAGTTGTTGTTGGAGGACCAGGCTCTGGATCAGGAGCTGCCGCCGCTGCTGCAGCCGCTGCCGCATCAGGACCTGATGGCCCATACGGACCCAACGGACGTCGTGGCCCTCGCGGACCCGGTGGACGAGATGGAGTTGTCGTGATTGAAGAAGGCCCTGGAGCCGCTGCTTCCGCATCCGCTGCCGCATCATCTTCTCCAGTTGTCATCATTGAGGAAGGCTCAGGCGCATCCGCCGCTGCTGCAGCTGCAGCATCTGCTGGATCAAATGGCCCATACGGACCTTACGGACCTGGTGGTCCACGTGGCCCAGTTGTTGGAGGACCAGGCTCTGGATCAGGTCCATACGGACCCAACGGACCATTCGGACCTAATGGCCCACTAGGACCTAACAACCGTGGTGGTCCACGTGGCCCAGTCGTTGTTGGAGGACCAGGCTCTGGATCAGGAGCTGCCGCCGCTGCTGCAGCCGCTGCCGCATCAGGACCTAATGGCCCATACGGACCTTACGGACCTGGTGGATCACGTGGCCCAGTTGTTGTTGGAGGACCAGGCTCTGGATCAGGAGCTGCCGCCGCTGCTGCAGCCGCTGCCGCATCAGGACCTGATGGCCCATACGGACCCAACGGACGTCGTGGCCCTCGCGGACCCGGTGGACGAGATGGAGTTGTCGTGATTGAAGAAGGCCCTGGAGCCGCTGCTTCCGCATCCGCTGCCGCATCATCTTCTCCAGTTGTCATCATTGAGGAAGGCTCAGGCGCATCCGCCGCTGCTGCAGCTGCAGCATCTGCTGGATCAAATGGCCCATACGGACCTTACGGACCTGGTGGTCCACGTGGCCCAGTTGTTGGAGGACCAGGCTCTGGATCAGGTCCATACGGACCCAACGGACCATTCGGACCTAATGGCCCACTAGGACCTAACAACCGTGGTGGTCCACGTGGCCCAGTCGTTGTTGGAGGACCAGGCTCTGGATCAGGAGCTGCCGCCGCTGCTGCAGCCGCTGCCGCATCAGGACCTAATGGCCCATACGGACCTTACGGACCTGGTGGATCACGTGGCCCAGTTGTTGTTGGAGGACCAGGCTCTGGATCAGGAGCTGCCGCCGCTGCTGCAGCCGCTGCCGCATCAGGACCTGATGGCCCATACGGACCCAACGGACGTCGTGGCCCTCGCGGACCCGGTGGACGAGATGGAGTTGTCGTGATTGAAGAAGGCCCTGGAGCCGCTGCTTCCGCATCCGCTGCCGCATCATCTTCTCCAGTTGTCATCATTGAGGAAGGCTCAGGCGCATCCGCCGCTGCTGCAGCTGCAGCATCTGCTGGATCAAATGGCCCATACGGACCTTACGGACCTGGTGGCCCACGTGGCCCAGTTGTTGTTGGAGGACCAGGCTCTGGATCAGGTCCATACGGACCCAACGGACCATCAGGACCTAATGGCCCATACGGACCTTACGGACCTGGTGGATCACGTGGCCCAGTTGTTGTTGGAGGACCAGGCTCTGGATCAGGAGCTGCCGCCGCTGCTGCAGCCGCTGCCGCATCAGGACCTGATGGCCCATACGGACCCAACGGACGTCGTGGCCCTCGCGGACCCGGTGGACGAGATGGAGTTGTCGTGATTGAAGAAGGCCCTGGAGCCGCTGCTTCCGCATCCGCTGCCGCATCATCTTCTCCAGTTGTCATCATTGAGGAAGGCTCAGGCGCATCCGCCGCTGCTGCAGCTGCAGCATCTGCTGGATCAAATGGCCCATACGGACCTTACGGACCTGGTGGTCCACTTGGCCCAGTTGTTGGAGGACCAGGCTCTGGATCAGGTCCATACGGACCCAACGGACCATTCGGACCTAATGGCCCACTAGGACCTAACAACCGTGGTGGTCCACGTGGCCCAGTCGTTGTTGGAGGACCAGGCTCTGGATCAGGAGCTGCCGCCGCTGCTGCAGCCGCTGCCGCATCAGGACCTAATGGCCCATACGGACCTTACGGACCTGGTGGATCACGTGGCCCAGTTGTTGTTGGAGGACCAGGCTCTGGATCAGGAGCTGCCGCCGCTGCTGCAGCCGCTGCCGCATCAGGACCTGATGGCCCATACGGACCCAACGGACGACGTGGCCCTCGCGGACCCGGTGGACGAGATGGAGTTGTCGTGATTGAAGAAGGCCCTGGAGCCGCTGCTTCCGCATCCGCTGCCGCATCATCTTCTCCAGTTGTCATCATTGAGGAAGGCTCAGGCGCATCCGCCGCTGCTGCAGCTGCAGCATCTGCTGGATCAAATGGCCCATACGGACCTTACGGACCTGGTGGCCCACGTGGCCCAGTTGTTGTTGGAGGACCAGGCTCTGGATCAGGTCCATACGGACCCAACGGACCATCAGGACCTAATGGCCCATACGGACCTTACGGACCTGGTGGATCACGTGGCCCAGTTGTTGTTGGAGGACCAGGCTCTGGATCAGGAGCTGCCGCCGCTGCTGCAGCCGCTGCCGCATCAGGACCTGATGGCCCATACGGACCCAACGGACGTCGTGGCCCTCGCGGACCCGGTGGACGAGATGGAGTTGTCGTGATTGAAGAAGGCCCTGGAGCCGCTGCTTCCGCATCCGCTGCCGCATCATCTTCTCCAGTTGTCATCATTGAGGAAGGCTCAGGCGCATCCGCCGCTGCTGCAGCTGGAGCATCTGCTGGATCAAATGGCCCATACGGACCTTACGGACCTGGTGGTCCACTTGGCCCAGTTGTTGGAGGACCAGGCTCTGGATCAGGTCCATACGGACCCAACGGACCATTCGGACCTAATGGCCCACTAGGACCTAACAACCGTGGTGGTCCACGTGGCCCAGTCGTTGTTGCAGGACCAGGCTCTGGATCAGGAGCTGCCGCCGCTGCTGCAGCCGCTGCCGCATCAGGACCTAATGGCCCATACGGACCTTACGGACCTGGTGGATCACGTGGCCCAGTTGTTGTTGGAGGACCAGGCTCTGGATCAGGAGCTGCCGCCGCTGCTGCAGCCGCTGCCGCATCAGGACCTGATGGCCCATACGGACCCAACGGACGTCGTGGCCCTCGCGGACCCGGTGGACGAGATGGAGTTGTCGTGATTGAAGAAGGCCCTGGAGCCGCTGCTTCCGCATCCGCTGCCGCATCATCTTCTCCAGTTGTCATCATTGAGGAAGGCTCAGGCACATCCGCCGCTGCTGCAGCTGCAGCATCTGCTGGATCAAATGGCCCATACGGACCTTACGGACCTGGTGGTCCACGTGGCCCAGTTGTTGTTGGAGGACCAGGCTCTGGATCAGGTCCATACGGACCCAACGGACCATTCGGACCTAATGGCCCACTAGGACCTAACAACCGTGGTGGTCCACGTGGCCCAGTTGTTGTTGGAGGACCAGGCTCTGGATCAGGAGCTGCCGCCGCTGCTGCAGCCGCTGCCGCATCAGGACCTGATGGCCCATACGGACCCAACGGACGTCGTGGCCCTCGCGGACCCGGTGGACGAGATGGAGTTGTCGTGATTGAAGAAGGCCCTGGAGCTGCTGCTTCCGCATCCGCTGCCGCATCATCTTCTCCAGTTGTCATCATTGAGGAAGGCTCAGGCGCATCCGCCGCTGCTGCAGCTGCAGCATCTGCTGGATCAAATGGCCCATACGGACCTTACGGACCTGGTGGTCCACGTGGCCCAGTTGTTGGAGGACCAGGCTCTGGATCAGGTCCATACGGACCCAACGGACCATTCGGACCTAATGGCCCACTAGGACCTAACAACCGTGGTGGTCCACGTGGCCCACTTGTTGTTGGAGGACCAGGCTCTGGATCAGGAGCTGCCGCCGCTGCTGCAGCCGCTGCCGCATCAGGACCTGACGGCCCATACGGACCCAACGGACGTCGTGGCCCTCGCGGACCCGGTGGACGAGATGGAGTTGTCGTGATTGAAGAAGGCCCTGGAGCTGCTGCTTCCGCATCCGCTGCCGCATCATCTTCTCCAGTTGTCATAATTGAGGAAGGCTCAGGCGCATCCGCCGCTGCTGCAGCTGCAGCATCTGCTGGATCAAATGGCCCATACGGACCTTACGGACCTGGTGGATCACGTGGCCCAGTTGTTGTTGGAGGACCAGGCTCTGGATCAGGAGCTGCCGCCGCTGCTGCAGCCACTGCCGCATCAGGACCTGATGGCCCATACGGACCCAACGGACGTCGTGGCCCTCGCGGACCCGGTGGACGAGATGGAGTTGTCGTGATTGAAGAAGGCCCTGGAGCCGCTGCTTCCGCATCCGCTGCCGCATCATCTTCTCCAGTTGTCATCATTGAGGAAGGCTCAGGCGCATCCGCCGCTGCTGCAGCTGGAGCATCTGCTGGATCAAATGGCCCATACGGACCTTACGGACCTGGTGGTCCACTTGGCCCAGTTGTTGGAGGACCAGGCTCTGGATCAGGTCCATACGGACCCAACGGACCATTCGGACCTAATGGCCCACTAGGACCTAACAACCGTGGTGGTTCACGTGGCCCAGTCGTTGTTGGAGGACCAGGCTCTGGATCAGGAGCTGCCGCCGCTGCTGCAGCCGCTGCCGCATCAGGACCTAATGGCCCATACGGACCTTACGGACCTGGTGGATCACGTGGCCCAGTTGTTGTTGGAGGACCAGGCTCTGGATCAGGAGCTGCCGCCGCTGCTGCAGCCGCTGCCGCATCAGGACCTGATGGCCCATACGGACCCAACGGACGTCGTGGCCCTCGCGGACCCGGTGGACGGGATGGAGTTGTCGTGATTGAAGAAGGCCCTGGAGCTGCTGCTTCCGCATCCGCAGCTGCATCATCTTCTCCAGTTGTTATCATTGAGGAAGGCTCAGGCGCATCCGCCGCTGCTGCAGCTGCAGCATCTGCTGGATCAGGTGGCTCTAAATATGGAGGTTATGGGCGCCCAGGCATACGCGGTGCTTGCCGCCTCACACGGCGACAATTTGTTGTTAAAATCGGCACAAGACGTCAGCCATGTTTGACTTGTTAGATTTGTCATTCTATTAGATTAGTTCTGGATACATCTTTTTTGTATTTATGTTTTGATAATAAATAAATTCTGGCATCTCATTGTGTCTTGTTTAATTTTTCGTTTAGCATATTTGAATTTAGGTTGCTGTTGCATCGTCGTGAAAAATCTAATTAATTATATTTTTAGTTTTTGTCTTTTCGTAAAATGACTTGATATATGCATAGCGTTTGCCTACTACTCGATTATAAATCTGCCTGTTTCCATATTGCATATATTCACTTGGTTTTGTACTGTTGGTACAAATATATATTTGTATATTTTTAAAACCTTTGTTTATATTTTTGTATAAGTTTACAGCTTGTTAATTTATTATAAATCAAAATTAAATATCTTAAAATAAAGTTGCAATAGATTTTTGGATTTTCTGGTTGGCAAAGGTTACATTACAATTATGTTCCTTCTCTTTTTGGTAATAAATTGTGTATATGCTAATTTATTCGAAGTGACGCAATAAATAAATAGATATAGGCAAGGAGTGAAATGAAATGTATGAATTAAAGAAGCACCAAAAGATGATCTTAACCATATCTTGCTTTCTTCTCAAAAGCCTAACCCGCAGCTCGCTCCTCCAAAGAGGCGCATACCGCTTTTTGCTAACTAATCTCTTTGTATCTTTTCTTTTCTTTCTTTATCTTTTTGCGTGAATAAATTGAAATATATGGGATATTCAAAAAACAGCAAACGTTTTTAAGTACGCTCAATCGCTACTTCATTATTATGAATTTATTAGCAGACTGACAGTCAATTATACAACAATGACTCACCTACTTAACAAAATAGTATTCTGTAAACTCAGTAAATATAAATCCTTATAACTAGGACATTTATATCGCATATAACGGGAAAATGTAGTAACAATGAAAATATCAATAGAATTTTCGGCCTAGACTCTTTGTGCAAATTATAGGCTTTATACGTTAAATAGAATACGAGAAATAAGGCATCGAAAATAAAAGATTTTATCGAAATGAGGGTAAAGGAGTCACATCACTGGTCCATTAGCTAATGAGATGGTAATGACATTTACCCCTTTTGGATCCTTTTCACTAGTACAACTCTCTTTCCATTCTTGAGTTTCTTGTCTAATGCGCTCTTAAGGTTCCGATTATTTTATTATTCTAAACTTAGCTCGTTAGCATATAAATAAATCAATACAATTCGGAACGCTTTGATTATCGATAAATGTCTTTTATTATCTACAGGTAGTACAAATAGTTTCTAGTTAATTGAATGCGAGAATTGTTAAATATCAATTTCACATCTCAATATATTTGAAAAATATTCAAACTAAAAACAATCAACTTCTGAAGTGACTTTCTACTTTTTTATAATTTTATGCATTTAAAATTATTAGGGTAAAAAATATACAGTTTTCTAAGACTCCGAATCACCAACCGGTTCTGTGACCCCACGTGTACACCTGAACGTATATCTCGACCCGGATTGATACAAGCTGATGCAAATTACCCTTTTAATGTATGTGAGAAATAAGTTGACCGTTGTCCTAAGATGTCTTATGATCTGCACTTTGACACTGACCGCTGCCCTTTGAACACATTTTATTTGGGTCGTCATTTTGTGTTGTGATACTGAAAATTTTGTGAATTTTGCTTCGACATAAAAATTATTTTTACAGTGTTTGTAATGCAAGTGATGCTTAGTGTTTGAGTGATAATGCAGGTAAGACTGTTAATTTGTAACAAAAAAGATAATTAATTAATGTAAACGAACCATTCTCCGGTAATAGTAAACTTGTTTTCAAAAAAACATTATTGTGTTGCGCTCACCTTAGGGCAAAATTATGGACTTAGGTATTAATAAAAATTATTAAAATACTTACTGCCTAAGTCTAAACCGATTTATGATCGTTTTCAATCACATTCGTAAGATAGAAATAGTTTTAAAAGTGCGGAAATTGAGCTGAGAAACGAAAATCATTAGCAAAAAAGAAAATGGCCGCTCGTGATCGTCAAGGGGTGGGCATTTTAAATGTTCATTCTCTAACACAGGCGCAATAGTCAGTGCGATGACGCGCCGGGGGCGGACCCTTATACACAACTACTACACCCACACTAGTCCAACGTCCAATATCATAGAGCCCTCGTTCCCCTTTCGCTGGTTACAATGTCGTGAACGTCCGGAGATAGTGCCTGGCTGGTGACATGTCTAATTAAACTGGCAGCAATCCCTGCGGCAAAAACTATAGGCACACTTGCACGTTTCAGTCCGTGGTAGGCATAAAATTCGAAAATATACATAGCCGTTTCTCCTCCCGTGCCGCAAATGAGATGGTACGCAGAGTGGAATGAATGCATGATTCTGCGTTATTTGACTTGCCATCTATTCGCGTGAACGGTTTTTGACGATTGTTAATAGGTAATGAAGTTTTGGAACGCCGACGTTTTTCGTTGCTATATGGAGAACGGATAGGATATTGGTATCTTTAAATTATTTTAAAGATACAAATATCCTATCTGACTATGAAAACATTTGCTAAATTATTTTGTCAGGTAATAAATAGAGCTGTTATAAAAATAATTGATCCATACCATCTTTATAGTTTTTTTTACCAAGTAATATTTTTATGTAATTTTAAACATCTTCTAATTACTTAAAAAATAAGTAAAAATATTTGTCTTAAATACTTCATGCGCTAGAAGAAGTAGTTGTTATAACGACTTATTCTTCAAACCAGACAATCTATATGATAATAATCTTCCTTAACAGATTTAATTTTGTCTCAATTTATGATTATTACTAAAACAAAGGAATGCGACTCAATAAAAACAGTTGTACAATCCAAAGCGCATCCCACATTACGCAACACATCGGTAGGCAGTAGCGAGTTTTTGGAGGCGTTCTCAATATATCACGCCGGTCGCAGCGCGTCACGGCGCACACGCGTACGAACGCACACACGCGCGTCCGTCATCGTCAAGCGGACGCGCGTAAGGTCCGAAGAAAAAAGTATGAAAAAAATCAACATCTTTTTCTTGAGGACTGTTAAATTTTGCTGTGAATAACAAAGATAGTAGCTCAATTGACAACGCTATGACTTCCTCAACAAACATCAAGTCTTTACAGCAAAAAAATCTTATTCACTAGGTATGCTGTTCAATTAAAGTCCTTACGTTTGCACACATCGCATGCGAAGTGAAATAGTTATTAGATAGAGATATTAGAAATAAAATTTTACCTTGGCAATCACAATATTTAGCAATTATCAAAACGTATTACAGTAATTCAGTAGTTAACAGAAAACTATTCACAATCAATTCGTCACAAAGAACATTCTTACAAGTAAATAATAAATACACAATTTTGAATGACATGAATGTTAGCAATTGAAACAAACTGAGAGTTGATATCTTAACCTTCGCTGGCCTCAAGGCGTAAAATATGAAAAAAAAAGTCAACAAAACCGTTTATTTGTTGTCGGTACCCCCCGGCGGGTATTTTCCGAAGTGTGAGAGGCGCGTTATTAGTCCGGTGCTCTGGGATAGGTTTTCACAATTTTGAGCCGGCAGTCACAATGTGCTCCGTCTTTTTCTATGATTAATAGTGCCGCGTCATATGGTCTGAGGAAAACTATGTACTACTGTCTCACGTTTTTGAACTTTAAGATAATCATTCATTACATAACAGCTAACATTTAGAGATTTAAATGTTCAAATACGGAACTTACGTAAGTAAAAATATTAAACATAAAAATCACAAAACAATAATTCGCAATTTATGGAGTCGAACTTAATAGTGAAATACGAAACACGAACCGTAGTCTAATTAGATATTTAAACTTTTATTTGTATAAATAGAAAATATTTGGGAAGAAACCCAATGAAACCAAATAAAACGATCTATATGCAATATGAAAACATAATAAATTATGATTTTATTTAGATTTGATTTATAATTTATTGAAAATATCCCTATCTCTTGACATGTTATAGAATAGAATAGAATATATCTTATTATATTAACTATATAGTATGGGGAACAGTTAAATAATATACTACTACCATGTTATTATTATTGCATGTTTATGGCTTTAGGACTTGTTGGATTTATTTGTAAGCATGTAGGTAATTAATTGATTATAAATATATAACTCATGTCACAAAAAAATTTGCTTCAAGCGTCGAAAAACATTAAGAAGGCATCAGATTCCTTTCGAGTAGTCATTAGAATGAAACAGTAATTTTGTGGTGTCAGTTTTCCATTTACTACGCATTAAATTGCTCCAATATCTATTATATCTCAATTCGTATGCCATTTTAAAGGAACCTTATATTCTATCTATAGCAACAACTTGGCGCGTTTTGGGCGCGTAAAACATAATATACGAATTTCAGAACTCACCATCCGTCTATGTAGAGCAAACAAAATTACATATTTTCTTTTGCATTCGTCACATACACTATATATGTCTTTCAAACAAAAACTCAAATTACATTAAAGATACACATTTAAGATGTTTTTCCAAACCATTTCAAAATTTAATGATTCTAAATTTGTTCAAGATGAAACACTGAAAGTTAAATAGTAAAAAAAACATATTTTACTTCACTCTGTTATCAAGTAAACCGTATCATTAAAGAGACATTTAAATTTTTGGTGCTTTTTGATGTCAAATGTAAATTATAATCATAATTTATAATCATATAACCCGTCGATAAATTTCAAATTGATTCATGTGATCAACTTGTGATCCAAAACATTAATTTAAATTTCACACGTATATATGAAATGTAATAACACTTTATTACAAGTAATGAATCAACGATCATAATCTCTGAAAGGAAACATATCACCAACAAGTGTGGTCTTATTCTATGAAGGAACTACAAGCACTAAGCAGCATGAGGTTTAGATGACAGTAATATTTTAATAAGGCTGGAACAGAGGCGTATGTTAAAAATTCCAAATTGTGCCAAATAACAAGATTGCGTTTCGTAAAAATAAAATTTATCAATAATATACTTATGGTATTACCATAAGGTTTTCTATGAATTAACTTGATATTGGAAACATACGAGAGAGATCAACTCATAGAGTGATCAACTCATAAAGTCTATTCGCTTGGTAATAACAATTATGGACGAGAGAACATGATTTAAAGAATGAATAAAACTGTCCATTCAGTTTCCCATCTTCAGATTTTACGCTCTTTTTTCTTTTATTCCCTCGGGATACCACGCAGTAATTGCTTCAGTCGATATGAGTGTATTATCCTGAATCATGATGACTCCATTTTTGGGTTTTATTATACTTGTGAAGATCTTAATTCTTTTTTAAATCTCCCATGAATCTATTATTGATCAGGTTAATCCCTAGTTCATAAACAAACAAGACCAAATAGCGTACGTGGGTGCGTTACTAAAAACGTTGCGTATGCCTAAAAACGTGACGTTTCCACCCTACACCCCTTTTTGCTAGGAGTGGGGAGCCACACTAGCCTCCCTCCCCTGGCGGCACTTGACGACCGCGGCTCTAGAATATTAATGTTCCAACTTAATTGAATATTTTTGACTTATCGATTTTTCTCGACAAAATAGTTTTACGTTGTGCACGTCTCCCGATTCCTGTATTCCCGGAAAGGATTTACATTTTTAATTTAAGAAAATCAATGGCTTTTTACTTTTCTCGGTACTTTAAACTTTCATACTCATTATGTCTATAGAATCAATAATAAAGATCTTGTAGTTATCTATTTTAAGTAAAAATATAGACACTAATATAAAATAAATAATTTATTTTGATAGTATGTTTAATGACAAAATATTAAATTGAGCTACCAAAGTAATAATATTACCGGTAACATTTCTGAAATATATTATTACCTGTAACACGACAATGTCCATAAAATAAACATTCCGGCGCAATCCAAATCCTAAACTGAATCGGACGGTCCAATATCCGAATCCGTCTCCTAATTAACCGAATATTAATTTCCCAATCGTAAATAATATTCACCGAGTAACAATGTTATCTTAACAAATTGACGCCGCCCGGCTAGAGAGAGAGACAAAATGGTATACCTCCAAATTTAACAATTTTGCGCGCCGGTGTTTAGCGATGTTTATGAGGGACGAGGGAGGGTGGAGTGGGGTGCTATAGTGCCGAAAGGGGGAAGGATAAGGAGAAACTGACCAAAACCCCCGACACTTAGATATATTTGTGCGATGTCGACCCTCGAAGATACGGATCGGTGCGCTTGTGTGCGAATTCTCTCGTGACGATGTTTAGAAAGCCTTTGTAAAATAATAAGGGTAAATGTGCTTAGTTTGCGAAGGTAGTACAGAGGGAGTCAGTAGTTGGACCGGGGGTGAATGTATTTTACGTGGAATCGTATAGCAAATCTGAGATGTTAATATGATTTATATTATTCGGCGTTCTGCCTGGAATTTCGAAATGTATTCGCTGAACTCTAAGTAATGTTTTCTGTTGCAATAGATTAGCCAACTTTTAATAGAGGAGCTTTGCAGAATATAACGATAATTAGAAAATATAAAATTTATAATTTTAAATTATTTATTTACTATTTTATAACCTAAATTTCTAAGAATTTAAATCAACCCCAAACCCTAGAGAGTTAAGACCGAAAGATTCCAATATTGTAGCACACACGTGTTAACGATCTCACACACATAATATTTCAATAGCAAAGTTAAAGCATTCCTTTCCACAACAGCGAGGTCATTTCGTCAGATCGAATGTGTTTATCCCGAGTCCCGTCATTCGTTCTTTAGTACGGTCTGTCGGCCATTCGTCGGCGACAGCCCGATTTAATATTCTATTTTATTCCGACGATAAGATTAAAGTATGTAATTTCTTGTGCCGAAATGAGAGCGGAGTTTTGTGTACGCACTAGACGTGGGGGCTCGCTAGGGTTGCGAGATTTGTGAATTTATTATTCGTCTTAGGTACTTTCAAAGTAATTTTGACTGGTAATATTGATAATTATAATTTAACATTTCCTTAATGGAAATCCAACATTATTAACGCTACTACCCTAAGTATCATGTTTTACGGTGAATGTACGTGCATTAACTTGCAAACAGGTTCCTTATAAAATTCTTTCATTGCATTGTATGAAAATATTATTTATTTAAGTTTTATGATAAGCCTGATTTTATTAAACAATTATAGTCTTTAACTAGGACCTTGTTAAAGGCTATAATTGTTTATGCAATGGTTACGTAAAAAATCAGTCCTACTGATAAAATATATGTTATACTCTATATTGAACTTTTTATTAATTTACATGTATTTAGTATCACATAAACATAACGGATATAAAGGTATCCAAGAAATACCAATACAGTAATAATACCATATACAGTAGGTCCTCCATATTCGACAAATATATACAGTGTGAACTTAATCTAAAATAGCATCCCTTAGTCCGCCGTAAGAAGAATTCTGGCGTGGGTGTGCCGCGCCGCCCGCCCTAATACAAGCCTCCTTCACCCCACCCACACTAAGATGACGTTCAGTATATTGGACAATTTTCGCCGGGTTCGTGACTCGCCTAGCAATTTAGATATTACGAGTTTACGACGACTTTTGCGTTTCGGGTGGTTAGGTGCGATTAAGTGGAAAAAGGTTTAATTTGGAGCCGGTCTTTTGACTGCAGAATAAAATAATAGGTTGCCAGGAAAATGATTATTTTTGGAGTTAGTCCCTTTTTTTGGTTTGGCTTAGGTTAACTGTGGGTACCTAAAAGATGTTTATTTCCAGAATAGTAATCTTAACAAGGATCATTCCTAAGTTATGATACACTCTTCAATTAAAATTACTCACGCACCTGACCGACCTAGAACAGTTTTAATGTTTTGTTTAATGTGACCAATAGCTTAAACAGCTAAAGCGATTTTGAAGAGTGGTATGTCACAAAATTCGTATTGAAAGCTATATCGTTTATAAAGAAAACAAGTTTCTTAGTCATTCGGCTTTTTTAAATAAACTTGTTAACATAATCAATGTTACAAATTTATAAAAAAAATTACTTATCTTTATATGCATTGTATCAGTGGGTATGTAGAATTCTATATATTATATAAATATTTTATATAAAGATTGTAAATAACATTGGTTATTTACAAAAACTATCATTCACACTTTTTGCTCTTAAATGTACCTACGTCCATATCTACATCACTTTTTTACCTTAGCACTCTTTTCCGTGACAAGCTTTTCTTTGAGGCTTGTCTTTTCCGTGAGGTTAAGACCTCACAATCATTTATATGTTACAAGAAACAGAACAATTCAACTTAAGGAAAAACATTAATTAGCTTTTTCTTTATATGTGTTGTATCAGTGGGCAAGTAGAATTCTATAATATAAACTTATTTCTATTCAAAATAAATTAAATTATTTAAACAAAAATTGTTAAGTAATGATAAATTAAAGACACAATTTTTATGTGTACCGGGCCGTGCCATGTTGTTGCTTGACGTAGATGTCAGATTGTAATAGGTAATAATAGAATGAAATAATTTAGGTCAGTGTTACCACAGTAAATTAATATACCAGTGCTATTCTGTTGATTTTGTTGATTTGATAATGATCAAAATATTTCTCAAAATTTAAAAATCGTATGTTACTTGTACAGTTATCAAGAAAAGCCGTGCGATATGACTAACTCTCAGAGGACTTTTTAGAATTCATAACGATTTTGTCTAAAGTAATAAGATTTGATTGTACAATTTTCTAATCTACACGCGACCCCAAAAGCAGCATGACAAACGAAAACTTACCCCTATAATCTTGCTTAGCAACGCTCCCCCCGGAATAATCTAAACCCTCACGATTTCTTTCATCCCTCCCACCCCCTACCCTACTTAAGATCGATGGAAGGGCGTAGATTACTTCACGATAAGGGTAAACCCTGTCCCGAATTAAGGGCTCTTTGTAGTATAGGTACCTCCCAAGCCTCATGCCTTGTTTTGACATGTTTTATAATTAATTTGCTAGTTTCGTGTTTTAGTTTAACGAGGGTAGTTGAATTTTAACGAATTTCCCTTAGAAAGTTTTCGGGCGGCGCAAAGTTGTTGTTTCATAATTTACTGTTGTTGCCAGTCTTTGTGTTAAGAATATATTGAAGAGTATACTTACGTTATACTTCTTACCTACCCAAATTTGTTATCGAGTAATGAATGTTTATTTTTTAGATTGAAATGTTATTTATTTATTTTACATTGTTTTTATTATCAACACTCAGGTATTTTTGTTATATGTATATAGACATGATCCGTGCTAAATATAACCATGGAGCTTATATAATATACTTAAGTATAGTTAAGAAATGGGATAAGACCTAAGATTTAGTAGTATTAGACCCAAACTCCTCTCTATTCCTTTGTTATTCTGTGTTATATTTTTCCCATATAGACAAGACGGTTGACAGTAGATCCGTATCCATAGTAGTAGTCCGTCTTGCTACGTTATATAACATTATTAATACTGATATTAGCTATATGTATATATGATATTAACTAAATGTATATGACGTTAGTATAATTAAACTGATGTATAAATTGTATAGAAACGCTTGCTATATTCTAGTCTGTTATATAAAAATGAATACTGTTACCCCCACGCCCCGCACCCCGATACTTACGTCAAACCACCGTTAATTTATCTGTGTTGAAATAAATTAGAGCCGCTTCGGACGAATGACTCGTATACATAATTTGTATAACACTTTGTATATACTTACAAATTCCATTTGATAATAAAACTTCAATTACACTGCAGTAGTGCGACTTTTTGTACGACTTTCCTGAAAATGATTCCGAGTGAATCACAGGACGATAAAATTATTTTTCTCAAACATGCTTGGAAATTTGAGAATTACTTGGACTACCTTCTTCGAGAGAAATGAAATTGTTGTATTGGCTAAATACACGCGAGCATAAGTTGTATGAAAATCTATATCTGTCGTGTTTTAGCGGTCGAATAACTACTATTTAAAGTACTAAAAATATTTTAATATATAATTCGATAGTACTAATGGGAATAATAAATATTATCTAGTTGAAAGTTGATATATTTTGAATTTATAGCGATTATATTTGGTTAAAAAAACCACCTGATATTATTATATAAGTTAACGCTAAGCACCGAAATTAACGCCATCGCCAGCTTACGCAAACACTGTCAAATAAGTTGTTTGTTTCTGCCTGTTTTCAGTTCGTAACTGAATATTTAACAGAGTTTAATTTCCACTTGGTTTCACCTACTGAGGTTTATATGAATTATGAGAAACGTCACGAAAATTGCACGTAAATTATTTACCTTATACTTTTATTTTCCTGTTTTAGATAAAAATATATAATTTTTCAGGTAACATAATATGTTACTTGAATAAATAATGATAATAATAAAAATTAATAATAATAATAAATATAATATTATATGTAGATAAAATAATATATTTGTTTACAAGCTGATGCTCGCGGATTTGTACACGTGGCCTACAGGAAATCCTGCAGTTTTCCCCTACCATTACCAAATCGTCGGACCTCTTTGTTGGAGGCCTAACAACAGAGTCTCCTACTTCGAGGCCACAACGGGAGTATCTTTTCACTCCTACGTCCGTCAGTACTCCTTGCAATGTGCCCTGCCACCTGCCTACTGTCACGTTACGGTCATAATTCCTTGGGCTACATCAGCGACTCTAGTTCAAACATATTCTATGTCCCTGGTATGGTTTACAGAAATAGCACATCTTTTTTCACGTTAATATAAAATTCAATTAAGCGGGCCTTTATTCATTACCCATCTACATATTTTTGAAGAAAAATCTTATAAATCTCATCACTGTTTTACGTTAGCACTTTCCCTTGTCTAGCCCTAACTCTACAATTCATGTTACAAGAAACAATAGAGCAGACTTAGTTTTGAAGCCTACTAGGTATCTGTAGAATTTTAGACTTCACTTCAAATCACCTTTCTTCCCATTCAAACTGAACAAGTTGGAGGAGGACAGCGATATATCTAGTTGTATGTACTTTAATTATGTTCTATTCATTCTGTTCCTATTGTAATACACTGTCGTCCATTGGCTTGTGACTATTGTCTTAAGAGAACACTAAAGTGCCTTTTGCCGTCCATGAACACCCACCCACTATCAGCAACTTATTGTACTTATTAACTACAATGTGTATTGTGTTGTTGTGTTTATACTATTTGTTAAAAAGAACTTTCTGAGCACTTGTACTCGAAGACCGTACCGTCAACCTGGTCAGTACCATTAAAGTATTTGAAGTAGTATATTATATAAGTATATAGAACCACATTTGGCGTATTTGCATCCAAATAAAGTATTTTGCATTATATTTAGAGGCGACTCATCTTTTATTTACAAAAATTTTTCTGATATTTTTTTAACATAAGGTTGACAACACACTGTAACTTCGGTATTATAATACTTATATTAATAACAACTGAGTATATTTTAAAATGGTTTTATCAGCTGTAGTTATGTATAGTATGCAATATAAAACATATTTAGGTACTTTTGAATTAATTCATAGAAAAAGTAAATAAACGTATTCTTTAAAAAATTGGCGTGATAAAATAGTATTTAATTGAAATAACTAAAATGTAAGCAAACACAGAGTGGAAAAACACATAGCCCATTTAATTTGTTACTAACACAGATATGAATATTAAATTATTGCGAGTAGTGGCATATCTGCCTACGGTCTAGTATCCTCTCTCTAAATCGCCTCTAACTTATATTCACCATGCAATGGAGACATGCGTTAAAAATTACATCTTTGGAGATCGGCACGCATGCTCCTGAGTACAAAGCAAAACTAATAAATTCATTAAAATACTTAGAAACAATATTTACGTTTTGAATATGTTTTAATAATGTAATGAGTCAGGACAAATTAACAAATCAGACCCCGAGCGACCATTCAGCTTACAATAAATGATAATTAGATTCTAAACTTCCCAGACTCACCTATGCGGACCCCTTACTATCAGATGTTTGCTTTGAAACTAAAATTAGTTGGTCTAACCCTTTCAGAATGAAATTAGACCTCCCCAAGCTCGAATACATTTGAAATTGCATTTACTTAGTGACGGTTCCATTTATTTCTTTTATTATACTCAGTATGAATTTAGAATTTACGAAAAAAATACGAAACTACGTAAATACACACTTAGGGGGCACTTATTTCGGTCTGTTACTTCGAATCGTAAGACATCGGTAGTAAAATTATTGTTCAGATGTCTATAACAGAAGTATATAATTAGGTAGATGCTAAAATTACAAATAATCTCTGTTGAATATGGCGGATTGGCGAATAATTTATTTTAGGGTTGTAACCTGAACAATATATAACAGGAATTAATCATACCTATTAACAAAACCAACTAAACACTTACAAATATTTTCCCTTTATTTTAAGTTAATTTCCAGTATTTTAAAACTTATGCCAAAAACTGATTTGCGTTGAAATCTATTTTTTTTAAATTTATATTCAAATTGAAATAACGTAACAAAGAACAGAGAAATAGCATATATTACCTGTCTTTTTTAAAATAAGCATCAATAGCTGTTTTTCTGTATATACACATAGTTTAACATTGCTTTAATTTCCGCAACTGCGTGCCTGATTAAAACACAAGTAATAATCTACTCATATACGTCACAAAGTACGAAACTATAGGTACAATTGTCCGAATAGTGCGCGCTCCAAGTTGATTGCGCTCGAAGGCGTGCAATTAAAACTTCTTTGTGTGGTTGTACCCGCGGCGCGTCGGGTCCCGGCGGTCACTTGACGGACTCCGTAATTGGAAAAGTTTTAGTGATAAAGGTTGCTTATGTCAATTCTACGTTTAATGTACTTGGACCTTTAGTTCGAGATTTGGGAGGAATGATCCAATAGAAATAGGCTTGTTGAAATTTTCGTGGTTGTGAACGTAAGTTGATTATTTACTATGGAATGAGGCAAGTTTATTTTTTTTATATATAAAGCACAGCAAATGACTCGACACCACCTGATGATAAGCAGTAGACGAGTCCATATGTGAAGACTGCTAGTGAAGCATGTGACATACTGCCCTAGCCACCCTCACCTTGCCGGCCCAAAAAGTGCTTTTTCACGCCTCTTTTAAAGGAACCCATGTTAAAAGAAGGAGGGAATACGTGTGCTGGTAAGGAATTCCATGCTCTAGTTGTGCGACAGAGAAAGGAGTCACTAAATCTATTAGTACGTAAAGTAGACGTGCTACAGTAAAGGAGTGACTCCGTAGACCAGCACGCGTACTCCTTAGTAGGAAAGGAGAGGGAGGGATAAGGTACAACATAAATCAAGAGTTTGTTCAGAGCAATCTGTCATGTATAACGTATATCATGTCAGCACTCCCTTAAGCGGCCTGGTACTCTACTGGTAAGTAGCTGGCGACAACATTTTACAATAAATGAAAAAGTGGAACAGCTCAATGGAAATGCATATCTTGGAATTGAGACCGTGAAGTAACATCACCATTAGTCATTGATTGTGTAAAAAAATATCGTTATTTAAAATAATTGATTTTTAGGAAGTCACATCCCTAATACAATGAAATACTTGCTCAATGCTTCAGAAAATTTTCTATTTCGTTTTCTCTGTTATCGCTTACGTGCAGTATAAAAAGTCTTAACTTAACTACAAAACATATTTACAATAGAAATTATGATTTAAAAATATAATAAATTACATAACAACTTATTTGTTATGTTATACTGCAGTAATGGTATATTTTTAAACAAAAAAACATCCATTTTTTTATTCATTTACCAGCCAGTAATAATTAAGTCCTTAATGTAACGCATCCGTCTCGCGTCGCGTATTCTAAAAGGGTCTGAAAGACCACGCGCTTTCTAACAATAGAAAAACTTGCAACCATTTGCAAAACGCTATTCACAGACGGTCATTGGGGTAAGAATGACCCCAGTGCACTAAATGACTTTGAACTTTATATCTTACAGGATAGAGTATTAAAATTCGATTTTATCTTATCCAGATGCCAAAAGCAGGGTTCGTCTTAATTTCGCGGCATTAGTCGGTCTTGTGAACCCCTTGGACATTAATCGTGAAGGGTTAAGGGTTCGCTGACCCCGAATTAAGATGGGAAGTGGGGGTCGGAAGGATATTTTTTTAAATAATAAATATCAGAATTTTGTAAGAAAATTTATACTCAAATGAAAATAAAATCATAAAAATTAGCGCATATCAAATATATTATTTAAAAGGAAAAAATTCATAATACATTTTTTATTTATGTATTAATGACAAAATAAACATTCAATTCAATAAAAAGGTTGAAAGTATGCAGAATACATATATATTTCTTGTAATTTATTATTATTAATGTAACTATTTAACATCTTAATGATTATGATGATTTTCCAAAGAGGTTGACCGTTGTTTTGCGATAATAATAGCTATATCTTATATTTCAAATACATGTGATTAATTCCTTTATATCCTTAATTCCTTTGTGTTAACATAGCAGCATTAATAATTTGTATATACTTGCGTGTGTGGTAGATATATAAGTGGTAATATGTGAACAAGATAAATAATAGCGAGTTATCGGCCGCCATACAACTTCATAAATTACTTTCTCGGATAGTCCGGGCCTTGCTGCAATAGAAGCAAATTTATTTTTTATTTGTATGACACGCTGGTTAGTCTACATAACCCGAGGTTCCCGGTTTAAATACTAGTAGGAGCAGATTTTGCATGTTGTCTGTATATTAGTCATGTATTTTTTTAAATGATTAATTAGTATATTTATATAAATATTACCTTAATTTCCACGTTATATAGTATCTATTATATAACAGTAGGTCTTAATGAGGCTTAACTTGGGTTAGATAATATGTGTAAATTTAATATGATATTATGGAATAAGTTAAATATTATTATTTATAAGTAATGAAAGATTAATCGGTACATAGTTTTACAATCATTAACAATACATAAACACACTAAACCATAGAAAATATTCAACTTTTTACACCGTATACCGTTTTTTATTGTATTTTTGTCTCGATTAAATATGCAAGTAATATACAAGTAGTATGTATTGAAATTCTAATAATAAAAATATTTCATTTTTATCGTAATAATGTCATAGCAACAAAATCAATTTAAAAATATATGATAAGATCTAATTGCGTACTCCTAGTTAAATTTCTGTCGAATTAAACCGTCCTCTTCAATGGACTTCAAAAAAGATTTTTTTTTTTAAATAGGACCCACTTTTTAGTAAGCTTTACAATTGAAACTTACACTAGAGGTGCAGATATTAATCCTCTATACTTATTATCATAAAATAATAGTACAGTTATCATTTAGTATACCGTTTCTAAAAAGATTCTGTTTTCTCCTTATGTATTCACCGTAGAGGTGGTAACGCGTGGGCGGGCCCACAAAGGCAGCGGCAGAACTATCGCAGCAGCTTGCGCCGCCCGCCCTGCGCTTAGAACTTGTTGTTAGGATTCTATGTTCAATACCTACTTGATTACTTAATCAAATATTTTATACGATTTTATAGCCGTTGTAATTCAATGAGACTTGCTTTTATCTATTGGAAAAAATGCAGTGAAAAATAGTTTCTCTTATTTCTAAAAGAACTCATTAAGTAAAGAGAAATTCTTTTATCGCTCCATAAGTCTATAGCATGTTGAGGAATATCCAGATATTAAACGCAGATAAATAGGTAATTGTATTGGGGTAGACTCGCTCCTTTATTTTAGTTAAATCTTTAACAAAAATAAGCAATTATATAAAACATATTATTCTAGGAGCTCGAATACTAGTATTATATGAAATAAAAATATTTAGGTAAGTAGTAATATGTATGTAAGAAGTAGACTTATTTCTTAGTTAACAAGTGTTACATAATTTCTATTTACATTATACACCAAAACGTATTTTAAAAAACGAATTTAAATGTATTTTATGCTTAAGCTATATTATCATATATATATATATAATATCATATTCCCTTATATTTAGTTAGTTATAGAAAAATGACAGGATTTTTACTTACCATATATTTGATCAAAAGTTGGTAATAAATGCATATATATATATATATGCACAATATCCCGATTATTAATACCTTTACGGAGTAAAGGCGAGCTAGGGAAAACTAGCGAACGTCACTAACTCAGCGGCGCCCGCACCATTCACCGCGCGCGTTCAACTTATTTTCTTACTCTGTGGAGTTTTCCAACTCATTTGAATTCAAAAGCAGATAGTGCTGATGAGCTGATACGTACCTTTGTGGCGAGTATATAGTCTAGAAAGTTCTAGAAAGTTCTACAGCGTTCTAGAGCTGCAGTTCCGTTGCAGTTGCCAACTTTAACTAGCAGCGTAATGTAGCAGCAAAAAGCCCACGGTTTAACAATCGCCTAAGCAGGCTGAAGTTAGTTGTTTATTCTGGTTGTGAACTGTTCGTTATATAGTTTTATCGCTACCAACTAATGTGGCTTTTTGTGTGGTAATTGTTACGATAGTAATGTAAGCCCGTAGTTTGATACGAACGAATTGCATAAACTTGACATTCCTTATATACCTAAAATTTATCAATATTGAAAAAGATCTTTTTAAAATTTTTATCAGTTTATTTTGTAAATAATTGTAGGTAGTTTTTTTTGAGACAGCCTTACTATTTGATTTAGTATCAGCATGATATTCTTTTCACATACAAAAAACGGATAAAGCAAATCCCGTGTTTGCGTATTGCGTGTAGTAACAAGACTAATTTTAGTTGAAAAAAGTCAATTTTAATTTTGATGTTCAGTAAATTGGAGGTAAACCTTTTTATACTAAAATCAATCAACCAGAAAAACTTGATCTGAGGCGAACAGGTCGGCAAGCTCAAAAAGATTTTCTGTCACTTTACTTTCGGCCGCCATGATAACTATGTAACTGTTACAGTTATCTATATAAGAAGAAATTGTGGTCTTGTATCGAAGTTAACGACAACATGACTATAATTTAATTTTTTATCAACTGAGAGGAAAAAAATATTTTGTAAAAACAGAAGCAATAAGAATGCTTCTAACACTTTTTAATCACAAAAATGTACGTAATGCAATATAAATACTTTTTTAATATATATAAAAACGAAAAATAAAAAAATGTTAAAAAAATTCATATAGCACAAATTAGTCAAATCCTGCTATCTATTGTATTGTAATTAAGGTTTTAAAATTGGCCAGAATAAGGTTGAAATTGTGGTGGATATTGATTTGGGACAATTGATTAACTCCTGCTCAGTTAACGACAGTAAACAACATCCTTCAGGTTGAGTGGTCCAGAACTCCTGTCTACTAATTAATAGTAGATAGTTGTATGATATTCACACACACACACACACATACGTATGTGTGTGTGTTTGTGTGTGTGTGTGTATATTACTTTCTATACGTCTCCCTTATAAAATATCCATAAGATAAGCTCTTAAATGATGCTTAATTTATGCTAGATAATGGTGTCAGTGTGAAAAATACTCATGTGAATTATTATTAGCTATCGTTAGCCTATTGTACTCTTTTAAGCGCTTAAAATTAATGTGTATCAAAGTTACCCAACATCCATATCCCATCTAATCGCTGGCACGTTGAACGTTGTACAATATAAACCTAAACTAATTTCTAACGAACGTCTAACGCAGTTATAAATCGTTCGCCGTCGTAGAGTTACGTAAGGACCATTAAAACTGTCGGAATATGCTATGTTTTCAATTACAGAAGGATCGCGAGATATTCGCTTGGTACTAGGGTTGTGCCCTGTGCCAAGCGTCATCGGAGAATTCACAGACATTTTGGGAATGAAAAAAATTAATTTATGAAACTCACAATCATATCGAATTAAGGAATTGGGTTCTATTCAATTTTGTAACCAGTAATTGGTAATTAAACAATTGTATCTCACAGCAATGCTTTAAAATTGTAAATATCTTTTAATTATAAAAATCATTATCTATAATATCTGATATACAATATCTACCTACAATGTTCACTGTTGAACAAAAAATTTACAAACGGAACGTTTTCATTAAAAGCAATTGAATTAAATTATTATACTGGCAGTAGGTAGACAGGTAGGTATTATTCTAAATAGACACTGATCTATGTAAATAAAAAAATAAGAACACTTCAGAAAAAGAGTTTACATTTATTTTAATTTTGTTATTATAATAAAACGTAACTAATTATAAGAATTAATATTTATATAATATTATGAGAAATTGTCATTTTCACTTGTTAACGTCAAAATCCGTTGATCGTTACGACAGTTAATTTACTAAATGAAGTTTGTGTGTTTTCACCTTTTTTAAAACGTTGAACACCCCTGCTCTACACATCACAGGCGTTTGCGTGCCTTCCTGCGCCATTCCAGGCCCGCGCCATCCGACGCCGCTCTGTTACGACGCCATTTTACCACTTTTCGTGCGTCGACTTCCCGTTGACGGATGGCATCATAAACGCAGTGTAATCGTTTACAATTCTTTGAATAGCGAATCTATTAAATAGTTTTTTGCTTATAATTTCGATGCTTCCAATGGCGAGTGTAATTTGCTTATTAATAATTTAACATAGATTAATTTTAAAATCTTGAAAATAAATTAGGCAGTTTGTAATTTCAAATTTTTTTGTAGATTTAAGCCTCATATCTTATTCAAATGTTGATCCATTTTCACCCGACTTCCCCAGAATGTTTTTCACGCGTGTAGTTTTTGTTTCCTTTTGACCTGTAGGCTAAACAGTTGGATCAATTTGTATTCTTACCTGGTGAGAATGAGTACGTAAAGATTATTAGTTTTAAAAAATAGCTTTGTACAGTTAGTCGATATTTTTGATTGCTTAAAATATTTATCTTTTTATAATTCTAATAATTTTTTCATATAAGTATTTCCTTGAAAATGTATCAAACGAAACTGTTAAAACGAATTTTAAAACAGAACTGAAAACTATAAATATTATTCAATTGAAATATTTATATTATGTAAAGATATTTGTTGAAGATACTGCTGTAAAGAAAACTTTTCAATTTAATAGGTTTAAACGTTTCTTAACTTTAGCCGCGCCGGTTGTATATATTTAACACATCACTGTACATACATAGCGACATGACACAAAAAGAGGATTTTTTTATATATTAGACAATGTTTGCACAAAGGGCAACCTCAGGATGAACTGGATTTTGTTTAGAAGTTAGTTTAGTATTTTCCTTTACGGTTAGTTTGGAATATAACTTTTTTATGGTTTCAATAACCATAATATTGAATGACAATGGTGGAATACCAGGAAATCACATCGGTAAATACATTGCAAGCAAACCGCTGAACAATTCCAACCCGTTTTCTATTCAACGGCTGACTTGTGGCATTCATTAGCTCTCTAATACGTGTTACTTTGTCCTAATCTCCTTACAAAAGACCCAAGAATCGGACTAAAATCGACCTTACACTTTGTTCCTAAAGACCATATTCAAAACCGACATTTCGAAGTCGCTTTGACATTTTCGGGACTAGGTATTTCACCGCATTGTTTTGTATTCAGTATTATAAAAGAGAAATTGTTAATTTTCAAAATGGCAGCAGAGTAGTGGTTAAGTTTCTAAACGTGCCAGTCTCTAAGGGGACGATAAATATATATTCACCTATTTCAGTTTGTGTTGTTTAATTAAAATGTTTCAGATAAATTTTGGCAGTTCGACTGTACAGTTATTAAGTTAAGAATTACGTTTTATATACGGTGCTAATGTTTTATTTAATTTGTAGTTAGGTACAATTACCAAAACAAAATTAAAATAAATATACGTCTCACTGCTGGGCTCTGGTCTTCATATACGAGAGAAACAGATCAGCAGTTTTTGCCATAACAACACCGCGTTGGCCCAATTCAAAGTTGGGTGAAAGCGATTCTCGTAACAACTGGTACCAACGGGTTACCGTGCCTTCCGAAGTACGGGGAAGCTTGAGGTAACAAATTTGATTGACCCATCCAGGAACCAAGGCGAAGTGTTACTTAATTTTCTTTATCGAAATCAGAGCGTTCGAGCTCCTACGGCAACGACCTCCTCAGGGAAAATCAAAGACATTGCGGGTTTTTTGTATTCACTATTGTTTTTTCTCACCGTACACAGTCGTATATAACTAACGACTTACCACTTAAATTTATAAAATAATGATGATACATATATGTTTTAGTTAAGAGGGTTTATTTGTATTGTAATAAAATTTTATAATTATAGGTATAATATAAAATTAATTAAGTGCCTTCATCAGATAGACTTCAGACTTTTCTTGTTCTTAACTCGACTTGAACATATAACGAATAAGACTCAACACATTCTTTTTTTATGTATTACATCACTTGATATTTTACGTAAACAATTCGGACAGAACTACAACTAATTTTAGAACCCTCAGAGTCCGAATTACCTAAATTAATGAAACAGACACGACGACGACGCGAGTGATTAAAATGTTTCATGAGTTATTAGTACTGGATACGACAATAACTTTTGAATCGCTTCTACGAGTATAACGCGCTCCAGTAATTTTCGTTTTGAATTTTCTGAGTGACGCTTAGCCTATAAAAAGTTGTTATGGTACTACCTTTAAAGTTGATAACCTTAACTTTATACAATTAAGTTATTTATCAATCACCAACACTCGTTTCTATTATATAGCCATTGCAATCGCACCTATGATTGATCCTCAAAATAATCTTATAAGACGATAAAACTGATAAAAATATTTGCCTACTAAGAAGATATAGTAAAAGTAACTCAAAGTACTGTAACTTTGTACTGTTTTGTTGGCGTACTTAAATATCTGGCAGTTTATGACAAGATTTTTTATGATTTCCCGATGCAAATGAAAAATATTACGCTTATTACTTTGAAGATGTATGGTATAAAAAATTTATATTATCTGTCTATGCCAGTATAAACTGATCTCTGTAGTTGAGTAGAAATTTTTTAATAATGCACATGACGGGGATTTACGAACTATTTACTCTACCAGTAAAGAAGTACTCTAAGCGCTTCCAGAAGCCTAAACTCAGAACTTCTAACATACAAACACAAGCAAAACCTAAAGATAAGCGAAAAGCGGGTCGCGAAAGGATACGAAATAATGAGTTCGGAGTCCACAATTAAAGAGGGGAAGTGCGTACCGGCGATCTTAGAGTAATCTAAGGGTTAGGGAGGATAAATTTGGACTCTGTGTCTCTTTATATATATTTGTTTATGGGTGAGGTGGCGCAAGGGTTGAAGTCTCTTGTTTGTATGCGGGGCCTTGAGAATTCATTGGACGTTTTGTACCAGTCGTTTTATTTTGTTGCTTATTAAGATAATTAGTGTATGGTTGAATAAGTTTTTTTGTGGTCGTGTAAATGTTTGAGATATTTCTTTCTATTTACCTTAAAACCTATATGTATTTTCTTATTTATCTATAACTTTACAATATTTTGATAATTGCTCCATTAAAGGAAAATCTTGATATTATAGATCTTTTCCTTATACATTAAATAGTAAAATTCTTTATTCAGATTCCTTTAAAGAGATCAATATTTCAAAAGTTTCCATAAATCCAAACCACTAACGTACCAATGAAATATTTAGTATATAATATGATGAAAAGCCAATTTTTACGTGAATTTCGAACTTATTCTAAAATTAAAAGTGTTAATATAAATGACTTACAACCTCCACAGTTAACACAAACTGCTGAAGTATAAAAAAGGAAGTTGCCGTTGACACCACGATATCGAAACCGATTGGATCAGTCGGGAGGAAACATTGCAAAAGAAATGATATGATTCGATTAGTCCACTACAAACTGATGCGAGTACACTGCCATAGATTATTTACAGATGGATACATAAGTTTTCTTAGCAGAGAAGAGTTTCCTTGTAAATGGTTAGTTTTTAAGTAATATGTCCAAGCAAAATTTCACATAGCGTAACTTATCAATGAAAATGTTTTTCCTAAGTTTAATCAGCGTGGGTTCTCTTTTTGAATTAATCAATTAGACATTTACTAAATAAAACATTCACGATTTCGTTAAATTAATTTCACTTGAAAATTGCCCAATGGTAATTGGTTTCGGTCCTCCCTTTATTTGGACCTTTTCTTAAATAGAGGGGGGTTCTAAGGGCGGCGAGGGTTCAAGAAGGGTGCGTTATTGCACTTCGCGTTGTTTTCGTGAATTAATTTTGGAGCTTATTGTGTTGGGGAGCAAGATTAGGAAAGAGGGACCATTTATTTATGTAGTTTTAGTTACGGTGGAGATATTGATTTTTTTGCTACAATAAAATGGCGCTCTCGCTCGGAGTTTGATATCATTTACTCGCACACTATACTATGTAGATACGGGAATCTCCTTATATAAAATGTGAATCGCTTTGGACCTTTTCCAATACTTTTAGTGAAATCTAAGCCTTTACTAATTTTGTGATTATTTTACCTCGAGCACGATCTCCTGAACCCATAGAAAGAGACAGAAAGTCAAAAAAAGAGTCAAATATCTGAGTTGCTAAACATGAATTTTACAATAAAACTCCCGACGCAAAAAGAGGGGTGTTATTTAATTGATAACGATATTTTTCAATTTCGAATGTCTATTTATATCTTTATTATAAGTTTTATTAGTTGAGGTTTAGTAGTTCTTGGGCTCTTAAGCAACTTCGAAGATATATAAAATATTGTTGGAGAATAATTAAGTAATATAGAGAAAATTCATACAACATACTTTTATTATCTTTAATTATTTATTGATTCATGTTAATAAAACATGTCAATACTGTCATAGCTGATTTCATATTTACTGATAATTATTAACTGGCCTACATTGCTGACCTCTCATAACGTCATATAAAACATAATGATATTGAAGTATCTTATTCTCATCATCATCATGAACATTATTCATCTCACTGCTGGACACAGGTCTTCCTATGGGAGAAAAATATGATTAACCTATCCACTGGCAAACCATGGCGAATGTTGCGTTGTTTTCGTTATCGAAATCAGAGCTTTCGAACTACAGGTACCACTAATTAGATAGAGGAAAAGTTCATACCTTATATGCACGAGAACTAGTGTAGGATTATAGAAGGGTACATTCGTCATCTGCAGATGAGGCGATGCAGTGATTCGCTCGAGTTGCTCTGCCCAGTGAGCCGTGAGTCTGAGATCAAAAGATGTGGTGTTGACCGAGACATACAAGCAGGTTTTGTGATGCAGTTCTGTAGTGAATATAGAGAATTAGGTATAGATGAACTACATAGGCTGTAGTGATCGGACCTCTTTATGATTAGGTTTAAATTTAAAAGAAATATACATAAAGTTTGTTTAAAATTTTAAAATGGTTGTTTATTTACAGATGAATTCAATCATTATGATGTAGATTAGGATGGGAGAAATGAATATTTTCATATTATTATAACATTATTTTCTCTTAGTAATTAAGTGGCATCAAGATTCCAAGTATTTTGAGGTTACAACAGTACATACAATTTCACACCAATAATATAAGTAAACTATTTATATTCCAGGAAATATGTTTTTCAGTTTTAATGGGGAACATTAAGGTAACTTTGCGGCTTCACATAATTTCAAAAGCCTTATCCGGGATTTCCTTACTTCTTTACTACTGTAAGGGAGTAAATAAAAGGGTGGACAGCTCAAGGTAATAGATATTATATTAAAATAAAAGGAAAACCAATATTAAATATAGCTAAAATAATAAGATAACTTAACAAGAGCAAAGAACAAATCAACAACGATCACTTTACCTCATAAACAAAAAAATAAAAAACATAAAAACCTCTATGTTTGTGAACCTGCCTGATTCACTTCTTAACAACCATTCTTGACCAATCAATTGCGCTTAACTATTTGTTTTCAATCATGTGTCAAATAAGAAGTGTCAGTATAGATACAATTCGACAGGAAAAAGAATCACATTCTGTACAATGAATCTATTAGTTGCTCTATAAATCATTGCTTATCATTAAAATTTGAAACGATTTATAAAATGGGCGATTTACGTATGGCATGGTTCCTGCGCTTGCAGTGGATCCTCCAGTAAACGTTAATTAGTTAGTTTGCTTAGCTACATGATAGACGCTGTAAATCGATATTAGAAAATCTTTATAACGAATATAGAAATATTTTCAATTGAAACAATGTTAATATTATGTGTTTACAAAACTGTTTATGTTACGCATTAATAAATATTTTATTGTTTTGGCGTTGTCACTAAAATAGTTTCTTTCTATAATAGGAAATTAAATTCATTGTGCAAATGATACTAGCTTATTGAATCCAGTGTTTGTCAATATAATATTTATTAAAAGAGTTTATACTACATAAATATTGAAATTATTGAAAGTGTTCTGTTTAATTACCGTACATTTTACCGCGTCAGCTATTTCATGGCCATTGTACTTATTACTCTATTAATAAATACTACTATTTATTTAATTTTAAATTCGTCATACAAACAATTTGTGTGTATATTCTTATTTATCAAGATCTATCATGTTATATGACTGAAGAAGTCCCACAACAGAAATAAAAGGACATAAATGTATTTGGTTTTCATAAATATCACAATATACACGTCACAAGAATAATAAAAGAAAATAAGCTCATATTAAATTTACAATAACATTTTTAAAAATGGCGCCATAAGTTTTCCGTGGGTACCAATACTTCTATGTTTACTAATCTGTGTAGCCTATTGTGATAAGAAAAATAAATGATTATTTTTGTTTCCAATCATATGTACATACTTACAATGAAATATATTGTTATTTGTAATTTAGTTTTTATCCCAAACTGCAACGGCTGCTACTAAATAAGCAATTTAGGATTCATTCCATTTTTAAATAAAATATAATTGTTACATGACTTCGAGTTATTCTGTTATATGATAATATATTTTAAATATCCATATATGATCAAATAAAAATTGCATTCTATTTGGTATATTGCCTACCGACAAATGGAAGCGTGCGTTTTTTACGTTTCATAATTAAAACAGCAAAAACAAAACGAAGAACAGACGCTTTAAAAAAAACTACCAACACAACGCATCGTAACATATCACCTACACCATGTAACTAGCGAAAAGCGTTTGGATCAATACACGATGCGAAACTTAAATTCGGTCCCACCCTAAGAAGGTTGGCGTGGACGGCTCCGAATTCGTATGTTAATGCCCCCCTCCTGGGTCGTCTCCCCCCCTCCCCGCTCGCACCCTCTCGCTCTCTCTGCGCCAACTATTATAAAGGGTAGCACGAAAGTTAGATTAATGATGTTAGAAGCTGACCAGTGTACAGCCGCTGGGGAAATTGGAACTTGTATGTCATACAAGTGTTATGAGAAATGCTTCAACAGCAAGCTATTTAAGTTACGACGCTTCACTTTATTATATCTTTATAATAATACAATAACTTTATAATATAACATCTTTATCTTTATAATAATATAATAGTAAAATTAACTTGATTCAATAGTTTTGCCATACACTAAAGAATATAAACTATCACTTTGAAAAAAAAAATTAAAATATTTCTCTCACTACCAAAGCATCCAGCTCTACCAACGATAGTTTTTCCTACTTTTAATAAGGATTCCTTCAAGCAAGGCATGAAGAGGCCCTTAAAGTCCAACAAAGTGAATGTTTTGATCAGAATGATCTTTACGTCATCAATGGTTCGTTTATTCTATTTGATTAGTATAAAAATATCTCAAGAGTACTTATATTGTATATTAAATCTATTATTGTTTCGATACTCTTAAGTTACATATTTCTAAGGCCTTCATTTGTCTCCATTGCTGGTGGTTTAATCTTTGGAATATTGAGTTAGCATTTTGTCCTACCCATAAATATGTGTAGAAATTAGGACTGCACATGTTTTTTTATAAACGCAGCATAATGGGTTCGTTCCTTTCCTATAAAATTATGAAACTGTATATATATATTTTTGTATGTTATACATATATTTTTTTAAATAAACTAATGAACTCTTAAGTCTCACCGATTTTTGAAGTGCCGAAACCAGAAATTAAATTCAGAAAACAGTTATGTAATAGCTACATAGATCCTCCTCCGCCTGCCGCTGTACAGTTCCTATCGAGGTCCGCGGTAAAGTGTGGACGATCTAACTTCGCCTTACACACACACATGCGCACATCATGTTCACCCACACACGTGTAACTCGCCGCGGGCTCTAATGTTAAGCTCGCTAGGGATTAGAACGACTTTGCGATTCATACTTGCTTATGAGAAATGTATTAACGTTAATGTTGTGTAGAAGAGAGCTTATTCATCGATATATAGGATATTAAATAAGTTTTATATATTTTATTTTATATCTAAATCTAAAAATAATATCGTAAATAACGATAATTTTGGTGTTAATTACCGTAATGCACAAAGAATTTATATGTAAATATTAATTACAAATACATATATTCATGTTCAAAAAATATATTTTATGTTATGCTATATGCAAACTATAAAAGTAATTCAAAAATATTTAATAAACATAATTGCAGCAAGTTTTCAAAAACCCTTTGAAGACCATTTTGAAGAATCGAGATTCGTCTGAAATAACAAAATATTATTTTGTAACACTAAGAAAAGCTGTGGCACTAAACATACACTGGTATATACACTTTATGAGATGTTTTTCGTGTCTTTGTAGACAAAGATAAGACAAATATTAGATTTATTGTTTATATGATGATTATATTCGCTACTTTTACCATGTTTTATACCGTTATAACTTATAATATGTATTGTGCAATTGACAAACTTGAAAAAGAACTCGATACATTATAGATATAAATACAATTAAAAACAAATACATTACAATTAAACTCTGACCTTTTTACTGTCTGACTGAAAAGGTGGTTTGATGCATATTTTGATAATAAATTAGAAAGTTGTGGGTTGATAGCTGAAAAGCGATTTATTCCATTCTTGGCTGTACGTCTATTATTATGTTACACCTAAGTATGTCAATGTTTAAAAGTGGCTCGTATAACAGGGGATTAAGGTGTAAAAGACCAAATATTTTATTTAACTTTGGCACATACACGAGGTGTTTAGTAGATACTCTATTACGCTGAAACCTAACTGTTAATATAGTCATACAAATTCTATGGTGATATCAAAAATTAAAAGTTGTAAAATTTATTTTGACTTTTCCTGTTGCTGAATGATTTAGTTAAGATCTTTTACGATATTTTTGTCTTTATTTTTTAATATATTTTGATATGAATATCGTTTTTTTATATATTGCTGTCAATTTAAGAAATAATACCCTTTATCCTTATAAAGGGTCTAAAAATTATGCTGGAGTTTTCTTTTGCTATTTAGGATATAAAACTCAATCGTATGTCTGCATTTCCTATACATTTAATATTACTGATCGAAACATTTGAAAATAATTTTTAAATTAAAGTTTTCAATAATTGACTGATTTACTCAATCAAGGATTTTTGAGGGCAAATTTAGCAGTGATTATTTGTTTATGTATATTGGTACTTTCTTACAATATAACATTTTGTTTCATATGTACATCTTTTTATTAGTAAAGATTGATCCTTTAATGAAACAAGAGGTAGCGATTCCACAGAAACTAAACTAAAATTCTAGTTCGATATTCTCCATTCCACTATCCAGGACACGTAAATAAATATAGTAGTAGATAATTCATAGCTGCCTGTGTTTAACTTTAACTCACACACACATGAAGACCGTCCTCAAGTGAGACGCCTTCATCACCACACACGTGAATCCAAGCAATTCTGAATAGTAGTATATAGAAAATTGTCACATACTTTTTGCAATTTCAATCTCAAACGAGTGTATTTTTTTCATTTAATTAAATATACATTTTTTAGTAAAAATATTAATCATAATTTAATTGCTTTCTGAGAAAATTTGAGTCTTATAGAAAACAAGCTTCACTCCTTATCAGGAAAAATAATTAAAAGGTATTAGAAAATTTACTTATTATAGTAAAATTGGAGTATTAAATGCTATCGTTCTATTTTCATAGTAAACCTTTCATTTATTGCTTGTTCTGATTTAATAGTTGTAATTATTTTACGAATACCCATACGACTAATAAACTTTAATTTTCTATCCAATTAATTTGCGCATGAGGTATTTTTTCTTTATTTAAAATTATTATTTGCTTTAACGATCTGAGAAATTCACATGCCCTCTTTAATAGTATTCTATAAAATGTTAATTCGTCTTCATCGAGACTTTTCTCACAAAACTGAACCTTTCAACTTGACCCCTCATATTGAGATGATTATAATTCAGTTTCATAGAAAACGAGTCATAAGATCAACGGTCAAGCGCGAGCGGACCAAGGTCGGCGCATGCGTAATGATGTGAACGGTCATCTTAACAACACATCTCGTAAAACCGGTCCCGATTTGACCCCAGAATTGATTCTAATAAATTCTTTTTTCATTAAAATCATTTCTCGAATTATGCTAGAATTTAACGATATTTCTTTTTCTAGTCCTTCAATGCTTCCAATATTAAAATGTTCCCACGGGTTTGAGATTAGAATATTAAATCATAGAACGAAAGAGGGATAGAGAAAGGTTTTCAATTCAAAAATACTAATTACAAGGTTTTTGCTATTTAGAGATATCTCTAACTTTATATAAACTTTAACTTAAGTTTAACTTTAACTTGTGATATAAAACTTTGGGATTTTAACATTTTCATAGCTATTGAAAAGTATTGACTTAAAAAGGAAATGAATTTATATATTTAATATATGACAAAATGACTCGAAATAGATTAAAATTAAATTGAAATACTCATTGTCTCGTGTTGTTGGTCTTTGATTTATTTTTAAGATATGCAATATTTAAAAGAAAATTATTTTTATAAGTTTATTCTTCTTAATTTAACCACCCTAACTCACAATGTAGGTATAACACTCCCAATAGGTATAGCTTCTAAAAAAATCAAATGGTGTGTCTGTACCAAATATATATGGATACAAAAATATATAATCGATAGAAGAAAATTTTAAGTACGATGTCGGCTTATAACTACTATTTAGTAATTATTATTATTAAAATTTACAAAATAAAATAATTATATTAAAAATCTTGCATATGTTTTTTTTAACTATTATAGTAAATATTTATTCGAAATCAAATTGTCTGCCTGATACTAATATACTGTCCGCACCCGCCTCTTGCGAGCTCGCCGTAACTACACTCACACCCTCATATTTACGCTTTATTCCGAACTTGTCTCGTGCACCGTCAGGTCCGAACATAACATAACTATAATATACAGACCTCGTATAATTACGTATCACTTTGATGCAAATTTCACCAAAATTCTAATCCACCCGCGTCTTGGATTCGACAAAAATATTATGCTTGCACATTGTACCTTACAGACTGCTTTTCTTTTACGGGTAAAGATAAAAATTCAGTGGCTGAACCGTAAAAAATGGGGATATAATCGAATGGAGATGGGATATTTTGATCGGTTGATTTAAGTCAATTTATGGTGATGGGAAAGACATTTGGGGTTCGAGAAAATTGCATTAGGGTTGTGTAGGTGGCAGATATTTTACTGTTTAGCATTCGATTAACAAGTAAATTTTTGACGTGCTAACGAATAATTACAGTACATTTAGGTATGTCGTTGTCTTTTAAGAACATAACAGTTATACTATTCATAAGATATACGATTTATGAACATTTAGTAAATTTAAAACGCTGTCAACTTGTAATAAATTTTCACTAAATAACTGTGAATAGGGTCAGTTTGAAAGAACCAATTCGACAAATAAAGTCGGTTATTCATCAATCAAATTTGTCTGAATCCAGTAGATATAAATATGAGGTTATAAAAAAAACGTTGAAGATTATGATAATAGATATGAGTAGATAAAAAGAGTTATTCTATGAACCTTGAGATATCGATTAAAAGTAAAAAATGGTAGATGATAATTCTAATTTATTTTTCTTATTACAGTAAAAATATATTTAGAGTTATATATAAACTTAAAAATTTTGCTATCAGTTGTGTAAATACCCAACTCATTACTGTGTTATTGCCTGAGAACAAATATGTTGTGTTAAATATTACATACATTGTCCAACACAACAACGTTTTTACGCTCGAAATAGCAGTAAACAAGTTATTTGAAACCTATTAGGCGCGTATTTTATATGATGCCTGTGTAAATTCATTTGTTTGATCAAACAACTTCTTATAAAGGCTAATAAACATTATAATTCTTTTGAAATTGAATGCACTAACCACTTCTTGTGCACTCAATGTTAAATAGCAAAAATAGTTCTCAATTTTTTGTCAATATCTAAGACATTACGCAGTGCAATCTTTAATAAGCTATGGTGATTCTTCTTTTTAGTCACTATGATATTTTTAATTCTTTCCTGAGTAAATGATTAGGCAGATGTGACTTGAGGGCTTAGCCCATGGCTTAGTTGGACAGGACTCAAATAGTTTAGGAATTATAATTTTTAATTTTCTGTTATTCATAGTAGTTAAGCGTTCTGGTTTCAATTACCAAAACAAAGCAATTTTACTGTTGTTGGTCCCTGATAGGTCAATGGAAAAAAGTTTTGATGCTGTCTGTCTCCGTCTTATTATAACGATTGTAACTAACACTGCGAGATAATTATACAGTCTTAAAATAAGGATTCATAAGACTTAAATGATTACCAAAATCCATAAATAGACAGGTAAAGAAATAAAGTATTTGACTCGCCTTATAGTTAGCGGTTACCGTTATATACGCCGGTAATATCCATCAACACAGATATATTTTTGAGAAACGAAAATAAAACTTTGATTAATTGTTAGAGCATTATAATGAAGCATTAGAATGGCATTATAAACGGCCTGCAACTGGTCACATACTGTCTGATTTGTTTGTTTACTTCATTATTTTTTTTTTTTAATAATTTTCAGACTGAACACACGAAATTCAATGAAAGAGTACGCTAATGACAACCCTCCACTTCTGGGACGAAACACCTGAAAAAAATGTAAGTATGATCAAGTTTGAACTTATGACGTAAGATCTGAAGGTTATGCCTGTTTTTACTGATCATTGTGTTTCATGATAGCACAGATAACTAAAGGAAAATAATTGTTTATTGTATAAACCCCTGTGAATTTTTCCATTCACCGAAAGATCTTCTTGGTAATATTTTTTTAAATCAAAGTGAGTATCTTTCACTTTGGTATTTTAGAATATAATATATCAATCATTTAGAATATCATTTCGTGCGTGAAGGGGTAACAGTTTATTCATTATGTATGACTTTTATCATTTTTCCGAATATTTACGAATCATTACTTGAAGTGTTTGGTTAAGGCCTTTCCTGACTTAAATTTGGTAAAGGTAAAGTTATTAAGAAAATGTAATTTTGTTACAATTTCAAAGTTTCTAAGAAAACGTCAATAACAATAAATAGTAATTAATAAGGAATTAATAAATAGTAATTTACTATTGTTATCAAATGTATTTTATTATACTATTATTGATTCTTATACAGTTTTAATGAAAATTTTATTATGGTTCGTAATAAACTCTTATTAAGTAATCGATAAATGGGTCAACAATAACTATAATATATATTTATATATATATAACAAGCCTTTTAATTTTCTGACAATTGTGAGGTACTTCATTCTTTGGTACTATGCAGCGCGTTAGTTTAAAAACTACTTTTTTATTCCTGTGTTTTCATTATTTCAATATTTTTATTTGTGTTTTTTATTTTTTCAGATTTGCAGCTCCATTATAGCTATAAATGGGATATCAACTTGATCACTGCATGGTATGTTCATTATTGATACCTTTTAATTAAAGTTTGCATCGAAATCAACGTTATTGTAAAATATTTTATGAAAGTAAGATTTAATTGTTAGTTATGAACATGAATTTTTTTTTAAATATGATTAAATAAAAAAAATGTAGGTACGTTTATTTATTGTAGTGACAATAGTAATAGTTTTTTAATGTGGCACTTATTTGCAATAAATAATAAATATCAAACGTAAAAGTTTGTGAAAGACTTATCTAATTATATAAAAAAACTAAATCTTGAAACTTAAAAAAAAACATTTAAAAAGTTCATAAAATTAATATGTATAAACTTGTCTATTTAATGTTGCATTTTTTAAATATACGGTTTCAACTCAATAATGGCCACTATAAGCCTTGTATATCATTGAAATGATATTTAAAATTCGAACAGAATAGAGGAAAAATTGTGTAAGGCTTTAATAGTGTTTATTAGGTTTTACTTTGTGATATTATATTTTTTTAAATTGCAGTATCATATAATAGTACGTAATATACAGTCAATACACCAAAGCTCTTTGTTCTTATTACTTTCTCAATAGTGCATCCTTTGCTTTTTATGTGCTGTCGTCTGCACTTTTTAGTATATATTATACAAAGATATTGCACCCAATTTATATAGAAAATGGCTGCATACGGTAGTATGCAAGGGGGGACTTATAATAGAGATCTGTTTCAAACGCTCACAGTGTCTTTGTGAGTCCTATATTTCTTAAGAAGTGACACCAGTGCAAATAGTAATGATCACTACTACAATATATATGTATATATTACTACAATATACATGTACATATTGTAGTATTATAATTACTATTATTTATTGATGAAATAATTTGAAAGTGTAACTATCCAGACATTTGTAAATTTAGAAAACCTTTTACTATAATAATCATAGACAAATCATGTATTTATTCCAGTATAAATTAAACTGTTAATTATTACTCTTCAATTTATTTTTCTGATGTTTTAGTTGTTCAAAAGCTAATATAAACATTTTCTTTCATAATTGCAGATGTTCATCCATTTGTCATCAAGCGGTCACTCTTCACGAACACCCCCGAAGATGTGTAAGCATTTTCGATTGATTGCTTCAAGCGCTGCGCAAGCCTTCCGCTTCCAATGCTATTCGCGCTTACCCTGCAATCAACTTTAAAAGTCCAAACAGTCCAACGATGATTCTATGGGTGGGTTTCTCGGTTAAGAATTTGAAATAAAGCACGTCTGAAATAACGAAAAATAAGTCATTTTCTATTTAAATGTCCATCATTTGTAGTCAAAAGAGATAGAAGGCCATGTAATACAACTTTAGTAGGCTTACTTCTTACGGAAGATAGAATATTGAATCATTACGCTATTGAACAAGAAGTACCAAATATTAATTAAAAACAATATAAAAGGGCAGTGTTTCACATTGCACTAAATATCTTCTTGTAATTTAGCATCATGGATATTTTGTGAAAAAAACTATGCTAGATAACCATAATGTTATTTAAGAAAACAAAACACAAAAGTCATTTGGTCAAATGACGATGATTGTGATGAAACTAGGTAAAAAGACTATTCTAAAAAAGAATATTCTTCTATTATTAAAAATATACTAGCCCGCTTACTCAGTCGGATTGCTCATTCGATTCGAATTCGGCTACCCATCACACTTTGACGCATCGCACGACAAATTCAGAAATTCTATCTTTTAATTTTGGTATATTTTATAATGTTTTCTAGGTAATGGGTTATAAATACTTACCTATACAAAACAAAATGAAGCATTCTGACGAAAGCGAATTTCCCCTACACCCAACGCTGCTTCTGCGATGAGCTTTGGCCGGCTTATAAATACTCATCACTACATTAAATAGTATTTTTGAGTTATATCTTCCGTAAGGTTTCTCTATTAGGACATAGAAATTCTAGTGGCAAATTTCACTAAAATATTAGTGGTTAGGGGGGAAATTGCCGGCCTTTTATTTTTAATTACTCTATCAAGAACATCCAATTAAGAAATTCCTTTTTTAATCATATTACAAAATAATATTGGTAATGTTGGCTTAGATATGTAACCTCAGTTAAAAGGCGATTTTGACACTGGGCATGATTCCTTAAGTCAAAGAAGCAAGTATTGTTAGCATAAGAAGTAAATTAAAACTTTAATTTTTAAAGCATTAAGTACGAATTAGGTTAGATCCATATCAACGTAGTTACGCCTTAGGCTAGATCCATATAAACAGAGAGGAGAAACGTGAAACCTATTCATATAAGGGTCTAAATTGTGTATTTACGCGGCGCAGCACACAAAAATTCAAGCAATGATGTTAATTGAGTGATGTATCGATATATAATTATCAGAAATACTTAGACACAGAGCATTAATTGGCATCGAGTGCTGGTAAAGTTAGCGAAGAAGGTAGAGGTCAAAAATACTGCTATCATATTTATTGAAGTATACAATAACAGTTGCGAGCACATTACATAAACTAAACAATTGATGTGTCGTCGTACTTAATTGTTTCTTTATTTCTGAGGCCCTCGAGGATTTGTCTACAATGAAATGTAATTTTACACGGGTTGAATCTTCAATTACCATACTATACTTTATAAAGATAAATTAACATTTAGCATATACCAGCAAATTCAGTGATATAGTATGTGATCGATCACACGATCGATCACATACTATATCACTGAATTTATATTCGACGTATGTAAAACGCCGGTGTAAATAATAGTGCAATCTATATTTTATGTTTCACCCACAAAAGCTCATCATTTTTGATGTGTGCTTCTATGTAGATAGTTTTTTTTAATAAAGAGCACATGAAATGAGGCAACTACGCCTGATGGTAGGCATAGTCCATATACGAAGATGCATGCGACATACTGCCCTAGCCACCTCTTCCTCGCCGGATTAAAAAGAGCCATTCACGCTTATTTTGAAGGGACCCAGTATGAAGGAGGGTACGTGACGTGTGCCGGTAAACAATTCCATAGTCTAGCTATGCGACAAAGAAAGAATTCAACAAATCTTCTTATCCGTATGAGGTGCAGTAGAGGTGGAAACAATTAATGAGTGATTACGTAGGCCAGCACGCGTGTAAAGAGAGGGAGAGAGAATGCATATACCGAACTTTTTTGAAAACTTATAGATAATATTTCCTATTATTGACCATGATGTAAATTTTACCCATGGTCAATAAATAATGAACAAAATAAAAAAAAATATTTTAATAAGTTAATTTTATTACACAATGTTACAGTTCACCCTCAACGTTAAAACATTTAATAGCTTAGTACATCCATCCTCAAACCAAAATCAGTCGATCTGACATCCATTGTGACTTTTCATTAAAAGTTTTATAACTTTTTAATGTCGTCTTTTTGCAAACAATCATTACTGACATGTAAAGGAAAGGACAATTTGCGCCTAAGTAGATTTTTGAAAGGGTAGCTTAGAATTAATGTTTTAACAACAAAATAATTGATTCGTACCATCATTTGTAAACTCTTAACTTTTAAAAAAGACTCTTCACATTGATAATAATGACTCCTTAAACCGAAAGTGGATTTGTTCCGAATATGAAGTTTGACAGTTCAGCAGTTCATTGACATTGCAGTTAAGCTCTGAGAAATATATCGCTTTTATTTATTAGTCTACATATATTGTAACAGAATTGTTAAATACATATTTAAATCTGCCTTATCTCTTAAAGAAAAACGTCTACTTTTTAATTTAAATAACGTTATCTTTTTGTAACGTTGTCTAGTTACAGCGTTGTTTTGTTACACAAATAAATCGTTTAAACATAGTGTTGTTTTATTTAATTTTGTCATTAGTGTGGCCGTCTGTGGCAACTATTCGCTTTGCTTACCGCTTCCATGTTTTCACTGTTAAATTACATAATATTTAACAGTAATTTGTGATGTTGTGATTATCTCACAGTATATAAGTTATAGAATGTAGCATAGATTTTTAAAAATAAAATATTACAATTACCTTTCACTGTACGATTAAAATGAATTTTCAATTACTTTATCGTCTTTATTCTGTACACTATTCAAATGAAACGAAATATACGTATTTTAAGAGTAAGATGATATTTGAGGGTTCTATAAAATATTTATGAAATTTCAAGCATCTCATTGTTACCGTAAATTAAAAACAAAATAAAAAACACTAAAGGAAAATCGAAACTCGAAGCACTTATCAACATATCAAAATATGATACGCTCAATTTTCAGTGGTCATATGAATGGTAGAAACAAAATAAAATTTATCAATCAAAGAATTTGAAGTGAGACAAAAATCATAAGCTTTAATTTCAGCCGTATCGATTTTATTAATATAAATTATATGAGGATTACAATAGTTTTGTAAAGTCCATACTAATGGTGTTGCATTCAATAGAAAGAAAGCGAAAACAATGTAAGTATATAAAACTGTCATAACAATTATTATTTATCCAACCTATACCATTAATATTCTCCAACTATCTACTTAAATTAACAGAACACATCAGAATCGTTCTTTCCAATACAACATTTAATCTAAATTGTAAGAAAAGTTTAAAATATAAAGATTTATACCTTAAATTAGAATGTCAATACGAAAAGGTACAATTCAATACTCATTCATTTTAAAAGCCGTTTTTTTTCAAAAAATACAATGTAACGTCATTGTCTAATCCACTGCAAAACCGCTGTAAAAGTTTATTTCGATACCAAAAAGATGGCATCAATCGTCCACTTGAGAGCGGGCCGAGCCGTCACCGAGGCGCCACCACGTAATTTTTTTCGTAACTAAAGTGGCCGATGAAAAAATCCGCGCCGCTAACGGCATCTCTTAGCGCGCGAGAGAATTTTTCGCCCGGTCATAACAACCAGCCACGTGCATTTGTTTTGGTAGGGTTTTTTTTTCAAAAAAGATCGCATACATAAACCTCACCTCGCCAGTCGTAGGTGCGCCAAGCAAAATGGTCGTCATTTTTTTCTTCTCTTTTCAGCCATCTGTCCGTCCTTTTCGGTCAAAAATGCGATCGTTATTTCTGTTCCGGTGCGAGTGTGTGCGTCTAGCGGCCGAAGTGTAAAATAAAAGCCGTGCGTCTATACCATTAATTTGAGCTCTCTCGAGTTACCGTTAAAGTCTGTTTTGGATTGCAGTTCCGATTGTCTTACGCCGTATGGTGGATGAAGAAAAAATAGAAATATAGGAGGCACGGCGTATACTATAAAGAGAGCGGGAGTCGTTAACGATTCTGCGCCGGAAAGTTGCGCAGATTGCGTTTTTGGTGCTTTTTTTGGGGGCAGCGCCTCACACCAACGGGTGTTTTTTATGGCTGTCTTTATCTAGCACGCAGTCTCGCTCCTTGGACGGGCGCGTACGTGTGCGTGTAGCTGGGAGGCCGCGCGGCAGTGTGCTAGGGGGCAAAAACCTAGTACTAGATTTTTGCGTGCAACCTTCCTAGATAGGTTGATCGCGGTATATAGCGAGTATATAATGAGATGTCATCGCTATGTGCCGCAGCGTTGAACAAAGGCCGCACCTATGCTGATGTTGATTAATCATGATCTTTCATAACTACGCTGCAATCTCTCTATTCATTGTTTTGTACGTCGAAGGTTTGTAGGATGTAAACTTAAAATAATTGCTGAACAAGCCTTTAGGCTATAGTGTGGCCCTCTTGGCTTTTAAGCTAACGAAATTAATACATTTGTAAATGACAGTTTTATTATTTAATTTGGTGAAAATAAACCATAAGCGCACTCCACCAAAAAGCTAGGTATATCATTAAATACCTAGAACTTTCTATGCAATTAAATACTTACCATAGTACCCTCTTGTAACACCTGCATTGTACCTCTATGGTTACAAAAGTTTACCGGTTGTAAATAAGTACGTACATATTACACAAACATTGCTTACCATTTGAAAATGAAAAGAATCATGTACCCATTAGAGAGAGTTTTTAAACTATTATTATAATTGCTCAATTATAATTCTTAATCTAGCTTTCTTCTTTAAATAGCTGGTGTTGTGTCCTTAATAGATATCTTTGAATATAAAATTAAATATTAAACATATGCTAAAAAACTGAAATTTATTAACTTATGATACAAATTTTTTGTCGGCCGCCTGACGTAATCAAAATTTTTTATACTTTATAACAGAATGTATGCGTAGTAAAGAAAGTAATTATTTATTGTATTATTATTTCTTTATTTTACCTACTAAATTTATCACGGTCGTTCATGCTACAAGTACAGAAAAATGAAAATCTATTTTTTTTCACTATAAAAAAAAAGACGGTTCCTGAGTCCTCTAGTTTAGATTGATATTTGGCAGTAACATTAAGAACAGAGCTAACGCCATCTACATTATGGTTGAAGTACTATATCATATAGTTACTAGAATGAATAATTTGGGTGACTAAACATACATATATTACAAGAATAAAATTAAGATAATAAAAAACTCAAATATCATAATAAAATGCTCATACTCAAAGAGCTGAATCATATAATTTGTTAGAACTCATGCTGTTCCGATCAGCCATCTAGCGGAGAGTAGTCGTAATATACCCATTGCGTTTGCTTTTTATGTTTATATTTGTATTCGTTTTGAAATATATTTTCAGTGATGAAATAAAATTGTGTATATGTAGGTTAAAATTGTATTTAATAAAAAAAAATTTAGTACAGATTTTAATTTTTTTACACCATGGAATATCAATTATTAATTTAATTTCCAATAATATTTGTTTGTGCAGCTGTAATTTATGAACCTTATACGATTAAAAAGGAAAGTTGGAAACAGAACCCATATTGCAAAAATTAGTAGGTGTCTGATCATGACAAATCTTAAAGTATATAAATTAGAAAGTATACGTATCATATTTACGTCGCTTATTTCATTAAATGGTTTGGCAAAGGCTTGTACTTCACAAAATAATTAAGCCAATAAACTTAAATCATATAATTTCAATATTTTATCCAATAAAATTCGAACACAGATAGACTTTACTTTTAAATGAGCTTAATAAGCAAAGTGCTAGCGCCCTCTATTGATACATGCTAGAACTATCGCAAAGCACTAGTCAAAATACAATATGGGTCCACAGACTACTCTAAAACTAAAAAAATTTAAACGAATTTAGGATAAGATAATTGAAGAAAACAGTGTTGTAGTAGTCAAAAAACGTGAGAAATGTAATAAAAATGTCATCAGAGTCGCCGTTTTTACAAATTTTTTCAAAAGTATTTTTATATATTATATATTTCAGCTGCCCTTATCTGACTTAATATTACTTGACTTAATGTTTTAGAATTTAGTTTCTCAATAAGTTTGGTTTCAGTAACCTTTTTTAAATGTTTTACGTCAAAGAATATAATAATAATATTTCTCACAATCACGCCTATTATATAGCTTAAAATAAGCATCATTAGGGGTTTGTATTTGACAAAGAAAAAATATAGATAGTAATATGTAAATAAATATCAGAAATATACAAAATACACATATTTGGTCCTATCAAGTTTTGAACCCGTGACCACTACTTGTTATCAATAAGTGTATTATATTTATTGCCCGTTATTGTAAGGAACTTTAAATCCTTACAGTTAATCACTTGTTACCATTTGATGTTTTCCTTCTTCATATGGTTGGTGAATACACGGTATTGTCATGCTCAACTTTATGTCAAAAACTTCCAATCCATGGAGAACACCTTGCCGGTCCTTTTACTGGGGGACAATTCCCCAGGAGGTGATGCTGGTCGATTAAAAATCCTCCAGAGGCTAATTGCCCTATAAGGCTTGAGGACTCTCGAAGGTTTTCGCCTCGCATTAGTCATTCCAAAAAAAACTGGTGGTTATGTGACTATTTAGAAATGCAATTTAAATAAAATTAAGCTGTTATCAAACTGAATTGAAACTTAGTCAAACCTGTAATTTGTAAATACGCGGTTAACAACCACTTAAAGTTATTCCTATTACCTATAAATACATTAATGTATTTTTTCTCATACATATTCTCTGTTATGACGATTTAAAAACTCAGTAAATGAGTCTATTTAAATACAGATATTTTGACTTTGACTTTTGTAGCTTATTAACATATCAAGTATTAGCCTCTAATACCATGTTGTGTATACACATTTTGGGCTGCAATATAGATTTTATATATTTTATTATTGTATTTGTACTGTATGATTTATCTGATAGTAAATTGTTGTGTATAAATTATCGCAGCGTTGGCGTGCTTACTGTCTGATAAAAAGATAAAATATTTATATTCTGATCTGTGCTATGTTTTTAAATTATAAAAAACGTTTGTATTACCTAAGAAATCAATACAGAGCTACATAATGTAAATACGTGAGATGAAAAAGAATTATTTACTTATTTCCTCTCCATAACTAAATCAGTAGCTAACCCTTTTTTACTTCTATGAGAGTTAATTTATTTATTCAATATCCATGACTCACAAAGTTAATACCATTATAAAAAAGAGACAAAATTTGAAGCAACAATTAAATTTAAATACATCGTCGGGTCCTAAATGACGCTTGTTTAGAGATAACTTCTGTTTAGTTAACTGAAAGGATGAATAGAGCTGATTATATTATTAAAAAACATTGCTTACTACTGAAGTTGTCTCATTTTTATAAATAAAGAAAATACTGCGTGACTGATTATGTTTGAAATACATAAATATCCTATATATTTAGAAGTACAGCGGTCACTGTAGCAAACAAAATGAATGGTATACTCAATCATTGGCTATCCTAAAAAATATGGTTAAGCTGACAGAATAAAAATCAATTCAGGGTGAATCCAACCAAGCTTCCAACGCGAAGTTTCTAAGTAATAAGATGTTAAATAATTTGGTTGCAGTCTTCTGTATAGTAGAAGTGCTTCCAAATTAAATTCTAAGTGAGGTACATGCATTTAAAAAAATTAGGTGTCTAAAATATTCAAAAAAAATATGTAAAATTATACTTCTTCAATGCAAGCATAACTGTAGGTATTTGCAGAAATAAGTAGCTGCTCCTTTCCTTCCTTTGCTTCGAGACACTTAGTTCCCATTCGTTACGGAGCAGTCGGAGCAGTCTCCTTACTTCAGAGCTACGCGGCAATTTGATGGAATATCGGTCGCACCTTTGTTTTAGCTTGTACTTCCTCGCTGATCTGGACAGATTCCGGAGTGGTTCTGCACGTAATTTGCGATGTAGAAGACGCTATCACCCTTGAACCGCGGCATCTTTACAGCTTTCTTGTGTCTGAATAATGCTGTTCGCCGAAATAGCCTTTACAACGTTTTAAGACGCGAGAACCTTGGAAAGTTCTCAAGTCTTAACGAGCGATTCACCTCTGGATGGTTTCCAATGGTCAGGCATCACTTCCAGTAGAGGTCTCCCGATGTCTCTCAGAGTCTAGTCTCCACGGCGCTTGAGCCATGACGGAGCGATAAACCTGAGGGTGCCTCTAAAAGCTCGGACTTCGGCTCAGGCTTGTCGTGTTGTAGAAAGGAAAGAAGCTTCCAGATACGTACCTGTACCCGGTATAGCGCGATAAGTGTAGACCAGGTCTTCGCACCCTTGTTCGACGAGTGCGGTGTAATACCAAAGTGTTCCTAGTGCGTGAGGTGTGGAGATGTATGAGTGTAGAAGCGCGTTTGCGCTCGTGATCGGATCGTATGGTTCATGGAGAACATTCCTTGGTCTGCGTAAGCGGGTCGGGGCGTTAGAGTCAGGAGAGGAATGAGGATTGGCATGGTGGGTTGTTTTGTCAAAGTCAGGCCTGGGGGCATCTTTTATGACTTGGGTAATGGTAGGAACGTCGACGTTGCGCATATACCAGGGGCACCCGAAAGCCATGCGCATGTAGCGGTTTTTAATTGCCTGTAATCTATATATAGATTGGGCTGGGGTGTGGGCAAATGCTACGCTAGCGTAGGTCATGATAGGGCGGACACAATTTTTTTTTCTTTATTTACTAGTAGTATTTTTAAAACCAAATAATAATATATTTTACTAAATCGTGTACCATTATTAGAGATTTCTGCTTTCAGAAAAATAACTATAAAGATGCTTATATAAAGAAATAAGCAATATTATTCACCCCCAAACATTGCGGTGTAAATAATATCGACCTATCACAATATTCCATGGATAAATAAATAAGAATGCTTTTCTCTATTGTATAGCGTGTAACAAAATAGTCGCCCCATAGTTACAAATAGACGAGGGTGATCTATGAATATGTTACATGGTAGTTTGAACTCTATTTTCTAAACAATGAAGACTATTTCACTACAAATAAAATTTAGTTGCAATAAAATTTTATGAAATACATTTTTTGAACGGACTAGGTATTAATTTATTTATACATATACATGTACCTAAACATTTTAACGATAGCAATATATGATGAGGTAGTATTGGAGATGTTTTTTAAACATATATTTTTTTTACTAATATTTAGGTATATTGTCGAAATTCTTTAGCCTTACCAGTCCACTGGCATATGCTAGATGGTGGATAGGAGAGTACGAGTATATATTGTATTATGGTTTGTAAGTACTTAGAGATTTAAAAAAAGTGTCCATTAATAAGTATTTCACATAATTCTTATTTAACTTATTTTTAGGTAAATAGTTTGTCAGTAAAAGCGCTTTTGGTTTTTCGTAATGATACCTATATTAAGGTATAAGGCAAAGTAAGCTAAAAATATTGAATCAGACGATGCTTAGAATATGCTAGTGACTTTCGATAATTACTTACCATCGGGTTAATGGTCTTATGAATTTATATACAAGTTGAAGGGATCTTATTATTTCGTTTTGTTTAATTTTCTATGAAACTAGTCCTTAAAATATGCAACATTGTGGATACTGATATTCACAAGCCATCAAATATGTATATAAACTGAAAGTCAATGTTCAGTACCTAAGAGAGATCTCTTATGGTGGGGTTTAATTATATATCTACGGACGGATTTCATTTTGATATGAATTATGTATTCATAACGCACGTACTTTATGTCGAATTTCAATGCTCCGTAAGCAAAAGCATCCGTAGATAGGTCAATGGAAGCTAGCTTTAATGGTAATTTTTATTTCGAGAATGTTCAAGTGTTTCAAGTGCTCTGAGAGATCTCTACTCAAGATTAATCTAGTTATTCGAATAAAGAATATACTAAAAATATATATTGAAAATTACAACTCGTTGCTAATTGAGAACTGAGAATATTATAAATAAGGATTATTCTTATATTTTTGTTTTATATTTATAAAACATTTAAACTATTTTGCCATGCATAATTTTATTTCAATTTAAATCAATTCTAAATACCACCAGGTACCATTATTTTTGCGGGAAAATTACTTCAATATTTGCAAAAAGCACCTGAATTTTCCGCCATTCTCAATTGTTATAAGTATTTTCCAATAATTCAAGCCATCCTCACTCTTTCGAGCCCCTTTATGCTAATATTGAATATACCCCTTTGTTTTATGATATACCTACGCCATTTGGAACACTGGAGCCGGCAATAAAACTCCCTTACCAACGCCATTTTTCTCCGCTCAACCCCATAGATATTAATAATATATCACCATGTAAGAAATCTCTCCCTAGCGGGGGAGGGTCGACTAAATGCGCCACGATCCCTACGCGTCGAAAAAAATAATTCACGCCAAAACAACCCCACATAGACAACGCCTAAGGTCCTTTTTTCTATGAGCTCGCGTGAATACTTAATCACCAGTGTCTCACACATAATACCTACGTATAATGCTCCGTACTTAGACTTTTTTTGTGAAAAAAGGTCGTTTGTGACGCCTCGCGAATTCAAGATGGCGGCGCCGTTTCGCACGCTTTTCGTGTAATTACAAGCTTTGCAGTTTTTTTCGAATGACGCCGAATGGGTATAATTAGTTATTATGGAAATAGTGTGATTTTAACTTTTTCCTCTATAGTTTATGGAGAATTGACGCTAGAAATTTGAAATAGACTTTAATGCATAAATTCGTATTTTATTTTACGTAAACCCTTTGAAAAAAATTTAATTCAAATGGATTGCTAGTTATTCTAAATTCAAATGTATGTTTTAGTGTTCTCATAATACTCTAGCTAGCTTTGAAAAGATATAAAAATTGTCATGGTAGTTTATTTCGACTTATTTTTAAATGTCTTTGTTTTGAAACATATCAAAATAATATAACTTTTGCTAAGTTTGAACAAGGGTAGGTATGGGTCAAATAATATTTGATCATAAGCTGCTTTGACTGCCATTTCGAGCAGTTTTCCAGGTTATTATGAAAAAAGATCTGTCATTAACAGTGGAGTCATGGTATTTTAATTAATAAAGACAAATAAAACTAAATAAAGATTGAAGCCTCCTTTTTAAACTAAATGATTAAGGGACTGGCAATTTTATATCAATAGCACAATATCCAATATACTTCACCCTCCAACCCTCATCATGTGTTTCTTCCATGTAGGAAGACATTGATCAGCAAAGGGATGTATATAAGCAGTTGATGATTTTTTTTTCTCATTTTAACGTTTTATAATTTCAAATGACATTTAACGTATCTAAATATAATGTTTAACCAGCTGCGGCAAGAACACAAAAATGGATTACTCCAACGATTGATATCGATATCTCAAAATATTGAACGATCATAAATCAATACGGAATCGATAACTCCTGTGTATAATTTATAAACAGCTGGTTCATGTTAACTACGTGGGAACTTTGTTTCTAGTAGTCACTTAATATTAAACAATGTTAATATTGGTTGTTTCCTATTACTTACTGTTTAAATAGATAATACAATTACGTTCAATACAAAAAATATATTGAGTAATACTTATTTTATGAATACAATTCATTGGCAAAATAGTCATCATTAACTGTAATAACAAAGTGAAGACCGTTTTAGGGTAATAAATAGTAATTTTAAGTTATATAAATTAAGTTAATTAATCAAATAAATAACAACTATACAACCTTAATATACTTATTTATTTAGCACTTTAATGTACATACATAAAATAAAAAAATATTAATTAAACAAAAATCTTTATTTTGATTAATGAGAATCTTAATTAGAAGTAACATTTTACGGGCGTATTTGATAAAATTATTTTCATAACTATTTATATACACACATGGTATTATGTATAACATTACATTAAAAAGTACCTCTTCTATATTAAAGACATAAATTACCTTTATATAAGATAAAGAGATATATAATTATAATTAATTGAAAGATGATGAATGATAAATATTTACACGTCTGCTTTAAGATAACAGAAAATATATTTAATATTATATATATTTTTATGTTAGAATATTAGAAAAATACCTACAGGCAAATATGATCTGAGAACAAATAATCGTTAGTATAACACAAATATATACCCGGCTGGGAATCGAACCCGGTACTCCTGGTCAAGTTGTTGTTGCTAAAGAAACTGACCATAGGTCAGCTAGAGTTCAAATGCACAAAATACTAAAAATATAACTTATGTTAAAATAAACATTATTATGATCATTATAATTTATAAATAAATAACCTGAAAGTATTTCTATAAACGAGCGGGGTGTCCTATCATATTCTCTTAGTTAGAAACTTCAATATCAGTAAATTTTTTCATAAAATACATACAGGGCTTTCAACGACCTCACAATATACATAATTTTGATTAACCCCCACTTGATCAACTAGAACAAAAGTTGCTTGATTTTCGTAATCAACAAAATATACGCTAGTGAGTTCGTTTTCAAATGCTTTATCTGAAAATATGCTTCTTATAAAATGTTCAACTTTTATTTAGTATATAATTATTAAATGACTTTCTCGATAGCATGTTATTCAAAATAAAAACTTCACTTAACTTTCTTTATAATCAGAAAACGGTTATTCAACGACGGCTTGGCTAAATCCTACCTTTTTTAAAAGACCCCGGTGTTCTTTTCTCATTTTTCACATTGCATCGTAAAATCGATACTACGATGTCGCGTCAATCGAATAGTCTGCATCGATGGAACAGTATCGGACGCAGTAAATATTGGGACAGTCGTCTTTTTGGTGTGCCGCGTCCCTGGCCGAGTTAGAGGTTATTGTTCCATTTTTGAAATGCGAACGATTTCTTCTTTTTAATTTGTGGTGTGGCCTTGGTGAATGTTTGGCCTGATGAATGAATAGAGGTTTATTCCAATTTCTACACGCTACGGTTTTATCTAAAACTTCCCGATCTGTGTAAACTGAACACATATCGGGCAATCTGAAGATATACCAATATTTGGTTGTTTCTCCGATCTTAACGTTTTTACACTTTGATATTAATTTTAAGAAAAATTATTTGACTTTTTTTTCTATTGACTTTTAAATAACGGACCACAAAAGTTAAAAATGGCTATAACTCAAATTGTAAACAGTATGAGCCTTTCAAATTCGAAACAATGGAACTTCATAAATTTACATATACTAATATGGTTCCTATGGTTTCCTATGATGCCTGTTCTATGGCTTTTTTACAAAATGGACATTAAATATTACAGGCTAAAGATGCCATATGATTTTGATGACTTTTACAGTACACAGAATTACAAACGGAACACTGTACGCAGACTTTATTACCGATCACTGTACAACATCCACAAGTCTAAGGTACACACGTCAGCCGCGATAAATAAAACACCACCTTGTTCGAAGCCAGGACGTTATAAGTCTAAAAAACAAAAAGTTCCGATGTCAGCTTGAGTACACAACAACAATTGTCTACGCCTGATCGTTGTCATTTTGCGTAGGATTTGCGCGTCGGCCATATGCCCTGCGTCTGCCTCGGTGGATGCAAGTAAACAAAAGTTGTTTTTTACTCTGTGGTCTGCTTCCGGCTTTGGGCATAGACAATATTATTTATGGTAATTTCAGACATTGTTACCGTTAAATGTTATAGCATGTTTATACTCGGTTTAAAATTATAAGTAAACAGTGACGAAATAATTATAATTTAATAAATTTTCCTTTTAATTTACAACTTTAATAGGGTCAAAGAAATTTTATCTAAAATAAAGTAGCTTTTTTCACTTTATCTGATTTTGATAATGTTCAAATTATCCACACACATATATAATAAAATCTTATCACAATAACTTCAACTTGTTTCACTATTTATAATTTTGTAGATAGTAAAAGAGCCCACTAAACATTCCGGCACGAATTGACGAAACAAAACCGCTACTGATTCAACAATCGACCGAAATATTTGATCTTCCCTACTTCAGCAGTTACTATAAAAGATTGACAAATTTCAAACCGTCTCGTATGAAAAATAATTACACTCTTATTTCAACAAACTCAAGTATCAAAATCGGACAATTATTCTAAAGTTAGCCTCTGATATTAACTTTGTTACCCCGTCATTTTGTGTACCAAAAAGAAAACGAGTTTTTGCAAAGCTGCAGCGACTTTATGTATCAGTTTGCAAGGTAAATAAGTGCTTTGCAGTGGTTTCGCTGCAGAATCGAGCTCGCGGCGAAGGGTTACAACCCTTTAGCGCTGCGGCCAATGTCGACGTGCGTAGTCGGCAAGGGTCCCTTGTACCCACCTAATTCATGAATGTTTTGTTTGGAAATTAGATTGTACTCAATATTCCCGAATCGCGTTTAAATTAATTCGTATAATACGCATTGTGGAAATACCGAAATAGGATGTGCAAAATTTTTGATTTACGAGTTCAAATCAAACCTATTAATCTAATCATTAACTTAATTAGTATTTAAACAAAAAAACTATAGGTATTTAAGTAGCTACAAAATCAAAGACAGACTTCGATATAGATTTCCTTTGTCTTTGACTTTGATCTTAATTTGGCTTAATTTAATATTTTTCTCTGATAGATCTATAGATACTTCACCGGTCTGCGGAGTTGGCGGGAGTTAACTTTCTTCTTATGGCCTTCTGTGTCAGTGGACCTATTTCCAAGACTGATTGTGGGAGAGTCGTCCTTAGAGGAATCATGGTTCCCTAACGTTTACATCCAAGTGCCCACCTCAGATGTGGGCTGCAGCGTCTTCGGGTGGCTTTGGTCATAACGTAGTCACGTAGGCTTTAATTTTGCGCAGAGTTTAATAGATGCCTTACCACTGAGCGGGAGAAATGGGCTCGGTGGGCCGGGGCCCTGGCCAAGGTTCTACGGTTGTTAACGCTAGCCACAAAGTTACACTTGACTTATTTTTAATTTTTTATCTCTTATCTGTATAGATGCCAAAGTACTGGCAAAATGATAAAAATATGAGATATGTCTCATTGTGCCATTGTGAATTATATTTCCAGTAGTATATACCTATTCTATTTTCTCATAAATACTACGAGGCGACTTATTCAAATACACTGTGTTATCTATCAAAATTATGAAAAAAAGCTTCGTTTCATATTTAAGAAAACTTTGAAGGTGAAAAGTAAATATTTCTTCTTATATTTGTTTCTGAGTAAAGGTTGTCTTATATCTATAAGCAACTTTTTAACTTGCACTCTATAGCATATAAATTTACGGATTACTTGGACTACAATAAGAGCTACTATATTTTTCATTAATTTTACATTGTATAATAACTAATCTTACATGTATACATAATGATAATTTTATAGAAAGAGACTTTAAATGCAATACTTTATACATATATTTTTAATATTTTGTAAATATTCTCGTGTTGTATTAAAAAAACATGATTATAAGTGTGATAAGGAAATTAAAAAAAAATTTAATCAGTTCGCTTTTGGTGGCGGATACAGGGGACTACGAAACGAATACGTAGTTTTTATGTACATTACGTAGGTATTTTTACTACAAACTGTATATTTCCTTATCGCGTTCAATGGTTCGGTTGTTTGAGCGCCACATTAATAGATTTTATAAAAAAATTTAATATATTACTATTTTTAATGTTTCCTTATGAGCTTTTGGTACCGGCTGTTACATCTACTTCTTTCAATGACCAACCCATACTGAGTCAGCTTATTGGAGTGTTCTTATATAGGAAGAATAGCATCCAGAAAAAGTATTTATATACATAGAGACTACATGATGATGACACCATAAACCATAACATGAAGGTTGTTTCAAATTAAAGACAGCATAGCGCGATAATCAATTAGCATTTATTCATTGAAAATGAATGCAGCAAGTAAATATACATTAAGAGATCTCTATTGTGACAATTCCGAGCAAAGATAATTACCATGTCGGAAGCAGGCGAAGAAATTAAGAACGTAGGTTAGTTGTAATTAGTCAGCGTTTGTATTTATATAATAGACGTTATTCCTTCTATGTTAGGCTTATATATGAAGCGAACGTTGATTTTCATTTTATCTATTTATTTGGTTTACCAGTAATTGTACCACTGATCAATGTATATGTATACAAAATAATATATAACTTATAGCTAAGTGTACAATAGAGAAACGGTAAACACTACATGCATATAGTAGATAAGTTGTAATTACAAACAAAATAAATTAACAAAATTTGGTCATAAAATATCTAAACAATATGCAATTCACGAAGTTGATATTTGAGCTTGCATATGGATTTTAAAATAAAATACTTCTATAAATACAAAATACATTTAAATCTATGGCTATTTAAACTCAAAAAGTCCCGTCAAGTTCAGTGTAGAGCTTTTCAAATTTGTTTTAGTTACCTAATGACTATTAAATTCAAAAGTGGAAATAATTTTTTTTATAAAATACCTTTAATATGTAATATCACAAAAAACAGCTCACTACCTATGCGTACCATAAACAATAGCGACAAAATTGTATAGTCTCACATTGTTGTCAAGAACACAATCGGTTATAATTCAAACTCTTGCGCTTTTAAATTTATGAATAAAGCTACTGTATTGGATTCGTTACAAAAGATCACAGAATGAAGGAAACAAGTTTTATTCGTGCAAATATTCTAAAGGTGTTTGATCTGCAACTTTGCATAGAAAACAGGTACGCGGAATGCAAACGTCGGGTTGCAGAACGCAAAAACCGGTTTCAGAACGACATTAAATTCGGCTTTAGAGCAATCAAATTTTTTATATTTGATTAAAACGACTGAGGGTCGGACAATCAATTTTGCGTCGACTTTGAATTTCGAATGCAGGACCAGTTAAAACTTATATGGAAGAAATTTTAAACATAGAACAACTAATTTAAAAACAGAAATGTTGGCGAATTGTTTCCTTTTTTGTAACTAAGAAAAGAACGTTCAACAAAAACTCCAGCGAATGTTGTTTGCAAGCGCTAGCTCACAAACAACAGTTTTTTTTGTAAAAAGTAAAATTTTACTTCGCATTTTCTAGTAAGATAACGCTCCGCCGAGCGAAATATGAAAGGAGTTATCAAAACGATCTCTCGTGCACTAAATCACTTTATATAAGGGGGAGTGGAGTCCTATTTACTCGCAAACGGACAAAATAAATGTTTTTATTACATAATACGAATTTTCTCTAAGGCTCATTCTGTTGGCGAATGTTTTAAAATAATCGTTTCCACGTTTGTAATAAGGCTTAATTTCGGTTCTTTGTTTTCTGGTATTACTTCTCGTGGAGTTCAGAAAAAGGTCTCTATTCAAAGGTATTATAGTCGATTATGTTTCGAATGTTTGTTAGGCAGATGGTGTTTTGTAGGTATGTAAAAAGGGTCGGTGCAAAATTTTAAGTAGAGGGATTTGAAAACGCCAGTGGCTTTCGTCGCTCCTACAATTTCGGACACACATACGTACGCGTCGTATGTATGCAAATGTTTGCGAAGGTAAAAGATACACCTGAGTTTTTAGATGTGTTCCGTTACACAGAGTAAAAAATTAGATTTACCCTGTACGCATATAGATTATACTTTTGTGAATTTCTATGTTTTTGATTAAAGCGCTAACGAGAATTGGCTAATTTTTTTCATTAGTAAATTTAGAAGGGTTTTAGAATTTAGAAGGTAGATTAAATTTAAATTTTTTGAGTGTATGGATTGCTACAATTTCCTATTTACGAGTAATTGAAAACTTTAAAACAAAGCTGTTATTTTTTCAATTTTGAATTTATAATTTAGCAAACAAGATTAAAGCCACCGCATTCATATTATCAAATATATGCATTATGATGGGGAATATTATGAGAAATATTTGTTTACCAAGTATATACATGATATATACATAAATAAAAATATTGTGAATAATTTAGAAAACAAAGAAGTTGTTAAACATGTACCCAAAATAAATTAATATACGCGTACAAAACAATTACTTACGCGGCATGACGTATATAAAGTTAAATTGAATGGCATTCTGTGATAACATTATTAAAAGCCTCCTTCGGTTTGTCTATGACTCCGCGGAGGAGTAATATGATGTAAGAGGATGTAGGTACTTTTTGTCCCGGAAATATTTTTTTATCAAAGGACGCGTAATAGGATTCTTATGTCAAACGAAATTAATGCGAGCGGCGCCACTGGTGGAAGCTTTATTGATAATTCCAAAATACATCGCAGTAGCCATTTGATAACGTCATTGCAGTGAAGTTAGTTTCTATGAGCACAACCCAAAGCCATAAAATTTAGCCACACCATAGCTCACAATGACGACTGTCGCAGGCCGGTGTAATTCTGTTCTCGTATCTATGTCTAACACTTTACAGAGCTAGCTATTTACGTTCTATGTGGAAAAAGTTCAAATTTTTATTGGTGAATTCATATTAAAATTTATCGAATTGAATGCCAATTTAAGTGACATTATATCCCTTTCTTCTAACATCAAAGGTCCACAGAATGGATAGATTCTGTTGCCAAACCAAACTAACGAATAGGTTAATAAAGATCATAATCGAAGGAGATTTGCAAATATTTATCAAAAGAGCAAAAATATATTAAGCACACAAAATAGTACATACTTATATTAATATAAGGTCGCCCTTTGTACAAAATTAGTTAAATGTTTTTTGTGTATTTCTCTTCTTGAATTGGCTGATGTTACTGATGTATCATACAATAAAGATATATTCTATTCTATTCTATGTATCTACTATTTTGTGTACTGAAGTAGCAAACTATGTTATGTTTATATATATGCCTATGTCTCATCGTAATTATCTACTTACGAATTAGTCAATCGGCAATGGTAATGATCTTATCTCCCTCTCCTTTCCTGCTCAGGAGCACGCGTGCTGGTCTACGGAGTCCCTCTTTCACTGTCGCCATTGTGTGTGCTTTCAGCACAAAGAGATTTCGTGACTCCTTTCTCTGTCGCACAGCCAGAGCGTGAAATTCCATACCAGCCCACGAAAGAGGCACTTTTGAAAAAGCACTTTTTGGGCCGGCAAGGTGCTGATGGCTAGGGCAGTATGTCGCATGCAGCACTAGCTATCTTCACACATGAACTCCTATATTGCATACGATTAGATGGTGTCGAGTTATTTACTAAGCTTTCTATAAAAAAAATCAACGAGCATGTTGATCGGTATTGTTCATAAATTTATAATTTTTTTCTGGGCAATAAGATATTTCTATTCGACAAGTTAAGGAAGGAAAATAAGTATTTTCATCAGATAATTTATTTACCCCCGATTCGAATTTATATATGAAAAAAATCAGCAATCGTACGCAGCCACTTAATTAAGATTCAGCCCCAAAAAGATCTAAAATAAACGCGTTACGTATTTTACGAACGCGTGTTGTTTAAAATAATCACCGATCGTAAAATTAATGCAAGTATGTACATAATTGCGAGCATCCCCATTCTCTCTAATGCCGGGCCTTAAGCTCGCCCGTTGGACTGTAATTGGACTCCTCATAAAGGGGCAAGTGGGGCCGGAAAAGGGGAAAAACGGGGTCTGGGGGCCGGCCAGGCAAATGTTATGGAAATGACGCACCGCCATTTCCACGTTTTTGTATTTGATTATATCCTTTCAAGACAATATTTTGCAGGGCCCGGAAATTAATGAAGGCAATTTATGCGACACAGCGCGGGAGTATTATTTAAATAACTTTTTTGTAAGCCGCGGATTTTCCGGGCCCGCTGCCTTTTATAATTGGTGCGTTGGCTGTTTGCGTTTGTTCCTGTTGGCTTATGATGTAGAGTTATGTTTGAGGTTAGTGTGTGCGGCGGTAGACGAGGTGCCCAGCGTAATGAAAAAATGTCGTTTACTATGATTGAAATTTTATTACAAAGCCACGCTGCAAAAATGTACTTACGCACATTTTTTTCACGTCATTTTATTTCATATTCTTCAAGAATGGATTTTTATAATCATTAAGCCTAGATTACGAAGAGTCTCTTAAAGCATTTATCTGCTTTTTCATTAAATTCACAGATTTTTAAACTTTGAATTTAATGAAATTACCAAAATTAATTTAAATACAATCGTACCCGCATTTAAATACATAAATCTTTTTATTGAATTCTACAAACAGTAATTTAAATAATTCGTGTCTGTTATGATATATTACTTTTATTTAAAATATGAGATTTATAGATTATTTTCACCTCATCAGATACAATTATCTTAATTCAAAGGCCTGTGACACATTAGGTAGATTTTCTGTCGCAGAAGATGCAGTATATATAACATTTAATTATACAGGATGTATATAATATACTAAATTAAAATTCAACTTCTCGTGGATAATTTTTTCTTGTATCTAAAATTTTGTTTTTAAATAGCTTTTTAAACACCGTAGAAATAGCTCCTATATGTACAAGTACTTTTCTATGTAACATAATCAAGATGAGATAATCCTTTTTAGTCCAGGTCTTTTCACATTTACAATTATTTATTTTGCAACTACATACATTCAAATGTCATTTGCCGTTGATGGTTAAATATAACGGAAAATCTTGTAAAAGCATGCAATACCGTTCCTAAACAAACAAAGTATTATTGGACGATGGTTAACCCTTCTTTATTAATTCGCTGGGCCCCTATTAAAACAAAAAGGTTTGGTTAATGGGGTATGTCCAAAAATTATAAAATATAAGTAAAATTTTTTGGCTAAAATTCAATTATAAGATAACTTAAGAAAAGTTGTGATTCTCTTTAGTAAATATATTAATTTAATCTATCATATAATAAATGTATACCCATTTACAATCCAATTACAAAACTTCTTTTGGAACTTCTTTTATTTCACTAAATTCTTGGAGATTATTAAAATTTATATATCATAGTGAATTCTTAATCAGTAAACCTTTAGTTTGATTTTGAGGTTGCAAAAAAAGTTTTTCCTTACCCTCCGTCAAACATTAAACGAGTGCCTCCTCCAAAGAGTCCTCCTCCAGTCGGAGGTCCTGATTAAAATGATTGATTAATGAAAGTAAATGAGGGATGGCTCCCGCGGGCCGGTGTTTGCTCAGGCCTTTGGCAATTATAACAATTTTTTAATTTACACTTATTTATTTAGGACCTATGAGTGGTGACATTAGATAGGATTAATTTTTTATATCCTTTTGATGGTATGTAGCTTAGTATGACGGCTTGTTTCTTTCTAGAATTTAGCTTGTCAAGCCCATGATTCAAATAAAAATTGTTTATACTTTCGTAGGAGACTTTTTTTAGTCTTCTTAAAGCCAAAAGCTACCCTGTTGGTTATTTTTTGCCTTCGTGATAGTAGGCTGAAGATAAGAAAGGAATTAAGTCACACCCGGACTCGTCAACGCCAGAGGAACTGACTGACCATCTTGTCCAAAAATATTATTGTCTCGACAGCAGAGTTGGGTAAGATGGTGTTAGCTAGCCATGTGGACTTAGAAACAGTAATAGATTACAGTTTGATGGAGAACGTTGGAAATACAGTAACTTTCTAATAAAATAAAGTGTTATTCTTCTTCTTCTTCATGAGTATCTTCATATAATTGTAGATTAATTTCTGGGGATTATAAACAATTATTGTGGATTTTACTCAAGAATATTCGAGTCCGAAATCCAAGTGAGGGCTTTATTCTTACGTCCAATAATGTATATTTATAAAAAATACAAATTCATATTCAATGTGTAACTAGTTTTACACCAGCCATAGTTTCGATGGGTATTTGAATAAATTTGATTCGTTAACTAATCTAGAAGGTCTGCGCCTAATTCATATACGTCTAAAACATGTCTTACGTCACAAATTTGTGTCTCATGTGCGTGAGGGTCTCAGTTATATGAAAACCTTATTGAACACTGTAATATTGTTAATATGATGTCGATAAGTTTTTCTACTCAACAAATTTTCGGGTTTTTATATACAAGAGCATGGGCACAAAATATATGTACCATAGGTCCATTTTATTTAGTAACCATAATCAACGTTTAAAATTCTCTTTGATTTATATAATGGGCTATATGCAAGCATTGACAAAGATGTACGGAAATCTGTAGCTACAATTAGAATTCTCTCTATACGTAACCAAAGTAACTACGCATACTACCGTATACCTAACCTTTTAGAAGTGCGTACTTTTTTGGTAATTTGTCACAAAAAGTTACGAGTGCGGTCCCAGGGGCCAGCCGCTCATTTATTATCCAACCCTTCCCCCTTCAAGGGCTAAGGGACGGTAATTTTACCTTCAAAGCCTTACTGGAATGCGTAATGACTAACGACGTGTCGTAATTCGTAGGGATTTACCCCTTTCACTTTTCTATTTAATTGTACGCACTTGTATACACACGGTGCGGAGGTAGGAGGATATGGAATGAAACGGTAAAAAAATATTTTATACATTTTTCTATATACTTTTTGGTACCTACTTGGATTTGGGACTGTGAAATTGGTTTTTCTTAATATTTAACAAACGTTTAAATACATTTATTCTAATAACATATCATATACATATACATACTCTATTTAACAAATATGAATCTGAGGCTTGATGCAACAAGTTTTATGTCACACAATGAAATAAAAGCTTGCGGCAGCTTTCACTCAGTATTTTCAAATTATTAAAATATTTCGTATGAAAGTCATTGACGTCAGCAATTTAAGTAATTTAAAGTCTATGGGTTTATATTTTAATTTTTTTTGGGTGTATCAATTTCATTTATTTTAACTGTATATGTTTCCAATAAAATAAAATAACATAAAATCCGACTCGAAGGACCAATGCCAATATTGCCCGAATAAAATAATAAGAGAGATTATATGAATTACGTTAAGTAAATACCTACCAGAAACATAAGCAAACAAGTAATCGTGTGCTATTTAAAGCGAGGGAGACACATTAAAATTCCGCGTATGTTCCGTGTATAATATAAAGTCATTATGTAAATGGGGCGAGCTTTTTGCTCAAAAGTTTGGGTGATTTGCAGAGATGGCCTCTAAATAAGCCCGGGTTTTATGTGATGTGTTGGCCGTTTAATATTAATGTCATGTAGTTATCTGTCGCGGACTGTGACACTGCACGGAAAAAGCCTATTTCATTGAAGTTTATGAACTGAATGAAAGCCAAATTAAGCTATTCTGATTTTTGGTTTGAGGATCGCGTCCTGCCTATAGTCATAATGGATGGATGGTGGAAAAAGAACGACTTACTAGAAGATTTTTCTGCCTATAATTAGGCATACATACGTACATACATTACTACAGGCGTACATTCTTTACTTTAATCTCATCAGTTGTTGACAGTAGAGATCCGAATCGATGGTTCAGCCAGGCGGTAAAAGCTCATAATGAACAATGTCTTTCCAATCCCACTATAGACACAGCATCACCTTATTGCGAGTTAACCCAGGTATTGCCACACTCTGTGAAGCCTGACCGACCTTTGATCACGAATTTTTTCTCACGTTCACGTGTCATACGTGATCCACTTTTCATCACCAGTTATCAATTTCTTCAAAAACGCTTCGGTATCATTATGTCTCAATAAAGAATCCCAAATGAGTGCACAAGGTTTCTTTCGGTGAGCTCGTGTGTTAATCTTGCTTATTGCATTAGGTCCATAAACGTCTGTTCGTGGCTTGCGTTGCATTTTTTCCTTTTTTGTAATAAAATTTTAAAATGTATCTAATATCTTTATTCGATTCGCTCATTTTGACAGAAAGAAAAATAGTTGGCAACAATATTTCCCTAATTGGATTATTTTTTTAAATGTCACCTTTTTAATGTCATGAAAAACAGCCAGATACAAATAGTATAAAGATATTTTAATACATACTATATGCGAAAAGACTTTCCCCGACCGATATTAGACTATAAGATAATATGCATATGTAAATACAAAAACATATATACCTAAAGCACTAATTTTCATGTTAATCACACAAAACCAGCTCAGAACAATTTTGTTAAAAAAAGAAAACAATTGAATGCCTATTTTTTCACAAAGCCCATCAAAAAAAAGAAGATTTATTTGAAAATTAATCAATTTACTATAAATCTCTAAGCGCTTGGCTAGCCTGATGACAATCAAATACTGTGATTTAAAAAATAAATAAAAAGTAAATATTCTTTTCAGCAAGACTTTATATGGATATGACATGTAAATTTCCTTGTAATGAATCAACTCTCCCTATGATTTTCATTAAAATGATTGATTTATGACTACTTTGCGAGCTGAATATTCAGCGAAACATTGTAACTTTGCGAAGTATATTTTGCCACATTTATTTTGTGCCATGTTTTCAGTTATTGTTTATTTATAGAATCTACTTAAAGTTTACAAAGAGTAACCCAAAAACTGAATTAGCATGTAATACAATTGCAAGAATATACAAAAATATCTAACAAAACCGGAAGCACATACAACAATATACACACAAAGCGTTTCACAAAGAAATTTTTAATTACCACCTATCTCATTCAATCCAAAACATTTCCCCGTTTCTAATCTTTCTATGTAAATAATCCCCTATATAGCTAAATACATAAAGAGGACGAGTGCGTAAATGGAATATTCATAAAAACAGAACGTTTACGGGCTTGTAAAAGGCTACATAAAAATTTAGAGGCAAAAAGCGTTGGCCCTTTAGGTGCTCTTGGGATGGACCGAAGTTTGTAATTGAATTTTTGCCTGAAGCCGCAAAGGGCGGCCCTGCTTAATTTGTCGTACTCGGAAAGGGTTGGTTGTGTGGTGCAAGGTTGAGGACCGAGATACGCTGGCACTACCATATGAAGAATCATTGTGAACATTTTATGAGCTAAGAGCTTGTTGTAAGGAGATTTTTCTAAGGTTTCATTTTATAATTTATATTCTTTTTTTTTTAATGACTGAGATCATGGCGTAACGTGTCCCTTTGCTTTGCCATATACGATATTTTGCCGAAACCATACATGAAAAATTAAATTAATAAAAAATGATATGTTTTTTATAATGATTACATTACGACCCCATCCAAAATGTAATTCAGTTATATTTATATAATAAAAAATAGTGGAATAAAAAATAAATATTAGTGGTAAATATATTTATATTATAATTTATCAAGAAATATACTGTATTCTGTACTCACTAATGCGCAAACTGTCATAGCTCTTTCAAAATTTCTTTCCTTGAACTATTGCCCCACTTTAAACCATCCGGTTGCCAATTTAGTTTCCTATAATAATTTATTAATATTTTAATTTATTCCAAACCTCAACTTTCGTAGCTTGCAATAAAAATTATCGAACACTTTCTTCGCTTTCCGCTTTTTCTTATCTCTTGAACCAGCTTCGAGCATGCAATACATATATTGTTGTAATCAAAAAGAAATATTTCATTTTTTTTATCCACGTAAGGGTTGTTTGTGAGGGAGGGGGGGGGGGGGGTTCCTTTTTTCCCGCCTACGTGATAAAATTTAATTGGATCTCTCCGGATTACGTAAGGTGTTAGATATACGATATAACCTCTTTTAATCTGTACTGTTATTTAAATTTTATTTTCCGTGTGTATATAATAGAAATAAACTTGTTTATAGTTTAATAATGTATGCTACATTATTAAACTATAAACAAGTTTCTATTCTACATAACCTTTAATATCATAGCATTTTATGTCTCTTTGAAAAAAACAGAATCTACTATACCAGGCTACAATATCAGGCTTTTTTATATCAATATACTTAAATATGACGCACCCTATTAATATCAGTCTTCCTTCATTTTTTTGTGAATATCACTGACAAAATTTATGAAAAACGACGAAAAGATATGACATAATTTAGCGAATTTTGTTAAAAAGTGACAATTATTGTGTTTTTAATACACCCCAATAAGTTACAACAAATGTCACTTTAATAATCGTACATAAATTTCAGGCACTGATATGCAATGCAAATGCATATCGTAATCAATCTTCGTTATAATAAATAATATTTTGTGTTTTTTTTTCTTCGAAATAATTAGTTTCGTTTTACTTATTTACTCAACTAATAGTTAGTTTTCGTCGAGTTCGACGTTATGTACACACCAAACCACATTTCCTTATGGCAGCCGGCCCACCATGTTGACTCAAGGTGGACCAACAAAGATAATAAGTTTTATCCATTAGCCGCTATTTGTCTGAGGCGGCGGTTTTAGAGATCCACAGAATTAAAGTGAAGTTTTTATCCTTTATAACCTTTATTCTTATTTCAATTAATTAAATTGAAAATATATTCTTAGGACAGTATTTGTGTCATTTTAATACATAAAATTGGAAAAAATTAAAAATGAATTCTTAAACTCGAAATAGATTACATCTGAAAAGTTTTTAAAAACTACATTTTCCCTTTTCCAATAATAACAATTAAATGACTTATCATCTTTTTACTCTCCTACCTTCCTTCTTGTAACATAGATACTTCAAAAGAGGCATGAAAATTTTTGGGCGGGCAAGACTTGGGCAGTATTCATGCTACTTGCACTAGTCATACTACAGCGTACCATTCGGCAGCGTCGAGTAATTGTCGTGCTTTTTTTAATAAATAAAACTTAAAACTTAATTACCCGGACATCCCCTCTGAATAAAAGTAGACGAAATTCAAATTTAAAAAAGAATTGAATTTGTAGAAATACAAATTTAGAAATATGTTGAAATATAGCATTTTTAAATTTGTATTTCTACGGAATCCATTTCCCATTTAATCCAGATAGTTTGCTTAAGTAGGCACTAATGAAATAGTATTCTCATTTGATCAATGTCATTTAATTGATATTGTTTTGCAAATAAGATGATAAAATAATATGTAACAATTTTCGTATTATATGTCGTATTTGGTTTTAAAGAAGACGTAGTTTACGAAAATCTTTTTAAAACGGTTAGATCCAGTAGGTTTAAGAATTGTAAAGATATTTAGGAAAAGAAATTTAAAAAAGACTGGCTTGGGAAAATAATGCAACATTGAAGCTGCCAAATGTTAACCGATGATTACTTTGCATTGGAAATACAAAGTATTGGAAATATAAAGCTACGGTCGTCACTGACCATTTACCAAATATATTGATAACGAAATAAATAAATATATATATATTCATTGTATATTGAAATCCTGCTATTCCTTTACTTTCGTTCTTTATTCATTGTTATAGATTATCACCCTTAGCTCGAAGCATCAAAGCAATGTTGTTCCGAAACCCGTTTTTGCAGTCCGCAGCTCACGTTTGCAGTTAGCAGCTCAGTGGAATTTATGCATACTAGCCCTTATCATAATACTTACGTGCTAAAACAATTCTTATTTTTAGCGGTTTAAGGTAGTTATTTTAATTTTAGGTATAAAATTTAGGTAAAAAAAACTTTTCAATAAGCACTACATAGGGATCCAAGTGGCATGGTTTATGGAATATACTAGGTTCGGTATAGGTTCTTGAGATTTAAGGAATTTACATTATTTAAATAGACTTCACTTTATATAAAATTGAACGAAAATAACCTCTCACATTCGGGTGATATATCCAATCGCCAGGCTATTCAGAATTTTAGGAAACGGCAGTTGAATCAACCAAAATTTGAAGGCAAAATACAGTGAATTTTTTCAGCCTTCAAACATAAGCTCTTACCTTCTTCTTTGCATATACTTCTTTACCTAAAGAATTCATTCCGATTATGATGAAAATTTTAGTAAGTACTAAGAAACCTTTAACTTTAAAAACAATAATTTTCTTTTACTTGCTGCTATTGCAACAACTTGGTGCTTCAACGCATGCTGGAAGCGGATATTATTATCTTTTAAACCACGAAGGAGTTCCAGTTAACGAGTTTTGTTTACCCAAGTGCAAATCTACCGTTGTGGGTGCGATGGGCATGCCCACAACTCTATTAGACCTCAATACTTATTACTAGCATGTCATAAGTAAAAGTTATATCTCATTTTATCTTTTTGAGACATGAATGCTTGCGATAGAAAAGACTAAAGTTGCCCCAGCTTTGCCTTTTAGAGTAAAGTCATATATTTTGTAAACATATCCTTTAGTAAAAATGCACTATATTTATCATGAGTAAGGTTATACTCCGACTCGCAGTTGGCTGAAGTACGAGTGGTTGTGACCATAACCTTATTTGAATGCAGAGCATTCGGAACACTTTTATCAGTTTATAAAGATCAAGATAAAATTTATAAGTAAATTACTAAGCTTGCAAAGGTCAAGTTTCAAAAGGTCAAAGGTCATTTTTTTATTTTAGACGTAATAATATTCTAATATATAATATGACAATACACTTGTATGAATTAATATATATCGATCCTTGTTTGTGAAGTGTCGGGCATAGATCAGCGTCGTGATAGCTGTCGCGACAGCTGAGCTGAAAGCTAGTTGGTACTTGATAGCTACCCGTTTTGTGGACTGTATAATGTGAATAAGGAAACACGAGGCAAACGGTAAAACCAAGTATAATTAATATTAAAACAATAAATAAATAACAGATCAACACACTTGACACTCTCAATTTTACGTCTATTATTAGACAACGTCAAAAACATGATAGAAATACAAAAATATATAAAAAGGTTTATGGATGCCAGCCAGTCGCTAACATTACTGTTTTAATTAATTTATTATTAAGTTCGCTTCAAGGCAATTTAAGTTTTTATAATAAATGCCAAATAAATATAATCTGTTCTATTCTATTCTATATCAAGCTTCTCGCTAACACTATTACATAATAATAATAATCTGGTCGTTTATATACTACATAAAGCGTGGGCCCCTAAAAAATAAGGGTCGCGTCTGCCATCAAGCAGTAGGCTTTGTTGTTTATCTCTGTACACAAAAAACGTCATTCAAACAATCTTATATTACGTACCCGGCTCAAAATCTGTCGCTTTCCTTCCCTTTTCCATTTTCCAACACCAAAATAAACTGCTCTTCCCCTCTCTTCTTGGTCTCCAACAAAACGCTGTGGATAGGAGGGTTCGCTATTGCAGCGGGGGTCGTAGTTAGCTGGCCATAACCCCGTTCAGCTTTGCATGACAGATGATTATCTACGGTCCACGTCAAAGTGAATAATTGGGCTTTAGCATACGCCGCTCTCGAAAGAGTCGGAAATAGTTATATACTAATGGCTGATATATTTTTGGAACCTTTTTGTTGTAATTCTTTTTTAAATCGAGTAGCGATTATATCTCCAAATATTTAACGATCGTACGTTTACCTACGTTTGCGTAACTTATGAAATGGATTTCTATTATTTATTATTTTACCACAATATCCATGTTAGGATAGATCTATTAATGGACTTAGTTTTCAAACAAGTACGTATTCACGACGTTTATTTGATGATAGCAAATAAATTTTGCAACTAATGAATTATACCTTTTTACAAACCTACCCGCCACTGGCTAAGCGCCGGGTGTGTATAGGGCTCATCTAATGCTTCGTCAAATTATCACTGGGATTACCCACTAAAACTCGCCGGTAACTCTATTGCTCCTCCGGGGGGCTGACCTTGATTCTGCCGAAGCAATTCACCAGTTCGTCCCCTAGCAACCCTATCTTACAGCCGGACTTTTTTTGTACTACATAGGCACATATATCTATCAATATCACTATCTGATCATCGACTTCGGTTGATAAGGAAGTAATGGTAAAAAAGAATTACAAAAATTTCGTGCTAGCTGCTCAGATTACTTTGGGTCTTATTATATAGTATAAAGAAACATATATCTAAGGAAACAATTGTACAATTGTAATATGCACCTATATTCCCGAAGTTTCCCTTAAACACACACAAACTTACACACACACTTTTTGTATACATTGTAGGTGATATGAAGTCCATCAAATTGTAAATAAATATGGATTTTTGATGCCTCGATAACAAAAATATCAATAATGTAAAAACGCAGCGTTCATGCGTCGGTACGTATGTACTACGACGTCACAAATCTAAGTTCAGCTTCACCGACCAATTTGATTGTCAAGTAAAACTTTGTCAGACGTTTTTAAAAATGTTATGTCACAGTGTTCGTTACCGAATTTCTCATAAACGGCTGACAATATTTTATTATATACTATTTTTTTACCTTAGGTGATAGGAATGGATCTCTCCAGAGTTTTTGCTCTTGTATTGTTCATCATTCCTGTGTCAAAGACTTTAAGATCAAATTAGCAGTCACTATTTTTTTTAAATTTGATACACATAATTCAGGAAAGGAATCTAAATGGAAATCAGTTTTCATAAAACAAACACGAAATATGTAAATAGAACATTAACAACTCGTCGAGATTCTCATTAAATCATCTTTTGTGTCAACCCCTCGGAAATGAAAGACAATAACAAACATGTATAATTTTAAAATTGATGTTTATTAACGTCGGAAACAGGATAAAAATAAAAATCACCCCCTTAATTAATTCAAGCGAGTCCTCGCACCTCTGAAGTACAAACCGCATCAAAATTTGTACGTCAAAGGATGAAGAAACATGAGAAATATTCACTCGCGAAAATAAAACCACGCCTCTCGCTTAAGGGTAGAATACAGTAAAAGAGGATCGCATACATACTGATTCAGTGTTTGAATTTAACCCTTGCTTTTTTTTGAATCTAGCAGGGAAATTAAATGTACAACTCCTTGACCCTACTGATGGCGATATTTTATAGTTTTTACGTGTAGGTTCAATGACTTAGTCTTAAAACAAACAAGTGAAACCAGAATTGTTTTTGCTACCATTTTTATTTGTACATAAATATTCGTACGTTACGATCTGATTAAAAATAGGTTAGATATATAATTTATTAGACGAACATTTGAATAATTTAATTTATTCGGGTAATAATTACAGAAAGACAATTAACGCATTTATTACACAATAGTTGCTTTTACAAACGATCCTTATAGAAATATATTTTATGACAACTACGACCATTTTTCGTATGCTAAAAACGTTCAGGCAGTTAAAACTACATATTAGGCAACTCACACACGACACGTCCCTTAAATCCCCCAAGTGCTCCAAACCCCGTACGCACATGCGTGCTCGCCGCCCGCCCGCGCCCACTACCCCCCGCTAAGCCACGACCATTTTGTTTTTGCCCAACCAACCTTTTTTAGTACCACCTATGTTAATAGAAATAGGAAAATGGCGCCTATCTATCTGCCTAATAAATTGTAATGCTTGTATTGATTGGAGCCAAACTTTACCGAGATAATCTGCGGTTTTGTTTTGTGTTTACGAATGTTTAACTTGTTAGGCTGCAATCATTAGTTCCCATATCAAACACCGAAAAAAAATTAAAAACTTCTTTATTTTATGTAGCTTCGCCATTGGTTTCAGAACAATCTAGTAGAAAACCTATTTAACGTGCCCTTTCTCGTTTTTTACAGAATGAAAAAGTTGAACAATCTTAACTTCGAAGATACAAGAAGTCCAAAGACTTAAGTAAGTGTACATTTTTATTAATAACGTTATAATTAATACTTTTTTATAAATTTCCTAAATCATCCATAACTAAATTAAATTATTGCGCCCGGGTATACTCCCGGGAAACTAGAAACATAAATTGAAAGACTCTTCAAGAAATAGCGCAGCAATAGCATTTATCACTGTAGTAATTAGTCTATGGAAAATGGCTTATTTCCATAGGCTAATTATTGTTACAGTAACAACAACTACAGTACAATAGAACAAGTTACTCTGAAAATTTGTTTGGAAAATCCTCATATTTTCTTTATATATAATTATATCTTTTTCTTAACAATTCATATATTTCTCCAGCAGTTCATCAATCATATATATGCTCTATTACGGCATAATGGCTGAACGGATCTAAATGATATAGAACACTGGGATAGACAATATTCTAAAATAGCATATAAGCTCTTTCTGAATATTCTCAAAAGTACCCTAATATAAAAAGGAAAAGAGATTAGATTCTAATAAAAGTACACTAACTTTACTATTTTAACTGATTACAAATCCAAGCGTATTCCTAGTTATTAAATTATATCTTCTCAAAGTTTAAGACTGACAAAATATTTCGTTGCATATTTTAAAGTAATGGATATTAATTCCGTTTTAGGTAATGTGGCGGCAGTATAAAGAAGGTTTGATTCATTTGAAATAACAGGGATTTAATGTTGATAATAATTGATACTTTGAGAAATAGTCAAATTAACAAATAATTTAAAAAATTCCCTACTAAAGTTTAGTCAAGAATTTCAATCTACTGCGATAACACACACACATGTTATATTTTATACATATAAAAGTTTAAAGTCCTTCTATTTTTATAGACATTTCGCTTTTTAACTGTTATTTAATTTAATTGCTTACTGTACATGCTGCACATGTTTCGAGATGTTATCAAAAAACTATCTTTAATACCATGATTTGATATTAAAATAAAATAATATTTAAACTAGTTAACAGCATTGTAATAAAATTAAATAAACAAACCACCCGTATTACTTCACCGAGCATAAACTATACATATCGTTGGAAAGGTAGGAACAATTAGAAATTTATTAGTCAATCGAGGAAAATTGCATTGAGTATAATCACTATATACAGATTGGTATACACATTTTCATATAACCATCATTCGTGATTTAGCTTAATCGCAGGAGAATAGTTTAGCTTTTGTAGTCTCTCTCGATTAACCCTTCTTGTAGGTATATCCTTTATACTTTTACCCCTACCTTTATAGTCTGTTGTGTTTATTACCCAAAACAAACAAAGCCCCTTCTCCACCTACACAATGTCCTCGTACATAAATACTTATTTACTCTAGATAACGCAGACTTGCAGGAAGCGAATTTATTTTACGAACTCGAAAAGTGTTCAATTATATTATCAACTTTATCGCTTTGAAAATAAGGGTGCGATTCAAGGGGACTATGCGGCTAAATGATGATGCTGGTGCCAACCGAGGAGGTGCCATCCATCATCGTGACGTTTCTATTTATCTTGATGAGGCCCCCATTTCTGATACTAATGGCCTTTTGTTTTTTGGCGTGGAAAGGAACATGTAGGCATTCAGTTTCAGTATATAATTAACGGAACGTTATGTTTTAATATATCTTCATTATTAATAATAGCTGTCACAAATTATTTTAGGTCATTATTATTAAATTTAAATTAATTTTTACACATTTCTTTGCTTGATACCAGATGAATTCAACCCGCATGTTAGTGCGTTTGTAAAAAAACCATATAACTATTCAATACAATAATTAAAATAAGACTAATTATTCCATTTATTTACGTAAAATTTATTCTAGTAAATCCGTTGCTATTCTCGTTAAAATTTTATATCAGTGTTACTTTGAAATTTTAAAATACATCATACTACATAAAAACCTCACACAAAGCGTAGAATAATATATAAAAAAAGTAAAAAACAGCACGCCATTAAATATTTTTATCCCGCAGCAGTTACATAAGGAACAAAAACCGTTCTTGAGCTTAGTCGAGTAATGTGGTTAAATAAAATCCGTTATACAACTCTAAAACAAAGGCCCAACGCGCCACGCCACGTCATAGGACACTAGATTTTATTACCAACGTAGTATCACTAAGACAAATGAGAAATACACAATATCTACCCTATTTACCTAGCTTTGTCCCAGCCCGCCCGCAAAACAGTCATCTTCTTTTATAATCAAAAGGCAACACACAAAAATAACCGTTATTAAAACTGCTTAAAGCAATTTTTTGTACAGCAAAGTTCCCGTTTCAAAACTCAAAACCGCTTCTTTTACATAGACTATATTCCAAATTTAATTCTGCGGAAATTTTTACTCTACCTTTGACAGTTAAGGTTTGTTTTAGATCCGTGTTGTGTTATGCACTGGTGTCGTTTTGCAATGGCGTCGGCGGTCAAAATTTATTGTGCATAAATGTACCTCTGGCTAACCCGGGAGTTAGGGGGGAGTAGGCTTAAAAATCGGGGTAAGGGGCAAAGGGGTGCGTTTTTAGCGTTCGCATCGCTTCGGCCTATTTGGGGTGTTGATGGCTGACAGGGTCGGATTAAAGGGCTGTTAAAAAAATTAACAATAACTATTTAAAAAATATAATAATGATCAAAAAGTAACTATATTAATTTAGTTAAGTTAAATTCTGAGTTTGCTACCTTCTAAGCTTTGTCCACCAAAACCAATCACATTTGACGTAGATTCAATTTACATTATCAAAATATTAGACACGTGTTTTTTAGTACTTATGTATGCAGTGAAGTAACTGAATCTATAAAAATAACGATTCGCGTAATAAATGTTCATGTTTATCATTTCAATCTTGATTTTTTTACTTTCAGGAAATCTTCACTCATCAAGAATGACAGCATAAATTTATTCAGCAACCTCATGGTGATGGCACCTTCAGCATGATTTCTGTAAACGGGAAACAGAAATGTGAGTGACCGTATTATAAACATGTCTCACAGCTGGACAAGATCAAAACATGAAGTTTTGTCGAAAAAGATACTTCATGTTTTGCTTACGCTTTGTTGTAGCAGAAGGTAACTTCCAGGACCAATGACTTTATATGTCATTAGAAGTACAAAGGAGCATTGATGAACTGTCAAATTGTTTTACTGGTGTGGATATCTTACTAGTTTTTATATGAAGTTAAATAATACCCGTTGGCAGTGGCAGTTTTACATATAATGTCATCAAACTGCAATTTGTTATTCGAATCATATGGAATTACAAAATACAGTTTCTAATACTATGTCGATTAAGTGACGTGTAATTTTGACATTTGAATGATTTCATAACTCAACTTCAACACGATCATAGCTTTCAATAGTGGTTATATTACTCCAGAAGTAATCATAGTTTTGACAATTTCCAAGTTGATTTTGGTGATGTGTCCCTATAAAAAATATAATCTTTAAAAAATGAAGTCCGAGATCCGTATAAAATAGTGCACACTCAATTTAAAGCTATATTCGCAATTCTTTTGTTAGTATATTACATTTACATTTTGGGTATTTAATTCCTCGTGCCAACAGTGATTAATAGGGGTAACACTTTGTTCTTGTGATCACTTTCTGCGAAAATACTCCCATAACTAGTCCTCTTAGATTATCAGAACGATGTTGCGATTGTCTCTCACCCTGTAGATCCAAGATGCAGTTTCCTTGAGTTATTTGGCTTGAATACAATAACACAAATATAACTGATGCGCTACAAAAACAGGGCACACCCACATTATCCTAAAAATATATTTTTTTTTAATTTTTAATACTATTATATGATAAAAATTAAAACTAATATTTATTATATGCGATTATAATAAATATGAGTTTTATTATTCGGTACTTCAATTTTTTAATCCATCTCTGTAGCGCGTTTAACCCGCACCCAGCCGACCTCTACGCACGTCTCACTCGCACAAACTCCAAAAAGAACTCTCTGTCGCATTCCACCCTTAGCTTAAATTATTGCACCTCCGCCCGGCACTAGAGGTTTGGACATATCTGTACAGCAAACACGTAATGTAATCGAAACCTTAAGGGCACAAAATTAGAGTTGCAAATGACAAAAACAATGGCAATGGTAGGAACAAATTTCTCCAAAGAACGTACAGTTCTGTTGATCCGATACACCATTAGATACTGATCTAAGTCGAATTCGTTGGATATGCCATTTTCAACTTAACATGTTTTTCTTAAGATTTACAATCGCTTGAGGTTTTGACTGCCAAAATCGTCGTTTAAGAATAAAACGGTATCAGCAGACAAGGACTGTAAAGGCGGTGGGTATTAAAAAGGCCACCGGGAGAGAGGGTGTGGTGGAGGGAGTTAAAGTAAACGTCGTGCACGAGGGGAAAGTAACATTTCCATGTTGACGTTAGCGAAGACAAGATGTCTCTTATGAAGTATAAAAAAATATTTTTCATAGCAACTCGAGTATAGGTCACCCGGAAGACTAATCCTATTTCAAAGCTTCCTCAGTGAGAGAACGAGCTCACTGAAGAAACATTGTGAATAATACTTTTTTAATGAGTTCGGATGACCTTACTTACTACAGAAATATGATAATACAAAGTACTGTTATTTGGCTGTATTCTGATATTATAAGATGATGTCGCTAATATAGATGGATAATATGTCTAATATGTCATAGTTGCTATATAAGCATATATCTTTTATTGTAATATAGTAAAAAAAATAAAACAATATGTCAATATATATATATATATATATATATATATATATATATATATATATATATATATAAGAAATATGCTTACATAGCAACTATGACCTGAGAACAAACATTTGGGTTTAGATAATTACACACCCCTAGCCAAGTAGACCATAGCTTGGGGTACTGACCACTAGACCAACCAATCGTTCAGCTATGGATACTAGAAAACGGAGAATTAAAGATAATAATTGGATATAAATATAAGCAATATACTAAAAAGAGACAATAGATATACAAAAAAAAATGATTCGTAAACAAATTTACGTTGTTATCATACAAGAATCTGTCTCAACCAGGATACCAACTATTTATTAAGGCTGCAGGCGCAATCGAAATTCTATTGTATCGGATATGAAATATAAGTCGCATGTAATCTGCCTTGCTTAGTCATTCAACGAACAATATTTTATAGACAAGGATACCCGGCTAAGTGAATATTTCAAGATAGACATAAAATGATATAAAAAAGGTAACCACGATAACTAAATCTTAAATTTAGATTTGTCTGCTTCAGACTCAGGGCAAGTAAATATACGAGTTTATTATATTTTAGTAAATATGAAGAAATTTCAAAGAATATACCCCCACTGCTATAGAGTAATTTATTCAGTCTTCTTTTACCTATTTATAATATTCAACCTTTTTCATGATCCAACAATGAATTCAAGTATTAACTGGAATTCGGGTAGCGTTTCTGGAACCCGTTTACAGCCCCCAGACACAAGTGGGGACGGAGACAGCCTCTATCAGATGAGCGTAATTTTTCATTACATTACCGGAGGATAGTCATGCACGCGTGAAGATAAAACCTCGGCCGCCCCTGTACCATGCGACTTAGCGGTCGAGTTTCTTTTTTCCTATACAGTATTTTTGAATATTATATACTTTGAACATATCCGAACAATAGATTGTAATTTATTATCAAAATTAAGCTGGTCATTCACAATAAGTTATAATTAGGTACGTATTAGTGAATATGATATTTTTTTAATTTATAATCCGTATAAAATATATGCACATAATTAGAGGGCCTACTCCAAAAGACAAAACATGACAATGGTAAAACATAAATCGAATATTTGGCGTATATTCTTTAATTTTCAAAATACTTGTATTTCTTTAATTGTCGAGAGGCGAGACAGGGCGAGACTGTAATACACAGAAGATTCATTTCTAGAACTACACATAAAATATTAAATCATTTGAATTACATAACATCTCATTTTCGTTTCACTGTAAGATGAGTAAATAAAATAGAAAAATATAAGACGAAAGTAATTTTTAGGCAATCGGAAAGAAATTGAAACATAATTATAGTTACCACAGTAAGATACTGTATTTTAAGTGTTTTATTCTTATAAAGCGTTAATAACTAATCAGATATTAAAAAAACATCACTAAAAGCTTGTTTTATGGATACACAGATAAATACGAACACCTTGATATACACGAACACCTTTAAACTAAATTTTCTACCGTAAACTGTCTAAAAACCCAGAGCCATCTTCGCTTATGTCATTGTCACAGTAATTTAAGATGTGCTTATAAAATCGTGGTTGATATTCATTTAGTCAGTTTCAATGCCGTCCCATCATCATTGTCATCATCAGAAGGCAATGTTGCAACTCTTGTATCTTTTATAAGCCTTTTCAAATATTTATGACACGACTAGTTGACTCTAACTTTGTACCATCTGAAAATGTAAACAACGCCATCCATTACGGAAAAAAACCAGTTATGTGGCACGTCAATAACCAATTTTGACCTTAGTATTACTTTTCTACCTTTCCTTTTCCTATCATTTTCATATATACGAATCATATATTAATAGAGTGTTACATAACTTGACCCAGTAAAAACTTCACTGGATTAGGTAATGGGTAAATTTAAATACTTCACTTTTTTAATTAAATTCATTAGATTACTATGTACAACTGTTTTTTTATATAAAACCAAAAAAGAATATTTCTCAATTTGAGCGGATATTATAGAACAAAACAGGAAGTACGTTATTAAAGTTTAACAAGAATTTATTTAAAATGTGGATGCTTTCAAAACAACGAATATATTTTTGTTTAAAAAAAAACCACTTCAGGATTAAGAAGGATTTTTGATTATATATAATCTTATTCTTCTTTCTTCAGCTTAACTATAGTGAAATATCCAAATCCTTCGTACTGTATTAGTTATGTCCGTTGTTATCGATGATGTCGATAAGAGCTATAATAATTATTGAATAAATTAAACTATAGGCAACCGAAAACACATTATTTTATTTTATGTAACCCTTCACTGGTGTTAATAATATGTAAATTACGTTTGAAATCTTATTTATCTACACTTTTAAATAATGGATACTAAACAAATTAAAAAAATAAAAATAAGTACGTATCGCTCAAATATCGTGGTAGCGGGTTTTCGGGTGTAGAGTTCCCTTAGGAAATTAATAGTAACCGAACTCGGACCCTTTTGTGGGGCTACAAAGTTCAGACTTTTACCGCTAGGTGGCGCTGAGAGTTTCAAATTATGATAAAATATAATTACTATACTTTTGAATAAAAACTGAAAAGGATCTAATGATATCTATGAGTCGTAAACAAATGTTAATACTAATTATACAAACATACAAACCCGGGACTCTATTTACATATGACTTAAAATGGAGCAAATAAATATAAAAACCCAGTACAATTGACTTGGTAGCCATCGCACATTGTTTTCCACATGTCCACATCAAAAGGCAATAACATTTCTTTGATTTCACCTGTCAAGTCCATTCCTATCGAGAATAACGATTTAAATCGAAGAGTATGGGGTTCTTGAATATTTATATAGAAACTAGATGCCGCTAAGGCAGAGTTATATTTATGCCTCCAGAGAGTTATTTTACATTCGTAGTAGAAAACTGACAATCAAAGCAATTAATTATTTATTGATTTACGAAGGACTGTAACACGACAATATACTCAACATATTTATTTATAGCATACAAATTCTAAAAGGTAGAAAACCATTAAAAACTAAAACAATAGTTTAATTAGTGTCACTACTTGAACACAAGCTCTGCTTAGTTCAAACTAAATTTTCAACCCCAGAAATATTAGTTTTATTTACTAATTTTAATTAAATCGCAGTGGCTAAAACTTGTGTACTAAGCTAATATTTCGAAACCACAGTGAGTAACTAACTTGCCCCAACCGGTTCAGAGTTTGAATCATTAATGTTAGTCTCAAAACATTTTCAAACAGAAATATTTCAAAATACGACGAAAACTGTGCGAAATTTAGTCTCTCACTCGTTTATTAGTTGTAGTTAACGATAATTAGTTTCAGGTTTGCTCGAAATTTGAACTTTTTGTAACAACTTTAAATCATATTTTCCTTTAAGAGCAGGAGCGTTTAAAGTGTTTAAATATTGATTGGTATTTTTTCGATCTTGTAAAAATAATCACACGTTTTATGTAATCATTTTAGAAGGATAATTGGTTACTAATCACAGCGGAACTGGCTATTATTAAAGATAAAGCGATATATTGTATAAAATTAAAACGACGTAATTTTAAAATATTATTTTTTTCTTTTAATATCTTTTTTCTTTTCATTTTTTATACATTCACTATCAGTGTTTTTTCACCTACATGTGACGTTTTAAGTCTCACAAGAAATAACGATCCTTTCGTTAAAATATTATTATTATCTTTTATTCTTAGTTACACTATTTAAGGCTAAACATTTACTTATTTAAGGTTTTTTTAACTTGTCACATTCAGATTATATTTGCATATTAAAGATTATTTATTAATACTGAATACATTGTACTTTGAGATCGGTTGTAAGTTTTGAGATCGGTTAAGACTTGTAAATAAATTAGAACAGGACATGTAAATAATATAGGATGTGTCAATAACTTGATATAAATGTAAATTTTTGAGCCTTGATCTTAATGGTGTTAAAAATTAACCCCATTTCCACGTAGTAATTTATTGTAAAGCTAAGAAAATTTTATTTAGCCTCTGTAGTTTCCCAAAAAGTTTCCATTAATGTAAAGACTCGCCATCTCGAGGACAATAATGGGCGCTCTCAGCTGAATCTAATTTCCGCACTACTCTGGAATCGAGTAAAGTTGGCACAACTATTAAAACTTCAAGCCACTAATTTCCAGACATTCCAGAGACGCACTCGCAATTAACAAGTTGCGTTGGCCAAAGTTGAAGCCCGTATATTACGGTTCCGTATAAAATACGACCAAAGTGCAAAGTTAGACAGCGTTATCCTTGGTGGCTATAATTTATGTGTGCCTAACTTATGCGGTGTACTGTTCACAGAAAAGTACATTGGTACTTTTGATTATTATTTGATTATAGGTTGGTATTGACCAACGAGAAGTAAATTATAATATCATTTCACGTGTCATTTATAAGAAAAAAAACTTTAAATTTAAGTTCAAACATTTATTACAAAAATAAAGTTTTAGCAAATAATAAAATTCTATTTATGTTTTATCTTAAAACATTATTATTAAAATTTAAAAAAAAAATATTCTTTCAATCAACGGCCTATGCAAACGTCCGACTGCTAGACAAAAACCTTCCTAATTGGGAAATGATTTGAACAGATTCATGATTCATAAATTTTAACGTTTAGACTTAAAATTTTTGTTGATATTTCTGTAGACCGTACATGGACCGACGAGGCGCCGCACGGTAATTGTACAAAAGTTTCGATCCTCAGCTATGGTGGATTCGTTCACGCTTCTTTACACATACTAGGGCACACGCGTGTTTTAGCCACTCCGATTCAACCGCTCGACTGCTTACACAGATTTTCATGTTGTTTGCTAAATATGGAGCCAATTACAATTCAGTAGAAATTTTGACGTCGCCCTTATCAATTGAAAAAATAAAACAATTATTAACCGAAAGGTTTATAGACTTTAAATAAATAAATAATAACTCATAATTTCATTAGTTGCATTGTATTTCTACATACAACATGGTCTTATTTATAACACCGTAAACCAGGCACGCATGAGCGAGAGAAGCAAAGAAGAAACAATTACCATTGGTAACTGACCCTTGGTAAGAGAAAGGTTCATTCCCTTAAATTAATTCATTTTCAGAGTAAAAAAACGTTGAGGCCTTGTTGTTACTATCTATCGCGTTGCAATAGAAACCGTGACCCGCCAATTAAAATGATAAAGTTCTAGATCATCTTTCGAACGCCCTTGTGATGTTTTCTCTAACACTAGCCGCACGTGTGTAGGAGCCCTCGTTAAGTAAATGAAACCATCTCGCTTTATCATTTTTATACGATAATAGTTTCGATTCATTTTATATTCTCTAAAACAAAGATTTCGATAAAAAGTGATACTGTATCACTCTTCGAAAGGTCTGGAATCTTAATCTTACTTCATACATTTTTAACTGATCATTTTTAAATTTGCATAAACATAATGCATAAGTTATTTTAGAAATATCAAATTAATGATTATTTTTCTAGTCGTAATAAAATAAAACAAACCTAACTTTAATTAGTATTGAAACTAAAATACCTCGAAAAATATTAGTAACTATGCCTATCTACCGCGAATTAAAATTATGAAAAAAATATTGTTTTGTTTTCAGTCAGATCTCCCTATTTTTTACTACACAGAATGCAGTCTATCGCCTTACTAATAGAGTTGATTGTACGGTGGCATTAGAAATAGGCTCCGAACTGTATCATTTAACACCACATTATTTCAACCTATGGAATCCGGATAATACCGTCTTCCTGACAGTCCATGTCGGCCGCGACAATATTCTGAGCCAAAGCCTGTTTTAGTACTTTTACATTTTAATGTAATTTAAGACAATCTCTGTCTCTCATTGTAATAATTTGTTTTCAAACCAATACCCACTGTTCAACAAGAAGCAAAAATGGACCTTAACCTTATTGCACAAAGTGAAGTAATCACCATTAATTTAGAATATCTATTACTTATTAAGAATAAGACCACAATGAAAACGCAAATGGCCGCAGTGTAATGCTTTCTTTAAAATAAATAACACTACGTTATGCAATAAGGAATATTGGTATTGTATTCCTTTTTCTCACACTCACACCTATTTTCTAGCCCAAAGTAAACATCACTAAGAGCCTGTGTTATAGATACTAGATAACAGAGAAATATATATATAGTAACATGTATATATATAAGATATATTAAAAAAATTAGCATTAATAAAAAAAGGCCAGACGATAATATCTACGTTTTTTAAAGAAAACTGTGTCTGTGTGCAGACATTAACGCCCACCTCCAAAGAAAGAGGACAACGTCCAAGTACTAAGTTTACATAGTTAACAAACACAAATAGCAAAAAAAAATGTGTGGATGTGTCTGTGGGGTACGGTGTGTGGTATAAGTGTGTGTGTATCTGTGAGTGTGTACTAAATAAACATACAAAGATCCATATCTGAATCTGGACCATTTAATTAAGTAGAACGGGGGTTCTAACCACTCGAACATCTGGACATATTTTAATTCACTTAAATAATTGTTTTGTTTTTTACACTTTTGAACTCAGAAATAGATCCATCTGCATTAAAAAGAAAGCTTTCCTAAGATTTAAAACATCTGATTTAATTGTGCTAAATTTCATTAAAAGCAAAATCAGGATTACCTTTTTGTGCCGATCCAGCTAAACTTTGTTTTAGGCACGGTTATTTAAATTCTGTAGGGAGTTATTAAAGTGGACGAGGTTGCGCGGGCGAAGGCGGGGCGGGTCTTGTGGCCGCCGAGTAATGAGTTGGGATCCCAGCCTTCTGAGCAGACATAGATAGAACGGAGAGTAGGTACTAAAGTCCAAGGGAGGCTTCCTCTATATTAGTGAAATATAATGTTTTTGATTTAACTTATATTTAAAAAAAAAATTTCTTTCACTTTCTTTCTTTTCTGATATTTATAATAAATGTAAGTTTGTAATAATTTCTGTATTTTAAATGTAAATATTAAAATAATCAAAATAATTCCATCTAATTTACTTTACAGTTTATAAATTGACTGTGTATTTTAAAATTTTTAAAGAAATGTTAAGGGAGAGCATGTTCTTCTCGTGTAAAGACCACCCACATTTACGAGCAGATGCCTTAAATTGATGTTCAATGAGTAAACATATGCCACAATGTTGACAAATATATTTTGTCTTTATCTAACGCAGGATGAAAGTGATCAATACTAAAGAGTTTTGGTTAATTCACTATTGTTTTAAATATAATGCGGTCAGTACATACAGATAGATGCAATTTTGGTGACACTCTGTTAAAAGATTGTTAAAACTGGAGATGGAAGCGAGCACTACCCAGATAGTTAGGAACTATAGAGGAACTGACTATCTTACTTCCAATAGCCAGAACAAACTTAATGTTATTGCTGTAATTTAAAAAGAACACAATTACTACGTAACGTTCTTTCAAATTGTTAAAATTAATATCATGTCACCACTATGACAAAAACTTTAGCTTTGGAGAACAAGAGGCACAAGAAACTTCTAAACTTTTAAATATTTGTAACAAAATATTAAAATAACTTATGCCATTAATGTCAATAATCTTGATATTACATTTATTACCTGTGATAAATTTTTAATGAAAATTTGACATACTTGAGTATAATCAAGATAATCGTTCATTTTATATTATGCTATCACATTTTATAAAATAAATTATTATTGAAATTACATAGTTCCATTTAGCGTTGTTTAAACTTATTTACAGGTAATTCAATAATATCAATTGAAAGCTTGTTGTGAAAGATTATATATAGGATTATATTTACTCCAACTTACTTCATATCTTGGTGTTGCAATCTTCTGTCTGGCGCGGACCCTTACTCAAATGGATACTTCATCACTTTGTTACATGTGGGGATCTGTAATTGGATTTTGATGTTTATTATAAGATTTCAATATTGTGAAAAGTTTGTATTAGCTATTATCCAAGCTAAGCTTACCTAATAAACCCTATTACTAAAAAATTGGACGAAAATACAATCTACAGGTACGGTAGAGCCATTTCCAATTGTTTGGCTTGGCCGTTTCGTTACTTTGTAGTAACCAAGTAGTAAGGAAACGGCTAAGCCGCATATTATGTACAACAATTGTATAACAGAAAAGTAAAGAAGCGTTTGAAAATATTTCACCATTACCATTTGAATACAGGGAAATGGCTGCGTATTTTGTCTACGTCTTAGAGTTTAGGGCTTGTAAAGTCAGAAGCTTGGCTCTATATGAGATCTGATAACATTTTGAAAGTGCGAGCCATATGCTCATGCCTTGGCAAGATTTAACATGAATGTTTTATGGGAGGATATCTTATAGTATATTGTTGCAATTCAATACTTTAATTTCTAATTTAACCTTTTACTAATATACTAATATACAGAGACAGCTGTAATTTTTAGCTATAAATATTAAAAATGACTTTTGATTTACTTTTTTATTGTTTAAATCTTTTGGTGATTGCCAATAACTTTGTGTGTTCCTAATAAATATAAATAACCTCTCAAAGATGTCAAATGATTGCGGTGTGTCGCGTCTCCCATTTCGGCCACATCTATGCAAAAGTTAAATTTTGGAACCGCTCTCGAGACTACAGATATTTATCTGGCCGTGGCCGGACTTTTTTAATATAAATGTTCTTTGTTCGTGACGGGAGAAAGTTTTAATGAAAATTCAAATAAGGACAACTTTTAACCTTTTATTTTTTCGTGCTTTTCACAGTTAGAAATTGTTTTTTTGGTGTTTCAAGTACTTAGATGAATCGTATGTAGGTGGATGAAATATATATTTTTACATAAAAAATGATATTATTAAAAAGATATAGATAGCTAACATTAATTTGAGACAAATGGCAATTATTTATATATAATAAATGGCAAGAATAATACTGTCAACGCTTGGAACAGCGACGCGAGAATTAATATTTTAAAATCACTCGTTTCTCGTCCCGATTCTCATTTAGTTTACTTGATCAGTATCAAGTAAACTAAAAGTAGTTACTTTAACCTATTTTTTAGGTACTCTTTGTCAATATTTATGTATAAAATGACATATAAAAATACAGATAAAAAAGAAAAAAACTTTTACCTGTGTATATTTTTCTATGCCTAACCATCAAAATGGCAGAAACTTCTTTACCATAGTTTTATCCGGTTTGTATCGAACATATTTATGTAGTAGTTAACATATTATATCACAATCTGTGGTATTTAAATTTTACTATCTATTAAGAGTCCTCGATCAGAGAGTATCGTTCAAGAATCTTGATAGTTTTAATCTAGTTTCTTTACTTATTGTAAAGGGATGTACTGATAGATAATAAAAATGTCATAAAAACAAACTAACATCGATTACTTTTTTTTATATATAAAAAACACAGCAAATGATTCGACACCATCTGATAGTAAGTAGTAGAAGGAGTTCATAAGCAAAGGTATTTGTGCAGCAAACGACTAAAAAATGTCTCTTCCTGCCTATTTAGAAGGAAACCATGTTATTTGAAGGTGGGAATACGTGTACCGGTCAGGAATTCCACACTCTGGCTGTGCGAGAAATAAAGGAGTCACAAAATCTCTTTATTAAGCCGATCCAATTTGATCGTCGTGAGGTCATGGTAGATAATATTCCATGACAAAATCAACAAAAAATTGCTCGAACTTCAAAACGTAGGTAGCTAAAATTATTATTAATATTTAGTCAATTGAAGTTGTTTCAATGAAAGCTAAATAAATATTAAAATAATTAATAATTATTATTTTTAAGTAAATATTTATTTTTCGACGTGACTAACAAGGAACTGTTCAGTATTGACATGACATACCACTTACTTTATAAATAGCGGAGGGTCCGTAGGTACCTCGATTTTTTGTCCAGCCCTCACATATTTCGGCATCACATAATCTCCATAAATCCTAGAACACATGAATTCACATTTCATATATTATTAATATCAATTATAAATAAGTTTAAATAAAGAATCTAATTAAATTTAAATATAATTTGAAAACTTATGTATATTTCTGATAATACAACAACTTTGTATCTAACCTTCATCCCTAACCAGCCAGTCAGCGTTCACTTAAAATAAAATTAAAGGCGTTATTTTAAATAATGTTTGATCGTTTGTATGTAAATGTTTCTCTTGCATTTAGTATTCAAATCACAAGCTCTTAATAATGCTTAAATTGAACTATTTGATTAAGGTTTCAGTGTAAGAGTGTTGTTAATGTTTATCGTTGTAACGAAGAAAACCATTCTTTTTTTAAAATAATAACGAATCTATGCAGTAACAACTAACCTATTTAAATTTAGCATTTTCTGCACACACAGTATCTTTGACAATAGAAACGTCTTTACCATTAAAAAAAAGTCGAAAGTATACAATCAATATGAATGAAAATTAATTGAAATATATTATCGCCTCCAAATAATTTTTTTCATGTATGTATGTACTAGAAGTGCCAAGAGGTTTAGATTAAAAACTTTTTCTTATGACATTTCATTTTTAAACCAAATAAGTTTATCATTTATGTGTACTAAGCATTACTTTCAAAAGAAGACCTTAATGACGTGGCCCATACTTTATTTGTGCGAACTGTTTACATACTCCAGCATTGGGCCTGGGCAGCAAATAAAACCTTTTCATTATTTTTCTCCTACAATACACGCTTTAATCAAGTCACGACCCGCACTTAATTACTTAAGTTGATTAAGCATACATGTAAGTCTCGCTAAATACTTTTAATTAGCTGAGATTTTGCCAAGTGTCATAATAATTTGGTATCGAGTTGTGTTATTAGACAGTTTCAGGTAACTGCAAGCATATCTAATATTAGAAAATTAAATGTATAATATAAATTATTATATTAATAACTGGAACACTAATTATAATTATTCTTTTATTAAAATTTAGGATTAAGAGTGATTTTATTTCAAATGAAGCCACTGCTTATCTTTAATATAATTTTTATTCTTCATTTATCAGACCACATAGTCATAATTGTAAATCAGTGTCGACCCGCCATTGATAATGCTTGTATGCGCACTATTCTTTTCGAATGATAATTTTATATTGCATAAGGGGCAGTAAATAGGTCTATATATTATTCCCTATTTTACACAAAAACTAGTTAATCCGGTGAGCTTTATTTCACCTACAAACTATCACTAACGCCATCTATGAAAAGAAAACCGAAGTAGCGATCTGAATTGAACACAACAAATATAATTCAAATAGATCAAGCCATTGTCGAGTTTTAGCGACACTAACGAACAGCAGTTCATTTTTATATATAAGAAGAAGATTTTATAAGTGCTAAAACTCGAAAAATTAATTAAAATTAGTAATTTAGTGTGGAATAAAATAAATTTATTTCGAGTAATAACACCACAAGAGACACATATGTAACATAAGAACAATAAGAAGCAATTTAAAATTTTTAGAAATCGTATGATTGCATATTAATCGTAAATTTTTTGGATCGTATAACTGACGTTCTAATTCAAAACTGTTACTTCATTCATTGCTACTCCGGCATTCTTTTAATAGATGGGGTTAGTAGCTGACACAGAGTTCACCGTATCTGCTAGTCAATATTAAACATTTTTTAATTTGAAATATACCTAGTTAACAGCTTATCTTAATGATAATTTTGAATAATTATTAATCCTTCTGGAAAGTTTGAAAGCTTAGAGATAGCAATATGTTTTTAATGTAGAAAACTTGTTTTATAGTCATTAATTATTGTAATTGAATGTGCCGTGATAATTAATGTAAAGTAAAGAAATAAATAAATCGGACCAGTATTTTTAACCATAGATTTCCTCAAATAACTTCTATCAGAAATCACTGTATATATAGTTATAAAGGTAACTTATATCAAGCTCAGTCCTTTCACCATGTTCGCTATATCTAATTAAAACCAACAAACCATTAATTACTGCAATAGACGGGCGATAACCCCCTCATTTACCTCGCAGTAATTACGTACTGTTTACCAAATACTTACAGGCGATTGCCAAAAAACGGTATAATGAAACAGCCGGCCATTTTCAAACGTTTCCCTCGCAAAATTAAAATTCTCAAAACGTCCGCACTTTGAAAAAGATATATGAGGGTGTTCTTTCATCTTCCCCGCGGGGTAACCTTAGCCGTTTGCGGGTTGGGCGGGGCTGCTAGCGAGTGCTGCCAACCGTCATCGCATATAAAATAATGTTTTTTTTAATTATAAAATTTTTCATGTTTTATATAATACATTTTTTATTTTATAATGGGTGATTCATTTTATCATATCCATCGCAACTTATCTACATTTCATTAAAGTTGTCAATTTCCTCCTTTCCACTTGAAAGAACAGCCCTTACTGAAAATTTTCTTAAAACAAGGGACGTGACTTTCCAAATAAAATCCTCGATCCTACAATTTAATAAGAATATAATCGAATAAGGGAGTTAACCGGTATTTCTGATATTACTAATAGTTATCAAAAAGTAAGGTTTTCATTTGCTTGGGAAGTTCTATGAAGATTTTTTTTTTTATCTACTTATAACTGGGCCATTTAATCATTTACTTATTTAATTGTCATAAAAAGCATCTAATTGGGTAAATTGAATGGAAGTAAAGATTTATTTGTTGTTAGACTAGACTAAAAAAGACTTCACAATCATTTGAAATTCAATAATTTCAAATGTTTGTGACAACTAATATTATTTGACTCAAACTGTATATTCATTACTTTAACTAAGCATAACATTGAAAACATTATTTTTTATTATTAATTACAACTTTAATATGGCTACTTCTTTATTGACATATTAATTGTAATGTAGGTATCAGCAATTTATTCATATTATTAGGTTGGTCATTTATTATTTTTTATGCTAGAATGGGCGAAAACAAATTAGCACAATATTAAAAAAAAATGTCTGCATGTACTTCTAATCTGTGTGTACACTCATGTTAGAACAAATAAAAATATCTTTATTTTATCTTTATCTTTGAACGGTTTTATTATCAAATATAAATAACTAACATCGTCAAAATACATAGAAGGAATTTAAAAAAAACATTAATTTAGAGTCACCATCTCTAGCTTGTTTTGTATTTAAAAATTAACTTTGAATTGTCATTCCTACACATCTAATGCGAATAAAATAACTTTCGATTAATACCAGGTGGTGCGAAGAGTTAATATATCTTATTTATGTAAAAATTATATTAATGAAATATCTTATTTAATATAAAAACGAAAATACAAATTTAGCTTTATTAAGTTGGCAGCACTGCCGGTGGGGGTTCCGAAAAGGGGTCGCTAAAGTCGGGGTTAGACCTCGGCGTTATTTATGGGGCCCTCGAGTCCGTGAAGTGCCCAACGAATATAAATCCAGGGAAGACTTGAAATGCAAAATAAGAACGGGTTAAAACCACCCGCGAAACTCGGCCATGTGAGCTGTTGCCCGGTTTGTTTAATAGAACCATTGTGCTCGTTTTATTTGCGGAGAAATTTATTTTTTTAAGTGAGACTAATAAATCTTGCCAGCCAACTGTTGGGGAAAAGCTTTGTGTCTTACGGAGGAGATACTTAATTGTCGCACATAAATAAACCCTTTTTCCAATTGAAGGAAAATTTTAAAATCCTTAAAAATGTAGAATGAAATAATATTCATATTGTCGCGCGGTTCCCGGGAGAATATCACGGCCCAAAAGTACTTTTGTACGGTAGATATCAGTGTATTTTAAACTTCTGTAACTGAACTATATTAAACGCAGCTAAAACTATCTTGGCATCTATGCGTGAGAAATATACGCAAAATTTTAACAGCGCTTGATCTCAAAATAAGTTTAATTGCATTCTATGAGTTAACCCATATGGGTTAACTCATAACTGGAATGTGATAGAATGGATTATATAATCCATTCTATCACAATGTAATCATCATAGGAACTTTCTTTTAAATAGAAAATAACGGAAAAACATATTCCAGTTATTAAGACGCACGGGCATTTGTTCCCTTTAAATAACTAAAGTGTGCACTAACCAAGATAGGTGTTATGTTATGGTTGAATACTAGCTTTTATTATTGAAACCATTTGCTAAACCTTTTTATGAATCACAGTCAACTATATTATGTGTGGTTTTTTTTCAATTTTGCCGCCCAGCATATGCAATTATTAAACTCCAATTAGGCATTACAATTTTTAATGTAATTAAAAGTTTTAAAAAATATACATAGTAATGCAAACAATATATTTGTACTTAAGCCCGAGCAAGTTGAAATCTTTAAAGTAAGTTTACAAATATACACTTTACTTGAACTGAAAAAATTCGTAGGACTAAATTTTCAGTCTTGTTCCTTGATTAACAATAATGTATCTGGACAAGAAAAATGGCATGTTCAATCTTTAACTGTCAATTCAGCAGCCTTTGTATTTGGCAATATTTAGTAAAATATTGTAAAAACAGGAACAGAGCTTCATAAAGGTTTAGTAGGTCAGTATTAAAAAATGAGTTAGAAGAATAGTAACTTTAAACAAATAACTCGGTCCTTACATTAAGTTGCTAATAAACAAAAAGTTGGTCTACAGTTATTATATAAAGTGAATTTTTTTCATAAAAAAAGAACGTATCGCTCTTCATATTATTAGTATGCTTGAATTGTAATGAAAAACCTCGCCGTAAGCTCGACCATAAAGTTGGTATACATTACTAAAATATTGTTGTGGTCTATGACATAAAAAACAGGAGTATTGTACTGATATTACATTTGTGATGTAATAGAAACTCTTCATTTTAATTCTGAATATTTATTTTTTATACATACTTTTCAATTAAGACATATTTTGGCGCTTGATTCAATTGTATTTATTAAATTATTTATATATATATAAAACGTTTAAATCAGTAGTAAACACAATCAAGGTATCGTTACCAGTGCGAGAACTTTAATATGACAAATATAATCATATGAAGATATTTATCGAAAGTACCTTATTTATATGTAATGTCTGAACTGTTTGGTATCAAACTTTGTGCTTTTATATAAAAATAATGAAATAAATTGTACTAGCATTTAGCATTGACATCCAACAGGGGAATATGAATTGGTTGTGTGACTGACTGCAAATTTAACTTTTTTATCCAAACATCAATGGTTATATTATATATAACGTTCCATTTCAGCATCATTATATACTAACCTATAGTACTTTACATCATTTTCAAATGATTCTTTTTTGTTCATTTGTTACTCTTAAGCACCAGTGTTAACTTATTCTTTAATAAATTACTCCTCACAATTCTTGCAGTAGCTATTCTATGTCATATCACATTATATTAACATGACAGTAACACGCGATACCAAACCAAGAATAATGAAATAAGTTCATTACAAGGTAAAGTACAAACAATAGAAAGAGTCAAAAGCTGTCACTTTGTTAAAACGGAAATATAACAAGAAGTTGTATTAACTGATTAAAAACTACATTGAAATATCAATATAGATAGGACGGTCCTAGAACAATGGAGCAACCACCGCTACAGGGCATCGCTTGCACATCAGTCGGTAGCGTGACGTCGCACACAATCCCTCATTAAAACGACACGAGCACGCACGCGATTACGGTGACAATTTGTATGACGCCGGTGTCGGTGAGATACCGCCGTCCACTGTGGATCCCTACGCAATGCCACGCTTTTTTTATTTGAGTACCTCATTCATAAAGTTTATCGTCAAATTTTTTGCTGGATTAATATGTTATATCTTGATATATATCCTTTGCAGCTTTAAAAAACTTTAATGAACTATTTTAAACGCACCCGATCTTGCAACCAACCATTTGATTCACTACAACATGTTTTTATTTGAAATTTACTGATATCCGTATTGGTAATTCTGATTTAGCCAAAAAATTTTTAGTAACTTTTTATTTAGTTTCATATTTCAGGTTAATATGCTGAAGGCTTTAGAGCAAAAGTATATATATGTATATTATAATCTATAAATTTTATTATATACAAACTTCAATCATTATTCTGGTATAATTAATAAACAAAACTGTTGAGTTATTTTTTAATTTAAAGTCTAAGTCTAATTGTCTGTATTTTTAATGTATGATGATACAATATGGTATTTGTTTTAAATTATAAAAAAGATTTTTCTTAAATTATTCTCTTAAACATTCTAATTTAAGTTAATTTTGATAGTTACGATTGGTCTAAAGTAAGACTTATGCTGTGTGATGAGGTGATGTTGACCAGATTAAAGTATTACTTAATTTTTACTCTTATCAGACATATCAAAGGTGCCAGTAATATTACCTTCTCCAATAAAGATGATAAGGAAATGTTCACAACTAAACACAAAGACGTTCCCCTTGATTCAATATTTTATCACAATTATTAATGTGACGCGGAGCTGACACAAAAGTCTAGTTACAGTGACGCCGTCACAGAATAAATCGTTATCTCCATCAACAACCGCGCTGAAATATCTTATGAAAGAATACATAATGAGTTGTGTACACAGTGTAGCAGACAATAACAGTAAATCAATCTCAAAAATTCCAGTAATTATCAAAACTTAATGCGAATTGACTCAAAATCGAAGTTTATCAGAATTAAGTTCGGTATTTTTGTAAATAAATTCAAATCCACATTACAATAGAAATTAAGCTATAAATCGACTTTCAGTCGTATTACATTCTAATCGCAGTTTACGCAACACGAAGCGTTTTTCATTCCTGTCACGAAAATTAACCAGAGAGCCATGCTTTACTGTTTATGTAATAGGCGCAGAAAGCATACAACCGAACGCTTGTAGACAAAGGGATTTTGCCTGGCCGATAAATTGTTACATAATTACTGTTGAAGCATACGAGAGCCATATCACCGTGCATTCAATTCTAAACTGACTAATAACTTTATTAGAATAATGTCTTGATTCCATCAAGATTCCTTTATCTCAAAAAAGCATAACAAGTGTAATTCGGTAGATAGATGTTTAATAGAGTTTTAATATACCAAAGTTAGCTTCTTTGTGTGTAATGCAGAGACACCCTACTATCTCTATCTGCACAATATTTTGGGGAGGGGGATAATTGATATAAATTTCACGGCAGTGGCTCACAAGGCTTGGCAGGACAAAAGGAATGGTAAACAAGGGATCTCAGGCCATGGCAGGTTTACAGACGTGGGTATCTCGGCCAATATGCTAATATAGTAGGCCGACGAAAAATTTTTTGCTTTAAAATATACTGATAAAATTCTGCGTTATAATTTAAAAGAAAGTTTTTTTTTTATGATAATTTTACATTGAAAGCCTTAAGTACCATTTTAATTCTTACTCATAGGTATTATTATCCTAGAAGTTTGTGTTAACCTCTAATATTTATCGGTAGTATTTTAACCTTACTCCTAATTGTATTTAATTTTAAAAATTAAATACATTATAACTCTAAATAGTCACTCATTTATTGGGGAAACATTAATAATAAACTCCCGTCAAATATAACTGAACTAATGACAAAAGGCTCCAACAAAGTTCAGGAATATTTAAGTGACAAGAATGCGAGGAATATATTAAAATACAATTTAAATAAACTTAAACTTTAATTAAACTTAATCAAACTAAAAATGACGATACATACTTATGATAAAATATCGAACTGTAACATAAAAAATATGTTTGTAATACCAACACACTATAACATAGGTAATTTTTAAATGTCATTACAAATACTTTTGCGCCCCTTCTTCTCAGTAGCTACTAATTCGTCGAAATAATAGTAGGGCTAATTGGAGATAACATAATTAAATTTAAAAACTGGGACAGTTTTAAAATACCCGGTTAATAACCACTTATAAGTTATCACTATTACTAGTCATACCCTCAATTAGATTTATTTAATTTTCTCTGTTATGTTGTTTAAAATGAATTTAGTAATTGAATATATTTAAATAAAGATATTTTGACTTTTGACTGACACCAGAAGAAATAAAGAGAATACAATTTTACAGCTTACTTTAGACAAGACAATACTCGTATATTAGAGATAAACTTTCTCTGTATTGTTTTACAATACTTAGTGATTAAACGAACTTACCTTACGTGAAGTTCTATCATAATTATACGAGCTGCTTCGTCCGAAGAGATTAGCATAAGACACATGTAGTAACACATACGGTGACGCCAGTTTACGCACTGATAGTTGAGAATTTTTTTTTTTTTTTTAATAAATCTATGTGGGTAGTTTACTTAACTGTCACTACTACCACGACGCGCGGGGTTACGTCATTTAGTTTAGAGCATTTGATTTTTTACAATAGATATTGGGGGTTGGGTCTTGGGAGGGATGCTAATCTCTTCGGACGAAGCAGCTCGTATAATTATGATAGAACTTCACGTAAGGTAAGTTCGTTTAATCACTAATTATACTCACTGCTTCGTCCTCGAGATTAGCATAAGACACATGTAGATATTGAGAGGTAAAAATGTATTGTGAAAAATCATATATTATCAGGTCATTATTATTTATTGGAACCTTTTGGACTACTATAGAATCACAATTCTTATTGTGGACATTAAATATATGTGTATAATATTTAAACCATTGAACTACATTTGACATTATTGTCCTTGAAAAGGTACCCTGATCGCCTTTATTTACAATATTTCTATTACAAAACTTAAAAAGGTTTGAGAATTACAACTCCAACCGTTTTAATTATTATGTTCAGATTAACGCCTAACTTAGCTTTCGAAGTTCTGGCGTGCCTAGTACTGTGTGCACTAAATGTCGACAGATCTACTCCATACTCCTCGAGTGTACATTGAACCCATCGAGTCAACATCTGTCGAGATACGATTTATGAAGTACTCTTAAACTTACAAAAATATAATCAAATTCGTCACGAAATAATCAAGCCTTTCTGAGTAACAATTTAAAGTATGAACTACACAAATGTCTTTAAAATAAGGTAATTTAAGCATAGGTTTATAGATCCACTACGTGTGGTCTTAACAATGATGGTGCAGATCTGCAACCATCGAGTATGTCATATTTAGCTCCATAATGTAGAAGATGAGTAAAGAATTTAAGGAATTTTGGAATACTAATTTTGGCAACCAGGGTAAGCCGCTGGTGCACATAATGATTGCTGTAATGAGATAAAATCAGATTCTGACTAGGTTAAAAAACGAATGAGAGTGAAATTCAAAGTTTTATATTAAGAGGAAACCAAATCAGGTTGTGTAGGCCATAAAGGAACTACAAATATACCTGTAGCCTTATCTTTACACGTGTCCATATACTTTTAACATCTCATAAAACATAAAAGAAAAACTTGACCAATGTACAGTCAATGCATTTATGTCAAAAGATGCCTATTCAAGGATTCTTTACTTATCTCATCTTCAGGATTTATTACATGTTTACATTTTTTATTTACTTTACTGGCAAAAATACCAATTTCAGGTTCACCTAATCGATAATTTTTTTTTTTTTTTTATATTTAAGCATAATCATCCAGCTTCCACTCAACATCCGAGTGAGTGCCCTAGACTCCACATCAGCAAAGGTGTTCTCGGCCTAACTTTTATTTGCAGCGAACACGATGATATGTTTTTTCTGAGAAGAGAACTGTACACCACACGATTTACGTATGAGGTGGCACTGGTATTATTTATACGAAGTAATATTTTGCAGTTCTGCAAGTTTTTTTGCTTCAAACGTTCAAAATTTGTCCAAAGAGCACTGGCAGTTTTCTTACCACACGCGGCATTACACCCCGTAGTAGAAGCATCACTAAAAATTTCTTATAAATATTCATAATATTTTAATACTATTAGATGGGCTATTAATAGGCCGACAACACCAATAGCCCGACACCACCAATTGAAATTGAAGGATTCAGGTACAGTCATATACTTATCATAATTATTTTTTAATTTTAAATACCCATATTCAACCGCAGGGCAAGCAAATGCAAGTAATCCGACTAATCGAGCAAGGTCTCTGATTTTCAATATTTTTACTGTTAGGAAATAGTTTAACTGATATTATATATAAAAATACTTCTTTTTTTTATTATTACTATAATATTTTTGGTATCTATAATGTACCTTAAGAATTTACAAATAGTACTAGGAGCGAAATTACTTTTTTCATAGCTTATAACAAATCCTAATGATTTTAAGAGCGTGACAATAAATTATCTAATCACGTTCTATAACTATTATTAATAAACAATAGTCATATTAATATATAATAGATGTATAGCCACAGGATCTAAGGAATTTTATCGCCAGTTCCATAATTATGTTAAACACAAAAAACGCTGTAAAAATTCATATTTTTTTTCGAATTAAAATTGAGGTCTCTAAATGTATGCTACATATAAAAAGTTTTCAGAAACTAGGTTCATTGCAGTCCTTATTAAGTCTTCTAATTTAAATTGTATTGTATCATTGAATTTATTATAATTTATTAATGTATAAATCTATATTTATCGTATCGTTTTTGGACAAGGAAAAAACTTAACAAAAAATACGCTTCAAATGGTAAACATTGAAGAAATCGCCCTTATAGACAATAAATCATTAATACATTGTTGTAACTGAGATTTCTCTACTTTTGTATATTCATGTCGTTTACGAATATTTGTTTGTATTATTATTTTATATAATATTTGTTTGGCATTGTAAAGGGTATTTCATAGCCAGAAATCCATGATAGTATTGTATGGTCATTGGTAAATATGACTATTGATAATAAAATTGACATAGCCTACCAGCATGTCTCACTTCCACGGACTATAGTGACTCCGCGGCGCTGAGTACGGCATCGGCGCTGGCGGGGGCAGCGGTACCGGTGGCTGTCGATATGACGTCTTGGAGGATGACGTGCTGATTCCTCTGAGCAGGATCCTACAGCTTCTGAATCCCCTCTTGAATCTGCGACTTGATGGAGGAGCTTTCCAGTTGAAATTATTTCTTTGTGTATTAGAAACGGGTATAAGTGTTTTATGACTGAGTCTTCTATGTTGAAGATATTTTTAAATCTGAGCTAGATTTGGAAATAGTTTAAATAGAGTTTCATATAAATTAGAGTCAAAAAGCGAGTTATCTATTTTTGTTATTTGTATTTGTCCTTTCATTTCCTTATTGTCATTATAGAACAGCTAGCTCCAAACTACGGCTCGCGGGCCAAAGTTTGTAATTTAGTTTTTTAATAATTGAAATGCAAAAAAAGCGTAAGTTTGCTTAGATCATGCACTTTGTGACTATTCTAGTCTAGAAATATAGTTAAGGGCAGAAAAATTAAAACTGGTTTGGCCCTTGAAACAAACTGAAAAAATCATTATGGCCGGAAGGCTTCAAAGTTTGGAGACCTATGTTATAGAGAATATAATTTTGACGTGTAATCGAGTCTGTGTTTAAGTTAATTACATATAATAATAAATAATAAATAATAATTAATTATTTGTGTTTGTGTTAATTACATACAAACCGTCTCGCATCAATCAGCAGCTTTATAACGGTGCTGTTTTTGTTTTCTACGCCAAGCAAAACGGAAATCGCTTTTCCAAAACATATGATAGCCGAGCTTAACACTTTTTGTTTTTGACAATCCCGATCAAACAATGTGCTGAAGCTGAACACCTAGATCAGCGTTGATATCTTTGCCATAAGATTTAAGAATAGAAGCATCATGGGCTAAAAGCTCCAATAAGAGTTTAAGTTGGAGAATCCCAATAAGAGTCGGCTAAAAGCTCCAATAACAGCCATTTCATCACATTGACCTTCAATGTTAGTTGAGGATATTTATATGCAAGACATCGTAGATGGAGCTGGCTCTTTAATAGGTTTAAACAGCAGGCTCGGTTCTAGCACTAGGCGTGGGCTCCACAACATCATTGAAATTCTCCAATATTTCACTACCGGTATGCGTCTATGCAATTATTATGATAAAATACCATACAGTTATTTAAATATAAGTTTATTTTTAGTTTATAGTCATATGACTGCGTAAATAACCTCAAACCAACAAAATTGGTAGGTAGGTGTAGGTAGGCCAACAGCGTACAAGTATAAGAGTTTATTATAGTATTTATAATAACTCACATTATATTTCCTATTTTTAAGCTGATATATTTATATTCAGCATATTTATGCACTTTAAGGTAAATGTTTACTTTTTGTTGAAATAATTTTCTAGTGAAAACCGAAAATAAAATATAAATTCCTCATTATATTCTGATTAATTAAGTACCACTTTTAGTTACTCCTTATTTATTTAGAAGATTTAAATAAAATGACACCTATTGCGTTTACATGAGGTGCAAATTAATATAATTTATATTTTATGGATCATATGGTGCTCAGCGGACCGTGAAGGGCGCGACGGTGACAGGCGCCAGCCTGTTGTTGTACGGCTTGCGAACAATATCAGTATAAACACTAAACAAGTGCGAACAATTTGAGCCCATATAGATAGCATGCTAGATAGCATAGTGACCATCGCCAAGCTAACTTTATACATGCACCTGTTTCGTTACAGTATTGTCAGAGAGGATCATATCTCCAACTTATCAGTAACGATAATATACACTGCTAATTACATCAGACAAGAGATGTTGGTATGTTTGTTACAGTATTGTCAGTAAAGCAGTGATTACTTTACAGACTTATCATGTAACGATACCATATTTCAAAATCAATATCAAAATATAGATTCATTTACTAAGTTCTTTTAAATCGTTATAGCAGAGAATGTATATTAGAAATATAATAAATTTAATTAAAGGTATAGCACTAGTAATAGTGATAACTTTAAGTGGTTATTAACCGGGTATTTGTTTGAAAATTTCCCAGTTTTAGAATATAATAATATATTAAATTTATTGTTTTAAAATTAACTAACAGTAATATGCATATTCCCAAAATTTTATTAGTTTTTCTCACTTAAATAGCAAAGCAATTATAAGTATCTTCGTGGTTACAGTATTGTCAGAGATCATATCTCCAACTTATCAGTAACACTAAATGTATACTGCTAATCACCTAAGACAAAGATGTTGGTATGTCTGTTACAGTATTGTCAGCAAAGCAGTGATTACTTTACAGACTTATCATGTAACTATACCATATTTCAAAGTCAATATCAAAATATAGACTCATTTACTAAGTTCTTTTAAATCGTTATAGCAGGGAATATGGTTTTTACGTCGTTGTTTGACGAGTTAGTGGATGCGCCCGAGTTATCAATTTTTTTATTTTTAACTTACTTGCAATGTAAACGTAAGCTTCTTCACTCTTAGAACGTTTCCTTTTACCCATATATTTTCAGAAAAATAACATTTATAAATACTACAGACATATTTTACGTGTGCGAACTGGCGGAGCACTGTACTGTGAATGACGTAACCCCGCGCGTCGTGGTAGTAGTGACAGTTAAGTAAACTACCCACATAGATTTATTAAAAAAAAAAAAAAAATTCTCAACTATCAGTGCGTAAACTGGCGTCACCGTATGTGTTACTACATGTGTCTTATGCTAATCTCGAGGACGAAGCAGTGAGTATAATAACCAACCATAATTACAAACAGTTCGATTCAGTATACTAAATACAAAGCAAAACCACACAAAACAATTTAAATCAATGTAATTCAAGCTCTAATTGTTTTTTAGTTTAAAATTCCATTGTCACGGGACTGTACAGATAATTGAATTTAAATATATCTTTTGTTGTTTACTGCCACGCTATAAGGAAAGTTCTTCCTACACTTTACACTATATTGAAATTTTGCGTGGTCTCTGAAGACAATTCTTTGACCAATAGCACTTTTAGAACATTTTATTTTATATATTTTTAGACGGTATTTTATATACTACTTTATATACAATATTTAGACAGATTCTCCAGCAAATTAATAAGAATGTTCTATTTCAACTTAATGTCCAATGCGATAATACAAATTCTATAGACACCGACGATAGCTTTCTGGTCGTGTTGTCAGTACTCCTTCATCTTAGCTAGAAAGCCTGGGTTCCAGTTCCAGTACTATATGAGGAGTACGAGTATTATTTATTCCCTTGTCACTGATTTGGTATGTTTATACAGAATGCATTCTTTCATATAGAAATAATGAAATATTTCTATATGAAAGAATGCATTCTGTACAACACTATAAGACTATTACAAATAAAAATCACATTTTTAGTTTCAATATTCTAGCCTAGGATTATTTGAACGCGTACAGTGAAAAATGTTAGGTTACCGAGCTTTATATATATAATCCTTTGATTTAAAAATGCTTTACTAGCAACTTTTCCGATTACACAACGGATGAAGAGCATTTTAATAATTTCAACTACTCATATTGTGAGTTTATCAACAACAACGTTATCGTCAAACACCTCTGTGGTCTAGTAGCTGAGACCACCTACTTCAAATCTAGTGGTCTGGGATGCAATTCCCAATGGGGGCAAAAATATTGTACACCGATTGGTTGGTGCTAAAGCTTTCCTAAGCTAATTTTGTCAATATTATAACCCTTGCAACATTACTGTGAATTCTCGCCCAGTCTTTTTGGCCAAAAACTAAAGCCGATGATCGCTCCAGTGAAATCGGTGCCAATATGTGTATTAAGAATTGAGATTATAAGAGTACAGCTTAATTTCTAAATAAAGATCAATATTTCAGCATGTTATCGAAGGTGACTAACGTGGGTAATGGGAAAAAGATTAAATTAAGTTAACGTACTGTAAGGATGATGCGATAATGTATTCGACCTCTCCGATAAAAGAGGTCATAACTGATTTTCCCTCAAAGCTTAATTGGTCACAATCAAAACATTCTTTCGAACAAGCAGTTTTTAAACAATTCTAAATGTTATCTGCAAACGTGAAAGTTTTTTTTAAATCTAAATGGCCCATGTAGGAAAGCTGAATCTTTTAAGGTCTATAAGTTCTATGTTCAAATTTCGAATATAATGATCTTTTATTGAAAAATTATGAATATATAAAGTATACGGGTCTAAACTAAATAGAAATAACCGTTCAGAATACACCCCCGTCCATAGTTGCGGCGTGTGTTCCTAATGAGGCCGGAGGACATTTTCAATTTGCCACAGCTGCTCGCCGGGATGGACTTGTCGTGCGAGCGAATTGTTTCGTTCCCTGCAGACTTATTTTATTTACTAGCTTCCTTTGTTTTGTTTATTTCTATACACCTTATAATGGTGCTATACTGAGTGACTCTTTAAAGTAAGTTACGTTCACAATATATATATTTTATTTTAGAATAACATCTTATCTATTATTATTTGCTAGTTTATTATGACTGCTCAGAATAACTTGAAAAATTATTTCTGTTAAGTCACCCGAAGGCACCAACTAAATCGACTCTCGTTGAGAATTGAACCCTAGACCTCCAGATCTGAAGTAGGTGATCTCAGCTAAAAATCATTATTATCATCAACCACCTCTATGGTAGAAGCGCTTGATGATAATGATGATTTTTTGATGAAACTCACAATGTGAATAGTTGAAATTATTTAAAATGCTCTTCATATCGACACCAGAAATTTCAATTGTCATAAAGGACATTTTGTCGAAAATCAGTTTAATATATATTTGGAATGCTCGTTACGAGCTTTAGCTATTGGTATATATTACTTAACATATTCTATCTTTTAAAAAAGTCTATTACGACTAGTATTTTAAACAAAAATAGCCACATATTTTTTACGATTTGAATCTATTTGTAAAAAAAATCATATCATTAGTCAATCAGTGAGCTATGGTTTTTATTATTTATGAGGTTTTAATTTCATATTGGCATAGCTTTTTTTTTATATTGACATTGTGTAAATGAACTAAAAATAAATCGTTATTGTTTTTTAGTCTTCTTGTATTTTGTCCTTTACGACAGTTTAAACTTACGGTTCAATATGTGATGCTTATTACACTATTCAATTTTACTTCGCAATAAAGTGTGTAAAAAAATGAAGAATATATTTCTGTAAGATTCACTGGGAAAATGCACAAAGTGTAATCCCTGAGATATGTAAAATAAAGTGAAGTGTTTGAACAAAACCTAGCTTAAGCACGTCTGGGCTTATCGCGCATTTTGCATTATGCTTGCTTCGCTGGAGGTAATGGCTGTTTTAACAAAATTGCAGGGCCACTTTAATATCGCGGATTATGCAGATGTTTGTTTAAGACTAATACTTGAAATCTTTTAGAAATAGTTTTCTATCCTTCTGGATTTAGGTATGGACCAGCTTGAAGGGTCGTCTTTGTAGGTTATTTGATTGACACCTTTGTATTATAGAGCAATATCATTATGTTATTGCAACTCCTTGCTAATTTAATTATTATTAGAAATATGTTAAGAGCATCAATCACTAAAATTCAAAATCTAGACATATTATAGCGCTTGTTTCTATTTTATCACTCAGACTTTTGGTTGTAAATAGTTTCTCCTTATTACCAGTGTTCCAAAATTTTACAGATTTTATTACAAAGTTTATATTAAAACACTTCAGTCGCTTTTTAAATTGTTATCGTAACCAAGGCACTTATTAATAGTTTCTAATGTTCAATTTGATATTGTTGTGTGTTACCGTGTACCTTTACATATTCTCAATAAAATATATAGTGATTCAGGACAATATTCCTCAACGTTTTTAGTAACACTGGAATATTACACCTAGATTTTTCAAATTTACATTTGTCTATTATTTATTACCTTTTACCATCAGATGGGTCATCTTACTCAGCGTTCTTTGCATTTAAATCAAGTATCTATCAATAAAGTAAAACGAGTAAAGAAACAGAAAAAGTGAGTAAAAGTATTTAATCTGTTAACTCATTGCCAAGTGTAACATTGCTTCAAGACTTCATTGATAGAACATTTAGAAACATTAGATCTAGATTTATTCCATACATAAACTTAATTAATTATACACTGTATATGTAACTTAATTATAATACACTGGGTATTACGTTAATAAATTTAAATGTCTGCAACTCAACAATTTCATTTTTAATTAACAATTCTTCTAATTAATTTCTCTGTATTTTGGCGCTACCAGGAACTTATGTACATTACATCTACTACATTGTATAGTGATGATTGTTTCATACCAGAATAAATGAAGCAAAATATTCAAAATGTTTACAGATAAGATGTTTGGTGTCAGTTAAACATCCTGCAATTCGAATAATAAATAAGCTTCCACGATTTTTACGGCAACGGGCTATCTTCGGCTCACATAAACTACGATATGCGGGACAGATTAAGTGACAAGTCACAGATTAAGTGAATATTAAAGAAGAGACTTCTAGCTTAAGTTAAGTAATTTGACTGCTCTCTTTTTTCATCTACTATAGAGAGAAAGAGATGTACTGTATATAAATGAAAGCGTGATATTAAAACAGCTCCTTTTAAATGTACCTTGTGATAGATATGACATATAAATTGTTCTAGCTTCAATGGCGTCCCTAGCTTCAGTGTAGGATGGGTGTTATTGCAATCAGGTTATCTCCTTACATTCCGTTTGTGGCAAAGCATTGGAACGCAGCTATTTAAGTAGCGTCAGCATCAGGCCCTGTTTAGACCCGTCATGACTGAAGCCCGCGCCCTTCACGCTAATGTTCCGACTGTACGGAACATAGAATCGCTCTTTTATAGACAGGACTCGTTAAGTATTTAATTTATTATATTTGGTCATGTAATATAATTTTAGATGGTTGATACACTCTAGCAAAGTGTATACAAGAAGAAAATATCTAAATATTTTTGAATGTGACAAATTCTACATGCTAATGATTTTAAAGTAAGCCTCAAGAATTACATTCATTATATTAAATTTCACTTTTTGAAAGATTATTATCCAAAACGAAATCTAAATATCAATTTGGATAAGAATCTTTCTTTTCTTTTTATACTTTTTAATTTTAAGCTGTTGGGGCTAGTAGAGTCTTTACACGTTATTCAAAAATTATAATATAACTAATAATGATAGGGAGAACGGTGATGTATAATCAAAAAAATGTTCAGTTTGAGTGCCAAATAATCACTGACTTTATTAGTGTAAAATATACAAACTACATACGTGAACAATTGTTATTATTACGATATATATTTTTATACTTAATATTATGTAATATTTAGTTTGTACAAAAGCAATGTTCTATAGCAAGTTTTACACTTTCTGACTTGAAATTCATATAGTTGAGAGTCACAACTTGTAAACTATTCATTTTAAAATTTTACTTTTTAAAAAAATAAAACTACGAAACTTGGTATTTATTGTTTGATCTAAAAATACTCTCAAAAAAATAATTTCTAAATTAATTATTTAGCACGAAAAACATAAGACGGGTTTTCAGTTTGACAAATATTTTACTTTAAAGAGGACGATCATAACATAAACGAAGAAGACGAAAACTTCATTTTTGCATAATTTAAAATTATGCAAAAATGAAGTTTATAAAATTTGCCGCTTCTAGCCATTCCTAGCACCTATCACCTAAGCTTTTAGACTTGCATAGAGAGCTTCTAAACTTTAAGCTCCGCTCATATATAATTCTAACCGTAGCTTTTGTGCCGTCGGGAAATAGCCGAGAGTTGAACATAAATAATTTAACCGGTCTAGTTAAACGGAGACGAACGAGTTAAATACGGATTGCTAAGATTATTATACAGTTTTCAAAATTTAATTGTTAAAATGGTATGTGGATAAATATTTATATTGAAATTTAACTGTTGAAATTTTCTTCATTTATTTGGTTGTTAAATGTTTCAACACATAAAAAGTCAAATTTAAAGAATCTCAGATATGAAATAAAGTTGCAACATTAAATTTATTTAAGTTACGAAGTAATATTTCACTTTTCCTTCACCTTGTACCAGTGGAACTATGAGGAATTATAGAATATAATAGAGTAACCTCAAATATAACATGCAAAAATATTACGAAGGAACTCAAGATTAAAAATATTGGTTGAGCCACTCAAGATTAATTTGAGCAAAATGTTTAAAGTTAATGGGCAATATGAATGCACGAAAAGCCTCATTTTTATTTTTGATAAAACTATTCTATGTACACTATTTATTAGAGTAATAGAAACAAAACTGTTTTTAACTAGTATAGGTGTAAACTAAAAAATCTTATTATTCTATGTATATTCTCAACTGTCAAATCAACTTCCCAAAGGAGTTTAAAGCCTCATTTACTTAACCCCTCCAACTATATTGAACAAATCTAATCAATTCCGCCCACTTCGGCCAAATCGGTGTTCTAACCATCCTAATTAATACCTTATTCCGTAAACACGCTGAAAAACGGGCCGAAAGCTAAAAAACATTCGTTTCGCAATCTCTCAAGCGAAACATGACGACCCGATTGAATCAATTTAAACTCCGAAAATCTCATCTCGGAGGGTCCATCCCTAATTATGCTGCGGAAGGACCAGGGTACAAAAGAGACAAATATGTTATTCTGAATTCAAAAATTCGAATAACGTTTTAAAATCCTTACCCTGGTGAGTATAGAGGTCCGAATCTGCGGGTGAAACTTTTTGGTGGACTTCAAAACAATTTTGTCGAGGTGTAATCGTCTGTTTCGGGCAGGCAGGGGCGGGATAAGGGTTTCCAAAATGGCGCCCGTAAGATTTTGTTCGGTTATATTAATTAAATCTTCATAATTTATGGCCGGACTCGTAGCACGTGATACTTATGATTTATGGTCTATGCTGCGCTAATCTTATTTACGGTACGTAGTTTTGTCCAAGTAAGTTTAATTACACTATTTCTTCTTCAGTTTATACGTGTTACCATAGTATCATCAATCATTTTGCTGCTCTTTGGTGGAGTGATACAAATACTCAGGTGTGTTTTACAAGAACTAAGTGGCTATGTTTGTCCTGGATGGGCCAACAAATGTTTGTTATTTCGAACTCCTTCGTGCTGCGTTCCCTTCATCCACCAACCCACATTGAGCGTGCGTAGGCATGTTGATGGTTGAACCTCAACTTGACCTTTAGACCTTAAAAAATACGCGTGGCGCTCCTTTCTGCGTGGGAACAATTTATCTCGTAATACCTATTACTTATATACTACTATATATAATTTACATTCATCTTCTAAATTAAAGAACCTTCTTTATATCAACATCTAGATACCAACGTATACTATATCAACATAATTACAAAAAATCCTCGACGGGTCGACATAAAAAATTAGGGCATCCCGACACTCCTCCCGGCCCTTTAACTCCCTTACCTCCAACCCCCCACGATAATTCTGCCACGTGCGGCCCTTGAGAAAAATAACTCGAAAAACGGACAAGATTTAAAACGTTCCAGTTTTTTGTTGCCGTCCAGAGGGACGAGAATGGAGCGGAGTGTACTGTGTAAACGATATTATCTCGGTAAGTCAGTATGGAATAAACCAACTTTTAAAATTTAAAGAATTAAAACCGATGACCAGGCAAATTAAAACTAATTCTTGAACGTTATTGCGTCCTCATCATATCAGCCAAGAGAATATATTATTTAGTACTAAGACAAACCTGCTATTTCAAAATATCTCTACAGTTCAATGTCTAAAATCAACAGCTAGTCTATAAGCAATTTGGAAATCTTTAACGACGTGCGTAATCAATATGAAAGTTGCTCTTCATTTCCTGGAATCGCATCCCCAGCTTGGTAACAATGAGTCACCTCAAGAGTATATATACTCTATCGAATAGAGTATTTCGGAAATTGGTTCATAATTGACGAAAAAACTGGTAAAGACGTCCATTGGAGCATATAACCTATTGTTGTTTGATGTCGGTTAAAATCTGGTTATGTCGTGTACATAACATGACACTATCACATCCAAGGTTACCAGTTCCAGTTGCCGTGTGATTCTACTTTGACAAATTATTAATAAATAGTTTGTCTTTCTTTGAAAAGGCGTTGCTATCTATCCCTGAAAATTGATAGTATCATTGTATTTTCAATACTGAGATATTATTGTTAAATTATGTTTTAATTTCAGGTGCATATTTTCAAGTTGTCGGAACATGGAACCATAAACTACGAGTACATAAAAAGATATTTCAATACTGAGTACGAAGAAAATATATTTTATCAATAAATTTAAAAAATATAATAAAATAGCAGTAACGCCATCTATTAACATAATCCCGAAGTAGCCATGGAAGATATGACAGCTTTAATGTTCATCATATCAGTTAGATGATTTTCCATAGTAAATAACCAATTTTCAGTTGTATGACATTTCAAAGTGATTTTTGAAGTTACTTTTAAAGTCCGAACTGTGTTATATATAAGCATTTTTTGGAATTTTATAGCTTAGATTAGTTAAGTTAATATGAATTTATTTTAATTACTCGATTTTTGTTTGGCTTTGATAATAATATGAGCTTTAACCGTTTGTCTTTACATTAACCAAGAATGATATAAAAAAGGTCACAGTATAATATTATATATAGAAAACTTGTTTGGAGAAACTCTCACTAACAAATATCTCAAGCTTTTTAATAAATAAAATTGTTTTTATACAATCATTCCTTCTTCTCCGTTCGTCTGTATAACCGTTGGACCCTTACGCAGCGGCGCTAATCCAGGAAAATGTACCGCACCTCTCCCAAATAAACTGTTTGATGTTTCAACTCCCGGGATTTGAAAAAACTTTGTTGATTCAATCCGGGACTTTGTGCGTACATAGGCTACCCAGAGCATTATGTACGAAAGAGATTATATGGAACGGAGATATACAACGCTATTTGAGATAAAGAGTACTTTGTGCGTTTTAATTTTCATTCTGAAGAGAATTAGCTTAATTAAATTTGGAAATAAGACTACGGTTATCAATCAACGACGACTCTAAAAATATTATTAAGACCAAAGGTGAAACCTTCTTAAATGGTTACTCAATTCCTTAAGTTACTTCCGACAGTCAAAGTCAAAGATATTGTTCACGCGCAAGGCCGCCTCCTTGAAGTATGGATGAGCGGCGTGTGACTGTTTTAGAAGAAAGCCGAGTTCGGCGATTGTCTTTTGTTTCTTTTCTTTCTGTTATCTACTATTTTCTTTTATTTTTAGAAGAGATTGTAAATTACCATATTTTAATATTGTATTATATCCTACTTTAATATCTTGTATTATTGTTCGCACGAACAGATATAATATTTTATTAAACTTTTGTTTGTTGTTTTTGTATAAGTATAAGGATAAAAATCCGTTTTCAAACACAAATATATTCTTAAAAGTGAAGAAAAAGCCTTTTTCAGTGATTCATTATAATATGCTCATAAAATAAAAACGCAATAAAATAATGGAATGGAAAGCTAACCTTTTTTGTCAAGAATAAAACTCAATTGTACATCTAATTGCCATCAATTTTTTGCCCCGTTGATAACCCTACGAGGGTCGCCACTTTCTCCCTACCCTAACAATCAGGGTTGTCACCGCAAGGTGAGTGTTATCGAAGATGTCAGGTGTCTCATGCACGCGGCCCTAAAGGTCCCAAAGCCCACTCCGACACAGGACTATTAATTAATTTCTATACGTAGCAAGTTATGTTTCTAGGAACCCCATATAGTTAACAATTACTACCCAAACTGATAAGATTATTTTAGAAATTTCTATAAATTACATATTATTTTGTGCCATGTAAAATAACGATATTTATAAGACTTCTTACTGTAGCAATAGCATTAATAACCTAGATTTATTCACGTAATGTTCATAGAATTTATTAAAAAATAATCTACAATTATAGTCACCAGTCTATCAGACACAATTTTTTATTGGTTTTTGAGTTAGTAATCGATGGTATTATTATATGTTGATAATTTTTATAACTTATCTAATAAAAATAACATCTAGTACAAGAACCTATGATAAATTTAAAATATAACTATATCACAAACATACGACCCGCTTACCTTATCTTGATGTAGGGCCAGGATTACTCCCGGAACACGTCGACCCAATGGGATCTTTTGTGCTTCCCCAATCCTAATGTCCGCTGTTCTGGAATACCTCCAAGATGTACTAACTAAGTACACCCGGTAGTACGACACCCTTAATGAAGTGGTGTAGCCTATTAGCGTTTATGAAACTCAGAGTTCTAACGCGGTTGCAAAACCCCATGAAAAGTCATAAGCTATTGTGCTCACGTTAATCCCTACTCTTACACAACTTTCACTCGATAATTAGTAGTATAAAATAAACAAACTTCATATTATGTACTTAATTACTTTGTACACTCGAAATGATACTCAGCAAATACCGCCTCAGTGTTTATTATTAACTAATTGAAGGAGATTTCTTGCTGAAAACAAGCCCACCTTTTTTTAAAAAAATAATATTATTAAATATTATTTTTTGCACATATAAACTGCATGCTACGATACATTTTCTACACGTTACATGGCAAAAATAATATTTTGCTGATCCACAAGCAATATGTTTAACTCTTATGTATCAGTAAATCACCTGACTTCAATGACGATTACCACAATTTAGATGTCGAAATAAAATCAACCATCAATAAACCATTTCCATTTCGAACACTGTGTATGCTAAACGATTGCATCGCTGTGCAATTCTAAAGGCATCAATGAATTGCTCACAAAGTAAATGCACACCAAGTGTAAAGTCCACGGAAGGCGCAACTCAGCAGCCATTATTGTCGATTCTTTCTTCATTACTTTATTGTTTGATATTCGCATTTCTCTATTTGAACGAAAGGATGCAGTGAAACTGGTAATAAATTTGCTTATTTTTAAAAACTGTATTAAAACTAATTTCTTCCAGTAAATATTTAAGTTTTAAAGTAAAATGGAAGTGTTACAATTAAAATATACTAAAAATACAAAATAAAAGAGTCTTTACAGCCAGTTTTACAAATGTAACATTTATTTATTTAATGTAAAATGAAGTGGGCTTACTTGTTATAAATAAGTTAAAATCAGTAGATAAAAAAATAAATCACTACTAGATATTGAGTTCACAAGTCTGTGTATATAATGTTATATAATTCTATTATCTTAAACAATACTAAAAATTATCGTCGTACAAGTCAAAGGACTGGGGCCTATTTTCTTTCGTCATAATTGTTTGTTTAGATTAGCGTATGTGCATAAATAAACTAGTAATTTAATATTAAATTAATTACCTATTTGGTGATTAAACTTGTGAATGGTATTGTAACCAAAATACAAAACATATCTAAATTAGACAGTCTCTACAGTTAACATGAAGTAATCATTTGTGGAATGTGTTTTAAACAAATTTAGTAAAAGTATGGGTTTAAATTTCTCTGGTAATGGTTTCATTTAATAAAGCTTTAACTTGTTGTTTTTAATAAATAGACGTAATAAACGTGTATAACCTATATCTAAGGTCGGCTTAACCGCTACAAAGAGTTTATCTTCCACCACAGAAAACAAAACAAAAGCCTTCATTATCTCAAATTAAATTTCGGTAGGCCCAAATTTGTTTGGGCTCACAAGTCAAGAGAGGCTTCGTATCCAAACGTATTAGCGTTACCTTTGTCCTGACAAACAAATTGCAAACGAATCCTGACTCATCCTTTCATATAATATAAAAAAGTTGATTTTATCATCACTGGACGAAACTCCCAAAGCGGAAACCCTTTTGTTATTGTCAAATTAGCCAATCCTCAAGATAAAAACATCCCTTTATTCCTCGGGACAAAAGCCCTTTATTGACGCGTTGAATTTATTCAGGGTTTTAACTATCTTCCGTATATAATCCGGGGGAGGTTGGGGTGAAATTCTATATTAATGGCGGTCGGGTCCATCTCCCCTTGGAATTCTGCTTTGAAATTAGATACGGTCTGAGAAAATGTAATTTTGTGTTGCTTACACTTTTGGGACGATTTTTAGTATTTATCGACATAATTATTGAAATTATATTACAGTAAATGATATATCTACATTTTATTTCTTTTATTAGTATACACACTATCTGTCTTCCTGAACTTATTTCCTTTTGCGGGCCTACTGAAGGAATTTTGTTGCGAAATAAGCAGATCGTTTGTTCTTGCTGTCCACCCTATTAATTATATGGTTTTTTTGTTATATGTGCATAAATAAATGAAATAACATAATATAAGAGTTTTTAATTAACTTTTCTTGTTTTATTTATATTTAAATATAACCTTATAAAATACTATTAAACTGTTTTATTTCTTAAAATTTTATAAGAGCTTATTGAAGCTCTTATAAAATTGATAATATATTACGGATATTGATCCGTAAATTATTTCAGATGAATTTTCATTGCTGCATTATCATTTTTAATTTAAACTCTATGTAGGAACAAAAAAACAAATCGTAAATCAGCGCATTACCCACTCACAGACCTCGCTCTGCCGCAACCGCTTTTTATTGAAGACATAAAACCTTACAATTGGGACGGAGGGGCAATGTTAACTATCCTTGTATGTAATGAGGGTGTGGGTGGGGATTAGAAGGGTCCGTCTTGTCGGATGCGAGCCTGCCGCGGCCGCCGGCGATTTGTCCCCAACATCCCCTTAACCCTTTGCAAAATGGGACCAGGGTGCTCAAAGTGAGTTGATATTTTTGAATCATTTATTTGCAAATTTTGAGATCTAGAAAAATAATAAGGATAACACAACAAAGCTTCTTGGGCTTGTCATCATGAACAGCCTATATACGACCCACTGTTGTTCATAAGCCTGGGTGAAACAAATAAGGAGTTAAGTCTGCCTCAAGTTTATGTAGCATTTTTAATATCGATCGTAAGTAATTCCGCTACGCAGAGAGGCTTCTAAAATGTAACACTTTGGTGGAAGATATAACAACCATCTTATGACGATGAGCTTCGTTTGATAAAATGACACACGGATGAACCATCGTAATCTATTGAAGTTGTAAAATTGGAATAAAAAAATAATGCTATGATAACACAGTAAGCTATGTCAGAGTGAAGTTAACCCTCACTGCATTTAGCTATAGTCCGATAATTTAAGGTGAAGTATTAATTCCTATGAAGGGAAAACACGAAACTAGACACAGTAATAAATAATTTTAAAAGTAAATATTTAATGGACACTCGATAAACTACTATATAATTTATATACTGCAATAAAACACGATATTTTCCTAAAAAAATCACATTTAAATCATTGATCATACCAACTACGTTCATATAATTGTACAGCAAAATAATAAATATATATATTCAAATAAAATATGAGATTTAATCTAAAAGTTTGAAAAGCTATGCTCGGGCGTATGTTTACTTCATATAAGTTGGTCGATACAGATGAGGCCCTAGTAACGCTAAACACATAATCTAACCCTCTCGTCGCCACCTGCTTCAAGTGGCCGTGATGGTCTCTGTTTTTAATGCTAATAATAATGCAAATGCTAATAATAATTGTTGCTCAATTTATATTAGATTCTTACTTACAATTATATTTATCGTATATAGTATAGGTACTCTGTAAAAATATTTCATTATCTATAAAGTATTCTTTATATATATATTTAAGATTACATACAACTGTACAGTGAACAGATTAATTGTGAGATACACTTTCATAAGATTTAGATGTACAATCAACACCTTTATTGACGTATAATTACCAAATTATTATTTTGATATGACACTTAATACAAATCTAACTAAGAGATTGTAAGGGATGTTGTTTGTAAATAAATGAAGATTTAGCGTAAATATATTAATATAAATTACAAAAAAGTTCATTAAATGAAGACATAATTCGATTACTATTACAAATTATTGTCCAGGAAAAACAGCATGCCTCTCGTTGAAATTCTTGCATCTTTAGATATTTTCTCATCTTTGCTTTACACTTAATTTATTTATTAAAGTACATTAACAGACTACAGTCATTTCAACTTCAAAAGTAAAGTTTAGTAAATAATTTAGACAATTCAATAATCCTAAATAAATGTCCATAGTGTGAACTATAATATCGTTATAACGCGCACTTCTAAAATAATAAGCAGAAGTATTAAACAATTAAGATATTGAAGCAGATTATTGTTTATACTTTGGCCTTGAGGTTACTGTTTTGGTTGGAGATTACTTTTTTAAATTGTGGCAATTTAACAAAAATATCTACGTTCTTTTTGCTGGGGAGCAACATACTTGAATACCTTGCTTATATTTTAATACTAATTATTAAATATATTGCCTTTGTTTCGAGTGGTTGTGGTCATAATCATAGGCAACTAATTGCTAACTTTATTTGCAATATTTTCTCACCTGGTTTTACGTTATAAACACACTTATTATCAAAGCAAAATTGTGAATACAGAACAGAAATGCTCATACTTAATAATAATAACTTTTGGTACGGAGGAACAAAGTGTATTAAAATGTTCAAACCCCCTTCACGACAATCCTCCAGGGCTTGAGTCGCACAACTTTACGATCTCAAGTCTGGCAATAAGCGCTACGAGCAGACAGTGGGTTCCGTACAGGTATTAAAAAAGTTACTCTTGTTAATGCAAAAAACCTTTCTGTCTGACTCAAACGTGTCTTTATTCGAAGATGGGTTTATACAAACTCAAGCAAACTCTCCAACCAAAAATTGTGGAGACCGTATAATTACACCCAATTCAAATGAAAAATGATCCTTTTGATTATTTACTGTTTTGCCAACTGATCATCCAATTTCATGCCCTGTTCTCAAAAGATTTTCGTAATGAACTTGGTGTCCAAATAGCAGGAATGACTATTTATTTCACTTCGGAATGTCATTTTGGAAGGTGGAAGCACTTCCAGATCAAATTTACTTGGTTTACTAGGTTTAATTTACTAGGTGGTATATCAGCCTTTAACTGCTCAGCCATGAAGTATAAAAGAAAATGTAATCGGTTCATATCGTGTACATCTCTCGTCACAAAATTGCAATGCGACTGCAAAAACAACTGCTATTGCAGATCAATAAGCGATATGACCAGGTGGCATAAGAAGAGGATTGAATTTTGAATTAGGTTCCGAGTCACCTCAGACGATTTCACCTGTAGCTTCAGTTAAGCTGTAGCAACTCCCGCGCGGGACTCTGAGTTTGAGTTCTCATTTGTCTCGCTCACTTCTCAACTAGATAGCGAGCAAGAATATGAGCATTATCCCACACCCTCGCCCAGCGCGAAGTTGTCTCAGTTTGTTATCATCGCGTATTATGTATATAAGTAGCTTATAGTAACGTTACACGAAATTACCCGACGAAAACTCCTTGCAAAGTATTTCAATAAATAGTTTTCTATTCAAGCTGTTTTGTGCTCTTATACAAATTGTAACCAGTGCCTACAGAACCCCAACGTGTTTAGAAATGCAAACGCTTTTTACTTCCAGTCGAGTGCGGACTCCTCCATACTTCACCCGGGGGAGCCCTAGGACACAGAGTTGCGAGAATATATTTTTGTACCAGTACATAAGTTAAAATTTACTTCGTTACATTATGAAAATCATGCTTAAACGAAAACGGTAGTGGTAAAAACAGTTTTTACAGTCGTCAACTTATAATTTATACCTATGGTAGCAAGCAATCATGAAGGACATAAGGTTATTATCTACCTGGTATATAGTAAAAAAAAAACAATGTACAAAATGCAACTCACTAAAAATAGATATGCTTATATCTTTTATTAAATTGTCTTATAGACAAGGGGTTTAACTCAGTAAATGAATTACTTAACTCTCAATTGTACTTTTAAGTAAAGCGTTATTATGACTATTTGATTGATTTTATTGCATCATATTTCATTTGAATGGTAGCCATATTTATTAATATTGACAATTTATTCCATACTACTCGTGAAAAAAGTGTATATATTTACTACTACTGTCTTTGTCATTTTAAGCGAAATAGATTCAATTCCATCCAAAAATATCCACAAAATTAAAATTCTAGCACCTTTGTAAAAAAAACCTACTGTCTTTGTAAAAAAAAGAATTCACTGATTTTTCTTTTATTTAGCTGAATAATGAAAATTAAAATAATTAAAATAGACAAATTAAATATTCACCAAAATAATACAAATTCAAACCTAATTTTTATAAAAAATAATTTGTTAAGCATTAAGCTAATTTAGTTGGTTAGGAATAATTACAAGCTATATACTTACAATACCCAAAATAACATAACCCCGTAGAATATACGACTAATACGTCTTTGATACCTTTCGTAATACTCTTATGCATAGTTAACCTTTCAAACGCCGGCACGTGGCGTAAAAGGCCCAAAATAGATCGAAGTCATACAGCAAAGGTTGCTTGACCTGTGGCCCGTGCCTTATTGAACGCAGTGATCTATTGAATGAAGCCCAAATTCGGTCCAATAGAAGGGGCGATGGGCGCTAATATCCATTTCAATGCAGAAAATGAATAGAATATTTTTTTTTCTATTACAGAATCTTATCAACAGACAGTTCTTTACCAAGGGCTAAAATTATTAATTCCTTTTTATTTGGACTTCACTTCTGCTTACCATCAGTTGGAAAGGAGTCATTTGATTGACCTTTCTAAAAAAAATTTGCTGTTTGCAAAAACAAATAATAGAGAAGGCACCATTATCAGTTTCAAGCCAGGAATAATTTTAGTTTACGTTTTGTAATAAGAGAATGAGCCAGTTACACAGCATGTTCGGCGTTCGTTCGAATTTCATTTAAATTTCTAACAAAAAACAGAAATCTATGAATAAGGTTACCTGTACCGCAGTTACCTATTAATGCTTAAATTATGATGATTCTTCACCAAATCACTAAATTTTTGTTTTCTATTCCCTTGTAAATAAAAGTGAACTAAATCTGACCACAAAAAGAAAAATTTAAAACCGATTTATAAAAATTAAAAACATGTCGTACAACCAATAGATGCGATGTAATAAATATCAACAGCGCTCATTGTGAAAGTGATAATGACATTGAAAATTAAAACCCCGATGCACTCGTCCCATTGACCGGGAGGCGGCTGAAAAAAAATTCAACAACACGCAATCGAATAAAAACGTTAAATTGCGGACACTGACTTTATCCTATTACGTCATCGGTTCATTCATGAAAACGGTGCGAGAAAAAACAATCGCATTGCATGCGTTTAACGGCCCCATTAAACACCGCTCGTCGAAAAATATTAATTATTAATTAACACGCTTTCGCTGAATTAAAATATTTTTATTGGCGCGAAAAGGCAAAAAGTCGGAAGTTAATTCAGTGGCCGCGATGGCATTGTTTGCGGGCCGCGTGCATAAAAAACCGAAACGAGACCATGAAAAAAGTGGCGAATAAAACGTGGCTGCGTGGAGCACGGTGTGATTTAAAAATAAAAAACGACGGACGTCCGTAATGAAATCGAAAGGCGGTTCGTCGATACCCATTGGAAAAAAGTAAAAGAAATGCGCAACTTTCACGCGTGAGAATTTTAGCCTTTTTGGTGGAGTTCAGGCGCCTAGCGCGGATCAGCTATTGAGGGTTAGAAAGACACGTCGAAAAGAAAATATAGAAGCATGATACGGTTTTTCAAATACTTCTAATGACGTAATTTTACTAGTCAGTTAAAGTGTGTAATAAAAAAGATTTAATGAGATCACTACACATAGGTACACAGTAGACGAAATGTAAACAAAAATTGACATGGCTCTTATACTATATGGCCTTCTAAGGGTGAGAGACCATGATAAAATAAGATAAATGTAATAATATAACACATTAACAATAATCCTACTGAACCACTATCTATTAATTAAGGCTGCTAACCACTACATACTTCAAAGAAGTCTGCAAATCTTATGAAAAATTTTGTGAAGAACAGCCCTCTGCATCTGTCTTATATATTTCTTCAATTGGATTCATTAAATATAATATATAATAAAATTTGATATTTATATTAAAAGAAATTATAGATCTTAACATTAGAGTTAAGTACTTTGCGTGTTAATAAAGAAATACTTTATACAAACAAAAATTTTACAATAAAAAATAATAAATGTGATTTGAAGGAAACGAATGAAATGAATGAAGAATGAATTTTTTGTTAGTTCGTTTTGTTGTTTGTCGATCTGACAAATTTTACTATCTAATTTAAAGCAACTTACAACATTAGATTTCTTGTAAATTTACTTTAAATCAATATTAAACTTAACCACACATTTACTTTATATTTTAAATAAAGATTTGTTAAGAAAATATTACATATAATCATCAAAGGATCAGCCTTTTAAATGTAATTAAAATTATTATGGTTGTGCAAAAATTAAACGCTTAAAGTCGAAAAATTATAATAAATGGAGTCGCGCACAAGAACATTTTTTGGCTGGCCAAGCTAAGCTCTTAAACGAGCCAAAGCGGGTAATTTAGGGTGTCGCGCCGGCATTAATTAGTATTTTAATTAAAATTAATAGGCGATTATTTGGATAAAATTTTCCAAGTAAAAATTTAATGGGCTGCTGAAATTGAGTTTATGATTTTAACACGAGTGTAAGGAACGATAGATTATATTGAATATTGCATTTATAAAATTTTCATACATAACCTATGTACATAACCAAAGAGTTTTAATACTAAAATTATATTAACTACCTCATTATAATTCTTCATAACTATCAATTATAAAATTCGTGACTAACGACAATAATCTCAATCAAGTTTCTGATATATTCTATCTAAAGTTCTATTAGGATTTTCCTACTCCTTGACATTTTAAATTTACCGTAAATACGATAACATTATTGACAATGAACTGTGGTCAAGTACTTTAACGTTACAAATGGTTGACAAAAAATATATAAAAATGAAATATATAATATCGTGATGTAAAAACTTCTTAGTTTAATTAATTATAACAATCCTGCGTTTTGCGTGGAAATAGCATAGAAACTCTTATAAATTATGCATGTGTCACAATATTAGTTATTTTAACCGCACTGACATTATTTTAGTAATAAACGAAAAATATTATTGTACGTTCCGCGACCAACTAATCACTTAAAAGCTAATACTTTGCCTAACCAACTCCAATATAAAACTAACCACACCTGCCAAAAATAGACGGGTATTAATTAAACAGCCTATATAACGTAATGACAGGGTGAAATTCGCTTATCATCTCGGGGCACGCTTATGAAAATTCGAGTGAAAATTTTAAAAGGAACTCATTATACCACGGTACTGTCTACCTTACCCTTTGCAAAAAGCTCGTAACATAATAACCCTCCCACACCTACCGGGGTCGTAACGACCATCCCTTCGATATTATAATATTACAAAAACTGTTAGGGTGTCCGTATATACAAAATAATAAATTAAAATTATAAAAGTTACTATAACACATAGTATTGAATATTATAATGTTGTTCTATTTTTAAATTTCAAAGCTTTTAGCTAAAGCTACTAAAAAAAAAATATGAACGCAAACATAGGGCATAACAAAAAAGAAAATGAAATCACCTGCGAAATAAACATTTAGCTATTGAAAGTTTATTATATAACTTTTATATAAACTTAGATATAATCGTCAAAATGCATGTTGATTACAAGTAATCTTTCACTGTTGCCACGTCTACTTTGCGCACTAAGAGACTCCTTTTTTGTGACTCCTTTCTCTGTCGCACAGCTGGAGCGTGGAATTCCTTACCAGCACACGTATTCCCTCCTTCATACAATATGGGTTCCTTTAAAAGGGACGTGAAATGCACTTTTTGGGCCGGCAAGGTGAGTGTGGCTAAGGCAGTATGTCGCATGCTTCAGTAGCTATCTTCACATATGGACTCCTCTACTGCTTATCATCGGGTGGTGTCGAATCTATGCTGAGCTTAATATAAAAAAAAGGTAAACGATAATCGTATTTATTTCATAAATATATATTTTATTATAGATATTTTAAATGATATAAGCTTTAAGTCATTTAGAATTACCTTACTAATAATATAAAATTTGAATTACTTGATCCAAATAGGTAATTAATTTGAACAACAGGCAAGCAAAGCCGTACACATGCATCGATATTGCAAAATCTTTCTAAAACACCTCTGGCCCTCATAACAAAAAAGAAAACGCTGCATCACGGTCATTTTTAATCTCATCCTAACGACGCCATTGGAGGCCTTCGACGGCAGCCATTAGCCGTCACTATCTGTACGTGCATCTTGCGTGGCAAATGGCCGGGAAAACTCCCGCCAATATTTTGGGGTTAAATATTTTGTATTAATCAACGAAAATCATGTTTTTTATATATTTAAATGCTAAGTATATTATTCCTCATTCTTTCATACTCATGTATGAAACAAGAGACACGTTGAATTATCTATTATAAATCTTTTTAGCATTTAAACGTAACAGTTAATGGCTGTTAATAATTTAATTGCAGTAAATTTAAGTAATTTATATTAGCATTTTAGCTCGCTTCGGTAACATATCAATATCGAAGTAGATCTGAAGATCTACTTATGGAAATTAAACTTTAGTTATTATTGAATATGTAAAAATTGGGTTGAAAGCTAAGGATATCCAATATATGGCTACGAGTATAACTAATAATATAGCTACTTTTTATAGATTTACTTCGCTATTTGGTAATATAATTCGGGACTAGTACTCAGTATGCATAAATCAACGTTTATTCAGTCCTCCTGCATATTAATATTAATAGCGTAGCTTTTGATTTGCATTCCGTAGCCCTCTTACTTCCGAGTTGGTCTAAAAATCTCCAAAATTTGAGCAGAGTAGTACTTCAGGGTCAGATTTTATCGGAGTTTATAAAATCATCTAGTGCGTGTATAAATAATAATGTATAAAAAATCACTTTTCAAATACTTATTTTGTTGTAATTCTCATCTGTAAAGTTTGAAGTGTATTAAAATAATGTTAATAATGGTTTTGACAGATTCTCTTACCGCGTTTTATATGGAATAAAATATTTTGATTAGTGTTCAAGGCATCTAATTATTTAATTGATATCAATATAAATACAAATTGTATTATAATTTTTTCTATTTAGTTTCTTAGGTATTTTTCAGTGAGACTGGTTTTAAAAGGTACCACACATTAAAAATAGAACACGAACACACCACACAATTTTGGTTTATTTACAACATTTATTTGCAATTTTGAGTGGAAGCTTACTAAATTCGAAGTAAGATGGGTACATACAAAAATAATCTTCAATGGAACACAGAAACTTCTTCTTTTTTCAAGTTGATTTAAAAATAGAGCTAAAAATAGAATAGCTAATAAATATCAATGAATTAAAACTCTTCAGACCCTGAATTCGTCCCATTGACGAGCATTTGAGTAAATGGCCCGCGAAAAATTACGCCGTTCGCACAAGCCTTGCGGAAATAACTCGCACGGGACGCCAGCGCGGCCTCGCACCAAATATTGCAGAGTTGGCGGAATTAGTTGTGCACACGCCGAATTCTTGGCTTAATGAGTTGGGGTTATGTATATTGTTGAATAATTGTTGGGATATTCGTAAAAATTAATGTTATACGTTGCGGTGGAGAATAAAAATGCTAAAAAATAAAAAATAAAAATGAAGAAATGAATGGTAATAAATGAATTCATTGTTTGTTTAATTAATAAATGAGATAGATAATCGATGATAAATAAATGTATTTATTACGATTTGAAAGGTAAGAAAACCTAATGAGGTTTTCTTTTTTCGTACTATCAAGTTTTTTTCTTTCCTTTCGTTTAATTTTGTATTCTCGTCAGATTAAATATTTTTTATTAATTTTATTCTATAATTTAAACTAAAGAAAAGAAAAACCCAAAACACATAAAACACTTAACTTAAGCAGAGTTTTTTTTTATATAAAATTTTTTAAATATTGAAGATTTAGGAATTCATTCGCTTGATTATTAATTATATGTATTATAATGTTGGATAAAAATGCCACAGTGGGAACACTCATCCTTTACATATTACGTGGGTTCGTATATAAACGTTTTCATACCCTTCGCTGGAAAAGGGTTCGGTCAAACAAAAACGGGGAAGATATTTCACTCCAAAGAGCCCATTACTACGGTCTTGGTTAAAAAAGCTGCGGTCTGATGTTGGGATAGACCGAAAATATTATCGCTTTCGATAAAATTGCGAGTGGTCGCAATTTATAGAAGTACAGTACAAAAATTATGTATGTATATATTAATTTTTATGTTAACGCTAATGTGAGAAAGCTTTTCAATCTGAATAGTTAATTGTTAACATTTTATAAAGGATAGGATATATAGGATAGGAATCCCAATCGTGATATGATTTTTTCATATGCAAAATGTGCTGCATATTTGTTAATTCACTAGACTTTAAAAATTAGTTCGTTAAATTAATAAGTTAAAATAATTAATTCAGTAATTGATCTCAATTTAAAATCATAGGGATGTCTTTGCTGTTGTTGTTAGGTACAGACAAGGAATTATTGGGTTGCCCGCAGAGTGTAGGTAGACATGGCAAGCTAGCTTTCTGTTTTACTCTATTTTAACAGAGAATACTAAGGTTTTATGTAAGTAAAATATCTAATAAAGGTTATGTTATGAAGGTTAGCAAGGGCAGGTTAGTGTTATGAAAAAAAATCTTGTTAAATTTTGTACAAGGCCAAAGACCTTGTAAAAAATTTTACACGTGGGTTTTTTCTAACGATTGTTTATTTGCATCCCTGACGGATGGGCAGCATCAATTAGCGGAGGAGGCTGAGCCAGCGCGGGTAGGCGCTAATAATCAACCGCTCGTTAGAAAGAAAATCGCCCCAACACTACTTATTAACCGATATATTTTGGAAAACTTCCAAACATCAGTGAATTTAGCGTAATATCTTGATTTTTGAAATTGTATGTATTATACGAAGTCTTATCTTGTTGTCTTTAATATGTGTGGATTGTCGAAGATAACGAATGGAACCAATACTTGGCTGCTTACTATGGGCCGGTTTGAATAAATCTTTCAATTTATCGGTTGGTGATCAGGTGAATTGTGAGTAAATAACTTCCGTTCATTTATGGTGTTCCACGCCGTTCACTTCGCATTAGGCAGGGCTCGAAGATCACCCGATCCCTATAGGTGTCCCGCCCCGTATCGGTTTGATTAAGGGGACCGACCGGGTCTCCTGAGAGGAATTATGGTATACTTAAAGTAGGGTATCAAACAGGATAAACGTTGTTTACTATAGTTGTAAGAGTTATTGTTGTAAATATACAAAAATATATATTATTCTAGTTGTAATATTTTATCTTTGCTTCATCTGTATCAGATCAAAAAAGAAAATCAAAAACAAAAGTAATTCCATCTTTCTTACAATATAGGTTCCTTTAAAAGAGGTGTGAAAAAGCACTTTTTGGGCCGGCAAGGTGAGGGTGGCTAGGGCAGTATATCACATGCTTCACTAGCTATCTTCACATGTGGACTCCTCTACTGCTTATCAGCAGGTGGTGTCGAGTCATTTGCTAAGCTTTATATAAAAAAAAATGTAATCCTGTACTTCTACATGCTTCGGAAGGCACGTTGAACCGTGGCCGTGGGCCAGGAGCTTGGTGGGCTAATGACAAAATACCCCAGGTGTATCTCTCTTCGCCTTTGTAAGCTGGTATGTAAGTGACGTATGAGACGTATGACGTGTGGACGTTTGAGACTGATAGTGAAGAACAGCTAAGCTTAGTGTACCTATACTATTACAGTATGACAGCTAAAACAAATCATCATATAGAAAAAGTGTGAATGTACCGAGATCGTATAAAGAGCACTGAATTCAAACGCCTCATTTTAATTAATCGTTATTATACTTAAATGGATTTATTTACCTTAACATTTTGTTCACATACCAAATTCGTTTCGGCCCCCGCCTTCGCATAATTTGCGCACAAAACGTACACATGTCGACTTAACTCGCCCTGGAGATTGATGACGTTTCGCCAAATTATATTAGGGTTCGCGAGGGTTTTACGCTACAGCGATAGCCGTTCGGGGACTTAGCTTTACATAATATATGTTTTCTAAATTAGTACTTAAATGCTTTGTAATAAAACTCATTTTTGCTTTAACTATATTTTTACCCTTCAAAACAACTTCGTCCATGATAAAAAGAGGTTCTGTGTTTATGTAAAAAATTTTTGCAAAGTCATCTTTAATCAAAATACTGAACAGTTTCAGTAACATAAAATTAAATATAATATCACAATATATCACTGTTCGTACATAAACTTATCTCAATAAGCTATCATTAATAGCTTATATGCGTCCAAATGCTAGGCACAGGGCTGTCTACATAGGAGAAATATTTAAAAAAAAAACATTTTTGGGAGGCCATTTTTACTTCCCACTGAACTTACACTTACACTCACTCACACTTATTTTTAATTACCCACTATGTTACTTAATTTAAATGAATATGCAGTTAGCCTATAAGTGCTTAAAGTACTTATTTATTGATCTACCAACATTTGTCTACATAAATACATACGATATAAAAAATACAATGCAGAATTTAATCTATGTATAACAAAGACTTACAGGTAAATACAACATGCTCAGATTGATATACTTTTTGGCTTACTATTAAATTCTGTTCTGTTAAATTAGTTCTGGGTGCATGGAAATTAGAAGAGATTAAATTTTTTCTGGCTTTATATTTTCACTCTGGACGTTATAAAATTGAACGAACTTAAACTACTACTAACTTATATTTTTATCATATAAATATATACTTTAAATTCACATCATACAAGAATCGTATTTTAATATGTCTTGGTTGGTGTAGTGCCATTTTATGGATCAAATTAAATACGACTATTTGGTGAGTAAACGTTTTTATTACTATTAAAATTTTCAAAATAGGCGTTAAGTCACACACACACAAACAAACATCTATTATTTATCACATTTTTTATAATACTAGCTGATGTCGCGAACTTTGTATAAATAAATTATGTTTGTCATAATTTGTTGACAGTACAAAGTTCGCGCCATGCGTGCATGACGTGCGCTGTCAATTGCGGAAAATAGCAAAGTTGTAAACCTTATTTTATCTTTTTTATTTCAAAATCACTATTTTCTCCTTTATTTAATTGTCTCATATACATATTTATCCACACCGAAGAAACGCTACAAAGACGAGTACTTTGAGAAACCAATCTAACATTTACGAGATTATTAAAATCTATCTATTCGTTATGGAGTTATAAATGTTGCTATTAATGGATATGTTTATTTATTTGAATCCGATGCTGTTATTGAATCATTTGCAAACTGGTTCACTTAGGAATAAGCTTTGATCTGACATTAAAAATTCTAACAAAATAATCAAGAAAACCCATATGAAATCTAACATCCATTCAACTATCGTAACATACGCATCTTAATCGAATGACCTTCACCACTCTCCATCAATAACAGTTTCACTATCCATTGACCAATCTAACACAAACTATTTCATTCTAAACATAAAATATTAGCAAATTACCCGAGTACCGCGTCAATTCAACACTTGCGTTTGGTACTGTTGCCTAATGGTGCGTAATTTGTAAACACAGTGTACGTTAGTAATTTGTGCGGGCTTGTGAATGGAGGGTAGTCAATGAACTCACCCGTCAATACCTATGTCTAAGTTACAACACCTAGTCTAAACTGTACCGTCAGCACGAAAACTAAACTGTTCCATTATAACTAACTTCAAGTATTGGATTATGGTAATTTAGTTGAGTTATACATTATCTTATTATCTTGATGTAGGGCCAGGATTACTCCCGGAGCACGTCGACCCAATGGGATCTTTTGTGCTTCCCAATCCTAATGACCGCTGTCCTGGAATACCTCCAAGATGTACATACTAAGTACACCCGGAGACAGCAGCCTTATCTTCAGGACTGGGATAGCCCAGTCCAAAGAGATCAATTCTTTTCCTAGCAAGAGCATCACAGTTACTGAGTTATACATGGATGCTTTAGGTAATTTGGCTTTATATATTTTTATGTTACGGCAACCGCTTTTACCCACCAATCCGTAATGGTGTAGAGTGTTGGTGTTATGACTCAAACTCTTCATGAGTTTCCCCCATGAAGGAAGGCCTGTGCCTTATAAGGAACGTATATAATCTGTTGATTGTATATATGTTTTCGTTTAGATTGATTTAGGATTTTAGCATAGCATTTCACATAGGATCGAAAAAGCAATCTAAATTGGGATTTTCACTTAGGTATTGGCATTGGCAATAATATTGAAAAAAATAAGTTCTATAGTCGTATGTTTTTTTTATTTAGATCATGCCATATCCATACATTATTAATCGTTTTTCTTATCATTTTTCTTCAACAATTTTTTAATATGATTCCACAATAGAAATTCCTTGTGTGAATTTTATTAATTACTCCGATAGAATATCAAAAACGCGACGTTAAAATGAACGCTATATAGCATAGTAATATTTCATGACATATAATAAATGCAAGAGAATATGGACTCATAATTTTGTAGAGTAGGTAAATCCTATGTATTAGGATAATATTAGGAATCATTTGACATGTTCTTGGTTCATTGTCATCTTTATTTAAATTCTATTAAGTATTAAATTTAATGTCTTTGCCAACCGTACTTCTCACAATGTTGTTCCGTGGCTAATGTCCAGCCATATTGTGACGTCACACATAAATGGTCACTTTCACCAACCCACAAACAGCGACACGTCAACAATACTGCCAAATTACAGGTAATTTGCCACAGCATTGACTTGCGGCTTTGCGATGTTAGGAATCTATTATTCAGTAAACGTTTAGTGATTTAATTTGGTGTAGTATAAAGTGAATCCACTAAAGTTATGGTATTTGTTGCAAGCTAATTATCACCTTTTGACGTGTGGCTCAGCACACAAAATATTGTTTAAGATTCTCTTAATTTATAAATAAGATTTTCTGTATACTGTCTTTTTATGTTTGTACTTTATACACACAAAACAATGATGATGGCAACAAAAATTGGAATGAGAATTATAAAAATTTAACAGAATGACTAAAGCAACATGACTATGTCCGTTATAAATTATAACTAATATTCGTTGAAGTCCGAAGAAATTACTAGAGAATTTTAAATCGAACTAGCACCATCGATAAAATAAGCATGTACGCTTATATTTCCGAACAGTATTTTTAGTATTTGTAACCAGATTAACTGTCCGAGCCACCTTCTAACTTGTAGCTTACAACTTGACGATTGGGTATGTGAGGCCAAGTGAAGCCAATGTGAGGCCGTTAACACCACGTTATACTAAATTATTATGTAGCTACACTATACGCACAAAAATTTCGTGACTCCTCTGTCACACATAGTATCCTTCAAAAGATACATAAAATGTACAATTTGGGCCACCAGTAGGGATAGAGAGAGAAAAAATACACACTGACACACACTGACACAAACAGGCGATAACTGTAGATCCAAAAAACCGAACTGACTGAAAGAGTACCTGTACTAAGACTTAACCTATAATTTTCAAAAGGTTTTTTATAACGTTAAGTCATTACTTTTTATTTTTTAGCGTGAAACAGATGATTTTTTTTTTCATTTTATGTCATAGGTGTGTAACTTTAATGACGTTAACGACGACATTGTTTTATTTATTTTTAATTAAAGAAGTCTTTCGAATCTATTACTGACGTATATAGTGTTTCTTATCATAATTTCTCGAGACAAATCGAATCCACTCACACCAATAGATGATGAATAGTCGTTAGAAGTAAATAGGGGTTTATATGCGCATGGCGTTGTAACGTTAGTTTCACTATCACTATCACTGCTTGTGTATATCTGTACCAACTATTATGTGACGTCAAGGCGTAGGCATGGATTAGGTTACTATTCCAGAAGTAGCAGAAGCGCCAAGCGTCTAAAATATATCCAAGTGTTGTGTAGAAATCCAATCAGCTCCTTGTTAGGGCTAGATATGTGTTGTTTCTTCTTTTACTAGCTCATAGGCTTTGTAACGAAATTGAAATTCTATTGTATCTATATGTATTCAGTTATAATTATCAATTATCTTTGTATATAAACCAATTCTAAAGGAAATAAACTAATATAACCATAAGACCTTACCCTTTACATTTTGAGAGAAAGGAATATTATTAAGATTTAGTTTAAATTCACAGTTTATTTAAAGGATTTAGCCAATCCAGTTACTAATGTAGAAATTCAACTACTCTATTATATGGTCTCCTAAAATAAATATCTATATTAAATAAAATCATATATAAATAAGTTTATTCTTTGCAAAATACCCAGAAAAAGGGTCTAGAATACTCTGCTAGTCGTACAAATTTAACTTCTATAATTTAAAAATCAAAGTCTAGCCTCTCAGAGACATTCTAATATTAGGCACTAAACTCACACTTAATTATTCACTGATATGTTATGTGCATATACGCGATATAGGCTAATGTGTGCAGGGTCAAGGCAAAACTTTCCCTGTCTTTAATGATTGATGGACAGAAACCGGGAATATCTCAGAGCTATGATCGTGTGACGTCGTATCTACTACCTAACTTAGATAATTTAAATGGACATCAAACGTTCGGTCTCTGCTGTTGAAATTTTGTTCTCGTTGAATTATATGTTATATTGGCTCATATATTTGTACCAAATGCAAGTGAAATAAAAAATAGTATATTCTACTTATGTAGCTTCGAAAAAAAGAGGTTTATCTTTTAAGAGCAGGAGCATAGATTCCTCCATTAGCAAATTCTTACATTACATCACGACGACATCCGTCATTCTAAGTTATAATGTTTAACTAGGTATGTTTAAATCAAGATCCATATATATTGTTTTCTATCAATAAATCTATGCTTGGAGGGAAGTTACTTATTTATTTATTTAGAAACCGTATATATAGTATATACGGTTATATATTAGTTTTTTTTATTTTATTTTTTATTACTAAAGAAATATTGTTTAAAACTAAAAATGAGGTCTATACTAATATTATATTATAAGGCTGAAGCTAATCTCTAGAACTACTGCTTAGAATCAAAAAAATTCCTTTTGTGTTGGTCCTTAAATATTCCTGTAATTGGTCCATTTATCGGGAAAAGTTATTAGTTATATAATATTTGTGACATACCTATAAATATACCTATCTAGTGGACCTCAGTCCTAAGGCGAACTTGCAGTAAGAAATTAAGAGCACCAAGTGTTTAGGATGGTACCTTTTTGTGAAGTGCGTATAATATCTGTGGGATATTTAATTTGTCCGAGTTTTTTACAGATATTTAAAAACAGTTATGGCTTGAATAATAATTATATGATTTGATAACTATTTGAGTATGAGGTTTTGTATATGCACTAATATTATATAGAGTTAAATTTTAATTGATCGTTTTAATTCATTTTTTATGTATATATATAATTAGTTATAGAATGCATTTTTAAGGTGGACTCAATGTATTTGGCGGGCATAGACAGAGTAACAGACAAACCAAACGTAATTGTTATATTCCAATACTTAAATTAATGCTACGAAACGAAGAGTAACACCATCATACCTACAAGACTACCGTAAAGAGTGTCATATTAAATTCGCCGTATTCGATCAAAACTCTTTTCATTAACACATTTAGTCAACAGGCAACAAATAACAATAAATATTCTTTAAAACGTTTGTGATTGTTATAATAATATTCCCGTGTGTTATTGGGAGTACGCGGTGGTTACTCTATTTTTTTTGTCAGTTCGCTACAAAATTTCATTCATAGTATCTCGAACTGTGAAAAACAACTTTCCATTTTATCACTGCGTTCCGCTGACTTCGTCTGTATTTTTAATTCATAAATTAAAATAATGTAGCGCTTTTTATCAGTGGAAATGGGCTTCGCTTTCTTTTTTGACGGGCAAATAAAAAATGACTGTGTGACCTTGTCGCTTGAACATATGATCGGATTTTAATGTGCTTGAGTTAATATGCTTTTATAAATATTTTTATTTTTGGAAAAAACGTAGTTTATTTTTAATCTAACTTCCGATGCGATAGTATGTTAAATACCAATTAAATGTTTTTAAATTATTACCATTATAAAAATAAGACATAAACATGTGCATTTTTTTTGGAACGTAATCTCAATATTATAATACACCTTTATATGCATATGAGTTGAATAATGTTTGGTAGAGTAATCATTACCATTGTCTACTTAGCTGTCCAGGGTTCGAATCCCTGTAGGGGCAGATATTTGTATGATTGTATGATGAGTGATACTTATCACGAATCATGGATTTTGGTATGTTTATTTAGTATATTTCTGATATTTATATACATGTTACTATCTATATTTCTCCGTTATCTAGTATTTATAACACAAACTACTAATGATGCTTAATTCGAGCTAGAAAATAACCGTGAATGTAAGAAATATTAAGGTAAGCGACTGTCTAGCATCCACAAACCTATTTATATGATTTTATATGATATTTGACTATTATCTAGTTTAACATTGTCTTGGTAGACAGTAAAGATTGTGAAATCCATCTGTATGGACTAACAAAAATGGTACTATTGATAGTGGTATGGTAAATGGTACTAATGGTAATGGTATGGTAAATAGTACTTCTAAAGTACCCAGAACTATAGAAGACACAAACCATTCCAGACAACTAGAGAAATTTACCTTACAGAGCAGCGAGCAAGCTCAGGCAATCGTTATCCAATAAAGTATTTACGCACACGTAGGGAGGGGCTTATCCGAGCCGGTTTATATCAGATTTGTCTCGATTTACCGGTAATTGAAACGACAAAACGATTAGTCGGCCGCTTTGTCGATTCCTTTTTAGTTCCCGGACACATTGACTGTGCGCTAATTTATTAGATAATTCAGTTTCGACTCGATTTGTGTGTGTCGGGCAATTTGTACCGCTTAATAATGATGTTATAATTACAAGCTAGACCTTTAGCTGACGGTAATTGGTAATTATGTTTTATAATTGTGAGAGACACAACACGGATTTTCTGAATAAGTAATTAGAATAGTTTAAAATCAATCTTTAAAAAATTAATAGTTTTCATCACCTTAAAATCATTAATATAATGTAAAGCTAACATAATTTCCTACACAAAATTGAAAACAATAATTATAACTATTTACAAAATATATCTGGGTAATACAAATTCATTGAAACGAGTATCTACCTTAAAACAAATACCATGAGTCCAAATACCCAAACCAGCGGTAAACCTGAATAAATGGCTTAATATTTAAAATTTTGATAAACCATATTTTTATAAAGTAACAATCAATAATAGAAATAGGCATCTATTGTGAAGTATTAATTTTATTTTAATATGGAGTTTGTACAACAATGTGGTTATTATATTTACAATTGAAAGGAATCAAACCCAAAGTTTCAGTCTGAAAAAACTTTTGCCAAGTCTTATCGGTCTGTTTATGTTTATTAAGCAGAACGCCGCGTGTTTCGACCAGCGTGATCCCATTCAATCGCTGACTTCGAAAAAAGAACTTGTAGTGACGTGACCTTGCGTTTCCTAGATTCGTTTTTCGTTCAGCACGCAGGCGCGGTCGCGACCGGATCAATGCCGAAAAACGGGGGCCTGAATGTCCCCCGGCGTCCCCGCAAAGTAAGCTCGCGGCTTCTGAAGGGCCGTGGATCCTGGTTGCTAGGCGACGCCGCCTTATTTAGGCTCGGTCGATAGAGCCCAGCGTTATAATTTTCTTTAATCGTAGGCGGGCGCGGGTTGGACTTAATGGCCGCACGATCCGTTTTCAGATAACGCTTTTGGGCGAACGTTTTAAATTAGATTAGAGATTTGGATATCGAAGTTATGCTTTTGAAAACGTAACGGATTTTGTTGAATTTTATAAAGTCACCATTTTTTACACACTTTATGTCGTACATTATCCATGTATAAATACAATACCGTACTTTAATATTAATACACAAAGTTTAAAATTCAATAAGTAGTAAGACACTTACCTAAAACATTAAGGAGTGATTTCCATTTATCTAAAAATACAGAATTTCAATCAGCATATTATGTGGATCGTAAGCCTTTAATACCAATTATAATTTGATTTTAAATCTTTCTGAAAGCACTCCATTTACAAATATAGCTATACTTCGAAATATCACTTCGAAACCAAAAATACACTTTACATGACAAAAAAACGATAACACTCGAGTAATAAATCACAAATATAAACACTGAAAACGTAATTATTACGAAATGACGTATACACATAAAAATCCCTAAAACAGTTCGGCAAGAAACTCGCCGAGATACTAAATGTCTGCTAGACAGTTTAATAACATACAAAGCTCACATCTCAACGGTCAAGTAACAAAAGAAAGCAGTTTATAATTTATACAATAACGTTAACTAACATAACGTTTCGCAACCGCCGACCACGGCTGCATCGCAAGGGTTAACGCAATCTTTCTGATGCTAATTTATCTAAGATGTGAGAAAATGTGACCCCGTTAGTGTTATTTAACTATGTTAATTTTGGCGTTTCTTTTCGTGATTTATTCAAGTTTTAAGCGGACAGGTGGGGTCAGCCACTTTGCACTAGGGTCATCTTGAAAAATTAAATAAAGTTTAGTTAAATTTGAATTTTTAATCCTTGTTTAGTTCCCACGAAGTGTTTTGCACCGTTCTCATGATTATTGTTATATCTACATAATTAGACAATTCGTTTTCATTTTAAAATTTAATTATTTCAACTATAGGTAATGTATGGCACGAGGAACAAGCAAATCCAATCGTATATATAACTCATATGGATCTATCTCTATGTCCGAAATAATTATTTTTATATAAAATGTATGAAATAATTGCTAATTTGTAATGGATCAAGTTACTAAAATGTATATTCTATATATTCCTTGGATATTGGTGAATGTTGACTTCGTGTAAACCTTAGCATCTTAATTAAAACTGAATAATTTAAAACATTTCTAGGGCCTGCTAAATATAAGTAAGTAAGTTTTAACTTACTTTAAATTTTGGCGACTTAAATTAATAATTTGCGTAAATCAATTGCTTACTTAATACAATAACAAAAAATCGAAATTTATAAGTATTTTGTTTACTTTTTTAAAATCGTCTTTTATTTTTTAGTACCTATAATCCTAGTAACTATAATCTATAATCCTTACTACCCTACTTATATGAATTTTAATAACAGCAAATATTCATGCAAATAATAACTTATTCCAGATGTTTTTAAGTATGAAGTTTGTTCTTAAACACGAAGACTAACAAAGGCATAGTGCTTATTTAAATTTTTAATTCTGACCCGAAAATTCGCTTCATGCAAATTACGAAATCTTTAAACGTCAAGAATTAATAAGGGAGATAATTCTTTTGAATGTTGCTCGCAGCTTCATTATGTTAATGTCTGCACACGTGGGGTCAAGACTTCTGACCTCGGGGTCTTCTTATGAATATTCTTTGGACAGGTCTCTGTGACCCTAGCGTTCCCACGACCCAGTTAAGGGTGGAATAGAAAGCAGAATTGTATTAATTGAGCGACGCAAATAGGTGTGTGAATCTAAAAATTCAGGAAACATGTTTAATTATAACTATTAGATTTTGAGTTTTAAATTATGAAGTTCAAATATGAAACACAAATTGGATCGTATTATATTGAACTTAATCTGTTGTTTATTAATTTTTTTTACCCCTTATATACTCCCAAAAACTTATAGACAATTAAAAATCTTGACAGGTTGTACAAGTACAATATTGTAAGGTTACCTTAATACAAGTAATTATAGTTGTTTTAAGAATAATTTCGGTATTACCTCTAATTATATGAAATACAAAATTGGTATCTCTTTTTTAAGCAAAATAAACTTAAAGTTTCTGCAAGGAGAGCCTTACTTTATTATTTTAAAAGGATATTAATTCTTGAAATTGAACAGTAATTTGAGTTAAATAACCTGATTTGATAATAAGTATTGAAATATATAGGTAACTATATAGGTATTGAACAAACTTTTAGTAAGCTAAGGTTCCAATTTGATTAAGAATTCATTGAAACATAATGCCTTAAACTTTATCTTGAATTATCAAAGAAAATGTAATTATCATATCTTTTACACGATTATATAGAAAATTACAGTATTATATAGAAAAATAGTTTTAATTAGATACAATACAATAATTCTAATTGGTATCGAAATTTTATTTCAATTGTCTCATAACGAATTAATTCTATAGAGTGGAATAGACGGTGTTTTCAAAAATATTTAAATTTTTCAAAACACCGTCTATTCCACTCTATAGAGACCAATACTAATTTATAATGTCTACGGATAGGTCATTAAAATTTTCAATACATCATTTTCATCGGAAATAAATTTTTGAACGTAATTATCTGATATTCTACAACGCTCGCACTAAGTACTCCAAAACCGTGATTAAACATTCTACACTACTATTCATTATCCATACAATAATGTGTGCGTGACACCCCCTAAAACATTACACGCAACGGTCAAACCTACACCCGGCCCCAACGCACCTTTTTCCTCCCGCAAGATAAAGAAAAAAAGAAAACGTCAAAAATAACGCCGTCTCTTTTTAACTTGCAAGCGATGTGCTTGTGCGAGCAGTGTGACGGCTAAGCGAACGAACGACTCACGAAAACTTGGGCACCGCCCGAGACGGGCGCCTCTATCCGTCTCTTTCACTTTTTCACACTTTTCCATAGACGAAGCGAATGGCAAAACGTTATATACGAGCTAGTATGAGCGTTCAAATTTTGACTTTATTTTATACAATATAAAGTTTCAATTCGGTTGAGTAACAAAGATCTGAGAAAATATTTTAGAATGAAAGCGTTTGCGTGCGGAAGGTCTCTCTCGCTCGCAAAAAAGCAAGCTTCGGTGATGGGGGGGTGCTGTGTTAGATGGCGTGGGGTGGGGGTGATAGTGTCCGCCATGTTGCCCCGGCGGCGGACGAAGATTGGTATTAATTTTGGCTTAATTTGTCCGTAGATTTCAAGTGTTTTAATGTTAGTTAACAATCAAGCAAATTAGCGCTGGAAAACTATTGCATGCATGTAAAAGTTCCCCGAACATTAATTGGTACTTACCTATTAATTTTATAATATAAACAATAGTAAGAAAAGAGATGTTGGCTTTAAAACAAAAATAGGTTCTCAAGCTTTAATTCCAAAAAAATCTAGACTATTTTTATTTCTGTTTTAAGTTCACACCTACCCATGTTATGTAAGTATAAAGGTTGATATATCCCTTTATTTTATAAATAAAATATTTTAAGCAATTTAAACGAACACAAGAGTAAACTATTATATCCTTAAGTACTAACTAAGTACCATGATTGATTTAACTGCTTATACTTAACAGCAATTTTTTTATAAATTATTTTTTCAATAAAATTTACTACACTTTATAAAAACGTTAAATAATAAAATATTGTAGTTTTATAAAAATAATGAGTAGAAAGAGGTTCAAAATTGGGGAAGTAGATCCCTACGATTAGATTCATGAAGCATTTAATAAAGAGCTCGAAAAAATAATTTAAATAGTTGTAATAAGTAACAATAATCGATTTCGCAACACCATCAGCTTTACGGCTTTGAGTGACTAAAATATTAATCAAAAACTAAACATATGAATTTTTTTAGCTTTTCAGCAATATGTTGGGAATTAAGTTACCAACCATTTGAATTTATATCCTATATAGAAAATCTATTTCTTCGAATGTAAGTATTTTAAATTAATCAAAATTTGCTAATACGTAAGTAATATTATTTACATTTATTTCTTAAATACGTATCATGTGTTACAGGGACTATATTATAAACTAAACTGCCCCCATTTTGAAGCTTAAAAAGTTAATATATTTTCATAAATAACCTTCAATTTGAAAATTTTCCAATAAGAACCTAAAATTTCGAAACCAAAAAAATAATTATTTATTTTATTTAAATTCCTTGACCCATTTTTTTCACTGCTTTCTTGTATATTTATACATACTAAGAGTGGTAAGCATGCTTATTAAAAGCATAGGAGATAAGACCCCAACAGAACCTAAGAAATTAAAAAGACTTGTTTGAAAATTATATGAGACTATGCAAATTATTTTACAATATTGTAAAGGAATCTTTAGAAGTATAACTAGTAATTGCAATCTGCAAACTAATAATAATAGTTATTCTAAAAACCGACTAATTTTTTATTAGTAATCATACTGTTGACGACGGCCACACTGCTGCCCTGTAAAATAAATAAATAATTGTAATAGCAATTAATTAAGTGCTTTCATTTTAATAATCTGTACTCGATAAGATTATAATTTTGATTTATTAAGAGAAGCAACAATCTCCAAAGCGCCTAGCATTGTATGAACGGCAACAAAATTCTTCAAGTCTAATACACAATTAATTTGATCAGGCTCTTGGAGATTGCTTTAAATGTAGTAGATAGATTTTAATTAGCAATAAGATTTTTAAAAATACTTACCTGTATAAAATCCTGAGTAGCTCCGTAACAATCAAGTATTTCGTTGTGGCATTATGCAATAAATTACTTTAATAAATTATTTTATTTAAATTATTAGTTTTTGAATAGTTTTAAGTTTACCAGTACTGAGATATCTGCGACCGCAACCACACGCTCGCTACTGAGATTTTTGTAAGAAACTAAGTTATCACTTTTAATTTTAACCAAATCTTTGCACCAGCGATTTATCATCTTCAAATAGAATCAAAAAGATTTTACACAAAATAAACAGAGCTAAATAAACATAATTTAATTAATAAAAGATTTTCATTTCATACATTTAATACACAGAAATTTAACGAGAACAATATTTAAAAAATATAATAATTAACTAATAATTAAGAAAAGTTTAAATAAAACCATCACTCAAAATTGAATTTAAAATCTATTACATGTGAGCATTACAATATATAGCCTTAAATACAGCAATCAGTTATTGTATTCATACAATAATCGTATATAATTGTTATTCACGATAATTTCGGTCGCCGGTCCTTAGTAAGCACTTCCTATCCAATTGCATATTGTCATTAATATCATAATATGAATACATTTCGCATCAAAATTACTTAAAATTAGCCAATATAGGACTTTTACTGCATTTCACTACGTGCAATTGGTTTGTTACGGAGTATTACTAACACAGAAAATACTATATTACACACGGTTTGTTATTATGGAACTTGTGATTTTCTATAGCACTGATAGTTCTCTGATTAACTTGCACCTAGGTTTGAAATAAAAATTAAAATATAAAATCTTATCAAAAAGTATTTAAGACGTTAGGAATTTTATTACGTTATAATATTTTGATTTGTATATTGTAAAATTTATCGAATTAAAACATATTTTAAGATAAAAATTTTAGAACTTAATATATTAACTGCTTTTTTTAAATTTCCGTATTTTATTAATCATGGATATTTTTTTGTTTTGCTATGTTTTATTGGACTTAGTTGAAGTTATAAAAGTAATATGAATAATAATCAACTAATTTTCGTAGTAGAAATTGAGTAATTAATGTATTAACAGTACTTTTCCGCTAAAATATGAGAATTATTGCATCTCATATTTTAGCGAAAAAAAGGAACTCTTGTATAATACTAATAAATTGGGTAGTTTAAGAATCGACAATTGAAACACGCTTACGACATATTTACTTTGCGGGAATACTTATAACTTTCATGTCAGATAAAAATAAAATCATAAATATTACTTCTTACTCGTTCATAGTATTTAACGGACTAGAAATAGTTACTTGGAAAATATAAGAATTACATAGAAAAATGAACTCAAAGTACCACATATCCATTTATCTGGATTCAGAAGTAACAATAGAAAAAATATTAATTCGAAAGTTCATTTTGAACTACTTAATGCGCATAAGTTTTTATGGTTCCCTATCAATGCTTGCTCCCCCTCCATGGTAGACATATTCCCATTGAAACCACGTTCATTCGCTTCCTTTCCATTGGTTTTGTGAGTAGTTACGCCATCTATTGTTGAGTAGCAAAACTAAAAGTTATCTTTCTATGCTAGCGAATTAAGCATCGATGGTTTTAAAAATGTATAAAATCGTTCTTTATGTTTTCAGTTTACACTCTGGTATTATTCTAAGCATTTTATTTCATTGACAGGGTATACCAACATTCGTATTATATTTTGCGCTAAAATATGATAATTTAATTATTCAATATTATTTATTGTTACTACATAAATCTTGACTTGTCTCAACATTATAAAATTCATTACTGTAATTTTTTTCGATTAGAAACCATCTTTCTATGATGGAAAAAATTAATCATAAAAAAATTAGTTTCCCAAACATCCACTAGGTGGCTGACCTACATGACCAGAAATTTAGATATTCTAAAAATGATGTACTGAATATTGCCAATACAAGTAATGAAATACCGTCTTATACAGTTATAATTAAGAAAGGGAATTAAAACAGTAAAAATTACTCTATTTATTTAATCTACTCTACACTAGATGGCGCTAGCTGACATATTCAAGTTATTAGAAATGTAACCTTATTTAAAACTAAAAGATATTTTTCAAGCACGCAAAAAACCCAAGTAAATGAGGTAAAAAAGTTAATATTTTGATTTATGAACCTTATATATTAAGTAACCAAAATCTTCTTCGCCGATCTATATTCTCCGCCTATAGTATCAAGAAGACTACAAACATTTACTTAAACTTCTTTGACCGGCTTTTTATTTTTAAAAAGTTTTGGAACAGATTCAATCATGGGTTTTTGTAGTTTATTGTCAATTATTAAACTAAAATGAAACATTACAATCAAAATTTCTGCAAAATTAGGTGAACAATATGTCTTAGGTATCTAGAATAGAAGGTTACATACCATAAGTTAAACTTGAAACAACTACAATTAAAATGGAAACTAGCCACAAGGACAAGTGCCAAGTATTTTCCTAAATCTTTATAAAGATATAATATATCATAATATATATATAAGATATAGATATATCTTTATTAAGAAATAAAGGATAGGTATATAACTGAACAAATAATTAAAACCCCAAACCGGCCGATACAACATACAACGAAACTCATTTGCATACCGCGAATAAAATACGTATTAAAGTACGGCCCTCTCATGTGATTATCCCAAACCCAATCGAATTATCTTCACGAATGTCACAGAAGTACGAAGACATTCTCACTTGGAGCAATTATCCCCGAGGCTCACCCCCCGGCGCCCCCGACACCCCCCGGGGAGTAACCCGCACAATTTCGCAAAATCATCTTCACCCCACATTTTCTCTGATGAAGATATGTAAATACCAGGCTTTCAGAGATAGTTTGACGCTGCGTGCGGTAGCAGTGGTCCGCAACATTTTCAAGTTCTATAATAATAAATTTGAACAAGTTTTCAATGTTAGGTTTACGATATAAGTTTGAAAATAGCTTGAATTAATTCAGTAAATACATAAGGTACCCATAGCAAAAGAAATGTATTGATTTATTTCACCTTAAAAGTGTTAAAGTAATAATAAACTGCATTAACCTCTAAGCGTGAACAACTCTCAAATATGTACTTAGCCATTTTAGTATCCCAATACTATAGTATTTATTATAGTATTTAGTACTTTTTACAAAAAAGGGTACTTCCAAATTTTATTATCTTATCAAGAAGCATCAAGTCACACAGCACTTTGTTCGATACATCGGTATATTTATAGTGACTCCCGCGTCGTTTACTGTCAGATTATCTTGAATAATAGCGATCTTACTCTCATGTCCTATGTCTGGCGTATATATGGATCGAATTTGTAACGTATTTGTCTTGTCTTCATTTTAACTAACGGATTTTTATTAACGGAGTAGCTATTGGCCTTCGTTTCATTTGTAATTAAGAGGCCCATCGACACTTACTAGCTGCAGAAGGCAGCAAGCTTGACCTGGATTCCTTAACCACAGAGGAACTGGCTATCTTACTTCCAACTTAAATTTATAAGAAGGACATATATGTAAACAATTTGCCAAACAAAAATTACAATTAATATAAAAGATTTATGATTAAAACGAAGTCGGAAAAGGTCCGCCTCATAGAAAGTTATCGAAGCCTATCGCATGGAACATTAAAGCTAACGAGCGTTATATACTCTGAAAAGCCTTATCTTAACCGAGAAGATAATGTTTCCTTAATAAGCAGATCACTTTACTCGCCACAGGAACACAATACTACATACTGTTATGTAACGTAGAGGTACTTCCCTAATCAGGAGCTAAAAATTAAAATTAAAACTATTACCTGATTGAGTTATAGAGAGTAGCAGCCATAAAAATTTCAATCGAAAATTTGATCACAAGCCATAGTTGTTTAATATTTCCATAACTTTTTAATAAAATTCTTCCGATTGAAAGATAAATATTTGACCATAAAACGTATGCTCCATCAGCCGTTATTTTTGAGATATTAGATAAATAGATGTATATACTCTATTTTGCACATTTACAACAAAACATAGAAAGAGAACAAACACGTTATGACAAAAAGGCGCTCATATCCCTACAAGCAATCTCCAACAGACAACCATAGTACTTGTACGTACAGATATCGAACATTTTAAAATATCGCTACAATCGCTACTTATTCTGTATAATCATAGATTCTGCCATTTAATAGAATTAAGTTTCACCTAAACGTCAAATATACTACTTAAAAGCTTTACTCAGTGAATATGAAAATTTGTGTTCTCTACTTAAAATATGGAAATGGTGTTATATATTAAATACCATTATATTATGGCTATACACAGTAAGAACAAATTCTCAATGTTATGGTATTTCAAAAAGAATTGTTTTATATTTATATATATTTCTTATATTATTAACACTAGCTTTTAGTAATGTTTACTTGTTGCTTATATATTTTTATTGTTGCAAAAATTTATGAACAAAATCAGTTCCAAAAAATCGGGGAAAGTTTTCTTAATGCAATTTTATTCTCGCGTTTTAGATTTTAAAAAATTCCTAAACGGCCTTGCTTGTGGGACGACTACCAATAATACCTTCTTAAATGAATGTCATTTATTTTTAAAAATATGAAGTAAGTGACTGTATGGTTTTTAATGATAAATAAATATTCTTTAAACCTAATATAATTAATATCATAAACAATATTCCATTTTCAACGGTTAACTTAACACTATTATAAAACCAGCTGAGTACGAAGTTAAAATTATGTTACCTAATATTAAGATGTTGATGGAAGAATTGAAGGTATTATTTTAATGTAGGTATATCGTTCAGAACAGCGTTCAAACCGCGACGTTCCAGCCGCTAGTGTGGCAACCACAGAGCGCACCCACGTAGCGAAGATCATTATCTGGCACGAGAAAGTTGGGAGGAATCTAGTTAGAACCCTCCCCCCGCCACCCCATCAGCCTTAACTTGTTATAACCAGTTTTAGCCAGTTCGGTTTAGTTGGGCACCTGTGATACAAGACAAACTCACGGTTTGTCTTGTGTGTTAACTATGTACGGACAATCTATTTGAATGTTGCTACTGTTTTGGGTATATTTGCGAAAACATGACGACAATGACAAACATGGCGACCCTATATTATTGTAAAATCAATAAAATTAGTACATGTTTATAGATCAGTTGCAAGTCCCCGAAAAATGGTCCATAGATAACTACGCCCAGAAGCTATGTCACATATAATGACGAAGCTTTAAACGTATGGTCGCTAGGATATAATTAATAACAATAATCTTTGTAATCAAAACATTTACATGCAGAATAAAAAAATAATGCATGATAAAAGTAAATTTGTATTTATTTATAAAAATGCACTATTTGTTTTATTTTACCCACAAAATTTCTATTTTTCATTTGTTTAAACAAATTTAAGTAAAGATTTTTGATTTAGAACAGGTAGCTAATTTTTTTTATTATAGAGGTGTTTAGTGAAATACCTACTAATAGGTAGCATTTACATATGTAAGCAACACCCCTTTTACAGAGAACGCGCTCATCTTTCGTCAGTCGTTATAGTATGATAGTTATTACATGCGCAAATAGTTTCTGAAAGTATTTTCCTGAGCTTATTAACACCCTATTATTGAAAAGCAACTATATTTGTATACATGAAGGCGTAATAGAATAAAATGAGTCTTTGTAGAATGACACGCACCGTGCGTACACAATGCGACCTGGTTAGCTGGTCATGTGTGACGCTTGCAAGGGGACGAGATTGTCTTCCGATATTTTTAAACTAGCGTAAAAATCTAGAGAATTAGCTAAGGGTAAAATTTAAATGAAACATTTAATTGAAGCAATGTTTGCTACTACTTTGTAAAATACACTAGAAGTTGTCGATGAGTATGTTTACCTAGGACAATTAGTCCAACTTGATACGTCCAATTCGGTAATCTCAATGTCATTTGAATGGGATATCTACAAAAATACGTGTTATTGGTAAAACAGGCATCAGACGCACTTTTTTTAAACGTAACTTTTTATATCTTAGAGCATTCATAGGTAACACTTTTATGATTCTTGCTTTTCGTGTAAACATATAAAGGATATCTTTTATTTTGTCTATGCCGCCCTTTATTTTAGCAGCCAGTTCCTGGTATATGAAAACGAAATAAAAAAGGTTTTAAATATGAAAAAGAACTTACTATGAATACATTTTTAATATTACTTAATGAAAAAGTTATGATTAATGTGATAAATAAAAAATAATCCATAAACAATTAATATAACCGGTAACTCCAACTACTACCGATCCAAGGTACTATCGATTGCTGTAACATAAGGCTTATTATCATGATGACGTCTTAATAAGGCAGCTGTGAATTATACTAAACTTTGCCCGAATAAAAATATTCAAGCCTTTTTTGAAGTAGCCTACGATATTTGAAGGAGGAAATACGTTTCCTAGTAAATAATTCTATTCATAGGATGAACGGCAAACCCGTTGGTCACTAAATCACTAAATAATCAATTTTTGTTTTCATTAATCATAATCAATCTCAGCCCACGCCCAACCCCTGTCCCTTCTGTACTGCGCCAATTTCTCACGGCTCTGTGCGAATCTCATCTAAGATTGTCCCGCCAAGTGTCAACGTCATTCGACCAAAAGAAGAGAAGAAGAAAAAACGTTTTCCGGTATTAATTTCCAGGCAGTTATATATGAACAGTATAATAATTACACTTATAAAGCACGTACTATGAGTTGTCGTAAAACGTGCTTAGTTTACGGCAAGTCCTAATCTTTACCTACACTTATCTGTGCGATCGCGGCAGTCAAACTAGACACAAAGCGACGTGAGCGAACATAAACTGTTTATCTGTACGCCTTGGGCCAGCGGATGAGATGCCGTGCAAGTAGCAGGCAAAAGCGATTGCTTTAATAATCTACCAAAAACGTGTATAACACGAATGGGTGTGTAAATAACGTGTATAATGAATGTATAATACGTGTATAATTACGTGTATAATTCCCTCCTTCTTATAACATGGGTTCCTTTAAAAGAGGCGTGAAAAAGCACTTTTTGGGCCGGCAAGGTGAGGGTGGCTAGGGCAGTATGTCACATGCTTAACTAGCTATCTTCACATGTGAACTCGTCTACTGCTTATCATCAGGTGGTGTCGAGTCATTTGCTGAGCTTTTTATTTAAAAAAAAGGGAATTTCTGTAGCAGATAATATTTGTTCAACAACAAATATTTTCAATCCATTCACTGGAAAAGAAGTACTCAATGGAATAGAAGTAGCGAAAATTGCAAAAAGTACTTGATGATTCAGTAATATTGGAAATAAAATATAAATATATTAAATAATATTTTTAGTCAACATGTGAGGGATACCCAAATTAAAATGGTTGTTGATAACAAGACGTGAATAAAACCGTTATCGCAATCAATTAAGAATTCCCTAATACTTATAATGTCCTTACTTATTTTAATTTATAACACCCATAATTTGTTATTCATCGATTATTTAGCCTTGAATAGATTAGATAATCAACATCTAAATACGAGCCTTTAACCTATATCTCGAGTTAATCGCTGTTCATAAAATTTTTCTATCCCTAACTTGTGGACATGGAAAGAAGGTATGCTTATAATATATACTTCTGATTTAAAGAACTTCTGATTTAAATTCGCTACTGCTTTTGCCTCGTATGGTCAAGAAGTAATTTGCACGGAGCGATAGTAAAGTATCGTTATTAGGACACATTGTAGCGTCTAATTTGCGTGTTGGTAGCGCTGAGCTCCCGGACGATGGTGCATTAGCGTCCGCCATCGGACGACTTGGCTGCGTCCGATATATAAATAATTGTGTTGCTGTAAAAATATAATGTTGGTAGTACAATTTTTACCTATTGCATTAGATATTATTATTCTATATATGTTAGTACAGACATAAACACGAAAATTGTTTATGTCGTCACTAACGCTGACTTTGTTTCCTAAAAGGCAAAACAAATTAGACATATCACGTGTCACAGTGTTTGTAATAGATTTCCTTATTCTAATTAATTCGATTCTTGTGAATTTTTTGGTGTATATTTGGAAGGTATGAGAATAAATAGGTCGTACACTATTATACTCCTAGGCGATAAGGATGGTCCTCTCCAGATTTATTTCAGCAATAATACATATAGTAAAACAAACTTTTCCGGGTAAGCTAGTATAAAAAGATAAAAAATATATTATAAATATATAAGCAAATATTTTTGGTAATCACACCAATAGCTGTCCCGGCCCACAAGCCTGTGTTAGTGTCCAAAGCCGACCGTCAAATGCGTCGGTGAATGTGGGTTTACTTAAATAATTTTACATAATTTCATACTTGAATGCATTTTTTCTTATTTTTATCAATTCCTTACAAGGCAACATTACTTTAGAGTATACAGGCTGATCCAACCCAGAGTGGTCCCGGCGGCAAGGTATCATTGTTTGATTATATAATCATTATTTTATTTAAGAACACACTCAGTCTTTCACTGTCGCCACTTCTACTTTGCGTACAAAGAGATTTCGTGACTCCTTTCTCTGTCTCAGCTAGTGCGTAGAATTCCTTACCAGTACACGTATTCCCTTCTTCATACAACATGGGTTTCCTTTAAAACAGTGGTGATTTTTGGGTTGGCAAGGGTTTGTCGCATGCTGCACTAGCTATCTTCACATATGGACTCCTCTACTGCTTATCTTCAGTCGTCGAGTTATTTGCTGAGCTTTTTATATAAAAGGACATATTTATAATTCTTCGTTATGATGGACCCTATCGATCGGTATCAAATATTTAAAATTTATTTCATATTATTAACATTTTTTTAAATAATTAAATTGTTAAATTAGGATACTTTTCCTCCAAGAGCATAGTTAGGTAAACTGTATATATGTTCCATTTTTTACATCTTTACTTCTAATATATCTAATAGATATAGTAAACCAAAGTAAAATAAACGAATAATAATGATTATTTATTACTTGGGCAGTGATATTTTTTATTAAAGTTAACTAAATTATTTTATTCCAAATATTTAATTTGCACTCGTCTATACAATTTTGGAGGAAAATCTACACTACATCCGATAGAGTTGGCAAATATCTGAATGGCGGCAAGACGATTTGCGCCAGGAAATGAACCCGGGGCTCTGAACAAGGGGGGGAGTGGCGGCCGTGCTCACCCACGCACCCTTGTCACAGATTACTGAAGAGTAAGAGACAAATACTTATGTAGCAAAGGCGATTGATTATTATATACTAAATATTCCTTTCTGTGAAACTAACTGTTTGGTATTAAGGAAAAGAATGTATAAAATATCTTTTTCTGTGTGGCCGAGTGGTCAGTACTCGACCAGAAGTCATGTTTTCAGGTCGTTTGTCAATGTCCTTCCGATCCCACCATAGACACAGCATCACCTTATTACGACTTAACCCAGGTTTCGCCACAGTGAAGCCTGGCATTTGACCATGAGCTTTTTCGCACGCTCTTGCCATACATGATCCACTTTTCACCACCAATTAGCAATGTCTTCAAAAACGTTTCGGTTTTATTATGTCTCAAGAATCGCAAATACGTGTAGAATAGTGTAGTGCAGTACGCTCGTGTGGTACCCAAATATCGAGCTTTTTTAAGGACCAGATTTTTTCAAATGGGTCAAAATTGTTTTGTGGTCAGTTCCCAGTTTTTCAGCTGTCGTAACTGCTCTTCTTTTTCAAAAATAGCGTCTATTTTATCCGTAACAGGGCGATCAGAGCGAGGTGCATCTTTTACATTAAAATTACAGATTTGAAAACACTAAAACCAACTTTGTGCTACTCTTACTGATTTTTACAGAAAGAAAACAAATGAAAAAAGTGGGAACTAAATTTGATTCTTTTTTGAAATGTCACCTTTTTAATGTCAAGAAAACCAGCCACATATAAATAGTACAGCCAAAGATATGAAATAATTAAATTCCTATCAATAGTTCCAGAGTTTAACTCTACAAACTCACAAACTATATCTCTTTAATATTAGTCTAGATAAATATGGTTTTCAATAATTTAAGTCATAGTCACAAGTATCATTTACATAGAGTGTCAGTCGAACATACCATTACTGCCCACTTGGTTAAGTAGTCAGATTTCACCTAATACTGCTATTTGATTTTAATATCTACTGTCCAGTATCTAATGTTTACCCTTGTCCCTTAGAAAAAAAAGCACAAAAAAAGTTCAAGTTGCAGTTCACAAAGAAATAGCAAAAGATAAATAAATTTTATATAAATTCACAAAAGTCTTACCCAATCATTCGTACTAAATATATCTTATATATATTATAAGGCGTAACGTCACGGTGCCTGATAACGGTAACTCAAAGAATTCTACAACTAATGTCACTTAAAACTGGTTCGTGAAATATTATTTTTAAGTAAGTTTTACACTCACATCACCTTTCATATAGCTGTAATAAAATATCATAAAGAACTTATGAATATAACTTATTACTTATTAATGAACTATAGAACTTATAATACTTATTACTTATAATAGAACTTATTACTTATTAATGTAGAAAAGAGCGATTACAATCTCAGATTTCGTGGGTAAACACCCGCTAGAAGGAAATTTTCGCTCGCATTGAGCTGTACCTCCATCTAAGGCAGATCGTCTCAACCTCAATGTTAATTATAACAAATAACTTTTCGCTAACAAGTTCTTATTACTCGTCTTGGTATCTGAATGAAGACAGCTTCAGGTATTCACATCAAGTTTAAGTGCACTGCGATGCCTGTCTTATTTTGTTAGCATTAACCCGTCCCATGGTCACTAAGACCGTTACGTTCCCACAGAATCTCATCTCGTCGCCAGTCCCACGACACCAATGTTAACACTAAAATGGCCGAGGTCAAAAAGACCAACAGTTCAAATTTGGAACATTCTACCAAGGGGATGCTGCAGTATCGAGCTTATTTAGTATGCACACACCTTTCTATTAAAACCAATTTAAATTTACAGATCAAAAATCCGAAATCAACTCTAATTTCATAATATTAAGGTCGATGAATGTTATATTGAGGGGTAAAGGATTGTAATAGTCACTTACTCAGCACCCTTAATTTTACCGGTAAGAACCAGTTTAGTGACAATACTACTGCCTATTAACATAACTCCTTGACCGGACACAACTGGACACTCATTAATATTTATGAAAATTTTTGAATCTGCGTTTTTTGATTTACAGATCAGTGCTTACGAAGATGCTGTGGAGATGACACAGTTTTTAGTGTTGACGTTACGATTTGTACATGTGAAGATTACACCATCCTTTATAATATTGAGGTAAGTCTAATAATTGTACTTTAGAGGTATTGTTCATATTTTATTTTCTTACGGACTTTATAAAATATTTGATTTATTAATGCGTAACGTAATTATGTATTATTGATTTTTTGTTCCATACGTTGTCACATAAGTTTGTGAGGTGTTAGCTTAAAATAAAAACGGAAATAGTTATATTAAAAAAACTTAAATAAACCTTAGATATATAGTAATATTTAGGTTACTACAGTAACATAATTTAATTTAATGACCCATATGACAAAATAATATAAAGCAACAGAACCACGTAATTATTAATTTACGTCACCATTAGAATTATGAATAATTTCGTTGAAATTACAAGGTGGGTAAAGCAGTCATATTCTTGGACAGCTAGTAAAACTATCAATAAATCGATAGGCGTCGCTGCTGGCCGGCTCATCACTAATTTACAATTTTATGGGTTGTGGGCTGCGGGCGGGGCCACTCCATTACTGGGGCGCCGACCCCCGCGCTCATGAGTTAACCCTTTTTGTACAGTTCGCAGATTATGTACCAATAATTGTGCTAAATAATATTATATATGTTGAATAATTTTAAATACATATTAGTTAAGACATAAACTATTCCTTTTTTTACGAGGAGGAATCCATTTACGGACCTACCCGCCACTGGCTAAGCAACGGACGTGTGTGGGACTCACTCAGTACCTCATAGAGCGGCACTGAGAATACCCACTAAAACTCCCCGGTAACTCCATTATCCTTCACGGGGGTAACCTGGGTTCTGCGGAGCATTTCACCAGGTCACCTCCAATTCCTACCCACCGAGACGCATTAGACCAGCGTCATCGTATTTTGGCCCAAACACTTATATGTATCTCGTATGAAGGCAGTTCTGTGTGCAACAGTGGTACAAATATAGGTTCTACCGATGATGGTGATGATTACCGAAAATATTATTTACTAACAAATTTCAAAGGACGACTTTGACGAATTGATTCCTGAGGCATGTTATGTTCGATTTGGTTTCTGTCTGGTTAGCTACCACTTCTTCTAGTCTTGTTATCAAAGTTTACCTCTGTGGCTAAGGAATCCGGGTGTAGTTTGCTTCCATCTTCTCCGCTCTTATCATTTCTTGGGTGAGGTGAAGATCAAGAGCTAATTCATTAAAAATTAATTAATATATAAAAATATATAACAATAACAATATTTGTCAAACTTACATCTAGCACAAAGTAAGCATAATTAATAATTTATGTTATAAATACTAAAAAACGTATATTATGTATATAATTATCAGAAAAATAGTAAATAAACATTTAAACATCCATGACTCGTGTACAAATATTTGTACTCGTCATACAAATATCTGCCCTTACCGAGATTCAAGCCTGGGACCTCTGGCGAAGTAAGCCAGACGAAATTACAGATAAACAAATATTTTCATTCAGTATGTAATTTCAAAACTTAGTGTATTAAAGAATAAAAATGTACAATTGTTTTCATGGTATGTGGGTTGCAGAAGTTTTTTTATACAGTTATGTTTTTTTAATAACGACTGAAAGCACGTATAGCTAGCTCACGTCTTGGTTAACAGTTTCTTATTAATATTTTGTTTATATCTGTGTAACAAATAAATATTTGTCATTTAATACTTAAATAATATAATCTATGTCCACTCACAGAAAAAAATATAACTTAATTCAGTTTTAATCTCCACAAAGTAACATAGCACAATTGTTCTGTTGACGGTACATTTCACGCCTCCCGACAAGAAACGCGTGCAAAGGAGAAAGGAGAAAACTGAGACGGGGCAGAAAGGGAGATCTTTAAGATACGTTACCATGGCAACCCTTACGACCCACTCACACTACCACCTAGTAGTTAGGCGATAGTTCTACTCACACAGGGTCGCTAGTGTTGTGACACTAGGTATTAGGAGAATTCGACCCGACCTCCCAAAGTTTCAGTTATTAAGCAAATGCTTCGCAAACATTCTGGGTGGGCACCTTTAGTTTTGCTGCTTATAAATAGGTGGGGTGTCGAGCTTAAGCTTCAATTAAGTTAATGTAGGCGGGTGAAGGGTATATAGAAATCTAGACTTATTAGTACTTAAACTAAATGGACATTAAAGTGATATGTGAAGTCCGTTTAGAAATGAAGATATGAAAGTTGCGAACACACGATCCTGGCGAGACCTAATGAAGTGTTTTTTTACGAAACTGTCTAAAAATAGATGCAATCGGTCTATATAGTCAAAATATTTATTATTTTTTGTGTCGTTACATCTATATTAAATATACATTTTTCCTTATTAAAATATGATAATTTAGAACTAACAGTACTGTTTTTATGTGAAAAAAATAACAATTTAGATTTAATAAATCTTAATTAGTCATGGTAAATAAAATAAAAAAGTCTAGGTAATACTACTTGTACCTTTTATATACAGAAGCCAATTCTCAAGAACAAAGAATTTCAACCTGCAAAAGTAAGTTTTCTAGCAAGTTCAAAACTTTACTGTTTCAACGAATGTGTATCGATTTTGCAATCGAATGTACAAACTGTTTTCTCTGAATGTTAATTTGCTTCCTGCTGGAAAAACGACCGTTACTTTTACTGTCTTACGGGTTTTATTACCTCAGCAACTCGTCACACCGAATCGAACGTTTTGAACAAAATTCAAAATTCATATTGAAATAGCTTACCAATGCTATCGCTAAAACTTAGGTTCACCTGGAAGAGATCGCTTTTAGGGATAACATTAGTAAACAATTCCTTATGAAGTTTGATGAGTTGCTCATCCTAAATGGACAGGATTAAAAAATAAAGTACTCGACACTTAATTGAAACTTACATAGATACTTACTAAATGAGAACATGTATACATAGTATAATATATAATAATATAAAAATATATCTACTAAAATACACATAATCACAGACTACTAAACAGATAATAAGTATCATATAGTGATAAATAATTCAGATATCAAAGTGTTTTAAACTTGATTTAAAAAGTGCTTAGTACTTTGAAATAAACTTAAATTACACATGTTTCAAATTATAACAGACTATGCTAGGTTTCATAAATAATCAATCATGCCACCTAAGATCTGAAATTGTCTATAAAAATCGTAGCACTTACTACGAAACTACGATATTCGTAGTTGATACCGTAGCATCAACACATTTGCTACATGTAAGCAATGTAAGTATAAGGTAACTTTACCCAAGGAAGTAAAGCGTTGTTGACTATATATTTAAATTATATATTTTTAAATTAAATAGATAATATTAAGCTAATAATAAATATTATGTCCACATAGGCTATATACATATATAGTATAAGTATATATGTGAGTATATAAATTCATATATACTCACATATATACATATATAGAAACTCTTAGCGGCAGTAATTGAACATTTACTGATAATAAACGATAAATTTTTCACTATTTTAACCGACTTCAAACTTTTCTTCTGTAAAATCTTATTCAGAACACTTGGATTGACGACTTTTAAAGTCAGTATGTTTGTGTAGTGTGTTCCGAGCGTTTAGCTCATGGCCATAGACAAAGTGTCCATAGACGTGGAGTAACTTCGCGACAAATTGTCGGTCGGTAACGACTTTAGTTCGACCGCTCCAAGCTATGTGTTTGGGCACTAGTTTGGCTCCATAGGATTATTGATTGACTTACAATTTTATTAATGTACTTTTTCTTAATATGATAATTTTTATGGCATTCATGAGTCCTAAATAACAGAATGAACCACCAATTGAGACGAAAATTCAGAATTTAAATATTATAAATCGTATCATATAATAAATATTATTTAAAACTTATTCGTTATAATTAATATATAAGTATTAGATGCACTCGATATGCTTGTATGCTTTTGGTTGAAAAAGATCTCTTATAGAAATAAGTCCACACTTTTCACTCCTTGTTACATATTTTTTGTTTGTAAATTTAAGATGCAATATAAGATTGCTCTCTCGCACACTCGAAAAGATTTATATATGTATTACGTGGCTTTTCAACCACCGAAACAACTAAGAGAGGTTTAACATGTATTCCGAAGCATAAAGAAGGTCCAAATAACAAATTTTGATAGACACATCCAGAGAAAATGTGAAAGAAAGCTTTTTGTTCTCGTTTTGTTCTTTTTTTGGACTTTATTCTTGTTAAAGAAATCCGAGCGCTCGAACCACTACACCAACGAGCTCCTCAACCATAAAAGCATTCAGAAAAGAACAAGTATTTCCTTACCGTTATAGAATACAAAAAATAGGCCCTCAATAATGCATACAGATTCGTGTTAGTGTATGAATATCACGTAGACTTTACGGAGTATTAAAACAGACCAATCAAAAACCTTAAGTCAATAGATTAATACTTTGTCAACAAAAACGAAATTATAAACTTCGCCTAGACCTAAGCTAACCAGATACCTTCCATCAGGTCCCACCTGTTTAATAAGTTTCCCATCGTGTCGGCCCCTAATGTGCGGGCTTAAGGCTTCCTTAATTCGACCCCCTTCCCCCCACCCCCTAAGACATATTTCATCGGCACTCCACCTTCAGGTTGCGGTTACTCAAACAGCGATGCTGCGAATAGATACTGCTTAGCATTACAATAGCGGAGCGGAATTTAATTCAAATATAATTTAGTCAGTAAATATGAATTGACATATTTGAAATATTATCAAGGTTTGAAACCTTTTGGGTATTTTTTTGCTTAAATTTATTTATAGACTATATTTATATATTATGTTTATTTCATAATAGTAATATAGTATTTATAATAATTAAATAATACTATGTGAGCCTGCATCATATGCAAATAAGCCGTTTATACGTTTTAATCTAATAACGAAATATTTATTAGTTAAAAGTTTTGAGTTAAATAATTACTAACACTCATTATTATTATTAAATTTACTTTTGATTTTGATATTGTGATAAAAATATTTATAATTATTCGAAAATCAAAAATTTTAAATTTTGATAATCAATTTCTTAATCAATATTATTATACTTAATGTATAATTACGTCAAGTTTAGGCCATCCGTTAATAAATTTAGACCCATTTTTGTCTCTCTTCACGTATCTGCAATAATTATTACGAAAATATTAATGATTGAAAAATATGAGAATTGTGGTTTTTAACATTTACCATTACAATAATATGAAATCTTACAATGTATGAATAGGTACAATAAATTCAATTATGACGCTCAATAACTAAAATTATATGAAAAACATTTTGCATTTTTTACGCATTCCAATTTCTGAACGTTACTTACCTTACCTTATTTTCTTACTTATATGGTTCAGGACTTTCATTAAATTTTGTTATACAAGACTTCAAATATGAGGAAAGATCGTTGAGTTTCATCTGGCGGTACTGTGTTATAAATATGATATGATATAATATAAATTCTGAAGATTAAAGTAAGTAAGTAAGTTTATTATCACTTCAAGTGTTAAAGATATTAAATCCTAATTATATTGTGTGTGTAATGTTTATAACTCCGCTGGACTCATAGTGGCGTCCTTACTACAAGCCAACTTAAGTAATATATCACATGTAAATAATATACAAGATACGTGAGAGTTTAACAACTGCTCGGTCACGTAGAGGTTTTATTACTTCGCAACTTGAGAACCTTCAGTTTTGGTGTGTATTGATTTATGAATGACTATAATACAGTGCTATAATGCCGTGTTCACACTTGCGCACGAGCGCAATCAATGTAGTCACTTTTGAGCAAACAAACGCATTACCATTAGGGCTACGTTATTAAGGAACTGGTTGAGTTAATGCCTAGTAATTCACAATTGTATCGGTTCTATATTCCAATTTACTTCGATGCCCTGCAATAAACAGGATAGGCCGCTATCATCAACCAAAGCCATAAAATCACTACGCTATGCCATACATTGGCAGCTTAAAGGTGCTCTTGTTTTTCATATACGAAGGCGGCGCCCAGCAATGACCTCGATATAACATCCTTCATAAAGGCAGTTATGTTGTATGTTTTCAAGTACAGGTAAAGAAGTATTTTGCCTCGTTATTCGGCTAGTATGTGCTTAGCCTTAGGAAGATGTTAGTATCAAAATATTCTCGAATTGATTGGCAATGTTGTACCATTATACTAGTATAGCTGATCCATGACTTAATATTTTATGTAAAATATTTTAATCGCTCGACTAAATTAAAACTTATCTAAATTGAATTAAAAATAAGGATGCAAAGGTTGAGGTTATGAGTTCATGAAAAAAAGATATATTGTACTTATTTAATTATTTTCTATTTTTGATAAGCTTCTTTCTCTTTTAAAATAATAATTTGTTATTCCATAGAGATTTTATTCTATAGATAAAAATCTGAAAACTTTTTAATTCTGGAAGCATCCATTTTCTTCCACGTGTATAGATAACAAAGAGCTAGTTTTTGAAGCAATTGGCTTCAAAAGTCTAAGCTAACAAAACTGTTTTTAAGAACTGATAACAATAAATAGAAAATACTATTATATTTCTACATTAGAAATAAGAAAGAGTTAAATTATGATATTAATATTTTTGTTATATTTACCAAGTATTTTTTTTTATGAATGTAACTTTTCATTTAAATGTATTTAATTTATTTATATAGCATCATTATCATGTTGATTTCTATACTTTTTACAAATTTGTTGTTATTTCTTTTACAGAATCTCTATTGAAGTATTTTTAAATATTTAATTAGTAAACTACATATCACATTCTTAGGTAAATTCAAAGACAAGATACTGAAATCATTTGCACGAAATATCAGTATCCTGACGCTTCGAAATTATCAAATATAATATTGAGCTAGCAAGTCGATAAACGAAAGGGGGGTGTATTATCCCCCCAATTTTAAGGTGGATAGAAATAGGGGTGCAAGACCCCAAGCCAGGGGTGGCCAAGACCGGATAGGTCGAGAAACTCCGGGTGTAAGACCCAACCCCCTAATAATTACTGACACCCTTTTAATTGCTAAATATTTGCATCTTTGCATAATTTGAAGCTTTATTTGCGATGTCTGCAAAGAAAGTCGTAATATTAATTAATTGAAATTTAATATAATTATATATTTTATACAATCGACATTGAAATAAAACAACATTTATTTCAATTATAGGTTTTGTTGTCTGAAGAAGACATTGTTTTTAGAAAAATAAATTATTTACCGTCTAATGAAGTTAAATGTAAAGAAACGAATACGTTATTGTTTACAAGTAAAAATAGTTGTGCCTAAAAAACTATAACGAAACATAATACTAACAATATTTTTCTTCATTATCTAGATTTTATCCTTAAATAACTTTGATTATCTAATCAATGCTGTAAGCAACATAATTCATACACATGGCGTAGTAAGCATTGCATCTCGTTCTATCAACATGATTACAAAAAGGACCGCTGGCATATCATGTCACATTAAAAAATGCGTATTCAATTATGGACCTTAAAACAATGGATTATAACGCAGTTTTTAAGAAGCTCCTCCCTACGTGCTTTTAGGATATTTGATAGTTCTAATTCTTGTTATCCTTTTCCTATAACTAAACGCCAGAGCGGGATATACTTAACTTAAATTTCATTTTGATTAATTAGACTATAGAATTAGGCTTATTTTTTACGATCAGTTTTCCAGTGTACTTTATACTTACTACTGAACATTGATTACAGATAAACTAAATCTAATTTAAAACATCCTTAATATACATACTATCCATGTATTAAATAAAAAATATCAAATAACCTGTTTACTTAGTTATTATCAGTCTCTAAAAGCAAGCTAGCTAATTAAAGATGCTGGCTTGAAATTTTAACACACAAATCCCCAAACCAAAAAAGATCGAGGGTTGAAAACATGTGCGGCCCGTCTGATGTGAAGTGGTTCCTATAGGTCATCTCTCGGCTTCTCTGGAAATTTGAAAGAAGGCGTGTGTTTGCATCATAGATGACAAATCCCTGTTTCCAACTACGATTTGGAAGATTTACTTACCGCAGTATCAACTGATCAACCGTCCCTATAAACTCGCTAATACTAAACTACAGATATGTATACGTTTATTCCACTTAAATATATCCATAGAACTATTAGATATTAGAAATAATATGGCAAAAGAAGGTATACTACCACAAGGTAGTGAGTTCTATAGAAGTATAAAATCCAAACAATTGGTTGAAATTTTTAAAAGTGTTTAGCAATAGATTATTAAATAAATCTATAAAATAATAGATTAATAAATATATAGAAATATTTGAATTTTTATCACGTTTAATCTCTTTTTCTTTTCGATATTATATATTTTTTAAATCATTTTTGCCTCAGCTTACAGTGGACTGTGCAGAAATTTTATCATTTGAATGCTAGTTTTTAAAAATTCCCGTTTTCAAGCCGAACGAAAACTTCAACTAGAGTTCTCATATTGATCAAAGCTAAACGTTATACCGTTTCGAGTGTTATACTTGTAATTAGTGAAGTAAACGTTCCTATTCAAACTTAATAACACAAAGGTAACCTACTTTTCGTCAGAGAAATATTCAACAAAGATTTTCCCGATTCGAATAACAAAGTGATTCAAGCTATTCTAGGCTTTACGGCGCCGTCATAAGAACTGGTGTTTAACTCTGCTAGTAATCAAACCAAAACCCTCTAAACGAACAAAACTGAGAGCTAGTAAGGGACAAATGACCCAATTTCCTTGAGTGTTCCCGCCCGGCAACCTTCATTCGCCCGTAAAGGGTCTGAACGACCCTAGAGTGTAAATCCCAACTGTTTCGAACGTGACACTAAGTTCAGTTGGCCTAGTTGGGAAAAAATTCTCTATTTGTTAAGGTCATTAGTGACCCTTAATTTAGTCAACTTACTTTAGTGTCAATCACTCAAGTTGCAATATAATATGTATATTTACTCGTGGTACTTAATTACGGTCAATGTTCCCTATGCTTGTATAAAAAAGATATATGTGCTCTTTAACAAACAAAAAACATTTTACTAACTTTAAAATTCAATCGCCTCAATTATTCAGACGACCTATTCAACGTCTCGATTCCAATTTTCTATTCAACCCACGTCCATTGAAGGTAGTTCAGGAAAATTAAAAGGTTTTAATTTAATTTAGCGCGCGCTTCACTGAGTGACTATACCTTCTAGGGCAAAGGGTCTCCCTAAAGAATGGTAGCAATCTTGCGGTAATTCTGGCGAGGCCCACCCACTCAACTATCGCCTTACATGTGAGTAGTAGGTATAAGTATATACATATAACGGCAAGCGTTTTCATTAAAACTTGTCAGGCTTCGATACATCATCGCAGCTGCGGCGGTCGGGTTGCGGGTTCTCACGACTTATTATTTATTTACGAACTTGGACAGCTATATTCATGTAATACTACTTAAAAGCTCTTCTCTTACTTTAGCAAAATATGTTTACGTGAGAAAATAATTATCTAATGGTTTAAAATAACAACAGGCGTAATACCTTCATTTATGCCTCTTTTTAAAGATAATTAAAAAATCTAGTTCAAAAATTAGATTTCAAATCGACAAGAAATTAGAAAATATTAGAACTCTTAAGAATTATTTAAATTATAATTATTCTTAAATGGTATTTACTTAGACTCATATATTAGCAAGCGGCAACTCTTACTTAATATAAAATTAGTGAAGCGAGCATGTAACCAAAGTTAATAATGTCGTTATTGCATGGATACTTGATATACCTTATCAACAATATATTTCATATTATACATAAATATGTAATATCATAATACATAAATATATATTCTTTCTTAAAATATAATAAAGTTAAACACATAAGTGTATAAAAAACCCAAGCTTAGAAGAAGAAATGGTATGCCCCGGCTGGGATACGAACCTGAGACGCTGGCCGAGTACTAGGGGTTCGTTGGTCATATCATCGGTAGGCTAGTCCAATGCGGGTTGGTGGCTGACATTGGTTTCCGAAACAACGATATGATACGTTTTTGACGTCGTTAAAGCACAGGAGCTCTAGTTAACAAATTTTATTGATCCATCCAAGTACCAACCATGGTGAAAGTTGCTTTATTTTCTTTATTGAAACCATAGCGTTCGACCCACTACGCCAACGAGCTCCTAATTGTATATGTTTATTGTAAGTACAAACCACGCGCGTTCATACAAGCCATTATACAGTTGCGGCAACCGTTATCCAACTATTACTTCAGAACTTTCCTAAAACTGTATCTAAGGAAATAAAGAGGTTTGTACACTATTTATATTTTCATCCTGTTGTTAGATATGAATGAATTAACTGTGACCAAATATTCGGAAATTGCTCGCATATAAATACATAATATTTGAAATCACTCTTTAGCAATATAAGCAGTATCATTTTAGATAATTTTTGTAAATATATAAAGAGCAATATATTTTCATACATGCTCTCTATGTACGCAACGAAATGATGACGAGAAAACGTGTAGATATTTTAAGACAGGTAAAATTTAGACTTTGATTGGTAAATTAACATGTTTATGTGTAGTTGATAACTGTTGACAAAATTAGTGGAAATTTTTACTTATGCATATAATGTGAATTAAGTGTATAAGTACCGCTATATCAACAAAATGACAATTATGTTTAGCAAATATAAAAAAGAACAGTACCGTGAGATATAGATTAAAACAATAAATTATTCCTTGCTATTAAGTAAAAAATTAAAAGCATCAACGTAGAGATAGAGGCTAAGAGCAATAAAGTGAAATACCTCAAACATTTTGAACGCTCCAAAACTCAATGTTACGTAAACGTTTCAAATTCTAAGCAATTTACAGAGCTCACATCAATTTAAAGTTGTAAAAAGGCACCTCATCAAGCAAGAGGAGGACATTACCGACAAAGACCTCCCGGAGACCGAAACACCCGAATTTAAATCCTACCCGCAGCTGTGTAGTCCGACGGACCTTAGAAACAAACAAATAGTCCCCCACCTTTCCGCCCACCCGAACGGCCGCCTTATACGACCACATCTTACAGGCCCCAATTCCTACTTCCTTTCCATTACACAGCGCTGACTAAACATAATCGTCAGACTTCCTTACGACTCTACCCCTCCGGCAAACAGCTCAGCTCTGGTTCGATAGCAAACCTTAAACCGTGCAGCACAAAACCCACTTTATTTCGACAACCCTAAATCGCATTATCGATAAGCACCATTCGATTTTAAAACTAAAGTATACAAACTGAAAGTCCAATTCGCAATACTTATTCGAAAACTCCAATTTTGTTGGTACGACCGGCGAGCGGCCGAGTTAAGAAGCGCCGAGCAAGTTGCGCTGTTTATGGCGTACGTTTGAACGGGCGCGATGACGAAACTTATTCGAGTGGGTGTGCGGGTGTTTCTTACACAAAAGAAGGGGGGAGGGTCGTGATAAATGGCACGATATTAATACCCGGGTTGGTGATATAGTATAGTTTTATGATCTTAGTTGGGTCGTAATATAAATCTGCTTTTCCGGCCGAGTGCTCTTGTATCGTGTTGTTTTAGTTTAATATCTCGTTGAATATCTAATACTCATATTTGAGTACCTACTTGCCTTTGTTTGAACGCTATCCGTACGAATTGAACCACTGTAGGTATAAGTTCTGAAATACGATCAAATTGTTTAGTGTTGAATAGTAACCTAGAATTCCAGTCAACTGTTTTATAACTTCGTCAAAAACATTCTTAAAGAGGTCTAAAATAAAAACGTTTACTCAAGTTTAATTCAGATATAACATATGGGAATTAAACATGCACCTGCAGAGGTCTCTATTAAAACCATTTAAAATCTGGCATCCAAAATAGAACCGTTATAGAATAAATATTTATATATATAAGAACATTTGTCCTTTCGTTGTTGAAAATATATATAGAAGTTAAATTTGTGTTGGAATACTTTAATAATAATAAAAAATAATCATTTTGAAGAACTGGGATGATAAAAATTTAAATAATAATCAATAAATAAATCAATAGAATTAATAACATAGTTACAAAAAAGAACAAAATAATTATTTTGTTAGTCATGTTAGTAACAATTTTGCTTAGAAATGGTAATTTAGTATTACAAAAATATTATATATTAATGCTTCACTTAGTAACGTTTGACGTAGAACACTGGCAGTATAGTTTCTAGACTGAGCACAGATACGTAACTGCTTACCCAGAACCTTAAACGCTGCAACTTTTGCTTAGATATTTGCCCACCACTGCCATGGAACTGTTGATCCTAATTATTGCCTCTTTTGGACGGCTTCCGTAAAGCATGACCAATGCTCATTATAAGAAATTAAATTCCGAACGAGACTGAAGTTCAAAATTAACCAGAAATGGACTTGAAACTTAAAACATGTCGAAATGTTGGATATAATTATAATAGTCAAAGTAAATGGTAATAAAACTAGTTTTAGTTATATTACTTATGGAAAGGTTTGGCGCGCCTTATCTTTCACAGCAGCAGAACAATATTCATAAAGCGTCCGTCGGCGACTAGATTTTATTACAACGCCTCGAGCCGAGACGAGTATAATGTAGTGGCGCATAAACTACTGAGTAGGAGTTCACAACATTTGAGTTGATGGTTCGAGAGCTCTGGTTACGATTACGAACATAAAGCTATTTTCATTATTATTGGTAATTGGATAGGTCTATCAAAATATAATATCAAGAGCTCCTCCGTGTTGAGAAGCCGTTGTTCCTTTACGACTGTTATAACCGCTTTCACCCACCAACATCCATGGGATCTGGTAGTATAATGGCCCAAACTCTTATGTGTCCCTCCCATATAGAATGGCTTGTGTTCAACAGCTGGACTTAAATAAGCTGTTGAAGATGATGCTGTAAGTGATGATATTGTGGACACACATATATTTTAACTAAGAAATTAAATTTACGATAAAACACCCCAATTCAAACTATTAAGATTTTAGGGATTAATAGATTAGGAATTAAACTATACTTACCGCCTAATAGGGAAACAACACCAAAACAGACATATTACCAATCCATTGAATTAGGATATATTTAAAATAAAATAAAATAAAATATATAAAATGATATAATTTATATTTCTAATAATATCAATATATAATAATTAATGTCAGAATCAGTATCAATATCCTGTTATTATGTAAAAACGTTTTGTGTGACCGCATATGGGCACTTATTTGATTTATATATTAATCTTCAAGAAGGAATATATTATTCATTATGTAATGTAATGTGTAGTTTACACTATGTATTATTTAGTCAAAATTTAAATAAAGCAATTATCAAAGATTTATAATGTATCAAGTTTTGCACTCCTGACATTGATCGCAGACTGGCCGGAAGATCCTAGCAAGCTTTCTACTCAACGATTAAGTCTAATTGCTCTAAAATTTATTACTTACTGGGCCACCGTTAAATTTGTGTGCATCTCGATGTGGTTTACTACCTCTGCTTAGTTAGTGCTTCGCCAAAATTCTGTGTATATTATACAATTAAAGAAATGTAATAAGAAAATTTGCTGAAACCGTGATTCTATGTGACTATTATGAGTTATTTTGGACATATAGAAATTTATTGCTATCTTAAAAAAGCTTATTAGCAGATGTCTTAGAAAAGACTATAATTGGGCTGTCACTTTCCCCAATATTACATATAGAGTCTACAGAGACACGTGATTAAATTGAAATCAAGTAGTGTTAACTTCATTTTAAAATAATTAATTAGTGATTTTTATTATTTAGTTTTTATTTTAATTGATTTTTTATTTTATTACCAGCCAAAGCCAAAAAGCTACACGATTCAAAATTAAAAAACAACAAATACCTTACTAATAAATTTTATATAATTTTTATAATAAAGTACGATATAACAACTAATCAGTTATCTATAACCCCATTAGAATTATTATTGACAAAAATTTAGACATGTCGTATAAATTATTGCAGTGAAAGCTTCGATTCGATTCTGATAGTATACCCAATAGCGATTTAAATAAACTCATAGTTTTAATAGAATTCGTCTACTGACAATATTTATCAGACTTAATTTTCTTGCATTTTCTGTTTAATTTTTGAGATGAAACATCTACTTGTGAAACAAAAACTATTCGTCGTATCATATTTAAATGCAAATATAAAATAATTTCTTTAGTTTTTACTGTTTGAATCTTTCCATTTGTAGGCGATGGGAACAGGTTTTATAAAAGTAATATATTTTTGTCACATCGTTACCCTTTTTTAACCCGTCCATCGGTCGTTGCTGGCCGCAATGACCCGCAGGTCATGGTTACGCTGTGACCTAAGACCCAAAGTGGTCATAATGGCGTGAGATAGTATAAAAAAGATTAAAAGAAATAATAATGTAACAACTGTTTGTAAACGATATGTACGAGCTAAATTTTTTATATATTTTTTAAAAAGATAAACAAATTTCTTCAATTTTTTTTATTAAATTACTATTGTATAACTTACTACTTAATAATTCCATAGTTGCGATTGAGATTGAAAAATAATATTAACAAAAAATGTATTGGGTATATTGATCAGACAAACATATTATTAGATATATTTATAAAAGTTTTAAACGTCAAGACAAAGACCGCAGTATTTTTACAGTTTCTGTTATTAACTATTAAAAATAATTTTAACATATTTAGATAAAATATTTATTTACTTATTTAATTAATGGTACGCAAAAATAAAAGAAAGGAAAATATCAACTAAAAAGGTATGGCTTAATTCATAAAGAAATCTCTTAAGTCACAAATTGTTATTGATATCTATATTTTTTAAATACTATCAGAATCTTCTTCGGATATTAGCTGACTTTAAGGTCAGTTTATCCCCTCAATACATCTTCGTTTCCCACATTACTCAACGAGTTTTTTAAGATGATTCCATGAACACCCCTGTTACTTATTATTAATATTTAATCTATATTATAACTTAAACATATCTTTATTTTTACTTATTGCACTTGAGATAGGATAGCATATAGTAATGGCAATTACTTATATGTTGTAATTGCTATTACAATTTATTTATACGGACCTATCTAGTTATGTACTTACGACAAGAACCCCCTACATATACAGATACAGCTAGATAAATTATAGTCTTATGTATGCCCGTGTGGAGCCAGATAAGATATTAGGGTGGTGGGGGGTTGGCACGAACGTTCGCGGGAGAGGGTTGAGACCACGTGAAGACAGCCTCCGAAGACGTGCTTACAATGTCATAGAGTTGCTAAAACCCTCGATCAATTTTGCTGCTTAAGTTATAGAGAAATAAAATGATGTACATATTACTACAAACTTTCGATACTGTTGATAACTTTGTATACTAAAGCAAATTTAAGTTCGCTACTGTGCAGACATAATAAGAAAAGTTTGATTTTGTCAGCAAATTGCGACACTGAAGACATGAAACATGCTGGGTTTGCCAAAACGTAGCCACAATATGAACCGGATTCTAATATTTTCTGTTAAGGTTTTGAAAATCTTTGTAAATGTATTATTATTCAAATACGGAAAGGAAAATGTTAGTTGAACTTTTTTTATAAAGTGAATATAGTCAGTGGTGCAATCCTATTCCTATTATGACCGCATTATTGAACAACAAATTTGAAATACAACAAATGCTCTCAGTTGCATTTATTTTTTCTTATTACATTAAAACATAAAATTATATAACCTTAATTTTGTTACAAGTTACTAGATAAGCTAGTTATCAAACTGAGACAAATTTGGAATATAAGTTTTAATTATATAGAACAATTAGTAAGGTTGTTTAATTTTAAAACTATGTCAAAGGCTGTCAGAAAAAATTCTAGAATACTTTAAATCGATTATTTAACACTTTAACTTTATATATAAATATATACTTTAACTAAATACTTTACTTTTTTATTTTAATACTGCAATCTTCTGTTACAGGTCCTATCAACTCTAAACGCAACGCAACAATGAAGTTCCAATGTAAAAATATAATGACTTACTCTTATTCAATGTAGTCAAATGAAAATGCTATAATCTTTATAATTCGACCTCGACCTCAATAACAACGGGCGCATTACTGGTCATAATTTTGGTGACACAAAACGACCACAAAAACACATTTAACTACTGCTTAAGTCACTATATCAAGAAGAAAATGAAAAACCCGCCTATATTTCAAGACATCAAAAGGAGATTCTATCAGTTGCGTCTTTCTAAACAAGGGGTTTCAGGTAACAAAAAAACTATTTCGAAGAAACATGGCTATAACTTTTATAATCATTGAGAAGCTTTTAAAAACTTTCTGAACTTAAGCCGAACCATCTAACGCTTAGGTCCCGTTTTAGTACATTACATAAACTTAAGAAAAATGTTTACACTTGAACTAGAAACTTGAATTTATCTCAAGGTACAGCGCTAAAATTAAAATTTTAAAAATGAATACTATATAGAAAATCTGGTTAAGAGGTAACATCATCTCTATACTACCCGTTCAGGGTCCGTTAGACTAGAGTCCGGGCGACTTTCGTGAGGGTGAAAGCAGTTTGAAAGTCGGGTCGGTATTGATCGAGTGTCTTACCGCCTCCCGCGCGTCTCGCCCCCTGCTAGAAGCGCCCAATTCTGAGATGTGTCTTAATATATACCGTAATTATACATAGCGGTTATTAGAAGCTTATTTGCGTTCATATCAGGATTTAGACTAGCAATATTTCATGATAAAATAATAGTTTGTAAAACTAACCGTAGTTAATTACGTTAATAATGAAATATGATATCATAATACAAGAAGATTAATTACATAAGTGTTTATATTATGTCATATACATATTTGATAGTAAAGTCATAATCTACATAAAATACAAAGTCTTCCTATAGAACAAAATTACACACCCACTTATTAGTTAATTATGTTATAATTTCTTGTAAGGATTCAATGTATTTTCTAATTTTGCCTCTAGTTATTTTACCTAGTTGGGGTTATAAGTTTTATGTTATATGTCAAATACAAGTAAAAAGATCATTTGTGTCAGTAAAAAAATACTTTGTAAGTACGTTACATAAGTTTCATGTTAAGTAAAGCTCAACTTAAAAATTTTATAACTAAAGAAAAAGCTGCTAAATTAAAGTGATAACCACGATGGGATGACATCAAATTTTGCTTTTATTTCTCAACAATTCTACATTTTCAACATTTATATTTTTTTTAGTTAAAAAAATGGCTTACTTTAATATGTGAACTTTAACTGAAAATTTAAACAAAAAGATGCGTTAAATGGTCCCACGTGAAACTGTGTCATCACTGCAATGTCTTTACAGATGGGTCTTCGTATTGCACTCAACGGATTATTTTCAAATTTTATTGTCAAATCCAATATTCGATCCATAGATAAACAATAATGATTACTAAAAATTTTTGTTGCAAAGATTTTTTCTTAATTTAATAAAATTTAGAGGTTACTTTTGACTAAAATCTATCTATGTGTTATTCAATCTAGTGAGTGACTGTCTTAATATTGAGCGACCTCATTTTTTTTTAGTTAGTCATCCTTTTTATTGTAATTTTATTAATTACATATTTTTATCCTTGAGATACCATCTCTGTTCGAAGGTTGTTCATTAGAGCACTAAAACTTTTTGGCACTAAGGTTGCTAATATTAGTACTATTTCGTGACCCATTTTGTCTCACAAGCAAATAATATTATATATATTTTTACTTTGTTCGACACTAAGTACCTAATACGAATTAACATTTAAATATTTTATGAATTTTAGATGTTGTATTACTATATCTATACAAGTACTGAGTGTGCACGTCTAAACATCTAAATTTTATTTAAAAATACTTAAATTCTAAAATCAAATTGCTAGTTTGAAGTCACTTAAAGGCTATTCTATTTAACTAAAATATAAAAACCACGACTTTACTATACAATGTAAGTCAGCGATTTTAAGAATAAATATTAACAGTGTGATTTAAAGTATCGAATAAAGAAATATGAACAAATATCCTTTAGCCTTCCAATAAAAAAAAATATATCTTCTCTTCGTGGTTGACTTCAACGATGAGTTATAATTAATCTCAATATTTAATTACACTATATATTTAGGGTTCCACAATTCACCCATATCAGGGTAGTGAAGCAACTCGATACCCATACCCGCTCTCGTCTTACCGGTTGGCGTTGATTAATGGCGTACTTAAAGCTAATCGCCCACTCGAGATGGCATCATAACCCGTTGTTTATTCTAACATTGTGTTTTAAGGCGTAATGCGTAATCGATATATCACTCGAAGCGTCTTTTGTTTCCGACCTTTCTCGATTCCTCTAACGCATAGTAATATGTAGTAATCGTAATTTAAAAATAAATTTCATTTCAGTTACTTTGAATGGCCTTAGCTTATCAATAAGTGCCTACTTAAACGAAAATTATTAATTACTTTTTTAAGGGTGCTAAAACAAAAAACTATACATCTAAATTTAAATATTTATGACTTAGTTGTAAACTTTTTTGGTTGGTACGTTTACCTTTAAATAATTAAAGAATCGCATGATTAAATAATAAAAATGCTTTATTTTATTGTCTCTTGTCTCTAATATGTTATACTTTAATATTCAAGCTATTTTAAACTAATATAATGGTTAAAATTTTCATCAAGAAGATTGATGAATCGGTACCTAATGATTTCATATTACTATTTTCATAACAGGACTAGATATTTAAAATTTAATATTAGTAACGAAACTTATTCTGAATTATAAACAAATCGTATCGCTGTAGTTGTCCAAACAGAACAGTAATCAACGGTCCAACTTCGGCGACCCGGCCCTTTTAACAAATTCGGTCCAATGGCGAACGTCCCGCAAATAATTAATACTCGTCCTACGAAGTGGGCATTAAGATGAGGGGCCGATCGATACGGGGTCCTTAAGGTTCTCGCGGAAGGAGGTATGCCGCCCCCGGGAGTTTCTTCTTTCATTCCTTACCCCGAGCCCCCACCCGTTGAGCGACCACTCACAAAAGATCTATGAGCATCCATTTGGGGTCGCTTTGTCCCAGTACTTTGCGCTGGCGCGGAGGGTTTAGAAGCTCAAATTAGGCTGGTCCATTCATATCTTCTTCCACTCCTTGGGTTGGGTGGGGTGGCATTGTGTGTGTGTGGGTGGGCTCCTAAACTTTAAGACTGTTAGTGGGGTCGCAATCAGAGGCAGCGAGAGCTTTTCATTAGAGTAGATGGTTATCGTCGTCTACGTGTTTTGTTTGATGGAACCTCTTTGTCCTCTTATTTGGCTGTTGATTCAGTAAACTGAACCATTTATGTACACTTAATTTAATATGTGTAATTGTATTTGTGACAGTAATTTTGAAGAGACTTTTTTTTATATCAAAACCTTACATTCATTCTTACATACATTCTTTTATTTTAAGTATTGTTCCTAGACTACATTAGCTAAAAATTACAACACGCGGATTTTAAATTAAACCCCAGTCCGTAATTGTGGATTAAATCTATGAAAGTTACAAATTGTGCAAATACGGTATTTAGTTTCGTATCTATTAGTGAAGCCATATTTACAGAGTAAGCCTTTGTAAATCATTTACTAGATAAGTAACGTACTCTAAAGATAATCATTCCAATAATATCTGCAAGAATACCGTTATGAAATTATATCTTAATAAATAACTTTGAAATATGAAACTGTTATAACTAACAGTTCGGTTCAGGAGTGGTAAACCTTGTGAGGAGTAAATATTAAATGCACTGTCAATGTTGACTTGAAAAGAATAAAACTACAATTACAGAGGTGGCGGAGACGCGGCCCGCTTTTAAAACTACGCGGAAAAATGATTTAACACGCAGTCGGGCAGGGATGGCTTAAATAATAAAATATAATATTAATATTTAAAATATTTATAGATAGTAAAAACAGTGATTTTGGAAATTATTATCTGTCATTTTTCATAATATACACAAAATTGAAAAACTATTCTAATTTCGAGTTTTGATTAATTCATTATTGAATGAAAACAATTATAATAAACGATAAAGTCCATAATGAAATGTAAAATATATTTTTAATAAATTTTTATTGTTACACGACATACACTACATTCACTGAAAGGATTTTTAGTACAAAATCATTCCATATGTTTTGATCATCTATATACGTGGCCTTTATTTGTAAATAGATAATAAATAATCTTTTATTTGTTCGCAATAAACAAAGATGTTGATGAACTACAGGTGTGCCAATGTAACAAAATATATCCATAACCAATTTCCTCTATTAAAGAGTTATACTCATATATGGTTAAATCATATGGAATTCGTCGTAGATATGATGTTAATTTAAACGACTCTGAAATTCTAAAATGATAATTATTTTTAAACCACGCAAAAAGAGAGTGACATTATCCTTGTTAATATGTATTTTTGTTAAAAAGATATTCTTTTAATTATTTTTTATTTAAAGGAAAAAGTCTTTGCTAAAATAAGGAATTTCAAAGCAGTTAACATTGCGAGTTATCCTAGTATGAACCCTGTCATAGTTGTCAGTGCCTTTCTTTTAAGTTGGGCGCTAAAAACATATCATCTCACAAACACACTCTTAAACTTTAGGTTAGATATAAAAATTCACAACTGCCATCCCTAATCATTCTTGTTGCTCAAATACTAAAGCAGTTGAAGAAATTACCATAAAATTGTCTTCTTGGGTTCTGCTAATGCGTTGTCGTTTTAAAATCTTTTTCCGCTCCTCGGCGCTTTCGAATTTTTCAACAGCTCTGACTATTTTTGAAACGTGGCAAGATTTCTTATATATAAATGGATATTATTTTTTAATTTTTTTAATAAAATACAAAACTCTATTGGTGTTCAATTTCAATTAGTTTATATTGCTAACATTTTTCAAAATCTTTAACGTGTCCCGTGTAACGTGTTAAAGTGATTATTCGAAATAACAATAGTATAAGAATTATGTTAACGTTATAATAAGGTGATTATTAATTTATAAAAATTTATAAAAATACAAAACAGTGCGCCAAAAACTAAACGCTATAAAGTCAGAAATATTTTCAATTCATATTCTACAAATGTTCGCTCCAAATTCTTAGTGTCGGCATCGTTGGCACTAACAATTGACAGTCTCCAAGCATTCCTGGCCGACACTATTCCCGCTATACTTCTAATAAAGAAATACCGAACAGCAAACACTTGTCGTGACGCAACGCCATCAAAATCTCTAAGAGTCCCACGAAATAAACGGACGACCGGGCTGAATACAAAACAGACCCTAACCCCCTCCCTCTCCTGACCCACCCCACACCCGTCTTTGTACCCTTCTTCCTTAATGTAACAAAGACTTACTTCAATGTATTTGTGTATTAAACCAGTGTGAGTGTGTGAGAGTAGTTGGTAGTTTCAAATATTTCATATTAAATTACAGGCCTCTATCAATAAAGTTGCTCAGGGTTATCTTTTGTGTAGACGAATGGTGTTTTGAATATCCTATATAATAGTTTCTTGTTTACACTGTATAAATACTTTATTGGCTACTCGGCAGTTTCTGAATTGAAATACGCTTTTTACAGCTAAATCCCACTGCTATATAGTGCTTTTGCAAGCTTACTGCAAGTATAGTGAGCTCGACACTTTGCGCGATACCATAGTGAACGGGATACTTATATATCTTTTTTTCTTATAACAATAATAATATATACAATAATTATTATCTGCATGAAAATTAGACATATTTAGCATAGTTTGTTACTACCTAATATTATTTTCTATCCAGCGTAACTTTATGTACATTATAGTCTTTACCCGCGACTTCGAATTCCAAGAAATGTTGGGATAAAACCTTCATCCTGTGTCCCTCCTTGTACCATAAATACTTAAAACAACAGTTTCTCCACCCATTAAACATTAGTAATCTTAAAATAAAATTCCTCGAATTTCTAATTTATTGTGAGTAAGTCAAATTAGCAACAAATATTTTAACAATTTTAAATTTGAGTTCAAATAAGATAACATCCTTCGGAACCTATTTCATTTTCTCCTTTATTCCGCTTCTTCTCAGACTTTAGTACTTAATATTTTGAATTAAATTAGCAACATTTAATTAACCAATGAGTTATAGAATATTCCTTTTTTACCCTCATATTAACTTATGTAACAAATTTATAAACGGACAACTAATATTTTAAAACACGTCACTTTAGTATCCATGCGTCAAAATCATTTGGGAAAGGTATTAAACATCGTATAAAATTTCAAAGATACCTATCTATTGTGACCGTGACCATGCCGCTTACAAAGTATATTGTTTGAGCGAAAAGCTAATGGTAGAGACATGCTTTTGATGCCTCTATGTATTTATTCGATCAGGAATTTGTTATTAGTCTAAATGATTCAATGACAAAAATCTATTACTTCCGCCCCCCTACCCCCTCCCCTTCCTACCCCAGACGACTTTAGAAATGAGAATTTCCATCACAAAATTTTCAACTAGTCTGTGTCCGATAAGAAAAGCTTTCACACAAATTGCTAGTGTCAAAAGTTTAATGGCGGTAAGAAAAAACCACGAGTGGCGCCGTAGCACCACTTGCGGAAAAAGTGTTAAAACTTACCGGAACTCGCCTCATCCCCTCGCCCGCATGGCCACCATTAGGATTTAAAATTAGAATGCATATTTTCACTTCTTAATTTTGTTTCGCACCAATTACGTCTAGACAGAGTTTCATTCTCAAATAAAATGTTGAGATGGTTTTATTTTAGCAAAAAATATGTATCTGAATATTAAAATAGAATATGTGAATATTAAATTCAATATAATAGAGTCCTTGAGAAGAGAGAGTGAATTGTATTTCACAATTCTTTTACATATTTTACAGACCAAAAAGTCGGTTTAAATTTTCTTTACCTCGTTGCGTCAAGTGAATTTATGCATTCACTAAGGGTGAAATGTTGAAATAGATAATGAGGAAGGACACAGTATACAGTTATCCTAGTTTTTCTTGATCTATCCGCGCGGACGAAGTAGGAATAAATTTAGTTATAATGAGCTAAATAGACCACAAAAAGTTTTGTCTACCATAGACACGTGGACAAAAATCTAATGCATGCTGCATTACTTATATAGATAACTTACCTACTACACAACGATCGATTAAAAAATTTATAAATGTAATAACCAAAATTTAAAAAAAATGAAGAATAAACAACAGAGAAAGTCTTTCTATATTGTGGAATGGACATTAAAATAAAATATTGCTCAAAGGTATTAGATACCAAACCCTTGAATTTTTTTCTTTTTTTATTAAAGAGAACATATTTAAACAAATCAAAAATCCGTTGTGAACAAACTAAATAAAATTGAAGTTCTGTTCTACTAACCAAAAAACCAGATGTCCGGTGACGTTTATAAATTTGATTCGCTTAAGCATTTATGCCTTATTTTAACGCGCACGCGCATCATAAAACATAGTTAAATCAACTCAAAAGTATATAGATCGTCTAAGTGTCAACTTACTTAATGTTTGTAACAGTCATTCTGTCTATTCTTATTAAATTGAAATGTAAAAGATGCGAATAACTTTCATTTAATTTATTTTCGTGTACAACGGAATCAGGGTAATATCTACCTTTTGGTTGAACTTCATGTAATAGACTACTGTAGTCGAACAAAAATATTGGCTTCCTTGTTTTATTTCTACGCATTTATGTATCGTACACGATATATAAATCCGTAGAAATGAAGAAGCATTCGCGAGGGTCATCTGATTTATGCGCGTCTTCCGACCGATGTCATTATGCTAATACTTGCCGGTCGCCATGTTTAATTTTTCATTTATAAACTCGGGAAAATTGCGTCAGACATCGCATCTTATTTCGCCAATTATTATCGTGAGAGGAAAATTTATAAAATTTACTTAGTTTTTTGTATTATCAAAATCATTTTCATCCAATGTCTATATATGACAACAACTGTGATAAACTTTAATTGATATGTATGGGCTGTATTAAAAATATATAAATATGGAATTTAGTTCCCTTTGCCTTTCCTTGAATAAAAGGAGAATATAATAAAGAAAAGTAAATTTAATCCTTTGAAAATCATTTCCTCGGTCTAAATTCAAACACAATCATTTTCTTATAAAAATACACCATATATCTTTTTTATGCTTTTTATTAATTCATGTCTTCGTATAAATAATCTAATTCATTTATAAAAGAATAAAAATAATTAAAATCTAATAATAATATATAATAAAAACCATGCCAAACTATAAACATTAATTCATCTACAATGTTTTTAGTCGTGACTTTGGTACAATTTATAAATTAATACATCTTATATGAAAAACTGAAATTATCACATTGTGAGGCTTATGAAATTACAATTATAATCTAAATTTGGAATTGAGAAAGGACAGTTGTCACATTTAGAAATAATATGTACTCTGTTTTAGCTTGGTGGGCACCATATTATCCAAAAAAAGAGCTTAATATTACCTACGTGTATACCAGTTTGTGAAGTCGTTTAACGTTATTCAATTTTTTTCAGAGCTGATTATAGTTTGTTTAAAGCTGTAAGTAATCTAAAAATGACAATATTGATATTTTGTTTCATACTCCATTTAACAAGGGAAAGAATTGAAACGTATTTTTAACATAAAAAACGAAACCATTATTAATAACATTACTTCTAATGCAAAATTTACGTGATAAGAAAAATTTATTTAAAATCGATAACTTACGATAAATCATTTCACTGGTTTATTATAACAGCTCATATACTGGGTAATTAAACAGGCTAATAAAATTAAATAATATTAAATGTTACTATAACAATATATTAGCATATTAAGCTCGATGCATCTTTGGAAAATCAATTGATCTATCTCTCTTATGTACATTAGAAGCGTCGTATACTTATTTTTTTGATAATTAGAACTCTCCACCATTACCAACATCAAAATATGTTACAATTTCAATAAAAGGGGTAATTTTTAGCCCACAATTAAATCTTAAAATGAGATAGAAAGAATATATTTTATTGTACACCATAAATGAGATTAAAGATTTGACAATAAATTGATCTGAAACATACATATGTCGATTCAGTTACAGTTGAAAAAGCCACTACTAAAACATGAAATATCGTCGTAATAGACAACTTTAGTGCTTAACAAGTCATGAGTGTCCAGATAATTCCTAAAACCCTACCACGTCTTACTAACACATCATAAACGCGGACCCAATAAAATTTGAACCCTATCATGTATTATTAAAGCTTACTGATACTGCAGGAGAAAGAAAAAAATATATTTGCAGAGGTATTTTGAACAGGTCCGTTCGGTAATTTTCTTTAGAACGCTCCGATGGCTCGAAAAATTGTGTTTTTCAAAGGAGAGTGGTGTTGCCAACTCTTTGGAAGGTTGACTGCTTGAAATAGGCGTGACAATATTAGGGCAAAGGATGTTAAATTTTTGATATTGGAAACTAGGACATTTAAAGAACAAAGCAATCTAAATAGCATCCAGCAATTTTGAGTGTGAATAATTTCATGTTATTCCATCAAAATAGACTTTATTATTACTTTTTCGTAATATGTAAGCAAGCGGTCTGATGATTGGTATATTATTAGAACTAATGAAACAAGTGTGCACTGTTCACCTTTATGATTCCAAGTGTTATATATTTACAAAACCATGACAATATTAGATGATAGCTTGTTACGCAATACCAACTTTATATTACTTAAAAACCTGTTCTTTGACTCGGTATCTCCTTGCTCATAAACTTTTGCCTATTTATCTTTACTACATTTTTAACTGGTTCCAAAATCATGAATTTATTATCAAAAATTCAAAAAACAAGAACACGTGAAGAATTTTCAAAATAGACATTATAGATTATATATCTCCACGTATATAAAAAAATATTTATTTATTTTTATTAAAATTTACCATTATACTCACTTAAACCAAATATTTAAAGAGAATTTAACCCATTTGCTAAAGCCACATAATCCTGAGAAACCATTTTTCAGACTGGTCCTGCCATCTAGTGTTGAGTATAATAAGCCAAAATGTTGCTACTCACCACATGGAGCCGCTTTATTAATTTTAGTTCCTATCCAGCACGATAGAGGCTCTTATGTAGAAAATAGGGCGCCATCTACTAACGAGTAGTACTACTAAAAAAAAGGGTTAGGAAAATGTAGCTTGCAAAAATTACAGTTTTTTCTTGAGAAGTAATATTATTTCATAATGTGAATGTGTTCACACTTGTTAATTTAATTTTGTTAAAGTACATCTGTGTTTATTAGTTTAAGATGAAGTCTTGTGAGAACCTAAGGTACCTATTGTGTTTTCATATTAAGACTTAGTTTTTTGATATAAGCGAAATTTTAAATATTTATAATTAAATACTACCAAATGCCTAACAAAGTTAATTTATTATTTCAAAATGATTGAAGATATGACATAAAATTGAACATAAAATACTGCACTATCTTGTTTTTTTTATTAAGACTAGTGTCTATACTAAAGTTTTTTAATAAAATAGCAAAATTGTTATAAACATCATATATTTTGAATCTATCATCAGAACTTTAATATCTAAAAATAATAAAACAACTTTTAATATCGTTGGTTCTTCATCCATAACTTAATTTTCATAAATTAAAAGAATAGAATACAGTATTCTTTTTATTTATAAATAATATCAATGTGCTTTATCAAATTAGGTTAACAAGCCTGCTATCGCAATAATCAATTGACTTTAATTTTTTACTCAATTGTTCATTGCGATAAACAATAAATGAATATATAAATATAGTGTCCAGTTTCCTACACTCGCTCACACACACATCTACCTCGCATGGTACAGCTGCCGGACCGGTCTGCGCTAGAAGGGTGATGCCAGTCTGAATTCATGGTAATTTACCCAGAAAACACTTCAAAATACATTAAGTAATTTTCTCAGAATTGTAGCTAAGCCAATTATTATTTAAATAGTTTAACAACTAAATAGATCATCAACATTGAAGAAAACAATCTTCACTGAAAAAAATTGAAGATTATTAATTCGCAGGTGATTTACGTACATAAACACCAAAGTTATTCAAATTACATCATTTCATAAATATTATGATAAATTAAATCAAACCTTTCTTGTACACGATGTTCAAGTAACCTACATAAATTGATACTGGCTCCAAATGTAAATTATAATTGTGTAACAATGAACTATTGAATAATGAATTTAGGTATACTTGATAATCAAAGACAATTACGTCACTTAGGCAAATTAAAACAAAGATCTTTGCACTTTAATATATTATTGTATTTCTATATATAAAAAGCTAAATATGTGATCTAAAGTTGTTCGTTGGTACTATATAAAATGCAAATAACCTATGGATCGTATAAAAATTGAACCGTTTGCAACGCCATTCGAAATTCAAACTAATATTCAGCCACAAAAACAGGCTTTCCTCGATTTTTCCTCTTTTGCTCGAACTTGACCAATTTTTAGAGATTTTTAAAAACACACACAACCGCCTGTTAGCACAGTACGCGATGTAAAATGTTGACGTTCATGCTCCGCAAATCGACCGCATAGACATGACCAAAAAATGTAATAGTACAATCGCGTACACAAATGGCAGGTTAGGAACTTGTGGGACAAATATTGGTATTTTAATTTCTCATGCACACATAATATTAATTGCTCAGAAGCGATGATGCTCAATGCTGAAAAGCGTCTATTCGAGACTCCTCGTATACGTACATAACGATTTTTAGCCAAAGTAACTTATATATACGGATTCTAGAAAGTTTTTGATATTACAATGTAATTAATGTACTAATTCGATTTTCTAAAGATTTTATTTTGTGTCCAATACATACATTTTATTGTTATTTTTCAATAAATGGCTTTAAATATTATAAATGTTTTATAAGATTCAAATCTAGATCAAGAAATAAAAATTGACTTGTCAAATATAAGTGATATATGTATAACGTATAACATTAAGTAAACTCAAAATTGTGATTCAGATTATATTCTAAAATACTTTATAATTCATTTTAATGTACTTGCCACTGTTTGCTGTAATGGGCTCTTCATTAAAGTACATTAAATATTTCTTACAATTTTAACTTAATGAATTGCTTAAATAAACTTGTATTTTCTCAATATATTCTTAACTAATAATATTATATAACTTGATTAAATCAAAATATTAATATTTCAATGTAACGCTTTTTGGTAATAGTAGGCAATCTGTTAAGAGCATAAAATGTTCATGTATTTTATGTTATAATATGTTAAGTTAATATAATGTAATGTAATAGTCACGTATTTGTCTCATTTTAAACATGAATGTATTTTTTCTCTTCAATAAAATTCAACTGTAATATGGAGTTTTCATTACTTTCTATAAAACATTGATTTGGTTAAATACAAGTCATTAATAACGTTTATTATATCATGGGTACGAGAATGATGGAGATATTAATAAATATACATTTTAAAATATTGTTAACACTTCTCGAACTCATGGTACCTGTTGAGCGCCACATCTTTTTATTTCGTCGCGAGTCGCTCACCAAAAATCGAATAAATCAAAATAACCGATCACCGAACAAAAGATCATTCACGTTTCTAAACCAGTTCTTTTTGTCTAGTGTTCCGCGTTTAACACTAAAACGCAGCATCCGCGGCATCTGGACATCCTTTGTAGTGATACAAAAGACAAACCGGTTACACAATAATATTGAATTTAGAAGAATTGGGTCAGTAACGACCACTTCGAGTTTTGGGGTTAGTTTCGTGTAGATAGCGGAGTGAGATGATAGTTTTTACGATTTAATTAAAAAATATTTACACTTCGGACTAATTATCTAATACTCTGTGCTTTAAAAAATAGAAGATTAAGACTAACCATATCAGGTAAGCTTATAAGTGATATTTTCCTTTATTAGACCAAATCAGATCAAAAAATAGGAATCTGTTTCCTTAGCCCACAAGTGCTTACAATTGAAACTATATTGTGTTTAATACATCTAAGATAACTTTCTTTCAGTCATTGGCTACTGAGAAATAGGACTAGTTTGCTTACATCTCAAATCTGTTTAATTTGTCCTATTTTATCAAGAAAGAAAGATTACAATAAATTGACAAGGTAAAGAAATGAAGATGTACTATTGGATAAAAAAAAAGAATTTCTATTGCTTTATTAGTATAAATATACAATTCTATCTGGTATCGATATAGACAGTTTATGTAGTCGTCCCAGAGTCTTCGTTTTATTACAAAACCAAAGAAACTTTCGCGTTGAAATTCCACGATGGATCAGTCAAATCTTAATGTCCTCTTCAGTGGCCACAGTAACCTGTTGGCCCCGGTTGTTACGGGTACAGCTTTGATCTACTCGGCCAGCGTTGTGTTGGAAACTCCTCAAGCGTTTCTCCGCTATAGGAAAACCTGCGTCGAGCTTAGTATGACCTATCAATATAGCTTTTGCTGTTGATCATGAATATATGGATGGTACTTAAAAATAAAATATAAATTGTCTTGTACGTAGATTGAATAAAAATGTGTTTTTCTGTGAGTATAATGAAAAAATGGTTTTAGGCGAAAATAATTCAATATAAAGAAGTTACCCAATTTAAAATTATTTTTTGGAGTAGGAGCTTCATTTTCTATTGCTTCCGTAAGCAACAGCACCAACTCCAAAAAATAATAATAAATTGACAACTTCTTATGAAGAATTAATTTTGTGGTTTTAGTGTTTTGAAGTCGGATTTTAGTTTTGTTAAAAAAAAATGATAATCTTGATTGTTAAGTTTTGTTGAATTGCCTGAATTTTTGTCGTTTCTTAAAAATACTCTAATAGGTATAAAATAAGTAATAAATGAATCCTTAATCCTTGGCACATTATTAGGTGTACCGCGGTGTACAGAACACGACAGACATGACTTAGTATTGTGTCTAAGCAATGTTTGTAGCAACTACGATTGATATGCTGTCATTGATTGAAGGGTTTTGTTGTTTGTCTCAGAAGACCTTTATCAGAACAACACCAAACTAGAAGACCACGTCAAAATACACTCTTCAATACACACCACCTTTTACAGTTTTACATCAAAATTGTAATTATGTATAACATGTAAATGTAAATGTAATTATAACAACATCAATATAGTCGAAGTTAGTTAAATATGCATTAAAAAACTAATCATCAGATCTCGAATTGTTCAGTTTTTAAGTTATACTAAAATCTTTGCTTAGTTATTGATGAAAATGATTTCAAATATTGCAATCCAACAGGGGTTGCATAAAACGAAGTAAAGTAAGCGCCAATAGCTATTCACCAAATTTGCATCGTTTATCCGCAAAAAAACGCAAATACATACTCTAAGTATCGATTTTAAGATCCCCTTTCTATTATTTTTTTACATAACAAAGAAGAAAGCGTAAAGGAGGAGTTTCGCTAGGGCCCGCGCCCCTGCGTCACGCCGCGTCTGTGTGCAAGACGATCGGCGACGGCTAAAATAAGGGGACCGATTTGTAGTACATCCATTTGGACTTGATCGTTTCGCAATCTAAGTATCGTATTAACTATCTGAAACAAATGAGTAATATTACTTTTAAATGGCACATAAAGACTATTGAACTAGATCGTATGAGAAGAACAATAAATCTGATTACATGGTAATTTGTTTTTTACTACAAAATTCAAGCATTAAAATATGTTTTAAATAGGTATTGTTAACATACCAATCTTTTGAATAATACTCAGATTAACTGTTTAGTGATCACAAACCAGACGCATTAGATAGTTTATTATCGATAAATCTGAAAAGGGATAAATATTAAATGTTAAATTACTCAAATTGTGTCCATAGGAGTGATTTTTTATGCTTTATTTATTAAACAACATTTAATCAATTTATTTATGACGTTATGAAGACATTTACACAATGCAACTGACAATTAGTCGTCGTCAGCGCTACAAAGTACGCGCAATAGATTCTAGTGGTATTTTTAAAAAAAGTCAAAAATAACTTTATTTAAATAGACTTATTTACTAAGTTCTTTTAAATCGTCACACATATATTATTTCACATCAGTTATCCTAATAACCGATTACTACTAACGCAACGGTAAATTATAGCTATCACTACTTCTATACATACTAGATTCTGATTCCTCGATGCAACAACGTAAATGTGCATTTGTGTTTTATCCTGCAGAAATATTCTCTATATTAATTTAAATACGGATCTTTACAATTAAAAAGGCGAGATGTATTCATCTATATAAAATTTAGATACGATCATAGTTAACTTCCGAATGACTGCATTTAATATTAAATAAGCATCTAATTAATCTAGTAGCCGCTATCTCGTTTACCGTTTCTCGTTATTATTTTATTTTATTTTATGTTAACGTCAATAATTTAAATCATTACTATTTTACCGACGCTATAAGTCAAAAGTAATATTATCAATACAAATAACTTAGTAGAAAATCCGTAATCAAAGATTATCCAGCATTTTTCACTTCTCCATGATTTCATTGTCTAATTATCGGCAAAAGAATATAAATAATAAACGTCCCGAATAATATCTTTTTAGTAAAATATAAAAATCCTGGACCATCATGACCACAACTACTATCAAATCTTACTGACCGACGTATAAGAAACAAGGGGCCGAAGAAAGCATCTCTTAGCCGCCCCTCCTTGCACACAGGCGTATATTTGTGTATTTAAAAAAATACTTGACACGCATACACACAGTCTGAGCTATCAATAGAATCGTTAGACGAGTTTCTTTGATACGACCAGGCTTTTAACGGACTGAACAACCGCGTTACATTTGCTGTGAATATAAAGAACTTTGCGCTGTATTCCACCTTACTGCAACATAATAAATTATATTTTTGAATCTGAATGCTAGCAAAGTTAAATTAGTAAAGAAGTAATTGCGTCTTCACTTGGCGATTTTTTTATTCTCCCTTTTTGTGGGGTAAATGCAAGTAACCCCCTGCTATATTCCGTTTGATGTGCACACATCTTTAAGATGAAAGTTAGGGGTTATGATTTTGTGTTAACACTATATTTGAATCATTGCTTTGGGTTTTCAGAGCAATTGTACAATATTTACACATTTATAACTTTTCTCGCAACAACTAAGCTTGGGAAGGACAAGACAACATATTATAAACTGCTCAAATGTTAAGAATAGCTCGATTGGACATTTTGCTAAGCTAATTTTAGAGTGTCGCTTTGGTAACACTTAAATTTTAAGACTGTCTGAAAGTTTATTTCATTTTCAAAATAAAGATTTATCAAAATCTTTTGAAAAATGGATTGGATTAAAAACTGTCTACTGTTTCTTCTGAATGTTGTTTCTATACTCTTCTTGCGGCTCTTCTATTCTGTGATATTTAAATTCTATAATAATAAAAAATGTACATACCTTTATGAAACAGAATTATTGACTAAGTAAACAGTATTCATTCAACAATATATTTCTGACAATAAGTAGATTATAGTCGGTATATGATTACATGTGTAAACAAAATGTTGTATAAAATAACAATAAATCTATACTCTATGAATACCCTTCCAAGTAATGGATGTAGACATAAAATATTTCTATAAAGGGTATGTGGAACTGATCGATTTTAATAATATAAATTCAATAGAAACCGCAACCACTGAACCGAGGAATTTAAAGGGGGTTGATTTCTGCTTACCAGTAATATAATATGTATATAAATACATTATCTTACTGATTTCAGTTAACAGGATTTAATTAATGATACTGCGTAGTTTATGAAGCCGCAAGAACAATGAAAACCAACTCAGTATTAAAATTACATTCGTATAACATTCGTTCGCCGGCGCCCACACAATAAGAATTGTGTTGTGTGGAAAGTCTACAGACTAAAGTGAAAAAGTAGAAGATACTTTATACTTTCGTCAATTTAGTTCACTTTTACTTGACCAGTTCAGGACCCAGAAGCAAGGTAATGTTTTTTACGCGTATATATCTATTTTCTATTTTTTTTTCCTTTCTGAACGTCCGGCTTGACCGATTTTGTTGCGGTATTATTAGATTCATATACTTGTTCAGTGTATCATATTTTTCGTAGTTTCAAAAATCCTTTTGTTAACTAACTAGACACATTATTATATTTTATGTTATTTTGTTTGTTTTATTTTACGGGTAGGTTATTAATCTTTGTCAAGCCAAATAAGTGTCTCACACACACATTTGGCTTAAGTGTAGTAACTTTGTATGTAATAATAAGTATATAAAATAGTTTTTAGTAAAAAGGAGTCTTTCCTTTTGTTATCGACATTTCTTGTATAGTAATATACAACTTAACATATCAGGTATTTAAAAGATATCAAAAAATAATAACAGTGCACTGGAGACTTATGATTCGATTAGATTTCATCCGGAAATGCCCCTAAAACATGAGAACTCACCAAAACAGTAAAGTCCCAAAATAACACATACATTTTAAACAATACTAGTCATTATACTAGAGAATTTCCTTTATGGATTATTTATAAGAATGACTATAAACATATTTTATAATTGCATCATATTAACCCTCTGTATATGATCGTAATATAAGCGAAGCGTGTAATGGATCCATCCACGGCAGCTGCTATTGAAGACACAACCCGCTGAGATGACTTACTTGCCACTGTAGCCAGTACAAGGAAAAAGCGATGGCGGTTAAACAAAATTGTCTTATAATTTTTAACTATTTCAAGAGGTTTCTAATTCACACTAATATGAGACGTTTATCAAGTGTTGTTTTACTCTCACTCACTCAAAATATCTATTATATGAGTGTTTACGTTATATTCTAATATTTAATAAATACTTTACGACAGGAAATAAATATTCCATAGTGAAAAATACGTGTACAAGCACACAGACACATGCCGGGACGAGGCGTCGTCACGTCAACACGATGTTTCACATCAAAAACTATTTAATCAATATATTGTTCAACTGTTTTATTTGGATCACTTTTGTATCAATTGAAAAATACAAATCATGTTAAGCAGCGTTTTTACTGTAATCTTCTGAAATAGGCATAATTAGGGTTTAGATAAATCCCGTAAATTAAATTGTAAAGAAACGTTCGTTTTGACAAATATTGTAAAATAAAATACTTATTACCTTTTGGTAGCAGCAGAGTGAGTTCATTCAAATTATCTTTGGATTTATAAATCATAAAATTAAAATTAAATGTTCCATAACGTTGGCAAATTCCGTCCTATAATTAAGGATACCAACTAGAAGTCCATCCATCCATCTTAATTATAATATTCATAAGTCAAGCGGTGCTTGCTTATTCAGTACCATCTAATAAGGCTAGCTATTGTCTCTAGTTTTTATGCAAATCTATGTTCTTGTAGCGCTGACAATGTATCGTGAAAACAAATTTGAATTGTTTACTCAACTGGATATTATATCTAAGATCAATGTTTACAAAATAATAGTAATAATTGTGGTAAGAAAACAACTTAATTGCAAGAAAATAGTGTATATCACTTTTGCACATGGACCATCATTGAACCCAGCGACTTGGCGAGTGATATGTGGGCAGGCGGCGATCGCGTGGGCGGAAAGCGTTATTTACGCACTATAACTCTAACTATATATTGTTTTGTTTAGCCAAAGAGATTGATTTAACATCTAGGTAGTTCGAATATAGAATTATTATTTATATCTAGAATCAAAATTATTATTGGAACGGTAGTTTCATAATATATGGACTTATTAATAGCACTTGAGTGTAAATTTTATTCGATTCTTTTGACAAAAATGATTATAGATAGTTTGATTCGATTCAAACTTACAGTAATATAACTGTCAAATTAAAATTATGAACACTATTACAAGAAAGAAATGAATTAAATATAATTTCTATAACTGTTCATCTTACTAGAATATAGCATGAAACTAATAAATTTCTAATAAGTAAAATCATCAAGTCGTCCAACTAAATTTCCTATCAGTCTGGCGTATTGCCGATTACTGCCGGCCCTTAATTAAGGGAAGGTAAAACGTTTCCTGGAAGCCCGCCCGCCGGCCGCGGCACCCGCCCTTCAAGACATTCTGGGGTCGTAGTCCAACTACTCTGGTACAAATATTCCTTTGATAGCAGTGGTCCTCAGTGTCCTTTTTAGTTAGGTAATGACGATTGACAACCCTATACTAGACTTTATTGCTTAATAAATATATTTTAAATGAAATCAGAAAACTAAAACAATACATAAATATTTTATCGCATTTTCCTTTAACTGATATTTTTCGTACAGTAGTATTTAAGAGGAAAAATGTTTTAATTTACTTAATTAGTACCTTATTACCGAAACCTAATATAAATACGTAACTGTCCTGATTGTTCGCCGATGAAATACTGTTAGTAGCGTTTTATAACTTTTTGCTACAGACACACGCACTCACATTCTAAATCATCCAATATAGTGTTGTATTTACGTAATATTTTTTATGTAATATTTTTTAATGCACTGTAAAACAAAACATGTATATGTTTATAATACTAATACATAATGACATAATTGATTTGTAAATGTCATTATAAATACTAAAGGCTGAGAGTTTCTTGCGCCGCTTCTTCTCTGCAGCTACTAATTCGTCGAAGCGGTAGTAGGGTTGATTGGGAATATGCATACTAGTGTTATTTTTAATTTTAAAATAAGTATTATTTTAAAATTAAAACTAACAATTTATTTAGTACATATTGAAATACTATAACTGGGACAATTAGTAAATGCCCGGTTGATACCCAGTAAAATTAAGAGTATTGCCTTTATAATTATATTTATTTATTTTCTTATACATATTCCCTGTTGTGACGATTTAAAAGAGCTTAGTAAATAAGTCTATTTAAATAAAGTTATTTTTGACTTTGACTTTTGACTTTTGATTCATAGTTATAGTATTTATAGAACAAGTGCTTTAGTATTTATAATTTACTTTAAGGGGAAGGCTCTGCCTCCTAGAATTCAGGTAAACCTAAAATAGGAGGCAAAGCAAAATTGTCAGTTACAAGCATTGTTCCGTAACTTAACCAATATAGTATAGTTTATGTAGTCTTCATAGACAATAAGTTATTGTTAATATTATTATTACTATTTAAGCGTATTTCTCTTTTAGTTGCTAAGACATTTTCACTAAAAGCTCACACAAATTGGAACTAAGCTTCGGCTGGGTTACTCGAACACGATTTAATTTGTCGTACGAACTTGGACACGGGCAATAAAGGAAATTTCAGATCGATTTGACTGGCAACAATGCTTTTTGCAAAGGAATAATATTCTTAAAGCATATTTAATTAGGAGCAATAGTTCCTTAAACTCTACTACATATCAGATTTGTTCCTTAATATTAATTAAAAAAGTGTTAACATAATAATTGATTTAGGCAGTTTTTGTTTCAATAATCAGTTTGATATCAATATGTTTGAACCTTTATCAAATGAAGATTATTTTATTTCGCCTTCCAAAATATACTAAAGAAACATAAACATTTTTAAACGACTTCAAAAAGAAGCAAGTTCTCAATTCGAGTATATGTTTTTATACCTCAACAACTTTCTACTGATAACACCGATTTTGATGGTTATTTTTATATCCGAAAGCTACTACTAATTAATAATATTCTCATGTTTAATAATTATATTCTCATTAATTAATAATGATATTCTCATTTTTAAACCAACAGCTAAAAGGCAGGTATGTCTAATATACTGATGTCTCTCAACTAACTTTGACATTACGATTTAAACTTACTACCCATAATTGTAAAGAATTTTTAAATCTAAACTAAATTTTGAAATTAATATGGTAAAAATAATTTGATTTAAGAACTTAAAAATCTTATTTAGCAGTACTTTTTAGATTTTAGTGCTAAGAGGTTTCCAGAAACAATAGAAAGCTTTAACTCCAATAAATACTTCTAAATTGAATAACTTCTTAAATATAATTATTTTTCCTTTGTTAGTTTTGTTTAAAACTTCTTTTAAAGTGTAAAATCAATCACGGAAAGTATAATCCTTTTAATAAGCTCCTTTATGACCGAAGTTCTCGATAATTGTCTTGACAGGTTCATCGTATAATAAAATGGCAGGCCGACCACGTGACCGGTCGTTTATTATATTAATTATTTATAGACGGAATTGTCACCCGCCATCCGCATGCCTTACCGTTTCCTCTTGCGACACATTACTTACACTTAATATCATTTGTAATAAGGTCCATAATTTAAACATTGAGAGTATTTTAACGTTTGCATTTGGAAGTGTTTAAAAAAAAGATAATAAGATTTTATTTATTTAAAATTGGTAAATATTTATTCGCTTGTTTACGGCCAAGGGTGTGGTGTTATATAAGACAATAAAAATATTAAATTCCTTTAGTGAGCATTTATAATCTATTTTTAAATCATTGTAAATGCTTACAAAACTTTTGAATTTAGAAGTTGATGTTTGTGAGTTTTTGAATTTAGAAGTTGATATTTGTGATCTCTAATTACAAGCGAATGGCGTTTTTTTAGTATACAAAGCACTACAAATGACATATACGAAGACCAGTATATTAAAGCTTAAACTTAACCTTACGTAATTTAGTCAGTTACAATAGAACCAAGTTCAATTCAGTGTTTTACATGAATTACTCAAGTCACACACATTGTTATGCATCGAAAAAAAATCTTGTGCTGTTTTGTTCAAAATTACAAAGTTCTAAGCAAGATCTTCACTTTTTAATCGTTCCTAGATCCATCTATATCTCAATAAATAAATATTGGAATCACTTGACGCGAAGTACGTACTTAAAATTTTATCTTTATTTTATTATAGCAATAAATAACCCTTATCGACATACAAAAATAAATATTACGCAACAATAAAAAAAACTAAGGCATACAATAATAAAAATGCAAACGGTGCAAGTTTAACGAATTAACAGGAATCAGGGAAGAGGGGTCCTATAAAAAACCAACCCCCAACAAAATTACGCAATGAGACGAAAGCTGAGCGAGCGCTATAAATTCGCGAACTCAATGCGCACATAAATAGCTCCCCTTCGATATTTGTAAATAACAAAATGGCCGTCTTGTCTTTATCTTTTTCTTATGGTAATGAAATTTGGAGAAGGGGATGAATGTTATTGTGCTAAGATTTCCGCCGAAATCGACGCCGCTGCTCCGGGCAGTGTTTCTCAGAACATATTTAACCTACCTACTTACTTTTCAAGCTTATTGTAAGATAAAATTAAATAACCATTTATTACTTTCTAACATCATTTGTAAACCGAATAACTATAAATCTTATGTTACCAATAAAAGTGAGTTATTAAAAAATATTCATTAAATTGTTTTATTTGCCAAAATAATGAATGACAAAATAATGCTATCCATCATAGGTTTCTATAATAAATATAAAGAGCAAGGAAAAAGATAAAGTTCAAGCTATTATTACTGGGAAACATATTTTAAGATACAGAAAAGATCTACAAAGTCATGAATGATAAATTATACGTACATATTATCTATCAAAATATAAGACACAATTTGAATAGTTTTTTTTTTCAAAATATACCAATAATTAATCATCTCTAATTAGCACGCGTCATACTACCAGCCACCGTCTCAAAAGCTTGCCAAAACCAGCGCAAATTTATCTCGGAGCGGAAGTCTTCGCTACTTCCGGCGCCGTCACAATGGCTCCTAGATCCGTTTCCGGTGCACACTTGAGAGTTGAATATATTAAGAACTTCCCCTTAATGAATTGCGGAATACTTATTCGTCCGTGTATTATATGGATGGCAAGGTGTTTTAGCATTATTATTATAATTACTGGATTATCCGAACAAAGTTTAATATTTCTCTCTATCATAGCACGCGTAGCACAAGGAACTCGAGAAACGATTTGTCTACAGGGTCATGTAATTTTTCTCGGGTTAAGACTTCAACTCCCATACAATGATCTGAGAAAACTGACGTTTTGACGAAGACAAAATCTTTTCGATTTCGCTGTGCTACGTACGCAGCTGAATTCAGACAACTATATTCAAATACATGTTTCCGAGTTCAAAATGGTACCAATCTACCACGGTAGAGTTACAGTTCCGGTCGTAGTGCAACAATCTTTTATAATTTATACTTACCGTGTTGTGTTTGGTAGTAACTTGGTAATTTTTGCCTTTATACCTGTGTTAATATTACTATGGGCGGTTATATTGTTCTGTTATTTAGATTTGATTTGATTATGACTCTGTATTTTTTCAATACATTAGTGTTGTCATGTATTATTGAAACGCTTTAAGTGGAATATTTTAAATTTTACATCACCGTTTTGTTCGATTTGACACTTTGAAACAACTCCAAATTTCTCAACTGTCTCTAATTTAATTCCAATCTCAAACAATCGTAAGTAGCACTTAAGTCAAATAGTTCCGACTTCGAGTTAGATTTACGCCGACAGCCAACCTTAGTTTGTTCAATAACGCTTATGGCGCTCATTGTCCGTCCAAGACAAACTATAAATCCGTTGTTGCGAGTTGTTGTAGGTATCCAATAAATCGACAAGTTGCCAACTGAGAACACCGGACTTACGGACCAAGAAAGTATGAAATTGGCTTACTGGTCAACCTCAAATAGAGATGGGAAGGAACGATTCGTATCGATGACATCTTTAATGGATGAGTGTCAAAGTTAAACACCTTCTCTAGATATATAGTAGCGTAAATAAATTCGCGATGTGCAAAGATAGCATTAGTTATTATTCGAATAGTGTCAAATCCTGTTCTATACTTAAAAAGTATTTTTGCAAATATATAACAATAATTAAAATATCATGAAACTTTAAAGTTATGAAAAAGTTCAGTTTTTTAAGACTAAACAAAGTCTATATAGATAATCAGAAAAATCCAATCGAATTTATTCAGAAGAATACTACATTCATAGAATAGAGACAGTCTTTTATAGCAAAACTCTTATCCTCTTATAGTGTCCGTACTATTGTTCGCACGAACACTGACAAAAACTCTTCTGTTAATGTTATATAAAATAATACTTTTTTATTTATTACTATATGCACTTGTTAGTATATATGCCTCGCCTTCATAAGAGGTGTGAATAAAAGTAAAATAGATAATTTAACTGATCTCGTCGATACCTCGACTCATTGCGAACTTGCGCAGCTCTATAAAACTGTAGCGGACTGTTTGCGAGCGGCAAGTTCATATCGTTTAAGCTGAAACAGTAGCTTACTTATTACCTGAGAAGGCGCAACTTGCTCTGCCACTTTTGCCAAATAAGCACGACAGTACAAACGAGAAATTATCATCAATATTGGAAACGTATACAAAGCTTAATTTACTTTAACTGTTATATTTAATTTACCTAAGAAACAATGAATAATATTTATTAGTATTCTATTAATAGATTTATTTTTTATTTACAAATTTCAGTATCTTATCGTCCATATATACTTAGACGAGTTTTGAAACTTTCCTATCTGTTGTATGGTTTGAAATGCAGTTAACTTCAATCAAACAATTAAAAAATGACTCTTTTAATAAGCGGAAGCAGAAGAGGAACTACTTTATTTTCTGTTAATGTATCTTATCTCTAAAAGCGCGTAAAAATTATTATTTTAAATGTCCAGCTACAACGCTCTGCATGCCGTCCGTAGAGCTACTAGAACGGGGCTCTATCCTCTAAGCTATGTATTAATAACTTTAAAGACTCCGCAACTTAACCAAGACCGTCACAATTTTCCCGTGCTGATAATATATTGTTTAAATAGTTTATAACAAAATACCTTTTAGCATAATATAGTTACTTACTGGGAAAAACTGGGATGAATAACCACTAGAAAAGGACATAAATTGTTGACATATTAAAAGTAAATTGTTAAATTCCTCATTGCTAAAACTTATCTGAATCGAAGATCGCTATCTTCCATTCGTGCTTTGCTTTATCGAGTGCTTTGCTCACTTTGAGTGCAAGATTGACTTCACCGGCAGAATGGATGAATTAAAATATGATATTGGCCTTACTTTGAAACTTATTAAGCAATAACCCTTTTTTCTTTGAAATGTTAAAACTCATTTTAAACTGACTTCAATAAAAGAGGAGGTTGTATGTACCACTATGGTACTATAATACGATGGAAAATGTATACGAAATGTTACTACAATACGATTTACAAATTTCTTATTTTATTCGTTATAGTATACTCCTGAGGTTTCATTATCCAACAAGTCGGGATCTGATGATGGGATCACAGGGAAATCGAGGGAAACCTTCAAATTTTATAGACACGTATTAACAGTAATTTTGGCAATTCTGGCGGTCACCCATTGATCTTCTTGATCTTCAAAAAAGCTTGAAACAAAACGTAAAACCGACTTCAATACACTAAAGAGAAAAATTAATTCAATTAAAGAAGTTATACAATTTAAAATTATTGGTTAGAGATGGTGCTAAGTTGTGATATTTCTTGCACTCAATTATCTCTATCTCTTATTACACAGCCTGCCCTGTGATTTTCTGATAAAGATAAATAATTCTACCTCTTTAGACATATTGTTCATATTGAATAACTTCGTCATGGTAAAATTTTACTCAAAATTCTTAACAAATTAGATTGAAAGTATTTTACTGCTTATAAAAGACATAAGTTATCGCCAATCGAATTTTTATGGTGACCATCCTTTGTGGAGACAATAGTGAATGGTCGGATATTCTTATTCTGATAGCTTAATATAAATGTCAAAATATGGTTTGGCAAGTAATTACGGTAGGTAGTTGAGCATAAGTTTTAATTACTGAGATCTGAAGCTGGTCCGTTGTACGGTTACTACACGAACGTTATAAGAAAAAAGTGCTGATTTTTTAACAATGTCATCATTATCACCATTATGAATATTTAAAATGGTATAGCTTTTTATATTTATTTAATGATTAACAAATAGAAATGGAATATTGTTTTATGTGTACATACACACTTGTGGACTTTTCCATGTACTTTATACATTTATGATTAGATTCGACACCGACTCACCGTCCAATGGTAAACAGTAGGAGCAGTTCTTATGCAAAGATAGATACATACTTCCCTAGCCAACTTTACCTTGCAAAAAAGTGCCTTTCAAGCCTCTTTTGAAGGAACCCGTGGTGTATCAATTACGGAATATCTACGTATGCAATTCCACGCTCTGGCTGTGCGACAGAGAAAAGAGTTACCAAACCTTTTTGTGAGTAAAGTAGAGATGGAAACAGCGAATAAATGACGCCGTAGATTAGCATGCGTCCTTCTTTTTAAGAAATGAGACGGAGGGGTAAGGTCAAAAAGCTCTTCAAAGCACTTTCTATGGTACAATCGATAATAGGTACAAAGGTTGTAGGGGGTTCGTTACCTCTGTATTGCTAATTACGCACAGCGCTACATTGAAATCTATTGGCAATAAGTGACTTCTCTACACTGATATTCATTTAGGACATGATGTGGCTTTTTCTAGATCCCTGCATGTTGTTTATGGTCGCAATAATAGTCATAAAGCGCATAACGAAATCCTAAAGATTATCTCTTTTGAACGTTCCTGCCTTATAAATCAAATTATAATACCTATTACAAATTAACTAGTTTTAATTACTGAAAGCAACGTTCAGAACAAGTCCTTTAAAGTGATTCGTCCCAAAATTAATTTGAATGTGTCTCAATAGAGAATCGATAGCTGCACCCTTGTCCATTAGATATTCATCTTCAAATTAGGCAAGTAGATAAATGAGCAGTCGTCGGGCAGCCGGGACAGGACGGAGCAAGTCGAGACAGACCGGGACAGTATAGATTCCTAATCAAAGATGCGGGCGCAGAATCTTAGCAAATTAGTAGGGGGACGTTTCCGACGCAATAGGGTTCACACACTTGACATCTGAATTAATAAATCTGTCTCAAAATTTTACAACTGGTTGGACTTCATTTTAGTTATTTGAAGCACATGAAGTAGATCATAAGTGTATACTTAAGAGTTTACTACCCATGATCGAATGACGACCGTATGAAGTACTAATTTGCGAACACTTTTGAATGAAACCACAATGTACTAGCTATCTTCACATAAAAAAGAGTCCTATAGATCACACGGTCGAATGTACTTTCCAACTAAGCTCGTTGGTGCGACAGCTTATTAGTTTGAATATTTAGTCATCACAATGATTCTCAGGTCAAATTTTACTTACATACTAATGGTGATTGTAAGCTGAATATTAAATTTGTAAATATAAGTTAATATTATAAGATTTATACATTAGTTCCAGGTTATTGTTGTTTATTATATATACATAGGACAAATAAAGCACATTAATTTGCGTATAAATATAGTTTAACGTATGTATAACATATAACTTGTAGTATTATGAGTAATAAATGTGTGATTTAAAAATCACGCTATTTGGTGTGTAAAGAAAATAAACTGTCGGACAGACGATTTTAACAGAAACGTACATTCGACCGCGTGTTCGATAGGACTTTAGTGTTTTCGACCGAAGTATTACGCAACAGTACTTCGCACAGTCGTCTTTCGAACATGCGTAGTAAACCGATGGCCCACCTTCCAGAATAAGTAATAGGTGTTCCCGCTACAGTGTAATCTAAAAACATTTCTACATCAGTATTTTGTTCCATCTAGCTTCCTAATAAGAGCTATGAAGCTTACATTTCAATATTTGAAATTACTATATCTATTACGTCAACTGTGCACGTAAACTTCACTATTCTGCATCAGTTTACATTTAATACAGGTTTTTATAATTTAAGTCGTATGTGTAAAAGTCAATTTGGCATCCCTATATCGGTCAAGGAATCGCTATAACTACGGACGTCTTGAGTGGTCACCGCTAATATCGTCTCAAAGGGCTCTTTCCCAACGTAGTACAGTCACTACGGGACATCGTGAAATTTCACAAATATACCTATAAATAAATTAAGATTTCAGAATTTTTATTTTCATTTTTACTATATATGACGAGTCGATTAGATGTAAGAAGCTATTTTTAAAATGTTACAAAACCAAAATTAAATCGAACTTTACTAAAACACATGTGTGAATTTGAAATGTTTTAATTCAAGAATGTCCCAGTAATTACTTTTTCTAAGAAAGCGGATAATCTATAAAAGTTTACTACATTTCTATGGTGATGTTTGTAAGTTTCTATAACATTAGTCTTAATACGTTACGATTTTCTTTTGCCAATATTCCTTTTTAATCAATCTAAAGTGTTTTTCGTGTTATTATAAAATTATTACAAAATTAATGATATCATTTTAATTTATGCGTTTACATGCATGTTTACGAATGCGGGTGCTATCCTAATAGTAGTTTTAACCGTTTTTTACGAATTCTACAATATTTATATCGCAATTTTGAAATCATACAAAAAAATATACTTCACCAAAATTATTTCATTATGAATAACTCATTTTTTAAATATATCTTAACTATTGTCAGCATCCATCAAAGATAATTGCGCCATCTATTGTTGAATAGCAAGACTAATCAAATATTAGCGACGTGCTTTCTTGCATGAATAAAAAGTTTATTTTTGCCAAGTTCAATTTTACACTTACCTGTGTTGAAATATTAAACTGTCATATAATAAGGCAGAACAAAAATATTTACTGACGTACAATTATTTAAGAGTGCGCAGTCGATCCACCTCCATTTAACTTGTACTAATTGCAGGGAATTTAAGAAGTTTATTGAATAAAAGGGTAGGGGTAGGGTAAGAGTGGGGTAGTGCACCCAAGAAAAGAATTTGTGTTTTTTACAATACCCTCGAATACTATGATTATCATTAACAGCGGCGCGGACTGGGGAAAATAAATAATGTCATTCTATTTATCGAGTGGTAAAAGCAAAAGTGTAGTACTATTTAACAAAATAAACAAAACACTAGTATAAAAATTTAATAACTTTGACCCGTTGACTGAATCATCAACCAGGGTCTGATAACGATACCACGACCAGTATAAGATTATTTCGCTGGGTTTTATTGATAGTTATTATGAAATATAACGGTTTTTGGAAAATCGTTACCAAAATTACCAATTAGTAGATTTCGGTATGTATTTACCTAAACCTACTAAATAACTAATTTTATTGTTTATATTCGGTTGTTATCTTTTATTTTTCCTATTATTTAAAAACCACATCTGAATTAATGTGCTCTTCAAATAATTGAAATCGATTAGCCGTTTTTAAGTAATTCATTTATATTTGTTAGTTCATAAAATTCGTTAAGCGTTGAAACGAATTATATTGTCTTATTAATAAGATACCTTTTATTCTTCCTATCTTTACTAACTTATTCTATTCATGTTTCTACCTTTGTTTCGCAGAAGGAAGCGACATTCTCCCAACCAGAGCCCTATAATTGGTAGTGAGAGAAAACCACCGCCGAGCGCCGCAATAAGCTCGGTGGTCACGTCGTCAGGTCGGGCACTCCACAAGGGTGTGGTCGGTCGTATCGTCGATGGTGTAGCAGCAGTGATGGCACCGCGTTGTCTCCTCCCGACAGGCGATACGGTACAAGTAGTGACCGAAGCACCCATGTCCGGTATCATGTCCAGTACCTATACCATGCAAGGTGAAGCTGCCCTGCTGGCGCCACTCCTCCAACACTGGACGGTTCACCGAAACGTAATAATGAAATACAGTCCTACATACCTTGACAAAAACCTATTTGAAAAAAACATTGAGTTGACTGATTGAAAAGGACTGTCATTTTGAAAAGGAAGATATACTTCAAAGTCGTCATTGGTTTGTTGATTTTTACAATGATTAATGTAATTTTTATGAATGATATGGTTTGCTGATATATACACAATTAAAACGAATAACATAATATGTTCAGGCGCAGAATAATACGAATTGTAAGTATTTACCTAAAAAAGTGCCAATCTGATCGGGGACTTTATTGTGTAATTTTATATTTACCTAGACCGTGACGGGAAAATGTGTGAAGAATAAAACGGTCCGTCTTCATCCCGAAGAGGCCGGAGACGAGATGTGATATGTTGGTGGGCCCATAAATAGTGTAGCGCCTTTTCATAAATTTCTATTTTCAGGTATTACAAAGCAAATTCACTTTACAGAAGAAATATATGAATACACAAAAAAAAATTCAAGTTTTTCACACACCGTAAGTACTAAGACTAACACATGTTATATAATTCTTTTTAATGATCAATAATCTAGATTGTATTAATAATTATGAGGGTTTATATAAAACTGAAAGCATTTTATTTAAATGGACGTTATTACTAATCATTATAATTTAACACTACCACCGCTTCGACGAATGCCTTAGCTATGATTGTGTTCATTAAAATTGTTCAAAAGCGACACAAGAAACTAGTTTTTACCTTTTCCCATGAAGATCTGTACCTGAGTACAGGTCATCAATAGGTCATTCATATTTATCATTGAGTTATACCGACTATTTTAATTTTTCAGCACATATTTAAACTCTGAAGTATTTCCAAGATGTCGTATAATAAAACGATCCATTATCACGACTCGAACGCTACAAGGCATCGAAGAAGTAAAAGCACCAAATTTCCCAGACTCTGTTTCTTCGGGTGATGTTAAGTAAGATACCTATCTAGCTAGTGTACCCATTTCTAACTACTGTTTACTTAAACAGTAGGGGGGTAGTAACAGTAGTGGGTACTTACCCAGAATCGTCGAGCCGAGTTATTCCATTACCTAAAACCAATCTTCAGCAATGAATGGTATTCATATGGCGTTTTAATAATGTAGCATCATTTCATTGATTTGCTGATTCTAAGCGACTAAAAAAATTTGGTAAATTCTTGCAAAGTGATATATAAAGTAATAAAAACTGGTTAAATACTCTTTTATGAATACCATGTAGACTGATAAAGAAGGAAGGTGATCCAGTAGCGATGGACGAGATTGTGCTCGAGATAGAAACAGACAAGACTGCTTTGCCCGTGATGTCCCCTGGAAACGGTACCATTGTCAAGCTTCTCGTTAAAGAAGGCCAGTCGGTCAAGTCACAACAGCCTCTCTTCCAGGTATTTGTAGACACTAACATGTAATATTTTCAAAGTACTTAATCTAAAACCAAATTGGTTTTTTGGTTGCTTTTACTAAGCCGCCTTGCTTGCTAGCACCATTTTACCTATGTCTGCCGCCAAAACAATATTGTTAAAGCATTATTGTATTCGGAGAGTTGGAGGAAGGGGGAGGTGATAACCATTTCTGTTAGTCTTAACTAATCAGGGAAATGCTCGCTTCCAACTTTGACTTTATCTTTACTTACCATCAACAAATGAAGGCTTAATTAAAATAATACTTAAACGACGCATTAACGATAAGAACTGCACAAATAGTACCTAGTACTCAATTTGACGTTATCTCATAGGCATCTGTTTTCCTGAGGAAGAGGTACCTCAGGAATCTCACGTGAAAAGGTAAGTGACGCAAAGGCCGAAGATGTAAGTAAACTACACCCGGTTTCATCAACCACAGATCAACTAGCTATCTTATACTTCCAACTGCCGGAACACAACAATTTTGTTATCATTATTGTTATGGCGACTGACTTGGTATAAAATTGGTAGCAAGCATGGTACATTTAATACAACCCCTACCACCAACTAAAATTTTTTACATTGACAATGCCTAAACTATTCAAAACACCGGCTATTTGGACGGAATGTATTGAAGTATATTTAGAGAGACTGAAACACTGACTAAATATGTACATATTTACAATTAATTTTCCCACAGTATGTACTCAAGGGAAAAGTTTGTATCGTATAAGTTTCCGATGACCTTGTAATGCGAACTAGCGACCAGTCTTACTCCACATATTATGTTGTTTTACTGTTAATCAGCATTCTATAAATCTAAAATTAAGTGAACTTGCTTTCATGCACTTTTCATAAATAACAAGGATAAAATCGCTTTAAGAAACGTATGCCATGTTTAAATCATAATCTATCTACGGTACTAAATACGAGGAGTTGAATTTTGATATTATTAAGTTTAGGAATTTAATACAACCTGAAATCAAAATTCAAAGCTTCTACTGACCTTACTCACTACAGCAACACAGCACTCCAAAGTATTGTGATTGTTTGGTTCAGTCTTGGATTGAATAAAATTCAAATTTAGTTATTAAATTCCCTCCTCCCTGTAATAACAGGTAAACGTAACGGGAGTAGCACCAGCTGCAGCCGCTCCTCCTGCGGCACCGGCGGCAGCGGCGGCGGCTCCCGCTCCGAAGCCAGCGGCAGCTGTCGTTCGAGCTGCGGCACCTGCTGCCAAGCCCGCTGTAATAAAAGGTGCAGCTAAAACAGTTGCTAAGGCTAAGGCGCCCGCTGGACCTACGGTAAGTTGTGTTAAGTATATACTCACATGCTTAGCCTTTCATCAACATATTGTAGGCCACTCTACATAGAAGAGAAGAGGAACTTTATCAACATGTGCGAGATTGTTTAGTTGTTAGCTGTTATAAGCTAATAGACGGTAATTCCATTAAACTTAGTTAACGCTTTATGTAGTTTCACGGTGTTTTAGTTACCTCTTTTCTTCAAATTCATATACTATACAAGTCATACCAACAGTTATTAGTTGTCGCGCTAAGCATTTAGTTTAAATTGATTTGTAAAATAACTTGCATGCATAGCATGTAATTTATAATTATAGGCTGCTGCATTAAAAATTGGCGACCCAACGAAGACAATATCAGGCACACGCACCGAACACCCAGTGCCAATGAACAAGATGCGCAAGCGCATATCTGAGCGCCTGAAGGAAGCACAGAACACAACCGCCATGTTGACTACCTTCAACGAGTGTGATATGAGGTTAGCTACTTATTTACCTTATAATTATAATAGTTAATACTAATTAAAATTACAGTCAATTCACAAAACTTGACTTTGCCTCGATCGCTTCGATTATGTTATTCACAAATTAAAATTAAATTTTATGTCAGTAATACTCTTTTATTATTATAAGGCCAGAAAAGGACATATAACCATAAGGATCCGATTTGAAAATAGTGCGTTGAATCGTGTGGTGTCAACTAAGTGACATGCCTAAAAGTCGTTCTATAATATTTCTTATTGAAATAGAAAGAAAAAGAGCCAGATAACTTTGACATATCCATCGCTAGATATTCCATCAAAATCATAACCATTGGTCGAATGAATTGTGAACGATATTTTTACGGCAAAGCTAGGACAAGTTTTTAGAGTCTAAATATAATATTTCATTCCAGCTATTTAAATTATGGTACAGCTGTGTCTACAGTTTTATTATCATTTTGTTAACATTTATGTACATTAATTTTTAAGAAATAAATATTTCAGTTATTAATATTTTAAGAAATGTGGGTGGTATAATCCATTTGAACCACATGCGCATACCTTATTGTATAAAAACAGAACAATTCTTCATGATCCTAACGAGTTCGCCTCGATTGGCCTTCATCTCACCTTGTGGATGGTATTTTTATCATCCATTGAAAATGGAATCGAATTGAGCCCGTATCCGTCAACCACAGACTATCCTAACTAATAATGACAGAAGACCACTATGCTTTTATCATAATTGTGGCGGCAGTATAGCCAAAAACTGTTCCTAACGAAGTCCTTGCGTATTTTACAGCTTTACTTAGATAAAATGTAAAAGTTGTTAAAATCCGATTTTGTACTTACCTTCGAATTCTCACTAGAGAAAGAAGGAGAATATGGATCCCAAACCCATTCAAACTGAATGCGAATTTTGAATAGAAGTCCAAAAACATTTAAATTTGGTATAAAGTCGGCAGATATAGACACAGGTTACCAGTACCTACTAGGTAATAATAAAACGTAATTTGATTTCAGCAAGCTAATGGCTTTCCGAAAAGCAAACTTAGAAATCTTTACGAAAAAGTACGGAGTGAAGTTGTCATTTATGTCACCGTTCTTGAAGGCATCGGCCAACGCGCTCATGGACCAGCCTGTGATCAACGGTGTCATCATTGGGGATGAAATCATATACAGGTTAATATTAATAACATATACATATATATATAATTAATACAGGTTAATTATATTCATGATAACGTCCATCACAAAACAAAAACATCCTCGTTGTCATACTATTAAATTTGACTTTTCCTGCTTCTGCGCATCGCTACTTTGATATAAACTCTGTAATGGATTTCAAACCTTCAGACTTTTTAGATGTTGATTCACCTCCACTCCATAGGTTATTTACTTCAGGACGATGAAGGAGCTTGATATGAAATGTGTTTCAAGCTTTTATACAGAACAGTTATTATTATCTTATATTACGTTAATTCTCCACTATGGGAACATTATTTCGATTTAGACATTGACATAAACTCTTGCAAAACGGTATCTTTTTATATTTCTCTAAGGTTGAATAACGATGAAGAAATCCACGAGCAATGGTATCTATCGATCGATATACCTACTTAACTATCGATGAACAAACTTTAAATATGAAATCATCAACTTACACAGTATACATAAACCTAGCTTCGATAACATATCCACAAAAGGTGGTCGGAGTCTACTGCTCGAATTGTAAAGAATTATATCTATTTATTATAATCCCAGAGATTACGTGGATATATCTGTGGCTGTGGCGACGCCCCGAGGATTGGTGGTGCCGGTGTTGAGGAATGTCGAGTCCATGGACTACCCTCGGATAGAGCTCGCTATCAACGCAATGGCGGCGAAGGCTCGAGAAGGTAACAACTTAATATTCAAATTTTATATTCGTGGTTACATGGAAGAGAATATGTTCTTTTGTATTCTCTAAAAATTATAAAGAATTGCTAACATGTCATTTCATCAAAGAGAGCATTAATAAGCTACGGTATCATCCACAATCAATTCCCACGGCTGGACACAGACTTTCCTACATCAAAGAATCACATGAGAAGGGCTATAACACCCGGTCCAATGCAGCTTGGAGGGTGAAAATGGTTTTTATTATAGAAAAACAAGTAAATGACTCCATACCACCTGATGGTCAGAAGAGATAGCGGCGCCATTGGGTACTTATCGGATCGTTCTCGCAGACTGTCACTTTTACTTTTTTGAAAAAAGAAGTGCAGGTTGTAATCGGTTTTAATTTTGGACAAGTTCTACCATGCTACAATCGTGGATCGATATCTACACTAAATCTTATGTACAATCCGAACTGCCTTAAATTCTATTCTAAATAGTATTGACATAATTTTTGAAATCGAATAAGTACTATCACTTTCACCAAAATTATATTTTCTTTTCAGGTAAACTTAGGCCAGCGGACATGCAAGGCGGAACATTCACGATCAGCAACGGCGGCGTGTTCGGCTCGCTGCTGTCCATGCCCATCATCAACTTGCCCCAGTCAGCCATTCTGGGCATGCACGCGATATTCCAAAGGCCAGTTGCTATTGCTGGGAAGGTAAGCTACTGCATTACTAAAACAGCTAGGTCTAAAATGAAGGGTTTTAGGACCTGGCCTCACAATGTCCCTCGCAGAAAACCTTGGAGGGTTGCTATACCATGATCCACCAGAATATGATGTGCGCATCTACTAGTTGTTGCACCATTGCGAAAACTTTAGGCATTGTCGAAGTGATTATTTTAGGTTTATAAGCAGCGGTAACATCCACGTTGGAAAGATTCCACCTTGAAATAACAAATCTCGTTAACTAAACGAGTATATCCATCTAAAGGCTTATGGTTTATCTATCTATCTCTTATTGCAAAAGAGAACATAATTGATTTCAATTTTACAGGTGGAAATCAGACCAATGATGTACCTGGCACTCTCTTACGACCACAGATTGATAGACGGTCGCGAAGCTGTAATGTTCTTAAGAAAAATTAAGGCTGGAGTAGAGGACCCTACATCCATCCTCGCTGGAGTGTAGCGAGAAATTATAGGATAAGATGACATGCATTACTTCGATGTTATTAAAAGTTCATGACTAGTTTCACCACATGAGATTAAGAGTCTTATATTTTTAAACAAGCCGGTGAAAATAATTTACTCGATGTCCTTTCATTAATTACATTCCATTAACTTAAGTACTCCGTGAGTCACTACAAGTTTCTGTAAGTAATGCTAAGACGTCTACAAAGATGATTAAACAATCCTATGCTTTTGTAATAATATTTTTGAGTGTATTAAATTTTAATCTACACTATCTTTTTATTACTCCATAATCTAAAATAACTATCTCATAATATATTGCATCGTTTAACCGCATGGCAGGCATTATGAAAAATTAACCGTCAGATATGTTTGACAATATCTTTACCATGTCGTATATAACAACATATAAACAAGTAAAACTTATTTATATGACTTTAATTACTATAACCACAGCAGTACCATCTACATAATTTGTTTTTTCTTTCTTGTTTTTATTCTCTTTTACTGAAAACTGTACCAGAAATACAAATAGACCTTGTTCTTAGGGTGGGCTCAATAAGCGTCACGATTACTATGGATTGGCGGATTGTAATGCTTACAATAGTTTCTTGGACCAAAGGCCTATTATATGTACCTTCTGAAGCACAGGGTTTTCATTTATTCTGTATCATTACATTTTCAGTATAATTCTTCCCATAGATTACTATTTCTTCCGAAGTTCATCGACAAAATTGTTATCTACATTTTTCGTCAAAAACTTTATCGAAGTAAAAGCCATACAAAGTAATAAATACATAAAGCATAGTTCAATATCTCTTTTAAAAGTATCAAGATCTCTTTTAAAGGCTGGGTGATTCATTATTTTATCTCAGTATTATTATCACTGTGTATTATTATCACTGTCTTTCATGTAAAAACAGCTCAGTGATTTTCAGTAAGATTTTGATTCATTTATAGCATAAATAAAATTTTAATATTACCGTATAGTTTCATCATTAACAATGCTATTAAAATAATTGGATGGATTTTTTCTATAAATGATTATGAGACACAGAAATATCTTATTGAAACCCAATCAAAGTCGTCAAAGAAATTGATGCCTGCCTTACAACATTAATAATTATTATTCGCATACGTAACATCGCCAAAACATAAAAAAACAATTCTAAATAAATAAATTCCTATATAAGAAATAGTTGGGTAGGCAACTCCTTTGCCTATTCTTCTGTATAAAAAATTCTCAAAATAAATGAAAAATGTAGTGAAACGTTGATGTGAAAGTGGTATAGTTTCATGTCAAAAGAAATTTAACGTTAAAACTTGCAATATATGGAATGCACAATGCAGCATTGATTAGTGACTGGTGAATTTTTCAGTGTTACATTTTCACTCATTCATTTTAATATTTCAGTTTTTTAAATTTATTATATCATTTAATTCTCATTTTCGTATTTTTTCATCGTATACGTCAAGACCATTTTCAGAAATTAGAAGAATATCCACCTAAGACATGACTGTATGAGTTTTATTTTCTTTGCCTTCCCTATAACGGAGAATACTATAAAAAATGACAAAGGTATAAAATAAAAAAGTAAAATGTCAAATTTGTCAAATCAAATAAATGATGGCCGCATATTTTTGGTCGCAATAATTAATTGATCAAACTTATATTATCTTGGTAAAATCTGAATACAAAGACATCAGAAAAGCATTTTAGTATATTAGAAAGAATAATTTGTATATACATATGTGCTAGTGACCTAATATGAAGTAATCATAACAATGAGACGAGGTCATTCAAGCATTGGCGGATGGCGAAATGAAAATTCAAGGCATTTCAATCCTAGAATTAGAGGATCGCCTCAATTTAGAGCTAACAGAAACTTCCATATACCGGAGTTATTCAGGTAATCAGAATTTCTAATATTAAATAAGTACCTATGGAATAAAACACATTGCATCATTTTACGCGCCTAAGTCCTAAGGGTAAATTACCTGTAAACAATTAAATGTTGAACGACCGTCGACTGACAAATCACAACTCTCAAAATGCCTAACGATGTTTTTTTAACGAAATTATGCTATCATGTAATAAAATATTTTTTTATTAAAAAACGAAAAAGAAATTCATTTAATATTTGAAGTAGTCAATCATTATAGTGAAGTCTATAACAAAAATTGGTATGTTTCCTTCTACTCTAGTAATTATTTAATTATTAAACCACTATTATTGAGACTTTACTTATTGCCTCTTTTAAAAATTAAATTTTGTAAAAATACTTAATGCAAAGTGAGGTCTGCAATTAAACTAAGTACCTATTGTACTAAATCAACAAGTGCCAAGTTGCACAATCTTCAACCTCTAAAGAATAACTGGTTTCAACTGTAAAAATCATATTTGCTGTTGGGAATTTTGTTTACATATTTTTTTAAATCAACAATCAATTTTTTTTTTGAAACCAATTGTGTTGCTTATAAAGGTTAACTTATAAGCAGTAATCATAATTATATCATGCCAATGGAAAGAAAAAAAATATTGAAAAATCTTATGTAAACAAAAAGGTCGATTGCATAGCTTTGAGTGTCACAAAATAATTAATTGTAATATTTTAAATTATATTATCATAACTTTAAACTAAATTTATTTAAAATTCAAATAAAAGTATTATTAAATTTATTTAGTTTACACATACATAACTTATATTATACACTATATTATTTTCAAGTTTTTTATGAATCTGTAGTCCACACAGAGTGACTATGTCAGTTTTATTGGTTGAACAAATTAATGGTTCATTCCATTGTTCATTTGTACTAATTGTGTGAGAGTGTTTATTTTCTAAGCTAATATTTTAAAAAAATAGTTATGTGCAAGCCTACATTAACACACTTAGGTATCATCCTTTTGTATCGGGATGATGTGAGAGGAGATGTGACTTTCCTAATTGAACCATGATCTGAAAATTTAGAAGTTGATGAAGGTACTCAATTTCATGAATCAATCAAACAACTAATTTTAGTTCAAACCCTGCTATGTCAATAAATTTGGTTTTTTTTTCCTTCATTAATTTAAAGTAAACTTTTAATGTAATTATTAGTAAATAAATAAACAGTAGTGTCAAGATTACTAAGTTGGTAGTTACTATTCATGAATTAAACGTTATAAAGAATAATGCCCAGAAACTATCTATGGATGGTATTGATTATATGGTTATATGTATACATATCACAATATATTCACAGCTATCAAATGTAAAAATTCAATGCCTTGCAAGCAAAGCCATCCATAGATAGATTACTGAAATGCAGCATAAAACTGTATGTCCAAGCCAGCTAACTCCAAAATGCAGCAAATTTTTGTAGATATATATTGATGTTGATTTAATTTCTTACAGGCACCCACATGCAGGATCACATACTTATAGGGAATCATCTTATGGTAATCGACCTTCACTCTTGAATACTCCTCCACCAGAAATTCATGAAAGAAATAAGTTTAGAACTGATTATAGACAGAACAATCAATATAGACCTCACCATCAAAACCAAAGATCACTACATGTAGGACGTGATCATGAGAGATGTGAAACAAAAGATCGTCTTGGTCATTCTATGATTACCCACAATGACAAGCGATATTTTAATAATGATGAAAGGTGTCAAGTCAATATTTTGGGAGATGTTGATCACCGTAAAACTATTGATTTCCCAAAACTTCAAGATCCATTAATTCATCATTCTGTATCACAGTGGAATAGTCATGTGGATATTGATGATAGGAATAGCCATAAATCTCATAGATATCATGATAACATAGATGGTAATAAAATTCCTATGGTAGAATACTCTCGACACAGACCACCATCATCAGATCACTATGGGGGCAACCCAAGCAGTACTCTTGATAATTCAAACAGTTTTAGTCGCTCTGTTGATGACACTGTTGATATAATACGTAAAAGGTTACAAAATCGTAATGATTCTAATCAATCTTTAGAGGAACCAACAAGTGATAATAACGATATGAATGAACATTTGACATTTGATGAACATTTAATTTCAACATCAAGTAATTACGAAAATATTCAACAAAATCTACCTATAAAAAGAAGAGTACAAAAGCACCGTCAAAATATAGAAGCAAACTGTGGGAAAATGAAGAATAAAATTGTACATGAACTCTTTAAAATGGATAAAGATAAAATTCACAAGTTAATGGACAATCCAAGTTCATCTTCAAAGTTTGAATATGCACTGAGCAGCTTAATAACTGAGTCACAAAATAGTTTGAATAGACATTTAAGGTCAGTTGCTGAAAAATCTTTATGTAGCTCAGAAGCTTTTGTTCACAATGACAATAATACTATTTATGAAGATACTTTTATGAAACAAATGCAAGGCATTTTAGACCCCCAAGATACCATATTATTGGAAGATATAAAACCACTTGTTTTAGCTGAACTCAGTAAAGTTTTACAATTAGATGAATATGACCAACCATTCAAATTTAAAGAAGGTCAGGGAAGTGACCTAATGGAAAGTGGTCTACAAAGTTATGAAGAGTATGTTAATTGTTGTCAAGATAATTATTATGAACAGATTCAGTCACCACAAACTATTTATGATGATAATATTGAAAATACTGATGTTGATAATAATATTAACGAGTTTACACCAGTACTAGAACAATCAAAACCTCTTTTTGAAAGAAGACCTGTAAAGAATGCAGAAAAAATTCTAAGTCCAAAGTCACGAAGGCATTCAAGGTCTAGTGCAGATAGGCACTCAAGATTCAGTATAGATACTAAAACGAAAGAATATTCTGTACATAATGAGAGACGACATTGCAGGAGGAGCTTAGATAACAAACTTTGTGAAGAAAAAGAGCAGCTACAACCATTTTTTGATAGTAAAGCAGATCCATTATCTGAAGAAGATGATCCATTTGCTGAATTAGATAGACAGTACCATGTTGCTGTCGATCCTAACTTTATTGATACATATGATATTTCTTGTCCTCAGCAACCTCCAACAAATATTTCCGCTACTATAAATGAATTAAATGATAGGGTACTTCCAACCGTTGAAGCCACTGATCTGAAGAACGAAATTAATACGCAATTATTAAATATTGCTAAATCTCCTATAAAATGGGAACCCACTAGTACACATAAAAATCTAGATAGACCTAAGCCAAGTACTTTTACTAGTTCTACTTTACAAATTAAACAAGAAACATTTAATGTTCCTAATGTTAATGAGCACCTAATAGATTCCAACTATGGATCAAATATAGAACCAAGAAACGAAGATGATTTGACACAGAAATCAGAAACTACGCCTTCCAAAACTCTGCTCTCTAATTCACGAAAGAGATCTACAGATCAAAAACCATCTCATCGTAAAGAAAAACGCAAAAAAAGTGATAGTATACCACCAGAGAAAGATACAGTTGCAAATGAAAATACTTCAAAAGATAAAGACTTTAGATATTCACAGACAATTCCCAATATGTTTTTCTCAAAATCATACTCCAACAAATCAAAAGATAATAAAAAAAATGATACTCTTGACAAAAGAAAACCAACCCAAAATGGAAGAGACAAAGAGGAAGGACAAAATAAAAGGCAAAGGTCAGTTTCTTCTAGTCATTCCACAGTAAGTCCTAAAGACAACTCAAATAATAATAATAATAAGCCTGAGTCTAAAAGCAAACTACAGAGTATAGATATGTTTGTAGAACCACCCAAAAAAATTAATGTGCATCAAGCTCGTAGGAATACTGCACTGCCATCGCACTCTGCTGTGAATGTTAGTAAACCAGTACACCAGACAGCATTTAATAAAAAACTGGTGAAAAAACATGTCGCAATTCAAGTATCCCAAAAATTACAAACAAAAGAAACTCAAACATTTGAAAGTAAAAGCTCCAGTACTAGATTTTGTCAAACTGATAGGATAAAAACTTCAAGTAGATGCGTACAAACAGACCCAGTTACCTTTGAAAAAAATGGCACCAAAGCGAAAGACGCCTTTGAAAGAATGAAAGAAATTGATTTGGAAATACAAGTCCTCTTGCAAGAAAAGTTTAAACTCTACAACTCATTGGAGTCCAATCAGCCATGTCCAAGTACAATACAAACATTGGGTATGACTGTTTTAAATGTAACATCATCTGAATTAAAAGATAACGGAGAAACTGATATTGACGCTCTCACAGAAGACGCTATTGTCGAGAATTTCACCAATATACCTGTGGAAGAGCTTGAACAAATTGCTCTAGAAAGTGTTGCAGAACATCCTCATAATACAAAATTTGAGAAAAAGTGTAGACGACAGAAAATATTGGCAGAAGAACGAGCAAGTTCTTTAAGTCCAACTACAAGAAGAAATGCCAAAAAAGCAAAACATCCAAACATTTCCTTAATAGAACAAATTATTACTGATGATAGACCTTTAGAAGATATAATTTCTCTTGACGATTTAGAATCTATTCCAATAAAAAATACAAGGCACAAACCTCATAAATTGCAAAATTTATCAAAGAAAAAAGTTATTAAAAAATCTAAAAGTAGGACACCAACCATTGATATCAATGATTTCAATTTAAGAAAATGTTCCGTTATATTATGTCGTAATGATATCTCTAATTACTTAAAACAAGTAAACGAGAACCCGGTTTTGGAACCTGATGTTCCAGAAATGATTAATGAAGAAATATCAACACAAGAACCAAGTGTTGATGAAGATACTGCTGCAAATGACTTGCAATTTGACATGTTAGATGTGTCAGAAGACATAGTAATAGGAGATAATTGTGAAGTAAAATCAGGGGAGGATAAATTTGTGGTAAGAGAAGATGTAACCATAACTGAAGAGGTTATTTTAGACAATAGTCAATCTTCAGACCCTCAGCAATCTGACTTAAGTCAAGGAGAAAATATTTGTAAGATGTATGACTATTCCACTGATGAGAGCTTAAGGCGTGATTCCATTACAGTATCTGGTCATGCTGATGCTGTACTTGCCATTGAAGTAAGTAAGCAATGTCTTAAAAATACAAACATAAACATAACCATAAATAACAAGTTATATTTTTATTTTACAGTCTATTGAAAACAACTTCATAGCTGCTTGTCTTGATGGGAATGTATATTACTTCAACAGTGACGGTCAGCTCCTATCGACGCTAAGAGGTTCCAACTTGGCAGTGACTTGCCTTACTATTGTTAAAGAGAAATATGGGACCACAGTGTACACAGGATCTCTTGATTCTAGAATTCGATATTATGATTTAAAGGTAAATATTCTAACATTGTCGTTACTAAATTACAGAAATTAAACTAACAATAAATCCCTGTAGCGTTAAAATAGAATGAGTCATAAAAGCTGAATACTATGGAATCTTGCATAGATTGCTAAAATCATAACCTTTTTATTTTACTTCTGGAAAGGAGAAGTTCAGTACTTCTCTTTCATTACAATGCAATCATGAAAAGATTATTGACCTGAGAAATTTTAAGTTTCCAAAAGGCGATTTTTTTAAAAGGGATATATAGTAATATATCCCTTTCATATGGCATTGGAATGAAAGAAAGGCAATTAAATTATTTTAGTTTAAGAGAATTCCAACAGAATCGCCAAATATTTGTAAATAATGCTTATTAATTTAAATGTATATTTCTAATTTACAGACTGGTTTAGAAAAAGGCCCAGAGTGCAATGTCCTTAGTCCTATACAGACAATGGATCGTGCTTGGGACACCATATTTGTCGGGACTAGGACAGGATTTGTTCTACAATTTGAGTGCAAGGTAAAATAATAATATGTAATAATTAGATGTAATGACAGATACAAATATTAATTAAATCTTCCATTGAGTAAAATTTTTCATTAAATCAGATCAGGCCCAAACTGTATGTCTGTAGACATCTATAATAATATTCACAATAAAATAAAAGACATAAAATTTAAATCATATCTTTGTACATATTAAATGAGTTCTTTTTTGAAATTTTTTACTTTTGAAATATTGATAACTGCTTATTGAAATCTTATTTCATATTTCAGAACAACATGCTGATACCAGTTAGCACTGTGAAGTTTTCTGACCAGTCGATCTTGGCTCTCCGAGCCATGAAAGAAGGACCTCGCAAGGTGCTCTTAGTAGCTGCCCGCTCTGAAGATGTGACGATAAAGGATGCTCAGACGGGTCTTTTATTGAGGACCCTGCAAGGGCCCAAAATGACAGTATACACCCTCCTGTATGAAGACGGGAAGATATACTGTGGAACTAGCAGCCATCAGATACATGTATTTGATTATACTGTAAGTATACTGATTATACCACTATGCTTGTTGTCACAGTTTTGCTTACTACACTTTTTTGAGAAAAAATTATATAAATGGCACAATAAATGTGCTATATATATCACTACTACCTAATAAACATTGAATCACTGTCATAACATAGATTTATTTTAACATTATCTATCTCATTAAAATGACTAAATTTCACTACTTAACAAATATTGTATGCAAAAAACTCATGTTGTTTAATTAATTCCTTACCTCCAAAAAGGTATTCCTACACGACTTACGGCCTCATACTCGAAAGCTTTTACATTGAAAGCTGAATTAATTTAATTCAGCACTCCTTGATATAAGATATATTTGAGTATTCGGCCGTAAGTTAATAAGGCTCTAATCTAGACAATTGGGACTGCGTTTCGACTGCACTCAGACTGAAATTGCAGTATAATCATACTGCAATTTCGCAGTCGGTTTGCTGTTGATGCGCCCTTTTTTAATAATATTATACAAACTATAATAATTATTTTATAATAATATTTCTCATACTCACACCTATTATCTAACCCAAAGTAAGCATTACAACTTGTGTTATGGATACTAGTAAGTGGAGAAATATAGATATTAATATATATATAAATATCAGAAATATACTAAATTAACATACAAACATCCTCAACAGACGACAGACAGATGGCACAAGGTTGTCTAAATTTAACTGTGTCTCAATTGCAATTTGGTAGTCGAACCCTTAACCTTTGATCTGCTAAGTCTGTACTTATTTGTATCTGGGTATATAGAACACATGATTTAAATAATATCATGTTTTGAATAATCACATACTAAAGATGTATTTGCATTGTCAGAGCGGCGGGCACGCTGGGGTGCATGAGGGCGGCAAAGGTGCAGTCTGCCTGCGCGCGACGGGCGGCCTCCTGTTCGCGGGCTGCTACGACGGCTGCGTGTACGTGTACCGTGAGGGCGAGCCGCGCCCTCTGGCCCAGCTAAGGGGACCGAGTCTCATGCTACTCTCGTTGGCCGTAGTCGGTAGCAAAGTCAGTACATTTCAATTCTGGATCAAGACACAAATACAATAAATGTCCTCTTTTTTAAACTTTCCAGTTCAAAACAATAATCTTTTCTATTTTAATTTCTATTTATACTCAAATATCAAAGTAAGAAATAAATATTGTATGTTTATCATTAGATACAAAATAAAATCTAATTAAAAATTTCACTTATGTGTAGTAATTTAATATAAATTAAACTTTTTTACCAATAGTATGAGGCATTGCATATTATATAAATAAATAATTAAACTGAAGTAATATTTTTTATCGTTACAGATTATAGCTGGATACAAGGATAGGAGTTTGTACATATGGAAAATTCCACTAAGCATATTACAAGAGATGATTTTATGAACTTCTACCTGGGTATTGTAGATTAAATCTCACCATTTGTTTAGTTATATATTCGCAAATGTTTTCTAGTTTCTACTGTGTATATAATAAAATAAAAGATTTTACTATACTACTATTCAAATGAGTTTTATTTTATAAAAAAATATGGGATTATTTTATTGAAAAACACTGTTTTACATCTCTAAGAAATTAATATCATGAATAGGATTTATTTTGCTTAAGATTAAATTCAACTAAATGTCAAATAAATACAACGACGACGACCGTCTGGTCGAGTGGCTAGTACCCCTGTCTACTCGGCCAGAGGTATAATGAGGACGAACATTTGTTCACGATTCGTGGATTTTTATTTAGTATATTTCTGATTTTCAATATTTAGTATCTATATATTTTTATTATTTAACGTCCACAACCTAAGCTCGCAATAATGCTTACTTTGTATTTATTTATTTTGAGCTTTATATTATTACATATTAAAAATAATTTTAGATAGGGCTGTATTTCTACTAAAGTAGAGCTGTTTACACACACATACATAAAATACTTTTTAAAACATAAATTACTTTTTAAGCCACTCGTTATCACTATTGCTAAACAGAAAATATATCAAATTTGATATATGCCCTCCCCAGCTGATAAACTCAAGTGTCAAATCACATATCCTCCTATAACAATAATTCTAAATAAGCATACTCTCATTCAAACGTTTTTATAGTGGTAATACAATTTACCATTCTTGAACGCAGCTTCTATTTGCCAAGTGGCACTCCTGCCTGTCGTGATGATTTTCTGACTTACGTCAGTGTGGGTGTTTCACTCGGCGGCCATTATTCTACGTATAATAGTTATTGCTTTTTGCTGTGTTTAGTGCTATTAAACAAAAGACTTCAATATTTTTCGAAGTTACCTGTGAATTTATAATTTTGGAAATAATAAATTTAAAGTACAAAAATGAATCCAGAGTAGTAAGTACCCTAATATCTTCTGTAATATTTTTTTATCAAGGATGGTACAAAACCTATTCTTTTTCTGCGTGTTCATTGTTATATATATCTCTTTTTACTCATTTAACTTTTCACTAAACTTCTATCAAAACTACTCGTAATATGAGCCAAGCAATTAATAAATACAGTCTGGTGACTCATTGTGTATGCGTGGTACAATCGAACGATTTGTAGACGTAAAAGTAATATCGTATGGATCGTGAATGGCGAAAAATAAATTGAGACTGTACTATGTGTACTATGTGTAGCCTCAGTTTTCGTATTCCTAATAATTTTAACTGTAGTATGGTTTATCCTTGCAACAAAACAGATCTATGTAGGTATATGTCAACAAATGGAACTGTCTTTGTTAGTTAGGATACGCCTCCCGTGTCAATTTTAGCGTTTCTAGAACCCTCTTATGTTAGGTCTAGTTACTATAAAACTAAGAATGTAGGTTGTTGACAAAAGCTTTTTTTTTTCAGTGACTATTTGTTTAAACTGCTCCTCATTGGGGACTCTGGTGTGGGCAAGTCCTGTTTATTGCTCAGATTCGCAGACGACACTTACACAGAAAGTTACATCAGTACTATTGGTGTAGACTTCAAAATTAGAACTGTAGAATTAGACGGCAAGACAATAAAGTTACAGATATGGGACACAGCGGGTCAGGAGCGATTTAGAACTATTACCTCTTCATACTACAGAGGAGCGCATGGAATCATTATTGTTTATGATTGCACAGATCAGGTATGTCAACCGTAATACATTATTAATTACTTGAGACATTGAAGATTCCTCTTCCCATTATTAGTAATATTAATAGGTTGACTGTGATAAAAATGTTTTTATAACTGTGCCACAGCACACAATCTCACTGCTCGAACAAAGTTCACTGCTTATGGAATAATATACAGCATGAACTAACTCAAACCAAGCTTTAAACAATATAATTTTTAAAAACTTATCAAAACATACTAAAAGAGTTTTAAACTCAAACATAACTTATTGTAAAAGTGAATAAACCAGAATCATAATATAATTTAGGACAATAGTAATGATTTGTTGAAATCAAATAAAATTAATAATGTAAATAACTTGGTTCACTCACATGCCTAAGTTGTGACTGCTAATCAAACTTAGCTACATCAACATCCTCTCATACTTGGTTAAAGAACTGTGCTGGCAGAATTATTATCCTGAATATTATCCTGAAGAAGAAAAATAAGCTCTGGTTGGTTCCTTTTTGTGATTTGGCAATGATTTATTGAAAATTGTCTACTGCTTATCATCAGGTGGTGTCGAGTCATTTGCTGTGCTTTATATATTAAAAAAAATCAATACATAACCTTCATTGTATTGTTATAAGTTGCTCCTGTTCAATTATAAATGGTTAATTTATTCTAAGCATATAACTAATATTTAATTGTATTTTTATATGATTACATTACATGTATCATATGCAAAGCAATGTATTTTTAAGTTCAATTGTTATAATTAACTTGTTCATTTACAAAATATGGATGGATTTCTGTGAGTGATTCTTTGTTCTGAAATAAATTAAATCAGTACAGCATCATCATTATTAAAACAGCAGACTGATTCTGAATAGTAATTAGTGATAACCTAAAGTGTCAAGAAAAGTTGTTTGATTCCTATCCTCTCCTAGTAAATCTAAGAATTACTTATTAATATGTATGAATCTACATACACATAAAATTCATAGTTTCTCATAATACAATATATACAAACTTCTTTCAGGACATTGCTCGTATACTCATTCAAGCTTGGCTATTGCTTGTCCCAAGCTAAATCATGAGAGAGTGTGCTGCTACTTGCTTGGGGCTCTTTTCGCAGCACACCTTTAATCTTTCCAAATTGTTAATCTTTTGCTATGACATATGTACACAGTTAGTACTATGGTACCTTCCAGGTCACTATGCCCACATAAAAATTATTATATTGAGCTCTTTGCCTTGGATGGCTTGTAAAACCATTTGACCTAGTTGGTACAGTGACCCAAGTGGGTAAAGAACCCACCAAATTGCATTGAGCCAGCACAATGGTGTTGTGGCCCAAACTTCTCATGTGTTCTTCCCCCATTTCGGAAGGCATGTGCCCAGCAGTAAAACATTTATAGATTATTGATAATGACAAACTTATGTTAGTGTTTACTTCATCTTTATTCTACTCTATTTGAATTACAACTGTTGTTTATTTATAACTCTTAACAGAATAATATGTTAATAATGTCCTGACTATAAAATAGACATCTCCTGGGGCAGAATGTGAGAACCTGCAACCTAATGTGAGAACTACATAACTGACTAATCACCGAACTACAGATAGGATCGGTTATAATTTAAAGGAACTACAAAAATAATGTAAATGCCATCAGCCTCTGCCTTCAGTGACCATTTATAACGATATCTATTTTAATCAACCATATTTCGCGGAAAATTATGCTAATAAATACTTAATTTGCGCCTTTTTCTATAAAATAAAATTATGTATCCAAACTCATGAATCAAATAAAATATTTATACTTATCATTGACTCTACCAGATTTAAATATAGTTTCTTTGACTGCCTACTTTGCCAGTCATTATTTGGGATTGATTATCTTATCTACAGAACACCATATCTGAAACTAAATGAGTATACTCATTTGTATAGTTTGCTCACTAAATGATATCTTCATAAGGAAATATGTAAAATTCGCTTGTGATACCATAACTCAAATATAGACTTTATAAATCATATTTCCAAGTTACATTTTCTAAGTATATAAGTTACAAATTAATTTTGTAAATGATAAGAAAAATAAAAACTGTTTTTGTTTTTTATAAGAAAATTGTTATTAAATAGGAGCAAAAGTAACTTTTATTAAAACATACTACTTGCTTTTTAGAAAACTACAAAATGTATTCTTGAAGAAATTACATATATTAATTAGGTTCCTGCCTGTCTTGAGAAATTGTTCATTGATGATTGTTAATGAGTAATATCACAACAATGATGTTGAATAATTATTATAACAAAATAAAAATAAATTGATTCATTCCAGTCACTATCACTATGATTGTGTCTACAGTGTGGTGCGGAGTTATTATTATCTGAACATATTAACCTTTTTATGAGGATATTGAAACGTTTATAATATCCTTTATTATAAACATATCAATATCCTCATAAAAAGGTACACAAATATGCTGGAAACATCTATCAATATTTTAATATATACTCATAACTTTACCCATATTTTTTAGGATTCATTCAGCAACGTGAAGCAGTGGTTGGAGGAGATCGACCGTTACGCGTGTGACAATGTGAACAAGCTGCTGGTCGGCAACAAGTGCGACCTCACTACCAAGAAGGTTGTAGACTATACCACGGCCAATGTAAGTAGAATTGAGATTTTTAATATTATCATTGTACACAGATTATAATAAACATCTAAATTATTATTAATTGCAAATAAAAAATGTAAATTTCCTAAATTGAACTAAAAATCTGATATTACAAATTTTCTGACACTTCCAAGATATACTTTAGGTGTAGGAGAAATGCCAAGTATTTATTTAATCTATTTATGCACCCATGACAAAAGTCATATAATTTACATAGATACAATAATACAGATTTAATTGCGTGCTGCACCCCTAGTTTTAGTTTTTATCGTATCGGGATGACTCGATAGTAGTTATGTTAGCTGACAAGCGCATATATAGAAGTAGTTTTCATACAATTGACAGCTGACGACAAACGGGATCGAGCCACTTCAATATAATTGTTATTTATGTTTCGGTACACTTACCTAGGATTGCTATTTCTCTTTCACCTTGATATTCAGAAGAGAATATATATTCCTTGTACTAAATAATGAAACATAAAATAACAAATATATAATAATAATAAGATTAATAACAATATATATAATCAATAAAAATATGAAATAATACATGTGTTTGAGAATGCTTAGGATTAATTGACACTGATTGTAATCTAATATAACTAATTTGACCATCAGCAATACGCGGAACAACTAGGCATTCCATTTTTGGAAACATCAGCGAAGAACTCAACCAACGTTGAGCAAGCTTTCATGACAATGGCGGCGGAGATCAAAGCGCGTGTAGGACCGCCCACAGGCGCCGCGCCCACCGGAGCCGCCGTCAAGATCGACCAGGGCCGCCCCATCGATACTGGCAAGTCCTCGTGCTGCTGAACACGTCCTTCACGGTAAGCGTCTAGCTAGGGTTGTCAGTCGTCCCATGATATAAAGTATGGAAATGACAGTATGACTTCAAATTATAAAAAATAAATTGAGTGTCCATAATAAAGAAATATATCTGAAACTAATTGTTACTTGGATGCATTGAGTTATTAATAGTCTCCCAAAAACGCTCCATGTAAAATGCTAAAAGAGAGTGATGTCACCTACCTATTTCCTGACTACCTAATAAATGGGCGCATAGACAAAATTAATGATATCTTTATTTTAAATTTTATATTTCCTCTATGCTTCTGATGGCACGTTTAGTCGTCGCTCCCAGTTGTTACGACCCTCTAAGCGGCATTGGAACAGCGTGATGGCCTGAACTCCTCATACGTTTGTTCAATGTATGAAAGCTTATACCCAGTACCTGGGCGTATATAAGCTGTTGATGTTCATAATGTACTTAAGTTTATTATTTATTACAGGCGGACGGCTCTGTGCGCGCGCTGCGTGAGTCCCCGAGGCAGGCCGCCACGTCCAATACATAAAAATGCAATCACCAGGAAACATTTCATAAAGCATCATTATAATAAATATATCATGTTAATGAGCGAGGCCGCGCTGTTGTCGGTCGCCGGCCGCTCGTTATAAGCTAACTCTTATTAAGTTGCTCTGAGCGTCGATTCTGTTGTCAATCAGCCATACTAAACATCCGCCTCTGTTCCACTACAATGAGGAATAAATAAATTTACTTATTTAATTCGAAATGTGTTTTGATCTGGATGACGTCATCTGTTATTTGTCTTTCTTAAAAGAGGCTCTAAATTCAAATTGAGTTTTAGTCGCACAACAGAATCGGAGCCATTGTCCGATGAATTTTGTTAAAGGAAGGTGAAATGGATGGGTGTACGTTTATACTTGTTTATATGATAAATAAATATCTTAGGTTATGTTATGCTGTTTCAAAACATGCATTTGAAGGCAACATCAGCATAGTTAATTGTATGTGAGACGCAAATTCACAGGAGTTTTGTATGGTATGTATAGTAATAGATAGTCTTGTATCATACTCCGTTGAAGATGGTCGCCCGCACTACGCGTTCGGCCGCTTGGGGGCGCTGTGCGATTGTTCACGCGTCCTCCAATCACGGCGCGGTGTGAAGCCGCTTTCGTGTAAGTAAAAACTATTTGTCATTTCTCTCAAAAACTTTGTAAAGGGTAGGCTAATTGTTTAATTCCAGCTTTTGTTACATTTAATTTTTGTCACGTGAAATACTAATTTAATACTATAATTCGTATGCACTGGGTGTTTATATTATTCAATATTATCGTGAAGCGTACTGGGGTTGTGCTGTGTTGAAATTTTGTGTTAGAAATTCTTAAATTCAGAATCTGTCGAAACTTTTAACACAAAATTATAGATATAGCAATTTGCCTTAGAGAATTTAGACAGATATTATTATAGTGAACTTATGTAGTAATCGATTTATGTAATGCGGGATCATAGTATTAATTAAAAGACATATTCATATATCGATATCACAGCAATAATGTGATAATTTTAAATTTTATCACCAGTGCAATGTTTGGAGCGGTCGTGTTGTTCCCCGAGTTGTTAGCCCCTATGTTCAGACTTGCAAAGTAAGTGTTACGTTACGATGTCGTCGGCCGCTCCACACATTGGACTAATTAAAGTATTTTATAACTTGTCGATCTTAAAAACTTACTCACGTATGTCGTTATTTTTATACTATTATGTCGGAGTTAAGTTTACTTGAATCAAATCCGCTAACCCACTGTAATTCTGTATTGAGGGTTTCTTAGAAATTAAAACAGTATGCTATATTAAAGTGTTTTATTTTATTACCTTTAAAGTATTTTTAACTCCTAGTTAACAGCAGCACCTCATCATGTACTCGTAGTCGTGGCAAAGCCCATGCAGATTAAGAGGACATTGTAAGAATTCCGGGCATATCACTGGCAACTTATCTGCAAATAATGTTTAAAAAAGTGCTCTTAATGACAAAGTTTTTATGATTTTTGTCTTACTGACATATTTGTGTCAGTCAGTGAGATAGTCCGGATGTTTTTGTCTTTGGTTAGAAAAGTATGATGCTATATTAAATCTCATATACCTATTGCATTGATCAAACGATAAATATAATAATTATAAGCTTGTAAATAGTATTAATCTACATATTCGAATTTTTATGGCACTAGTTTTTTCATATAGTTTGTGATCCATGTAATGACTGTATTGCCGTTGCCTAAATAAAAACGTATGTAAATTTTTATTGTAAGCGTACCTGCCGACTGTCAGTGGCTTGTGTGAAAACTATTATAAAGAGACACACCCAAAGCGTAAGCACATCCGCAGCAATATCCGTGTATGATGGCTTCATCGTCCTCACAGCTCCGCGCAGGGCAGCCGTTACACCATATCCCGATGCCCAGCCAAGGCACATTCCCTACAGAGACGTGAAAATAGTTTACTGAACATTGCCAAAATATGTTTTAGTTGATAATCACGATCTAATTACTGACAATCAATGTTGGTATTATTCCTGAATAAAAGAGCTATAAATATGATAAACATTCTCGTAAACAGTTACTTGGGTATATATTTTTTAATTCGACTAAAAAAATAAAACGTCTTACATCTTGAAGCTTTTGTCACTCCACTCAGTCCGGTCTCAGACGAAGGAAAAAACAGTCCATAACAACTGTTTAAATAGAAACTGGCTAATAATAAACAAAATGACTTAACAAAGTACATCTTGCTCTAAACGCGCTTTTGTACTGCAAGCTCTGAGAGCTTTTATATAGGTGAAGGGAGATTATCCTAATTGTTTATAGGTCAGTGCCTTCAGATAAGTCCAAAAATGTTTACAAGTACAATGGACTTTTTATTTATTATTATTTAATTGTTCTGCCTAATTAGTATTTAACATGTTTGTGTCTAAGTACGCAACCAATTTAAAAAAAAGTATATTTAGTCAAAGTTAGCATGTTATAAGACAAGCAGTTTCATAAATACTTCACTAGATGGCGCTACGTACTTGAATTATAATTCTCTAGTCGGCGGTGTTAAGATTTTTTCCAGTTTGATCACTTCCGCCGGGTATCGCAATATTGTTATCGCTTCTCGGCCTTTTGGCTAAGATCAAAGTGTAGTATCTGTTCTTTTCAGCTTAATATCTGAAAGTTCCCTCACTGAGGGACCAGTATATTAAACTGATTTTTGTAAACCGACGGGATGTTCGGGGCTCGCTCCACTCCCGTCACGGGTCGGCCCGGCATTGCAGTGCCGCCGGGATCGGCCCACATAAACACAATTATTATTTAACCATCGTTATCTAAACGCTCGCTGAGATCCTAATTGTTATGTTGATTTGCCGTATTAACATAGATCACGTTTTTGTCATTTCCATTTAAAATGTAGTTACGTCAATAAAGTACGTTCGCGTTTAGAATGGTCAGACCAATAATGATTACTGATAGAATTGTTTTTCAGAACTGCGATAGTAACTATAGATTGTTTTACTCTGTCGATATTGGTTGTATATTGATAGTTTTTAGCAGATCTCATAAATGAGACGAAATTAAGAGGCGGATCCTCAAATAAACCTATAATCATTATAAACTTAGTTACGAATTTGTTATTATAAATGTCATTAGGAGCCTAGTGAAGACAGACTATGATGGATGATACAACAGGCAACACGTAATCGATACGACTGAAACACTTAGGAATCTAAATCCGACCTCTTACAATCCGGAGGAAGAGAATATTATAGTTTACAAATGGTTAATTTTTTACCGTGCTAATTTAGGCGGTGTTTGTTTTGCATTGGCAAGTAACCAGAAAATCATAAACCGGGGATGAGGCGATCGACATTACGCCACGTTTATTTTAATCAAAACGAGAGTACTTTTTTAAATACTTATATTCACATAATTAAATATCAAAATTTTATTATTTTAAACATCGTGAAGGAAACAATTCCATCAGACGGTTTCTGAATTGAGAATTGAAGCGACGCATAGCTCAATTTATCAATGAACACATTTCAAACAAAAATTCACATTCAGTATAGTTGAGACCTACTATTCTTCAAATGTCAACTCAGAAACCGGCCGTATCTCATTTAAATTATAATTACTAGAATATTAATTAAATAGGTATGGATGTCACAAAATATATAAAACAGGTAAAATTATATCACAGATAAAATATCGCTTCAAGTATGCAATGCACCTGGGGAGGGGACAATGTAATATAACCCAAACAGAACGCAACTAACCCATTACTAACTACTTTTTTAGTGAATTGTATTGTATACATTGATTTTAACTATAATTATTTTCTGCTTGAGAATATAATTAAAATGGCTGATTATTTTTTTTTTCATTTCGTATTAATTTTTGCAATAAATGCAGTTTTTTAATTGGGATTCTGTTTGGATTTATTTAAGCATATTTTTTGTAGCTCAGCAACAGCCAAACAACTATTTACAAAAGTTAATGTAACAATACTATACGACTGTTTAATGTATGTGTTTGTCAATTGATCTATTACCAATTCGCATTCAAACCATAATTAATTAAAACATATTTCACAACATAAAGAAGAGAAGGAAATTCTGGATTTAATATTCCTGCTCATTATTGAGCCAATATATATTACTCGTACTGAAACATCGAGAAAAGTCGACGAAACGGTCATAAGTACCAAAAGAATGCTCAAATAGACATTAATAACCACCACCACGTAATCTTCTGATAATCTTCTCCCTACTGGTCGGGATAGCATGACGATTATTTTTAGAATTCGAATAATCAATACTATTAATTTTAATAATACTCACTAATGTTTAAAAAAATCTACATTAACCTGTTGAATGGTATCACCTTATCTTTGGCATACTTGGTGTATAAAAATAGTTACATTGAAGACAATACATTCACTCACTAATTGCATTTTTTCATTCACTTATCTAATTAATTACTGCATGCAAATAAGTGGTATTACAAAAATTAGGATAAATTGTTTATATAAATTAAAATTTGGCCATTACAAATATAACAGTTTGTTTAACAGATACAACTATGGCTACGGTTTCAAATGAATATAACATGTCTTATATAATTTTATAACTTAAAAATAACTTTCAATATATCTCTGGAATCTGAAAAACATTTTATACGTATCTATCTGTATACGTACAAAATGATCGTCAGATGAAGCTTCCTTTATTTTTGGCTTTTATATTATTATTTACAGCTGTCTGTTATTCTCTTGAATATTGGCCCCAATTCCGTTGTGCATGGACTATATTAAATTTAAGTAATTCGCATCCCTCTATTCCAATTCCATAAGAAGAGAGAGAATTATTTATAGGAACCTCGAGTTAGTTACAGAGTTTTGAATTATTTTATTCAGTACGTTTTTTGATGCGGTTTAATATAAGGCAAAAATGCTTAGAAGTCGCCATTTTAGAAACGTCAAATGGCGTTACGTAAAGAGTAGTACTAAACTTAAATTTATATGCACAACTGTATTGGGACCATTATGAATAACTTATTATTAACATATTGCTTGTGAATAAATTTGAGCATATTTTCCTAATCTCATACAGAAGCGCGCTCTATAAGTTCCGGAGCCAGGTCAGGGCGGACGTGGCGCCGCCGCGGCTTCATGGGAGCCCCAAGTAGGGCGCCCTCACACTGTTTGTTCCCGAGGCAGTTACATGAACATACCTGTCAAAGAAAATATCAAGTTAAACATTAAAGAGGTTTCAATAGCACGTATTGAAATTCTGCTTAACCCGTTACGTCTTATTAGATGTTAAAAGTAATCTAAATAGCGACTCGTTAGTCGGGACATGATCCACGACCCGCGATCCAGACCTTAGAAACGAATCATCTGCGATCCGTGCGGATCATAAACACCCGAGACTGGAGATCGATCATTTGATTGAAACATTATGACTCGATCACCAACTTAATGGATCGTGAGAAACGATGAATCGACTCAAGTCGATTATGTTTATTAGTTGTATTTATGTGGGCCGATCCCGGCGGCACTGCAATGCCGGGCCGACCCGTGACGGGAGTGGAGCGAGCCCCGAACATCCCGTCGGTTTACAAAAATCAGTTTAATATACTGGTCCCTCAGTGAGGGAACTTTCAGATATTAAGCTGAAAAGAACAGATACTACACTTTGATCTTAGCCAAAAGGCCGAGAAGCGATAACAGTATTGCGATACCCGGCCGAAGTGATCAAACTGGAAAAAATCTTAACACCGCCGACTAGAGAATTACAATTCAAGTACGTAGCGCCATCTAGTGATAGTGTGTTACACTTACTATATAAATTTTTACAGCGTTTGGTTTGAATTATCTTAGAACGAGGCGATGAATTTTGACATATTATTGTTACTAAGCATCCCATACTATTATTAGCAACGCTAAATAGTATATATAAATATCTTAATAATTATAATTACCGAAGCTTGGTCGTCGTGAGTACGCTGCCGGCCGGTTAAAACGTGTCCGTCTATTGGTAGTAACGTCCTCGAACCGTCTTTGTCTTCGTCACGTGCGTTTTCTTCTGCTTGCCTATAAAGAGTAACAATATAAAATATTCAATTTTTATGCATATTTTTTTAAAAGAATTGTTGAAAATATTTACTTCGTTGGTGTTTGCAGAGAAGAAGATTATTGGTGTTAGTATTAACAAAAATATATTAATAATTTATATTTATGGTGCCAGCAATAAATATTAATTGCTTTCATTTTTTATTTATTTATTTCTTAAATTATTATTATTATTAATTTCAAATAAATTTTCAACTCTTATTATTTTTATTAATTCATAAGTTTCCATACTTACATTGTCATAAACCGCAGTACCAACAAGTTGATGCTAGCAGCGACTACCGCTAAGCCGAATAGGATAAACACAAGGCTTAACGCGACGTATCCCGGTTTGCTGGTCAGAGCTTGGTCATTCTGTCATTAAAACAAATGCTATTGGACCCACAATATTCTTACTTTCAGTATGTATAAAAGGTTAGTAAAAACACAAAATGAAAAATTCCTTCATTCAAATGGACTTTAAATCATTTACCCATAATATAATTAATATATTATATAATTTAATAATAATAATGATATAATATAATAATATAATATAATGTTATTCTAAATAATTTATCCAACCACCTCTTCTGCCAATGTTTTAACTATTTTAACAATTATTATTTTTTACTTATCCTGACTAATTTTATAAGAGACTATTTTTGAAGAAATCACAGATTTTGATTTAGGAGAAAATCTACCTTAATCTTGGACAAAACTTTCTAAATGTCAAATAATTTGGAAGCTGCCCTGTTGGTTATCCAGAAATACACACCCTATTGAAACAACTGCAGTTTGAAAAATCATAAATCATTTGAACATTATGTATTTTACATTCACTAGCCATCATGCATATTCAGATGGTCTCATTTAATATTCCTCACCTGTAGTGCCACATAATCTCCGAAGCCAATGGTAGTTAAAGTTACAAAACAGTAATAAAAACTGTCAAAGTAACTCCATCCTTCATATCTCGAAAATACTGCAGCACCTGTTATTAAAAAATATATTACAGGCAACAGCTCATCTAATATCTCTAATTTAATTGTATCTGTGCCTGTTTCATGATCCGTAAATACTTTTTGTTTTATTAATTAATTATCTGAAATAACATATTTGTACAATTAACAATCTTTTGTGAGGCAGGATGATGTGACTATTTTAAAAATATAATCCTTTCAACATTTAAAACATTAGTATTATTACCATAAATATATATGTATATATGTCTGATACCAAAGTGAAGAATATTAATTAAATAAAATACTCAACAAATATTTGCATAATAAGACTATGGTGCCATGTTTGGGTCAATAAGTAAGAATTAATGGGATAATCAGTAAGAATGGTTTCATCATTACTTATTATAACTAGATATAATATTTTAAATAGAAGCCTTCTTAAGAAGGAATTTTATACCTGTAGTGATTATTATGGAAGAAAGCATTCCTGTAGCAAACATGAGATTCATCTCTGTAGCTTCTGTTGTATTGCAGCGAAGATAACACTTTGCGCGGCGAATAACTACGGACGCAAACTTGTTTAGACGCTCGCCTATACTTTGAAACATCACCAAGCCAAGAGGGATTCCAACCTGGAGAAGAAACAACAAAATTCTGGTCGTTATTTAATTTCATCGAGCTCATGGTAAGTGCTTGCAAAAAAGGGTGCACACATGCCGTATTCATACTCGCCAATAAATGTGGGTTTCACATGCGCAATTAAAAAGATACCTGAAAGGTAGTTTTTTACATAATGGCTATGACATGAAACCATGTTGACAAGTAAAAACCACAAGTTATTGTATTTGTAAGAGTAAGAGTGACTACAGCATGAATGCATCACTGCATTATTAGTGTGTTTAATTTTATAGGGGCAATTTTAGTGTCTCTCAAATGCAAGAACTTCATTTAGCCACTAATTTTATCAAAGTATAAAAGGTTTTACTACTTCAACTGGTTGCGAATGTCACATGTGAGTTATAAATATGTAGTGTGTATTTCTCCTCTTTGTGTCATTTCTACAAATATGTGGGAACTTTTATAATGTTTGATAGAATATTTCATTATTTACTTGCCACATCACACAAACACAAAAATAAGTTATTATGTCTTATATCTGATTAATCATGAATAATATTTTGAAGTACTTTACTATATTGACTTTGTAGCAAATGGGAGTTCAGTAAATATATTCAAAAACTATGAATGGCCTAAATAATTCATTATAATACTCACCACAGCATATGCCATACAAAATGCTTTCCCTCCCACTGTAACAGGAGTAGAGTGCCCATATCCAATCATAGCAAGCACCACAGTAGCAAAATAGAAAGCTCCTGCAAACTTCCACTGAGGACCTGCCTTGTGGGGTTTATTCTCTATTATCACAATCTCTATCATATGGTAATCTTCTGGTGTGATATTATATTTACGTACTAATCCATTTTTCATATCTGGCAAGGAATAATATTTGTTTATAGTAGTACCATTTTCACAAAAATATAAAACTATATTTAATGGTTATTAAATCCCATGATAAATGATATAATGATGACAAACAACTACCATAAAGAAACATAGCAGACTGGAAGATGTAATTACATAATTGTCAACAGATTAAAGTGGAAATGGACAGGACCCACAATCAGAAGAACAGACAAGTGAAGCATGAAAATTACTCATTGGTATCCTAAGAGAAAGATTAGTAAGAGAAAAGCTATTATTATAAAAAAAATCCCACGAAGAGTCAGGGATACAAAAATTCTCCAGGCTCATTAGAAGCTTCATTATCTTTGAGTGAAATAGAATCCCACAAGATTATATGATTGGATACAAATTCCTAAATATAGATTTTTAATTATATATTTATTTAGATTTTTTATAAATTACTTTCTTTCTTAATTTTTAGTACTTTAATTCTCATTTATAAAAAACTTTCTGCACAATTTGTATATCATTTGTACATTCAGATTTTTCCTTACCTGATAACACTTCCCATCTTTTGCTTTCTGTTTCAGATTCTAATGCATCAAAGACAGCAGCTCCTATTAGCAAATATGTGAATGTGCACACCACTAAAGATAAAGTGCGTACGTTCTGGCGTTTCATCTTCATTGAAAATATTATCTAGAAATATTTAAAGGATAATTTCAATATTTTTGTAAGATCAATAGTTAAATTAATATATATGATTGCATACTACATTGCATTGACTACTGTATGACACCAGCAATACATGCATAACACAATTGGAACAAAATAAATATCAAATTAAAAATTTGATACGTGCATCTATATAGGGGTCACAGAATTTTTTTATTGTTCAGTTTGTAAATTTGGTTGTAATTTTTAGTAGCAGTTCATCAAAGACAAATCAGTTCTTTAATTAAATAAAACAAATGAATATAATAAAACAGTTTATCAAAGATCTACCAAATTAAATTTTAAAATTTTCGAGGTAAATATTTAAAAACAATAGTTACATACCTATTCATTTTATATATTAATGAATGTTTATCTTATTAACACACGTAATGGAGTTTCCCATTTTTCTTAGTTAACATCAATTACATAGTATTATGGAATAATTGATTGTGTTTTAGTATACTTTTAAAACAATTTTTGTTATTAAAATATCAATTTACAAGAACAAATACTTTTTGAACTTTTATATCGATTTAAATTCTGTTTATAGTTTTTTATTTTTTCATAAAAAGGAAGTCAAAGGAATTTCATCCCACAAAGCTTAGACTAATGCTTAGACCTTTTATATGTTGTGTTTGTCTCGCTGTAATAAATCCCAATACCTTGTACAGTTGTCTAAGAATGGAAAAAGCAAGACATAAATGGTAATGATTAAACGATAAACAAAATATAAAACATGGTAAATTGACATCCAAAGGCAACAAACTGAGCAACAGTGTCCTATCTTTAAGTGATATTTTGTATTCCGAGAATTAAAAATTCCAAATTAGACATAAGCCTGTACATAGCTATTGCGCTATGGATCTTTATTGTCAAATCCCATTATTCCACCCCTAGCCTGTACCCTTAGTCAACATGCCAACGAAAGGCACGTTGACGTTGACGTTGACTGACGTGGCAGTGGTAAGTATAGTAATATATATATATATATATATATATATATATATATATATATATATATCATCGGTTTTTTAATCTGATTTTAGTCGTATAAATGGTGGTAGTTCATAAAAAAAAGTTCTATATCGTATAAAATGGAATATATATATTCAGATTTAGTTTGGTGACTTCGGTGCGATTATTATTATTTTTCATTCCATTTTCTTTGATTCATTTGTTATTTAAATTATTTATTAGCATTACCATATCATTTTACTCTTATTTCTTTTTCATTTCATCGTTATTATAAACATAACATTTTATTTAATTTTTCTGATCATTTCTTCATTGACAAAATCAAGGCGCCTATTGTCGTGGAAAACTCTACGGGGTAAAGGAAGATAATACCCTGCTATCCTGAAAGAAATGACTGCATAAAATATGGCTTTATGTGCTTTAGTTCCCCTTGCCACCCTTTAATAGGGAGAACATAAGGAAGAAAATAGATAGGGTGCGCCCACAGATTAGAAAGAGTATGTCTAAAGCCACCGAAAGAAGAAAAAGGGAATTAGTTGGAAGATTCTTAAATCGAGATTTCGTAATAAAAGTTATTTTTAAGCTAAAACCCAAAATACTTACCTAAGTTAATGAGAAGATAGATTTAAATTTATATTAACATGATCATTTTTAGAAATAAATGTGAGTAAAATATTAATTAATATAATAATAGACAACGCGTTTCACAAGAGTTAGTACAATTTATAATATAGTAATTAAACCTTAATTGAAGTCGCCAGGAGCACATAGTGGCTCAAGTTAACTCAGTCAAAGTTTTTAGTGCAATATATGAAATACATCATTCAACGTTAAATAGTGACTTACGTGAGATTATTTAGTGTTTCATTCATTTACAGGGTAAGTTCATTTATCTATAATCATCGTATCATTCCATTTTCACTTGGATATTATTTTATCGTAATTATTAACTTAACATTCTATTTTCGTATCACTTTGTCGTAATCACTAACATTGCATTCCATTTTTAAAAAAATCTGGTAAGTATTAACAAAATGGCGGGGCCTATCATTAGTCGCCAAATACTGGTTGAGGCAAAAGGATACAGAAATAATTATTTAACGATTGGCTGTATGGGCTTTAGTTTCCTTTGTTTTCCTATTGTAAACCCCCCCCCCCCCCTGTCTTTCAAGTATCAGCTTCTTTAGACATACTCCTTCTAATCTGTGATTAGCTTTTGCTGTGCTTTTATACTCTCTAATCTGTGGTGCTTTTCAAGTATTATTTACCTTTTGCCGTGCTTTTGATTAGAAAGAAGCAATGAGTTTTGCCCATTGTTGAATTATTTTTTAATTGATTTAAAAATATACAGATACAGTGTAATTACTTTAAAAAATATTATTTATGTTTTTGAATCTCATCACTTTTTGTTGATAGGAACAAAACATTGAAAACAAGGGAGCTTGGTGGAGATCTAGTCAGAGTGAAAACTAAAGGTATATCAGTGGTTGATAATTATTTATTAATTATATAAACTTTCCTGTAAAAAGTAATATATGTTTGAATTTGTTCTATTATTCCTGTTAAATAGGCATTTGAGTTGCATAGTTTATCAGCAATTTTTTTTCTACTTTTAGGAAGTAAAAAATATGGATGACCCCTTCGTCTCTTGTCCATACGAGCCAATGCACCGCGTGCCGCGATCACGTATACAACGTCATATAGTGAAATGTCAGGATAAATATCCTAAACTAGCAATCTGCCCATATAATGCAACACATCGTCTCCCTGAAAAGGAAATGAAACTTCATTTGCCGTCTTGCCCTTCTAAAGAACTAATATTTCCAGAGAAGACACATGAGATTGCCTCTGCAGGTGCACTGGCCATACCGAGGCCAATTAATCAAAAGGATTATTTATGTGAAACAGATCCAGACTATGAAACATGGGATGACTAAAAACTACTTCTGGTTGTAAAACCTAACTGAAACTTTTTATTTAAGATTAGTTATTGTTGTGGATTTAATGATATTGATTTGAGTTATTTTACATAATTAGAAATAGGTATAACTAGAAATAGGTATAGGTATCTGATTTTATTGTTATTCATAAACCCTTTGTATTGTAATACTCAGTGCCATGGCACTGAGTAATGATAATGCTGATAGCTTCTAAAGGGGAGTTGAAATTGATATATATTGCTACTTTCATAGGAGTCTACACACACCTAAAGATAATTAAATGTATCTGTCAAACACTTAATTTTTGATGGCAGATGAATAAAATATATTAGCTGGTGACTTGTATTAATTGAACTAAAGATATGTCAAATTAGTCACTTAGAGCCATAATTTTTGTGTCTTTAATTCTCATGGTACAATGGTCTTTAAAGCTTAAAACAAATCTAAGTACAGTAGCCACCAAACATCATGAACAATTGCATCACTTGTGCAGATAATAAATATTTGAGTGGGGCATAGTAATGTGGTATCTGATGTACATCCGTAGGGTGTGTGTGTGTGTAACTGTTTGATTAGTTAAGACTCTGGTTTAGTAGGTAAACTTAATCTGCTTATAAAATATGTTCAAGATGTTTGCTAGGAAACTTACTACTTCTATGAAAACTGGAAGTCCATAATCAATAGTATTTACATAAAATCCATTGCATAAATGTATAGACAACCAGTATAAACATTATTATAGATATATTACCCTCAGTAGTACAAAATACTTCAGACTTTTATATTCCAGTAATATTTTTGGCGCTTATAGTGATAAGAATACTATGAGATAGCTATAATCTTAACGATACTACACTGAGGGATGATTATGTGGAGTGATTATTCTATGGTATAAAAATTAAAGGATGACTTTTATGTTGAATTAACATGATAACAAGAATGAGGTTTTGCTTAAATGGGTAGGAAGTGTGTTTGATAATCAACAGAACCCTTTTTTAGCAATAAGCAAGCAGTATTTGAGTAAATACTATTCACTTACGTGAATAATTGAAAAAGATTTAATTTTATTAAATGATTAATCTTAATTGTTGTTTTAATCATTTTCTTATGTTTGTGTATAAAAGGTGCATAAGGTTTTGAAGAAGGTTTTGGTCTCCAAAACTTATAAGTTCATTTGTTTGCTACTTGGGACATGTTCAGAAACTACTCTTAGCTTTAACTTGCTAACTGAGAGAGAGTGAGAGTCACTTGGCTCTTAATGCCAAAAACTAATTAACTTTAACTTTTAACTATATTTTTCTTATGCTATGCCACAGCTAGTTTTTTTTCATAATAAAGAAACAAGTATTTTCTAACACCTGTAGAGTAAATGATTTTTTTTTATATTAATGCTAATTTATTTATTAATGGTCTATGCTAATTTTGAAAATTGATGCATAAACCATATATCGGCTTTTATATGCCTAGGTTATTTTAAGAAATAATTTATATGGAAAAACTACATTTACAGGTCAGTATAATATATTTATATCCCCCACACTTACAAAAAACTGAAAGTGGATGTAGCTATAATGGTTCGTTCCTTTTGACTAGATGTCAGTAATAACTTATGTACCCTATCCTATTATTTAAAAGAGTGCTTTTTAACCAACTGTTCTTATTCAAAATGTCCCTCAACAATGCTTATGACAATGCTGCTGCTTGACTGCTAATGATCACAGAATATTACAAATGAGATATAGCTGCGTGTGCCTGATCACCTTATTAGCAAGATTAAAAAAAATGTCTAGAAGAAATGACACTGACGTCAAATTTGACATTTCTTTTACTCGTGTGTGCTAAACTTTGTTGGCGATAAGATTCATTTTTTAAAATAAATGTAAATACGAGTGTTCGATTCGACGGAATTTTTTATTTAACTTACCATGAAAGTTGTTTGCAACAAATCGAATCCGCCTTTAGGTACTCATTCACTTATATTACAGGTTAAGTTGCATTAGCTTAGGTGTGTGTTTTAATATATAAATTTGGTTTTATTTCCAGGTGGCCTACTGGCTCTAGAGTATTATAGATCAACAGGAAAGAATATTGAAGTTGTCTGGGGAAATGAGTCAAATGTTTCATTACCGGGCGGAAGTAAACCAAAGTCATATGGGACTAGTAATGATTTGATAAGAATACTTGAAACTACATTCAATAAATCAGCTGAACCTCTTCAGAAGGTGACAATGAACCACTGGTTATCATTTAGCCTTATATTGGAGGATGAATTACCTAATGCTATAGAGTATTTTGATAAAACCCTTGGGCCTCTAACTTATTTAGTAGGGGAGTCCCTTTCTGTGTCTGACTTAGCTGTTTTTGCAGTTCTACATGGTTTGTATTATCGCAAAATTAATTTATATTGATATATATATAAACAAATTTTTAATCTATGTTTATAATTTTGTCATAGTTTCCAACAAATTTAAGGGAATTATAAAAACAAATCCTCCACATAATATATTGCGCTGGTTTAAGTTGATTCAAGCCCAGCCATCTGTGATAAATGCATTAAAGCAGCTTCCTCAGGAATTGTCTGTACAACTAAACAAAACTTCAACAAGGTAAGTGATGGATGACATACATGAAGGATATAATATGGATTGCTCCATTGATTTAATTTTTAAATTTAACCAGTCATAATATTTTGTTCATATATGCTCACTAATTGAATGTTAATATAAGCTGTGTAAACCTGGATATGACAAAAACAGACAAGAAACTTAGTAACCTTTGTTGCTCCCATTAAATTTCTTTAAGAATTGTTGGAAATATGTTGAAATCCACAGTTTATTATTAATGTAAAATCACATAAATGATTGTGGGTTTTTAATTTAATAAAATATGTATAGATTACAGCTTAAATTTAATCTAAAATGAAAATAAAAAATGTAATAAGATTAAATTTTTTGTTAACATTTATATTTAGAAGGTCACCACCAGCCAACACTGAAACAATATCAGGGCGACAGCAAGAAGGGAAGTTTGTTGAGCTACCAAATGCGGAGATGGGAAAAGTTGTTGTGAGATTCCCACCTGAAGCTTCTGGGTATGTAATAAATAAAATAAAAAAATCAAAATACTTTAGAAACTAGATCTTTTTGAGAAATCAGAAATCATCTCGTTTTAGATACCTACACATTGGTCATGCCAAAGCAGCTCTTCTGAACCAGTACTATCAGCAGGCATTCGAAGGTAAACTTATCATGAGGTTTGATGATACCAACCCAGCCAAAGAGAATGCTGAATTTGAGAAGGTAATTATTTTATTAGAACATATTTTAAAATCACATCATCATTTAAGATTTTTATGCTAGATAATGAGATGTGTACTTCACAGAAATTTAGGTTAGAATTAATTTAGATTTTGAATTAATCTTATTTATAAAAGTTTATTTTACCTTTTTAGTTTAAATTCTGTTGAATTATGCTCTGTATCTCTGAACAAGATCTCATAAAATAAAAAAAAAGAGATGAATAATGTTTATAATAGTGTTTTGACCAAAGTGGATTTAATAAGTGTTTTATAAGTATGACTGTAATTAAATATTATTGACTTATTATATTTAAATTCTTGACAGGTAATTCTAGAAGATGTCAAAATGTTAGAGATCAAGCCAGACTTGTTTACACACACATCACAGTATTTTGATCTCATGCTTGAGTATTGTGAGAAGCTTATCAAGGAGAACAAAGCATTTGTTGATGATACCCCACCTGAACAAATGAAGGCAGAGCGAGAACAGAAAATTGATAGCCGCAATAAAAATAACTGTAAGTGACTGAAAACGCCTGTAGTCTTTTAGACTCAGCTGTGTTAACAAGTTTTTTATTTAATTAAATAATGGAGTACAAGTACAGATAAGTATTTATAAAATGTAAACTTATTCATGGTCCTGATGTTCATGTTCAATTTAGGAAAGATCGATAGATTACAGACAAATTCATAAAAGGTGTAATTAACAGACAACACAAATAAAATCTGACAATATTCTAAATATATTTTACTTTTATGTACACGAAAATAAAATTCCACTAAAATTTTTTGTAAATTAAAATCTACATTGACCACATTTAAAAACTAGATGACTTAGCGCTTTTTTTAATGCAAAGAAATACAAGCATAAAATTATTGAGAAAAGCGTGAATTTGCTATATTTTCTTTATGAAAGCCATGATGCGTTTTGACTGTGCCTTGGCATAGGATGACCCTATGCACACAACTCCATAATTTATTTAAGCAGAACTCATTTTTAGCGATAGAAAGGAACTTGCAACTATGGGAAGAAATGAAAAAGGGAAGTTCAGTAGGTATGCAATGTTGTGTTCGCGCCATGATTGATATGCAGTCCACCAACGGTTGCCTTAGAGATCCCACTATCTACAGATGCAAGCCGGAACCACATCCTCGCACGGGCACAAAGTATAAGTTAGTATTTGCATACTGAAGTAAAGTTGATATTCCTATACAGAATAAAGTATTCTGGCTATGACATAATGTGGTGCCAAGCATTATGTACTTATGATAGTTGCATATAATTTACATGCATATGTAACATTAAACAATTTTATTAGATTATCTATGATACTATAAACATTTATTGTTGGTCCCGCATTTTATTTTGTTCGAGAAGGAATACCAACCAAATGCCTGGGTAACTACTGCCCTTCACAGATATGACCTGGGTTATGCCTTGGTGAGCACAATAATTCTTGTAAAGGGAAAATATGATGTAGGCGCACAAGTGGCGCCGCTTTTGGAACACCACCTTAATCTCTGTATACTTGACAATGTTTAAATAAAATCAATTCATTTAATAAATCCACCTCATTTTATTTTCAGTGTATATCCAACTTACGACTTTGCATGCCCAATAGTGGATGCAATAGAGAACGTAACTCATGTACTCCGAACTATGGAGTACCATGACAGAGATCCACAGTTCTATTGGTTTATCGATGCGCTGGGCTTGAGAAAACCTTATATTTGGGAGTATAGCAGGTAAGACTTTTCTAGATAAAAAATAATAAAAATTAAATAAAATCTAATAATAGAAGAAACATGCATGAAATTTTTTTAACACACTACGCTAACGACACGGTGCACGGACATGGACGATGTGTTGTACTATATTTTACTTAGACGCTCACGACACAGCTCCCGTGCTCACTCTATAAAGGAGGGTTTCAACTTACAAAATATAGGTAGCACTGTTGGAAATGTTCTTAAATAGATTATAATTTGGCGTTTATGAATACTAGGGGAGTCATAGTCGACACTTCAATATTGCGAAATAGTTAATAGTTTTATTGGAAAAAATATTTAATAAAATTATTAAAAATACCGCAAATATTGCGCCACAGTGCAAATATTTCCCTAAATTTATTTTGAACTATTTATGTATTTTCAGATTAAGTATGACCAACACTGTCTTGTCAAAGAGAAAGTTGACTTGGTTTGTTGAACAAGGGCTAGTAGATGGATGGTGAGTAAAAAAAATTAAACCTCAGATTATGAAGACACAGTCTAAATTGAATTACAGTTTATCTCTTACTAATGATACTTATCGGAAAAGAATAGAAAAGGTTAAACTAACAAATTAGATACTTATAGAAAACAAAGACAATGATAAAAATTAGGTATTTGTAATGCTTGTATGTGTAATGCAAACTTCTAATTGTACAATTTTGTTTTTACGTAATAATGTCTGATTATTCAAATGTGTTAATGCTACTATATTAGTAAAGAGCGTGTTAACGTAGTGTTTAGTGCGCAACTTACGCCATGATTGTACTTTTTGGATGTAGAAAGCCTGCCATCGAGCAGTGGGACGTATATTTTTATTTATTTATCAATTTATGTACATACAGACAATGTAAAAAAATAAGTAATTAGGATTTTTTATTGTTTACTTAACAAAAATTAGGTGAGGTAATGATAAGTTTGATTTTTCAGGGATGACCCTCGTATGCCAACTGTTCGCGGTGTGCTACGACGTGGTATGACCGTCGAAGGATTGCGGCAGTTCATACAAGCGCAAGGCTCGAGCCGCTCTGTCGTCTTTATGGAGTGGGACAAGATATGGGCTATCAACAAGAAGGTCTGTATGTTATGATCAAAAGTTGTCAAACATCTATACATAGTCTGCCATATTACAAAATATGTGGTCTAAACCTATTAAGACACCAACCACTCGAAGGTTAATTGAACAGTAGCATCAATGATTCTAATATGTAATAGTAGTACCATCAACAGTACTAGTGATATTACAACTCAATTTTACTATTGGTGCAGTACCATATTTAACAGGCTGGTGTCGTCTAAAAATAAATCTAGTATTTTGAGGCAAAATTAAATTAGTTTCCAAAAATGCTATATATATAAATAATATATATATATATATAATTATTTTAAAATATTAAAATATGGGGTAAACTGTTTTTGTTACCAATTTTGGTCATTTAACCCAATATTGTATTAATCAGTAAAGTTATAATGGTGACAGAAGCCATAAAACATATTCATGTTAGGATTAAACAAGCCAGCAAGCTAAAAGCAAGGGTTTTATACTTATTAAGCTGGTGTGTTTTCTTTTAATAACTAATTCTCATCTACCTACATATCCATTGATTAAAAAAATCTGTTGACAAGATGAACCTTTTCCAGGTTATTGACCCCATAGCTCCTAGATATACAGCTTTAGAAACCAACTCAGTACCGGTGAATCTGAAAGGCATCACGTCAGACAGCACTCTGTCTGTAGCACTGCATCCTAAAAACCCAGATATTGGTACAAAGGATATATGGGTATCAAAGAAATTACTCATTGACCAAGTGGACGCGAAGACTCTTAAGGAAGGAGAGAATACGACGTTCATTAACTACGGGAACATTATGATCGATAAGATTCACAAGTAAGTATCAAAACAGTATTCGCAAAGGTAGATACTTCGATGTATTTAAGAATCCTTCTATTCTATTGACACTTTTCTGAGAGAGACGAACAAAACAAAAAATATATATAGACATAAAGAAAAGTTGGTTTCAAGTCTATGCCATTACACATCTCGGCACGATTCTATTTATTTTTTTAGCATAGTGTTTTTATAAATACTCAGAGCACCAGACGGCACTGTCACCAGCGTTGATGCGACTCCGAACCTTGAGAACAAAGACTACAAGAAGACGCTGAAATTAACGTGGTTGGGCGACGTTGCGCACGCGCCGACAGTGGAAACTTACTGTGTTTACTTCGACCACATAATTTCTAAGGCCTTATTAGGCAAGGATGAGGACTTCAAGCAGTACATTGGACATCCCACTAGGGTGAGCTGAACTTGAAGTTTTGTGATGTTATAAATAATAAAATACAAATTTAAAATACATTTAAATTTGATCTCAAATATTATTAGATGATATATTATTATTAGATGAGAAAAACTTCATTCCACAATTAGGTGACAGTGGTCGGTGGTTTTTGTAATACTATGTTGTTTAAAAGGCTTTAAAACTTTTTTTAGTGTAGATTTCATAGCATTTCTACAAGACTTGGGAGTTCTTTAGTTATTGTAATTATTTATTTTAAACTTGCTTAACTATACAACCGTAATTATACGGTTTATATCGGTGTATTGGTTTGTCAAATAGGAAAAAAAATACATACAACAATATTAATTTTATCGGGACGTAAATGTAAAATACGATGTTTAGTATAATAATAGTTCAATAAATATTTTAAATTTTATAATATTCTGTTAACTAATTCCAGTGGGAAGTGCCGATGCTGGGTGAGCCGGCGCTGGCCAAATTAAAGGAGGGCGACATTATACAGCTTCAAAGACGAGGCTTTTTCCGCGTTGACGTCGCAGCCAGCGCTCCTTCAGAACACACTGGCCGCTCGCGACCGTTGGTGTTGTTGCACGTGCCCGACGGACATACCAAGGACATGCCCGGCCAGGTTAGTAACAACAAATTACAGTTCTGGCGATTCTCCGTGGGTCCTGGTTCCATCAGCGGGCACGAAGCGACAAAAGGCCGCTCTCGCGCTTAATGCTGAAAGTCTTTTCGCATACAGTATGTATCAACTTAAAATAAAATATTTTTGGCTGTACTATTTGTATTTAGCTGGTTTTCATGAGATTAAAAAGGTGACATTTCAAAAAAATTATCAACTTAGGATAAGTTTCTCAGTACTTTTCATTTGTTTTTCTTTCTGTCAAAATGAACGAGTAGAATGTAGAAATTGGAATTTTAAAATTTTATTACAATAAAGGAAAAAATGCAACGCCAGCCGCGAAAAAAATTTGTACCTAACGCAATGTATGGACAATGCAATGCAATGTATGTAATTGTATGGACCTAACGCAGTGTCAGTAAGAGTAGCACAAAGTTGGTTTAAGCGTTTTCAATCCGGGAATTTGGACGTCAAAGATGCACCTCGCTCTGGTCGCTCTGTTACGAATAAAATGGACGCTATTTTTGAAAAAGTGGAACAACATCAGCTGTTACGACATAGCTGAAGAACTGAGAATTGAGCACAAAACAGTTATTAAAAAAGCTGGATACACAAAAAAGTAAAAGTAAAAGTATTTGGGTGCCACACGAGCTCACTGAATGAAACCTAAGGAACCGTGTACTCTTTTAGATTTTTTTAAATCAAAATCAAAAAAGAGCCGTTTTTTTTTACTTTTTTTTGAAGAGATTAATAACTGGTAATGAAAAGTCGATAACGTATGACAGGTACGCGCGAAAAAGGTCGTGGTCAAAGGTCTGTCAGGCTTCACAGACGGTGGCAAACCTGGGTTAACTCGCAATAAGGTGATGCTATGTCTATGGTAGGATTGAAAGGGCATTGTTCATTATGAGCTTTTACCGCCGGGCAGAACCATCGATCTCTACTGCCAACAATTGATGAGATTAAAGCAAGAAGTTGAGAGAAAACGGAAACCTCAATAGTAATACATTGGAAGTCCATTGCATAATTATGCATAGGTCATTTGTTTCCGCTATACTACTAGCTATCGCCAGGTTTTGGATGTAAATTATTTCAGGCGCGCTCTCGCTTTGATTTATTCTTGTAATCGCAGATATAGTAATCACTACAATGTTATACTTGAATTGCTTTTGACTTATAGTGCTTCAGGTTATATGATCTATATCCGTCGTACTCTATGGTCGACATTAACACAGCAATCATGTGTGAACTGACGTCATCCCACATATACCAGGACAAGAAATTCTTTTAGAGCACTATATTAGCATATTCTTTGAAATAACACTATTTGTCCTAATTGTTCAAAGAATTGAAGGGTGATCCCGTATGCACTTCACGAAACACTTCATAAAATAAAAACTATTTTGAGTAAATAAACATGATAAAAAACGCAATAACACAAATAGCTTTTAGACGTGTTAATTGCGTTTATTATATATATCTCCGTCTTTGGTCTCTCCTTAAGACATTGGGCGGGATTGTCCCCAAAAAAATTACATTTTAAAAATCAATAAATTTTTGTTTTTTTAATTAATTGTTTTATTTCATAAAAGCAAACAGACCTTTGGACGTCAGGTGTTTTGTTTCAGTCTTATTCACAAGTCTTCCAAACAACGTTGTAAGATAATTATAAGCTGATACATGAGATTGTAATAGAAAGGTTCTCCAAGTTTCAGTACTTCAGTGGTTCGAACAGGCCCCTGAATTTTGAAAGGTCGCGTATTTGCATTATTCTACAAAATACGCATAAACATTATTTTATTAAAATATGTTCCAGGTGGTTTTTACGGGAAAACAACAAAATCACAGGTTTTATTTCGTGAGGTATCAAAAATGAAATGATATTATACCTACATCAAAATGCTGACATAGCAAAAACAATAGTTGCCTGCAAATTTGTCCTTTTTAATAAATCAATATATCTATACATATATGTGTAAGATATCTTTATATTTTATATTTAGGGATATTCCTTAATTTTACAACAGTTTATTTTATCGTTATTTTTTATGCTTCTGTGGGTAGGCATAGAGTGCCTTAATGGAGGGTCGAAATATTTATTTTATTCTAAGCCTAATTTTCATTTCGAGTTTCTATTGCATAGGTGCTATTAAATTAAACAGAAACGGCAACTTTAAAACGTGCATATTCATAATCAAAAGATGATAAGTAACAAAGATTTGTATTATAATAACAGCTTTATTAAGTATAATGATATTTATGATAGTAATCATACGACTAAGCGTCATAAAACTTATAACATTGCCAGTATTGATATCCATTGTTATTTAAATAATAATAAAAACAAACAAAATAAGGTAAAATAAACAACTTTCCTGTTTCTATATACTAAAACTTCAACAATAAATAAAGTATGATAGTTATTAACAAATTATAAAGGTTAGTAACTTATTTAGACGAGTCTCTTGCTTAACCCTTATAGTATATGTATAGGATAGAAAGTCACGTAATAAAAATATTTAAAGATAAACAATATGTACTTTTTTAACAATATAGTTCGAATTTTATCCGAAACCATTACTACTATTCTTAGTTCTCTTCGTGAGATAACGAAAACATTTTTATTCGTATTATCTAAGTAGTCTACCTACAGAACTTAATCTACGATACTTTTGTAACCAGTTTAATTTAACACTGCCATTTTATATTTACATCATATTTTAGTTCTCTTTAATTATTTTTCTTAAAATTACCAACAACTTGCATTATTATAGACAATAAAAAAAATTAAGTATGTACCTCAAAAATGAATGCATCAACAAAAACAAACTCTATAGGTAGTCGTTCGTGAGGATGCATTGCTAACATTTGTTCTAATAGGTGTATGAATAATGCAAGTTTTTCTTCATCTAGTCTTTTTTCACGTTTAGTTTTACATTTTGCCCATTGTTTGTTATAAGCTTTATAGATTGACATGGGCAATCTATTATTTTTAATAAAGTTGCTAATGAATGTTACATCCTGAAAGAAATTTTTTTATTAGTCGTCATTTATATTAGATAGGTTAAAAAAAAATTACAGAGTGAACTACAGGAATCTGTATGTTACTTATAGCAAATTAAATCCTTTTCAAACATGAAATACCTTTGCTCGAGGGCCAAATTTTCTCATGAAGTATTTTCCACAAAAATGATAATTTCTAAAACGTGACCTATAAATCATGTCTTGTGAAATCATTCCCAACGTTTCTATTTGCTTATATAGTATGTCATTATTAAATGAACCAGGAAACAATGGACGACATGTCGCCATTTCATACATTACTAGAGCAGTCGCCCATACATCTATACTGAAATTGGCTGAAATTCCCAAGATTATTTCTGGCGCTCTGTAACTGGCTGTCCCAATGTTAGGTAGCAGATAAAAAATATTGTCATGATAACGCATTTCATCAAATCCACAGAGTTTTAATCTTTCCAATGTAACATTTAATAGTATGTGCCCAGGTTTTATATCTGAAAATGCAAATAAGTGCATATGAATTCAATTCTAGTTTCAGCTTAACGTATCTTTAACCAGTTCCATGTCTATGTGTGTCCACCACCATGTGTATTTGTTATGTTTAGGAATCGCTACAGACGCATTACTTTAGCATGCGTACCACAATCGGTGATCGATTTTAATTTTGTAAAAAATGAAACATAAATAGCGCACACGCATGTCCAATAAAAGTCTGTCACAAAATAAGTGATAAAATTGATTTTGCGCTGGCATGCTTACACGTGTGAACTCGTGCGTTTCTATTTGATAGCTACCCGTTTTGTGGACTGTCTTATGGGAGTAAGGAAACACGAGGCAAACGGTAAAACCAAGTATAATTAATATTAAAACAGAATAAATAAACAGATCAACACACTTGACACTATCAATTTACGTCTAATGAAGACAACGTCAAAAAACAATAAAAATACAAAAATATATAAAAAGATTTATGGATGCCAGCCAGTCGCTAACACTATTAGTGTTCAAAAAATAAGTAAGCCCGATGCACGTGAAGTCATTTATATGTCCAGCACGGTGCTTGGCACGGCAGATGTGGGATACGCCTTTATTGAGATAAACTACCTATTTATAAATTAATGAACAACGTACATACCTGAATGGACAATATTATTATTCCTCAATGATACAACTGCTGAAACTAATTGTCTAGATAATCGTTGAATATCATTGATATGAAAACATGTACTTCTCTCTTTCAGAACTTGTTTTAAATTCTTGGGGTAGTATTCCATTAAGAAACACCAATATCCAGGTAATCCAAATGAATTTATAAGAAATACACAGTTAAGATTTTCTTTAGGTATTTCATTCTGCAGTGCCATTAACATCTGTTCTTTTTGGAGTCCTTTTACCAAGCGATTATGGCAATTGCTGAAAGGAAATATTTTAGATTTATTATAAATATTTTTAAAACCGCATCAATTACAGTGTTAATGATAGACGCTTACCGTAATACTTTTATTCCATATTCTTTGCCCAAAGAATCTTTACAAATAAAAATATCAGAAAATTTTCCTTTATGAATCAATGCGCCTATATCATATTTATCGTGTAAATAATTGAACATTCTTATTTTCAGATCGTTTTTTAATTGAGTGTAAAATGTATTTAACATTACTTCATTTTTGTTATCAACTATAGGTTCTAAGTTTGTATTTTGAATAGTTGATTGTGTTAAATCTGTTTCTGGCAATAGTTTGATGTTGGTATCCTTTTGTACCAATTGCTGCGTATCAAAATTAAGTTCAGTTTCGTTTATACTTTTCTTGTTAATGTGACTCGGTTCAATTAATTTTTTATCTTCATTTACTTCTAACTTCTTTGACATATTCATTGTATCACTGTTGAATTGCATGCTACAGTCGTCTACTTTGGACTTCAACAGTGGCATATCACTTATTGACTCTAATTTGTCTTTGCGAATACTATCTGTTCCTGTGAATTTGTTTAGAGTGAAATTTGTTAAGTTCATAGCGCCATCGTGGCTTGATTCCACCAGGTTCTTATCACCATCATCACAATTTAATTTAATTAATATCTTGTCGTTACAGCTGTTCAGATCTGTCAGATGTTTATCACCCTTGTTATTTGCTTCTATTAACATTTTATTGCTGTATGTATCTGCCTCTTTGTTAGCATTACATACATGCAAGTTATAATTCTTATCATCTTTGTTTAAGTTTTTTATGTTGAAATCTTCATCAGTAATAACATTTTTATCTTTTGTTATTGGATCTGTTAGCTTGTCATCTTTGCTGTCATTACTATGCATATCTGTAATAATATTATTGCCGAGTATCTCTGGTATCGTTTTATAGTTATTCGTTTCAATTAGATGAGAAACTTCTATTTTTAAATTTGATATTTTTTTATCTTTATCACTGGTATTTGTTTTTGTTTCCTGCTCGCGATCTTCGCTGCCATTGTTTTTTGAATAGATCAAAATTTTGTCAACACGTGTATCTGGTAACTTATTATAATTTTTAGTTTTTATTAAATTATTTTTATCGACATCGACGTTTCCTTTTCGCAAGTTCTTGTCTTTAGTAGTAGTAATTTTTACTGTTTCATTCTTAAGCTCTTCACTGTCATCAATGTGTGATTGAACCAACATCTTTTTGTAATGTGTCTTTTGTAGGTTTTTATCACTATTGATCTCTACCATTTTATAATTATCATCATCAGCGTTGTTAAATTTCGTTGAGCATTCATTAAAAGTACTTGATGCTGCCGCAGGCATGTCGATGCTGCGAGAATCTATTAATATTTTAGGGCAATGTATGTCTGGTAACTTTTCATCAGTATTTTTTATTATTAAACTTTTATTATCATCTTTATCTTCATTTAAGTTTTTAAGGCTCTTAACTTCATAATTCATAATTGTTTCTGTTACTTTCCGGTTAATCAAGTGCATACTGTATTTTTTTAATTCTGTTGTTTTCATATAAGTGTTATTGGTTAATTCAATCAAATCATCATTGTGTTTCGATTCAGTTAATATTATTTTTCTATTGGAGCTATAATCAGACAATGTTTCACTTATATTTTTGACTTCACTTTCTGTTTCACATTCGCTTCTTTCGTTTTTTGTGATATCGTCGTGTGATAACTGAATAAGATTGTTTGAATTTTTGGGCGAAGCGATCGTCTCAGTTGACACATTTACATCAACATCCCTTTCTTTTTTAAATCGATTAACGCTACATTCCATTTCTTTTATATTGTCTATTATGTGATCAGAGGTATCCGTTTGTTTTGATTTTTCACATTCGTACCTACATATATAAGTGCATGATATATTTTCTGGATAATAATAAACTTTAATGTGAATGTAACTCCTAACAAGACACGACTACGAATGTTAGTTAACAATAAAAATACCTATAATCTAGTAAGCAGCATTTAGAGCTTGGGTTATGGTTATGGAATCAGAAATGACATGACTCGTGAACTAATATTCGAACTCATCATAGGTATATATCTACCGAAATTCGAATCCGGGACCTCTGGCTAAGAAGACAGAAGTACTGACCACTCGACCAGACAGATTCTAGACCAGGTCGTCTAAAATTATAATGCCAGTAATTCACAGTTTTTTTGATATGATAACCAATTTTATCAGGGATTTTCGAATAAATTTATGAAAAACCTATTAAACTAAATAAACCCACCTCCTCGAGTCAAAGTATGCGCTGTATTCTTCCGATTTTACTATTGTGTTTTCAGTTATAGAGCTCCTAGGGGACTTATTTATATCGTCATCAATTTTGTCAATATTAGTAACTTCTTGATTATTTGCGCTGCTATTTAAGCATTGAACAATATCATCAACATTAAAATCATCAAGAAAACTGAGATCGTCGCCAGGTTGCTGAAGACTTTCAATAATATTGTAATCATTGATTTTTGATTCAGTTTGTATTGGTTTTTGACATATTAGATTAATTACTAGCTTAATTGTTTTTATATTTTGTTGCTGTTCTGCTTGACTATTACTACTACTTAAGTGTCTTTCGGTATTTTCATTTGGTATCTTAACAATTAAGTTATCACGTTTTTCAGTACGTATTCGAAATTTACTCACATTATTACGTAAGTCATCATTGTTGTGTACGTTTTTGTTCTCATGTTTAGGTGAAACTGTGGAATCATATTTTTTTGTAATATGCACAACACTTTTCATATGTGTTGAGGTATTGTTCTGATTAGTAGTTTGTTGATCGTTTGTGGAAACTTTAGACATATTATTAGAATCCTTTTGTTTTATAGTATTACTTTGCTTGTACTTCTGAGTTTTCAATGAAATACCGTTTAGCAATTTTTCTTTAGTGCGTGCAGCTGTTTGGTAACTCTTTTGAGTTGCGCTATTGTGCCGCGGTTTACATTTCAAGCTAGGATTTTTTTTTGAATTAGATTTTTGTTGTGGATTATTTTTATTAATTTCTCGATTTGATGTTGAAAAAGATTTTTTGTTACAACAAATATAGATGCTGCTATTTTTATGCGTACTCGGTGAAGAACTGTCGTTTCGCTTAAGTTTTGTTTTAGAATACTCATTAACGTTCGTTATTGTTTTATTTTTGGCTTCATAGTGTTCAATTTTAGTTTCTTTATCGAATTTTTCGTCGCAATTTGACGGTAAGATGCTTGATAGTAATGTTTTTACTTGCTTTTCAATGTTACTTTTAACTTCATTTTCGATATTTGTTTCAATTGTACAGTTAAGTGTTGATCGATCTTCGAAGCTCCCTTCAATTTTACAAGTATGTTTGGTGGTATCTGTAATTTCTATATTAGTGGGTGGTAAAGGCATACCTAGATTCTGGAAAAACATTAGCAAAATTAATATTTATTCAATTTCAATTTACATAAAAAATAATTTTTGTTCCATGGTAATTTTGCGGCATTACGTTGCATAGGCATTCCCTAGTATCAATTTTATATAATTCCTTTTGTTACTTGAATTATCAAAACATGCCATCTATAACATGCCATCAGTAATCCGAAGAAGCAGTTGAAAAAGGGACAGTTTTGAATTGTACTTTATTTAGCCTATATTTCAAAGACGTCAAAAAGGCAAAGTCAAAATATCTTTATTTAAATACACCTATTCCCCAATTTACATGATTTTTCTCGGGAACGTATCTAACGTTCCCAAGAAAAACGTGTAAATCGTAAATTAAAAATTTTCAAGTCAAAACCGTGTAAATCGAAAAGCTTGCAGAAAATGCATAATTTTGCTAATAAAAAAAAAAAAAATTAAAGGTTTTTATTATGCAATCACTTGTAATTTACGAATATGATAAATTAAATCTTTCTGAAACTGTGAAACTTTCACTCAAATACAATTTCCCGTAGATAAAACTTTAATTTTATGCGAAGAAATACAGACACAGTGTGTGTGTGCAGCAAGTCAGCACATAAGCGCGGGATTCCCCGTGAGATGTGTACACAGCGCACGTATTCTATCAAAGTAGCATTTAGTAGAGTGCGATAAAAACAAAAAAATACTTATTTGGAAAACCGTGTAAAAGCGAAAACGTGTAAAACAAGTACCGTGTAAATCGGGGGATAGGTGTATACTCAATTACTAAGTTCTTTTAAATCGTCATAACGCATGTTTGAGAATTATTATTGATCATTGTCAATTATTATTTTTTAGGCTATTAAGGATATTCATATTGGTCAAGAAGCCGTTCTTAGTTGCCTAAGTGAATTCTGTACCACCTACATACAACCTGCCACAAATGCCATTATTAAAAGTAATTAAAAATGGCAATAGATGATTATTTTCTTTCTTTATAAATATTTGTTAGGAAACATAATTTTCAATTACAAGAATAAGTAGCAATCATAGTAACTTATTCTATAATTTAAAATATATTTATAAATTAGTTAATTAATAATGCTAAAACATAACAATATATTTTGTAACAGCTACATACCTTAAATTTTAAGACCCCATAAATCTGTGTAAATTGCCTTAATGAAACATTGGTTTGTTTTCAAAATTTGAAGACAATTTTAATATTTTAAGAGAATAATCTAAACACAACAATTTGATAATTAATTAATGCCATGGTATGATTTGTCTTGCCAAATTTAACTTAATTTTGTATGTTGTTTATAATATAAATTATAAAACTACATTAAAATTTGAATGTTTATTAGTAGCCTTATATTTCTTTTACATTGATAAAGTCCTAATTGCTTTCTGTCATTTATACAAGGTGTTTGATACATACCCTGTCAAGCTTAAACCTAGTCATGTTAATATAGTCATTTAAATACTAAGGCGATATAAAGGCTTGGCAGGGTATGTACCAAACACTTTGTATGTTATTTATGACTTGTTCATTAACTTAAGATGAAATGGCAATTTCATTGAACCTCTTTATTCTTCCAAATATGCTTGCAATGTTAAAATCAAGATAAATCTTATACTTTTTAGAAATGGATTACTTACCATTACACCAAACAATATGTTATAAGAAAATTTTAATTAATTTAATTTCTTTTATTCATCCATACAAAAAATTGTAATGGGTAACTTTTTTTTCAATAAGTAGGTATTATGTCATTTTTCAAAAAACTACTTACTGAACTAATTTCCTCTTTTTGATGTCCAATATTTTGAATGTGATTTGGTTCCTTTTTGTTTTGACTATCTATACTCATACAATGGTTGTTAGTCAATATAGTTCGTTTGGACAATGTAGATTTTGATTTTAATTGGGGTTCTTGAGTCCTTTGAGAGTTTTCATTTGGGGTAACTTTATTACCAGAGCTGAATTTTGTTTTTTTTGCTGGTGGATCACTTTCAAAAGATGTTGTAGGGATAATGACAATATTAGGACTCTGGTACTGAGAAAAATATATTTGCTGTATTTTTTTTCTGTAATAAAATATGTACTAAAGTGTATGAAGTAGGTACTTTCCATTTATAATTATAAAGGACATCAATTATAACCTCACAAGATTAAAATATTTACTTGCCATGCTATTAACTGTATTGGGAATGTTTACCTTAGCTATATGTTGAATACATATATAATAGCAGAAAAATTTGTCCTTTATTTAAGAACCTAAGTATACTTAAAACGATTTTACCAGGGTATACAAATGGAATAAATATTTATTGTAGTTATGTAATTTAAGTACTATATTTTAAACAAATTTGTTCATTTTTACATTGTTCAATCTCATGTTTATTGAAATATAATTTACCTGTTGCAGATCTTGCAAAATTCATTTGTGCACTTTTCCATATTTTTGCTGACTACCGCCGATTTTCACCTCAGAACACTTTTTAATATCACAAAAGAACCGGCATTGCTACCTAGGTGTATGCATATATTCAATACGTCGAATCCAATCGACGTAGAATGCCCAAGTTAAATTTGATTAGAGAACTATGTACGTGCATACCGGTGAACAAATGCGTGCACTACACGATATCTCAAATTTTCTCAACAAACAATCACCCACAAGAACAAATTTCAAATGATAAGTGACTAGTCGATATCGTTGGACTTTGGCACAGACTACTTACAAGCACAGACTACTTGGATGACACTACGAAAAACTTATTTTCCGTTTGTCAATAACGTTAAAAATAGTTTTTATATCAAAGAAATTACGTATTTGCAGAACTTACCAAATTTAAATTAAACAATAGGTGTTTATTGCATTAATTATTTATTTTGAACTTACTTTTGTATTAAAAAGAATTAATAATGAATAACCGTATCAGAGAGGGTAGCATCATATTTTAGTACTTATTATCAAAGTATGTCTTCCTGTAAAAGTAGCATCAGATCAGGGGATTCCCATGTATCTATTGGCAGAATACCTATTGAAGTAAATTATTTATTTATTGAATTTTTATAGTGACTGGTAACCAAGGCATGTGTACATCATTCATAAAAAAATACTTAATTTTATTATTTTTAAAAAGAATTCAATAATTGACCATTGTTATTGTACAGTCCATATGTTTGTATTTTAAAACCCAAAGATGTTTTTAAATCAGAATATTAATGAAACAAAAATAACATTTTATATTTAAACTATTTTAATAAAACTTAACTACTTGTCCACGAATCAACGTAATGTAGGTATATTTTTAATATAGCAAAGAACTTTTACAAGCTAACAAACATTAAAATACAGCAGTAACATAATTTGACATACATAATTAAAAATGTAGAGTAAATGCATGTTCTTTTTTTATAGTTATCTTTATTATATTATATTATGCTTAACTTTTATTCACAATATATCTTTATGTTTACCTATTCTTTTGTAATTAAATTTTTATTATATTAACATGGTGATCTATCTTTCATTTCTACTGTGAAATTGTTGCATTGTAAAGGAAAAAATGATTATTTTTGCAATCTTCCAAGTTAATGCATGCCTTACTGCATTGGTTTTTAGTAGGAGAATACACTGAAATATCTACTTGTGGTTTAAAATTACATATTTGATCAGACAGCAAATTCTTTTTGTCTTCATCAAATAGTTCCATTTCACTGTCTGAAGATATTTCTATGATATCTAGTGGGGTGCTACAGCTCACATGTTTTTGGAAGTGTCCACTGCTGTGAGAATTCAACTTATCACGCTGTAAATGAAAGAGCAAATACAAATAATAAATTAAATATCTCTTCTTGATTGTAATTTTGTGTTTATATGAAATGTACCCTAAAACATTTCACTTACTTCTTTAGTTCTTTTAATGAGTTTATCAAGATCATTATCTGAACATATAAATGAATCATTGCTTATGTCTTCATAACTGATTTCATTATTTTGAATTGGTGACAGTGAAATTGATGATAAGCTGTCATCTATGTTAACACATTGTTCTATGCATGCTCTCTGCAACAATCAGTAGAAAATCTTGTTAAAGAAATAAAAGACATAAATTACATTATCAGTCCAACACAATTAAGTATGTACAAAATATGCTCTTGATTCTACTGAAAAAGTTCAATATATTGCATTCAGTTATTTTATTGTTCAGTTGCTTATTAAAAGTTTTGTGCATATTTGTATTGTATTTTATCTCAATACTTACTTGTTTATATAAATGAGTTGTTTTTCTTCCTGTAGAATTTTTACAACAAATACTCTTATTCTTTTTTGGAATTACTTTATTTTTATTGTCCATCCTGTACTTAGAAATCTGTAAATATACAACCATCTGATTATAAATAAGTTTTGCTAATTTATTTAATAAATATAACTTAGTTCTTACTTTATGGGTATATTTTTTGTTAGTTCTATCAGTTTGCGCCCGCTTATTGATTTTAATTGAAGCTTGGCATTTGGGTCTGGAGCATTTTGGTACAAATCTTTCAACATTACAGTCTATAACTTGGTGTGGTTTTAGAACTGATTCTACATGAGCATTTGAAACATTGGTGTTTAAATTGATGACATATTTAATTTCCTGCCTGTTGAGTTCTACTTTTTGTGTAATAATTAAAGTCTCCGTATTATTGTCAACTTTGCCCAATGAGACTATACGACTAGTTTTCTTATTATGAATCTTTGATTTGGATGCACATGGTTTTGGTATGTCATCACTGCAGCCTATTATGAGCACATCGTCTTCGCATTCGCTATTATTTTCAACTTTGTATTCCATTCTATGTGAAACACGATCGTAGTCTGAAAACTATATTTTCTTGGGAAATTTCACTTTATCACAAATGGGTAGCTACATATTTTTCACCAAAATAACTATGGTACTGAATAACTAACAATTTCACTTAAATTAATTATTACTTACAATAACAACCTATTATTTTTGTTGAAGTTGACAAAATTGAAGGAGTTGCAAAATCGCGCGTAGCCTACCTTCGACTTCAGTTATTTTTTATAGGCAAAGGAATCTAGTTCATTCATTCTTTCTTGATGAATGTTTAAAAAAAAATGGTGTATTATTTAAATGTCGGGAAAAATACTATTTATTTTATGCAAGCACCTCACATGCTGTGGCGGGTTTTTTTGATTGAGTTAGTATCGATTGTGTACCGATATGATGAGATATTTACGTGGGTCGCAAAATTTCTACGGATCTATAACCAGCTTTTAAATTATTTATATAAATAATCAATGAAGTTTATTTCAATACCTTTTTGTATAAAATTAACTTATTTTAAATTAAAGTTTTAGTATTATTAGTCAGGGAAGAAGTCTTTTCGCATGTAGTGTGTATAAACTGGTAACCATATATCTTACTTCTTATATCTGTCTGGTTTTCGTGACATTAAAAAAGTGATATTCCAAAAACCGAATCAAATTAGGAGAATTTTGTTTCCCGCTATTTCCCCTTTTTTTTTCTTTCATAAAAATATGTAAAAGGAAAAATGCAATCGTGGCTTACCACGAAATAAAATTTTTGATGTTTATGAACCTAATGCAGTGTCTAAGCACAAACTTGAGTGCTATATCGGCATATCAGCAGTTACGACATAGCTGATTACCTGGGAAACATTTGAAAAAAGCTGGGTACAGAAAAAAGCTCGATATCGGGGGTCCGAGCTCACTAAAAGAAACTTAATGAACCGTGTACTCATTTGCTATACTTTATTGAGACAAAATGAAACCGAACCGTTTTTGAAGAGATTGATAACTGGCGATGAAAATTTGATCACGTATCACAAGAACGTGCGAAAAAGGTCCTGGTCAACGGTCGATCAGGCTTCACAGACTGTGGCAAATCCTGGGTTAAGTCGCAATAAGTTGATGCTGTGTCTATAAGATTGTAGATTGTAGATGTGGATTGGAAGGGCATTGTTCATTATGAGCTTTTACTGCCGGGCAGAACCATTGACTCGGATCTCTACTACCAACAACTGATGAGATTAAAGCAAGAAAATGTTAGAAAGCAGCCGGAATTGATTAATAAAAAGGGTGTGGTCTTTCATCACGATAATGCTAGACCACATACATTTTTAGCTACTTAGTAAAAATTGAGAGAGTTTGACTGGGAGGTGTTAATGCAATAGGAAGTAACATATTATAAGTTATTAAGGCGTGCATACAACGGCTTTTTATGACGTAAGGTTCATTTGCAGCAAACGGTTGACCGGTGCTGCTATTGCTACACTAAAAGCGGCGAAACAATGCTCCACGTGCGTTTTTGATTTCTTATGAATGATTGAAAGCCTCGTGTTGTCTTATTATTGAGCTAATTTTATGAAAAAGTTGAATTTAATGTAACTCATAAAATATCCGAATTGATTGATTAGGATACAGTCGTTCCTTCATAAATTTTTCACTTAACTGTCTACATAAATTACAAGAAAACATTACTATCAGGTGTATTCCTCATAAACACAAAGTGATCAGACTTAAGCTGATCAAAACTCATCGTTTTCAGAAACTCTGTAAAGTGTCTATTCCATCTGAGTGGCGCTTGTTTTAAACCTTGTAAGCTTTTTTTCAACCTGCAGACCTTTCTTTCTACTGCTTCATATCTTTTTGGGAGTTCCGTGTAAATTTTGTCATCTATAGAACCATGAAGAAAAGCAGTTTAAATATCAAAGTGTCTTAGTTTAAGACCTTTCTAAACTGCGATAGAAAGAATTAATCTTAGAAAAGTAGTGTTAACCACAATACTAGGTTTCGTCGTAGTCAATCGTGTTTTTATAAATTCAGCTTCTGTACTAGAGAGCGCAACGACAGGTTGTTTTCGAGATGCCTACGCAACAGGACCTCCGCCTTAGCAAATAACCTACCCTATAGTGCTCTTTCTTGAATAAAGATCCCTGCACCGCTTGCATCAAAATAAGCTACCAGTTCGCCATTACTTTTCCATACATTATACCTACTTTTCGTGTACCTTTAACATACCTTAGGATGGAAGTAATATTATTTTGATTACGAAATTAAAAAGTCTACTGTAATACTTTTGTTCTTACAGCACATTTGTCTAATTCATCTAATTTATTAATCTTTGAAAGGCGGGCTCTTTTTCATTGGCTATTTTAATGTATTAGTTTCCTTTTGTTCTCTAAGTATATTATAAACGGTTCTCTCGGACACATCGCATGCAGTTGCTGTTTTTTGTACTATAATGTTCATAGTTGTATTTAAATCATACTGTTTAAAGTACTTAAAACGTTGTTAATTACTATTCTTTCTCAGCTATGAATTACCGAACCACTTTAAATTTTCGAATAGGTAATCATTTAAAAAAAAATTTGTAAACGGATCAATGAACTGAACCTGGCAAAAGTGCACCGATAAGAAAGTGCATACTTCGATTAATTCAATATATTAAAAAAAAAACGATTTTATGTTCTTCCCATAAATACGCCAATTTCAAAGAGAAGGATCCAATATTATTTATATTTAATATTTTGTCTAATACATGGAATTATCCCATGTTAGTTACGCGGATTAGCACTATCCCTGACAAGTATTAATTATTTTGTAAAAATTCCTTCCTCCTTAAACACGCAATGAATGTTCTCCCGAATACATTGACCTAAATAACGAAATTATTAAACATGATTTGTGAAGTTAGATCGAAATACAATAGCAATTGTTTTAAATTTAAACACAGCAAAAGTACCATGTATAACATTTTGTTGCTTACATAATACAAGATAAAGTTCATGTTACAATAAATTTATTACGTTCATACTTATATACGTTCACTTTCGTTGCGCTGACGTCGTCAGTCGGGCAACATTCTCAGAATTTATTCAATGGTTTGGCAGTCTTGACACGAATCACAGCTCGTGTTTTGTTCAAGAACACTTTCACTTGAGTTGTACAGAACCAGCAATGGTTATCAAAACCAGTATGTACAGACTGAGAAGAACTTTTAGAAAGCAAATGAGAGACAGACAACATTTCACATTATTATTAAGGCTTAGTTAGTGGCCAACAGCCGTATGGCTGATAGTATACGCTACTTGTGTCGTATATCAATATAGGTACCTACTGCATTTGATATTAAAAGGTAAGTGAAAACGTTATTTTAAACCGCGAGTAACTAGAAACCGATTTTAAAAAGTTGATTATATTGCGTTTTCTGCAATTTTAAATGGCAATTGTTGATTGACCTAAAACCTTTATATATTTTTTGTTTACGTATTTAATATATTATTGTTTATCACCATAATATTTTAGGGTATTGATAAAAAATAATGAAATGTCTGATTAGTAAGTACCTATGTAAACCTACATAAACGTTTTAATTTTTGTAAGTATAAATTAATGCCTAACTTCTTACTTACACACTTATGTAGCCCATATATTCTTAAATAATCGAAAGAGATGAAATTGAATAATAAAAGGTTGTATTTTACTATGATATTAAGCACAAACATAATTAAAGTACATAGGTAAACCTAGACTAGGTTGGTACTGACACGTGTACATCTTTTTAGGCCGGACTGTACTAACGAAAGAAAGAGAAGAAGAAGAAGTGTACCTATTAAACTAATAAATTTATTTCTTTGCTTGTTATAAAATATTTGATTATTTCATTATAATCAAAAAGTAAATTATAACTACTATTCAACCATAATAAACACATATTATCATTACAGAGTACGCACTCCCCACTTAGATAATGCATGGAGTCCAGCAGACACCACGTAGTACCTAATTTAACTTTTACCGACTGATTCGATGAAAAGTTACTAAAAAATCTTGTCTCCAACATAAAGCTTTGTAGCAAAAGCAAGTTATAGTTTTCTTTTCCTGGCGACCTTACACACCACAGAAACACCTAGTGCATAGAAATGTTACTAATTTCTGTCGTCTGAGGGGGCGTTCTTTCCAGAGTAAAATTTATCACTATGTTTTTTTTTCAGCCAAAACCTGTGTCGAATACGTTAGCTAAACAGGCTGCTTCGTCAGGTGTCGGTGACGCGGCAGCTCTGAACAATCAAATCACTGCACAGGGGGAATTGGTACGCTCGCTCAAGGCTGCGAAAGCAGACAAGGCTAAAGTGGAAGAGTCCGTTAAGGTTCTGTTGGACCTCAAGGTTAAATATAAGGCCGTTACTGGACAGGTAAAGTATGAAATAATTTTTTTTTAAATTTTATTATAATACCGTTACCTAATGTTACTTACCTAACCTATTTTAGTTTATTATAATACGCATACCTACACAACACCAGATGTTATGTTACTTCTGTTGTAGCAGATTATCAGTGAATTTTAAAAATATTGGATTATGCGTTGTTTTTTATGTATGATAAGTCCGAAGAAATTAGTTACTTTTTCTAAACAAAAATAATTTATAATTGTAATTTGCTGTAAAATTATCATTTTTATGTAAAATAGTATTATATCGTATTATTGACTTATTTTTTATTCAACGTTTGATTTGTGGTTGTCCAGTCGGGTTAAAGATTTATGCCGTAATGTCTTTTGCCCGCGTATATTTAGTATCAAGTATCTACCAAGCTAACCCATTCTATATACAAAAACTAATGCATGGAGCATTAGTTTTTGCGTGATGGGTCTCAAACATACTGAGAACTATTCTAAAAAACTGATATTTTAGTTTCTTTTGGTTTAATGAAGACTTTAACACATGAGGTTTCTGCGATTTCCAGAACGTTGTGCACAGTGAAAACGAGCATTACCTCACCTGTATAGTATTTTTCAATATCTATAATTTGCAGATATCGGTTTGTTACAATTTTATTATATGTAAATATGTATACATTATATTTTTGGTTATTTTAGATTATTATAGAATGCAGTTTTATAAAGTTCTTGATTGTTATTATTATTCTAATAAAAATGTTACTAAGCAACGTAATTTCCTCTATTCCGAACCCAATAAAAGCAACAAATAGAAGTGCAACAATAAAATTAAACAACCTTTTGCTATTTATAAATTTGAAGTACCTATAATTTAAGTGTTACTATTACATTTTCAGGATTGGAAGCCTGACCAACCACCAACGGCCAATGCTCCTGCTGGCGATGCCAAAGACTTAGATCAAGAGATAGCCAAGCAAGGTGATTTGGTTCGGTCACTCAAGACCGCCAAGGCTGAAAAAGCTAAGGTTGACGAGGCCGTGAAGCTCTTATTGGACCTTAAAGCTAAATACAAGGCTGCTACGGGACAGGTCAGTGTGTCTGTGCTATGCTATATTACTTATATTATCATAATATTATGTTGAGCTAAGTTTGTAGGTAAGGCAAATTTTAATGACTACTTTTGTGTTATTTATATTATTGCATTAAGATTAAGTAACCTAATTACTTCTATTCCAAACCCCAAAAAGCAAAAAAATCAAGAGCAACAATAAAATTAAACCACCTTGTGTAATTTATAAATATTGCATGAAGGATTAACAAAGATTTATTGTTAATTTTGGAGTACCTATAATTTAGGTGATACTATTACTTTTTAAGGATTGGAAGCCTGGCCAACCAACAGTGGCCAATGCTCCTGCTGGCGATGCCAAAGACTTAGATCAAGAGATAGCCAAGCAAGGTGATTTGGTTCGGTCACTCAAGACCGCCAAGGCTGAAAAAGCTAAGGTTGACGAGGCCGTGAAGCTCTTATTGGACCTTAAAGCTAAATACAAGGCTGCTACGGGACAGGTCAGTGTGTGTTATGCTATATTACTTATATTATCAAAATATTATGTTGAGCTAAGTTTGGAGGTAAGGTAAATTTGTAACGACTATTTTTGTTATTAATATTATTGTATTAAAGTAAAAAAAAACACGTTTTAGATTGTTACGTGCGTAATTTACATTTAAATCCATTTTAATGTAATCTTGCAATCAATCCCAAGATCCCGGGGCATGTCATCATCATTCAGGTTCATTGACTCCGAATGGCACTACCTACGCCGATCGCTATATATTATATATTTTTTTTAAATGCTGTCGCCAATATATATAATCTAATTTCCGCGAAAATTTAGCGTTAATTAGATCTAACCTAGCCAGTTATATGGAAATTGGATGTGACAAAATATGTCCCAAATTCAAATTTTTGGTTTCTATTCGTAGATTGATAAAAGTTACAAAGACAAAAAAATTAAAACCTTATGACTTCTCTGTGTATCTTTACTATTACTTAATTATGACTATAGATAACTATTTGCTATCAATGTTATCAATTTCAGTAATAAAACTGCCGACGCAGTTTTATATTCAAATACAATTACAGTACTCTACATTGCTCCACGTTACAGATTATGTGGCTGTTTTGCCAACTGTGTAAATATAGTAGTTTGAATTATGTGGACAGAAAACCAGTAGACAGCTGTGTAGCTTTAAAGATTTAGTGCAGTGAAACCATTCATAAGGTACTGTTATCCCATAACAATATTGTGATCAAAAACCTCGTTATCATATAATTAGTCTTGTTAGTTTATTTCAGCCATAAAGCGGATGTAACCCGTGCAATTATGGGACATTAGACTTGGGAGGCATTAACATCTGTTTCCTTTATAATGTCTGCTAGTTTTCCAAGGACTATATAGGTTTTAACCCTAAAATGATTGGTCCTTTTTTAATTTTCCTAATACTAGAGTGAACAAACATTCTAATGATAAACTCTATAAGAAACTATAGCCTAGTGGGCTCAGAGCTTCATATAATTAAGGTACACCAAAATTAAATAAGTCACTCACACCATTGTGTGAGTAATTTATTTAATTTTGGTCTAGATGGACCACTTATTATCAGATGCGTAGCACATTACTTATTTTGTATTATTGTTAATCTAGTTCGATTATTGTCATAATTTTCATATGAAGAATAATTTTTTTAGGAGTGGAAGCCAAGTGCAGCACCGGCTCCACAGCAGCCGAACTCTGGTGCACAGGACTTGTCATCTAAAATCGCTGCCCAGGGCGATAAAGTCAGAAGACTGAAGGCAGAGAAAGCGGAGAAGGCTACTGTTGATGCAGAGGTAAGCAAAAAGTTATGATTTTTGTTCTTTTGGAAAATCAAAATCAGGCATAAATAAAAAATAATTGTCTGTAACTCTCAAAACATAGATATAGTTAGAGCATCTTGATTTCAAACGAATGATAATTAATTGAAATACCTAAATTTTATTATGACTTTTTTGGCGTGATTGAGTATATTAAAATCATCAGATACTTTGACGGTCACAACAAAACACTTCATCATCATTTAAGTTGAAGCCATCCATTATAAGATAGTTCATACATGCAACATCATTATTATTGTCATTAAATATATACATTAACGTTATCTTTATATAGGTAAAAACTCTCCTCGCGTTGAAAGTTCAGTACAAATCTTCCACCGGCACTGACTGGACTCCAAACACGGCCGCTCCAGTAACTGACAAGAATCCTCAGGTAAATGCTTATATTAAAAGTAAATGTATTGCATATCTTATTTATTGTAGTCAACTTTCAATGTATTGTATTCCTTGGTTATAAGACAACGAATTGTTTGGCTAGCTGTGAGTTTTGTATTGTTCTTTTCTTTTTTATATGCACCTTTGAACGTTAAAATCTTATCATTATCTTTAGTAATACAATTAAACATTTAGAGATCTAGATGTATAATTTTTTTGTTTGGACTTTGCAAATAAAGTACATATTTACCCTATTGTGAATAAATTGTCAATCTTCTGTTGAAGAACAAAGCAGCTGCTAAAACTCCAGTGAAAATGAACGGTGCAGTAGATGGCAAGGCGGCTACCCTCGCAGCAGAAGTCGCCAAGCAAGGGGAACTTGTCAGAGACCTCAAAGCTAAAAAAGCTGACAAGGTACCTATTGTTATTTCTAACACAGAAACATTGCCATGGAGCCAAAAGGCACGCTTGTTTGTTAAGATCCGAACAGGTAAAATGCTAAGTGAAAAGAAATGTAGATTCAATTAAATTTTAAATATTTCTTATGTTCGAAATATTACTGAAGTAATATTGGTTTCCAGTAGTCTTAAACATCTGCCAATATTTTATTTCGTATTCTACAAAAATTTATTTTCATGTCATAAAACTAATTAAAAAAAAATCGAATGATAAAGCCCTTAAAAGGCATTAAAATTGATAATTTTAAATTTTATTTAATATTAATGGCAAATTATTAGTGCGTTTCGTATTTTGGCTTTTATAACATTTAAAAATAAATCTTAAACACTGAATATGTAACTTATCAAACAAACAGGCTACAGTAGATGCAGAAGTGAAAAAACTCCTAGAGCTAAAAGCACAGTACCAAACTGAGACGGGTGTGGCATACGTGGCGCCCGCGCAGCCGCGCGAATCTAAACCCAAGGAGAAGAAGCCGAAGGAGGCTAAACCTAAGGAAACGAAAGTTAAAGAGCCGGTGAGTTAACATTGTCATTATTACGCAGAAAATTATGTGATATGTATTTTCAATGTAATATATTAGTTTAAAAATTAAAATACTATTTTTTTTGTTTTGTAAATGTGAATCATCGATTTTACTTAACCACTAAGGCTAAGAATATGTTTGGAAAGATAGCACAAGACTATTGATTACCTTTAACTCAAAGGATTTTAATATTAGGAATTCTATTGTGTTATTAATTATTATAACAATTTTAACTATCCTTTTGACAGGTATTCTATATACTTAATAACGTGATAGTGGTCGAATAGGAACGCCATTGTTGAACTTCACTTCAAATATGAAGGTCAACAAACATTCTAAAATACATACCGTATTTGTATTATGATACTGGCATTCATGGTCTAAACTGGATAAGGACATATTTTGAAAATAGATAACAATCGGTTGAATTTACCAAATTAGACAGTAAGCATGTGGCACTAAAATATAAATCAAATTTCAAAATCTAAGAGAATATGGAGTTCCACAAGGAAGTGCACTTGTACCCCGCTTATTTACAGTTTACATTAATGATTTACCAAATATCGCGACCCACAGAAGTATTCTACTATTGAGTTTCCAGTAATGGTCATAAAATAATACATTATATAGATGACATAAATGACAATATAATGGCAACAGTAAACTGGCTTGAATATTACAATTTAGACACGAATATTAGTGAAACAGACTTTATAAATTAATGTCCACATACTCTGCACTTAAGTTATGAAGGACAAAATTCTTAAAAATATAAATAACGATAGATTTTTAGGTATAGGCATTCTACTCTTCTTATTTTGTCCGCATAGCTTCGAGTGTAATCTGTATATATTTATTTTTATTAATTCGAGTTATACTTACAGTCACCAAAGCCAGACAAGGAAGAGTCTGCGACAGGCTTGAAGAAGATCACCCGGCTGGGGCTCGAGGCGAGCAAGGACACTGACCTGCCCGAGTGGTACACGCAAGTTATTACCAAATGTATGATACACTCATGTTTTCTAAATGCATGCTTCAATCAATATTTTTAATATTCACATCATATTACACATTATAACTTTAAATTACATGTTATAATCATGTCGACGGCCGAATGACAAGTAAATGTTGTTATGGCCCAAAGTATTAGCCATGTAGAACGGCCGGTGCTCGACAGTACGATGTAAAAAGTGCTGTAGAAGATAATGAAGTGGTAGTGATTTGCTGCAAATGTTGCTGATAATTTAACGCTATGCATCTCGACACAGCCGAGATGATCGACTACTACGACATCTCTGGGTGCTACATCCTGCGGCCGTGGTCGTACTGCATCTGGGACAGGATCCGCACCTTCCTCTCCGGACATTTCAAGCAGCTCGGCGTCAAGGACGGGTACTTCCCCATTTTCGTCTCTAAGGTAAGAGATATATTATTTTTTGCCGTTTATGTAGATAATAGGCTTGATATTGCGTCTGATTTTGAAATACACGTTCTAAATATAAATTGAATTTCAGCGCTTCTGTTATCTAAATATAATAATATTACGTTAAAATCAAATGATGGTTTTGTCGGATAGCCCTAACCACACAATAGACACGCGTAATTTCAAGAAATTACTAGGTTTTCACGCCTTCTATGCACCAAAACAGTGAACTTTTCCCCAACTAAAGGGGTCTGTCACCTATTGTCGTGCGAAGAATTGTTCGCATTAAGTATATGTTTTTAGACAGCATCACACTACATTACTTCTTAAATTGTCTATGTTGTCTTTGAATATATCTTAATTTAAGTTTACAACATGAAGCTCCACTCTTTAATTAACCCAGCCCTTCTAAATCGAGCTTATACCAAAATTCAAACAATCTTCTTGAACAATATAACTTTATATTTGACCATAGGCAGTGCTAGAGCGCGAGAAGACCCATATAGCGGACTTCGCTCCCGAAGTAGCATGGGTGACCCACTCAGGCTCCTCGGAGTTGGCAGAGCATATCGCCATCAGGCCGACCTCGGAGACGGCCATGTACCCCGCGTACGCGCGCTGGATCCAAAGCCACCGCGACCTGCCTTACAAGCTTAACCAGTGGAACAACGTCGTGGTCAGTACTCCCATACACCATCAAATCCAAAGATTTTAATAACTATATATGCCCTATACATAGTAACGTGCCAGAGCTATAGTACCTGTAAAATAGTACTTACCTGAACGCAGCGCCAGATTTCTGTCAACTGAAAATTGAAAAAGAAAGTATTAGAAAAATTTCATTAAGATCTCTTAAAAAGCGCATGGATAATGCTAAAATATAACTAAAGATGACGTTGTTACTTACTATAGTTTTTAAACAATTAAAATATTGGATTAATTATTAAAGGTCATCTCAATAAGGTCGCCTCGTGTATGTTTTACTATTTTATGTAGTCATTTGTCAGCAATCAGTATTTGTACTGATGATCGGCTGGCCGATTGGTCAGTAACCATAGATACAGGTCCGGGTTCGAGTCCCAATCCGGCAGATGTTTCAAATGAATATTTGTTTTCGGGTCATAGTTGTTGAGATCTTTATGTATTTATATGTTTAAGTGAATTCAATAATTATGTTTTTTAGTTATGTAGTATTCATAGAGTGAATTGAACAATAAGTATCTTTTAAATCTATTGCTGTCGCGCTGTGCCGTACTATATTTTGCGTTAGACTTTTGAAGATTCTTGAAGTCTCTTTAATAATAATGAATTAATGAAAAAGGGAAACATAGACATGGCAATTCGGAATGATAAGATTCCCTAGCGGCGACGAGTAGCGTAATTAACTTCAAGCCCTCATCAATTTAATTTTTTTTTTCTCGAATGGGAATTTCCAGGGAGAAAACAGGGGACGTCTTAATAACGCTTAATTTGAGATAGATATATTTGAATAGGTATTAATGTGAGAAAAATCATAATAATAATTGTATTGTACGTGTTCAGCGATGGGAGTTCAAGCAGCCGCAGCCGTTCCTGCGCACGCGCGAGTTCCTCTGGCAGGAAGGCCACACCGCCTTCCGCACGCCCGCCGAGGCCGGCGAGGAGGTCCTGCAGATACTGGGTTAGTGAGGTGGAAACTCACGGATCGTAAAACTCGTCATAAATACATACAGCATAAGTACTGACGGAATTCACTCCACAAAAGAAAAGCGGTATTTCTTTCATAGTTACCGTGGTTATATTTTGAATAATAAAACATTTTTGATTTGATTAGTTTAGTTGTCTTGCTAGGTTGATATGTCTACGACGTCACAACTTGCTGGTAACTTCATACTGCTTATATGATTAAAAAGACACTTATTCATAAATTTAATAAGTTTTTAAGGTGTCATACTACCACTAAAGTCATTTTTAATTCGACGAATCAAATAAGAGCTAGTTTTATTGGTATTTGATATCAACAAAATAAATTACATTTTTATCGAAAAAAAAGAATCTAGCAAGCAGAATCAAAGCAACAAAATAAAAAAAGTCAAATTGTTATTGTATTACGCTCCTATAAGCCTAATGCTATGGTTATTTAGCGATTCGATTGCAATTACCGAAATGCATCTAGTCTAGGCCCTAACAATCGGCAACCCAATCGAACTATGATGAAACTAAATTTTGTTTTTTCTATCCTATGTTAGAATCGTACGAGTCGATGATTCAATTTCATTCATAAAAAAGTACGCACGTTTATTGAATTGAAATGTAATATGTTTTACGAGCAAATATGTAACAAAAACGCCTCGATGTACCATGGATTGGCAACCTCAAAAGTAACATGTAAATTTTTTTTATTTTTACTTATTTAATTCGAAGTTAAACGTGTAATTGAATTAAAAAAAAACCATTAATGCAGCATGAATAATTTCCAAACATTTTAGGTATTTTTTTTATTTATTAAGAATCTACTGTTACTCTTTTGTAGATCTGTACGCGCGAGTTTACGAGGAGTTACTAGCGATACCTGTGATCAAAGGCCGCAAGACTGAGAAGGAGAAGTTTGCGGGCGGGGACTACACCACCACCGTCGAGGCGTACATCCCAGCCAGCGGTCGGGCCATACAGGTATTATAATCAATTTATTTTGTATCTTTATTGACGATCCTTAGAATTAGCTTAACTGTTTAGTACTTATTCTTAAAAGTTCTAATGGCATAATACTAAACTTTTAAGCTACTTCTGAGGCTGCTGTACTATCAAAATAAATATAATCATAAGACAATTTAGTTCACCGAGAGTACATGAACCCCATAAATTAGTATAAAGTTTTGTATAAAAACTGGAAATTCCCGCTTTGATTGCTTTAGAAATACTAATCGCGTCTTTGTCTATAAAGTTACTGACCAAATATGTTTTGGATCCAGGGCGCGACAAGTCACCATCTCGGGCAGAACTTTTCGAAGATGTTCGAGATCGTGTACGATGACCCAGACACCCACGAGAAGGCGTACGTCTACCAGAACTCTTGGGGTATCACCACCAGGACTATTGGTTAGTACATTACAAAGACAAAATACTGATAAAAGTATATGATTATACAAAGTGTTAGGAAAACTAGCAGTAATATTTAAGAGGTTTAATTATACCAGCTAACTGAACAACTCTATGGGAATAACTGCTTTGCTATTGCCATAGAGTATTGGTCATATAGAGAAAGTTGATCAGTTAACAGCATAATAGTACTGCTAGTTTTTTTTTACACTTTATTCTTAATGATTTTTGTTTATCGGTGAGTAATTTCTATTTGAATATTTAAAAAGATAGCTTCAGTTACCTGCTCCCGTACAAATCTTTGTAAAAAATTTTGACGGTCTTACGCTAAAATATACCATTTTTGGGTATTCAATTGCTGTTCACTTTTCTTGGACAAATTCAACAATCCAATTGAAAGAAAGATTTTTAGTTTATCTGTTATTTACTAGCATAACGTTTGAGTTCTTTGCATAACGTTTGACATCTTTTGATGAAAATAGATACTGGCGAAATCATCAATAAATTTCTTTTCTGAATTTATAAGTCAAAGCCAAAATATTTTATTCAACTTTGGTCCATATATGTAAATTAAATACATCTGTTCTATCGGGGAGTTGACCTGAGGTCCTAGACAACATGCTTTTCGATAATCACAATGGAATCGCTTTGCGAAAATGTATGGGGTTTGACATTTAGGCTTATTATCATTACATTAGTGCTTATGTCAAATTGCATACATTTTTACATTTAGTTATTATCGAAATGCATCATGTCTAGTCCCTCCGAGAAGATCAGAATGGAATTATATGTGATTTACGAGCGGGTTACAAATTAAATAAAGAGCAAAGTTAGGTCAGCCGCACTTTCGAAGTGTTTTCGTACGATTTTGACTTTAACAAACACACGAACAAGCGATCCTGATCTCCAGAGCTGCACACTAGTCAAAAAGATAGTTGTACGTGTATGCACGTATAGTTCAGACATCACGAAATCAATCCCAAGTGCTTGGATTTTTAGCGTTCGCAGGTTTACCACAATAAAAATTTATTAATTTGGTAAATCGATACAATTGTTTAAGGGATAAAGTTTTTAGCCTTTGCCCAGGCTCATAATGTTAGTATATGATAAAATTCCTCAAATTCTTCTCGTTTTCACACACACAACAACACACACACACACACACACATCCAATCTTTCCTACAACTGCTTTTGTAACGCCACCGCCTCACTCATTCTTTGAATCAGCAAAATACATTAAGTCATCACCAAAATGTTATCGTTTACGGCGTATATTCACTACTGGAATTTCAATAATGAAAAACGCAAGCAGCAAGCGCATTCCATTCGTTCGTCTAATACCGTAATGTTTACGTGCGATTAAAATATGTCTCCATAGTATGCCTGGTCTAAGAGCTACTATTTCAAACGAATAGTAATAATGCAGTTGACAATGATAATTATTACTTCAAACTTCCAATTTTATTGCTTTTTGTTCCATAGTAATTAGTAAAAACGCTGCATTATTTATTGGTCCACATCGAATATCTAACAAAAACCATTTATATATTTTACAGGTGTAATGGTATTAGTTCACGGCGATGACCGAGGTCTAGTATTGCCGCCTCGAGTAGCCGATGTCCAGGTGATAGTGGTCCCTTGTGGCATCACAGCGTCGAGCACAGCTGAAGATAGGACGAATCTCATAGAGTCTTGCAAGGATCTCGTCGACAAGTTCGTCGCTGCTGGCTTAAGGGCAGAAGGAGATTATAGGGACAACTACTCGCCTGGCTGGAAATTCAACCATTGGGAGTTGAAGGTATTGCATTTTTTTAATATTTTGTGATCGGCGATGATTACTCTGGGTCTACTTTAACTTGAACTAATTCTTTGATGGCATTGAGAAGCATCTTCTCTAACTTTCTCACAAGACCTGGTTTCAAAGCAAATATGGCATGACAGTTTGAATATTTTTTAAATCTGTATTTACGGTCATTTTTCTCGAAATTTTAACAATCTTTTCTGAATGTGACATTTTTCTGACCACATGTTTTGAAATTGTTTGTCAGTTGTATTTTTTAGATTATAAAAAATCGGTTTATATTATGATTATTTTACACCAGTATAAAGACATTAGATTTTATGGTGCTAAGTCCACACGACAGCAGATCAATTGTACCTTACTCCATTGCAATATGAATCATTATCCAAATGAAGCGTTGTGGTGGTTTGTAGTCAGTAAATTTTTTCGTACATAACTTTTAGTGAGTATATTCAAGTCGGTCTGACTTCAAACTGTCATGCCATTTAAGAAAGCGGTTACCATCAGTGTTCATGTTTGTCAGGGCGTTCCTATCCGTGTGGAGCTGGGTCCTAAAGACATGTCTCGAGGGGAAGTGGTCGCCGTGCGGCGTCTGACCGGCGACAAGATCACGTACAAGCGCGACCAGGCGCCCGCTGAGCTATTGGCGCTGCTTGAGCGTACGCACCACGAGATGTTCGCCAAGTTAGTACACATTCAGCTATGGATTTAGCTAGGATATATTGATATACCACTTAGTTAATAAGCAGAGGCTTATGTATGAAAATTTTTTGTGATATTATTATTTACAAATTATGGTAGTTAAAATAAAAGAGGATCAATTTTCAAGTCTGAAATCTTGCGCGATACTGTAGAGAATAGTTAATATACTGTCTCGAGTTCTATTTCCAAGAAATAAAATTAGTTTTTATTTTTTAAAATTTCATTTGTCATTTACTATTTATTGGTAAACAAAACTTTTTTTATTAGATAGATAGATAGATAGAAATACTTTATTATGCACATTTACAGTAAAAATGCAGAATTAGACCAATCACAACAACAAGAAAAGGAGTCTTATCTCTACAAGAGAAAGTTCAGTTTAAATACTTGTTTACAAAAAGTTCTTGTGTAGTCAACTAAAGTTATACTTTTTGCACAACAGGGCAGTAAAGGACCGTGATGCGAGGTTGTCAGCTGTGACAAAGTGGAATGATTTTACCGAAGCACTGGAACGCAAACATATACTACTTGCACCATTCTGTGGAGAAATACCATGTGAAGACACTATCAAGAAAGATAGTGCAAGGTAAGATTTATAAGTGTTACTTCCACTCTGTTGACCTAAGTGACAAAGTTGATTTCACATTTGAAAAATCTAGTGAATTATCATATCATATCAATCATATCAATTACATATTTTTACTCTTCATTATTATGTAAATTTTTTTGTGTAAAAGCAAAATAATGATTGGCATTTTCTAGTACTTATATTTATCATAATATAAATGGAGTAAATGGATTACTTGAAAGAAATTTTATAAATATTTCAATTTATAATTTTTTTTTTATAAATTAATAATTTAATTTTTTAAGAACTTCATTAAAATTTAATTTTAGGACTGATGATGATGGTACCACTGATGTGAAAGCTCCAGCTATGGGTGCTAAGTCACTCTGCATACCATTCGAGCCTCTACGCAAGCTTGCAGACACAGACACCTGCATCCATCCTGCTTGCAAAAACAAACCTAAGTTTATGACATTATTTGGTCGTAGTTACTAATGATCATTAAAAGAAAACATAAAAAGGTTTTTTACACATAAATAATTTATTGTTATAAAAAATGTTTTATTTTTTAAATTAATTTCTTTGGAAGTCATGTTTCATTACCCTTACACAGCTTGACTGAAGTTTTTAAACTATTGATTAAAACATGTCTTATTTTTTAGAGCTGTTGCTCAATATTTTGTATATGTTCTTCCAATAATTGAATTCGCTTCTTCTTTTCATTTAGCAGCTGAACAAATTTTCCATATAAACTTGATTCTAATGATGTTTTCATATTGACAAATTCTTCTAACTCATGTTTACACTTATCTAAATTTTCAGAGAGTTCAGCATTTCTTTTAATGTAAACTTCAATAACACCCCTCAGTTCTTTATTTTCATTTAGTAAAAAATCAATTAACGAGTCTTTTTGTTCACTCTCATCAAGTTGTAGTTCAACAGATCCATAGGGCATTTCTGTTAAATCTTCGAATACTTTTATCCAACTAAATTTAGCAGTATTGTTCTCTCCAAGATTTTTAATAAATTCATAAGTATATTCGTCATTCATTTCTAACAGGCCTCGTTTAACATTTTTTTTATATTCTTCCATCGGCTCATCAATAGAATGAGCAAAATCTGATGAAAACCTCCCACACCAACTGTTTTTACCGTCGTAAAGGTTTATACGAAACAAAAAATTATCATTATCTTCCCATGTGTACCTGATGTAAATATTTTGCCCTTTAATGTTAAGTTTATTTATAGAAGTAGTTTTACATAAGTCCATTTCATAAATTTCTAAATATTTACATAAGAATCTGCAGTTTTTGTTTTGTTACAAAACCACATGCTTTCGACATTGACAGCTGACGCAGCCACTGCACAGATTAGAAAGAGTATGAACTTTGCACTTGACTGCCACTGCTATTTTTCAAATATTTGGCCTGGTAACTAAGACCTTTAAGCCTTATCTTCATTAATGTAATTTTATATCTTTAATTATGCCTCATGGAATGCAATGTAAGCGATTATGATATAATAATACAAAAATGGTTGTGATAATGATTTTGATGAAATGATAAGTAAACGAGAATGAAATCATAAAATGTTAAATAAATGAACTTATCCTACAAACGAATGAAAGGAAATGAAACACTGAAAAATCTTATATAAGTCACTAATCAACACTGAATGATAAATTCCATATATTGCACGATTTAACGATTCTTTTTGTCATAAAACTACACCTATTTCATGACAAAAACAACACTACAACACAATATATGAAATAATTTTATTTATATACAGCTCCTCATCGATCCTGCCATTACGCGCGATAAATTTCGACTGCCACTGACCATGACTATAGTCACAGATTTGAAAGAGTATGACTAGTTTAGTAATTTGTGCAATTGACAACTGAAAGGAGTAAAGAGAGGAGCAGTAAGTAAGTACTATTGCTTACGATGATAACACTGTCAACGCTTAATCCGAATCACAACTGTTAAATGGTTATTTCATTTTCATTATTTTGTATGTTAAGATATTTTTTTAAACATAACTTTATCATTGCATCGATGAAAAATCTGCAATCATTAACATTTCTTCTTGTTAAGTTCTCCCTATTACAGGGAGAGCAAAGGGAAATAAAGCCTATACAGTCGTGTCTTATCAAGTTATGTCTTCTATATTAATAATAAAATGATGCGACGATGTTAAAAAATTAGTTCGTTTTTTTTCATTTTAGTTTCCCTACAGAAGAAATTAAACAATCTCACGTAAGTCATTAATCAAAGCTGAATGATGTATTTTGTATATTGCACGATACAATTATCCTTTTTCTACATCTTATTTACAACAAAAATAACACAACAATACAACACACCCATTACATTATACCGCAGAAACTGTTCTTTTGTTACGTTCTCCTTATGAAGGCAAAGGGAACTGAAGCCCACACAGCAATATTTTTAGCTCTATGGAGTTTTTGATGATTAATTGTGTGGTGGTGTCTGACATTAGTCGTGAAAACTCCATTGGGTAAAGGGTATTCTGGTATTTTTTTGGATATCCTTCTGGGTATCCTTTTGCCTTCGCTGTAATTGAAAGAATTCGACAAAAAAACGTGGTCAAAAATTAACCTCTTTCAGACTGTGTTTCAGATTCCTTGTTATTAATGCCTGATCTGTTGTGCCTATGTTTAGAAATAAATACTATGGATTAAAAGTCTTAGTTACCAGGCCAAACAATAAAAAACAATACTCATTCTAATCTGTGTTCAGAAATTGCGTTGAATGGTTGATTTTCACAATTTTATTGCTGATTTGGAAGACTTATCTTAGAAATACATCTTCAGTTAAATATCAGAACCAATGAATAATAGCGACGACGATACAAATGCTATAGAGGAACGAGATGACAATGAAAGAGTAAGTTTTAGTCAGCCTGGAAATCGTTATTGATGAATTATGCTTAACTATTTTACTAAGCTCTATAGATATCAACTGTTGAAGAGAGTCCGGCGGGCTAGTCAAAAGTTAAAGATTAACAAATAGTTGATTTGTGTAGTTTAGTTATTAAGACAACTGCATGTTAATTTCCTTTCAGACAGCAATCAGGACTGAATTATCGTCTCTGTCATTCGAAGAACTTCAAAAATTAAAAGAGAGGATTGGTGCTAAAGTTTATAATGAAGCACTTTTTGGGAAGAAAGAAACTGAATTTAATAATAAACCAAAAGTGTTTAAGAGAGATAATAAAAACAGGCCCCGAGAAGTTAGTTCAAAGAAACCAGTACCTTTTTTAATTGATGCTCCAGCAATGGTTGTCAAGAAGAAAGAAATCCGTGATCCCAGGTCATTTACAAGTACTAAAACTTACATAAAATAAGAATTTTTTGTTGTTGGTATAAGAATAGAAAATACATTTATTTCTTACAAATAAGTAAAATAAGTATTACAAATAAGTAAATAATTTGGTGATTAAATTTTAAATATGATTTTTTTTTCTAATTTGTTAATTATTATTACCAAATTTTTTTTTTAAATTCTTTTGGCTTGAGTAACCTTGTGTCAGAGGGTAGAAAATAGGTGCAATAGTCGTCGATTTGTAGAGACTGCCCGCATGATTGAAGAAGAAGTAGAATGTTTTGAATTTGCAATTTGAATAAAAATCTGATTTTTGTTTTCAGGTTTGATCCCCTTTGTGGTGAATTTGATAAGAAAGAGTTTAGAGAAAATTATAATTTTCTATCAGATATTCGAATGAAAGACATAAAATCAATAAGAGCTGAACTCAAAGAAACTACAGATCCAGAGAGACAAATAAAATTGAGAAGACTGCTACAGAGACTAAATGATCAACATAAAGCCAATAAGATGAAGAAAGTTGAATCAGAAAAGAATGTAAAACAAAAGGAACAACGAAAACAAGAATTTGAACAAGGGAAACAACCACATTTCAAGAATAAATGTAGGGATTTTAATGATATTATAATACAATATTTTTTCTTTTTTAATTCTGTGATTTTTGTCGCTGATCTAATTAGAGTACTAATCTTAGTAGAAAATTGTATGAAAACTAAAATATTCAAATTACAGCTGAAATGCGCGTTGAGGCCTTGGTGAAACAGTATGAGGAGCTCAAGAAAGAAGGTACAGGTCGAATTCAGCGTCACCTCAAGCGGAGGCAACAAAAGGTTAAGAAACGATCCCACAAAGCACCAACTGGTGTAAGCTGATGAAATATATTTTGTAATAACTTTTAAAAGTTGTATTATTTTAAAAACCATAAAAATTATGTCATTCAAGAACTATAGGGCTTATTAGCATTTTGTTTGTTATTTTTTTAAATAATTTGTTCTATTTAACATAGTCTCAATATTCTTGAACAATATAAGTATATATATATATATATATATATATATATATATATATATAATTTAGGACAAAATATTTGTCCAGAGCTATGTATTTGACCATTACATTACTAGGAATAAAACACATCTAATAAATTAGTCTTTAATTAAGTATTTAATCTATAATAAAACTAAGCAATTAAAAAAATATAAGTAAATTAATAGATTGCTTGTGCTGACTACTTCACGAACTTAACAATTACATCAAAGTGATAAACAAAATTTATTTTTTATAAAAAATAGTGTCCTTAATTTTTGATTTTATCCCAAGAAGAAATGGACATATAACTGATTTCATTACAGTTAAAAAAAAAATGTGGCCGTTTGCGCGGCGTCTTAAAACATAGAACCAAGGTAGGTTCTTTGTTTTAAAGACTGCGTTATAATTATAACTGATGTTACTTGTTTAGATACAGTGATATTTTGCCACGTTCGTTAGAATACACACTACTGCACTTAGAATTCTAAGGAAAGGGAAAACACGTTTAGGTTATTAAATTTATCTGCAACATACCTACTCAAATGTTTCTTAATGTAAGGATCATCTTAAATATTTTAAGCATTACAATGTCAAAAAAATTTATGCGGAAAAGTCTAGCTACGCAAAATTGAGCTCCTTAACATTAAGCATTTTTTTTTGTATTCTGCCATATATCCAAAACTTTACAATAGAGATATGTTAGTTTCATTCAATTTGATAACGCACGAAATTGAGCCTAATCGCCTTACACGGGGAGCATAGAATTGTAATGCAGAGGAATAACAAGAAATCCAGTGTAATGTTTCTATATTATTTACTTATTGCAGATTTAAAATACTTATTGGTTTACAAGTCAACCACTAAATAGTCTTTTAATTTCATCGGTGACTTGGCTGACGTACCGATATCCGTTGAGGAGAATGCGGTCTAAGACGGGAGCAAGCTTCACCGAGTCACCATTCCTAAAAATAATATATAAATAAAAAGACTGAGGAGCTTGTTGTGGTTCTAACGCTCTGGAGCGAAACGATAGTTAAGAAAACAAAGTAACTTTCGACATGGTTGGTCCCTGGATGGCTGTAGGCTCTAGCTTAAATAACCTGAAAGTAAAACAGTCACTCATAGGCCTCCGATTGAAGTGTATCATAAGCTAATGTAAGGCCCTTGGTAGTCTTAACCGACTATATGCTGCGTGCAGCACGGAGAGTGCTACATTGATACTTGCAGCACGACTACGCGAACGGCGGATCTGAAACTTCACTTAATGGGGGCGTACAAACAGTCTCTGTGGTTCGAATCACAAGGAGGCAAAAGGTTTCTGCTTGGTTTAATTGATGGAAGAGTTTTTTCTTAATAACCCTGTTTGGTATTAACAATATTTTTGTGTTCCGGCCGTTGGAGATAAAATAGCCAATTTGTCGGTGAGTGAAGTGTTCGCTTTCATCTTCGGCCTACCTAACCATGACACCATAATACCAGTAACCCTAGTGCGAGTTTCGATCGTATCGAGATATTTCGATTGTAGTTGCGTTGAACTGATTATCGCATATATAAAGAATTGTTTCCAACACTTCACAACAAAGGCGTAGGATTCCTTCCATAGAATTTAACAGCTGACGACAGACACGTTCGAGACGAACAATTCGATAGAAACTCCCACTAGGGGTATAGGTCTGAGGGTCAAGAATTTATAGAAAGTTCTCTTCTTAATTTCTTTGTTACCTAGGTGGTGAAAATTATAGCCAATATTATATGGTCTAAATTTCTAATAATTAAAGACCGCCATTATTTATTTACTATATACTTATTGATGTACGAAAATATCTATATACTACCAATTATTATACAGCATAAATAAATAAATGCATTAGAATGAAAATAACAAAGTATTTTCGTAATAAGAATACAGTACTGTTATCCTTCTTTGTATCATTGATTTCACCTTAGGTTGCCTGGAAGTTTTTTGCAATAAGGTCGCCCATTAGTACTGTTTTGTATTTGTAAATTTGTATTGTCTGTTTCTTTATTGTATGTGCTATAAAGAATTATTGTTCTTGCCACCGTCTTAAGTACTTTTGAAAATAATGACCAATGGAAAAATTTGTTAGTTAGGCTTATAAAATATTTACTTCTGATTTTTTGGTATATGTAAAATATTGATATACATAATTTAACAATAAAATATTGTTATATTTCACATAGTTTTTTTAGTTCTTTTTTGTTCTGTAAGGTCACATACAGAACAAAAAAAAAACTATGTGAAATATATTGTTAGCTTATATTGTTATTTAAGGACGATTTAAGAATTGCTATTTAACATATTTTTCCCCATTTTTCTTTTCATGTAAAATAGTAGTATGGTATAGGTCCTTCATCAGTTTTTTCCTTTAAATTTAAGCTATTATTTCCAACTCTCGATAGAATTGAGTCGATCTAAATGACGGGATGTCTGGATTGGACAAGCATTTAAATCATTGCTTCAATCATCAAATGATGGCTTGAAGTGGAAACGTCCCAAGACTCAGAGTAAGTACGTCGGATGCAAGAAATTTCACACAGCTAATTTGTAAACATGTTTGGTGCAAATTCTTGAAAATATCAGATATATCGAAGAGTATATTATAAAAGGTGAGTAGGTACAAGACAGGATCATGAGTGATAAAGAAAGAATTCGTTTTGTGCATTACTTTATTAAAAATAAATTGCAGGACGCAGCCATGCTGAGATAAAAGGTGATTAACAAACATGTAATATTCGTAAAAATAAAACCATTCAGTATTAAAAATGGCTAAGTGCTTGAACATAGACATGCATATTAAAGTTTAAGTACAGTCCACTATTATAGGAGTCCAAATATTTTAGTACCATCGATAGCACATCAAGTGTAACAGTCCGACTGACATCTCAATTACTGTTTTTGTAATCAGGAGACTCTGTCTTCCACTTTGACACTTAAATTGCTCTATGCTTACGAAAAATAGGCATTTCAATTTATAGAAATTGCTTGTAAAGATGAGTAGTAAAGTAGAAGTTTCGTAATACAACAACAAATAAGGTAGGTATTTTTGGTACCACAAGGGGAATTACTAGATTTGTAATTAGCAAGAATTGTATAGTAGTAGACAGGTCTCAGAAGATTGCGTGCGTTCTCGAAGACTTACTTGCAACGAATATTCCATGGTTGATCGATGTAGTAGATGTGCAGGGATAACAGGCCGTAGGAATCAGCCCACTCGCCAAGACAAGGAGGCGCGTAGGGAATAATTATCTAAACAGGCAAACAAATAAACATTTACACTTAAGCGCTATTGTTCAAATAATTTGTAGAAAAGTGTTTCGGGTTCAGCTGTATCAAACTAATTCAATTGATGTCTTTACTAAGACATAATATGATCATATTTGATGAACATGATTATCAATTATTATCATCGTTCTTTGCATTAAGTTTTTTTTTTAGTATTTCTCTTCTTGAATTTGCTGATGTACAATAAAGATATATTCTATTCTATTCTAAGTATGTTCAATTAAGCTATTTTAAACTTCTTGTTAGCCATTGAGTTATAAGTCTTGTACATATTAATGTTATCATTTCAATATAAACAATGAACCCTATGGTTGCCTAGTAGTAGCAATAACACTGACTTTTATGTTATTCGAAGCAAGAATTTAAATCATTGAATTTTAATCGTGTGTGACGAGACAGTAAATTGATGACAAAAGACGGGCACAGGTAAGAGGTAAGGAATAACAAGGTCAAAAATTTCTAAAGACCACCATGATATTTACGTATAATCTAATAATATATCCAAAATATAGTTGATTTTAATCTTATCGACACTCATATACGCCACTATGACACGTCTGCCTGAGTTTGTTCTTGAGACTGGAAGATATATCACCGGCCAGTGGTGATATATCTTCCAGTCTCAAGAGTAGAGAGATATTTCAACATTGCAATGTCATTGGTATTGTCCAAACAAGACTATTCAAAAACTTACCAAACCTGTTTGGGTCACCTAGAAACTGGCAAGATTATTTCAAACCGTTTTTACGCTTTTTATAGAAACACGTAATTAATTATTTTATTTCAATAAATTGATGAATGAGGATAATATCAAAATATTGCTTTTATGTCTTTTTTACCTTTCATCATTTAAATTAACTTTGCTGAATTTTCGATATGACCAAAAATAGGTGTGTTAGGTAAATGGGATTGACCATCAACTCTTGTAGTAGTAGTTATTACACTTGTTATAAAATAAATAAAAAAATAATTATTAATTAGGTATAAAATATTTCCTAATAGCTGCAATAATTTAACACTCGTGTAATATTTAGTAGTCCCGCCTTTTAGCACTATACTTGCATACACTACTCTATTGAATTGCTTCCCAACTTCATTTCGAACCTTTGTTTATCTTGTATCGATTCTGATATAGGTAGATCCTTGTACACGTTGATTATAAAACACATTAGTATAAGCCTCATTAGGTACGTATCTTTGTATTAGAAGAATCATGACTAACTTTGATGATAAGTAATTTAATCAGTACCTATATGCATACTGAGCTTTGTAATTATTGTCGTGGTTGGGGATCTGTGGTACCTAAATCGATATGCCATTCTTGATTGTCATAATATTGTCGTAACAAGTATAGTACATGTCAAAAATATATCCTGATCTCACCTCGGCTACTTGTTCTCTAGTGGGAGGGATCTCGAACCAGTGGCGTGGCTTCTGCGGGGCCAGTTTGCCGAACATCATGAATCCGGTGCCGATAAGCTCGCCGTTATTGGTCAAAGCGAACCATGGGAGAAGGTCCTCGCACTTTAGGTCACGGTTCATTTTGTAATAGTAGTGAGTACCTGATGTAGGATAACAGATGTACGTTAGCTATCACATAAACTTAGGTGGTTAATAGGAGTTATCAGTAAGAAAACTATTTATTTTGATAATAATTCGTTGTAATTCTCGTTTACGTTATAACTTGTATAAATTTGGTAGGTACTGTGTCAACTAGATCTTTCTTAAATAATATTACAGGTAAAATTGAATCGGAGTTCAATTTGATAGGTAATTTTATATATTATATACCTTATGAGCACTTCTTATACATCATGCTGTGACAAGCAGCATAAAAAGTCATAAAACATGGAAAAAGAGTTTAGTAATGGTGTCAAAATGGACTTACCCATGTTAGGCACACAGTTCTGCTTAGTAAAAGCGGTAGTATTCAGCTCTGCCTCGGATATGGGGATCTTGATTAACCCGTTGTCGGGCCCGTTCACCCAGACGCCTCCGTCTTGTAAGGTCGCTCCATTTTCTACCTGAGGTCCGGATCCAGCCTTCAGAGAACCTGTGGGATTGATACTTTTTTAAAAATATAATTTTATTACACGCACACTCATTAACATAGTCACACACACACACACATACACACGCGCGCGCGCGCGCGAAAATGTGTAGAAAAAAGAACACACACACATCAGACAGTAAATTATAATAATTCACAATAAGCTCCATGTATTAGTGTTATTTATGTGCAATCTCTTTACGGAGCGGTATTTCCTCAGTTCGGAAAAATATCTTAGATGATGTTATGTGTGTTTATATGATAATGGCAGGTATTGTTAATGTAAGATTTCCAATACAAACTGTGTTTAGACAGTTGTAAATAAGTGTGTAACTTAAATTGGTTGAGCCGCAACTAGCTACTGGGAACCTTGTTGCTTGACAGGTTAAAATTTTTCTTCGTTCACAACAAAGCGAATACCGCAAATACTATTAAATAGTGACGTGCCTTCAGATACATAGTACTGAGTGAGGGTCCAGTACTCCTTGGATGGTTCCCCGTCCACAGCAGGCGCGCGCCATTTCACAAACTTCTTCTCTGGTTTGATGGCCAACGACTCGTACTCGTCCACAGGTAGCTAAAAGTTGACGTTTGTTAGGTTCGGATTTTATAATTTGTTTCTGTGCAAAATTTATTAGGATTAAAAAAAAAATTAATTATGAGGCGACAAATATACAGCTAGGATGATAAGTCACTGTAACCAGTCTACGGTAGCCGTAGACAACTATCTACGGCTAGCTGTAACACGCAGATATAACGTCCATATATCTAAGGTATAACTCTGACGACAAGATAATTTTTGAATACCAAAAGCTTTATTTCATAAAACGAGGACGGCAAAGGCTATGGACGGGTGGTGACGTTGTGAAAATATCACCTTTGATCTTTAAAGCGTTATCGGGGTTTCAAGGAGGCGAGACCTTAATTCGCGTCTGGAAAAGACTAATCGACATGGGCGCTCGAGCTGTTAATCTGTTCAAGAGATACATATTCTATCTGCGTGTGCTCTGTAATAACAGGAAGTTGTGTGTGTTAGAATTGCTTTTAAAATTCTTCAACTTTCATTGTTTTTGGAATAAAATAAATCAATTTTAGTTTGCGTCAGTCGGGTGTAAAATCAGCGGTATCACAAAAAATAAACAAAATTTGGAACGTAATGAAGTTAAAAATTAATTGAATCAAAATGCTACCTAATGATAAGGGTAATCGTCTAGAGTCACCAGTGATATCAAGAAATGACCTGGGTACCAACTTTTGTCTTACTAGGTACTTAATATGAGTTAACATAAGAATAAAATGTAGATGGAGTTGTCAGATAATTGTGACGTCATAGGCTTAAAGCTAACTTCATTTCAGTGACTTACATGTTTGCCAAAAACAGCAACAGAATTAAACTTAGTATGTTATTTTTATTCTAGAAAACCTTGATATTGTTCTATTTATCATAAAACAAATAAGTTTTGACCTTTGTGGAGCGAGTTAGCGAGTGGTGCGGTTCTATTGTTATTTTAACCTCATAGTAATTACAATTGGTGTTGTCTTCTCAAATTAATTAGCTTTACAAGTAAAAACTATGTGTGTTTTTTCTGATTCTTTGTACTGAAATAAAAATCCCTATGAAAAAAGATGATTACTAAAGAAACAAAGGAATTGTCGTATTATATTAAATTGTCGGTCATGGAGTAACTTAACTAGCTTTTGGTGATTTAAGGAAATTGTTGTATGGTTGTTAACAAATTTACCGTTGTGGAATTGGTTGAATTACTTCATATTGGCTGCTGTTGTCTGTCATATCTTTATATTGAGTTGCACGTTGCACAGTGCACGTGTTTTAATATAAACAATAGATAATGGTACATATCTCGGCCAACATTAAAAGTAAGCGAATGCTTTAGACACTTTTTGAGGCTTATTCAAAGTCAAAGTTAAATACATTTATTTACACTAGGTACTTATTAAGGTAGATTGAAGTCTATAATTATAATACTGAAAAGTATGGAGATATTAGTTTAATATTAATAATAATTGTTAAGAATTAACAAATTCAAAAATTTCTAGATTGTTGTACTATATTTAGCGGTCAATTAATACTTAATACACAAATTATGTTATGGTAGGACAGACAATTTTACAGCCTTATAGTTTGTTTTATTGGATACAGTGCTATACAGAAGTTGATATAGTTATAATGTGATATTTAAATGTAAGATTAAATATTTTGATATAAAGAGAACATGAGTGGACCACGACCCGTTAGCGGTTCACAGGCATGACACATGAATCAGGCATCGCTTCGTTCAACCATATTAGAGGGAATTATAAGGTTAATATGCCATAAGTTAGAATAGAATAGAATAAAATATATCTTTATATATTTTTATATTACATCAGCCAATATATTGCATTTTATTAATATATTGCCAAGTTATTGCATATTATAACCTTAACAGTTATAAATACTAATGCGCCATCAAAACTAATTATAAAAGAACAACGTACATTATTTTCAACATTCAGATAAAGTACTTAATATTTTCTGTTGATTTAGTAAAATCAACAGAAAAATTTATATCAATCCCTTGATGTATCAACGGCTAAGGTATTCTTACTAGAATACCTTAGCCTTTGATAAATGGTGTTCTTTTAGGTTTTTCATTGAAGACTTTGGTTTACGAATACGAGAAGTCAGAAGAAGTAGCTTGAATCTACCTATAAGAGCTGGATCCAAGATTCTATCAATAGATAGCAATAGGACTATCACAGCTCAATTAGCAAGCCTATGGTGTTTAACTACTTAAATTTTTACTAATAAAGTAAACATGTTTTTCCAATAAAATACGTAAATACGTTTATCTCTTTATGAGAATAGAATTTGTGTCTTTCCACTGTTCATATTTAATTTTTTGTCTGTTGTGTCACCAGATAAAACTACGTGTCATCCATCGGTCCACGACCCTATGGAGATTGATCTTGGTCATTCAAATAAATTAGATAAACGGCTGGCGAGTGGCCGTCAAGATGGCTTGTTAGCTTCCTCGAATGTTTATTTTAAAGTATATTAGAATGAAAGCTTATCCAATGGTCGTGTTCATTAATTAGATGATCGATGAAACAATTTACTTTAGAGGCTAGTAGACGATGGCGTGTCTATGGTTCTCAGACAATTCCGATAACGTTTCTAATAAAATCTAATTCTTTATATATATATAAAGAATGCCTAATATGTAATATTTGAGATAAGCAAGATGGTTGAATTGTTTTTATATATTTATAATTATTAGAATGTTATTTACTGGTAATAAATAGCTTTAAACTTGTATTAAAATCTCAATAGAAAGATTTGGAATAAACTGGTTCTATTCAAATCACCACTACTTTACTCCCAGGAGAAATAAGGACAACATTTGTAATACATCTTATACCTACACAACGTTGTATCTTATAATTACATAACGTTGGGTGCTGACATATTTGACGGAACATAGGTCGAGTTTCGACAATCATATTGTTATTATTTATAGTCCAAACTATAGCTCCAGTGCCCTGGAATCTTCGAACACTTTTCCAGGAGTTAATGTTTATTGAAGAACAAAGAAGAAGATGCTTCAATCAGCGAATCAGAGCGAATTGTCCCTAAGATTTGTGGACTTAAGGTTTTCGATACCTTAGAACCCTGCTTACATTCTGTAAAACTATCTGTAGCAAATATTAATTTAAGTCTCAAATAATCGTTAATATATTAGGATTTTGTCCAGCTATTTAATACTTTCGTGGGCATACTTACAGCTAGTTGCAGTCCGGCTACAAAGCCAGCGGTGTCATAGAGCGGACACACGCCCCTCCCCGGGGGACAGTACATCCTCAGTTCAGGTAGCGGACCGGGAGGACGCTCCGTTCTTTTCCAGCCATCAGATTCAGCGTCGCTGATGGTGCGAGGGATCTTGTAAAAGTACTCCTTATCGGCGAGAGAGTCCGACCACCCGAATGTGACTAATTTGTAAAAAAAAATAAAAAATCCTAATAATCAAAAATAAATTGCAATATACGATGTGAATATGATAATTATTTATAGATTATTATTATCTACTGATATATAAGTAATAGGAGACAAGTAATTAGAAAAAATAAGAGTAGACTAAAAAGTGTTAGATTCATATAAATGTTTTATATATGTATATATGAGTCTATCCTCTTTGATATAATTGATAAAATTCTTTTACTTTATTACGTCTTTCGTCCTTACCTCGTAATCCATCGTACTTCACTCCTGTAACAATATAAAATTCATTTAAAGTAAATTTATTGAGAACACGTTAGTTCAATAATCTTGGAAAAATCGATTAGCATAATTTAACATGTATAGTTCTTATAAGACACTAATAAAAAGTAGGTAGTTTTTTACAACATCAATGAAGTTACAAATCTTCAGACATGTGTCTGTTGGAACGGCCGACAGCAAAAAAACTGATCAAGACTTCAAGAGTGCATGATTTGTTTAAGGTCTTGAATATTTTTTGTGATAGCGCCACTTTGTTTTCAACGAGGTTAAGACAAATGTGAAACCACAATAAAAACTGTTCTAAAAATTGAAATAACAAAATATAATTAAGAATTTGTTTGTCTCTTTAATGCTAAGTTTGATTTACAAATAATATTATACTAAAAGTGCTACAAACAGCATTTTTTTAGTATGTATAAAACTAATAATTATGAATGAATAAACGTTTCCGTTTTGTCTGTAACCCATTGTATAACTCGAGGGTAGATTGAATTTATATAAAACTGGGTATGTGAGTTAATTTACACCAAAAGCATCATATGTGGTGATTGAAACTTTCGACGAAAATTATTTTTTATTCCATAGAAGTGACAAGTAGTAATCACCTTTACTATGGAAATCATATTAGTTACACGATACATTTTTATTGATTTCTTACAGTTATAACATTTTTAAATTTGTTGAGCCGTAAAATTCTCCCTGGGACATCGAAATCTCTAGTTAACAGGTTAATTCGTCAAGCCGTATAATAAGAAACAATTATTAATTAATAATTTATTTTAAAATGTATGCAGGTTCCTGGTGTACGTACAATAAATTAAGTGAGACGAATGACAATTTATTATTTATAATAATATTATAATTAAGTCCATTGCCGAAGTGGTCATTGTTCATTCATCTGTGTAGACTCAGTGTCTGGGCAAGGTAAACTTTATTAACATGTTTATCCTTGTCTTTCCTGTTTTTCGATATTCTTACACAACAAGTTAAAAGAACATATTCTATAAGGAAGGAAAGAAATAAAAATATCATCGGTGATAGTGCAAATCCGCGTAACTTGCGTTGGATAGATAAAATCTAGCCCATTGATCAATTTAGCATAAAAGCCATTTTAAAATAAGAAACTTATGGAGATACTTAATATATCTTCCCCAGTGAAACTAGATTTCGCAGATTTGCACTATTCCCGATCATATGCGTAACACTATGATTGGTTTGTGGTTGAGGATAGAAATTTTGTTAATTTTATTCTTGTAATGTAAAGTCATCTTTTTCATCAAGTAAACATTATTCTAACTAATTGATGCAGTTAATAGTCGTCAATTTAGGAAGATCGTTTTTATTTTTGTTAATATTTTTTGGAAAACTTTTGGTTCATTTACTTGATATTTGAAAAATATTATACTAAGATTATTTATTATAGTAAGAGATTTTAATTTGTCGCTTATATTGACTGGATTGGATACTGTATATAAAGTGATAATATTTTACTTTTGTGGAATGATTATACGCTTTTACAACAAGCTTATAAATGATATTAGATAATGAATGACCTATAAACAAATTTCAAAATACTATAATAGCCAAACTGTGTAAGAAAGCTAACTATAACATTAATGATTATCTTAATGATTCTAAAGCGTGGGAGAAAATAGTTCAATGACGACTCATCAAAAATAAAAAAGTAAAATGATGAATATTTACAAGTTATGACAGAAATAGTTTTGTAAATGTCATTACAATAATTTTAAAGCTGAGGAGTTTCCAGCGCCGCTTCTTCACCAAAGCTAAGGTAAATGTCGAAGCGGTGGCAAGGATTAATTTTGACGATTTAAAACAACTCATGAATGAAGTCTACTAAAATAAAGAGCTATTTGATTTGATTTATTTAACTACCATTTGTCCTAACGTTCGGCCAATACCGAAATTGGATATGACTATTACCAATTATTTGACAGCACATATGACATCGAATGCGTCGGAAAGTTTCATTAATATCATTTTAAAAACCTGTAAATTTAACATCATTAGCGTAAGATTGAAAAGGTGTTATAACTTGAAACGTTAGTTATTAGCGTTATAGGTATTGCAGAAGTTGGTCAATATGATGGCCATAGTTAAAATTATATTTTTATCTTAATTATTTTAACCTTATTAATCATGGGATGGGTGGCTTCGGTGCAGTAGGTTAGGATTTGGTTGCTAAGCGATTCGAATATCGGTGGCTCACAATTGAAAAGTTTATGAATATATTAAATTTATATCTTGTTTCTATATTTACATAATTTATGACAGAAATCTGTACTTTTTTTAAAAAAAATAGTGACAAAAGTGGCCTGGTTAATAAATATACTAAAAAATTAAAATTATGATACAATTTTGAGGTTTGATGAGTCGACCCTAATGTTCAAGATGTATATAGTGATATATTAGTACAGTTTTATAAAGATAATTAACAATTGGCCCGTATGATTCAAATCAATTCAATTTCTTTATTGCATTCATGTGTTTACATAGGTAGGTCATATTAGAAGTTTTTGTTCCAACATGAACCCTGTTAGGGTACAGCAGTTATAAGTATATAATGTTAGATTAAATATGTGTTAAAATAACATAATGCGTAAGCAATTTTATTAAGAATAGTAGTAGCAGTTAGTCATTTTATAGTTATAATATATTTAATAAGTGGCACGATTTCTAAGTGGTGGTAGGGTTAAATTAAGACGATTCAAAAGAATACACATAGTATGGGTAGGTAAATCTTAAATATATGAGACTTTTACGTCTCTAACGAGACTTTCTGATTATTTAACAAATAATGTTTATCTCATTACTACCTTAAAGCTAAATATTTAATAGTAAGTAACTAATATTGTTGATGGGACTGAAATTACTTAAATGAAATATCTACAGTATTTTTTTTATATTTATTATAAAATATGAAATGTAATTATTAATCTTAACATCAAGAAGTACTTATAACTTTGCAGATTTGACAACAGCAATAGGATAGAAATTACACCTACCAGATGACAAAGAGGCGGCAGCAAGTAACACGACAAGGACCCTCATGCTGAAAGGACCAAGCCTTCAAAGATTATAGTGATGTAGACGAGTTTAAGACTGATCGCAGACTGAGCCGGCGCAGTGGCTTAAGAGTAATTTAGCCTGTGGAGATCTCCGGATAAACACTAAAATAGGGGTGTGTCTTGTTGGAAATATATTATATCGATGCAGATAAAAAATGTAAAAGATTAAAACTTTACACAAGTTTTTCCCAGAAATTCTACATCAACATATATGACGAGGAACTGCTGGGCACAAGCGAAAGAGAGTGTTTCTATACTTAAAAGTATATAATAAAATGATTTATAACTATTTACTTTTTATGATTAAAAAGAAAAGTCGGTTTGTTGTTTAAATTATTATTGGGTACTTAATACTTTATCGCAATTTTCTTGTACATGTGATACAAGAAAATTACGATAAAATATTAAGTACCTTATGTGTCTATACAGAAGATACATAAGGTACTCAATTTGCGATAAAACCTGAGCGACAAATAAGTATTCTTTTTTCCTTTGACACTAAAGTATTTTCTTTTTGTTTCTTTAAAGTGAACGAGACGATAAAATATATCGATGTAAATTGTTCATCCTTATATTAAACTAGAGTGACAATCAAGTAATAGTCACCTCCTATTACTAGTTCACAATATGATAAGTTTCCTTACTGAAAAGTCATCCAGAAATGAATATTTCAACTTTAAAGTTTTTAGGATCGATTAAAGAGTTTTATAGGATTGAACGTTAAAGTTAAAGTGTTTGATTTTTATTTTTAATTTACGTTTCCTGATAACTAGTTTTAATATAATTTTTTGTATGTTGATGTTATGATCTTTTTTAAAAATAAGTATTAATTTTTATACATATTGTTATACATCTTTATATTTTCAAAAGTAGTTGATATGTAATAAAAAATATATCATTCATATTTTTCGCGAGATTAACAATGAAATATGAATTATCAATTCATTTTGATACAATAACTACCAAAGATTCGTTGAAAGTATGAATAAGAAAGTTGTATGTTGAAAACATAATAAAACCATGTTTCTGCAATATTTTGTACAATGTTTTTCTTTTTAATAAAAATAGAATATTTTTTGAAGTGGTTACCTAGTCAAGTTAAATGCCTGTTATAATATTCTTCCCTAGAAAATTAATGCTTCATAATTCATTTTCCAGGTGGACCGGAAGTGGGCAGAATCGAATAGTTTTCGGCGCATTATAGTGATTGCGAAAAATACCCTGTCGAAACTTCCATCATGGAACTTTGGTTTTAAGCGAGTATGCCGGCTTATATCCTTAGTGAGAGTTTCTATCGTATCGAGACATTTCGATCGTAGTTGCGTTAAACTGATTATCGCATATACAAAAAATCCTTTCCAATACTTCACAACAGGGGCGCTGCTGTCGCTTCCATACAATTGTCAAATTGTTGAAGACGAGTTGACGACAAACGCGATCGAGACAGTTCAATTCGATTGAAACTCACACTAGGTGAACCCAGAGAGTCTTACTTATCACAGTGGCAGCCCCATTCGCCAAGGAGCCTATCAAAGGTTTTCCAACAAAAAAAATTAAGTCATGTGGTCAAAACTTATTCATGTCGGTGTTAAGACCGTGCATGAACGTGGCACGTGATGCATACAAGGATAAAATATTTATTTGAATGACGTTCTGAAATAAAATTATCGGATATACTTAGACACTATCATTTGACCTTGAGTACTGGTTGCGAAATCAATAGCGTCTTTTTTTGTTTCAAATTAGGTACGTGCAAACTTTTGTCGCCGTTATTATATATAGTATATGTATTATACATATTTCTCATTTTATTTATTGCATGTAATTTAGAAATGAGGATGGAACATTTATCCGAAACCTATGCATCATAGAACCGTATTACCGTTAATCCGCATGTATGGAGGAGTTCAGCAGTAGATATGGTATGCTAAATTATGATGATGTTGATTATGTTAAACATCGATTTTTTTATACCTAACAAGACAATCAAAGTAATGTAATATAAAAAATAAGTTAATATTAGATTAAACTTTAAAATATGAGAAGCTATAATAGGAATTCTATTTTTGTTTGGATTTTGCTATAAATTTCACCGCATTATTTCTGATAGTGGGTTTCAATACTTTCAGTAATCTATTTACCTTATTGTCGCTTACAGGACGTTGTATTTCAACATATTTAACATTCAGTTACCGTAATCGACTCCCAGTTATTTGCTTTAGCCTTTTCATAGTAAAAAACTTCAAAAACCCCAATTATCTCTCCTGTTGTTCCATTAGGTTCATTCTTATACTTAATCGCTTAGTTGAATTAAATTGACATTTAAATTAAATTAATATATTTTTAGTAATAGGTTTTCCAATAAGTGATGCATTGGTGAGCGCTATAATGAATTTATAGTTATTTAAGAGTTGGGTAATCAGTCTGCGTTTAGTTTCGGGTTAGATCACACTAAACGTCTTCTGCGGACTTAGATTTACCATCATGAGGAATCTTATACTGGTGCTGGTGGCTTGCCTGGTTCTTGCATCATTAGAAGCTTACGGTATGATTTATATTCAACATTTGAACAAAAAATTACTATATATTCTATATACTCAAATGGAAAATAAATATTTTCAATAAAATTTATTTTTAGATGCTCACTTAAAGTCAGATAGTTACATCAACTAGTTATAATTAAGTTTAGTATATATATATATATACTAAACTTCAATTGTTGAGTTTCATGTGTTTGTTTTACTTAATTATTCGTCGTCATAATTATCAAAAATAATATATTTTTAATTACTCCTGTTTTGTTTTGTCTTCATTTTTCTCTCCCTAGTTGCTAGAGTGGCTAGACCATCTGTCTATAATATAATAAATATAATTCCTTAAATATAAATAATACTAAGTTTAATTTTATGGTAAGCTTTATAAGTAATATAAACTTTTACTATTCACTTTTTCTTACTATTATTTTTCTTTATTTGTTTAGTTAAACTCATTAGTGATGATGCACTAATGAGTTTATAAAATCTGTTTTAATTGAGGAGAACTAGGAGTTACCGTTTGACATATTTCATATATACATAATAGTGAATTTTTACATATTAATTTCATTGTTTAATTCTTTTTACAATTTTTTAATTTATATTCGGATGAAATCCATCCGTTGGTAGATTATTGGAATCCATCAAAAGGCAGTAAATAAGTCCGTAGTTAGATAACGAAACCTAGAAATCAACGCAAAAAGACAACCTACTGCTAATTGAAGCATATAAAAAGCGTTTAGCGTTTATTTATACTTTAAAAACTTATATTAAATTCTAAGTTAAAATCTAAAAATTTGAAAATAAAATTAATTTAAATTTTTTGATTTGTTTCAGATCTTGGACCTAACCTCGGATTTTGGGGTAATTATTGAAATTTCGAAAGGTTTTTATGTTGATATAAATTGATTTTGGGGGAAAATATAAATTTTGTTGTGTCTGTGTTGTTTTGTCTGGGGTTTATTTTTCATTCAAATGATGCCTCTGTTTCCTCCCTGCTACTGAAAATGTTACTCATATTTTCAAATAATCGATAGCCGCTTCCTTTTTTTCCTTTAATGAAATACAGTTATTTGAAAAGGTTCCAAAATTTCCCAGATTTTGTTCTGTGTTCTAACAATTACTTTGTTCTTATGTTGATTCAGTCCAAATTTTTCTTTAATTTTAAATGAAATAAACTAGAACAAATCAGTTCTACAATCATAGAGGAGGTAACAAGGCATTACGAATTGTTGATATTGTATAGTCGTTAATATTCTCGGTTCGAACTTCGAAAAAGTTGTTTGGACACAGCGCTACAGCAATACATTTTATAAATACATGTTTCAATTCTACATACCTTGGTAATTCTTCTTAAGATGATGAGAAACGGAGTGGTCCTTATGACGCTGTCTGGGTAGGCGCAAATGTTTGTGAACATTAACTATTTTTTTAATACTTCTACTAATAATGTTACATTCTAAAATGAATAATTTTGTTGCAGAACAGAACCCTCTCTTTGGACCATGGGGTAAGAATTTTATTTCTTGTCCACAGTACTCAAAACATAATACCTACAAAAGAGTTATTTTCATCCCAACTATTCGAAAAGAGGCAAAAGGTTCCTCCATAGGTGCGACAAATGCAAAAAATAACAATGAGAGATGTAACGACTTTTGAATTCGGAACACTATTTTAATTAAAAAATTTGAAAGCATTTTGTTTCGTTTAAGTCCTGGTCGGTCATAAAAAAAAGTTAAACTGCCGACGCGGCAATTGGCAAAAAAAATATGCGGGAAATTCCTATTCGATTTTTTATTACTTTTTATAAAAATATTACCGAAAAATTTCATTTGATTTCCACAAATTGATTAAAACATGAGTCGAAGCAGTTAAAGTAAAATATTAAAACCAGAAACTGAAAATTATCGCTAAACTTGTAATTCGTCACTACTTAAAGCATCTCATATTAAAGCATTTATTAGGGCATGAAAAGCAGAGTGTGCCACACGGTACCAAAATTTTTTAACCGCGAGCGACGAACTTTGTTCTCACAATTGCTCTCGGTCCAAATGAATTATTTTGATCCCTAATGACAAAGTCTACTATTAAACCAAACCTTAATGTTTAACCTTAACAAAACCCTAATGTTCATTTCATTACCAACAATATGAAATTTCATTACTATGAGTAATGAAAATTCTTTTAATTTAGTTTCAATTATTTTACTTACATATTATATTGATAATATTGTTGGCAAGTCTTGCCACAAATAATAATATGTTGTTACAAGAGGATTACTTTAAATAAAATTACAGGAGGCTCATAATTTATGTTAAATATTCGTTTATGATTATTTACATTAGTATTAATGGTGTTTATTCCTTTTATTTCAGGAGGGGATTCGAAATCACATCATGGTATGTAATTTTTATAATTTTAAAAACGAAATCTCTTTACCACAATAAGTTACGTTACAATTGAAAATAATGTATGTTGTTACAGAACTACCCTACGATGGATTACGAGGTGAAAAAGTTAAATCTATTTTTAAAAGTATTAACTTTATTTAGTTTTAAGCTAATTGTATCGGAAAAAGAAATAAAACTAAATGATGAAATAATAATGAAAAAATTTACACTAAGTTTATCATTCGCACATTCTTAATTTAAAGAATTGAAGTAAATATTTATATCTTTTATTATATTCCATATTTTACTATCCGGTTCATCATATTCATCACTTAAAGTTAAAGCTAAATGTCTGACCTTGTTTCGAAATTTAGGATAAATGTTATTCTTACTAACCACTTAACTATAAGAGTTAATGTTTCTAGTGACATACGGTTCGTCAGACAAGGAAGTGGACTCTGCTTACTTCTTCAAGATCCCGCGCACCATGAACGAGGCAGTGCAGGCCGGGTGGAGGCTGACTAATCGGCCGTCTGGACCCATGCGATTCCTTAGGATGTTCTGCCCTCCAGGTCGCGGCGTCTGCCCGTTATACGATGATGCTGGTCTAGTGGCGGGACTACAACTCGCTGTAAGTTGATTTTTTTTCCTAGTTTTCCAGGATCAAGGCGGTGAATGTAGGCTTAGTGGCGGCCTGAACTTTCCGAAGGCAAACAAAGGTAAGTTCATATTGGTAGTCGAAACGTCTATAACTTATACGTCTAAGTAGCTGATGGTCTAACTCATGATGATTGGTGACCATCGCTTCTAATACCAATTAATCTCTTGGCAGTGCTGATTTTTTTACACACTGTACACGAAATGTTACCTAGTATGCCATATTACACAAGCCACATTTCCCTTGTAATATAACAAACTGCATCACGATTGAATAATATACCTACCTGATGATCCTACACGACGGTCTATTGTCTACCGGATTAAAATTCGGGATATACGAATAGGTGTAAAAGTAAGCCTCTTTGCCACTCCTGCTGTACAAAAAAATCTTCCGTTCTGTTTAGTTGCCCGTGGAAGATTACGTGTTCAAGCAACCTGAGAAGAAGTTTGTGTTGTGGCATGCTCCTGCTGCTGGCGGAGAGCCTGCTAGGGATTACTGGACTATCACTCAGTATTATGTGCATGAAGGTATCAAATTTACTGACTATTTCAGAACGTTCACCACGTCTATTATAATAAAAGAAGTATTGTCTTCACAGATTCCTTTGACACTGAAATGGGATATCAATCAGGGTTTGAAACTTTGAGGGAAGGAGGAGTGTGGGTATCTGGACCTGACGGCAAGTTGCTCAAGATCCCAATAGAAGAAGCAGAGTTGAATAGCACATCTTACACAAAACAGCAGTGCTTACCTAAGATGGGTTTGTGTGTTCTTTACATATGTTTGCCACGGTCATCTGAAGTTGAACCTTTGATTGATCACTAAATCTGTGTAAAAATATAATATGTAATGAACAATATATTATATTTTGGATGACATACAAGTTTTTATCTAAGTATATAAACCATTCTTAATATGAGATTTGTTTATTTAGGTCAAGAATGAGGCTTAGTCTCAATTTTGACCGGAGTAACCCCCTAACATATTTTATTATGATATTAACTGTTTTAATGTATCTGGAGAATTGGTAGTATCATAATCTACCTGTTCTCCATGCGAGTTTATTGCCTTTTCCTTTCATGCAGCAAGACTCGTGAAGACCCTTCAGTAGTATTACACCAAATGGGTTCAATAAGTGTACAAATATTTTGACTTTGATTCAACTGTATTTAAGAATATAGTTCTTTAAATGGCATTGTTATTTTACACTTCTAGGTAACCATTACTATTGGAAAATGAATCCTAACTTGAAATGCGAGGAGCTGTTTCCCTGGTTCCCTCTCACCATCAAGAACCAGCTGATCGGCGTAGGTTTCATCATGTTCGGGCGACTGGCGCCACAACGCCCACGGCACTACTTCGAGGTCCCGCCATCTAAGGACCGGTTCTCAAAGGTGGGAGCTTCTTTTTTTTTAAATCCTTTAAAAGGCTACGGTAAAGGCACTTTAAAATATCAGGTGTATATTATTAGCAACCATTATTGTACGTATATAAGTAAAAAACTATTTACTTAAGTACTACTGAACTTGTACTTAAGTAGATACTTAATTTGATTATAATGGATTGGAAATGTAAATTATGTAACCTTAGTACTGTCTAAACTCTAAATCAAAGAAATAACTTAAGGCCTATTTCGAAAATTGAAACCTGCAAATAAAGCATTATTATTTTGACAAGATTGCAAGCAAATTACGTTGCAAAGTCTGGAGAAATTAAATTTTCTTGATTTCGCCTAGAATTGACATTTCAATTTTCTAAATCTTGTCCTCATCATTGACACCGAGTCACTAAGTCTGGTTTTTGAAACTGCAGGAAAAGTTTTGTAATATTTTATTTTATGTGGTACGAAGTACAGACTAAGTGATAAGATGTGTTGTTTTTTAGTCAATCATCCCGGACGCTCCGGAGTGTTTGACGAAGTGGGAACGTCAATACGGATTGATATCCATGCATATCTACTATGTTAATGATCCATGGAATATACGCTGTGATAAGGTATGTATCGTCCTCATTCAGTTTGTTTACTGTTTGTGCTCCAATTTCTATGGATTTGGAAATTGTAAGTAATTCATTAAAAAAATCAGTGTTTCATACTAAATAAGAATTAAGAAATTCTTGGTAACGAATAAATTTTATTATTTTCGTTATTAAATGGACAACTCGACCTAATTCAATATTTATGAGGGTATAATATTAGTATAGGGGTAACGTTCCGTATGATCGTAATATACGTAATCTATGTCGAGATTGCTCGACATAAATTACGAAAATTACGTTCGTAAACTACCTACCAAATTCGTAAAGTCACTAATTGGTATCGAGGTTCACTCTCACGGGTATACTTCAGTATATAAATATTCACGAATCGAAATGTTGGTAGTATTTCTAAAAAGGTTTAACTAAATAATCACTAATGAGTGATTATTTTTTATTGTCATCTTATTATTGCGATCTTTTATTTTAAAAGTTTGATATAAATTAGGATATTTGTAATGACATAATAATTATAATAATAAATAATTATAATAAAAATAATAACAAATTTTAATTAAATTACAATAACAAATTATATTCACAATTTTAACAAACATTTATTATCATTATATTCACATATTATATTCAATTTTTTCAACATTCAACAATTCATTTATTCTTATTATATAACAAAGTATGATAAAGTGGCACCATCAAATGCTTCGTTACTAAAATAATTGTGAATACTACACTAGGCTAGGCCTGTCCTGTAGATAATCTTAAGTAATATATTTGGCTCTGTGTATATTTAAACACGGAAAAAATGTAATTTATCAATTTGATAGCAACAAAAGCGACAGCCTGCTAAGGGTGCTACAATTTATAGTTGTGTTGAAAAAAACAGTTACTGTGAGCAATATATATAAAAATTAATTTAATTCATTAAATTATAAGTACGAACCACTTTTCATTGTTCGCTACTTTAAATAGTCTGTAAGATTTGGTTGGTACACATAGAAAACTGGGTTCTAGAAACTATAATTAATTTAAGATACATTGTGATATTTATTATTATCTTTTAGTAATGTGGAACCTGAAATTCTATCTATGACTTCACTGGCGGCAAACCAGCTTTTTCCACGGCAGTAAATTATTTTTCTATCAACGGACTTCCATTACAATATCTATGAATTTAAATAAATACATAAATAAGCAGAACAATTTTTTATTACATTTTACCTATCTAGTTTCTTTCCGATTATTTGGTCTGGTAACTAAGTCATGTCTTCGTTAATGTAGTTTTTATCTTTATTTATGGTTCCAGGATACTGGTGCAATGTAGTCCTTTGCCCCATGGAGTTTTAAAACCAATGGTAGACCCTGTTATTTTGTTAATGACTTACGTGAAAATTTTTGAAAATGGAATGCAATGTAAGCGGCTATGATTAAAATTATACGAAAATGGAATGTCATGACAATGATAAAGATGAAAGCGACAAGTAAATGAGAATGAAATCATACAATGTTGTTAAATAAATGAAATTACGTATAAATAAATCAATGGAAATGAAAAACTGAAAATTCTCACGTCAGTCAGTAATCAACGCTGAATGATGTATTCCATATATTGCACGATTGAACAATCCTTTTTGTCGTAAAACTACACCAATTTCATGACGCAAACCACACTTCGACACAATATATGAAATAAAATATACAGAACCCAACCGATCCCGCTATTACGCGTCAAAAATTCTTCCTATTTTGTATTGTATTTTGTAGCACCAATTATGGATTTAGCAGCAATATACATCAGACATAACATGCAAAGGTAAAATCTAAACATCTGAACTGAGGAGTTAGCTGGAACACTTTAAGAGATGAATATTTTTGAAAATCGGGTATCATTTAGCAGCGACTGTGTACAGTATTTACTAACATTTTGGGTTCAGTAGTGCTTGAATTCAAGAATATACAATTCTTTTAGTATGGATCCTATGGACTGATCTACATATAGGATAGACCTGTATTCCTAAGAAGTTTTTATATATATAAAATTATGTATCTGCTTATGGATTAGAATTTATCAGCCCACTGACCACAGAATTTTGCCAAAAAATCTGTGGTCTATCAATCTTGTGCTATATTAAAGATAGGCTCTCCAAATATATTGTTTCAATTTTACCCCTAAGTTTCAGTGATTCCATATTTATCACTACAAACAAATTTGGAATTATCAAAACTTGAACTCATTTGTCTTTTAAATTTAATAAAAAGGATATCTAATATATTCGTTGGTATATTTATCAGAGGAGGTTCGTAAATTAGACGGTGAATTATTGCTTCATAAGTTATTTAATTATTTTCCTTTTCAAGTTATCAGTAAAAACAGAAGTGTTTTAATTATTAATACATTTAAAGTTAGACAGTCTATCAGGCTATATTTATTAACTATACTAGTAACCGATATTCATCTAGTCGCAGCGAATATTCCACGGGTCATCGACGTAGTAGATATGCATGGTCATCATTCCGTAGGTTGCTTGCCAATCCCAAAGGCATTGCGGCGCATCCGGGATGATTCGCTGGAATCACACACAGATTTTATTTAAGTTCAAATCAAGTATTTGAAGAAAAATCATCTCTAGGTTCATCTGCCCAAACTTATTGTGTGTTGATTTTACGGCCTGGCAGGAGGATACAATGTTGATCGACGATACTTAATTAAACTCTGATGATACTTAATTAAACTCTGACCAAATCAGACTTTAAAATTTCTTAGTGCCAATAGTAGAAAGATTTCGACCATCAAAGAGATAATATCAAAATTAAAGACGTAAGAATAAAATTCATGACAACTTTTAAGATATGGAATATTAGCTGTTGATATGCCTTTGCATAATGATATTCGGGCGTTCGTAAATCGGAAAAGGCATTTATTTCTTAATTTTGTGCTATAAATTGGAAAAAATCCAGGCTTACCACTGAAATCTGATCCCTGGAAGGCGGCACTTCGTAGTAGTGCCGAGGTTGCTGGGGTGCCAGTCGTCCAAACATGATAAACCCGACGCCGGTCAGTTGGCCCTTAGTAGTTAGACCAAACCACGGAAGCAAGTCCTCGCATCTCAGGTTCGGACTCATTTTCCAATAATAGTGGTTACCTGGATATAGTACATTCGAATGGTTTAAAATTTATTTTTCTGATTAAGTGAAGTCATAAGGAGTATTTTAGTGTGAAAGAGAAGACATTTAGTGGTGTAATAAAGTTCTGTCTTTAGAATCAGTCAGTTTGGCAATAGCAATATCACGTGATTTTTTAATATAATCATTCTTAATATCTCTCGATATTGTAAGTAAAACAAGTAATTTTTTTCTCTTTGTTCTGTCTGCATATTAACAACTAGCTGAAGAGATTTCGATTCCAGGAATTTGGAGAATGTGTGTGCTTAATGAATAAAGCAAAAGGAAAGTGTAAAATTGAAGCTACCAATTTTAATTTGATATAGAAAATTTTGGTTTGATCAAAATATGCTTTACAAACCCATGCTCGGTATGCAGTGTTGCCTCGTGAATTCGGAGCTGTTTAACGCTGCTTCTGACAAGGGAATGTTGATCAGCCTTCCACCTTCGCCCACCACGTACACACCTCCGTCTTGCAGCGTGTTGCCATCTTCTTCATATGGTACCCCTCCAGAATAACGGGAATCTATGGAGTTGTAGCAATTTGTTTTATGTAATTTTATCTTTTAATATGTATATTATCTAGCATTAACATTAGCTACTAGCCAAAATCGACTCACTCTTGGATACATAGTATTGAGTGAGGGTCCAGTAGTCCTTGGCGGGTTCTCCAGATAAGGGGGGCGCGTGCCACAACACGAACTTGTTCTCAGGGTTCATGAACTGGTAGTCTTCCACAGGAAGCTGTCAAAAGTAAGATCGACTTAAGATTTTTTATCTCTTGTAAGCATAATTGAATCCAGCTGTCCTGGTTTGCGTTTAGCTGTCAAATGGTGTAAAACCATCGCAGATGGAGTCTATACGATAAACGCAACCTTTAACAAAAATTAATTACATTTATTTTGAGTAATTTAGTTAAAGAACCAGTAGGTTATCAAGAAAAGGCGATACAAACCCTACTGTGCAACACCCAAGTTCAAAATAAAACAACTCACAGCTACTTGCAGTCCAGCTATGAAACCCTTGGGGTCATACAGAGGACATACACCACGTCCTGGGGGACAGAACATCCTCAACTCAGGTAGAGGCCCTGGCGGCCTCACAGTTTCTCTCCATCCTTCAGACGTAGCGTTGCTGATGGTGCGAGGGATATGATAGAAGTAGTCTATGTCGGCTTGTGCTGCTGACGGACCGTATTTGACTGAAGCAAGAAATGTTTGTATGGTTGAACTAACAAACTAGAATAGAATATATCTTAACATCTTCTTCTTCAACTAGGTCGTAAGTAACCTTTTTTTTTGAGAATTTAGTAGTTTATGTTAAAATAGTTTTGTTAAATACCCTATATTGTTTAAAAATGTCATCAAAATGAATTTGAATCAAGTTGTTATTCTTAAAGGTAAAAAATGAAATAATTGTTATTGTCTAACAAACAAATTAAATACTATTCAATAAATAAAAATTCAATTTTTTCCAAATGGAGGGCACGTTATATAATTCTATAAAACGAGAGCAGTTCTTGTTGTAAAGTTCTTGACTCTACTTTTTGTATACATATACATTTGTCAGGTAAACAAACCTAATATAAACCGTATAGTTTCTATACGCTTGAAAGTTACATAGGGATAGTGATTATTGAACAATGCCAGGGTAACGTCTACTCTATATCAGGGATTCCCAAACTATTTCGAGATTCCCTTTCCAAAATGAACTCAGACCCCATAAGAAAATTACTTTAATATCCTATCTCTAGCTTTTCTTTCTTATCATCGTTATATATATATATATATCACATGTTACTGCTGCTGCACTGGGATATATATATTTCAAAATAAGAAGGAGCAAGAAATACCAAATTTTGATTGACCCATCTAGAAACTAACCTGATTGAAAGTAGTTTTTGTTTTTGTAATCTAAACCAGAGCGCTCTGACCAGTACGCAACTGAGCTCTTTTTGTCGTTGATACATAATACTTTCCAATATAAAAGCTAAAACAGTTTTCGTACATGGTCTCTGGGTAACTGATTTCGACCGCAAGGGTTCGACTAATTCGAATCCCTCGTGTACTCGTTTCCCTCAGTATTTTATGCCTTCAACATTACGGTTTCTCTTTTCTATGATTGATTTCTATAAGAGGAATCTGTTTAGTGCAGCATACTAGGCTGAAGCATCTATACCTACTAACCAATTATAGCTAAGGTTAGCCCGTACTACCAGAAAGACCGTATGTTGTTAGTCACTCTGTTTGTTCAATAGTAATAAAGTACTTAATACAAGATAAGTTCTTTTTAAGAAATAATTACCTCGTAGTCCGGTGTACTGTACTCCTGTAACAACAACATTACATTACTTTTGTAGTTAAATGATTAAATTATAGACATATTTCTATACAAAAGAATAATACTTACGCTGTGTTGGATGCTGGTGCACTCCTGGAACAAAATTATATTTTTTCAATTAACGTCCCTAATCAATAAAATAAAATATAAACAAACATTTGATTAATATTTGGAAAACATTTCATTAAAACTTGATTGACTTGGAAGCTCAATTGCCATTGTTCTGTACCTTAAGTCTTAATCATAAAATTTAACAAGCCACAATTTAATATATGTTAGAAATACTCAAATATTGCTAAATATATAATAATTATCATGGTCCGATTTTCCTATTTACGTTGAGTCGTGCTTTGTTTTACTTTAGACAAGAAAAACAGCGTAGCAATTCTAATTGTGAAAGAAAATGATATACTTATTTATAAGGAAGAACAATTATAAATATTATTTTACCCCATACGGGTCCATCCGGATGGTATTGTTGATATTCTGGAACAAATGATAACTGTTAGTGTAGTATGTGACTCACATTCTCTTACTACTTGAGATATAAGTAGAATTAAGTCTTTATTAACCTTAGTCCTTAAGTAATATAACAACACTTGTCTTTCAGCCCTACAAGACAACCCTAAATGACTAATTTGGTTATTATGACCTTTGCCTTGCTTTTCGGTAACCAGTTCTAAAGCACTACAATATCTTAGTAACCAAGTTCTTCGCAAGTTTCCGTTAAATTTCTATATCGTACATACCTATTCTTATTTCAATCTCAAAACTATTTCTTCATAATTATTCCATATTAAGTAATATAAAATAGTAGGATTTTAATATAATCCACTAAATACCTATCGTACTACTCAGCTTTTATTTCTCTAGTCTAATTCGGACTATTCTTTAACACTTTTTTTTTCACATGGTATTAATTTCAATTCAAACTTCAAACATTTAACTTATTATTGTATTATGTCATTTGTCTTATTATCGTATTATGATATTATAACCAGATTAGAATACTAAGAATGTTCATTGACAGCCAACACCTTATCCGGCATGAAATTTTATACGTATAACTGATGCGTCGCTAATATTACTTACTGCATAATTTTGACAGTGTTATTGAAACTATTCTCTCTCTCGTAGGCATGAATTTGATAATTTCTTTTCTACGAATATTTATCAAGGTCGTGATGTGAGAATTACAAAGTGTAATAATCTGAAGAACCTACTAAAACTATATAGATTTCTATCAATCCTTATTAACTATAATTCATAATTATCTCTTTAGACTAAATTATATTTTTTTTTTCAAGATTTTTATCTCTTAGGGATTTTATATTACAATCTGAATAGATTTTGAAATTAAAAAATTATAGAATTTCCATATGGTACTGTAAGAGATTGCTTATTATGCAGTTATGACGTCCCAGGACTAAGGCTATAATTTTCATTTTGGATTGAATATTTTTACAAATATTAACATTAACATATTTATATTTTAAAACTAATATTTACTTTTACATCGCACTTAATGAAGTGAATTCCTTTTTATGAATTCTCACATAAATAAAAATAATTAAAATGTTTTTTTTTTCAAAAACGAGGTAGATGTATTAGGTAACCTCCTCATATAACTTTAGATATAATAAGAATTGCGTTTTAAGTAATATATTAACTTTAGTCGAGACAACACTTGTCTTTTATTACTTCTCTCGAGTCTCATCATTGTATTAGTATAAGTATATTCAAAGTATAATGTAATAATTATACTAAGTTAAAAGTTCTACAAAGAAGTTGTTAAGTAATAAAATTTAGGTTATATGAATGCAATATAATCAAAACATGAATGGAAGCTAAGCTAATAATTATAACTGCATTTATTATAAGATCAATTCACAATGTTTAGTAAATATCTTTTTGTCATTTCAATTTTAATATGGTTTTTTATTTGGTGTCTTAATATGATTTCAGATACATTGGTAACTATTGTTTCGATAGCATGGAAACTATGGTAGATATTACAATTGTTTTTACATAGCGGATCAACTCTGCGGATATATGTTAAATATTATGTTAATGTTAATAGTTTGTAATAAAAATTAATAGAAATTATATGGGCTATTCAATGATATTAGTTCTTTAATGAATTTAATTATTTTAAAATGGACTTGCTAACCGAACTTAAATGATTATAAAAAAAATTACACGTATGCCATTGAAGTAATTGTTCCTTCAAAGTGTTTTTATGAGTATTCTGCTATAATCATTAATTGCTTATATAAGTTCCACTTTTCAGCACAGGCAATCCTACATCGGAGAAACCACGAGAACATTGGACCATTACACCACCACTCTGGCCCAATGCGGGTTGGTAGGTGAAAGCGGTTGCCCTAACAACCAGGACTAACACCTTAAAATGCATTACGAAGCAGAAAGGAGCTCGAGATAACTAATTAATTGACCCATCCAGTGACCAACCATGGCAAAAGTTACTTAGCTTTCGTTATCAAAATCAGATCGTTCGAACCACTATGCAATCAGCTGGTGTACCTTAGTATAAAGAGAAGCTCCTCATTATTATAAAAATAAATAATTATTAGGATTTGTCAACCCGTCATCATACGTATTTGAAGGGCCTTGAAAACCTTAATAATAATTTAATATGTATAATCGAAGTATTTGCTGCAATATACAGTATTTATTGGATCTCTTACCATGATGATGGTATCCTCCTGTAACAATGTGAAATTGATTGTTAATATTTTAAAAATGTAAGCCTCGACATGGAAATAAATTAAGAAAACCACGTTACTTCAATATCTATTAGCCACGTTAGTAGATGATGAAATTATATGGTTTTTAGGGAGATGGTCCATCTGCCGATACATTCAAAATATTAGAATGGGACTGAATAGTTTCTGAGTGAATTGATTCAATAGGTTTCCATGGCTTTACGTTATTGCATAATGTTTCTAATATGACTGATATTATTAGTACTCACAGATTACAATTCAAGTATTTTTAACTTTTCTCTTATAAAGTTTAATTAAAAAACAATTACTCTTGTTCCCTTGAGAAACCAGCGCGTCGCGTGTTAGAAATGTGGGTACACTCACAGGTTTACATAGTATTGATAAGTTTTCCCAAGTTTGGGATATTCAGAAAGAGATAGAACGCTCATCCTTATCGCTTCTTTACCTACTTTAAGTCGAAATGTAAATGAATTGTTAAGCCATGGACCTTATTTTATATACTGGTATTATAAACAAAACTTTAAAGAAGACCCTTAGCATTCTTGTGCTAAGAAACTAGGAATGGTATAAATAACTATAGATAAATGCATATTGTAGGTAACATAAAAAAAGTAATTACAGATATCGTTTCTTAATTATAGCTATTATGACAATTTCGTTGCTACGAATATTATCTTTATGTCACATATTTATTTCTTGAATAAATTTTGAAGGATAAAAATTGTAAAACAAAATTTTTATTTTTTTGTAGACGTAATAAGTTATAGGACTTTACTTACCATATCCCCCATACCCCAACGATGGTGGTAGGAAGCAAGCCACTACGATCACTATAAGGTACGTCATGATGGAAGGTTTGAAAAATTGCAGGTGCTCGGGTCTACCGCAAGCCGCAGACTGGCGCAGAGTGACTCGGTCGCCGTATGGGCTATTTGATAAAAAAAATATTGTAGCGCGGAAAATACAAGTGCGGACAGATGAACGTAATTTACGCTACGCAAACAGGATCAGGTTCTCACATACACTTGGTGTCATAAAAATAGCAGGCCCAGTCGTTCCTCATACATTGTCATTTTGATGATTTTAAATAAAATTTATAATGAAGTTAGTATATAAGGTTTGAAATCTATTTGAGCAATTTTTTGAGGAACATATACAAACTGTACTAAATGTTGGTACAACATACCTCCTTTGAGACTGTTGACATCCAAAACTGCTTTTAAAACATTTTAAAAATATTTCCCTTACAAAAACAACGTTTGGGTATTTCAAAGGTACCAGGTAAGTCCACTTTGCTATTTGATTGATTTATAGGCATTTAATATACTTTCAGGTTTCAAATTGATACATATATCAATTTGACTTACTACATGCGTCACAAACTCTTATTATCTTAAAACATACACAATATTTATCTTATTTAATTTATTAGTATCTCACACGTCTTAGTTATATTAATATAAACATTAAGACGAAGATATAAATATACAACAAACACACATTTAATATTAAATTGTTTCTTATCCTATCTATAATTTATATTATTAAAAAACCCTCGGGTTGTAGCAGAATACCAGTGCTTTGTTCACATCCCGATGTGAACAAAATCAGTCACTCCCCTTTTACACTTCTGCAGCGCACACAATGTAGTTTATTATCTATTTTAAAATGTACTATTTAGATCTATGTTTGCTTTTTATTCGGTTTGATTCAGGAATAGTTTAAAAATAAAAATAAATGGGAAAATCTTAAAGAAATGCAACTAGAAAAAAAGAAATGCAAGAAAAAATAAAAATATACAACTCAAATAATGTTCATACTAATTTACCAATTTTCGGTGATTTAGTATGAAAATTGTCTGACATGCCAAACATTAAAAGCTGTCATGTTTTGGATCGCTACTTGGGAATTTTTAAATAGATGGCGTTAGTGGTAGTTTGTACGTGATACAAAGTTCACCGAGTAAACTAGTGTGCTATAAAACTATAAAACACATCAGGCCATTTGAATATTCAAAATTCTTAGTTTCAAATTGATAACGTCGATCAATCATATTTCTTGAAGATTTCCTGTTTATGTTAACTGTATTTATTGAGGAAAATTTTGGAGGAAGTCTATTTATTGAGGAAACTTTTAGTAAATTATTACTTATTTATAAACAACATTAATTTATAATGTAAACAATTGGGAAATACTTAATTGTTTACAGTTTTGTCCACTGTGTTTTTGTATGGAATATTAAATACTTACTTAAGTTATTAGTGTTATATATATTATTGTTATTCAAAATAATAATTTAATACTTAATGATTTCGTATTATATAAAAAGTACGCTTTTGTCGTACTACCAATAAACACCTACCACACATAATGTAGATATTCAATTCAATAGCCTACATCATACGTCCCATTGTTGAGCACAGTTCTTCCTACGTTGGAGTAACACATCTGGTGTTTTTAACCATGCCACCACCACACCGGCCTCATGCATGAGGCCGGTGTGGTTGGTGGGTGAAAGCGGTTGCTATAAGAAACGGGTCAAAATTTTAATTTACCCAGCCAGGGAGCAAGTATGACTAAATTGATTCGTTTTTGTAAACAAAACAAGAGCGTTCGAAATACTACCTACACCAACGAGCTTCTCGTCGGTCTGAAATAAATAGATCAGTACTTTTATATGTCACAAAATTTATGTCCTATATACGTGATGAACTATATCTACTATATCTATACTCTATATACATCTATACCTCAAGGTATAATAATAATTTGTTTCCCTATAAAATTGGTACAAAACGTATTATATAAATGTTGGTAGGTAGCTCTATCTACAGAAGCTAGCTACCCAGACACGCATTTAGGGCCTTATGGCTAGAGCCTGCGGTGCAAGGCCCGTGAGAGCGTTGAGAAGTTGTTTAAAATATAAAGAAAAGAATATATCCATAGGCTAGATGGACTTGCCTGGGATGCATTTTGATATTTAGCCTAGGGCTGCCAGAACTCTTAATCAGGCACTGCACATACTGCAATATAAATGTGTGTAGAATTAACATAGGACGTAGATAACCTAAATGAAAATATCCCAAGGAAGATTTATATCTTATGATTAAATTACAGATTTTTTGATAGAAATAAGCTCTCTCTACCTCCAGCAACAATTAGAACAATGACGCCTAAGAGAATAGATCCATAATATCAACCGAGCTTGGGTATCCGAGCAATGGGTAGCGAAAACAGATTTATTTAGGCTTTTAATCCTGCATTTAACTGCGCAGCACCTCACGTAAAAAGGATAAATAATTAAGTCGTTATTTGAATCATGTTTGAAAATTATCGGAGATAATAAGCATAATCACTAAATACTGAATTATCAGACTAGCATCAAATGCTATTGAGTGCTAGTGAAGCCGGCGAACTCGTCAACGACTTAAAATAGGCCTAAAGTCTTCAATTTTGGATGCAAGTTAGGTGTAAATTCTTACTAGGCGTTATTTTATTTATTTGTCACTCAGACATATTTGTTTCAATAAAAAGTTGTTTTATTAAAAGTAATATTGGTTGATATTTATTTAATAAAGCATTATTCTATTCTATTTTTATAAAAAACCGTCGGGTTGCGTTTCTATGCGTTAATTATATTATTCTAGAAGAATGATTGTAAGAGACTAGTCCATACACTAGGAGCGCCTTCAGAAAATAAGTGGGCAATGAATTGGCAATATTCAACAGTGAGCGTCGTTATAAGTAGGCGTTTATATACCGGATGGAAAAAAGACCGTGGTTGGAGGAAGAGTACCCTTGATAGTGATAATTTCCTGTATTTTTAAAAATCATGAATACTGCATTTCAAACAATATAATATCTTAAATTAAAGAAACCAATAGAAATATTTATTTTTATTGTAAAGCTTCCGAGAGGAATAAAGTAAAGATTGTAACTATCTAAAGACAATTGTTCACTTAATTTATTAGCTCTAAATGAGCCATTTGTCTCAAATTTAAAATGTCAAGAGCGTAAAAAACTGGAGTTTCTTCTTCTATTTTTCGCGACAAAGAAAAATTTTCCTCAGTAACTTTTCAATAAGTTTAGATCTTGGTTGATATATATATATATATATATATATATATATATATATATATATATATATATATATATATATATATATATATATGTGTGTCTGGAACTTAAATCAACGTTTTGTTATGACTAATTGGTCAATAAAAACATTCATTTAATGATGAGCGATAGAAAACTAAACACAGTTCAACAATGTTTTAAGTAAGATTATAAGCATATGTTCAAGTACTTTATTACTTTAGTAATTAGTAGGACATACTAAAAGGAATATGTGTTACTATCTTAATACAGTATTTTCTAATAAATGCTTCTGTCTTCAATTACGCAATAAACGCATGTTACCATTTAAAAGTTTGTGTTTCTACCTATATTTTGGAAATAGAGAAGGTCAAAGTTGGAATATTAATTTCTATAATGAGTTATACTAGAATTAAAACAGGCATTTGAACAGTGTCCGTTCAGCTTTGAAGCAAGCGATACTCTCTGGAGGGCCCCGCGCCTGCTCTAGGCTCTTTCCTTGATATTTGTGTTATTTATACAACCCACTGTTGAAACAATGTTAAATCAATGAAAATATAGTATGTTCACTTTAAAAGAAACTTTAGACAGGACATACAACTTTTATGATGCGCAAATATGCCTTCAACGAACGCCTGTCTTTATCGGGTGGTAATGATCGTGTAGTACTGAACTTAAATTTAATATAGATGAACTAAAATAAATTGAATTTCAATAGCACAACGGAATCGGGGTTAATATAGACCATCAAACGGAATAATCAATAAATACGTAACCGAAAATTTTACTACAAACTAACCACAGATGACCAGTTTTTTCATACAATTTTACGGGTTGGCTTAATTCGGCACATGTGAATCTTCTTACTAACTACAACAAAACCTCTACCTATTTTAATAACTGAAGTAGCACAGTTTTAATAAGAGGTAACTAAATACTAAGTTACAACACAAATAATTAATTAATATTACTAAGATTCGTAAGACTGTATAACATAGTAGCGGAATTATAAATTAAATCTGCATGACACAAATGGCTTCCCTCGTCCGTGGGGAATTACGTATCCCGGAATTATAAGCTTGTGCAACTTATTGCGATGAAGTGCTCACTGTGCAATTGTTACGATATCAGGATATTATGTTATCCGATTGTCAATTTGTTACATTCGATTACTGACATACAATTTTGTAACGTGTGCCCTATTGTTGTTTTAGCAATTGATTGAGTGATTTATTTTGATAGTGACGGTGTGGTCAAAAGCAACATCCATTTGTAAACCTTAGGATTGCAACTTTGCAGCTGAAGTTGGCAACAATCCTACTTTATTACTACTAAATTCTACCAAAACCCTCTAAATTGGCCCTACTGAATTCTCGATAATGCATCAAAAAGTGCATATAAGGCTAATGCGCTTATTTTGAATATTATTGCGGTATTTAAACCTTAACGGTATAAAAACCTTTAAAGTTTAATTAAATATGTAATATAAATATTTGTAAAGTAAATAATTTGCTTCTGTGTGAGCTTGTGTGGTTTTTCTTTGTGCAAGTAGCTGTGAGTGTGGGCGTGTGTGTGTGTTTGTGTAACTACGTTGTTTAATCTGGCTTTGTTGTAATAATATATTTTGTAGCGATGCTTGTCACTGGTTATAGGCACCTATTTTTAACCTTCTAATACATACATATAAATAAATTGCGAAGTTCAGCGCCATGAATTTCATTCAGTGCGCACGAGCTTTTCTCATTGCGAATAATAAGACAAAAAATATCATGAGTCATTTTCTAACATTATGTGAACGGCCTCATTAGGAGTCGACCCTCGTTAGGAATAGAATTACACATCTCTCATCTATATCCGTCTTATAGCATACGTGGGACTTGATACATACGTGTTGGTAGTCTTTAAAGTCTATGATACGGCCATGTGTTAATTGTTACTGTGTCACTTGCCAACAGGATTCATATACATAAGGCTAGAGCTACATGTAAGTTTGTGAAATATTTGAAATAACTCTTTGGTTGTCATAATTTAAATCGATTATTTCTTTGTATTTTTTTTGTCACCATTTGGTGACTTTTGAAAAAGAGTATTTATTTAAAATATATAATAATTATTGAAATTTAGATATTTAGATATACCCTTTATGTAGTCAAAATAAACCAAATTGTTACCGACATAATTGTATTTATACGGGCATCAATGTATCATTGTCTTTCTATATTATCCTTCATAGTCTCCTTTCTCTTTTCTCTACTGGACTATTTAAAAAGTAATATTGAAAGGATCCCACGTATTTTTATCGATATGGGTATCTTCAGTGGTTTTACCTAACTCTTAATCATTCATTATTTCTCCAATTCCCTCAATTTATATAATCCTATTGTCTTAGAGAAATATTGCAAATGTATTCAGCCCCTTAACGGATACTAAAACTAAGCTTTACTTACAGTTGTGAAATGTGGAGACGGCTCACGCAATGGGAAGGCCCGGGTGCGGTGGCAAGGCTGGCACATTGTTCGCGTCATGACACCGATTTCGGATCCGGCGGGCTAGCCTGGTGGAACCACTGAATAGTTAGTGGTAATTATTACACTCATTACGTAAGCAGTAGAAACTAACATAAATTCGATATTAAAATTATGAAATTCAAAACAATCCATAAAATATTACAATTTACAGACATATTCTACTTATTATACTTATTTGTTATAAGAAGTTAAATTATAATTTTAATAAAAGACATCCCAAAGGCTTGTTTTACCCATGAATAACAAATTTAAGCATACGAGTGTAGATAAATGTAGGGACTGCCTCTGAAAGCGTATTTAAAATGACAAGGGTGCCAAAGGCATTTTTTAAAACCGAAACAGTAGAAAAGCGTACATGGTGATTTAAAGGTTAACATCATAAACGAATGAAATAGAATTATATGAAACTGAAATTTTCGATTTTCTAGGCCACCAGATAATATCAATGAACAACGTAAATAATGATTAACTACTAATTAAAATAATAAATTAAGTGGAGTAATTAACACCCACTCACAGTAAATTGCTGAAACCTGTTAAGAAACGTGTGTCGTAACACCTTGTGCCAATTCAATTCAATCAATCTAACACGGATGTAAAAGGCGATATTTATTTATTCAATTGTTCTATAACAATTACGCGTCTTATGAAGTGGTCCTTTACATTTTTTTGATGTTTATTAATATAGTTAACAATTCAGTTACGGCATTGAACTAGTTTCCCACATAATTATGTGTTGTGTTGAATGTTCAATGTAAAGTAATAAGTGTAACGTAAAAATAATATCGTATTAGAAAGATAATTTTCAGATGTTTTAAAGTTGATAACAGCAGTGATTGAGAGGCAGAGTAGTGACCGCTCCCACAATTATAGATCAGTGGTTTAGTAATCGGGTCCAACGCAATGGGTGACTAGTTAGATTAGTCTCTTTACTACACTAAAAAGTTGTCTATCATATTAAATAGTTATAGGAATGTATAAATTCAAAGTCAAAGTTAAAGTCAACTTTATAATATTGAAAAACTTCAAACACATTCACAAGCGTTTTGTTTTAAATATAAACCGATCAAAAACAAAACAGAAAAATTTATAGAATGTTGCAATAATTTCATAAATTTGACAATTATGTATTCTCTATGTCTACAGAATCTTAAGCAATTAATGCTGTTATGTAGTCATAGAGATCGAAATATACCTGTTATCATAGTCACATAAATACTATTGTTATCTAAAATGTATAATAGTACAAAACTTAAGTTTTTTTCATACAGATAATTTGTTCCGTACGCTGCAAAATGTATGGAAAATTTCAATATTAATTTAACAATTTTGAATTTTTTGTATTATCATGAGTACGTTTCTGCTTTGTAGGGTATCTACCAAACACGTTATATATGCGATTATTCGAAGCGGCAATGCGAGCCGCTAGTTTAACATTGCTAATCTCCAGCACAGAATAATTACTGAATATTCGATTTCAAGTTAGAACGGCTGAAAATAGAATTGTATGTAAATTTTACTTTCACCAGTCTATTCAGTAGCTTGTTTCCTATCCGACTGGTCTAGTAAGTTGCAAGTCCAATCTTAGATAAGATTGGCGCTTCGCCTTGATTACCCACGTAAATGGATCACCCGGAAAGAAAGCCCCATTTATAAGCAAATGGTCTTTCTTTACAACAAGTATCGATTTAGCGAACTACAAAAGATATTAATGCAATGAAACAAGCTTTTTTAAATAGGGTGCAATTTACGAAACTTCATTAATATTATATTGATCATATCTTTATTAATATGCAACAAAAATTCACATGGCTCACCTGATGGAAAGTGGTCAGCAGCCTATTTACACTTACAACACCAGAACTGTCCCAAGGACAACTTTTTTCACATCTCTTCAATGCTGTAATCAGTTCTCTTCAACCCCATGTTGTGAACCTCAACGTTCGTAGGGGAAAATTTCTCTGAAACCGCAGATTGTGAATCCATTTTGGCTTTGAGGTTTGGTTGAATTTCCAAAGCGGGCGAACGGTGCAACAATAGAAATAGTAACTGTTGGCTAGATATCCAAAGCTACATTTGCTTAAAAATAATCAAAAAGTAAAAAAACATTAGATTATAGTATAGTGTAAATAATATATTATATCTATTACTATACTCTAAATTATTAATATACCTAACCACTACGGTTCCCATATAATTTTGAATTTGATGATTGTTATTTGACTCCAATCCACACCGATGATAAATGATTGAAGGAGTCCATTAAATACAGCTTAAACAACATGAATATACTACTTGTCTTTCCACACCCCTTAAAAAGGCAATTAAATCATAAAATATAGGATAATGTCAAATGTTATAGCTGATAAAAAAGCTTTGCTGCAATCAGTTCACCAAGTATGTAGGTTTTAGTGGATCAATCCTACGTTCCTGAATTTTGTACAGCCAGCATAATGCTGATGGCCGTTAAAAACACTTTTGGCAGCTTATTTAATTCATATAAGTCATGAACTAAAAAGTTCTGCTGATGACTATACCTCGAGCCAGGTATAATCAAGTACAAGTACTCTGATGTGACAGGGCAGTTGACGTTGACAGATGGCAGAGGGTGTTGTGGGCGCCGCAGAGCTTTCATCAATCTTACGTTTTGCCGGCAATCGATTAGATTACAAACGAGTCGTACGATTCCATTGGTTACACGTCTTGTTATTTTGACTTTAATTATGTGGTACCTTTTTGAAGGTTAAGCGCTGAAGACGATTATTCATTTACGGACCAGATTTTCGGATAGCAATAGACTTGGGAATAAAACTTCCGAGGAAACAATAAATCAAAATAACAATGTCGTTCGAATAGTTTTGCTTATATAGATTTATTGGCCTCAAAAATTTAATTTGTTGGGAACAAAATATATTTCTTTAATAAAAAAGGAAGACAAATAAGTACCGGCATAAAGCCCACCAAATAGTAAGTTACCATCCATTGCATATGACGTATTAAGTGATTGGGATTGGGTTGTTTGTTTTAAGAGTTGTAACAATAGAATATGGAATTTAGCGTTAATTTAACATTAATAAATAAAAATAGTATGCTTCTCTTATCTGACTTTTAGAAAAAATAATTTTTGGTAGTAAAGAAATCTTTTGAAATTAAAAAACCGTACATTGGCACAACCTTATCTAAGCGTAACAGTTAAATACCCACTAAAAGTGGAGGTGGAAGAAGGGAAGTATTATACACGTAATAACGCGAGCATTCATAATGATATAAGGAAAACTCACCACTAATTGCAGTAATAGAAGGAGAGAAGAAAAACCCCTTTGGACTAGTGGTTGAGACCTAAAACCAAGATGTCCGGGTTTGATTCTTAGTGAATTAAAAAATTCCTGATCGGTTTGGTTGGTGGTTGGTTTCTTTCCTCGCCCGCATGGCTAGCTACCATTATATTACATAAGTTTGCCACCACTACAATAATTTAAGCGGTATATATATGTACCGGCTAGTAAAAAAGATTGTAAAATAGCCAGTTTCTTTGTTGAGATATTTCCTCTTCGCATTCAGGTTTGGCCGCCATCTCGAGATGAATTGCAAGAGCTACCCCATTATGAACAATAAACTGCTACATTGATTTTGGACAGCATTTCCCGAAACAATATATATTATTAAAAGGCTGTATGGGTCTGAATACTGAAATACGATCCACAATTACACTTTTTACAATATCAAATAATTTAACAAACGTAACGTGTGTATCTTCTTCATACAAATTGGAACAGAAATGTAAAAAGCATTGGTCTCAATTATGCAGCGCCAAACTATGAATATTATTAATAACTAACCCATGAATTATTGCTTAGCTTAGGCAAGCATACAAATTATTTAATAGCTGACAGTCGAAGTGTACAAAGGAGAATTCATAAAGGAAATATTGGTAACTATTATAGGTATTTTTGTACTAACTACAGTAGTAGTATACATACCAAAACTAATTATTATAGTAATAATAGTTAGTTTTGGGAAACAATACACCATTATGTCGTCGTTGTTGTATATGTAATAACAACGTAAAAGAACTCATTTTTTAAATAAAGGTGATAATATCAATATCAACATAAAGCGTTACATACCGACAACAATCCTCATCTTAAAGAGTTTTTTTTCTCTTTAGCAGTCAGTATGCAGCAAAAACTCAGGAACTATCAGAAAAATTATTCCGTGATAGTGATTATGATCGCGTTTGAACTTTTTGAACAAAACATGAATGAAAAGAAAATAAACCTGACTGAATACCTTAAAATTATTTCTGAGCTAGTGTTTGACTGAAAGTTCTTGGCAGCCATAATATTATTCATTTGTATTTGTACTGAATGATGACGAAACGTTTATAATTAGGTTTTACACATAGGTAACAGGATATAATTAAAAGGGATGATCACGGCATCCCAATTAATGATATCAGAGGATCAAAACAAACTTGCAAAAACAATTAAACTTTGATAGCCCATGTGTAATTTGTTTACAAAATTAAATTCATTAAAAAAATCAATATCATTAGATAACTCATACAATTTCTTTGAACTTGTGTTACAAAACCATTTACATTAACATATTAATATAGCTGTGGAACAGAGTTGTGCGGTGGTGCATACAAAATACCACGGCGTGACTTCATACTGCATTACACGTTATTCGAATCGAAACAATTATTGTACCTTTGTTTCTATAGTCATGCTGTTAATAACAAATCGAAAATTGTCATCGTGTCATTTGTTATACCGAGTAAGAGTCACACATAGCGCGATGCACATTTATATGTTTAAGTATTCCGCTTCGTATTAAGCAGTAGGTAATTCTTTTCTTAACCCCCTTAGTAGATCCGTGTTAAGACGTAGTAAGAGGAAAGTGATAACGACAGTATTTAATTCAATGTAAAAAAAGGTTTAAGAGGTGTTAAGAAAGGTTTTATTTTGAGGAAATATAATAGGTACTAATATTGCCATCTTTTTTAATTATCGTATTAGTTTTATACTTACTTAACAATTATCAAATTTAGTTTGTAAATTCATATTTTTAATATAATGATGAGGTATTTGTGGATGGACCCTGTTCTAAAACTACTTCTTCTTTTTGGGGGGGGCTTAAGTTAATGTATGGTATTGGTAACACCAAATATAAATTAACATCCTTAATGTAGTTCTTTAGAAACTGGATATTTTTGTATGTTTAAATTCTAAGAATTTGTCAAAATCCTTTTAATGAATATCTTAATTGTCTATAAGAAAACACATATCTAAATAGTTATGTCTTAATGAAAAGCCATGTGCTTAATTTAGTCAGATAAATACGGTTTCTGATATTATCCTACAAAAGAAATAAAATATATTGTAGCAATCAAGCGTCAATGGCGGTTTCAAGCACACTAGACGACGGATGTTGATTAGCTCATATATCCTCAAACGATGTTGTCGATGCGGCCATGGCCTAAATGGGTCATTGGTTTGAGTCCACGCAAGACCCGAGTCGGCAAATCCAACTAGTAACTGTCTTGTCATTTGGTAAATCCTATTACATGGCGATCAGGGTGACCAAAACACCTTTTCTGTTACAAAATCGGTCGGTGGTGGTGGTCAGTTGGGGAAACCGAATATTTTTCTGCCCTTTACAGGCGGTTCTGTTGCGATTTTTAATATCAATGGTATGCCAGCCACGTATTAATTATAATTAGTCTTCTTTTTATCAGCATCATATCAGCCGAGATACGCTCACTGTAAATAGGCCTCATCCAAAGAATCTCCAAATCGATTAGTCCTGCAGCAGACCGCGACCAGGAACACCAAGTTCAGCTGCTGTTAAGAAAATCAGGTTGATGAAAATGAATGAATGTAGAACCAGCAGATGTTGAAACAGCAAGACTTGTATACTTTAGTTATTTCCACAGTGTTATGTCATGTGGCTTGATATTGTGGGGCACGGCTGCAGACATTCAAAATATTTTTGTTTTATAAAAATGTGCGTGACATTTACTTACTCCAGCCACGTGAAGCACTCAGGGAATTATTTAAAGAAATTAATATACTAACTGTAGCTTTTCAAAACGTTATGATTCTCAATGCCTAAATACTAGATATAGAAATAAACTTGCTGTTCCAATCTTTAGACTTCATAAAACAAGTCTTTCACTTATGGCGCCATGTATACACATTTATAACAAAATCCCGCCAAATATAACTGAACTGCCTATACACAAATTTAAAGACTTTATCAAACAAAATTTAATGAAAAAAGGCTACTACAAAGTTCAGGAAGATTTAGGCGATAAGAATGCATGGACTATATAAAAATGCAATTTAAATAAACTTAAGCTGCAATCAAACTGAATTAAAACTTAATCAAACCATAAATGACGATACGTATCGATGTATAGAATACTGCACTGTAAAATAAAAAATATGTTTGTAATATAATAGATAACGACAAAGGTAATTTGTAAATGTCATTATAAATACTAAAGGCTGAGAGTTTCTAGAGCCGCTTCTTCTCTGCAACTACTAATTCGTCGAGGGTGGTAGGATTAATTGGGAATATGCATATTAGTGTTAGTTTCCATTTTAAAATAATTTATTTAATACATTATTAAATTCTATAACTGGGACAATTTGCAATTAACCACTTAAAGTTATCACTTTTACCTTTAATTACATTTATTTATTTTTTCTGATACATAGTCCGTGTTATGATGATTTAAGAGAACTTAGTAAATGAGTCTATTTAAATAAATATATTTTGACTTTGACTTTGACTTACTAAACTACTTTAATTAGATCGTTGGTCCCCGTCACGGGAGGCCTACTAACGCTACGTTTCCTGGTACGCGGCCGCCACTCTAGGACCATTGCACACCGACCTTCTGTCCTCTTGCCAATATGCCCTGCTCACTGTCGCTTTAGGATCACAATTTTTTGGGCTACGTCGGCGACTAGTCTCTTGCGAATTTCATCATAGCCCTATTTTTATACTGGTATGTATACCATTTCATCAAGAAACTACTTTATTGTTTTGACACAGAATTTTAATGTCTATTTCGTTTATTTTGAGAATACGTTAAATATATTGAAAAATCCAATTGTTCAAGTATAGTGTAACATTTTTTTAAAATTTATCCGTTGATTTTAGAATTTAAGGTATCAGTGTAGGCGACCGACAATGACCCAGTTTTTTACAGAGCGCCGAAGCCTGCCGGACATACAACAAGCATAGCATTTGGTACAATCTCTCCACAACTTTGACCTCATCAATTTCACCCTACAAAACTGTATTATAAGTGTTCAAATAATCTTGGCGTTAGCTCACAGCTGAAACAAGCAGTCCCTCGTAAAAATAAATAAGGAGTAAAAATTACAGCAGGTCATTGATTCGGAGACATGACAACGAAAATAGTAGAGTTTTTAAGTAAGTAAGCGTATCTCTAATAAGAGCTATAAGCTTATAAATTCGGTATTTTGATATCTGTCGTAATTTCGTATTTTCGCGAAACCACGGATGTTAACGACATACATACGTAAATCTCTTCTAGTGAATTATGATTTCGTTATACAATAATAACGAAAACATCTTCCACTTTATTTTTACCTTATTTAAAAAAATACAGTTGTAGAAAAGTAAATTAAGATTTACAAGAAATACGAACAAATGTTGTTTGTGTTTAATTGGATTAATCGATCTCCGCTCGGTTCAACATTTTAGAGTAAAGTAAAAAAAAAAAGTAAAGTAAAGAAGGAGCAATCTTTTTACAACAGACAAAGGTTATTTTTTACAACTGGTCTGTCGCGGTCAGTGACACTGTCAGTTTTATTGTTTATGTCGCGTCGGGTGACACAAATATAAGTTCGTATACTTTCTTCCATTTCATTCGTTATGGCAAACCGTATAAAAATGCAAAATTGATTGCACGAGGGAAATAGGATGTCTTAAGTGCAGTCACTTATGTTTTAATCATTAGTAATATACGATAACTCTTATATTTTTTTAAATTTATATGTAGGGCAGAAAGTAGGCAGGAATACTATATTCGAGTTTCTAAAAAATATGTATTATACTTTTTAAATAAATTTAAACATGCAATGTAACCATAACTACATGAGCATAATGTTGACGAGATCCGAGATACCAACACAATAATTCCTTTAAGAGCACGAGGGACCTTAATTGTCGCATAAATTTAACACTACAAAAGAAGCGCTTAGAATTTATTTACCAACAACCATTCTTCACCACCATTCCAATCTTCTCATTTTTATAAACGAACTTACTGATTGTCTATTGCTGACTGTCCTGATTGGACATGTCCATGTTCATTATCATGATAACGATCATGAAATGTGACAAAATGCAGTTGGTGCACGTTTTCAAGAAACTCTTCAGGGTACAGATACCAACACGCGAGGACTGGAAACGAGGACTGGATCCCCTGAACCAGAACTGCATTGTGTGATATACTGATGGCTCAAAAATGGACACTGGTACTGAGGCTGGTGTTTATGGTAGGGACTACGAGCTTATTCAAAACATGATAAAATGTGCAACTGTATTCCAGGCTATTATTACCTGTGCGCCGGAGAATGTGGATAGGAATATCAAAGTCAAAACTATCTACATCCTCAGCGACAGCCAAGCTGTGTTGAAAGCTCTAACTTCGCATAGGGTCGATTCGAAGCTAATGCTGAATGTAATACAAATGCTCAACAGACATGAAAAATAAAAGATATGCCGAGTTTACTACTCTAACGAAAATCAACTAGAGAATATACGATCCTTATGAAACTACTACGCTGTAGACTATTTGTCAAAAGTTGCAGTTTTAATCAAAAGTTTATGCTTCTAAGATGCTGTTGCGCTGAAGCGTATCACCATTACAAAGAGATTTTACTTTTAAATTTATGGAAATTTAGACTGAAAATGTTTTAATAGCGGACTTGTCATTTTGTCTCGTTTTTTCTTTATTCTGGAACTTCTAGTAATTCAAATTCCTTGAAAATTTAACTTTATATATCACTAACTCAAAGAATTAATTACTCCGAGTTAATAGATTACTGGTGTTTATAATCTCCAAATTCTTTGAGGACGGTACTGTCGTAGGCGGATCCGTCTTTTGTTTCATTGAAATGACTAATGAGGATCATTAATCAGGCTTTTGATTACAGTCATACTACTATTACGTTAAGAAATAGCGACATAGTTCAGTGTGAGGTTTGTTAAAAATGTTAGGGGATGAAAGGACGCTTTGAAAGTTGACTGTGTCTGCTTATAAGCTCACTTAATCTATTTTGGAATAAAAATAAAAAAATTTAAGAAATAGAAATAAAATGAAAAAAGAAATGCGTATCAATGCCATAACTAAATTATGGTATTACTTAGTAATAAAATGTTACACTTATATGCTATCGTCTGTACTAATGTATTTCTATAACTTTGCAATATTTAATAAATTAACGAGTAAATTATACTACACTGTTTCTGTCTGATCGATTTTACACAATCCTATTTATGGAATGTGTTTGTTTACTCTATGCCCACTTGATGTACTATAATTATCATGAACAATACTCTGTATTGGGATGACGTGGGTTAGTAAAAACAAGTAGGTATATACAGGTTGAAGTGCGGAAGCCAAAATTAAATAAAGAATCGTTACCGATTATTAATTACCTTCTATAATATAAAATACAATGTATGTAACTGTAAAAGTTCGTGTCGGAAATAGCAAGGTAATTTTTATTGTAAAAATGTTTACATTTACTTTTCTTTTTGTTACTTCAGTAGGATCAAGGAATCATCTAAGTTGAGTGCAAAATCGCTGCAGTAGCAAGGCCAAGTTATTACAGGTATTGAAATTATTTAAATAATTGTATACACGCGATTCTTCTATTCAACTTTGTAGATTAACGCACGCGATGAGATGCTTGGCGTGACAAGCTACTATGTGGCAGGTGTACCACAAAACATAGTAAATAGAAGGCGAATATAGGCGAATAAAAAAACAGCGTAAGATTACATATACGCCTTCATTTGTTTTGATATGATATCGCTGCATGTCGGCCCAATAATTTTTCACCACCCTACTAACGTTTTTGTACGACCACGGTCACTGTTATGTCACCAAAAAAATGAGATATCGAGTTAATAAGTTATCGATTATACTATAGCCAATCAGTGAATTATTTTTTTTTGGTGAAAAACTAAATATAAGTTCGTTGTTTACTCTTGAGGATCTCTAGACATTTCATTGTGTATACATAGGTATATATATAGGTGCGTCACAAAGCGTTTGTCATAAAAATCGGAAATAGAAAATTGGCCAACTGCTGGTACGGATATTTATATCAAAGTACAAACGCCATATCGCGCTTACGAAATATTTGAGTGAATAAGCTATATTGACTTCAAAAACTGTTCCATTCCGTTCTTTCGCGCCGTATTTTGCATTTGAGTGTTTCTCTGATTATCTTGCTTCTTCGATGCCGCTCCGTACGTGCTTTTGTTTGTGTTCGCCTTTTCTTTTCTCTTGTATGAATTCATCCTTCTGCGTCTGTCATTTTGTGAAGGCTCTATGAAAATTAATGAAAGTTTTTGAATGAATTTCTCAGTATGTTATACCGTATTGTGGGTCTAGATCACCATTAAAAAGCAGAAACACGTAAAAGCATCTAACAAGTTGATGCCAGAATAATGGTCAGTGCTTCATCGATTTTGAGACAATTTTTTGATCGATGATCATGGTTGATCAGTGTTGTTTTTGAATTTATTTATTTTGTAAAGGTCTTATGATATAGATATCAAAGAAATTCAAATGTGGAAATGACAGTGTACTAGTAGCAAAGAGTAATATAAATTAAAAGTCAGATTTTCCATATTTTCTTTGATCTCCTCTAAACAATTAACACAAGTATTGAACTAAACTATGAACCCAGTCTAACTGTAATCCTTATAAGATAAACTCAAAATGGTAAATCTTCTCTATCTATCTAAGCGATCGTCAGATGTAACGACAAGCGTATTATTCTTATGAAACATTATATTTCACAGTTAACGGACTTAACACATAACGACATCAGATATGGCGTTAAAATACATTGCTTATTTATATCTGATGTTTACTAACATAAAAACACTGCGACCTTATACCAAATACCGGTAGGCAGTGGTCGATAAGTCCTGATTTGTTCTGGATAAGAAAGTAATTCGTGTTTAGCAGTGTTTCACTCATTCTTTGTAGATTACGAAATACGAAAGATTTTATAGCTTTAGACTTGAGTTAACTAATTATGATCGAAAATATTTTTTTTATTGTTGATGCTACCATTTTCTCCTGGGCAAGGCCAAAGATTAAATAGTAATGCGATGAATATATATAAGTACACTTCTCTTGCTTCTCCTATGTGGGAAGGCCTGTGCTCACACTGCAGTGGGATATATTACAATATAATAAGCTGGTCGATATAATTTATGTAATTGGTGTGCGCCGTAGTGGTGTGAACCATTGAAAAGTTGCTGGGTAAGGGTGACAATACAGGTTGACCTGTAGGGAAATGCGGGGAAAGCATATGAAAGGAACAAACAAGCGAAGGCTAAACAAATGCAACTAAAATGTGTCCGTGCGTAGGTCCTAACCTACGATGCGTTTCTGCATAGAGGGTTAAAAATCTTACGTGATATTTTGACGATATATTTACTGCATTGCGAAGAAAATTCTTCTATTGATATGATATTTACCAAATACTCGCTGTAACTCCGTTGTTTATAATACATTTAGGGGCTTTAGTTAGAGGACTTGTATTTCTGATAATGTTCAAAGTTAACTAATTTAAATGTTTTAAAACTTGTCGCAAGACCTTTGTGTAAAGTTTGCCATTGTTTAAGTTAACCGTAAATTGTGCTGGTATAACAATACCTTGAATTTTCAATTAATTGGTTTCTAATAATGAATCGGGTACTTTTGTCATTTTTCTTTGATGAATTGGAATTAAGATTTAAGCTAATGTTTCGAAAGGAACCTTTTTATTTATATTAATCCATCTATTATATATAGAAAAATATGAGAAACGAAAAAATATGATAAAAACATATAAATATGACAAATTTGTACAGATACTAAACAATTTTTTTATCGTCCACAAAACTGTATTTTGGGTGACAAAATTTCTATGTGATTACGAGACTTTTGAGACATGGTATAATATTTTATATATATAAATACACACACATCTCTTATACTGCTCTGTGTACGTATCCTTATTCCAATTTCCCTAATCGAAATCTGGTATGGCATGTACCTACTTCCACTTTCTTATCATAATATAAATTTCAAACATTATTTACTGAGAACAATGTAAGATTCTCTTTTTCTACAGATTTGGCGCCTCCGAAACTGGTTATTTCACTTTCCATAGCCAGTCCATTGAGCAAAACAGATATAGCGAGCAAATCATCTCGCCGAATGAGTCAGAACGATCAATTTTTTGGATGCTTTCTCCCACACCTGTCCGAAAGGAGCACGGATCACGGATGCGAACACTTTCCACTGGGGGAAATGGGACCAGTGTTTTGCATGGCCTTGATTTAAGCTGCGAGCGGCGTGTGGCGCGCCTCGCCGGTCGGCACCAGACCAGTCTTTGTCGGAGAACTGTGCGAGTTACACGTACCGTGACTGTAGACGCTGTTTAAAACACGCGACGCGAGTGACTGATCGAGTGCCACAAGTGAAAAACAGTGACATCTGAGTGGTTTGTTACAATACAGAGGATAAATCGACCAAATCTGGAGCGAAACAACTACAAAGGAAGGTGTGTTTGACAATACATGTCACTTTTCGCGCGCTTATTTTTGTTTTCCTCCAGCTATGAATGGGCTAATCTGCCATTCAAGAAATTGGAAAATATTTTTGTACGTAGCGTGCTTTGCACACTGCACAGAGACATTTCAATGTTCGTGCAGCTGTCCATTAAAGTCTGATTTCTTGTTGTTTGCGCAAAAATGTAAAAGTTTATGTCTGTCTTGGTAGTGAGATAATGAATTAAGTAGCTAGCGTTATCGAGATATAATGCTGCGCTGATTTTATTGTAAGTTAGTATATTCAAGATTAACAGGTATGCTAATTAATCGGTTTTCAATTTAAACTGTACTATTGAAGGTGGAAGTAGTATGTTTTGTTCATGTAAAGAATTATAACAAAATTTAAAAACTTGAAGGTCCTCTAGTTAGAGTTGCTCAAATAATTACCTAAGTATCGCATGCAAAAGTTTAATTATTGTTTTGTCAATTTGCGTGATTCTGAGTAGTTACTTCTGATATTATATTTATATATTTTTATCATGTTGTGTTTGTTGAAGGACAGAACAGATCTTTAGATTATTTATCTTCTTTTCTTTTCGCTTAATTAGACGTTAAGTCTACTCTATAAAGAAGTGGAAGGAGATTTTACAAAGTTAGAAGTTAGCTTTTCCAATTACAATTTGTAATTAAACTGGGAACTGTCCATTGCCCATCATGTACCTGTTAGGCTGTTGTCTCATTTGTAACAACCAATATTATTATAATAACTATCATGACGGTTACGAATTTTGTAATTGAGAGTTCATCTGTCTCCTCATTTTGAGTCAGTCACAGAATATATATTTTATGTTCAAATTACTACAATATTCATATTAAAATTTATTACTAGTAAAACTTGATCATGTATCACCAAAATCGTCTTTTATTTGCCAAATTAATTAAAAAAGCGGTTTTGGTGAAAGTGCTATAACTAATTTTGCTGTTTTGTAGAATAGGCTAGTTTTCTATCGTAAGTCATGTAATGTAAAAAGTATTAATTAAGAAAACATAACCCTCCTTTTGAGTTTCGCCGCAGTCGGGTCAAAACACATACACAAAAAAAATTGGTCTTGCTGCCTTTTCAATTTTCCTACTTAATTAAACAAAATAATCTATGAAACGACTTATGTCTTTACAAATTTATAAAGTTATTTATACTTTCAGAAAAGTAAAAATAATTTTGTAACGATGTAAATATTGTTTACCTCTCAAAATATTAATAATAATAATATAATTTAATTATTTGTACCTCGTTATTCAATAAATAATTATTCAGTAAAAATAAGAAGTAATATGATGTGTTAGCGTAATTTTTTAATCATCATTAATTCAATACTTTTCGTTAGGGATTCAGCAACTGTTTTCAGTGAAACATTTTATTGAAATAGAAATGGATTAAACTTAATCTAAATTACTTCCTTTGACAAGTTTTCATGTCGTGTAATAATTAATTTTCCTGACCACGCCACAATCACAACTCATAAGTTGTCAATTTGAATAAGATTTTTCCCTAAATTCATTAGAACTGATATTTAAATTAATAATAATGGTAATTTGAATATAGGTTTATCAATTGTTAGGAAGCTTCCACCCGCGTGAACTTTCTGTTGACAAAAAACCTTTATCGCTTCCCTAGGGAACACTTTAGCTTTAAGAGATAAAAGTTCCTATATCCTTCCTCATGATGTAATCTTTGTATATGCATGTCTACGCCCAGGACAAATTTTATTAGTATCGGTTCATCGATTTAAGCGAGACTGACAGAGTTACTTACGAATTTATTAGTACGTATAGATTTTATTTATCGTGTATCTATTCGGCAAAATTATCCTGTGAAGTCGAACAGTTTAGACGCAATTAGTTTTAAATTGTCTCTAGGTTTCCAGAAGCATATCGTGCCACAATAAATAAACTATAAAATGTGCTAGGGATTGTTTTATTATAGGTAGTTACAGTTAACAGTTATAATGTTGTCTATGAATGCAACAATTCATATCATTGTTCCATAATCCTCAGAAAATATTTTACAACTTCATTCGACGTTCTTGATCTTCAAATAATTTTCTTTTCGTTTTTATTTTGATACACATTTGAGTATTTAGTAGAATACATAGCTTAGTCTATAAATCTATTTGCAATAAGAGCTACAATCTAATAACAGTGTGAAACTTAATCTGTTCTTGTCTGTACCTAAATAAAGGTAGTACCTACGTGAAGCAAAATATCATCTTTTAATGCCTCCGGGTGTTTGAAGAAAATTACACTGTAGGTAAATTCTACGTTCCGCTTTACGACTCTTAATGCTATGAAATCGTCGGTTCAGAACTCAGCAGGAAATTTTCAGAAAACCCACATGAAAACTGCTTTTCTGGTAAATGATTATTACTACAACGAGCTTTGGAGAAGTTTGTTCTCATCTACATTTAATGCTTCAGAAGAATCGATTTTCATATTTTTGTATCTCGTGTGAAACTAGAGAATATCTAAGTTTTAATAATTAATTGCCACTTTTCAGATTTTTTAATCAAATATAATGATGTTGATTATGTTACACATTTTAGTAAGTGTCGCCAATTTCTATTCCTATTCCTTGTTGTATTTTAAATAACTTCATTTTACCGGTAGCTTTTCGTTTATCGCAAAAAACTGAACAGCAAAGTATTTATTTCTTGCAAAAAACCATTTTAAGTTATCTCGAAAGACTTTACACGAGTAGAAACAAAACCTTCGTTGACTTTGTTCCCGGGTCTAACTGAAAAAAAAAACAACTCTTGCTTGTCTGATCTGGAAGGTGTAACAATGGTGTTAGGTACACACCCTGTATCTTGTGGATAGCGGCTATTCTTAGAATAAATTCGCTTGTGTAAGTAGATAATAACTTACTCGCTGATTTTTCCGAATATTATTTAATTTACAAAAAACTGAACCTATGTTAACCAGTTGTTTGTGCTGGTTGCTTTGTTGTTTCCTCTAATTACTATTTAGTAAATTAAATAAGATAAATTATTACATAACTAAAATAAACTGCTACATTTAAAGAGATAAAAATAGTATCGACATTAATATATAAATACAATTCAAAGCATTCTGTATAGCGAAATAGTGGGCATATGAACATTATATTTTATCTGTGCCCTAGCTACACATCCCGGAGTGATTGAACATTATTGATAAAATTATACCCAAAGCAACTCTTAAATTGTCAGCAGTGTCAATATGTAGTGTAAGTTATTTTTTTAATATGAGGAAAATAACGTAATAAAAATGTATGTAGTGTAAATAGATAATTGTATTATATATTTTAACCCTTTTAGTGCCATATATCTTTCACAACTAGCGAGAGAAGCGCGACAGCGCTCATTGGCACTAAAAGGGTTAAAATCAATATAATAATCGTCAGTGACTAAATAGTACATTCGTAAATAGAATTCACTATGTATTTTTAAATGTCATTTTCTTTCATTATAAATAAAAAGGGTACTTAGTAATCATTCGAACTGTCACATTATTTAAATTGTATGATTAATAGACCATTGTAGAAAGTATTGATTAGTTGCTTCCTTCATAAATTTTATCATGTTTATTTTTCATACAATTCTTTATAAATACACGCAGTACGTAGCTATGAAATCAGTTCTTTGATTAGAGTCACACCCAGTGTTGCTATCTTTCGTTAGGTTACTTTAAGTTTCATGTAGTTTAACCTCATAAGAAAATTGATTAAAAACTTTGAAAATCAAAATACAACAGGGATTATTATGAGAGCTTAATTCTATTCTATTTCCGAGTGAATCTGATAATGGAATATCATATAGAAGGACGGAATAATATTAGATGAGATAATTAATGTACCATTATTAGATTACTGAAAAAGTAGGTTACATCAAATGCTTGACATTTCTTGAAAACTTAATTATAATATCACTTGGCCTTGCTTTAGTTACGATTCTCCATAGGTACACCATAGTCTACATAATTAATCAAGCAAGCCCTGAACAATTAACAGTAATATTAATTTCACCTTGGTATCGGAATAGGCCCCTCGCAGGTGAAAGTGCTCCGTCAGCTTCCTATTGTGTACCAAAATAGCCCCTGTTTTCGCCTACAAATGTAGGTCTTGATTTCGAATACAAGCCTACCTTAAATACCGCGCAGTTAAATTATTATAAATACATCATACAACTATTTAAAAAAAAGAGATTGAAATTGTTAAATCACATTCAGTTGCTTTTGTTATTTTTTAGCAATTATAAGAATACAACCCATACCTCAATATAAAGTCAACAAAAATGAAAAATTCTTTGGTAATAATGATTTATCAAGCAAGCTCCTGATAAATATTTTTTTAAAAACATGCTTTTTAAAAACAAGTTTAATTTCTAATCTCGTCTCGAAAAATCTCAAAAATGTTTAATATTTCTCCATGTTTTGGTATTTCTGCAGCCTTAGAGACGCTTTTAGTATTTGGTCGCGCTTGTATAGAGGGCAGTTACGATTTCTTATATATGTCAACGAGCTTAGACCTAAATTCCGTGATCCATATAAAAAATAAATTCACTGCATTTCAATTTAATTACTAATTGAGTTCTGAATAAATGTAAATTATTATGCTCCATATAATTAAATATAATATACAGACGGCCGTTTGGTCAAGTAAGCCTGAGATCCTGGGTTCGAATCTTGGTAAGGGCAAATATACGTATGATGAGTACGAATATTGTTGTCAAGTCATAGATGTTTGTATATTTAATTTGTATATTTCTGATATTTATATACATTTTAATATCTTTAATTCTCCATTATCTTCTATCCCCAATACAAACTCTTAATGATACTTACTTTGGGCTAGATAATATGTATAAGTGTGATAAAAATAATAATATATTTTTGTTATATATCAGGTTAGTTACCGTCTTACATTTAATAATAATTATTTTAAATATTAATGAATGACAATACTTGTTTAGAATCGTTTCCGGTGGTATTATATCAGAGTCCTAATTGTGGGCATTAAAATCTCCACAATAATGAATACCAATCGAAAGTAACTCGAGACTATTGTTATTGAAATGAGCATCTGACGAAACAATGCTACGTGAACCTCGAAATTGACACGATGGTTTTTTTTAGCTTGAATGTAGCCTTTAATCCAATGATAATTAGGATGTAAGTTTCAGTAGCAGTGTGTGAACATATGATGAGTTTTAACAATGGCATACCAAGTTTCATTGTCGGTCACATAAGGCCGTGTGGGTGGTTGTAACACAGCTAAGACTATGTAGGATAGCTTCGTATGATAGTTCTCAAACAAGCTGTTCACGGTTGATTTAATTTCCTGGTATATATAATTGTGAATTTTTCAATTCGCTAAAAGAATGGGACTGTACAGATTTTTAGATCCCACGTGTAGGTACTCTGTATCTATCCGTATGACCCATGGGAAGTAAAATATATTATATTTTAAGGTTAACTTGAATTGTTAATAATAGTAAATTGATAAGAATAAAATATATTTTTTTATATGAAGCTCTGCTAATGACTCGGCACCACTTGATGATAAGCAGTAGAAGTGTCTATATGTGAAGATAGCTAGTGAAGCATGCGACATACTGCCCTAGCCACCATCACCTTGCCGGCCCAAAAAGTGCTTTTTCACGCCTCTTTTAAAAGAACCCATGCCCCTCCTTAGGGGCTGTGCGACAGAGAAAGGAGTCACAAAATCTCTTAGTGGGAAAAGTAGACGTATGCTACGACGTTATGCTTGATGTATGATTATTTGTATCAATGGTTAAAGAATATGCCCTAGATTCGATAACGGAAAGATCTGTATCGTCCTTATTGACTATACAATGTATTTTAATATATTCTTCTTCTTATATATAGAAATAAATTCATGATCGTTAGTCTCGCTTAAACTAAAAATGACCTATTTGAATAGAATAATCTTTCTGTGTTTTATTCGGATAATTCAGGGGTGGTTTAAAAATAAAAGTTACTGGGAAAATTCTAAAGATTAATAATATTCAACTGAAAATTGGTTAATTATATCGAAATTCTTCTAATTTTTTTAATTTCTTAAATTTCCTTCGGATTACTTTAGATGATAGATGGGTTAATGGCACGTTGTATGTGATACAAAGTTCACCGGGTCAACTAGTATTTAATAGCTTCATTAAAACTTTCTGTTATTTGGTAGTCCACATTTTTTGCTAACACTTTTCTATGCATAATGAGAGAATTTGATGATTCTCGATGACTGAGACTCGATTGCAGCAAAATTATAATCTTGAATTATTAAATGTATATTTTACCTTGGACGTAAATTAGATTCCCTAAAATCGCATTTTATTGACAAGTTTAAACCATCGCTGCAAGAGGGTCTTACACTGTTCCTTCAGTATCGACCTGGCAATAAATTTAGAGATAATTGATTGCATAATCACTGCGATATCTTACGGGATTGGGGAAATTAATGAATCTTCATTTTCTACGCTAGACCTATTTTCACAGGAGGAAAATATTACTTAATTACCATAGCTTTTGGGTTCATTATTAAACATTTACACATTACCTACATTTTGTTAAACATGCATGGTACGATTTGCATTATCCTCGAGGATATGCTGCTCTCATGCTTAGAGCAGCACTACCCTGGCCTATTAGATTTATTTCGTCGACAGTTTTCAACAACAGTCACTGACAACACTTCTGAGCCACTTGCAATCTTTATAGGACAGACAATGAGCAACGTTTGTTGAAATCCAGTAATAGTTAATACTTGAAAAAAAAATGTATTTTTGAATCTTAATGTAGAACAGATAGAGAAACTTTATTTTTTAAAGGTGTGGTTGAAAAACAACAAAAGCATTTTATTACGTTTCACTGATTAGATAGGCCAACGTGACTCATTTGATGAGTAGGTAATTATTACCCATGGTGTCTATCAAAGTGGTGTTGTAAAATTGATGAATTTACGCGTTTTTATTTCACAACAGTATGTAGTATAGACGCTGATGAAGCTATTTTGGTGTAATACTAATACACAAGTTTATATTACTTGCGATCATTAAGCCTTTTTGATGATCGCTTTAAATTACATCCATAAGTTAAATACAGTTCGGCAAACAAAAGCAAGATATCCAACAATAGATAAATTACAAAGAGAATAGGAATGTTAATCATATACAAAAGAAGACATATCAATAGATATACAGAAAAGATAAATATAGGTATCAAATAAATATATGTAGTGAGTGAGATCAAAACCATGTAGCATTGTTTAGATATGACAAATTATGAAGTCGTTTCAATTACCCGCATTAATTTTAGTAAATTACCTAACATCGTAATGGTAAGACATAAAACTCATTACAGATAAAACCAGACTGGTGGTGAAACCAGGGATCGCGTGGTGGAGCCACATTAAATTTCGATGCAATTCTAGCGGTTAAAATATTTTATAGGTTTACGAAGTAGTTAAGTATGGTTGCCGTCCTTGTCATAATTTCCTTTCATATTCCCTATTGTTTTGGTTGTGAAGAACTGACGCAAAAAACTTCAGCAGCTATTTATCATATACATAGGTTCTTTTTTAAAGTGTGACTGTTATCTATGTCACTCACTACAATGATAGTAAATATTTACTTTTGTATCGAAGACAAAAGTAATTTAATTGAAATTTTGTAACTTGAAATTAGTGGCTGCGCATCAAATTTGGTCACAACTAATTAATAATCACAATAAAAGTGTCGGTATAATTCGATAAGGTTAGCTTTACATTTTTTAAATTAAAATATGACCAATAAATTTGTTACGTTAATATTTTGGTAGAAGAAACAATATATTTTTTTGTTTTTGTTCCAGTTGAAATGACTTAGTATGTATATTACACGCAAAAAATTCATTGATCGTTGAGTCATCGTGTCGAATGACTACGTGTTAGTATGATAAAGTTATTTATAGTTCTAGCAATTGGGATTAACAAACTAACAAATTTAAGAACTCTGAACTGAATTTTGCAAACTTAATACTAGCTGAACTGGACACGCAACTGTACTGGATTTGTGTACTGAAAAACTCATCATAGTATTGCTCTATCTATATATCATAGATAGAGCAATGTCATTAGTGACGAGCTCCAGAAACTCAGTAACCATGCAGTTATTTCACACTGTGTTGAAACCCTTACTCTCATTTGATTTTATTATAATCTAAAACGAGAAATTAAACAGGATTTCAAAACTTTTTCGAGACAAACTTTTTCGAACATTATAAATAAATACAACTGTTTTAAAGAATGAAATCTTTAGTCTTAGGCTTATTAAACAATCAGGTGTTGACATTTCTTCTTTACGGTAAATATAGAAAATGGATGGGTAAATAATAATCGCTCATTAAAGTTGGTGAACACAAGTTATAGGAAGCACAAATTTGCAACAGAAACATTGGACGGTATAATGATATATGTAAAGCTCAAAGTAAATAATCTCGGAACTCAAAGGCAAGCGTCTACATTTCAGCAACTTAAACATCTCAGCCTTGAAATTAAAGTTCTCTTTGTAGTGTTACCGAAAGCGCTTTAATACATCGTAGAGGCGATTAAACTACAAAAGTCTGCGGTATTAATTCAGTTAATTCTAAGTTCGATGGATCGTCGAGCTAATATAGGTCACCGTAAGCCGCTGGATGCAGAAAGCGCACGACCAATCAGAAATTCATGCGGGGTCTATGTCCATCAGTGGATGTTTCACCGTTGATGTGATGATGATGAATCTAAGTTTGCCTAGTTCCATTGGCATATTATTTGGGTCTATAAAGAAATAGCTAGAAAGTTTACAATTCTGGAATATTTATCTGAGTACCGGTAAATCCGACCGACCTTTGAAAATCAAAACATTATATTTTCGATTTGGAACTTTTACTTTAAATGTAAAGTCCAAATATGTATTTTCTTTATAATATTGATAAGGCTTGGGATTGGAAGATTTTTATACTAGATAAAACTGATGTAGCTATTTACAATTACTACTGTTTTTGCAGTAGATAATTGTTTCTAGTTTCACTACGGTTTCTACACGAATCGAAAACCTGTTAAAACTAATTTTGCACGGTTGATATATCATGGCCAGATTAAGTGACATAGGTTTTAAATTCTTTGCCTTTACGTGTACATATACTGTTTGTTGCGAGCACAAAATTGCAACCCCAATTCCAACTTTATTTGGCCATAAAAATGGTGGCAGTATTTTCATCGTACTCCCTTTGGGGATTAGTTTATTACGAATGACGCGGTGAATATTTAATGGATTAAATACTGTTCACACTCTGTATTGATATCTTAAATGGCTATTACAGTTCTCTGTTTTCCCGAAACGAAGCTAATACTGACAATAAGGTAATTCAGTGGCTATTAGTCTTGATATTGCCGAAGCCTTTTGTTAGGCCTGCCCCGAGGGTCAGCTCTAAATGTTTCGTAGTCGGGAGACATATGTCCAGCAGTGAAGTAAAAAGTAAGTGTAAAATAGATCGATGATGAAGATGATGATGATGAATATAGATAGAAACTCAGAGCGATATTTATGATTAGACAATTAAGTGTGACATGTCATATATTGAAGTCTGTTTTTGGTAACCATGACAACAATGAAAATAACACTCTTGTCAGAATATTCGTTTTGTTAAGATGCTTGTGCTTTTATATTAAATTCTATTATTGTTTTATCCCGTCTTTTCCTGGACATTCCACCGCACACACACAACCCTCACATCATACCCATGTCATACAACTTAAATGCTTATCTACTTAAGATAAGAATTACTTTCAATTATAACCTTTCGGTTAGTATAACACAATTCATTCGTTAACTTTCTCCTATTTAAATTTGTATTAGTTCTTTCTACACCAATTCCCCATACAATAGACGATCATTCAAACGTAATAAGATAATCTGATGATTCGTTTACTTAGTGTATATTCTACACGACTTTCATTCAATTCTTGTTAAGATAATTTATGTAAATTTATTAATGAGGTCGATTTATGGGAGAGCGATAGATGATCGTTGAAAATTCCATTCATGTTGTTTAGCAATAGTTTTTTTATATAAAATTTTTAAATAACGTCATGGAAAGCTTTTAGAATCAAGGTTAAAAATTATTTTACTTTGATAATAAATCAAAAAAACATTACATTTGTTTAGTGTTTCAAAATAATAGCACAATCATTAAAAAATATAGTTCAAGCAGACAAAGAAAATTATGTTTTTTAACTATTTGAGAACAAGTATTGACCTGTAATGTCATTTCTAATAAACTTGTTAACGATACCGTCGCTAGTATGATTAGCCTAGCGAGGACACAGAAGATATGAATGGTGATGGTCAAATGGTGCTGAGGTATTTGCCGGTAATATTCTTTTACCAATGCTCCTCAATTTGAAATTTCTTCGAATTATAGATGCTGAAATATAAATGAGTTAAATTTCGCATATAGTATATCCCGGGGGAAACTTTAATTCGTCCTCTGACGTGTTCATGTATTAGAAATACTAGCCTGACGCTCTGATCTTTATTAAATTCTCAAAACCAATAGATAAAAAATTCAAAACCTTCACCTGTTGTTTTTAATCGAGTTTTTTCTCTCTCTTTCAATTGGTTGATGTACAATAAAGATATATTCTATTCTTTACTATTCTATAATGAATTTGTTGCTTCTTAAAAAGCAAAAAGCCTTTAGAAATCGATACTGGCGTTCACACTTTTCTTAGTCCAGCGTTCTGTTATAAATGATCCATAAGTAAAGAAGGAGTAATGGTCATTGTTTTGTATCAAAATAATAACGATATTTTCATCGCTGCTTCAGTTGTACTGTCAAAACTTTATATTGAAGTAGCTCCCTCACCAGAATAAACTTTCTCAATCTATATCCGCTAGTTCATACAGAAGTAACTTTACGTAGACGACTGGCTCGCTAGATGGCTAAAGGGGGATTTTATGCATCAGTTCAGTTCATTAGAGTCCCTGTATAGCTTAAGTTCTGTTAGTTATATGCCGAGGCTGAATTATATAGAATTATTCTTTTGTTATGCTACAAATAAAAAATAAAACTAAGGAAAGTGGTAATGTTGGTAGTAGTTACCACTTCTTACACTTACACCTAAGTCTGTTTTTACACGGTAGATTGGTTCCAGAAGAAGCCGTGTAAAAAAAGACATTGATCTTATACAAAAATGGGTGATTTGTTCCTAATCTCTAAAACCTATTAAAATTAGAGAAAAACAAGAATTTTTAAGAACAAGAATTCATGTTTATTTTATTAAATCAAATATATAATGCTTATTTTCACAAGCATAGTAATTAATGATAAAAAAGATATGCACTCTAATCTTAAAAGTACATACATAAAATTTCAAATCGTGCTAAATGGAATAAAATCGTGTAAAAAAATTAAAAATATTCAATTTTCAAACCGTGTTATATCAAAACCGTGTACAAAAAGACCGTGTAAAAACAGACTTAGGTGTATTCTCATTCTGATATTTTATGTTTAAGTGAAATTAGAAATATTAAATTGTATGTTTTATTTATGATTAATATCCCTATTCCAATTAAGAGACTTCTTAAGTTTATGTATAGAAGCAAAAAAGAACCTTTAGGCAGCAAAACCAATACAACCTTTTTTGGAATGACTAAAGCTGCTGGCTGCGGACGGCCTTAACAACTTTACCGAGATTTTAAAGAGGGGAGAGTCCTCCAGCCTGCGCTTCTGTTTGCATTACAAAACGACAGGCATCACTTGCTGGGGAGGTGTCCCGCGGTTAGACGCTGCCAAGAGGAAGCAATACAATAGATTCTTATGGGGTTTTGGCTGCGGTCGTCAAATCAATAATAAAGGCACTTAAATGGAATTTAGATTAATACAATATTTTTTCAATTAAGTCCCAAATGTGGTTTTCAGAGAGAAATAGCAAATGTTATCTGCATTGTCTTCGATATATAGAACGACGAACGTCTTTTATTTCCAAGTAAACGTTGGCACACTCCCTTGCATTGGGTCAAGCCAAAATAATCTTTTGGTGAGACTGAACAGATATGTTACCGACCGCTGTGGGAAATGTGCTAATGAATTCACATTGCGGGACTTTCACCACTGGATGTACAAATATATATTGGCATATGCAATTTAGTGTATTTAACTAGAGTTAAAATTGAGAATTATTGTGGGTTTACAATATGAATTAATAATAAATATTGAACTAAGTGCCATAGGCATGCTACGTAAACCGGAGCAAACCGGCCATTTTACTCTGACCTTTTTTATAAAAAAGAGCATTCGGAAAAGTATGACCTAATGTCTACTGACTACCTATATGGTTGCAAAATTAGTAATCAGAATATCAGTTACAAACTATGACCTATAAAACACGCGTCTATCTATTCTCACTTTAAGTAAGCTCTATATCACCTTATTTGAAAAACTTTGTAGAAAATAATTAAAATTTCATTTAACTAATGAATTGATATATCTAGCCAGTGCATTAAAATATTAATCTTAAACATTTAATATAAATTATTGTTAATTTCTTCCTTGTGTATTTACATATTATTAATAAGATTGTACAAGTCTTGGATCGAAAAACTTTTCCCAAATAAAAATTAAAAATAAAAATTATTAGATGCAAATTTACCGCATATTACTCAACTACGATAATTAATTCCAAAATATTGAAGCCTACCTCACTCAATAAACTTATTGAGTCTCGTTGGAACGATCTGATTATAAACGGTAATGCTCGTTTTCAGAGTGCTCAACATTCTGGAAATCGCAGAACACTCATGTGTTACGTAATATACCTACATATGTACCCACCAGGTTTACACTTAATTAACTTTCATTGTGTTTAACATTAAGTATTAAATAGTAATGAATAAATATTTATTACATAATTTCAAGTTTATAAAATGGTATTTCGATCATTTCTTCCTCAATTTATGGTTGGCAAGAATAGACACAATGGATTTTTATAAATTTTTTTAACACAAAACCTTTTTTTGTGAATATTTGTATTCTCAATAACATAACTATTTGACAGATTTTTATCCGACATCTTTAAGGAAAATTTAAAAATAACAATTATATGTGGTAACATCTTGCACTAACTCGCACACATTTTGACAAACTGCTCATGTCATAATTTTCATATGACATTGGCATGACAGATTTATAGGAAAATGGAATGTTGTCAATTGTTACGCGGGAAACAGACTTTAGTTAGATCAAAATTTTATAAGGACACATTTTTGGAAAACGCGCACTCCAGTTAAATTACACTACTTGGTAGAATTATAATCAACGATAATTTGTTCGATTTGTTAATTTTACTGTAAAGATTTGTTACAAATTATTCTTATTGACAAAATAATAATATTGATTAAAACATGTAAAATTATATGACACGGATACTCTGCCGACAAACTGTACGACAGTTTGGCAAATTTGTTAAATTGCAATTTTTTATGTAAAATCTTACTGCAAAATAATAAAAAAATATTACCGTGATGTTATATCATTAAGTTACATAACATAGAATTGTTTAATAACATTAACTATTCCAGAACAGTGTTGCTTTCTAAACATTCTAAAGTATTGCATAAAGTGAATTAATTTTATTTGCACCCATAGAATTACATTATTTTAAGAAACACCAATATTTTAAATAATATTTATCACACTATTTAAATAATTTTGTAAATGAAAAAGTTGACGTAACATTTATTTATGTAATTTTCAATGTTGAAATTGAAATTGAATTAGATAGGTTTTATTTGTCACTTAATTAATACATAAAAGGAGATTAGAATTGGTCGGATTAATACCATTTAATATTCATTAATTACTGAATAGAAAATTATATGTTTGAATTTATAAATAAGTTTCTCATCAATTTATATTATTTTATTTAATAAATATTGCATAAATGTAATTTATAACTAATTTATAATAATGGTATGATATAAGAATAATAAATTAAACTTTATTACGTATTAAAACTTAAACAACAATTTCTTGATGAAGTAATCTCCAAATTTTCCGGCCTATATGACAAGACACCGAAACGACACGTGACAGGCAAAAATATGAGATTATTTTTTATGGTGTCGTAATGTTCACCCATGCCATTGATACCTATAAATAAAAATAATCCCACGCGTTCTTTATAAAATAGTGCTGTTATTGAAAGCTGCAGGCCTGCCATCATTTTTTTGTTCCTGTGCCTGCCACGAAATGATTTTTGACGTATCGCATCAAAATTAAGCGCGTTTGACACTGAAGAACCTCTATTCTTTCGTTTTCCTTCCATATGTACTCACAAAAATGATTGGGCAAACAAATATTGAGAAATGGTGGCTGTATTTTGAAGGTACCTATTAACTATATCGTTCGATCGGTCTATTCAAAAGTTATGTATAGATTTTTTCATGGTACCGGTGCTGGTTTCTACGAAGCCGTTAATTAAATTGGTTCGTTTATTTAGGACCTAGCTTAAGCTTGTTATCAAGAACAACCGTATTTTCTTGTTAGCACTATCTTTCTCACAAATCCTTTGAAATAATGCTGTGTTATTGGGACACAACAGAAGAATTGTCTGTAAACACGAATTACGTGATGAGCTTATAATTAATGACAAGAGGCTTTTATAACATAATTAATAGTATTTATACGCTTATTTAAGTTATTTTTGCTATGGCGATTGGAGAAATAAAATGATTGCGATTGCACGGACAAATCTGAATTCTTTTGCTGAGATATTTATTCGAGATACTGTTTCGTTTGTTATAGTATATTAACTCAAATACATAAAATTTGCTGAGCATACAATTTTCAGTACAAAATACATACGTAAATTTAGAAAAAAAAACTTTATTCCTGCACGGGTATGAGTAAAATCTATGTGGTATAGTTAGAAGTTCAGTTTAGGAAAAAGAATGAAACACAAAACGAAAAGACTGGTAAAAAGGTTTAAAAATGGAGAGCTAGATTAAAAGCAAAGGAGCACGAAAAACGCGGCGGAAACAAGTTAACAATAATTACTTTTTATTCACAGACGTAATGATCAACTTACTTACTTATCAACATGAAAATGGAAACAAACGCATAATATAACTTAAATAACTCTAACTATGAATTTAATAATAGTTTGTTTGAACCTCGATTATTATTTTTGTGGCTGCGCTGTCTATTGTAACCAAGGTAAATCCCTGAGTTGGGCACTTTCCAGAAAATTTTGGATCTTTCTTACTTTGTTTTGATTTTAATTGAGTCAATTTATAACTTTCAATACTAAAGCATAAAGTTTAAATTCTATATTCAGTTTCTGACTTTTGTCGATCTTTTCTAGCGAGTGAATACAAGATATCTAAATAATTAAATTTTTTAAATATGCCTACATATTTTCTGATGGATAAACTTCTTCCTTTTTACAAATATATGTCAGTCTATTTTATTTTATTTGCTTATTGTTTAAATATCTTTTGAATTTTTATTTTCACTATTGTCAATATTCTTAACCTTATCCAATACTAATAACACAGCCTGTGTTTTTAATATTAATATTATTTTCATCTTTTAAAACATTTTAACATTTTAAGATATATTTCTTATCCGGTGTTCACTTCGATGAGCACGTTGCTCATATCAACCGTAATATTTCCATCAGTTATCGCACAGCCCGATCTCACAGACTGACGTATACAAAGTAATGCAATTAATCATAATCGCAAAATAAATATAGATCCTTGATTCAAATGCTTAAATAAATCGAATGTTTATATACATTCTCTATATTTAGCACCTACAGTTTTATTGAAACAATAGAAACGAACTATTATATAAGTATGAGTAAATAATTGAAAATAGCCACATAGATATCCTTATAGAGTCATTGGTATCTTGAAATAAAGTTTCGATGGGCCTGATTATGTAATACTTACATACTTACATACTTACGCCACGTTTGGTGTTTTCTTTGTCAATTAAAGTAATACATTAAAATATTTAATAAATATTGCTGTTTTAACATTTGTAAATAATAATAATCAAGTATATTAAAGAAACAATTTGTTTTTACCCCCATTTTATCCAAATTAAAACACTCCGACTAATGAAATAGTAATATCTCGTTTCTCTTCGACAACGGAATAAAGTAACACGAAAAATGTAAATTAAACAAAACTGTTTACTTTCACCAAAGGAGGTTCTCACAGAGGGTTTAATTTTTTAGAATAAGTTTAGTACAGTTAACATTGGTACTTAATTGCGGTTTTCATATTGCCATCTATTAATAGAGCGACATCTGCAATCATAATAAGCATTAGTCATCGCCCTTATACGTTGCATGAACAACAATATTATTAAACAAATAAAAATATCGAAAAAGTTTTTATATCACTACTACTATAGCCACTGGGCTAAAAGTATAAAAAAATAATATAAACTGTTTTCAAAGAAATAATAAGAAAATCATTAATCGCATTTTCCCTGCTTCATTCGAGGTACAAGACAAGGTTTTTGATGAATATTCTTTTCCAAATATCATCAATAGAAAAGGCCCTTTCATTAGTTATTCATCCACGAGGCAATTCATGTACAAAAAAATAATATCTTTTAATTTAGTTGACTTCTTTTGAGAAAAAATAGAGCTTAACCATATTATCTGAGTACAGGGAGGGAAATAAAAAAAGACTACAAGTAAAAGGTAGTACTGTAGGTACTTTCAGCAACCAGTAACTAAAAGTACAATAAAATGTAATTTGAAAGTTTTACAGTTTTACTGTAGTTACAGTAATTTTCAAATGTTATTGAACGATCTCTATACTTGTGAAATAAAAACTTGATTGATTGCAAATTAAAAGAAATTTTAAGTAAAATACTGCGAATTTTAATGTTTTAGAGCCCGACGAAATAGAGCACAATATTTTAATTTAGACTTCGTTTAACATCTCTAGCCGTATTTTTAAATCTTGATATTTATTTTGTCCTTATGTATTGTCAATTATTCCGTAGGTAGTAATTAGTTGTGATTTATTTCGGTCGCAGGGTGGTTCCTCCAGTCGTAATGCGGTGTGTGCGTAGCGAACCGCTCTTGTTGGTCCATTTCCGCATGTGCGGTTCACTGACCCACTGACCGAATGCAATGCGTTCTAAGTTTCATAAATTTTGTTTTTGTCTTCTTAACTTTAACATAACTTCATATTTACTATAATCAACTTTATAATGATATAAATGCAAAACGAATTATTATTTTGTAAGTAATGTAAATAACTTAAGATTCATAAATTAGAGTATACGACCTAGTAAACGAGATTCAAATGTTTTAACGATTTAATGGCTGACACAAAACCGGTGAAGAGTGTGAGCATAATTAAGTTGTATTTAGTTTTATTTATTATAAACTTTAGAATTGTTTAGACTTCACAAATCACGATACAGTTTTGTGCCTAATCGGCTCTCTTTTGTATTCATTCATTACCTTCATATTATACTTTTGCCTTGTAAATATGACGTTAAAAGAAATATAGCTAGTTCTCACAGAATTATTCCTTCGGAAACTATTTTATTCTTTAATTCTTATTATTTTTGAATTCTTAGACTATCGATAAATAACAAGATTTTTGTATAAACTGCTACGGTGGAAATCAAGCATACGGCTCACCTGATAGAAAGCAGTTACCATAAACTATGGGTGCTTGCAACAAAAGGGTATCTTTCGCGCGTTGTCGACCTGTATACATTGTTTCACATCCTTTTAAAAAAAACTCATGCTTACTCGTTCGGAAATTCCACAACTTGAACTTACGCTGGAGAAGGAAATCTAAAACCGTTCAGTTCGTTACCACTGAGTGTTGACTTTTGTCAATTCAGCCAACGAAACAGGCTATTTTGTGAGAGTCCCGTTGATATCATGTCAAATGCTCATCTATTTTACTTGAATTACTCTTATTCCACGCGAGTAGGTATAATTCGATAACAAACGAGATACATGCTCCGCGACTTATATATAGGAATATACTCGTGATAGCATTTAATTATCTTAATAATTCCAAAAGGAACATGGATACTTCCATTCGCGAGAAGACATTAGGTTAATAGAGAAGCGTTTCCAATGTCTTAAATTCGATTAAAAACTTAATATACTCGACCTCCATCGTGCTTCGGGTGCCAATGGTGTTCACCCACCGACAATGGCCCAGCAACCGTTTTTTCATGAAGAGTTCATGCGTTTCACAGTTAAAAATATACAATTAATAAGAAATCGGTGTAGTTAATAAGTCTGTTAAATTATGTCTGTTCGCCAACCATTCCATTGTTCCAGAGAAATTTGTTTAATCACAAAGTCCTGACACGTTCAAGTTGAATTACTATAAGTTTTCGCCGCATGCCACATCTGACGACTTACAATGAAATAAATATTTAAATACGTACCTCGCTATTTAAAGCAATTGCCCTAATGGTAATGTCACAAAGTTTTCCAAACCACAATTTGGAATATTAAAATAGTTCGGTTACATTAACATATTGAAAAAATTATATATTGTAGGTAGGTAACCTAGATAATAATAACTTTACAAATACAAACAAAATCATAAGTAAGATTCTAGTGACGATTTAGTCTGTAACAATATATTAGTCACTATAGTATGTATTTCTAGAAGTTTATTGAAAAAAAATGATAGAATTAAATCCACCTACGAGTATACGAGAACATAATTAGAACCTAAAACCGGTCGCATTTATATTTTATTTCGAAGCAATCTAGTGTTTTACAAGAATAATATTGTCTAATTGAGACTTAAAACAATTTACGGAGTCTAAATGAACGAAGTTTGTTTAAAAAAGCCCTCCTTCAAGTATTACTTTATACCTAAGTTGAAATTAACCTCGTTTAAGAAAATACAAGTACTTTTTCGTAAAACAGGCGCATAAGTACATTTATAACTTTCAAACTGTTCCAAATTAGACCCACTTAAAAAAGGAACGGAAACTAAGATGTCGCATTTATAGGGTACCTATATATCGACATGTTGTAACGCTAACATACGCATCGCCTGATGGCATATAGGCAAATAAAAAAGTACTTTTAAAAGACATCAGCCCACAAGGGTCGCATATTCGTAGAATAGGAAAATTCAATTCACATGTTTTTCTTTGTTTTAATTTTTATTTTATTTATTGCAACTGAAATACTGGATACAACTGTATTTAGTATTCAGTTGTCTTCTATTAAGTTTTGTGTCTAGTATTCTAACTATCTTCTTTAGGTTACAATTAATTTAATTCAATATAACGTTACCAAGAATAAGGTTCCAAGTTAAAACAATTTAGAACTTTATGTCTGTAATATTGTAATTTAAATCATAGAGTAATACGACATTATCATAATTCATAAGAATACAATTCGCTGCGAAAGTTTATTCCCTTGATAGTGCTCATTCGGAAAGTCGTATTAAACCTATGTGTGACACAGATAACATACGCAACTCGCATCGCGCTGACACTTAGCATTACCGTCTGTGCAAGTTACGGTAGGTTTGGAGGTGGAGATACAAATTTTACCAAAAAATACTTCGTTTTCCTTATCGAAAGCAATGTTCGAAACACCACGCAAACGAGTTCCTCAGAATAAATTTTGTTGTATTATTATTACATATAATATTAATATAAAGCACAATGAAATATATAGTCCTGCTGCCCACGCTGTTTAATAGACAAAGCGAAAAATATTTAATATACTCGCGAATGTATTAAATAAAATAATGTTAGTTAGTATTAGGTACAGAATCTGTTTACTGAAATAACTTTGCAAATATTCAACGGAATAGTCAAACTTATTTCGCAACGTCACTTTTCACAACAATTTATTTAATTTTCATCTTGAACATCTGCGTTTAAGTTCAAAGTTGAAATTCGTTGAATGAAAAAATTCTAAACACAAAGGAATTTATGAAAATGCCTCGGATATAAAGGGATTGTATTGAAATTTAATAAAATTCTTTGGATGGCGTAAGATCTTCTATGGGCAATTCAAAGGAATGTTCTTTTATACAGGTTATTCTAAAAATAGCACACCATGCTAATACTGGAATAAAAATACAATGTTTTTATTAAAATTTTCAACATTTTGTTTGCAATGCTTGGAAAAATCTCGTCAAATTTATTATATTTCTTAGCTTCGTTTTCTACTAAGTTACTTAAGGCTGAAGTGTAAATAGAATCTAAAAAATGGTCAAATAAATACTTATTTCTAATTGGGCATCTGTTCAAAGCTGCAAACGATTAAGGGCTTGTACAAGATGCGTAGAACTTATGCAAATGGGTGAGCCGAGTTTTGCTGGTCTCAATACTTCCTATTAAGGTGTGAGGTTTTCGATTTCTCATTCACTCAACAGGAAACTTAAACATAATTAATATTTTGTTTTCGGCCCAGTACAGTTTTAAAAAAGCAGTTAAATCAAATTGTATTATCAATTTGATTAAACTGCTTTTTTAAAACTGTACTAGGCCGAAAACAAAATATTAATTTATATTTTAAAAATTCTCGTAGTGATTGACAAAGATTTTTGTATATAGTACTCCTTCAGTTTTCTTTTGAAGATGGTAATAGAGTCACAGATGTCCGCTGGCAGAGAGTTCTATAAAACTTGCGAAAACTAGAAACGTGATCGTATTTCTTCAAACGAATGCACAGATTTTGCAAGCGCTCAAGTTTTTTTAAGAAATGTTGTGTATTTGCTCACTCACGTACTAATCAAGATTTTTGGTGTATTCCACCAAGGATTTAGAATAAAGCCGCATGTGTCGCACTGAAATCTGGTTGCTAAACTTGCTATAGAAAGGGCACGTCAGCTGTCTGCGTTGCGTGCGTCCTTTCACACGCTTAAGCTACTGTTAACTCCAGTAAAACTATAAACAGTATATAACGTGAAAATAAATGTGATTAAGCCAAATATATAGAGCAAATGTTATGGGCCACACGGTTAGTAGTGCCATGCGCCATCCCTTTTTTGGGGAGGAATCTATTAACGGACCTACCCGTCACCAGCTACACGACAGGTATGTGTAGCTCGCGCTTATCCTAATTCTGATTCTGCCGAAGTAACTCACCAAACCGACCTGGCTTTGGCTTTTCCACCATCTTATTAGCCAACCGAAACAATAGCAATCGGACTCACTATATTTTTTTATTGTAGAAAGAGACGGATATATAGCAATTTAGAAATTAATCCCTCTTCTCAATAATAAAAACTATCAGGCTCGGTTGTACTGGGACCGGTCCATCATAAGGACAGAACTGCTTTAGCTAATAAGCCTAATATCGTACTGGTGAACCTAGTAGAATTATGCGTGTTCTTAGTACATGTTACTATTCCATTGTATGAAAACCTCGCAAAAGCGGAATCAGATAAATAGATTAAGTAAATGAACCTGGTACACGAGGTTACCGAGAGTGACGTCCATTGAGATCATAAACGGTCTTAGTCTCTACCAATGGTCAAGAGATTGGATAATGGACTGATGATTGCGAGGCTTCAGTCCTGACCCTGAGCCATATAAGACGGAAATAAAGATATGACTGATCACTCGTTCAGGCGGTTGTAAATTAAGGCCGATAGTACAATTTTCTTATTTATTAAACTTAAACACTTATTTTAATACTATTTTCTTCTTAAAAAAGCAGAAATGGTAGGATTTCAGTTCCCGTTAAATTCTATAAAGCTGCTGTTTACGTTCACATTACGTTTTATCTTGTCACCTTCAGGGCGTCAAGAAAAATAAAAACCTCCGTAAAATGTCTACATCCTCAGGGTAAGGTTTGCTTTTAAAATTTATAGTATATTTCATTCAGAGTACGTGTAGCTTCAATGACAAGGGCTGAGTTCATTAATTATGTGCTTGAACCAAAATAGTCATAAGCATAAGTTAGCGTTCTAATGTCGCGTCAGCGATGTTTACATGTCGTGTGACACAATCTAACAAATGTACTTTTTTTACTTGCAATTCCCTAAAAATGATCATTCTTGAATATTTTTTATTAATTTAACAGGTTTAAGTATCAAAACTATGCACGCATATGTTGTTTACCAGTAAAATTTCGTATTATTTTTAAAATCTGAGCGTTATACTCCCAATTGTCTCTTTATATTTATCTCCATTTTCAAGATAAACATTAATGTTTGTAACACTCAAATTTTTTCTTTTTACACTCAAATTTTTTCTTTTTACACTCAAATTACACGAATGTAGTTTCAAATAAGGGTTCTATGTTTCCTTCCTAAGCCACAGTACTACAACAAAAATATCAGAAGAGCACCGAAAGTATAACGCCCAGATTTGTAAAATAGCACAAATATTTTACTAGTCTATAACATATGCAATTAAAATTAATTGTTAGTTATTTTATTATACATCAACTGAAAGGCTGTACAGTATTTTATATTTTTTAGTTTCTCAAGGTTTATATTACATAGAAAAGTGAATGGAGATTGTTTTTATAATTTAGTTCAAAACGATTGCTTAATTTAACAAGCTTAGTTATATTAATTGTTAAAAAGTGAGTCATTTGGTTAAAGGTATTGAAACAAATATTGTTAAGTAGTTGCGACTTCATTCAAATAAAAGTAAAATTTTACTAATTTTCTAAGCCAGAATTTAAACAGGGTTCTGTTTTGAGGAAAAAAAATTGGAAAGATTTGCTAGCGATACCTAAAAATGTTTAGTTTAGGACAAAACTGATTTCTTCTTGTCAAAAAATTTTAATCTTAACTAATAGATATTACTTTACCTTCGACATTCAAGCATACCTATTATCAAAATAGTTCTCTATGTACCTGTTATCTAAATTAAAATTATCATATGCTATTGATACCCAGGTTCCACTCTTTCACAGTATCTACATGTATTTTTTATTAAGTTAGTATCAAGAAGTTACATAATATCAATATTATATTTTTTTCATTTTCTTAAAACAAAATCCAATTATCTAAATTAAGTGAAAATAATCTACTCAATATCTAAATGACTAATTAATAAACATTTTCCGCCGAAACGTCCATAGCTAAAAGCATTATCATGATTTAATTGCTGCCGGCTTCGGCACGCCGGATGAATTAATGTTTACAGTCGGGAGAGTTTTACTACGATATTCATTTACAAGGCTGCAGCATTGTAAATACTGCCGTTCTAGCTACATTTGTGTAAATATAAACTAAGTCGCAAAAAAATTATCTACTTTTAAACTTTAAACTTGTTCAACTTCCATACGGATTGCGGTAATAGATAAATAATCAAAAGAACGCAGTGACCCTAACATGTTCCATAATTACTGCTTTATATAAAGCTCGACAAATGGACCCACAATAACTTTATTTCAGGATTATTATCTCCAGGACTAGTATTACACCTCAGATAATAGAAAAGTATATATTGAACTTTCCAAATCCATTGATCACTTACGAAATTCAGAGATAGCTCAACAATACGGTCGCTTTTATATTTATCAACGTTATATTACTCCAATGAATCTGATATCCAGTTCACTGAATGCACACAAAATAGGTTTAATATAAAACTATAGTGAATCCGATATGAGAATTTCGCGTGCTCACCGAGCCGTGAAGACGTAACCCTGTTTGAGTACCGTGGTAACGGGCCGGTCCACTGTGCCAGTCCTGGGTGCGTTTGTCCCAAGTCACAGGAATAGACGATAACTGACAAAGTTGTTATACCGCGTCATTTAAATTAATGATCCAATGATTTGCCAGAGTAAAAGATTTGTGAGTGATATGCTTTGTGATTTCAACGCAATTTAACTAGATAGATTACTATTATAGATTTTTTTATATAGATTTCCTTGATAAAAGACATTATGAAACTGGAACTGAAACAGAAGATAATGAAATATTGTAATGACGGCTCAACAAAAGTACCATTTAGTACTAAAATAGAAAGACAAATTTACGTTTTCTGAAATACTTTAGTAAAATATAGTTTTATTTTATTTTTGTATATAATAAATTATAATTATTATATTCAAAAAGATATTTAAGTACTAGTTCATTTAATTATTTATGTACGGAAAACTTTAATCACAAAAGTGACTTGATTATTTATTATCTATGTAAGTTCCTCGTACTCATAACCTACTTTCTTGATAGATTCTTAAACAAGATGGTGATTTATTATTGATATAACTTTCTCAGTTGTACAGTTTGGTTGTCAATCTATTTTGCTGATTTTCGTTAAATATAATGTTACTAAAATTAGAAAATTTTAAATAAGATTCGCGATTGTGTTCTAAAAATAATATATTGCGCGCTTACTTTTGACAGTTTATTATAATCAAAGCATTCTGAGTTGTTAACAGTGGCTATAAATCTTTACTTGTGACTACACAGATATTCTTTGATCGCCAATAACTTTTATTTTACAGCAAACGCTAACGGGATGCGGTGCAGTTTGCAACAAATACGTGAAATCGCAAAATGGTGAGCCGGTACTGCTCCGGCTGTTACCGCAATTGTTGAATGACTTTGGTTCATGTTACCCACCTATTATTAGTTTTCTATATCCTGGTATTATTGATCTGAGTATGTTTACCTGCTTTTTCTTTGGAACGATCCTCATCAGCATCATAATCATAAGTCATTGCTGCCATAATGCCTTTTCCTAAGTTATCATTATTACAGAGCTCGTAAATATTATTGATGAGTAATTTAGTTCAAATTTGACGTTAATAAAACAATACTATCGCGTCAGCATTCATTTGTAACTATCAAATTGTATAAAACAATATCAGTGTGGCCAATAGCTGTGGAGTGCAGTCCCGATCTATACTAATACAACAAAATGGCTCTACCTGTTCCAAATCACCTTATAAAGTAAGACTGATTGGCATTATTAAACAGAATCTCTAACATTAATTATAGTAATCATAGTACCGTTCCTCGAGGTAGATGAAAAGTTATAATTAAAGCTGAATTGAGCAATTAAAGACAAAGGCAGTAAAGGTAGCCTGCGAGAGTTATTTAATCACTCAAAATATTCGGGGTCTTTCAGTAATCGTTTTCACGTTGATCACGTGACACAGCTATGAAATAAATAAAGCGCGTATATAAAACGTACGAGCCGTTAAATCGTATTCGCGAAACTCTTGGGAAGTTTTCGAAAAATGACGTATTACTTTTTGTAGTTTGTGATATTTAGAAGTCATAGAAATAAATATTTGTTGCATGCCCTACTGTAATAATCTATGTAAGAAATAAATACAAAGAATTAACTACCCCAACAATATGATAAAGTTTAAAAAGAAACAACAAATCGTAAATCTAAAAGAAAGCTTACCACAAAATAAATGATTATGTACTTGATATGAAGTGGCTGAATGACGATAAATTTAAATTATAATTGTATTAAAAATAAAAATACTGTCACGTAAGCATAACTAACTAGTAACAGACAGTTATTTAATAGCAGAGGAGCATTTTGCGCGGCTTTTTCCCCAAAGCTAAAGTATTCGTCGATGCGGAGATAGGGTTAAATTTAAACAAATAAAAAGAACTAGTTGATTGAGTCCATTTAAATGAAAAGCTTTTGATTTTTTACACATTCTTTGATCTGATGATGAACTTTACTATCACTGAGGTATATCATTTTTGTACCAAAACTATGTTTGTTATGTATCTACTGAACAAAAAAAATGTTAAAAGAATTATTATAAAAATAATATATATGTCACTGAAAAGGCAAAAGAATTCCCTCGGCATATTCCAGAGCAACATACATTACTTTAAATTTGTAATAAATCAAATAGAGCTACAGTTAAATATAATAATCTATACAAACAGTAATAATATTAATATTGAAAGTGATTTGATTTTCCGTTTATGGTTATTAGTATTTTCCGTTTAAAATTACTAACGGTTACAACGTGAAATTGTATTAACTCTCTCAATGAGTGGATTTGTTCGTGGCTGAGATTTATACTATAATATACAATAAAAGATATACATAGTAGGTAATATGATCTAGGGTTGGTTGGTGACAATTTAGCAAAATTTCTAATGAGAATTCTAAAATATTTTTAAATAAAAATTAGTTACAATATTAGTAAATATAAAATTAATTTATTTTATTTTGTTTACAGCAAGGTTAAACAAAAAAGATACGAAGAATTATTCTTACATCTTAATTTCTCAAACCAAAGAAGTTTTGGCAATCTTTAACGCAAATTTCTGAAAAAACATCTGACAAAATTAAGATGTTTATTGTATGGTTCATTGCTGGAATAAACTTTTCCCAGAAAGATTTTTCTTTGAACCTGTATTTATATACTTTTATCATAAATGAAATAAATTTTAATTAACTTTGATAAATCTTCTTATACTCAATTAAATATACTTAATTAAATTATAACAGGATAATATCTGTACTTCATTAGAGCAACAGAAGCCAAGCTATATTCTAAAACAACAGGTTTTAGAATATTGTCTGTCTGTACGTTTATACACTCATCACACAAAAACTTCTAAATAGAATTGAATGCAGTTGTAACCACATGTATTGCTAGAGGTTTAACAAAAAATATAGGCTTCATTTTCTAGAAATATCTATATACATATTTGCTTCTATAAATTCTATTCGCCTGAAGTCGTTGTTAAAAGATAGTATTGCTTAAAAACTTGAATTGATTTCCTGGAAGCATGTGGACTAGATATTTTGGCTGATATGACTTAAATGTATTTTTTCTATCTGTACAATATAAGTACGTGAAATTTTAAATTAGATTGTAATGCCAACCCTAACGGTAATATATCTGAATAAACCGCACCTTAGAAATTCAACTGTGCAATGAACAAAAATGAATGAACAATGAACAACAAAACATAGATCTGCTGAAATGTTTACAAAGATATTAATAATATCTTAGTACATCCTACTGTTACAACTTATTTAGAGTGTAAGCTGAGGATAACGCTGTTGGTTATACAATAAATAAAACGGTTAGTTTTAAGCTAATTATTGTAATTTAAATTGTATAACTATTTGTTTTGTAACAAATAAAATAAAATGAAAAATACTGAAGATGCATTTACAACTAAGTTCCTAGCGAAAGACCTACATAAATTCCTAATGTTTTTGTTATTTTTGAATATATAATAAATGGGAGTAAGAGTTCAATTTTCTTTAAATAACTGTATTTACTACTACATAATTCATTACTTCTTTTAAATTAATAAAAACAACATTTTAATCAAGTTTAAAAAGAGTTGACATTTATATAAACATGCAAACCTAGTATAACCTACTGAATTTAAAAATCTTCCAAAGATTTTGATGCTGTATTTGATGCTACGATAGCTCTACAAAGATATACTATTATTTTACATATTAAATTTGCTGCAGCAAAACTTTCAGCAACTCCGGGCCTTTAACCGCTAACAACGTTCAAGACACTGAAACTAGGAAGTTACGCCAAACTCCCCAAATCCCTGGCCCAGTTAAATTTTATATAACTACGAGATATTGCATATTATACCATATACTTGCTGATTTAAACTCATTTTTTTATAGAAAGTCAGACTGCTAGCAGACATTGCATAGATATTACAGAAATGTACGATGCATGCTTACAAATGAAAACAATACCGCCGTATTGTTTTCACAAACATTCGACGCAAGTTAATCTGGGGTGTAAGCCACGAAACACTCGATAGCTCTACTTTTTTCTTTACCGTGCCATGGTATCGGTTGTAAAATAATTTCTTTCGGTACATTGATGCCACGATCTAATATTGAGACTAATTTTAATATTCTTTCTACAGATTGATCTAGGCCTACCACTGTTTAGTTACGAATTAAGATCTATTAATACTGGACTGCAAGAAGGAGGGTTCGTCGAGTGTGTGTACAGGCTCTATAGCATAAACGGCTTGATGGATTATAGCTTGAAATGTATAATTAAATATTTTTATGGTGAAACTGATACATAATATAAATATATCAAAAATTTAAGACTCGATAAAACCTAACAGCCTGAAAACAAAAATACACAGTTTTGTTTGATAGGAAAATGCATCAGAGCTCTCATCAGACATCAGAGTTTTGATTAAATTAATTTCATGTAAGGTTAATTCTATCTGAGGGTAGAATATTGAATAAAATCGCGAACGTTTACAGAATAAACCCCTTTTAACTGACAGTGTACAGAGAGACAGACAGGAGATAGTGTAGATATTTATTGTTTATCAAGACACAATTTGTTATTTGTATAATATCTTTTGGATATAATAATAATAAACAAATTTATGTAATACCCGCGTAGAGTTCGATCTCCCACAATTTTTTTATGACCTATAACTTTCCCCGATAAATGGACTGTCCAGCACAAAAATAAATTTTCAATTCCAACCAGTAGTTCCAGATATAACCCCCTACAATCTCCTAAACATTACCTCTATATAATATTGTTATATAGATTATTTAATATTACTTAACAGAAAATAAAGTTACTTAATATCTTTTTCACATTGTTACAGGTACATCACCTTTATCTACTATTACACCGATGAAAGTATTTATATCTTACGACGCAAGTTCCAAAAAGTAATAGTGCATTCGTCGAGGATAATATAAATCCACGTAACATGCATTGGATCATTCTGCGTATCTGAAAAAATTTAACCACTTATAAATATAAGCTTATAAAATAATAATTATCAAATTATATATTTCTTTGGTGAAACTATAGATCTAGAATAGAATAGAATAGAATATATCTTTATTGTACATCAGCCAATACAAAATAATAAAAAACAATTATTGTGTTTTTGAAATTATTAATTAAAATTATATATTTTATGTAATTTTTTATTAAGCTAAATTGTGTGATTTACGTTGCAATTAGTCTGGTTACTGCATTGAGGCAAGGCAATAACTGGAAATTACTTAACATACAGTAGTTATTATTATGAAACTATAGCATAACAAAATTATTATAGGTACACGCAAGTGTATGTTCATTAGGAAATCGGCTTTATGTACAGAACAAAATCAGTTAATGAACACCTATAGTTTTATTAATTATAAATATGGCAGCCGGTTGGTACAATCATTGAAATCATCAAACTTGAAGAACGTGTGGGTTATTGTTTTTGTAGATAATTCACCAGCAGAGTCTGAATCAGGTTCCTTATTCTGGTATTATATAGACTATATATTTACAGTATATTTTTGGAATTGTATGAAATTTTGTTTTTTTATTAACTATTTAATAATTACTAATATCACCTAGGAAATGTATACAATACCTAGGTATTCTATAGAATACCGTCACTAAGTCAGGCAAAGCGTAGTTCAGTTACGATGAGAACAATCAAATTTTACATGAACTAATTTCAAAATGGCCTCGAATTTAAATATATTTATGGCAATATCGATACCTAGGTAATGTGTAGAATTGAAACTACACATTACCTAGGTATCGTTCACAGATTATCTGTCCATTAGCAGCATTATGTAGATTTCCTAGTGATTCTATAGATATATAAATATATTCTATATGTATATTTATCAAGTTTGAGCATTAATACATGCAAATTACTTAATTACTATAGCTATCATTTCGTATTTATCTTAGCTATGATTTTGGTATCATGAAAATAAAAATTATAAATACAGGTTTATTCCTAGTTAGGAGGTGAGTGTCTAACTAAGATGGTGCGAATGAATGTCTTAAATAAACCACTTGTACCATCTAGCAATAAAAAATAATTCAAGAAAGTTTTTGTTATCATTATAAATATGAATGTACGTAGTAAAACGTCTTATCCTCATGTAATGACATCATAGACATTTATTGGTGAGTTCATTCTTAGCTTGTGATCGTTCATCTTTATTTACATAATCATTTTTAGGACCATTATTTGTTTAATATATACTTGTAAATAGTTACAATTTCTTACCTTTTATTATTTAAATTTTATGTGCTTGTGATATACTGCCTTTGGCAGAATATAGCCTAATTAAAAATTGATTTTCTTGTGCATCTTGATAGAAAATTCATAATAATTCCTACTACAAAGATACATCTTCCCCATTATCGTTGTCAATTGATAACTCAAAAAAGACAAATAATCGCGATACAAACCTTAATTTTGGAATTTTTGTTAATTACTATTCGAGGAAGAGAGAGACCGAAAAGATATGTTCTTGTATTTTGAGTTATGATTGGAATTGTTTGTTTTCTTATAAATAAATGTTGCGTCATCTGTTTTTCGACACACTTGTTTCTGCTATGACAAATACATATAGGGCTACTTACGTGAATGAAATTTAATAATCATCGCATTTTATCTTATATTATATATAATATTATATTATATATACATAATATTTCTCGTAAATTATCAAAAAAATAAAATACAATGAAAAATGAGATATGATGTATGATATTTTAAAGTGATATTCACCCAAGAAAATACGTATCATACAGTTAAACAAATAATAAAAAGCAAAATCTTAATTTTATGCTACTTTATTAATAGAAAAATTATATACCTATATTCTAGTGCAGTAATTGAGTGTCAATTCTAAGCCTCGTTCGTAAATCTGTCGGTTTGTTTTGAACGGACAAGAAAGTAAATAAATAACAATACTAATTGTTATTTAATGCAACAATTAGTATTGTTATTTGTAACATACAAGTAGTTGTCAGTAAATTGTGACGGTATAGATATGAAGTGAAGTTAACTAGAGTTACTTTTCGTATAATTTGCCAAAAAAGTAGGAACAAAATAAAATTTTATTTACTTAATAACTTATTATATTTAACTATTTTTTATGGTTGTCTTTCCTATGCAGTCATGTTTTTTTATTGAACGCATATTATTGAATGACTCGGTAATTTAATAAAATAATAAATAAATATAAAATATATTTAAAAAAGAACAAAGTAATAGAGTGTAAAAAGAAGTTTTTGCACAACCAAAGACAATTTTAAGCTCCTCAGAATGTCCAGTCGTTAGCCGTGAAGTTAACTGCTAATTGCGGGCTCTCACCGCGGTTTCACTGCCGTGGTATGTCGCGCGATCAGAGAAAGTGCCCACTCGGACAGAAAGATACAACGATATGTACGTTATTTTTATCTTAATTTTAACTACAGTATAACACTTAAGCCTTCAGCTATAGTGTTGCAATACCAATAACTAATCTCTAAAAACGGTAGCGTTGTCACAGTTTAAATATAAATACATAGAATGATTGTACAACAATCTAGATTATAATCGGTATTTCGTGACAGTGGAGTTATGATTCAATTTCTCTGTTGTGTACTCGAATATTTAACATGAATTAAATTACACTGAATTCCACATAGTTCAAAAGTCAAGGCAAAAAAATGTTGGTTTTCGTCCAAGAAAAAAAGCTCATTTGTATCGCTTTGCCAAAATAGTATCCCAACTTTTCCACTCACAATGATATTTTTAGTAAGTTTCATCTTATCATGAAATATTGTCTAACTACATTTATTATTATGTTATATATAGACTTTTAGGGTCATACAGAGTAGCCACCTCTTAAAATTAAATTCAAGAATAAATCAGATGCAATTCTAGAATAGGTTTTTTTTGTAAAATATTGTGTCATGTACTAATAAAGATTTACTTTTACAATATTTCTTGAGAGGTGGGATTTTTAAAGTACATACTAGCAAAGTAACAATTCAAGGCCCACGCCGCGCCGCAACAGATTGTTGGTAAAAACATCAAATATTTTTTTATAGAAAGGTCATGCAAATAACTCCATTCCACCTGATGCTAAGTAGAAATGGAGACTAAAATAAAAACGTGGCTAATGCGAGTAAAACCATGCCCTGCTATAGTCATCTTGATCTTGCCGACCTGCAAGGCGCTTCTTCACTTCACATTTCCTGAATTCGTATATAATTATATTTCTCCATCAAAGCAAGGTTTTCTACTGTGTAGCACAATAATTATAAATAAAATCATTAGGAGAAATATTAAGTTTCTGCTTCCCAATATACATACGGACATACAGACTACAAAAGGATGATTAATACTGTTACTAATTGTAAAAAACAATATCTCACAGTGATATAGTGATTGATTTAAATAATTAGTCAATCATAATGATGTAATCTGACGATTAGTATCAGTAAATCATCTCATCTCGTGATAGATAGGTCTTAGTACAATAGCGCAATCAAGATGTTTATGAAGCTATTCCAGGAAGTGAACCTCATTTGTACAGTTATTACCGTCTATTCCACTACGGGAAATGGCACAGGTTTCCTTCCTCAACGATACCGGCTTATATCCTGTATGTGGCAAATAAAGTCGAGAGAGAGTAGTTCCTAACAGCAAACTTGCTTTTATACATAATAATTTCTTGTTTAAGGTTCCAGATTTTTTTCACGTCCATACTTTTCTAACAAAATTTCACAAGATTTATTATTTTTATTCTATAAAAATCACAGCGAATGACAAGACCGAAAGAATGTCTTTTTAGAATCTCTTATAAAATTAAAAGCTTTTTTTCCAACTTCCATTTCCATCCTATTGTATGTCATCAAGCCAGATATATATAAACGTTTATGATTATCGAATGTACACAGTATGTAATTTTAATTTCTTCTTATTTATCACATCCTTCTAACCCTTAGTATATCTATTTTTATGACCTGATTTCTGATAAAAGGAATCATCTTATAGAATTATAATATTATTATTATATTTATTATTTATTTATTTAAAAAAAAATAAACTTGCACATGGCAAATGGCAACATTAGCCTTAATGCCACACAAAATAAGAAGAAGACTGACTATACATCCTCTTTAAAAGAAACCCTATGATAGGCATATCACAGTTAATATTTACTACACGTATTGCTTCCTTCATTCTTTACCCGTATTGCTTTTACATAATATATTTGAAATAAGCAATGCGTGTACCGGTAAAGAATTCCACGATCACGAATTAATTACAACTATGTCATATCTAGATATCTACTTATATAGGCTAGTCATTGAAATAGCGTTATATATATATATATATATATATATATATATATATATATATATATATATATATATATATATATATTCGTATATATATTTAATTTATTAATATATTTTTATTTTAATTTATTTATATTTATTTTATTTCGTATATGAATCAGTTAAATAAATTGTATTTTGTTTAATTATATGTTGCCACCGAGGATAATATCTTTTCGAAGCTCCTCCTCCTTGAATAGAAGGCAATGCAAATACGACTATCGATTTGGAAGCGGTATCATAAAAGAAAAATACAGTTATACAATTTAATGATATAAGCTCAATTATACTGTCTAGTGTGAGTTAGGTTATGTCACCGACTGTTTACGATAGCGTACGCGCATATGAATGTATGTAAAGTTTAATTAGATGTTACATCACCGAAAATCAAAAGTAAGTGTCTACTGATCTTCCGAGTTTTAGTATAAACATCAGACGTGCGTCCGAATGTTGTGCAGTTGGGAAACTTGGAAAATTACAGTGTTTTCGTAAAACTTTGTGGAAAGTTAGTGATAGTTGTTTGGTTGGCTGTTTATAAATAGTGATTAAAAACTTGTTCAATACAGTTTTATTAAATAACCGTAAGTTTTGAAAAGTTTTATTTCCATGTTGCTAGTCTGTTTTTAACCATGTAAAAAAATTAAATGACAGTTTTATACCAAAAGTTTGAGAATTTTTGGATGGCGTAATGGCGGGAGGCGGTTTGGTGCTGTATATTTTATTTCGTATATTGTGTTGTAGTGAAGTTTTTGTTATGAAGTTGATGTAGTTCCATCGCAAAAACGATCACTATGTCGAGCAATATATGAAATACATCATTGAACGTTAATTAGTGACTTACGTGATATTGTTCAGTGTTTCGTTTCCATTAATTCATTTATAGAGTAAGTTCATTTCTTTATAATCCATTTTCATTTGGGTATCGTTTCTTCGTAATTATTAACATAACATTTTATTTTTGTATCATTTCATCGTAATAACTAACAATACAATACGATTTCATAAATTTTTCTCGGAAATCATTAACAAAATGTCGAGGCCTACCATTAGTCGCCAAAAACTCCTCGGGGTAAGAAATAAAGAGATAATTAAATAAGAATTGGCTGTATGGGCTTTAGTGAATTTTGCCTTCCTCGCAATATGGAGAATAAAACAAACAGACATCAACGAAGAGTTTGTCAGAATACAATAAATAATAAAGAATTTGGAATAAGTTTTTAGAATAAAAACTTTTTAGAATAAGTAACTCTTTTAGAATTTATTATTTAAGTATCTGTAAAAAAATAAATTGAATTTAAAAGAAGAAAAACTATATCTACTTTTATTTATGTCACTAAGAGTACTTTACTGTTTAAACTTTCCATAACTTAATACATAAATCTTTGTACTGAACATTTTTTTTAAAATCTTTGATAACTATGCCATCACAATATTTTTAGGTACGTGTATACGAGTATTAATATAATTCAATAACCAAATTACTATGATAACATCGTAGGTTCTTATGTAGTATCTTATGTATCGTAGTTTTTAAGAAATAATTTAATAACCCTGACATTTAAATTACTCTAACAATAGTATGCCACAATTTTAATTTACACACTGGAAACAGATTACATCTAATCTAATTCTTGGTTATTTCACTTTTACTTTCTTTAAGTTACGCACAATGAGTTCACTCATAGTTTGATATAAATTATATATATGTTATATTTGTAACAAAAAAATCCAAATAATTAATAATAAGTAATCCTATAAGTGTCATTTTTGAATATATCATGTTTTTATTTTATATATATCTTTCTTCTTCATTATCAAATCCTTGTGATGTAGAGAAGAGTAGTTGATACTTAATCTAGTCTGGTCGACCAAACTGGAGGTCAGGTTCAGTTCCGGTATGATGATCGCCGATGCTTGTATAATGACAATATTTTGTCCGAAAGTCATTGATGTTTGTTTGTTTAATTAGTATACTCATTTTTGATATATGTATTGTACATAAGCGCTACATCATAGGAGTGACTAAAGAAAATATAATTAATCAAAGAAAAAATATTAAACGTGAGAATCTGCATATCAACTTTTCACACTGCTTACCATTAGACGGTGTCGAGCCATGTTCTTTTCTTCTTCAGAGTGTATATTCCTTAATACTAAAACTTATTGTAAGACCCGTGAATAACTGTCTTAAAAATCATTAAAACCTTTATTTAATCGGACTTACACAAGTTCATTATAACCTACCACGTCGTGGCATAGTTATATCAAAAGACCATTCTACGATAGAAATACGAGTACAGTCTGAAATAATCAACAGATTTTTACAAGTTTCAATAGACTAATTTTAAGTGGTTCATTACGTATTTTAACGTATCACCGTCGAGAGCCAGCTAAACCTGCGGCATAGAAAGTGTCTGATGAATCAAGTATATTATAATAATAGTGAGTAATGCGAAACGCTACAAGGTGATTGAATGTGTTAATACGGAGATCTACTTACGATAAATACCTTGAAGGTGCTAAGAAAGTAGGTAGATACTTAACATTATATTATTTGAATTTAAAGTGTATAATTTGAAGCAATTGCATATTGGAAATGTATTAGGTTGTTATTGAAGTTCTTAATTCGCTGGTCCGTAAATTTTAAAGAAAAATATTATGTATTGATAATAAATAAATCAAATGAAGTTAACTATATTATAATATCAATTGTGGCTGACCCAAAATGTGGTGCCTGCAAGAATTGGTCAGGGATGAATCGGGCCTTCACCAAACTTAAAAGTCTAAACAAAATTCCTAAAACTAAATATTAAGAGTATTATAATTAGCTTCTTATTAGGCACGTAAAAGTAGGTTTCTAAGAATATAACCTTATTTTTGTATTTATTTAAATTAATGAATTATGAATAAAGTCAATGAAAAATGTAAGATATACCTAAATTGCAATATTGTTACGCACACGCCTATCGAGAGACAGTTAAATTAGTATATCCGACTTAAAAATCCGTCAGATGGTAAGCACCATTAAGTGTAGATAAAGACGTAATCTACTTCAAGTAGGCATTATTATAAGTTCAAGCATTAATATTTGTTACATTTGGGCCACTAACTCAAAACTTAACGTATCATAGTTCAGTAACTTGTTGTCTGGCACGAACGTGGTCAAATACTGTCTGTCTACTGTGTCTACCCGTTCATGGGATGGTTTATTGTGCTTTCTTATCTGTGGAAAATGGCGGCCGCGCCATAAAAAACGAAGTGAAATTGATCACGAATCACGCCGCTGCCGGCCTTTGGATGTTTGTCACCGTTTGTATTCCGTAATTTAAAACACTTTCTAGTGCTACGTGGTTTGAAATAAAATACACTGTCATTAGAACATATAAATAAAATTGTAATAACTACGGTTGGCAACTCCAAGAACAGCAAATATAATTTAATTAATTGCCAACAAGCAAATATTTTCAAATTATTATTTGAGATGCTAAGTCTCCTTATTAAAATAGTTTGTTTGATATAGAAGACTTACATAACTTAATACAAATAGATATCGTTGTACCTCTAGTAACATAAATTATTTATATGAAATAACCATGGCATAGAAATTAACATTAATAATAGAGAACTACTATAAAAGATTGAAGTTTATAAATAAATATTTCTCTCTTGGACTTTTTAATTCATTAAAATAACCCATTAATATTTTAAGATGATCGTCACTACATCCGCTTTATGTGAAGAAGTACGTTATACCTATTACACTTGATATTTGTGTATTACCCAAAAGGAAAAACTAATGATTTCTGCATTAAATAAATATTTTTTGAACATTTTAATTGCTTATTTATATAATTAAAATAGTGTTACAAGGCTGCAATCTGAAGTAACGACGAAAGCTGTCTCCAGTCTAGATTTCATATTCTGGCGGAAAATATCATATGTACTTCTTAATATTTTTAAGTGAAAAGGAATTTCATTACAGCCTTCCAATTTTCTACTGATGAATATTGTTTGAACTGTAGGTTAGATATGCTTAACTCAATGCTTAAAACAACCGAAAAGCGGTTATTTTCAGGACGTGTGAGCCTAACATTATAAGTATCGTGTACGTGAATTTACATTATTTGTTACAGAAATACAGGTTCATAAAATGAGTATAGAAACTCTGTTGTGGGTTCTTTATTGTAGATAAATATGACAAGATTAGAGTCATAATAAATCGCAATCGCTATCTACTTACTTTAAGTATTTTTTCATTTTAATTATAGGCAAACATTTAGGTACTACACGCTTTTAATTATTTGGTTTAACTATTAAAATATTTGTAATAAAATATAATAGAAATATCGAAGCTATCAAAACCAAAAGTTGAACTTTGAACTGTTTTGAGAAAAATTTTGAAATTTGTTCATATATCTGACGCTAAAATACAAGCAGACTTTTTCCCAATAGCTTATTTCTTTTGCATATATATAAAGTAAAATATAAAGATGTTACTTACCGCTCAATTTCTTCAAGTATGATTTGAGATATAAAATATTTACGTGTTAGTTTTTTCTTCTAATGAAACGTATAGTTTTTTTTACGCAATCTATAAAAGAATGTGATGAAGGTTTAAGATCTTTATTTCTCCAAAAATTGGTACGCATATGAGAAATTATTGTAGCATATGAAATAATATTATTTTATTCATTTCGTCTAAAGAGCAACAGTTTTAAAGTAGGTATTTTATTATGTTACACTAATTATATCAGAACATAAGTAAGAAAAATCTAATAATTATTTTCGGTTGAACGGAAAGTTAACACTCGTTATATAATTTTCTTCTTGTAGATTCATTGCCTGGTATTACTGTAATCACCACTAGAGTGATATTAATATAAGATTAACTGTTAATTGCATCAACATATAAGTAAACCATTAGATACTAGGAAATTCTTTAACTGCATTTCTCAAAAAACAAAATTGCCCATTCATTGCCACTGCCGTGAGAATTGCGTGAGTTTCCATAGTTCCAGATAACGAGTTGTGTGCACTTAATGCTTGCACTGCCCTGTTTGGTGATTCTCAGAAGATTCTGAACTTTATTCGTTATGATTTAAGGACGTGTGTGGGTGTTAGATGTTAGAGCCATTGGAGTAAGCATTCGCGCCTTTCACCGGCCGACACGGCGGGCTGGCTCTTGCGTCACCGGCACTCCCGCCACGTCACGCGGAGTTCACTCACTCCGAAACTTACGACATTATTCAGAACACTTAAAAACGTTTCAACCTCTTTTCCAGGTTAGAAAATTAATATTGGAAAATTTAGAAATTCCCAGCACTTACAGACTTTATTCTTAGAATTGTCATTAGCGGAGAAGGCTGTATTTCAATTTTGTACATTTTACATTTGATTTTAAGTTTCTGAATTTTAATTAATAATTTGTTTATTTGAGATTCTGTGAAATTCAATTTTATTTTGATACACATAAAATTCATTCTCATATAAAAAGAAACAAAGTGCTTCGTTTTATAAAAGTTTTTTTCTTTTTTACAGCAATCATAAAGGTAAAAACGATAAAAGACAATGTAGTTCGCTGATAATTTTTTAATTTTCAAAGTTCATTACATCAACATATTCGAAATATATTGTAAATTCAAAGAGCTCTCTTTTATTAAATTTCATACGCACGTGACGTTGAAGAAAACTTGATACTTACTTAAAATCTTGATGGCAGAGGCTTAATACTTATTTGTTTTGTGCTCAGGGGTGTAAGTAACATAATATATTTATTATTTTGTCTAAAATCTAATGTAAAACGAATAATTAGTTTCCCGTGAGATCAGAGAGCATACAATCAAACTACTGATTGCAATCACTTCGCGTATTGTAGTTGTGCATGAAACATTGATCGGAACTAACAAAATATAAATTCACGAGATTAGACTGTATATTTTGTTACGTTAAGGTTGTCTATTATAACTATATAATGATATTGTTAGACATAAAGGTGATATTACTTTTATATTGTTTCGGCTTTAAGTCTTTTTTTAATCAATAAACAAAATTATTCAGAAAACAAGCGTAAGTTTTATTTGTAGACAAATAAGTTTTATATTTTAGGAAAAAAACACGCGATTAAAAAGCTGTAATGCTGCATTGTCATTAGTTATATCTAATAATGTATTTTTTAGTGTTAGCTCAAACTAAAATGTAATTGAATACGATATTTCCATTCGTTGACAGCCCTTGCTATGTTTCACAACTTCATCAAAGCAATAAGATCCCAAAACTAACTTGGTGAATTTACTTTTGTCTTCGGAGTTTCATCGTTCAGAGAAAATAATAAACTGTAACTCTGATATCTTGTCGTCGTAAAGCAACTTCAAATTTGCGTCTATATCTTTTTATACATTGTAAGTCTTCTCAGACAGAAGATATTGATTTGTTAGTAGAACTTTTTGAAATTTTGAGGGTTTAATGGATCAGTTGATATTTTGACATTACATAGATTTTATTAACTTGGACATGCTTGATCGATCTTTATTTTGTAATAGCTTTTTTATCTCTGTAAAAAATCTCTGTCAAACATGGGATTTATGGAGAATTCACCAACTAAAACTACAATAGGTAGCACCAACAAAAACCCACATTGACGCACTAACTTCACTGCGGGTATTAGTTGGTTGTACCTGACCTCTATTACATCAACTGTATATATGAATATTTGGATACTTCAAGTAACAAATAGTTTTTAAAAACTTCATCATAATCTTATATTTCACTATAGGTAATAATTAAGCACACGTTGGTACGTAACCTCAAGAAAGCATGTATAATCTGTGATGTAATGTTATTTGCTGCTACTTTGTGTAACTGCTTCCCCATTGGTACTTAAAATTCAAATAAAACTTATATCTATAATTTGTTGTATTGAGAAAAAGTTATTACTAGATACTGGCAAAATTCGTAAAAATGAGACTCTATAAAGTTAAGTAAGTTAAGTAATTGTAGAGACAAATAATTTATCCATGGTATGGAGAAGTCAAATAACTTACTAGATTTTTTCGTCTATGGTATAATGTTACATTAGTTTCCAGGAAATATAAAAAGTAAGTTGCACAGATTCACAGAACAATAATGAGTACACGGGTACGTCGATCAATGACCCGCGAAAATGTAGAGAAACAGTGAAAGTATTATTCTATTAGCGTGAGTTCATCCTTCGTCTTATCACCGTTTACGTCACACAAGTCTGGTGTAAGCAAGTCAATGCTTTGTGACAAGACTCCGTTGCAACTATACCGTCACGTCTCGCTCTCTATGCTAAGCTAGTAATTCGTGATTTCGATCAAAGTTACGGGCATTTTTTCATACTACAATCATTATATCATAATATATACAGTATAGTGATGTAACCTCTAACTTATTTTCGTACATAGTTTGTATTTAACTACAGAATAACAGTTTCTTGTCGTTTATTGAAACAAATCTTTCTTTTGCTTTGAATATAAAGATGTTACTTTCCACTTATTTTCTTCAAATAACACAGACACAGAATTACAGGTTTATGTTGTTTATTAAAACAAATCGTGTTTCACTAAAATAAAGTGTAAAGGTCTGTTCATACCGATTTGTAAGGAGTTCTCAAACAAGGATAAAGACGAAAAAATAACGTTGTACTCAATAATCAACATTGTACTGTACTTGGATTTCGCAAGGATATTTTCTTACATACAAATTCCAATTCGTCTACGTTCGCATCATCGGGATTCCGGACGAGTTGCCTGCTATTGTTGGCGCGCATGCGTCCTCGCGCCACTTCGTTTCGTTGTTTGCAAACCTGCCTCTTGGACTTTCCAGTGTGTAAAAAACCAAAGTATTTTTACTGGTCCTTTACGATGTCTTATAAAATTAAAACCATTTTTCTAAAAACTATGAAAATATGAGTTTCGAAAATTTTATTACATGTTGTAATTTGATAAATTTGAAAACTTGGATGCATAATATCTTATTGTAACTTATTGTAAAGGGGAAAAAAGGAAGAGGATAGTCTCAAAATGAGGGGAGTACTTGTTCGTTAACAACAGTTTACATCGCATCACAATTAAAAAACGGATTACAATAAAAACATGTCAATGTCAGTGTTGATAACCATTATAGAATTAAGATCTCCCGCATATTCGTCAGCATGCCCTATTATATAGCAAGGCTCGCTTTACCAATGCAGGTTTCCTAACGCTTATCAATTATAGTTGCAAGGCTGTGCGTGACTCACACGCATAATATTAATGAGTTATTTAGTCTAGTCTTACCAGTTGGTGTCATGGTCAAAACCAATGCGTAAAACTTTTTAAATAATTACCTCCGGCTCAATACGCTTTAACTTTTAAATGTCTCAATCGCGTCTGTCAATGTGTTAAGAATGGGCAATGCCTTTGCAGTAAAAGTATTGTGAACTGTTTTTTATTTGAAGTCTATAGGATATATTACGACATACTCGAGATATTTCTTCTTTTCAGGCTCTCATCATCTATAGCTCATATATGTCCCTACCGAGGGGCTCGAGACTACTCTAAATTAGAGCGATCAGGCATTAGTCAACCACGCTAACAAAGCTCGTGTTGGTCGTCTTCACACATAAACTCAAAACAATTTCTTCACCGGTGTGTACAGGTTTCCTCACGATGTTTTCCTTCACTGTACAAGCGTCGAATAAACGTACATATTAATGCAAAATTTGAAAACAAATTGAAAACACATCAAGCCTCCGACGCTTTTTTTCAAGCTCTATGCCATTGAGTTGTAACGCCTACGAGAAATGTTAATTTGAAGCTAAAAAGGGCTTTTACACTTCTTGTTTACGATTACGATGATGCCATGACGTAAAGCTACAGAGAGTAGAAATAATTTTTGAGCAACAGCAGAAGGTAACTTGGATATTTATCACCAATGATTTGAAGCTGTTATTGATCTAGAATTGGAATATCGGGTCTTTGTATTTAAACTTAATATTTTTTCGATGAATAACTAAAATAACCCCTCTATATTCACAGAATACTTTTTGAATTATTAATGTCAATTTCTTCTTTCTCACTCTTGTGAAAGCGCATTCGATGTTCATGCAATATGTATGTCGCGAATGCACATCCGACGGGCTGGATGGCTTTGTTCCTGTTTGGAGATCAATTTACAAAACGTTTTGTTTCAAGTTGTTATTACAACTCTTTTATGTACAAAAACTTTCACTTTATTGTGAATGTAGAAATTGGATTCACTTTTTCGTATAGGTTTTCAAAATATATCAGACTCTTTTTACTATCATAAGTGTAACTTCTATCAAATTTTTCTCTATTTAGAAATATATTTACCAATGTCCTATGTAATATAGGGATGAATGATTCCTGAAATGAAGATGATTCCCACCCTTTACTTACACTACCTATATGTATATAGAATTATCACAGTTCCGTTTATTATAATATAAGGAATAAACCATTATTTTAAGATCCAGTGAAGTTTAAATAACCTCGAATTTAATATTTATCTTTTTATTTTTAACTAGTAGGCTTTCCTCTAGTATTACTATATCTATTAATTATTTTGTGTGCCAAAGGATTTTGAATAAACTACCAGTTCAGTCTGTTTTGGTTATGAATAAAATTAGATAAATTCTTTGATACAACTTATTTTGATTAAATCGCTGATATACCACTGGACTCAATTAATATCGTCATCGTATTATTTTGTAATCTATACATTGAAAAAAATCAGATATTTATACTGGCAGCATTTGAAGCAGCACACAAAACCTATATTATAATATTCTTGTTACCTTATTGACCACTTCGAACAGAAATTCATCTTTTGTGGCAGCACTCGAGTTCTCTGCTTAGTACATTCCAGAAATTTCCATATTCTTCGGGCAGTGATATGTTGCACCTCCCTAGGTAGATGCTTCTTTTATGCATTAAAGGGTCGCAGGAGCAGAGAATATGCATTTCGACTGACTATTAACAGAACCTACATACCGCGTCTTGCTTCATACCCATTTGAAACAAATACACCTACATAGGTTTTTGCTTAATTATTTATGGAGTTTTTACCACATATCTATTTCTATGTTATCCAAATGACTGCTGATCTTCTGCAGCTATAACACGAACCAAAACCATTAATAACTGTTTATTGGTTGCAGAGGTGGCGCGTGTAATGCAGCGATGGCGACGAGGGCGGCGCTGATCTGCGCTGCGTTCTTATTGCATTACGGTATGTAAGACTACTTACTCTTGCGTGTATTAACTGGCTAGTAGTTATCAATGGCGCATCATTTGATTTACTTTCTGTATAGTCACGGATTATAATTTGGGACCCACTCAAAGTGCAATATTGCAGAGAGCACATACTTATTCCATAAAACATAAAACAACTTCAATGTCAAATTTCAATCTTATTGTGTTTTGAGTGTTTTAATAACATTTCAGGGAAATGTGTCCCAAATTAGAGCCCTTCGCTGTACAAGAGGTACAAGATCTTGTAGTAATTAGCAACAAAACCAAATACGGATATATATACAATAGTACGGGAAATCCTGATGAAAAGCCATGATTGATAATTCATATTTTATGAATATTCGTTAAGCTGACGTTTATTTTCAAAACATTTAATGTATCAGGGACATTTCTTCCATCGCTACTTCGGATTACTTTTGATAGATGGCGTTAGTATCAGATAGGTGATAGAAAGTGCAGCGGGACAAATCGTCCTCTCTAATTTCTGTTCATTAGTCTCGCCAAACTTAATATCTTGACCGATTTCAATATTTTTGTTTTATTCGTTTAACCATAAGGTTGATTTAAAAAGAAAAAATCCTTCAGAAAAGTAAAAATAAAATGAGAATTAATTTACTATGTATTATCGTCTTATTAACACTTATAATTGAATCATGAAATTTTAATCTAACGCCATTTCTGTTTACTTTAAACTTAATAACGTCAGTGGCACGTTGTAGATGATACAAAGTTCACCAGTTTAACTTAAATTATATAATTATCACGAAGCACAGAAAGCAAGCAGAGTCAATACGTAACTAATTTAAAGTCATCTTCAGTCATTTAAAGTCATTTAAAGATTTCGGCATCTATTTTCATACTTCGCAGACTTCACTAGCACTCAATATAAAATGCCACTGTGTAATTTTGATTCAAAATATGTTTCTTATAACATTAATTTTATCTTTGTGTGCATGATGTTTCGCGTAAATATACGAAAGTGTTTGTTGTCAGTTGTCAAATCGCATGAATACAATACCAGGGCCCTTGTTGTAAATTTTTGAAAATTACTATTTATATATCGATTTGCAAGATAAACGCAACTACAATCAAAACATCCCGAATAACTTTTGCTGTGCATTTGACAGCTCAGTCGGAATTTGTACAACCAACGCTATAGGCTAGGGCTTGGAGCAGATTTCTTCTACATTTCTAAGCGTTATTATTAAGGTGCCTAGGCTAGTAAAGTTCTTGTCACTTATATCCATTTTTATTTACGTATAAGCAACAGATTTCATTCCTTAGCAAACTGTTAATACTTATTGACAGAGATAGATGAACTGCAAATCACTCAGAAACTAATCCGCAATTTTTACCGTTAAGAACGTCAACGCCAAAACTATTCGAAATCTAATCGACTTATACATTTTATGTCATATAAGTACAAACTACATACCAATTTTAAGGCAACAAAATATATGTAGCTATGGGTATCACCTATTTTAACAATAATTATCAAATGCGTTTCCAATAATTACAGCAAGTGCCGAACTTCGAGGGAGATGTCCAGCGGGAGAGAGCGCATGTCCTGCGCGCGCGTCTCCCTGCAGCTCCGATGACGAGTGCGGGGAGCAGATATGCTGTAACACGAGCTGCGGTCGCGCTTGTATTGACCCGCTCCATACTGGTAAGAATTTTATTATCTTTAGAAATATATAGAAGCTAATATCTTCGTTTTCTGGAAGATCGGTCTTTTCATTACGAAAACTGCGACGAGGTGCTCTTAGAATATAACAGCTAATTAACACTGTATTTTTACTATAGATCTTTAGTCATAATACATTCCCAAAAAATCGAGTGTATACTTTATACGCTAGCGCAGCATGTTTTCTTAAGTATACTTGGCGTGATAGGTATATTCATATAATGTAAAACTGTTTTTCTAATAAATGGTTTATACATATGACTTTGACTGCAACTCTTTCCACAAATGTTTCTATAAAAAACAGAAAAAGCCATCAATTTTCTTTCACCAACAAAATGTTACGTTGCAGTATAAAGATATATTCTATTCTATTCTAGTATTCATTGAAGACCATGTAAAATTCGAACAGAAAACCTAAAAGAGATCAGAGATATGATTTCAATTAAAAGTTATGTATTTGAGTACATATAACAACGCAATATCGTTACTGTTTCCTATGTGATAGACCCGCTTATGCATATTACGACCATGGACTATTTAGAGTTTATGAAGAGAAAAGTAACTAGTACAAAGGGATAGGATGTGAAGCAATATCGTCTCTTGTCTCTAGAATATCATTGTCCCATATTATCAAGGATTCTCATTATCAGATTGCTTGATATTTTTCACCACATAAAACCACCTAATACAACTTCTCCCAACTGTCCAGGTTGTGAAAACATAAGACTGTCTACCGAGAGAATATCTCGAGCCCTCGCGGCAGAAAACAGCCGAGGAGGCCGTGGCATGATTCCGCCAGTGCGGTCCCCACGCTGCCGTGCCGTTGATGGAGAGTTCGAGGAGATACAGTGTGATAATGAAATTGTCAGCTCATGCTGGTGCGTTGACGCCACTGGCTTCGAGGTAAGGAGTTGAGATTTTACCACTTCAGCTGTCTCTGTAACACTTTCACTATTTCTTTACCAATCTAGCTCTTTAGCGAACTAATGTAATGCAACATTGTGGCTTTAAATTAATTACCAATTGACTCACTTTTCCGTTTTTTGGCATGCTTATTATTACTACAGCATTGAAGTCATTAATTTTGAGATAAGTACTTAAATGTTACAAAACCACCTATATCCTTCACATTTCTCGCTTTCTATTTCATGTGGCTAACCAATAGGTTAACCAACAAATTCGTGTGCTTAACTTTCATGGCTTTCAAAGTACAAGCGGAACTAGATAGGTAATAAACTAGCGGACGCAGGTCGAACTTGACATTTTCTTTGTAAAGAAAGTTGACACGTAGGAAGTGTTTACTGTAATCTGTATAACTACTAACTAATAATAGAATAAATACCTACTTATGTAAAGTTAGGTCTAATATTATAAGTACGAGTATAAGGTGCGTCCATAGACTTTTACTACTTACCTAGAAATGATATGATAATTTTTACCATTGGAACTTGTAGGACTTCGGATTTTAAGTATTATTTTAATTTGTCAAGGTTCCCGGTACTCGAGCACCTGCGGCTGGTTTAGTCAACTGTTCGCGAGTATCCTCATGTGCAGCTCACACATGTCGCATGTTGTGTCCATTGGGCTTCGAGCTAGACGAGCGGGGATGTCCACTCTGCAAATGCCGTGACCCTTGCTCGTCAATCACTTGTCCACGACAATTGTCCTGTCAGCTGGAAGAGACTGCTTGTTTGAGACCACCCTGCCCGCCTGTGCCCACATGTAAGTACAAGTAGTCTGCAGAAACATCAAAGAAGTATAACAAATATCCTCAAAGCTAATAATTGTGTCCGCATTGGTGGACAAATGAAACTTATCTAATTATTATTCTTGAAGAATAAGATATACCTGTGAGTAATATGAAGCCGGTTGCCATTTAAGTCAGATCTTTCTATAATATGTTTACTATACGAGTAACTCGAGCAATGTCATATACCTAGTTTATGTTTAGGAAAAAATAGGAAACACTGAATTGAATAAAGAATTCATAATACGACCTGTAAAGTATTTTTAGTGATTCCTTTTTATTCTAGGTAAAAGAGGCAGAAGTCTCCAAAATATTTGCCCTGCTGGAGAGCCATTGTTAATATCGGAAACAAGTCGTCCATATCTATGCGGAACAGACCCTGGTAAACCAAATTGTCCGCCGCTTTATAGATGTCTTGTTGAATCAGGTAAATATTTATAATTAAGGACTCACAATTTTTATTTATTTCTATTGTACATATGTTTTATAAGATTTGTTTTATAATTATAATAATCATGTTTGTTATTAGGAAACGATTATGGAGTTTGTTGCCCAGCATCCTTAGAACTGAAAAAAGCTGGAACATGTCCAGCCTCTGATAGCGAAGAAATTGAATGTGGCACACCTTGTGCCCACGATTTAGAGTGTCCATCTATGCAAAAATGTTGTGACGGTGGGGATTGTGGGAAGCATTGTACCTTACCCCACAATGTGACAATGTGTACTCAGCAGAAGATGTTGGCGGAACTGCTGGTCGTAAGCGAGAGGGAAGGCAAGGGATACGTACCGCAATGCGCGAATGATGGGACGTTTGTGTCCAGGCAGTGCTCAAGGAATGGACTTGTTTGCTGGTAAGTATTTTGCTCTTAATTATACTATTCTAGTATTAAGACAGTTGAAGATTGTTCTATCGCGTTGCTAACAAAATGATTCGTTAAACAAATTTGAGAACATAGTCATCCAAAAAGAACATATAATAGAGCAATGTTATTCATTCTATTATTCATGTAGTGCATTCTTCGGAGAACATATTATACTAGAACGCTTTATAATAAGTTAACGGTTAAACGCAATTTTATGGTATTGCGAATATTTTTTTAAGATTCTCTGTAAATAAAAGAAATGTGTTAACCAAACCTCTAATCAGCTTCTATATTGATATTTGAACAAGACGGTAGTAACGGTTTCCATGGTGTTTTTTCATACTTATTTAAATAGCGTATGCATAACTGAAGGAAGATTAAACCCTGAAGAAAATAAATAAAACTTATAATATTCAGGTGCGTGGACTCAGATGGCAACAAGCTCCGTGGTTCAATGGGACCATCAGCTTCTGTCCAATGCTCCCCGTCCCCTCAACCGTCTCGCTCCGGCGCCAGGAGCCTCGCTTCCTGTAGCCGTGCGTTGTGCGCCGGCGTCTGCGAGTATGGCTACAAGTCCGGCTCCGATGGATGCCCCACCTGCGAATGCGACGATCCTTGCGCTGGTTTCCCCTGCCCCAATGGAGAAGAATGCGTTAGAGTTAGAGATGCTGAGTGCTCTGGCGAGCTGTGTACTGGATTCCCTGTTTGTAAGTTCATATTGCTTTTTAAAATAATATTATACATGTATATTTCTAGACTCCTGTTTTTAAATTATGTTGAAAGCATTTTAAAGTTAAATAATGTACCTACTAGTTTATGGCAATAACACGTTCCCCAGGCTACTCCTCACACAACTGAAACATTTTTTCAGGTCGACCAAAAGTGTCCTACGAGAATCCTTGCGAAGTAGGCGTTCCGGCGACAGATGATGAAGGCAGTGTAGTCAACTGCAGAATCGTAAAACACTGCCCCGCCGCCCACACTTGTATTAGTGTCCAACGCAACGACGCCGCTGTCTGTTGTCCGCTCCCTGACGGCGACAACGCTAATGACGCTGACATTCTGGAGGTAATACTCATTAATACGAAGGTGTCTACTTAAACCTCTGAATAAGATGACAGGATCAGATCAGTAGACCAGGCTGTCGATAATACAATATAGTAATATATTCAAATAAAAAATGTATACACGAAATACATATAAGGCACATGTTTTGCTACTATAAATAAGATCATTCGTCTTTGCATTCTACTTCCTTGAGATTTTGTTTCCAGAAAATAGTTGAGGGGCATAAGTATTTTGGAATGCCAATACCAAAGTGATTTTAATAATAATAGTCATAAGTTAAACTGATAGAAGAACATACTCAACTCTAAATTATAACCTGCAATATCTCTAGAATCTTGTTTTATGGTTTCTCTTATTTAGCTAACTTTAGAATCGTGCAGCGTGGAAGCAGAGGTGCTATGTGGACTCAACTCTACCGTGAGCTGCCCGGACGGCGTTTGCGACGGTGACCTGCTCTGCTGCTCTGCTGACTGCGGCCCCATCTGTGTCGACCCTGACAAGATGAGGCTGCAGACTGACAGAGTTGATAACACCCCTACTAGTGAGCATACTTCTTAAGTCTTTAACTACTTCAGCACTTTTAATTTGACTTTGGTTATCTTTCTTGTTGTAATCTTGTTACCATTACATTAAGTGGATTGATTTTGTACTATTCTTGTAAAACTTAGAGTGGCCTTTGACCTATCTGGAAAAAAAACATTAAATGGGAAGCGAAAGCACATCAAAATCGTACAGCTAATAAACAGTTTTAAGAGTTTGTACTTCTACGTGTTAATATGTAAAATTATTGTAATCCAACCTCTTTGTTGTTATGTTACAGTGTGTGAATACCTTCGCGACTTCGACGAGAAGATGGAAGGCACGGTAGATGGCATGAAGTTGGCACTGCCGGCGCCCTCGTGTCTCGCCGACGGCTCCTACACGCCGCGACAGTGCGCCGCCGGACGCTGCTGGTGTGTTGATTCCTTCGGCACCGAGATACCTGATACTAGCACAAGAAACTCCTCAACGCTGGATTGCGAAAAGTAAGTATTTAAAAACATAACATTAACTTGCGATTATTGACTTGAAAAATGCTTTTATTTTGTTTTAAAATCTTCAAACATACTTAGTAGTTATTATTAAATAACCATATATAGAATAAATATAAAAAATATGTTACATCCAAAAATCCATAAATTTAAATTATAACATAATGACATTCAATTTTTAATAAACTGCTATATCATACCAATTGTTTATTTCACCTGGTAACGCGATATGCTTTGTATTCCAAACTGAATATTTTTCTAAGAGTTCGCTCGGAGCTGGAGTGTCTTGACTTGACATGCCGCATGGGTTGCGATTACGGCTTCGAGCTGGGCGCAGAACGCTGCCCCACGTGCCGCTGCCGTGATCCTTGCGCTGCGGTCACTTGTCCTGAGGATAGAACCTGCGCCCTCGTCGATGTGGCCTGTGACGCTGATTATTGTCCTCCTGTGCCTGCCTGTAAGTGCTTTTAATATAATATAGGCTAATATAATATAGATCTCGGACCACAGTTGCTTTTAATTAACCACTAGGTCGCCTTAGCTAACTAAACTCTGATCTGATAATTAAGATAATGATAAGTGTAATTGACTCTGCCCTGACCTTTTAGCTTTGACTGTTCAAATAGGTATTAAAAAAACTCATTTTCTTTAAGGTTTACCGCGTAAGACGGGCCAATGCCCATACCTGGTACCATCAAATGGTGCGTGTGAATGGTCCTGCCGGAGTGATGCCGAGTGTGGTCCCACTGAACGCTGCTGCGCTACTGGCTGCGGCACCTCCTGTACCAAGGCTGTACATCAATCCGCCTGTCAGCAAAGGAGGTATGTAGTTGAATGTAGCTGAGAACTTTTGTCAGTTACAGGAATACATAATATCACGCCAGTTTTTGTACTGGATAATATTAGTAGTGATGCTATGAAAGATATCGTAGAAAGTAGCTAACGAAAAATGTGAGTAGTACTACTTCTGAATTATTATTCAATAGTACTACTGGTAGCGATAATCTTTTTCATACTAATCTACCTTGTAGAGATAGTTTATGCTTTAACTAATAAGGTTTGATTTCCCTGGAAAAGAATAAACTACAGAAGAATCTTCATTTCTAATAATATACTATGGCCTCCTTCATTTACAAAGTTTATAATTTGAAAAACAAATGCTTTAGCCATTGGTCATTTTAGTTTTTTTTTGTACATAAGTATTTTTTAACTACCTTTACCTCATTTGTATTTCCAGAGCTCTAGCGCTCCTGACGTCTGCGGAGAGCGGCAACCCTCCGGCCTGGAGCTGGGTGCCCACGTGCAAAGACGATGGCGCCTATGAGACCGTGCAATGTCGAGGCAAGGACAAAGCCTGCTGGTGCGTCGACGTAGCTGGAAATGAGGTTTGGAAAGAGTATTAATAATACAACACGATAATAAATTATTTAAATGACATAGTGAGATCGGACGCAAGTTATTCTCATTTTTATTTATTGAATAATTTTTCAATCTTATTGATTGATTAATGTACATATTTTTTAAGTTAAAGAATGTCAAAACAGTCGTCTTACCTGGCGTTATCAAGGACACATTATATCAATGTAGTTAACTAAACGAGGCGGTAGTACTTAACCAAACGAACCAATAAGCAATAGACTCGATACTACATTAGCTATAGACACCCATTAAATGGACCTAACTTCTGCATCTTTATGATCAGTTTAATACTCTTTAGTCAATTTAAAATAAAGAGTTACTGGCGACTTCTAGCACAACAAGTACTCTAACTTGACTTACCGACTAATAAGTTAGAATTGATCTTCTCATAGATTCCTGGAACTCGGACCACAAACTCCACTCCGAACTGCTCAGCTCCTGCCAAATGCCCAGAGCCTGACTGCGATGTCATAACATGCCCGCATGGCCGTCAACTAGATGTTAAGGGATGCCCAACATGTGCATGCCGAGATCCTTGTGCCGATGCCAAGTGTAGACCCGACGAGACCTGCGAATTAGTGCCTGTGGACTGCGAGGTGAGTTGGCAGTGCTAGAAGAATCCGTATAGAAATGCTAAGCGAATGCGTGAATGCGTAGTTTCATGCCAAAAATGTCGTTACATTGTCCTATAGAATACATAATTCAGTATTTATCGGTGACTTGTGTGAGATTCTCTTCACGGGGTAAATGGATGCTTTAATTCCCTTTGCCCGTCCCTTTTATAGGAGGAAATTAAAAAAGTGTTGTCAATTGGCTGCAGGGGTTTATCTCCTTTAGAGTATGTCGGGACCCTTGCGATGCTAACGATACTTATTCATTTGCCAAGGGCCCAAATATGGAACTATATTTTTCGAATAGCATTTAACGCCTTAGTTGTGTATAAACTTTAACATCATGTACTCTGACTGTCCATTTAATATACTACCGAGGCTTGTTCGAACCATTCGTATCCTAATTTTAACGATTAAAGTCGTAGTCGTAAATAAATAGGAGTTTTATCTTATTAAAGTTTTCTTCTACGGTATCTTAAGAATTTTCTTTTATCCTAGGGCGAGTCGTGTCCTCCTCTAGCGCGGTGCGCCCCTGGCCCTCAATGTCCCGATGGGGGGCAGCCGCTACAAGGTCCTGGCGCGTCAAGTCCGTTGACGTGTGGTCCACGTGCTGCTGCGTGCCCGTCCACACACGCGTGCCGGTTTGCGCCACACGACTCCACGCCAGCTGTCTGTTGTCCCAAGCCCCGTGAGTTTCAACTAAACTACAGAATGACTTAATTATTTATATTAACGAAAGAATGCAATGCTAGGTATGTAGAACCCATTCCTTTGCTTTGAGAATGACTACAAATTTTAATATGACCCGTTTTCATTTTGTGAATTTTTGTTGACTCAAAAGAGTGTTTTGTCATCGCTCTACTCTTGACGTCTGTTTATAAACAGCTGGAGTAAAAATCATAGCTGTTTGTAGTCTCATTCTGATTATTTCTTATTTCTAAAAGTGAGATCTACAATACCATAGCAAAAAGAAATATATCGTAACATAGTCATCGTTCAATCGATTGGTCAATATTCTAATGACCAATAATATTGTTAACTTGACAGGCACGGTTTGCTTTGAAAGCAAAGACGAAGGTATCTGTTCCGAGAGTGAAGGCATGAATGTGACAAGATGGCACTTCAATCACGAACGCAACCGCTGCGAGAGGTTCCGCTACCACGGTTGCTCAGGCAACCACAACAACTTCCGTACTAAAGAGGAATGCAACGCTGTGTGTCCTGGTGAGCACCTTAGTGATAAAACTATTACTGTTCGCTTTTATTCATTCTAAATTTCTTAGAAACGTCTTCTTTATTTACTTACGCAAACACAATAACATTCGATACTGCCATTTTATCATTCACTTCCATAGCACCAATGGTTTCTTTTTCAACTTCATTTCGTTCACTATGATCTTTTGTAATTAATGCTGTACATGATTGCTACTTCTTCTTATTAAAATAATTATCTGATATATTAATAATTAAAAATAAAATAAATTAATAAAATGATAATTGGCTAGTTCTACAAGATCTTGATTTCTTCTACAGAAATGCAAATTTTCTTAATAATTTCAGCTTTCATTACGTAATTTGTTCTTACAACTTACTATCTTAAAACTATATTTAATTGTATAAATCACATCCTTCATAGGAGCTGTACAAAATTATACGTGCGTAGTATTAAACAATTTAGGTACACTTAAGCTTATTGACAAAAACTCTTTCTCTCTTAACTATTTCCTTTTAAAACAGTGGAAGGGGAATCCGCGAAATTTCGCAAGAAGCCGTCGTCGGCCCCAAAAAAGGAAGGCATGTTACCGAATTATTATTCGTGTCTATTATACTAGTTAATAATATGAGAACTAATAAATTTATATTAAATCACTGAACGTTGACATCACATTGAATTTTTGGCACGAACTCTTAACAGCATGAACTTTTAGCAAGAATTTTATATTTCGAACAATTATCTACTTACTACACAAATCACTAAAATTTTGCATGCATTAAGATCAAATGGATCAAAAGATAAATTATCTAACTGTAGAACAATAAAATATTGACGTAGTTCATTTTGAGTTGCTTTGTTAAAAGGCAAAACTGCAAAAGTAATAAGTTAGCAGCCTTGCAAGATTATAAATTATGAAATTCGAATCCAAAGTAACATCTGATAATGTTATCCTTAGTACTAAGTCCCTGTGAAAGACTCCGGGAGAAGAATGAAGCAGCAGCACAGAAGTATGGCAAAGGCACATTTATTCCTGTATGCGACGAAAGCGGAGCATGGGAAGCCGTGCAGTGCATGTCACATATTGGTAAGCTTGGATTGTTACATTTATTTTAATAAGATAAAACCTGCCTGCTTTAATATTTATATAAAATCTATAGATATAATCTAACCAGACTTAGTTAAATAAAGGAATATATAAGTATTCTTAAGATATCATATCTGAACGTATCTGATTTATTCTTAACTTCTCCAGATGTCTGCTGGTGTGTCAGTGCTCGTGGGGATCCTCTAAAGGGCTCTCTTGTGCGCGGAGCCAAGCCCACATGTAATTTCAGACAGGCCCGGAAGTGGATTCGCCGAGACCCTCTAGACGAACGAGCTCGGGCCGATGAAGGTAAGAATACATTTTTCTGTGTATTTTAAGGGTACTTTTTTGCTGTTAAACTTTTAAATTTAGTAAAAAAACCACCAAACAAAATCGTCAAGAAAATAACGCGAATGGTTTCCAACAAAAAACATTTCTCGACCCTTTTTTTATTTTACTTATTTGTAATTTCATGGTTTGACAATAAATTACGTAAATTAGGTCTTCTTGTGTGTTCGTTAAAATAATACTATAAATGGGTTTGTAATTTCTTATACTTGGCAAAAGTATACTTTGATATGAATTCAATTCCTTATGCAATCCAATATATTTTATTGTTTATTTTACAGTATTAGAAGAATTAATAAGACAAATGACAGCATACCGAATGGATGATTCCCAAGATGATGAGGAAGACTTAGATAACATAGACTTAGAGCCCGAATCTCGAGATTCGAAAACAGAGAATGACGATAGTCCCATCCTAGGTGAAGTCATCGAGCCAAAACCAGCTGAGATTGCAATAGAGAAAGTAGAAGTGAATACTGAGACCTTATTCAAAACTAAATGCCAGCTGATGCAAGCAGAGAGCGAAAATGGTAATTTTAACATTTTAATTTAAATTTAAAAAGTTTCACTGATTCACTGTAAATAATGAACAAGAAGAGTACTATTTCGTACTCATTTTCCTACTCTAAATTCACATAGGTATTATATCTGACCACTTGCAACAATAGCTCCAAATGGTCAGATATATATTGGTTATTATATATTTTACCAAATATCACGTTGACTTAATCATTTTTTTTCCATAATTTACTATGAGATTCTGGTTAATCCATGGTATAGGTATATACATAGTGAATGTTGAGTTCATCACAAATAGAGAGGGGCAATAGGGTTAAGATGACGTCATACAGCTACCTGCATCCCATACTATGTCAGTAATTATTTGTGGTCATTTGATCAGGAGGCGACGGCCCCCGGCCGCGGTGCCTGGCAGATGGTTCGTTCTCCCCGCGGCAGTGTTCACGCGTGCGCTGCTGGTGCGCGGATGCAGCGGGCCAGCGCCGAGCGACCATCGGCGCTGCCGCCGTGCCTGACCTGCCGCACCCGGACCCTTGTGGTTAGTGTCGGAACGCCTCCACAAATTTACAATAAATATTTATATCGTTTTTTCGTTTGAATTGAATAGTCTCCAATATTTTATGCTTGTATGTGGAGAATATTGTAAATTGAGACCTTCTTATGTTATCGTTAATTTTTTTATCACTCTAACTACAGTCCTAGTTTAATCTTAAAAATAATGATCTTCTCCTGCAGAAGCCACACAAATAGAATCAGCGATGCTAGAGCTTGAGCTTCTAGGGGCTAACCACTCAGCGGCAGAACGCGCTAGAGCCGCGCTAACGTCACACCTGGAGGCCTTAGGGGCTAGAGTTCCAGTTACCGTCACTAAGGAGAAGGACATGGTGCAGCTGAAAGTCACTCTATCGGGACCCAGGGCTGTTGACGTCGCTTATCACATTGAGAATTTGGTAAGCAGTGCAGAAGTTTTCTGTTTCTAATTCAGAGAGTAACATAAGGCGAAAATTTTTGCAAACTGTATAAATTAGGAAGGTGGAGCTATGTGGCACAGTGGTTCGAGCACTTTAGTTTCGATTATAATATCAAAGCAATTTTTGCCAAAGATGTGTCGATCAAAATTTGGTCAAGGTAGTTACGAAACTACTTTCACTCACCAATAGCATTGCCAATGGGGTAGTGTTATTAGTAAAAGTCCACAAGTGTTTCTTCCATATAGAAAAGCCTGCGCCAAAAACTAGTTGAAGATATATAAGCTTTTTATGTTGTATGTAATAGTGCAACGAGAGTATCTTCTGTGCAGGTAAAACAGGAGAAATTATCCGATTTGAACAAAAGCCGCAATAACGCTGTGCTGGGCGCTGACGTTATCCGCACCGAGTATCGCCTCGCCAGGCTCCCGCCCGCCCTGCAACAGCGGGAGATCCTCACGGAGTCCACCGTACGTAGTCTAACGTTTCCCTGAAATAAATAAAATGCCACTGCTAATACTACTTTACTCTGTTATCTATTACTATATATATCTTTTAGAATTAGTATTATTGATTTTATATGTATAATCAGCAATAAAAGTCAGTTTACACATAGTAAATTAAAATAATAAGTATGAATGAGATTAGTAACAAAAACATGTTTCGTTTCTCACACTAATCAGACAGTGGTAAATGAACAGAACACTGTCTTATAATACACTGTTATTTGTTATTCCGATTTTCTCTTCTGATCGTACATTTCTCAAAAATTCACGAACAATTCATCCCAAATAGGTGTTAATTGTATAGTTCTTACGCAACTTGTGTCTGATGGGAATCATATTAATACCTTACTGAACTATCATTTTAACCTCTGATGTTACCACATTTTATCACTATGAAAGAATGCTATCTCAAATTATAGTGTAGGTAGGTACAATTCTTCTATTTACTACCTACTGTAAGATCAGTTCCTCGCACCAGTTACCGGAATGTAAGTTAATTCTTGATAACCTTTGGAACAAAAGTCGTAAGATTCGAGTGTACTATGCACTCTTCCACATTTAGGGCAATGTTGTTTTATTCTTGAAGAGCATCGAATTTTTTATATATTAAATCGTCATGTTTTAAATTAATGTTAACATTTCTTTATTGATTTTAAAATGTTCTTGTTGTTTAATTTTATGTTGTAGTAACTATCATTTTGATGTATTTTTAATTCCGTAAATAAATGATTAAGAAATAGAATTCTAACTTTCATTCTTAATCTCCAAACTGTAAATAATTAATTAATACTAATGCTTGTAGTAAGCTTAAAGTAGGATAAAGTTATTTCCGTGCACGCTATGTTTTAATTTAACTATCTATAATTTTACGCTTGCACAGCTAGAAACATAGTATCACAACAATATTTTATAATCGCTCAGGTGTCGGCCGCAACGTCATACCACACAGCGCTGATAGTCCTCGCAGCCACTTCTGCCTTCATCATCAGCGTGTTGTGCGTCCTCGTGATGCTGTACCGTGCAAGGCTGCAACGAGAGCCTCATAAAGCTGAACGATTCCTTCCCGCAGCACCACCAGTCTACGTCCTATCAGCTGACGAGAAAGCGGAACTAGCCAGAGTACTACACGTGCCCCCACCTCCAGTACCACCACAGAATGACAACACCAGGGCTTAATAACACAAGCCTTTACATTACTTAAATATAGTACAGGTAATTAGGGTCCAATTTAACTACTCGTTTTGGGTAACGTAGATGCGGGCTTCTTTGACCTCCTTCGAATCGGGTACGGGGACTGTTTGTAAGTCAAGATGCCTTCGAGGAAAAATTCAGACAAACTTAAATATTTATTTGCCGAGTCAGTAAATTCATTTTAAGGTCGCTCGCTTTGTAATTTAATAACCAACCACCCCTGTCGAAAATAAGCATAGGTTAATTCTTATTTGAAGATCTATACATCCGAATCAAAGCACATGTATTCTTTCTTCTGGGCCTCTCTGACTGAAGCAAACAGTATTCAAGCGTCAAGAACTGATTACAGATAGACGCTTCCTCGTTCATGTGATTTCCGATTGATCATGCCAATGCGACCTTGGTCGTCGGGGGCTTAATTTACCTTATCTTTACTTAATGCTTGCGATCTTAGTCTATAATTCCTTAGTTTTAAGACTCAACTTCACTTTAATGATACCCAATGTAAGAAAAACAATACAAGTGAATAAATACATTGGAACCAAAAAATTATCACTATTTCTCTTTATAATTAGTAATAGGGTATCTACAATGCGTAATTAAAAATATTCACTTTAAATTGTCTACCTACTAATAAATCTTAGTAAGATCGCTTGCGTCGAGCTTTAATTAAAGTTTCGATGGATGAACGAAACATAATAATAATTATATTTTTCATTTTTACATTTTTCTTATAATTAAATCTAACTACCAAGCCAAAATCGGTAGTATCGATACCGCCTTAAAAGGACAGAATGTATAGTGTCGTGTTTTTAATTAAGTTGGTACAAAAAAAAACAAAAAATCAGTTGCTCTATTCCGGCTTTATATTATAATTATGTTTTCTTTTATTCGTGTGCACACAGTCTGCCTTTCTAAAGTTATTTCCTTTTACGTTTTTAGAAATTTCATTGCGAGATAAGTCCTTTGTGCTTATTGTCCACCCTTTTAATTGTATGTTTATTTTGTTATGAGTAATGTATGTGTTAATAAACTAAATGGATAAATAGAATAAAATGTTATTATGTTCATGTTCAATGTTATTATATCACAATTTCGTCTGTAGTGATAAAATCTGTCTTCCATATTCTTGTGTTTTCACTGGAAGAAAATAATTTTATTCAAAAATATGTTGTCAGTTTCGTTCATCAATAGAATTAGATTTATTTTAAAAAGACGAGTCCTTAGCAGACGATGGACTTTTTGGGCTACAAGCTCAATTACTATGTCGTTTGATATTAAAACTTGGCAAAAAGGACCTTCTCTTAAGTTCTTGATAAGTTTTATTTATAAATTAAAAAGCGCAGAGGCGTGCGTATATAATGCACGCCCTTACGCTCTTTAGTTCCTCTCGTCGAGCTCCGTTTCCCGAAATACAAAGGTCAGAGTACAGACAGAAACATTCACAATGTTACAAAATTATCATATTAAACTGGGAACGAAGAAAATAAATTGAAAGAAATTGTGACTGTTCCTGTCAGTACCACGTCTATACTCCACCTTATTAGGTCCTTCCTCTTCAAAAACGTATCTCGACGTTGAACTAATCTAGTCTTATTCGTTGACGATTCTAAAACCATTGGTCATTAATTGTCATTGAATAATCGTCATACATACATTTCTACTGTTTTATTTATACATATTTGTAAATAATGAATTATGTACCAACATAACATTGTTAAGTATTAAAACTTGTACCTTAATTCCCAGTTCTAAATAGTTGAATGTTATAAGGTAGTAGTTTTTCATATGTATTATATTTAATATAAATTAAAGGATAATTTTACAAAATATGTGCATTTATTTACCACTAGTTCCTACCTGCGGTTTCGCAAACGCGGCAAACTGGAAAAAAGAAGTTTTTTTCATAAACATTATAAGCGTTTTCACTCCCTCTCAAGAATATACAAACGTAAATCATCATCATCTAAATTAAAATATTAGTTGCAATGACAGCGAAGTTTCGGAGCCCTATTTAATTTGTTAGGAAAACATACAGGCGTCTCATAATTTTAATTGAAGGGTATATGTAATCGTTTTCGAGTTAAGTATAAGTTTCACAGTAAATAAAAAAAACTACACCCATACTTCACAAAGAATACTATCTTCAAATTTCACGTCTCAATGACCAGTGGTTGTGAATTGTTACAATCGTTTTTCTTAACATGAAACTCAAAATAGGTTTAAGCTTTTAAAAATTCCATAAAGCTAATTGTAACATGACTTAACGTAACTTTAACGTGAATTTTACATTCCCAAAAACTTGAGATAAAAGAATATAATATTATATGTAATTTAAAGATAAAACCCAGAGTGGTACGGGGAATGTTGCGAGATCGGGAATTATTGAAATGGATAAACCATTCAAGTTAAAATAATCGCAATCTAATTGCTAAATGAAAAAATGCATGGTATTTATCATAAGTATTTTATGTAGAGAATATGTAACCACGACTTCAGAGTTTATATGAAGCAAGTCACATATCAACCGGCGGGCGATTATGGTACTGTGGCCGGATTCTATTTGACATTATTATTCCAAACTTTCATATAACCACGTTTACGTCCACCTTCTATTCGTGAGGACGCCGAAAAACAGTGAGACTGTTCTCTGGTAAGTTTTCCAGTTAACGAAGTTTCCGTACCATGGTCTGCTAATAACGGATCCGTAATTAAATAGGTTTACATGCCGTGCTACGCCTGCGCCACCGCAGCCGCAACGCTGCCGTGCTGTCTAAGAGCAAGTTCAAAATAGATCGCGCCAAATTTATGCTTGTCTAAGTTTAATATCCATATTCGTATTGAAGGATGAAATTATACTCGTTTGAGGGTTTTCCACCTTATACTTCTGAAAGCTTCTGATTACCATTCTAAAATAAAATAATAACATTATACGACGATTTTTTTTTAAAAGTTAAGTTCTTTCATGTAAGTTTAAGTAACAACATTAATGACCCTACTGAAAAAAGAATGATACACCCGGACTCACCATTCCACTACATCAGCTCTCATGCGTATACATATAACTCCCTTTCATGACCACAATGATCTTACATCTTTTGTTAGTCTTAATATAGATAACCTTTTCCTACAAATCATACTTAGAAAAAAAATTGATACAGCAAAAAAATTTATGAAAATTCATAAATTTTTATAACTTATAAACAAAATAGCGGGGTCTATCATTAGCCACCAAAAACTCCTTGAGGTAAAGGGATACGTTACACCAGTATCCCGGAGCTAGAAATAAAAAAAATATCTCATAGAGTGTGGCTGTTTGGTCTTAAGTTTCCTTTTCCTTCCCTATAATAGGAAAAATTAAACAAAAAAAATAAAAAAAACTTTGACAGCGAATTTTTTCGCGCAGGGCAGGGGCCGGCCTCGGAGAGCACGAAATTTTATTTTCAGAATGAATCAAGAGAGCGTGCCTGAATGTTGCGCCGTTTGCAAGCAGAAAACACATCGTCGATGCGCTCGGTGTCTCAAAATTTATTATTGTAACACTGATCATCAAAAGCAAGATTGGAAAAGACATAAAAGTGAATGCGGACCTAAGATAACAAAACAAGGGAATGCAAGCTGCAAAGTAGGTGAACGTTCGAAACGTGACGAAGAAAGTAGGAATCTGCAACAAAATAGCGTAAGCAACGTCCCTATAGCTAGTAACTCAAATGAAGCCGTGGAGAAAGACAGTAATGCTGATGCTAAGGAACAATTAAATAAGTTAAATAAATCGAAAAAAAAAGCTGACACTGTGGATAGTAAAAATAATTCGCATATTTCTACAGAGAACGTGAAAAAAAGTGAAAGTGTTAGCTCAAGTTCACAAGGACGAAATAACAACAATAGTGTTACTTCTAGTGTATTAGTTTATACAAACAAAGATTTAACTAAAGAAAGTGCCATAACTTACGAAGGTTCGTCAGAGCTTGAGATTCTGAGTGATCCTGTCCAGCAGTTGAGTGCTGATGATTTTCCGTCAGCGAGCACTACTAATGTGCTAAGTGCAGTGAACAGTAAAAATACCAAGATGCCTGCAATACCAAGTCACGAACGGGAACATGGTGGTAGAGTGAGGGAATACCCTGAAGCGACGCTGCGAAACAGCGGAGCGCCCTTCAGCAACATGCTTAACACCTACCACATGGACCCAAGTGATCCTTGTTACGAAGTGTGTCACAGGCTAGTCAGAGATATGACTCAATATGGTGTATGTGTTTTAGACAATTTCCTCGGGAGAGAAAAAGGCTTATTAGTGCGTAATGAAGTTTTGCAAATGTACAGATTAGGAATATTTTCGGTAAGTTTAAAAAACCTTATTATATAATTTACATATTTAATAAAATAATCACATCAAGATGCTTTAGTACTGTAATTAATGTTTTTGCACAATGATACCTGCTTTGAATTCAAGATTGATAGGTCACCTAAATTTGTCTAAATTCCATCTAACATATATAAATTATTTGGTTATCTACCTTGGAATCACAGAGTTATCACCAAAAGAGCATTTTATATTGACATTATGTATACAAGAAAAATATGATTTTATATGTATTAAAATGGTGGTGGTCAATACCCATCTACATAGTCGGAGGTCCTGTGTTAAAATCAGTGGTAGGAACAGATATTTGTATGATGAGTATCAATATTTGTTCACAACTCTATTCATTTAATAAGTGGATGTTTGTATCTCTATTAAATATATTTCTGATATTTAAATACTGTCTCATATTTCTCTGTTAGTAAGCACCATCCATAGCACAAACTCTTGATTTTGCTTACATTGGGTAGAAAAGGCATATTTTCAGTTTTTGATTTATCACCCAACCCTATATTAGATAAGGTTTGGTGATAAATTTAAAACTATGGGGTTGGTTTTTTCTAGACTATATTCTTTTTTGATAAAATACTTTACTCCATTTAACTTTTAATGTTGTTAATAGGCAGGCCAATTAGTATCAAATCCAAAGAGCAAAGACTCACAGACAGTTCGCAGTGATCTCATCACATGGATCGATGGCAAAGAGTCTTACTGTCAATATATCAAACATCTAATAACACAGGTGAGTGTATACAATACTTTAAAAAAACCCTTTGTAATTAAAACATACCCAGAAGAAGGATTTTTTAGTGACTTCATAATTTTTGACATAGTTATTAATGTGATTTATAACATGTAACTTTTTGTTTTTAAGTTCCCAATATTTTGGCACTGTTGCTTGCACCATTATGCAGATTCAGTCAGTTTATACAGATTTTATTGTAGGTAAATGAAATACTTACTTGTGATAAATAATTTTAATAATGTCTGGTATGTGATGTGATGAGTTATCAATAGCAGTATATGTATTATTTTATTTCAAGACTCCTTGCATTGTTATATTGTGTACAAATGTTTATTTAAATATTTTTCTTGACAATTCAAACAATATATAATATTATCTTTGATGTGGGTAATTATCTTAAAGGTATTTTCTGAATTCTTGGTGGATTAAAGGTGGTGTCTGCATTCCGCATTTAAATTATTACATAAAAATAAAGATATATTTATTACTGTTTTAAAAATTCTTATAGGTTTATTATGAAGTAATACAAACAAACTGTTTCAGGTGGATAACATTGTTTTAAGAGCGAACAAAATGGTTAACAATGGGAGAATGGGTGACTACTTCATCAATGGAAGAACAAAGGTGAGGATATTATTAAACTACTATTGTCACATTGTATAAAGAACGCTATCTATTACAATCAGCTTTTTTTCATCACATACTTCAAACTTTAAGCGCTCAAAACAGACTTGTTACCAAGAAAAGCCCGTTTAAAAGATTATATTTTTTAGTAGCATGGTATTAATGGTCCTTCCATGAGACTGACATAGTGACTCTAAGAGCACTAAAACCTGTATAATAGATTTATGAAGAAATAAATAACATTAGTAGAATTAAAGAGTAGCTGTTCACCACACTTCGTAATTTTAAATAATATTGTGATGATCACACTATCAACAATATTGAATAATGAAACAACATTAATCTTTCATATCTTTGAAATATATGATACTTTTATCTTAATCACACATGTTTTCATCTACTAAATATGTTTGACATACCTGACTTGGACAATCAGCATACTTGTTAAAAATATATTCTATGTCATAAATACCTGACATATTTAATGGCTAAGCCTCTTTTCCAATTTAGACATATCCTCTCACTCATTAGTTTTATTTCATTTAAACTCAAAACATTTTATGCAGCATTGGTTTATTAAGTTACACATATTGAACGTCAATTTTATGCCATCGGATCGTAACGCAACGTCCAGTACTTATAATTCAAAATGTTTACTTATTTGGGTACTCATACTATATTTAAGAAACACCGTAATAATGAATTGTTAAGAACTAAAGTTGACACCAGCCAAGTAAAAAATTATAGGAAGCATTCACTAATCCCTATTAGCATGACGATATCTGCAACTGATAATAATAGTTTTTCGCATATATTTTTATTTATATATTGTACATCAAAGAGCGTTGCGAAGATCTTTCGTATACCTAATCTTGATAGTATTTGGTATGAAATGTTTAAAAAGTGGCGGAAGTGTTTATTTTTATTTAGAAAAATCAGTTTTGCTATAATTAGTTTACTCACATTTGTCTTACCAACTTATATGCAAATGTACAAAATAAAAAGATATCCTAATGTTTGTACATACTCCTATTTGGTAACCAGTGCGAAATGGTGACATCTCTTTTCTACGACATTTTGTATGAAGCATTTTTTCGATCACTTTTAGCTGTTACGGTCTAAAACACAGTTATATCAAAGAAAGTATTGGTCGCAGTTATGCTGTTATTGCTCCAATATTTCTTTATTATTCATATTTGAAATTTAAAAATTGGACGCATTGTACCCAAAATGTACCAAAACCATAAACAAAGCAATGCTGGACGTGATAGTTAACGTACAACAGTAACAATAACAATGTAAAAGTAGTAAACGGCGGCGTTATCGGCCCTCAAGATAGTCTAAAGCGAATATCACTAATATTGAAGATAAAAACGAAAATAAAGCGCGACCGAACTGGCGCATGCGCTGAGCGTCGGAACCCTGCGTACGTGACTCGGAGCATGGTGGCGGCGGGGCGCGGGGTACGGTAAACATAGCGAATCCCACACCGCGTCCACTGTTTACAAACGTTCGTCCGTGCACGTATCCATTGCACGTGGAAACGTTGTTCTGAACATGCACTTTCAAAGCGGAGCTCAAGGCAAGCTGGGATTATTTGACGCCAAAATTCAAATTTATAATGAAGTTGATAAATTTGAATAGCGGCAACAAGAATTGATGAACCTACTAAATAGATTTTGACCTACTTTTCAAACTAAGATAACAACTATATCACTAATTTCAGATTTCGAACTCACTTAACTTTAGACATAAAACATACCTTCTTTGTCTCCTTTTGAAATATCAATATTTAAGATGCGCTATTTTCTACAGCTATTCCAACAATAGTTGTTTATGTAAATAATAGATTTAACTACAGTTATCAAAATATACTTTTATATCACTGTCGGCCATGTAAAATAATATTATTCTCAACTATTGTGCTTTTATGCAATGAAGAATAAATAAATATGTAAAGTATAATTGGCACTTTAGGTTCTTTAAGTTCATTATATTATGCTAAATAAAGTTGTATAATATTATGAACCACGATTAAAATTATTAAGGTGTACTTACACTATATTCAAAATATCTCCGAAAGAAACTTGTACTGAAATATTTATTTTGGGAAGTACCAGTTTCGAAAGACTGTCGCTAAGGCGAAGAGTAAACTAATAGTTTGAAAATTTATGACGTGAAATTGTAGCTTACGATTAATTACTAGCTATTACAAACATTGTATAATATTTCTTAAATAAAACTATCTAGGCCCGTAAAAGTGAACAAATATAATTTGGGTTGCATTTTTTAAAGTACAAGAACAATAAAAAACTAATATATATTACAGTTTTATAGACCAATATTGGCCTATAAAACTTATCACAGATAACTAAATTAAAAAAAATCGCAAACATGATTTGGCCCTGATGATAGCAAGAAAGGAAAACATTAACCGTAGCCAACATACTCTTATTATATCTACTGCCGTTACCAAATAATTAAATTTGAAAAGGTATACCTAATATAATGGTACTTATTATAAATTGTCTTTGTATTTATATAAATTTAACGATTATTTGTAAATTTTTTTTCGTTTCATAAAAATGAATGAATCTTATTAGGTATAATTTATTTTAGCTAAAGGTATTTTTTGCATTCGTTCTTATTACAAATGAAGATGTTAAAAGTTGACTAACGACGCGCTACGGGGACGACGGCGGGTCAAAAACTCATGGTGCCCCACATTCGGCCGATACCTGCCTGGCGGCACGTGCTCACCGCCCTTCCTACTGCGAATACGACATTGGAAATATTACAGCCGGTTCTAAACTCAGTTACTTATTGTATAAGGTTTAAAGCAACTGGCTTAACATCTAGTAGTCGTTCCATTGATTGTTACGCCGTCATATGATTTAATGTTTGAAGGTCACGAAGAGAACATCTGTTTTTATTTGCAATTATTTGAAATTTTTATTGCAATTATGCATTTTGATTGATTGATTGTTTATTTATTTGAATATTAGAATAAAGTTTTTTTTCATCTGAAAATTATTTCAACGTTATTTTTAAAAATCTTATGCTGATTGGTATAGAACATCTCCAGATAAACGACGGAATTTCCGTTAAGTTCAATTCCTATTTACTTTTTGATACCGAAATGAACTCTATGAAGTTGCTTATAAAGTATGTATATGTAGTGTATAGGTAAACTGAATATAAATAAAGAGTTCACAGTGTAAGCATACCACATATGTTAAAAGATTTGTGTCAAACAGTATAATAACTACGTCTATTACCGCATAGATCAATGTTCGTGACATATAGGTTTGTGTAAGCATGTAGACACAGTAAGCAGCCTACGTGATGTAGCGAGCATTCTCGATCTGCGAAAATTGAATACAATCTTTTATTTCGTTAACACGTAATAACTTTCTTATTTATACTTTGCCATTTACTCTAAATGCGTCTATCTGTCAAGTTGGAAAAACCTCTTAGCTGTATTTGAGAACATCTTGCTTTGACAATTATTCGCTTCAAATAGACACTTAGGTAAATAAAGAGTAAATAACTATATGTACAGAGTACTTGTTAACCATGCATGATAAAACAATACCGCAATATAGACTGAATTGCAGTTTCAACATGATAACATATGGAACATTTGCCTCAGTGAAATTTTTAAAATATAAATAATGTGCTTACTTTTAACAGTAGCTTCTGAATTTGCATAATTTTTGTCAAAAAATAAACATTTCCTGAAGCAGACTTTAGAAGCCATGTATTAAGTATTAAATATTGTGGGGTAATTAAATTTATATGCAACAATTTTAGTTATCCTTGGTACCGATCCAAACTGAAAACGTAGTATCAGACAAATATTGGACTTATAGAAAACTTACCTAATTACCCCTACTCCCAACCAATAATTACTTTCTGTTTGTTATCGCCGTATATTCAAAGAGAACAAAAGATGAGTTCTTGGACCAGTGCGATTAAATCAATTTAGGAATAATATTTTTAATTTAAAATTTAAAAATTTCAATAGAAAATGCTTTTATGTAATAAATATAAATAATTTAATAAAAAAGATCTGTGGTATCATTTTACTTTTCTTTCACTAATTATAGGCCAAAGAATTGTTTGAGCAGACGGACGTTGTTGCCTACGTGCTTCGGGGCTCACACGTACAGATGACGTTTATTGTTATGTAGTTACAAACTGCCTGAGAAAAATTAAGTTTGCTACTTTTAGTCAGGCAAATTTCAAGCGCAAGCGGGGTTATGCATTACCTTCATGATAATAATAATATTTCAAAACCTTTTAACAAAGCCTTAAAAATACTGGTAACCCGACATTCGCAAAAGTTTAAAAGAAGGTTTACGTTGAAAAATAAATGGAGTATAAGTTAACTAGCTGACTATTGTGTTTGTCTTGGTGTCTTGGCTAGGGTTGAGGGTAAACTAAACTTATGCACAAATAAGATATAAATATCAAGACTTTATGGTACTGACCCGTATTAATGTCTATATTTACCTACTTGTTTATAATGTGGTCTATTTTAATTTAATAGGGACATTAACATGTTATCTAACGGTTAATACAGTTCAATACTCGTGACACTCGGACCACACGAAGCGTAGACTGCTGCATATCATAAAGTAACGCGCAAATGAAAACTAGGTGTTTATGGTTAATAAAATATTGCTTGTGGGTTCGCTCTGAGCTCCGCCTGACCCTTGCTTAGATACTTTTATTTCATCCATTCCTTCTTCTGCAAATTCATTATTATGTAATTAAATTCATTATGTAACTTGCTATTAATTCTTCTAAACTACGATTGCACTGGTTGCTCATTAATTAGTTGCTTAATCGTAAAGTGTACAAGCAAGTTTACAAAATTTTACTACTGAATATAAATAACCTGTGGCTACGAAATTTTGCGAAGCAATGAAACGTAAATCTGATGAAAATTTGTGCTAAAAAGAGGTCGGACGTCAAGAAATTAATTTAAATATTTTATTTTCATTCCAGACAAGTATTAGGATATAAAGCATAGAATGCCATTTAGTTTTTTTCTTAAATCTCATAATATGTATAATGTAAACTATCTACATCTATTCAATATTACATGAAGGACCATGACTCCTTATATTTCACACATTTTATGGGTTACTAACGTACAATGCTTGCATTATATGTATTAACTTTGAAATATGTATTAACCTTTATGTTGTTTTTTGTCCATAGGCCATGGTAGCGTGTTACCCGGGCTACGGCAGCCATTACGTGAAGCACGTGGACAATCCAAATAAGGATGGACGATGCATCACCGCCATCTACTACTTGAACCTTGACTGGGACGTCATGAAAAGTGGAGGACTACTCAGGTATGGAAGTATAGCGTGTATTAAAAAATAGTGGATAGATATAAATACTTTATTTTGCATATTAACTGTAACAACAGACATATGAAACAACGCAATATAACAAAAATCACAATATTATCGATATAAGACCAAGAACCTGCAGACAAACAATACAGTAACTGCTCAGGTGTGTCCCATTTACTACGTGATAGACCTGTTTAGGGTACAAGTACCCACATCCTACCCTAAATAGGTCTATTATATAAACAGGTATATCTGGGTAGGCCCAGCAATGTAAATAATTACTTGATATTACTCGTGCGCTCACACTCTGGAGACTAGAGATGTTATTACTATTCATTCTGTGTAAATACAAAGGCTGCAATATCTTATTCCGGTGTGAAGGTGACATCTCTCGTCTCCACAGTGTGACCGTACGAGTAATGGATTGCTGTAGTATGTAACTGACGTTTGTGCTCGAAAGTTGAGGGAGGTGTAATGTCAAATCCCATACGTTGTACATTTAGCGATAGCTAGATCATCTAAAGGCGTTTACGTAGCAGGAGTATCTTGATCCAAACGCGCTGTGGTCGGTATATCGAAGTAATTGGAAATACGCCGTGTACATAGACTTTCATCAAATGTCAATTTGCTTAATTTATTGATAAAAACTTTTACAATTATACCACGATCCTTCCAGTCTCTTAGAATTATTGACTTTATTCCAGGGTATTTCCTGAAGGGACAGATCAAGTGGCGGATATAGCGCCATTATTCGATCGAATGCTGTTCTTCTGGTCCGATAGAAGAAACCCTCATGAAGTCCAGCCGGCTTTTAGTACTAGGTCAGTTATGAATAGAAATATACTATAATTTGTGACCTAATAACTTTTTGATCGATATCCATATATAAGCATAGGTCAAAACATTAAATCCTCACAAAAATTGTCTGTTGTCTTTTCAGATATGCAATCACGCTGTGGTACTTCGATAGCCAAGAACGTGAATTAGCGTTAAAAAAATATAGTAAGTATCTTTTTATTTATTATTAATTATTTGGTAATTAATGTATACAAATCATATTTATTTAGGAAAATAGGCGAAATAAAAAATTAATGAATTTCAGAAATAAAAAAATATTTTTGAACAAGATAAATCTCATCTCTCCTTAATTTTATCTCAACTTAATTTCTACGTATTCATTGCATCTTCGTTAAGATCACGGAACCGAAATTAAATAATGTTCAATCATAATATTAGCTTAGTACATTCATCAAAACCTGAGATTATTACCTCACGTTAACGCATTGACCGCAATGTACGAGCCACACGACGGCAGTCACGTACACCACTATAAGGGCTGTATTCGCTGTATGTTCATACTATAATTATGGCATACTATAAGTTTAATTACTTTTTCAACATTAGGTTATTTAATCGTTCATGCCATCATAATTATATCTATGGTCAGCATTGTCTGATACTAGATCAGTAATTTTTATGAGTCCATTAATGATAGTTTGATTGCTTAAAAGCGTGATGTCTAATGTCTATTTAACTGTATTACGACTATTGTAGGAAAATTCTTCAATTTATTACTTCTGTGATAAAAATAGTCATTCAGTCTAGCGGTGTCGTTTTGTGAAGCCGCTTACATTTAAATTGAACTTAGGTATTGATTTCAGTATAGAGGAAAGGAATCAAGGGAATTGCCTTTTGTCATTTTATATGATGTAGTTTTAAAACCTGTAAATTTAAAACTTATTTTGAATGGATACTACCTCTTCGTTATAGTCAAACGTATTGCTGCTGATTCTAAACCAATAATATAAATTATTTACCTAGTATACATACATTACGTTTAATTTTAGATAATAAATATAATTAGATATTAGTTTAAGCACAGCTACTAGCCAAATATACTTGTTTATATTTAAGATGATTAGCTCAGAAACAGGAAAAGCATAACAAAAATTTAGAACTGTCTAATAACTTGAAATTGTACATACTCAAAGAAACCAAAGACAAATATATGTGGCATATAACTTTGATGCTTTTAAAATTGGCATTTTAATACGTTCATTAAAGTCGAGAATTGAACACGCCGTTCTAAATGGCACATGATATGACAACTATCCTTTTTCGATCGTGTTTATCGAGCGAGACGGCCAGAACATAAATTAAGATTTAGAGGATGTATTTAAAAGACACAATATCTTTAAAATCTCAGATGGTGTATAATGAACTCCTGTTCCCTTTTAGTTTAAGGTTTTCCGCTAAAATTGCTATATAGTGAACATTATTAGCAAAGCCATAGAGTTTATTATGTAGCATAAAATAACTAGACATTATATTTTACTTGTAGAAGAGCAAGCGGTCTCCCAGAGAAAGTGAACCGTCTGACTGAAGCCAAGCTATTGAAAACGCGGAGATGCGCCAATATTCTGTGATGTAAGTTTTCATTGTAATTTTGTGGCAATATTTGGTTTTATGAATAGGTACTTTCTTTATGGCTTTACTTTAACCATTTTATAAGCCTTGTATTGTTACACAGTGTTTTATCTCTATTGTTCTAAATAAAAATATCATTGAAACATACCTGACATAACACTGTAAATATACGAATTAGGCCATTTTTATTTCAATTACCGTTTATGTTTTAATATTTCATCACTCTCTTTCCAGGAACTGCAACTGTTTTGAAGCAATACGAATTATTAACTATTAATAATAACCTAACGATAGTTTAATTGTGGACATTTTTCGCGATGATTTCTAAGTTTCCGTGAATTTACAAGGATAATTATTGTCGCTATCGCCGCACCTTATAAAGGTATGTTTATATTTTTAGAAGTTTAATATAATTGTACTACCTACTACCTGGTGTTGTGTTGTGTCCTATTAGTTACGTGTCATTATATATTCTACAGTTGTAAAGACAGCATTGGGAAGCTTTTCACTCATAGCCTATTTTGTATTATTATATAACCACAATAACAACACAACTGTCTATGCTAAGGTTTCTAAACACTTCATAGGGGGTACTAATGTAGTATCAGTATTTGTAAAGCGCAAGTATAAATCGTGTCCTGAGTGCATTGACCTTTACTTTGCTTCACGTTGAATAATGTTAAACGTAGCTTGAATCGTAAATCTTAATAATTATTTAAAATGTCAACATTGAAGAATTGTTTAAACGACAATACCACATTTAAATGGAATATTGGAAATGTTATAAAATTTCCAAATGAATAGGATTTGTTAAATCGTTGCATAATATGTTTAGGCATTTAATATCGTATTGTGGCCTCAATTTTTTATAAAAGAGACAGCTAGAGTAACCTGTTATTTATATTGTTATATCTTGACTATAGTTATTGTTTGCTTATGTTCAAAATATGACCAATTTACGTAAACAAAGACGCTGCGGTCGATCCATTTTGAGCATTCTAAGCGCTCACTGTGCGTCAGTCGGAACGCAAGTTTATTTCTGCAATTGTAGATTTGAAATAGAGTAGGGATAATATTAAATCTTAAAAATTATAAGCATCAACACGGCTTTATTCTTATGTATAACCTCAAAATAATACAGCTGCTCATTCTGAAGGTCAATGGCCTACGGACATTTATACGAGCGTGACTTTTTGTGAGCGTTTTCATTATTCTCAAAGCTGTCTTTACATCACCGTTTTTATATACTATGTACAAACTATTATTAATAGTATATCTGTCTTGATTGACAGAAAAGTCATAATTAGGTTAAGGATAGCTGGTAATTCTTAATGAATAAAGTTAATATTTCATTAGAGCAAGACAAAAAGTATTATTCGTCGTTGACCGATATATATCTTGTTGAACATCGTAAATAAGTTATTTGATCTGTCACTGATGTTCTAAATGGTACCTATAACAATTGATAAATTATTACTTTCTACGCTTATATTGAATTTTCTAGACGGGTTAATTCCACATCCGACATACTGTTTTATACTAATTGACTACTTCTTGAAAAATTTGTAATTAAAAAATTTTCATTTAGTTCGCCTTTTAATTACTCTATTTCTCTATTCTATTTTATAGAAAGAAATAGAATAAAAAATATTAGAATTTTTAAAAACTAAGATGATGTTAAATTAAATGGAAAAGATTAGAATTAAATAAATTTCTTATCTATTTAGTGGAACTAAGTCAAATTAAATTATTACAAATTTCTCATCAAGTAGGTAATTAGTATATATCAGTGGCAGTGGAATTAACCCGTCTAGAAAATAGACTCACTATGTTGTAAATTTCAGTTTAGTATAAGCAGACTGACACAATCGAGGTGTTTAAGACCTACTATATTTCTCTTCTCAATACACTAATGTGCCTTATTAACTGCAAGTTATAATTAGGAAATTTGCCACAGTATCGATTAGTAATATCATTATGTATTTATTTATATAGAAAACAAGTGTAGTGCAGTTTATAGATTTCTTTCTGAGTTTTTTACTTGCTAATTAAAATTGTTTTCCATCAGTGAACAGTGAAAATGGCTTAGACTGAGTTAATATTACAATTGTGAATATTAGATTTTGTGAGGTTCGTTCTTCGTTTATTAATTGAAATATTTAATTGTATATAAATAATTATTGTATTTATTTTACTACATTTTTGTAGTTATTATTTACTGTTTGGTGTAAAAAAAAACACATTTTAGCATGTATCATAAATAAGGAAATAAAATAGTTGCCTTATATATTCTATACAATAATTGAAGTTAAATTAAAAATATATTAAGAAAGAAGTCACAAAAAATAAATCTAGAATTCATCTTTGTATGGAAATAGGTACCATCTATAATGCCCATATTATCACTACACTATGTAAATATCTGACTTGTAAGGAGTTTTTATTCTATTCGCTTATAATTGATTGTTTATAATTACAAAATACTTGAAAGTTCCTGTTTATGTTCTAGTATGTGTACGTCATGTGTAATAAAGTTTATACCGTATTGATAAACTGTCAAAAAGGTTTTTTTTCATCTTTTTGAACTTTGTGTTGCGGTTGTTTTCGGAGATTTCATTGTAACATGCTGCCTAATATTTTTCTTTTAGAACAGTAAAGTATCAAGAAATGTTAATAAGAATTTTATATTTTCGAGTTTTTAAATCTTAATTTTTAGACGCTGACATTATGACGTCCGCACAGGACGTCCTACATAAAATTGTTATGAGGATGATTTTATAATAAACTAATAGTAAAATAACATGAATTAAACAATTCATTAATAGTATAAACACCTAATCATTATTGTTGTAAGGATATACATAGAGAACTACTACACAGATCACGATACAGTTTTATAGGTTATAATAATGATATCACAAACTAAAACACAAACTGAATATATCTATGTATGTCATAATCTGCCCCGCACAGACTCATACGTACTCGTGCGACAGTGAGTGCGTTATATTAATGCCATGAAAACTCGCACACAACAGCCATGCAAATATAAGCTCTATTACCTTTACAATAAGAATCATGAGTTTTAAAAAGTGACCATTTATTCTTGCATTATGACTATCCTACTCTAATATAGATAATAAGAGATCTTAACTGAGGGTGAGTTTCATAGCCTCCATGTTGAACATGTTTTATGGAAAACCATCTTCGAGTTTGGATCATGTATATGGATAATATAAAATACCTCATATAAATAATCATATTACTATAAGTTTGTCTTAAAGATGCGTGATTGTAATTCTTGCAAAATGTAATATATCTAAATAAATACCTACCATAATATAATTATGTATAATGTTGTATTTACGGCATGTAAATAGTCATAGTATTGAATTTTATACAAATATTAGTTTAAGTATTAGTTTAATTTTATAGTTAAGACTTAAACTATTTCCTATTTTTATGATTTAATGAAATTAGTGTTATTTTTATTATTGAATTAAGCTTTTTAAAATGGGTAACAGTCCAAAAATTACGGGCTGTTACCCATTTTAAAATAATAGAAACGAGCACATACTCTAGAGAGGTATAAAAATATCAGAGATTTTATATATAAAATGAATAAATTGTGTTCTAATAGACCATATCCTATCACTAATTACCTTTGTAACTGTGTGTCTAACGAAATGTTTGGCACCCATTGTTTTACAGCATACATTTGGAATAAAAATTCACTCAAAATAATCTGGTCTTTTATTTATAATGAATGAATAATAAATAAACAATATTCTTACACCAATAGTGTTTAGCCCTGAAGATTATTCACGGCGAAATATAAAAAATTTGCTAGTATAAGGCTAATACTTATGTATATAAATATCTTGAATATACTAAATTAACATAGAAATAACCATTACTGACCACATGACCAGGAGGCCTTCAAAATCAAATTTATCTTTATAGTTTAATTCGAGCCTCGTACGTCTTAAGTCGCACACAAAATAATAGGTAGGTGGTGTGTAGCTCAACCCTTGGTATGAAATTCTTAGGCAGCATAATATTATAACCTGCGCTAGAGGCACCGAGCGATATACCTACCTATTTTAATGCCAGCACGTGCATACTATATATAGGTTTTTAAAATAATATCTGTAGTATACTTTTGTATGCGAAAAGTGGGTAGTTTTAAGGTTTATTTCAATACACTATAAACTTATTGAAAAACACAGTGATTATTTTTGATTCTCTTTGTTCATATGTCAATTTCAAATATTTATAAAGTATTTTTTCATGATTTTTTGGATGTCATGAAACGTAAAGTACTACGGCATGAATTTTTACTTTTTTTATGATTTATTTTATACGTATTGTAAATAAGTATATTTATTTATAAATTGTTTAATTTTTTAAAGATTTGTGTGACGGGGTAATTAGTGCTAGTATCAAAATAACAACAAAATATAATGTGCCCTTGACCTTCGCCTGACCTTCATCCGCAGCATGGACGGGTACATGTCTGAAATTCCAGGGGGCATACGGAGACGTATTTCAACAATTACTGATAATACCATTACAGAACTGGAGGATTACGTAAATATGACATGGTTTTGATAATTTCACAAAGTTTTACCCAGTACCGCATATGTGAAGTACCTACAAGTGTCGCCGACATTTCTTCGGCTGACTAATTCGATTGAAACTTACAATCACAGTTAAGAATATTTGCTTTTAAGCTAAATTAAGGAGTGATTCCTTTTCTTTAATTGAAACACCAAAAAAAATTAGACGGTGTGTTAATTACTTACTGGTACACATTATCGGTTGGCCCTAGTTGGTGAGCCAATCAGCCACATGTTTGTGCTAAAATTATATATTAGTAGCAGTAGTCAATCCAACTCCAATGGTAATGGTCTATTGATAAAGGACAAACAGCAATAAAACATTTATTTGCAGGCTTTCATGAATTCTGAAAAGGAATGTGATATGTTCAGGTATTAATATCTACTTTAATTAGGACTATATTCCTTTAACTCTAGGTACTAGGTACCTATTTTTTTTATCTGATGTTTATTTTTACATTCCAGTCTACCATACTTTCAAGCATCTTTATTTGCCACAGTTCTTGAAGACAGTATCATAGAAATGCGAATTTTGGGTACAGTTTTTTTATGTTATGTTGCCATTATCTTACTCGGATTTGGGGTGATGCCACTAGCAGACAGTACTATATACTATAAACAATAATATTATCTGTATTTTAAAAAAAAGGATTGCGGATTAACGCTAATTGCTATCAGAATACGTTGCGAGTGCGTATTCAACCCAATTCATATAGACAACACCCTCATAGTTATACTTACTACGTAGATACATACGATTCTACCGACCTACGAGTTCTCTCTAAACTGTTCTTCTCTTTAAACTGCGTTTTGCAAATTTTTGATATTAGGTAATACCAAAGAAAACCCCTATAAACATGCTATCTTAAACGCATGTCTATGTGAAAAACGTGTATGTTATTCTTGAATGATATAAATAGGTTTTAAAATTATTTACTGTGGCACTATACCGCTCCTTACCTACATTGGTTAACATTTGTTTTATTTAACATGCACTATTTATATTTTATTTTATATGCAAATAAAACCATTGATTACTTTACATGTAACAATGTATAATTTTATAAACCAGTGGGCTGCAACAACGAGCTCCGAATGATCAAAGCCCGTCAAGACATGGGGTTGCTGCGAGCCCTGAAATACAGTGTGGAGCAGCCTACACACAAGGACGAGTTAGACGGCGTTGTCCGTACGGATCTGAAACGTGACGAGTATAAAGTCAATAAGCTGGATGCAGATAGGTTAGAGGGTTTTTGCATAAGGTCTATGCATCATACTTTGTTTTGGTACAGTGCAAATATTCCTCCAATTTTTTTAATTTTATATAATCGTAACACGTCAATTAACACTATCGTAATATTTAAGAAACGGAGTTTTTGGAGTATTAAGCCATAAACTGCTTTAATAACAAATAATGGATATCTAAAGAAGCTTGATTATTTCATTCTGATTTTTTTTATTCTTATAAATTAACTTTGCTGTTCGAAGTAAAATCTTGAAATCCCTAGTTTTAGAATTACTAACAGACCCTTTACCCTTCAAAGACGAGCACTCATTATTCTAAAGCTTCGGTCTCTTTATTTTAATAATAAATATTCCTTACAGGACCACCTTACAGAATCAATTGACATCATTTTACTTGAATCTGTGTCTGCAAAGAAGTTTTGGTAATCTGGTATCTGAAGTAAACTGCACTCAAAAGCGGATTAACCATTATAACGTTCTTTTAGAAGAGGAGGCAAAGAATAGAATGTTAGCTTTTTTATTATTAACAGCTTCATGTCACCTGATAATAAGCGAAGACAAGTTCGAAAATGGAAGAAAACTACATACGAATTATCCAACTGCCGGAACACAACATTATTGTTATAACGGCAGACTAAGAAAAGACGATGGTAGCTACTTATATCAGAATATTGTTTATGAAAATTATCCTATTTTATACCAACATAAAGAACCTAAAACGGATTAGGTGGCACAGACTTTGTTTTAAATTTTGACCCAATGTAGGTAGACATTTCTACCTTTCAATTACTATTGAAATATGCAACAGTATCTCAGACTCAAGAGCGCATTTAAATTAGATCTATCGATTGAGAATGTACATCCACAGAGATTTCTGTATTTTAAATTCTGTATTAAAATACCTAAGTTTCACAGACCTGTCTTTCGTGATACAGGGCGGAATATGCGCGTGCTATGTAGTCCAAAAGCAGCAACAAAAAGTTGGCAAATGATGGACATGATACTTCAAGATATCATTGGAATATGGTACTTTCGTACTAATACGATCCTGGGGCTTTACCGTAACTTAATATCAACTTAAAAATTTGTATTCCAGTTTCAGTCCGTCTACCTAGTCTACCAAACAACATTAATTCAATTTTCAACAGAACTCGACGAGATCTAAGCAAGCAAGTGCGGCATCGTCGAAATCATATCAAGTCCGTCTACTACGACACTAACTGCATTATCGAAGAACTTAGGACACAAGTTGAAGTTTGTATAGCGAAATTAGTTACTGGAATGTTTTGCAACAGCCGGAGCGAGGAAACAATAAATAAATATAATATCAATCGTTTATCCTAACTTGATGTGATTAGCTCAGAACTGCCCCGAACTGTTCCGATTACATTTACGTGTTTAATTTTGTATTATGATAGGTAACGTGAGTAAGGTTGCTAGATATTATTGAAGTGTTGCAATGGGATTCGAGATCATCTCTCGTCTGCAGGCAACATCACTATAATTATTTTTTCGTCAGTTAGTTAGTTAATTGACTTTAATAGGTTTCAATAAATATTATTGTCTGCGGTGCAGGATGCAGCTCTTAACGCCGAAGCCTGCAGTCGTTACGTAGAGGGTTGGCAGCGCGCACGCACTGAACAGAACGATCAGAGTATAAAATTCCGAGAGGCTCTACCCCTGGAGAAGATAGAGTTTTACAAACAGAAATGCGACCAGGAACAAAGGGTGCACGCCGAGGTTGAAATGCATACTAACATTGCTATCGAAGTAGGTTCACTGTATGAGTTTTTAGCTTCTACTTGTTCCGGCATCTTAACTTAAATCCCACCTTATACTCTCATCTTATTCTAACTTAAACCTCTCATTTCTTACTTCCTACAGGAAACTGTTCAAAAGATAGAAGATTGGATGAACAAATTCGACAAAGATATGGAAGCAATAGACCTCAAAATACAGATCATAAAGAATAAACACATCGCTGCGCTGGAACAGAGGCAAACGCTTGAGGAAACGGTGAATATTGCTCAATTGCTGTCTTTCTGAATTTTTTACTTTTTATGATTGTACTTTTAATAGTAAGAGGTCCGAGGACCAGCGGGCATTAGACACCCGTGTGTCGTCTACATACTCACTAAAACATGTCTTGATCGTTCAAGACGTGTTTTATTGAGTCGGTGCTTGTGTGTTGATATTAAAGTAGGTTCTATATAAGAGGTATTATATTTATATGCCAATATATTGGTACTATCCAGTTTTATTCTCCCTGTATCCGTAAATGACGTTTTGACTATCTGAAACCTTAAAATGTTAATAATAATAAAATAATTTAATTTCGTAATTTATTTTGGCTTTATCTTGACACAGATCGAGAAACATCAAGAGTTGATGAATCTTTGGGTAAACTACAAAGATGCTCGCGAAAAAGCCCGCCTGTACCGAGAGAAAATGAATAACGCTGCGACTGTAGTACAAGCTTGGTGGCGAGGTCTTCTGGTGAGGAACCAGCTAGGGCCTTACAAGCCGCAACCCAAGAAGAAGGCTGCTGGTCAAGGGAAAAAGAAATAGTGATGAAACGGCAGAATATATTTTTGACTATTTATTAACATTGGTATACAACTTTATCTACCTGTATTGAATGAATTCTATTTTATTGTTGTATTTATAGATAATTTATTTTTTAAATTTAGATATTTTTATTGCAATAAATTAATTAAATTTTAAGCAAGATTGACTTTTGAATGCTTGGAAACTATGAACTGCTAATGAGCTCCAAAACGAAATTTAAGCCACAAATCAATGTTCCGGTCTTACGACAGCTTGTTAACTAGTACGTGGCAAAACTACTACTGTGGTATCATCTTATATTCCCTTTGAAAGATTTTATAATTATAACTCCGAGACAATGATATAATAACATGATATTGATCTGTTATTTATGGTGAACTATAATGTATATTCTATCTATCTATAAATGGTCGGTCTGTAGCACCATACATCTCTATCATTATAAATAAGCAGGTATATATTATATCCTATTTATGATCGGTGTGGTCTCTCTATCTAGCGCTGTCTGCGCTTGGTCGGATAGATGGAACTCGGTGCCAAAACTATGGGAACAATTTACTAGCCTTCCGACAGCGAAAAGGAAATTAACCAAAGAAAATTTTCAAACATACATTCATAAGTATATTTATATTATAACACTGATAAAATTTTTGTATATCATCATTACCGCATTAATAAAGAACTGACTATACAGGAATGTGTGGGTGTCGATAATAATTAAGAAAAGGCTGATGCAATTAGTCCCTTTTATTCGGTAATTAGGTTACCTACTAATACATATTCTCTTTGCTGAAATTGTTACTTGTCATATAGTGCAGACACTACTTGTCACTGTCACTTTTCATCTCCCTGTGTGCTTTATTGCAATTCATAGGTAATACGTATTTACGATTTGTTGTTGTGACATTATCAAAACATCCAAGGTTGTGTTGTGTTTCGGACTAAACAATTAATACAGTAAGATAACAACAATGAGTGTCGTGAGTCGGTTTGATCAGATCATTTCGGCACAAGCTCTAGAAAATAATGATCCAAACCTTTCAAGAGACCAAAAATCGTAAGTCATTTATTGAAGAAGTACATATTTATTTATTCTTCAATGCACAAAAGCAACATTGACGGACTATACATATTCATATTTCATATTCTATATTTATATATATATATATACATCCACATATACTACTTGTAATAAAATATATTACAAGTATAAGAAAGTACTATACGTCAACTTAAAAAGTGGCGAAATAAGTATAGGCTTTACTAAAAATCACAACACTTGTAGTTACAGCGTGATGATACATGGAGACACTACAATTACATTAAAACCTTTAACATCCTCCATAGTACATGTTTCTCAAAATATAAAGTACAGAAAGACTGACGAGCACTGCATTTCATAATGTTGGTATTGGAGAAGGTAAATTAATAAAACCAAGTTATAATTTATATTTCATATGACTAGTTGTATTTACTATAATTGGGTATCTGACCTTCATGTCGAAGTCTACGAGCACTGTAAAAATGAGGAGTGAGTATTTCGATTATATTTTTCTTTTCAGTTTGCCATACTTCCAGTCGTCTTTATTCGCTACCGTTTTAGAAGACACGGTAACTGAGCTACGGATTCTTGGTAAGATGGTGATATCCTTACGTACCTAAAAGCAACTTTAATATTAAAATATCTTAAGTATACTTTTTGAGAAAAGAGGAATTCGAAATTTCAGAGTATATATATATATTATTTCATAAATATTTTGAAATTCTTAACCTGATGGTAAATGAAGATGTAAGTGAACACCCGAATTCCTCAACTATACAGAAAATCTCCAACTACCGGAACACAACAATTCTGTTAACATTAATGTGATGGCGGCAGACTTAAGTAAGATGGTGGTCGCATTGAAACCCGGGCCTTCAGTTTTGAAGTAGGTGGTCCTTTTCACTAGAATACAAATATGACAAGAAGAAAATTACTCATAAAATATTTTTAGTTAATGAAATCGCCGAAATGCAATTTTAGCCACTTTGCGAGTCTACTCTAAACCGCAAAAATTGCCAATGGTCATAAAAATTCATATAGTTGGGGGAGCCTCTGTTTAGAGCGTTAGGATTTTCTTCCAATAAGAGCATCGGGCTCTTTTCTTGACAGAAGAATGTTTTGAGACTCGGCTGAAATACATTATCAAATATCTAACTTACAGAGGAATGCAACAATGCTTTACGTACGAACAAGATGTTGGCCGATATGCCGCTTCATCTGGCACTGAAATACGGTGTCGGACAGCCCCCAGTGATAGATGAATTAGATGGCATTGATCCTAAGAAACTTGGGTGCATGGAGTATAAACTTAACAAATTGGATGCTGACAGGTCTGCATTTCCATTTAAGAATTCATTTCTTTATAATAACACGTGTATTATTTGTTACAAAGCAAAACAAGAATTAATACTAAAAGAGTCTATACTTGACACCATTTTAATACTCTAAGACTTTAATAATATAATAATTTTGTGACTTTTTGACTCGGTGAACTTTGTATCGTCTACACAGTACCACTAACACTATCTATAAAAAAAACCTAAAGTTGCAATGGAAGAAACGTCAGTTTTAATGTTTAGCATGTGACTTGATGATTGTCCGTACTAAATAACTTATTATCAGTGGTATGTTTTTAAGTTTTTCTTTGGGATTTTCCTGTTATTTTTATTTTTATACCACCTCTGAATAAAACCATCAAAATTATTCAAATAGGTCAAGCCTTTTTTGAGTTTTAGCGAGTCTAACGAACATCAATTCTTTTTATATATATATAAGAGAAGATATACCTAACGATCGGCGCACACAGTTTCAAAAGCTTAAAGATCATAACTCCCGTGGAATTCGTCATCCCTCATCACATTTAATGAAAGTTCACCAATGGTTGTAATTACATTCATACCTGTGAACACACTCAGATTATCTACTAAATCCATGTAAGTACTAATTTTACAATTTTTTTTAATTTTATACACAGAAAATTGGTAACCAGCGCTGCGATCGACACATATAAGGATCTAAGCGTGGAAGGAAATTATGCTGCCTTGACAGGGGCAGTGGACATATTCCTGGACTTTGACATACGCAAGGATCTCCTTCAAGCGAATGAAGATAAGAATCGCTTGTTAGTTGGTATATTTTCACTAAACTCACATGTAATAAACAAGTAATCATCTAACTAAGCCAGCAATATTGTGGTTTTTCCTATATGCTTATCATAATCTACGATAACTGTTTTCCGATACCTGTCTTATTGGTTAATGTACGATGAATAACATCTATATTGGTACGTGACTTGATACTAATAACAAGAAATGTGAAATTACTATTTTTAAAAATTTTTGGTTTCATTATAAATTTAGTTCTGATTTAGTATCCTAAATTTATCTTCTTTCACATGGTAATTGATATCATCTCATCTGGAGTATTAAGTTTCAAACTTCATATTAAAATGAAATACCTAATGGTAAAGTAGAATCAATTTTGCAATAAGTAATTCCATAATAAAGGACTCAGATCGCTCAAAAAAACTCTGCGTCTCTTAATAAATTTCAATCGAACTAAACATCCTTGATCTTGTTTATCGTCAGCCTTCTAATCGTATGAAATCTATATACAAATATGATCGAAACGACACGATTCCACTGAGATTTAACCAGGGAGTGCTCTGCAGCTACGAGTACATTGTCACGATAGTGCGCATACCACTATCGAGACAATATAGTAGCAGAGCACGGAGCAATGTACGGAAGTAAGGCGTAAGCGATGTATCAGAAACTTCGTTCACGTCTATAGAGACAAAGGACTTAGGTAGTTACTTTTAGTATTTTTGTTTATAGAATCTGCCGAGATTTGAAAAAGCAAATAAGACAACAGCGCAATCATATCAAAACGGTGATCTATGACACTGACGCTACCATAGACGACCTTAAAACGCAAGTTGAGGTGTGTTATTGCTTCTTTCTCGACATACTACAGTACTTGTTCCCGACGGTGATCACTTATCATCAATTAATCACTATAGTTGTTTAGACTAGAAAGGAACCTTTTATTAAGTACCTATCTGGCATGGGCTAAGCGGCGGGCGAATGAGGAGCTCGCCCACCGCCAATCAAAGCGGCACTGGGAATACCCGTTAAAACTCCCCGGAAGTAACTCTCCTGCCCTTGAAGGGAGTGACGATAGTTCTATTAAAGGAAATCACCAGACCACCCACTAGAACAGGCTCATTATACAAAAAAATAAAGACAAGACTCAACGCGCATAGTACGTTTTACAAACCTTTTAGTTGCCTCACAGACTATATAAAAAATATCTTTCCGAATGGTTTTGGACTGATAATCTATTGAAAATCGATATATTGAATACAATAAACTTTTAACCGAGTATGACCTGCCAAACTGGTGTCGTTTGACAGAATGAACAGAAATTCGTAATGAAATAGGTAATTCGAGCAGCTATATTAGATCAAAATATGTATAACTACAACAATGAAGCTCGACCCGTTACCAGAACTGCTTATTTACCTTTCGTTATATTACTCGATGTTATCTTCTAATTCCATTTTATGATACCGACAAATGTTAATTTTTTTAAAGAATTTCCGATCACTGTCATTTAAATTTTTAGGATGCCCAGTTATATGCTGAATGCTGTAGCCGTTACGTAGAGAACTGGCAGCATGCGCGCGCCGAGCAGCACATCCAAACAATAGGCGATAAAGAGAGCATTCCATCAGAATCTATCGAGTATTACAAGCAAAGAGCTGACCACGAACAACGAGTCCATTCTGAAGTTGAAATGTTGATTAATATTGCTATCAATGTAATTTAAACTGTATTATCAAACAATTCTGTTCAAGCTATATGAAATTTATTATATACAATATGTATGCAACATCGTTAAAGCACATTCTGAAAACATGTAATTTAAATACCTGAACTAACAGATTTGTTTTCGAATCATTCTAGTGGTTTTCCGGGTGTGCCATAAAATTTTACACTCAGCATATTTGCTGTCTGTTACCAAAGTCATCAGGACAGATATAACCGCCAAGCAATTCACTGTGTTTCAGTGTGAAGGAAAGTAACCAGAGTTTTTATCATTTGTAAACGCAAGGTTATATTTGTATTATAGTGTGTTACCAGGTCATTAGAGGAATTAACATCTTTTGTCTCCAGAACGTAATGTGATTCCTGTGTCATTGCATGTGTCTAAATGTCACCAAGGCCAAGCCTTTTAAAAATCTTTTAACATTTTGAAAAACTTAACTGAATTGCTTTGGTAATCCATCAGGAAACTTTAGTTAAAATTGAAGATTGGATGAATAAGTACGACAGAGACATGGAAGGCATTGATTTGAAAATACAAATAAAGAAGAATGACTACCAGAACATGTTGGAAAAAAGGATAAATCTTGAGGAAACGGTTATTGTCTGACTTACATTAGAATAGTATAGGTATAGGTACCATAAAGTAGCGAATTACTTTATTTGTGAACCAATTCATAAGATCTGTTAATTAAACTCATTTGAGTTACCTTATAGTGAAGAATCGAATTATTTGAAAACATCCTAAGTTCTGTAATCCTAGTGAAAATTCAATCAAAACCCGACTCGATCGTGTTTGCTTTGAGCTGTCATCTATAGAAACTTCATATGAGACACTTCAGATCTGGAGATCCGGAAATAAATTCCCAGTGGGTGTAGAAATTTTTGCCTGGTTTGGTTCATGATAGGGTTTTTTTAAAGTCCACTTGACTAGAGGCCACCATGTTACCGAAGTCTATAATGTTAACAGCATTGTTGTGTTAAATCAGTTGGGGATAAACTTCCATTTTTGGCCTTATGTTGCGATTAAGGCCAACAGTTACATTTACCCCGTTAAGAATTTTAAAAAAAAGGTATTTCGCAAGGGCGGTCGTGTGTTGTCGTTTTGATACGATTCAACAGCTGTTAACGCGATCGAGATGGTTTGATTTGATCCAACTTACACTTGAAGGTAATGATATCGCCTTTATTTATTAACTGGTAATTTGTATTTGAAACTGAGCACTCATCAACATTTGAACAGACACTCCAGTATTCGTCCGCATTTAAAACTTAGTTTTATATAGTATTATTAAACTTAGTATTATTTCAATGAGAAAGAAAATTTATTTTTATAATCAATACATACAATTTCGTCAATACATACAATCGTACATACGTCAATCAATGCATTTTCGTCATACAATTCCAGATCGAAAAACACGATCAAATGATGAAAGACTGGATCCACTTCAAGGAGGAACGTGAAAAGGCTCGTCTGTATCGGGAGAAAATGACCAAATCTGCATTAATAGTTCAAGCATGGTGGCGCGGGCTTCTGGTGCGCCGGCAACTTGGTCCATTTAAGGTTTCCAAAAAGAAGGGTGCTGGGAAAAAAAAATAGAGAACCAGGATAGATAACCATAAGAATTGAAAGGGGTACACGTTCTATTAGACAAAAACTAAAGGTCCAAGTGTCTCAATATTTGATTTCTAATTTCTATTCGGGCTTGTATCGAAGTAGGAGAACTTTTATAATTCGAATACAGACTGAATCCTGGCAAGGTTTATAGCTTCATATTCTTGGCGATTCATGTAACACCTTTGAGGCGTATACGTGATACACGCTTTCCTTTTGTGTCTGCTGTTAACATAATTATCTATGCAGATGGTAGGTATGTGTTCCTATGGATACATAATGTAAGCTCAAAATTAACTCTTATAAAATGTGTATTCGCTAGCTCATATCGAAAGCGAAAGTAACCAAACAATTATTTAACTATGACTCATTGCGATACTCGCTTTGTAACTTGTTGATTTTGTAATCACTTGGTCAAAATGGTTGAAGCTTTTCTAAATCTCCTCGGGAGCATTTAAGTATAATAATTTATCTATAAACAGACATTTTGTTATTAGTGTAAGTAAAACAGAAGCATATAACTGCGCCGGCGTACCGTAGTCTTATTTTAAAAAATGTACTTAGAATTGAATGTTGCTTTTATTTGCATGAAAAATTATTTTTGGAAAACGGTAAGATAAAGTTAATCAATTTTTCCTGATCGCAATAGTAACTTTCAATTCTTTCTTTAAAAGTTAATCTTTTTAAAAATCGGAACAATGTGGGGCCTTTCACCTGAGGACGCGGTAACCCTATAAACGCTTGAACACTTGAGCTTTATCACTCTAACTATCTAAAATCAAGAGGGACCGTCATGATATCAGCTCCATTTGTACCAAAAATAACCCAATGAGTTTTGGCAACCTTACTCATCACATCAAGATTACAAGATTACAAAGTTATTTTGTTTATGTATTCTTCAGTAAGATGTAGGACTAACATTCGCTGACCTTTTATATTTTTAACTAAAGGACGTGGCACCCCAGCTATGCCTATTTTATTAACTATTTCTTTGTATTATAAGATGTTCAATATCTTAGTATATTCATATGATTTAGCCTTACTATTATTGTGATATTAACTCATTGTGGACCAACTGTCCAATTTCTGTTACGTATCATTAATTAAAAATAAAGATATTAAAAATATGTCATCGTTTTATTTGCTACAGATAAAGTACAATAGCAATTAGGTTCATCTAAAATTCCCTTATTCAAAGTCAAAATATCTTTATTTGAATAGACTCATTTACTAATATCTTTTTTAAATCGTCATAACAGGGAATATGTATGAGAAAAATAAATGTTATTAAAGGTATAGCACTATTCGGTTCATGTTCTCGTAAAGTGTGGTTATTAACCGGGTATTTACAAATTGTCCCAGTTATAGAATATAATTATGTATTAAATAAACAAATTTTAATAATTTAAAGTTAACACAAGTGTGCATATTCCCAATTAACCCTACTACCGCTTCATTATGTATTAGTACAAACGTATTTTTTGTTTTACAGTGCAATATTTCATACATCGATACGTATCGTCATTTCTGGTTTGGTTATTAGACCATTCCCTTTATATCGATTTCTCTTCGTTATCATTCATTGCTACGCTCCAAAGCTAATTGTCACAACATTTTAATAACACAACATAATGCTTGTTGTTGGACTTACGGAATTTAAATAGGAGATATAATAATTCATTAACAAGCTATCGTAATAACAAGGTAACAAAAAATAAGTCATACAATGTATAGAATAAATAGACACTTAATATATTCACTGTCAAAGTTCAATAAAAAAATATTGAGTTATCAAACACCGATGATTGGATAGCTGCATAACATTTTTAAGTACTAATCCGATATTTGATTCAATGTCGTGTGAATTTTGTGAATTTTAATAGATAACTAAGTGTTATCAATATTTTCATTTAAATATTATGTGTATAAAATACAACTGGCTGCTGATCATAGTTTCTTTTGCTTTATCGAAACTAATAAAGCATAATGACAGAAAAGAAGAACATCAAATGTCACGTGATATAAATATCCACCAATCGTAAAAAGGATAACTGACAAACGGAATGTAACTATCTTCATGTGAATACATAAAAGTTATATTTTCAGTTTTATTTACTAATTATTATGCCAAAAAAAGAAAAGGTGAGTTTTAGAACTCAAGTTAGGTAATTTTTAAGACGCTCAAAACAAAAAACATTTAATTAATGAACATTTATCGGTAGTTTTTGTGTACTTGGTGTACTAGTACTGTTTCATCCTTCAGGTTATACGTACTATGCCATGTCAGTTCGGGTTATGGTATGCGCTTCTGCATAATTTACGTGTAAAATTATAGTTCTTTGGTGATTCGGGAACTAAATCTGGTGCTGTGAGTGTTTTAGAGAGAACTGTTGGTTACAGGAGGCGATGAAGACTAAAATTGACAAAAATAAAGGCGGCGACAGCGAGACTGAGGTAAGTTGTTTTTAATTTGTAATTGTGAGATAAGAATCTTGACAACGTCCTAGGTGATGTTGTTTTGAATTTATAATAATTTTGTCACTTTACGGTTATTGTTATTACGGACTCTTTTTCGAATGTGTCACATTATGTTAAAAGCCCGAAACACTTCAATCTTTACCTTCATGTTTACAATAGTACAAGTACAACTACAACTAAAAAGGAATTAACGGCTAGAGGTGAAATATAAAAAAAAGATAAAACTACGACTTATCGCCTCCTATCTTTATAATAGAATTAAAGAGATATAAACAGTGATAATATTATTGGTATTTCCAAATTAATTTATTTAAAATTGAATCATAAGTACCTCTAAATTATATCCTAAACTCTAAATTATTATATTAAACGCAGTTTTAGCAAACATTGTAAACTATTACCCTTTTCAATATTTTTAATGTATTAACACAAAATAATATGCAAATAAATCTTTGAAAACATCAAGGATATATTTGCATATTTTTTTGGAGTTAATTTATTTTAGGTTTTTTGTAAACAAAGAATGAGTTTACGATGATGCTACGTTTCATAACTTTAATTATGATTTAATACTTCTTTTTCCTAGTGCCTATTTAAATGTTTTCACATGCAGGAAAAAATTAATTATTATCTTGTGCCATATTTAAGAGATAATGAATAACGGTCTTACTTAGAGGGAACAACTCATTTATATCCTGTCATAAATTTTTAATAAAGGTACTAAATGCTCACTAAACAGGATACTGTTTAGTGAGCATTTAGTACCTTTATTAAAAATTTATTATAATTATTATAATATATTTTGCCCGATAGGGCAAAATATATTAGTCAACAATGTAACTGTATTTTCTATTTTTAGTATTACAAAGAATACTCTTATTTTGCTTTTGTTTTATGTCCTGCCTTGGATACAGAAAAGAAATTGCTACTTTGAAATAAGACTGTCCCATGGTTGTATTTGTATGACTGTTTTCATATGTATTCTTTAAGTACATCAATATATTTTTCTCAAGCGAGTTTCAGTATTCAAAAAATATTATTCAAAATTTTATAAAAGTGTTATCTAGCTATTGGTACATTTGTTTTTTTAAACATGTGCTATTGGTATGTACATTTTTTTATACCTGTTATTCTATAATACAAAAATTTGTGTATCCTACATAAGGTTACACAAATTTTTGTATAACAGGTGTGTCATCAGTATAGAAAAATGTCCACCAACCTGCATTCGGCCATCATAGTGGATTGGTCTATCATAGTGGAAATAACCCAAACATATGCTTTAAAGTTTCTGTGGAAACACTAAACTATCTACTTTGTTATGATTTCTAACATGCCACAGGAGAAAATACCCAGATGAGATACAACATATCACTGCCCAAAGAATCCAGAAATTCCAGATTCCAGAGCTCTTAAGAAAGGCTCACTCAAAAAAAAAGAGAGATAAGAAAGTAATGTAACCAAGCTTCATAAAGTAGGTACAAACTGCACCCATACCTATATAACAGCAAAATTTTGCAAGGCTAGCTTTGCGTCATGCCTCCATAGCATGTAATGCATTGTACACACAACCTCAGATACAGATGCACTATCTGCAATCTGCAACAAGTATGTTCATCATGCATGCGGATTCATGGTGTGGTAGTCAGAACTATATGCATCTTAAGATTAGCAGATTTGTTATTATTTTCCAAATTTCTCAATTTTGGAATGCTGGATGCATTCCAAAATTAAAAACTGGATGTAATGAATATTGTATTTGTTATTTTATAGTTTAGTTAGAAGAATGCATTACAATTAGTTTTTAGATACGATTAGTTCATCTTTATAATGAGTTAACATTTCAATACAAATAATAATATTAAATTGACTAATTGAGTTCGTTGGAGAAAAAGATTCCATTAAGACGTTTGGAAGGATGCAGATGCTCTAAATAAAAATTGATCTAAAGTAAAAAATTTCAAGATTACAGATGCATGCTAATTACGTTTTTATTGGAAATTTCGTTCAACTTGAAAGCAGCTTGACATATTAGAGAAAAATGCAGTAAGTAGATATACAATCAGTTATTGTCTCTTTGTTCCAGAAGTTCTTGGTACACAAACAAGTAAACATTAGTCTATATGTATTAAAATTAGAATTATAATTTTTTATCACCTACCAGGCAATAAGCATGGTGACCATTTTTGAATATTAGTAAAATATTAATTTACGACGAAATTAATGTGCAATTCAAATCTAGGGGAAAAATGTAGTTGTCAAAAATAGGGGAACTCCCCATAGATTTGAATAGCACATTTTTGACTCGCTCACAAACGCTATTAAAATTGGGTAATACAGTATGACGTCACGCCGTGGTATTTTGTATGCATCGCGCAAAACTTTGTTCGTCAGTTATGTTAAATATTATTTAATATGTAATAAAAGTTTATAAAAATTGTATAGCTTAGCGCATTATAATGTTTTTTGTAATAGATCCAATTATTTTAAAATGGGCTTACCCACCGAACTTTGAATAACCATTAAACAAATTCCACATAAGCTATCAAAGTATTCTTTCATAGTCTTTTTATCTGTATTTTGTTATGATAATAAACAAATATTACAATCCGTCATCACCCCTATTATTATTAGCACAAAATAGGCAGAGAACAATATCATAGTTACAATACAATATCGATTCTTAATCAAAATTTTCAATTGAATATTGACGTCATGGATTAACTGCGGATTGGTGTGCTAATTATCTATGCATATAAACGCATTACCAGTTGAAAGACAGACACTGTGAGCAGTTCTCTGCAGTCTTCTTCCAAATGCTCTCAATTATAATCTGTTAATTCTAACGAAATTATCCATGAGTAAACAAACTTCATCTGTTTAATGGCTGATGTCGAGATGAGACGAGTCGATACTTTCACTAACATGTGACATGTGATAGCACACTTGATATCTACGTGTTTTTGAAAATAATTTAAAGTTGAACTGGTAAAGATTTTTTCGACGACCGACAGAATCTTTATTAAATATTATTAATATATTTATTTCTTTACTAAATGATAAACGAAAATTAGTTTTGTGATTAACCATTTACTTCTATTACTACTATATTACTATATTGTGTTACGCGATACGTGATATTGAACCTTGAAGTAGAACGAAATGATGATGATGAAAACTCTAGCCATCTTCAGAACTATCCGAAGATGGCCGTTTTCATAGGGAGGTAGCTAGCACCGTAGGTTGATAGCGGATTACATTTAATGAGGGGCCCCACACTGTCGTCCGTGCTTTGCCTGGTGCACCTGCGACGCTTTACAGTTGCTTATTCCGTTATGTAATAAATCCAAAACTTTATGAAATATAAATATTTATTTTATATATTATTTGAACCTTATTCCATTAGCCATTTAATTCCTTCGCTTTGATACAGTAAATAAATAAATTGTGACTATTATAATTTATAATAGTCAGGTATAATCATAAAATAGGTAGTTGAATTATTAACATTAATAATTAATTATATGAGCCGCTTATTTTGTAAGTGGCCTAACTCCATTTATCTTTAAATCGAGATATTGAAAGTTTTGCGTTTCAATGAATTTAAAAATATACGTATAAGATACTAAGGAGTCATACTGCTTAGGCGTATCTAAGGATGTTAAATTTAAAGTTCCTGTTAAAATAGTGGCAATTATTAAGTAAATAACGTGCGTTTTCTTATCAAGAATGGAGTTGGGCCACTTTCGAAATTAACAGCCAGATTCATTATAAAATTTGAAGGTGCCCAAGTCCATTCAACATAATTTAAGATGTTTCAAATTGAAAAAAAAGAATACGGAATTTGTTTTGCATATGTTGAAAACACTTCGGAAACATAATTTATGCGATTCAAAACATTTTTTAATTACAGAACATAGAAAATTGCAAACATAAATTTATTACAAAACAATTTACTAAAGATGAATAGTAAATTGTTTACTGATTCTCCACCAGAATTTTTTACTCTTTTAAAAATTGCGTCTTCTAATAATTTTGTCGATACAAAATCTTCCTGTCTCATTTCATTGAGAATAAAATTATTACCCTTCCGACACTTTTTAATAATCTTGCGGAACGTACAGTAAATTATTTTTTTAATGCCATTTCTACCACGGCAAAATCTCTATCATTTGGTAAAAACGAATGTCCTGATATTAAAAATTCATGATCTATAATTTCTACATTATTATCCAAAGCTTGGACAATTTTCAACCACATTAAAGCTACTTTAATGTTTCTATTTTGCCCGGTGCACATGTCACTGTAAGCTATGATGTGTTTTTCACTTCTTAATTTTTTAATATGTTTTAAGATGCATGAAACAACTTCTTGAGCACCTGTGGATAAATATAAATATATATTTAATATTAATAAATGGAGTTAGGCCACTTTCAAACTACACGGCTCAGTTATTCAATTAATTCGCAAAACTTATGTGTAAAAAATGTATCGTATTTTCTCTGAATATAAGCAATCTGAAGTGCGTCACTGATAAATAACATGAAGTTGTACATATAACCAGCAGAAAATTTAAAAACGGAGTTAGGTCACTTTCAAAATAATCGGCTCATATTATAATATTAATTATAAGTTTGTGATACTGTAAATAAATTTAAACTGGTAGTTGGTACTCAGTCAACTTAGCACTACACGCAGCATAGCCGTCCAATCAAATAGGATGTTGTCTCTCTTAGAGACTTTATTTTGTTAATTTACTCGTTACGTCTGCACAGTTTTGGCTTATTTAACGCAACGTCCCTAAATGTTCTGAAATAAAACGCCACACAAACATCATGAAATCAGAAATTCAATATTTTTAGAAGGTCATGAATGCTTTTGATGACGACACGTGGGTATAACGCTGTCCTTAATTGAATTTGCACCGAACGTCTGTACAATATCTAGTAACTTTCTTTATTAAATTGCGTCATAAACCTGTAATGTAAATGTGTTTGGTTTACACCATCTCATATTCTTTCTGATACTGTTAAAAAATTGTTTTACCGCCGCCAAGCACCGGCTATCAGCTTGACTATTTAAGTTATTTGTCTAACCTTAATTTTTATACACTTTTAAATTTTAAAAAATTAAAGTATTTTACTTCCGTGATTAAATTGCTTCATTTTTATTGCCTTTTTTTGTCAGATTGTAATGAAATATGATACAATGATTTAGATTGTACCGGGTAAACAACGTTTGATGTTATGTTTGACCATGTGTCTTGCTTGTAACTCTAATTTTAAACGCATTAAGAATTTAGCAAAAAATAAAATTCCGCTCTCATAGAATGTAGGTAGTTTAATAATTTTATATTTTATAACCAATTTCCTTAAGTTGTACTTTGACGCGTTTGTGGTCAAGATTGTGATCAAGTGATTGTAGTCAAGATCGTGTTGTTAAAACTCAAAACAGTGTACCTCTTAAAAAATAATAAGCGCTTTTGAACTCAAATTCTATGCTAGTGCTATGTGATAAAGTGTAATAATTTGTGTTGAAAATGATGGTATTCGCCGCCAATCTCAGCGGGGGACAATCATGCTCTAATATATTCCGGAAAAGTAAAAATGGATACACGGTAAGTAAATCTTTTTGTTTACGTATTTTTCTTAAGTGTTTGATAAAAATTATTATTTTTACACCTTTATAACTTGTGATCGTTTCCCGAAGAACTGATAGCGATATCTAATTATCTATAAACTCACGATCGTACGTTAATTTGTAAAAAAAACATTTTATCTAATCGTCATTATTTTTGTCTCTAGACGATAATTGGCCATATATTTTAATTTTATGGCATTCATTGCCTACTCTGTAAAGATCGAGAGGAAGATTTGCATTGACAGCATAGGATACAAGCTACTCCGGTTCCTAGAATGATGAACATAACGATACACACGCGTGAAAATATTGCCTGCTTCTATGTCGTATTGATAAAATACTAGGCATTTAACTTTTATTTGTTGATAAAAAGAATAAAACACGAGGGTTTTACTGTATTCCATCAAAGATATCGTTTTTAATATTTTTAAATAAATTCAATTTGACTCTTTTGAACCAACTCGGATATTGGAAAACTCAAACTTAGTTTAATCAGTTATATAACTCCACATTAATAATTAAAGTATTAATTTATCTGAGTTTTATCTGCGATCAGAAGTCAGTTATCTATGTAAAGATAACTTATTTAGTTTACAGTGCAACAATATTTGCACTGCAAACTAGCTTCAGCCCGCGGCTGCGTCCACGTAGAGGTCGGTCTGTCAAAAACCTTCAATTCCAACCAGAAGTTCATAATCTTAGTATAGATATACAGTTTCAATTGTATAGTTCTTCAAATTTTGTAGCTACGGGTCTGAAAATTTATAGTGTGTCCTTGTTAAATTATATAAAATAAATAATAAATATAAACAAAATATTTTTTTCAAGCCACATATTTTAACTATGATTTTGTGAAGTTAGGGCTTGTAAGGCTTTGTAAGCTTGTTACACGCTTGGCATGAGATCTGATAACTTTTTACAGTGCGAGCCATATCGCCTCGTCTTGGCAACATTTGGGACACTGACGGAAATGAAGTATCTTAAAAATAATTAATCTTTGAAAAAAACGAATTGTTCTTTAATCTCCAAAAACTGTTGACTGATGTGAATATATTTTTTTTGTATTTTCGCAATTATAAAAGTAAGGTTTCAATATTAAAAAAAATAGGGAAAATGTGACATACGCATTGCACAGACCGCCACGTCTGGGATTGCCCAAGTGACTCTAGGCAATCTCCATTGGCGCGAAGCCCAGTTATAAGGCTGGGCTGCCTGGAGGTGACCTGGTGAAATGCTCCGCAGAACCCAGGTTACCCCCGGCCATGAAGCGGTAGGTTGAAGGGCAATGAAGTTACCGGGGAGTTTTATTGGATATTCTCAGTGCCGCTCTATTGAGGTACTGAGTGAGCCCCACACATGCCCGTCGCTTAGCCAGTGGCGGGTAGGTCCGTAAATGGATTCCTCCTCGTCAAAAAAAAGAAAAAAAGCTAGCTAGAAAATTTATAATTCAAATAAATCTGTAAAATCGCTACTTCGGATTATTTTTAAAGTTTTATATATGGCGTTCATTGTAGACAAAGACAGCAGCAGGTCAATTAAAAATGTATCGTAAAATTTTATCAATATGTAAAATTATGAAAAGAAAAAAGAGATAATGAAGCTTAATTATTGTATGTTATCTTTGATTTATATTGCTAAAAACGATATAAATCAAAGATAACAAATGCATATAAAATAAACGACTTTATTGGTAAAAAACATTGCAAGTCCGTAGTATCAAGAAGATGCGCGTCCTCATTGCTCTAGTTTTGGCCTTCACGGTCGTTGCTGGTAAGTTTTAAATTTTTTATTGTAATTTGATACTTAATTTTATATTGAGCTTACTTGTTAAAAACCAATAGAGTCTGCATTGACACTAATTGTGAACTTGTCCACATTTACAGTCCAGACCACAAAATAAAACATATGGGTTTGTGACTGTATCATGTGGCTTAGCTCCTCCTAGAAACCGCTGCACTGTTAAGTGACCATTTTTCTCATGACAACTTCATAAGGAATAGTTTTTATGTGAAAATATCTATGTATGTGTCTCTTGGTGTGCTTTTAGTTGATGCCGTACTTTCAGAATTTTTTTGTAATGAAATATGTTCACATTTCAATTCTACTCATTCTGCATCCATCGATTAATGATAGTATAGATACACTAGTAAATAATAATAAATATCTATTAAAAATTTTGGGTTCATAAAGTTTTTCAGACAGGCGGCATCTATTGTACTTGAATTTTTATCTGTGACATTCCATTTATAAACTCCGATGCTTGACGTGCAAAATTGACATTTCACATTGATTAACTTTTCTATTAGAAGAGAATGAAAAAACGTATATTGTTGTCAATTAAACAATCCCGACTTTTTATGCAAAACTCGTAATTGGGTTCAAACTATGTTACGTTATACACAGATCTTTCTTCTTCTCATTTTTATATATAAAAATATGCTATTCGTTAGCTCAAACGAAAAATAGCTGGACCGATTTTCATATATTTTATTGTTTTGTTTGTTTTAATTAAAAACAACAATAATAATGAAAACAATCAAGAAATTGAAACTTACCTTTAATGTTAGTAATTTAAAACGTATAATTGTCTAATTAACACGCTTAACTTTGAAACTGTCATTTCTTCCATCGCTTTAATATGAAAAGAAAAGTTTTACTACTAAAATAGAAATTCAAGATTAAATAAATTAAAACAATGTAAAATAACCTGCTCCCGGAAACCCCGAGAAAGTTAAAATTACATACTTACAGGCTTCTACGATGCATAACCCAAAACTAGCTATATAATATTTGAGGAGACATTCCACGACAGCGCCGACAATTGACGACATTGAATATGTTTTCATTTAATTTATTATTAAATATATTTCATTATTTATTAGTTACCTATGAAGTACCCACATACTATAATACATTTTCTATTGTGTGTAAGCCGGCGGTCAGGTTAATAGTGAAGGAAAAGATCGTATTGGCTTTTTCGGTACTTCAGATATTATGCTAATAATTATACTTATAATTTTAGCCGTACCCAAGAATCCGCAAAGGATTGTTGGTGGATCAGTCACGAACATTAACAGTTACCCCGAGATCGTAGCTTTGCTATTCTCTTGGGGAACCACTGGCCACAGACAGGCCTGCGGTGGCACCATCCTGAACAACAGATCCGTCCTTACCGCTGCTCACTGCACTATGTGAGTTCAATGTATATTATTGTTCATGGTTCGTATATTTATCGATCTTTGATCTCAAATAATAAAATATCATCCTATTATTTTAACAGTGGTGACGCTGCTGCAAGATGGCAATCACGTGTAGGCTCGACCAACGCCAACAGCGGTGGGATCGTCTACTCTACTTCTCAGATTATTAATCACCCTAATTACAACTCTCGCACCTACGACAATGATGTCTCCATTATCCGCACTTCTAGCAACATTCAGTTCAGCAACGTCGTAGCCGCCGGTAGCATTGCTGGTAGCAACTACAATCTTGGAGACAACCAAGTTGTCTGGGCTGCTGGTTGGGGTACAACATCTGTAAGTATTTGTCTCATTTAAATATTATTTTCCGAAAAATGGTACTATATTTTTAAAATTAAAATAATATTAACTTTAAATTCGTAATGTTAGCTTTCACATATCTGTAACGCTTAGTTTACGTGTATATTGGCACCTATTTTACTTAAAAGTGTAATCTATTCTTTTTTTCCAATTTAATCTTTGTTTATACCCTTCAAACTTTGTATTTGCAGCCTGGTGGTTCAGCCTCTGAGCAGCTACGTCACGTCCAGATTTGGACCGTGAACCAGGCTACCTGCAGAAACCGTTATGCAATTTTGGGTCTCACTGTCACCGACAACATGTTGTGCTCTGGCTGGCTCGACGTCGGCGGTCGCGACCAGTGCCAGGGTGACTCTGGCGGTCCTCTATACCACAACAGAGTCGTAGTTGGTGTCTGCTCCTGGGGACAATCGTGTGCTTTGGCTCAGTATCCTGGTGTCAATGCTCGCGTGTCTCGCTACACATCCTGGATCCAATCGAACGCTTAAATGTGTATGATGTTCTAAATTTAAAACGAAATAAATGTTTTAATATATATCTTGCAAATTTTTATGTGTATTTATTAATAAAATTATAAAAACCATTGGTCCAGATCTCCCAAATAAAGCCTTTTTCCGCAGTATTTAAAAAAATAAGAGTTTAACTTCTGTTCATACTGCAATGTATATAATGGAGCTTATATAATGGTATAATGTTTTGTAGAAACGATTATTTTGTAGAAAATTATTAGATTTCCTTAGTCGGAATGAGGAAGAATGAAAGTTCTTTAAAGGGCTACCATCAAGTCAATTAAAAAGTACACACGCTGATATAATAAATGAACTTAATCTTGAACAAAACAAATACTATAAACACATATAGGTGTAGTCAACAAGGACCCTGTCTATGCACAAAGCTTCTGCTGCACTCTAAAAATACCACAGAAGCGCTGTTATTAAACAAATCCTTATTAACGTACAGATAGTAAAATTAATAATACTTTAAAGGAAATGAAGAAATGAAATTACTGCTTTAATAAATAGTTTGCCAATAATAAATAAATATTGTAGTAATGTAATAAGTACAATCTGTATATCTACAATCCATATCTTCTGATGGGTATACAACGGGTCCAAAAATTCAACGATAAGTTGGGCATCCTGAGGGTGTCCTTGTTCATACTACACGAAAAACTGTATGTATTTTTTTTTAATTACAGAAAAAAATTAATTTATCAATAATTGGCACCCCTTATAATATTTGTAACCGTCATGAATATGAATATATTTAACACCTGACACAAAAGTTGAGCTGTTTGTGTCTATCTGTGATATCGGAACTCTTAAACGAATAGACCTATTTTGATGCGGTTTTTTGTTTTAAATTTATGAAGATCTGTTTAGACGTTTGAAGATTATAAGCTCAATTGCTACTAAGAATTATTTTATAAAACTTCTTATTCTTGTAATACTCGTAAAACATATTATGTTAAGAAAATACTTCACTTAACGAATGAATTTGCTCAAAATCAAACCCACTTTCACTAAGAAATGGATCCTTATGAAAGACTTTCGGTTGCTCGCATAAAATACAGAATATTTTTTTTATATTTCAACGGCTGATATAAGTGATTTTTCAAGAATCTTTAAATGAAGTCTTAATTATTTTTGAAAATAAAGTTATGATTCCTTTAAGTTAAATTTGCCACCACGGTTTTTTTTCCACCCGGAATATATATTCCATCGGCCTGTAGGCCTAGCACGGACAGGGGAAAGGACAAGTTCTATTCTCTCGCTCTGTCTGTCCCTTTGGCTAGCACGGCAATGTGGAGAGACTAGTTCCGGTGAAAAAGTTTCTCCCTACAGTACCACGAACCTTTACGAGAATATGAATCGAATAGTGTAATATATATTCCTTTAAAAACATTTTATTAATTTTTCTCATACTTATTGCCTGTTATGACGATTTAAAAGAACATAATAAATGAGTCTATTTAAATAAAGATATTTAGACTTTGACTTTGAATTATGAACTCGGTCTAACCACATATAAGCCAAATAAATTAAAAATACCTAGCAACCGGCATAATACTATTGTGTGCCATATCTTTTGAAAATTATTCTTCTCATCTGTGTTTCAAATATGTTTTAAATTATTATTGTATAATTAAAGGAAAATAAGCTTTTCTTATTTCTTTGTCTATTATTTAAATATTGTTTTGGACAGAGTGTATTCTGTGTTTAAATAAAATATTTCTTATTATGATGATTAAAAAACAGAAATTGTAAGTATGCTATAATGAATTGTCCGAACTTCTCGTAACTATATTGTTGATTTGTAAGATATTAATCAATGTCGATTAGTTAAGTAGATAAAAATTTAATAATTATAACTCTACATGTGACTTTCTTATAGCAAAATAATGAATAAGTCTCTAGAGGAGCGCAACACTGAGAACAAAATCTAATTTTGACGGAGAAGCACTCTATAGATCGGTAGAATCCCTTGAGGTAATGATTTGTGCTTTTTACACAGTTGTTGTCCTGGAAATGCCACTGGTTATAGGCAACACTTCAAAGATCATAGGATCAAGAGTGTATCCTGAAACGCCTGTTATTTTGATCTTGTAGTTTCTACCTCCATAATCAATAAAGTTATCAATTCACGAGACATAGCTGCAAATTCTCTTTGTATTTATATTGTTTTAGCTTAAAATCAACGATAATCGATATCTCAATTTTGTCCGCACCTCAAAAACTTACGATAGATTCCTTTAAAAATGCCAAAATTTCTACTTTACTAAATACTTCTGTATTTCTCCCCTGCAAGTGTCATCGTGCTAAGGAAGTTTAGAAATAGTTCTGAGGAGCTTTTCTCCCTTATCCCTCCTTCCCCCTTCCATCTAAGGACTACGATGGCTACGGTGCCACCGCACCATTCCTACGCGCACAAAGAAATTTGGTAACTCATTTCTTTGCCGCAAGAAATGGAATTCTTTGACAGCACACGTTTTCCCTCCTTTCTCCAATCTTGGGTCCTTCAAAAGGCGTGAAGAAGCATCTTGCATGTCGACAAAATCAAGGTGTCTATTGCAGTCATAGTTTCACTTGCACTAGCCACTTTATTATTTAAGTAACTTCTGCTTACCGTCAGGAGTAATTTGCACGATCTTGCTATAAAAATATCCACCATAACTGACTGTCTCTCTGACACAACACTAGGTAATGAACGTTTTGTGGGCTTGTATAACACTGAACGGAATATACCATTGGTCTTCAGCAGTTCAATCAAGATGTATAATTCTCTTATTATAATAGCTATTATAATAATTCGAAAACTTATATAATCATTGACATCGGATTAGTAGTACTTCCATATAAAGTAATATTTGTTTAATTATACTTTATTTATGTGTAATATGTAAGTGTAAATGTATAAACTTTCCTGACATTTAAAAAAAATCATTGTCTCCAAGAATACAATTTCAGTTTACATGACGCATACAAAGAGTGATTTAATGTAAGCATGGGAAAAAACTATAGGACCTGAATCTTTGCCAATAATCGTTCGTATTCGGAATTTTGTTTATCATAAATAATAAAATTATCATAATAAAAATTTGATAAGAAGAAAGAGCCAACGAGGCTTAATTGTTATTTATTATCTTTGATTTATATTTATGAAAGAGATAAGTGCTAATATAAAATCACAAATTTAGTTGGTAAAATGAACATTAGAAGCCGTAGTATCAAGATGCGCGTCCTCATTGCTCTAGTTTTGGCCTTCACGGTCGTAGCTGGTAAGTTTTAAATTTTTTCTTGTATTTTGATACTATGATAACTTTGTAAAAAATAAACTAAAAACTTAAGTTTTACTACAATGTGTTGATAATTATTGTTAAAAAATATAATAGATACAGCACTAATTATAAATATAAATTTAAATTAACCCAAGTTTTAGTATATTACAGCTAAATGAGATCTTTTTCACGGAATTCTTATACATCTTTTGTTTAGTATATTCACTGTTGAATAATTTAAAAAAGGGATGCAAATGATACAAATTGCTACTGCAAGTAGAATTTTTGGTCTCTCGAAATATTCGCGATATACTCCCGGGACACATTGATTACGTTTTGAACTTATTTTTTCATGATATATACCCATTCTCTTAGGTGTAGCCTAAAAGTACCAACATAACATACTCGATAGATTATCTATATCGTCTTTGATTTGTCAATAATTAACATATTGTTGTTATGATCGTATTATAAAAATTAAATCGTATTATACGATTATTATTTCGATCGTATTATTTATTAAATTAATAGTATTATTAATTTAATTAATTTATAGCCGTACCCAAGAATCCGCAAAGGATTGTTGGTGGATCAGTCACGACCATTAACAGTTACCCCGAGATCGTAGCTTTGCTATTCTCTTGGGGCACCACTGGCCACAGACAGGCCTGCGGTGGCACCATCCTGAACAACAGATCCGTCCTTACCGCTGCTCACTGCACTATGTGAGTACAATGTATATTATTGTTCATGGTTCATATATTTATCGATCTTTGATCTCAAATAATAAAATATCATCCTATTATTTTAACAGTGGTGACGCTGCTGCAAGATGGCAATCACGTGTAGGCTCGACCAACGCCAACAGCGGTGGGATCGTGTACGCATCTTCTCAGATTATCAACCACCCCAACTTCAACTATGCCACGCTCGACAATGATGTCTCCATTATCCGCACTTCTAGCAACATTCAGTTCAGCAACGTCGTAGCCGCCGGTAGCATTGCTGGTAGCAACTACAATCTTGCGGACAACCAAGTTGTCTGGGCTGCTGGTTGGGGTACAACATCTGTAAGTATTTGCCCCTTTAAATTTGTCCATACAAAAATTGCATACAAAAATGGTACTTTACTTCGTAAATTAAAATTTCTTTAAATATAATATTTTAATGTCAGTCAGCTTTATTAGTTATGTAAAATATTCTAGATTTTTATTTAACTAGTTTTGGACTTCTACATCTAATTATTATTGTCTCTTTTTTTAGAGCTAATGCTTTAATAATTTATTGAACATAAAATTTTCGAGTAATAATACTAATGATAAGCCGTTTTATTCTTAAACAAAAACTCTGTTCACTTGACAATACGATAATTACTATTTATTTTTAATTTCTCTTATTTTAGTGTATCTTTCTGTATTCAGTTGATAATCATATCATTGGTGCTATTTTAGCATTATTCGAATTTACGATATACCGATTGGTACTGTTGTAATGTAGCGAAATTTAAAATTTATTTTAGGCCTAACTTTAAAACTTTGTATTTGCAGCCTGGTGGTGCAGCCTCTGAGCAACTACGTCACGTCCAGATTTGGACCGTGAACACGACTACCTGCAGAAACCGTTATGCACTTTTGGGTCTCACTGTCACCGACAACATGTTGTGCTCCGGCTGGCTCGACGTCGGCGGTCGCGACCAGTGCCAGGGTGACTCCGGCGGTCCTCTATACCACAACAGAGTCGTAGTTGGTGTCTGCTCCTGGGGACAATCGTGCGCTTTGGCTCAGTATCCTGGTGTCAATGCTCGCGTGTCTCGCTACACATCCTGGATCCAATCGAACGCTTAAAATGTGTATGATGTTCTAAATTTAAAAAGAAATATATATTTAAATATATGTATTTGAAAAAGTTTTGTGTATTAATAAATAAAATAACAATAACCACTCCTTATAAATCTCCAATAGAAAGTCTTATTCTACAGCATTTAGGTATTTACAAATAAGTTTTCTCAAAAAAAGAAGAAGAAACGATGTAAAATAATTTTAAGGTAATATTTAGTAAAACTTGAAATAAAATTTTAAAAACAAATTCTTGAATTTGTTTTTTTGTTTAGAATTCAAAAATACTAAAACGAAAGATATCTGGGCGTAAATTATACATAAATCACAGTGAATTATAAAACTGTGACTACACATTAGCTGAGCATACATACGTCTATTCAACATATTGATGCAGAAAACTCACTTATGTCGCAAATTATTACAGGCGACAGCCATGTTGGTTGTACATTCATACTTAATTGTGTTTAGTTGGAACAGTTGGATAGACTAGTTAGATCTTCGTATTCTTATATATAAAAATGAATTGCTGTTCGTTAGGCTCGCTTAAAGTTAAAAATGACTTGACCAATTTGTATCATTGTTTTTGTTTTGTTCGTCTGTTGATCGTTGTACAAGGGGTAGTTTCAAAAGAAGAATATTAGAAAATTCTATAGGAAAAACTAGTGCGAAAGACCTAAATCTTCTGTCCGATGTACTTATTCTTAACTTAGCTTTCGTCCTCTTAAAAGCAGTTCTACTGACCAATTATTCCTTCAATTTTGTCTTCCAAATAATACGGTTGGTCTACCATTCCTCCGTTGATGCTGTGATCAGATGACATACCTATGAGTCATGATTGTGACAGTTGCTTTATAAGAAACGATAAGTACGTAACTAAATCTTTTTAAAAATTTTCTTCGATCAATACCTTGCTCTGTTTTAACCGACAAGAAATGGTACCAAGCCACGTAGGCTCATGTAGTCAATTCTAAAGTTAATTTCAATTATCTTATTCCACTTACCACGGAGCGGTCACTTAATACAGTTGGATGTCGAAAAAAACCATTATCCTTATGAAACATAGTTTAGTAAGTTGTTAATATCAATACTGTGAGTTAATGTAGTCTTAATATACGACAATAAAACTTCATTCCACAGAAAAACTACTTTATAACTCAAAACTCAACTATTGCAACTTAATACATTTGTATGATTATAAGAAATATTTTTACAAAACCTTAACCTTCCTACTCACTTCTGTGCCATAAGCCGCAATATTGTATTATTGTATTAACTTATTACGAAGATAAATAAAACCTATAATATAATATAATTATTAACAAAATTTCGGGAACATTACCGATTACCGTATGTTTTGAACATATTCAATTTCCTACCTACGTGTTTGTAAGACTTGGAAACCGCGCGACTACAGTTTTCTTGTGCTTTTCCAATAACCTGCACTCTGCAAATGGTTATTGTGTTGTCGCTACTAATGTTTTCCTCTGTTGTCTGCAGAGTCGTCCAGAGAAACATTCGTCGCTAGCCAGTGGGCCTCCTCCACCTGCGGCCATAGTGCCTCGGTCGGCTGATGGACCGCGGCCGCCGGGGTGGATTGGGCAACCTCGCAAACATGGCTCCAGTAGATTCAACGTACACAACCACAACCAGGAGCTGGTTAAACTACCACCTATTAAAGGTGAGGTACTTGGCATCTGTGAAGTACGCAGACATAGATCCTTTTTGATTGGTAGTCTGCGAGCTGGTATGTGTTATAAGGTCTGTTGAATGAAATATATAATTAACTTAACAATAGAGTATAAACGCCGCTGCTACTACGAACTACGATGTTCTGTACTTCAGAATGTTACCTTCACACTTGGAATAATAATACCATCCTAACTTGTAAAATTAAATAGATATTTATTATCCTCAACATAATATCCATATCTAAAGCCCATTTTCATAAGTAGTTTTACCGGAAACTAGTTCATAATACTGATTGCAGAGATAATGAATATGTAATTCTTAAACCGTAATCAAAGATAGTACTCATATTATTTTATTAAAATTTATTAATGCTTCTGACGTCATGCACCATAGAACTGTTAATTGACTACTTACCACAAGTTAGGTAGATAACAGGCCTCCTGTACTTCTAATTTGTATTATACTTAAAATTTTACTACGTTGAAAAATATACCTGAATTCTACAAAAACAACACGACGTGACGCTATAGTTTGAAATTTAAATATTACTAATTGTAATATTTATTATTAGTTATTTCATTGTACGCACCCTAATAAGTTATTGATATATACTATACATAGATATAGACGATGACGACATATCCGTCGTCCTAATATTTATTAAATTATAAGACATTTAATTATTTTAAGTACCTATATTATCTAAATCGGTAACCCTTTCTTAATCTAATTTAAATGCACTTTAGAAGTTATCTAAAATACCGACTACCGTAAAAGGATTTAATTCCCTAATTTAATAATTTGAACCTTATTTAATATATTTAACCGAAATTTGAAAACGGTAATATTTTCTAACAATTATGTACCTTTCAAATATAATTAATAGTATCTTTTAAAATAAAGTAATAACAACAACAAAAAATGTAAATAGAAATTATTAAGGATGGGAAAACTGATCTAAATAAAAGAATAATAAACACACAAAAAATATACTAAAAGAAAAATGAACAGACTTCACATGCATACAAAGTATATAACGTTCCTGGGTAATTGTTTAGATGAGATGGTTCAGATTTTGAATATCAGATCAAATATTATCCGTGTTACCTGTTCGTAACTATACAATAATGTTTCCGTATTTCGAATTCTTATCTCATAAGGATTCTCTTATCGATGACTACGTTAATAGCTATTGTACCTATAGTTAAGCAATCAAGGCAAATGTGTTCCTTCCGTACAAGAAATGATTCGCACCAATGTAAGCAGAAAGACATTAGGACATTTTACTGCCCCTGGCAACATTCCGACCCCAAAAGTGCTTGTGCGAACAAGCAGCGAGCGGTTCCACGTTCGGTATAATCCATAGTATATTGAACCTGGTTTCAGAGTCTGGAGAACAAGGATAGAATATTAGCTAGCCACTCCAACACTGACTCTGGCTTAGTGATGTTTATAGGTAACTGCTTCAGAGATAATTACCTCTTGCAGTCAGCAGAAGGGAGATAAAAGTAACTCCGTCTGGACCAATTTAACCACCACGATGGTTTACCAACCGAACAATGTTTTTTTCACTCCTTTTCAAAAAACTCATACTGTAATATGGAAGATGTATCATTATAGTTAGTTACTCTCTCTTACACTCTCTCTAGATGTGCGATTAAGAAACTAGTCACTTAATCTACTTGAGTCTGATGACGGCGTGGAGACACTGAATTAATGATTCGATATAGCGGTATGCATGCATGAAGGCAAAGGGTAAATGTTTTTTCAATATAACTTTTTCCTATGATTTGGAATTTTAATCAAATTGAAGCAATAATAATAAGTGGCAGGATAACTTATAGGCGCAGCATCTTGAATTGTACAGAAAGCTGTCTTTGCTTTTTTTTCGCTTTTATCATAAAGCCATCGTATATAATCATTTACATCTTGCTTTGTAAAAAAAAATCTGTACTTCTAGATTGATACATATCACTGTTTCCTTATCATTTCATTATATGGCTCAAAAAAGATATATGTCCAAACAGGTTGATACCAAATTAATGTGTTTATAGTTTTTATTATTAAATAGTAGGTATGGCTATACCATGCTTATGAGTCATTCGAGGATAACTGTAAAAATATATTTATATCCGTTATCAATTGTATCAATACCTAGATATTATCATAAAATATTCTATGAAATTGAAAATATTTATCTATCTACGTATTTATAATTATAAATTAAATATGATATATTGATAACATTAATTACGTATCGACTTACACATTAAACAGAAACTGATGAAGGTCCTTCATAACTAATCTTTAGGATACTTAATCTCTAATACCAAAGTTACAGAATACTTAATATTTTTAACATAATCGCATTGAAATAGAAGATAAGATTGCACATTTGTGTACTTCCATTTATTTATAGTGACGTGTTAATACATTATAAAGTTACAACCGCTTAGATTAGTTTTAATTAGGGTGATTAGCGGTAATTTACCAGTGAACAAGCTCAATTAAAGGCAAAAAAGGCGTTAAAACTTCATTGAGCATCTTATTTAAACGAGAGTAATGTATATTGTTTTTGTATGTCTTATTACTTAAAAGCATGAGGTTTTTATTTTACGGGAAATTAGTTGCTACGTTTGATTAAATTTATTTCGACATAAAGTATTATAAGATTTTAGTGGTAAACAACTGTTTGGTGACTAATATTACGGGAGTAGTATTTATGCTGGTAGTGCTGTCACCCTTGCGCTTCTCTTATTTATAACAAGATGGGCAACGCGTGATCAAATGTCATTAGATAGAACGGAACCCTTTGTGTTAGAAAGGTCTCTAGGCTACTGTCGCCTAGAGACGCTTCTGACACAAAGAATTTTTATAAGTTAATTTATTATTAATTGCGTCCCTAGCTTATTATATTTTACATACTTTTGTTAAATGAATTTATCAGAAATAAAGTTAGCTTAAAATTTATCGTTACGATTCATTAAATATATATATTGATAAGATAATAATTAATTTTAAAATAAGTAGGACTTAGCGGTTAAGAGCGATCAAAAGACCAGTCTGTGATGTAAATTGTCTGATGTCAGAGTCAGTTGCTTGGCCATTTTTATTCTTAACTTAAACGTTACTTAGACGAATATATAAAATATTAATAATATCGATCCTGTAACATATACAAAGTGAAAACAAACCGTCGTGTATTTATTTTATATCACAAATCTATATGTATTGGTATACATTATGTAATTAGATTAATACGTTGACGATTTAATGACTACTTGTGTAGGTATATTGAAATCTTTACCTCACTTCTTGTGTACGAAATCCTAAAAATTCGGCTAGTCTTCATGATTTTAATTTAATTACTTTCTTTGTTCCACTGAGAATGTACCTCTTTATGACTTTTGCACATAGGTAGAAACGCAATTCAATATGGCGGACGGTCCAAAATGATCTACTCGTTACTTTTTGTGCAGTCCCATGATATGGGCATTATTGAAATGATTAGCCGGGAAAAATACAAAAATGAAATGACTTCACTCTATACCCAATAAGATAAGTCCACCATATTTAATTTTTATCCTAAAATAGCGAACTAGTTATTTTTATTAAGCACCCAATGTTCTCATCAGATGAAAGGGTTACCATTTTTACAAATAAAACTTGTTTTCTAAACATTTTTGTACTATAATTATTTACAGTAATGGTAGTCGTAGTTTTGTTTGTTTATGTTTGTAATAGTGATTTATTTAGAATCCAGAATAAGTCTTCGAGTTCTTAAAGCATGAGTCCTCCATTTTAACTAATAGAATAAGTTATATTTCACACAAGTCTAAGAAGGAACCTTTTAAATTAGACATAGCTATTGTACTCTACTCCTCATTCAGTGTGCCAGTGATATATTCGTAAAAATGTTTCATTAAACAACGTGCGTGACTTGTTTACCCCGTTACGAGTTAATTCTTTTTTTATATATAGGTCTTTAGATAAACGAGGTTTTTCTCATTGTGTTGAAACCACTAATTGCCATTACAATAAGAAATATTCATGTGATACCAAAATTTGTATTTTTTATTATTATAAAAAATACAAATTTTGGTATCACATAATTTGATAATGTTACGAAAAATTCATAATCATTTATTTATTTGTATTTATATTAGAAGTATTTACGTGTTAAAAATTTATTCAAAATATTAAAACATTATTTTAATGTAGAATTAGTACTATTTACGATTAATTAATTACATAACATAATTAGGAGCTCGTTGGCGTAGTGATTCCAGAGCTCTAACGAAAACAAAGCAACTTTCGCTTTAGTTACCCACTGGATTAGTCAATCAAAATTAGTGACAAAAAGAGCTCCTGTGTGGAAGGCATCTTAAGTTGTTAGTCGTCTTTTTTAAGGAAACCGCTTTCATGCACCGACGTGCAATGGGCCAGCTTAATGTTTTTACGTCCAGAACTTGTGATGTGTTTCTCCCATGAAGGATGTTCTATCGCCATCAGTGGGCGTCTAATATCTGCAATAAATTCTACATGGCATGAATGCATTTCTTCTGAATCTGAAGTGAATCGAATAATTAATCGACTCGTCACGGAAAATTTCCAGAAATGTTGTGATTGTACGTTCATACTCCATTGAAATTGTAACTCATGATTTGTAATTTAATTAATTATAAGTCATGAGTTAATTGATATTCATCAGAAGATTATTTTTTAAGCCAGTAAATTCTAACTTATAATGCTCTGGAAATGATATCACAGCTAATTTCATTTATGGGCTTCTACTTATCTGATTAGTTATGATAATGAACTATATAAAATTCAGAAGCTGGTAGAGTTATAAAACGCTTTTATTATACGATCTGATTACGACCTATTTATTGATTACTAATAAAGTAATGAAGTTTGGGACTGAATATTTCGCCGGATTTTTAAATACTGTAAATCAAAATTAAAATTCATCATATCCTATTACCTCAATATGTAAAAGAAACGGAAAGAAAGCAACAATTTTGTCATAATAAAAATCATTTATTAGGTCTACGTACATAACTTACTTATATGAAAGCCAAGATTGTAGTATAGAAGGAAAAAAAAAACACTTAAAGATTTAACATTAATTAAACATTTCGAAAACTTCAAACAATATACCGCACATTAATTAGAGTGGACATATAAGAAGTGTATTATTTTTTAATATACCTCCACGTGTTATAGAAAGCCCTTTCATTTGATACTTTTCATCAATATTGTCACTCAGAAACAAATGAAATTTTCGTGTTGTTTTTATATTAGTCACTCTTGATTAATTTGATACTCATCTTGAGGGGCTTGTAAAAAAAATATATAATCCGTCATTCTGTTGCGGCGGACATCTTGGATTCACAAATTTTTTGAAAAGAATTGTCATCTGAACTTAAGGTGATAACAAGTGTCTGTTAAGTAAGTTTTAATAAAAAACGTTCTTATTAAATATATTATTGAGGAATACGTAAAGTAATCATGGATCAAAATCCGTTATCTTGCACTGTCAAAAAACTTTCATTTTGATTGCATAAAGATACCATAAAAATTTCTAGACTGCATGTAGGGAGGTGCTTTCAAAAACCTACATTTCAATACGTTCATTGGGGTCAAAAAGTAAATACGCCTTTCTAAACGTCACGTGACATGATATCTGTCCATTTTGCAGTCATATTGAGGGAACGAGATGGACATAATTTCAATTTTTTAGTGTGCACTTCAGATTCAGGCTAAATATCAATTTATAAATATTTTATTTTATTTTATTCTGATAGCAAAAGAAATAATATATGAATATATAGTTTATTTTTGTATAAAAGACACACAAACCCCACAAAATAGCGGATAAATATTTTGTAAAGCCCGTAATATGGGTATCAAATCAAAGATTTTACGATTTTATTTTAATTCTAATCAATGCCCTGATTAAAGAGCACATTGGTGTGACTAGAACCTAGGACGTAAAAAATTATTATTTATATAATTATATTATTGTTTTAGCTTATCTTTATGGTATTTCCTGTTACTGTTTTTGAAAGTGCCTCTCTACAAAACAAAATTACAAATAAGCGATTGCGAACTGCTTAACTCAACGAACTGCTTTACGAACAAACAAATAAAACCGCTTGCAGAGAATGCTAAAATACGGTATGTAGTAGGTGGGCATATTTCCATTTTATGATTATTATGGATTTCTCGATTACCTACCCTGCAACCTGTAACTTTAAATTAGTAGGTATAAGTTACATGGTAAACGTAGGTAGAGCCGGATTGGCATAGGAATAAGATATTCAAATATTAACATGTGTTAGTCTGCCTTTTATAATGTATTCACATGAAATATTGTAACCAAGTTCAGGAAGTGAATCAGATCATTTGAAGTCGATTAAACGATCGATTGCGGAAAGAGGAAATGGCATGTCTGGTACAGAAGTGTGCGAGGGTTAACTCCCCTTCCCTTGCATTCACCAAAACAAAGTTAACGTGCTCCCTACGCTGTTGTCCTTTGATTTCTAAGAAATACTTGCGTCTGGGTCGGAGACAATCGGGGTCGAGTGTCTAGTCAGATATTTAATAGTAAAATTAGGTTTATAACAACAAATCCATAACTTATCCAAGCTGTTATAACAAATAAAAATATATAGAGATAATTTATTTCCGTAGATAGGTAACTGTATGAGTATCTGAAATCGAGTTCTATAATCAGGTATAATCACAATCGACCTTAAAAAGTCACTTGATCAAAGCGAGATGCCGTTTAACGGTTATGTTGCTAAATCTCGATATTAAAAAAAAATAAGTTACTCGTTTTGGATTATTCTTTCATGTCTATAAATTATGTTCACTTTTTATCCGACCACTATCAGTAGTAAAAGGGCATTATAGAAATTTCCTAAAATTTACGTCTAGCATTGACGCACAGTTAATGCTTAACACAGTTAAGGCTTTTGAATCGCGGCATCAAAACAACGTAGTTGGCTACATGGTTATATGTAAATCAAGCATTATGCTATGACGTGGCAACCCTAGCGGGGGTTGTATAGAGCGGTTGGCGATGGGCGGCAGTGCGGGGCGGAGGTGCGCGCGCACGTGCGGCGAGTCGCGGCAGTGAGCAGTGCGTGTCAGTCCGGCCGACCCCGCAGCTCGCTCCGGTCCCGGCGCTGCCGGGCTCCCGCTCGGATGCCGCTGCCGGCCGCCGCAAGCGATGGTCCACGCCGGGCCGGCCGCGCGCGCGCCCTCTCGCGCGATGTTCGCCGCCACTGAGAGCAAACCGCGCCGTGCCGTCTCACCGCTCGGTATCCCGAAGTCTCCCTCGTTCCACTCGGGTCTCGACCTCGTCGCCAATCAGGCCACCAAGCGCTCGGAGAGTGTATCGGACGTAGCACGAGCTTTCCGATTTGCGCTCTTCGCTGGCACCGGCATGGAGGGCCAGGGCCCGCCGCAGAAGGCACCTTCGCCGCCAGACGCGCGCAGCCCACCGCCCCCCGCCGCGGCCGCTTCACCCGAGCGCCCAACGCAGATCCCCACTACAGATAAAGAAAGTTTGATGGTGCAACTGCCCCCGTTGAAAGGTTCGTCGGTATCCTTCGAACGAATCATGGAATCTCTTATATCGACATCTTAGCCAGACCTACTCTCTTAAATTTTAGATTTGTTTACAAACCTCGTGTGTTTGTTTAGTTGCCTTACGATATCCGCCTGCGAAACTACTGGATCTATTTACAGCTCAGCCGTATCAAACAAGCAGTAAATCGTTTTGCTACACCTTTGTATCTCTAAAGAATATATTGGCTAAAAAACAAAACATTACATTGCCTACTTTGATACCGTATGTTTAACGACAGTTAATGTCTTTACATGGCTCACTCAATAAGCGTTTAGCCAACCAACTGTATGCATATACATAATGACGTCTTTTCACATGTCTTTGTGTAGAACGTTAAATGGCGAAAACGCCGCAGAAATATATCGACCCATCGACCACTGGTCGGCACTCGGTTGAAATGTATGCCATGGGAAATAAATTGCGGCGTCCTTGCGCCCTGCAGTAGATTCTTGATTAATATGCTTTATTTAAATGGTAGTCTTTACCGAGGTGGTAACATTACGTAGGAATTAAGTATTAATAAATTTTGATTAAGCAGATTTCATCGCAAACAGTAAAAACCATTACAAAGTTATTAATTTATTTTATTTTATTAGCCCCGTTGTCTTATAAAAAAACCTAAAAGTCTATAGATATTGTTTCACAAATATACTAACCATAAATGACATATCATTCGACTTGAAAGGGCATCCCAAAAATAACTAGGTAGTACGAGTAGGTAAACTTGAATTTCCACCAATATCGATTTTAGCTAAGGGTCGGTATCTGAACATCATAAACATGCTAAATTTACCTGCGTACTTGTTTAATGTCGCAACGATTTAATACGACATATTGCAAATATACCTTATTACTCTTAGTTACTAAAGTCCGAATTTTATTACCAACACCAAATTTTAGATAAAATCCTTTTTGTTACATTAAATTATTGAACTGCGAGAAAATAAAAAAAAGCACTGTGTCTGGACTGTACGGTTTGACATGTTTATGTTGAATTGAATCAAACCAACGTCTGTAGTCTGAGGGTAAGTTTGTAGTACTGATTAAAAGCTGTTTATATGGCCGATTTAAATATGGAACAACGTTTTAGTTACAAACATTTATTTTGTAAGCGAATTATCTAATGTGCATAGCCATAAAAAAAATCAATGAAACAAAGTTAATTGGCTACAGGAGTAATTTATGTGTGTTATTTTTTTATCAACAGCTGTTGGTTGGCTACATCAACAAGTTGTATACCTTCACTTACGTATAATATTTAAAAAATACTTATTCTAGTAAAGATAAAATGTCTTCTCGTCTTTCCACTACTTGATAATGATATCAAATTTCATCTCCATTGAGTCGCAGGAAATAACTGCTCTCAAGTTACAGATTTTCTTGATTGTAATACGTTTATTTTATTACATATCATACATGATTCATTTATAGCAAAACAAAACATAATATACAACATAACATAAACATAACATAACATGTTTTTTTTAAGCAAAACATTCAGTAACACTTTTTTGTCATATATATAGGATATCCCAATATAAACGCAAGATTAAAATTTGCTGTCTTTTGTAGAGTAAATATAGGAACTGTAAATTTGAAAAAACTAGTCAATTGAATGTTTAGGAATAGGGAAGATGGAAACCGCACCACCGACTAATTATAATTTCCTTAAAGAAAAAAACGTTTTAGACGTCACATTTTAATACTTATTCAAAGTATACTTTTTTTGACTGCATATATTATTACCCACAACTCCTATAACCTTATAACATGGCTGGTTTTAAAATTGAAATCGCATTTCTTTGTAAGTGTGAGATTCAGCTAATATAAGACAGCGTGTTATAGTATCTCTGATATAGTAACTTTGTTAACATACCACCGTTATGCTGCAGTTTTATTATTATTTATCCTACTGATTTGCTTAAAATCTGTCGGCTCATTGGCTTCCCAGAAATACGGGGTGCGAGTGCGGGATATTTGTGACGGTCTCACTTGTACACGAAACCTTGTCCGCAAAACTGTGCTGTGCCGTGGTCATCTATACCAAATTTTTATGTGTACCCATTATTCATGAGTTTAGAGGATTATAAATATAATGTTACAATCAATCATATGCCAGACGAAGAAAGATAAAAAGTCAAAGAGGTTTATTTTATCTTTATGAAAACAAATGTAATTATAAATATTCATATTTTACTTCAATTGACATCTTAATTCAGGCAGATGTACCCATCCCCACACTATGCCTGTATCTTAGAAACTGGTTTGATAAATATTTATAAAGTTTGGTAATTACAATATTATTTACTCCAAGTTATCGTAATAGATCAGACATTGCACGAATAACATTATTAGCTTTTAGTGCTATGAGTGATCAGTTATTTCCAGTGACAACGCTTCCAACATTGTTACATTTTATCTTTTACGTGTATGAGTGAGTGAATGTTGAGCAGTGTTCCTCCAATAAATGTTGAAGGATAGTAAGAATAATTAATATTTTAACTCCGTTGTATTTCTTCTGACATCGTATTTTGTTTACAGATGCACCAACAGCAGAACGTGAGCAATTGTTCGTTCAAAAGCTGCGGCAATGCTGTTTACTATTCGACTTTGCTGACGAGCCACTATCTGATCTCAAATGGAAAGAAGTCAAAAGGGCCGCGTTGCTCGAGATGGTGGAATATGTCACCTCACAACGCGACGTCATCACAGAGGCCATATATCCAGAAGCCGTAAATATGGTAAGAACTATACTCATTTACTCTGCCTTGTTCGTCCGTGAAGCAATAATTATTAAAATTTCTCTCACTCAGTCACTCAATATCAGATGCTGCAGATGTCGTTAGAGGATGGTTAAGGTGGATTATCTACTTGTTTGCAATAAAAAAATATGAACAATTTTAAAGCCATGTGCATATTATTTTAGATCAAACCTTGTGTATCCACCTGGAAAACGGTTTTCAGACGAATAGACTGCTTTTCTCCACTTCGATTGATTGCCTTGACGCCATAGACATCATAACATAGGAGTAGCTACAAAGTTCTAATCTAAAAATTTCTGGACTACAAAGTTAAACAGTCAAACAGTCAAAAATAACTTTATTTAAATAGACTTATTTACTAAGCTCTTTTAAATCGTTAAAGTTGGTATAACTACCAACTTTAACTTTGTAGTCCAGAAATTTTAGTTTCCAATATTATAATACGAAATATCAGACTGAAGATTAATTCTAAATCTCCTTAATTTTTGTACTTGTTAAATCTCCAAGCATAGGGCTTCCACAGTTAAAATTTACACAACATTACAAGATTAGTTGGTGTTCCTAAATCATAAACAAGCATTTAATGTTATCCAATTTACGCTTTGGGATGATATGAAATTAAATGGTGTTTATAACCTTGTCAGATACACAAACAGAAAATAACTTTGAACACACGGAAAGAATCGCTACACGTGTACTTCCTAAACTACGTCATGCCGAAGCACAACAAAAAAATTGACGTAGTAATCTGCAATGAACGAATGTAAGACAGCAGACACTTTTGTTAATTAGTTATTAACGTTGATTAGGCAATTGTCAGTGTCTCCAAGAAATAAATCGGTTCAAATCCACGCGAATTTAGATGATTATGATTATAGATTATGGATGATGGGCCTACATAGGCCCTACATTGTCCCCTACACTAATAACATGAATATTTAATGTAATATTTTTTTTATGTAATGTTAATTCTAAATCTATTTTGAATGTTTGTTCGTTTTTTATATTTAATTCAAGCTCATAATAGTGCTTAATGTAACAATATATTAAACCCCTTTCCCAACGTTGAACTCAGCTGATGGTAAATAATAGTGCTTCTAAATTTTTAAACTTCTTTAATTTAAATATCAAATGTTACTAATAAAGTTTGTTAAAATGAAACACAGAATGAAACACACAAACATTATTTATTAATTAATGTTTTATCAAGTCATTTAAAATTTCGAAATGTCATGTGGTTATCGTTACTAACATAATAATGCATGCATATATATATTTCAATGTTTCTACTCAATCCCAAGTACCAAAATCGGCAAGAGTCCATCGAACTGAAGTTTCACGTGCAAAGGGAACACGAGCACGGGCATAATGATTGAACAATCAAACGGTTACTTTGGTTAATGATTATGCGTTGTGATATACTTACCTACTGTTTCACAAATAAAACTATGTACTGTCATCGACTTAAGTACGCTTATAGATAGTGTTTAAAAATTATAAAAATAACGTAAGGCGCCTTAATATAACGATAAAAAAATGCATTTATTTCAGTAATCTTAGATACCATACATTGCTGAAACTTCCCAGTAATTGATCATAACATACTTGTGTTTGGAATGACTTGCTATTATTCTTATGGATAACATTATATTATAATAATATAACAATATCAAAAAGTAATTGAATTTAATTACTTTAATGCTCATAACGTATTGTAACTCTTATTGCTTTGTTAACAGCAGTCATTAATGATTGGATTCGTTAACCGAGAAAGACTTTCGCTCACTTATTCTGACTCCATTAAAAACTCCTCGAATATGTCTCCGATTTGTATCACAACGTTATAAAAGCGTTTTATCATGCAACAAGTAGATTAAATATTGACATAGATAAGTAAAAAACCACCGTAAGAAAGAGGTTTATTTTGGAAAAATCACAGTTTATAAACTATTGACTGTAGGTAATTTGCTAGCCTTATAATAATATACATATAACATATAAATGTGTGTGTGTGTGTAATGCTATGTAATGTCTGACTATGTATTTGTAAAAATGTCTGACTTATTTTTTTTCTACAATCCCTATCTATGTTAAACATAAACATGAAAAATTATTTAAGAAATGTTTTTAAATTGTTATTAATTTCGTTACCATCAGTTCGCCATAAACCTATTCCGGACGTTACCACCATCGTCAAACCCGAACGGTGCAGAGTTCGACCCCGAGGAGGACGAGCCGACGCTCGAGGCGGCGTGGCCGCACCTGCAGCTGGTGTACGAGCTGTTCCTGAGGCTGCTTGAGTCGCCAGACTTCCAGCCGAATGTTGCCAAGAAGTATATAGACCAAAAATTTGTATTACAGGTCAGTGCAAAAACCTCTTCAGCATTTTTACAATAGGGATAACTGAATACAAGTGAAAGGTTGTTATATGTCATTCATATTTAAAGAAACAAATAAATGAGCTGTTGACAGAGAAGCATTGTAAAACATGTTTCTTTTGAACAAATACCACAATAATTGATTGAGATATTTTCATTAAGTAGTAAGTAGTAAATAATTACAACAATTTTTTTTTTTAAACATCCGTAGATTCAATCAGGTTTATTAATATGTTGTTGTATTGCAAAGATATTTAGAAAAATATATAAATAAGATTAAATTAATGTGTCATGGTCTCTCTTTGGACATATTTTTTTATATTCATTATAATGTTCACTATAAAGAGGCTAAAACTACATTTAATTAAGCTAAATACATATAACAATCCGTGTGTTATGTCTTTCTTCAAACATAATTTAATACCTAGAATAAGAAACTTACTTGCATTAAAACATTAATATCCTGGTTGAACGCGCTAATATCTGAAACTACTGGTTGGAATTGAAAATATCTTTTTGTGTTGGAGAGTCCATTTATCGGGATCGATAATTGTCCTATAAAAGTAACGCTCTACTCCACGTATTGGTATTCTTTATCTGCGGCCTTATCTAAACCTTCACTATCGCAGATTAGTATGTCCTATATACGGTCTACATAAAAGTAAATGGCAGTATACCTAAGTATAATAAATACTAGGGGAACATGTTCCCAGCAAGAGTATTTTATATCGCAGCGCGCCCTTGACCGTGAACTTGTAAATAATTGAATGCAAGCTCGCCTCGATACCTTTAATGTGTAACCCTGTGGGTATGGATAGGTGTGCAGAGGTTATCCACAAAAAGAATTTAATACTTATGTATGTATAAGTATAAATGTTAATTTAAATAAATCTTAAGAAAACTTGGAATAATTTAACAGTTCCTTCAATTCAGTAGGTTTAGATTAGGCAAAAAAAGAAAAACCACAGAATATTCACAAAATTGATTTGATTACTTTATGATATTATTTTTAAATATTTGCATATATTATATTTGTCAACCTTGTTCCACAATGTTATACGCCGTACTCGCCTAATGTTGCGGTTCTTTGACACACCCACTCCAATAATAGCGCATTGATGTTTCGCTCCCCGCGTTACATTTCTAATTTGCATTAATATGATTGCCATGAAATGTGTTATCCAGCTAATTATAGTCATTTTAAAACTAGCATAACCTACCATACATTTATGTAATTACAGGTACTAAATGTGTTTTGTCTTTGCTATATGACATATGTGTCGTTACGGAAAATTTCTTATGTAAGGTACACTTTGGCATCTTACTAGTAGAATTGTTTTTAAGAAAACAACTGACAACACTTATAGTTAACATTCAATTGAACTATGTCGATAACTGAATCTGCTATTAAAGTCATATTGAGAAATTTTACAGTTAGATCTATGTTTTGTAGCCATTTCCCACTTACCGGTTTCACAGAAAACCAGTGCCACGAGTATACCTAAGTGCCTACTTAAATATCTTAACACTAGTTTTATAGAGGCCGAGCTAATATTTTTCATAGAGAGACAAACTGGTAACTCAAAAGCATAAAAACACAGTCATGATTTAAGATTAGAAACGATAAGATACAATTTATTGTAATCCCCATATTATACATATTGTTAAACATTATTATTATATTATACATATTTCAAACGAGAGACCTTACGTAATTATTAGCTAATAAACGAAGTGCAATTTACCTAAAAGGTACTAGTCAATGTATCTAACTGTGACAGGTTTAAAAAAAAATAAAGTAATAAATACCATTTGGACACTTTTACACGGAAACTGAGATAATTTTTTTCTAGGGGCAATTTAACATAATTGAAGGTGTTTAAAAATTATTGCAGTTTCGTTCGACAACGTTTACGCAAGAAGGTCAATAATTATTATTAGTATGTAATAATTGTAACTTTGTTTCAGTTACTAGAACTATTCGATTCGGAAGACCCTCGCGAGCGCGATTTCCTGAAGACAACGCTCCACAGGATATATGGGAAGTTTCTAGTGCTTAGAGCATATATTAGGAAACAAATCAACAACGTATTTTATAGGTAAGTAGATATAGTTTATTATCGCTTAGTTCATTGTCAGATTTCACCGTTTTATCTGTACATAATTTGGATTATATTTGATTATTTTTAACGTAAACTACTGTTATCTACTAATCATACAACACAAAAAAAATATAGGTATATTGAATTACTTATGATTATTCATTCAAGTACAAGTCGTCCATTTATACGACTTCTTTTAATTTAATTCTTATATTCTAACTAATAGCGTATGTCTTATGTAAACTTTAATTTTTTTATCTCCCTCTTCACCCAAAATCAAATTATAACCAGATACCTATCTAAAAATACACTAACTTTTATGTGGTGATTCAGTTTCCAATTTCAAAATTATTGTTACATGATTATAGTCCAAAAGTTGGCTTGTTTTACTATCTCTCGACAAATATACGTTTTGGGCTTACACGGACAATCTACTGCCAAACAAAGTGATATAAATGACTTGATGAGCAACTTGCCTTAATTTCTACCAATAAAGGCAATTATTAAATTACGCGCGATGATTGTTGTTTTTGTTGACAGCCGGAAGGTTTACCAGAAGTAGGTGGGGGAGTGTCTTGTAATAAATGGAATCTAATAAACTAGTATGAATTTCAATCGAATTGAACCGTCTTGATCGTGTTCCACGTGATCAAAGTTTAAGAAAACTACAGCAACGCCTCTTTTACATTTAGTCCTATTGAAATTTACAAATAAATTTAACCGCTTCGGTCGAGTTTGCTGTCAGTTGTAAAATCGTATAATAACAAAAGCGCCTCGGTTGTATTGGAGACCATTTCTTATATATGTCAATCTTTTTTTTTGTCGAAGAGATCAAATGCATTTACGCATCATCCTTACAGTACGGTACCACCTGTAGGGGTATGTCTGACTCGGGGTAGAGGCGTTCCCCCAATAAACATCGTCTCCGGGCTGACCGCCATAGCGTATGTCTTCGACGACTCGGACTCGTCCGAAGACATTTGCTTGCCGCCGCCTGTGCTTGCCCTTGCGCACCACCGTGCACCGTTTAAAATCTGTCCGTCATCGGTGGTTTCCATCGATCTTGGAAACCACCGAGCGCAATGCTCCGCTAGCTCTATAAAGGACCTTTCCACACCGGACCCCGGGTAATCCCTCCACCAACCCATGGTCCTGTCTACCTTGCGGCATATGGACCGAATCACGGGAGAGCGCGAGGGTACTTGAAGATAATTGTAGGGAGCACAGATCAGCGCCGAAGGGGAAAGAGCCCTATGCAAGTACCGGACCCCGGGTAGTGTCAAGAGCGGTTTAGATTGAACTCTGAGCAAAAATTATGCCCACGCGTCTACGTTTGTCCCTCCATCAAAGGCCTAACACACCCGAACACGCCGTAAGTCCCACGTCTTAGGTGGTAATCCAACGTCAACCTAAGGGCACCAGGATCTACCATCGTCATGGCTACGTTTCCCCCCTTAACACTACCAAAGGCGACTAGCGCCACAACCAGTCGTGGACCTAGGAGGCCCATAATCCCCGACCTTTTATATACGTCGACCAAACGCAACTACGATCGAAACATCTCGATACAATTGTAACTTACATTAGAGGTATAATGTAATCTAATCTCATCTTTAATATTCGACCTAAATCTTCCTTGCTACGATTAGTTTTAAAAACCTTGACCGCACCTACATAGGTAGAAACTTTTCATTTTGTGTACGTCTGCCAAATCTAATTTGTCAATGACGTGCTACTAAATACACAATGGTAAATTACGACGCCGAGTTATTATGAGAAAGTCGAAAAGGAATTGACGTATTCCATTGTACCTACGTGCTTGACTTCGTACGTGTCCTGATTGTTCTCATTGATGTTTCATGCCTTTTTCTCTGTACATTTTACCTATTATTATGCCCTTAGTGTATCGCTTGTGCCTGAAAGTGTCGTAATATCATTGGATTTTTCTCGAACGATTTGTAACTTTAATCATATTTAGATAGATTAATGCAATTTGAATAAAGTACTTTCTATGCACTTCCTCGGCATTGCAAAGCCTTTTATACTGAAATGGAGGTAATGTTTTGTTTATTTTTTACCTTATATTAAGAGGCGGCTCCCTAAATACATGCTAGGTCAAAAGAAGTGTACGGTACTTTGTATATAGGCTTTTTATGAGCATATTACGTGTCTATGGGACTCAATTATTTTAGTATTAGCTAAGATTCTGTTGGCATTCTCTAAATTTTTATTAAGTTATTTGAAACTTTTTATTCTGCTTAAAGAAAGTATAATATGACTGTTTGAAACGTCAATTTAGTTGACGCTTTAACGATCCGTAGGTATTAGTTTATTTAAATCGGCATTGTTTTACATAGCAGTTTTATAAGGCTTAATTCCATTACAATCGCCATTTTAGAAACGACAAATGACGTCATCGGTCGTCGGTTCAACTTAATGTGTATTCCACTTTAATATTACTCCGTACACAACATAATCAGGCTCATTATGGGAAGTACTATATGAAACAAACTTTGAGATAACATGCATGATGACCTCTGCATGAGGTCAATGTTAGTGGACATAAAAAAGGTTATTTTACCAACCTTCACTTGACGAACTTTATTTATAAGTGAGTTAACATAAAATTCCAATATTTGTGTTCCTTTGCCAGGTTTATCTATGAGACAGAACACCACAATGGTATCGCGGAGTTGCTTGAGATTCTCGGCTCCATCATCAATGGGTTCGCGTTACCTCTCAAAGAAGAGCATAAACTATTTTTACTTAGGGTGAGTTCAATATTTCAAAATATTTAAAAGCTGGAGTTGGCTATCTCACCTCCAACTGCCGTAACACAACAATCCTGTTAACATTATAGTTAAGAGATAAGAAGTTGGTGGATATCCAGATGGACTTAAGAAAAGCCCTACTACTACTAAAACAAACATCTCATCTGCCCCTAGTGGGAATTGAGCTCCGGAGCTGTCTTGGATGATCTCATCTAGACTACGACCAGAGAAGCATTTAAAGTTGGGAGTAGTTGGTAGTAGTAGTTGGTCTTTGTAGATTTTAGTCTCGTATTAAAGTCATAAGTCAAAGTAAGTAGGTATACTTACTCACCTAGAACGTTACTTGGAAAGGTTATGAACTGTTTTAAACTATAATATTTTTCTATTTTTATAAAATCAAGTTTAAAAAATTGCGTCTAATCCGCAGGTACTATTGCCGTTGCACAAGGCTAAGTCACTGTCGGTGTACCACCCACAGCTAGCCTACTGCGTGGTGCAGTTCCTGGAGAAGGATCCATCGCTCACGCAGCCCGTAGTTAGGTCAGTTTGCATGCGCTCTTCATTTGCCATAGGAATAAAAGAAGCAAAATACTTTATGAATCACTATTAGTATTATTTATTTATCATCAAGTCGTTAAGTGATATTTTATATTTCATCATCTGTCTCGAAGGACCATACATATTCGTCATTCAAAACGTATAAACAGTACCTACATGCATTTTGAATACAATATTGACATTTTATTAATAATATAAAGTATGTAATAATAATGGGAAGCCTAAACCCGACTCATGTAAACGACTGTACATGGCTTATTAGATGTGTCGAGCAAGCAAACTAAGTCAAGCCAGAATAGCTTAGATTTACTGCCTTCGAAGCTATTCGGTATCTGAGCATTGTTATTCTAATTATAATAGTTAAGGTGTAACCACCAATCATCGAAATCCCTTGTTGATATATCATATATTGATTTTATGTGATGTTATTATTATTTCTATTAGTAGATAGTGATTATCTTTCACTACGATGGTGGAATTATAATATCTAGATAGTTATAGTATATTATATTATACTGAAATAGTAATATAACGCCCAGTAGACTTCCATACATACTGATTGTTGACAAATAGTTTGACGTATAGAAATATGTACTAATTTTTTTACATTTGAGCGTATTTAAATTAAATAAATGTAAAGGAAAAATCGTTTTCAGGTTAGGTCAGAGCTACGCAAATATGGTTTTAAGCGACTATAAATTTTTTCTTGAGTTATTGGAAGACAACGATTTTCTTTTTATGTCTTTTCTATCCAAATATTACATAATACTTACATATTCTTCTAACGCCATGTTTATTGGCCCTCACTCACTAATCTCAAATTTCCATCCTGTATATTGAGTCAGTACTTAGTGTCTACAGAACCGGCCCATTATGAATTAATGTGACGACATACCGAAACTTATAAGAGGTCATGTATTGAATAAAGTTGAAAACATGGATAATTTAGCTTTAAAATCATCGTCTTTTATAGAGCATTATTAAAATACTGGCCGAAAACGCATTCGCCGAAAGAAGTGATGTTCCTGAACGAAATGGAGGAGATCCTGGACGTGATCGAGCCCGCTGAATTCCAGAAAGTTATGGATCCGCTGTTCAGGCAGTTGGCCAAGTGTGTTTCCAGCCCGCATTTCCAGGTAACACGTTAATGGCTACTAAAAGTCTTCTTTTTCTTCTCCTTTTACAATAATTATATGTCTGTTCGTTAGTCTCAGAAATGGCTCGACTGATTTGAATAATGTTTATTGTGTTAATACAGATAATATCTGTGCGATATCTAAACACTGAGGATCCTATCTCTACAATGAACCATGAAATCGCACTGAAATAAATGTATTTTCTTCTAATAACTTTAATTATGTTTGTGTAAGAATAACGTAGTTCGGGTTCTGGCAATGTGCCAAGAAATTTATCACGTTATGTTACCAATGTATGAATTACTGAGTTATTTGTCATCTGATACGGCAAAATGCACAAATATTTTCATGGTGATTTTAGGAAAAGAATTACGGTTATGACAAATATTTATCGTCGTTTGGCTTATGTCTTTTAAAATGGTAAGCTAACTGATAACCAATAAATCTTAAAATTATATTATGTAATTCGTTTTATCTGGAAGTCCTAATAATATTGCCAATTTGGGTTTGTTTCTAAAGTACTTTATTCTGAAGTATGATGAATTTAATAAGGTCGTAAAGGTGTTATTTAAAAACTATGCATGCAATGCCATATAGATTTTTCAGGCCACTAACCTTGGCTGGCGTTAGTAGACCGACTTATCAAACTTAACACTCCATTACACACAATGATGACAACAAATAGACATTTCTTTTTATTTATAAAGAACACAAACATACAGATCCTCATCCGATCAGGAATGAATGGAAGAATTAAATGGTACATGGTCTGATAGTGATCGCTACTTAGTGATAAGACCGCCCTTGTACAATATAGCATCTATATATTGTCTGTATTCTGAATAAATGGTGTACAATAACGCATATTCTATCACGCGTCACGCTATCTATTAGGTCTTAACACATCCCCAAATTTGGTTAATTGAAAAAAGTTCTTATACCAATAGTAACTAGGATATATTTAAGAATATCTGAAGAAAGAGTTAACTCAATTAATATTGTTAATTTCATACTCAGGTTGCAGAACGCGCCCTCTACTACTGGAACAACGAATACATAATGTCACTGATATCGGATAACGCGACGCACATCCTGCCGATCATGTTCCCGTCGCTATACCGGAACACCAAGAGCCACTGGAACAAGACCATCCACGGGCTTGTATACAACGCCCTCAAGCTCTTCATGGAGATGAACCAGAAATTGTTCGACGAGTGCACACAGCAATACAAACAAGAGAAACAGAAGTAAGATTCACCTTTTAATTTTTCTTACCCCAGGTTTTATTTCTGTTCATCAAAGAAGACGTTCTTTTAAATTAAGGGCTATTTTTACTGAGTAAAGTTCATTGCTTTTGTCGCGTGTTGTCATAATGGTACCGCTCAAGTCTATTTATTCATTTATATTATAACGCTAGTATTCGTTTGTTTGTTTGATTGAAAGCGCTAATCTCAGGATCAACTCATTCAAAAAATATGTTTCTGTTGGATAGTCCATTTATCTTAGGCTATATATAACATCAAGCTTTGAGTAATAGAAGTTGAATATCAAATAAACATTTTGCAAAAACAGGAGTCAAATATATTTCAGAACTTTCGTTGCGTGTGCGCAAAGGGTTAGTTACGCAATAATAAACATTCCGGAGGTGTGCTACTCTAAAAGTTCTAAATAAAGACGCAGTGGCATATGTCTATCTATCTTTAAGTTTAACCCACTATAACCTTTTATTGTTAATCAAATTTGTTATTAACGTGATTTAAATCCTTAATCTAATAAATACTAAAGTAAAATCATGTAACCTACCCAAATACGTAAGACATGTTATTATTTTCCGACATCGACGCGAATGAAGTGTTTCTCCTATATAAGGAGGCCTGTGCCGTTTGCAATGTCATATTTAAATTATAATATGAATAATAACTTTATCAATGGCTAATTTTTTATTGCTAGGTGGTACGGGTGGTTAGTTTAAGACTTTCATTGCTACCATCTCTGTCTATCACGGTTATTCGAAGTAGGATGGAGTGATGATGTCCAAGTGAATTTGCATCAGTGAAAAGGGACACAGGAAGTAAAATAGTTGTGCGGTGTTGCAGAGAGCGTGAGCGGCTGGTGCAGCGGGAGGAGGTGTGGCAGCAGCTGGAGGAGCGCGCCGCCGCCAACCCCGCGCACCGCGCCGCGCTCGCCGCCCGCCCGCGCCGCGCGCCCGCCCCCCACGACCCGCCCGCCCCCGACCTCTCCTACCACACCATCGAGCTCGAGGCGCAGGAGGTTACAACATTTTTTGTACCGTTGCTCAAAAAGTTGACTTTTGAAATTATTTTTTCCACACAAGTGCTTTTTGTGTTCCTTCTGCATATAACATCCAAATGTACGAAGAAGGATTTAATTATAAAGTTTTCTGTACATAATTTTTGTATGAAATGACTATTGTACTGTGTAAATGCTATTAATTCTGGATTAAATTAAAATAAATGTATTTATTTAATAAATTAAATTCGTCCTCCAAAACGATTCATATAACTCACAACAATTGTTCAAACTGTAATATTAATTATAACATGTCCCAGGATTAAGATGTTTTTCATGATTTCTTTTCGTTGTTTCATTTTTTCGCAAATATATTTAAAAATATCGTTCGATGAACGCGTAATAGTCGTTTCCAGTCGTCCCTATATATGTTGCCAAAATTACCGGATATAAGAAAACTTTGCAATTCTAATATAATATTAAATCTAATTTAATCTTCAATTTTTTTTTGAAATCTTAAAAATACAAGCAATTGCAATCCTGCGCAGGCTCGGAAGCAGAACTACAATGCGAGCAAGCCGTTACTCCGCAAGAAGTCCGAGCTGCCGGCGGACACGAGCACCGTGCGAGCGCTCATCGAGCACCAACGAGCCGACCCCTTCCTGCCCACCCCGCCCGACGTCAACCAGTGCTAGCCAACCCCGACCTTGACCCCAGCCCTCGCCTTGACCCCGCACCACTTCCAGCGATACACACATAAGTATAAACCACTCAACACAAACTTTAGGATAGCGTCGTGACAGCGGACGGCCGTGTGTGTACTGATCATGATATCTTAACTCGTGTTATGCACGAACATTGAACAGAGCAAATTATACCTATCTCTGTTTGGTTAAATGAGACTATGAAGACGATGGTGTTATTGTGTAATCGAGACAGGGAACGGGTGTATTCTTAAGAATTGTATTCTTTAGAATTAACGTTATTAAGGTGAAGCGGAAGGTTGTTTTAATTGATGGACGTTGCCAAACGTAATTTTGTCCAGATACCCATTTAAGAAAATAGGCGCTATATCTAACTATTGTAATTAATGAAAATCATTATATTAATATCTTTTTAGTTAATACTTTTTTTCTGATAGAAATTCTAACACAATAAATGGTCCTTTGTGTACAGTGTTTGTGCCTTTTAACGTATTATTATTCTATTGGGTACGAGGACAAAAATATTTCAAGATAAAACGTTGCATTTTCAAGGCCAAAAATGTTACAACAATGCTATTAATAGTACAAAAACGTCTCGATAAATCAGCCACAGAAATATTTTCCACGACTTTTCACGTTATTAATTAGTACCAAGAGCGTGCCTCTGTACAAGGAACACGATAATCCAGTCAGTTAACCGATAATTTGAGCTGAGCAGTGCATTTAAGTATGTAGTTTTGACAAAATTGTAACAGAATTGTGTATGTTGGGAGCTTGACACGCTTGCGGACCGAACAAGAGTGAAGTCGCTGCGATGCGCGAAAGGACGCTTTAGAGTGACGTAACTTGGTATTTTTAAAAAATTAGTTAATACACATTATAATTAAATTCGTAGTTTTGTTGTTGTTTCTATTCACGCGAGATCGACTGCTGGCGAAAAATAAGCATTCATCTAATACTTAATCTAAAGTTAAGTACAAAGAGGTTATTGGGATAAATAGATCATTTATATGAAATATTTTTGTAATGTAAGTAAACTATCAACTCTATTATGGCTACAATCACTATTTAAATAATCTACAATGGAAAGGGATACAATTAGAACTAGATAAATTTTGACAGACCTTGAAAAATTTTTAAATTACTAAAGAGCCAATTTAGTGCTATCTAAAAAAGGATAACACTATAATAACTATACTATACTAATTGGCCGTATAGAGAATAAAATGACTTTTCACAAATTAGATATTGTAAAGCATAATCTGACTTAATTTTTATTGTCATTTAACCAAGAATCCCCATAAAGAATTATTGTTTGACTTTTGGGCGGATAAAATTTCTTATTCTATATTTCTGTTGTTAAGGTTTCTTGTAATGTCTAAAGCCAGGTTCTGAATGCACGCCATAATTTCCACTCTCTATATACAGGAAATGGACAAAAAGATAGAAATGTCGAATAACGTAAATTTAAACTGTTTTAAAAAACCATAGTCAATTTTAAAATTCATGTAGGCAGTAATTACTAAATCCTATTTCTTACGATGTTCATTGAGAGGCAGCTCCCAAATCTATCGGCTAGTTCCGTGAAAAATTTTAATATCTATAGAGATCTATAACGGCACCTTCAAGGTTCAATATCACGTAATCGCTTCAATACAGAAAACCATTGAAGTAAATGACGTAAGACACTAAAACTGTTTCCGTTTATAATTTGGTTAATAAATATAGTATTAAAAATATGCTTAGCTAGTTTTGAATTAATATACTAAATTACTTATCTGAAGTATCCATACAGCTTGAGAAAGAAATGAAAATTACGTAATGTTCCTACAAAAATACACCATTTAGAAAAAAGAAATTGTGTGGTACATAATCTAATAAAGATTTTGTTTTAGACAAATACTTAAGAAATACTTTGCGATTAAATATTTTGGGAGCCGCCTCTATAGTCCAAATTTGCTGTCCTTTTTGTAATCATATTGAGCGAACAAGATGCAATGAACCATAGATTTTGTGTGTGTACTTCACAAGCTGGCATTTTATGGACAAGACAAACGCAGCACTCGTTAATCTTGGCCCTTGATAAGTGTTGCATTTGTTGTGTTGTCGATTGTATCGTTTGACAGCAGTCGATCCAACCGAGTGCGGGTCGTTGAGTGTTCAATTGTAATCATTGTTGCTGGTCAATGTTAAATTATTACTGGCACATAGCGCCCGCTTCCGTGTTATGTTTAATAATCGTCATCGGTCTTACATACGAAAGCTCTTTAAACTGTTTCTGTTAAATGATAAAAGATAAATGTTTTATGAAGTGTTTTAATTAAAATAAGTTACATGAGCGTTTTTATGTATACCCGCATTTGTATAAGTATGCATAGTACAAAAAGAACAGTATAGCTATAGGACATGACATGAACTAAAACAATGTTCAGCAATCAGCTAATATATCCTATCTATTGAAGAGTATAGTAATTTACTGTTCTTATTGCGCTATGCTCATAGGTTAGGGCACCATTCCACTAAAGTACCACCAACGAGGTCGCGATAGCCGGCGACCTAACTAGTTCTATTAGAGACAAGTTTATACGACGGCCATAAAATTAACTAGTACCTTACACTAAAATTATTTTATATTTTTAAACCAAATAATTATTATCCAATTTATTGTATATCTGTTTATGAACACACTTTTAAACTAGTAATCAACGTTATTTAACTAATAATAAAATCATATCTCGTGATTTCGTTTTTGCGTTAAAGTTAAAAATATATATTTTGTGTTATTTATGTCAAATATCTCGTATCTCTATTGATTAGGGGAAATGTAAGGGCAGGAACTCTCTGCGTCTCAAAGTAGAACCAATTCATTTAGCAAAGTGTCTAAGCGTGTGGTCCTTGCCTAAACACATTCCGGAAAGAATTTAATTATAGATTTCTTATTTTTGAAATTATGAAATAAAATATATTTTTAAACTATACATCATACGCAATCGCGAAATAACTTGAAGGCACTTGAGGTTTCGGATCTGAGTTTTGTATGTTTTTAGATAATTTCATTATAAAATATAATTTACACAACATCAGCATTGTAATATGCAAATATAATCAAATAAATTAAAATCTAATTTTATAGTGGGCACCGAAGGTTTGCATCGTAATAATTGTATGGTTCATTTTATCTATACAATTAAATGCATGGATGTAACATATTATTATTATATTCTCATAAAAAATATCCTTTGCGAAAAATGATTGATCAACTCCCGATCCACTTCGGGATCTTTTGTGCTGTCTCAATGCTAAATCATTCATGCAATTTTCATTCATATAAATATTTCTTAGTTTTCAGTAAATTAAAGAGTTATATTTTGGCGTGGACATTATTATTGTGTACTACTAAAATGAGATTTAATGTATTGAGAACGGAGCTTTCTGAATGTGCCTGACAGTAGGAAGCAACCGAGTTTTCTTATTTATTTTTATTGATTCATCGTCATAATGCTATCTTTGATTATGTTAAACAATGTTCTCAGTAATAGTGTTATAGTTAATGGTATTTTGTACTGGATATGTGTAAAAATGTATGTTAAGCGTGTAGGCGCTGTCGGCCTACTTCAGAGAACAAAGATATATCGTTATATTTTAAGATTTATTTGTTACTTTATTGGATAAACATTTACAACATTCCTTAACTACGACTTATGTTCATTGTATGTAAGTGCAATAGAAAAGTTTATATCGAGTTAGTTTTAACATTTACCAAATAATTTGTTCACATATTCTTTTGCATACATTTTATAAATATCTGCGAAGTTGGCCGATTGCGTCTTTAGTAATTCCTCAGGTGTAACGGCAAGTGACTGTGTTAGGTAGTCCTCTAGTTAATTCAGTAATAATAATAATATAGGGTCTCGTTATTTGCTTTTAAGGACATTGGACTGCTATTTTTTATACATAAAATAAACAGTCAGCGGACTCAGACAATTTGCATTAGGTATAACTTATAAATAATAACAATAGTATTGTTTATATATTAAGCAGTAAGATCGATATGTAAATCATGTTTGTACTACTATCACTATTGTGCGTATGTCTTCTTTACGTCGTCGCCGACTGTACAAATCTGGCACAGTCACTCGTTTGACAATATTTAATAGTAAATTTCCATCAGCGTGAATAAATGAATGAACAGTACCTCACATTAGCGAATTAGTTGCAATACTGTTCAACAAGTTGATAAATTTTGTATAAATATTTATGACGATAATGTAACTGTTGAAAACAAAATACTGTAACAGATGACATATTATAAGGTGCTTGATTATCGTTATAATACAAAGTTGTGCATATTAAATGAGTTTTTATTGTTATTATCCCAAATATCTTGGGCCTTGACATAAGGTCTTATCGCATTTTCTTGAGATTCGTTGCATGTTCAAAATGTTCCTCTTAAGGAAACTAGTAATATAATTATCGGTATAAGAGTAAATTTTTAAGTAACGATTTATTTAAAAGTGTAATTCAAGTTTAGGTGGCAGATCTAGTGGGGAAGGAAGCCCCTTAATTGAACTGATTTCACGGATATACCTACAAAAATTGTACATTACTTATTTGCTGATGAAAAAAATTAAGACATTTCACACATAAATAAAAACTTTTTGAACTTTAATTTAATAATCGAATAAACGGTAAGATATAATTTTAGGGACTTGATCCTTGTTTGAGTCCTCCACGAGTCAATACCTCATAGGTTAACAATCTTTTGCATTTGCATAATTGAGAAACAAAATGGATTTATAATTGAATTAAAATCATAAATTAACATTATAAAAGCTTTTTGATGACGAAAGTAAAAAAATATTGGTTACTATTACAAAAAGCAATAATGGTATTCAAAACTTGTTTATTGATAATTATTTCTTAACATTAAAACATTGTATGTATGTACCAAACACATTTTATACACGTAAATAATTTCATCACTTTGAATAACCCTTAATTATATTTTTAAAATAAATACATTGGTAGCCTAAAATATGCAAATAATATTTTAGACCTTATCAATTCTATATACAAGTTTTAATGTCCTTTAACTTACTGTACTTAAAATTATACTGGACATATTTTATTTTATTTCGTGAATCATCAACCAATATATAGTTAAAGCTTGTAGTAACATCAAGCTAATTACAGTTTCACATATGTAGTTATGTGATAAATTTACAGTATAGTTGTATTGTGATCGACTATAATATTATTTAAAAATAATATTAATAGCATAGCAGATATATAGATGTCTGACAAAATAGACTGCTGACTAACTCCTTCGCCGATTGGATATTCGTATAAAATATAACAAGGTCAGAATTTTGCGACAATTTATTAAATTTCTTACTGGTTCGATATATTATATAAGGGACAATGTTGTTTGAAGCAATACAGTGGAATATACGTGGCCTATACAGCCAGACTGTATTGACAAAATTGGTATGTAATATTTGAGTAGTTACAATTAACAACAAATGTGATGATAAACAGGACAGAAATCACAATTAAAACAACAGATGGATTACAGCAATCGCTTATTTCAAATTTCCATAATAACTACTAACAAAAGGACTTGCCACTAGAGGAATTATTTCAAACATTAGAAATTCTTGTACTACTTTTAATTTTGGAATACAATGCACTTCATTAGCTAGATCATAGAGTTTATGTTTTTATCATTATAAACGCAACTTAAAAGCGAGTCAATGGTATTCGTTTCGTCCACCCAGACTATACTTTAGCACGACACCCAAGCGTTATACAAAATAAAAACAATAAAAAAATTAAAGTGTTTCAAAATTTAATACCTTATTGAATATCCATAGAACTGATTTTGATTGTTATACTGTCATATAGAAATAATAATTATGATATTATAATAATAATAATCTCAATTGAAATAAATGGGCATAGTCCCGGTAATCAGTCCCAGTTAGTCCGCGAAAATTATTTTTATTGTCATTTTATTACACACATATTCCTTTATCTTTGACAAAAGGTGTTTACCGTAGTAGATAAAAACTTCATTTTAAATCATTCCGATACACAGCAATTAGCGCGTGTTTATTATAACTTAAAATACAAAGAAAATTAATAGTTACTTCTTTTTACATCGATTTTCCGTCTCTTAAACAGGACGAATGTTGATCACATTAAATTCATTTTACATAAGCGAATCCGCCCGACAAAGAGCCTCTCTTTGTTTTTGAAAAATTAGTTAAAAAGGAATAAGATACTGGAACTAATATCACATAAAATGAGAAACGCACGTCTAAAGGGCTTCATTCGATTTACAAAATACAAGTCCTTTTTCTCAATATGGATGGAAAAAGGGTATTTTATTTCTAATTTATATGTGTTGAACAAGAACTTCGAAAACAAAAGATTCTTTTTAACGCCACTTTCAAGGAGCCTCAGTCAGATTATGTGGTAAAGAATTCTACGTTAATCTGTTCTTGGTTTCAATAATCTCCATTTTGCTTCATCTGCAGCCTTTATACGTCCCACAGTTGGGCAAAGAATTTCCTGTGTGGGAGAAACACACTCCTAAGAGTTTGTCATAACACGACCACACTGACTTAATGCGGCTTGGTGGGTGAAGGCGGTTGTCGTAGCAACCGGGACCAGCGGATCAATGTGCCTAGCTCAAGATAAAAAATTTGATAGACCCATCCATGGACTAACCATGACGAAAGATGCTTTGTTTTCTGTGTAGAGCGCTTCGAACCACTACGGAATGAGCTCCTCGATTTTGTTTACAGGGCATTGAATTGGACATATTACACATGTATTATATGTAAAAATTCAACGTTTCGTAAGAAAATTAACTGTAGATAGATAAATACTTCCCTGCATTAGTGTAGTTCAGAAACAGGCCCAAGTTGTTGCTCAAATAATAATATATAACTTCAGTTTTTCATAAAGATAAATAAATAGTACACGCCCCCGATTAAATATGTCCCCTATATGTCGCTTTGAATATAAAATTATAACTATTTAAAACATACAATTGGTGCATCTTAAGCTAACATTACGTTCAATGGTAACACGTCATTCTAATTGAACAAGAATTGGATGGATAACACGGCCTTTTGCTGTTTTTAAATGAGCGCCTAAACGTGCAATATTTTTACTGCAATATTATAGATAGTTAAAAAAACTGCATTTGAAAATATTTAATCTTAATAGAAGCAGAAATATGGGTTCCACTTTATCTATTGTATTTAGATAGTAAATAAGTCCTCTGTAGTAGGAAATCTGAATCATCATCAGCAGCTCATATACAGCCCTAACGAAGGACGCAAGCCTACCCTTAATTAGCTTAACCACGCATGCCAAGTGCGGGTTGGCCGACTTCACATACAACCTAAGAATTTCTTTACAGGTGTATCCAGGTTTCCTCGCGATCTTTGGTTGATGATGAAAAAAATTTCGTATTCCTCTATATGTAACAACTATAAGTTATTGGGCGGCAATTCGTGAATATCCTTTCAGAGCCAGCCGTGATACGCAACCAACCATTTTTCTAACGCTAACCTTTTCTTAGAAAAAATATAAACCCAATATTGAATTAACTTCATTTTTGAACACATTTCAGCCTACTGTTATTTATTAAAAACTTGTCGCCTTTGTCTAACGTTACGTTTCTTTCCTCCCTATCTTAGAAGGAATAGAAGGATTGAACTTTAGATTTAATGCAGGGACGGCACATTCAACGTAAGAAAACAGTGTGTCATATTTTATCTTTTATGATAAAATAACTGGCCGTTCTTAGTAAAACATTTCTATCAGAAAATGTGTCTTGTAACAAGGATAAGTTATTCTCTGCAAAGCTGAATACTATGGAATTAGCACCCATATTAAATTAATGATGTCAGCGGTATGACCTGTACAATCGAAGGTCTTCTGCGGTTGCGAATGATACCACCCAGAGCTACATAACAATGTCAATATCCATACGCGGTTTTGATGAAACAGTCATGATTTCAATATTTGTATAATTAACACTAGATTCTTAAATTCCTCTGTACATATACTTTAGGAATACGTAACAAACAAAATGGATGCTTGAAAATTTTATTTATAAGTTCTATTAGAATGAATAAGAAAGCCAGACCATACCCTATTACGTCATCTGAACCGTTCATTAGATATCTTTTTACCCGTATTTCTTGGGAATGCCCAAGGACTATGTAGTCAAAATAAGAACAGGATGAAGTTATCAGCAAATTGTGACGCCAAAAACATGAAACTAACTTCATTTCAGTGTTTGCTCCTGCCAAAACGTAACAATAAAATGAAATGTAATTTTTAAAACATCAAATATTTTCATTGAAAACCTTTAAATATTGTATTATTCTTGATGAAAATACGGTCGATATTGATTAACTAATGGTTGACCTTCCTTTGTTGAGTAAAGTTCGTCAGTACTATTCTTATTTTGAACGCATAGTACAGATATTCAATTCTTTACAGTGCAAAGCAGTGACAACATCAAATTGCTGGAATTCATTGAAGCTAGTTTCAAGGAGCGGAGAGTATAGGGCAGAGGTCGTCATAATGAGCCTATTTCTGATTGCACACGTGAGGGATACCTAAAATTTTGGTGTATGAAAAAAATTATATGAAAATGTAAATTATACTATATATAATTTAGACGACATGTACGGATATAATATGGAACAAATCTGAAGTTGAAAATTGAACACATCCTATTTAATATCACGTGATACATCAGTTTTCCTTTTCGCTATCATATTGAAAGAACGAGATTAATAGTGTGTACTTCAGAATCAGGCGCAGTATGATTATTATAGAGGAACTAATTGAACATTTGGGACATAATACTTCATTTGATATTTTAAGTTGTTTGTTACTTTTACTTCCAATAAAACAATCTGTAATGGATTTTATAGACAAAATCAAATTATACTATTGAACTTTATATTGTATACTCAAGTTGTTATCAATGCTACTGTTACCATTTCTTTACATGTTATCTATACCTGTGAGATCTGTATCTGCATGCAATAGATTTGTCTGGTGGTAAAATTATAATAAAGTATGTGGGGTCACAGGATCACTTCCTCCGGTTTGAAAGTGTGTGCTTCAGGTGCTGTATCTCGTCGTGCTGGCGCGCAAGTTGCTCGTTGAGTCCAGCCACGTGCTCTGTCAGTACTGACATTTGCTCTTCATAGTTATGGGATGTTGAATGGAGCTCTTCTTCCTATAAAATAGACATGAAGTCATATACACTTGACACTCATAGATATACAATTAACATTGATTCATTGTCTTTGTGTACGTTTAGCCAACAAAATAGCAAGAGACAAGCTTTAATACAAATACTGTTAGTATTAGTTGTTTGTAGAGCTTCCTTTGCATACTGAAGTTGGTCACTGTTCAGGATTATTTTGAAAGTTAAAGTTTTGCAATTCTATGGGAGACCATAGGATTCCAAAAATTAAGATTACCCTTATGGATTAATTTCGTAAGTATTAATAGAGTTCTATCAATATCTGACAACTTTGTAAAAAGAGTAAATCCATTGCTGGTAGGGCATGGACCGAAACCAAGTAATTGTTTCCACCATCGTAGTTGGAAAATGAGAAGTCGATCCTTAAGTTCCAATTTAATTTTGGAATGATCCTAATATAAATTTTCTTTATTAATAGGGATAATGATAAAAAATATATAAATGTCAATTTAATAACTGAAATTCAGATATTTAGGGGGTAGTTTTCAGGATATAGGGTGTTTATAACATTCTAAATTAGAAGCCGCCGCGCGCACAGCTAGTTTCGGTTGTAGTATCTGAATGAGGCTGGTCACCAATAATAAATAATTATTGACAAAAATTGTTATATTTGGAAAAGTATCCTAAAGAACATGGGACAATATTGTGTAACTTCAGCTCTATCGCGATAGTTTTCTTCTTTAAAATTATTATTGCGTTCATAAGCAAAACATCTCAATGATAAACAGTTATGCGGCAATGGTAGTATAGAGTGGCGCATGTCAAAATGAAAGTGCTAGTAATAGATTCAGAATTAGACAATGAGGGGGCTGGTAATAGATACCAAATGTTAAGGTTTTAATTTGTACAGTGTTTATGGTATTTTGAGTAAGTGTAACAAAAAAGAAAACACAATGTGTGTTTTCTTTTTATATTACTATCTTTTGTTACAATATACTAGTTAATTTGAAATTGATTTTTATGCTTAATTGAAATATTTCAATAATTTTAGTGCTATTATTACTTACCAGCCTGCTGATTGTGTTATGTTTCTCCTGCAATGTCTGTGTATCAAGCTCTTTGTCACGTTCCATTTCCTCAAACCTTAATCTTAACATTTCACACTAAAAATAATAATTCAAGATTAGAAAATACCAAGAAACAAAACATTAAGAAGGGCTTGGCCACAAGTCCAGTCTAAATTGAACAATCATTATTTATTACCTCTTTGACATAATGTTCAGTCTTGCTTCTCAGCTCATCCTTTTCACTATTCAATGCACTAATTTGGTTCCTAAAATATGTTTTCATCCTATCTTCCCTTGACTGCACCTCATGGTTTACAAGGAAAGGCATTTCTATACTGCCTAGTAAGCCGGTGACTTTTCCGTCTGAGTTCACTGCAGTCTCATTGAAGCTGTTGAAGTCACCAGAATCATGACTCTCTCCTTTCCTCTTCTGTGATGCAGACACATGTTTTGATATTTCTGATTTAAGGCTTTCATTTTCCATTTGCAAGAGTTCATATTCCATACGGATTTTTTGATTTTCCTGTAATTAAACTAAGTAAATGAAATACTGATTTTCAATAGAATAAATATATATTAAAAAAACAAAAAAAAATACCAAATATTTTAACCATTTAAGCTTAAAAAATCCTGACTGATGATTTTCTTACTAAATATTAGCAATTTTATGACTATAATATTTATTTGTTATATCTTAAATCATACACAACTACCACACTATTTACATCAAAATATTCTCTGCAACAACTCATTAATGTTTATCAATTATAAAACAGGCTTAATGTGATGACTGATAAAGAATGATAAAATGATTTACCTGTTCTAAAGTATGAGTTTTTATAACAAGTTGCTCATTTATATTCAAATCATCTACTGAACTTAAGGCATCTTCACTGCCAATCTGAAACAAGGAATAGTTTTTTATAGGATACATTTGATAATACCTATAAATCAGCCAATCAAATTAGATTTAGGTCCTGCTTGTGGACTGATAAGGGACATAAGGTAGAATGGTCAAGTAGACCTTGGCCATTCTATAGGCATAATATAATGAAAGATAATAGTAGCAGTCACTGTAAATTATATACTTTTATCATTGTACTTTTTGTTATATATTATTAATGAATTAATATGAATAGTTGCCTGTATCTAAGTGGTCATATTTTTATCTATTTTAACCCCATGGTAGTATAGCAGAGTTAATAACAAAAACTTTAAAATAATGAACCATGCATGTAGAGGCTATGGTAACTCATTGCAATAAGTAAGTTGGAGAGTTTAAATTGTTGCATAAATAATAAAATTGTAAATATATTACCAACAAATTGAAAATGTTATTAGATATGTTATATTTATCAAAGTGAACACAAGACAAAGTTTGGAAAGATAATTCAAATAAAGACATTACCAGACTGCCTCCTTCTGATAGGAAGTCTCCATTACAACTTTGAGGTTGACTACTTGATGGTTGAATTTTGTTTGGAGTGCCTCCAAGTCTATCCTTCTGGGCTTCTTCTAAAGAAAATTGTAGTTCTTGATTCTTGTTCTTCAATTTAGCTATTTCACACTTGTATTTACTATCACTTTCACAAATGTGCCTTTGGTAATCTTCTAAAGAAGCTTTCAGCTGTGACACTTCAAATGTTTTATCTGAAAGCTGAGAGTTAAAAGGTAAAATTATGAGGGTCATAGAGACATTTCAAAAATCTTCATTATTTATAAAATTCAATTTTCAAATTAAATACTAGTAAACTTTTAAATCATTTTGATACCTTTGATGCATATTGAGCATTTTCAATAATTTTCTTCTGTAGTTCCTCTTGCAGTAGTCCAGAATCGAGAGGAGCTGCATTGCTAACAGCTGCCACTTGCTTATCATCGCCTTTGTACTTAGATTTCTTGTTTAATTTAAGCTATAATAGACATAATTTTATCTTTTGAAATTTCCAGATTTTGAGTGTCCATGTAAATTGAAAGGATAAAATACGTACCTGCAGAGACTCTAATTCATCCTGAAGTACAGACACTCGTTTAGTTAATTGCTGATTTCTAAATGTTAAGGAATCTATCTCCAACTCATCACGTCGTAATACCTTCTCTTTTTCCTTCAATATATCTCGTAATTCATTAGATTTTGCTTGCTCATCTAGTACACCTTTTTTTAAAACCTTAACGTGCACCCTCAACTGCAAAAGGAAATAATAAGTTAATACTGATTGCGGTACGCAATTCGCCGCGGACAATCTAATAACAATTCATACCTTTGAATATTCCGTTGCCAACTTTTGGTACTTCCCTTGGACGTCTCCTGAAGGCAGTCCTTCCATGATTGAATTTCAAGAACACATTGCGATGTAATTACAACAATTTATTGTTTTTATTTGTTACCAAAGATAATACATTGTGTTAATTAAACACCCACTTTCTATAAAAATGACGTGACAGGAGTGCGTTCAGGACTCACACTCCAAAAAGGGTTTATTTTCTATCCTCTCAGGGAAGGCAAAGGCAACTGAAGCCCATGTTGTCATATCTTATGAAGTTATTTCTTTATTTCTGGCTCCTTAATACTGACATAACGTACCCCTTTGCCCCATAGAGTTTTTGGTGACGAATAGTAGACCCAGATATTTTGCTAATGACTACCGAGAAAAGTTGTGTATCTGGAATGCAATATTAGCGATTACGATGACATGATACGTAAATAGAATGTTATGTTAATGATCACAGTGAAAGGACACGGAAATGAGAATAAAATAATACGATGATGTTAAATAAATGAACTAATCCTACAGATGAATGAATGGAAATAAAACACTGAATGATGTATTGCACCGTTGAACATCCTTTTTTTACATGAAAATACATCAATTTCAATGTTAAAGTTTTACTACAACACAATGTAGGACATAAAATACACAGCACCCAACCGACTCCACCATTACGTGCCATAAAAACACTCCAAGAAGTTTGATTTACGATTACTTTTTTATTAGGGCAACGAAATATATTCTTCAATTTTATTGCGATTTTCAATCTATGGGTCTATGGGTCCCATATATTGTATTTCTGAAATACTTAGCGTTCTTTGATATTGCAAAGGTTATTTAATATATTTATAAACTTTTTTTTACTCTTATTAAAATTCTTCATTTAATACCGATTTTATTGAAGAGATTGTTCTTAGCGAGAAGGCCGCCTATTGTGCATTATACTATTAATATAAGTATTGATTTTTTTACAACTATGTTGATGTGCAATAAAGTATTATTCTATTCTATATTATTATATATTAGTAGCATGTTAGCCAAATTACGTTATAAAACTCCTCGGTATACTATCCAAGCTGCCAATTTACGATTAGGACGCTTTATATGGTGAATCTCTAGTTGAATTTTATTCAAACTGTTTTTTAAACACCACAAAAATGTATTATAAAAATAATTAAATTGATTAATTAAGATAAACTTAATTAGGAGTATGGATACCATCTATACCAGACTGCCATCATATATTGAACACTAAATTCTCTCAATATACATAGAATACGTTACACCTGCATTTTTAGGAGTCAATTTCTATAGTTTAAATGAAATGCATAAGATCTGGTTGTATGAGCTAGATTCCTATGCGGAGAATTAAAAAATAATTTATTAAAACGGTAAAATAATTTAACATTAATTTTTACTAATTTTATACCTAGCAACTTTTCTTCTGTTGATGTGTCGTGATAGTAAAGTCCTAAAATATCAATATTTTGAGATTTATGAAAAAAAACGATATTTTCTCTTAAATTTTTCAAGTTCTTATATCGCTAAATATATTGCACCTTTCAATGATACCGAAATGGACGATGCGTAAGTGGTTACCAATTGTAAAACCGACTATGATCACAACAGGTAAAACTAAGTTGGAACAAAGTAAATTATGTCTAAACTATGATAAATTCCACAGGATCATGCAGTCAAGTAGTTCTACTTGCAGCTACGTGGATGGCGAACATTCCAGGAGTATTATACACATTGACCTAGACTGTTTTTACGCTCAAGTGGAGATGGTCAAAAACCCCAAACTACGTTGCGTACCACTCGGCATCCAACAGAAAAATATTGTTGTTACTAGCAACTATGAAGCCAGAAATTACGGTGTCAATAAATGCATGCTCGTTACCGACGCATTGAAAGTGTGTCCAAATTTGAAACTAGTTAATGGAGAAGACTTACGGGATTACAGAGCAGCCTCTAATAAGATATTTGAGGTTTTACTATCCTGGAAGTGTCCAGTGGAAAAATTAGGTATGGATGAGAATTTTATTGACGTCACAAAGTTAGTACTCGAGAAAGCCAAAAGTGGTAATCAAACTTTAATTGGTCATTTATATAATGAACCCAGTATAGACTGCCCATGTGGCTGCCACACTAGACTGAAAATAGCATCACAAATAGCTAATGATATAAGACAAAAAGTATACAATGATTTAGGTTTCACAACATGTGCTGGTATTGCACACAATAAGTTGATGTCTAAACTAATCTGTCCATTACATAAGCCTAATGATCAGACTACGATATTTCCTGAGCACGCTGCTGATTTTATGTCAACTTTACAAAGTGTTCGATCTATTCCGAGCATTGGTTCAAAAACGACTGATACTCTAATATCTGATAAAATTATAACAGTCAGAGATCTACAACAAGCATCTTTGGAAATTTTGAAGAAAAACTTTAGTAGTGACATGGCAGTAAGACTGAAAAATTTAAGCTTAGGAGAGGATAACACTCCTGTTAAACAGACTGGTAAACCCCAGAGCATAGGCTTAGAGGATAGTTTTAAAACTGTCAGTGTAAAGAGTGAAGTTGAAGACAAGTTTTCAGCTTTATTACAGAGACTGTTAGTTCTGGTAAGAGAAGATGGCCGGATACCAGTTTCCCTTAGAGTAACATTGAGAAAAAAAGATGCAAAAAGGCTAAGCAGTCACAGAGAGTCAAGGCAGTGCCAGATATCACCATCCATATTTACAATTACAAATGGCATCCTTACAGTTACCGGGGCTGGGCAGCAGAAATTAATGTCTATAATAATGAGATTATTCAATAAACTGATTGATTTAGCAAAACCATTCCATTTGACACTAGTAGGACTAGCATTCACAAAATTTCAAGAGAGAATGACTGGCAGAAGCTCTATAGTGAATTATCTCATGAATGATATATCAGTTCAGTCAGTGCTTAACTTACAGAATGATTGTGATACTTCTGCAACATCAATGGACTACTCAGCAGCATCACCCAGTAGTAGTACCACAACAGATTTATCAGATGCTGAAGTTGAACCATCTCCAAAAAAACCTAAAAAGGTGACATGGATAGCTAAAAGAAGATGTTTATCAAAAGAGGAAGTTGCATCCCCAAGCAAACTGAAAGTAAGTGAGCTTAGACTAAACTCCAAGGAATTAGAGAAAGTGTCAGAATTGAGACTAAACTCACGGGACAGGTCTTTAACACCCAGAGCTAGCCCTGCTAAAGATAACTTGTCTGACAACTCTGATACAATGAGAGATATGGCAGAGAGTGGCCCCTGTAATGATTGTCCAAGCTATGTGGACAAAGAAGTATTCAATGCTCTCCCAGATGAGATGCAACAAGAGCTTAAAGCCATGTGGAAGAACCCCTCTAGCTCAGATGTTCAGCGAAGTAGTCCTAGAATGACAAACAAATCAAAACCGAACTCAATCTTGAAATATTTTGTTCCACACAAATAGTATTAGTAAGATTTTATCTTGTTAATTATTTTAAGTGATAAGTGAATGGTTTCTATTTTTTCAAATCATACAATTTTTATTCAACTGATCAAATACATGTTTATGTTAAATATTTTGTTTGCATAACAACCTACAACCTGGAATCAGAATATGCAGAGTATAATTACCAGAAAGCATCATATTCATAGAATGGATGTTATTTACTTATCCGTGAATAAAAAGGACATCTATATTTGACTACATGGAATGAATAACCTTTAGAACCTTGAAATTATTGTTACAGAATACAATGATTTAAATGAAAGTCCAATTCATTCAGGAATGTCCAGTTTACATTTTGGAATTTAGGGTAGCTAGCCCTCTGTTTACGAAGTTTAAGAAAATTTACTCTGCCATTAACACAATAAGAAAACAAATTTGTTAAATAACTTGGCATAATCATTTAATATCTATATTTTTTACAGCTTCAGTAACCATAGAACATAATTGTGTATAATTGTGCACATTATTTACAGTTATCTTTAGAGACTCTGCTATTTTAGCATATGAAACCACATCTACATTAAGTTGCAGTCTAATTTTGTCCCCATCTGTAACTCCTGTAATGTCACTAGTTTGTTGTGAAGATTTCTCACGTATCTGTTTCAGTCTCCTCAATGATTCTTCTGTTTTCTGAACTGATGTAAGCACATCCTCAACATACTTATAATATCTGAAAACACATTTAGAATTATAAAAGTGGACAGGAAGTCCACAAGTTATTAAGAGAAACCACATTACCACATGTGAAGGATAAAGGAATTCTAATAAAATTAAAAATTATTACTTACGACCCTGTCATGATATTGAATAAGGATTCATACAGTTCAACTAAGAATGCATTATCAAGTCTCATTGAAGCATCTTTATCAAACTCTTCCAGTATTTTGGATATAACTTCAATATAAGTACAAGGTTTAGTTGGTATACTCCTATTAGTCTTTCTGTATAGTCTTGGTATATCACTGACTTGTTTCAGTAGTACATTGAAATGGTCATACATTGCATTCACAATACATTCCTTGATTTTAATATTCGTTCTTTGCAATATGTTCTCTGAGGAATACAGACTTCTTTTCAATAAATCCATTTTTTTAACAGATATTTTACTTTCGGCTATTTGTAAAAAATTTGGTAGTCTTTGTAGAAGGCCTCTTATGTCAACATAAATGTTAATACTGTTCTCTATTAAATTCTTATTTAAGGTGTTTGATTCAAGTTGTGATGTGTTTTTCTGAAAAAAGAAAACTTTTAAAACAGTACTATACTAAAAATTTAAATCAACCATATGACACAAAAATACCTGTAACAGAGACATCATTGCCCATGTTGCATATCTGGACAACAATTGTAAAGATAATTTCCAAAACTTATGTCCCAATGCATCTATATAGACTCCATCAGACCAACATTCCTGCAGTGCTTTCCAACAGCTATGTGTTTCTTTCAGTACAAAACCATCATTGGTCTCAATGGTTGGGCAGTTTTGCAAGACAGCCTCAAAAGTTCCTACAATTGGATATAATTAAACAGCATGGTTTATTAAAAAATCTTTATGAAAAGTGCCTTGGATATAGTAACTGTACCTGCTATCTCTTGAAAGCGTATTTGAAAATAAACTGGTAAATTCCACCTCTTTTGGAAACTTTTATACTCTGCAGTGTCTTGCAGAAGTTTCACAGTTTCTTGATCACTACAGTGTTGCTCCAATGTTTTAACAAATTGCAAACTTTCATTATATCTCTGGAAAAATATCTGTGGATTGCCAGGAGCAAAAATAGATGCTAGGTTTACTTCAATTCTACTCTCAACCTCACACCAGAAGCAGTTGACTAAAAACCTAAACTTCTTGACAAGAAATGTCAGCTTGGAATGTTGTGTAACAATAAGAAGTAACTTTAATTTGAAGTCTAGTAAAGATAAAACCCTATCATAAATTCCTTGTAGGCCATCTTTACATTTTTGTAGTGATGATTCATTTATGATGTCTTGTAATAATGGAGCTACTGCTTGCTTCCTTATAAGCATTTCTGTTTCTGTGACACGATCTAAAGAAGACAATATTATCAGAGTTTTTAACAGGTTTTCCTCCTCATTATCATTCCAAAACTGGAATAGAAGCTCATTCAGGACCTGTACTAGCCTTTCTTCTATTTCATTATATTGCAGTTTATGTTCAGGTTTAATTAAACTCTCACATTTTACTGTAGAAAATTTTAATTGGTTGAATTGCATGGCTGCTCGATCAGCTAAGACTATCTGTTCCTCTTTTTTCTTAACAGATATATTTTTTAAAATATTGTCTAAACTTATAAAGCAGTTTATGGTCTGGCTATAGTATTTTAATAGCTGCTTTTTCTTATGCAAGGCATGCCTTTGGCTTAACCACATTGATAGTTCTTTCATTGCATCTTCAAGGTTTTGTTTTACAGACTAGAAACAACAATAAATGAACAAAAACTATAAAAATAAACAATTAGAATCACTAGTAGTGTCTTTAAATTAATGCAAGTGAAATAAATCTGGTGATTAATATCAAACTAAGCAATAAGATTTAAAATAAAATGACTGTATGATAAATAAGATATATATCATGAATAAATAAGGAAGCAAATAAAGTTAATTATTTGAGTACAGTGTTATTAATCTTAAACTCACCAATACTTCTTCATTCAACTGCCCTAAAGGTTCTTGGACTTTTAGAATCGCCTTATCAAACCCAATAAGAGTAGCACACAAGTTGACAAAATTTGCATAATCCTTGTTGATCAGTTCTATCATAGCAAGCCGGAGTACCTTTAAGTATACACCTAGGTCGTCCCGCATAGTCTCCAAAGAAGCAACATTTTGGTGTTCCGATAGAAAGGTGTCAATAGAAAAATTCGTCTGAAACATATATACGACTGTAAAAATATGATCTACAGCGAATAAACGTACATGAAATGGATATTAATTAGAGAAATAAATAAAACACCTTGACAAAATCATTCCGATCAAAGCACAGTCCCCTTGGGGCTGGTGGCAAAGTAAACTCGATTATATCACTATCCATTATAGCTGAATCTTAGCATAGTTTTAAGAAGGCACCATTATTTAAGGATATCGTTTTTATTCCAATTAATTAACTAGACATTTCGTCACTTCGCTCTTTACGGCTAGCATTTTGACGTTTTGTTGCCAAAAATTTTGACAATTGACACGTCAGGTTTCTTCGTTTGGTTACATTTATATTTATCTCTACATTTCGAACCAACTTTTCTAGATGGCAGTAAAATAATTTACTAACAATCATAAATTGCAGTTTATACCGATGAGACACTGTTGGCCAAGTTTGTTCATTCAGATAGTGATAACCACAGTTAATTTTCAATCATTTCTAAGTATATTGATATAGCGCGTCAAGTTGGCGAGTACTAAGGGGCTAGGGCTGGCGCGGGCTTGTTGCCTTTCGATAATGTTAGGGAAAAATAAATGAGATTTGGCATGAGTCCTTGCAATTATCGATTATCGCATTCAAATCGCGAAATGAAAATGTATGTGAATTGAAAATTTAGATTGATAGTTAATCGAGCCTATGATTTTTCATTGAATGATTGCCTTAGCCATTATGAAATAACATGTTTGAATACAAATATTCTTTATTCTTTTTTTTAATTGTAGTTTATGTACAACAGAATCGGCGCCCATAATATGTACAAATATATAAGTATAATTAAAATATAAATATTATCAACAGCTTATTCTAAGTCTTACAGCAGAGGAGTATTATATTCTTTGCTTACAGCTGAACACATGAAACAATGGCTCATAACGTCATAACATCTTTCAAAACTTGGAGGAGCCCGGGATAATATATTCTGGGAGACCTATCCGGGACGTTATTTTTAAAGTTGTTGTTTTTTTAAACCGTAAATGAAACTTTGGCGTAGTGGTTTGAGCCAGAGCACTAGAACCAACATAAATATTCATCAAAAACATTCACAAATCGTGAACAAAAATGTTCGTACTAATTCGTAATCAGAACCCAGAGGACTTGATGCATTTCAATGATCGCATCGAATTCGATGCAAAAATTGCTAAATGGAAAAAGTATGTGATTTCACAATTACGCTCAATAGCTAAGCGCGAATAAAAATACCATTTATTTTTTACATTTAGCGATTCGTTTTAGATTATCGAAATCCATCTTGTCTAGGCGCCCGGGATCTTTGTTTTAGCAGCACACGATATAGCGCAATCTATATAATTTGAAATTTCTTAGCGATTTTGTTGAGGAGAGATACATGAGGATTATTACGTATCTATTTTCTAATGTGTCTTAGAAGTGATTTAATTTGGTAGGTAAACAAAAGTATAGGCATACATTTTCTGGAATCAATTTAAACCCATCTAGGTAATAAACTTCTTTTTTACTTTATCATTACTTGCTCATGTTGTGTGCTGTTTACTTATTAACCAACATTTCAACAATAAATACGAAAATTGCTAGTTTAGTTTCTACATCAGTTTATTACTATTAGCCCACGTAATAAAATGATTACCAACATAATTAAGTAAGTGGCTATAATGAACACGTAACTATCCAACGTTTCAACAAGCTATTACGTATTATAAATATTTACTTAACTTACCTGTATAATTTACCTTAGATTTAGTTCTACTTAAAACTTTAAGCAGCTCAGTGGCTTAACTTTAGGGGCAATGGTCGATATCAACCCAGAAAATCTTTTTTTGAACAGAGCAAAGTTTGTGATGAAATATCTCGGTGTTTGGATACCCTCAAAAAATGAATCTGTCGTGTTTAAGATTTATAGATATTTCATGATAACGCTGCAGTATTTATTTTTAATATTTCAGACTGTTTACATAATACAGGTCTGGGGAGATCTTGAGGCGGTTTCTCAGGCATTCTATTTACTGTTTACTCAAGCTTGTCTCTGTTTGAAAGTGACGGTGTTCCACATCAATATAAGCAAACTTCGAGCTCTTCTGGCGCAGATGAATGGCCCTATTTTTGAACCGCACTCTGTAATACAAAAAGAGTACGATTATTAGCATTTTTTTCTTACTTTTTAAACTTAGTAATCCTCTTTATACATATTCGCCTTCTTTTAATTTTAGTGTAACGGTTTTGTTAGAGAGATCTTATTTTGTGAAGTTGATATTTACCAATTAGTATCACTTTTAAACATCCTGTTAGGTATTTTTTGCAAAGTTTATTTATACTCCTTCATTGTTTAACATTTTGGTACCTATATACCAAATTAAAAACATACCTTAACAATCAAATTAATTTTCAGTATTTTGAGAAACCAAGCAACTAGAATCAAAAGGCTGTTGATGGCATTTATGATAAGTTCTCAATTAACTTGTGGCCTTTGGGCTTTGAAGCCACTTTTTGATGACGCGGGTAGTCGCAAATTCCCTTTTGACATGTGGTAAATAATCCAATTAGATTCAAACTGTCTATGCAGATAAAATAAAAGCAGTAAAGAGTTGATAGAAAATTGTGACGTTATAGACATAAAACTTCACATCAGTGTGCGTATGGTTTGCCAAAAAAGTTGCAAACAAATGACCAAATTTAAAAATGCTATTTTTAAGTACTAAAACAAATAAGGTAAGTATTAACTACATCTTTATTGACCTTCCTTTGTGGAGTTAGTTGTTGTCATGTTCTTATTTTGACCGCATAAAGGTAGGTACTAATCAAAAATCAGTAAGAAGGACCATTATGTGCAAACCCAATGCTTCATCCGACACGCGTTTATTATGATATCAAAAAGCTTTATATTTATATGGATTGCTTCGACGAGTACATTAGTTCGTTGATTAATCTATTGCTTAAGTAATTAGTAGCAAATGCACCTATAATTATTTACCTTAGAAATTTTCACAGAATTGTGTCTAATTTTGAATATCTATAATATAAGGGTAATTGTGTTATAGTTACTCATATTGGCCGTATGCACTGCTTCTTTCAGGATGCCACTGTCCCACGAATATTCGCCCCAGTACGAGATCGGATTCATCTTCCAGTTGCTGACCATCAGCATGAGCGCATACATTTACTTCGGCGTGGACAGTGTGGCCCTCTCCATGATGATCTTCGTCTGTGCACAACTCGATATAATCAAGGATAAAATTATGAGCGTGAGACTATTAAATACTGTTCTCGATATTGCTTTCAAAGGAACTTATTAAAAAATTACACTAGTTGTAATAAATATACCCAAAGAATACAAACAAATATTAGGTCTCATGAATAGACTCCTTCAATATTAAGAGTACAATCGTGAAAAGAACAAGAGACATGTTATGTTGTGTGGTAACAACAACCCTAAATCTAGGTAGATTTAGCGTTGTTGTTACGGCGGTCACACTAATGTCAACTCCAAGAGACCGCCAGTTGAGCAACCGAGACTTCAATTGGTTAACCAATTAAGAAGGAAGGAAGTCCGTTGGTAAGACTGGTAGGTAAGCCCATTCTAATTTTCTTCATAATCTACTTCACAGGTCAAATCAGTCAGCCATACACTCCGCTCAGAGGAGCGAGAGGAAATATTCCGCGAAAACCACAAGAAACTTATTGAATGTGTCAAGCAGTACCAAGCTACTTACACGTAAGTGGTTAACTAGGGATGAGTAGAATATTATACGGCTGTATAGTTTTACATAATGGTGTAATGGTTCTATTACTAATAGGTCGGAGAATTGGTTTCCTAGCATTTCATATGAATATTGAAGACATTTTTTTTTTCAAAGCTAATTTACATTACAGTATATATGTACAGTATGTCTGCCATCTTGTAGGTAGAGACATGATCCCGTTGCTGTAGAAATTTTGGGACTTCAATCAATATATCGATAAGTAGTTTTGGTAGTCCTTTCTTGATGTTAACCTGACACTGCCTTCTTATGAGATCGAAACAGGTAGAAATCTGAAGGTGCAAGGTCAGGGCTATATGGCAGATTAATTAACACCTCCCAGCCAAACTCTCTTAATTTTTGCTGAGTGGCTAAAGATGTATGTGGTCTAGCGTTATCGTGATGAAAGACGCTTGCCTTCAACTTCTTGCTTTAATCTCATCAGTTGTTGGCAGTAGAGATCCGAATCGAAGGTTCTGCCTGTAAAAGCTCATAATGAACAATGCCCTTCCAATCCCACCATAGACACAGCATATCCTTATTGCGAGTTGACCCAGGTTTTGCCACAGTCTGTGAAGCCTGGCCGATCTTTGACCACGACATTTTTTGCACGTTATTGTCATACGTGAACCACTTTTCATCACCAGTTATCATAACTTCAAAAACGGTTCGGTTTCAATACGTCTCAATAAAGAATCTCCAAAGAGTACACGGTTCATTAGGTTCATTTCAGTGAGCTCGTGTGGCACCCAAATATGGAGCTTTTTTGTATTCATTTTGTTTCAAATGGGTCAAACCTGTTTTATGGTCAATTCCCAGTTTTTCAGCTACTGAGACTGCATTAGGTCTATAAACGTCACAAATTTTTCTCGCGGCTTGCGTTGCTTTTGTGTAATAAAATTTTAAAATGAAAAACATGTGAAAAATAGTGCGAAATAAAATTATCCTAATTTGATCTTTTTGTAATGTTACTTTTTTAAAGTCATGAAGACCAGCCAGATACAAATAGTACATATTCATTTCTTCATGTTTGTGATGAAGTGTCACTTTTTCTTTATTTTCAGATTCACAAAACTTATCGAAAACACATATCACACGTACCTCTTGTTCCAAATAGCTGGCAGCGTAGGTATCTTCTGTATGACGGCACTAAGGATACTGGTGGTGGGTATTCAGACCTGTATCTAATTAGATTTTATGTATTTCATAAAATATTTGAAACAGAACAAACCATGTCTTCTTGAAGTAGGAAACGATGAAACAAAGACCTCCGGGTCGGGAATCCGGGAGAATGCTGAGCTAAATAGGTATATTAATTTCTTATAATTTCAGTAATAAATTTTGAGCTTCTATACTTATTTATAACTTATGCTTCATGTAGATCTATTTCATTTTGAGCTTTAGAAGTCCCGCTTGTGTGATTATTGACAAAGCACGTAAAGACGATAACTGGCAGGGTATCTTTGCTCAGCTGTAGGTATTTGTTTTTATAGATTTTGGTTTCGGGTTTCGGGCAGTATCGGGAGACTATTTCGTATTGTAACAAAACCCTTAGTGAATATATTAAACTTCTTAGTAGCAATTAGTATTTCAGTACATCTCAGTTGTTAACTACTTTGACACAAATTAGCTTAGTCAAACAAAGTGGTTTTAATCAGGTATAAAAAAGACAGTTTTGAGATCAAATACCACACTGTGAGGCGTCACTATATAGCGAGTGGCGAAGTGCATATATGTATACTACGTAAGATATAAAATAATATACTTTAATCTACATAAACTAGGTACAGGTAAGTAGTTGATAAAAATTGTACTAAGCTTTGGTGTGTGGAATCAGGTGGAATGGAAAAGCATGCAGTTCTTCTCTTCGTTGAGCTACTTATCTGTGATGATATCACAGCTCTTCGTTTGCTGTTGGTGCGGCCATGAATTGACCGCCACTGTACGTATAAAATGAGTCAACGAATACAATTTAATCTTAAACAATAGTAGTTATGTTAAATGATATACTTATACTTGCAGAGCGAGAAACTACATACTGTAATGTACAAATGTATTTGGTATGAACAAGACGAACGCTTTAAAAGAGACTTTTATTTCGCCGTGATGCGCATGAGCCGCCCGATGGTCTTACGAGCCGGACATTACATTAGCCTTTCTAGACAAACATTTGTCTCTGTAAGTTCATATAAAATCAAGAATTTATTTTAATATTTTGAACCAATAGTAACAATTTCACGGAGAGTGGAGATTATTTATGTGGCATTTTATTTGTGATTTATAATTTAAAATTGTTATTTTTATGTAAACTTTAAAATTCTTTTCAGATACTTCGAATGTCCTACTCGTATTTTGCTGTCTTATTAAACCAGACTACGAATTAAAAATAAACCTTTATAAAACTTATTTAAAGTTGAAATGAAACAAATATTTTAAGATATGTTTTCTGTTTTCGGCTAAAGTTGAAATAAAATGAATATTTTAAGATTTATTTTCTATGTTTTCGGTATTACTTTGCAATGAAAAGCTTTTTATTGATTTCCAGTTCCCTAATTGGTTCAAGATGCCATTTAATTATTAAGAAGGACTTAAATAAATATGTATCCAATGTTAGTAGTACATAGTCGAAATAAAACAACAACAGACAAATTATTATTTATTTATAAACCGTGTATCACATATGCGTAGTGTACATTCACGACATTTGAGGCAAGAGTGTGCTTAGTTCATGAAAGTTATGAAAAAATACATTTTATATTCCTTCGTAACACTTAAAGACCACTTAACTCTTATAACATCTACGTAAAAGTCAATAAATTCGTGCGCTTAAATTAAAATAACAATATCGTATATGCGAACCTTAAAAACAACCATGTTTTAGAATAAGTAAACGCTTTATAGAAGCAAGTGTAAACTGATGTATCTCAAATTTATGCAGTAAGAAAATAAAAAGGCACTCGCTGTTATACATGTAAAAACAAACGACTTAATATATTCGTCAGGGTGTACACAAGCATTTAGCCAATACATATAATCTATTGGTATCTCGTATATTAGTTTTTTGAGTTACCTAAAAATATATTCAAAACGTCAAGAAATTGATGCAATTAAAATAATTACATCAAAATTAATCTAATGTTGAATTTATAGTAAATTTACTATAGACGACATAGTGCTTCTATCTTATATGCCTGAGTATGATGTCAGAGATCATTAGATGCACGATAGTTCACCCAATCTGTGTCGAAGCGTATCAAAAGGTAGCCAACAATCACTCGCTTAACTTCTACCTGCATACTTATTATTTATGAAGCTCATATAACGATATAAATAGGTTTATAATGAAATAAAATGGATACTCTTTGTTGTGTGTAAGATTAATACGAGAGGTTTTAAAATTTGTTTCATGCACCTCAACTACAACAGGTTATGATGTCAATGGGCCTAATTTTTGTGGTTAAAGTTATTATTTAAATTTGTTAGTGACATTTAGAAACTGCGTTCAAAGTCGAAAAATTCACATCAGTTATCACCAGTGCATCGTCGTGGACACGCATAATAGGCACAAGTGTTCACAACCAGCAAAGATTTTTTGTCATACTCTTGTCATATTGTCACATTGCATCATGAAGTTATATACGAAGTTGATGAAACATGATAATTATGCCTATCTGAAGCAAAATCTCTTGTTGGTTGAACTTATCGTTCTAAAAATACCAAGTTCCGTTCTAAAATATATGTGCAATCTCTCTCATTACACATAGGACATAGTGAGATAGAAATAGACGATTTATACTTCAAATAAGTTTTTGGGTGTTACCTATATATATGTATCTTGTATATAATATCACGAATAGCATTGGTATTTCTATCCAATAATAATGCAACGAGAAAAAGTTTCATAATTGACACACTACAAAGAATAACCAAAATAAAAACAAGCTCGTTTATAAAATGGAGCCATTTTAAAAAAGTGAATGTAAAATTAAAACCGTATAAGGCATTGAGTTTATAATCATATCAATATCACAGCAAAGCGAAACTATATTGATATAAATACCGTTTATCATTAAGTTAATTTATGCATAGCGTTGGCCCTGTATGAAGATATCGTTATCGAGCAGTAATTTACACATTTATGCCAGATATTAGTACAAAAGTAGAAATCATGCTAAAATTATGAAATTTGGCACACTGTGCCTCTTATATCACACAAGTCAATTATTAGATACATTTTGGATTATGTTTTTTTCTATTAATCATTGTAAGCGAGCTTGATATGATGACCAACAGTTATGTGGAACTGGGCTCAGGAAATTATTTTGAAAAACTGTAGTCAACTGTAGTGTAGATTGTATAAAAATGAATATATTCCAGGGAATATATTCATTTTTATACAATAAAGATAAAGAAACAAAAACACATAAAGACCCTGTTCTTTCACTAACTTGCTTCTACCCCTGTTACACTTTTTTATTCACAGATTCAAGTAAGTAAGTATATATAGAAGTTAATTTTATTTTACTTTTATAAAATCAAATTTGGATTATTACAATTCTTATTATTACAAAATCGTGCTAATTAACAAATGTTTCATGAACATTTGCTATAAAGATAATATCCAATTTAAATGCATAAATTCATAACATATGTCATTTAAAAATTACGTGTAGGGAAAAGTTAAAACAAAAGAATTGCCTAAACATTTTGGAAAACAGAGTATTTATTACAATAATTCAATAATAAAGATGATCTCGTTCAAAAAACGATTCAATTTATTTTAATAAAAACGAGTTTCAAAAGCAGCACAATCACAACGATTCGAAAATTACAAAAAAACAAATCACAACTTTTCATTTGCACACTCGCCCAGAGTCTCCGAAATCAATGCTCTAAATATAAGGCTTGCAACACCGATATGCCTTTCTGTGGATCATGGGGTCATTTGTAAAGGTACACACATTAACACTGTTCAACACTTAATTATTTATCGCCCCTCACGTACTATCAGTGTAACTAGAGGGTTACTAAACTTAGCGCGCGTACGCAGACTCCCATGACATGTGTTTTACGCATTGAAAAATTTGTAAACCCTGAGTTGAATTTACAAATTTTAAAATTATAATTGGCTTAGTTAATAACTAATAACTGCCATAAAGCACAAAACTTCGAATTTTTAAATGCTAATCATTATAAATAACAGATTTTACTTACATGTCAAAAATGCCATTTTACTTTACAATAATTTAATTTAGTTCATTATATAATCCGAACTAAATGAATTTTGGATACACACATCATTAACAAAATATTTAAAACTCCCTTTTCTGCATAATATCGGGATTAATATGTTTATTTTGTTCGGACCATATACATAAATTATTGATGGCGTCTCTACTTGTCATTCGAATGATATAAATTTGATTTCTTATATTTTGCAGTACAATACTAAAATAATTCGATCATCGTGATAGAATTATAATATAATAATATGTTTAAAACAATATTAAAAACCTCTCACGTTATTATTTAGCCTGAATATAAGAAATTCACATCAATGGTATATTTATCAAATTTAGTAGTAAAGCCCAGAACAGACCAAATTAAAAGGATTCGTTGTTTTAAAAATATTGTCATAAATCGTTACAATTATAATAAAAATAATAATAAAAATTTATTTGGAGTTTTTTTAAATAAATAATGCAATCAATGTATAAAAATATCCGCGGATAATCGCGCAATATTTTGCTGCTGCCCTGGTTGATTTTGTGATCATAGTTACCCTTAAAGTCACTTGCACTTGCAGAAATTCTACTAATTTTTTTAATGTAATGAATAACGGCAACATTTTTGTTGTATGGCAGAAATATTTTCTATGGTAATATTAGCAACTACATTTACAGAGTAGTACCTCATAAAACAGGAATAGAGCTTCCTTTATAAAATAAAAAAAGAAACAAAACTTTCACATTGCACCTTTCTTTAAAGAACAAAATCAGTGTCCTTTTTCATCAGCTAACTAAATTGTTGTTAAAAGTTGCGTGGGCCCATAATCTACAAAGCTTTGTCACTACGCTCGAGAACTGTTTATGTTCGTCTCAAGGTCGTTCTTAAAGATATTCGTGTGACCTGACCAACGCTACTAATTGAGTAGTTTAACCTCCTTATTTGGTCTTTACTGAGTTTACTACTCGTTGCCACATGTCAAAACAATAATTTACACATGGCAAGCTTACAAAAGTTAAATTATACTATCTAAGGAGCAGAACCCAATTGCTACGTGACACTACTTTATATCTAGACATGGTTAGACATAATGTAGAGCGTATCTACTCATCTTATTAATATGACATGATTTGTGCAATATAAAAGTTTCCTTCGTACTCATAATCTATTTCTAAAATGATTTTAGTTACACTGGATTTTTTTATTTAGCATGGGTGTAATAAATATATGGATTCGACATCTAACGAATTGCACACCATGTCAAATAATGGAAAATGGTGTATCTATTCTTGATTACATACAACTTACAGACATCTAATAATACCGACACAATACGCAAAATAATATATAGTACTTAGTGCACGATCATTTATTGCTTTCATAATGTTGCAGAAATAGTAAAAAGATCAAATTATAGAGCCTGAAATGTATCTGATGTCTTATTTATATTTAATTTTAATTCAATTACGATCAATTTTTAACTGGTTTGCAATTAGGTATGCAGTATGTATGTAAGATAAATATAAATATATAATTATTTTCTTATATCAGTATTGAGGGTACTATATATTTTAATAAAACCTCTATGGATAACTACTGTATCACTCACACAAACCATATCATACCCGTTAAGTTTCACAAAATCTTTGATTACTAACTATCGGCTACATTAAAATAGCTAATTTTAAATCACTAACTGCTACTCGCTGTCTTTCATTAGGAATAAATAGAGATAATGTTACAGTAACTATTTGGCTTTTATGGTTATTGGCTAGCGGAGCACATCTAAGCCTGCACAGAGGACGCTACTAGTAGGAGCGGTATACCAGATTGTATTCTATTTCGAAGTAAACCTGAGCAGGCTTCTAGAACAATCGAGACTTTTATAACAATAAAGGCGTATAGAGCAATTATACCTATGTGGATTCACTATCGACATCACATGGGTATAGTTTTAATAATCGCGCGGTACGTGTGCGTGCACATTAACTCGTGTATACATGCCCTTATAGTTTCATGTTTAAACAAAACTAGAGATAATAAAATCTCGATTGTTACACACAAACAACGGTTAAACGTACTTCTAAATGGCACTCTATGACGTATTACCATAGAATAGCGTGGTCCAAAAATTGATATTTATCGAATTATAACATTGTATCGAAGAGATAAACATTTTAACAAACTATTACGAAAATATACTCATTTCAGTGTATCATTTATTTTCTGCTCAAATACATATCTCTTACATTTTGAGCAAACAATTTTATGTAAGCAAGATGTAAGGTAATGGCAGTTAACCTGTTCCACTGTTGTGATTATTTGATTAATTTGCTCAAATTATTAATAAACGACTACTCATAAGACTTGCAGCATAATTAATATTACAATTTACAATAAAAACCGTCTACATCCAATACAATTATTTGCAAAATAACGAATAATCAACAGAATTAGAATTAAGTACATTTATAACAAAATTAAAAATAAGTCCTATCCAGTATTACTAAACTATAAATTTAATAAATTTAGAATATTTTATTATTTTTAAAAACATCCGTGTCGAGTCTAAACCATTTTTTCTACAGTTAAAAGTGCCTCTGAAAACTGAATAATCTTTAATCAGAGCAATATTATAGAATCCACATATTAATTTCATTATTAATTTATCAAAAACAATTACTCTGTTATTCGTACAAGAAAACACAATAAGGAACGGAAGTACTTATTTATAATGTCTCCAATTAATGAGGATTCTTTACAAATATTTTTTATCAAATTAAAGTAGAAAATACTCGTTAATATGAAGCACTGACTGAAGCATTTATGGCGTTTTATCTCAAAATCTATTCATAACAATTATTATGACAAAAAAAAGTGTTTTATGAGGTTAGGGAGGCCAGTTATATATTAAAGATAAATCCGGTTTGAATTTTATTGCTTTATTTCTAAGATTAGCTAAACCAATTGGACAGAGGTACCAGAATTTTCGTATAATGTAGAACTGACCGTAGCAGTTTGTTTTATTTGGCAAGATTATAGCTAGTGACATGATTTGGTTAAAATTAATAATGGTTCTGTAAAAAAATATGGCAAATCCTAAGGCAAGCATTGAATATATTTAAATGGAATTTAAATATATCATTAAAATTCCACAATATTGTTAAAATTGCTGAATAAAATAAATAAATATATAAAAATTGCAAATTAATAATTTATTTTGCAAGTTAATTAAACTTTAATAATTGTGTGCTGTTGACAACCTTATACTAATTTGATAAATTTGTACATTTAAAAAGTTATATTCGATTACATTCGCGTGGGAGTTATGAACTGTTTAAAACAACGCTAAAAGGGTTATAAATGTGGTAAAAATAAATAAATACATTATGCTACATGTACATAAATGAAACATAATTGTACTACATATATTGTTAATGAGATTAATGAGGTACTGGTTATAAAATGTGAACACTGTACAAAAATTACATCATATTGTGTTCAAGACATATAAAAAAATTTAATTATATCATATACATAAAGTTATATCCAATGTGAGACATTTCATTTTATTTCCTGGTGATTGTTATATCTAAAAGTCAAATAGATCATAACAGAAGCATATTATTACGACATAACCACATTGGAGACAAATATGGATAATATATATGATGACGTTATTATGAATATGGTACCTACTCGAGCTACCATTTACCATACACTTTCGAAAAACTCAATACGAAATAAATACAACAAAATCACATACAAGCCAAAAGGATAATAAATTGTGATAGTTTAAAAAGCTGTAATTTGAAAGAGGCCACTATCCAACAAACAGCCTTTTGAATTTGGACGGGTTATATTCATTGGGTTGATGCAATTTGACTAAATGAGGAAGTGATGAGGCCGAAGCGTTCACTTTATATCTTATAATAACACCGAAAGCAGCTTCTTCGTTGAGTCAAGTTGCATTCCACATTTATATTGCTATTAGGACAAAGTTATAAACTTTACCTAATAAAGTGCTTATTAGTTACTGCGTTTTGATCGTGGACACTTCATGGTTTATTGATTACACATTATTGTAACAAATGTATGGAAACCCGATCGCTCAGACACATATGTAACTTAACAAAATTTTATTGATAACTCCAAAGACTGTACTGACTAGACGATAACATACTCTATTAGAATACAATAAAATCAACTAACAGCAAACACAAAACAAAAATGGAATAATCATTATTATTACAACAAAATTAATTGTTAGTAAGGAGAATCTTTTATTTTTGAGCATCGCACTGATATTCATAGAAAATAAAATTATTTTTGTCAAGTTCCAACATTGTCCTTTACTTATACATTTCTTTAAAATTAGTGACTCACCTTTCTTCTGCAAATAACACCTGTAATAAAAGTTAATTATTAAAAAAAACACAATAATTTCTAAGGCTTTTTTAATTAAAAACTGTAGGTTAAGTTTCTCCCGTAAAATTTAGCTTTTTATAATATATCTATATTTTTATTTACTGAGTCACGATATGTTTCCGGTTGGCTCAAGATAATAAAAATATATTTTCTAAATCAGGGTTGCCCAAAGCACGGCCCGCACTTCATATTTGTGCGGTCCCCGACGTGTATTGATCTAAAGCAAATACGAAAATTTGACTAATACTATATATATATTTAGTTACAAATTAAATAATAATAGGAATAATAATATAAGTTACAAATTTAATAAATCTTATCTTTAAAAAGGGATCGATGTTATCGTGTAAGTGCATATTTTTGTGCAATACTTTTGCTAACTTACTTTTATATATTTTTCGCTTTTAGAAGGGGGAGGTCCAAATGACACCAAAGATATAGAGAATTTTTACGGTAAGTTAAAATACCTGTATCGGTAGAATGCCTGCCTCAGAGGCCGAGGTCCCCGTACTGAACTGACCACTTCTCGTATCCGACCAGGCTCTGGGGGGATACCGACGGCCTGATCCTCTTCAGCGCATCCATGAAGTCCTGGAACGTAATGCTGCGGACCAGTGACAGGTCCAAGCATTTCACCTCCTCAGGGTCCAATTCTGGTAACATTTAAGTTTCTTTCATCTCAGAATGTAAGCGAAAGCTGCTGATTTTTATTGAAGGGAAGTAGGGAATAGTGGTTAATTTCGAAACTAAATTTCCTGATTGGGGCAGTACCTCCACTTTACAGCTGATCGCGGGGAGTAATAGTATAATAAAATCTATGAATTAGCCCAAATTAAGTAAACTATGGTCGAATCTCTCGTTCTAGCATAAATATGAGTGAAATTGGACTACTTTATACATAGGGTATAGCCAGGATTAGTATCCTGGCTATATTTTACTGCCTTATTTTTTGAAGATTTTTTAACATTCGTCAAAAAACCTTGTTTCTCATAACAAACATCACCAAGTTATGTGAACTTGGCTTTCTTTATTTCCTAATAATTTCTTTTATAATAGAGATATACTAACACAAGTTTATTGTTTTCACAATAACGATTATTAATAATAACATTAATTGGATATTTAGCTTATTGCATGAAGATTACAAATCATACATATAGAGTATAATTTGTAAAGTTGGTAGGTGCAGGGCACCAACGTAGGCGTTAGGCGTACCGACCTCTGATGGGGCCGAGCGCGGCGTCCCGGCAGAGCGCGGTGAGGTCGCTGCCGGAGTAGCCGTCGGTGAGCGCGGCGAGGCGCGCCAGCTCGTGGTCGGCGAGCGCGGCGGACGCCGAGCCGCGCGCCAGCACGCGCCGCAGCAGCGCGCTGCGCGTGCGCACGTCCGGCAGCGACACGTACACTCGCTTTGGGAACCGTCTGGAAACAACATCTTCCTTAGAATAACCAACATAAATGCTGGATACTGAGGCGTAATATTTGTCAAAATTACGCGCCCAAAAAGCAGAATTCATATTTATTCTGCCTATATTGAAACGCAAATAAAAGGGTTGTCCTTTTATTTGGGTTTCAATATAGGCAGATTTTATTAAGGCAAGAATTTTTTATCTTGGTGTATTCTATTGTAGCCATATATGAAAGTAAAACATCGATTCATATACCTATATATAAAATATACATATTTTTACGAACTTTAAACTTTTTCAAAAACGTAATAGGAGTTTTAATGAGATTTTATTAATTTGGAAAGTCTTTAATGGCTTATGCCCGCCCATCTCAGGCGACATCTTAATTAGTGATGTGTAAACAAATATATAAGTATATATGTGTAGACCTGAATATGTCATGCGATGTGAGTGTACGTTAACTAAAGTTCACACCTAATGATTAGCCAAGGTGATATGTAAAATTTTTAATATCCACGATAGGCATATCTTTTTAGATAAAAGTCCTTAAAAATAAAGAGCGAAGAAAGAAGTGCACACCAGCTAATTTCTTCAAATCCTGATTCTTGTAAGGGCTATGTCTATGAGCTACCTGAGCGCGGCCTCGTCGAGCTCCTGCGGCCGGTTGGTTGCGGCCATGACTATAAGCCGGTCGGCGCCGGCGGCCGGAAGCCCATCGAACTCCACCAAGAACTCCGTCTTGAGCCGCCGCGACGCTTCGTGCTCGCCGCTAGACCGCTCGCACAGCAGCGAGTCCACTTCGTCCACGAATATTATTGACGGCTGCACACAATTTTACACTTACTAGTTATTATTTTTTAAATATTTTGGATCTTCCGTGAAATTGTTTAAGAATGAAATAAAGATAATTATTGTTTCTAATTAGATTGAATAATTTACTGCTTTCACGTTGTTTAGATGACGTTGGATCTGTCACATCATCAGCGGAAAGGGAAAATTTTTGTATTCGTAATTCGCTCTGGGACTGCGGCTGGGATATATTACATTGGACCTTTTATATATAAACGTGATTCAGGTGTCAAATTACGAATTATGATGACGTTTTAATGTAGTGTCTCAGATCAGAATTTACATCGTAGTACTTTTCTCGGTTAATTGGTATCAATTTGTCTATGTGCGCTATGACGCATCCGCTACACATGTAATAATTAAGATATAGTAATTAAGGTAAAATGTAAGAAAAAAATATAATAGGATTAATTAAAGTAGCTATATTATATATCAATCCATAATATCAATCTTTAAATATTAATTAAATAACTACATTTTATTTTTATTAAATAAGTAGATTTTTCTAATTAAAGAGAACATGAGGGGACCACAAGTCAGCGGCACCTGGTCACAGGCATGATATTCAATTAAACTCTGTCACCGCTTCGGAGAATACTTAAGCTGTTATGGAGAAACAGTGTAAATAACACTAAAGACTTTCCAACGCAAGCTTCTCTGTCTGAATCTGCATTCCATTACCTGAAGTTCCCTGGCAACCTGAAACAGCGCGCGCACCATCTTCTCTCCGTCGCCGACGTATTTACTAGTCAGAGTTGCGGCTGATATCGAGAAGAAAGTCGCTGAACACTCGGCTGCCACGCACCGCGCCAGCAGTGTTTTACCTGGTGACATTAACTTGCTTAACCGAGTTCAAAAAGATAATAATAATTCTTTTTAAAAATATAAAGCTATGATCACAAAACAGTAGATATAGGTAGCGTTATTGTTGAAAGCAAGATCAAGTAAGATATTTTTCAGTGGATTGTTAAAACTATTTCATCCAATCTGAACCAAAATTAATGATTTATTTGTCAGCTTGTAAACTTTGGCAACATCAAGAAAACATTACTACCAACATATTTTGATATTCTCATTTTAGACAAAACGCTTTAGACAAAAGTTCTCGCACAAGGATTATTGTTTCTAACATTTGTAAACTGTATAAAGAAAATATTACCATTTCCCGGTGGACCGAAAAGTAATAATCCTCTGGCTGGTGATCTGAGTCCCGTAAATAATTCTGGCCGCAGTGAAGGCAGGACTACCATCTCTTGTAACGCTTGTTTCGCAGCCTAGAAAACAATCAATCAGTTAACCAACTGAGAAGTGGGCTGATGCATAAGTGCACTAGTTTCGATTATGACAACAAAGCAATTTTCTCCATTACCAATCAAAGTGCGAGAAGATACGTGAATCCGTTGGTCCCGGTTCTTACAGCACCCTCCAACCACAAACCCACAATAAGCCGGAGTGGTTGTATTATGGCCCATCATCGTTATCAATATCAGTTTATGATGTTATCATAGGCGCAATTTAAAGTTATATTGTATACATCTCATTCTGTCATTATGTAATGGAAAAAGATAGCAAAAATTTAGATCCGTAAAATAACTTAAACTAATACAACTTCAAAGAAACAATAGACATCTTTATACGTCATATAAGAAGAAACTTCATAAAACCTGTATTGTAATAAGAAAATTGAAATTACTACAATTAAAATCATCTGTGTATACTTCTTGCAATCATATTGAGAGAGGGAGATGGACTACACTTTAATTTAGATTAGACAAACTTCTCAAAGAAATGGGAAAGATTGATTTAAGTTGCAATAAATTTATTGAAACTTACTTCTTGGCCAGCTATATCATCCCAATGCACTTTAGGACCTCCCTCCACGATCTCGTCCAAAATAAGTTGAACAAGCTTTGGGTCCACACCTCGTACAGACAAAGCTGGCTGCGGGGTCCTACTCCTGGTAGGCGTTCCTCGCTGAGAACCGCCGCCGCCGACTGCTCTTCGCACCGGGGACCCATTGACCGGGACCTGGTACGCGCTCTGATTGTGAGAGCCGGGTAAATATGATGTTAATGGCGATGAATGATTAGGTAGCCTTTAAGAGCATGCAGTTTTTAGTTTGTTTAACATGGTGATGAACTAAGAATAATGATTAGTTACTCGTTAATAAACACATTATCAAAAAAAAATTATTTATACTTATGAATTACAAATCAACATCAAAGAATACATTTGAACAAAAGCGAGTTTTAGTTGATGTTAAGATTATAATGGTCATTTGAATCACAGATGGATACGTCATAAATGTTATCATTAACATCATTACAAATTAAGGATAATTAAATTACCATTTAAAAACTATATTTAGTGATAAATAATAAGGATGAACCCCCTTTGCCCACATTTTTATCTATACGCTTCATTTATCTCCCAAAATATTAAGGTATAAAGTATAGTGATAATTAAATATCGCTTCTCCTCGTTAACCGCAATCATTATAATTTTCAGTTTAAAGTTTTCTTGAATTTGACTCTAATTATTAATTATATATAACAAAGGAAGGGTTAAAACATCATAGCTTCATTTTAGTTACGGCTATACTAAACAAAATCATGTTACTATTACATTTAAAGACAACACCGGAAAAGTGTCGGACCTGCCATCGGCTTTTGATCGGGTGTAACAACAAATTAGAGTCATTCAGATATAGAACTTTAATTCTATTTCGGTGCCAGTTTCCGGAACGAAATTATAAACGTCATTGCTTTATAATACCGCGCTCGCTGTCTTTGGGGTGGATAAATTTTGTTTTTTTTTGTCTTCGTTTAAAACAGTAATTTGAAAAAACAATTAGATTTATTCAAAATTTTTTTTTGTTGTTAAAAATCGAGTTAAAAATGTTAATCGAGTTAAGTTAAAAAAACTCATTGCTTCTAAAAATTACTCGTATTGATCCTTAAAGCCGAACAACGAAAGAAAAGTTAAATCAATTGGATACGACACAACGTTATCTACCCAGTCTATTTTAAAATTGTCAAAAATATGAGAAATAAGCATAGGTACATTCTGGGCTAATAACTTCAGGGGAAATAGAACTTTATGAAGATAGGATAGTGTATTTAAATAAGAATTTACACAGTACTTACGGATAACTGCCGTTTGACAGCTGGAGGTGTGGAAGCGGGCTTGACCGGGTATCTGCTGTAGCCGCCATTTGAGCTGTTCGGCTGTGACGACGATCTGCCCATAGATCTGGGCAAGGTCTGTGACTTCATTAGGGGCCCACCGCCGCCGCTGGGCACTCGCCGACCAGCGGTTGTTAGCTTGCGACCTGCCACTGATTGGAGAATATGTCGTATAATAATTCTAGCAATCTGATTGGCTAATATATTGTAAAGAATCGTCCAATCATATCCTCTATTCTTAATTTAAACAAAAACTATGGAAAATGAAAGAGTAGTGCCGTAAAGATCGGTATAATGAATAGACCAATATCAATCCGAATCTGAGGATCTAAATTTTGCAGATAAAAGTGCAGTGCTATTAAAATACTAAAATGTGATGCTATAAGATTCAATATCTACTACCATAAACGTAGCCTTTATTACGTGAACGTAAAAAAGGATTTACGTGTACCTATAATGAAATATTTTAAAGTAAATAAAGCTTTAAATATTGAATGCGTTTAGAAATTATTTTAGATTTGACTAGCTAAATTTGTTCTGAAGAAAGCGTATTTTTTTAGCCATTTTTAAATAGTCTCCTTAGCGCTTGTAGTTTATGAGTAACAACTTAGATCTACTAAAATAGCCGACCGAGTCATCGCAATCAATGTGGACGAAAAACAACAGTTCAAAGCCCTTGTTGCTAAAATGGCTTTCCTTATTTAATTTATTTTATGTCCATTATCGTTGTGAGTAATCTATTCGTTCGGAATGAGTAATCTATTCGAAACAGCATGACTCGTACACATACATTCGTTACGGTCTTGTAAAAGTGAGTGCATTTTAAAATAAGTTACGTTAATTGAATACTATGTTAATAGATTTTAAGTTCAATTTACAAAACATGCAAACAACGAATAATCGTTTTAGTGGTTTTGTTAATGAAAAGAATTGGTTTTAATAACACATATTTATGTTATGTTAATTGCAGGAAAAGCTTATTATGATATATCGATAGGAACGATCGAGAAGTCAACCTCAACACGTGGGTATCAATTGTCTGGATAGCATACTATCATATGTATACTATCGCACATGAGGCAATGTGCACGTGTTGCTGCTAGGAACAAGACAAGTGTTGCTTGCTACTATTGCAAGTAAACAGTAGGTAATTATCATTATTTATTTTCTTCGCAATTTAGTAAAATATTGTTAGGGAAGCTTTAAACGTGAATCATGTGAATGTATAAGTCCGAGGTAAGGAAAAAGTGGTATAGGTAATAATCAATTCGAACCCTCCTTATTAAAATTTTAACATTTCTTAAACATAATGTTTCGAGTAAATAGTAGGTCTAGGTAATATGCTTAAGCAAACAAGCTTTCAGTTATAAGTTTTAAGTATATAACTTCGTTTAAAGAACTCAAACCTTTGCAGCCTCTAAGGTTACTTTTGGTATTAAAATTAAGATAGGTTGAATAAAAATATAAAGCTATAAAGATCAAAATCAAGAATTTGTTTATTTAAATGAGCTGATAGTATGTTTTTTAAATCTTCATAATTAAACCGCACAACCCCGTCGAGTAGATTCGGCGCAAGAAGCTCCTCGGCTTTACAAATATTTATATATTTGTAATGACTTAACCAATTATTTATGCTATTACGGTCAATATTCTTAATACATATTATCTTATATTGAGCATTTTACTCCTTCGATTTAGTATCTTAGATAATCAATATTAGACAATAATTTTTATCATTATTATAGTAAGCTTTCTTACGGTTTTTTCAACGATATGTCTTTAAGTATATTATATAATTTGAGATTGGTTGACTTTTTGGTGGTGGGCGATGAACTCAAATAGCGTGACCCAAATCTGACGAAATATTTGTAGTCATTTATTTGGTGAAGAGTCATTATTGCTGAAAGACTTTATTCGCATTGCCTAATTTGTAAATTTCATAATAGATGTAATTGATAATTATGACGTGGGAGCCGGCAGTACCAACAGCAAAACTTAAAACACCCACAATGGGTTCCAACTACAACCTTTTCTAAATTCAAACAGTATTACTGTCTGATCAAAACACCTCACCTTCATTTACTTAAACCTGTCTGGTATAGTTTGTTGATATTAATTTTAAAATCATCGTTTCTTTCAACCTTCCATTTATACCATTTTATAAGTTGCATTAATTATCACAGTGGATTTGTTTATTTTCATTACAAACAATACTTAGATACAGCAATTCGATAAATAGCGGTCGTCTGGTCGAGCGGTCAGTACCGCAGGCTACTCTGCCAAAGATCCCGGGTTCGAATCCCGTTAAGAGTAGGTATTTGTATATTGAAGATACAAATATCTATTTGTATTTGAATATTATTATTATCTTTTTTAATATTTGTTCGCAAGACATGGGTGTTTGTATGTTTATTTAGTATACTTCTGATATATTATACATATTACTGCCTATATTTATCAGTTATCTATCATCCGAAACATAATAGGTGTAAGTGATATTAGTATTTATTATCATAAGGTCAGGTGTTGTTTTACTTTTTACCTGCTTCAAAATAGGTGGTGTTTGACCTGTATATTCATATAGTCGTATGTTGTTGTTGGTTTGTATTTTGATTTCATAAATCTATTCATAAAAATATGTAACATGGGAGAATAACTTAGTTCCGTATACAAAGTTCGATTCATTTATTTAACCACACAACTAATATTTTGAACACGTTATTGGTAACAAATTCCGAGCGGAAAAGGCTATTCGCAAAGACTTACATGTCACCCAGGAGTGGGGTTAACAGCTGACGTATAGTCAAATCATTGGATGTGTTCGTTGCCTGATTTTGTAAATAAACTTAAAACAAATTATTATTTTTCACGCCTCACGCAGCAAAAAGGCGATAATTATATAGATTTTATGTTAGAATTATACACATCATTTGATAATGATTGATAAATGGTCTTTGAAAAACTATAACACTGGTGATAGATAAGTCAATAATGTGTAAAATGAAAAAGAAAATTATGTATCTTGCAACACTACAGACCAGTTACAATAAACCTTATAAGATATATTAAAGCGTTCTAAGTCTGAAGTTCTCTATCTACCTTTACTATCAGAGACAGCCATAGTCTTTAGCCAGTCCCATAGACAAAACTATATTATCAATCCACTAAGTAAGCTCTCACAAATTCCGTTATAATAACGCACAGTTAGATTTGCTATATACTTTCTACAAATGCATATTATCGTTTTACATTATTATTTTTGCTCATTTGCATATTAGATTACTATTTTTTGGAAAATTTTATAGCTATATTTTGATTTTAGCTGTATCGTTTCACTTACGTCATTTTATAGTCGCCTGCGATAAATGTTTCAGACATGCAGACAGCCTATAACTTTTAACGAATATTATTCAAGTGCCAAAGTTGAAGGTTATGATTATATAGTGAAAGAGTTCCAAAAACGTAACGAATCAACTAGCTGAAACAAACCATTTCAAAATAGAAAATAGTTTTCGTAGAGAATTCCTTTTGTCTAAGGCTAGGAGAGAAATATTGTTACTATCATATTAAAGGAAGAGAGAACTAACTCAGTTTAAGAAGCTGTATTTAAACGATAATTTATTTTTAAACATATGTTTATTCATTTTACACAATTTAAACATATATTATTTTCTTTTGTTCTTTAAAATGATATTTTATCGAACGTTTTTTACACACTTTGCAGTGGTAAATGGTCATTAATAAGGCTCTTTTATCGTGCTTTCAAAAAAAGTTCAAACTTTTTTTCATAACAAATCAAATAAACTAGTTTTAATCGATTTATAATTTTATATTTAAAATAAAAATAAAGTCAAATTCACATTAAACAATAACACATGACGTGCCAATCTAACGGTTAAATCTGGCAAAACCCTGTATTGACATTCTAATTAAATATACGCTACCACATTTAAGCTTTATTAGCTTAGCAGCAAAGTTTCAACTCCCGACTCGAAATAAAAGGGCGCATAAAAATTAACTAGGCACACTAAAAGGCGGAGTTAGTGTATGATTCACAATGAAAAGTCTTTTTTTCGAATAAAAGTTTCCGCACTCCGATTCTGTGCATAGATTCCGTAGATCGTGAGAATATTGATCGACAATATCATTATGTTTTATTAAAAGTGAATTGTACCATAACCGAGTCCCAACGAACCGTGAAGTCGTTGAGGACGTGATTGCTAGTAACTGACAACCTGGGCGGGACTCGCGCGTCAATAGTTTATCAATATTTGTATGCTTACACAAAGGTATTTTTTTTCTTGTATTAGTTGCTTCATTTATGAAATTCTATCACGTATATTTTGTGTTAATTAGAACTTTGGCCGGTCGTCTGGTCGTGCAGGATTCGAATCCCAATAGGGGCATATATTTGTATGAGTACGAATATTTGTTGATATATGGACTGAGTAAGATGGGCTTATCATCAGGCGGTTTCGAGTCACTAGATAAGCTTTTTTTAAAGAAATCCTTAAATACTCAATCCTGTATAAAGTTACCTACTTAGTTCCTACCAAGAAAGGGAAACCAAACCGATAATATTACAGCTTAAATGTAACTCTATCTGCTGCCAATCATGGTGTCCTAGTACAGACCAAACGAGGGCATCCATTTTGCTCAGGAAATTAAAATGATGCCTAACAATCGGTATTTTATTTGTTGCATTCGCTTTACATCGCTGCAAATAGATAGGTAGATTATTATTTACTTGAGAATTGGTTTAGAAAGTAGGTCGCAATGATTTTATCGATTGTTAAGCACTATGATACATTATTTTCTCGTAAGATTTAGAATGGTGACTTGTAAAAATCATTACGATTACAGGTTTGTACAATTCAGATAACACAGTATGGAAGAGATGAAAATATTTGAATAACATTCAATGAAAATATGAGTAAAAAGACTATGCTGTTGCCATATCCGTTGTGCGTGTAAATATCGTATTCAAATGTTTACTAAAGGTTTAAACCGAACAGCTGCATCGAAACTGTCCTACCAAAGTTAGCGTAATGACAATTGTTTATCGCCACTGCGGCCTAAATTCAAAAGAATGCACGAAACGCACGGTACCAAAATTAATAATTGAATTTTAAACTAAAATTTGTTTTAGACTGGTGTATCTAGACCTTAAGTTTGACTCCCGATAATGTTTCGACATACTAGTCTCTATAAAGAGAAAGTTAGACAATAAAGCTAGAATACTTTCTCGCTAAAATTGACAATACCTCTTTGATACAAGTGTAATATAATTTGATGGAATATATCGTAATATACATGCCAACTCACTGAAAGTCCGTTGATGTGTCGAGCAGAATAGAAAGGGCAAAAGGCAAGTCTAAATATATTGGGGCTGAATTCAGTTTCGGTTCGAACGGTACGAGCCAGATTGCATCAATTAGATGCTGTTTATCGGTTAATCTCTTCATTAAGCTTACCTATCAAAATTTTAGTGAAATTAATATTCAAATAAGGATTCCGAATTCATAGCAAGCTTTACTAGTTAGTTCAGTATAATTACTGCGCGTGCGTCATGAGCATAAAACCAGGATACATACTCGTATAACGGATACTGGACATCGATTGATTGATAAAATGTTATAATAATACAGGCAGGACGTAACAGATGAATCCACACAACGTTATGCAACAATAGATACGTGTGACATAAGCCAACGAAACCGATGCTAGGCACAGTGAACCCACATGCAAACAACACAAAAAACCAATTGACCTCAAATTAAATCAGTTTAATGCTTGGTTAGTTATGAACCAGTTAGATGTTTTGTTATAATTAGTTTTTAATTCTTTTGCAGTAGATTTTGTCAAACGAAGCGAAGCGAAATCTTTGTGGTAGTCTACCTTCAACCGAAGACTTCGTTTGACCACTGTTACTTTCGGTATGGGCAAGTAACGTCGTCTTGGACTTCTCTAAAGGCCTTCGCACCTTAAGAGGTGTCTCCGTAGGCTTTTTGCCGCTCCACTCAGGCTCACTCTCTACACCCAAGTTACTGAGGGCGACTAGGTTCGCTACATTAGGAACATACGAGTAACTTACATTAAATTTGAATATACAAATAAAAGTGTATGTTCTTTCATCGATTTTTTTAAAAAAGCATGGCATGCAATACATACAGCCAATTCGAATTGAAAATAAAATTAAGGCATTAGCATTTTTATAATATAGCATTGATGTAGGGTTTTTAATTTATGTAGCTTTGTTCATACCGAGGAAGTGTAGTCTGTCTTTGGCCATGCCAAGGTTGGTTTTCATCTTGTCGTGGAGCCGTTGTGCTCTTTGCCAAGCGTCGCCGCGGCCGCCCCAGCAGTCCACCGCGATGCCGCGCTCCAACTCGTAGATACCTTTCTTGTATAATTCTATAGCTAATTCTTTTTGACCTGTATCAGGAAATACATGGAAATTTATTTAAAAAACATATCACGGGTAATGGATGCTTCTGTTTATTTAGTATATTTATCATATGTATATTCATCATTACTATCAATATTTTAAACCAGTATGAAATAAAAAAAATAAGTCTGCACAAAACCTGTGACTTTTATTTTATGTTTTGTCATTAATTCTTTTTAATTATTGTTTACAGAAAACATAAATCACTCAAAAAACACTGTGTCAAAAAACAATTTTGATTTATGACCAACATAATATAAATATATTATATAATAAACTATATTCTTACACCATAACCAAATTAGAACAGAACATATTTCATGAATTCTGATTAGATTATGCTTACAATACTGTAAAAATAGATACTTACTTATGTGACATTATTGTTGTCACATAAGTATCTTGTTCTACCAGGATCCCAACAAGGGCTATATGGCTTTAAAGACATTAGGATGAATAGTTCCTATGCCAAATTATTGTCTTTAAAACATGGAATAACTAGAAAACAGTGACTATGAAATGTTAAATTCAAGTTTAAACAATTCTAATTATTCTTTCTTTTGGTTTTTAACAAGCCAAGTGGCATTCATTTATCATTGGAACACTTAAAATTAAAATAAGTTGTAATTGTGTTTAATACTTAATATTTTATTTAAATTAAAAAAGTATAAAAAGGAACAAAATGTTAAAGGAAGGACAATGAGGAAAAAAGAAGGAAGGAAAGGTAAAGAATTTTTTAAAATAAAGGATACCTTTAAAGATTTTTACAGAATTATTGATTTGTCAGAGGACATTCCTGAGAATTATAATATTTAAAGCACATTACTAGTAAATTAAGAAATATGTACTAAAGTATACTAGAAATGTATGGCCATAAATGATTTAAAGTAATTTTTTTGTACAACCCAAGATACAACAACTACATCTGAATATAAAATAGTAATAAATCAAGTTTCATTCAACCTGCTAATAATTAATAAGTATACATCAATAATAATAATAATGGATGCACATCAAGGATTTGTATACAGTAAATGTTTGAATTTAATTGGTCTTTATTCATGTCATTGACCTTTATTACAAGCAGACAACAATGAAAAACTTTGTACACATACTAAGCTAATAGGCACATACTACAAAATTTGTTTGAAAACAATCTTTGCTTATCAACAAAACATTAACATGAAACATATTACAATAATGTTTCAATTTTAAATACAATATACAGATGAAAAAAATTAAAAGATTTGCTTCAAAATAATTCAAATATACATGGAAGATATATGGTAATTTTACCTTCATTTTCCTCATCAATCTTGAGAGCTTTTGAAATATACTCAAAAGCCTTTCGATGGTGATGTTTCTGTTTAGCCAGCAAGGGGTCTCCAGGACCCACATTGTGTATGTGAGACATTTCTTCTCCGTGAGCTATTTCAGTGCACACAACACCGTCTTTCACCACAACCTCCAAGTTACAGTCGCCGTTCTTACGAGGCTTGTGCATAAACCGATGAGATGCCGAATATAAGTACTTGAAAATTATGAATAACTGATACAAAATTGATCTAAGAATGTTGAATAAAATAATTATTGGGAACGAAACAACGTAAAGATTCCTTTTATGGACCGAAGGTTGCGACTCATTTCGCAACGCTGACCCTTTCGCTAAGTCTGCATCTGTCTTTTTGCACCTTCGATTCGGGGACCTTGTCGTTTTACGCGATATACGACCACCATTGGAATCGTCACCCGAAACCATCAAGAACACTAACACCCCAACTTATTCAACACCAAATCCCCATACACATAAAAACAAAGAACCACACGTTCACTTCACCCTACCAACTTACACAGCAAACGAAAACTATGGTTTTGACGAACCAACCAGTAACTACAGTGTACTTCACAGACTGTTATTGACATTTTTTTGACGTTTGCAGAGTATAGAGAAAAAATCTACTATTTAGTAGCAAAATAGCAAGCTACGCCCCCGGTTCCGGTAGTCCGTTCGACGCATCGGCCAGTATCTTTATATACTTTGTGGCGAAAGGAATTTTAGACAATACGCTCCATTATTGTATATATAGCTCAAAAATGTTTATACATAAAGTTATTTGTATTAATTACCACAGGGAATACCTTACAGATAAAATTATACTGACAAAATGACCAATGTGTCTAAAATAGGTATATTTTTTTCTTTAAAGCAGAAAGTATAACGTATATACAAGCAGTAACAAGCATCACGTTACATATAATAAATATTTTATATTTTAAAATCCGAAACGTGTAATTTTTAAGACTCATAGATTGACCCATTGTATGATATTAATTAGATAACATATTATTACAAGTGGCAGCTTTTAAAACTTAAATTATCTACTAATAGGAAAGATTACATGATATTGTGAATATAACTATATATTTATTGTCTAGAGTTATTATTTAAGTACATTTTTTTCATTTTTCGCTCAAATAAATCCTTCGAAAATATTTTTCATAGTGTTTTAGCCTACCCAACAATCATATTAATATTTCAAATATATTATTGTAAATATTTTAAACATTCAACTGGTATCACTCTAGTAATAGTGCTGTTCATGGAATCATTCAATTAAAAGTACATTTAACTAAGTTGACTTACAACATATTTTCATTTCTATTAAAATAGTTTTAAGAGTGCTTGTTCAGAGTTTATTGTTTTGTAGCGAGGTTAATAGCTATGACAGTATTAGTGCACAAATAGACGTCTCGAGATACACGTCTCGACCAGACTCACCTCTAGGTGCCGAGCAAAACTTTTCTCACCGCCTTCTTTCGCGCCATTCCTGGCTGTCCTCCAGCTGTTCTGTCCACAGACTGCTAAGCGAAACTGCACTCAACTGTCAAACAGACCATAGAATAAATAACATAATATTGCATTGTTGCCATTTCATAAATACAACTTTAATACTGACCATGTATAATACTCACCAAGAAATGGTTATTCGTGGAACTCCACGACATCTCATGACATAAAATATCATTTTGCCTTGAATATTATTTGATCAACACTCCATAACATTATTTGGTCCTTCAAATCCATATCCATATCTCATTAAAATGTTTGAAGGAAGGACATACTAAGCGTAGGCTTAATTGCAGATTATGTTTAAGTTGAAGTTTTTTTGAGCATGCTCATAAAACGTTCCATACCAATATCGAGCCAATAGCGTTGTGAGCGTGACAATTGTAAGTATAAAAAATCGATCCCAATGGAAGATACCATCACTACCAGTGCTATTACGATAAGATCACCCTTTTTAATAAAATTGAGAATTTTCCGTTATTTTTTTTTTTTTTTTGAATGTTGAAATACAATAAAGATATATTCAATTCTATTTGGACGTGATAGAAAAAGAAGTCGAGTATCAACGTGGCTTTTTACTGGCTTTCCCTACAGCCATAATGTATTTTAACATAATTTATTTTTATTATCTAAAATTTTTTTACAAATATGAAATACAATTATATATACAAAACACAAGATAGTAAAATTTTTATAATTTTTAGTAATACCTAAAATACTTCAAATAGATCTCAATTTAATGAAGTTACACCAATATATAATAAAACAAAATATTCATCACTAGACAAACTAGCTGTCAATGGCAGCTAGCTGCTAATGTCAGTGTCACGGATATGAGAGATTGGTTTGATTGATATTTTTGTAATTGATTTTTAATGTTAATAATAATTATATATTCAGTCTTGTGTGATTTAATCAAAAAAGAGAACGATAACATAAACGTTTGCCGATAACACAAGGACTAGCTGTAGCTGCATATAAGTTAGTGTTACGTGGAAATATAACCTCAAAAATGCTTCATTTATTTTATTTTATTTTTACAATACCATAGTTTCTGCACCTTTTTGTGTATAACATAAAATCAACATAATTTTTCAACTTCTTCCTAAAAATGTTTTTGTTGTTCAAATATTATCAATAAGACATTAATTATTAAAAACAGTGGCTATACTAGCTCAATATTAGTATAAATATCAAATCTTTGAATTATTATACGATTGTTATTTGAACGTCTTTTCAATTTATTAGCGAACTTTTTATCTTGTGCATTGTGTTTAAATTATTTTGAATTTATTCGAAGGAAATGGCAGAGGCAGAGTTGAATGCCTTGGTAATCCAAGATGATGAAGAAGATATTGTTGACCCATGGAATGTAGCTGGTAAATCGGAGACAGGCATTGACTATGATAAATTAATAAGTAAGAGGATTTATAAAACTTGTTTATGTGTGAGCGACCTCTTAAAGATCTAAATAAATACAATCCAATATTCTTAAGTTAAGTTTTAATTTTATTATATTCTGTAGCAATTTTATACATATTTTTTTCCATTAAATTTCAGAAAGGTTTGGGAGTCAAAAGATAGATGAAGAATTGATAGAAAGATTTGAAAAAGTCACAAAAAAGAAAGGTGTGTAAAATTTTATTGATTATATATAGGTATAAAAAATAGTTTTGCATATGTAAGAGCCAATCTCAATTATATCTATTCTAAATTTCAGCACATCACTTTCTGAGGCGAGGTATATTTTTCTCACATAGAGATCTCTATAATCTACTATCACTTCATGAAGCAGGAAATAAGTTTTACTTGTACACTGGTAGAGGGCCATCCTCAGAAAGTATGCATATTGGGCACATGATCCCATTCATGTTCACTAAGTGAGTTATTTTTAGTATTTTACAAAAGAAATAGCATGGAGAGCATAGAAACACATAAGGTTTAACTGTTTTGTATGAATTTGACATTTAAAGATTTGAAGAATATTGCATCATATTGTATTGTGAATTATTGCAACTATAATGAGTTTCCTCTACTTTTAGATGGCTACAAGATGTATTTGAAGTACCATTAATAATTCAATTGACTGATGATGAAAAAGTGATGTGGAGAGATATTAGAGTGGAGGATGCACGTGAGATGGCATTCAACAATGCCAAAGACATCATTGCTGTAGGTTTTGACCCAGCTAACACATTCATATTTAATGACCTGGATTTTATTGGGTAAGAATTGTATAAATCAAACCATAGCTTTAGTTTTTTTGAATTTTCAATGGCTGTTATTTTTTTGTCTTGTCAAGAGGTCAGTACCCCTTTCTACTTAGCCAGAGGTGCTGGGTTTAAATCCCGGTTAGTGCAGATATTTGTATAATGACAATGATTATCTGTCAAATCAGCAGGTTGGTAAAAGACAACAGTAAAAAGAAGTTTGAAAAAAGCTTCAAACTTTAAATTTTAAAATTTAAGACTGAAATATTTTACAAACTCATTAAGTCCCCTAGATCCACCAAACATATTATTGATTCATTACAGTTTTTTCCTTAATACACTAATGTAATTTTTAATAGATTCCTGCCTCAGAACAAGAGTCTGCTAATGTGCATTGTTAATGTGGGTTGTTGCATAAGACATGATTTAAATATTAACCAGAAAAATTCGCATATTTTTCTAAAACATTCAGAATCTCAACGATAACAATTGACTATGTTATACATGCCACTTTTATACAACTGAGTTGTAACCAGATTTTTGCTTTGTAGCCAATGTCCAGCATTCTATCAAAACATGGTCAGGATACAGAAGTGTGTGACATACAACCAGGCAAAGGGAATTTTTGGGTTTGGCGATTCTGACGTCATTGGCAAAGTTACTTTCCCTTCAATAGAGGCAGCACCAGCCTTTTCCACTAGTTTCCCGTTTATATTTGAGAATAAAGTGGTATGTTTGTTTCTAAACTAATTTAAATATCATATTGTTGTATTATATTATTTTATATATAAATAAAATAATAAAGTATTATAGGTTTCTTTTAAAATTGTTTAAGTTATGATATTGTATCTTTTAAAACTATTATACTTTAAATTATATCATCACGACTTAAATAATTCCTATTTAGCCTTGTGTTAATTATGTTATCCTCTCCTTACCTGTTTTGACACTGACAGATATAGTCGGTGTTTCGGCGCATACTGTCTAAAGTGTTGTGCACCATCAGGACTATATCAGGGGTATATTAGGCAAAAAGCAATACGCGACAAAGACCTATAATTTTAATTTTCTCCTAATTTTAAAAACATAAAGCTTATAAAGCTATTGCCCTTAGCTGCCGTGCCTGATCCCGTGTGCAATCGACCAAGATCCCTACTTCCGGATGACGCGGGACGTCGCGGCCAAGCTCAAGCTGCCGAAGCCGGCGCTGCTTCACTCGACTTTCCTGCCAGCGCTGCAGGGTGCACAGCATAAGATGTCTGCTAGTGATCCTAATGCCTCGATCTTTTTGAACGATACGCCAAAACAAATCAAGAATAAGGTAAGTTTTTTCTCATATCTTATCGTTAAATCTTACCTTTTAGTAAGTGTTGATTTCGCCGAAAATAGAAGCCAAAAGAATCCGGAATCCAGAGCGGAGATTTGCATGCAGACCGAATCCGCGTAGTTATAATATAATCCTAAGTTATAGATACTAGAAAATTTTAGAAAAATACATTCTTAAATGTAAAAAATACATTCTTAAACCATGGCCCGTAAATTAATATTCATGTTTGTCACACAAATATCAGATTCTCAGCTAGTCGTTCTTCGAAATTAGAACGTAGTTTCATGTTTTAATAAAGTTATAAATTTTTAATAGTTAATTTTTAGTTTAATAAAGTTTTAGTAAAAGTGCAACGTAAACTTAAAACGCTTATCATTATTACTTTTTTTCAGATCAACAAATATGCGTTCTCCGGCGGAAAAGCTACGGTCGAAGAACATAGACTGAAGGGTGGCAACACTGACGTGGACATATCTTTCAAGTATCTAACATTCTTCATGGAAGATGATGACAGATTAGCAGAGGTAAGTTTCTTAAAGAGAATAGTTTGATGCATACATTTTCAGCCCCTGATGTGGACATTGAATAATTAATTTCATAGCTGCAATATAAGTATAAATCTTCAGAATATCTATTCTTATTAACAAAATTAGAACACTGTTAATCTAACTTAAACTAAAAAAACGGCTTGACCCATTAGAATACTTTTCATTTGATCGCTCTTACTCCGATAAAAATAAACATAAAAGGGAAAATCCTACAGAAAAGCTAAAAAATTATATATACATTTGTTTTTATAGTACTTTATAATACAATTAATAGATGGCGTTAACTTCAAAAAGTCAACAAGTTGTTTAGATGATCCACTTTTCATCACCATTTATCAATCTCTTCTTTCTTTAATATATTTTTGAAGCCAGCCAATAAGTTACAAAAAATGAGATCCAACATTACATAACCAAAATATACTTTACGTTTTACTAAGAATAAAAAATATATTTACAGATTAAAAAGACATACGAATCCGGTGAGCTGCTAACAGGCGAGCTCAAGAAAATAGCAATAGACACCATCACACCATACATTCAGCAGTTCCAGGCTCGAAGGGCCAAGATCACCGACGAAGTCATGCGGCAATACTTCCAGATAAGGAAAATTCACATCTAAATGTATGGACTTAGAGCTTAATACTTACTGTATTCTGACATGAATTTTATACTTATGTAATTTAAGTGGTTTTCTCATTTAAAAAGTTATTTTAAATGTTATGTTCTTGTAAAACAGCCTTTTTAGATAGAGAATTTAATTAAAATGATTACCTAGTTCCTAAATAAAAAATGGTGGTTTTTCGTAATTTCGTATCTCTGTGTTTTTTAAATACATAGTTATTTTTCTATGATGGACAGTTCACATTATGTAAGAATGATAAAAAACAATATAAATTTTTCCAAACGCTTATCAAGAATATTAAACAACAAATAATGGTTATGAGGGCTTTTTAAAAAGAGCCTCTTTTTAATTAAAATAAGGTTCAAAGTATCTTGTTTGTAATTTAACACTCATTCTTTTACCAGCTAGCCGAAATTATTTCACTGTTTGGAGAATAAATACAATAATGTGCTGAAATGTATAATTTTAGATAACACCGTTATTGCTGTAATATTCCTGTTTAATAATTATGAATTGGAATGAAATTTGGAAACAATCTAACTCGGACGTCACAGGATAATACACAGCTCTTCCTATATATGTGTACAAATGTCACGGAAGTTAGTGAATGGTAGAAAATTTATTTTTTAATACGTCAATTTATTTAATAATTAATTTTATTTTAAGTTATCACTCAAACCACAGAACTGTTTATATAATAAAATATAGGCGAATATAAAATAAAAAATGCATTTATTCTATTAACTCCTGTGTGTGAGTTTCAATCATATCGAGACGTTTCGATCGTAGTTACGTTCATCTGATAATGGCATATAAAAAAAATTTATTCCTATACTTCACAACAGCACTTCATCAACATAATTTAAAAGTTGACGACAAACACGATCGAGATGGTTCAATTCGATTGAAATTCAGACCAGCGGTACAGTATTTAAAGCAACCATAATAATATCATCTGTGAATGATATTTCATCATTTTCAATATAAGAGCACAAATAAAAATTAGTTGTGCCAATTAATCCATGCTTAGCAAAAAGATATACTATTATAAGTTTATGTAAACCTGGAAATGCTTACCAATACATTTACAGCTCTTTTTTATCTAATGCACATATGTACGTATACATTTGATGGTCAAAATACGATTAAGAACCACAGTTGTAAGAACCATTTACCTTAGTGCATATATTTTTTTACTGATATCAATTCGAAACTTATTTAACATGTGTTCGAACAAATTACTGAACATTAGTTTTCATCTATATATCAAAATGCTGGAAAAGGTTTTCATTTAAATAACAATTCATTACAGTTTTATATTTCCTATATACGGAATAGTATAAAAAATCCTTATGAAATTAAATTAACGGAAATATTTGATATTATTGTATGTATATCTTTATTAGATAATCAGTGATTTTTAAAAGTATGGCTGTGCTTAAAGCATAACACCTATTTATTTTTTAATGCCGTAAGAATAAAAATCGTAAAAAGATTTCCTTGTGTTTATATTTTCCATAATTACTGTCTATATATGTAAATCAGTCGCGATCTCGAGGTAAGTTGTTCATTCATTGGTGAACCAGTATAAAGACGACTGCTCACTTTATTAAAGAAAATGACGAATTATTGGATTAACCTCATTCCCAATCCCACTCACCACACCATTTTACCACTAAGATAGGTGTGAAAAATGATATTTTCTTGTTTACTATCTCAATGATAGAAAGCTACAGAGTTGAGAGCAAAAAGGGAAACCTTTGCCCCTGTTGGCACTAAACGCATCCTTCATACTTACAGCGTGATTAAATATGTATAAATAAAGTGAATTTAGTAAGCGATATACTCCCGGGACTCTACTAGATTAATTATATGAAAGATAAGTTAAAAAATATAAAATTACAGGATTTGATAAGAACAAAACCTCACAGCCATTTTTATCAAAGTTTATTTTTATAAAAGCATTTATTTACTGGTTTGCCATATATTATGTATGTCAGTCCCATTATATCCTAAGTTACAATTGAGGACTATCTCATAAAATTGCAACTGATATTTAATGGAAAAATTACCAATGTATAACCAATATCATATTACATCGCAGACAACTCACGATTCCTCTGATCTATGATTCGCCAAAACAGGTTCAAATCCTATCATATTTTAAATAAGTTTAACACGTTTTATATTACAACAACATATTCACAAACACACCAAAACAAATACGAACAAACAATAGTTCGACACAATAGTTGGGACGGCCCTCTGGAAATCTAAAAATTGTACCAAAACACTTGTGTACACCGACTACTTTGATCCAATATGCATGACAATGGAGCCGAGGTGTAGATGACACAGTCCTTACTTGAAACAGGTTAAAGTAACACGGCTATAATATCTGGTGCTAGAACAATACATTTCAATTTTGAATCTATTAAAGAACTTATTTATTACAAAAATCTAAATATATTTTCAAAAGAACTCGCACGTGTGTTTCCTAACGAAGTGTGCGTTTACGATAGCTCTCTAAAGAAATGTACAACCAAACATACGATGATGAATCGCCTATACCCTTGATAGCAAATTACACAGTCGTAAAAGAAGGCGAGGAAGAAGAGAAACGGGAAGCAGAAGATCGTGTAATTCTAGAAATAGGAAGACAGGATGATAAGCCGAGAGAAGAGCATACGTTTTCTCATAAGAAGTATGATAAGACAATATCGCATCATCGGTCTTACGTGTTGGAGGACTATGAGCCGCGGAGAATAACTTACTTCAGACCGCATGAACTAGACCAAGCGGTACATGACGGTAAGAATACATTAACTAAATTTAGAATATTTAAGCAGCAAGATAAAGCTCAAAATAATAAATTTATCTAGAAGATTCTTTGAAGAATTAGGTGTAATATTTCCCAAGGCTTTAGCGTATGATAATTAATTAATGATCGCGTTATATATAACGAATAAACATAGGTATACTTAGATTAAAATAAAAAAATACCTTTTAAATATCAGTGCCTGCCCTAAGCTGGTTTCGAACCACTTGTTTAGTAAGCAAGATCACAACTTCGTCAGCCAGTTAGGTAACATATACTTTACCTAAATGCACTTGTATATACGTGTTTTAATTATCCCAAGTTATCATTATAAAAAAGTGAAAAGTATTTAGCATTGTGTGTATGTACACATTCATATATACATAAATTAACACACTTGCTGTAATAAGCAGAATATGTATAGATATAATTTTAAAATAACAAAATCATCTGAGTTCCGTTCCTGACTTTATCCGAGCTAGAAAAAGAACAGAGAAATTTCTTAATACTTATATAGTATAAATATCTTATTATTAGCTTCAATGACTTTCTTTTATTTATATTACCCTCCTTATTATGTAACACAGTATAAAGAAAATAAAGAATCTATTCTATTCTCCATAGCTGAAGCTATGAGAAGAGATAAGATACCTATCCATATTAGAATTGGTATTTTTTTGGTTACAGAATCCTTTGTTAAAAATATATTAGGTAAATAAGGCTTTATAAGAAATTTCTCTATTTCTTTATTAAATTTCAAAAAATATCTGGTCTATACCTTACATATATACATTAGTTCCCAGATTCTATGAGCAAGATTACAGAGAATCTGTAGTTCAGGAAACAGCAAACTCGGAGTCATCCCTGGATTTTTCACACGAGTCACAGGATAATAGCAACAAATACTGCACCGAGGATCCGGTGCAGGACTCCTCTATGAACTGGAAGGAGAGAGCTCTGCAGCTAGAAAGAGGTAAAATTATCCATACCTACACTTTATCAATTGTAAAAAGTAATGACACTATATATGTCGATTGTTATTAACTGTATAAACAACTAGCAATTAAGTTTCCAACTCACCTATGTACATATTGTATAAATAATCTGTATACAAAGTAAACACATATTATTTTTATAAATAGAGCTTTCTAAACAAAATATTTCAGAGTACAAGAAGACTGCGTGCGATAGAGAACGAACGCGGATGCGAGACATGAATCGAGCGTTCGACCTCCTCCGTTCTAAGCTACCAGTCACCAAGCCTTCTAAGAAGAAATACTCTAAAATCGAATGCCTAAGGTAAATTATGGTTTTTATTTTATACTTACTTTGTTTTCGAAATGAGCTATACTTGTCTGAGAGTATTAGCGAGCGTACCTACTCGTAATTTGTCATGAATCGCAACAGACTGCTTAATAAGGCTTTTTGACATATAATTAGTTATTCGATAAGCTTATCTATATCTACTGAACTTACAATAAAAAAGTGGAAAATATTTAAAACATACATGTACAAATATAATATAAAAAGCTCGTAAATTTTGTATATACCTTTTATCTCTTGGTAAACGTTTTGTCTGCAATATATTATCAGCCTTTTACATATATTATTGTAACCACCCTAAACCAGTAATAAGTAATGAGTATATCAGTGAAGTTAAGTATCAAGTTTTAAAAACATCTTCTATATCTTCACATATTGGCTCCTCCTACTGTTTACCATTATTTACGCAGGATACGCAATTTTCAACAGATACTGAAATTGTGACGGTTACTATTGACTATGAAATATTTTTTCCAGTGCAGAAACTTTTCAATATACTAAATTGAATTTATCTCTAATTCAGGATAGCAATAATGTACATCAGACAGTTGGAGTGCATGCTAACAGGTGGCGCGGCGGAGGAGAATCAGCCCTTCCTTGACATACCTGGGACAGAGCTGAGAAGAAGACAGACACGATATTGACGGTTACTCACTAGGGCGATACTTATATCCTTATTTAATATAGTTATTGTTGTTTGGGCATGTATTGGAATACAGAATACGTGTTGTGTTGGGAATAATATTCCCGAAAGTATTCCTTTCTTCATGGAACATGTGCTCTTTTAGAAGTGGAGTCAGAAAGCTCATTTCAGGGCGGCGAAGTAGATATGGCCGGGGCAGTTCGTATGCTGCACCATATAGCTATCAGCTCATAGGGACTCCTACTTCGAAGCTTTATCATTAAAGAAATCTTTTACTTATTAAGATTTCAAACTGTTCAAAAGTATTTCGTCACCTTGTCTGCTGCCTAATGGTCACTGTACAAAAAGGGCATCTCATCCGTTAAAAATACTGTCAGTGAAAGAGTGATTTCCACAAAAATTTGGTGGATAAAGGTAATTAATGAAAATGAAAATTTGCTCAAATATTTAATTTAATATTAACAAAGTGAGAAATAAAATTTTGAGCCATATCAATTGTTTCCTATGATAAGGATATTCCTCAGTTATCTTTTTTATACGAAACAAATATTGAATTTTTTTGTTAGCCCATGGATTTGTTCGGCAAATGTCAATCTATCTTCCATGTTCCGGTCACTTAAATATGGGTGTGAAAATACACAGAAGTTCGCCGGTATATAGTTAGCAGTTTGTTTTGATAATTGTGATTCTTTTAAAGTATATTATATTTTGATGTTTATGGACTAGTGGATAAATATTCATTCTTAGGCTGGCATTCGTTTTTTAAAATGTTTAATATATATACACGAACATGATCTACAATCAACCAGTGAACGATTTTTAGTCGGTAAGAAATAAAATACTTTTTTTAACTGCAATATTTGTAACGGACGCGACCTACAAGAATCTATGTAAAAACCGGCCTGACTCAGTCATGTGCTCGCACACTATTTATTTTATAATTACATTATGCTTTTTATATCCTATTAATTATTTCTACAGATATTTAAAAATCATGCTTGGAAATAAAATGTTCATATTTGGAAAAAAGATCTAGACGGATCATTTCAATCGTAACTTACGCTAGGGATATTGATCTTCTGCCTTGTCCAAATAGTTCAGTCGAAAATTAGACATTATTTCAGTATTAGAAACACTGTCCGAAATGAAATAAATAGTATTTGTTTTCTAAAGATTACAATGCCACGTTATTATTTTAATACACTTAATGAGGGAAATCTATTTATCCGTAACAGCTGGTTATTAATAGCGTACTTTTTGTAATGTAGATAACATTTTTTTATTTATAAATCTTGTTATTATAAGGTGCCAAGTCTTGCTGAAGCGTTATTTTTGGGTCAGAGATAGAAGGTAGTTCATAATTTAGATTATAAGTAATGTAATATAGATGCTATTTATAGGTGCAATAAACTATATTTTAAATAAAAATCGTCTATTTATTTAAGTAAGAACTTTTTTATTTTCCTAGGTTAATGATGCCACTATAGCACACGCTACGATAGCATTGAATCTTCATTTCTTTCATGTCGAAAGTGCCTTAGTAATAATCACAACTAAACATGGCCCATCACACCTAAAAATGTGAAAAATCGAAAACTATATTTTTCGATATTTTTGTAGGCTTTTTTAGGCTTTTATATTAAATTTTATTTCAAAGAATGCTGAACAAACAGGCCCACATGATGGTAAGTGTTAATTAGTAACCATCACTTATAGACACAAGGATTTTAATGAATTCACCCACAACACAACTTATCCAAGACGAGGTTCAAAACGGGACGTTATGTATCTAATGCTTACTTTCCCTTTACACCGAAATACAGAAAACTGCTTTACAGCCTTAATAGTATTGACGGTGGTACCTACCAAGAACACGACTCTACCATCAGGTGTTGTAGTAGAATTGGATTTAAACTTACACAAGTACAAAGCTATCTAATAGGGTAGAACTTTTATCAATTCATTGGTGAAGGTTAAAAGTACCATCATAGAATCTCTTTATTACGGGAACTGTATTCTATGCTGGGTTATTTTTTTTATTTTCTAATTTCCATACTTTGAAGTAAAAATGTTATTTTATAAGTTTTTAAAGCAATTTATATGAAATTGTCACAACCAAGTTCGTTTCCAAACTTGGTGTTTTTCGAAATCGTATTTTATATGTTTGCTATCTTCTAATACGAAAAGGAGAAAAAAATTAAGAAACTATCGTTACCACTAGCTCCCAAATATAGTGATACGAATAAAATCGCCATACACTTCATTACTAAAAGAATAAACGCAAATAATTTCTATATAGGTGACTGTGTTTAATATCAACTTTACAAACATTATATCCAAAAACAATTTTTGATTTAAATGATTTTAACAAAGCATCACAATGTTTCTATTAACCAACATATTTACTTAATAAAAAACATTGTTATTAAAACCATTAATGGTTTCGTAATTTACTTATGACACGGCACTTAAACACAAACAAATAAAAAATCGAAAAAAAATGTTGTTATAAATGTAATGATTTTAAGTTTCGAATAAATTTAGTCTTCACAAAATTTTTTTTTTGTAATAGGAAATACTAGTTCTCTATTTTTGTAAAGATGAAAATGGTTTATTGTTATCCTCTTTTCCTGATCTTCCTTTCAAGGGCCGCCTCCTGTTCTTTACGCTCCAAAGCTTTAAGGTAGTCAATGTATGCGCACTTGATGAGAAGAGGAACCTTCACTACACCTGAGGGTGAATAAATGAAAGATACCTAAATAAGAAATTTACAATGTAAATTATACTGTACGTCAAGTTTAAGTTAGCTTTCCAACAACACGTTACCTTGCCACTACATCATATATTCCTTTCAATTTCCTTTAAAAATGAATTCAACAGGAGTACGTACATATAATTATGTTGCGTATAATCAAGTTGCTTGGGTTATCCTATCAAGCCGTAATCTACCCATGTCGACTCTAGTCATATAAATATTAAGGTGTTATTATTATATATAGTAGTAATTGTAAAATTTATTTTTGTTTTATTGTCTGAACTATTAAGTTCAGCCAATAAAACAAAAATAATTTTTAAACAAAACTAAGAATCGTCTTCAAAATAGTGAAAAGGCAATAATAATTGAATTATACGTTTAAACTTATAAATGAAAAATATATTTTAAATTTAATTCATGTTGACGCTGTAAAATAGTCATTTCTTACAAACATTTTGTACAGAAAACTTTTTACTTACCAGCAAAACAAGTAGTAATAATTTCTTTATACATCATATACAAAGGCGCTAGCAGACTTTCTTGGTTATCTTTTTTCTGAAAATAGAAAATACATATTAGTTTGGAATTAATCAATGGAAGATATATGATTAAGGATTGGAAGAAATAATTTCACTCCTATATTTTTGACTTATTTAGAGCACACTTTGGATAAGTTTAAATTCGTTCACGTGGTAAGTATGTGAAACTTTTTACTAACATTCAAAAGTGGATAAGCTCAAATTAAAAAATGTTTTTCAATAATTACATAAAAATATCCTACACATTAAATAATTTAAGTTATATTTTGTACTGTTTGTTTGTTTAATGATTATGAATGTGCATTGTATCTGAATTCAATTGTGTGATAAATAGCTATTTTCAGAACATGGCATTAGCGCTTACGAATTCAGATTTTCCATTAATTTAGGATACCAACATTGATGTCACATTTATCCTTGAATTTAACATTGTCAATAATATGACCCAATTATACCAGGCTGTTATCAAGTAAGAGGATGTATTTCCGCTCGCGGTTAGATTTACGCAATGTATTCCGTTTAGCATAAGAACTACCCTACCTCCCTTTGATTCTATAAAATAAGGCCACAGAGGGGCAGCATATAGACCAGAGCGTACCATTTTTGATGCTTTTCATGATCGTCGCTAGTTTAATGTCCTATCTGACTTTGGCCTTAGGATTTCAATTGTAGATATGTAGGTACCTACGTATTATAACATCGCGGATTATTTTATCGTCAGTTTTATACTTGAAAACTGTGTCGTAAATTGTTTTAAAGCTAGTTCAGTTCTTGAAACTATATTGTTTGTACGAGCTTAAAGTTTTAAGGTGTCGCCGCTAACATTTTTGATTTTTTATAATATTAAAGATCTTTCCAAGTCAAGTCAAAAAGTCAAAATATCTTTATTTAAATAGACTTATTTACTAAGTTATTTTAAATTGTCATAACAGGGAATATGCATGAGAAAAATAAACAAATGTAATTAAAGGTAATAGTGATAAAAACAAACTCAAGAATATCTGATTCATTTTGTTGAGGGTATTTATTCTTTTTTTTTAAATGGGTTTTCTTTTCACCCCATTCTTGTTTATTTGAAAAGGTCTATGATGGGGATTGAAGCTCGTCCAGAAGGTGCCTATTCAATATTGTCTTTTAAGACAAGAGAGAGCTGCTTAAAAGCTTTAAGCTGCCGAGGATAGCAGTTCTACTCTCTGGCTTATAGCAAATAACAATGCCAAAACTGGAAGCTTACTTTATTATTAGATGAATTTATATTTGTTAATTTGAGGAAGTTTTTGGTGTCCTTGCGGTAAAGTAATTCGATTAAAAATAAGTTTAAGAAAATAGTTTTCAATTTTCAGTTTACCATGCCAAATAGTCATTTAATTACAATAATAAAGAAAAGCAGCGATTTCAATAAAGCTATATGATTTTTTAATCTATCTTACTTTTAAATATTCACATATTGGAAATTAGAATTGTCTGTGAGTTGTATCTGCCATGTAGCATTATGGTCCATATTGTTTTCTGATTTTTTTGTTTGTATTTTGTTCTTATAAATAACAAAACGACTTCAAATCTAACACAAAAATACTACAAAATTTAAACCGACAAAAAATTAAAACGACAGTTCATTTTCGATACTTTCTGATTAAATTGTATTTTTATGAAATACTAGTAAATCAGATAACTTCATTTTGAGTGGTAAGTTACTAAGGTCAAAGTGATAATCCATATTGACGATTTGTTTATCTGTTGTCTTTTTTTGACTGACTAATGTTGTTGACCACAGATGGCCTTTACAGCGTTACCGGGGTTTTAAGGAAGCGAGAACCTTGAAGAGCACTCATGCCTTAAGGGGCGATTCGCCTCTGGACGATTTCTAATCGACAGGTATCACCTTCAAGAGAGGTGTCAAACCTAAGGGTGCCTCTGTTAGTCGCTGGTTGGAATAAATTTGATGTGTTTTCCCTGACTAGGTTACAATGGGATAACTTCAAGAGTCTGTGAAAAAAACAAAATCAAAGAACCAAGTCCGTGAAAAAAAAAATTCATACAGTAGAACCTCGTTATTTTTTAAAAATCGGTTAAAAAGTTATGAAATGTTTTGTCATTTGGTGATTGCTCAAACCCACGCTGATAGGCAGACAGACAGACACTTTTTACAGATGCGACTACAGCTACTACTTACTTGAAAGGAATATGGCGTCCCTTGTATGCAGTTGGCATGGAAGTACTAGGCAACAATAAGAGCGAAGGATAGTATAGCCGCATGAATTCTTTTCAATATTGTGTTTACAATTAGAGGACCCGGTTTAAAAAAATCATAGATTTTCTCAGTAATTTCTCACTATTTTTTATTTGAATTTTCACTTTTCTTAAAATTGATTGTGTTTTCTGAAGAGAAATAAGATAAAACAAAAGAAAAAAAATCAAACTCCTCATAAAATGTCAAAATTCTCACTCATAAGTTAAAAAACCCATCCGTATATAAACTTTTGAATTTCTTTTTTCGTTAATATTTTTTCATAAATTAACCTAAAATTAGGTTTTTTATTCAGATTGAAATGGGATTGAATTTTAAAAGAGTTTACTTACGTCACTATCCAATAAAAATCCTTTTTTTAACTGTCATAAATGAAATTTTATATTTAATAATTTAAGACATATTTTTGGTAATCTTAAAAAAATTAAGTAAGGTAAAAAATTAAACCATCTTCGCCGATCAAGTTTGGTAGCGCATAACTGAAGATATATTGTCTGCTGACCGTGGTATACGAAGACTGGGACGACAGAAATAGGCAGATATGTAAATGAAATAGTTTTACGATTCGCAACAGATTGATAGATAGATATATAAAACAAGTAAGCAATGCGCGAGAAGAGTTCATAGAGAGCGGACGTACCATAAAACTCAGTCAGTCGGTCGACACGAAGCGAATTGAATCATCGTTTAGAGCTTGAGCCCCCAGGTTACTAGGCATGCAGAATATTGAAGGAGTTGTCAAGTAATCTAATACGACCGTGGTTCCGTTAAAATCTCGGGTTATAAGAGAGTAAATATAATAATAAAAAGCATAAACAAAAAATATACATTTATTGAGAAAAATATATTTTACATCGACACAAAATTGAATATATTTTTTGTTAATGTTTTTAAAGAAACATTTTGGCACAATTTATAGATATTTATATCGTTGAAAAATTTTTAAAGCTTTTATTTCTATTTTTAAATAACTAGCTTTGCCCGCGCCTTCGTTTGCGTGGAAGTCGAAAAATAAAAACATATATGAAGATAGGTAGGTAAGTGACATGATTTTATTTGAGTGTTTATTTGGTTAACAAATAATATCATGTGTACAAAAACACTTTCGAATATAATTATTTTATAATAAATTTGATAACCAAAAAAACTTAAAAGATAAACTTATGCTGTCGCGGACTTTTTTGAGTAACTTTAACCGTGTATGCAGCTCACGTTGCATCGGCAACAAAAAAGTAAATTAGAGGATTATAACTTAAATATCTCAAAACAACCTACTTTGTTAGTCCTTTTTTGTTTATTGTATTTGGTTTTTGTTACTTACTATGCAAAGAATAAATTGCTACAAGATCTCTCTTTAGACATATATTTACTATTATTTACACTATAAATAAAAAATCATTGAGCGGAATTTGAACTTGCGACTTTCATAACACGGGTGACTGCTCTAACCATTGAACTACCGTGTACTTAGTAAAAAAAATTGTTTTCCATCTAGTCGTTCTGTATTTTTTTTATAAACTTCAAAAATCATAATTATTATATTTCAACATACGAACGACTAGAAAAGGTATATTTACAGATTTTTTATAGAATTTATAAGACAATTAATACTGTAAAATATTTTACCTTGCAATCTCTAAGTCTGCTTTGTTATTAAAATTAGCGTACATAATTCTGTCCAATAGATTCAAAATAAAACGAAGCCAGTACGAGTATGTAACGTTAACGGTTTTCTATTTCTTTCTTACAGAAAGAACCACCGTTAAGTCCTTAGCAACGCCGTAGCCAAGCGACGGAACGGCTTATGACGTAACTACGTTCACTAGGATTACATGAGTTGGCGGCAGGTATACGTTGACTTTACTATTCGTTGTTTGCACATTCATTAGATTTACACTGTTATATTATCGAAATAAGATTGCTTTTGAAATGTAGACCGGTTTCAGGGAATAGATTTTCAAACCTTCATATTCTGACAATAACATATGTAGATTTAGTCAGTATTCTCTAGCTAGACTCAATTTTTCTAGATATTTAAATAGATCTTTTCTGTGATATTCAAAATTTTTGTTTCAACATGATTCAATTTTAAAAAGAGTTTAATTATATATTTCATATTAATCAACAAAAAAGGTCTCTTCGACTCTCTACTTACGGGGTTTAAATAAAAACTCTTGTTGAATTAAAACAGATAAATGCATACTTTAACATCACGAATAACTCTAGCCAAAAGTGCTTTAACTTTTAAAAGAGTGTTGTTTGTATAAACTATTATCACCCACCCACTCTTCACGCGGTTTTGGTTTAGTCAATCTGCCAACTTTATTCGCGTATAGAGTAACAATGTTTCAAATACGTACGATGACCCGACCGCATTGGTTGAAAGTAGGTGGTCGCCTAGTGTTGATGCTGCGGACGTATTCTTGCCACCGGCGGATGCACTCCGTGACGTCTTGTTGGTTGCCCCATATTCCTTGCGTATACGTGAAGTAAACAGCGCCTACCAGGAGGCCAGCCTGCAGTGGTAGATTTAGTAGTGAAATTTGCCTCAATCAATACTAACAATGCTGAAACTCATAGGAGGTTTATTTAACTGTTAAAAGAGCCAAATCACGGCCATAGCTAAATTCGGTATTGAAAAAAGCATTTCTCTCGTTCTCGTTATTTGCCTTTCGCTATAAACTTTTACTAATGTGCAAGAGACAACTTAAAAATTGGCGAAAATTTAGTTTATCTATCTAGTTTGTCATACTTCCTCTTTTTACCCCGAACAAATGACAATGTGCTAGTTAGATTGTACTAGGCATACAGAATTATGGTAGAACACTATACTAACTTTCAAAGCGTACATAAGTTTCCCATGAGCATAAGGTAGCGGCATTTTGGGTACAGCAATATTTTTTCCACTCTTTCGCAGATTGTATTCTTCTTTGCTGCAAACTTTGATACATGTAGGATGGATGGCGAGTTCTATAAGATAATAAAGTAAGAGTTATTAACATGTTATTAACTAGAGTTATTAACTACACAACGTTACCATGGTTCAAGTACCGGGAATAATAAAAATGGATTTTTACAAAAATAATTAAAAGGTAGAACATATTTATTGCGCCAAAATAAAGTCAAAAATATTAATAACCTCTTATTTTTTATTGTTTGTCAAAGCAATTAATTTATTATAAATAGATTTTAAGTTTCAAAAATATGTAATGATCAATATAAAATATCTTTATAATACACTGTGCTTACAATGATTTGGTAGTCAAAGTTTTGTTACTGTACATATTGCCTAATGAGTACTACCAGCCATGTGGTAATAAAATATCGTCATTCTAAGAAAGGGCAAAGATATCCATAATTCTTAACAAAATTATCACGCAACATATTATGATCAAACAGTTCCTACGAAAATTTCGTGAGCAACGAAGGCGTTACATAATTTGTAACGATCACTAGGGTGCCAGGAGCTTACAGAAGTATAGAATATCCTGGGTTACAAGTTACACATTCCACACAGGCAGCAGGGTATCCTACGAAATAATAGTTGTCCTTGTCTTAAGTCTGTATTTAAGATTATACATCTCTGTCTAACTCAAGTCGAATATGTTTGAAAATCTTAAACATTAGAATATTGTTAACAATTTAAATAAATTAGTGATTTCAAAATAAAAATTTTTCTCATAAATCGGCTAATAAGACGTCTTTAATTTTTACAAGGCACCAAGTTTCATAAATCAAAATTCCATTTTGTCCTCATTTTGAAGTATTTTTATATGTGTCTAATAAGATAATATAATATTTTTATTAAAACTTCTTTTGAGGCGACATAGACATTAAAATGACTATCAAGGCGCGATTTATCGATGTTTTGTTTTATAAATTGTAAACTGAATGATTTCATACGAAATCCACTATTTTTATAATATAACCTACTAGGCAATTATAAAATAAAACTACCACAAAATTTTGAGTTCGTTAACATTTGACTCATGCTATCAGAGCCATCGTTTCTAAAATAGCATTTGCGTAAGATAAACCATGTACCCACTGGCACATACCTACACATACATAGTGTATTTAATGTATGGAATGTGTGAAGCTTTGTTTGAGTCACTGTGATAAATGTACCAGGCCATCTTCCAGGCTCCCACTCGGTGACCTAATAGGTTCCATAAACATTGTATACATTAAACCTATATAGACTTAGCTGGTTACTGTTTTAAAGCACAGTGCCGGATGAACACAAAATATGACTGAAACAAAAGTTGGGCTATGGAATATTTTTATGACAGTATTTAGAGAATAAGAATAATCTTATCCTCTTCTTCTATAATGCTTTCTCCGACATCTATAGTTGTCGCCATGTTTAAAGCCTTGAACGAAGTACTTATTGAATATTATATTTAATATTACAATTTCAAAGTTTAAATTATTTGTAAAATTATTGATATTTCGGTTTTAATCTTTCATGTAATTGTAAATATGTTGGTAGTGATCTTTTTACAGAACTGTCCACTTATAGACTTATATAGTTTCTCTATGCATTATAAGTATTAACATATGAATGCGCATTTACTTTTCTATATTTTTTATGCACAATTTGCAATTAAACATTTTTATTGTTATTAAAATTTTAATCACTATTTATTAAATCATGCATGGCTTAAAATTTTAGTCCAGGTAATTCTATTAGATCACTGAGTATTTATTGTTTGATTGCGAAAATGGTTTATCTTCTAATCTTTCTAAATTATATTAGTTAGCATACCTATGATAGTAGAACTCGTTAACTCTAGAATGATCTGTATCAGACCTCATTAACAATAAGCAATAATACCGGGTATTTGGGAGCAGTCAATACGTTTAGCCTGACTGCATTTATCATAGATCTGCATATCAGGTTTTGGGTATTTCACATGTTTCGCCAAGTTGATAGTCCGACACGCCTCGCATCTGATGCGGTCTGCCTTTAAATTATCACACATCTTGATATTCACTGGTAAAATAACTTAGAAATTTTACACCGAAACAATAAATTTTGACAACAACAAAAAATGAAATTTCACTTTTATTTTAACTTTCAAATGATAAACTTCTTTTAAATGTCAACATCTTTGACAAAGTCAAAAATCTTGGCGTTTGAAAGAAGTTATGTAAAACCGGCCATAGTCTCCAAGAAGAGTGTTGATTGAACTAAAGTTATTATAGCACCTTGTCTTGGATGAGATAGAACCAAGTTGCTAAAATTGTAACTCCAGTGGTAAGAATAAATTGTCACACCTCCTATCTAGCCCAAAGTAAGCATCATTAAGAGCTTAGATATTGAACATTTTATATACTCTGGATTATTTATACTCGATGGTTCAAGCAACTTAATTTTTACGATTCTCTGTTAAAGCTTAATAAAACCGAACCATTTTTGAATACTTTATTACTAGTGACAATAAGTAGAGTACTAACGATAAGAACGAGTAAAAAGATGATGTTCAAATGTCGGTCCACAAACTAAAGCAACCTAAAGATGCATAAGGTGACTCATAAGGTCCTGGTGTGATTGAAAGGTTAGTATTATAAGTTTCTAACTCAATCTCCTCAGCCAATAGCTCTGGGACTCGAATCTCGGACCCCTAGCCCAGTAGTGCTGCCACTCGTGGCTAATCGCGTTGCTACTCTACCAGCTGGCTGTCGATTTTAATATAATTTAAGATAACAGTATCACTTTTTAAAGCCCTTCTCGATTTACAGTGCATAAAAATTGTTGTGCAAATCACAGATTCAAATTTGAGCTCAGTTAGTTACCATACCAAGAATTTTATAGGAAGACTAATTATAACTACTCTTTATGGCACTTTAAGATTTAATAAAATACTTATCATATATAGCCTGGTAGGGATACCAAAAGTCCTATTTAAAAAATTAAATATTTTGAGCAGATCAATTTTTCAGCATATTTTTACATTTAAAGATTTCTAACAAGATTTTTACCGTTTTATAACTTAAGTATTTAGGATAATGTTCCAGTTTGAACTAATGCTTATGTGAATGGAGAATATACAACTTTATAGAACATTTCTTGGAATATTTGACTTTCACAAACATAATCTTAAGAGATATTCCAATATGTCGGCTATAGAGTGAGCAGAATTCTAGAAAAACTCAGATATGAATCAGAAATGGCACTTATTTTTTTGTAATTAAACATTTGTTTAACCATAAATTTTTTAAATATTATTTTTTACATTATATAAATATTTATGAACTACATAAATTCACTTTGGTATTTTTGAACACTTATAGAACTTGAAATATACAAATATTTGACAGATATGAAAATATCAGCCTATAATAATTAGCCTTCAGGTATTCTTACAATGTCTTTATTTTTCTAGCCAAAATCTTGAACATCATGGAGAAATTTGGTATTGTTATATATGTAACAGAGAATTTCGTCTAAAAATCGTCGTGTTGCCTCAATACTTAACACCAAAAATACAGTCTAAATAACTGTAAAACAATTTAAACAAAATCACACCAGAGTAGTAATATTTTCTCACGTAAGGTAGAACATATAGCAGTTAAAGATTTAAACCGTCACAGTCAGGCGGTATTTTTAGTAATTAATGTAATGAACCTTACTGAAAATAAGTAAGTAATATAAGTTATTTTTGCATTGCATTCCAATTTTAGAATACATGCATGGAGGCGTTTACTAAAAACTGCGTTTAATATTCACATTGGAATACATTACTCTAAATGTCACGGGATATACCACATGTACTTTTTGTCTATTACTATAGAAAGAGATGTATTGCACTTAAGTTAATATTTAAAGTGTGTACGTCAGAATCGGGCCCAATGTTTTATCTCTTTTGCTCGAATTTAATTGTCATTAGATAAAATGGGCGAGAACACTATTAAATTGTAAGTCATTAATATCATCATCATATCAGTCCAGGCGCCCGCAGCGGATATAGGTCTCTCCCAAGGATCTCCAAACTTATCTATGCGCTGCCCGCATCCAGCGGCTTTCCACGACCCTTCCAGGAAGCCTTTAAGAAAGGCAAGGTTGGGTGACCAATTGTTTCTATTTCCTTATTAATAAAATACCTAATAAGTATTAAATATGAGTGAGAAGGGCAATAATAGGGAACAGTCGTGTGGCTCGTGTGCGGATGCGATAAGCCCACGCTCGCTATGTCCGGCAGTTGCGCAACGGTAGGTGTTTCCGCGCCTTTACTATCCTAGATAACGATATTGCGAAATCTTGCCAAAATTTAGCCCTCGTTCCTCGTGGGCATGGGAATATGTTATGATATAAAGATTTGTGATAGAAAGATAAGTCATGGAAATACGATTTAATTTTGACTGATAATTTATTGCGAGCAACATGGAGAAGCTTTTTATATAATTATTGTAAATTACTTTTTTTTAAATTATTGTTTGACTAACCAACCAATACACCAATTTTTTACTTTCTTGCTTGCTGAAACCTATTTTAATTCGTTCTGAATTTAATGCCTTCCGAAGCACGGCGAAATTTGATATAACAAATTTTATTCACCCATTTGATATCAAAAACGAAAAAAAGCAACTGTAAGCATTTTTGTTCTCTACCAACCATGTTAAAAGTTGCTGTTTTCGTTATCGGTTCTAGATTCGTCGAACCACTACGCCATCAATCTTCTTAAGCTCTAGATGTTTCTGTCTAACCTGAAATCTTACTAATTTATTTCGGCATTAATAGTTCAGTCCCTCTCTTATCATCCTTCTTCTTCAGTATCTTTTAATGTAACTTCAATGGTGATGGCTATTGGCGTCATTAGAATTCTTATTTCAAATACACCGCTGTTTTACTACCACGTCACTAGATATCGTAATGTATAGGTTACTCGAGTTACGTAATTTAGTGTCTTGTCTACATTACGACATAAAATAAACACTGCTCTCTATTGCAATACTGAGCAGAAAATTTCTGCCTCTACAAGGAATCGAAACCCAGACCTTCAGATCTTAAGCACTAAACTACAGAGACCTTTGAGATTTATTTAAATAGAAAACACACAATTAATTGCCTGAAATGCGGTAAATTGCAAGTGGCGCGGAGCTTAACAAGTTCATTGAGTGGTGGTTTTCATGAATGGTTGTGGTGGGGGCGGGCGTGCGTCCTGCGCCGGCGCCGGAGGCTGCGTAGTGTGTTCGCACTCGCACCCGACGCGCCTGCGTCATAGCACTAGCCACTCGCGTACGCGCGGGAGTTTCGAAATTAAAACTTTATCGTTTTATATTTTTTATCATACAAACTTTTTTCTTGATTGTGTCTGACTTTTCCTGTGGTGTTTGTGATTTTAGAGGATTGGGGGTGTATTTTGGCATGCTGTTATAGACATGGGGCTCTTTAACTTAAGGTGAGAACTTACAAAATTAAAATATCAATATGGTTATATTTTCGGAACCTGAAATTATATATAATAATTTTAATATTTACAATACTATTCATATTTTAGTTACTAAGACTTGGCAATTAAATAACAATAAGGAAACAAAATTAAGTCACTATTTTTTAAAGATTTTCTTTCTTTCTTGTGAGCCTTTTTTCTTTTTTGGCCTTTTTTTCATTTTTTTATTACTTTATGAATAATGAACTTGTATATACGTTTAACTTCATATTGCCAACGAAAATTATTAACAAACATTTTAATTTTACGTTTAAAATAAAACTTAGAATAGTGAGGACTATTTGTTGTCAAATAACGGAATTGAGATCAAATTTTTATTGCCTCTTTTTGATACCGTTTTTAGTTTCTGCCTAAATGCCTAAAATAATATATAAGGACACTCTTTTGGGACGCCTCTTTTGCGCTTTTGCTTATTTGCAAGGTAATATCTACTAGGAGTACTAAATTTTCAATTAAAAGTAGTGGAGTATGAATTTATTGCTGAAGAACATTGTATTTTCTTTAAATGTTCTGTAACTTTTTTATCGAGTTTCATTTGGAAGAGAGCTTATTAAATTCATAATAAGTTATTTAACTTATTATAAGGACACTGTCAATTACTAAATAAAATAAGATTATTTTTTAACAATTTAAGTTACAAACTTAATTTACCAACGATATCAAAAATATTTATTTATAATAATTTAGCGAAATTGGATTTGCTTTGAATTTATCAAAAAATATCCCTACAGTAGATTGGTTCATGAAAAGAATAATATTTTCTCTCGTATTTACATTGAACTAAATTCAACAAACAAAATGTTTCTGAAGAGTTCTAAACAATATTGTTCTATGTTCTATTGTCTTTGCCAAACAGTATGACGGTATAATAAGGGATCCTTTTAATTTCCCTATACCTATTGCCAGTCATTGAACTACATTATATTAATTTAATGAACTTTTTATGAATGAGTTATTTATTTGACAGTTGAATGTCAAACGTTCCGATCCTTGAATGACAATGTATATGGTAAATTTTGATTTATCGCAGGCCTGTCGATCGTGGGAGAGTTATTATAATTATGTAGACTGATATTTATTATGATATTTCACTGAATCGTCTCTTAATAATTTAGCGAATATTTTTGACATTACAACACATTTCCTATAAAAAAATATATAATATTTTATACTTCTATCAGCTTAACTTAAAGCTAAGAGTAAAGTATAAAAAACTAATGAGTAAACTAATAGATAAACTCCAACAAGCGATTGATAAATAAGACGAAAGAAATGCAGACGTAACTGAATAAACATATCTTGACGCCAGAAAAACTGACTTCTGTTTCACAATGAAAGCTCAGCATTTTAAACAATACAGATTTAATTTGTGCCTTAACATTACCTTAATCATATTTGCGCACACAAAACCGTGAGTTAAGGTTGTAATGGAGGAACATTGTTAACGATTATGTGTAAGTACCCTATTTTCTTCTTTAAAAGCTCTCGTTGCGTTGCGCTTAAACGAGGTGTCAACGAACCCGGCCTCACCGGACCTTGGTTACAGGTTAAAAAATTATACAACCCCGCAGATAATTTCGCTAAATTACAACACGAGACCTTCGGAACTTTGAAATATTTTCGCCTCGAGTTACTTTGCTGTAATTGACGAGTTCGCTTCAGAAATTGTTAAGTTTAATAAAGCGTGCAATATTACAAAAACAACTGTTTTATATGTATTAAATATTTTCATTTAAACCAAACTCTCTATAATATGAGAGGCGCAAAGGTGTGGACAAACTTTGAGTCCATAGTTTTTTAATGATAATATTAAAAACCCCATAGTATTTTTTTAGATTTTTAGTTGTTGGTATTCTTAAATGACAAACCCAACGTATGCGTGGTAGCATTTTTAGTTGCAGAATTGAATTTTAAGAAAAATAATTATTTATAATAAATTGTTGGATTCGCTTTTTAAATGATAACAGAGGAGAAAATAAAGTAAAAAAAAACAAGCGAACCAAATAACTTCTAAGTGAGCTTTAACTTTTAGAATTTTACTAACCATCTGCTGGGCATATACGCACATAAAAATCTATTATAGAATAGAATTTATCTTTATTGTACATCAGCCAATTCAAGAAGAGAAATACACAAAAAACATTTAACTAATTATATAATATTTGAGATGTGGGTGCTAATGTGATATGATTGAAATTGAAATGAAATAAAACACTTATCTAGTAAACAAGAAATACATTGTGCGTACGCAGATCGAAATCTCACGCAAGTTGGTGCGCATGTCACGTCAGCCCGAGAAAAGCCGACGGCAGACGAGGGGGGAACCTCGTAAATCTTGCCGCACACGAACTGGATCCTCGAGACATAAAAAATAAAATAAAAAACAATAATAAAAGACGAAGCGAGATTAAAACTAAGACTATTGTTCCTTTTATCCCGCGTCCTGCCGATTCGAGAGTAGAAATTCTCTTGGTTCATGCATAAATTCATTCCCGGTTTTGTGGCAAGAACCTCGTATAATTAAATGCTTAGCAGATTTAGATAAGGGCAGAAAGCCTTTCTCTGTCATACAATTGGTCATGCGATGTAACACTATTAACTTAAAGTTTAATTTTCATTGAAGATTTGGCGTAAGTTTTTGCGGACGGTAGCGTTAGGATGTTGCGCACATGATTCTTTGAAATTTCGCTTTGAATTTAGTGGGCTTCTTTGTGTTTTTACGAGGTCCCGTTCGGTAATTTTCGTTAGTTGCTCGATTTGAAGACTTTGTAATCTTTTAGCAAATATTATTAGTTTTTGTAATATTTTTGTAAGTGCTCAAATACCAAGAGTTCTCTTGTTCGGCATTGCAACTTAGATATCTATTATAATATCTTAGTGATTGCATGGGTTCATGGTAGAATCAATTGATTAATTATTTATGACGTAATATTGCTTTTCATTAATTTGTGAAGTGCTTAGTGTTAGTAAGGATAGAACGGCTAAAAATGTTCAGTGGATAATTCATTAAATATTGAGTAGCGAAAAAAGCGGTCGATCAATTTAAAAGCAATTGTGATTGGATTATGCACCTCTACAAGTTAAGTAAAAAAATCGATGGTTAAGAATGAAAATATGCCGTCACCATAACGTTATATCCTAAGTTATTTCATCGAACTGCATCTGTTGCTCAATGGTAATGGACAGGCTGACACATGCTAATTATTATCATTGTCTAGCGCTACTGGGTTGTTAATTCGACTGTGGGATAAAGTGTAACAATGGGAAGAAATGTACACTTTAGGCAGACGATAATTCAATTTAAGCACTTAGGTGGTACTTCACATGTTTATTTAAAGAGATGACAATAAAACACTTTCAAGAATTTTATTAGTACCTATTTGAAATAACAAACTAAATTTTCAATGGTAATACGTAAATTTACCTACTTCAAAATGGTAAAAGAAATATGTAAGAATAAGGTAAATAAGGATTATTGTTTTAAAAATGTTAAAGAGTGTTGTTTAATATTTAAGTTTTATATGTAACCTTGTAAGAAGCTTAATATTTAATAAGTAGCCTAAAGGGGTACTTATATTTTCTTTAAAATACTGCGATTCAAGTAATTATTGCGAATTATTTTCTTGTGTACGAAAGATTATCAAATGAAACAAAAACAAAATCGGTTTCTTGTATCAGTTCGACGTGTTGCATCTCAGAATTATCTTTACTTTTTATATAACAACGCACACGATATTCTTTAAGCTACTTGGAAGTGCAACTCCAGTCATGCGTTCTTAATACAATCTGTTGAGAGAGTCACAGTACTGTTGTTACTTAAAAAGAATAAAATAATTGTTATGTTTAATAAAGAACATAACAAATATTGTATTTTATGTATAAAAAACATTAATATAATATTATAAATACACAACTAGACGCGGTAAAAAGTTTTCAGCCTTTCGTAAACACACTGATGAAATTCAATGAATTTAACTGGTACCTGGTATTTTATAAGCGTGTTTTTGAGCTGGGTACTGTATTTAAGCACTAACATACCATGTTGTAGTTATGTTGTCCTGGTAGTTTTAGGTACAAACGCTAGCTAGTCTAGACAGCGCGGTGCGACGTCAGATCTGGTTTCGCCATTTACGGTCTGTCTGGCTCTACACTAGACAGACGATTGATCCGAAGTAGGAAATTTAAAATATGTATTACTTCATTTATTTTATTAAAGTTTATGATACTTTAATCGTGTTTGACTTGCATTTATGTTTAAAGAGTTAATTTAAAATATTCTTTATTTATTATGAATGAATAATTTTTGGATTATATCAATTGCGTATTAATGAAGACAAAAAAACTGAACGTTAAACTTGTGCGTCTTGTTCACTCGTCATATTCGTTATTTCGTAGACTCAATATTGTTCAAAAATATTTTAATCATAATAAGTTTAATCAGTAAATGTGTTACAAAATCTATATGATGTACTCTTGTAACTTTATATAATGGCTAGAAATTTGTAGGATATGAAGAGTAGAAAATTATCATGACTTATTTAAAATAGTTTGATTTAATTTAGTGATAAATCACCTGAGAGAAGTAACCATTGGTTCCCACACAAAGCGGTCAAGGTTGATTCGTCTATATGGGAAGTTAGGGAATGGCATCTTGTACTCATTCCTTTCGTAAGGGTTACCATTATAAAGGTATAAGTTGGTAATTATTGATTTAATCTAACATATTAGTTCTTATTTTTTTAATTGTTACTTACTACTTTAAAAAAATTAGAGAAAAGAAACACTTATTTCAAGAATATAAAAATAATTAGAATCTAAATAACAAACGAATATTTGGGAGCAATTATTTCAAATGATATTTTATTTTTATCTTTATGTGTATCGTTGTTAGATTTTTTTTCCATTTGATATATCTGTAGATAGTTAATTTCGATATTCACATCATAATACGGTTTAATTCACGAAAAAAAACGTGTTCTAAATGAGAAATTCAAAGTGAAGTTTATGCATTTTCAATATTTTTTATCCAAGTACACATAAGATTTGGTTTACGAGAGAAGATATCCATGTACTAACGCTTACTGTAATCAAAATAAGTGTCTAATCTATTTAGAATGTATACAAAAAGAATTTTTTTTATATAAAATATTTGATCAAATACAAGAGTTTAAAATAGAGTACCAAGTAGGTAGTTAGATAAAAATACAAAAAGCGTAAAAGAGCATGTCCAACACTAAAATGTGTGGGCGGTAATACTTAACCCTTTAGAGTCTCATCGTCTTTTAATGGAAACATAGCTTTTAGAGCTTTAGATGCAAGCGATTGGCTTTGATGTCTTCCAATTATCTTGTTAGCACCATTTGTTTGTAAGATTGTACAGGCGGACCCATTTCAAGCTTTATAATAGTTGGAAAGTAAATCTGGTTAAAACATATTCAAGGACCAAAAAATGTGTGTTTTTTGATTAAAGGCTCGATAAACTATTTATCTATTTATTTCAGTTGTCACTGCAACTGCACTTTTACTAACTGATCTGCATTGAGTTTCCGTGTTGGAATTATTAAAGTCACGACGACGTTAGTTAAGGCATCTGTTCGTAAATCTACCGGGTAGTCTTGTCCTGATGGAACAGGCAAGAAACTCAGTTAGCTTTGTCTCCTTTTACAAGTCATTGAAACAGATTAAATGATTGTGGTTTTTAACATATTTATTCACATAAATGTAAAATAATATAATAGTTTACGAAGTATAAGGGCAACTAAAATTATTGTTCTTAGTCGTATGCAAATATGAGTTGTTGGCACGCGGATGTACGGTCGGCTAAATATTACGCGGACGCTGCGTTGTGTCGTTAACGCAGGCTTTGAACAGGCTTGGACTTGAGGAGTTTAAATCTAGATCTATATCTTATAATCAGCTGACAAAGTGATAAAATAGATGGTGGATAGTGTTGTAAGTATTGGTATTATGTCAATGCAATTGCATTCTAATATTAAAACAAAACTTTGGTTTTGTTTTATCAAGTAATTATTTACAAAACTTTGGTTTTGTTTTATCTATCATTCGCGTTGAAAATAAATTTAAATTTCAAAGATTAATATTAGACAGTGATCGCGGTGCAATATTTCGAGTATACAAAAGTATTAAGCATATTGATGAATCTAGTTTTTTTTCCTATGCTGGGTTTCATTAACAATATTTTGCTTACGAGACTTTGAATTTTGGCGTATTATATAAGTGAATAATGTCATAGTTAACATATTAAATTTTTCAAAATTCAACGACTCCTAAGCAAATCAGCTGAAATCATATATTTTATTCAAGTACAGCATTAGTGTTTGAACTAAAATTTAACTGTCTTAGTTCGTGCCTGTAGTTACACAACTTTACGCAGACATACTTGTTAGCGGGCGAGCTGGGTTCTTGCTTTAACTGTTCTTAAGTTCTGATGCGGACTGTAAAGTTGTTAATTTGGACGCACTTATTTTGGGCTCGAGGGCGCCGGGCAGTTAAAATAGTCTTCTCAAAAAGGTTTTGTAGTTTTGTGTTTTTAGTATAAAAGTAATTTATACTTATGGTAGGTTTGTAATAGTACCCTTTCTTAGCGATAAGTTCTATAAATTCAATTTTAAATTGGACTCTGAAGTTTGAGGACGAAATTAAATTGTTTGTAAATTCAGAATCCATCACACTTCATTCATTAATATATAATAATTGATGTAAAGCCTGGTAATTATTTATTTATTTTATCTATATACAATATAAACGACATCAATGTACAAAAAAAATATATGTGAATGTATAAAATTAAAAGATGTCTTTGTAGTTATATACAACATTATTAAGAAAAGGATAAACTAAACAACGAAATACATTCTTCATAGACAAACAATAACAAAATAAAATATTTAAACTTTTTGTATGTTCATGTCAGATTTAATTGAGTTATTAACGTTGTAAAAGGTTTTCTATAAAAAAAAACATTTTCCAGCGTAAGTAGTCACAATTTAGAGACAAATAGTATATATATATTTGTAGACTTTTTTTACATTCACACCTATTATATAGCCCAAATTAAGTTTAATTAAGTGCTTCTGTTATGGATACTATATAGCGAAGAAATATACACAGTTTTATGTATACAAATATCAGAATTATACTAAATAAACATACAGACATCCTATGACCCGTAAAGTCATACAAACTCATTATAAAAATTTAATGTCTGCCGCTACCTGGATTCAAACCCGGGACTTCTGGCTAAGTAGACAGGGGTTCTAACCACTGGACTATACTTAAATTTAATAGGTACTCTTATGGTATCGATTCTTATGTGCACGAACAAAAAAAATATTTGAGTATTAAAAGACTTTTATATGGAAGTGTAATGAATGAGAGGCAAATAACTTGAATTAAGTTTAAGAGAATAGTTAGAATTAGAATCGACACCAATTTCACTAAATATCACAATTTTATAAATACACACCTACGTAAACATACCTACGGTATAAGTTCCTTGTGATATATTGATCAACAAAGAAAGTTCTGTCACTCAAATAAGTAAGTACCAGGAACTATTTGACATGGGAGCGGTATGTCTATGACGCAGCCGGCTAGCACGTGTGTCACCCGAGGGGGTGACATATGCACTTGCAGGGCTGTCAGAAAAATGGAAGATTATTCATCTATTTCTTTAAAGTATTAATAACTTAGATTTACACCCCTTCTCAGTTAAACCCTTAGTTTTTAATAGATACATAGTTTTGGTTTTTGTAAATATTTATAATACGTAATAATTTAATAGAAATTACATTGATTTAACTATTATATAAACTTATACGTAACTTAGGTGTGTGTGTGTCTATGAACTGAGATTATTTCGCTTACATTCCTTATTCCCTTTTTTCACATATATTTTGATTGGTAGCGCATGTTTCATAGTTAAATCAACCTCCGTATACAGATAATACTTTTCCACGATTGAAACAAACTTTTCTAATCTATATACATATTTCATTTTTAAATAGAATTTTCATTTGACGTCAAGTGGTCAGTACCTCTGGCTTCTTAGCCAGATATCCCGAATTCAAATCCCTGTAGGGGAAGATATTTGTATGATGAGTTCGAATATTTGTTCACAAGCCATGGATGTTTGTCTGTTTATTTAGTATATTTCTGATATTTATATACATATTACTATTTATATTTTTCCGTTATCTAGTATCAAAACACAAGCTGAAGCAAATGAAGCCCAAATGATGCTTCATTTGTGTTTCATTTGCTTCAGCTTGTGTTCTTCATTTGGGCTAGAAAATTGATGTGAGTGTGAGAAATAGTATCCCATTTTAAAATATATATAGTTTAAAACTTCCCCAGCTGTGTCTCAGTTCCATTTCCAGCAAAATAAAATACAATGAATCACATAAAAAGCCTGTAGTTGTTTTCGTGTTATTCGGCAACCCTACTGCCTGCAGTCAGCACCCATTGACAATCACCCGCAGAGATCACCGGTGCAACCTTTTTCATCTATGTTATATTAATGTGCACTTGTCAAATAGCTTTTTGGTAACATTCTGATAAATGCTGTTAAATGAGTACTTACATCGTCTAACTAAATTTAATAATTCTTCCTCATAAATTCAATAGAGAATTTCACTTTAAGTAAATAAGAGTTTTCACATTTTTTCTAACATTAGGAGGTATACATCAAATAAGCTTTCGCAAAGTATATTTCTTTTTTAATGTTGAAATTATGTTATAAAGAAACCTTTAAGTGAGATAGTAATTAATATTAGAAAGAATTAGTTCCGGTGATAGACATAGAAATATGTGCTAATCCTGTCATATTTTAAGCCTCACGTACATAATGTTCTGTGGCATAACGAGCAAATCTCAATCTTTGTGACACTGCAATGGAAGGCAAAGTTACAACATCACGTTAACCCAAAACATTAAAAAAGGTATAACTATTAATTTTTAAACATGTTGCGTTATAAACTCGCAGCGAACCACGGCATCCCGCGGGCTGGCCTGTGCGTCGTGTAAGCATGCGTTTGAAGCACCGCGCCCGCCGTTTATGATCATGTCTTCCTGAAATATACTACTTTCTAGTTCCTTATTGATAGCGAAGTATACTTTACAAAATTTACGAATTTAGCAGTTCATTTTTTATTTATAATTGTAGTAAATAAGTTTTATATTTATAATTTAAACTTTTCGTACTTCAAATTTATAACGGAGATAATTAAGTTAAAGATTCGATAAGAACGTTTTTATCATCTTTCACTTACTAAATGAAGGTTTGCATCATATCAATTTAGTGACCGTAATCTCACCAATAGCCCATGATAATAGCGTATGTAAATGAAGCTTTCGTAAAACCTTTCGTAAATGTTTAAGGTACATTTTTATTACAAATACTTTTGGGTATGTTTGTATTAGATCTTACACATAGCCTATTCTGTCAAAACAGGTAGCATTTCTTTATAAACCAGAAAGGACAAACATTGAATTTAAATTGGGAATGGAGCTGGCGGTATGAAGCTCTCATTGATGAGTCGCCTCGTGAGACCGGTTAGTACGTGCCGCACTACAATGATAAAATGGTGAATATAAAAGTAATGTTGTTTTTAGAAAACGAACATACTTTAAGGTTTATTCGAGAAGTTGCTGTTTTTATTTATCGCCCATTGATTACATTTATTACTTGTTTTTATATAATGAAATCTCATAAAATGAGTGAGTGGAATTACTCAAGGACAGAAAAATAAAGAAATCAGTACATAAGCATAGCTTCTTCCTTTTGTCGGTATAAGCAGGTAGAGAATGATGTCCTCTAATAGTTACGTTATCGACGGATAATATAAGCGATAAATGATATTGTTTTCAAAGTTCAATGATTCACAAATCATCCACTTAAATTGTTATCAAATGATTGCTCTATATCTGTTCATTTCAGCATAATTTTAACGAGGGTTATGACGTTGTTCTTTATTCTTGAAGAAGTACTATGAACTATAATTAAAAATTCTGTTTTACATAGGTAGTTTTCTATTGTTATCCTTTACTCTAATCGAAATTCAAATATTTAAAACATTATACATAAAATAACCTTAAATGAATGCAGATAATCTATATAATTTAATTTGTTGGGTAGCAGTATGTTTTCGTAGCAAACTTTGGCAATATGGACTGTAGCGATAGCGACGATATAGAAGCTTTATAAATTGCTTGCCAATTCAAGTAAGACGTAACGGTGTCCCTCGTAACGTCCTCTTATTCTCTGATCGCCTGGTACTTCCGTAGCAAAATGTCGAATCATTTTCGAGGTATAATTTTTATTACTAAAAATATTTCACACCCCTAAACGAAATCAATCACACTTCAATTGATATGACACCTAGTTGAAAGAATTAGCTAAGATGATTTCGCTAATATTTTGCTGTTGGTCTAGACGTAAATTTTTGCACCAAGCATTCAGACGGCCGTATTACAGCACCCCGCAATCAATGCCCACGCATATTTCTTACTTTAATGATACCTTCAAAACCTGGACCTAAGAAAATCAAACACTGTACTTCACTCCATAATTATGGACTTTGTACTACAGTAATAGGGTTGAGAATTAAACGAAATAATGTTACGTTCGTCAAGTCCTGGATAAAAGTGGGAAGTGGGAACAGATTGATGCTGTTATACTGAGATTTATTTTAGTGCCACGAAGATCACTGAAAGCCACTCCACTATATAATAGCTGGTGTTGGATGTGATTAATTGGCAGCATGATCTCACAGATTCATGAACATTGTTACAGGTGATTGCTAAGGTCCAGGTTGATTATTGGTTCGAAAGTATCAATCTAAGTTAACATACTCCACTGATAAGTTAGACCTCTTCGGTTAAATCACGGAGAAAAATTAACAGGTGTTCTATTTGTCATTCATTATACTGTATGTTCACTTTTAGTGTCTCTATACTCTGATGCCAAGAACGGTGTCGAATAATAAGTTACAGGCTTGTCCAAAATTTAAATTTTAAATTATTGTAACTTAATTACTGCAAATATATTTTTTTATTCTTTGAATGTAAATGTAAATTATATCATGAAAAAAGGCGCTAGATTAGTAACTTAAAGAAAATTAGCATATTTCATTCATCACCTTCACATTTCTGGTGATATATATTGAAGTGCCCTTAATAATATCAAGGTTTAAATTATTTATTTTAACAATTTGTATTAATAGTAACTGTATTTAAAATATTAGCACCCGTCGGTAATTTATTACATTTTTAATCAAAATAATTACCAAACATACCATTCTTGGAGCGTGCAATAAACTTAAAACGTAATGCATTAATGATCAAAAAAAGCTTATCTCTACTTACATTAAGGCTTAAACCATTGCGGTGTTTAATCTTTCTCCTATAAATATAATTAAATAGTGATGTAAAGGGCAACATTGAGGCCAATTATTTTTATCGTTCTCCCAACCGTGTTGCTTGGAATCCGATCGTGTCGAGGTCTATCGTCCTTACATCTTATGCTGCCCTGGTACTTTTTACACGGTATTTACAAGGTCCCTCGGGAACTCCGTTGTCATGGTTACACGGGAACCTTTACTGTGCTGTTTAGGTAACACGTTAGGCAACTTCTTGTTCGAGCCAAAATGTGATGAAACAATTCAACAATTCATTAATTTAAGTCTCAGCTAACTTTGAAATAAATTTTATGTAATTTTATCGCCGTTGAGAAAACAAGAAAGTCCGCTAGTTTTATAGGTAACTTATTAATTAACGTCAAATCAATTTATATTGGAAAATAAAAGCTCTTACCGATCATATACGAAGACAGACAATTCACGATTGTACTGATAGTTAAAAGGAAATTGTAAAAAACACTACAGCCTCTGCAACTACGTCGCTAAGTGCCTTTTATCGTTTGTACCATGGAGAGTGCTGTGAAGAGCTCTTCAACCTTATCTCTACTTCTCCTTTCCTAGTAAGGAATACGTGTGCTGGTCTACGGAGTCACTCCTTCACTGTAGCCACGTCTACTTTACGCACTAAGAGATTTTGTGATTCCTTTCTGTCGCACAGCTAGAGCATGGAATTGTTTACCAGCACACGTATGCTATACGTCCTTTTTATAATATGGGTTCCTTTAAAAGAGGCGTGAAAAAGCACTTTTTGGGCCGACAAGGTGAGGGTGGCTAGGGCAGTATATCGCATGCTTCACTAGCTATCATCACATATGGACTCCTCTACTGCTTATCATCAGGTGGTATCGAGTCAATTTATGAAACTTTCCGTCTACGGAAAATGTGAAATTAGCATGGTTTGTAATTGTTACATTTGTTACGAGGAAGGCGTTAGTTGTTTTTTCCAAAAAAATTCAGGCAAATCGGATTGGGAGTTTTCTTTCAGTAAAGAAATAAGCACATGAAGTAATCAAGAAATCTAATTCACATTCGGGAATTGGGAATTCATTTTGATTATGTAACAGTACCTACAAAACAGACATAACTTTTTAATGTCTAAAACACGTAATTTGCATTAACAAACCAATTGTTAACTTCACAATTACGAGTAACGTTAAACTGCAATGTCTATGCGTTTGTTTATGGTGGCTATTTTGTGAGCTAACAGAGTTGACAGTTGGACGAATAGAACTTTTCACTTTCTATGTTGTATATGAAATATCACTCCAATATTTGGATATGTAGCAATAAAAAAAATCGTCAGATGTTTTGAAATAAATTAATAACCTATCAGTATTTTCTTTTGGTGTACATCAGACACAATTCGAAAAAGATATTGATTTCTTTGTACAAACAAACACCTAGTTAAAAAGCAACAAAATTATTAAATAATCTTTAAGATTTTCAGAAAAATTCAGACCAAAATTTTTTAGGTTATCTTAGACAAATATTTTTGAATGTTATAACCCTCTAATCATATAGCTTTTGAAATTAAACCGTTTCTACTTCATATATCGTACGACTACATTGAACCATCAACCCGTAATATCTCTGTACTAATATTTATAAAATTTCTGATTTCTGGTGGTATAATAAGATTGGACACAGTATAATAATTACCCACTGATTGGTGTACAAAATTACTTTATAGAGGTTCTTCGTATCGTAACTTTACCACCAGCATTAAATTGTAACGATTTAAAGCTGTAAAAACCAGGTATAAAATACACTGGTAATTTCAGGTAATTTCAAAATGCTATGCAAGTTTGAAAAATATAACGATTAACTTCACTATTGTAACAAAGTCACTTTAAAATATTTATGTTAATGTAAAATGAAGGTTGTAAATCGATATTAAAACCGGCGTGATTATGGTAATATGACTGATGTGTAATTTTAAATATCATTACACAACAAATAAAAAAACCGATTGTTATAGTTATAGACGTTGTAAACTAATTAAATTATGAAGAGTATTGGTTGCTAGTAACGATCATGATTATCATACATCGAAGTATATCGTTACAACATTTTTGATATCCATTGAAGCCACCACACCTACATCGAAGTCATTTTGCGTTGTCTATCTACCGTCTGTCTCCGCGATTGTGCTACTCTAGCTTACAGCAAAACTTTTTAGCTTCTCTCTCCTGCGTCCCATCCCCCTCGCACATGCCGGTCTAGTTGTCACTTCTTTTATTGTTATGTTAGCCTGGTAGTTGCCGGGCGTTGGAGCACCGCACGCCCGCACCGCGCACACATGCGCAATGCAACCTCGTCCATACGCCAATCCTATGCGTCCATTCACACATGCTGGGATCACCTTTGCGCAAACAATGAAAACCAGAAACGGTTGCTCAATAGTTTACAGAAAAAACAAATGAGATCGATAAGAAATATTGACTAGCCAGCATTGTTTGATCAGCAAATATCAATTTATTGTCTATATAGCCATCAAAGATTATCGTGTTGTTTTAACATGAGAAAAAATACATGAGAAAAACTTTAGTGAAAAAATAAAAAATAATGATAGAAGAATTAATCATTGAAAATCTTGAGAATGTGCATTCAATCCAATGACACAAAAACATCGCTCATAGGAAGCTCTCCCGTTAGAGAAGCCAGTTTTGTGGTTTTCTTGATGGATACTTGGAGTCACTGCGTCTCAAATGACAAGTTATGCTACTTGGCTGCATCAAAATTCCTCATGACGATAAGGTCAAGCACGCTTTTGTATCGATGACCAAAGCAGGAAATACTTTCCACTCTGTAACCCATTTGCAATGCAATATCTTAAAAATGTAGGTAATGAGATTAGCAAAGCACTGAGACATGTAAATAATAATTGGAATAAAAATATTAAATATTTTTTATTTAATTCATGATCAAGGCTCAGCCACAGTAAATAACATAACTTTCACTTGTATAAAAATCAAAGCTGCCACTAATTCGCTGTCGCTAATTTTTACTTGAGCGAGGACTTACGTTCGAATTTAGTGTCATCTTAGCTAGGCCCAGTGTTTGTCTCCACTCCAGTCACCACATCGAGTTTTTGTCGCGCGCTTAACTCCAAATAGTTTATGCACCCCTAGTATCAACCGGTGACATTTTTCGTAACGGAGTTGACAAATATACCTTTTTTTGTTAAATTTGTTTGACAACACAACTATCCGTTTATTTAGATTTTTATTTTTATTAATATGTCCAATATGGATGAGGAATATTAATTTTCAACTTCAAAGCAAAATTAAAAAGCACATTATTTTCAATTTCTTTTTACTTTATGATAAAAAAATTTAAACACGCACGAAATTAAATTAAGTGATGTGTTAGAAATGGGATTTCGAACAAAAAATATTAGAATGGTAGAACTAACGGCTTTTTTCACATTTTCTATTATTCATATTTTCTTCTCTTTAAGAATTTAAAGATATGGATCAACTTCTTCGTTGTATTAGTTATTTTGGAATACACGTTCATCGCGATACTTTACAAAACCATTTTTTTATTAATGTAGAGACGGATTCAATCCATTGTTATCAAATTCCTTTAAATAATTATATATTATCTGATCTCTGATTAGTTTTAGATTCATTTCAGCTATATCCATTGTTCTCTCGATTGAGCTATCTCAATAGGAGTATTCTACTTACCATCTATTTATTATATCTCTGCTAATATGCAAATACTTTATTCACTGTTAGGCAGACTTGTCGTTGAGTCATATCCTAATTGTTGGACAACGATCTTTATTAAAAAACATTGTGACCAACCGAACCAAAACAAGACGGTCATTGTTCCAACCTTGTACGCATTTCCGTCGAAGAAAATTAATTATGGATGTATTATTAATAAATGTACCGAAGTTCAGATTGTTTAATGTTTAAAACATATGATCAATTTTCATCATATAATAAATACCTGGTTAGTCTTAAATTGTATAATTTGACTAATATTTTACGCAATACTTACACATAATTAATAAAAAACAGAGATATTCGAGATCTTTAAAATTTTCTCATTACCATCTTATTACGTTTCTTTAATTCTGCTTATTTACAATTATTTTTCACCAGATACCCGAAACTCGACGAATTACATAAATAAATATTGCAGTCTGGGCTCTTTTATTAGCTTGCGTAACTGCTTATGGGTTGCCTGTTTTGACAGATGCGCACACGATGCGCATTACGGCATAGGATATCTGATTTTTATTTATGTGAAAGAGTTCCAAGTTCCAAACAAGCAGATTAGCGGTAACTATTGCTTATAGCAATATCAAGCAATCACGTGTTACCACAGATATGTTGACAATATAAATACAAGGGATATTAATGCCTCCAATGGCCTGTGATTACACTTACTACCTTTGCCTTCCACTATAATATAGCGAATTGATTTCTATAGTGTTATAAAAAGTAAGGAAAATCTAGACAACCCTTAAGATAAACTATGACCACATAAAAAATATACTACCCAAAAACATGTTCGCGTTCTTTATTACATAATAATTTTAATGTGCATTACTCAAATGTAAAATAAGTGTAGGCAAATTATTATTTTCACAACCTTACCGATAAGTTTCAGCCAAATACCTGTATTTGCATATCGGTTCCTGCTTACGTGATTGGATAGGTGGTAATAGCTAGTCAGGAAATGTTGAGGCAATATAAACTTATTTTAAGCTATGTTACTCATAATCAGCTTAAAATTTGTTAATAGAGTAAAAGTTCTACACAAAATGCTGTTGAAACAATGTTTCATTAAATAAATAAGTAGATAAAAATTTGCTTAATCAATATTCGGTAGTTGTAAATTAAACAAACGCTACCGAGAATATCGCACTGAGTATGTTATCTCGAACATTTTTCTATATTAATCTCTAACGCTTCCTTCGTAGGGCCGGTAATGCATGCGGAAGACAACTCGTATTTTTAGAGCACAATTAGAAGTGAACATAGATCCACCGGTGCCCACGTATGCGGCAACAAACTTATTAATTTACAAAGTCTTTCTGTTTAATAATGAATAAAAAATATTAAAATATTTTTCATGTTAAATTCTCAAGATTTCGTTACCTATATATATATATATATATATATATATATATATATATATATATATAACGAAACTAAACTATATAATAATCAAGTTTAAAATTAATTCATAAAGTTAGCCAAGAACTAATTAGTAAAATCTACTGATGCGTCTGTCTAATGTAACAATTTAGGAAACTTTAAGACTACTCTGATAAGAATCTTGATTGTCATTTCTCACACTTTATCTGTAATCATCGGCTACATGGCGTCGTTAAACATTAGACGAGGTTAAAAAAAAACAAAACGTACTTTTAACGAAACTCCTTCACTAACAACGTTGTGTGTTTTACATAATAATAAAACAAAACAGTTTGCTCGTACTAAAACTTTCTACGAAGTAATTGGTATTATCCCAGCATCTAGTAAGTTTCCATATGTTATGTTATGTCACAGTGTGGGATTTATGGAGCTTCTGCGGTAATATATGGAATGAACGTGTATGCTTTCACTGCTGCGTAGCATGTAGGCAGGGGGAAGAATAGTTCACTAACAAGATAATCATTATACTTACGAATTAACGTCTGATTATCGACTGGAAATTCTACTTAAAAGGATAATTTCTACTGTAATTAAAGAAGCATTATGAATCATATTGATAAAATAAAGATAGTTATTAAGATAGAATTATGCTTTATCAAAAAACTTTATTTCAGACTTGTCCATAATTTAACTAAGAAAAATTCCAATTAAAATCAAACAAAATTTCAATAAAATATAATTAAAATCAAAATACAAATAAAAAAAATAATTGAACAACGACCAATGCCTCTACAGCACACTGAGCACTCTCACGATGGCGTTGGTTGGTTGATTACTTACCATCAGATTTACCACCGGTATGCTTGTAGTTCATTGATTTAAAATATTTAACAAATGAATCGTTACATTATGTTAAAAAGCAGTTCAACTGTACACTTGGTGTGTTGATATTGGTATAAACAATAACATTCGATTTAAAGTCGCTTTGGTTCTTAAATTCCAATTTCGTTGTTTTAAAATACATTAGACAAAGACAAGATGCACATTTGTAACCTACTTCATTAGTCTCTAGTTCGTCATAGTCATAAATCTAATAATATTTTATTCTATTTTGTTGGATGCAAACACTGTATGATTGAAATTAGTCATTGTCGCGCATTGTTCACAGTAATTGGGCCAACTGTGTACCATCACAGTTCCCACGGTTAGTCCTTGAAAATGTTTTCAAGAATAGCATCTTTGGATGCGTTCAAAACTAGAGCTGTTTTTATTGAGTTAAATTTTTAGTTCGTAGACTTGTAATGTCATATTTCCTCATTTTTCTGTCATTTTTTTATATTATTTTCATGCATTTCACTATCCAAAAAAATCTTCTGTAATTTTTGAAAATAATATTTATAGTATTATTATTTTTATACTAGTAAAATTAGTATATTAGACTTATTAACAAAGTTCATAAAATATAATCTTCATAATCTTCCTAAAGCATGATAAAAGAAAAAAATCACTTAACCTTGAAAAATTTTTGGTTATTTTTCTAAATTGCTTAACCTTGACTATTAAACAAATATTTAACATAAATATGGTATAGACTCAGAAGTCTAGACTAATTACTCGTTACGAAATTTCAAGGAGCTCCTTATAATAGGCTATTAAGCCGTTAAACGAACAGATGTAACGTAAATTATTGTATAGATCTAAACAAAATTTTGTAAGAACAGTATTATATTTTATGATAGCAGATAACATTGGATGCGCGTGCGCCGCTTGTTTATCGTTTTTGTTATTTTTCTCATGATTTTATTTCACTAAATACATTGTGCATTCTGCCATAACCAGAAGCATCAGTGAAGTTCTATATTAAAAAAATAATCATTTATTTTTAGCTTCGTATTCTTCTAATTACACTGATGATATTTATTGCTTGTGACTGTACAATCAACATACTATGTTTATTAAACCATTATGGTTTTCATTATTATGCAGGAACTCTGTCATTTTGCGACTCAATTGTCTTATCTCATAATCACATATAAAAATGCAAAGTTCTAATAGCTATCAATATGTCCACAAACCACAAAGGAAATCGCTTAGGAAATCAAGAAATTGGTATAGATACTAAAGAGAATTCTTCTTCTACTGAATAATAATATTTTTCTAGTAGGTTTTGTTTATGATAGGAATAGAATCAAGGAAGCTCTACCTGATTGCCCAGTGATTTGGAAACACCACTATATGGGCCGGTTATAATCGCAACGGTCCGAAATTCGATACATACCCTGCTCCACAAACACTATAGATTCCACATGACAACCATAATATTTATAATTATTAGAGAGGTTTATCTACACATACATATAAATAAGTTAGTAACTAAAATGATAAAAAAAAGTTTAATTTTTGAATTACCTTTGTTAACTATACAATTTCCTTGTTTACGCGATTATTGTGAATATAAAGTGCGCAATTAATACATGAATTTTTGTAATATATTTAAGATATTACAAAAACACAATTATTTCATTTAGTTGTATGATTTTTTGATTTCATATATTAACTAATCATTTTATATATATATGTTTAGAAATCAGCAGTAACCTTTCAAAAAAATTTAATCAAGTGCCTTTTTCCTGTTAATTTATTATATATAACTTGAAGAACTTAATGCGTTGATTTCCTGTAAATAATTCCAATCTTAAATTTAAGCTTATTCACTGTCGCGTCTTAATGATCGTTGATGTTCCTACTATCGTCACTGATGCACTTTTGAATGCGCCCGCGCATCATCGTAGGGTTGATGCGAACATAATTTTAATCGATATTTAATGGCCACACCTAAAAAATGTAATTTATTAATAAAACAATTTGATGTAATATTGTATTTAGACGTTTTTTTTAATATATTTTAGCTTTCAAAATATAGTGAAGTAGTACAAAATAACATATTTAGTGTTATCGACTAACTTAAATTACAATAAAATTAATTATTAAGGATTTTCTTCAACCTTCTATAATAATCACTTATTTCAACCATAAATAATTCACTTTGTTTTGAAATATTATATATTTTCTTTCTATCTAATTATATTATTATAATTAAGTGCAGTTACAACCTTAATTGACTAGTAGTCGTTCTCACGATCGTGTCGTAGCTTATTGCATTACTATGCACTCGTTGATGGAAAGGCAAATGCTCTTTAAATGAATATTACTAATGACTAAATAAACGCTTCTTCTACTACCCCCACTCGAAAGGACAATTAATCAACCAACAATTTCTTTTATTAAAATTAATTAGGTTCCATAAAATAACAAACATATTAGATTTAAGCTACACACTGTGTATATGAAGTTTTAAAAATGTCAAATTGCAAAATAAAGAAATTGTAGTTTAGAGATAAGTAAAAAATGGGTAAGAAATATAACAACGTACACAAAATAAGTACCTACATATCTATTCCATCTATATTAACACCTCCTAGAAAATAGTAATTTATGTAAATGTTTGTATAATGAGAAGCCGTCTACTTCTCATTATACAACATGGCGAAGCCGAGTGAGATATAAGGATCATATGAGTGTTTAAGTATCTATTTATAAACACACTTTATCTACTAATAAATTCTGATTCTGATTCAATGAGGCATTCTAAAAACTAAAAATTAATGAAAGTTTAATTACTGCGTCTAATTGTAGTTATAATTTACATTTCGTATCGTATCAAAATTAACTTCAATATATCATTTAATGTAGGCAGATCCCGATCCCGATGTACTCGGCGGAATATTTGTATTCACCCATTTACTATTTTTATTTTTTGAATTTGAAATTTGATTCGACACGTTGATTTTTTGGTTATTTATTTTCATATTAATTGCGTCACCAACAACATTAACCACAGATTATATTACAAATTTTTCGACTAAAATTGTGACGTTCATATTTATTTGACATAATGGTGCTTAAGAATTTTATGATTATTATATGGTTATATAGTAATAGATGTGGCCCTCAGAAAAGAACAAGGAAGTAACAACTTATAATATCGATGTTAATGCCCATGCTTTCAGAATCTTATAGAGGATTCAGGATAAGTTAAGGATCTCAGGTAAAGTTTTGTATGCAGCTGTTTATAATTAGGTATTAAAACACTCAAATGTGATATTTTATCACCCACCTTCGTCTTTTAATGCCACTGATTTATTTTGAATCATAATTTGTAATGATTTTTGGACATAAGACGTCTGTACGAAACATCCAAAACTATTCAATGGCAAATCACTAGTGTATACTGTTTACAGGAGCGATGTTTCATTTTAATAAATTAATTAAATTAAATTAAAGATTGTGGTCTATTCTCATTTAAGGTTTGTTTATGTAATTGTTTGAGAAAACTAAATGGTTTTACAATTGAAATGAAGTACCTATCGACCTACTATGGAACATTTTTATAGTATCCAAATGCCTTATACTTATAGATGGCCGAATTGAAAGTTCACCAATTGCCTTGGAAACCCCATCTCTTTAACCTGTCAACCAGCCTCTAGGATCCTGCGAGTATATCGCAGTAAATGTATATTTCAAATTGTCCAGTAAATATCAAAATTTCTAGATTTTAACACTCAGTTATCGCTGGAATTTTATCAAAACATAGCGATAGCAACACAAGAATCCCATAGGAAAAGGATCGGAGAAGCCAGACAAAATTCTCGGAAAGTCTCTCTAATTTAATTAGTAAATTAAATAACCTTAGGGAACAGATAACGAGCCGACCCAATACACGCCCCTGAAATAGTGATGTGGATAATGTTATGTAATATTTTTAAATATATTTTTATAAAACCTTTGAAAACTGTATATGATTAATTTTAATCACAAATAATTTAAAAAACGTCAATCTTATGTAAGTATAAAATAATTTAATTTTGAACATGACAAATAATATATCTAATAATATACCAGAACATAGCCCGTTTTCATGAATTATCGTTACAACTTGCTTCATCTTAAAAATGTTCACATATATCACTTCTGCGGTCAAACCAATCGTATCTTTAAGTAAATAAAAATAATGCTTAAAAATATATCGATATATAAAAGATTATTTCATGAAATATGACAGCACTATCCATGCCCTCCCGTAGGCCATTTTTTGCAAAAGACCCTTTTTTATGATATTGTATCGCCGTGTAAATATGTGATTCATTATTACAGGATAATTTATTTTACGTATACATATGTACATGTGATAAGTTTGACAGTGTAAGTAGAATATTGGAAAGGTTATATTTTTATTACTTACTATAATGTTGATCTACATACTACAAAAAATGAATGAACTTCTTAATTTATTATCTTTAAAGTGAATAAGTATTTGTCTCCACGAAACGTTATATATTGCATAGAATTCTAGTAGAAAGTGATGTCAATGATAGTAAAAATATGTTTTATTAACATTTCATTTTATTATAATGGCTAAGTAAAGGTACTTAATCTAATTGTAATAAACTAAAAATGAACATCAATTTACGGGCTATAATAAAAGATATTAAAGCCGACTATAGTCACGAGTTCGTCCGCTCAAGTCTGGCTGTATTAATCGACCTATTAAGGGAAGCGGGGCGTGTAATGGACGGTAATCATTATTCCGATATATCGATAAAATGAGTACCGAATCTTGCTCCTCACTGTTGCATAATACTGAGTTGGACATTCTTTTCCATAGAGGTCTTTTGAAAATTTAAGCCTAACTATTGGAGGTTAGAATTCGATGATTTCAAAGTCACTGAGTCGGAAAGGCTCTGCAGTTATATTATATTCTTTATGACAACAAGTGGCAACATTGCAGAAGGGTGAAGCAAAATTTGTTATCTCCAACTACTACGTGATTTTTTCCAATTGGCATCCTAAACTGTTGGTCCTGGTTGCTATGACATTGATACAGCTGTCAAATTATATGCAAACAACACCAGCTCCTCTGTTGTGAAGAAAACAAATACAAATGATTTTTTATTTATCTGATTATTAGTACACTTGGGGTAGTGAAATTGTATGTTGTTTTCATACACTACCGACTTTATATATTATGATCATAGACTTGAGTGGAAGTAGGTTAAGTAATAGGTACTCAGTCATTTAGATGCTTAAAAAATAATTAAGAAAACTAATAGTTTAATATGAGCAATAATTTCATTTAGCAATTCTGTATAATTGATGAACTTATAAAAAATCTTTCTATTCAACGTCTCTAAAAATATACCATCGTAACCAGATCAGGAATGCATTATTTACAGAATAGACTAAACCTAACTCTGTTTTATCGGCAATGTAAATAAACAGGCATCATTCCATTCACTCCCCAGCCATTAATTATCGCATAAAGTGGGTTTGTTGGATGATCTACATAATTACTGTAAAGGTGTTCAAAAATCTATCTTCGATAATTCTATTTTGATCCAACAATAATAATAAAAATATACAAAAAAAATTTTAAACTATTTATTTTATTTCAAACCTAATATGTTTTATTATTTAATTTTACAAATTTGGTAAGAATTTCGGTATTAGTACAGCTGTTTTTATTTTGAACGCACTGTTCCTAATCATATTTACAAAAATGTTTATAAATCGCACGGGAAGCTTTCGATATTTTTTCCATTCAAAAATTATGTCAAGACACGACACGATGACGTAATAATACGCTGCGTGCTACCAGGGGAGTATACATTCATTGGAGGTTTTGTCCGCGTTCATGAAAGTGAGAAACCACAATGCTAGCACAGCTACAATTCATAGAAAACTGCAAAATCTTTTATATTGAACCATACAACCATCAATCATAATTAGTACAATACATATGCATTTGCTATTTACGAATTAATTTAGCTTAATTATAAAATAGAAAAGTTTTTTATTTTATAATTCTTTTCTTTACTTTTCACTTTCTTCTTTTGTATAGTATAATATTTATTTTTATCTAAAATAATAACAAAATTACATTAAAGTATACACAAACAAGTAATTGTATTTCAATGTTTTTTTGTTAAAATAAAATACCTTATTGACACTTAATTTAAATCATACTATTTGATTAAATAATTATACAATCCTTACAAAATTCATAAAATAGTGAAGTCATTAATCAAACGGAACCAGTTTCAAGTGTCTTAATACGTGCAAGTGAGACAGTGGTATTTGTATAGAAGGGGACAGTGTAGCATTCCTTAGGGACTTGCCGCTACATCCTCGACGAAAGGGAAATTATACTATACCTTTTTTAGGAAACATTTCTTTAAGAGTTAATTTCTGGTTATAAGAATTTATTGATTAATGGCCACAAAAAATTTGGAGGCGTGAAGGGGTTTTTATTCTGTGTTTTATAAAGGTTCGCTTATTGTCATGAAGGAGAAGTGTCCATATTTGAATAGAACACATCTATTTAAGTTCTTTTTTATTTATTTTTGTAATTAAAAAGTATTAGCCTATACATTTTTAAGTTCTGGAAATGTGTGGTCTTCAGAAAATAAGAGAGGTTACTCCAAGGATTAAAGGGTAACTAAATGTGGGTACATTGAATTGAGAATTAGATTATTTTAGTACCATGTCTCAATTACTACTTATAAGAATACACAATATTAATTGTTTATGATTCTCCGTACCTACGTCAGGAAAATTAAATTTTAATAAAATGCAAATTTATTTTGTTCTTAACCCAATGAAGTTCCTAAAAAATAAAGAAGTTATGCCTGAGTATAGGACGTATGAAGTCGAAATTAAAAGCATTTCATGGTGCTGTGTTTTAATTATTTGTACATTTTTATGCTATAAGCATTTCAACAACACTTGCACTTCCCTGCTTATCATAATGTCAACAATATTGACAGTTAAACCAATATGGCGCCTGAGATGGTGACCACGCATACGATGTATTAGTTTCACAAGCAAATGTGTATTTTCGAATCCTAAGATAAACTGGAAAAGAAATAAAAAGTGTTAATTTTGCACTTTATCTGTTGTTTGTTCTGGGAACTTCTGTTAAATGTACGGGCGTGTTTCATGTCTCAGTAAACTATGCCAAAGAAACGCTACCTTGTATCTATGATACAAATAGACACCAGAATACTGGCGTCACTAGTTAAATACTAACCAAACTTTTTATTTAAGTTCCTTTATACCCAGCTAGGAATATGAAGAATATATGTAATAAAAAATAGTTTATTTTTAGTATTTCAAACATAAAATGATTTTCATCAAAAGCTATGAGTGCAGGTTATTGAAGCAGTATACATAAATAGATGAAGCAGCGAATAATATAAACATTAAGATTAATTATAGATATCAAATACGTTTATTATTATTATTGCTTTACATTATGATATTATATCCTACTAAGTGCCAATCATCGCTATTCTTCTAAAAGGTAATAATATAAAAATAATTTGAATAAAGTCATTTGAGTCACCGACGGCCGGGATATGGACATAGACGCATAATGATTGTATTTCGCGGTTGACTGCACAGTATTTGACCTGATTTGATTACAATAGAACCTAAGCCTGATGAGCCGTGCAGTGATCTACTGTCTACTAGAAAATCTATATCTATGCACGTGTTATGCACAGTTATTACAATACGTGTAAGTGTCAGAAAGCGAGCGTATACATTTTAGTTCAATATTCCATCCAAGTGTATAGTTTTGTTGCCTATGATATTTAATGTGTCACAAAGCAATTAAGTCAAACGCATTCAAGATTGGTTCAAATTTATGCTTACTAATTCAAAGTTAATTTTATGCCATCTGCATTTGTAAATAAGATGAGCAGAAAGAGCAAAAACTGCACAGATTGTCCCTGCTTTTTCAATAAGAGTTGTTAGAAATATGTTTAAATCTGGCCATAAAGAAAATTATAATTCAGTATATGTTTTTGTTAAAAAGACTAGTTCAAAAATATACCCTATCACCGCTTGAATGCATATACTAGGTTGACATCATACGAACGGAAAAACTGTATGCACCGCCCCATGTGAATAGTAAATTGTAAATTTATTAATTTCCTTTATTTCTAGCCAAGTCGTAGACTTGACTCCTCTACAGACGGGCAACGCCCTAGCGAAGTCTAATTAAGCATGTTTTAACAACACCAGCAATTGATTTTATATAAATCCCTCAACCCCTATGCGTGTTCCCTCGGCCAAGCGCCCTTTTTTTATCGAGTTTTGTCCTAAAATGGAAAACAAGTACTAGGCACCCAGACCACGATAGTAGTAAACAGGTTCCCACCCTTAGACAAACTCAAGATGCGCAAACTCAAACTTGTCTTGCCTTTTTTGAAGTCACAGTTCAATATCTAACTCTCTCTTACGCAGCTTCGCAGAGATTCGTGGCGTCCTCGTCGCTCTTGTTTAGAGGGGGTTGTGTTTTGTTTGCGTGGGTGTGTGAATTTAGGTCAGGGGCCACGTACGACCACCACCAACCCCTTCGATATGCAATGCGTGTGTGGCTATAGCGCGTGTTATATCACATGGAGGCATACGTGTTGAGACATCCTTAGGACTCCTGTTATCCCGGTACATGAGTATGTGTAGAGATTAGAATTTGCTAAGCAAACGCTGGTTTTTTTTCTAACGTATCCACACGTGGAGCTAATGTAGGCTTCTAATACACTTGTTACACTGTCACATCGCGGTCACATGAAGCCGTTATGAAATGTAATAAATTTCTAAGCAATACCTATTGCATAGCGTGGAAACGGGCCGCTTAGAGTGAAAGTGGGATAAACCGACCTATTCTTCTCTTTCTATCATATGAGTGTTAGAGAAACACACAGATAACAGAATACTGTGTACGTAACACTATGGAGTTTAGTGCACATAAGGGTGAAATTTGTAACTGTAAGTTAGTATGAAGGAGATTATGCCAAATAACAAAAGACATTATTGATACAAGTAGTTGCAATATTTTTGTTTCATATAGTATTATTATGATTACTTTGCTTTAATCCCCCGTAATATTAAACAATTGAAATGGCATTAGAATTCATTGACTCTTTCTCTACAGGGAAGCCGTAGCGCCATGTAAGATGAAATTATATGGAAAGAGCTTTTTTTCCTAAAGAAATAATAATTTATAACTCGAAAAATGTTTCACCAGGACGTTATAACGTATAAGAGTTGAATTCAGAATGTTACAGGAGATATTTAGTATGAAGTATAAAGAAATATAAAAATACTCTGCAAAGATAATTTAAAAAGTTACAGCAGTAGTAATAAAAGTAGTGAAACTTTAATATACTTTGTTCCTTCGCGGTGAATGTCTCCTAGTTTTTACTAAATAAATTAATAGTTGCCTCATATATTATTATTATACCATATTATACGTGGAAGGTATAATTCGATTACATTGTTTAGTTTTATCGAAACTTATAGATTGTTAAGTGTTCTCCACGCTCATCGTCTTGCGAACGGTTAGCGGTCCCAGAGCACACACTGCACCGGCCCAACAGCTGGACAAACACTCTATTTGCCCAAGGTCAAACCATCACACGAAACCAATTTTATTTACCGTTGCCTTTTCTGACCAGTTATGTGCATCACACATCTTGTTTGCAGTAATTTGAAATAACTGTAAAATATTAAATTGAATTAAAGTGAAGTAAATATTAGTAAACTGATTGGCTGAAGAAAATTTTTCATGTATTCATAAGCTTTTTAAAAGTAGAAATAATTTTAGTATCTATACACAAGTTAAAGCACTTTAAGTAAACACTGATATCGCTATAAATATTTTAATATCATCGGTAATCTTTTTTTCTCTTTGCAGGTAATTCGGAGCCGTGTTGACCGTTCGTGTGATCCTGTGGGATTATATACATAAATCACCGTAATCCTTGTCTCCAGACTATGTGTACGGCGTACGTTTTGTGGCTAAGGAATTCACTTTCTTCAGTATTGGTTCTGCTTATAGATTTAATAACCTCACCACACTTTTGTGATCTCATTTCTATAACACTTCTAGATACTCCACTTATACACATTTTTATTCATACCAAAACTCCAAAAATAATTTATCGTCCGGATGAGATTTTTATCCGTTCGCACTATTAAGGTTTCTAGGTCAATAATTATTTAGCACAGTAATAAACCTTTGGATGCAGATTTTCAGATTTCATTTCAGTAACTGAGAAATTTCTATTATACTAAATTGATACTAGATTGTTTGTATTGCTTAGAATAAATAAACGATTCATCATATAGTTGAGTGGTTAAAATTATGGATTTTCAACTAGTTAGAACATTTTGCTGAACAAATCTTGCTTGATCTTGCCGTGTAGAATCTTAATGTAATCGTTCGGTGTTTGTTTGTAAAAATATTTTCTTTCTGTATTTGAGAATAAGATTGTCTGAGTGAATTGAGTGTGCATATCTAGTGAAATATCCTCAACAAAATAAATATTAATGCATTTATTTACAAATGTAAATTGTAAATAAATGTTTTACTTTTAAAGTTTTAGATCGAGTCCAACAATTGATACAGGTTTATTGAGAATATAATTATTAAAGTTCTGTTGAAACACCAATGTAATTGTACTCGTCAAACAAGGCTCATGCCATATGTTTCTTTAAGATTGTTTCTTTATATTGGTAAATTGGCTACTCTTGAGCTGCGTTGACTGGCCTCATACGATATGGAGCGGACTTCCAGCTGCGTATGCGCCGATAGCCCTTCCGCCGCCCACCTCCGCGGTCAGGGCCGCACTTAGTTTTTTTAATAGGTTACTGTTACAGTGATACGGTATCGAGAAATGTGAAATGTGGGTGAACGAGTTGTTTTCCTTTGTTCAGCATGAGGGTGATGACAATGTAGTTCAAAATTATTTCGTATTGTAGATCGAATTGGTATTATTCAGATATTTAATGGTGTAGAATTTGACGAAATAAATATGAATAAAACTCATTGAAAACTCACATTAAGTTCTCTAACAAATAAAACAACCAATATTTCAATTGAAACCGAGCGTTTATGTTAATTTGCAAGAATGTTTATGCTAGATCTACCTTTATTATTAACATTTTCCTATGAAAAGACTGGAGCTATCATTTAAAAGGCACCTTTTTACTCATATTTGTATTTCCTGTAATTGTATTGGGCGTCCATTGTTCGTCAAATAAATAAAATATCTTAAAATCCTATGATAATAATATAAAAATAATATGACAAATACAAAGTGTAAGTGTAAAAAAAGAAAAATTAAACTAAATTATTCAATAAGAAAATTGGCTAAAATGTCAATGGTGTGTTTTTTTAAAGTTAACTCATTTTCTACAAATATATCAAGATTCGGGAAAGAAAATTGGAAATGTTTTAAAAATAATAACCCCTTTTATTATCGACGCATAGTCTAAAGACCGGCAGAACTAATCAAAGTAACACTTCCTTCTCAGAAATCCCTCAAAATCCGAAAGAGCATCCTAAATGGTTTTTTTTTATTAAGTCACACTTCACGTCGAAAGCTTAAGTCATTAGTGTTTCCGGAGGTCAGGCAGATGAAATATTGTACACGATAAATATTAAGATTTTAATAGGAGTAGGCATAGGCTGACAAATCTTTCTCAATTATAATCAGGCCTTGAATTTCACGGATTATTTTTACTAAAATTCAGCAAAAAAACATATAGTAACACCTAGTAGTACGTTGATACTATCCTTTGAGCCACGATATAGTCTAAGATTGACAGCATATTTGCATGTTGATATAATCGATAATCGCTTGTAAGCGTTATGTTAATAGCAAACCTCCCCCCCCCCCCCCTGCTCTTAACTTATCTGAAGACCTTACTCACCTTTCTTTGTAGTTTAAATCAATAGGGCAGATGATATTTTTTAAAGTTTTTTTATGAGTTATCTATGACTAAAACTTTTATGGATTCAATAAAATGTTTGAAGAAGTGTTATAACAGGTTATAAAATTCTCCATATTAAATTAAATAGAAAAGTACCGTCTAAAATTCACAATTCATATCAATTTATGTGTTTACAATCAGTTATTCATTGACATTGACATGTATTTAAAAAAATCAAAATCTTATTTTAATTTAAGTTTTATAGTGTTAATTAGAAATTGTTTTGCCATTTTGATATAAAGTTGACCATCACTTCTGCACCTCGTTTTTTGAAATATTTACTTAATTCTGTAATGTAAAAACATAAATCTAAATATATTAATATCTATATACATGTAACATTTTTCATTAATTGACCTATGTCAGATAGACGTCACACAACTTAAATGACATACAGTATAGTCTTTCTTTTATTATGTCTGCTTTATTGTTGTGCTTCTTAAGTTAGATTATATAAATTTAATTCATTTTTAAGAATTAGATTCTTAATTATGCAACTAAATGTACATCGTCATCAGAAATCCTCAAAGGAATCATACTCCCAGGCGATACAATATATGTCCTTTACAAAATTTTGCTAATTGCTCTATGTTCACAGGGTAATTGCCTGATAATTATTATACTTAGCCGCGTGTATAAGCACTAGAATGGTCTGACCTACATTGATTGCTCTGCTTAGTTTCAAACTTAGAAATTGCAACAAATTCTTTGACTCGACCAAAGAACAGTGTACTAAAATTTTTGTACAAAAAATCATTTTAGTTTACACATTTAAAGTATAAATTATTACCGGTTCATTTAAACTTGGTTCTGAATCACAATTCAACACAACTATTTTCGTTAAAAGGATATTCAAACTTATCTCTCGTAGAAAAATCTATTTTAAAATGATGTTGCTTTCCTCGTCCGCTGGAAGGACTAAAAAGGACCCGAGGGGTAGGATTAAAATAACTTATTTTTCTTTCAACATTTGATACTAAGTAGCACTTATCCGTGAGATATTATCGTAAACGTCGGGACATGTGAGGTGTGATTCTAAACGAGATAAAATTATATCTGAGATGAAATGCAAATGGCTGACTATTTGTGGCATATGTAGTGGCTTTTACCCCTACATAAACAGAGGTTACATTTATTAATTATTTATAAACGAATATATAAAGATGATATATAATTTAATATTTTCCAAAGTAGTTATTTAGAAAACATAGCTGACAAACATACAAACGTAAGCTGACAAAATCTTTCAAATATCTTAAAAAAAACTTCTATGAACTTCTATAGGGGACCAGATTATCCAAATATAAATAATTGGTATTCCTAATATCCACTAAATATAAATAAAAATTGTGTTTATTTATAAATGTGTAATTTTATTTCATGAGTTTAATTAGTTAGTAATAAAACATTATTGTTAAGCCCTATATAATAGGTTGGGGAAAGAGGTTCTTCGCATTTTATATGAAAATTCAAGATAATTTTAATTTACATTTAACTGTGTGCCATTTTGTTCGTAGACTTTCTGCCATCTTGTAGGTAGAGGTATGATCCCGTTGCTGTAGAAATTTTGGCTCGTGTGAGTGATATCAAGCTTTTTTGTGTACCTAGCTTTTTTCAAATGGGTCAAAACTGTATTGTGATCAATTCCCAGTTCTTCAGCTATGTCGTAACAGCTGATATTCGGATCTTGCTCCATTTATTCAAAAATAGCGTCCATTTTATCCGTAATATTCCCGGATCAAAAACACCTAAACCAACTTTGTGCTACTCTTACTACACTGCATAGGTCCATAAACGTCAACATCTTTCGTGACTTGCGTTAGATATTTTCCTTTTTTGGAATAAAATTTTATAATTTATCTAATTTGTTCATTCGATTCGCTCATTTTGACAAAAATAAAAACAGATGAAAAATAGTGGGAAAGAAAACTTTCCTAATTTGATTCTTGATTTGAAATATCACCTTTTTAATGTCATGAAAACCAGCCAGATACAAACAGTACAGCCTACAGCCAGAAATTAACAGTTTACATATTAAAGACTTTTTCCCCGACCTAATACATAATATAGTATTTAGTGACACAGAAAATAGCAGAAATAAAAAATGTTGTAGAACGATCAAGTAAAGAATAATAAGGAACTAAATAAAAATAAGGAGAAAATAAAAGCAGTCTGGCATATATAATATAAAATATTTCTCATCTATTACTTAGCCCAAAGTATCATTAAGAGCTAGTTTTATGGATACTAGATGAAGATTTCTCCGTTGTAAAATATGAGAAAATAATATGTATATAAATAAACATACAAACATCCATAACACGTGAACAAATATTCGTACTCATCATAAAAAATCTGCCCTTACCGGGGAACCCGGAACCTATGGCTAAGAAGACTGGGATTCGAAAAATGTGGTTTTCCTCGATCCGTCAATTACACTTCTTTATTTTATTATGTCCTCATTTTTTAAATTCTTTTAGCATATATCACTTAACCAATATCTTCTTAAGTAATATAAAATAAATAAGCCCTGCACAACTTATCTAAGTTATCACTTTTTTTAAAACATTTTTTTTACTTTTCCACGATTGCTTCTGTCCGTGACTTTATCCAAGGCGTGTATCCGATATTTCTCGACAGATTTTTAAATATTATTTAATATATAGTGTAGCATTACTTACTTTATTTTAAAAACGCAGACCTGTAGAATGTGTTGTAGTAGTACTCCATTTTACGGGTCTGTGATTTTTACCATCACTGAAATAATAATAAAAATCTTTATTTGAGCCTAAAGATTTATCTTTATTTGAGCTCAGGCTATTATTTGGGTCATATTAAGCATCAATATCTAATTATTAAAATGAATCAAACCGAATGCGGAATACCTGGATGAGTAGCTTGTACTTAGGGGCAATGAAATCATTAAAGAAGCTGCCGAAAGTCTCTGCCGATATTTATCAAAACTTTACTATCTTATGAATGTGTAAGTAAAAATTTTAATTATTTGTAATATTGCTCACACTTTTATTAATAAAATACTGAAAAATAATGATATTTTAATAATATTTTACTGCTCGATAAATCCTTAGTAAAACTGTTAGTAGATTGTATTTCAATTTATATTTCAAAGTAATCATCAATTACCCTATTTATTTTACTAAATGCAATACATTTTAAGCTGTAACGTTATCATTATCCGAGTCTTGTCCGTTAATGAACAAAATCCATCCCCACTGAATTCCACACAGACCGGTTCTGTTCTTAAATTCACTTAGCTATTCGAATAAAAGAGTACCTATTCCTTTAAAGACGAGATACCCTTTATATTGAACATTTTTAGTTTTAATGGTAATCTTGCTTGGCGAAGACATTACAGTATCAAGTTACCAATGAAATCTCATCTCTTGGGGAACAGATCTTGTTTTGGGATTAAATTTGACGTTCAATTTACAAATGTGATAATTTACTTAAGGTATAAGGACCTATCTACGAGTGAAGATATAAGGTTTATTGAAGTAGAGTCAGCAAAACATGTACAGTATATATCATAGAATCAAGATATACAAACTGATATAAATTATAAATGTATTAAATTGATCTTAAATATTTCCGATACCCGTCATAAACAACATATTGGTAATATGATCTATCAAACTATTTAAAAAATGATTATTTTTTATTTATATATTGCAACATATTGCTGATTTTTAAGACGTTGTATATTATAAAGTCGTTTTTTTAAACCTCTCGTAATCGTTATATTATTTTGTTGTTTCGTTATGTTATTCGTAGAGGGTAGTGCGGTTCCTTAATTAAAAAAAGACAGCGAATTCGTTTTGCTCAGTTAGCGAACCAGGTTTAATTACCATCCAATCAAACAATTCAACCTAACGATGTGGACTCGACCGCATAATTAGCATCTTGAATTTTATTTTATTGTTGGATCAGTCGTAAGTTAGTTTCTTTATGTAATTACTATTCTTTATTTAAAATAAATGTATGAGAATAGTTTTAATGACTTTTGATCAATACCCAAAATGTTGTAAAACAAAAAATTAAAGGAATTATCAATTTATTTTTGATGATTCTAATCCAGAAACAATTTCAATAATTATGTGCAAGTGTTACAATTAAAAAGATTCAAAAATAATACATGAGTACACTGGTTGCAGAAACAGTTAAAAAGTTAATTATTAACATTACAAATAATAAAACCCCAACACACTTTGGTTCAATTTCTCACGTACTTTATGAACTATCGTGTATTTTAATTTTCATACGAAACACTTGTAATAAAAGTAAAAAAATAATAGAAATGCAGCATCCAACTTGAATACACGAAAGCCGAAACCAGCTCGGCTCGTGCCAATGAATAAATGCGGCACGAGGAAACAGGTAAACCTGAACTACGCATGCGCCAGGTAAATCATGTCCAAACTAACTTGAACCTTAGTTCAAACTTATTTTACGCAAAGTAAAATTAAGTGGGGTATCTTCTAGAATTGGTTTTGTAGGTATTGCGACAGGTATCTTGCAGGTGGGACGCATGCGCCAGGTGGAAATACCTCCTCCTTGTTTCTTCTACCCTGGTACTAGGCTGGCATCTTGCCACAGGTAAGCTCCCAAGGTGAGGCGCTCTCACGGGGGACTTCGATGATAACCGTAGTTTTTAGTAATGCACCTGTTTTAGTAAAAACACTAATAATGTTTTGTATACACTTATTACAATGAACAAGAAGACAAACCATATTTAATAGTGCAACTAAGAGATTAATAAAGTAAGTGATTAAAGGTTTTTTTATTTTATAGCATTTCTAAGTAGATCTGAGTAAGTATTTAAAAGATAAATCTTATTAATATTACTTTTAATTTGTCATTTTAAATAAAGCTTGTATTTAATTCATTTTAAGTATTAAATTTGCTATCATGTTTAAAAACATTGTGATTTCACCAACTCTTTAAAAAGTCGTAAATATTTCAGGGTGGTTTATCGGCTGGCAAAAAACTGACGATTAAATTTCAACGCTTGTTTTGCGTTTTGCTCGACCTGAGTTTTGGTTTGTTTAAATAAAAATTACAGCAAATGACTCTACCCCGCCTGATGGTAACCAGTAGTAGTAGCAATAGTCCGATGCGCGAAAATGCTAGCATCTGAAACACATTTTTATATGATTATTAGAAAAAAAGAGTTTGGATTAGACATAAAGGAATGCATCTTCATGCATACCTTTATGTATGATTTATATGATATCTATTTACATTTAGTAATAAAAAGAGACTGAACAACAAATTCTCACTCAGATGTCGGCGCCTTTCATGGCTCATTAGCACACCCTCTGTCGGATTTTGCAGAAATTCTGTGTGACATTAATATAGATAGTGACATTACAATATAAATATAAATAGTGACATTAATAATAAGACTGTCATAGACAGTAATATTTATAAGTAATTTTATAGTACTTTTAGATCAGGAGATTTTAATTTAACATTAATTATAGTAGTGCTAACATAACATGAATTAGGTTACAATAGGACTGACTTATATTTCTGACATCAAAGTCCATATGTAAATTATAAAAAAATCTCAACCATAACGCGACCTAGGAAGTAAATATTATTTAGCGTTATTTTTCAGTTAAAGTTGATTTACGAATTTAGGAGATTACTTACGAGATTTCCTTAATGTTACATACAATAAATTCTCATAGTGACTAATAAAAAATTTAAGTATTAAAATACTAATGTTTTTATTTGCATAAGCTTTTCGCGCCTACATTGAGTATTATTCAAAAAACTATTTCGCTATTCTGTTGCTTACCTAGGTCGTTAAACTCATAAAGGAAAGAATGACTTCATAGTTCTGAATTTATTAAAACTTCATAGACCTTCCGATACAGGCCGGACGAACTATCCGTGTCGGTCACAGAAATAATTTAGTCAAAGGAACTCTGTTTATTGAAAATTTATACATATAAATTGAATTGTCGACCGTCTGGTCGAGTGGCCAGTACATATAGTAATACATATAGTAATATGTATTACTATAGTATCTATATATTCTATATACATATTACTATCGATATCGCTCCGTTACCCAGTATCCATAATACCAGCTCTTAATTAGGTTTAATTTGGGCTAGATAAGGGTTGCGAGTGTGAGAAATATTTTTATTATTGTATCAGATCGATATCTCCATATTAAAGATATTATTGAAGTCTCTAGTTAATTAAAAAAGATTTTTCAAAGAAAGAAAATGTGGAGATACTGTACGTATTTGATTTGATTGACCGGTTATCTAACATCGGAAGGTGTGTGGCGTGTTCTCACACCACAATACAGTCGCGTATAATTGATTACACGTTATTGGCCTGTGACTGCGTTATATCATTCTTTAGCCACGCTTTTTGCTGAAAACTAATTTAGGTCTAAAACTGAATTTTGTGTGTTTTATACCTTTCCGATTCTGATGAGCACGTTTAACTTGATTTTAAATATTTTTTATAAGTAAAAATAAACATTTATTTATAAAAAAGACAATAATTTACTGTTAAATGTAATACAAAATACAAAAGAAAACCTTGTGTCCTCCATATGTATTTTAAACAAAAAACACGAGATTTAAAGTTCTGTTTCGTATGTATTCTAACGTTCAAACCAGAAAATCTATTTGTTTAGGTATTTACCTTTAAATAACACTTAACAAATTCAGAATCTTCCTAAAACTAGTCAGCGGCTAAATCAAAGAACACTAAGAATTTAGTCAACAAGCAAAGCTAATGCAACGAAGAGCAGTTCCCAAAATTTCGTCGGACCGGTTTTATTAGCAAATTGTCTGTCGTGATCATATAAATCAATTGAGTACTTAGAATCATCTCAGACCTAATTCTCATAAGAATTTATTAAGGCCTAGCTCGTAAAAATTTAATAAAATTGTCCCTCTATTTTTGGTTCTATAATATTTGTAGTATCACGAAATATGTACAATGTAAGAAGAGGCGTTTATATAATGAGCTATTAAGTGAAAATGCCTACAGAAAATTTGTACAGTTCCTAAGTATAGTAGGAAAGGCGAAATAATTGAGGAATTTAAAGTAAAAAAGAAGAGAAACAATGGCCGGTTCAAAAAAAAAGATATACCTGAAAGTCATATGATAACTGATTCAACTATAAGATTTGCATTTAATGCATTAGTTGAATATTAATATAAATAGAATCAATTTACTACTAACGGTAAAAAAACTGTGTATTTTTTGATGGATGTTCAACACATTAATAAAAAATACTTATTGTATCTCTTCTGAGAAAAAATTTAAAAAGGCATTTATATTTTTTGCAGCTGAAGCTAATTTATTTCTAGAAATAATAGAAAGTGAAGCTCATACTCCGAAAATTATTTTTAAATAGGATATCTTATTAATTGTAATAAGATGTCCAATTTAAAAATAATTCATTGGAATTATTTTTGAATTTTCAGTGTTTTCAATTATTGTTTATAACTTTTTAATTTTTTAGTATTATTTAAAACTTTTTTTACAATTTTGAGTGTTATGTTTCTTAAGTAATAATCGTATAACAAATATTAAAAAACATACTTTCGAATTGAAAATCTCGTCCTCTTTTTAAAGTCGATTAAAAATTAAAAAGTACCGTCGGTTAAGAAAATGAAACTTAAGATACTTTTAATGTGCGTTTAATATAAGACAGAGTTCGTAATGAGAAATGTAAAGACAACATAATGCATTTTAGTGGTAAAATAAAAATAAAAATTTCTCTATACAAGAGCTAAGCTCTTCTTACAATTTTTTAACATGGCGTCCAAACTTTTTTATAGAACAATGTTACTAAATACCCTGTTTCCTCCCACGCCGAGTTTTGATCCACGTCCATATGGGAACAATAATACTTCATATATATATACCTCTGCGTATTAAAATTGATGTAATCGTTACATTCAAATCATCATATTGATTCTTATTATTCTATCTATATTTTATTTGAAAACGTGTTTTTCTCATGTAGAGCAGTAAAGTTAATATATTTTAACTGTAATGAGTAATTTATCATAAATAAATATTATAAATTTAAATTATTGGTCTTATGTCTTTAATGTTTTTACCTTAAATGTACATCCTTTTACTAATTCTCATAAAAAGTAAAATTAGTTAAATGTAAATTAGTATAACGCTTAGTATTTAAGAAAAATTTAACTCTACAAGTACTCTAGAGTTAGAAACTAAACTAAGATACTTTGATTCCTTCAAGTACGTTGGCCGCCATCAATCAAACGCAACAAAATGAAACACAAATCAATGGAGCCAAAAAGATATTTTTGAATCATCCAAAAGACAATTTTGCAACTGTTAACCAAATATGTTTTGGCAGCTCGTGGGCGCAATAGTCTAACACTTGAATTAATGTGGGTTAAATAAAATTTAGTCATTTCAATCAACTTCATCAACAATTCAAATTAATGAGTTATAATTACATCAAGGATTTGGTTTATAGTTGGTGAGTTATAATTACGCAATAGACTAACACTTAAATTAATGTGGGTTAAATAATATGTAGTAATGCAAAAGACATACGCTATAAATAATTATAAAATTATATTCTAAATATAACTTCATTTTAGGATATCATAATCAGTAAAATTATAATATTAAATAAAATAATCCAAATCCTTGATACATCAATGACTTAGTTTATTTTATAATTAGATGTAAACTGATTATGATAACTGATTATGCCCCACTGCTGCACACAGGCTTTCCTACGTGGGGAAAACATAAGTGGAGTTTAAGCTAAAGAACACAGTTAAGACTTCGTATTTTCAAGTCTAGCTTGAGCTAGTCTGATTTGAGCTACAGACCTACTAGCTGTCAGCGTGCCGTGCGTTTGTTGTCTTAAATAAAATACATTTCACAGTTATCTTTAAGGCTTTCCTCTATGTAACTAATGTACAAACGCGTGAGTAGTGCTCAAGTAAATTTCTACGAGTAGCAACGACTATGGTAACCTTACCATTAGGAGGACTGAATATTTGTTTACCACCATCGTATGATAAAAACTAAGCTATATAACGAATTGGCTTTGTTACTAGAGTTTTTAAACTTCATATTTTTATAACTTTAGGTAACCCTATATTTTATAAGTTTATTAATAATTATAAAATTTGGGCTTCTGATGCAATTTAACTCGTAACTAAGAGTGAAGTGTAAATTTTTAAGCTGAAAATTTTTTAAGAACCATAAAGTCTAGAGACCAATTTATTTCTTTATTCCTTGCGATACCGATACCACAAAATGATACCGATAAAAGAGCATGATAGGCGTTCTGCCTACAATTTATGGACATAGATAAAAACAACAGCAACAATGACTGCCTGCGAGTGCTGAACCGCAAATAATGGCGGTACATTGAACTTCTAATTTTACTTAATATGCTTGAGCTGGACTAAACTATCAGTATCCGTACAGAATAAATTAAAGAGATAATTAATAGATATCTTATTTAATAAATAATAAGGGTTTTTATCCTGTATATAATTTATTTTAGCTTTATTAGTCTTTACACTGTATTAATGTATATCCAAATGGCGTTAAGACAAATTGCTTCTGAACCATTTTTTTATTTAATATTTTTTTGTTAGCTACTTTTGCCTTACTTTTTTAAGAGAAGTAAGTATGTACAAGTATGTATGGCCCCACATCAACAGTCAGCTAGAAAATCATTCTCACTAAACCGTTTAAGCACAAATCCACTAATGTCATTATTTTTACTTAATCTGCAGGCTTGAGTACACTATCAATATTAAATACGCTTTTGATCTGTTTTTTCTTGACTTTTCACATGGAAATAAAAATCTAGATCTGCCATAATTTTCGGCGTATTCTTCACTGCTTGTGTTTACTGCTCGGTGATTGGATGCCGATGAAAGGTGTGGTGGGCGATCGTTTAGTACTTTGCGAATCTGTTTATATTCGATTATTTTTAACATGAGCCGGATACGTCCTCCGCACGTATGGGTATTACACAGATATCTAGTTTAGAACTGAGGTGGCACAGTTTGTTCCTCTGGGCAGCTGTTTTATATTGCAATGAATGAACTTATTTTTAATTTCTTTCTATACCAATTAATATACATGACAAAATATATTTTTTATTTTTGAAAAAAGTTTTAAACTAATCTAAATATCGACTTCAAAAATACAAAAAAGCCAAAAACTATTCTTGCCTTTTTTGTTAAATTAAAACAAAGTTAACATATATATATATATATATATATCCATTATAAATTTAGCATTTATTTTGTAAAAGGAAATGAGTCGTATATAAGTTATCTAGGAGATCGTTAGGCTTAAATTTGTGTTCTTACAAAGCACTACAAAATTAGTCTCAGTTGAGTAGTGACTCTTGTGACCCGAGACGCAAACCCGTGTCGTGACTTCACTACTAACCAGCCCGACACATTATTAGTTAAACGTCGCCAAAACTAAATTCGTGTCATACACCAATTGACTAGAGATTAATGAACTTTAAGAGTTCCTAATTGCTATGAAAGCAGGACTTATTATATTAGCTACTGTCTCAGAATACTTGGGGATGACCAGCAGCTTATAGAAAGGCGCTTCGACTGTCTAATTATGAGCAATTGGTATTAACAAGCCCAGCAATGGATTCTGCAGTTTATATCAATGTAATCTGGTGTCAGATTAATCTGTAGCGTCTAAGTAATGCATTCCAATTGATTTCATGAGACTTATTGTGGCTTGGGTATTGTCTAATTTATATTAGTACATTATATATTTAAGGACGAAAGAGGTTTAACATGTAATAAAAAAAGCATGTCAATTTTATAATAATATTCAGTATTTAAAAAAAGCATTCATTATGTTTGGTGCTGGCTTACTAAAGCAACTAAAGTAAAAAAGCCAATAAAAATCATTACTCCGAACCGTTGTAAATTATACAGTTTAATCACGGGTTAAGTCCTTAAAATGTGGTTTTATTTTATGACTTTAAGTATTCCAACACCTCGGAAAGAATTTTCTTTAAGTCTAATATCATTGAATGTTTAGTTCCTCTTTAAAATAATAATAAGTCTTTATTTATCCATTAAGTACAGTTGGTTTTGGAAGTCTCAGCTGTGTTAGATCTTCCTTCACATGTAAAAGATTTTGTTCGTTATCGTTTTAATTCGGTAGATTAAGGACAAAGTAGTTTAAAGTTTGCATGGCTGCAGAGTTTTTACAGCGAACATGTTTTAAGAAACATTAATTATTTATTAACAAGTTGTGGTACAATATAAAAGAATATACGCACATTGTTAATATTATAACATCAGTACTATCATATGCCTGTTAGACTTTTAAAAGTTTAATGAAGTTTCACTTAAAATGATTCAAATTATTATTGCTAATATCAAGCCTCTATAATTTTATTCTGATGCATAAGCCCCTAATGATTACTTTTTTCCAATTACTAAGGCTACTGTTTTCCATAAAAACTCGTGAAAAAAAAATGATTGATCACGTCACATTGAGTAGTTATTTCAAGTGGCAACCGCGCAGACATAGCGGCGCGCGCAGCGTGCGGTCGCTCGCTCGTGAAGCCCTCGAATTGCAATATCGTTTATACAAAGTTATGCATAATTAAGTATTCTTTTGAGAGTACTCTACATTGTAGTAGTTTTTAAAATTGTTTTTGTACCTTTTATGGTTGTTAAGTTTGTTCGCTTCGCAAACTACTTAAACTTTTTTTCATTTGACTCCTGTCAAAGAGTTTTGATCGTCATTTTAGAATTAACTTGCTGTCTGTGTTTTCTCCTAGATTTAGTACATAAATAGTTACATAAAACTCTGACATCATTGATAGTCCGATAAAATTCGTCAATTGGCTAACAACAAGTTTTATAAGCCTTCATGATGATTTATACGGTTTCTAAACCTGAAAAGATCATAAAAGCCACTGTGAATAGGCAAATGTTTACATAGCATTTTATTGTCTACGGTTATGACTGAAAGTAATATCTCGAACACTCGTCACTTTGCTATTTTTTACTTGTTAGTCAGCTTCATACACATCTTATAAATACTTGCCTATCCGCAAAAATACTTCAACGTTATAACATTATTAAGTTTTTGAAATGGTCTATAATCGTTTTGGAATTAACATTTATTTTATAAATATATATTTAAGTACTTTCAAAGGGTTTCATATGATACACAATATATAATGATTATCTGCTGGGCACTAACTCGTTGATATGGGCTGGGTCTTTGGATACGGAGAGAATAAATAGTATCAAAATTCTGAAAAACAATACTATCAATACTTCAGTCACTGTTGCTGTCTCATGTTGTCGATACTTTGGATGCTTTTGTTATATATTAATGGTATTGACGCCAGCTACGCTATCGATACTATTTATGTTCTTGGTATAATTGCTGTCAGTAAACTGGTTCAGTTTTAGGTTAGGAAATATGGATTCGATTCCTAACACCCAGTTAATTTGTTATTGTTGTTTATTTTGTGGAACCTGGGGTAAATTACTTGTTGGCGTTACGGTGTCATATGTGTATGAAAATAAAACATCGTAAATGGCTCTCTTTTCGCAATATACACTTTACTCTTTTATGATAGCCATTACCTGAAGATAACTGCTATATATTTATATAAATAACAATAGACAAGAGAAATTGTAAAAGTACACCTTTGCCTTCACATCGAAAGACAGCATATTAAATAGGAAAGGCAGTGTTAACTGCTCAAACGACTCCTTAAGTGAATCTAAAATATCATCTTGTTAAAATGCAAAAAGTAAGGTCAAGTTGCACATGTTTGTCTCAACTATAGAGTAAGAATTTTTTAGATTTAAAACACGAAATTGTTTGAGACTGACAAAAAAACCAAGCATTACACTAAGAGGCGATCATTTGGTTTAAATAGTTAAGTAGTAATGAGGCCATCCTTAACTGTTTTGCAGCTGTCTAGTTCCCTCAGTTCCACGAGACGCCTAGAACTTAGTAGGCATATGATTCGCTATGATATCACTATGGCAGCAATGTTAATAATAGCCATATCATAAATTTCATCGGACGACTCGCGTCCTACTCACTGAATACTAAATAATATTTGAATTGTATTGTAATGACAATGCACTGTTGTGTCGATACCAAGTGCCGGTCAATTGTTGAAGCCGCGATAAAAATATTATTTTGTATAGACTTTGTAGCTATTTGAAATCTAGGTTCGAATACTTCTTGTATCGTGGGACACATGATACCTACTCAGAATTTTAACGTCAACGTGGGTGTTCTACGAGTTCTATATAATACGAAAGCCAAGATAATTATTGGATCTTGATTTAATTTTTAAGAAAACAAATCAACAGTGAACTGCTTCACGAGTGAAATAGAAAGCTTTTATGTAGCAAATAATAATACTTTTTATATTATTCAAGACTTTGTCAACAGTCCGTAAACATCCCAAAGTTTTAATTTACTTAGTGGCTTTGTAAACATTTACATTCCTTGCAATGTCTACAACAGTTGTTATAATGTTAACAAGAATACATGTTTTCAATTTGTAAATATTATCAATGCGAATTTATAAATTATCATGTCATCTGCCACGATTGGATTTAAATTGCCTAGAGTTTCCCGATTTTTACTCGCATTTTACTTTATAGTGAGTGATAAAAGTATTAAGCCAGTGGTAAAATAAATAAACTATAATATAATTAAATAATTCGGTATACAGAGTATAATGCGGTTCAATATATAATACTTATTACTATATATTACGATAAGGAAATCATTTGACTAATAGAGGTCTCTAGGCTTTCGAGGCTCTCTAGTAGAGGTGCACGTAGCACGTAGGTAAGCAAGTAATGGTTTCAAAAGCAGTTTTATTTGTCTGTGATATTTATTAATATACAATTTGTGCTTAAATCCGAGATGTGTTTTCCTTTTAATATAGACACACGTAGTATAAAGGCCATCACAGATTCCTGTAAAACGAGCGCTGTCTGCGCGCAGCGTGACTAATTGACAGCATCCGAAGGTCGTAGCTGGTTATATTGCAATCCATTACGACGATGCTGCGGTGTCAGGTTGCTTCCTGCGGATCTGGCAAGTTCATGAGCAATGTAATGGCTGTCAGTCAATACGCATGCTGTAAATATTTTAATAAGCATCCAGGGTTTGGTTCTGGTAATTTCAAATTAAACTACATATCCTAACATGAACATGACAAAAATACGCTATCTATTTAATGAGGTCTTAACAACGAGCTTCGACTCGATGGGTTAAGCTATGGGAGACCCCTTTAAAAGTATTATTTAACAATTTTTATGGCATTGGGACTATAAGATGCTTATGCTGTGAAAATTTGAAGACCGTTAAATACCGTTAAATTTGATAGCCTTAACCATTTCTTTGTAAAACTTGTGTGACAGACGACTGACGGACATGTAAGTGAAAGCAATAGGGCTCCGTTTGGACCCTTCTGGTAGGGAACACTAAAAAAGCATTTTAATGTTTTACACGTGTACCTCATAAGTAATAAACTTACAGGACTAAGGTTATTTTCATAATCTGAGCTCTATTACCTTTATATATAACATAATAGGTTATATAAATAGCTCATAAATATGCTTTGGGTACAACATTGTTAAAACTTGGTTTTGTGGACTAACTGGGCTAAAATTTTATATTTTTACTTACCTGTTAAGCTGGACAATTGGTTTTGATTGTCTAGAGATTCTTGGAAGTATAACGTGGTTCAGTAGTATTTGGTATTTTGAATATTCAATTTTGTTTCGTTGTTGTCGTTCGCTATATAGTTAACAGTCAAAAAGTGTTGCTTTTATGAAAAAACTAATCAAGAGGATTATTTTGCCTAACTCGTATGTCAAATAAAAACAAAAAGTGGTTAAGAAGGTGACCGTTCAACGTACCTCATACATTATATCACTGATAAAGATTGTTATACCATATCCTTTTACACGTATTAGGGTCCTACTTTAGAATGCACTGTACTATAAAAAGTTCAAAGCTTCCAATACGTAACATAGTAGGCGTCTGTAAGTTTCTCTCATTTTCGTCATACATTTCTAAAGCTTTTGCATAACGTACTAGAATGATACAAGTGACTGTTTGCCGGCACAATACCACATTGTGTGCTCTGGCACTCGCGCAAATACGCTTGGGTAAACAATAGTAAATATTGGTACTGCATTTAATGTGTACTTGTCTATTTTACGTTTTTTCGTGCAAAATTATACTTAAACTTGACGAAACAAACACAAATGTGACGGAAATACGAATAGCCTTTTTATAAGCGTTTCTACGTACTTATGAGGTTGGTGTTTTTATTAAATTCATACTAATTACCTCTTATAGTATACATAGTAGCGAGAGGGAGAGTGCGCGGGCTTTTAAATAAAACAACTACATTCAATTTAGAAAAAAAAACAAATGCGAGATTTTATGTTTCTCGGCTAAAATGAATTGGCTGAAATTGCGCGGAAATAGATAACGTCGTGAGGAAGGATAAAGCTGGTTATTTTTTATCCCAGAAAAATAATATTGTCAAGGGAGCGATATACTTCCTGTATCGAAACGAAAGTGTTGCGAGCGGAGCCATAAAAATAAAGCCAAGTAAGCTAGCGAAGTTTTAAAAAAGTTTAATGAAAAATAAACCACTATTCTACACATTATATATATATTAATAAGTACGTTAAAAACTAAATTTAAATAAACAACTTAATAAGTATCTAGGATAGAATTCTTTGAAATCATGTGTTAAATATGTTTAGTAACTGCGAACTCTTTATGTTATTTTTAAATTTATGTTGAGCCAAATCCGTTTTAATACGAGCAGCAATACTCATTCACAGGGCTTTATGTGTAAATAACGATCAATATAGGTATCCATGTACAACTTCCTTAGCGCCACCATAATTTTAGTGACCCTGACCTAAATCGTTCAAGAACAGAAGTTAATTTTTATCTTTAAAATCAAACTTATCTACTTCTGAAATATTTGATCACCCCAATTCATGAATTACAACGAACATCGGATCGAAGACAGTTCCCCGAATCCTTACTTCCCACCGAATGTCATTGAACCTGCGCACGCGCCTGTTTATTTGCAAGCTTTATTGCGCCCCGAGACGGCTGCCTTTGAGCCGTGAATTCTCTGTTCCTCCGACACATACTGTATACAACTACGATTAGTTAGACTTCACTCTTAGAAACGACTTTTATTAAGATTGTTTGTTTTAGCAAAATTGAAACACGAATACTTGAATCTCTTTGATGTTGGTTTTTCACGCACTTTTTTTAATGATGTTTATGCTATACCTGAGTTTTTCGTGAAAAAGTACACTTTACATATCCTATCCTATCAGATTTGTAATTCTAATCTTCAAATACGAATATAATAACAAGCGGAAGCATCTTTCGGTTTATTATATACTACTTCTTCTTTTATAAATGGCAACGTGTAGTCATCAAATGGATTTGATCAAATCAATTTTGCTAGACCATTGACCAGGAATGTTTAGATGTATTTTTGTGGAAAAGAATTTTTAACTGCTGTGATAACTTCGAGCAACAACATGAAAATATCACAGCAGTTAAAAAAATCGGTAAGTTTATAAATCAAAATCAACGAAGAAAACCATCAAAAGTAAAAGCAACATATTGAAATGTAATAATTAATTAACTTGTTTGGAACATCACTTAATACCTATTATGTCAGTATCCATTTAAGATCGCCTTATAGTTTATGTATGCAGTCCAAAAATCTGATACATCGATTAGGTTCTTTATTATCGAAACAATTAATCACTAATATTCATTACATTGTGTCACCGGATATCACGCGCGTTGTATCAATAACGATTACCTATTGTAATTCCAATGCAACTTGCAAATATGCTGCATAGTTTCATCCAAAACCATTTTGGTTTCTTAACCGAAAATAATTTTGCATAATAAAATAATTGAGTCAACTCACAACCGAAGTTGGTGATCAACACCTAAGTGTTTTTGGACGTCTAGAACAGCTTGGCCTCGATTCAAACTTTGTGGTCATCTATTATTATGGACAGTTGTTTTTTGACACAAAGACATTGCTAATATCGCTACACACAATATAAAAAACATTTGAAATAGCTTTAGTAGTCACTTGCTATTGACACGAATACTCCTTAATAGAACACACAATAGAAAATAACATTTGAGTTAGTTGAATAAGTCACTTACTATTGACACAAATACACTTTAATAGAACTTGCACTTAAAAGAAGCGCACTTGTAGTTATAAGTAGCGTTTAAAATTCAATTTTGACACCTAAATAACAGTTAGATTTGAGGAGTTCTGTTTAATGTGGTTGTGTTTGAAAGAACGAATTACGCGTTCACCAACTTCTACGTTCCGCAATTCGTTCGTTGATTTACTTATTACAGTGAAACAATTTTGTTGTTGAACTAATTTTGACAGATAAAAACAGTCAAGCAGTTTTTGGCTGAAAAGTTGAAAAATTTATTTCTGTGCTAAATATGGTGTTCTTTTTATTTGAAATAATATTTAAAATGAACATTTTTATAACGGTAATAAAAAAGTGGTGTTAGCCGCGATATAATATTAGACTATTATACTCGCGCGTGTCAGAAAATATCAGAAAATATCACAGTATAATAGTCATCTTCTTCAAAATAAAAATATACAGCTGTTCATAAGTCTCGTTGAAACTCAAAAACGGTTTGACCTATTTAAATAACCTTTATTGTGTTTGTTTGCTTAAATTCAGGTTAAGTTTAAAAACAAAAAAATAGGGATGATCCTAAGGAAGCTGATAAAAATAATAATTAAGTTGGTAATTTAGTATGGGAAATGGTTTAATTGACATGCCATTTAAAACTGGTTTTTTTCCACTGCTAATTTGCATTACTTTTGATAGATAGCTTCATTTGTTGGGAATATAATTAATACCTATTCTTTATTATAAATTTTACCTGTACATGATGTTGTTCACTGCATATATTATAAGACATGAAATAACACCCATTAAATATTAACAATAAAATTAATAAAATAAGAGACCTACCTGTATTTGTTAAAAAAAATCGTAACCAATAAAATAAGATTTCAATATATAAGATTTCATTCCACAAGATCACCGACCCTTGCACCGCGCTGATTACCTTAATCCAATTTATCGCTGCATCATGCTAACATTGATGTTCAAGAAATTACTTTAATGCTCAAACATGTCTTTATTCCGAGGCACCCAAAAAGATACGTGTAGAGACATCGATAATTTTATTGTCTTTTTTTCTAAGTTCAAATTTTAATACAACAAGTAGTTACTTACATGTTTTATAAAACTATTCACGCGACCGTAAGACATACTAAAAAACACCTTAATTCCTCTAGATGTAAGATTCAGTCGTATCAAGACGTTTCGATCGTAGTTGCTTAAGCTCAAAAATGCATATTGTATGTGGTGAAAATGACAAGACGTTCAATCCAATCGAAAAGAACTCACTAAATGATATCAATAGTTTCTTACTCAGCACAGAAATACGCAGCACTTGAAATAAGGGTATATGTGCAAATACTATACAAGTCGGGAGGTATTCAAATTTATTAATTCTATTATAAAAATACGACTTACACATATTTACTTCGTGTAGTAATGAAAAAAAATTCAAAATTTCTTATTGGCTAAAATCTTACATCACACTAACACACACACAACACAATTATACTAAATCTCATTTTTGAATTTACTCTTAATTTGTCTTGCCATAGCAATCAGGTAAGATTGTTTACTTTGCATTTAATATGACCTTAAGATCATTTCTTTAAAGTTAAGGCTTATCTAAGAACCTTTTGAAAACATCTTGGGGTTCATTCGGGGTCGGCTGTGAACATAGTGGGCAGTCACGCTGTATAATTAACTCTTTCACTTTTCCTGGACCGCCTTTGTGCACGAGCTGATATCCCACGGGACTGCTTTGGACAGCTTCATACACATTTGTGGCTCAATTCATAAGAGAAATTCTCGTAATTGGCAAGGAAAAAAGGTGTTTCCGAGGTACGTAAATAATTTACTGAATATTCTACAAAAGCTCAACAAATGACTCGACACCAACTGATGTTAAAGAACGTACGTACCTCAGAATTTTCAAATTAACCCACGAACCACAGAACTATTAGGAAATATTTTCTGAAGTGTCATGATTGAACTTTATAATCAAAACAGCAGGCCAATAATCATATATATCATTTTGATCCGAATCCTAGAACACGCTGACGGATTATTTTACATAACATAACATTTCATCTGCAATAATTTGTTACATTTCTTTAATATTTTGCTAAAAATTTCTATAAGTATCTCTATATTCCCATAGAATATTGGAACCCTTTCCTGGACCACAAGTTTTATATTAAAAACTTTATCTTCACCTTTCAGATGTTATCGCCTACAAACCTTTACAGTTACGGTCATGGGTCCTTTATCGATCCATTTCATCGGTTACTAGAGTAGGATAAAAGACACCACGAGATATATCCGAGATAAGAGCCATTTACATACCATTACACTCTATAATTGGGACCCTTAGTATTATGAGATGTGATGCAATGATAATGATACCTATTAAAGATGAAATAAGAACACAATTTAATTATCATGTTATCTCACTATGTTAGTGCTCAAAAATGATGAATGATGAAAATTCTTTCTTATGGGCATTAAGAAAATCCACCAATACCACCCTCAAAAGTAGATAGGCTTCATGGAAGCCGGTTACTTAGTCTGTAGACACGTTTAACACCAACTACTCACGAAATGCGCGCTCGTAAAAGGGTACCATATGTACCATAATTATGGTCAGGCTTTCTAAACTTTTGACGCGGCTGCGCAGCGGTTTAATCATCGTTCCATAAGAACATCCATCTTGAGGCGCCTGTTAAAAAAAATAGCTTACCCACTGTTATTTTAATTCGGCAGGAAATATACATTTTCTTAATCCTCATATAAATTGTCGTAGCCAAATCAAATCTAATAGAATATTTTTATTTTGTGAATATATATTTCGTTTACATACAAGATGGTGTTATCATAAAAATATAAAGTTTCACTACATTCCGCCAACAATTAGCACCAAAAATATTATTTAATATAAGTATGTGAAAATAAATATACAATGGTAATTTATTATTGATTATAAGTTTACGTACAAATTTCATTTACAAATGTCATAAATAATGAATAGTAATTAATTATTATTATTAGTAGTATCAAGTGAATGCACAAATATGTCCAAAAATTCTAATATTTCAGCAAATGTAACCTCTATTATGATATGTCAGTAGAAAGAAATATAAATATATTTTTCGTGTTGTTCCAGATCGCTGCTGGTGGCAGCCATCTTCCTTAGTAATTGCATCACATGGACAGCTTCCAGACACCACCACACACATAATGTAAGTACCTATAGGTAAAGTTAAACACGAAACAAGTAAAACAGAGTAGAATATTGTTCTTTATAATAATTAATTTTAATGTTACAAAAACAAAAAAAACCTTTCTAAAAATACTATGATTATGGTGCTGAAAGAGAGTTTTGTTAGAGACTCTATTACACTCTTATTACACTCACAATAATTGTGTCAAAATACTAGTCTTAATAATAGTAATACAAAATCAAACCAACGATTTTAGGTATGAAACTTTAAAACCCCCACGATAAATGTTATATTATACTCGTAAGCTTATTACGTCAAAACCTATTTCAGATTTCTTGTCATATCTTCGTATCTAAGATTCAAAAATAATCTATGAAATCCTATTTTTGCATAAATGTTAAAATTTTAGCGAAAATACAAACCCAAATGACATGAATTCATACTCGTTGGGGTCGCAATAAAATTTTATTCAATCGAAGGTTTGAAGATTCGTTTGTCTCGCGTATACGAATAGGTACGTGTGCAACCGTCTATTACTTTTTATTCACAGCTTCCAGTAGAAATTCCTTTCATTTAACGATAAAGTTTTCTTTATGAGTGACCGAAGTTACAATGTGGTTACAAACAACAACCATACTATTTGCCGATAGTATAATTTCTTCTTTCACTTGGGAATGTTAATTTAAAAATAGGTTAATATGCTTTGATAGGAATGTATATTTTTAATCTAACATTTTTGACATATTTAAAAGTAACATAATTAAGATTTTTTAATTTACTGGTAACTAGATAGGTTATTCCACTACAAAAAGTCAGTTTTAAATTATAGTTACAAAGTAATAGTACATAAAATTTATCACTGTAAGAGCTGCAAAAGCTATATCTAAAGGCTATTCTTTTAACTTTATATGTGTTGTGTTGAATAAGTGAGTATAACGTTTTCCTACATAAGTTTAGTTTATATTACGACGGCGATCGAATATTGAGTTTTTAAATCAATTTATTGCATCATATTTCATACTAAAGATTCATAATAAAGACATTGATCTATATTGTTCAGACAAGAAAGACATCGATAATTTCATGGTTGATACCTAAGAACTTTTAAAAAATAATAATATTGTGTATATATAAACATTGACATAAGAAATGAAAACAAGGAAAAGATTATAAAAGGTGTGGCTTATTTCTAATAGAAATTTCTTTCATCCCAACTACGAATAATTATTATGTCAATAACAAACAAGAACTCACACAAAAAGAACTTTTTTAAGTTCACTTATGATAAGTGAACTATAAAATGCTTTGACGGATATCAAAATCATATGTTAACATTTGAATTAACTCATACAAAGTTATATATCTGTCAGTGATTTTTTGTTATAGAAATAGTAATTATTTTTAATACCTAAATGTAATAAAATAAAAAAGTCACTTTAATCAAAAAACCACCATTTAGCTAAACATGAAGCTACCATGCTAAGACACGATTATGAATTATAAATTAAGTTTTAAATAAAGTTCTGCAGTCCTAGTATTGCATTTAAAATGCAATTTTTAAAAAAGTATAACCTTATTATGGTCAATCTTATTAGTATTGCTCATCTTGTACATGTTAAGGATAGAACAACCAACGAATGTTTTTAAAACTTGGCAATTAAAAAAACAATTTAAATCAAATATTTTTTACTTGGCGACCCTAATGTCAATTAGTAGCAGAAAAGAATAAGAACTGCCATGAATTTAAACAAATGTGGCGCCAGAACTGATAAGCCTGATGACATATCATGCGCGAGGTCGTTCTCCGCTTAAAAACTTTTTCAATAACTATGTGACCAGCGCATAAAATGTCCAATAAATCACATTTAGCATCAGCTATATAGTTTTATGACGATGAGCTGAGTCGTTTACCCGTAATAGTCTAAAGATACGGTATAAAAAGTATGAAACATTCTTCAAGCATTTAAGAACACCTTAGAAATACAACACTTTCCACATATATAATTGATTTTCTAAGCAATTTCCCGACAGGTGCGTCAATCTAAGCGACGGTAAGCAAATAAGATGCTGTCATTTATAATAATTCAAAATCAATCGTTATTCACGTACTCGATGTTAAAATGTTGCAATGCTCTCCATCCGGTAAAGTTACAATTTTCATTAATTTTATAGGCTATATATTGGCTCTTATTCTAAAGCAGTAAGAGTTATTTATTGGAATAGCTCTTACTAACCTATCCTATTAAGGTTGGATGGATAAAAATGAATATTGACGAGTTGTTTATCGTCATAACATTTTATTTGAGTCGACGTGACTAGTGGATAGTTCCCGTAGTGATCGGCATTTCAATGTTTCTAAAGTTCCGTTTACACTATGTTCGTTAGCTCGGTTACATTTAAATTAATATAATAAGCGTTTTAATAATTTTCTTCCAACTGGAGAAGTCGGGAAGGACACGCTGAACTCACGGGTTTTCATTATACAACTTCGTTGTGAAGATCACGCTCTTTTTATATTAAATCGCAACATTCTTATAATATTAGAATGTTGCGATTTATATATATTCTATATTCTCTTTAGTTAGAAATATATATATTCTCTATATATATATTCTCTTTAGTTAGAAAGGATATGTTATCCCTTTACAGTGATTCTTAAATGTCCCTCTCGTCATACTTGCTTTTTATATTATAAAAAAATTCACAAAACCATTGTGAACACGTCCTAAAAAGCCTTCTCAAACGGAACTACTCCATAGGCATTCGTCGGTGCAAGTGCATACACATCTTTGTATGCGATGCGGGGACTGGAATAAATTATGTAACTATGCGTCCGAAAACAACCATTAATCTTAAGATGAGTGGTTGTCTAGGAGTAGTCACAGCCGTAATAAGTATATTAATCCTTCCACATAACATGCCGTCATAAATCACAACCAACCACAACTTAAATTTAACGTAACTTAAACCTAACATACATAACGTCAAAAAATCAAAATGTAGTGTAAGTAGTTTAATGTTACATTTCATTATTAATTAACCATTATTATGTAATTATCATAGTAAAAGTTTTTGAAAGAGCAGGACGTCCTAACATAGGTACAATTTTTTGTTACTAGGAAATTCCGATCATCTTCAAATAATAATCCATTTTTAACGAAATCAAATATTTAGATATTTTTTAATATTTCGTTAGCTAGTTAATTAACCTATTGGAAATTTACAGTGATAATAGAGTTTTTTCACTGAGTTTTTCCATTAAAATATGAATTTATTAAAATTAATTTAAAGATAATTTATACGGAATCTTTTTTTTAAATAGAAACTCCAACGAGGAGTTAGTTACAAAAACCTTTAGGTCATATTATTAATATCTTAGTAAAAATTATCTTCATAGACAATCAAGTCAAAAAGTTAAAAGTATTTTTTTATGGAAATCCACTAATTCCTAAGTAGTTGCTGTTGATTGTACCTAATAAAAAATCTCAGTAGCATAGCGATAAGCCGATTAGAAGTTGTATAAAAACTACAATTGGGCAATTAGCAAACCATTTGTATCATTCATAATAATCCGCCTCAATAACAACCGAAGCGCCCGCGCCAGTCCGGCTTCAATGACTCACTCACTGTAATAAGTTTTTTTATTACCTTGATATACCACTGGTAAACAGTTTAAGATGCTTACAATTATTTAACTTTCTATGACAAGAATTTTCTATAGAATTAAAATTCTTTATCAAGTTTTATCAGTTGTCTTCAGTTTATCATCAAAATGGATTTGATAACCATTCCGTTTAAATATTTCGATCGATTAAATTAAATAAATTCGAAATACAAAATACAAAAAATCAGTTTTGAATTTTTTTATATCAACACAGTCTTAATATGGATAGGTTTAGGCTCGGTAGGGCATGTATCAAACACTGTATATATTAACTAGTTGACCCGGTGAATTATATCACCCACAACATACCACAAACGCCATCCATTAAAAGTAGTCGAACTAATCATACTACGTACGGACGGACGTACTTTAATACTACGAATAATGACAATTATGAATTGCACGTTATTTAGTCGATTATTCACATTAAAATAACTTTTTTTTTATCTATAAGAATTTCCCGATTGTTTTTAATTTTTAAGCCCTCCCCCAAATATTGAAGAACAAATCGGAATAAAAATTGGTCAAACTATTTTTGAGTTTAGCGAGACTAACGAACAGCTATATACTTTTATATATTAATTTACGAATATAAAAAATCAGGTAAAAAATTTATTTAACATGAATATTATATATAAAATCACGCCTGCAAAAAAAACATAGCACTGTAAAAGAATTGCTCACAATATTATTTCAGGATCCCAAGAGTTTACGATTCATAAATAATAATACTAATTTTTTATTGAGAAATTACAATTAATCATAATGTTTTACTAATAATGTCACTTAACCTAAGTTACTAGTCGCATAAAATTAAAACTGAATATTATGAACAGTAATTTATTTTAATTTTAGGTTCACGGACACAGGAGTAGGCATAGGCGACAAGGCGCAGGCTTGTATCTTCCTTCATCATATGTGATACCAGGGGGTGAAGGTACTGGCGTATGGGGAGAGTGGAGAGATGAGACCCCTTGTTCCAGGACATGTGGCGTTGGCGTCGCCAGTCAAAAAAGAATATGTCTTGAAGTGGGGTAGGTTCTATTGATAATATAATAACGTTCTAAATTCTCAAGTGTGATAATATTTAGGATATAATCTTGCATTATTACTCATTCTTTTTTCTAATGTTCCTTTGCACAGATCAGACGGTCAACCCCGGTGTACAGGGGGAGACACGAAGTACTTCTCCTGCGGAACTCAGGACTGTCCTGAAGGCACGAAGGACTTCCGCGCCCAGCAATGTTCGGAATACGACTCAGTTTCCTTCAAGGGTATCAGATACACGTGAGTTATGTTTGTTTACTAAGAGATAAAATATTGAATATTTTGTGGAAGAAATGAAAGTTTGATTTACATCACTGAATGCATGTAGATAACAGTGGCTTCTTACTTATAAAACATTTTTACAATATTTGTACGTTAAAGAATGCTAAACTAGAATATGTTGTTGATGGTAAGTGGTCAATGGCGCCAAGAATATCGAAGAACTTGATATTGTAGGTGCGTTAATTCTGGAGACTAGAGACGGGGAGTAAAGTCCTCCCATGCCTTTACTTTGGATATATTTTCCTTCTTCGTACAGACAGCAGACTGCTTCACCGACTTATGTAACGGTTTACCATGATACAGATGGGTGCCATACACAAAAGGACCAAACCAGTGTGAGCTGAACTGCATGCCGCGGGGTGAGAGGTTCTACTATCGACAGAAAGACAAAGTTATCGATGGCACCAGGTGTAATGATGAGTCTTTTGATGTCTGCGTTAATGGCGCTTGCCAGGTTTGTTATCATAAATGTTAATTCCTAAATTTATTTTTAATGAAACATTTCCAATATTTATGGTTCTGCACACAGCCCGTAGGTTGTGATATGATGCTCGGGTCGCCAGCTCGCGAAGATAAGTGCCGACAGTGCCGTGGAAATGGCACTAACTGTCACACCGTCGGCGGCGTGCTCGACACACAAGATCTCAGAAGTGGTACGGTATTAATTTCTGTGTTGAATTACTTTAAGTATTACAATTTAGAATAGAATAGAATATATCTTTATTGCACATCAGCCAATTCAAAAACAGAAACACTCAAAAAAACTTTTAACTAATTTTGTACCAAGGGCGACCTTATAAGCGACGCTAAAAGCGATCTCTTCCAACTAACCTTAGGATGGACAGGGTTCAAGATAAAGTACTTGTGGGAAGTTGGCGACGTATAACGAATACATACATGATAATACTTATTACATACAAATAATAAATGTATACATACATAGGTACTTACTCAATGATAGCATGTGTCCACTACATAATACATAATTATATAAATATATATCTACTAAAATACATATAGTCACAGACTACTAAGGAGATGCAGTATCAACCAACAAATAGTCTTCAAACACAAGCATTTAGTACTCATAGTTATTATAACTGTTTTTTTTCAGGATACAACGATATGATGCTTATTCCTCAGGGTGCAACGACTATTTATTTTGCCGAAATCAAGCCTTCTAGCAACTATTTGGGCAAGTTATCTTTAAATTTGGAGAATCATAAACAAAAACTGTTTGTGATAAATGAATTCACTAATTAATTCTATTTTATTTTAGCAATCCGTGCTAAAAACAACACGTACTATTTGAATGGAGACTACCACATTAACTTCCCAAGAAGTATTGTGATTGCTGGTGCCACCTGGTTCTACGAACGAAATCAAAACGGTTTTCCCTCTCCGGACAAGCTGAGGTGCCAAGGGCCCACCAATGAACCCCTATTTTTATCTGTGAGTAATAGGTTATTATATTTAGTTTAATTTTTAATGTCCTGTTTTTAAAATAAATTATATATGAAGTACCCTATGAGAGTATTATTGAAAGACTATAAATTGCTTCATAAATATGTAAGGGTGTATAATCATAAAATTGCAGATATAAAGTGCTACGGTACGGTCATCGTATTTGGTAGCTCAATGAAGCCATTGTCGGCGCTCGAACATTACCGAAAACATCCATGCGGCCTTTCATTTAAATGTTTTTATTATTTGTAGCTATTAGTCCAAGAGCCGAACGTGGGAATAGAGTACGAGTACAGCATTCCGTCCGCACTGGCGCCACCAGCCAATGCTCAGTACAACTGGGTCTACGATGAGTTCTCTCCATGCAACGCATCCTGTGGCGGGGGTGAGACACTTATGCTCAATATGCACTACTAGTCAATTTCTAACTATTTAAAGAGATAAAACTTTGCCTACTCCAGTGATAAAAACTCGATTGCGTAATTTAACGTTCAATAAAGCGATATAAATATGAGTACTGAAAATTGACCAACTTCAAAACTAAATCGTATCGATTTTCAGATTGATTTTGTTCTTGGATTTTATTGAAGTCCACTCATTTTGGTTCAAAAGAATAAAAAAAATATTCTATTACCATTTATTATGTTATAATTGACATTGTAAGAATAAAATAATTTGAATAATAACACTTTTTTTATACAGGAAGCCAAACACGCAACGTGACTTGTCGATCTCGCGAAGAACTAGAAGTAGTGGACGACCAACTTTGTGAGGCCCAGGTGAAGCCTGTCACAAGCCAGAGTTGCAACCCCAACGCCTGTCCGCCGCATTGGGTAGAGGGCACCTGGAGCCCGTGTTCCAAGCGGTGCGGCGAAGGGGGCACGAGGTCCAGGAACGTGCATTGCGAAAAAATCATAACTAATGGGTGAGTCCTATTAAATTACAAAATCCCACTTTTAAGAGCACGTTTAAGAGAAATAACTATTTATGTAATTATAATAGACAAACTTACTCCTTTATCGATGACCTCTTCGCTGTATCATTTCTAACATCTTTTTGCGCTTCCAGATACCCATCAGTGGTTAGTGACGATGAGTGCTTCGACTTGTTGGGGCCAAAACCGTCTCTGTTCGAAAAGTGTAACGAAAATGCCACTTGTCCTATTTGGTTCACCGGCCCTTGGAAGCCTGTAAGTTACCATTACAAAAAAATATTAATAAACTACTTAACTGCATCCTATTAGGTATAAGATCTAAATTCAACATATTTTTTAGTGCGACAAGCTCTGTGGCGAAGGGAAGCAGACGAGGCAAGTGGTGTGCTACCAGAAGAATGGTGCTAGAGTGGAAGTGTTGAATGATGAACTGTGTGAAGACATGAAACCAGCAACAGAACAACCATGTCTTCTGCACTCTTGTGATGGTGTAGATTGGGTGCTCTCTGACTGGTCTGGGGTGAGATATCATTGATTTTGATTATTTAGATTAGAAACTAAAATTAAAAAATAAATGTAGTAAAATTGTTATGTCATCAAAATTTCTAGTGTGACAACTGCCTGTCAAAAGTACGCTCGCGCTCGGCGGTTTGTGCTACAAAGGACCATAAAGTGGTAGCGTCGGAGTTATGCGCCTATCATATCGCACCGGTACTGGAGGAGCTTTGCGACCGTACCAAGCTGCCTGCCTGCGAGGTGCAGTGGTACGCAACACAATGGAGCAAGGTAGCAATCTAAAAATACTTGAAACAAAATGCAGAAATATATAATGCCAAAGCTTTGGAGATTTTAATGTATTTACAATATTAGCATAATATGGAAATGCAGACATTTATATTTTTGATAATTAAATCCTTATGTTCAGAGTACATTTATTGTCAACATATTTGTTTACAGAAAAAATTTGATTAATAAGTTACGTTTTTATATACTCAGTGTTCAGCGGAGTGCGGATCAGGAGTACAAACGCGCCGCGTATTCTGTGGGTTATTTGATGGCGCATCCGTCATTAAGGTAGATGACAACAGGTGTAATAATCAGACCAAATACAACGACACCAAGCCCTGTGAGATTCCCAAGGATAAGTGTCCTTCCAAATGGTTCGCTGGACCTTGGTCAGAGGTGAGTATTAATGCTCCTCATCTAAATTCTAAAACTAATAACTTCTTAATAAACGCAACCGATATCATCTAATTTTAAATGACGAGCAACAATCAGTTTTTGTATGTTCTAGTTATGTTCTTTATTAGGTTCTAGTTAGGTTCTATTTGGTTCGACTTTTTTCTGTTGCGGTCTTGCAATACCTACGTTTCTTGATTATTATTTTATTTATTTTTTCTTAGTGCACAGTGCAGTGTGGTGGTGGCGAACAATACAGGCGCGTGATGTGCCTGCATGGAGATGTAGCCGCCAATGATTGCAACATCGATTCAGTGCTCGACTCCACGCAGTCCTGTAATTACGGGCCCTGCAATGAAGGTAACTCATACCTATGAACTGTGACTTAACTGAAAATTCTAGTCATTAATAAAGTTTGCTGTCATAACTCGGACTTGCTGTAGAAATGGAAATCAATTATAACTAGATACAGTCGCAAGTGGGTTATCTAGGATTTGCGAATTACTGAGTACTTACTCCGCTTTGAAAATTTCTACATCTATACAATGCGAAAACGAAATAAACGGAATATACCACAAAGATAAAAATAATCTTAATATTGAATCTCAGTAGATTTGCTTTCGTACTACTTCATTTACAAAACATGTTACCCTTTCGGTCATGTTATCATCTCTCATGCATGGTGATGATAATTAGGGCGGTACCCTACGGTCCCTGCAATAAATAGCCTTCAAGCCTCCCGTCCTCCTCCCCCTCCTCAAGAAATTCAATATCTCTAGTTAAAAGTCGTAAAAGGACTCACCAAATCTTTGTTGTTAGTCTAGTTAATGATTATTAAATAACCCCAATATCTTTTTAATATCTTGCTAATATCAACGCCTCTGTCCAAGTATTAAAAATATTAAGGTATTTTTTCATATTATTGGTGTGTTTACTAGTTACCAAGTGATAACCATTAATCACTTGATTCTATCTGCTTAATAAACTTTTAAAAATTGATTATTAATTCTACAGACGAAATCTTACCAGTAAACCCGAATTCTACGCCAATAATGGATGACTACGATTACGAGGAATGTGAGGAAGAAGTAGAATATCCTGAAGTGGGCGCTGAAATAGACTCTAGTTTAAGTACTGCGCTGGTAAGTATTAATAAAATGGTCAAAACAAATATGAAGGCTTTCCAAAAAATAATGTTCCTTAAATACATAGATCTATCTTTTGCTTGCAGACAGATGATATGATGTTCAGTGATAGCCCGTACACAGGTAATTTTTTTCGGATTCTATTAGTTGATTAATGCATATTATAGTAATTGCTCATGTACCAATATATTTTTGCATTGTTCACAGAACTTGAGTCGGAATTTACAACTGACACTGGATCTGGTTTCGGTAAATAAATTTCATATTCTTTATACCACTAAATCGGCAAGGAATATATATTAACATATGATAATACATGATGGTAAGCGGTAAGCGGACGCTCGATGCATCATTTGCACATTGCCAACCCTAAAATAATACAGTCTTTTTCACTATACGATATCATAAAATAACGTAAACTGTGAAATACGGTGATAATTTAAATTTGTCATTTAATTTTTAGATACTTTGTCAACGGAAGGATCTGGTTTCGGTACAACAGACTCCACTTTCATAACAGACGAAGATTGGACAACATTAGAAACTGGCTCCACATCAGAAACTTTCGATTCAAGCTCAGAAACGAGTACAGTAACCGACTTCACTGAAACCGGACCCACGGATCTGTCAACCTCTTCTAAAGTCACTGACACTACTGTTGTTAAGAGTTCCGCATCCACCGACGCTGCTTCTAAATCATCTATGTCCACGGAAACTACTGACGATAGTTCAACGGAAGTATCTGATACATCGTCTACAAAAGAGGAGCCCTCAACAAAATCCTCTGACTACACCGATGACATCTCGACTACAAAGGAAAATGATGAAACCGGCTCCACAGAAACGACTGAAACTGGTTCCACTGAAACGTTTAAAACTGGCTCGACAGAATCTAGTACTACAGACGCTTATGAAAAAACAAGTACCTCTGAAGTTTCAGGCAGCTCTGATGAAACAACTTTATCGGGTACCACAACAACATCAAATACTACTGAGGAGACTTCATCAGAATCTACGGAATATACCGATGAATCTTCCGAATCTGACTACACTGATTATACAACTTCAGAGTCGTCTGAAGAAACTACAGAACTAACATCTACCGAATCTGATTCTACTGATGAAACTACTGAAACTGATTCAACAGAACTATCAGAATCTACGGAAACAGACTCTTCATCGAGCTTATCTTCAGCGTCCTCAGATATTACAACAGAGTCTACAGTCTCAGATTTTACAGAATCTACTTCTGAAAGCTCATCAGCTTCTGTTTCTACCGATGAAAGTACTGATTTGTCTTCTGATATTACGAGTGATTCAGTATCTACTACGGAAGCAGGCAGCACTTTATCAAGCTCTAGTGACGAAACCACAGAGTCGTCGGAATCTACTAAAATATCCGAATCGACAGACACCTCTCAGTCTACGAAGGAATCTGATACAACTACTGATTCAGGGCTTAGTACTGAATCCGATCTTACTACAGAATTTGGTTCTACGGAAATGTCTGGCTCTACAGATACCACTGAATCTGGATCTACGGATACCACTGAATCTGGATCTACAGATACCACTGAATCTGGATCTACAGATACCACTGAATCTGGATCTACAGAAGAAACTGTATCTACTGATTTAACTTCAGAGAGTTCTACTGTGGAATCTGGTAATATATTTTGCATTATTCAATTTTATTATATTAAAAATACTATTTAACTAATTAATTATAATCATTATATTTGATTAGCTTCTACAACTGAAAGCAGTACTGAAGAATCGGTATCTACAGAAGTAATTACTTCAGAATCTAGTGATACTGAAATTACTAGTGAAGCAACAGAAGACACAGGCTCTACCGTAACGGAAGAATCTGGAGCAACTAGCACCACTGAAGGTGAAGAAGGTACTATAAAAATTTGTGTTATTTAATAATGCAGATAATAGCACAATTCTACGATATTATCAATTTATATTTCCAAAATAGTTGTAAGTCTACTTTTAATTGTTTTATTATAGAAACTGGAAGTACGGAAAGTACATCTGAAGGCTCAACGACAACAGAAACCGATTCAGAATCGACCGTATCTGGTGAGACGAGTAAGTGTAGTTAATCTTACTAAGTAATTTGGATCTAAGTCTTTTTACAATTGTAATAGGTAATAACTAATAATGATTTTAGCTCCATGGGATTGGGTGTCTACAATTGAGGTCGCCTCCAAGAAAGCTAAATGCAAACCAAGAATCGCAAAATGTACCAAGAGTAAGTTTGGATGTTGTCCAGACAAGAAAACACCAGCAGCAGGTCCATTTGATGAAGGTACGTCACTGGACTCATTATCAAATCATATGCAATCAAAAAGAAAAATGCAATCAAATGAGAAATAATTTTCTATTTTTACTTTAGTAGGTAAAGTTAATTATTAATAGTTTGTTTGTACGATGAATAAGCATCATGTAATATGGTTTTCCAGGTTGCGCTAGTCCTAAAACTTGCAACGAGACTACATTTGGTTGTTGTCCGGATAGTGTGTCCCCAGCTCTGGGTCCTAAAGATAAAGGGTGCCCTAAAGTATCGTGTAAGGATACTCTATTTGGTTGCTGCGTGTCTGATAACACAACTGTCGCTGAAGGAAACGATCAGGAGGGCTGCCCGCCCCCACCACCTGCCTGCAAGGCCTCCAAGTAATCCTTTTGCATATTAGAATACGTATGGTGCCTTAACAAGGTATTTAAAAATTTAAAATAAAAAATATCAAGCAAACACTCTTTATCTACAATTTCAATATAACACACCATAATATTTTTTTCTGAAGAATACTTAAATAATCATTAATCAATGTTTCAGATATGGATGTTGCAAAGATGGTGAAACCGAAGCCACAGGACCCGCGAAGAAAGGATGCCCTGAAACAGGTGATGTGCACCTATTATAAGTGTATCATTAAATTATTTAAAAAATTCAGTATTTACTAAAAATTGTACATTAAACAGAAGAAAAGAAAGAGAAAGAGAAGGAAGAAGAAGGGTGTGTCAAATCCAAGTTCGGATGCTGTTCCGACAACACGACTGCGGCTACCGGACCTGCGGGACAGGGATGTCCTTGCAACACTACGCAGTTCGGCTGCTGTCCTGATGGTGTTACTGCAGGTAAGCATATCATCAATATAGACTAGTGTGACTCTATGGTAGAAATTCTATTTAAGTGTCCAGCCCTGTTAAGGTATAATGATTTTAATTACTGACTTTGATAATAACATAAATGTCGGAATGGCTTTTCTCAAATAGATCATAAGATGTACTTAATCATTATTATGATTTTAGCTGGTGGAAAGCAGATGGAAGGTTGCATGAAGTCTTGTAACTCGTCTACGTACGGTTGCTGTCCGGACAACGAAACAGCGGCGCACGGACCAGACCACGAGGGATGCTGCCTGCTGTACGCCTATGGCTGCTGTCCGGACAACTACAAGCCTGCTGAGGGACCGCATCTTGAAGGTCAGAAATTTTAATACTACAAAACTAAACATATAAAACGTGGTAAATGACTAATATATGTGTAGATCTTTTTTCGAAAATTGTAATTCAGCAACTCCTTCCTAAAGTAGTACACTAGACATTACTTTATCTTACCCATTTCATTAAATTACTAAAATTGAACATATTATAAATGAAGTTGCTTAGTTAAGTTTAACTGGTTTTTGTATAACTGGTTTATGTCCACAAATTATTTTTCTTCAAATTCTAAAAATTTGTGCAGGTTGCGGATGCCAATTTGCTCGCTATGGCTGCTGCCCTGACAATATGACCATTGCCCACGGACCTGGTCACAAAGGATGTGGCTGTCAGTACTCGCAACACGGCTGCTGCCCTGATAGGTATTGCCTTATTTAAAACAACTAAAAAGGAGGAGGAAGTGCTAAGTTTAATTTTATGTATATATATTGCGGATAATTTGTTATAAAAACAATCCGTTTTCTACAATTTTTATAATTCAAATTATTATAACTTTTCATTCTAAAGAGATACCTGCTATACCAATTTATTTTAACGAAGGATTGAATTATGATCCTAAAATAAACATACAACTTACAATGTAATAAAATATCAAACCCTAACTTTGCACTTAACTATAATATTAATGAACAAATCAATAATATCAAACAATAAAAAAATATAATACATTATATTTACAATATGTCCTTTTTAGAATGTAAAAGAATGCCGATTGTTTGGCTAAAATACACGGGTTACCTCAAAACTGAAAATTAATTATAATTTAAAGGATCTAAATTGCACGCACAATTTTTTGATGTATTTTAGATGTGTCTTAAGTCTAAAGAATCTGAGTAATCTATTTGTTTTGTTAATATGCTATAGTTAAGACATTTTTATATAAACTTAATTGGATGCGTCCCAAATATGTTTTAAACAAACGTACGCATTTAATTTGAATAAAATTTTGTATTTGTAAAAGAATCAACGTGTAATATATTTCTAAACTTATTACATAATGCCTTTCCTTGACAGGCACACTAAAGCCTCTGGCCCCAACTTCGAAGGATGCGACTGCACCACTTATCAGTTCGGATGTTGTGAAGACGGCATCGCTATCGCTAAGGGCCCAGGACAACAAGGGTGCCTATGCCAACAATCCGAGTTTGGTTGTTGCGGAGACGAGAAAACCGCCGCTACCGGACCAGATCAGGCTGGATGTACTTGTGCTACAAGCAAGTATGGCTGCTGTCCTGATGGTCAAACGGCTGCTACTGGCACTAAGTTTAGTGGCTGCAAGGACAAACCACAAAACAGACAAGGTAACACAACACCCAAGCGACTGGATCAGACCAGCATGAATGAGTAAAAACATGTTAACATTTTGTTATATTTACTTAATTAACCAGTTTTATCTTGTTACAGCTGCTTGCAGTTTATCTACAGACCGCGGGTCATGCACTAACTACTCAGTGTTGTGGTATTATGATATGGAATACGGTGGTTGCTCCAGGTTCTGGTACGGAGGCTGTGAAGGCAACGGCAATAGATTCAATAGCAAAGAAGAGTGCGAGGATGTGTGTGTACAACCAGCACCTAAAGGTTATATGTGATTCTTGTATAATAGTTTGAACGACACTTAGGGTATTAATTATTTTTTAATAAATATTTTACTTAGGTTTTAAATATCCTATATTTATATTGAAAAGTATGTGAGTTACTCAATGTAAAATACTTTAGTCATGATAATAAATTTGGAAAATTTTGACTTTGATTATCTAATCAAACTATCTAATTTTTATTTATTATGAGTCAAAATCCAATATCTCCAAAATTGTTATTTTGGGGTGGGGTGCTTCATAGATATCTATCTAGGCTTAGTAAGGCCATTGTTGTAACTAAGAGTGTGTGATCCCCAGATGCCTGCAACCTACCTAAGGTAAAAGGCGCGTGTGTGGGTTACCACCCGCGCTGGTACTACGATGCACAGCGTGAGCAATGCGGACAATTCATCTTCGGCGGCTGCCTCGGCAACGCCAACAACTTTGACACGCGTGAGCTTTGCGAGACACAGTGCGAGCCTACCAGGAGTGAAGGTGAGCCTACCCCTTTGTCTGAAAAAGTGTACTGTAGTTATTTTCAAATATCCTAACACATGTTCGATAAAAATAGTGCCTGCTATTAGAAGATTCAAACTTTTTCTTTAGATTACAGACATAAATATTAACGCTATTCAACTTAAGAGAGTTCAAGAGATTAATTAATTAATTGAATAAATAAAAACGAAATTAAACGAACCAACGAAAAATAAGGATCATAGACAAAAATGAGTCAAAATCCAATATCTCCAAAATTGTTATTTTGGGGTGGGGTGCTTCATAGACACATCAGTCGAGAGAATGACGGAAACTATCTAGATCAACTTAACTTGAAATAAAAGTTCACTCAAGACGACCAAAAATAGGTAAAGTTATATATTACCTAAATAACTTTAAATACATCAATTTTCAGACAAATGTTCCCTAACAATCGACCGTGGCGATTGCGCCGGTGATTTCTTCCGCTGGGGCTTCAACTCAGAGACGCGTACCTGCGAGCAGTTCTCGTGGGGTGGTTGTGGCGGCAACTCCAACCGGTTTATTACTGAAGCTGCCTGCCTGCACCACTGCAACCCACCGGGTGCGCCAATGCGTAAGTAAACCTAAACATTAATTACTAGGTAGAGTACAATAATTAACACTCCTTATTTATTAACATTATACTAAAGTGTAATGTGTTAATTAATTATTTTCTTTCGCTGTAATCTTATGTAGACGATATGGTCTTGGGAGCTAAAATAAAGCATGGGTATCGGTTTTACTTTGAAGCATGAATTATATTTTTTTCCTTACTTTTCTATAACAGTAGAAATATGATCTAAATCTATCTAATCTAACTTTCTTCTTTTTTTATAAACATTATTCCATTAACCAACCAGAAAATTCAAATGGTACTTAAATATTATCATATTTTCGCCAATATTAAACGAATGCTATTTTCTGGAGTTAATGAAAATGTCTATAAAGAATTTTTTCATTAACAACTGGTTGCACGAACAGCTGTGTGCAAAGAGCCGCAAGAGGTTGGCAACTGCACGGAGAAGCAACCTGCCTGGACTTTCAGTCAAAGCGAGAATCGCTGCGTGCCTTTCTATTACACTGGTTGTGGGGGCAACGGGAACAGGTTCGACTCTGAGGCCAGCTGCAGTGAAGCTTGCCCGAGCTCGTACGGTAAGTCGGAAATGGGAATATATATGTGCATATTATAATTTCTAAAGTGCCAATGGCCATAAAATATTTTAACTTCAGCAATATCAAACACTGAAATATTTCAGGGCGTACTGGTGTCTACGTCTTCAAAATCGTGCTAATTAACCCATAATCACTTCATTATTTTTATAAGAAATTGAATGTAGTTAAGAAGGAAACAGTTTTTCGCTTCTACTTAACAGCACGGAATTCACACAGTGCGGTGTCAGCTTATATAAATGTCTTAGAACATTTAAATATCTGTATTAATATAAATTTTTGGTTTGGATTTACAATGAAGCTACTTATAATTATTGTACTATTTCAAACATCATTACAGTTTTTTAAAATGTTTTCAGTTAGAGAAATTTGCACACTACCAGCATCGACGGGTGAATGCGCAGACTACTCCGAAAAATGGTACTACGACACCGCAATCAAGAGGTTATTAATGTATTCTTGCTAAATTTTTACTGACTGTAATCTTAATTTAAATTGGATCTTCATATTTGTTAATGTTTAGTACTCTAGTAATAAACATTCACATATATGAGGAATAAATCCAGAATATATGGCACTACCATAAATATTGGTTAGAGAGGTAAAGTGTATAAAGCTAATGTATTTAAATTACTCACTGGTAATTTATTATTACCCACTGGTAATTGAACAAAAAGTACTTTAGGTATTTGTTTTGTAATTATTGCAATTCCAAATCAAAATTCTATTCTACTACCTTTTCAACTACTTTCAATCTACGATTATGTGCAGATGCCGTCAGTTCTACTACGGTGGTTGCGGCGGTAACGAGAACCGATTCTCTACGCAACAGGAGTGTGAGGGCCAGTGCGCTGAGCGGGTGCTCACTACAGCAGCGCCACCTTTAGACCTTACTACTGGTAAGTTAATTATTTTGATTTTAGAAAATCAAAATAATAACAATATAATTAATATAATTTTATGCCTTATTTATACATAACAATAATAAAAAAACAGATATGTTTTAGCACCCTTCAAGAAAGGTGGAGACTAAATGATACTATCACTCAATTTCTCGCGACGAACTCCCTCGGTGCCTTTTCCCTTGTGAAAATAATGGCCAAAATATAAAAATTAAAACTGTCTCCAAATTTTAGTAGGTGACGTATGCTCGCAGCCATCGATGACTGGAGACTGTGACAACTACACTCAGAAGTGGTTCTTTGAAGCCAGCAGTAGAAGGTATTTTTGTAATTGTTTATATGCTTATAGTCCTAATGAATAAGCGTCCTAAGTGTCCATTCGTATACGACTGCAACTGCTTAGTGATTTCATTATTCGTCATACTCGTATATAAAAGGGATTATCTCCAGGTGTCGCCAGTTCTACTACGGCGGCTGCGGCGGCAACAACAATAGGTTTGACTCTCAACAAGCCTGCGAGAGCAGATGCGGCGTCGCTCCTACCACTACCGCGCGAACACCTGCACCTTCGTATGGACAAGGTAGCCTTATCGAATTAAGATTGTTAAGAATTTTAACTGTCCAAAACAGGGGTATATATTAGTGAAATACTCATTATTGCTGAGGAGATTAAAATAGTCTCCTCCTTCATTCCAAGAGGAAGGCCTCCAGAGGGTTCTTTCCGTCACCACCATCCTACCACTATCAGATCGGCGACTTAAAGAGCAGGAGAACAACTATATTCCGTTAGTAAAAAATAAACTGTAATTTTAAATATATTCACCTTTCGAGTGCAGAAATCTGCTTCCTGGGTGTGGATCCGGGCCCGTGCACGGACGCGCACGACCGCTGGGCGTACGACTCAGAGCGCGGCCTGTGCGTGCCCTTCAGCTACGGCGGCTGCGGTGGCAACATGAACAACTTCCCCGACCAGCTATACTGCCATCATACCTGCGGATCGATACAAGGTTGCTACTTCTATTGCTTTGGAAATATAGATAAAAATTACGACTACCATTTTCTGAGTGTCATTTGATATGTCATTTATGGCATCCTTTTCCAACTAATTATTATTTCCCTAGACGTGTGCCAACTGCCAATGATGCAAGGTCCTTGCGATGAGTCGGTGATGCAGTGGTTCTATGACCCAGCATCAGATACCTGTAGTCAGTTTACTTACGGAGGCTGCGAAGGAAACGCTAACAGGTAAAATTTCTTTTGACTTAGACACTATATACATAATTCACACGTATATTGATTTAATATTTAAGTTACATTACTTATCTTGAAAGCAAAATTTTTTTGTTAATTTACAAAACTACGAAGGAAAACTGATGGTTAAATAATAATCGCCTGTTTCACCTGTTGGTGATCACCAGCCTTAAGATAAATTTCATTTTATATCCGACATTTGGGAAACAAGCGTGCAGCCTGCCTAATAGTATGCAATTTCTTGATGCATTGTAAGTACGTCACACTAAAATCTATCTTGTAAAATCAATATAAATAATTATGTTCCCTCCATCCCCTTCTCTGCTACTGACATTAAGCGAACATTTTACGTAAATTTTATTAAAATACCTCAAGTCGCGCTAGTGCCGTCAATTTTACACGTATTTCATTATATTTATCAGGTTCCCATCGGCAGTGGAGTGCGAGCGCCGCTGCCGCACTGGTCCAGCGCCAGCCAACGCCACAGCTGCACCTAATGCCACCACTACTCAAACACCGGTAATTATTGCAAATTACACAAACATATATAGATATATGGAATAAGGCATCCTTTTTGGTCATTCTAGTCGCATTAAATTAATAAATAGTTTTAGGCAACAATAATTACTAATAATTTTCATTTTGACCGATATTAATTTCCTGTTCATTAAGTTCTTCTTTTTAAAACTGTAATTAACTTGAGTTGACTTAAATAAATATGATTCCTTTTTAGCGTACCGAAGAACTATCACCTGCATGCCGCATCTCTCCGGAAGCCAATGAGCAGTGTGACCAAGAAGGCCAAGTGTGGTTCTTTAATCCCGACCTCAACTCTTGTGCACCATTCGCCAACGCGGCCACCGGCAATGTCTGTAGACGCACTGGGGTTTATGTGACTGAGGAGACCTGTGAGAGGACATGTGGAGCTTTCCGGCATATTGGTCAGTTCTAATCACCTAAAGAAGTTCAATTTTATAATAAAAACAAATTTGTTGCCCATAGGTTTGACTATACAATTCCTATAGTTATTGAAAAAAATAGGATTTTAAAAGATCTCTTTGTGAATCACCAGTAAGGTCAATACATGTATTTCAGTGTTTTATCAGGTATGTGACACACCCCGCTGTTATTATATGTAGAATAAATCCACATTTATTGATGAGGGTTGTTCTGAAAGTCAGCATCAGCAACAGCTGATAAATCGGCTGTTTGATTTATAAAGAAACACATTTTTTTACGCCCGACGTGTTGTGAAGAATTCAATTGATTTTATTGATAACAATCAGTATGATAAAAATAGAAACAGACCATTCTTTCTATTTGCCGGGGTGGGCAGATTACAAATTTCTCAGACATATAAAACTAAATAAAAATTACCGTAATATAAAGTAAATCAACTACAACCGATACTTTGAAACCTGCACCAGAAAAACCCTAGGTGAATTGACCTTAAACCAGTCTTTTATAGCAAGAAGCTTCTATTATTACATTTCCCTACGCAGATGTGTGCCGGTACGACGTCGACCCCGGCCCGTGCCGCGCGGCGTTCCCCAAGTTCTACTACGACGCCTCCCGTGACAGCTGCGAGTCGTTCGCGTACGGAGGCTGTCACGGTGGACCTAACAGATTTTCCACGATCCAGGAATGCGAAGAAATGTGCAAGTTCGACAAGGGTGAGTTATTACTTAAGTAATAACAAGAGAAATCAGTCCATTCGACTTTTATACATTAGCGATAGGACTTTTTCTATAATAGCTGATGGTATGCTGGAGTATTCCATGTTTAAATCTGTATTGATTTTTATATGGAAGTAGACAGCCTTTAAACTTATCTTCATACGGATACGATTATACTCTTTTGTTAACTCGTTAATTATTTGATGTATATATATCTGTATGTGCGTCGTCATATGCGTTATGCTGTGTGGTAAGTGTATCCAGAATATATAAGAAACAAAAAATAAAAACTCGAATATATATTTTAGGATTGACTATTTTCCAGACCCATGCAGGAGGACGCCTAAGCCAGTGAACTGCAACGACTATTCCATCACATGGTTCTTCGACGAGTTGCGCGATGAGTGCTACTCCTACGGAACTTGTGATCGTAGTGACTCTATAAAGTATGTATATGAATCTCTCATGTCGCTGTATATGATCAGATAATGTTGCCTCTTACTCAATAAAACTATAAACAGTAAATAAAAGATAATTTTATTTACTGTTTATAGTAAGTTTCAGTAAGTTACTGTTTCAAATTCGTAAAATTTTTAACGAATTTGAAAAGAAGTTTTTAATTTGATCTCAAACAGTATTATCACACTTCCCCTCAAAAGTATCCGAAATAGAATAATACAAAACATATACATAACACTTTGCCTATCTCAACGGTGTGTCAATGCAAAAATCTTCTTTAAGATTTATGCGCTTAAATACACATTACATAGTACTTTTACTTATGCATTGATGTCTCCACAATTGTATCTTGATGATCATGAATAAGTCCATTATTCTATCGTTTAATATGAAACCTTAAAATAAATTGCAAATGCATAACAAAGTAATTTTACTTTCATTTGCCAGGTTCACAAGCCGCGAACAGTGCGAAGGACAATGTCGATCACGACCGACAGCCCTCACTACGACCGCACGGCCACGTCCGGAGCCAGAGGTAACTATCCAAATTAGCGATACATCGAGTTAATCATTCGAGTTAATCGGAAATACAGAAAATAACACTATCGATATAAATTATTGTTATGTTACAACTTGAAAGATACTTTGGAAAATTACAATCTCTGGCCTCATGAGAAATTAGTTTTGAATGACTTTTTTATAGGCAAGTGTCGAGTCATGTGTCAATTCATTGTATTTATCAAATCTGTCTCATTATCGTTTGATATTGTTGGTTTAAGGTTGTTGGCGATTCTTGTCGGTTGCTGCAATGAAATTCTTAAATGAAATACATCATACTGAAACTCTATATTCATATAAGTATTTTCATTTTGTAAACCAGCCGGTAGAACAAGAATGCAGCACTCCAACCTCATTGGAACCATGTGGCAACAAAGTGATGGTATTCTACTACGACACGGAGAGACGTGCTTGCCTTGAAGCTGGCATCGGAGACTGTGGCCTCGCCAATACGTACCGCTCTGAGGAGGAGTGTCAGAGGCGCTGCGGAGCCTTCAGAGGACTAGGTTTGTATAAAATATGTATTAAAACGATGAGTAATTCATATTAAACACCAGAATGCTAACTCATCCAGCAAAGTACATTGTTGAACAAAGACTTCGTTAAGTCCATCAAAAAATATCATCATCATTGCTTATGATGTTGCTGAACAAAAGCCTTCCTCATGGTTTGCTAATCGAACAGTTCTGCGCAACTCGCATCCATCTGGCCAGGTTGTCTGTCCATCTTGTGGGAGGCCACCCGACTTTGTGCTTTTCAATAAGGGGTCGCTAACGATAATAATAAAGATATAACAGTGTGTCTTCTCTGCTTTAACGCAAAACTATGCTCATCGTTGACCTTTCCCCCATCTCAGACGTGTGTCGCTCGCCGCTAGATGTGGGTCTCTGCAATGATTCTGTAACTAAGTACTACTGGAAGATGGCCTCGGGCCGGTGCGAGCCCTATGCCTACAGCGGTTGCGGTGGTGGACCCAATAGGTTCTCCTCTGTCGTCGAGTGTGAGGAGCTCTGCAGCCATATTGGACCTGGTGAGACTATAACTTCAAGATTCTTTCGATCAGGTTAACTGTGAAACCCACATGTTAACCAAAATGGGCTAATAGACCTGTCTCCAACCAAACTAGAATGCCTCATTTCGTATATACTAACACTTATCTGTCTTCTGTCATCTTATTTTCTTTTTAAAACGGTACTTTAATAGCTCACAGTCATTAGAAACTAGAAATCATCATCATCGCACGTCTACTTATACATACTTATCTACGTAGTTGAAAAGATATTTTGTCTAGTAAAAAAATTGGCATGGTATAGTTGAAATTTTTCTAGCTAACGCAGTGCATATATTTAGTGGATGAGCATATGGCGATAATTAAGGTCTCGATATCTCATGAAAGCTATAATAAATTAAGAGAGAAGCAGACACACTTTGTGTACCATCTGTCAGTTTGCACTGGTACTGGGTGCACACTAGACGGGCAGTAGTAATCTATGGGGGTGGTGGTCAGACGCGGCGTGCCTGGAACCGGTGTCGGTGGGCGAGCCTTGCTCGGTGCCGGCGCAGCGCCGTTGGTACTACGATGAGCGCGAGGCGCGCTGCCTGCCCTTCGTGTTTGAGGGCTGCGGCGAGCAACGCAACAACTTCCGCTCGCCCGAGGAGTGTGCCGCTCGCTGCCTCGCACAGCCCGGTACTACTCAGATCGCTTTTGTAGCTGTGCAGACGTCGTGCTCCCATCGTTGTACATTTTCTTGATGTTGTTCGTGTATTTTGATATGATGCTCACATCGATATGTTTTTTTTAAATATTCATTCAGAAATGGGCGCTTAAATGTTTTTGCGTATCCAAAAACTCTGTACAAGCATGTGTAATGTAATCCGATGTGGATCGGTTTTTGTCAACTCATGTGCACCGCTTCTGCACTAGCTTGCTTCTCTCCGCACCAGCACACTAAACTAAACATGGCCAGACTACATTCCCCACATTTTCTCCAATTATGATTCGAACAAAACGACGAATAAAAAAGTTATCTTATTTATTCTTCAAAACATTCAGAAATCTTAATGTTTACAACGATCTTTAATAAAATGAGAAAACCCAAAAATCATAATTAACTTTTTACCCAAATCCCGATCTATCAGAAACGGGGGGCAACGAAGTGTTACCAGACTGTGACCGTTTCAATGAGGAATGCGCGCGCCTTCGCTGCGAGTACGGCATCCAGCGCACGCGCACGGTGGACGGCTGCGAGCGCTGCTCCTGCGTGCAGGTGGAGCTGGACTGCGCGCCGCTACGGCAGGAGTGCGATGAACTCAAGTGTGCTTACGGCATGGGGCGTAGCACAGGCCCCGACGGATGCGAGAGGTGACATCTCTAATATTAACTTCATAGAAGACTTTCGCTAGTTTTACATTGTAAATTATAAAGAGACTTATTTTTTGATTTCTTGTGTTTTATAATAAAAGTAATGTTGTTGTGTTTTTGATGACATATTCCATACTTTGGTCAGGTGCACGTGTTTCGAGCACCCATGTGCGAACAAGAACTGTCCAGAGGGCGAGCGCTGCGTGGCCGCGCCCTACCGTGACCCCATCACGCAGGAGGTTGGCTACACTGCAAACTGTCACCAAGGTACCCTACCAATTTTCCTTAACCCGAGGGAGAACGATAAACGACCCCTCGATGTATATTTTTTGATTAATTACTTTGTAAAGTTTTTCACCGAGATTCATTCTTAAATTTTATAGCAATTTATGTTGCAATCTATTAATTAAATTTTGTTGTGTTTATGCTAAGACTTAAAGGTTTTAAGCACAAGGTAAGAGACCTTCATATTTCTATAAAAAACTGTTTCATATATGTTAAACGGCAACAGTGAACAAGCCTGGATCATGCCCGGTGGAGAGCTCGAGTGATTCGCCCGGTCAGTGCCGGCGCGAGTGCAACGACGACGCGGACTGCCGCGGCGTGGGCAAGTGCTGCACACGCGGCTGCAGCCGGCTGTGCCTGGCGCCCGCCTCCGCGCCCGCGACCGCGTCCGCCACCACCGCCGCCCCGCACACCACCACCTACTCGCCAGGTAACGGACAGATACACAAAAAATATTAATGATTTCGCATCACTTCGTGAAGGCAATAAATTTCATAATCCATTACAGCTTAAAAATAATTTTATTGCCCAAAACTTGAATAAATTAAAATATATATAATTATTTAAATGATTACAGATTGTAATCAATATGTAAGCTTCAATCAAATTTAATTATCTCGATCGTGTTTCTCGTCAGCTGTAAAATCGGCCGCAAGCATTTATGTTGTCAAGTTTTGTGTACTTTTTAAAAATTATATGTATTTATCATGTTTCTCCTTTCTTCAGAGCTGCCTCAGGCACCGCAAGCGAACCCTGAAACGGAGCCGGACGTGTCTGCGTCGGAGGGCGGCAAGGCTACCCTGCGCTGCCTGTTCCATGGCAACCCACCACCTAAAATCACCTGGAGGCGTGGAGAAATCACGGTAGGAGAGTACTATGAAAATATATAAATTCTACATTCCTCCAGCCCCCGTGGTAGAGAGAGAGATAAATATAGTTTCACACCACAAAACTATCCAGGAAATTTTATTGACTTCAGATCGACGGTGATGTCGGCCGCTATAGGCTATTATCAGACGGAGCTTTGGAAATAGTATCTTTATACCGCAACGACTCCGGAGTATACCTGTGCGTTGGCGAGAATATCCACGGCATCTCCCGGCAGGAAATCCGGCTGCAAGTTAACGGTGAGTAATTAAACTGACGGTAGGTTTACTCCATGTATGAATAAAGTCTTGGTTTAATAAATTTTCAATGGTATGGGTAGATTATTATCTAATGGTATAGCTAGTACTTATGTAATAAATTGTCTTGCCTCAATAGTCTATCAGGTATACTTATATACCCTTAACATTTAAGGTGAATGTGATTAACATATCAAGCATCTAAATCTTAATAATACCTCAGCAACAATAACTATTTGCTAATTTACTTCTCAATGACTGCTATTATTATTATCTATACCAATTTTTTATAGAACACCTACAAAGATAGTGAGTTAGCAATGAAAAGGGTTGTGGTAGATTTAACTTTAATAATTCAGCTAAAATTAAGGTTTTTGATTAACAGCTAGCTACTTCTTGTAACAAATTATATTTCTAATAACTACTCTGAGATTACACACATTAAGTTCAAAATTATCTATAATCTTCTCAAAGACAAACTACACTCAATAACATGTTTATTTAACACTTGAATACATAGAAAATAATAGTTATCAACTATGATTAAAACGGTGACTGAATCATAGTGCAGGGCCAATATCTTATCTCATCAATTAGTTTGACCCCGCTATCAGCTGCAGTTGCTGTTTGTGTACACACGGTCGCGGTCGCATAAACAAATCGCCGACAGTGACCTCTCAACTCTGTCGAGATAGTTGGTATTAATTGCTCTATGAATCGTTTTATATTTACTACACGTGAGTCGGTCTTGCTGCCATTAATACAAATCTTTATTAAGAAAAATGTTTTCTAAAAAATTTACCAATATGAATCCATTCATGGTCAATGACAGTATCCTAATTTGTTTATATGTGTATATTAATAGAGCTCTATCAAATTGATAACGTACTAAAACTTTAAGCTTTACACTCGCCTATTGCCCGGCGATCGCTCGCAGTCAACACTCGTTTATCTATCGCCATTAGCACAATTAGCGTGTAAACGGCACCGATTATGATTCTAATAGTGAGTGCAGAACATACTCGCTACAACGATGTTCCTGCGCGGTTGTCTCCCGGTGGCGTTAGCGATTGCGCACATTTGCGCGTGCGCAGCTGAAGGTTAATGAACATGATATTAGTGATTAAATATTATCTCATTCTCTTGTTTTGGTGTTTCCAGGTTTTTTTTGTTTGCTTGATTTCAATAATAGTTTGATTTATTTATTATATTTGTATGTGAAGCCCAGGAAATCCCGAAACTGAATTTAACCTCATCCATATTCATCTTTACTTTTAGTTAGTATACGCTTAGTAGTTATTAACCGCGAGTTATTGAACGAGCTCTCAAAGCGGCGTCCTTCAGTAACTCGAGTAGAGCACTAACAAGTGGGAGTGGGTAGATCCTGTGGAGGCTCCGGTGGGCATCTCCGGCGAGGCTAACGCCGTGGTGACGGGCGAGCTGGGCCGCAGTCTCAACTTGCGCTGCCTGGCCTACGGTTACCCGCAGCCATCGATATACTGGTACCGCGGCAGGATCATGCTGCCTTACAGCAGCGACCTGTATGAGGCGCGAGGAAACGTGCTGCAGATAAGAAAGCTGGATGTGGAAACGCTCGGGGAATACGCATGCCAGGCGTACAACGGGATAGGGAAGGCGGCGCTGTGGTCGGTGCTGGTGCGCGCGTATCGGCCGGACGCCGACCCGCGCTGGCAACACGAGCTGCTGGTGACGCGCTCGCCGGCGGCACCCGTGCCCGCGCCCGTGCCCGCGCCCGGCACGGTGGCGCCGCCGCGGCCCGCGCCCACGCCTGCGCCCGCGCCGCCCGCCGAGGTCGACGTACCAGTCTACACCGGTAAGAAATACACGAAAATGAGCACCAGGCCAAGGCCGCAATGCGAAATTCCACCATGCGATTTTATTTCTCGTGGGTTATAACATATGTACGTGTATAAACATTATACACGCCTGTGGTAAAAAATCCTAGCGATATTTGCCAGTTCTACTCGGTCACAGCTAAAACCCGTCTAAAATTAACAACATAAATCTTGAAATGCTTTGTACGCCATCAATATTGTCTCACTGGGAGAGCGGAACCTCAGCGGAATAGCAGCTGTGCAATACTAAGCATAATCCGCGCGTATTTTATTACGCAATGCGGGCTATATAAAAATCGGAACGACTCGCGTGAAATAATTTCGCACCGCAATTCGCCCAATTTTCTATCATACAATAGAATTTTTTCCATAAAAATGTTGTTACTTTGTTTTTTAGCAATTTGTAAAAAAAAATGTTTTCAATTACAGATCATCAGAATTTTTATTTATAATTGATCTATGTATTTCATTTAATAATCAACATAGAGGCGCTTTGTAGTGTACATTGTGGGCATGGTGCATGCTAACTGTTTTTGCATGGCTTATTTTTAACTGTTTGGTATTGTTTACTTATTAAAGATCTACTATTATTGTAAGTATATGTATGTAAGTATAGTCATTATTGTTGTGCTCATTATAATGAGTGTATACAGTAATAGATATGTAAGAGAGCTTATCTTCATCAGAGATCTCTTCCAGTCAACCTGTCAGGGGCGTGTGAGTTTTGTCTTTTGAAGTGACACAAGTGCAATTATTGAATATAAAATATTATAATTCTATGAAGCATAATGTTATCTTATTCATAAAGCCCACTTATTTTTAAAATATACCATGTTTTAACCATGTCTGTGTAATATAGTGCCGGTGAACACGAGCATCGGTATTAGCGCGCAGACACTGGCGGTGGGCGCTCAGCTGAGCATATTCTGCAACGTAGACGGCTACCCTCTACCCACAGTCACCTGGAGCAAGGACGGCGTGCGCCTAGAGCCTGCCGAACGCCTGCAGCTCACAGGTACGTACTATTCCCCAACCCACGCAAAATCTTTGTCACCTGGACAAATATTAATTTAAGTCCTTTTTAATATTATCAAATGATTTTCATGCCTTCTTATTATTTGTTTTGTATTTTTAGAAACTAGTACTTGTAATCCATTTTGCTCTAAGGATCAACTCACATTAGCAGAGTTAAAGCGCGTCGAAGCAATAATATAAAAGTTAAATATAGCAAATTCACCCTCATATTTTTCTTGAATAAAGATTGTGCGTTTTTATATTACCGTTTTATATGAGAAATATAAGAATTACGTTGGTGAGAATAAGAATAAATTAGTATTATTTTCATTTTAGATTAACGCTACGATGCGCTTGTACTCTGAGCTAGCGTGAGTTGAACCTTGCAAGTAATTAAATACTTGTTTCATAAATTACAAAATACAAACGACTTTAAATGTAAGGTTTAAATATGTAATCGCCTATCAAATATAATCACGCTCACCCACTGAGGGCCGACGAAAAGTTACTTTCGATATTTCATGTTTAGACTTGTGCATTGTAAATTAAATCCAGGTGTTAAGGTGTAAAATGTTACTTAATCTCGGAGACGATGCTAATCTTAACTAACACTTTCTGGTCTCTGTTATGACAGATTCGCGACTCACGCTGTCCAGCCTGACGGTAGGTGACAGCGGCGTGTACGGCTGCCACGCGGCCAACCAGTACGGCACACACTCTTCCACCGTCACCATCACCGTGCAGGGTATATAACGACTTAATCTAACTATTTTAGCTCATAACAATTTATTATATAAAAGTTTATTGTTAGGCACTAACTTCTCTAAGAAGATTCTCCAGCCAATTTATTATTTAATATACTTTTTATTAGTAATAGTAATGATTAAATATTTTCCTTTGGCTACAATTTAGTAATACAGTAGAATGTTTATAAAATAACTTACCCGCTTTACTTACTTATTAAATATGTTCGTTCCGCCAGACGTGTCCATCCCGGTGCATTGTACGGATAATCCGTTCTTCGCGGACTGCCAGTTGATCGTGCGCAGCAAGTACTGCCATCACCAGTACTACTCGAAGTAAGTGAAACAATACGTTTACGACCAGTAATGTTATAACTGCTACGCAACCGCCATCTCATCCGAAGTGTTCACATGTTTAAATGAACAATAAATTGACTATTGGTAACTGATGAAAATAGTGGAAAGTTTTGTTTGCCGATCGGGGAAAATACCCATAAAGGTTAAACGACACTTCAGGGCCGTCTTGGACGTACAAGAGCTTGGCTCTGTTAGGAGCTCAAATATATTTTATACGAAGTTGATCGGGCAACTATTCCAGCATTCTTATTCCTTTCTTCAAACCAAAAGATCCTCTTTCAAAAATCGATCTTTTAAGTTAAATAAGAAAGATTTTTCAATAAACCAAATATTGAATTATATGATATTAAAATTCTATAATCAGACACAATTTTCCGATCCGCAGGTGGGCCATTCGCATCAGTACAGATTGTAGAGCAATTGTTATTTTTACAGATTCTGCTGCAAGTCGTGCGTGGAGGCCGGTCAATTGAACCCACTAGAGCTGGGGTCACAGGCTGACGAGCCTTGGAAGAAGAAGTAGACCTCCGTCACCAGGCTTGACTCATCGGGATACTCCAGTACAGACTCATTATCAATTACAATAACTATGTAACTCTTCTACATTTCATTAAAGTTTAAGTTTCATACACTTCCAGTTCAATTAGAACAGTCAGACAATTAACGGGCTTTAAACTCCAAACAGTATATCTCGTTATAAAGTTGTGGCTAAGAACAAAATGTACAGAGAAGTGTCCCTTGAATCCTAACAGAGGCTTTAAGATAATCGTGAAGAAGCTGCAAAGTAGGTGTCTTCTGGTGACAAAAGTGGCAGTTCAAACAGTTCAATACTATAGAAAGTGCCATAAACTAAATATTAGTTAGTTACGTTAGCGGTTGTCGTTTTCAATTAAGAACAAAAAAGGAACCATTACAATTTGTATCCTGTAACAGACGACAATCGATGTTTCAAGATACTGTTTTTTTAGTAAACGTACCAATAGATGTTAGTGTAGATAACTGTAATGTACATAAATAAATAGGTAACTATTCAACATGTCACTGTTCCATCTGTGATGGGATAATTTAACTAGTTATTGAGTCATGAAAAGTATAAGAAGTAAATTATTTATATCCTAAGATGTTTAAATGCAATGCTTAGTATGTGTTGGTGATAAGATAGAGTCAATATAGACGATCATGAAGTCATAATAATTTGTGTAAGTGAATTCTGTAATGTGACAATGTAAATAGTGAACAATAAAACGAGTAATTTTAATAATTCAATGTAGTTTCTTATTATTCTTCGTGTACTGTATTCCCCAGCATTTATTTTTTTTAATACAAGAAAGCAAGTCTTAATAAAGATGATCCATCATTTGGGAAAACCAGTGTTACTAATATCAGTCTGGAATCCGTCTTGATTGTTTGTCGCCAGCTGTAGATTTGTGTGCAAACGACAGTAGCGCTTCTGTTGTGAAAAATTTGAAAATACTTTTTATATTTACATCTGCTAGCTAAAGGAAAAATACGATCGCACGTCTCGATACTATTGAAACATACGATACCGGTGCCTAGAATTGAAACTCGAGATGTCAGTAAGACTTGTTCCCTGTAGGTAATTATGATTGTATTGTTTTCAATTACTGCGTCAATACTGAACTAATTTAGAAATGTATACTCACAAAGAATAGTCCATTGTAATATTTGAGGTTTTTGTAATACTTCTGTCTACCCAGCAAAAGGTCCCAGTTAGAATCCCATTGTTTATCTTAAATTAATACAGAGCCAGGATTTACTCCGGGAACACTTCGACCCAATGGGATCTTTTGTGCACTGCTGTTTATATATTGTACAGTTATTTGTATGTTTAATTATACACATAACACAAACTTTTACTGATGTTTAATTTGGGCTAGATAAATTGTGAGACTGAAAAATAAATTATTATAATATTATAACAACAAAACATTTCAATTTATGTTTCTCGTATAGAAGCCATAGCCAATTTACAGAAACAATTTTATTAAGGTGCTCAAACGTATCTTACATGGAGTGATCAATTTGATGTTTTTTTATCTACAAATTTCTGATAAGACGACCTCTCCTTTTTTCGATTTCATCTAACTATTTAAATTAAGCAATTTTTTTTGGGATTGAGTAGGTATGGAAATAACGAAATGCAATCGCTGTAACTATATATTCTACGTATTGGACTGTGGCGATTCGGATGCGTACAGTTCCGAACGGAAGTTGTGAAGGGATACGTACGCGTCCGTATGACTCCGTATAGTGTGCACTAATACGCTATTTTTCGACAATATTAAGAAGGCCATGATATGAGGGGAAATGCAAAAAAAAATAAAAATAAAAATGCGATAACATAATTTTTTTTATTTACATACCAAAATTCACAGTCAATACAACAAGTAACGTTCCCCACATTAAGTCATGCGACAATATAAGTAAAACGCGAAACGTGCCTCCGGCCCACTAATGATTTTTATATACAAATCGTTCACAATACACATGATGGGACTTCGTGCGTCAATCCTTCCGGCGAGCGAGAGTCTAGCACCGAAATGTTGACTAAATCATATTATTGTCACTTTATTCACAAAATAACATTAAAAAGAATAGTTCAAATCGCGAAAGGCTAGGCCCGTACATAATTCGATTACCGAGTGTGTACTCACAATAATAGATACAATACATTAACATTAATTCACTAAACCGTTCGGGCGCGCCGGCACTCGGAGCACGCGGCAGGCGCCCCTCCCGAAGCGGATAAATTAAAACACGATAAAAGTTATATACATTAAATTATATTTTAATGTACAGAGGAGCAGGCGAGGGGCGGGCTCCGGCATCAGTCCAGAACCTGCGCCACGAGCTTCTCCATGTCGTGGTCTATGTCGGCAGCGGCGGCGGGCACAGGCGCGGGTGCTGGGGCGGATGCATCGTCAGCGGCGGGAGCGGAGGCGGGGGCGGGGGCGGGCGCGGGTACGGGCGCGGCCGGCAGCGTGAAGGGCTCGTCCAGCTCGTGCAGGCCGGCCGGCGCCGGCAGCCGCGCCAGCTCCTCCTGCAGCTTCACGTAGTGGCGCTACACACATTACAACACCTACGTTAGGCTTGGTTTCAATAAACTATCTACAGATTGTTTTGCTTGCGAAGCATTGAATTTTGACCTATTTGCCATGCAAAATTATATAGAAATTAAACACCTTCTAAGAAAAACTATTTTTTTATTTTACTTAGATAAATTATAGAAACCCAGCATTATTAATTGTTCATAGAGTTACCCGTTACAGACTAAATTGTAAACAGCTAAGTTTAAAATGAAAAGCTACAATATATGAGTTTGTTTAAGTGCTCTAAAATATTATAAATGTAAATTAAATGTCATATGTATAGGCAAACGACAAAATTGAGCACTATAAACTTTTGAGAAATTCTTGAAGTATAAGCGTCGTTTGAATATTCCGCCGAAAATTATTTACATTGACATTTCTTCATACAAATGATTGATATGGATAATACTTAAGAGAACCCTAAATTTACACAGAGATGTCTCCATTCTATATGAAGGAAAATTAGATTTTTTATTATTATTATTATATTTTGTAATATTCAGATAATAGATAATACAACTTAAAATGAAAACCTCACAGGTGGCATTAATGCTGTTAACCAAACGTTGTTTGCTTTGTGATATTTACTGAGTACATAACGTCATAAATGCCTGACGAATCGATCAACAAAATTAACATTAATTATCAACATCGCTGTTTATGACATACAAATTTTATCATTACTACTGAATAAAACGGTTTTTTTCGAATGTTTGACGTCAAATTTCGCTTATTGAGAAATCCATGCTTGTAGCTTAGAATGTATGAGCTACCAATACGGGACATTAATTTGACAAAACCATATTCTTTCATGTCATAAATGTCATAATTACGAAATTTAAAAAAAATGACAGCCAAAGGAACATTTATAAATAAACTGATATTTTTTCCATTTATTTTTAGGACTTTTATCTATAAAGATATGTCAGTCCTAGAGATACATATACAAAATTATCACACTCTTTAATCTACATAATAAAAATAATAAATAAACTTATGTTAAAATACAATATTCAATAATATTCCATTCAATACGATTTTATTATGATTGTTACCTTGAGGGCCATAAGATTTAGCTGGATCGTGCGCTGTGTCCGCTCGTCGCCGCTCTGTGATTCTAATTCCGTTATCCAGTTAGCTACGGTCTGCATTATTTCATTTCGCTTTATCCAGAAATGCGTTTGTATCACCTATAAAAAAAGTATTAAATATACTTTGGTCGAGATAGTGTATAATGTATTCATATACAGTAATTTATAAATTAAGTAATTATATCACAGATTCAATTTCATCATTAACATTTTCACACAGCAATGGATAGGCATTATATTTCAGATGAGGCTTATTGGTCATTGGCGTAACGTGATAAGCTAGCAGGTCTAGTAATGGGCGTAGACAGGGTGTACCTCCTTGAAGCAGGGCTCTGGGCTGCGTAGGTGGTCGAGCATGGCCCAGCGTACGCAGGCCTGGTAGATGTTGGAGTTGTACTCCAGCGAGGCGCTGGTTCCCACGCTGGTGCCACGGCTGCGCTCGTAGCCCGGCTCGTTGAAGTATGGCTCCGGCACCAGGATCAGCGACTGGATCGACACTAGCACCTGGCCGCGGAACACAGAACATTACAATAAAATGGCGGAATACGAATCCGTGACATAATAAAATAAGATTCGTTTGTTTGAACAAGCTATTGACAGCCGAAGGGTACGGCTCCGCATCCCGCCCTATAAAATAAAATCCTTCAATATCCTGGTGCGGGATAAGACAACCCGTAGCCGTTGTGTCTATATAATTTTCTTTATTTCTTCCATACATATATTACAATTTTGAAATTTTAGCGACAATATAAAATTAATCATACTATCTATGATTATGGTATGATTGTGGGTTTAAACCCACACCAATAATCTTATAAGGCTTCTTTAAGAACTTCATGATAAAGCAAATTGTAAGCATTATTAAGAACTTGTGTTGTGTATACTTGATAAAGAAAAAATATATGTAATTATTATATTTGAGTGTAAGAAATATACATACATTAATAACCTAGACCCGAGAAAAAATATTTGTGTTCACTCTGGCGGAGTAACGTGTAGTTAGGCGTGCTTAAAACTCAGTCAGCCAATCCTCATCAATAATAAGCAGTATGTTCTACAAATTTTACTTCTTAACTCAAGAGAGTCGCGGGATGTGAAGACAGATCAATTAGCTGGCCTTGTGATCTACAGACCTTTCAAATCTCGGTCTTTAGCTACATATTAGGTCCTATTGTATGTTCCTGAATTACACCTTCGTATATCGCTACTTAGCGTTAAGGTAGCCACTTGTACAGTGTAGCATTTTATATTGTCTGTATTTGAAATGAACAATAAAGCATATTCTATCTATTTAAGCATCTAACTATTTACGACGAATCAATCTATTCATTGAGCGGCCGGCGTTCACGCGCCGATGCTGTGAGTCATGATACAATTAAAATCTGTCTGATATTCAGGTGTTTTCAGATTATAATAACAAAGCGATAATAATAAATAAGCATGTGTATGTAAAAAAGCATTTCAAATATGTATCTCATCGAGGTATAAATGCAAATCATACCTGTAAGAAACTAGAGGTATGTGCATTCCACTTCTCCTCGGGGCGGCCGTGCCAGGTGTTGAGCACGGAGAGGCAGACTTTGCCGTCGTTGTATAGGTTGGGGTTGAAGCGCACTGAGTGCCGCCCGGTGGTCTCCAGGTTGATGAGCATGGGCACGCCGGGGTACTCGGCCGGGAAGTACACATCTAGCACGAAGCACCCGTTGGCGTACGGCGTGTCAGACGGACCCGTTATCAGCACCTAGACATACATGGTTTCATACATATTTTACAAAGTTGCCACATTCAACAGTTTTTACGACTTTATATGGACATGTTTAGCAAAAATTTTGTTTTTTTTTATTCTCATTAATTTGACTCACTTATTTTTAATTATTTACCGAAAACTTTAATTATATTTTTAATTATTTACAATATTATATTAATTTGAATTGTAACAAACAGTAAGCAATAAATTTAATAACCTTCTTTATTCTAAATTAGTTCAATACAGTACATGTACTTTATGGTTGTAATTCGATAAATAAATGATTACTACCTACTACTACACCCACTTGCAGCAATTTTTAAATATAGATTTCTTGATTTTACCCTAAATCTTGTTTGACACCTAGGGCTAAATCTGGATTTCATAACAACTTTATGAAATCCAATTTTACTGCAAGCATCAATGACAATAATTTGTAATCGGTGAACTTATGATTTTTTACTTTATGAATAAATAGGAACACCTCATCTTCTCACTTCAATCAAACTTGCTATTAGAACATAAACATAATTCGATGCGCATGACGTGGAAAACACGTGTGGGAATAGAGTTTGACTAGTATGAATTAAATATCTTAGATGTTAAACGATGTCGCCTCAACGATTATTTTTAGGGGATTTTACCTTCATGACGTCCAGCCGGTCGGTGTCGGTGCGCACGAACACGGAGGAGGAGTAGGACAGCGGCAGCGAGGTGGCCAGCGTGGCGGCCTCCTGCGCGAGCCGCTTCATGCGCGCCGGCGCCGCGCGGGCCCCCGCCGCGCGCACCGCGCCCTCGAAGTGGTACGGCACCGTGAACCGGAACCCATTCACGGGGCACTCCGCTATCATCTCAAATGTTTCTGCACATACAATATGTATTGATATTGGAAAAGGTCACATCACGCATACTAGTAATACTTCGTTACAAATCAAACTCAAACGCAATGTATCTATCCCTGTTGTTCGACACATTGTTGCATTGGTATAAATTTACACATACCAAACATATATTCAATGCACTATAATGATGATAAGAATGGTTCCAATTTGGATATTTACATTATAATTTAAAAAAAAAATTTTATGCTTTGTTTTACCGATACATAAATTTAATCAATTTAAAAGATATGTATGAAACCAATTAATTGATGTAACAGCATGAACTTTTCTAAGAGAGTTTATTGTATTTAAAAGTTAAAATAACAGAACCTTAAAAGGTGATCCTTTGATCGTGGGATTGATATTCCTGGAATGACATGACCGTGCTGAAATACATCATGCCATTCATGAAATAACCTGACACAAAAGTTGAAGAAGGCTTATAAGGACCAAAATGTTAAAAATAATTACTTTTCAAATCAAAATAAGTCACTATTAAATGGACAGTGAAATGTGCAATATGATATTGATGATGATTTGTTTAGAAAACAACGTACAAAATACGACGGCATGACGTCATACTACATTGCTCGATTATTAGGAGCGATTTTAGGGCGAGTTAAAAAATGTGCTATTCAAATAATTGGATTCATATCAGGGAGCTTTCCTGCTATCAAAACAATTATTTTACTATGCTGCCAAATATATTTTTTTTAAATTGTCATGATGCCCATTGTGTGTCTTGACAGGTTAATTTATCTCGTAAGAAAACTAGCCGTGTAAAAAGAAAACTAGATTGTGAAAACCAATAACAAGCCGTTGAAGAGGTTTTTGAAAATTCAAGCGTCTCGTGTCGGGCCATCTGTTGGTAGTGAACGTATACTGACCGAACTGCATGGTGCGCATGAGCTCGATGTAGCGGGCCTCGCGCGAGGCGCCCGTCAGCGGGCGCGGCGGCCCGCCCGCCTCGCAGCCGCCCTCGCCCTCCGCGCGGCACACCAGCGCCGAGGTCGCCTGATTAATACAAGTCAACACGTAGTACCACTCAAATTATATTAAACCATTAAAGTCGCGCCAACAATAACAACTAAAACTCAAAAACGATATTAAAGATTTGTTTCCTTCAATACAGGCTGATTTTAATATAAATAAAATTAGGAAAATCTCAGAGAAAAATGTATATAAGCAAATTTAGTAATTTAGTATGGAATCCATTTCTTCTATCGCCTCCTAGTTTTATTTATAAAAGACAGTGGCACGTTTTAGGTGAAACATAAAAAAAATTGGTTACTTAGTACCGTTAACTGTGATAGTTGATCCTTTGAAAGAATTAAAGTCCATTATTACTATCTAATCACTATGTTTTTACATCTATGTTAAAATAGACTAAATCACGATATATTTACAAACATGAAATGACAACGGACGTTTTTCTTATTCTGATCAGATTGTAATGGAAGAGAAAGATTAAATTGGTACCGCAACTTAATAAGTACATATTTTTTCTAAATTCCAAATAATAATAAAGGATACCTGAATATCAGCTATTAGGGCAGCCAGTCCCTCATCTTCTTCCGATAATTCTGAATTACTTGAAGTACTAAATCTTTGGCTATATGTCATTTTACCGAATAAATTCTTTTTACTCATTCTGAAAAAAGAAAAAATAAGACAATTATTTTAAACTCCGAAAGAAAAGCGAATAGTTTTGATATGATAAATGTCAATAAAATTGAATATATTTATTAATGGCTGAAGAACTTAAATAAATTCAAAACACTCATTTTGCAATTGTTTGGTCGGCCTCAAAAGTAGATTAATACTAAAGTGCCCTGTCGCACTAACTATTGTGTTGAAAGTTTGGTTGCTAGTATTTCTGGTTACTAATTTATTGGTGAGATGTGATACTAGAGTGTTAATCTACTTCTTAAGTAGACTGTACATGAAGGGTGATAAATAGTGATAGAAAATGATTTTGTCGTAGTTATATTTTTAAGGGCCTGTTTAAGGAAAGTAGCTGTGCAGTATAAGTGTGTACCTGAGCTTGGCGGCGTAGGAATTGGTGGTCCTGGCCATCTGCCGCAGCAGACGCGGCAGCGGGCGCAGCGCGGGCGCCAGGCGGCGGCTGCGCAGCGCCAGCAGCGCGCGCGCACAGCGCAGCACGCACACGTACAGCGGGATGTGCCGCGACATGTCCAACACTGCCGTCACATAACACAACTTAAAACCGTGAATAATTATTTTTGTAAACTTCATTAATACGTAAAACACATTGAATCGTATAGTTTTCTGGTTGCTAAATTTACTCTTTTATAATTATAAAATTAAATGTTCACATAAAAAATTAAAGTGAATTTAGTAATATTGTTGATTATACCAGAGTCGTTTCTCAAGTAGGAGCAGATGGCAGGCAGTAAAGAGCTGCCAGCTATAAGGTCAATGAACTCCAGCGATAATCCATGAGGCTCCAATTCGCCATCCGCTCCCATGCCCGACGACATCGATGTTGACGCGGTAGACAACTCTTCTTCCGCAGAACTCTCTTCTGGTGGCCACTTTTCGCCAGGATTCATATATGATGCTAAAACCTGTATAAGTTTAAATTATTAATTTTATATAGCTAGATATAAAAATGTTAGCAGGCATAGATTCCTTTTTTTGATTGTCATCCGATAAATTTGTAAAAAGGAAGCTGCTTGTATAGAAATTGGTAAATTGTGTACACAAAAAAACGATTTATATCGATGGGTGGGTTAAAATAAACAAAAGGTTAAGGCCCTCAGGTATGAATATATCGTGATAGATTATATTTTTTTTATTAAGTATGGGAGAGGTCTTAAACAAAAAATCCTCAATCCTTTCCTCCTCGGTACGACGAGTGCTCCGCTTACTGATAGTGACCCTGACATGCAGCAATACGGTCACGTATTCCTCCGCAGTCCAAGTACTGAAAATGTCCCTGACCTGCAGTAGTACGGTGACGTGTTCCTCTTCGGTCCGCTGCCGCACGAGCGCTTGTTCCACGTTCCAGGACTGCTGAGTGGAGCCGGTGCCGAACCCCGTGCCTTTGGCCCAATAAAGCTGGCTTTTCTCTTCCGACTTGCCCGCCGACGACCCGTTGGACGTCTGGCTATTCTGTACACATACATTAGAACTACGATTATAACCTGACTGGTGTTTTCATTCAGGTTTACTTAGATCTTGAAAAGCGTAATATTAATTAGTTTATTGCATTTTTAAGATTTTGGAAATGAAGTTTCTCTGCAAACTAGTGAGATGTGAAAAAGAGTATTGTGGCTCACATCACTAGAGGCGGGCCTGTGATGCGTGAAGATGGCGAGGCAGGTGAGCACGAGCCGGACGGCGCCCAGCTGCAGCAGCGCCCGGCGCAGAGCGCGCCCGTCGGCGGCGTCACTCCCGTCACTCCCCTCCTCCAGCAGCCTCGATACCACACGGAAAGGGAGCGTGCCTAACGACCAGCTGTTATCTCCGCTGGTGCCAGTGCCTCCCACAACAATACTTCCTGTATAACAAGGTTGAATTTATTAGTATCGCGTATTTCTCGCAATGTGTACTAGGTAAACACAAATACCGTTTTCCCCTAATCTATTATAAATGTTTGTTACTCAATCTCGCCGAAACAAAGGTTATGCGAGAATTAATTTCTTTATTTTGTATCAAAATCAGGATTAGGACTCATTTGTCCAAGAGAAAGTCCCCAAGAACTTGCAGCTGTTGCTAAATACTTTTTTTGTATTGTTGAAATAGCCTGAGTATATTTCGTCATCTATCAACTCGGGTGGTGTCATATCGCAGCTTCATTCAGAATCAGGCGCAATGTTGGGGCCGAGGCTATGGGTGGTACTGACGGCCGTCCTCGTCGTGCGCCACGCCTAGCAGCAGCCGCAGTAGGTGCACGGCGCGCGCGCCCTCGTCCAGCAGCGCAGCGGCGTAGCGCGGTAGCTTCAGCAGCAGCCCCAGCGCCGCCAGCGCGTGCGCCGGCACTCCGCCGCCCAACGCCTCGTCCCCCGCGCTGCTGCCCGAGCTCACGCCCAGCTCTACGACCTCCTGGGAACATCACCAACACATATACATGTCAATATCAATAGTGTGTTTATTCTACGTAAGAAAACCTGTCTGGTAATAAAATATATACGTTGGTATATATTTTAACTATACGCTCAGAGATCCTTGGTTTTTTCGTTTGTGAGGAGTTGGATCGTGTAGAGTGCATCTAGAGTAGTAGTACCTCGTAGGGGTCGTCGAGCTTGACCCAGTCGAGGTCGTGGTGCGCGGCGGCGGGCGGCGGCGCCAGCGGCGGCGCGTGCGGCCGCGGCAGGCGCGCCGCCACCAGCGCTAGGCCACCGCACGCGCCGAACTCTCGCAACACCACGCCACTGCAGCGCCAGCCCGGCCCCGGGCCCGGCCCCGAACCCGCGCCCGCGCCCACACCGCCCTCCCACGTCGGTCCAGACCACACCTCTGCACAGTCAATACACTTACTTTAACAACTACGGCACGTGACTACTATATAAAGCTACATCCACCAATCAAATATAAATAATACACCATCGCCAAATCATTATCATATCAGCCGAGAGACGCGCGCTGTCAATCAAAGACCCCTCCCAAGTACCCCCAAACTGAACAGCCCTACGCTGCTATACTGTACAATTTGTGCAGGAGAGCTGACAACGCCGCGTCTCCCAGTAAGCGGCCGTCACTCAATGACTAATTTTCCTTTTCCCATCTACTCACTGCTACTTCATGATCACAATTTTGTGAGCAATATCGACGAACCTAGTTCTTCTGTAGATTTCACATGAATTTCGAGCACATACAATACTTACATAATTATTATTGATGATTTCTAATGTATTGACCGCTACCTTTATTTTAGTCTTTATTTTATGCCCACAATGTATATTTTGTGAGTACGATTTATCTGAGACAGTAAATTATATGTGCCAGTAGATCTAATGAGTACATACCACCGTCCGTGTTCAGATGTAGCGTGAGCGTCAAGTGTGGCCCGAACACGTGCGGCGCGGCATGAGCCAGCTGCGCCAGCGTCGTGTGCCCCGGGATGAAGCCCTCCAGACCCGGCACTTGGACGCGGATCGTTGTCTCTATCAACTCTGCATAATAAAACAACTTATTTTAGTTAATTGATGTCGATTTCGAATAAGGGTTTTGAAAATTACTTTTCGTTAAACCAAACTTTCATCAGATATCGTATTAAAACTAACCGTCAGTAACGGAGAGCACCGAAGGTTCATTGTTTGTCTTGAGTTGCCTTTTCTTGCTGTTTTGGTGCTTCAGAGAGGTGTTTTTGACGTCCTTGACGCGCTTGTCCTTGGAGGCGCTGGCGGCGGCAAGACTCAGCTCCCAGGCCTCTGCCACTGTCATAATGGCGGTGTCTGAGGCACTCCGTAATATTGAACCGACTACACTTGTCGTAGGATTTAAGCACATCTTTGCTGTGTCATCAACGATCGGAACTGTTGGAAAAACATGTTTAAGTTAAGAGAAATCATCTCAATAAATAAAAGGCCGATAAGATTGAAATTATGGTGTTATGAATTAAATTCGTTGAAAAGAAGAAATCTCTTTCATCCACGGTCTGATCCCTAAAGTTTACTGAAAGTATATCACCGTGAGAGCGCGTGTCACTGCGCGCAGCGGCTGTGAGTGCTGTGAGAGCGGGCGGTATACGTACGCGGGGGGCGGTGGTCGGCCAGCAGCGCGCGCACGGTGGTGGTGAGCGGCACGGTGAGCGTGTGTCGCGCGCGCGCGGCGGGGTGCGGCGGCTGTGAGTGCAGTGAGAGCGGGCGGTATACGTACGCGGGGGGCGGTGGTCGGCCAGCAGCGCGCGCACGGTGGTGGTGAGCGGCACGGTGAGCGTGTGTCGCGCGCGCGCGGCGGGGTGCGGCGGCTGTGAGTGCAGTGAGAGCGGGCGGTATACGTACGCGGGGGGCGGTGGTCGGCCAGCAGCGCGCGCACGGTGGTGGTGAGCGGCACGGTGAGCGTGTGTCGCGCGCGCGCGGCGGGGTGCGGCGGCAGTGCACGCGCCCGCGCCGCGCCGCCCCACACCAGTGCCACGCGCACGCGCTCGCCCGACACCACTAGGCGCAGGATCAGCGCGCGCGTGAACCCAGAGATGCCCTCCGGTCCTGCAACCAATGCACTCTTGTCAGGAGTCTGGGAGGCGGACTTACATACGCCAAACATTACTATTTTTCACTTTGCAGAATATCAAGATCAAGACCTTCAATTTGTTACTGTTGAAGCGGTTGCGTCACAGCGCTACATAGCCAAATTGATATCGAGTAACCGAATGGTTGATCAGAGAAAAGAAATAAAATGTAAATACTGAGCTGAGACACGACTTTGAAACGTCACAATACGTAATACGACGTCTAAATCACGCTTACAAAGTTTCATATCATATATATTACTGGACATGCAAGGTCCGATATTATAGCCGCGCCGAACGAACACCTGCTCGGGGGAAAATCTTCCTTTTCTGATGATGTCCCGGATCTTTGCTATTATTGTATTTAGTCGTTGTCTTGGTATCCGTGAAAGATTGAGTGTGTCAGAAGTGTGTTTTATAGTGTTAAATGAAATTTAATATAATCCTTGGTTTTATTTTATCTTGTATTATTACTTTCAGAAAACGTTAGCTATTATTTTAGACCAAAATCGGATATCAATATTGATGGCGTTATTTGTAATTAAATCCATACCCAATATTAATTTTGATAAAACAAAACAAAAAAAATTATGATATCCTTATATAAATGAAGAAAAATTACACAAAACTAGCAAAATATATAAACTTGATAAATTAATAGATGACGAAAATACTCCGATGGTGAATGTCCACTTTGAATAGACGATATGTTCAACGAATTAATATAACAATGATAATGACACCTTATATGCACACCTCGGACCGAGCTCAGTCAATGTTCCGACAAATAGATCAAATTCTTCGTGTTATAATTTCTGATATGTACAGCTCATCACTATAGGAAATAATAGGAAACCGTCATTACATTACAAGTTGGTCCTTATTCGCATGTAGTCCAGCTTGTATGTATGTATTACATGGAGAAGACTTGAATATGTATTCAATATATCTTTTTTAAATATATTTTAATATATTTAAGACTCGACGTCTGGACTGTGCACACATGCTCGTCGAATTACAGCACACATACCAGTTTTCTTCTTTTAGTTTTAAAAGCACATACCATACTTTATTATGTTTTGTGTGCCTGGTTAAATAAATAAATTGCAAGAGCCCGGCCTATGACTCATGTTGCCCAGAGTGCATAATTCGCATTTTTATGTCCATCTGGACTTGATACGAAAAGAAAAAGAAGGCAATGGCTTTATTAATATCGGTCAAGGTTCACTATAAAAGGTGACACATATACTATAAAGCAGATTTACGATTTTAATTGTGTTTACAACGCGATATTGAGATATCCACTATTTAAAATTTTAAAATTTAATGATTAATTCCACTTACAACTTCAATATTCTCGAAAATTGGGTGAAAATCATTCAAAACATTAGATTGGCAGCAAATCTAAAAAATGAGAGGAGCCACGCATTACACGATTACTTTTTCCATTTCGGGTCCGCTCTTCATGCTTTCATGATATACGCTGACATCATGTTATTTAAAAGATGTTAATTGCAATACGACCCACGAACCTTATAGCCTTATACTAAACTTACCGGTACAATGCAGCGACTCCAAAATCCGATGTAATGTGTGTGCGAACAGCTTCTGGTTAGCGGCGTGACAAACATTCAACTCGGCAAACAACCGGATTGTGTTTTCTTCTAATTGTGCGTACTGCGCACCTTCTTGCCACGTGCTAACAAAAAAATAAGGTATAAATATAATTTAGAACAAATGAATCTGTTTATAGCTTATATATTGAAAACGTATATAACTATACCCTTATGAAAGTTGGACTAATTCAAGATTGCTTATTTTCGTTAAAATTAAATTTCATGAACCTCTTGCATATTTAATTCATATCGAAAAGATAGATATTATTTTTCAAAAAAAAATATTTTCATTTAATTGAAATAGGTACACTAAATTGAATCTATTTATATATCTGACGATATAGAGCCTCCCCCTCAGGGGCATACCTCTCCGGGGGTCTGGGGTAACAGAGTAGGGCTAGCAGCGGCTGCCAGAAGCAGGCGCCAGCACCACCCAGCCAGTCCTTCAACCGTCTCTCTGAACAGAGCGCTCGTAGGAACTCCACTAACTGCCACACGTTCTTCATAGATGGCAACTCTGTACAAATCGAAATTCGAGAAATGTCAATACAGCAATTTCCTCGAAATGGTGATTGGCAGAAGAAACTGAGAAACAAAATTGGTTTAAATATATATCTTAAGAATTAAACATTTGAAAAGTTTACCTTTTTTTGTTCGACTATTCTCATTGTCCAAATCAATCATGGTAACATCTTCTTGAGAATTTTGTTGCTCTTTGATTGACTCTAGCTTTGCTTCACTGAACTCTGTGAACCAGTTTTTTTTTATTAAAAAAATGTGCGTTGGGAAGTTGTATATATAGGTCTCAATTATTGTAAGGTATAGCAGCACTAAAGATAGATAACATTAAAATACTAGGTTCAGTAGATACCAAATAGATTTATTCGTTGTTGTTGTTATTTGATTTGACGCTGTTTGCAGTTTTACGTTGTTTGCAGTATAGCGGCTGCCAGCCATGACGGCGGCGAGTGTACCTGCGAGTGCGCGGACGACGGCGGCGGGCAGGCGCGAGTGCAGCAGCGCCAGCGTGGCGGCGGGCGACATGGCGGCGGCCGCCACGCTCTGTAGCTGCCAACCGCGCAGCCGCCACGCGATGCCGCTGTCGCACGTCGCCGGCTCCGTCGTCGCGTGTACCTTCGTGTCGTCCGTCAGACCCTCCATGCTATAACAATGACAACGACAGCCACTTGCATGAGAAAAGGACGCACATTTGAAACACGGCGACGATAGCAATAAATGTCTAAACAAACCTCTCTTCCTGATCAACGGGAATGTCCATTTGTTCCAGTAGCATTTTAAATAGTTCCGGTCGGATGTAACACATTGAACAGAGAACTGAAAAAAAAACCTTTTGTATTTGTTTGCTATATCAAAAAACATAATATAATATATTCTCGTTCTTACTGGCATCGAGAGATTTTTTCAATAGGCTAGATTCAGGAACATCTTTCACCCAAGTATAGACTAGTTCAAATAAATCGTCTGTTATTAATTCTTCTAAATTATCCAGGGTTTTCTCTTCTTTCAAACTCCATAGTACCTTGTAAACAAAAATAATAAAAATATTAACGACAAATCTTTGTTACAAATGTATATTTTAATATTTGTACAGATAAAAGAACTCCCTATATTTACCGTGGCGAGTGTATGCGTAAGCGCTGCACTGGGTGGTTTAGCTTCCCTGAGCCATCTCTCTGCGGCGGCGGACAGCCATTCTAAGTACGCGCCTACGCAACCTTCAGCGCAGCGCGTACACAACTGTCGTACTAGCTCACACACGCCGCTCATGCTGCCGCTACCACCTGCGTATCCACTACTCGAACTCGGCATTTGAAATTCTGAAAAATACAATAACTAAAATTTAAGAGACCAGACCTCACTTGCGCTATATAGACAAAAAGTTATTCAAACAAACAGACAAACTGAAATGTTTTTATTGCCCTATTCATTTATTTATTTAGGAATTTATACACATATTTAATTTAATAAGATACATGTATTAAACATTAAACTAATGTAAGAAGGTAAACAGTCAATAGGTAAGCATAAGTGTATATTTTGCGCATGCTGTGGGACGGGACAACTGACCATGCGCGTGCGCGTGCGCGTCCATGTGCAGCAGCGCGGCCAGCAGGCGCGGCGCGTGCGCGGGGGCGTGGCGCGCGGCGGCCAGCAACGCGTGGTGCGCGTGGTGTGCGGGCGCGCCGCCGCCCACCACACAGGCGCACAGCGCGCTCAGAGCGCCGCCGCTGGTCACGCAACCCCAGCGAGCACCGCCCAGGCGGCCGCGCGTGCACGCCGACACTACCATGGCCCAATTGTTCCTGCATACAGATTACCATCATTTCATTAATACGCCTTTATCGGGTGAGCAAGAAATGTGAAAATAACATTAAATATTAAAAAATCATCTCATAGGAGGCAATAGTTTTGTGGTATCGCAGTCTACTTAGAATAGAATAGAATTTATCGTACGCCATAATTATACTTTATTGCACATTAAAACAGTTATAAAAATACATTACAAAAATTTTAAATTAAATTTGTTGCAATAAAAGTAACAAAGATGTACAGTTCGTCATGGAAATACCGAAATTAGAGAAGCATAGCAACGAGATAGATTTTTCGAGACCCTGAGGCTATAAATGACGTCAATTATAAAAATGAGGTGACTAACGTGGCGGGCGGCTGCAGCGGCTGCGGCGGCTGGTGGTGCGCGAAGGCGGGCGCGACCAGCAGCCGCAGCTGCAGCAGGCCCATGTTGGAGGAGTCGCGCGGCCGGTACAGGCGCAGCTGCACGGTGGAGCACACCACGGGCCGCGCCAGCGCCAGCCGGATGAACGTCATGCCGGCCGTGGCTTGCGGCGGGCCCAGCGGCGCCAGCGTGCCGCCGCATCCCGCCTCCACGCCCACCGCGCCGGGGCACGCTGCACGACACAATCACCGCTTACACTACTACTATGAATACTAGCCGCTTGCTCGTTACAACTAATTATAACTCTATAGTTGCAACAAAAAGGAGTATTAAAGCCTATTCCAGTTGTATGTAATCCAGTGCCTCATCAGAGGTGGCCTCCTGGTCGAGTGGTCAGTACCACTGTCCGCTTAACCCGAGGTCCCATATTCTAATTCCAGTTTATCCTAAATCGTGGAGACTATTCCAAATGTTATCAATTTATTCCTCGATATATGGACTTTCCAGCACAAAAAATTTTTTCAATTCCTTTCAACAAAAAAACTGTTCCGACGACTTCAAACAGATATTGCAAAAATAATTATTGCTGATTTCAAATAATATTTGTGTATAGGACGTGCGAGTGCAGCAGCTACAGGATACTGACTGGCGAGGCTGGTGAGGTGCGGCTGCAGCTGGACTTCGTGCAGCAGCGCGGCGTAGGGCAGTGTCAGCGTGAGCGCCAGCGAGGTGTCGTCGGCGCTGAAGAAGTGGTAGGACCATGCGGCGGCGCGCACGCGGCGCGCGGCGCACGCTCCCCGCGAGCCGCTGCCCTCCAGCAGCACGTCCGCCGCCTGCGCCGTGGGGTTGCCGCACGAGATGCTACCTGCCGCACAACAACAAATGTTCGTTTCATTCAACATAGAATAGCGTAAGAGTATCCTTGCTTTCATATTTGAAGCTCGTGTTGACTAGTGGTCAGCACATCCTACAAATATCTGCTACAACCGGGTTCTAATCCCGGTAAAGGCAGACATATGTATGATGAGCATTAATATTCGGTCACGAGCCATTGTTATTAAGTATTTTCATGATATATACATTCTCTGTTATCTGTTATCCATAACAAGCTCTTTATAAAGCTCAATTTGGCTTAGATAATAGGTGTAAGTGTGAAAAATATTATTTTAAGGGATATCCCCCATTATCTATCTTATATCACTCTTTTGATTGTTTCGTAATATTCAAACTAGAATCCATAATCAAACAATTATGAATAAAAAAGCTGTACCCCAATCAAAAAGCAACCATCAAATGCAATGACTGAGCTGACATCAAAACATTCCATTGGTTTTTAAAAGACTATGACATTTATCAAAGTTATTTTCTCTAAAAAGTAGTACTAACACAGCGGGGCGATGTTGACGAGGCCATTGGCGGTCTCGATGACTGGCGTCTGACTCTTTTTACTACTGGAGGGTGTGGACATGTTCATCAGCTGAGGCGGCAGCTTCAGGTAGTTCATCAGCGACGACACTAAGCCCTGACTATTGCTAGGGCCGGACTGAAAAATAATGAATTAATTTTCAAAGAAATGTATTTTAGTTAAATGAAATTTCACATTTCGAATTAATGTCTATTTAAATATTTCAAGTAGTTCAGTTTCAAATCCACATACAACTACTCTCTTAATAAAATTAACGTTTCAAGTCCTAAGCAGGCTTAGGTGACACAGCTTATAAATAGTTTATGCATCATGTAGAAGTTTATATGATGTTCATTCATCAGTTCACTGTCTGCTTGTGTTGAGTAGAGAAGTACATCGCATGCTAAATTAACTCGCTGCGAATATAAGGTATCCTCCTACTGCCTACCACCATTAAGACATGCTCTTCTTTTTATAGAGGTACCTGATGGCAGGCAGTGAGTTTATCTACGGTGAGCGCCAGCCCACCAGCTTCGATGAAGGCGGCCAAAGCCTCGGGCTTATCTAGCAGCCGCACGATCAGCTGCTGCATCGCCTGCGACAGGTGAACCAGCTCTTCCTTTTCTGTACAACCACAGATGCCAAATATTAAAATAAAGCTAAGCAATAAAGAACAGACTTGATTATAATAAATTGGAAATGATAATACAATAACCGATTTAGTGCTTGGTATGGATAATTTTCCATTAGTTCTCAATGTTACTTAACAGTTTCAAAACTAATAATAAATAATAATTTAATGTCGTATTAACTGGCAACACTGTATACGTGCGTTATTTAAGTATTCTTTCAAAGTTCAATGCTTATTTATAAAAATACATAAGTAGGTATAAAGACAATATTCACTAGAAGTTGCTCACCACACTGATTTCAATTATGGACAGAGATATCTGCATTATGAGAAAAAGACAAATACTTAACCTTTGATTTTCACATTATTTTAGATAGTAGGGAATATCATAAAGAGCTAAATAAATGGCTTAATGACAGGTAAATCGTTTAAATGACTTCAATTAAAAACTGTGTTATTAGAAACTGTCATTTCTTCCATCATCACTTCAAATTATTTTTTGATGGCGTGGTGGCAGGAGATAAACAGTGAACTGAGTCAACTAGTAAAATGAAAATTCAGAATGTGTAATACTAATATCAATTATCATTATTGTTCAACTTACTAAGGAATTCCATAAGGCTGGGAACCATAAGCGCAGGATTGGCCGCGACATTAGGTATTGTAGCCACGAGCCAGAACACTTCTTCTTTTAAAGACGAGTAGTCCGCCGGCGGTTCTGACGATAGCCCTAACACGAAATAAGGTTAACATTATCATTAATCGCTGGCATATATACTAAAATAATTAGAATTAAATTATGTACTTACCCGAGTTCAATATCAAGTTGTTCATACCATCACACATCGATAGCGTCCGGTAGAACCTCTGCATTATATGTGGATGTTGTAATACTGTTGGCAAATGAAATATAAAAACATAGAAAAAATAGAAGAGAAAAAAAAATTTTGAAAAACGGTAGTATAGATTCTCCAATATTTTTTTTTTTGTTGGAAACAAATTTCAGTCAAATGTTTTAGTGAAATTTCTGTGTATATACATAGATTGTACATACTCACTTTTTAAACCGCATTTTAATGGCACATACCTGTGTCAGCGTAGCACGGCGTACGCGCCGCTAGCTGCTTCCTTTCATCCTCAACGTTCGTCGCTTCCTGCTGTTGCGCCTTGCTCTCGTCGGTTTGGGATTGTTCGGCGGAGATGCTAGGACTTGACGACGACTGAATACAGAAAATGAAATTTTATTAAATCAAAAAAGAACAGTTATACACAGTTATATAAAGAACGAACAGGTGTGCGGCGTTTTATACAACATATGTCACACTAAGTGGAGCGGGGACGAGTAGAGATATGCCAACTCCGCAAAACTTTTCTATTTGATACAAAACATGTACCGCTGCTTATATTCGCACATTTCGTCTCCTATATGGTGAAAATTGTCCCTTAGAACTAACGCACTTAAAATTGGGTCTGTCTAGACTCGTTTTTAAGTTCAGCGGACGATTCGCGCGGCACCGAAAAATCAGCATGTTATGTTGACTACTTTGTTCTTGTCAGAACAATCAAAACTATCAAAACTTTCTGAAATTATTTGTTTCATCACGACCGCAGGAATTTTGAAACGTCGACCTCAATAAAAACTAAAATACACAACACAATGTAGACGCAGACAGTGCACCGTTCTAGCGCCGGCCCGGTCGCCGCTGCGAGACATATTGTATAGAGAAGAGCTAGTACTGACCGTGGCCTGTTGCGCTGGCTGGGCGGCGGGCGCGCCTGGTGTAGCTGGTGTGGCCGGGGTGGCGGGCGCGGCAGGCGCCGCCAGCAGCTTGCGGCAGTAGTGCAGCAGCTGGGCTAGCAGCGCGCGGCGCAGGGGCGCGCGGCGGCCGCCGGCGGGCCCGCCTAGCACGTCGGCCAGTAAGCCTGACACGCGCACGTCGGGCCCGCACAGCCAGCGCCCTCCGCTGCCGCCGCCCACGCCCACGCAGCCACCGCCGCCCTCGCCCACCCACGTGCTGGACAGGTTGGCTGCGCACACGCAACAAACCACAGCTCAAACAACATTAAAGTACAAGAGTTTTGTTTAAAAAAATCATTAACTATATAATAATATTTACATCAACACAATAAGTTAAGAACAGCACCTAACATGAAATATAAGCCTACATGCCTATAGAAACGCACAGGGTTTATATGGGAACCAATCAATGCAATCTTTATTACTGAAACGATTATGGTGAATTGTATGCATATCTTTTATCGCAGGCTTTTATTGACAACAATCCTATCTGACTTTGAGCATACATATAATTACTTTTTTACACAAAGAACTAAAAAATAATGATGAAAATGACTGATTACTGATATATTAGTTGAAAATGACTTATTATTGAAATATTAGTAGTAAGCAATTAGTATCTAGTGACGAGTATAAGGACGTTGACGAATAGATTATCAAGGTTATAATATATGTATCTTTACAATAATAATACTATAAAATTCTACATTTAATTCTCATAATGAGTTCATATCTCTTATAAGATCTTTTTGACATCTGTCCAACTGATTAAGCTGCAGTGAACATCGTGTCTGTATATGTATTCGCATAGCGCGGGTGAGTCGATTCGAGTGGTGTGACAATAAATAGCAGCGCTGACCGACGGTGTCGAGCAGCGCGACGGCGTGCGGCTCGTGGCGCGCGGGCAGCAGCTGCAGCATGGGCAGCGCCAGCCGCAGCAGCGTGGCCTGCAGGTCGTAGGCGTGGCCCGCGTCCGCGCCGCGCCGCCACACCGCCGCCACCAGCCGCAGCGCCGCGCCCGCGCCGCCCGCGCCGCGCGCGCACACCACCCGCGACAGCACAGAGTGCAGCGCCATGGCCGCGCCCGCGCCCGCGCCGATGCTGGCGCCGCCCTGCAATCACACGCGCATACTAAATATATGCACAATATGTTAAAAGACTTGACTTGACTTGACTTTTTAGGCGAACATTTATTTTGTGAATATAGGAACATTGTTTTTGTTAAGTCAACACAACAGAACTCGCTTTATTCTCCACTACGCCCCACTAAGACGTGCGGGCAACGTACACATATCTAAAATATAATTTCATTTTTATAGTAAGAATAGTTTTAATGTCGAAAGATTAATAACTTGAACAAGTTTTTTGACTACCCTGACAGGACGAAAATTTTCATAAATATATCACAGCTGGAGAATTGGAAAAAATTTACCGTCAAATTTGGGTGGATCCCAGTCAAAGGTATCAACTCTGGTGAAAGAGGGGGGACGATCCTATAGGCCACTATCAATTAAATACCGATGTCTATGGGATGTCATCTGCTTTCTTTTCATTTCTGGATCCAGGATACCAGTGTAACGGATCCGTTTGCACCGAGGAGATTTTGGCAAGCAATGAGTATGAGGAAAGTGTTTTGAAAATATAATTCAATGAAACGATTACGATGAAATTAAACGAATATGGTATGTAAAGTTTATAATTAAGATAGGATGATACGAAAATGAGAATGAGAGAGAAATGTACGATAATGTTAAAAGTTAATATAAATCTATTTTAATGCATATTATGTTACAGTGGTGAAGAATGGACGCTAAATTTTTTGACACTTTATTTTGGTTTGTTGACTATATCTCAAAGCAAAATGAATCCGATATAAATAATGCAACTAATTTAGCATTAAACTATTATGAGTAAGCCTGTTAAGTATAATAAAACGGAGCACCGTATACATATAAAGAAAAGAGAAATGCTGGGTATTATGTGTGAATGTTATAGGATCGCACCACTGACTATTGTCACTCCACAAAGGAAGGTCATTTCAATAAATACTAATCGAATTACAGATTAAATAGAATTATTATAATAAAACATTACAATATAATTGAATAATAAAACAACGGATTGTACTACTATGCTTTGTTATGATACAGTTTTACGCTTGTGCATTTCTCGTCTTCTAAGACTATATGAGCATAGACGGACATATATCTCGTCTTCCTTGTATACAGTTGAGCGTTTGGTTTTATTAGCAGAAAAGAAAACGGTATTTTAAATTATTGTGAAAATAGTACTCACGAGGTAGGGCTCCGATGCCAAAACAGCGCCATCGTTATTAACATTCATGGTGATGAATTTCACTATAGCTGGTATGAAGTGTTCGCATTCTAGTATAACACGACCCATGGTTTGAGTACTGCCTTCCAACTGCAGTTTTAAAACGATAAAACACAATGAATAAGTAAATGAGAAACTATACTACATTATATACATCTAATGGTACTACCTGTAAAGGCAGACTAGTTATCCACGCCAACGCCTGCATAGACAGCACCCAACATCTTAATGAGACATTTTCTAAGCTGTAACAATAAGAAAAATAATACATAACTAAATTAATTTCATTAAAAAGAGCTTCCTATCTAAAAAAAGAACATCATAGACATTTTCATTTTCATATAAAAAAAGATCGATCAATATGTCTGTCATTAAAATAGATCAATAATTTAGAAGAAAGTTAATCAAAATTTGCGAAATCAATACTATTTAGTTTAATTAGTAGAGATTAACTCTTATTTTACTCAGTTAAAGTACTTAGACAAATGGAAGGCGAGGCGCGTGTACTCACGTGCAGAGCGCGTGCAGCAGCGCGTTGACGGTGTCGGAGGCGAGGCGGATGCGCGGCGTGTCGGCGGGCACGGCCAGCGTCGCCAGCGACCACGCGCCGCTGCCCCAAGCTGACCCATTCAGCGTCAACCACAGCGATACCACGTTCTCCATAAACGTGCACTCGATCTGTTCACACGCCAATCCAATTAACATGCTTAAATAGGACAATAGATATGTAACATTTTTTTGCTGAGATTATATAAATAATTCCCAAACGAAAACATTCTTTCATTTAAGCTTATCCAATGAATTTTATTGATTGGTTACTAAATATCTGTAAAAATTCCAAACATTGCCTCTGTGGCATTAAGCTCGCGCTTGCAAACTTTAGTTTTGCATCAGTAGATCACATACCTGAGACTGGAACTCTAGCGCCAAATGTCGGAACACGTCATAGAGCGTGTGCGTCAGTGGCCGATAGTGCCGCGCGGGAGGCGAGCCGGCCGGGGGCGCTGCGCCGGCGACGGGCGGGGGCGGGGGCGGCGTGGGCGCCCTTAGCGCACGCGCCAGCGCCCCGCCCGTGGCCAGTAGCGCCCGCCGCGCGAGCGCCTCGGCCGCCGCGCCCGCGCCCCCCGCGCCGCTCTCAACGCGAGCGTCGCAGCACACGGACACCACGCTGCCGGTAGCATGAGTAAGCAACAGTTATGTCTCAATACTTTAATGACACGGCTTGAAACATGGTAATAGATTGCGCTTTTCTAAAGCTTTCTAAAGGCTTATGTATGGAAGAATCTGGTATCCTTTTTATTATAATTGAAATTGAAAATAGAAAACACTAATTTTAAATATAACTTAAGCTATTTTAAGTGTTCATATTAATTATTTATAGATTGCATATTTACTTTTAAGTAATGTTAACACATCTTTCTAAATGTTAATTCCGAATAATTTTCAACTTGAAATGAAATTTAAATTTAAATCAAATATTTCAACTTGAAAAAAAAAATGAAATGAAATTTTTAATTACCAGACACTATTGTCAATGGGTAGTTTACTCCTATTCTCCTTCTTGACGGCTTCCAAGAAATACGTGTCCACCACTTCGGTCTCAGAATCGTCGGACTCGGTCACTTGCTCTTCGAGGTCAATATCTTTTATTGAATCTGCAAACAAAGATATTCGTCTCTTATTAAAATTTAATGGCACTTCGTTTTTGCATTAAAATCACCCGGCATATTTATATTAAAACATAAGCCATTAGCTCATGTACAACAGTAGTGTAAAATGTTTTAGATCTGATTTCTATGAAAAAACCGGATGAGAACATAGTTTAATTAAATTATTTAATTCAAAATTGCATAGCTTTCAAGCCATTATATATTTATCAAGCCGTACACTCCAGAGAATTGGTTTTATTAAATTGTCTCTTGACACTCATGTGTGATTCCACAATCTAACATCCGCATATTTACCAACAACACTACAACTTTTAAACCAAAAACTTAAGATCCGTCTAGTGGAATGTTGAACATTTAATAAAGTAAATAACAGTTAATATTTTTCCAAAATTAACCAAACAAAACAAAAAGTGCGGCAATACATCAACATATAAAAAAATGCAGTTAAAGCAAAGAAGTTCACATAAATACATTTAAAAAATCTTATCAATCATAAAATATTTGTTTGCAATTACATCAATCTTGAAAGAGAAACAACTTCATTGCTTACAATAAAAAGCTGAAATATTCTAAACATTGCAGATAGCTACAGAAGGTAAATTTTTTAACGAAACTGAATAACATCAGGTAAGCACAGTTTTCTATATCCATTATACATAAAAGATCTCTGTTATTAAATTTTAATTAATGTCCACTTGTCGCCTGTTTAAACAAAAAAATATTTAATAAAGTATATGTAAAACAATTAAATAGCTTAATTTTATGTTTTTAATATATAATAGTAATGAATGTAGGTAGCCTTTATGTTTCTCTTTGTTGTGGCGTAACGATAACTAAAAAATATGAAATTTTCATATATTCTCATGCAACATATTAACTATTAATGAGAAGCTTTTTGTGAAAAAAAAACAAATATTGATATGCTGTGGACTGTAATCTGTGCATATTTAACTGGGAACTAGTGCACAAGTGTGATCTAATCTAGCACAATACAACAGAGTATATCACACACAAAAACGTCATTGTAACTATGAAATAATAACTCCTAAATGCAAGCTATGTTGGGACAAGCGACAAACAGAGAGACGCGATGGCGCACTGTTATCTTACGTGATGTACCTTGTTTGGGCTTGCTAAAGTTGCTACTCTTCGCCAGACCAAAACTATCGGCTAATGCATCTGCAAACAATATTTTTGCGAATACAATTTGGAAAACTTTTATTTAGATGCGTGGAATTTGACATACGAATATTAAAGATAGACAAGAAAGATGGAAAGAATGAAGTGAATTTGATCAACATTATTATTTTGCAGACACTTATTTGCTTGATATCTTTGCCATATCTATTATCTTAGCCCTATTTTATAACGGTCTCTGCTGTTATCTTCATAGGCATCTAGATTTTTTTGTTTTGTCAAGATCTCAAATTTAAAGATCCCTCATTTTTCGGTCTTATATAAAATTTTTGTGTAATAGTTTTTTGTTTCCAAGAACAATAAATATTTTGAGAAACCCTTAAAAATACTTTAATTACTGATAATACCTTATAAATACTGATTACTTAATGAAAATAATTAATGATATTGGTGTATATGTTATGCCATTATAATGATAAAGTCGTAACTAGAAAAATGTAAACATATTGACAATTTGATATAATTATATTTATGACAACCGAAGTATTTCTATTACCCAGTTGGCAGTGTATGGTATAAAGTACCTAATTTTCTTTGGATCAATATGAGTATATTTAGGATATATTATATTACTTTATACAACTTTACTCTATATTACTTGACGCTAGTGTGCGAATCCTCTTTAAGCTGGATATGAAGACGTAAATTTCTGTAGATTGAATCCTTAGTATTCGATACTAACCTGCGACGGTGGAGCCTTTAGGTCGGTGCGCCGATCGAGAGTGTCGTGACGATGACGAGCTAGGCACCGTCCAGGCTTCATCTGCAGCTGCTCCACCGCTTTCGTATTCGACTAGATCCTTATAAAATATAAATTTTACAAATAAATAATTTTTTTTTAATCATGGATAACTGATAATTGTAAATTATATTTTACAAATTTTAAAAAATTTGAGCTGTTTTGCTAAATAGCCATCATTTGCATATCGCTAGAAGGTAGGAAGTGCATTGTGCATTTTCTTTATTATTTTCTTTCTAAGACAGTGATACAAATATAATGTGAGCAAATATGATAACCACACCTTACAAAAAATAAAATATATCAATTATTACCTGCAGTAGCGTGGTGAGCGCGTGCCTAGGCCAGGGTGGCAGCGTGACGGCGAGGCGGGCCAGCCCCAGGATGCTGGCTGGCTCCAGTAGCCCCGTGCCGCCGCAGGCCGCGCAGAGTCGGCCAACCACCTATGGCCAAGACCGTGACATTAGTATTATATCATAATTAATTTATCTGTAGATAGTAGACTGAGTTAAAAGTTAACGATACCCCAGACAGATAGATAAAAAAAAATTATATATAAGCTTACAGCTTCTACGACCGTTCTGGCAACGATATAATAACATATTTACGAAGTACTACGTAGTTAAGCTAAAGATAATGTGTTCAAATTATTTTGAAGGGTTTTAAGATGCCTACACTAGTGTTTTAAATGGCTGACTAGTATAGGGTATATTATTAATAATTGATACAAGCAATCCATCGCAAGTTGATTTGAAGAAATTTTCTAAAAGCTCACCCATACTTTGTTACTTATTTCTTATTTAAATGTTTTTTAAATTCGGTTTGATTCAGGAGTTATAAAAATAAAAATAACTGGGAAAACCCTAAAGAAAAGCATTAGAAGATACAACAAAAAATATTTGTTTTAATAAGGAAAATTATGTACCTGATATGCTAAATTAAAACTGTCATTTTTACCATCGCTACTTCGGGTTTTTTTAATAGATGGCGTTAGTGGTAGTTTTTAGGTGATATAAAATTCACCAGGTCAACTAGTTGATAAATAAAGAAAGTAAGACGATTTTATTGCCTTTACCAATACGGCAATGTTGTGAGATAGTGGTCAGACATACAACTAAAAAATGCAATATACGTCTAGGCGCAAAATCCGAAAACCTACCTTAGCACACAGAAGCAGCGCGTCACCGTCAGACGAAGAGTCGGCAACTAGCATGTGATCGACCAAAGCAGCGGCCAGTGAGCAGCCCAGCGCGGCGGGCAAAGGCCTGCAAGGTCGAGGCTCGGCGCCCGAGCTCTCTGCCTTGTTGGAGGTATCGCTGCGCTTGCCCACCATCGCCATGCGGGCCTTCAGCCCGAAGCGGGCGCGCTGCAACACAGGTACTTCCGTAAAATTTCTATAGCAGTTTTTAACTAGTTGTTATATTTCTAGCAGGCCTGTCAAGCCTTACAATCCATAACAAATTATTTAAAATTATATCGAAACACAAGGATGTACATTGTATCTCAACATTTGAAGGTTAAAATTTTATACAAAACAAAAATTTTGTATAAAAATTACCACCACTTATTAGGATTACTTTTGTTGTAAAAGGCAACATCTTTTATTTTAAATTCTTCATTATTACTTTAAATGAAAAGTGGTGCCCTCAAGCTCCTCAGTTAAAACTTAGGTGTCCAAGAATCCGTGTAGTAACAGTATCATTTTTATTTAACATCAAAATGGCTAAACATCAACTATCGAGTTTGCACAATCGAAATTAATACATAAAGCTATAAGTTCTCAGTTTTACAATGTGGTAGACTTACAAGCAGGGACTTCAAGGTATGTGCGACGTTTAATATTAAAGGCCTTAAAGCACTTCGCTGTGTTTCTGTGTGATGTTATAACAGGCCATGAGAAGCATTAACATCTCAACTAACGCTTGTATCAGAATGTCTACGCCCCAATAATATTAAGTGGTGTTTTATTTTTAAATTAATTATGAGAACTATATTTGTATGCCGATTATAAGTTGGAGTAACATTGTCTTTTTATAAATTTTATTTAATTATTTATGAAATTTTATTTTGTCTTTGTCTTTGTTAATGTTACCACTAACTGTGTGGTCCTCTATTTTTTCACATCCTATGACAAATATTTATTTATTTAAATTGTTTTGATTGGCTACTAACGAAATGTAACATCGAATGGGATCGAATGGACGGATATTTTTTTCGGTGTGTCATTGAGAGACAGTACGATTATAGAAACATTGGTAATACATTTTTTGTATAGCAGGGAAACTCTTATAGATGTTGCAAATGTGAATATCGGGTAATACAGTATAACGTACGCCATATTATTTTGAACGCATCACAGAGCAACTCATTTTATATTATAAATGCACAAATTGTTAGACATGTCAACACAACATGGACAACTTAATAAACAGCAACTCGAAAACGCCACCACCAACCTGTTGTTCCTCTAGTGCAACCTGTATTCCTCTCCTAGCAGCGTCTAATTCTTGCATTTGATGTAATAATTTCTTATGTAGTTTCCGCCGGTGCAGTTTGCACTCAGCGGTGCGGGGCGATGAAGAAGATGTACTCTCAGTGCCGGTACTGCCAACTCTGCCTCCCGTCACCCAGTCCCATCTAGTGCGCGAGAGAGTCAATTGTATGAATGAATAAGGGTACGAAATGATTACTATTAATAGTTATTTCTACGAACATTTATAGCTCCTTCTAATGATTGATCACTATGCTATCGCCTTGTAGTCGTGGAGTGTAACAAAGTATTATGGAAGTTACGTTCGGCTCCATTCGTTTAATATTAACCTTTGTTACCATGTATTAATAGTATAGAAAGAGTTTGAAAGGAACGTGTTCCATGATTTCACTAATCATCAATAAAGTAGTGTTGTCAGTAAAGTCCTTTTGTATTTAAATTCATAAATAAACATAATTTATATGATTATGGGAATGTCTATTGGGGAATTGATATAATCATGAATACTTTTCAAACATTTGTTTTGAACTTAAATATCATAGATATTTATAATTCGAAATGACTTTGAACATAGTCAATTCTGTATAAACATAAGTTTTCTTTTTATTACGGTCTAGGCCCAGCAGTGAATTACTTAGTATATTAGTTTTAAGCTTTTACCACATGCTAATTCTACTTTTTCACTATCTTTTTTCAGAGGTAGGTCTACTGGATTTCATTTAGAAATAAGCTTTACTTTAGTAAAAAAAATTTAGTATTTATTTTTATTTTAATGTTGATTGTATATAGACAGAATGTAGACATAATATAGTTGCACCAAAATATGTAATATTTTATTAATTTTGTATTTTTTTCTTGTAAATTAATAGTGTGTAGTTTTATAATAATAATGTATGACGTTAAATTATGTATGTACTAATGTATTTTATGATTAATTTTACGTGATGTTATCATTTAGTAAATGGTACAAGAGAGGATATAGTGACCTGTTGTGCTTGGGCGAGGGCTGCGCGGCGCCGGCGGGCATGTGCGCGGCGTGCGCGGCTGGCGCGGCGAGCGCGGCGGCGTCGAGCGCGGCGGCCAGCGCCGTGAGCAGCGCGGCCGTGAGCGCGGGCTGCGGCCGCGGCGCGCGCACCTGTGCCAGCGCTCGCTCCGCCAGCGCCGCCGCCACGCCGCGCTCCGTATCCGCCTGCGCGAACAGGCTCTTGCGGCACATGTACATCACTAGCACCAGGCATCTGCGGGACACAAGCACACATTACACTTACGCTATACTGTATTACTATAATTTACATCACAGGCGTCGTACTACAATGACGCTGACCACATAAGCTAGCTAGCTTAGAGCTCTCGGGTACAAATTGCGCCAACTCTACAATTCTGACATGCGGGTAATCGGTGGTAGTATCGGCTGACCTGTCCAGCGCCAGCGGCGGCGCGTCCGCGTGCGCCAGCGCGGCGGCGAGCGTGTCGGCGAGGTAGGGCCCCCACCAGCGCGCGGGCCCGCACAGACGCGCCACCAGCGTGGCCAGCGCCGCGCCCGCGCGCCCGCCCCACTCCCACGACACGGGGCACACGGCGCGGCACCACTCCTCGCTCACCTCCTCGTGCGGCTGACATGCAATAAACGAATCATTGGCAAACGATCGACATTTAAAAAGTTTCGAGTTTATTTTGAACATACGAAATTAATCTATGATTAAGTTACAATAAAATAATTTATATTAACTATGACTAAAATAAATAATGTAATCTCATTTAGTAACAGAATAAAAGTAAAAGTAAAAGTAAGAAAGTAATAAAAACTAAATTAAACCTTGCATATCTCATTTAAGATTTATAGTTGTTAAATTTTAAACCTATATAGAAGTGCCAGCCTATTCATTCCACAGCAAATTGCTTATCCATTTCTGTGTTACAAGGCAAGTATCACTATTGTATATATATGTAATTAGTAGCAGTGAAATAGTGAATAACTACGATTTTAGTTGGCTAAATAAGTAATTGTATAATAGGCCCTCTAATGGATTAATCAAAAACTCACCACATCGCCCATTTGGAAGAAGAAATAGAGCAACATGTCCACAATATTCTCACTAATAACTGTCAGTTTGTCAGTAGAAGCCCGTTCTAACAGTGCTTCCGAAGATATCTTTCCTTTGTTAATCTTTTCCAATATATTTGGATTGCAGTCTGGAGTGTTCTGCAGTTTCTTCAGGATAATGTTGCACGTGTGAAGTTGTTGTTGCAGTTCAATGCACTCCTGGTACGCGGAGACCACGCCGTGGTCGACGTCGTTGGCGCTGTTCAGGTACGCCATCATATGAGCTGCGTTCCCATTGTATAGTTCCAAATAAGGATTTAATAGATCCATTAATTTTCCAGTCGCTAGTCTGCAAAAGATTTGGATAATTAATTAAGAGCCAGAAACAATTTTAGAGCTGTAAGATAGTCGAAAAATGGTTAAGCTGTTACTTTTTCCAATATTCTTAAAAGTTCTGTAACTAAATCATTTAAAATTAAATAAACATATAATGGAACTTTTTACTTTTCTTCTTGATCATAGACCATATTCATTATGCAGCTACACTTGTCAATGCCATGCATCTTACCTGAAGCGGCAAGATAAGTCCTGATGTAGCGCATTGAGCGCATGGATAGAAGCCTGCACATTTGCGATCTCGGCGATTTCTCCGTAGAACCAACCGAGAGGAATCTTGCATTTCATTGCCGACATGCCATAACGGCCTATCGTTGTTATCTGTACAAAAAACAAAATCAAACAATTTCAATAGGTTTTGTAAGCGGATTTAAACGAAGTGCCTTTCGTGCAAGTCTTGATACTGAATAAGTATGACAATAACAAGACAATGCTAGTACTTAGAATATATTTAGAAGTAAATAAAATTGTATTCCAAAACAATGACCTCATCCTCATTAAGATTTAGTATTAATTTTTACCTTCATATATCTGCATAGAGGGGGTGGCTGTATATCTGTAAGCACGAGGTGCTTAGTCGCGATGTCTGTAGCGAAAGCTAACTTGACGCAATCTGTCTCCTCGCCAATCACCCAGATGTCGATGCACAGCGTAACCAGGTCCGAGCATGAAGGGATTATCTGTACAGTTAAACATTTTTTTTAATATGGTAACTTTGGCACTTGTCTCGTCTGATGGCATGAGCAATTCCTCAACCTCAGAAAAACTTAATATTTTACTTCCAACTTCTGGAACACTACAATCCTGTTAACATTATTGATTGAAATAAAAATAGTAGAATAATTTTTCACCTGCTTGCATAAAGATGTACGTCATAGGAACACATTACACTCATTTTGATAACCGCACTATACCAGCGTCGAAGCAATCTGTGCCTTGGCTTGTGCTGAGTGGGAACCTATTTGGTTTACTAATAAATTATTGCGTATTTTTTTTTGAATTCATTCAATCATTAGTTGACAGTACATACCACGTCAGTGAGGCGTACAGCGTGACCAAAATCCAGCACGACGTAGCGGCGCGCACCAGAGTGCATGCGCTCCACCACCAGCGTGTGCTGCGGAGGCCGCGTCACAAGGCCCGCCCACGGGATCATACATTGCTCTTGATCCTAGTACCACAAAATACAAGTTGGTCATTCAGGCAACTGTTTCAAAAATAAGCTAGTCAGTTTTAATTATGGATGGACTAAATTAGGTTGAGCTGATGTGACACATCAGCCTGAATAGCCAAGTTCAATCAATACAGTCAATATAGTGTATATAGCCTGCCGGCCTGGCCTGCCTGCCTGCCTGCCTGTGTAGTGGGCCTACTTATGTTACTCTAAAATTTAATGTTGGTTAAGTATAACCCGTCTCTCATAGCTTAGAGTTGTCAAATAACCAGAATTTAAATAGTTCTAAAGGACCTTAAACAATTTTAGAAGGCACATGGGGAGGCCTTTTTGAGGGAGTCCATAATCATAGTGACTGTATCTTAAATAAGGTTTTAGAATGTAGACTGTGAATTGTCCCAGTATGTAAATAACCATTTAGTCAGGATGTCCTGGCGAACTTTTTCGAAGTTAAATTTATTAAAATACCTTTAACAGTTTCTCTTCAGCGAACTCCAATTTCTCTTGAGGGTCACAGTCCATTAACGAACTCTCAACGTCTTCTAAGGAGTCTGGGTCTTGAGATGGTTGCTTCATGTGTCCTTCTTTCACTACCGACCAGAGCTGAACAAAATAAAAGTAACTGATGTTAGATTTAGTAGGACCGTCGAGTTTGAAAAGTATAATAATATTCTTTATTTACATTCACTCTCATGCCTCTACTGGACATAAAGAATATTGATTTTAGTATCCCAGTTGAGAAGAATCTATGTTTATAATGACATAGGATGTGAGATGTGATATTATAATCGGATTCAAAGTTATCTTTGATCCTACTGGGAACAAAAAGAATTGAATAAAATTTTTCTCGCCCTGTTCCTTATTTGTTATGCTTTTTATATAAAAAATTGTACAATGTATTATTTCATATTGGAAGTATTGTTTGTGTCAGTGACAATGTTAGGAGTCTGTTCAATCATAACGGTCGCGGTCTCTGTGTTTATAACATTAGAGATGCAGTTCCTTCATTTATCGACATCATATCAAACATAGTCTTTTTGTTTAAATTCACTTCAAAAAGCACGGATATTTGATGATTTTTTACTTTGATAATATGATGAAATGAACACAAGCAGGAACACAGACAGATAATTTTACACTATTTCACTAGCTGGCTTAAAACTACATATTTAAGCTTATACTATAATACCATAATGTTTTAAATAGATATATCTATGACAAATGATAGAATTGAGTATGCATTGCAAATTTTTTTACTACAACTTTAAATTATTAATTGACTCTATAGGTCATTTAATTAATGAGTGCATTACTGTACAACCGAAAAACACAGTTTTTTTTAATTCAGCGATAAAGTAACAAATTTGGTTGGTAATTTATTTGCTTGCTATGAACAAAAACATCAATCAATCATCAATTCAATAATAATATGAACTTGTTTCTCTATTAGTGTACATACTTGGGTAGGGTCTGCGCCCCCGAAAGAGCCTGGGAAGGCGCAAACAACAGTTGGGTGATGTCTAGTTCCAGAAGACTCAAGCTTGGTGCCGTCGGAAGCTACGTGGCAAGTTACGTGAAGCGGCACAGCCTCGCTCAGGCCCGCACCGAACACTCCAACACCGTTGCTCTGCGCCCACGAGGCCACAGACACCGGCGGGGCCTTTGAATCTGGAGGAGTGGAAGCTGATATCATCTATAGTAATGATCGAGTGCTTAGCGCAATGTATTTACATATACTCTTGCATCAGAGAAAGATATTTATGAACTAATTGATCTAATCTATGGTACTGTCGAAATGTCAAAGCGATTTAATTGCGACAAGTTATTTCTGATGCGACACTTAAACCTATATTCCTATCGTTTTCGAACAGTATTAGAACTTATGGGAAATATTCGGAATGAGGCGGAGATGGTCAAACGTGTTAACATAAAAAACGTTTTTAAATTTGAATTTGATACCTCAAATGAAAGGGAGCACATTAATTACAATACATATAATAACAAAAATAAGTTTAAGGCCCATTGGTAAATGAAATGTGAATGGCAATTATACTTTAGTGGTTTTTTAATAGAACATTGCTTCTAGAAAATTCATTCATTCAATCCCGACCAAAACTCAAAATTTTGTTTTCACAATATTTCAATGAGCAAATACAAATACAAACAGTATCTAGACCTAGTCACCTTTTTATCTATGATCATAAAAATTCCTTTTATTTTATTAATATTTGTATATGAGAGGGAAAGTTGCATTGAATATATATAAATTATAAAGAAAGTAATAATCATCATGAATAAAGGTTATTTGACCTGAAGAAAAGTAAAGTCAAACAACTGAAATTTAGAAAAGCATATTTGAAGGTATACAAACCTATATCGGGCGGCAGGTTGAGCAGGTCCTTGAGCTGGCAGTCTGTCTTGGCGCTGGGCGGCGTGGCCGAGTCCCCGGCCAGCACGCTCGCGTACGTTACGGGCGTAGACGTACCGCGGCCCAGTTCGGGCACCTCCGCCGCGAAGATCGTGCGCTCCAGCGGCAGACCGTACAACCCGAATCTGGACAACATATAGTTCATTACAAACAAATCTTTAATTGGCGACAATCATTCGTGAAAGCTCCACTGTTTACACATTCAAAAACCGTTTGAAGGCTTTTCTTTAGGATTTCCTAGTTATTATTATCCCTGAATTAGATCGAATAAAACACATTAAAACTATTGAAATAGTAGTGGAAATTAATATGGGCATGTGCTTATTATTTTAGTTAATTAGTCACAGTCAAATTAGTCGCAAATGCAGTCACGACGTGAAGTGTTAGCTGAAAGAGACCTCTTTCTTTTCTATTCATTTTTAGGTCTTTTATCTAAAAAAAAAGTACTCTTGCTAGAGTCCACAATTGTATGTCTTTTTGTTTAATTTACTTATGTTTTATATGTACGTACGTACACGTCAACATGTACGGAATACGTCAACTGACCTGGCTCTGAGCAGCTGGTGGTAGACATCGGCGCGGTCCCGCAGACAGCGAGCCGTCTTCTCCAGCAGTGCGAGGCAGCCGCTGACGAGGTCGGCGGCGGCGGCCCGCTGCGTCGTATGCTGCGCTAGCGCCGCCAGCCAGCGCAATGCGCCTGGGGACTCACACGCACCCAAATACGGGATGCAAGCGCTCACGCTACTAAGCAGAGTCTGCTCGAACGTACACTTCCAAGGTTTCGGCAGTTGTTTAACACCTCTGTTAAACAAATGAAAAAGGAGGATATTAAGTAATGCAGATTACTATCTATTTTAATGAAATTACGACATTGTCTTAGATATACTCACTCGCTAGTAATAAGCATTATCTTTACACATTTCTTGGCTATACTTCTGTTGGAGCATAAAATGCAGTTTCTAACGAGTGTATCAGTGTGACGCTCGACTGTCCTGACACACTCGAGTTGTTGTAATTCTATGGGATTTGTGGAATCTTTAGTTTTGCCTTTCTCGGGTTTCGCTGAGCGCATTCTTTGTAATCGTATCGAAATGGTCCAAATGAGAATGTCTAATGCCAGTTTTCGTTTTTCAGTGTCGTTACTGCACGACGATATTTCACATAGCATATTTAAAAATGTATTTGATTCCAGCATAGCTATTCTTTGTTGTCGTTCCATGGGGACGTCGGTGGGTGGACTAGCGCGAACGGTCAAGGAAATCTGGTGCAGCCAGTCGCAACCTATGAAACCAGATTTCTTCGACCCGCTTTCACTCGTCTTGGACCCTTTAGCCATATCTTTAGCGGGGTCAAATAATGACTTAATATGAATTAAAAATGTTCGCCCTCTCGCCCGGTAAAGGCGGGGGCTCGTAAGAATTAGTGTGCCGGATTGCTGTGTCAAATCTAATCCCGATGATAAAAGCAATGGACCTGCCAGGATCTCGGCATTATGGGCTTGAAGATACTCCTCTGTGTTGACGGGATTCTCAACAGTGCTCGAGTTGTCTGTATCTATAGAGATATGCACAGGAGAATCTGATCTGTGCCCGAAAGAAGCGTCTTTCTTGTAACCTAACCCATGCAAATTTTGTTTTAGTAACGTCACTTGTATGACTGGTAAATTCGAAGAACATGCTGTGTGCAATGTAAAGCCGAATTCTACGTGAGCTAAGGAAACACTATATGGCAGAGTGAGCTCCAGAACATGTTCGTCCCAGGTGGAGGACTGCAGCCGCCAGGACCTGTTGTTCTGGTGGTCAGAGCGCGAACGCTGTGCGGGTGACAGCTCGCACCAGAAACCGGGCACTACAGCGCTACAAGGCACTGTTGTGTTCGTACCGTAAGATCCGGTTAACGATATCATTGTTTCTAAGTCAGTCAGATCCAACTCAGTCTTATTAGCAATTATCACAGGTGGTGCCGCCGGCCCGCACATTTCGTCTCGAGGTGCTTTCTGAAGCATGTCAAAATCTATATTGGCGAATTCATCTTCGTCTACATCTCTTGTGGAATCCTTTTCTCCATTGTTCAAGGCGTAAAAGTAAATCATTCCATGTTTTGTCGATACACTGAGACGCTCGACAGATGCACAAAAAGTGACCGATGTAAATTGCCCTTTAGGAACCCGTTTCTCTGATAGCATCCTGAATTCTGGTAGGGAGTATAATCGCAAATTGCCATCGACGCCAACTGCTGCAATAGAATATTGTTCATGCTTATCGACAGGCAACAAACACAAATCAACGGGACTTTCGTTAAATGGCAATTCCTTCATTATCACTGGATTATCTTCTAACGTGTATACAGAAGTTTTTGTGCTAATTTTAAATAGAAGAAAATAAGCCTTTGTGTCAAAATGGTTCTTATCACAATGTTCAGAGATATCATCGACATCCATTTTTGTGTCGCCATCGCCATCAGTTTCTTCTTCTGTTTTTATTTTATCTGGATCTATGTTCGATATTACTACTAATAGATGTTCTTTATCTTCTGTTGGCAATAAGTGTGTGACTTTGGAATTGTCTTTAAGATTTAATGTAGAAGGAAGACTTAGGCATTGAATAGCTACTCCTTGTGACACGACTTCTTCCTGGGGTGGATCACTATCAAAACCATCATTATTGCTATTACTAACACCAGTCTGTGCTTTAACTTTGGATGCACCAAATGTGGTCACTTTGACTTTTTCAGTTCCATCACCACCTTCATACCACTTAAGGTCAGTGATTTCTAATGGACCATTCATATTTAGGTAGTGAGTTATTGGATCGGCTTGCTGCAAAACTGCGTCAGTTTGATCTGCTAGCTTAGTGCCAACAGATTCTAAATTTCCACTCTTCCAACTCTTCAGCTGAGTGATCTTACCTACGAAGTCCAGCATACTGCCCTGTCCTGATTCCGGTATCTCAGGCAACAAGGCTGTCGGTGGAGGAGGTGGTAACACTTTGGAATGCTTCGTAAAAATAATCTTTTTCGGTTCCCAGATTTTGCAGTCCTCTTTACTCGAGGATGCATTTAAATTTATAACGTTACTAATTTGTTCATCTATTAAACTGCTTGTGCACTGAGGAAGCTCTGTGTCTTCATCTGAATATTGGAAATAAACTTCGTCGTATATATTAGCATCATCTTTGCGAGCTACAGTGAATACTTTCTTACTACCTCCAGGCTTAGAGTTGCCGCTACTATTAGAAGTGTGCACTACTGTAGTTACGGAACCAGCTAAGGAACTGTGTATATCATATGTTAGTAGGAATAACATTTTATTAATGGGCACTAAATTGCTCTTTGCCTCGTTTTGATCATTCATAGCTTGAACACTATGTTTGGACTTATCAACACCAGAATCAAAGAGTGCTTTGCTCGAGTCTTCATGGATGGGCTGATTTGAAGGTTGGGAGTTAGTCCTTGTGACAATGACGGCACAGATCAGAGACGGCTTCGATCTATTCGTGCTTGTTTCTTTCTCTGTGATTTCTGTATTTTGTGCTTGTGGATATGGTTCTTGTTGTGATGTCATTCCAACAAATGACATAGCTGTTAATTCTATACCATATGTGGCTGGAAATAAAAATAACACATGAATAAGTAGAAATAAGTAAGAAGAAGGAATAAGCCATTACTTTCATTGAAATACAATAAAGATAATATAAAGCAATGTTATAAAAAAAACTATTTTACTCACAACTGTCTTTCTCTAAACTTGTAGACCAAACTTTGTTGCAGTCTGTGCTGAGAATACCGCTGAAGATTGAATCATATGGCGACAAGTGAATATACTTGACCAACTTGAGTCCGCAGTCGAACTTCCAAACGTTTACCTTGCCTTCGGGAGTGCCCGACGATATCAAGTCGCCAGTGTTGCCTTTTGACACTACCATTACATTCGGGTTCGGTACGGCACATGCTGTTGCATTTGACACCTAATACAAATAATGCGAAAATAATAGTTTTTATATTTTTATTATTTATGTTTACTTAAAATTTTTGCGTATCATGGTAACGTTACACAAATCTGCTCTTGAATAAAACCTATAATAAAATACCTTTAAAAAAGGATGTAGTACACAAATCTGTGCCATTTTTGGTAAGTTGTTGTTATCTTTGTGAAATTGGAACTAATTTATTTATTACACTGATAAAGGTAATCGTAGGTAACGGAGTGTAATGTTTTGAACAAAACTGACAGACGCTTATCTTATTATAAGGTCACTTTTGACCATATCTTATCTTATCTTGATATAGGGGCAGGATTATTCCCGGAGCACTTGGGGATGGGATCTTTTGTGCTTCCCTTATCCTAGTGTTTACTGTCCCGGTATACCTCCGAGATGTACTTAATAAGTACACTCGGAGTCAGCATACTTATATCTTTAGGACTGGGGTAAACAGTTCAGAGACCCATACTTTTCCTAGCAGAGAAGAGCCTGCTACGTTGCAAGTTCCTTATTAGACCTTATTAGGGCCTCTAAATGGATACATGAATCTTTTGGAGTGTGTGAGAGGCAATCCCATCCCATTCTTTTGATTGCTTCCACTCTGCATACTTCCTGATATTATAACACAGGGTACAGGTCCAATAATATTTTGACCTTAGAAATCTATTATTAATATTTGCGATAGAAGTTTGTTTAAACAAAACTGAATAAAAAAAATCATGATATCCTTACCGAAATGGGCACATTGTGCGTGTACTCTCCTCTTACAAAGGGGCAGTTGGGCGAGTGCCGCTCGTGCTCTACCCAGGGTTCGTCAGATTTCTCCCAGCAAACGAGACACACGAGACACGTGAAGCACATTGCGCGATCGTCGCCACTCGGTGAAGGTTGGTGATAGAAGCCCGCCTGCGCCATTCGGGCTGGCAAAGCCCACCTGAAATCACCAATTTTAATTATTTACTAAATCTGGTAAACATGACTGCAATTATTTTAATGTAATTAATCTTTAAATTGTTTTGATTAATAGGTTGGGGAAAAAGTTTCTTCGCATTTCAAATGAAAATTTAAGACATTTTTACAGTATATTTGTAAAAATAAAACAGTATAAATAACACAATATAATTGTGCCATTTTGTTTATAGACTTTCTGCCATCGTGTAGGTAGAGATATGATCCCATTGCTGTAGAAACTAGTAGTTTTAGCAGTCCTCTCTTGCTGTTAACCTGAAACTGCCTAAAGAATTATGAAGAGACCTAAACAGGTGCAAATCTGAAGGTCAGGCCTATATGGCAGATGCATTAACACCTTCAAGCCAAACTATCTTAATTTTTATTGAGTGGCTAAATATGTATGTGGTCTAGCCCCTTTTTATTAATCAATTTCGGCGGCTTTCTCTCAACTTCTTGCTTTAATCTCATCAGTTGTTGGCATTAGAGATTCGAATCGATGATTCTGTCTGGCAGTAAAAGCTGTTATGAGCAATGACCTTCCAATCCCACCATAGACACAGCAACACCTTATTGCGAGTTAACCCAGGTTTTGCCACAGTCTGTGAAGCCTGACCGACTCTTGACCACGACCTTCGCACGTTCTTGTTATATTGTGATCAAACGGTTCGGTTTCATTAAGTCTCAATAAAGAATCGCAAATGTGTACATGGTTTCTTTCAGTGAGCTCGTGGGGCACCCAAATATCGAGCTTTTTTGTGTACCCAGCTTTTTTCAAATGGGTCAAAACTGTTTTGTGGTCAATCCCCAGTTCTTCACCTGTCGTAAATGCTGATATGCCTATCTTACTCCACTTTTTCAAAAATAGCGTCAATTTTATCCGTAACAGTGCAACCATAGTGAAGTACATCTTTGACATCAAAATTCCCAGATTGAAAATGCTTAAACTGCTACTCTTACTGACACTGCATTAGGTCTATAAACGTCACAAATTTCTTTTCGCAGCTTGCGATGGATTTTTTCTTTTATTGTAATAAAGTTTTAAAATGTATCTAATTTGTTCACTCATTTTGACAGAAAGAAAAACAAATGAAAAATAGAGGGGTACAAATAGTACCGTACCATCAAAGATATTTTATTACAAGTTTAGACACACTGTATGCGAAAACACTTTTTCCCTGACATAATATTACCACACTGTGCAAGCAAACTTATACCTAGCCAAAATGCATACACTACAAATTCAAATTCTTTATGCATGCCACATTTATTTTGATTCTGCTTTTATGTCTGCAGGTATTATACATTGTATATTTATCAGCCATATAAAATGGACTGTAACTGACCATTTTAATTCCCAATTGGAGGAGGAAAAAACTGATTTTGTCTAGTATTTATGTTGAGTTAGGTTTTTGACAACGAAAATGAACATACATATATTTTCAGATTAATAATTTACGTTAAATTATATATTTAATGAAATATTATATATAATTTAAATTTATATTAATTATATATATATAATTAATATAAATTTTATTAGCTATAGGTGAACCACATACTTGTAATCCATATGAGGCCATCTCTTAAAAGTCTCCTTCCGCTCGGCTTCAGAGTACATAAGCGGGCGCGCCTCCTCATCACGAGAGCATGGAACTAACTCATTGGCGCGCTGGCCCACAGCGGAAGCTATGGCCAGTGCTGGGATGCGCCGATTTTGTCTTTTGAGCTCTTGGACTACACCAGTGGTAACCAGGCGGACAGTTGATTGTGGAAGGCAAATGGTAACAGTGCTCCACTAAAAAAACGTCTTAATATTTTAGAAATAATTACATTTAATAAAAATATTTTGCGAAATTGGTTATTGATTAAAAAATAAATAAATAAAAAATAATACCTTTTGTGCCTTAACACCTTTGCGAACAGGCTCTGCATCAATTGAGTTTTTGAGCTCAGTTATAAAGTCGGAAAGGCCCTCAATGGAGTGAGCATCTAGGCTTTGTAAGCACTGATACAAGAGAACCGCCTGAAAAGAAATTTGAGTGATAAGTTCCAAATGCTACGTTATTTAAAACGGCATGAGATTTATTTAATTTAAGGCAACTAACTACAATATACATAAACATCAAACACATTTAATAAATTAAACAAAACCAATGTTTGGTGTTAACTAGCTTGGAAACCGGTAACCGGTCTGCGAAAAAGGTAGGATGATTTATATTCCCTCTTTTTTGAGGACTTTGTTAACCTTTCACACTAAACTTCTCCTTTAAAAGATCAAGTACTGATATGAATGTCTCCCATTGCAACATATCATCTTACAGTACCAATGTTCTTAATTGTAAAAATATTCTTATTAATACAAGATTAGAAGTTGCAAATTCCATAGGCTGTGTTCCAGCAAAGAAAATTAAATGTAATACTGCAGATAAAGTTTTATTAAAAATACTGTTAGATTCCATAGACACTTCTTTTTGAAAATTTACACAGAATAGATAGTCTTATAGATGTTATAAATTACTAATAAAACAAAATATATTCAATAGAGTTAAAATACATTACTGAAATGAATTACTCACAAAATTTGTCTAGCTAGACAAATTAGTTATTCTATTTATAAGTTATAATAATAGTACACACTCACCATATACAAAAGATTTGTATAAAGTTACAAGAAATTAATTGTTAACCAGATAATTTATAATGCTTAAAAGTTAATAAAATGATAATTTATATGTGAATATAATCAATCATGAATATATCTGGAATCATGTTCATGTCAACAAAAGTACACTTGTTTTACTATAATTTAGAACATAATGTCGATCTTATTTGGGTATTGTTACCTGGGTATATTTCTTCATGACTTTATAATTATACAACAACTTTGAAATAAGTGACTATAAGTGAAATCACTTGAAATCATAAAACAGTTGATAATGAATCTAGTAGCAATATAATAGTTAAATATTACATATAAAATAGTCTTGAAATAAAATATTATTTCTAATTATGTTTGATTTATTAATTCTTTTGAGTACTAATAAATAAATTACTCAAATATTAATATAGGATAACAGCTAGTTTTTATACTCTCATAATCAAGGCAAACAGTTAAAATTGTATTTGAAATTTTTTATTTTATTAAGCTGCAACGAACTCTAATATTCTCTCATGATAATTTTAAAACAATTATTTCTGGATTGTACCAGTAACAAATTTTAAAAATTTACCTTTTCAATTTATTGTGTATGACAAAAGTTGTGTAATCACTTTGTCATACAAAATATTTATCTATAATTTATAATCAAATTGGTTTTAAGCTAATCACGAATTATGGTGAAGTAAGGACCTTATTTAACTGAGACTGAAAGCTTATATGCCACTGTACAAAATAAGATTTGTTTGTGATAATTTGTGCAAATGTGAGCTCTAAAGCCTTTACATACCTCAGACAAAACAAGTTCGATTCGAATTATTTTATCCGGCTGTGAGGAGGGCAGTGGGCGCTGAAGCGCCGTATGGAGGAGCAGCACCCCATTGTAGTCAGTGCGGGCGCCCACTCCACTGCTGTCCCACAGAAAAACTCGATCCGCACCAGCTGCATACTCTACGCCGAGTGTACCCCCGTCATCTACAACACAAATCGCTCCCTCAGAATTGTTTATATCAACTGTCAAAAGACTGCACAATGTAGGACACGGCGACTATTTTTTTTGTCGAACATCGCGTATCCCAAAATATCACAACCCCATTTTCTGAGTTCCGATAGAAGCTTAAAAATGGTACGGCATAAAATCTTTTAATTGAGAATGATTAGCGTCTAAACTTACCCGCTGATAGACAAGAAGACTGGAGTATCACACCAGAGTTCACATCCAAAACGTGTACACCACCTACGTCAGTCTTCACCAATATTATATTTAAATTACTATGATACGTTAACGATGTAACAGGAAAGTTCATACGTATATAACCATCTTCTCGTAATATCAAAGAATCATCGCCCATCGTGGCCGTGAACACATCTGTCTATTCTACGTAAACGCCATTTGTAATTTATATTTTTTACTGTCAAATACCTCGAAAACAAGGTAGCCAGTATGAAAAAAACCTTTTTCTCTTCTAGAAAATGAAAAGGAGTGTAGTACACAGCCAATTTAAATAATCACTTATCAAGCAATAGAGGTTTTAGACAAGGTGCTCTTCGATTATCGCAATGAATCTTGAAAAACTGCATTTCAATAATTGCAATCGAATTGGTTAATGAAAAATATATGGGATTTGACAATAACACTTGATTACTAAGCGAGAGCTTATATCAAATTCCATAAATTTTTACATTTAGTGAATTGATGGCTTTAATAGAAATGTATCTTGTCAAGGCCTTTTGATAATTTATATTTCAACACAATCTTCAATCGCAGTTTGGTTCTATATTTTTATTGTTGTGTCACACAATTCTTAAACATAGTTGCAAAAACAACAAAATACTATGTAATGAAAATAAAAATATTGGGCCTAGACAAGACGCATTGTGATTATTGAAATTGAATAGTTCCATAAAAATATTTGAGATTTGATAATTTAGCTCACTAGCTAAGCTACAAATTTAAAATGTCACACTGAAAGACAGCTGTCCTCTTGATATTACTCTTTGACTGAGCTTCACTTAGTTTGTGATATAGGCCTTGTATTGCCCACTGAGAATGACAGTTCTGAATATTGCTTTTCTTTTCTAAGATATACGGTATATATTAAAGATTATAAGAAAATGGGATATACTACACTATTTAAGAATCATTTTGCCGCCACCGTTAGGATTGCAAAGTAGGCGTATTATTGGTGGACGAATTAATTTTTAACCCACAATAATCGGTGTTAGCCCATTCGACATACTCTTTCGAATCTGTAGATCAGACTAAAACGTTATATGAGAGTTTTTGGCGCGTAATGGCGGGGTAGGTTGGGTACTGTATATTTTATTTCATGTTGTGTTGTATTTCTTATGGAATTGGTGTAGTTTTATGACAAAAAGGAAGGTTAAATCATGCAATATATGGAATACAGCGTTGATTAGTGACATACGTGATATTTTCAGTGTTTCATTTTCATTCATTCATGTAAGTTCATTTATTTAACAATATTTTATGATTTCAGTCTAATTTACTTATCATTTCATCATAAGCATTATCATAACATTCCATTTTCGTATCACTTTATCATAAACGCTTACATAGCATTCCATTCAAAAGTTTTCTCGTATGTCATTAACAAAATAGCGGGGCCTACCATTAGTCGCCAAAATCTCTATGGGGCAAAAGGCTACATTGCACCAGTAACTTAGCCATAAATAAGGATAAAAAATACATTAATGAAGATATGGCTAAAATGTCTTAGTTACCAGGCCAAATAATTGAAAAAAAAAATGTATTTACGAATTAAGCCAATGTCAAGTCAGACAAGTGTCAAGAGTCCATTAATAAAATAAAAAAAGTCAAAAATAACTTTATTTAAATAGACTTATTAACTAAGCTCTTTTAAATCGTCACAACAGGGAATATGTATAAGAAAATAAATAAATATAATTGCCTTTTGCACTCGAGGCCGTTACCGCGCAGGCGAACCAGCAACTCGATACGTTTCGCAGCGGTATTTGGTGTATTTACTACCTCTAACGTAAAATGATTCACACACAAAGTAACAAATAAAACTTTTATATTTTAATGTATAATGTTTGTTTACAGTTTTACTAAGATAATTTCATAAGCATTAGTCATTGTAATTTTTCTTTGTATGATATTTTATACAGTCACTTCTGCGGATCGAATTACCGCAGCGAACGAAGTGGTGAGCGACGATCACCTCTCGAGTTGTGGCATTAAATCACATGGTGAGCGAGACTCACCGCTCGAGTGCAAAGGGTTAAGTTATAGTGCGGCACTGAGCATATAAACACTACGTTTTGTAGTGCTATTGTTATTATAAGAACAGTACGTTACTTACACACGTTACGGTACGTAACGTTACGTTGGTTTTGTCTCTATAGTATATAATAGTTTCGGCATCACGGCCAAGACGACGTAACCGTCAGCGGCAAAGTGAACCAATGAAGCTCGCTTCGCCACTGATGCCCGCGCTGTCACGAAACTAGCTTCTTACTTATACATCCTACGGAATACAGAACTCTACGCATACTTACTTGATAAATTTTATTTGACACTTATGGGCTCAAAATATCTGCTCTGATATGGGTGGTACATTGACAAGGACAATGAATCTTCGAGGACTATGATATAAAAAATGATAAAACATTGTCAAAAAATAATTTACTATGCACTTTTAAAACACCTTACATCTTTGATAAATAAATAAGTTATAAAATAGAACTTTACTTAGTGTTTAATGGACGGTAATATAAAACAGTCTTATAAAGAGTATTACTTATTATGAAAATTAAAAATGAAAGGAGTACTTTAATTAAAATTCCCATGACTCAAGCCATTTAAGCCCAGTCATGGTGGAGTTAGGCTCATGAGCGAGAGGGCCGCTCATTCCGTACGCAAGTGGCGCAAACAAATAGAAGCTATAAATAGTGGTAGATATGATAATGCCCATTGTACAATGATATACAGTTCTCCCTAGCTCTTGACTAAGGTAGCTTTTAATGCTTTGCATTAAGTATTCCGTGAGTATGCCTGGAAAGTAAAATAAATAATTTGAAAGTTTACAAAACTAAGTGCCCGAAAATATAAACTAGATACATCACATGAGTAAAGTAAAAGTTGTGCTGTAGAAAAGACTGAACAAATATTGATCATTAATTTTATATGTTTGTATGATACACACCTGTTTGATTAATAGAATCCATTTTTATATGTTGTCAAAAATTATATTCATTAATCTTAACTTTCATAAGAGTATGTAACATACCAAGACTGATTTTGATTTTGAAGGAAAAATAAAGTGAAGCCATAACATGGAGAAGTATTGGAACAACATCTTATACTTAACATACTATGTCGGTTATTTAAACAGTTTCATAAGTAAGAAGTTATTATCATGTGGTGTAAGATAAAACTAAATAATGAAACTACAGAAATGAAATGTAAAGGTTTCCATTAAAATTTTAATGTTGACTTACCAGTTAGCATAGAACTGAATACTAGTGCTGGAAAATAGTGGTGGAAGTAAAGCACGCGGCCCATTGCCCAGAAGGGAACGTAATGGAGCGCCCACCCAACAAATGTCCAGCTGGCAGCATTAAGCAACTCCTGGTCTTTACCACCTGATGAGAGATTCAATTCAATTCAAATACACTTTATTGCACACATACTTAAAACAAATTAGAAGCAATACAATAAGCAGCCTTATTGCTAAGCACAAATCTCTTCCAGTAAAAGGACAAAAACAAATGGTGGTGGTGTAAGAAAGTTCATAAAATAAAATAAATTAATAGTATAATAAAAATAAACATACAGAATGTAAGTTCAATTCAACTAATAAAATAATATACTTATATACTAACATGAATTAATGTAAATTCTTAACCTTGCATTAAGAATTTACATTAATTCGATAATGTCGAGGATCTCAATGAGGAAGTGTTGAAAATTGCTTGGAGAAGTAAGTAGGAAAAAATAACGTAGAGGAGAGTAAGGACGTGTCTCCACCGGCGAATTGAATAGTCTATGAAAAAACAATTTAAAATAATAATAATTTAATTGTGCTACGAGAGGCACAATTAGGCTAGAGCCATATGCAAAAAAAACAAAAAAAACCAATACTTGGTATAGGTTTTCCAAATGCTTCTGCTCTTTTGTGCCTAAAAGAGTTAATGACGTAAATCACGAAGAAGACAGCGAGGAACAGTAGATTCGTCCACCAGACTACAGGGTTGCCTAGCAGGTAGATTCTGTGAGCGCTGCCAGAGAAAAATTGACCCTGTGGAATAACAATGAATAAATAATGTGGCGAACCAAAATTAATTAGTATGTGTATTTATCTGTAACACTACGTTTTCTAATATATTTAAGGACTACTTGGAATAAAAAAAATTAACTATTATTAATGATACATGCTTGCTCAAAAAACTAGATAACTAGTAGCCTCTAAACTACATGTTTGGATGTCAAGCTTCACGTTTGGTATCAACTTACACATACTAGCCTATTGACTGAGTAAGTTTCACATCAAACTGTTCTTATTTAATAATGAAATATACTAAGTATTTGTAGCAGATAGCTTGTACATTACATCTTTATATCACTCACCCTATAGTTGATCGGCCACTGCCAGGGCTGCGATGTCACTTCACCTTCTTTGGGTTTGAGCCCCGCGTTCCCTTGGAACATAACCGCGTGCGACTCGAAGAACCTCTCCACGAAACCAGAGGCGTACGCTTCAAAACTCATTTTAGGCACTGAAACCATTATATTTATTTAATTTTGTCATCTAAAGCGGTGGTGATTCGTGCGCAAAATAAGTGTAAAATAAAATAATAATAATAATCTTTATTACACCATACAACATTGAACAAATTTCTTTTTTTGACGATAAACGATTGTAGCTCGTTGGCGTAGTGTCTCGAACGCTCTGGTTTCGATAACAACAACAAAGCAATCGACACAAATGAGTTGCTCCATGCTTCGTAAGGCAAGTTAAACCATTGAAACATAAATTCAAAGATAGAAACATCAATGTTAGACTTGGTTTACAACTGAAATTGTCTCGTATTTCTTAATAAAAGCGTATAAAGATGGCATTATTTTACTGTAGTTACTTACGATCGTCAAAAATATTATCTTCAATGTTCCACAAGGCACTCTTGTCCCTCAAGTTGGGATTGCAGGCAACCTCCTGCTGCTCGTAGCCCCATTTTGGTAACTGCTTGCCCGTCGTCGTAAGGGCACATGCCTTAAACACACATCAAACAAATATTGAAAGTCGCCAAACACTCCAATTAGTTAGTGAACAAGGGATATAAGCAAAAATTCCACATAACATTCATTTCTAAGTAAACGCTAACTATTACTAGGACTATTCATAAAATAGTTTGTTTTTTTAATATAATCGGTATACCTGTAAGTAGTGCACAAACATAAGTTTGCTTCTTACTGTCTGCACTTCGTCGCCATCTTTTCCTCCAGATATAACAATTTTCCAGACGTCATTTGCATCGCCGATGCCATCCTGTTGACATATATTTAAGTAAAATACAACTTTTTTGTGTTTAAATTAGTTACTATAAAGTTGAATAACAAATAATAGGTCTGTTATGGATCACATTATTAGTAATACTAAATGTAAGCGCACGTTGTGCATATTCCTTCTATCAAAGTGGATGGAAAAATTCTATGTAATCAAATTTAAATTTTAAGGATTTCAAATAAATAACGTATTTATTTTATTGGACAAGTAACATTTTTAAAACTCTTACATTTAAATGCTATTCAGAGGGCCGAGACAAGTTGCATTTCGATAATCGCAATAGAAAGTGTATGGGATTTGATACAAGCTCTCGCTTATCGAACGTAGTTGTCTAAGAACATACCTTTTTCATTTAGTGATTCGATTGCGATACATCGACATTGCGGTACAGGTTAAAACTGTGATAGGAAATATACAAAGTAGGGCGTCGTTTTTTCCTAAAAGGTAGCTCACCTCCCCGTAGCCCGTGACCTGCATGTACTTAGTGGTGAGTGGCGCCCTCTCGCGGTGTGAGTGCACGTTTCTGCCGGTGGCTGCGTGCATCAGCCGCACCAGGTCCCCGCTGCGGACCACCACCACGCCCTCTGAAGTTTCGCGGTCGTACATCTTCACCACCCAACGGTTATTGTCATCTTTGTGGGTGTATGTCGTTATCTGACCACGGAATTGTTACAATCAATGATTAGCACTAAGGGGCCATCTCCAAGAACGAGAGAATAGCCCCTAACAGAACTCTTTTAAAAACGTCATCGTCGTCCTTGTCACGGAAGTGCGGGTATTCCGTTACGAGTCACGACGATACGCTGGAGGAATAATCACTCATTCCAATAGATTACCAGAGGTTATTTTCTCTTGTAGATCGAGATTTTGATAAATATACGAAAAAATAATATTTTAAATTAAATATGCACCTGTTTCAATAAGATAATGACCTGACTGTTATTTTCAAAATCATTTGGGCCGACTTGTACGGGTGCTGGCCTCTCAATTAACAGATTGGTTGCGTGGTAACATACAGTTTTATAAAAATGCTTTTAAATAAATTAAACTTCTTAATTGATAACGACTTTATCTAAATATAGCTGTATTACTTCTTAATTTAATAAAATTCATATTATTATTATTATAAAATATAAAATTTTATTGTTTGTTTAAAATGGAATAGGCTTCGAAAGTACTGAACCGATTTGAAAACTTCATTCACATTTAGAATCCTTCATTATCCCTGACGAACATATGCGATAGATTATTTCCCAACATGTGAAAAAAGCCATATGTTACAATTATTTCACAAAAAATACTTTTCACGAAAAATTTCCAATAGATTATATCGATCGAAACATTCATTATATATACTCTTTTTTAGGAACCCCCGACGCATAAAGAAGGGTGTCTGTGTGTTTAACACACTAATATATAATATTTGAAATTTTTGTTCAATACCCATTTAGTATATATACATTCTATATAAGTACCTGTTGCTGTCTCGCTCCGACACCAGCTGGGTACAGGTGATGGTGTGAGTGTAGGTATCCTCCTCCAGTGCGGTGGTTTTTCAAAGTAATCTGAGCCCCGTAAGCTAAAACTCTGGGCGCAGTGGCATTATGCAAGCTGTTACCTAGAAGACGTGCTTGAAAGCCCGACGAGTAAAAGCCATCTCCATTGCCACTATTGGAAAAGAAATTTCTTAGTAAAATAATTCTCTTTTCAAGACAGTAATACACATATATTCGTAACAATTACCTTTTACTAAGTACTGTTAGATGTATCCAAAAGAAGAAAACATAAAGTATTATTGGCCACATAATTAAAGTAATGGTCCTTCCAACCAAATGTTTCACTGTAAGGATCTGAAAAAACAAATCAGTGAATGAAAATCCAAAGTATATTCCCACGATTCATTGAAATCAAAAATTTACAGCAATGAGGTGGCAAAATAGGGTGGCATTTTAGTTAGCCGTTGTCCCGAAATATACAAAATCAGAGAGATAAAATCAAGGTGATCATATTATTTTCAGTCATACTGTTTTTTTCGCGTCTTCGAGACTACCAAACAAAGTACAATAGATCACTATCGCTTGTTCTTAACAATTTAACCAAAAGCAATCAGGAGATGTTAAATACTAATTTGCACATTAGATATTAGTGCTCAATACTTTTATTTATCAGATAGAATTCGTCTCAATCACATACATCATCAACTATTTCTTTTCTACTTAAACCAATTAACAATATTTAACTGTGTATATTTAATAAACTGTAATACATCAATCATTGTCGTTGATCACTGATTACACAATGATCTAGTGTAATTAATAATCAAATTATTTTGTGTGACAATCAGAATACAAAATAAACAATTGCACTTACAACTGGTTTTTTCAAATCACCAAGAACATTCCAGAGGTCTGCCAGAGTCCTAATTCCCACAAATAACACTACAAATAGTCCAACAAACTTGACTGATATGGTGCAGGCCAGAGATGCTCCAAGGAATAATTGCCAGACAAGCATTTTATACGAAAATGGTGCATGACCTTCATCAGTTAATGTTCTTACCTAAAAATGTACTTCATTATTTTTAGGTATATTGACTTATATTACAAAATAAATGTAAACTGCAGTATTTACAGGTAACAAAATAACACCAACATAATAACAACAAACAACAACATAATATTACCTTAAATGCACCATATATAGAACAACTCATAAAGAACAATAATATAGGATCCAGAAGAATATATCTATTGAGAGTTAAAAATCCAACATCTGAAAAATTTTAGAATTATTGATTATTTTTAGTCCAAAAATTACTTGAAAATGATTGAACAAACGCTTGGTAAACAAAATAACAGTAAAATGTGTTACACAAAATCAAAACAACTTACACACCCATACACTTTTAATACATCCCTATGTACAATCAATTAATTAACAGTACAAATTTTGATAGCAAGACTATTTTCCAGTGTCATGTTAATTTACTACTATAACAGTCCTATTACTACTATTAATATGTATTAACAACATTCCTTGTAATAAGCTTTGCAACAACTGACAACACATAGTATAAATTTTATAAGTGTATACTTAAATACACTTTTAAATCAATTTTTAGGTACATAGCTAGTATGCTTATAAATTATTAAATACTCTTGAGGTCTTTATAAAAAATAATAACAGATTTCCCTTACCACATAACAACAGCACTGTGCCTATAAATGTTGAATCCAATGATTTAGTCATTTCCCAAATAGTTAAAAATGTCAATGGTATCACCAATGCTCCAAGTGTTGTACAGAACTGTTGTAATAATATAAATATAAGTTACTCAGCAAATTTAACATATTTAATGCAGTGTCTCATTAAAACATAGTAATTGAACAGTAGAAATATAAGAAATACTTTCCACTATTTACTCTGAGCCAGTATTTCTCTTAATTTTATAAAATAATAAAATTTATTAAAATAAGACTGAGACCTCAGAGTATTTTATATAGCATGCATGCAATTTGACATCCAGTCAGACAACTGACTGATGTCAAATTATGTTTCCAAAGGGCATTCAATGTTATACACTTATCCCTCGATTTACGCGGTACTCGTTTTACGCGGTTTCACTTTTACGCGGTCGGGACACGCGAAAGAACAACCAACGAAAAAGAAAAAACTGATTGAATTAGAATTTAGCAGTGATGAAACGGAATAATAAAATTACAAATTATAATTATGCTTTTAATTATAAACATGTTATAAATTTATGTCGAGCCAGTAAAAATTTCTTTCTTAATATATATATTTTTTTTATGCAAATATAAATACATATGTGTACATACAATGTACTCGTTTTACGCGGGTTTCTGGAACCTATCCCCCTACTTTATATAAACTTCAAGTCTCGGTTTACGCGGATTTTTTTTTTCTGGAACCTATCTACCGTTTTTGTATGAACTTGGAGTCTCGATTTACGCGGTTTCGATTTACGCGCTTTCTCTCGGAACGTATCTACCGCGTAAATCGAGGGATGAGTGTATTATTAACTGATTCAATTATTATAAGAATAATTATTACTAAATGATGAATATCAAATGTTGTATAGCATCCAAATCTGATACATGAATGCTACAGGTATATAAAAGAATGCATTTACAATTCTCATTCCTTCATATTGAGCACCATCATATTTGTCTCCTGGTTTCTCAAATGGAAATGTCCCATCATATCCTGTTAATTTGCCTGAAAGGGCTATTAACATCTGAAAAATAAAATAAATTTATTCCATGCAAATAATTTAAGAATTATAGACTATGTATGAAATTAATTATTTGAATTAGAAGTTATTCCAAAGAGTGGGAGATCAGTTGACAGGACAAGCAATTTATTGAAAATTTTCTGTACATAAAAATAGAATAACAAATTTGGCAAAGTAAACAGAGACCTCATTTTATAATAAGAAATTTTCATAGAAAATATTAAATAGAATATAAAGTATAAAGATATGTATATTTCACAGAAAGAAATTTTGTTGTTTAATGAGGGACATAATAATATTATATTTATATTGATACCTTTTGTAAACATCATTAAGAGCTTGGGATATGGACACTAAAGAATGAAAATATTTAATATTGTATTCATTTTTCTATAAGAATGATATCACTACAAAGTACCAAAATTTAACTTATACTGAAAAAATATGGATTCAAAGATCCTTCAATACGAATATTTACCTTGCCTAGAGGTGGGTGGACATCAAAGAAAAATGTTCTGTTAATATACCAGCTTGCCATTTTTCCAAAATGAGTTTCATCCCAGCTGTGAAATATTACATACATTTTTTAAACATTTTCTTGGATTAAGACATTCATCAAGATTAAGAAGTTGAATTAATTTTAATGAAAATGTCGAAATTGTATGATAAGTTCAAATTTCCCACAATATAGTTTCTTCAAACTCACCAAACATGATTAGGTTCTAAAACTTTATAGAATCGTGTCAAAAAAGTAGCTCCACAAAGTACTGCAAAAGTAACCCACCAGCTGAAAAAGCAGTTTAAATTCAGAAATATAATAAACTTCTAATCAAGTACAACGTGTAATACAGTTGTGGTTTCCACGTACACTTTACTGTTATTTCTTTTGCTTTCATTATTGATTTTACAAGCCATATTTTCTGTATTTTAAAGTAATTATTTCCATTTAAGTTAAGAAATTAACGTACTACAAAACTGAAAAAACATACAAATTACTATACCATCACAAACTAAATAAAGCACAAATTAGAAAGGGTAGAGTATTTTTTTCAATTATTTGGCCTGGTAACTAAGACCTTTAAGTCATATCTTCATTAATGTGGATAAAGAGTAGTGTGTATTTAAGTATACCAAAGAATATAATAGTACCTTACAAATATGACTAAAATATAAATAACGGTTTTTTTGTTCAATACAATATAAGAGAGAAGGCAAAGAGAACTACAGCCCATACAGCCAAGTCTTACGTGTTTATTTTTGGCTCCGGTATACCGGTAATATATTACTTTGTCCCAATAAGTTTGACTAATGGTAGTGATGAATGATTTAGGAAATGTTTTTCAGAGTTTCATTTTCATTCATTATTTTGCTAGGGAAACTCATTTATTTATCATCGTATGATTTTAATCTATTTTCATTTGGCTATTATTTCAATATAATCATTAACATAACCTTCTATATTCTTTTTATTTCATAGTAATCGCTTTTATTGTATTCCATCATCAATTTTTTTTTCTCGCAAGTATTTAACAAAATGTCGGTGCCTTTTATTAGTCGTCAAAACTCCATAGGGTGAAGGGATACGTTATTCCAGTATCCCGGAGCCATAAACAAAGATATAACTACACAAAACATTGTTGTATGGGTTTCAGTTCCTTTTGCCTTCCTTGTTATAAGGAGAATACAACAAAAAAATTTAAACAAAATTATTACTGTCTCGTATAGTAATCTGTGATTACTCTTTTCCTCACCAAAGAACAACATTACCGGCGTTCGTCTTACTAAATGAGATTTGGTATGTTATGGCACACATGCATAAAACTATATCACTGTAGTTGTTGATAATATATACCAGAGCAAAAAATAATTGCTTTCAAATTTAACAAATTTTAATACTGACAACACGGGCAAATGGCCTCCATTGTTGTTATTTGTGTTGATCGAGTTTTAATGCGTAATAAGTTGTTATCAATAAAGGTGGCTATTTTAAGTGTGATTAGTGGCATACTTTAATTGTGTAGCTTAATATAATAGTTTTCACACGTCAAAACGCGTATCCATTTAGTTGTCATATTCTATAAGTTATATTTGGACTATTAAGGTTAAGTAGCGATTGTATTAAGTTTGGGAAAAAATGTCTATTAACGATCTCAGAAAATGCAGTAAGTGTCGTAGAATACAAGCTCAAGATCCAATGGTTACCTTCCATAGGTTTCCCAACCATGGAAAGAATAATATAAAAAAGTAAGTGCAAATAAAACCATATATTCTATAAATATAAAGCTTGTCAAATTTGTTTTTTATGGAGCTGGATCATTTTGAAACAATACCATTATGTATTGTTTATTTATGATTATTGTTTATAGCACTTTTTTGTCTACATAAATATTTTTTAAATTTCAAATTCAATTAATGTAATTGTGTTATATTTTAATTTACTCCTTTAATTGCAGAGGTTATCAAGTCAAGTCCAACGAGAACAACCAAGTATGAGAGAGAATATGCTGTAGAGAAAACCAGTAATGCAAATTAATAATATTACAGTTGAACCATCAACTAGTAGTTTGCAGTGTACAAATAAAATTAACATAGATACTGAGAGAAAATCTTTCAAAAAATGAAAAGGTAATATTTTGGCTTTCTAATTTCTATGATTTTATGAGATAGATGACTAGTGCTTTTCTCTCATGATACACAATAATAAATAGGTAGATAGTGATATTTTATATTGGCAAGATGAATTAATTTAGTCAGGTTTTTGTGCTTGGTTAGTGTACTTTGTTTTGATTGGCCAATCAAATGTGGTTTTGTCTTGCTTACAATTTCAGTTTCTTTCTGAATTAAAATCCAAGAGATAATCTGTTGTAATGAATGTTAAGGGGTTATAAAATATACGTAATTGTTATGATCTTGTTTTATTTTTATAATTAACTTAATATTTCTTTTGATCAATTTTAGCAAGTGTCTGCTCAAAATAGTCCAGCAACATGTGTAATTGCAACTGGTGTGCCGAAAAAATTGAAGAAACCTTTTACCATCTTAAAAGCAATTAATACATTGAAATTAAAAGAACTAACGGAAAGAGAGATCAAATTATATTATATTTGCAGAAATGAACCTGATAATTTTTCATTTGTATTAAAAGGTATAATATACTTAAAAACCATGAATTGGAGGAAGAAGAACTACTAAAATCTTTTTAACGAAAATTGAATAAATAAAATATTTAAATCTGCTGTTTTCTTCAAAGTACAATTACATTTGGAAGAAAATGAGTCTGTAACAATAACCTCAATATATTGGAGCTAGATTTAAGTTTCTTTAATAAATAAATAAAAGTAATTATTATTTAGAAACTCCAATATTGTAGGTTTTTGTTTCTAACTCGTTTTCTTTGTAACCTTAAAAATTTTTCAAAATGTTTAAAATCTATTTCAAAATTCCCGCCCGTAATTTAAATTTGTTGCTATTACGCAATGGCGCTAGTATCACGTATATGTGTATGTGTATGGTTGCTAAAAATATCTATGGAGTTACCATTCTTCTCCTCGTAGAGGAGTATTATATTCTTTGATTACTACATTGAGTTGAACAAAGGGGTGGACATACTCTTTCTAATCTGCGCTGTGTGTGTGTTCCGTCAGTGAGTTCACTACCAAATAGTTTGTGTTCTCGCAAAGAATATGTTCGTTGTTAGTGTTTCTACGTCGCTATTGTATTAAATTCATTCTGTAGAATATATCAAATATTGGTGATTTTAAAAATGATACAGTAGGATTAAACCATGTTTCGATTATTTACATGTTTCTTTGTGCAATTCTTTATTTTTCAACTCTGTTTATGTGATCTTGCTCTTGAGAAAAAGGAAAAGATATTGAATAGTTTTATCGACTACTTAAAAAATTTGCCTGATCAGCCTTACGTACTTCGCGATGGAGTACTTTCAAATATTATAGAATTGGTAAGTTTAAATAGTAATTTAATTATATATCATACATATTATCCTTTTTATAAATTTAATTATGAACTTGAGAAGGTTATCAATTGTGTGAACTATTTATCTTCCATGCTGACGACTCTTGGTTGTTTAAAATTATAATATAATTTACTTCAGAAATTAGTAAGGTTCACATTCACTACAGCCATGTCCTGGTCTGGTATGCAGCTCATGGTTGTTACCATGTAAACAATTTTTTTTAGAATATATCATTGTGTTAATTTACAATAAGTTTTATCCAAAAATTTTACATGAAATGTATCAAGAATCCTGAGATATTTCTATAATGTGATGATAGAATTCATTCATATATTATGACTTGTTTTATGATTTTTGCTCTTAGAGAACTAGTTTTGATCTTAACATGACTTGATAATTTGCATCACTTTATCAAGCTTTATCTTGCAAATCCACCATAGGTAAAGACTACATATCTATATTAAATTGAGTCTCAGAAGCCAAGGTTACAAGTTGCTAAGTTTATTATTTAAAAAACTTTTTAGTTAATTGGAATAATTAGCTTAAAAGTAATCATCATGTAGGAGATAACAAAATCAATTTCATTATTTTCTACATTGATGTTTCATTTAGATATACTATGTTTGTATTTTAGTGCCTTTTTTATTCAATGTTGGGTATATATTTTTCATAATACCATTTGCCACTAGAAATTAAAAATAACACCCTCTCACACACTCACAAGCACACACAATCAATCATTCACACTAACAAACTCATATGCTTGCAAGTTTGTGAACATATAGGTTTTACCTACTTATGGTACATATAAGTAGCATTGCTAGATCTTTAAACCTCAGTGTCTAAATTGAAATATGTATATAAATATTATTATTGATGTGTTGTATAAATTAGTTACATATTGTACTTCCTTTTAAGAGGGTTGATAACCTGATTGCACTGATAATGCAGCTCCTGTCACAAGAGCTGCTTTACCATTGAATGGTGAGGTCGTCAAATCAATCAATCGTCAATTTAATAACTAACTCTTTATTTTTAACTAGTACCAACAATTAAAAATATGTGGCTCATTCAAATATAAATTAAGATAAAGAGACCAAATGAAGAGGTTAAAGTTGCTCTGGGTTAATAATAAGTGTTTAGGAATGAACAATAAGTGATGCACATGCATAAATAATGCCATTTACTACTTCATTGTTTTCGTATTACATCTCCAGGGTGAAAATAAAGAAACCAGTATTTTTAACTGAATTCAATGAATTGAGGCAATAAATATTTTACTGAATTCTTTCTATCATTACTTAACTATATTCCTCAGTTTCACAGTAGAATTTCTTTTCTCTATGAGAATGAATCAATTGCAAGAGGAATCTATCGCTATGTATTTGTGTGTCAGAAAATTGGAAGCATGTAAATTTCCTGTCATATAAGAGGAATGTTGATTTAGCAAACAATTAATCTAAACTAATAACAATGTGAAGCTTTTAAGCTGGGAGTAAGAAGTTTATTGGAATGGAAGTCCTCTAACATGAGCAAAGTTCAAAATATAGAAGTTAATGAATTTCTTGAAAATTTTTTGAACAGTATCTTACAAACGTCCTGAAGCTAAAGGCATCATGCCATTATTGCATTATTAGTTATTGAATCCGACAAAATTAAGTTTAATAAATATGTTAAGGAAAATACCACAATTATGTTCCTGTCAACTCCTTTTAAAAAATTATTTTATTTCCTTTTTTACAATTTTATAACTTATTTTTTTTTACATATTAGGATCCCTTAGTGATTGAAAGGCTCCATCATGTTCCATTTCACCCTGCCTCTAGCAATATTGATTTAGTTTGACCCTGTCGCTGCCTCCAACTCATCTTATCCATACAATCTGGGTCTTCCCACTTTTCTTTAGTCTTATTGAGGTCCTGGTCAAACTGCTTTTACTAGTTTTATTGTTCACCTGTAATCTTTTTGTCTTGCTAGATGAACTGTCCATTGCCATTTTAGTTTTAAAGTTAGCTTCAGAGCATCTGTTACTTTTATTTTCTTTCTTATTAGTCTACTTTTAATTTTATCTATTTTTCAGTATGCTCCATTTCATTGCCGTTTGGCAAGGGTTAATTTTGTTACTTTATGGTATAGTTTGAAATAATATGTTATGCATAGGAAGCTAACGAAATGATATATGTAAATATAGAAATATCCAAGACTAGTGAACATTTATATGTGCACATCAAAAAAATTGTGTTTAGAAATGATTTTATATTTAAACATTATTATTATTTGATATTGCAATGAAACAATTATTATCTATCCATTGTTGCAGAATGACAACTCTTACTACCTCGAAACTCAAATAAAAGCAGAGGATTCTGGTAATCCTAGTCTGAGATATGTGAAATGTACAGGCACTGTATATGACAGACCAGAGAGTGGTATTGAGGTAGCAAATAACTACCAATGTCATGAAGATGCACAGTCACATATTTTCAACCAGTTTGAAGATGTGGTCACGGAGAGAATGTCAGATTCTACTGTTGAGCTTTCTGGTAGACATCAACCTATTCAACTAGATAATGAAGTCCAGACTGAGCCTGTGAGTATACATGATTGTTTTTTATTTGTGAGTGATCTAGACACAATTCGAATCACCCACTCTTTCTGATCGGATGTCTCGTTCTACCATAGGTATAAGAAAATTTATAAAGAGAGAGAATAATAATGTAATAAATTTTTGTACACAAACAAGTATTAAGAGAGTGAGTTTTCAAATTGCATATGACTCCATGATTATTATCTATGTTATAAGTACAACCTTTAAACATACTTTCTAAAAGATTTATATACTGCCAAATATGGGCTCATAGATTGTAATATAATAAATCTTTATTGTACATCAACCAATGCAAACAGAGAAATACATAGGGAAAAGTATATAATTTTTGTACAAAGGGCGACCTTATCGCTAAAAGTGATCTCTTCCAGATAACCTTAGGATGGACAGGATTAAAAATAAAGTAGTCGAGGGAGGTTGGCACCGTATAACGAATACATACATAGTAAATAATATAAAAAATACATACATACATAGGTACTTGCATTCTTTGCTCGTATTGCATGTAGCTGTACAAAAATGTACTATATTTTTTTTAATTCTTGAAATAATGGTTGGTTACTATTACAATATATAAATGTATATATTTGATTGTTATATAGGTTTCGTCAGGAGAACAGTTCATTGCTGTCCCTCGTGATCGATCTCCATGTATTGGTTGTGCGTCTCAAGTTAACCCTGAGGCAGCTGGTGTATCCGACCTTGCCCTCCTTGGGGTCAATCAGCTGAATGTTTTGGAACCCAGCGTAAAGCATAGCCTTAATAAGGTCGTGGAGGTAGAACGTCAAGTTCAGGTAAGGGCGATGGAACTGTGATAAGGCGAAGAATTCTTGTCACACGATGCGTTGCTTGCGGAATTGATGTTTGTGTAACCCCTTAGTGAAAATTTCGAAATGCCTGTTTCATTTTCTATTCAAGAACCATTTTATTGAAGTCTGAGTTTAGCCCCGATATAAGGTGCCGTTATAGTTAATTATCTGATAAATTTATACATATTGGACTTGCAGAGGGACTGAAGGACGCGACTTCTTTTACACGTACGAAACCCTTAAAATTAGGATAGTGATTTACTTACATATTATTTAAAAAATAAGAAAAAGAGACAATATGAGAACTAAATTCTATTTACAAAGTAAGTAATAAATACATAGTTTCTGGAGGCATTCTTCGCCACAACATAACCCGTCATGATATCGAACTTCAGAGCGACGGAGGCTCATCATCTGAGGTTAAAGAATAACTTCTGAGGTGTATACGTTTCTACACTACTACACTTCTAAACGCCGTGGGCCTCTTTTCACCAGTAATAACCAAGTGATACACATAAGTGCCCGTGTTCCGATTTAGTATTTATGCGTTTTTAAGTTACTTTTGTGTTGGTTCATATGTAACAATTTTGTTTCTTAATGTATAAGTTAATAACGTTTTTAAGTTCTACGGAATCTTCATTGCGATTCCCACACGCGTTTGTCGAGTTTTATCATGAAAATTATTAATTTATTTTTGATAATGGCTTGTAGTATTATCAGAAAATTCATATTATTGAAATAGCAACGCAACGTGTGTCATGTATTTATTATTTATACAAGATTGGTTAACTGTTTTCGTAATTTCAGGTGGTCAATGGCATTCGATACATACTTACGATATTAGTAGATTATAATAGTTGTGCCGACACTGTGTCAGAAACTTGCATTATTACTAAGACATGTAAAATATCTGTTCTTGATAAACCATGGATTAGACTTCCGAATGGTACGAAATACAGAGTGGTGGTGTCTAATAATTGTACTGAGGCTTGGTTGTTCGAGGATCATGATTCTGAACATAATCTTGATAAACCACATGATTCCCAGCAGCCCACTCCTAATTACAATAATATTCCAAATATTGGTACAATTGACGAAATTATTAAAAATGTACATAGTCCAGATGTTCAAGCTCAACCAGAAATTGAAAGGACATTGACTGATGAAGAAATTAGAAATATAGAACAACAAATAATACCTAATATACAATTAAAAAAAATACCTCATAATGAACAACCAGTAACAACAGCATACGAGGATACGAGTACTTATCGTGCTGAGGAAGTAAGTAATGTTGAATCGAAAATTCATGTTCAAGAAACGGAACGTAATACCCAAGTTCCAACATCTATATCTGAAGACAAAAAAAAAGCGATTGATGACTTACTCACCTTTTTTGACTATGCTGGGCTTAATAAAAAAAGTGAAAGTGATGATGATAGTTTAAGAGTGAGGAGAAGCTATGAGAAAGACTTAAATTTTTTAAATTTAGCAGAGAAGTTTAATCAAATGAAAAAGAGTATTGATAATGCCAAACTCTTATATACTTATGCACAATCAATGGTAGATTATTTAAATGAAATGGACATTGAAGTAAAAAATCGAATCCTAAATCATGTTATATCAGCTGAAGAGGAATTAGAGAATAATCAGCATTTCTTTTATATAAAAGCACTGGTTGTGATTCCATGTGAGAAAGTAGAATGCGACGGTAAAGACAAACTAGCAAAAATTTGTAATAGTGTTATTGATGGTACAAATGAAAGAAGTCCACAAATTTTAACCACTTTTTGTTATAAAAGTGATGACAGTAAAGTAACTAATATTGGTAAAATTAACATCGTTCCTAGCGACGATCCTATCTTATCAAAGTTGGCAAACACCGCACTGAAACATATTGAAGATCAGTCACCAGAATTCAATGCTTTACAAATAGTTAAAATTATAAGTGCTAATACTCAAAAATTATCAGGTACTTTGACAAAGTTGTCAATGATTATTGGCAGAACAAACTGTAATAAAACAATAATTTTCACAAAGAGAAGTAACTGCAGTTTGCTGAAGCAAATGGGATCAAAAGTATGTGATGTGGAAATTCTTGAAAGGCAATGGCTGAAAGATAAATCAATTTCTTATACTTGTATTAATAGAGCAATTGAAGAAAGCTTTAGCAGTGGAAACGTATCAAAAACAAGAATTAATGACCCAGATGTTCTTGAAATTCTTCAAGAAGCAATCCAGTACCTGAACATTCAATCCAATAAAAATAATAAGCAGAAAGTTGTAGATGTCATATCAGTTACGACGCAACTTGCAGCAGGTTTACTTACAAATATACAATTTACTGTTGGTTACACAGTTTGTAAAAATGACCAATTTGTTGACCTGAAAGATTGTGAGTTGATCGATAATGAATCAGTCCGAAATTGTTATGTCCAAGTGTGGCATAGGCCGTGGTTAGAAGATGGGCGTCAGGTAAATGTATCTTGTGAAAAAGCTGCACCTGATATTAATGATAAAGATACGCAAACCCTGAGGCAAAACATGAGGCTTGAAATCAGAGAAAAAAGACAAGTACTTGGCGGGGAAATGGAGCAGAATATTTCTGATCCTAAGTATAGCAGTATGGCTAACGAGTCATTACAAAAATATCTACAGATGATTGGATCAAGCAATGCACACAGGGTCGTCTCAATAGATAAAGTGATAACTCAGATTGTGACTGGATCACTCACGAAAATTGATTTTACTGTAGGCAATAGTGATACAGACGTGATGAAATGTCATTCAGAGGTATGGGAGCGGTCTTGGTTAAATAAAAAAGACATCGATGTGAAATGTAATATTGAAGACAGGGTACCTAGAAAAAAACGAGGAATTCCAGGAGGTGTGATGGAACAGAATAGTAATGATCCCAAGTACAAAGCCTTAGCTGAAGAATCACTACAGAAATATATTCAAACAACAGGTTCAGCTGGCATCCACAGGATTGTCACAGTAGATAAAGTGACAACTCAGATTGTGTCTGGATTACGCACTGTAATTAGTTTTACTGTAAGCAATAGTAATGCAGATGTTATTAAATGTCATGCTGATGTTTTGGAAAAGTCTTGGCTAAATAAAAAAGATATCGATGTGAAATGTAATATTGAAGACAGGGTACCTAGAAAAAAACGAGGAATTCCAGGAGGTGTGATGGAACAGAATAGTAATGATCCCAAGTACAAAGCCTTAGCTGAAGAATCACTACAGAAATATCTTCAAACAACAGGTTCAGCTGGCATCCATAGGATTGTCACAGTAGATAAAGTGACAACTCAGGTCGTGTCTGGATTACGCACTGTAATTAGTTTTACTGTAAGCAATAGTAATGCAGATGTTATTAAATGTCATGCTGATATTTTGGAAAAGTCTTGGCTAAATAAAAAATACATCGATGTGAAATGTAATATTGAAGACAAGGTAACTAGAAAAAAACGAGGAATTCCAGGAGGTGTGATGGAACAGAATAGTAATGATCCCAAGTACAAAGCCTTAGCTGAAGAATCACTACAGAAATATATTCAAACAACAGGTTCAGCTGGCATCCACAGGATTGTCACAGTAGATAAAGTGACAACTCAGATTGTGTCTGGATTACGCACTGTAATTAGTTTTACTGTAAGCAATAGTAATGCAGATGTTATTAAATGTCATTCTGATGTTTTGGAAAAGTCTTGGCTAAATAAAAAAGACATCGATGTTAAATGTAATATTGAAGACAGGGTAACTAGAAAAAAACGAGGAATTCCAGGAGGTGTGATGGAACAGAATGGTAATGATCCCAAGTACAAAGCCTTAGCTGAAGAATCACTACATAAATATCTTGAAACATCAGGATCAACTGGAGTCCACACGATTGTCACTATTGATAAAGTGACGTCACAAGGTGTGGCTGGATCACGCACAGAAATTGACTTTACTGTTAGAAATATTAATGCAGAGATAATTAAATGTCGTTCTTTGGTGTGGGAGCGGTTATGGCTAAATAAAAAAGACATAAATGTGTCATGTCATTTTGATAAAAATACAAACAAACAAAAGAGGTACGTTTCTAGTGAACCGGCTGAAAGAGATGTAGGTGCAGAAGAACAATTGGAAATTAAGTCTGACAATTTGCCCTTTAAATATCTAGTCAGTGGTGGAAAAGTTTCTCAAAATGCAAATGACCCTATTTATAAAGAATTAGCTGAAAACTGTTTACAAAAGTATTTGAGAGAATCCAATTCAACACAACATTACAAAATTGTACGTATAAAAAAGGTCACAACACAAGTAACATCTGGAATTAAAACTAGGCTAACATTTATCGTATCTCCTACTAATTGTAAAATTAATATCAAAGGTATATTGTCTCATGACTTTTGTAATATTCAAAACTTTGAAAATGTTAAAGAATGTACTGCTGAAGTTATAAGTATACCTTGGAAACAAAGAAATAATGACAAAATCAATCATGTTAACTGTTTTTTTGAAAAGTATCATAAAGATAAACGAGATATTTTTAGTAAGAAATTAAAAGAGTCTTATAAAAAATCTTTGTCTCGCAATGTTGGCTCTTTAGTTGAACAAAATACTACTAAACGCGAATATAATATACTCGCTGACGAAAGCTTACGAAAGTACCAGGAGCTACAAAATAGTAAATATCGTCAAAAAGTATTGGAAGTTAAACGAGTTTTCACACAAGTTGTCTCGGGTACTATTTATAAAATAGACTTCACAGCTGTACCCACTGTTTGCTCGGCAAATGTCTTAGACGTGTCTTCATGTGAGCGATTTGATGAAAAGACTCTATTGTATTGTCATGCTGATATATGGAATCGACCCTGGCTGAAACGAAAAAAAATCGATATTTCTTGTGTAGATTATGATATTGATGATAATGAAAACAATATAAGATTAAAACGTGGAATACTGGGTGGTGTCCACAGCAAAGATGTAAATAGACAGGAATATATAAAAATGGCTGAACTTGCCACCCTAAAATTTCAAAAGTTATCAAAATCTGAATATTATCATAAAATTGTGAATATAAATCATGTGTCTGAACAAGTTACAGAGGGATTTTTAACCACAATCAAATTTTCTATATCTCCAACGACGTGCTTAGTAAAAAATAAAATTGTTAATAAAGATGATTGTCAGCTACAAAAACCACAAGCTACATTGCATTGTCTGGCCAAAATTACTGATCGCCCACTTATAGGCTATGGCCTACAAGAGGACGACGAAATTTCTGTTAAGTGTAATCGTAATATTATTGAAAAAAATATTCCTAATAAACGAGCCATTGATTTGGAAGTGAGGGAAAAAAGGCAAACGCAATTAAATGAGGATGATATAGATGACGATACGAAATATTACTATGCTGATCGAGTTCTACAGAGTTTGAATGATCGCTCAAACAGCGACAATTTGGAGAAATTAATAACAGTTCATGATGTTGTAAGCAGTATTCAAATGAAAACTCCTATGGTTCGCATGTATATAGAAACCGCTCCCACTTATTGTTTAAGACATCAAGGCGCAAGTGACTTAGATAATTGTGACGAATTAGAAGGCATTAATCACAGGCTGTGTTTTGCAAAGATATTCCCTTCTCCTGATGATGAGTTAACTATTCAACGAGTTACCGTAGTTTGCGATGATGAACCTGATTTTCGCAGAATGACTGGTTTATCGATTCCAGACTTACTTACAATTTCCTTAGTATATCTTGAAGATTCCAAAGACAGGAAATATAAACTTGTACATAGAGGTGAACCTTATGTTGTTCCTAGTTTACATTCGAACGTGCCAGTCACACTGAGTTTTATAGTAGCGTCTACAAATTGTTCGAAAGATATTGACATAGACAGGGAAAATGTCCAATGCTTTGTGGATTTCTCTATACCGGATAAGTCTTGCCAATCTTTTATATGGATGATTCCTACTACTAAACGAATTCTACATGTCAAGGCTAATTGCAGTGAAGTAACTCGAAACCGCATGAAACGATCTCCAGAGGATGCAGACTTAACTACAAATATAAAAGAAATGGTTGCACAGTCATTACAAAAGTTAGAGATGGGATCTCAACATAGGTACAAACAAAGAGTTTTGAAAATAAACAGCTATTCTACTAAAATCACATCTGGCAGAGTGACCACCATAGATTTTGATGTAGGTTATACAAATTGTTTAAAATATGAATGGGTAGATAATATTACTAAATGTGAGTTTTTGGAACATTTGCCACGGAGGCATTGTGTCTCAGAAGTATGGGAAAGGTTGTGGTTGCATAATGGTAGGAACATAGAAGTCAATTGTCAAGACGATGAGACGCCTTTGGAGGCGCACATAGAGTTCGAAAGTGCTGAAACTGCTATGCAACTGGCGCAGCAAGCATTAAAACACATTGAAGCAAAATATCCACACCCTAGAAAACAAAAGGTTGTTCGCATATTCTCTTTAGAAAAACAAAATGTCGCTGGGTTGCATTATAGGATGAAAATAGAAGTTGGGTTTACTAACTGTTTGGCACTAAGTGTCCAGGAGAACTGTGAACTGAGCAACGAAGGTTCATTAAATCGCTTCTGTCGTGTCAATGTTTGGATTAGACCTTGGACTGATCACACACCCAATTATCGTGTCTCGTGTGACTACCAGTCGGGTGCTAGTGCTGAATTGTATCATCTTTTGCAATCCGAACAATTGTTCTACAACTTTTTGACAACATACAAGCCGGATTATGTAAACGATCACATCGAGATGACAAAAAGATTTGAGATATTTAAGGATAATGTAAAAAAAATCCACGAACTAAATACGCATGAAGGAGGAACTGCTACATATGCTGTCACAAGATTTACCGATTTGTCATATGATGAGTTCAGTACCAAATACTTGGGTCTGAGGCCAAATCTGAGGAATCCGAATCAAATACCGATGAGCAAAGCAAAAATCCCAGAAGTTCACATCCCAGACAGTTTTGACTGGAGGAAATTTGACACAGTTACTGAAGTGAAAGACCAAGGATCATGCGGTAGTTGCTGGGCTTTTAGTGTAACAGGTAATTTTACAAATATATAAGATGGAATTGTGAGCTCTTTTGGAGAAGGTCAGACAAATACACTTCCTATAGCCCTAGGCTATAGTGGTTCTGGTAGCACGTCAAGTACAACTTACCTATGAGACCACAATCACTCCTTTTGTAATTGTGGATTTTTTCGTAATGGAACTGCTACATTATTAATGTTCTCTTCATCTGTACGTAACTGACTGTTTAAAACAAAGGAAATGTCCATTTAATCTATTTAATAATTTTTGACGGGCTATATTTATTACTATTTTACGTTTACAGTAAAGACACGACAATATATTAAAACACAATATTATTAGTTCATTGAAATGTTTTGCAACTATCAAATAAATGTTATTAATTTGATGATTTTAAATAATATCTATAAACTTATACAGCCAATTTTCTAATTTAATTAATAATTATATTTGAGGGCCCATTCTGTCATTACTTTTATAATAATTTAAGGAAATTTATATTATGTAAGGACATATTCCTTCATAGTAAAGACATATTCCTACATAATAGTAAGGACATGTACTTCAGCTGTGTCTATGATGATATTAAAATTTTAATTGCTGTGTTTTTAACAGGAAATATTGAGGGCCAGTGGAAACTAAAGACTGGGCAGTTGCTGTCTCTTTCAGAGCAGGAGTTAGTGGATTGTGACAAGCTTGATAGTGGCTGTAATGGAGGGTACATGGATAACGCTTATAGGTAAGAACATTATTTGTATTATAAGTATATATTGGTATTTAGTTTTGGAAGGACTACAAATTTAATAAAAATTTAGTGCTATTCTTTGAACACAATTATAATTATAATTTGTAGATTTTAGTAAGTTTCAATTCTACAAGTTTTATTTCCAATAGGTTGTATCTCAAAATTGTAGACTGGACACACGGTGAGATCTCCTGTAGTCATTACACTTGAGTATTCTGTAAAGTACTTTTCTCTACAAATAAGTATAATTATCACCACTATGAAACGTGAACATGAAAATTTGTGAATTCGTGTATCAATAATTTATAATTTGAAATGTTTGTTAAATTGAATGTTAGCTGCTTTTTTTTATAACATCTTGTAATAACCTCATGAACAATAAAACACTTTGACTTTGACTCGAAAGCTCTTGAGACTTAATAGCATCAGACAGATACAGTGTAAATGTTAAACAATAATTTATGTTGTCTCGGCGTACTTAGCCATAGATAAAGAATATTGCTTAGAAAATAACCTTAGCAATTTCTCATTAAACAGTACATTACACAATGCAAGGTGTTTGGTACATACCCTATCAAGCCGAAACCTACCCATGGTAAAATAATAGTCATATAAATATGTACAATGGTAATATGAACATTCAAAATTTTAAGTTTTCTAATGGCTTCATATAAATATGTCGATTATTAAATTATAAAAAAAATGTAAACATGGTTAGGTTTCGGCTTGGTAAGGTATGTAGTAAACACCCTGTATATAACAATAATTTGTTGCTGAATCACCTTGTATTATTTGTAAATAAATACACATTATTGGAATGTTTAGTACAGTGGAATGTACTGTGTGCTTACTCTTTTTGAAAATTTCCTGTTACGCTGTCATTGGAAGTGATGTCATAACTTGCAATAGTAAACAATGAGTGTGCGGTGATTTAATCACAAACAATTCTCACGTATCTTGTATTATTAAACATGGGAAAACCAATGTATGGTCAAAAACTATGGATGATTGATTAGTCATACCATTGTTAACGTCACTCACCCTGTTCTGAAGACACTAGTTTTTGGAACCTAACTACCACAGTTAGGTTCCAAAAACAAGTGTCTTTAAAATATTCTTATCTATAGATATCCCTATTACAGTTTAGTTGCGAGGTCACCTCTGATCATTAACATTATATTCATCAACAAATATATTAACTGAATTCTACAGGGGACGTTAGTTTTGGTAGGGAAATCATCTTAATACCAACATGTATACTAGCCTTAAGCGACTGAATTCGGAAGTTTTCGTCCGTTGTTTTATTCGACTCCAATTGCTTCGAAGACATAATTATTATTGTTACGTTAGTATTTGTCTTTGTAGGTTTGGTACGCGATTTCTCTGTCAATTGTGAACCGATTTCCAAGTCTTTTTTATAGATAGGGTATACTCCTGAGGTGATCGCATAATCACTAAGTCAGGATCCTAGATGGGGTCCCAGAAAAATTGAGGACAAGCTTGAACGGCTCGTGTTTCATATTTTTTTTAAAGCTATTAGAGTATTTTTAACAAGGACGACAGACAGGGAAGTCGAGAATGCTGACGGTAACCCATCTAATCTTGACCTTAGAAACTTAACATACAAAATTGTAAAAAACTAAAACTGACTTAAATGTAAGAATTTTTTGAGCTGGTGCTTAGTTGTTTACAGAAACAATAGAAAGTGAAGCTCCGTTTCCAAAAACCAATTTAAAAATCTAAGCGTTGTTCCCTTTATGCTGAGTTAAAATAATCTATCTACCGATAGTTAAACTTACGAGGAATTGAATTTTTACAGAATGTATATTATTATAATATGTATATTATTATGAATTAATATGGTACGTTTAATTTAACTTATTTTATACATACATACGTATGAAATATATCAAAATTCAACTTATCATATTTGATCTGTTGAACCGCGATATAAGTACTCCTGGGATTCTCACAACAATTAAAATTCGTTTCTGGATTGTACGGCTTGACAGGTATTAAGTTTTAAAGGAAAATAAATAATGGTAATACTTAGTTACGTTCTTGTCATACTTTTTTATTCAAGGATACCTCACCGGAAATACCTATTATTTGGACTGGGGAAACGAGCCCCTTATTTTCTTTGAAATAGAAGTTAAAATTTCTTGCATTAAATATTGTGACTTGCGTCGTTCTCACGCTGACTGATGGCAGATGACCTCAGAATATTTATAAAATAAATAATTAGAATAAAGTAGTTTCTGTGATTCATTATTCATAGTTGCTAACTTGTTTTAAAATTAAGAATTTAAAACCAATTTTTGTTTTTAGAGGCATTTTATTTCTTTGTAATATTATCATTTTATAGTAAGAAATAATTAAAATAAAATTTACGATCGAAACCGATAGCCTATATAAAACAGTTCTTGTATATGGTAAATCGGCTGGGGATTTTTTTAAAGAGTAGTAAGACTGTATAAAAAAGGGTGATTTTAACGTATAATGTTACGGTAAAAACATTTTTTATGAAGAAATATTATCAGACTTTTTTATAGCTTATTTATTGCTTGCGGTTAATAACCATTCTTTACTTGTTAACCAAATCAAGTAAATTTTGAATTTTCTCTTACATATTATAAAATAGCTGTGCTCGCGGCATCGTTATCGTGAATGTCGGAAAATAACAACATTGATTTGAATAAGAATATTATTTCTTGTTTTTGCAACATTTTCCTTGATACTCACCTTGTATTGGTCGCAGCGTGATGTTATACAGCCTATAACCTTCCTCAATAAATGGACTATCAAAAATAAAAAGAGAGATTTTTCAAATTGAATCCCGATATTCTGAGATAAGCGCGATCAACCAAGCCAACAATTAAACGAACTCTTCAGCTAATACTAGCATACGTAACGCATTATCTCCGCTTTCACACATGCCAGTTATGTTCCATGATAATTATGATTGTAAACAAAAATAGACTTATTGTTTATAAATAAATGTATTTTAAATTTATCATTAAACAATTTATCTGAACAGAATTTATAATTGTTATAATTTGCTTGGATGTTAACGATAATTTCATGTTGAATATTCTCAAAATTTGGTAACGTTACTTGTACACGATATCGGTATTTAGTATATTAGGTATTTAAGTGTAAAATTGTCTTTAGTATCCTGTTGTGTAAAGTGACGAAAAATTCCTATCAATTAGTTTCTAGGAATATTTTGTAAATGTCTATTTTAATCAATGGATTTAAAATTATATATATATATATATATATATTTAAATACTAAGTAATGCTATATATATATAGCATTACTTTGAAATAATACAGCCAATGTCCTAATATAGATATAAGCCTTATCAGATCAAATATTATGGTTGCATTATTAAAATGTAATAAATAAAATATTTATTTATTTAAATATTATGACCGATCTCTAAACAAGTTCCAACTACGTAATGAGTAACAATTTTGGTACCAGATTTAATTTATCAATAACTACTCATTAATCTCTTTTGCAGAGCAATCGAGGAATTAGGTGGTCTTGAACCTGAAGATGCATATCCTTATGAAGGAGAAGACGATAAGTGCTCGTTCAATAAGACAATTGCCCAAGTACAAGTCTCTGGCGCTGTGAACATCTCGTCGGACGAGACTGATATGGCCAAATGGCTTGTCCGTAATGGTCCTATATCTATTGGTAAGTATAGAAATATATAAAGAAGTCATATATCTTCGTGAAGTCGCCGAGAACTTTAACCCAATGGGTGGTGAAATAAATCATTATGACAGTTATTTGTTTATTGAAACATTCATACAAAGTTACACTGTTACAATTAATAACAAAGTCTTATAATTTATATGGTAATTAAAATTGAGCTCCGTAAAATAGAATAAAATACAACTACTGTACTACTAGTACTATCAGCGGTATTTTTTGTTTAATTCCTGGTTTTTACAAAATTCTTTACCGCTGGGTTTTAGTGAAAAGAAAAGGTATTGTAATAAGGATACGTATGTAAGTGTAATAACGGTTTGTTATTAATATTTGGACTGGCCAACTATACTTGCTTGAACTTGTCGACCCAATTGTAATTAAATCCTTTGAGATTGGGAAGATTCTAAGTAAATCAAGTATCTACGTCATTTTATGAAACTGAGTTAGTTTAAGTATCTAGTATTTATATACGAAGAAACATTATTATTATTATTACATTATCATGATTTTTAGATTTATGGAAAATAAAATACCGTTATTGCTATTTTTATTATTTGTTTATTTATTTATATATTATATGTATTTATTGCATTGTAATTTCTTCCATTAAGTTATAATTGTTACTGCAACGCCATCTTCCCTTCATTCATTTGCTTTAACTCCTGTCCATACAGAGGTTGCCTGTATAAGATCGCTTTTAGCGATAAGGCCGCCCATAGTGCATTCTACAATAAATATAAGTACTTATTTTTATATAACTATGTTGATGTGATGTGTACACGTATTGCAAGTATTATGCTATATTATATTCTACCTGATCTTGGTATCAAGTCTATTCTATTTACAATTATAGTTATTGATTTTGTTGAAACTCAAAAGCGTATACAGATAAATAACTTTAGTTTTTAAGAAATTTAGTGTGGTAGAAGATGTATTCAATCATGTGGACGAATCATTAAGTTTTTAACTAAATTTTCCCTCTGTGCTTCTCAGGGGAGCAATTAGTTACTGATTTGAAAATAACCTGACCTCAGAACGCAAACAGGAGAGAAACACTTCAGTTTACTTTTTGAAATATTGATTTCAGTTTTAAAATAATGTTATACAATTAAATATAGTTTGTTATTTCATTATTACAGGTATTAACGCGAATGCAATGCAGTTCTACGTGGGTGGCATATCTCACCCGTGGAAAATGCTTTGCAACCCCAAAAACCTTGATCACGGAGTACTTTTAGTGGGATATGGCATCAAAGGTCAGTCTACCCAGATTAAATACAACCAGGCTTGCAATCTTTATATAACAAAAACCAATTTGTAAATAAATCAAAACGCAAGATACCCAAGATCTAAACTTAAATACATTTCATTCATTTTAGCTTTTGTTGATGAACACTACGTCGTGTTTTATTATTAACTAATCTAATTTACTACCTCCTGTTCATATTTATGCAGTTAAAAAATTAGACGGGAAGTTTTTACATTTAATAAGCAAATAATATCTCATAAAACTCCGACCATAGATAAAAATCCTACTTATATTTGTTTATTAAAATTTTCTAGAAAATCTCATATAAATAGCTGTTCTTTAGTCTTCTAAACCAAATAACGACTTGACTAAAGTGAATATTTTTTATTTTGTTTTCTTCAGTTTAATTTAGGGGTGGTTTAAAAATATAAAATAAGGAAAATCCTTAAGTTTATTTAAAATAAAAATTGGTAATTGAGTAATAAAAATCATAACTGCCGTGCTATTCAAAACTGTAATTACTTTTATCTCGAATTCGGATATTGTTTAATAGATAGCGGTAGTGGCATATTTGTTTGTGTGTGACAAAGTTCACCGGGTCAACTAGTACTAAATAAATATATTTTGTCAAAGAATTTTTTATAAACCGTATTGTAAAAAAAATAATATCCATGCTTTAACCCTTTGACCGCGGCTATTTTTTTCAAGTAAAAATTATTTCTTTTATTTTTCAAATATATTAATACATTAATTACCGATCAGCTCCTCGTCGAAATATAATTCAAAGAAATCAAATCATTCAAAGAAAAGGCTTATAATCGGACATTTCAGGGATTTCGAGTGATTGATGAGAGCGAAACGGATGAAGTTTTGGCCTAAATTGTCCACTTGTCCAAGTATTCCCACCAACTATTGTTTGCGTTGATGATGAAGGTTCTAAATCTTCGTAGTCTGAATCGATTTCCGTTTCTGAACCAGATCCCGATTCATAATTATCGTAATTTTCATGAATCGAACGATTTGCCATTTTATGCACGTGTTAGAATTTTTTTGGGTCTAACCAGGTCGATTCGTGAAATTTTTTACATCAAATTTGGATGTAGAAAGTGCCATCTTTTAATTAAAAAAAGAATTAACCCTTTAAGTGGGATATTTAAAAAGTTATAGGGCAAAACGTATATATACGGGTGCCGCGGTCAAAGGGTTAAAAACTAACATTTGTAATGATATATTTAAATATTAAAACTGTGTGTCTTCTCTGCAGAATACCCGTTGTTTCATAAGCGTCTGCCTTATTGGATCGTGAAGAACTCTTGGGGCCCGAGTTGGGGTGAACAGGGCTACTATCGCGTGTACCGGGGCGACGGCACCTGTGGGGTCAACCAGATGGCCAGTAGCGCGGTCCTATAGACCAGAACACGAGCAGTTTGAATGGAACTATTACGAATTAAGTGATATTTACAATGGTGCAAAACGTCACTAGTTTTCAACTCGTATTTCATAATATTGTCTATAAACTTGGTAGCAAAAAAACGGGACCGGCTGTAAAATATTAGTTTCCATATTCCTTCAATTTAGTATTTCTAGATTGTCCATTTATTTATTTTATTTTATTGGTTGATCAACAGTTTATACAACTAAACCAAATCCACAAAACATGGATCCACCAAATTATCATTCTAACAATAATAATAATTCTATTACGATTAAGTCCTGTATTTGACAAAGGGGTCATTTAAAGCGACACTTTATTCTATGATATAGAGCATAATTTCTCTAATAGCAGCCCAAGATCTGATATATTAATAAAATTATCCTTTAAATTTTAGCGATTCTTCTACATTACTTAGAATGTTCAGTGAGATTAAAACAAAGATCTGAAATATCAAATCATGAGACTGTTTGTGCCTGAATTTATTGAATAGTTATGAATAAGAATTGTAATTGAAATAGTTTTTAGCTTAATTACTTTTTAATCATCTTATGAATTTTAGAAAACACAATATTGCCTGTAAACATTATGAAGGCTTGTTATTTGATTGTATTTCTATTATTTCTTGTCATTTGAACCTACGTCATTCGTACTCGTTTTATATAAGTACTAATTTTCATTTTTTGATAACATTTAATACTTTTAAAATCAACAATGTTTCGAAAACATCGAAATATGTAATAATAATTAATACAAACTTTCTTGTTACTTGTTTTATAACTGTAATTCCTAGTCATAAGTACCTAATTTTAGCTTTATTATGAATTTTTCTTTAATATAATATTTTATGCTTTGTTTCTATATTATAAGCGAAAACTTTTGGTAAGTCAGTTTCATATTGTGATCAAACTATTTTCGAAATAAATTATATTATTCCTGATATGTGTAATTTGTAATTATCACCCAAAAGTAGATTATACCCCGAGTTACGAACACATTATATTAACAATGTTATGGTGACATTCGTATTAAGTATATAATACCTGTATCACCGCTCTTCTAGTCCATTTATCTCCTAGTATAAGAAGAGAAAATTAATTTAAATTAAATAATTTAATGATACAAACAAAAAGTTCTTACGTATTTAATATTTATTTATTTATTTATCTCAACACTGTTTCAACAGCAATTTTCTACACACACAGAATATAATGCAATAACCAAGACACAAGCCAATTAAAGAAACACATTATTTTTCCAAAAAATCATCAGGAAGCCAAGAAGGCAGCCGCCCAAAATACATCAAGACACATTCAAACAAATGACAATTAACAATGAGAGAGAGAAAAAACAAATAAAACAAAAATAAAAAACAAAAACAAAAACAAAAATAAAATAAAACAAAACAAATAATAATATGTGAATATAGGTACAATTAGTTCTGAAAATAAAATTATTTTTATTTGGTCTACATTTACTAACGAAATAATACAAAATATACTAATTCGTAGATAGACAAGCATTGTGAGCTCTCACAAATCAAAATTAAATTAAACTGTTATAGTTCCTTGGGTCTTATAATAAGGATCAATTTAAGTAACCTTTTACGCTACATGCATTTTTTGAGTTTGTGGCTTATCATATATATCCTTATATATGTCCTATATTAATATACCTTTATTGTACAAATAAAACAAAGATAAATAAACAGGAAACAGACATACGAAGTATGGCTTGTCTCTTCCTCTATGTCTTTTCGAGCATTTATTATGTTACTAATTATTTTCCTCCCACCGTGCTTTGTGTCGTAGAGTTGTTTACTAAAATTTCTTTAAAAATATATATTTCTCACACTTCACCTTCAAAAGATTGTGTTTTGGATACTAGATAACGGTGAAATATAGAGACTGTTGATCAAATATTCGCACCCATCATCCACATACCCCTAAAGGGAGTTTGAACCTGCGACCTCTGGCTAAGAGATCAGAACACTGAACTCACCACTCAGCCATACGGCCGTGTAAATTATTTGTGCTTTATAAGAATGTATGTAAGAAATAAGTGGTAATGCCTCTGTTCTTGGTGAACGGATACAGGATCATTTATTTAAATGTCAATGTGTCGTGTGAGTCAGTAGTGGACAATAGAACTGTCAGCTAAATGGGTCACACCCGACTGGTCGACAACAGGCGACTTCGACGAGTACATAGGTCTCATTATAAAATACATGCAAAAATGTTATTTTTTTGGTTTTTATAACTGTATATTAGCCTCCACTTTTCTAACAGGAACATGGCGTACATTACTGCGCTGACATAAATAATAAATATCATTGTTCTTATCATAGAACAGTAGAGAATTAACATGTTACAACATAGATTTTTTTACTAGTAACAAAGTAACAGTTTTTAGTTTGTAATTGATTTAAAATCTCAGATCGTCCAATGGGGGAGCTGAGGATCGGTTATACGATCAGTTTTCCTACAGGTAGCCATGGATCTTCTACCACAGTTAAGTTATCGAGTCATCCCTGTTATTTAAATTTATAGAGATTGTTGGCCAAGTTAACTCACAACTATCTCTTGATAGAATATTGGCACCGGTCGTTAGTGGCTATTCCACAATCTGCCTATCGTTAAGGCAGCAGTGGGTAGGTCCATTAGAGGATTCCTTCCAAAAAGTGGTAGACTAGCTTTCAATATTGTCTGGGTGTAGACCGTGCTTCTCCTATTTCAGTATTTCGGTGTGATGTGAAGGATAAGGTAGACAAGTCAATACCATGTCTTCAAAGGAGAGAGGATCCCTTATGGAATAACTTCATTGTGAGGTTGGTATCAAGAATTTTTTTGTATGGAGCAAGGGAATCTACAGTTATTAGTAGAATAGAAATGAATACAATTAATATTGCAGAATACCCGAATTATGTATGGGCTGCCCAACAAAATTAATGAAGTCATAGAAATTTGAAACCCAGTAATTTTATTTTAAGCATCTCATTATTATGAAATAAATACGAAAATCCTGAATATTTATTAGCGGAATCGTGGATACACGTGTATTTGTTAATTGTATTCGTATTTTTCCTGCTTATCAATTGTTGATCGATTAGAAATGAATGTTAGAAAATTATTGTTATTCATAATTGGATTCGGATAGCAATTCGTTTCTCGGTCCGGTTGGTATTCGAAAACGAATACCTACATAATTTCCAGTTAGGGTCGTTCATAGAGGCATTACGTTGATCGCTTAGTCCGTAAAATGGGTAACACACTGTTGGAAGATAATTGATTGATACAGAAAAAGTTGAGAATTTTCTTTATTTCAAAGTTTAATCATTTATTTAAAAGACAAAGTTTCTTGACCATTCAAATATTTTACAACAATAAGGTTTCACAGAATGCAGCTGCAATTAATGTAAAAAAAATAGCGCCATAAACAGCAAAATGTTTGAGGAAATGTTATAGGTCGCAGAACAAAATTTCGGCCTGGATATACTTAAGTGCAAATCCTCAGCGCAGCATTTGGAGGACTATTTATTTATTTGACATTCTTTTACTTAGAAAAAGTATTTAAAAATATTTTCATAAAGACTTTCTTATTTTTAATTGATGGTTTGATATGAAACTAACTTTGCATGTATATTTTTTTGGCTGATGTCCACGTTTCTCACCCCTAAATATATCATAACTTCACCCATATGTTCAAAGTAACTATTTTTATTTGTACACAAATATACAGCGTACAATCATACCTACATTTAAAAAGATCCTTCCTCATATGTTGCAAGCAGTTTGTGATTAAGTTCAGAATATTAACGGGTACCAATGCAAACACTAAAGAGTCTAACAAAACAATATACACTTGTCTCTGCATTCTCAGTGAAACGAGCGCTGTATATCTAGCTGTCTAGGCAGGTTGTACCCGAAGCAATGTGGGGCTGGCAGCGTAGCGGGGTCGCGAATCTAGGGCGGCGAATGTACTCTGAGTGACAGTATATTATAGCTGCCTGGCTCAATATATGACTAAAACTAAACCTTTTTGTAGATCATATGCAGATTCAATGTTTATTTTATGGTATATGATAATATTTTTTATAAAAAATTAAAATATTCTTAAAACGAGCAATGTTTTAAGAGAAATCTAAACCAGAACTCTTGGAACTCTACCCGAGATCCAAGTGTTTTGGTTTAGATTAAGAAAACTGTAATTACGCTGTGATTTTTGGTCACCGATCAGTGTAACATTGTATCGTGGAGGTTCGACAATTTATTTTTAATTTGAACTTTTATGCTTGACCTGTTTACTTCGAATCCGGTAACTAATAAAATTAACGTCTTTTCAAATAGAACCACATGCAGATACATTTTAATTTTCTGGCCTTTGGTAAATAAACAACAAACCGCTGATAAAAGCCTTTATTTTCATCTATCAGATCAGAAGGTATTAATAAAAGCCTTGACCCGGAAAAATGAGTTTGTTTACTTCACAGGTCCAAATCGCTCCATCGCATCGGTCTTGTGACTTGTCTAATGCAGGGTTAACTGAGGAGGGGAGCAACTGACCGCATTTAATCTGAACGGGCGATATCTTGTTTACTTCGGGTGCTTTATGAACCGGTGGCTAATTCCTGTTATCAATGCAGGAGCATGTGTCAGAATACTTCAATGAATATTTCTAGTTTAGTAACTATTCGATTGGTTTCGAATAAATTTGGGTTAAACACGCAAAGGATACTAATTTAATTATATAACGGATTAAAAACATATTTAAAAATAAAGGAAACATACGTTTTGTTTGTTTATAGTAAAGGTCTTCAATTACTAATAAATAAGTAAAAATTTAATGTAAATGAAAACTTATATTTTTACTAAAACTTTTTGTTAAGTTTATTCATATTTGGTTTCAAATCAATTCGTCAAGATAATAATAGGTATGGTAAACTTTGTTGTAATTTGGGTGTTTGTAATAAACAGCCATGCATAAAAGGATTCCCTGTTAGATGCCAGTCGATTCGTATGATTGGACCGGACACGTGAGAGTTGCAAGCTCTTTAGTTGAACGTTAGTAAATAGTATTGCGAAGGACGTTCAGCCATTCAGTTCAGTATTGACTTTATAACATTGACATAAAGCCCATTGACTGAAGATCTTTGTGTTTTAGTTTGTGTGAACATTATATTCTGAATTCTGACATAATTATTTATCGCTGATTTAATGGATTTTTAAGCCTTTAAGTCTCTTTTAAGCTTTTATGTTCGTTAGGTAATTAGAGCATAACTAAGATCGATACTGTAAATTACCAGACACGCAATAAATTGAAGGCCATCATATTGAGTTGTTGCAGTAATCCGGCTGCACTGTAAGCCAAAGGTCAGAGGAAAATGGATTGATTAATGTTATTTCACGTTACTAATAACTGGAAACCCCAGCTCATAAGGAGCGAGTGGTAAAATCGTAATATTTCTAATAGTGTCACGTTTTTTCAAGATTTTCTGTCTATCTATTACGTATTTATATTTCTATTTATCCATCCAAACGAAACAATTATATAATCATCTTATAATTAAGAGCAGAGCAGTGATTTTGGCATAAAAATGTCTAATTTTTTATATTTAATTTAAGATGAACAGTCTAAATTGATAGATTGTCTTAGCCTATTTTAACTTTATACATGTCAATACAACTTTAAACATGTATCTAAATACATATAAACCGCACCACGAGTGGGACTTGTCATTACGTTGAGGACTAAGAAGTTTTAAATATAAAAATGTATTTAGACAATTCTCACTAGGAATACTTTCAGAATGTTATTAATACTCATACGGCCTTAATAATATGATTTAGTGTTCAGTTCGAAAATCATATTTTTCCTTCAATATTTCGAAAACTTAGAGATTATATAAAAACTGGCTTACTAATACGTATGATTTCACTCCTTGGAACTATCCAATGAGAAAAAAAATATTATTACACTAGTGTGTGACAACACATCAATAAAGCGGAATGCCTTTTCCGAGGACACGAAAACTACACTATTACCCAAGTATTATATATCCTTCTTCTAGAGGGTGATTTCAATAATTATAATTTCATTTCATATAATTATCTACTGATATTCTATTTATATTATTATTATTATTCTGGTTTTATTTTACACACAAAAGATGTATGTTTTGCCTCACTGCTCCAAATGCTCCAGTCATTTAAGTTTTTATTATTTATTTAAAATAAATTTTACTAAGTAATGATTGGACAATCACACTAAAAAAAACTTCTACTTTATTAAAATAAGCTCCTAAAAGGTTTATGGTTTTTAAGAGTAGTGGTTTCACATAAACTTCATCTTGATCTGATGATGGTCATAAAGTCATAATATCTAAATTTCAATAGACTCAATTATTGTTCTTTTAAATCACAGGGAATATGTATGAGAAAAATTAATAAAATAAATAACTCAAGATAAAATCAAGAGGTCGTAAAAGTGATTAAAAGTGATTAAGAAGTGCAGGCAAGCCGATAAAGCTGACCATCATGGTTTGACCTCAGAAATTTATCATTTAAAATTGTTAAAAAATGTTTTATTCGAGTAATATGTTAAAACAAAACATAAACAATAACTTCTATATAATATAAACAAAATATATGGAAATCTTAGTACTATCAACTTATCTAGCTTAAAGATATTTTTAGAGTAAGTCCGAGATCGTTTATAGAAATAATAGAAACTTAAAACATTTGAAATGTCAAATTTTTATATTGCTTATGATAATTCATAACATTATAATAAGGTTTATAAAAAGGAATTTCATAATGTTTCGTAGGGTTTTGAAATCGCTTTTTAATTGTATTTTATTAAGTTATTTGTTCATAGATTATAAAACCCAAAAATATATTCTGGGTAAATTTCTTTGATTTTCTATAAAATAAAGATTTTCGTCATTTTCTGAAGAAATTGTTCAATTATTGAATGACTACTTCTTAAAACTTGGTATTTATAAAAGATAGAAACAATCATATAAAATTAATTCTCTTTAGTTTTTGGTAGTTATTTCCCTATTGTTCTCTATGCTCTTATCATGACCTTTTTGACAAAATATATACATGTCAAAATTGATAAACAAAATATAAAATTTATTTATGAAAAAATATTCTTATCTTTTCTGTATTTTATATAAAATACAAGAGTAATTGTAACTATAGTGAAAAGAAAATCAACAGGTAAAATGTCTTATTTTTTGAAACAGAAGAATCCACAATCTGACGTAGCTTCTGACTGTACTGAAGCACCAGATTTTAAGAACGGTAGAAGCACCGCAGAAGTAGGTACATGTTATGAAGTATTTAGAAACAATACAACAGCTGTAGAAATTGTAGTTAAAGAAGTTCATAATAAATGTAATTCCAAAACTGATGCTAAAACAAACTTACGTAATGCGAAGAAACTTCAAGAAGATGTGGACAGACTTAAATTTGAATTAGAAAAAGCGAATGCAGCTCTTTTAAAGTCAAGGAGAGGATTTAAAATTATCATTGTTGAAATGAAAAAGCAGTTAGAAATAGTCAATCAGAATGAAATAGAAATACAAAAAGAGAAACTCGTTTTGCAACTTGAAAATGAAAAATTAAGAACTTTGCTAGATTCAAAGACGAATCTCATCTCAAAGTTTAAGAGAGAATTAAGTAACATGAAGCGGTTACTGAAATTAGCAATGAAAAGTATTACTTCTTTACCACAAATGACAGAGATGTTGCCTGTTACTTCTGACGCCGATTATGATGAATTTGAAAATGATTTAAAGAAAAATATTGATATCAAATTTGCTACGAAAATATATGAAAGTATGGGTACAACTTTCGATAGCACCATATCGAAAGATGCCACAGATTCGTTTGATATTAAAAGATTTTAAATTGTTACATCACACTGTTATTTGTATAGTTATTACTTTGTATAGACAATTTTTATTGATGGAGAGACGAGTCTTTGATAGCAGGCAATATTCACTCATCTTAATTGCCTTAACAAACTAGATATAATAAAAAATATTTAAGGTTTAATGATGAGACGTCTTTCCTTCAGTGGATACTGTCTTTTAATATAGGTGGAATGTGAGAATAAAATAATTAAAACTACTTTTATATATTTATTATAATAAAAGGTACAGACCCGTTTGTAAAGAGTACAGCCTCCCTGATAAGAAAGCTGTAATTACACAATTTAATCTCCGTAGCCTGTAGACGCTCGTAACCCAAGCACCTTGGGCACTATTGACGTAATACAAATATTCTTTAAAAGAAAATATTTTTAATAAATTGTATTTTTCTCTAATTTGCAGAGGCATACTTAAGGAGTACGACACTGAGGATAACGTAGCCAGAAAACACTATTTTATAGCATTGTTTTTCCTTTAGAGCTGAGCTCATCTAGGAAGCAGTTTTGGTTTGGGGGCAGGGACACTTCTCTCCTATATTGTTTAAAAGTTACTTCGAACTAAGATGTGTCAACGCGTGATTATAAAATGGTTAACATTAATAAATAATAATATTTCTCAAATTACGCATCATTAAGAGCTTTTGTTAAGGTTACGAGATAAGGAATATATAAAATATGTAGGTATAATATATATCAATATTTGAAATATACCCTAAATGGTAAAAATAATTTTCTTTCGCTCAAATATTGTCCTTACCGGAAAACGAACCCGAAAGCTCTAGTGTGGTATTAAAGACACTAATAATCTGATCAGTCAATCAGCCGTCAAATATTAGGTCGGGGAAAAAGTCTAAAAGTTCGCATATAGTATGTATAAACTTGTAATAAAGATATTTATCTTTGGCTGTACTATTTGTATCTGGCTGGTTTTCATGACATTAAAAAAGTGACATTTCAAATTTTATTTCACACTGTTTTTTATTTGTTTTTCTTTTTGTCAAAATGAGGGAACCGAATTAAGAAATTAGATAGATTTTAAAATTTTATTACAAAAAGGAAAAAATGTAACGCAAGATGCGAAAAGAAATTTGTGACGTTTATGGACCTAATGCAGTGTCAGTAAGAGTAGCACAAACTTAGTTTAAGCGTTTGCAATCCGCGAATTTTGATGTCAAAGATGCACCTCGCTTTAATCGCCCCGTTACTGTAAAATGGACGCTATTTTTTAAAAACTGGAGCAAGATCGACATATCAGTAGTGACATAGCCGAAGAGCTGGGAAATTGACCACAAAACAGTTTTTACCCATTTGAAAAAAGCTGGGTACACAAAAAAGCTCGTTACTTTTGACGGTTTGACTGGGAAGTGTTAATGCACCCTCCATATAGCCTTTGCTATGTGGCTTTACCTTGCACCTTCAGATTTCCACCTGTGTTGGTCTCTTCAAAATTCTTTAGGCAGTGTCAGGTTAACATCAGGTGAGGACTGTCAAAACTACTTGTTGCGTTTTAGTCCCAAAATTTTTACAGCAACTGGGATCATGTCTCTACCTACAAAATGGCTAAATGGTTAAATGTAAATCAGCTTAAAAAAAATGTCTTGAATTTTCATATAAAACGCCAAGATACTTTTTCCCCGACATATTATATTGATATTTAATATGATGAAACTTATATTGTATGTATACATTTGTAATTATGGTGCTGGCATCCTCGAAAAATATTTTTAACTAATTTCTTTTAACGATCAACTTAATAAGAATGGACGGGAAGATTTTGGAAATGTAATTTTAGTTGAAACTTAGACAATCCTTCATAGACCTTTGACTTATTTTAAGCGACATGTACGTTTGTAATGAAAGAGTAGCACGAATATAAAAATATCGTGGCCATTATTTGAGGAACACCTAGCCCATAAAAGTAGACGCAGCGACAAAAATCAATGGAGAGTGCAAGAGGGAAGCCTAGTGTGCCGCTGCATGACCCGGTCACGCCGCAACCCGGCCACCCGGTCACAGCCCTGCTGCCCCTGTTACCCGGTTTTGCCGGGTTGCCCGGGTTGCTGTTGACTCTCGTTACATGAGAGCTAACTTATCGCTTTTGACACTGCTTAAGCACGTTTTAGTGTATAAGCTCGTCGTTAACACTTGATGTTAAGATTAATTAACAGCCACTTATCAACGAGAAAATAAAGTTTGCAGTTTTTAGTTTTCATGGAATACATTTCAAAGTGTATTTTTCCAAATTTCTAGAGTATTTGCTTTCACTTACGTTCGAGCTACCAACCAAACATTGGATTTTGTATCAACGTGGTCAGCAGTGTGACACCCTACTTTCTACGGAACTGATCCAACATGCACCGTCGGCAGTTTACACCTATGAGAGACACACAAAAACCTATGGATGTATACATTGGAACAATTTAATATATAAACAACGAATTATTAACAGTAAACTAGATTTCAACCGTCTTTGTTCGGTCTCACTACAGGGCTTACTCCCTGGGGCAGCTTCTATCGTCATTAAGTCATTCTCTGAGCTGCTGAAGTGGCTTACTAATATCCTATGTTTGTTATTCAGACTTACACCCTGGAACAATATTCTCTTTAATGTCTCCGCGAGACGCGGCGCTTAACAACCGCTCTCTGCCCGAATATGCTATGAATATGAACAAAAGAATGTCTCTAAAGTTATTGCACTTTGGCCAATTATGATTGCTTAAGGTGTAGCTTGAATAACTTATATTCTACAATTCAGGAATAAAGAAACAATTTTTTATTTTAGTAGTGGATGGAATTGCAAATTCTTTTAATAATAATTTATGATTAGTTAAAATACATGTTCGAATCAAGATTTTACCTACGTTTTGTTGCCCAGTGCGATAATTACTTATTTATTTAATAATCATGCAATATAGATTGCACAAGCATAGTAACATCACACAAAAAGAAATAGACTTATTATATAGTAGACAAGTCAAGAAATAATTACCATTATATAAAAGTACCACACAATACTTATTTTTATTTCGTTTATTCTGTTTCCGTCGTTTCAAATATCAAAATTCACATCAAAAGCAGGAACTAGTTGACTTTGTAAACTTTGTATCACCTACAAACTACCACTAACGCCATCTATTAAAATAAATCTACTAAGTATAAAGGAAGAAATGCCAGCTTTAATGACAGCATGTCGGTTAGACGATTTTCCATACTAAATAACCAATTTTCATTTGTATACTTTTAAGGTGTTCTTTAGAATTTTCCCAGAATTTTTTATTTTAAAACCACCCCTGAATTAAACCCGTAATAAAACCCAATAAAAATTATTTAAATTGGTCAAGCCTTTTTTGAGCTTTAGCGAGGCTAACGAACAAGAAGACGAAAGAGGCGTTGAACTCAATCTTTGTTTGAAATCTGAATAAGCTATTTAAAAATATTGCTTTTGATTAATAATAATAAAACATTAATTAGTATTATCAATCTATCTTAATTCCGAATGTTTTTATTACAGTAAATTAAGTTTGTAATGATTTTTGTTTTTTGAGAAAACAATCATAACATGATCTTCATTGTTCTACAAAAACAATCAAAAGTACTTTCTTTGTTAATATTTGCAAATTTCAATTTAGAATAGCTGTCTGTGAGAAACAATTTTATTTTATTTCATTCTGTGGACAATGAATTATCTAAGACATCTGAAAACGGATTGTCTCTTTTATTGTGTTTAAAGAGGATAATCTAAAGTTCTTTTAGATTTACTTATTTAGATTATTTTCTGTGTAAGTACAATAAAATTCACACGAATCACTTTATTTGTATATAAATAATTTTAAACTTCTTTCGTTAACTTTTATTTTAACATATTTTAGAGAATAAATAGGGGTTTTATAGGTCATTCTCCAGATTAGGCGGTCTTTGTCTAATTACCGTACATTTATTTATTTTTCACTAATTTTTTTAAATACATTAAAATATGTAACACATCAAAATTACGAACTAAACAATTAAAATAGCGTTACTGGCTTTTCAAGTAATTGGACTTTAATATTTTTATTGTAATTAAAAGGTAGGTCAAATTTTTAAATGTTTTTAAATGTACTTTCAAAACATAAATTTAACTTTATAAAATATAAACAATTTGTATTCATGCAAGTATATCTTATCTATACTTCTTAAAGTATAAATAGTAAAATAACGATTTAGATACCCAGATATACATATTTGGGTACTTAAGCCACTAAATAACCCGTGTAATAACTACTTTATAATTACAACTATATAATTAAAAATAGAATAGAATAGAATAGAACAGAATATATCTTTATTGTACATCAGCCAATTCAAAAAGAGAAAATATGGCACTTTATAAAATAAAAATAATTAATACATGACTGAAAATTTCATATTTTTTCAAAACGATATTTATAAAATAGCTATTATTAAGAAAATTGTCACTATCACTCAAAATAATTTTTATTCTTAAAATGTACAGGAAATATGCGACTATTTTCCACTTCTGATTTTTTTTTCTTCTTTTGTCGGTTACAGTGGTCTCTAAAATTATCTCTATTTCTTTTTTTTAGTAACATTTCGTAAATAAGAAGTATGTTTACTTATATCCCTTTATTATACCTTTACTTCTCTTTAACTTTTAATTGCTGGTACAAAACAGGGTCATCCTTTTTTATATCTTCTATAAATACATTTTAAAACTTGATAAATGTTCAGTTTGTGATATCGATTCCTCTCTAGCACGGGTTGAATTCGGCGATGAATCCTTTACATAATAAACTGTCTTCCTAACAAATACAAAATTAAATACTGCTATTATACTTATTTTATAAAATGAATGTTTTGATGTTTCAAATAATAAAATATAATAATAATCAGTCACTAAAACTAAACTAAAAACAAAAAGGCACATGTTATAAGTCCCGTTTAATCACGTTTTAATCTTAGCGTCTATTTAAGTTCAAAATGGATAAATAATTTAATAACAAAGTATAATCATTTGGAATAGTTTCAAACAACGCTAATTATAACTACATGGTATTTAGTGTTCGGTTCGAAAATCATATTTTTCCTTCAATATTTCGAAAACTTAGAGATTATATAAAAACTGGCTTACTAATAATTAACGCCCGCAGTTACAACTAGGGCTTACCTTAAAAAAATGTTTAAAAATAAGTATCAGGTAATTAGAAATGTTTTGAACCAAGGGTACAGTAATACGACACTTACATGTTTTATTGATGGTACAACAACACAACCGACGACCACCTCCTGGTGAGCCCGGTGCTAACGGTGAGAGACGTGTCCATGTCCTTGAGACGTGCAAAACCGTTATTTAGGCATATACACTACGGAACACAATACGTCACGGTGATTATTAGTTTACAGCACACATGTGGTTACTTAATTATAATTATTTACACAATAACTCTATTAAAATAATTCGGACACGAACAACTGGCAAATAGGGATACAGTTACAGGGTATGTGAGGCATCTCTTCTATAGAATGTCACCGTACATGTAGCATCAAGTGATCACATTAGCTATCATTATTACCATACTCCATCATGTAGACTATTTGCTGCTTGATATTCTCTGAAACAAAAAAACTTTTCGCTTCTGGAACTTTTTCTTGAAGATGGCGATCTAAATTAAGTGGATGTTACTATATTGGTCTACCTCTGTTTACTCAAGCTTTAATTAATTTGGGAAACCTTCGACAGAAGACAACCCAAATAATCTATCAAGAATCTTACTATTATCATGAATTCAAATATCGTGTCCTAGTTACATGGAAATTGGCTCCTTAGTTGATATTCCATTCAAATCTGAATATTCGATTCGTTCGATTGTCGTGTTTGCATTGATTTTCAACTGCACCGCTCCAAAGTTTGGATGAGACGTCATTCAAACCTTTATTTAGTTTCAATGGAATGGTATATCTATGAAATAACTTTTGGAATTCAGACACAATCAAAAAACAAATAGCGAAATAATTTATTGACCGATAACATAAATTAACAATTTAAATATAAACCTTTCATTTCGAAATTATGCTGGGTTTGGGGGATCTAAAATTTCTATTCAGTCTGATGCCTATTTATTTTTTGGTGCAGCATGAACCGTACTGCATTGATAATAAGTAGATTCATTGCATAACAAAATCAAAAGAAGATCCTTAACCTTTTATAATATCATTACTTATAGACAACATAGATTTTTTATATTAAGCTCAGCAATAGATTCAAGACCACCTTGTAAGCAGTAGAGGAGTCCATATATGAAGATAGCTTATAAAGCGCGACATACTGTCCTAGCCACCGCCACCTTGCCGGCCCAAAAAGTGCTTATTCACGCCTCTCTTTCATACTTCTTATACCTTTTCACCATGTAAAGTAGTAGTAATACCATTATTCATAGTTTTCTCTGCAACATATAGTAGTTGGTAAAGATACCAAATTACATAACTCGTGTATTTTGATAGCAACCTGTTTTACATACCTTTTCTAACTGTATTCAAATTCCTGGAGATTACTTGTTGCTCTGTCAGCTAATCTTCTTAGACGTTTTCTATATTCAGAATTTTAACTTCTGCTGAATTTCCAGCCAGCTCGAAGGTTTGCCATTCCATGTTTAATTGAATTAATAATGAAATTTATACAGACGACAGTGTTTAAAAGAACCAAAACAACACACATGATACACTCTTCGATGCATATAATGGGAGTAAACTTAGGTAAAGTGGCGTGACATGATTTCGACTGAAGGTCGCGTCACGGACAGAAAATCTGAAAAATATACATTTGTAATAAAATCGTAAAAAAATATAGTGATAATCCTGAACTATTTATTTACCGATTTATTTGTAATTATTGTTATATCGATGCAAATAAACAATTTAAATAATTATTTTATTTTTATCTTAAATGCTGCCTTGCATCGACAAGATTAAGGACGCCATATGAAGCAAATAAATATATTTCATTTCACTCTGAAGTTAAACTGCAGCCCGTAGATACGTAGCTAACTAGAAAAGTAGAAAAAACGGCTTAAAAGCTTTATCGTGTACGGTATCATATTTTAAAATTGAATCTTCTGAATAAAAGGTTTACGTTTACATTTTAATTACATAAACTCCTGGCAGTACCGGCTGACCGTAAAACTAATTTTGAATGCAATAACGTAGTCTATTGCATTTTTCATTAACTCTAAAGTGGGTATCAAAATTCACTGTGCAGCCATTATAGACTGCGATGATTAACTCTCGTCCTGCCTGGCGTGACGATTCCCGACGACGACTCCCGACGGTATCCGAACGGAACCGCCAGTCGCTATACAACCACCGCGATCCGCGAACCTCTACACTGTCACACATGGGAACTTTTTTTAATGTGCTGTGATTGTGACAGTTGATGTTTTTAATAATCGAAGGGGGATTTTTTACTTTTTTAATGTTTTAAAAATGGGTCAAGAGTGTTGCAGCCGGCCGGAGTAGGACAAGCGAGGTTGGTACCGCTGAAGCTGTTATTGAAATATACTAAAGTGCTAGTTCATGTGCCGGGGAATGGTTAATACAACTGTTAGTACGATTGTGATCTTTATGAACAACATTTTTGTAGGATGCCAAAAATAATAACTTACAGATGGTATATTTTTTGCATATAAGTTAACATTGGTTAAGTGAACAACAGTATTAAACTGCTGTTAAGTGTAAAAAAAATTACACAAATAGTTACTTTTCATTTTCAGCTAGACAACTATTATCTTTCAAAACCATATTTTTATTATACTTAAAATTATTAATATATTTATTCATTTCCTTAAGTATTTTTTTTGTAAATAATTAAATTTCTTGCGCACAATACAAATACTTACGTTATTTACGCATGTGATCAATGTTTAATTATGATAATTTTAATATAAGAAAATTATTAGTATCAGTTTAAATCTATAGGTCATTAAGAAAACAAAGAAACCTATCGAAGTGAAAATGATTTTTAAAGCATTCTTATAAAGTAAGAGTCAAAAAGAATTTGGATAACATTTTAATTTTACAAGTATATTTATTTTTGTTATATAATAGATTAAATATACAAATAGTGAATGTATTATACATTAACTGATTGTATATTACCAGCCTTTCTTCACACAAAATTGAAAATCTACTGTCTTTGATATGTGGATATGATACTTCAGAGTTCATAGTGGGATGCTAGAAGTAGAAATAAAAATAAATTTAAAAAAAAATATATTTTAAGAAACGCTACGGTGCTACGATAAGCTACGACTTTTCTACGATTATGTATGGTTACTCGGCTACGAATACGCAGATTTGAGTACAGGTCAAGTGGACATGTCTAACGTTTAAGAATGCATGGATATAATGCATGTAAATCGACATAAAAATATTTTATATTTGTCTCTTAATTGTGAGTGTCTAATATGTGGAGCATTCTTTTTATTAATGGAAAGAAGATTAAAACTTTTCTAACGTTTATACTAATGTATTTATAATCATGTATAACCGTGGTGAAATGATTTTCACCACGTTAAAGGTCTACAAATATAATACCACCAAAGCTCACCTTTGTTTGTTTTTATGTATATCCCACCGTTGCATGTGTATTTCTTGTTTAATTTACTCTTGTGATTTATGTGGATAACAAAGGATATTATAATATAATTGAGGAACTCGTATCACGACACGTGACTTCAGGTGCGCCGACGTGCATTTTCACGCAACTTCTAATAATGAGAATGGCGCTTTAGGAGGAATTATTCCTTAATTGAAAAACATGTCGTCTGTTTTGGAATCACAATTATATTTTAATCAATTGTTCGTTAATAGATGAGTGATGAGTTTAAAAGTTATGTTATAGGAATGACGTGTCTTTTTTAGATATAATTCCTAATAAATAAATAGAAACTAAATCAAAGTAATTTCAAGTTCGTGAAAGAAATCGCTTTCGCAAATGATCTTTCAATGAGCTTCGCAATTATATTTCAATAAATGCATACTCAAATATTCATGATTTATATTTTTAATATAAATTAATAACATATGTATATGTTAAATAACATACATATACGAATGGTCATATCGATTACTTCGTTGTATAATGAACCTCAAAGTAGGCAATGAGGTTTGATTCTTTGTCACTCACGTGGCTCGCGTTACTTACGTGATGTACACCTGGTACAAACTATAACTTTACACGTGATGCAGTCTGTTATTTAGTCCATTTTACATAAATTAAACGCCCCCAAGAAGCCTGTTCTATTATGTAGTAGGACCACGTGGAATCACGTGGTGAAATGTATGTACATACATTTCCCCACACTATTACTGGTTGCACTTACGTCGGGAACATTCTGTGAAATGGTACGCCGCGTCTAGACACTTGTAAAGTACTAATGAGTATATAATTTATTTACATCATTAATGAAGATATTATGTAAACGTTACGTTTTGACAAGCAGTAATGAATTTTGTTTCATAATTATTTGTCGTGATAGCGCGTCATTATATAGGGAACCTCTTCATCGTTAAAAACCATTTGTGTCACGTCGTAGTTCATGTTTCGTGCAACATAGGCTCACTCAAAAGTGCGTGATTAAGTACCTTTGGGCTGACATTGTAGAGATGACTAGGGTAGAACGTTGCATGATGTACTAGCTATCTTCATACACGGACTCTTTTTTTATATTAAAAAAATTAAGAAAATAAATTTGTATGTATAAAAATTATGTATTATTAGCTCCTGAAATGTGTAATTAACTGTTATTTATTTGTTTTTCATTTGTAATTTACATATTTTATCAATTTGCTATAACTGAATGTCATGTAGAACAACAGAATTACGTCGTTCTAAAGTATTAACTAATTAATATTAATACAGTACCTACTTGTCCATTAACGAATTGCGTAGTTTATTTGAAAACCAGTTTGTGTTGCATTATTCCTATAGAAATGTAATTTAAATTGTTCGTAGTCAATGTAATATCAGATAGCCAACCGATTTTATTGTTTATTTAATTATAGACTTACATAGAAATGGTTCTGCATTGAGTCGTATTAAGGATCATGTTGTTTACTAAAGATTACTATGGCAAGCTTTGTCAGAAATTACCCATAAAAATGTATCCAAGAACATAGCGTTTTTACCAATTACAGATACAGAGTGCGACGTTGCTACAAAGACACACTAAAATGTACTTTGAGCCGAATAAAGCTTTGTGACTGGTATTTCTTATATATACAGATATTTCCCTAGTATTATGTAATCAAGTAGGCATTTGCTACATTAATGACACAGCAAAAAACCTTTCATTTCACCATGTACAAATCCTTATCAATGTTAAAATATGTTAAAATCATAATACGTCACATCTATAGTTAAAATATGACTTACTACTAAATTATACACCTGCTTGCAGTCATCTTTGAAGTATCGCTACTTTTGGAATTGACCCTTGAATTCGTTATGTTTGCTAGAAAGAATGCTATATTAAATTTTACGTCTTACAAATGCATCAAGGTTTTCACATCACTAAAACGTATTATTACTAAAGCAGTATCCTTTATGGGATATTTAAACCGTTCCTTGTGAATAATTCAAACAACGCGCTGCGTTAAGAGTTGTCGTAGCGAAAAGCTAGCGTAGCAAGCGTAGTTAAGTATATAACTAATTGTATATCTGTACTAAAGTTGAATAAAATATTTTTACTTTGAAAAAATGTTACGGGTGTTTTAATTTCTGTTATTCTCTGTTGCATAACTATCTTGATGTATGCAACGATTACATATATCTTCAAATGCCGTGCTCGGAACGAATGCAATTAATGCAAAAATTCACAAATTACTAAAATAATTGCCATAACTCGGCTTACCAAATACTGTTATCATGATTAGTGATGGTCGGCCATGTTATCGTTGTTTATCTCTTCCAGGGGTAAACGAAGTTTCAGATCCATCGCTCGCCATGCAGTGCAGTATACGCGCGCGCTCTCTGTTATCTAGTGGAGCAACGGCAATGCACCGTCACATAATTTCATTTAAGGATTTTAGAGTAGAGCTTCTGACTTCGTCGAAGTATATCCTATGAAACAACTGCTATGTGCAACTAATAAATACTTGTATTAGCTTTAGTGAGACAAAGTTAAAATAGTATAGAAATATTGTATAAGTGCAATGGCGGTTGTTTGCCTGAAGTATTGTGCAAAATAAAAATGAATATCGTATATATAATAAAATCAAGTGTATAAGAAAATCAAGAAGCAAATTTTTGTAATGAATACTAAATTCATTACAAAAATTTGCTTCTTACGAACCAAATGAACTGTTAAATATGTTGGCGATTTTACAATCCAATAATATACAATAATACACACTGCACTGTATTTGATATTTTTCAAAGAAATTATAGTAGCAATGGTGTCATAATTGTCACACTCACATTTTTAGCTAGCTTTGGGTTAGCTAAAATGAGAGTTTAACTTAAATTACATAAGAGCTTGTATCGTAGTTGTATAACGGAAAACATATTCAAGTAATATTAGATAAGATACTGTTTATTGCTATTATGTGTATCATACATATTGTAATATTAGAAACATACATTGATAATGAAGTTGATTGATTCATGCTTGAACGAGTATGTAAGGTACTCTTGTTAATCTGCGCTCTCGATTACGTAAAGTGTTGCTATGATTCGCATTAACGCTCAAACTCGTTTCCGTCGTACTCTTGACGCTTTTTGATTCTCTTCATTACTTAAAGTGCCTACCACTGTGCGAGTTACTTACAATTTAAGTGTTTAATGGAGTCAGTAATATTATATCACACTAAAATCAGAAAACCTAGTTTTAAAGCTAGCTTATTAGTTTTTAATGAAGATATGTCTGTTTTAACAGTTCCATCAATTTTTTTTTATATATAGCACAGCAAATGACTCGACACCACCTGATGGTAAGCAGTAGAGGAGTCCATATGTGAAAATAGCTAGTGAAACATGCGACATACTGTCAAAAAAGCACTTTCACGCTTTTTAATAATTAAAATGCTTTATGCTTTAAAATCAACCATATTAGAGTCGAATTTAAAAATAGGCAGATACGTATTTCACTAATCTTGCTTGAGGCTTCGTGTTCGTCTAAGAGCAGTCCTTTATGTAGCGTAGCTGAAGCCTTGCGATACGAAAATGCCTGTTATAGCCACAGTTGAAACATAGACTCCATTGAGGCAATTTAGTCACGTTCTCTCGTGTGCTGTTCATCCAAAGCGTGGCCAACATTAGCAACGTCAATATTGGATGCCCTTATTAACATCAATACTCATATTAAAAATAATTTACATCGTTCTTTTTTAGTATAATATATGTAATATGGGTATGAGTTTATATATTTTTGTACTTTAATATAGTGTTATCTATTATGATATCTAAACTATTTGTAAATGCTGTGTACACTTACTAGTGGAATACAGCCTACAGCTGTAACTATGTACTATGTAGACGCGTCCCACGATTATTGTATGTAACTCTGTTTAGTGTGGTGTTAACATCTAAATTACATTTAAGTTTGTGCTAAGCAAATTTGCCACTAAAAGTAAGACAAAGGTATATAGGTCGTCTAAGTGGCAAGTAACTTGACATTTCTTGAAGTCCTTTTCTTATTTAAGTAGAATGAAAGAGAGGCAGATAACTTAATCCTAGTTTTAGAGGATGTCAGTAGAATAGGTACCATTATAACCTTTTAAAATGATAAAAAGTGTAATTTTGAAGTTGCTATCTGTCCAATTTTTATATTTCCGATCTCCACTCTTCATATCTCTAGTATTGTGCTAGTATTACTCGCTCGTATACATCGCCTAAAAAGAGGATGGTTAATTAGCCTTCGCGTAATCTTCCCTGTTTTAACCTTTTTTTTCTTATAACCTACCTAAAAAAGATTATTTAACAAATTATTTATTTATTTATCGACGCATATCAAAATAAACACACAATTAAAACTGTGAACAGTAAGCATACAGAATCTGCTTATTTTGCCAAGATATTTCTTGCAGTAGGCCCGCAAATGGAAATAAATTAACAAAGGTATACGGTTTGTGCACGAATAAAAGGAAATAGAAATAGAACTTATAGCTTATTTAACATGCTATTAGGTACATAAAAGCAATTACAAGAAGACAGAAAGTACTCATTTACTCTTCTTTTGAAGATACCATATTAGGAGAGTCAAGGATGTCCAGTGGCAGAGCGTTCCATAGCCTGTCGGCATGAATCGAAAATAGAATAGGACTTTTCCTGTATACAAAATAAAAGAATAGCACTTTTAATATTCTTTTATTCGCGTGGGAGTAGTATTATATTATTTTAAGTTCTATTGTATCAACAAAGCTTTCACACAAATAATCTATCTCAAATCGGTGGTATTATATAAATTTCAGCCACTGTATCCTAATTTCATAATCGTTTCGGCTGAAATTCTATTAATAAATTTGCAATTCATAAAGAAAGGTACTATGGAATGTAGTCATTTATATGACAACGTTGACTGTTATTGTTTGACTTACACGCTCGGTTAGATATTGATTGAATAACCTTGTTTATATTCAAGGATGCACCGATGAATCAGAATATTTAACAATGATAAGACCTCCAAATGACTAGCCTAACATATTGATTGAAATATTAAAGTTAGGTTAAAGAAAAGATTATGATTTAACATGAATTAACTTCGTTGTTCGCAGGTCCTCGTATCAAAACACAGGATGTTTTCCTTGTGTCGTCGGTATAAAGATGATCATGGTACGTATACGTATAGTAAACCGAATATAAAATGTGGTACAGTCAGCCTCAGAAGTTATTATCAGCCTTTAGTATCATGTCAGTTCAACTATCAACTAGTAGTAATAGTCGCTACCATACAAAAAGACCCTTCTTGCTGACATGGTACTAAAGTGTTAAGTTACTTTTGAGGTCGATCGTACGTCAAATTAAAACTCACCCTTATTACAAACTTCTAAGGTATACACGGTCCAGTCTAATAACACTTGTCGGTAAACAACTGCTGACTTCAAAAAAGACCCGTTCATAAATACTTTTGAATTTTTATCTCTGTCCTTACCACATGTATAGAGTTAGAAAGATATAAAGAAAATGTTGTTTTATCAGAGACTAAGATTTCGACGTACTTTTTCGCTCTTGTTATTTATATGGATTTAGAAACAGATAAAAGTTGAACACAGTCTAGCGAAGGACGTAAGGTAAGTTTTAGAATTTATGTTATTTGTGTTTGCTTCTCGCGTAAGTTTTAACATGAAACTGAAAACTTCATAATATAATGAATTTCAAAATATACTATCGAATTGTATATTTTTGAATGTTATTATTTTATTTTACTGATTAAACCGAAACGCTGTTTCCGAAGATACGAAATTACTTTTCCAAGATTAAATCAACAACCTAACAATAAAAGAACTTGTAACAAGCTCAGTTTTAATCGGTAAACAATTTTGATTGAAATTCAGTATTTTGCATTTTCGACTCTATGGTAATTCACATTTCATTCAAAGAACACGAATAAAACAAATGTGATAATAATAAGATGTAGGCAGGCTAAAATCCCATATCTTATCTCCATTTGAATATATTATGAACTTTTAATATTTTTTAAAATTAACATTTATAATTAACATTTTTTAGTTTGGTAAGATTAATCAAAATTAACACGTCACAAAAATCATAGTTAATTAGCTTTTACTCACGCTTGGTGAGTAAAAGCTAATTAACTATGATTTTTGTGACGTGTTAATTTTGATTAATCTTGGCTTCTTGGACCAGCGTTGTGGTGTTATGGGCCAAGCTCCTGATGTCTTTTGCCAAGTAGGCCTGTGCCCAGCAGTGGGGCTGATATAACGTAAGCTTACGTAACACTTAAGCTATAGATAATGAATTAACAGTTTGTTTAAGTACAGAAGAAATTCTATATTTTAGACGTAACAGTTTCTCTCTTTAAGCCTTTATTCAATACTCTAACAAGGTTTTAAGTTTCAGCCAGAAGGTAATTAATTCTTTCACTTTTTCATGATAGACACAAGACTAACCCTACTTTTATTACACTGCTTAAAAATTAACCCCATTTTCCGAGAAAGGAACTATATAAAATTATTGTAATCAAAAGTATTTTACTGCGGTAGTAAAATTCATTGCGTTTTCATGTCTTTTACTCCCGCGTTGGTTTCTATTTGATGTTGTTATTTACTCTCAACTAAACTTTCTAACATTTATAAGTTGACGGGTCGTTATTATAATTTTAACTATATTGCCACGTCGTAACCAAATTTCAGTCCACCGGAAGCATCTAGATGAAGTAATCGCTTTTATCCGAGATGGGGATGCTTCCTCAATCGTTAATATACTAAAAATTAATAACTATTTGAACTAGCTGTCAGTCTAAGTTATAAATAAGCAGATGTAGATAGATAGATAAATATTTAATTTTCATTTCTATATCACACACAAAAGTAGATCTAAATAGTACATTGGTTAAAAGACAAACATTTTAAAATAGATATTATCAAACTACATTGTGTGCGCTGCAGAAGTGTAAAAGGGTCACAACTCTGTGAGTGATTTTGTACCAATGATGTATCAAGTAGAACACACCAGTAGTACCCCTAGTGTGAGTTTTAATCGTATCGAGACGTTTCGTAAGTACTGCCGTTGGGATTTGACCACGACCGAGTAGCACTTATCAATACCTACATTATTTCTGAAACTGACAAATGTTACTCGTTACTGCTACGTTGTAAATAGCGTTAATCCAGAAGTAATTAATCAACGTTTCATCTGGTGAAAGTGCCCCAAAGTAGTCAGTGAACTTCATTACTGTCAGATGATTTAAATAAAGCACCGGTACGTTAATTATAATATGTCGATAAATGGAAACCGTATGACTAAGTATGATCGATTTGACTAAGGACAAATTATTTTAATTCTTTCTTTACACAAACATTAACATACGAAATGAAAACAAGAAAAAGATTACAGAAGGTGTCATTAGGTGCTGGTTAGAATCGGTCTCTTTGGAGTGGGCTATCCCAGTATACGGCTGCTGACTCCGAGCGTACTTAGTAACTACATCTTGGAGGTATTCCTGGATAGCAGACACTAGGATTAGGAAAACACAAAAGATCGCATTGGGTCGAAGTGCTCTAGGCATAATCCTGGCCATATATTAAGATAAGTCATTAGCTGCTTATTTAACTAACAGAATTTTCATTCAACCCACCTGCGATAGGATAAGATTTGTTAATTTTTTGAAATCAAATTTTTGCCAGCAAAAGTCTAATCGCATACGCACTATTCATACGGTTAGAGCTAACGGTTGTATTAAATAAAAAAATATCATGATATAAACTTAAACTTTACAAAAATTCACATTTTCAAAGTCATCTGATTAATTTGTGAAGTGGCATTTTTGTAATATAGTGTTTGGTACATAACCTGTATATAAAGTCGAAATCTACCCACGTTAACAAAGTCTTATAAATACTATGATGACATAAAAAATTCAAAATTGATTTAAAAAATTAACATTTCCCAAACATTTTAATTTAACTGATTGAAATATTTATATGAAGATGTGTTTTTTTTAAATAATTACAATAGTATTTATATGACTATGTTAACATGGCTAGGTTTCGGTTTATTGGAGTATATACCAAATACCTTGTTTTTTTTAAAATAACTAATATTAAAAGAACTTCACACATATTATGTAGTAATTTTTGTAGGTAAATTGCTTCTCTGTCGCATTACGTTTGAATATATAATTATATACCCATTGTATAGTTACATTTACCATTGTATATCCCTAAATGATTATTTATCAACGTTTTTAAACAGTATTATATCATAATATATTATTATAATTTGTTATTCCTTTATTAACACTAGATATACCAGCAATTTGAATATATGTCAACAACAAAAATTATATTTGTTACTAATTTATATAAAATTACATTAAGTTTATAAAACGTACTCTCTAATTATAGCTACAAAAGTCATAACATCATTTCTGAAAAAAAAAATGTGTAATATAGTAGGAATTTTGAATTGAAATTGCACGACCAGTCTAAATGACTGGTCTGGTAAATCTAGTGTTAAATAAACAGTGAAATTTACGAATTTGTCTACAAGTATGTATAACTTCCATAAAATATTTACCACACTCCATTAATGGTATTTAAGACAAGCCGTGCTATCTAAATATCGTCAGAAGTCTGTAAAAAGAACTAAATTAAAATTTAATTTGCACTACGAGGTCAGATGTTTGATTTCAAGGCACAAATCTTGGATAAGAGATATCTTTTTTAATTTTGGATAGTCACGGGAATTAATGAATTTTCAGGTCCCGTTTAGGTATTTTTCTACTTTAATTAAGCAGAATTATTTCACTATTTTACCATAAAAGGAGGGAGAAATTTAGGATTGTTTTAGCTTGACTCTTTTGCAGTAGTGAATAAGTTCTAAAATCTTTAGAACATATATAAATAATGATTGAATTAGTTTTTGAATAGGATATCTGCTATCTCCTCTATGTAGCAAAAGCAACACGGAAAAGTCTTCTAAATTTTTTACTGGAATGTGACTTAAACAAATAAAACAGAATTATGTTTCTCCAGAATCGATTTGTAAAATGGTACCTTTATTTCGTCATGTACTGAGGTAATTCCTCTACTATGATAAAGGTTAATTAATTTGAGTTGAATTAATAATAAACTAAATTTAAATCTCCCATAAAACGTCCGTTACCAGAACGATCTTTGAAGCTAATGCTTCATTAAAGGTATCGCTATGCTTTCTGCTTCTAGAATACAAAAATAAAGTAAGTTTGTTTAATGGAGGATTCACTTTTATTCTTTAGCTGTTGCAACGTGATTATAGTGAACAAAAGATCACTTAAAATCAAATTAATCATACGGTTCAATTTAACGTTCTTAATTAAGTTATACTCGTATATTCATTTGTAAGATAGAACAAAAGTGGCTGTTAAATTATCGGTAAATCTCGTATGTTTTATTGCAAATAAGAAAGAGCCTGCAGATATTTGTTAACTGTGTGAAGTCGTTTGTAAAGCCTTTTTAAAAAAGCCCTGAATTATTTTGAATTTATCGCAGTCTTCGTCCTAAATTGTTAATTAAGCGCTTAACACATCCTCTCGCCTCGTACTTAAGTTAATCGCTCGCCTAATGATCATGTCACGTCACAAATCAGCTGTGTAAATTGGGCCCCACTCCCAGGTGCAGGGTGCGAGGTGGCGCGGGGAGCGCGGTCCGGCTCTGAAGGCAGCCATTCATATAACTGAGCTCGATCGATATAAAACGTCTCACCTACCCATGAATGCTGGTAATTAGAAACCTACGGATTTGTATGTAGCTGGCCTGCTCAACAAAGACCATTCATACAAAAACCCCAACAATAAGAGCGTTGTATTGTGGCCATTGCGATATTTTAGTGTCTGGAAATCAGAAGTGCTTTTTGGTATATCGCAAATATTGTACTTTTCGGAAGCTTTGTGGAGTTCAGAATAATATTAGCTAACCTGCAATAACAATAGTAATAGATCCTTCCTGAATAGAAAACTTAACTTAAATGATGTTCAGGTCAATTTATTGTGTTGGCTTTTAATACCACAATTATTCATTTGACTGCTTTTCTGTTTCTTCCATGTAATCGGATATAATTAGGTATTTGGGAAGCGACGAATTAAGTTCAACAGAAAATATTTTCTTACCAAAATGTACTTAATGAATTTTAGACGAAGAGCATATGAAAAATATTTTAGCTATCAAAAATTATAATATAATATTCTTTTCGTTTATTTTGGATAAAAACGGCATTACAATACATAACTTCTAACTATGATTTATTGATAAGCCAATTACAGTAATCTTCAATTTGGTTTTACTGCGTAAAGATCAATTCTTGGTAAACAGCGGCTATTGTGTTGTAGAAACTAATTTTCTTGGAAGCTCTTCGAGAAAATATTGCGGCTGAAACCACGATGTAATCGATTTAGAAGCAAACAGTGCGCTCACGCAGCGTGTAAATTGATTAGCGGGGTGAAACACGGATAACAAAGTTAAATGTAATATCTTGGTCCGTAAGGCATTGTCTTGATTGTAATTGAGAATTATTTTAAGTCAGTTACGTTGACGCAGTTAAGATGTGGGAATTATATTAAACGACGACTTTTATAACTTGATAATTAAATGTTTGGTTAATAAAATAGGTTAATCAAAATTGTATTAACTTGACAACCAGCCTGCAGAGTGTTTAGTATCATTAGCTATAGGCTACTAAGCCAGGGGTTCCATGTTTGAGTCCTGACGGGCATATATTTGTGAGATGGATATTTGATCTCGGATTTTGAGAACATTATTTATATATTAACAATTTGAATAAACTGATTAAATGGGTACATAGGTAGAAACCTCTTAGACCCGCAAGAAATATTTTAATAGAAATATATTCTTAAATTTTTTTGTTGTATTATATTTTTCGGTATTTACCGAAGCTTATAATCTTCTTACATGTTGATGTTTGATGAAAAAAGTTTGCGAATATCTATTTTACAATTATATCGCTGTTTTTTGCGTTTGTTTGTCAAAAACTTATCATGTTTGTTCATTCAAAGAGTAATCCTCAATAGCGAAGCAAACAAAAAGTTGTTTGAGTGCCTCTGGCCTTAGTGATAAGGCCAGCCTCGCGAAGGCCCCTTCTAAGGCTTTTGTGATGGAAACGATTTGGAACGATAGTTTTTGGGGTACATTCGAGTGCGAAATTATTTCTTTCATTGGCTAAACGCGATACCGAATGAATAAATCCAATCTAGTTTTGAGATGAGCAATTTTGATTGAAGATTATCTTATTATGTGAAACATCTATAGCGACCGACTGTTGGCGTGGCGACGCGCCGCCACGGCATGCGTCTGTGTGCCTCTTTGTGTTTTTCAAAACGCCATTTTTATTTTATGGCGTGACCTACCCTTTATGCATATTATCGTAATCAGGAAGAATTGAACATCCGATGTCAATAGGCCAGTGATGTAATTTATTAACAGTGCTTCAAGATACACGGAGAGGGCGCCAAACAAGCGTTAAATTTCGCTGCGTCTGATAGAAGCAAAGAGGTTTACATCTCTTTGTTACCACCACGTATTAGTAGACGTAGCATAGACCCTTTTGAATCTTTTGACAAAAAGCTGAGTACTCAAAATTTTTGCTGTATGTCATTTGTTGCCAAATGTTAATTTTACTCTAGTTTGTACGTAATTGTTTTGTATCTACATGTTTAAAATGTAATTTTACGTATGCCAAAAAAAAATGTTATTATTTTTTTAAAGTTTAATCAGGAAGCGATTGCTTTATGCAGAGATTCTACGATGCAGAGTTCATTGAAGAGGAACTCTGTTGACTAGTGGGATGCTTTTATTCGTCATAGTAGAAACTCATCTCACTGCTGGGTAAATTTAGCGCATAAACAACATTTTTATTCCACAATAAATAAAAATAAACATTTATCGGGTTTATTGTAATAATTGAAAAATTCTATCTGTTAATTTATTACATCGTAAAGAAGTATATTCAATAACCTGTATTTATTAAGACAAATTATATTATTATTATTAGGTAAATACAAGAAACTGCGTCCAGCACCGACTAGCCAACGAGACTAAGAAGATTCAATCTAATTATAACGAAATGGTTTTCAAGTCACACTCTGTTACACAAAAACGATCGTTCTCTCGCGTCAACTGACACAAATCAAGTTTATACTCAACGATATTAAGCATTCGATGGACGCATTTGATGCGTGTTGTGGAGGTATATCAAAATATAATGTACTTATTTGTAAACTTATTACGTTTAAGATGAGTTAAAAGATTTACTTTTCGTCGAATATTTCGCGATTTTGTTTCCTTTTAGAAACATAAACGACACTATTATTGGATATTTACCAAGTTTATATGAGTAAAAAGAAATATGCTGTTTTGACTGTACTGTACAAAATGATACTTAATGTGAATTCTTAGATTTTTATTTTATTACCCGTTTATGGATTATTATAAAATTAAATAGATGGTGCCCGTCAATAGAACGAACTTGCATCGCAATAATGAGTTTTAACCGGCTAGTGTATACAATTTAATTTAATATCTCCACCTTAATTACTATTGAATATATTTGGGACGAATAATTAGTTAAAATTATTATAATTGTTATAGCATATTTGGTAAAATTAGTACAATTGAAAATCATATAATTTACGTGTCATTTTATCGAACGCCATTTTATATTACTTTTTGTAGATGGCGTCAGTGGCCGGCTGTTGTTGATACAACAGTCAACATGTTTTTTATATTTATAAAACACGACTGTACAATACAAAATGATTTAAACAGTAAAAGCTTAGAACAGACTTCAGGTTTCTAGAACTCTGATAACTTAAAGTATTACGTTATTAATTACTCAAGAGGTTCATAATGTTAATAATATAAATGAAGGAATTAGTAAGAACAGAAATTTAATAGGAAAAGTCATGTCACGCACGTCTGTCGAGCGATCTTCGCATAAATTACGAACAGCGCAGCCTCGCATAAATTAAACTTTAAAACTTAGTTTTAGACGTGCTTAAGTCGGAATCTGTCGCAGTAGTATTTGTAGGCAATGAATTGTTATAAAATTTAATAATACATCCGGGACCTAATGTGGGGATAATCTTGTTGCAAATAAAACTTTTCCTCGAAAACCTTACGCAAATAATAAGATATATTGTTTGACTCAGAACAGTAAGACGACTCCAGTCCCGATAGAAGTAGTAATAAATGATATATGTGGTATTCACATGTCTAACACAATATTTTGCTATTGTTTGTGAGAATAGGTAGTTTGGTCAGCGGTAAAAGCTTAGCCGAACTTCGCCTTACCGCTAAAAAATCATCTAAATCTACTTACATATTTTTATAATACTCCTTATATCACCTGCTGAGATTTTTATAAAAAATGTATGAAGGCAAAGTGATCTAGCCTACAAAGCCATGTTATGTATTTACTTATTTCCGTATTTATTGGCAATACACACAAACGTGATTACAAAAAAACATGTGAATGTAATATCAAAAATAAAAAAGCACATCCCAAAACACATACTCACGAAACATGCACACATACTCACTCGTTACGTTTTGAAATCATTACTGTATTTGTGAAATCATTGTAGTTTAGCTTCTAAATTTGGTTTGTTCCTTTCAGATAGTGTTCTGTTTACATAGATCTTACATAAGTATTTATTTATTGAGATAATCAAAAGCCCTACAGAACAACCAGCTATTAATGATAATAAGGCTATTCATCAGCATTTATAGCATTGAATATGTCGAAGATATTTATTTTTAATTTTATGAATAAAACCTTCATAGAGTCCACTGACAAGCCGTTTAAAGTTCAAATATACTACTAAAGGTTTATTATAATAATAAAAACCGTAACGTAATTAGATGCCTTCAAAACTACCAAAATTATTGATATATATTACCGAAATTATTATACAGCCTTGAAGAAAATACTCTTTTAATTAAATTAATACTAAACTTCATAGTATTAATAAAACGAGCATCCACTCCTTCATTATTAAGATTTTTCAAAGTTAATATCGTATTTGTGAGTAAAATTCAAGGGTATTATGTATAAGAAGCATCCCAGAGAACATAAAACTGTCGTACGCAGCGATGTTAGACATTTACGAGACGTCGCGGGAAAATGTCGAGCGGGGAGGGTTCGTTGTTTGCAGACAACTGTCGTTGTGTAGCGAGAGACATTCCATGTCCATGATTCCATTACATTTTATAAATTACTTTCCCAAACTGAACATAAGAGGCGATATATTGTTTTTGAAAAGCAATGTAAGAGAGCAAAATCACGTGGAAATCTGTCATATTTTTTGTATTATAATAAAAATTAGAATGCTAATTACTACTGTACAAATATATTAAATATAAATAATCTAAAGATGTGTCTTTTATAATAATGTGAAAAAAAATCATTTCTGTTGGTTTAAAGTTTAGATAAGTTATAATCCGAAATCTTTACTTCTTTCCCCATGTTCGCTATCCCTTGAAGAAAATAGCTGTCGCAATTTCCCTTATCTTGGGGTGATGATGCAACCACCCACTAAGACATCCATCAACACTCTGACAGACATACAACTTTTTAGAAAAGGTTTCTAATGCTTTTGTCCACTTTCTCTTCATGACGGAATTACTAGAGAATTGGTTAGTTAACACGTTAGAGCACGTCTAAAAACCAAACATCTTTTTTATTCATTACAAACTAGTAACTTAGTTAAGTTTTTTTTGTGTGTGTTTCTCTTTTTGAATTGGCTGATGTACAATAAAGATATATTCTATTCCATTCTACAAACTTTGCAAATCTTGAAATATTATAAAATTTTATTGCAATCGTCGATTTATTTATGTTTCATGATCTATAAATATTTTTACTACTTTTAGTGGAACTAATAGATAGTAATATTTCTCAATTCGAGTTAAGACTATACGTGAAATACATATTCTATGAGTTGTTTAAAATAAATAATAGTTTTAATACCTGCTACCCTTCTCTGATTTAAATTGAGAGATAAATATGTAAATACTGGACACACCAGAAGCAGTTCTCTGACTTAGAATCATCTGCATACACTTTGGTTTTTATGACAGTAACTATATTTTTAAAATGATATTTATGTTATCGCTTACAATGGTTACACATTCTCTCATCTATAGTTAGTGCATAGTGCAATCACGTAATTGTTGGTTCGAATCAACAAATAGTATTGTCCTCGGTTCCATTCTCTAGAACTTTGTCTAACGCGCCTTTTGCATAAAAATATATACCTCTACCACCTCTATAAAATATTTTTTTGTTGTTCTCAACACATATATGTTGTTGGCATGTTAGATGTGGCTAGGGCAGTACGTTCCACGTTCTCAAGTCTCTCTTTGTTAAATTTACTTACTGAATAATTAAGTAAAGAAATATTTCCAGAAAGAAGTGTCGACAAATCCAACTCGGCTGGGCAGTGTTCTGGAATGTTCGCAGCATAAGCTCGGCCAATCTTCTGCTGTGTCTCTAGAAAAAAGCCTTTAAACCGCGTGTGTTGCCAGTGATGTAGTACGGAACATGCCTCATAAGAAGGAATAATATACCCAAATAGCAATGGAGAGGGTTATGTTAAGATCTGAGTATCTCTGCGTGATCGAATCAGAAATCATAATCAACGAGACAACTAGGGTCACCGACGTAGCTCGAATAATTGCGAGCTTGAAATGCTTGTGGTGTGGAAAGGTCATGTTAGAAGGCCTCCCTCAAACCGATCCTTGGGGGATGAGTAATTCCAGCAGTGGGCGTCACTCTGCTAATATGATGATGAATGATATGTATGAAGGAATTATTTTTCGACAGATTACATTATTAACAATTTTCGCTTTGTGCACTTAATCTCGGCCGAAGTACAAACAGAATACATTACATATATCTTCGTCTTAATTTATAAGACGAACCTTATGTTAACAAGAATAATAAGTTCATAATCTGGGGAATTTTCTCAATTACCTAATGGAACAAAAGATAATGCTTTAGTATAATTTAACACGTTGTTGGTTAGATAATGTTCTAACAGAAAATAGATACGTAGACAAGACCTTACAGTTTTTTACGTCTAATGGTTGTGTTATTTCTCTAATAAAACTCTAAAAAAAGAAACAAATTCTTTTCAGTTTTAGACAAGACTATAAAACCAGTAAAATTGTATCAAAACTTTTTCCAACCCAAATCTTTTCTATATCAAGTATTCTAGTATTCTATATTCTTCTTCTTAGTATTCTATATTTATTCTAGTATTTTCTACACTCAATTATTGATAAAATACAACGGCCTCGATTCTGTTGAGTAAGCACGAAAATCAAATTTAAGTCCAGTACTATTTCATTACAATTTGATCAGAAAAATCAAATTATAATGAATTGGACGTTTCATTTGAACCACAGCAATAAAATGTTGCCCTATATTTACAAACAATGTCTTTGGTTTTTAGGTATATATCTGGATATCCTGGATATGCGCTTACGCTTACTCAAAAAAAATTAAAGTAACGATTTTTTGGACGAGTTCTAAACTTTCTTTACGAGCATACAAACCTTTTTGATTACGTACGCATGGACGACTCATATCGTTACTTACAAAAAAAATTATGAACTAAGTTCCGCTTTAAAGCCTTTTATATTGGTTCCAGAATGCTCAATATGTTTCGCTAGTAGAACCAGTACAATGATTACTACTAAAGTAATATTTATTAAATAATATATACCTAAGAACTGTAATTATTATATTAGAAATGTTACCCTTTTTTTAATATATTCTAGCCCAAAATCAGTCGTTTAAAAATTATTAAAATGATCACGTAGTTGTCATTAACTTTCTTTTATTGCTAAATTAGTTTTCCAAAGGTACTTTTAGAATGGCTAGTATCCCAAAACGTTACGTAAGATGTGTTCATATTGACCGAGTCTGTGTATATTAGCATAACCAATATCAAGAGCTCTGTCTGACACCTGCCTAACATATGTAGAGAAAAATGATCAGGGGACACAGGGAATGGAAATAGCTACTTACATACATACAACCTTGCCTTAGGAGTTAAGATAAATATGATTTAAGTGCTTGAAGTTTCTTTTGGATTTGGTAACAAACGATATTTATAATTTATTAAATTCGCGCGTAAATGTACAAAATTGCAAGCAACAAAAAATGATCGATACAGCGTCCATATTGATGTTTGCTGCAAATTTTCTTCTCGCCTATTCAATATTTCATATGTCATACAATAACAATCAACCAAAGACCATATAAACCGAGATATTGTTAAATACTTTAACGACCATTGCAAAATGATAAATAATGAAAATGGCAGGCAATAGGGAATATGCACGTTCTTTATTGTTTTAAATATTTTTACTAGTTATTACATTACCAAAAAAATATAGGGGCGTGGTGGTATTACCTCCTCATGCGATTTTCCCTGTAAGAAGATCTGTGCTCAGCACTGAGACTTTTATAGGCTGTTGATAAACAAAAGGAAAACTACGATAAGTTAGTACTAAAGTTTCATTATACCTGCTATTTGATGTTTTGAGATCGATTTTTAGATTAATTTTAAACTTTTACAGTGTTATCTCGAAATATGTTAGATTTACTCAATAACACATTTAAAAAATGTGTTCCGTGGAGTTCGTGACGTTTAAATAGCGTCTAGTAACACAGATTTATTGTGTTTGACAGTTGCGATTAATGGGAGCGGTGGCACCAGTGCGGACGGCCTCCAATGTTAAGGCTGGAGCAGACTGTTGATTGTACCAATATTTAAAGATAGAAGTTGGTAATTTATCGAAATTAGTATTGCCTTTTTGCACTACCGTTTTTATAATAAAAACTTTTATGGGAAAGGCGGTCGCTACAAAAAATTAATATGGTTCAGTAGATTCATATAATGCCTTATTTGTGTAATTACCTATTCTTGGAAGAAATATTTTTTAAATACATGCCTGCTTTAAAGTTAACAGTAAGAAAAACAAAAGTAATTAATATGGCTGCTATTTAGCCTCTTCTGACAACATGGTATCAAGGAGAGGCATAACCGGGAAAAAAGGAAAGATACTATAATTTTTATTAATCATTATTTATTTAATTTGTTTATGCACATGTGACCAAATAAACATAGTTTAATTTACAAAATAGATATAATTTAAAAATTAATATATTAATAAGAATTATTTTACTTTTCTGAAATGCTTTGAATTTTTTGAGGTAAGTAGATTATAGTTAGACGTGGTGTTTGTAAGCCGATGTCTCATATTTAAATAATATACCTTATGATCATTCACTGTTAGGCGGTCATGAAAAGAGTTATATTTTGTTTCTAAAACACGAAAAAGATCAGGGACATTAGTAGTATTTTGTGGCATTTATAATTTGTGAAAAATTTATATTTTTAGTTATTCATATTGTCGGTGCTCGCACAGGATTTTTGTTGGCACTTTGTGATTGTTAAAATACAATCACAGTTGATTATGGAGTAAGAACACTTTGGACAGAAGCTACGATAATATAACAAAACCAAATATGATTTCCTAAAAAGCCGCACGTGTACAACAGCCTTTACAACTGGCCATTCGGCTCACGCGGCTCCAGTGCCCTGCTCCTGGTGAAAATTTTCCTGTTTACCGCTGAACAACTGTTGTTAACATTCCACTACGCTTTTGGGGGTACTTAGAATTCTTTACTGCGTCTTAAAGTGATGAGACATTTCGTTTATTTGTGCTTGAAATAAAAAAACATCTCGGTTGTAGCACAGTGCTGTGGAAAATTACATTCAAAACAGTATTATATCACATACAAATTATGTATTCTTATCGTAAACTTGAAAATCGGACTAGCAAATAAATTTTGGATGTGTGCTCACGAGGCGTTACTTATCTTAGCAGAAGGTAATAAAAATTCTGATTTTGCGAAAAAGAGACTAGAAAATTTTAAATTATTGATCTTAAATTAATTAAAGATTTTTTTGCCTAACCTTTTATTTTACTCTCGAAAAATTTTACATTTTCTTACAACATTACAATTATATTTTTGTTAAACGCCCTATATATAAAAAGGTAATTATAATATTAAAAGATGGAAGTCCATATTCTATTGTTTCCCTCCAATACGGAGTTCAAGTCACCTACCAAGCTAGATACATTTAACTTTAAATAGAAAGGGATGGCATGACTTTTAGAAATATTAGGTTTGGCTGAACTCATAATAAACTTGAACTTTTTCGCTAACTTATTTTACAAGTTAAACTTAAGTTATGCTGGGGTTTTACATCCAACTGTCTGATAATAGTGACTTTGAATTAGAACTAGAAGAAATACAAATAGAATTTTGAAAATAAAATAAATTGTAGGTGTGTTGCCCTGATTATTTACAGCTATAGGATAGGAATTAAGTTCACTTAAAGTCTGTTATTTTTTTTATTATAATAAGTGTCAGAGAGTGTATCAATTCAGATCCCTAAAGGATGACAGTTTTCTTATTAAAGAAGACGATCACATGTCAATTTATGATCAAGTTGAGAGTATGATGCTTTGGATAGCTTAGTTTATTTATCGAATGCATAAAGCTGTTGAGCACAGGAGTGGACTCAAAAATATAAATATTTATCTATCTATTTACCTTTATACTAATATTACTCTTGCGAGGGAGTGCTAACTTGAAGAGTCGGTATTGTCAAGAGTAAAGGATATAGAGACCAGAGCAATTAGCAGGAATACCAAGATTAATCTTGTCGGATCCTTACAAGGATTGACATTGGATAGTATAATATAAGTTGGGCAAATTTTCAAAAATTTTGGACAATCCTTGTACTGTTTATCTCACCAATAATATATAATTGGTGAGATAAACAGTACAAGGATTGTCCATAATTTTGGACAATCCTGTATTAAATTATCTCGTAAAATGTTTATTGAAAATAATTCTCATTATCATAAATATTTTATGAATAATTATGAATATAGAGTATATCAGGCGAAAGTCACATACCTAACAAAGTCCAATTTATAAAGCTTCTAGTAGTCTTAACTTTAAGTTGAATTTATAATATACTTACGTAAAATTATGTTTCTTTTACAGAACATGGCGGGACACAAATCAAAGGGGGATATATGCTACGATACAAACGTAAGTGCCTATAATAATTACAAATGCTTTTGATATAACATAAACATATTTATTTGAAGGAGCTTTTCTTGAACATTCATTTCATTTTCTTTTCTCATAAATGGTTTTGTATTCTTTAAACATACGTTAAAATTTAAAAAAGAAGCGTAAATTTTTGACAAAACGACAAGATTGACGGTCCTCAGCACCTAATAAGATAAAACATTATTTGTGGGTGGCTAGGGCTGTATGTCGCATGCTTCACTAGCTATCTTCACATAACTCAACAAAATTAAGTACAAAATATAAATTTTGAATAGAATTGAATATATCTTTATTGTACATCTGCCGATTCAAAAAGAGAAATGCTTCACTCATCAAATCTTCACATATGGACTCCTCTATTGCTTATCATCAGGTGTCGAGTCATTTGCTGAGCTTTATATAAAATAAAAAAATCAAATATCAATGGTTTTCTCTATACAGACACAAATTTAAAAACATATTAGTAATGATATTAACTAGTAATACCTACTCTGGATTTAGTTAAATAATTACATAAAAAGCAACTTCGATTTGGACCATATTACATGACTTTAAGGTTCTATTTGAAGAGACAATTGAATGAATTTCTGAAGTCATTAGAATTAATTTTGACGGTACGATGATGGTACTTTGGATTAGTTCAAAGCTCCCAAAATCGTGAGGTTCATGGTTATTTCTTTACGTGACTTTCCGGACTCAGCCGTATATATTAAAAAAGGTAGAATGTAACCTTTTATTCGTCTGTTCACAAAAGAGACGAATTTTTAAGTGACAATGGGGTAAATTAGGACTACCTCTACAATTGAATATAATTTTACTACTTTCTATGTATTTTCAATGCCATTGTGCTGGGAGAACGTTCCGTTAAGAATTTTAATGAGGGAAAGGGGGATTCCCGCGACAAGTATAATAAAAGCGATTGTCCTTGACGACTGCCGTCGGTTTTTTCACCCTCACTTATATTGAAGTGATTATCAACGCGGGGTCGTACTAAAGGCTTTTTATTTGTTACTGCTACTAAGGAAATTGTGATTTATTAAACCGCGAGCGCTTATTCTAAATCCGGTGAGCTATGAAGTTAGTGTCGGTCTTTGAAACGGAAATGTATTTAGTAAATCTACAAAAAATGGATCAAACAGAAAATGTTTAATTATATGACTACGTTATTTGCATTTAACGGCATAACGCTGTTTACAATATTCAGACATTTATACTGGGAGCTTTGCCCTATTTAGACAAATCAAACTGGCATGAAAAAATACTATTGAATTGAATATCATTAACATTTCCTCTTAGTAAGTCCAATTAAATATTGTTGGACAGATTCCTCCAAGTCCTCCTAGTCTCAGTAATTCGTGATTATTATTATTTAAAGTCTGACAAAGACTTAGAATCTTATTTATTATACAAATTGTATAAGAATTATATACTATTGTATAATATCTATAAACTTACAAGTTCTGTCGGTCGACCATACAGTAGTCGTGAATATTAATATATTATTACTATATCTACACTATATATGAGGGTATAATTCTTTGTTACTTCTTATCTTATAACTTAACTTTTAACCGATTTAAAAAAAAGATAAGGTTCTATGTTCCATTCTTTGTATTTTTTGTGTGTATGTTCATTGCTTTCTCTGTCAATTGTAAACTAATTTTCAATATATTATTGAATATATATACTCGTATAATAATAATATTGATAGAGGAATAATCTATTCAATAAAATACTTAGGAGCATTCCTAAGGTGACACTATTGTCATCAAGTCAGGTTCTGGTGATAGGTACCCAGGGAAATCGAGGGCAACCTTGAAGTCTTATAGGCACCTAGTACGTGTTTAATTATTTCTGAAGCTTCTCTAGTTTTTTTTACCAACGACAAATATTCTTCAATACCGATGATCACTCATCTAATTGCGACCTTAGAAATCTACCTCCCAAATTTGTGAAAAAAAGCTTTAAATTTTTTTGCAGTTGGTTGGTACTAAGTTGTTTCGTAATTCAAATAAAAGCTAGGCTACGACTTAAAAAAAATTATCCATTTTAAATTGACGACAAAAATAAAACATTTTTTTTAATTTTTTTTGCCGTTTTTTGTGTTTTAAAGTTTTGTTTAGTATTATTAACATTCCTAGTGTTAGTATAATTATGCAGGACGGACATAGAGCACGTCTTTCAATAGTTTTTACGACTAAGTCATATAACACTGTAGCAACATGTGCTTATAAACATTTCTGTTTAATGTTTTGTAAGTTGGACGTCTATTTACTCAACAAATTAGAAATAAAACCCATCAATATTCTAAAGACAATAATCTAAAGGCAAAAATAACATGTTCTTAGCTACGCAAATCCTAGGATTGTCTATTTTTTGTATGAAAAGCCTTACAAATTTCCGATACGATCCTGTCTACATATTGAATTGACAGACTTGATGAAGCTGTCAGATCCACGTTTCGTCGTCATAAAACACATTCATAGACACAAAATCACGCACGCCAATTTGTGATTTATCCAACACATGTTAGGTTCAAAATAAGGTTTACTATTGATTGTTTTCTTCATTGGCATTCTTCATGTTTAACAATTAACAAAATTTAGTACAAAATACAAATTTAGAATATTTCTTTATTGTACATCAGCCGATTCAAAAAGAGAAATCTATAGCGAATATTTAACTAATTTAATACAGATTACGTCTTTTACAGGAAAATATTTATGGAACACGTGGTCGGAAGAATGGGTTGTGTTATACGACGACTCTACGATGGCGTGGTTTAAGGTAAGATACACTATGACAAAGCAATTTTATATTATACGTTAACAAGGATATCGGCGTTTCGTAATCAAGTCAAATAACACAATTATTAGGCGCTATATTTGCCTTAATCTTCAAAGTAAAATAATACGAACGAGAAAACGGTTCCGGTGTAATGAAGTCGAAGAATTTAATCAGGAGTGAAAAAGTTCCTTAGGGTTGGCTATACCACTTCGCAGAGCAGAGAGCAAAAGAAAACTTCTGATCAACAAATGTACGATATAGTACGTAGTTGTATAAGTATATGTAAAGAAAGGTATTCGTACTAGTTCTAATTTGAATCACTGTTGAATGTGGGTCACTAAGTAGGCTTTAGATAAAGGATTCATTCATTTTCCCTGTTCCCTTTAGATTTTAGATAATTGAATCTACCTTTTTTATACTTTCTTTCTTACTTTATTTTTTTCATTGCTCATAAGAGGCCAGATAGAAGGGTAATTTAAACTATATGAAAAACATAAAAAATTTAAACAAAAAAAAATTAACCTTGCTAACGCTATCGAGCACCGTTGACGTGGGAAATTTATTACTTAGAATTTGAAAAGAAACAACTTGAGAATTAAATTACCTACCTATCGTCTAATACTAACTACTCGTCTAATTTGTGGACATTTTTTGTAATTGGTGCCAAGCTGTTTCCAATAAAAATAAAAAGTGCAACTCTGACTCTAAAGAATATCTTTAAATGAGGTAAGTTTTTAATATTAGCGATGAACTATTAACCATACGCCACGCTACCCACTTTTTGTGGTTAAAAAATTGACAAGTAATAAGTATCTTAAATTTGCACAATTTAACCAGCGAAATCAAATAATTATTGTATTTATTTATAAAACATTCACTCTCAAGGCATAGTATCGTTAGGATATGTTTCAATGAAATCAAACACAGTTATAACTAGCATAGGTTTAATGAGCATTTTTTGAGCTTTGAGTAATTATTTAATACTAGTTGACCCGGTGAACTTTGTTTCACCGAAGAACTACTAGTAATGCCGTTTATAAAAAAAAACCTGTCAGGTCAGGGTAAAGTCGTAGATATAGGAATTAAGCTTTTTATGAAATATGGTATAATTGATTGATAGAAGAAAAGATTTTTAAAATGAAAATTACCAATTGTAATTCATTACTTTTAAGGATAAATATTGTGCCCTTAGTAGCTTAGGTAGTTTATGACACAGATATTAACAAATTGTGAATTTTTTTTTTTTTGTTTTGACTGTGACTTCTTTGTATAATACAATCATAATAAGAACAGTACGTTAACGTTGGCCACAGTCGATTTCACCCAGGTCAATATCGCTCGAAGCGCAATATTCCCGAAGTTTCGATTGGCTGATCAAAAAACTTTGCCCTTCATACAGTTCATTTGCTTAAAGGAATTTCCTACATTACTTAATTAATCCTAAAAGGGTCGAATACAATTATATCAATGTATATTCAATAATTAAATTATTTTATTTATCGTTCTTTCATCATATAATATAAGATAATTATCTACGGTCCACGATATCCTGAAAACACTGAGAAATACTTTTGTTTATTTTTATATATATTATTTTCAAAATAAATCTCATTTGAAATTAAAAATGGATTACTTACTTTGGATTAAGTATAATTGAAATTAATTTTGCAACATTTTATCTCGTTGTATAGAACATTTGCAGATTTTATACTAAGTGTTAAGTAACCGTTTGAAACCTGTCAAACTTATAATAAGTTTGACAGGTTTGAAACGGTTATTCTCAAGTAAACTCGAAAGAGGCATTTCTTTTACGTAGCATTATTTTTGTTATTGTAAAATAGACTTTATCCTTTCACCTTAAAGTCGTATCGTGAAGTCTCTGCAGCAAGTTTTTAAAATGTTCCAGGCTTTATGGATGTTCCGCCTTATCGTCTCACTCCAGTTTTCCGTTGATTCAGCCATATTGAAAGATAATACTTTGTCTGCAATTTTATTATCAACTTTCATAGATTAATAAGAATTCTCTTAGTCTTAGCAAAGAGATTTGCTTACAGAATGATGTACAAAAAGTTTAGTAATATATTAGCAATTGAAATAGAAACGGCTATAAAGAAATGGAAAATAAATTTTAGTCTCAAAATTTTTGCTAAAAAATTATAAAAGTTTTAGAAATATTACTGTAAGCGATCTAAGAGAGGAATGTAATTATGATGTAGGAATATACTTATCATAATGAATTATAATATTTGCAAATAAATAATATTTAATACGTTAACAACAAAATTCAGCAATAAACATAGACAATTATGTATGCTGTTTAAAAGCCAGTTGCCAACACAATATTACAATACAATATTTATAACACATTACTTACATACTTATTGTAACTTCAGAGAATTTGGTTTCCTTTTATGTAAATATTGACCATGGAATTTTTAGTTTGTTTTCCCGATATTCCGAATATAATTTACATTACTTTTGCATGATTAATGCATGGGAAGTAGAAGATAGATTATGTCAATATTCATTACATGTCACATGATAATTTTATTAAAAAATATTCCGTATAGTATTTCCGAGTCAGACCCAATGTTTTATCGACTGTATGGAAACGCAACAGAAACTCATAATTTTTGTTTACGCTCCCTAATAGACATCCCATTCGCTATCCCTACACAGTTCGTCAAGTATACCAACCAGTGGCATTTGATGGTTATTCCTTTTGTTTTTTCTATTCGACAAGAAAAACTTTGTTGCTATACGTTCTCTGTCGAGATTTATTGTCCTATTGACAAAGTTGTATTACTTTTCTAGCGATCTGTATTCAGAAAGTAATTCTTCGAACGGTATCATGCGACGATAAAATAATTCCAAGTTGATATTTTTCTTTGATTCACGCTCGAACATTATTTGGTGTTTAGGCAGAAAAACAGATAGCTTAGTATTTAAATTAATTGGTGATTCCTTCTTGTTCCTTTTTATTATATAAAATATGAAGTAATGTTATTATAAAAATGATATCATAAATACAGATCTAAAATTTATAAAAAATATGATTGGCTAATTTTTTTGCTGTAGGTATAAATTTATAAAAATGAACCTTTCATTTACAAGAATTCGTTTCCTACGGACCTACCCGCCCTGGCTAAGTCGCGGCCCCCGCCCAATGAACAAAGCGGCACTGGGTCTACTTACTTAAACTCTCTGGTAAACTCCATATCCCTTCGCTGGGATAACCTGGATTCTGCCCAAGCAATTCATAAAAGCAACCAGGCAGTTCGGCCGTATAGCCGGGCTTCATAGTATGCGTACATAGTGTATACCAACAATCCTAAAATTTGAATGAATCTATATTTTTTAATACAATAAGGCAATCAAGCTTTCTTCAACATCACCTCTTTCGGAAAATACTAGTACGTAAATTTTCAATGGAGTTAATAAGATCGACGGTGTAGACACGTGACCTTGACCCTACTAAACTAACTAAATATGGGATTCTGCGAAACAAAGTAAAGTAGATATACATTAACAATTACATATACAAGAATTATTACTGAATGATGAAAGACACACCTGTATTTATAGACCACCTGGTCTAGGTGGACAAAACATATAATATATAACAATATAGATTAACATCTGCTAAACTTGTTAAATAACACAGTAGAATTCCGACTAAATGTTGAATTTTGAACAACAACACTACAAAGTATTTAGTTATCTATTTTATTTCATTGAAATCTTATAAACAAATGGTTTAAATATTATTAATTCTCTCTTCTTTTTATTATTTTTTTAATTAAATCTGTTTCGACATTTAAAATAAACTGCTAAAAGCTAATCTTATTCATTGCCATAGTTTAATTTTTTAAAAACTGATGTATATATAGAATATAGAGGAAAATATAGATTATTCCTTTATTTTCATATAGACTTGCCTTTTGTGCTTCATTGTCGAAATGTCATCAATTAAGACATTTTATTCCATAAGACGTGCGACTATAAATAAGTAGTATTCAAGGAGATAAGTCTAATACTAGTTCTATACTCTCTACTAGTCGAGGATATACCCTCTCATTGCCGACTGGATCAACGTAACCATAACTGATCATTAAACGTATCTTTGCCGCCCCAATACCACCACAGAATATGTCTTACGCGGCGAATGCCAGAATTTTACGGTTATTGCTTCTGCCTGTCGTTCCGTGGTTTATTCCCAGATTAAACGGGAAATTGCTCGCTATTCTGGTATATGGTACTAGTAAAATATTGGTTTGAATAAAACCTTTTTATTGACGCATTTAAAATATGATTAATTAGTAAATTTTAAACACACAAAAAATAATTCATTCCGCTTTATTACATTAATTGTACTCAGTTAATTTTACAAATACTTATAAAGTTCCTTACACATTATTAATATACTTTGGTCTGGCACTGGTACCTGGGACGAATTGGACAACCTGGTACTTCCAATTTCCAAAAAAGAGGTCAATCGTCTAATCTATCTGGGCTGTACATCGTTCAAGAAGCTTCGCAGCACATTCTCATCGCAGTGTTTAAAGACGAAAGCCTTTAATAAGTGTTTGTTGCCAAGCATCCAAGACGTGGGCGACACCCGGCTAATATCATAATGATAATGAATAAGCTGATTGATGACTCATACATGTTATAGCTATGGCTCAAAAAATATATTTGATATCTTTTTAATGCATGCTACTCTAATGTCCTTACTTAAAAGGAAAGCGCATACGGCGACAAGTGAAGAAAATGGATGCCGATAAGTATAATTCAACCCTTTCACGGTCGACTGGGCCTCAATAATCGAACATTTAAGGGGCCCATATGTTATGAAGTTACCTTAATAATCTGATAAAACAATTCATGAGTGGTTATTGAGTAAGTGAGGTAGTAAGGAATGTATTTTATACTGAATAAATTAAGTTGTCCCAGGGTTGGTATGAGGCTGAACCCGCAGTATCATCAACGGAAAGGGAAGATCTTCCGCCGAGCTGGCGGTCGGAGGAGGAGGATGTTAACGTGTCAAAAAGCTTCTAATGTTCTTTGTGTTGTAAGCATTTACGCTGAAATTAAGGAAATAGTACTTAATTAAGATTACTTAAGTTAAATATGATTTGATTGACCCATCCAGAGACTAACCATGGTGAAAGTTTCTTTGATTTAGCTTTCGGAACCAAAGCGATAGAACAGCTACGCTAGCGATATCCTTAACATTAAAACTACAAGTTTTCAGTTTAGGTTTGTGGAGCTGTGATAATTATTACATCGATCTGTACTTTGTCATGTAGAAAAAAAACCATAAAATTTATTAATAACAAAGATAAATTTAAAATTTAACCTACAATTTAATTCATATTTGATTATCAATGGGCAATGGTTGATTCAGTGTTATCTGTCAGTCAATCCATTTCGAACGCTGAAATGAGATATAGAGCTATTGGGAATTTTCTGTTCTTTACAGGTGAATAAACTTACCGAAGACCAATCATACATTTTTATACTGCTTTTGAATTGGCCACTTATTTGTTGAGATTATAGCAGCACAAGTAAATAAGATATCATTTTTTTATAAAAAAAGATCCCAGCAAATGACTCGACACTAAATAATCAGTAAGAGAATCCATATCTTGTATCTTTTCGTATACAATATAGTTTCCGAGCGTCGATACAATAGTTCATTGCGACCTTCTTATTCGGCAGGTTGATAGCAACTGAGTGCTGTTCCACTTGGTCAACATTCGTGTTGAACTTCCGTGCAGTCTTAAAGGCTGATGCTAAATTATGTGTTATCTTAATTACATTAAAGGTTACATTTGTAACAGATAACAATTTTTATTTGGAAATACAATAGAATTCGTCTAATGTTCATTTCATAGTGTTCTGATCAAAACTTCTAAGTTAGAGACGATAGTAAAGAAGTGAGCTGGAAACTATTTAAAAGCGCAAATCAACGTTTGATCTGAATTTTATCTTGGAATTTATGGCCATACTCTGAAACTCAGTAAATACTTCAACGTTCTAGAGAATACGTTCTATATAATGTCCTTAACATAACCCGTTTATTATTTACAACTTTTACAATTGAAAAGAATGCGAAAGTATAAAAGTGTCGGAAACCCCACTTCTATAAGAATTCCATTAGAAGCAACGTCATTATGGAAACGGAGAGGATCCGAGATAGTTCGTAAAACGTCGCCGATACCGAGCAAGTCTAAACGTTTTTATAACAGTGAATTTCCAACGCTACACATTTTTTGTGATATAATATTATTACCTGCGAGCATTTTAGGTGACAGAGTAATAATTCTGCGTGTTTTTTCGCGTACAATATTAAATTACAGTACGTATTCTAACGAAAATTTTCATGCTTCGATATCTTCATTACAGAAGCTGGTTATACAACAAAATAATATGGTATAACAGCTATAGTAGAAGTATTATTATTTTCGCGGGCATTGGAATCAACTGCCATCTCCAGTTTGTCTATGATCACAATCGTTTGTAAAATAATGATGTTACTTTTTACTAAACGACAATTAAATCCGGTAAAGAGGTTTTAATTCAATTATACTATGTATGGAATGTAACTATTATTTTTTGTGAAATGTTATGAAAAATCTGAACGAGTCAGATAATTTCATAGTTTGTCCAAGCCCTGGGTCAGTGGTCAGAGCAGTCACCCGAAACCTGAAAGGTTCAATTCCACCTCAGGACACGATTTTTTCCATCGTGAATATATTTCTAAAAAACTTTCTAACATTTATTGAAGTATCAAAGTGAAAACGTAACAAAATTGAGAGTCCAGGTTATATTATATATAATTTGTTTGAGAGATCTGGAGGAGGCCTTAGCTAGAAGATACAAGCAACGAAACATAATATAGATACATAAGAAATGTTATGATAAATGAATTGTGCCTATTAACGGCTAAATAAATAGATTTCTTAAAATTTTGCCAAAATGTTAAAGTACAATCTTATCCGTTCATTTTAAAATAGTCGTAAAAACCTTAAACTAATATAGATGCAGATCAACAGATTATATAAATACTAAATTCGAGTAACAGCACCGAATTAAACGAACCATAATTTGATACACGTAATTATGACATTATTTTGATTTGGCTTTTGTTCTTATAATTACTATTCTCAGGTTTCTTGTAAGCTGATAAGTAAATACTTCTATACCTTCTAAAATACTAGACTATGGTTTACACAATTTGTAGAAAGGAAAAGTCCTGTCTACAAATTGTGTAAAGAATAGTCTATAAAAATTTATGTCAATGATTTTTTTAATACTCAAACCCTTTAGAACCTCGAAATGCAGTGTTGCTAGTTGTATATTTTAATTTTAGTAATACCTCATAATACTAATTGCTATTTTATATTCCATATAAAGCTTTTGCGTACTATAACTTTAAAAATCGACGATAATTAATATAAACTTGAGAAGTTCTTAAAATCAATTGATTTAATATGTGTAAGTAGTTCTTTCATTGCAAAACCATATTAGAAACTCTTCACAAGCGCGAATGAACCTTAATTTATAAAATAAATTAGAGAATAAATTTTTTAGAGTTAAATTCACAAAGAGAACACAAATATATTTTAACATACATATTATAACGTAATAATTAACATTGTATTAATTTTTATCTGTAAGTATCTATGTTCTACTTTAAGATGGTATCTTCTGTAAATAACTGAAATTGTCTTTTTAATTAAAAATAAGTTTCAAATACTGAGTTGGTAATAGGTTGTTTTGTTTAAAATATTTACGGTTTATACGTTCAATTATTATTCTTCGTCATTTATTATGTTTAAGCAATATTTGTCTCTTGATTATTCAATGTGAGAATCTTATAACAACTGCAAGAAAGTGATTACGTTCAGGCGCTGAATCAATGATCTATTGAGACACTCAGGGACAGATAAAATAATAGTCCTCGTTACATAATAATCCCATTAAGTGGTGCCATCAACTCCGCCAAGTTCAGACTGTTCGGTGTATACTTGTATACTATGTATACAAGCCTTGCCTGGTTATACAAAGTTACGTGATGTGTACTTCAGCTGTTATAATAATAAGAAGCCAAAGTGCTGTCCGAGCCGATAAGGAATTGGGGTGATGAAAAATTTATTTACAGATTATTTTAATAAAAACGATACAGTAAAAATTGCTTATAATATATTTTGTGAGTGGCTACAGAGCTTGAGTACTGCTTTCGAGTCGAGTATCCTTAAACAAGCTTTTCTGGGTAATTGGTGTTGGTGTAAGAAATATTTATATTAACATTACTAGCTTTTGCCCATAGCTTCGTCCACGTGGCCTACAGGAAGCAAATGGCTTTTTTTGCATAACAAACTATTGCAAGCAATAGTGCTCGTACTCCCTCTCATTTACTGGCATGTTGACATATTCTGTTCTTCATTAAAATATTGCACGAAAATTACTTAAAACGGTCAAATTTGGTCAAATATGGTATGAAGTATAGAATTTTTTTTACTTTTAGATAGATTGTAATTTTCTATAATCAAAATGCGCGAGGTCAAAGACTTTGCGGATTATTTTTGAAACAGTTTTGTGTCTTATGGCTGAAAACTTATTAATTTATTACTAATTTTCAATTTAGACTTTTTTTCTTATTATATTTGCACAATTCTTAAATTTAAGAGGCCAAAAGAGACCGAAAGAATGAACGTAAATAAAATATGTTGTCTTCAAACACGTCGTCTAGATAATATATGACGACAATTTGATAAAGTAGCGGGAGTTACTACATTGACGCACAATGTCAGCATCTGTCACGCGAGGTATCCTTAAGTTCTCTCACGACAATAACATTTTTCATTTTATGACGAGGAATTTTTATTGGATCACTGTAGGTAACACAGGCAGGTGACAGAACCAAAATATGGTCATGCTTTGCGTATAGCAAATACATATATATGTTTATCCGAGTGTCTCAGAAGGGGAATATTTTCCAGTTATTATTTTAGTTTATATATTTGTAATATTGCCACCTCCATTAGACTCAACGGCTTGACTTATTTTGAAGAGTGACGTGTTATTAGCATCGTATATACTAATATTATAAAGAAACTAGCTTCATGCTTTGACATGAAACTAACGTAATGGTTTGACTTTTCTATGAAATATGCTATTGCATATTAGATTATTGATAAAGATTTATTAAATTAACTATTTTTAACAGTATGCTGGAACAAAACTTAACCAATGAGATAGCTCGAAACTTTTTTCAATAATAATAATAAAAGGCAAAAGTTAAAATAAATTTCAGTATGAGACGATTAATCGTCTTGGTGTTGTATAAAATCAATAAGATTGATTACAATTAATTATCAGCCGCACTGAAATATGCGTTCTAATCCCTTGCAATAAGGCTACCAAATAGCAATTTCATGAATTGTACTTTTTGTACTTTGTTGTTTAAAAAAACATTATTTTGAGCACTAGGCCAACAGTTCTATTTCTATTAATTAATTTTAATTCCAACACAGCAAGTAACACTTATGGTCAAAATAATGTGAAATCTATTTTAGTTTCAACAGTTTTGATAAAGTATTTAAGTTACGATATGGTATCGAATTTTGCCCATTTATTGTTTCCTATATGTATCAATAACAAATGATTTATACAATAAATGCACACCAAATCAGATTGTTCTCAGCCAATCTTCAAAACAATATTAAATCAAAACTATAAAGAAATCCCCGAGACGAACAGGTTCCGGTTTGCGAACATTTTACCGCACAAGTGAAATAGTTTATATAAACATCTTGTACTTATAAACTGTTTTGCTCACCTGTCTGGAGTTGTCTGGACTTTAACGGAATATTCCTAAGGGATTAGCTGTTACAGGAATTGTACAGTAAAGGTAGTGGATTTTAAATCCAATGCTGATATAGAAAGTTATAAAGATAATCCATATCAAATGTCAATTTCCTCCAAGTGTCAAGAGCAAACCAGTGCTTGCGTTATGACGCAGGGTCCTAACCACTTGATAATCACGGCCATTACAAACATTACGCTATTAATTTAGTACTAATACAAATACACATAAGCATAAGATAGAATAAGTTAAATACATACATACGTTATTTACATACGTATAATAGAATAAGCTAAGTAGAGATGAGTAGAATCTTGAAGTGTTAACAGGCTTTGGACCCGCCTAAACAACAGGATAGTTTAATATCATTTTAGTATTTAAAAGGAATAACATTAAAAATACATGTTAGTTTTAGGCATAGCCCATAAAATTGTAAACGAAACGAAATAAAATCGGTAATATTAACACTTTTATTATATGAAAGATTATTGATAGTAAAGATTTAATAATATTATTAATAAACTTTTATTGACATAAAACAAGTAAAAAAAATTTAAAGTGTGAACTTCTGACTCCTGTGCTAGGTGTATATTCCTGTGTTACAGAAGTTAGGGCCCCACCTATAATATGCAGTGTAGATTTTGACGGAATATTTAGTAATGTTATTTATGCCGTTAGTTGTAGGTATCGTTATTACCTTGACCTTTATTTCTGTCCCTGCAGTTAAGTAAATTTATACTTATCTAGGTATGCTAAAAATTCACAGCCCTTACGAAATCGCAGAAACTAGCTGTTACAATTACACATACACATAAGAAAAAAATGTGCGAGTCAATAATGATTTAACGCACACGCTACTCTCTCCATAAGTTTACAAACGGACAGATCTAACGGCTACAAAAATAATAATATGGGTAGCTATATAAAATGTTATTTACCCCAAACAATAGCAGACGCGTTCCCCAGCGATATTTTTATATTAACTTTGTAAGTTTCCTTACATAAGTCCCGACGGTAGTTATTTGTCTTCAACAAAAAGGTTGCTTATAGAGTGGTTGTAACTTTCACATGTAACGATCTGTGCTTCTATATGTTTGTGCTTTTTATGCATGAGTAGGAAAGGATCGGTCGGTTTGTTATGAGTTTGACCAAGAAATATTCCAATGAACTAGTAGCCCACAGCGTGTTTTTACACAAGGACGAAATACAAAATTGGAAAGCTCTCTCACTTTCGTCAATCGGAATTTAGACTAGACTAACACCGTTTACTCGAAACCAAGGCAACAAGTAATTTTTTCACCATAATACTGAGCACAGCGTTAATTTGTGATCTATATATTGCAAACACTAATCTATAAAACTATCAAATTGTGAATAAAAATATTGTGCATTCGACAAACCCTCCTTGTTTTCTAAAAATAATTGTAATTTTTTAGAGCTTCCTAAATATAATTTATCTGTCAATTTTAATATTACATTTTTGTAATCGTACCACTGGTTTTCTCTATCGTTCTTTTCAGAACAAGAGCCCGTATATTTACTAACCAATGGCTTGAAATTGACATTAAATCAAACAATCAATGACAAATAAAATATTTTGATGATATAGAATGTTCATTAATTCTTTTGAACCAAGTCGCACTAAAATTTTGCGTTATAATTATAAGAATAGACGGTACGACATGGTACTAAAGCGTGTATCTAATTACGAGGCCAACAGTACGTATAGTACGCATTCCTTATCTCTGATACTAACCTCTCTCAACCATTATTTTGACACAAGAATATGAGACATGACTTAGATTTTCCTCAAATTCCAAGCAGAATCAGTGATGCAAAAATGTCGCCGCATGTATTTTTGCAAGCCTAGCGTTTGTTAGTTTCTGACCACACTCGTGTGTTTCTACTTAGGGTTGTCAAAATAGGATCTATATAATCTCTGGATATCAAATTACTGGTATAACCAATATTAAGAATAGCTATTTATTACTTTATACATTTTTTCTGTAAATTTTTATAGGTTTAAGAGTTACAAAATAATCAATAAAAGGTCGTCAGAAGTTGTTAGGCCATATAAGTAATGGTGTAAAATAATTGTTATAATTTTTAAACGTAAACAAATCTCGACCTTGTAGTTTGAAAAGTATAAAGTCTTTAGTCTTTAGTTGACTGTGGATTTTATCAGGGAGGGACAAATCTTGCTGACTTTCTTGCCTATTCTTCTCAGGACAAGACCACCCAGTAGATTAGGTTTATATATACGGGTAGGTTTATATTAACGTTCATGAAGTATATATATACCAATGTTGACTTGACTCGGGCAGAAGGCCCAAAGTTCCTAGCCGTCTGGCTGAGTAAAATGGAGCAATATGAACATATGGCCAGCCGGTCGTCTGAATAATCGCCAATAATTTATATAACTTATATTCACCTACTTGTTATTTAAAAAATAGTTTCTTACAGGTATGTACTAGGCTTAAAATAAAGAGGGTGATAAAAATACTGCTCACGCGAACAGAAGATTTATTGGCACTTTAAGGTTTTTATCGATTCCTCCTTGAGAAACATTACAACTTCGTCTTCGATGGACGTTGAAATCCATCTTCATTCCGTCATAAAAATAATGAAAGATGTATGTTTTATTTAGACATCATTTTGCAGTTAATGTTAAAGTATTATTATGAGAACAAGAGAGAGGCAGGGAGAGAATAATACATGTTGTTACAACCTCTTAGATTTTATGATTTTTTACTTTTAAGAATTACTGTCGTTCAGTTTTTATTGTTTCTTGTTTATTGTGTCTGTGTTTTTACAAATAAAGATATTGAAATTAATTTTCGGAGTCTTTTTCTATTTCTTCTCCAATCGATCTCGCAGCTTATGTATCATAATTTGACCTGCGAGACAAAATATACAACACATGTTTTGCGATAATTAAAATCAATTTAGAATTATATTAAAAATTAATTTGTGTGTGTGTGTGTAGTTATTTTAAAATATTACTTTAATAATACGAATAAAAATACTTTATCTTATATCAACTTACTTACAATGGTGATGTTAGGCAAATTGTCTTTTCATTTGTGTACATTTATTTATCTGATGAAATCCTATCTGGATGTATTTTATATAAACGAGACACCGTAAATCAAACTTTTAGAGCTCTATATTTGAGTTTGATCCAAGACCGATAAAATGAAGACAGGAAGAGGCGCAGCGTTATCTATTCCATTTAAATTTTATTGGCCGTCATTCCCGGTAATCACAATTCACAACCACAGTAAAGTGGCAAGCAATAGACAAATAAATAAAAATATTGATTTCCTTTTTTATACCAATTGGGCAAGTGTTTAGCTACATTCGTACCTGACATTGTCAATTATCTGGCTACAATCTTTCCTGATTTACGATGCAAACGTCGATATTTAGCTGGTCACATTATTAAGGAGTTAGTAATAATGTTTTGTACGTTCAAATGGAATATAAATTGCGTAAGTAAGGAAAGTCAATTTATTTCTGATTCCCCAGTGGGGAATCAGAAATAAGTATTACTTATTTACAGTATTGAAATATATCTATTATTACCACTCTACGTGTACATTTCCGACTTTTTTGAAATTTTACCTAGTTCTTGTATAACAGTACAGTATTACCGGAATCGTAGGTAATGTCAGAATAGCAGGAATAAAGCAAATTGGAAGTTATGCAAAGTTTATAACCTAGTTTACTAACAGAATTGACTATAGAAAAATGTATCTTGAAACACCAGATTTTGCACAAAATTCCGTATATAAAATTAAAACGCGTGAGATAAAATGACTTAATAATATAACGTGGACCGCAAAAGGCTTACAGACACGACAAAAGCCTTTTGCTGTCCACGTTAAGCTACCATTACGTAATTATTGAAAAGACTTATTAGCGCTGCCAGTGGGCAAGTCATGTCATCCGCAGAACTAATAGCTGCTGTAGTAAGCGGTTAGTTACGTGGAGACCGCGGCACTGCAAATGCAGTGTAAGGCGAGAAGTTTGATGGAAACTTGATAGGATTAACTGAAGATCGAACTAAATGGCGAGTTTCTGTAGAGGCTTATGTGCAGCAGTGATCTTTGTGGACTGATGACGAGGATTAGCACTCAATAGCAGAATTGACGACCGCCTGGTCGAGTGGCTCGTACCCCTTATTTCAGATAGAGGTCTCCCACCACAAATACGAGAATCTACTATGAGTATTCAGACTCACAGGTTATGGTTTAAATTTGTAAATTTCGTATTTTAAAGGCTTTTATGCTATTTAGCTATATTTTGTCAGATAAACGGAATTAATCAATTCTATTTAAGTGGATTTTCAAAATCCCCGTCGTATTGTTGTATTTTAGTAGTTATTGGCTTTTGTAGCTTTTTTATACTGTGTCGCGCTGGCACAAAAGGTGACAGTGCAAGGCGATTGCGCCAAGTTTTCCAATTAGAATGTTTTCGTGGGGCGGCCGTAGGCGTTAATGACAACGCTATACCTGCTCAACTATTCGGAATTGTTTCTCGTCAACTTTGGAATAACTAAGATACTGGGGCGCACTCAAACGACTTAGCTTTGGAGAAATACTTAAAATTCTGTTTTGAAATATCTCAACTCGACGCCTAACAAAAAATAGGAGTTTAATACTTGTGCTTTTGATTGTGTGAATAACACAAGTAACAGAATATTTTTCGTAAAAATTTTTGAAGACGTTCCAACAGATCTTTTTGTATAATATTTTGATTTCTATAACGACAACTAGGAACGTTTCATGAATAAGTAATATTATAAAACCATTAAACCTTTAAACTTATAATGAATGCTTTCACAATATTTACAAACAGATTTCCATTCCATGATTATAATCAAGGAAAGTTAATCGGAGTTGATAAATAACGTAATACAACAAAAAAATATGAAGTGTACATTCAGCCATCTTTTGATTATTATCTCTGTTTCCTCAGCTCAGTATTTACATCTTATATTTCTTTTATACATAATAAAGTTTATTGTGTTAAATAAAATTCATACTAAATTAATCTTTGGTCCGCCCTGTTGAAACATCTTGTCTTATTGAAATTATTATTACCTACTGATCTAAGGCAAAATAGTAAAAAGACTATTTTCTCGAATTTTCGACTTTGTGGAAGCATTTTCTTAATGCGTTCTTTACATAAAAAAATATCACCAATATAGTTTTTAGTATGACCATAAATCTATAGTTTACCATCGAAGGATGTTTAGCTACAAAATATTTACGTAGTCGTTACGAACAGTTAGTAGTCTCGTAGCGTCTACGAGAATTGTTTATATTGCTGTTACAACTTATGTTTGCCGTTATTTGTATATAGGTTTTTGAAACATTTAAGGATCGCATTGTTATCAAATTAATCTTACTCCAGCGATCGCATTTGAATTATATTATATTTTTCTCATAGTTGACTATTTAGCCATCCGTGAATAATAAAAGAAGTCAAAATATAAATATTTATTGATTTTGTAGAGTATTATATATAGTATACTACAATATTATTAAAATTATTTTTAAAGAAATTAATAGAAATAGACCATTGTTGATGCCTGCTTATATCTAAAATCCAATTGTAATTTAATACTTTATACTTGCTGAGTTCATGTAAAAATATATACAGATTTAAGTTATTTGGTTGTCTTAAGTTGTCTGGTTGTTTTATGATATTTATAACTTTAGAATAGTAGTGAAAAGGATGGAAGAGAAAGACTGTAATCAATGTTTTGTTTATAAATAAAACTATGTATACGTAGAGGTCTATATTGTACAACTTCTGTATCACAACTAAATAATAGAATATATAAAAAATATAAATTCAAAAAATTATTACATAAAATTCAATAAAACCAGTCAGTCCGCAACACAATGTGTGCGACCGTACATATAATTATTATATAATGTAATAAAGATGACAATGAAAATTTTAAATAGACTTTTCTATTGGTGGCTATGACAAGTACAATAGAATAATTTAATAATATTCATAATAATATTAGAATAATTTACAATAGAAATTTACAAGATATCCGCATAAAGTAATGTTTTAGCAGTAATTAAATTAATAAATCCCTAATAGTTTTATGTCACAAAATATGATTCAATTATAGTCTTCATTATTAACCGTTCTTGTAAAAGGCGTTCAATCATCCAAAAGGGATCTCGAATGTCGGATCTAAATTAAATAAATTTTTTGCTGGTTGGATTTTTCCCTACTTCATTCCGAATTCAGCTAAAGCACCGAGGAATCGGTGTGTACTGACCGTTTTACGTCTGTGTGTGCTCAAAGTAGAGAAGAAACTTGTTGAAGGTGTATACACCAATACCTCGCTTTTTTTTCGAAGTTGCGTCACTGCTTAATTTTTACTGATTTTCACTGTGCGTCGTTCGATTTTCGAAGTTGCGTTGTTTTGGATTCGAGACTATAATTTTTTTTGCGGAAAATGATGGTACACCAGCTGTTCGTCATAAAATTTCCAATTTAGCTAGAGAGTGTAATTTTGAAGGTATGGAGGAGACCGATATAAATGAATTGCTAACCTCGCACAACCAAGAATTCTCTAATGAAGAACTATTGCAACTGGAATTGCAATTTGCTAATGAAGAGGATGACAGTGACCGTTTAATAGAAATCTCCAAAGAACAAAATTTAACCTCCAAACAAAAATTCTAAAGCGATGTGTTTGATTGACGAAGCTATGGAGATTTTTTTTAAAAACTATCCTGACAGCGGAAGGAGTTTAAAAGTGTCATAGGTGGTAGCTACGAATATCAATTGCTACAAGGAAATTTATCTTACGTTGAATAAAAAAGCTGTTCAACAAACATTGGACCAATTTTTTGTGAAAGAAAGTATGGACTCATCAGACAGTGGTTAATTTTAATTTTAACTTTCATAAATTAAATGAATATGTAGTATATTTTGTTTAATTGAATACGTTTTTTGTATATTATTTTTGTTTGAAAAATTTTACTTTGTTCAATTTTAATTCTAAAAGGTAGTATTTTCGTAAGCCTGGAACCTATCTTCGATCATTAAATGGTTTGCTATTGAAAATCTATTTTCACTTTGCGTCGTTTCAATTTGCGTCGTGTTTTTTTGGAACGTAACCCCGACGCAAAGCGAGGTATTGGTGTATTTAAATTTAATATTTAATTTTTTAATTATTTTTTTATTACAAATAATATTACTATATATATACTTGTATAGAAAAAATATTCCTTCGCCTACCAATTCGGTCTTAACAAAACTCTTTTAATAAGTCATCGAGCAAGAGTTCACAAAGTAATTTTCCGACTCGCTGGTAACAGATGGAGGTTTGGACGCTTCATGCAGTTACAGAGGGTTATTTTACTAATAAATGTGGATGAGCAGCAATCGGAGGAGGATATCTCGACGTGGGGATATTGAACAATATTATTCTATAAGACAAAACACTGAGCCTCACTTAGAAATCTATTGATTCCGTTTTCCAGTGGGGTAGAGTATGTTTTCTTAGCTCCAATATTTGGAAGAAATGGGAAAAGGAAGTTATATTAGGAGCAAGCAAACTTGTCTCAAGCTTGTCAACTTAAACCTTTACATTACCTTTACCATTACTTTTGTGTTGCAAGCATTTATAGGCCGCAGTGTTACTATCTATCGTGATTTTGTTTTGTTTTACCCTAAGCCTGCTTCAATTAATAATTATCACTATCAACAACTGATTACCTTGGCGAGGAGAACACCTCTCCACATTTATACGAAAATAAATTATTTTTTGAAGTACCAACAAGGGAATTAAGGTATATAAGGATAAAACCGTGACAAGAAAATAATGTAATTTTAAAAGGTTCATTACTTAGGCAAAATTTAATAAGAAGAATTTAATTTCCAATTACGTTATAAATTATTTAGAACCCTTCAGTTGCATCGTTTTCAGAGATCGATCAATCAACTCGTGTCGCTGAAGTAAGATATAACATTATGTGACCCAACCTCAATTGTGCTAGAAGCTTACGTATAATGTGTTTCAAAAGCTGTGTCCTCTAATTAATAAAATACGTCATTTGTTACAAAAGTTTACATCTATCTCACTCAGACGTTAGGGAGCACAGTTCACAAACAATACCCTCGCCCCCACTCAAAAAGGGCCCCAAACAAGCCTGCTCGCACTCTCAGTGTTATATACGTGATTTCTATTTAAATCCCTTCGAACGCCTAATTAGTATAATTAGACGTTTGTTTAGAACAGATGTATTATCATTTCAAGAAACATACCTATATTTTTTCCCCATTATACTATTCTAACTAGTTTTGAAAACAACTCCAGGGTTTTATATTTTATTCTCAAAAGTTATACGCTTTTAATTATAAATATATTATTATATTTTGTCTGCAATACTGTAGTTAGCGTTGAACTTATGTACACATTTAGCTCTATATGTTTATTCTTTTTTATTTTTTATCAGGATGCATCAGGAAAATACATGGCGACACAGAAACACCTCGTGAAAGAGAGTCCAGAGATGCTGGCCATTGCTAACTGGACGGGGCAGGTGCCTCGGAGACCAGCGCTGCCTCCCGGTGCAAAGCTGTCGCAGCTGATGGTACTAGGCTCTAGAAGAGACCCTGGAAAAGTCGTCTGGATGCTCGCGAAATCGGATAGTGAAATGAAGTAAGCTAGAAATCTTTTTTGAAGTAAATAGGGAAATAAACTAGATGGTTTTTCACAGTTTAGTGAAACAAGAGTTGATCCAAAAACTTTTTTCGCAATATCTTATATTACTATCACCAAGCCAGTTCTTCATATCAAGGACTAAATCATCACATAAAATTTTCAGCAAAAATAAACTTTTTAGTTATATACCTTCAATAATACGAACAAAACGCCGCTCCTAAATTTTTTAAGTTGGAAACTTTTTTGTTTCACTCTAACCAGCAATGTCCAAAGATGCAATTGGAAATTAAAGTAAAATATATATAAATTTATGTAACAATTAATGGACAATAAGACATTACTCTAGTTATCTTTCTGAATGAAATAACTTGCAGTTGTCCTACAACAAAGGTATGACAGTGAAATAGAAGAATCGGCAAACTTTCTTAGATACATATATATATACTATTATTGTAAAGCTGATAATTTGTTAAATATAAGCACATTTCACCAAGTTCCTGCGATCAGAAACTACAGATTTAAATTGAAAATATCCTTTTGTGTTGGATAATCCATTTATCGAGGAAGGTAATAATATCCTGCTACGTAGCTGAGAGTCAATGAAAAATATAACCAAAACGTGTAAAAATATTATTTTGCAGAGTTGCGTGCTCTGTGTAAATAGTTATTTTCGCAAAAATCATGTATCCAATACACGTTCTCCTTTAAAAGATGAAACAAATGTCCGGGCAGTTTATGTTTATCTTTTAAAGTTAACTGACTCACTTTTAACTTTTTTGGTAACTAAATTTGTTATAAAAATGATTAAAATTTTTGATTTAATGAACACTCAATCAAGTCACCTACCATCCTACGTAAGACATGTTGTTATTTTCCGTCATCGACGCGAACGAAGTCGCGGGCACAGCTAGTAAGATTATAATTACCAAAAAATCTCTAAATTTAGTCACACCTTCATCCTTTCCTAAATCAGCTGCACATAACGCCTTCCACCAAACCTCATCAATCACGCCCTCAGATTAGAATCGGGTAGAAGTTTCATAACCTTTCACTCTGCGGGAGTAATTTTTTCTAGGACTTTCAATGTATATAGGTAGTTTTCTATATAAGAATAAAAACTGTATATTTGCAGAGGGTACATAGGAATTGGCGCATCGTATTGTTTGTGCTTCTATATACAGACTTTTGTACTGCTGGCAAACAATTGCCAAAAAAAATGCTATCTGAAGTCAGCCAGTTTCAGAGATTTAAATTAAAATTTAAATACTCTAACACATAACGACATTTATATATAGGACTATACAGTATTCAAGTGATATTTTAACGAATATTGTACTGATTAAAACTATATAAAATAATAATTAATTATATGAACATGACAAAGGTACAATCGCAACGGGCCTGTCTGTAATGGTAGTCTGGTATGTAAATAAATTTAAGAAGGTTGTATAATATATTATCGGATCGTCTATAACTATATATTCACAAGTAACTATACTGACGCAGTGCCTGTACGTGTAGACAGTACGGGCTTCTCCACATATTTGTATATTTGCATCCTTTTCATTAGTGCTGTCCAACCTGATAAGATACCGAGTCAATCCAAATTAATAGACTGAAAGGCCACAGAAAGAAAACCTTCATATAATGAATTTTATAAGTTTTCTTTAATTTTTCTTTTACAATTCCATCTATATCACAATTGATAATGTTTGTTTGCCAGATGTCGTGCGTGTGTGAGTGACTTATCTGATAGCAAAGACCTATATTTAGATTTTATAAAAATTTTACGATCACATCGATCTTTTTTAGGAACCAAGATTTGTTTATTTGAAGAAATGCTCGTGAAGGAGTTTCGAAAATTTAATCTAGATTTTTTTTAATGCTTTTAAAATGGTCTACGGTCAAATAGATATTTTAAGCACATTGGGGACCGAAAATAAAAGGCACGGGCTGCATGTAGTGCGCTGTAGTCGTGCATTGGACAGCCCTCATTTTCGTAATTTTGTTAGTATTAACTTACAGAGAAATATGTTGTTTATTGTACTTACCAATACATTTTTTACTTTACGATATGCACGAACTAAATCAAATTGAAGTTAAAATACTACTATTTCAGTAGAATCCAAAAAAATGACAGACGAATGTTGACGTTAAATATATGGTGACTCTAAAGCAATTACGCTTTATTTTAACGCCCATCATAAAACATGTCCAAGTCAAAATATCTTTGTTTAAATAGACTCATTTACTAAGTTCTTTTAAATCGTCATAACAGGAAATATGTATGAGAAAAATAAACAAATGCAATTACAGGTAATAGTGATAACTTTAAGTAGGTATTACCCGGGTATTTACAAATTGTCCCAGTAATAGAATTTAAATATGTACTAAATAAATTCCCGATTAAAATAAGACAAAAGTGTATGGATTTTCAACAGTCACAATTGTCAAGAGTATAAAGTCATTCCATCGCTTTCTTTTTAAATGAGAAAGGAAGAGATGCAAAAACTTAAATCAAATTTAGTTCTTGCACAACGCCATTATACTTGAACGGATTGACGTCCTTCAATTAAGATAAAAACGTGTTTCGTCAAATATTCCAAGTCCACAAACGTGAAAAACCGTGTGTGTATTTAGTATGAATGATAGGTTTCACGAAAATTAATTTCCGTCCAATCGGCTAATTACACCTTCTCTCAATACTCAACTCTATGCCTTTGTATTATGGCCCAAAGCGGTATTCGTTTGTTGAAGTAACGTTCATTTGTATGCGTCGAGGGTGTGAGCCTCGTCAATAAAGTTTAGGATCGAAATTAAAGCTACGTACAGTCATCAACAAAAGAAAGAAATAATCTTTGTCATGTTATCATTATCATTATTACTGTGGTAACAAGAGCTATTATCTGTCAAAACTTGTCACTAACTTTTAAATAATTCATAGCATGTGTTTTTTTCTTAGTAACCTTCAGGGACTATTCATTTGTTTTGATGAACGTCTAGTCGAGTGGTTAGTCCCATGTCTTCTTAACCTGTCCGGGTTTGAATTCCGATGGGGACAGTCCGAATATTTGTTTACTAGTCTTGAATTTGTTTGTCTATGTCGTTTATTTCTCATATTTATACACATATTTCTACTATCTATATTTCTCCGTTATCTAGTATCTATAACACAAGCTCTTAACGATGCTTAGTTTGGGCTAGATAAATAAGTGTGAGTGTGAGAAATATTAAATTATATTATTCTAAATATATAGGTATTATTGTTTCACAGCCATAGTTTTGATTATTTTATGAAAACGAATAAAATGAAACCTTTTCCAATTAAAAACTAAAACTACATTAAAACCCTTGAATGAAAAAAAGAAAGTAAAACAGTAATATGATTACGGCAACCAAGTCTTATTTTCTTTTGCATTTCTTAAAGGCTTGCTGATTTATAAACGTTGAAATATTAAGGCAACCGCAAGCATTATAAGATTTAATTACTAGATAGTGTAAGATATAGGACCGGACGCGAGCCTTTTAATAGATTTATCTAAAAAGGTTATATACATATCATGAATAATAAATACTTCTATTATTTCTTATTTATTGAAAAAAGTTTACGGTCAATTTTATTTTCTAAATGTAAATTTGAATGATAAATGCTGTCACAATAAATACTTTGTTTTGCTAGCATTTCTCGTTTATTGGAGGTAAGACTACAGATACAAGCGGAGAGGGCGAGTTTTTTACCACGTTTTTCTTAGCTTGCTTTCTTGTATGTATGTGGCGGTCAAATCTTGTGATCGAGTTTTCGACCACTTCTAATTTTAATGTAATACTTTTAAAGAATCCTAATTACTTTTATTGGAAATACTGCCCGTGTCTCGTAGGCAAAAAAACAATGAACTAAGTAATTTAAAATGATGATTATTATTGTAATTGACTGAGATGGTCACGGTAGACCCGAAATGTGATATTCAGTAAATAATACGTTTGGAAAACAATTCAATCAAAAGAAGCAATACTTAAAAATATACAATTTTGCAGTACTGATATATATAAAAATATTTTAGAAAAAGCTGAAAATCCCATGTTCAGTAGGCTCTCTTCAAAGTTGATTTATATCATGGTGTAATTTGCCAATGTCTAGGCTTACAGCGAGAAACTCACTTAGCTTGTACCTATAGCTGGAGCCAGGAGATGCATTAAAAACTTCTCTGTGCTCTTTTGAAATTAATTATTTCGACCGTTTATTAAGGAGTGATGTTCAAGGTACTGGATCAGCTGATTATTTAAGATTCATTCCTTGACCTTGTAAAAAACTGAGGGCGGTTAATTAGCTGGGTCTGATATCGTTCCTTCTTTTCATCATTCATTCGATTGCATATTGACCTCATTACTGTAAGCACCGTCATTTAAATACAAGTTGAAAGGTAAGCTCTTAATGAGAATATATCTCCAAAAGTATACATATTACACGTGACCGAACATCTAAAATATCTATTTTGTTATTTCTTTTATTGATATTGCTTATGTATACATAAGAGTGATTTATGTATATAATATATATAGTCTCTATGCGTTTCCGCTCCTAAACAATACTATTACACTACTACGTCCTTCACATACACACACACTAGTGTCGGCGGTCGAGCTTTGTACCCTTGGCGTCGTAACACAATCTTATCTCATTATTCATAATAATTGAACGAAAGCGAATAAAGAGACGGAATACGAAACTATAGTATCCAAAACAGGGAGCGACATACGTCGATATATTGCACATTTAACCGCGTGACTTTCGATTAAAAGCATTTGAAAAATACTGTTGTATTTAAATATTTATTAAATAATTTAAATACAAAAAAAATAGAATTGATACAAGGAAAACACGTGAAAATGAACTTAAATAGGTAGCATTTAAGCATTGCGGTTATTCGGTGCAAAATAACCTCCATAAACCTTACCATAAACCTTTATCAGCGTAATTGGTTCCTTTCAACCGATGTTCAAATTAACTTTTTGGACCAACACAGCAAAGGTACTAACTAGTAAACAAACTACTTGTCTTGTTTTGACAAAATAGCTAAATAGCTAATTGACTGCACATAAGTTCTGGTTGATACTGAAGAGTTGAAAATATGGAAAATCTAATTCTTTACCTTGCTGTTTGTCATAGAATAATAAAACCGTAATATTTGTCATTATTATCGTTTATTTCGACATCTACGGATTTATGTAGGCTTAGGTATTATTATTATGGTATAAGTGTCGTTTCATGTATTTAAGTTTGTGTTTAGTTTATATATTCAATTATCAATATTTATTCTTTCTACGGCTTACTATATTTACCACCCTACATCGCCAACATCCGCTTTTCTCTTTATTGTATATCCCCTTCCTTGAAGAGGTTTCCTGGAAGAGATCACTCATATAAAACTGTTTTCTTTTTTGTGTGATGTTGTTATGTAATTACGATTAAGTGTTTATATATAAATTCAAATAGTTCTTTTTAAGACCAAGGCCGTTTTAAACATAATAACTACCTATTTTAATTTCTGGTCTAAATAAGCGAAAAATCAAATCAGTTAATAAAAAGCTTTGAGACTCAGAAGAATTTTGAAGTTGAGATAAGTAGAAAAATTATGTTAATAAAATAGAAAATCGTGTTTAGTCAGTCGTTAATTACTTTTTTTTAACCCGAACCGCAGCATTCCCGCCCGCAGTCACGTTACGTGTTGTCCTCATAAACTGTAACGTAAAAAGCGGGATAATTCATCACTCCGGCACAGATGCTGAACCGAAGGCCACGTCGTCACGGCCACTTATTGCTACATTCAGACGCTAACGTGCCCTCTTATTAGATGGGTCGCATTTTAAGGCTTTTCAGATCTTCTGACTTAAATCCTCTTTTCAGTTTATTCTTAGAATACACTTTTCTGTTCTATACAATTATTTATTACGATGTTAGAAATATTTTACCAAATGAAAAATATAAATAGAATATTTTTATAAAACTTTATTTGAATTGGCTAAATAACATTTTTTTCAACTTAATAGTGGAATGAGAAATGGAATCATTTAGCGACGTGAAGTGCCTTAATTGTACGTGATTCCTGGAAGTATTCAATTAGTCGTATTACATAAGACAGTTATGTTGAAAACTTGGACTAGAGCTGCCAGTGGCGTGCCCCGTAATGAGCAATTTTGTGTCAAAAAATACACAAACTGTATTGATTTTATCTTAATACGCACGTTTCTCTAGCTTGCTCATGCTCTAGTAGGCACCACCACAAACCACTACAAAATGTAGTAACCACTTACAAAATGTCTCAGCCTGCTCAGCTCAGGACGAGGTAGCCGATGTCAAAACTACGCTGTGACTTACAAAAAACATTCTAGTAAAAACAACAGAACATCACTTTAATAACATATGCCATAGTATGTAATTTCATTAATTTATGTAACAAAAAATATTTTGTAGCATAAAAAGCACTTCAAAGTACTTTTGTATGCTACAAAGGTGAAAGCGCTTTTGTAAATCAAGCTAAAGACAATTTAAGCTTTAGACAATTTTTATATCCTAATCATCTTCTTTTTTCTTGCTCGCTTCAAGAGAGTGGATGGCAGCAATATCAAAAACGGTAAGTGTGCACGAGCCGAGTTATTCATCAACGTTATTCTATAATACATACTGAAATATTTAATTCTAATAGTATATTACAATTAAATAATAATAATTAACCTAATAGGGGCAAATCTGAAGGTGCAAGACCAGGGCTATATGTCGGATGCATTAACACCTCCCAGCCAAACTCTTAATTTTTGCTGTGTGGCTAAAAACCACACCCTTTCTATTAATCAATCAATCTGGACGCTTTCTCTCAACTTCTTGCTTTAATCTCATCAGTTGTTGGTAGTATAGATCCGAATTGATTATTCGGCCGTGCGGTAAAAGCTCATAATGAACAATGCCCTTCCAATCCCACCATAGACACAGCATAACCTTATGGCGAGTAAACCCAGGTTTTGCCACAGTCTATGAAGCTTTACCGACCTTTAACCACGACCTTTTGCTTGTCATACGTGATCCACTTTTCATCATCAGTTATCAATCTTTTCGAAAATGGTTCGGTTTCATTATGTCTCAATAAAGAATCGCAAATGAGTACACGGTTCATTAGTTTCTTTCAGTGAGTTCGTGTGGCACCCAAATATCGAGCTTTTTTTGGACCCAACAATTCAAATGGGTCAACACTGTTTTATGGTCAATTCCCAGTTCTTCAGCAATGTCGTAATTGTTGATAAGCCGAACTTACTCCACTTTTTCAAAAATAGCGTCCATTTTATCCGTAACCGGTCGACCAGAGCGAGGTGCATGTTTGAAAACGCTTAAACCAACTTTGTGCTACTAAGCAGTGTCAGTAGACACTGCTTTAGATCCGTAAACGTCATAGTTTTATTAATATTATTTCAATGCATTATATTATAAATGAAAAAGTCAACCATTTTAAAATGATTTAACAAGGTTATTGACCGTTTATGAAATAGAAAGCTACACCATTCCATAAATCAGAAAATCTGTTATTGAACTCGTAACTATATCGTAATATGTTATTTTGTCTACTTCGCCAGTTGCCACCGCCACCCCACATCGAACTGGTGATGTCGATGCCATACCTCCGCACTGCCTTTAAGAAGCCTACCGTCAGAGTTCGTCGTAAGTACCTATTGTTAATTTCATTATTATATAATAAAAAATTGTCAGAGCACTTCATCGTAAAGAACTATAATTTTGAGATACATGAGTATCTTTTATACTATTTCTAAATGCCTATTATAGTAACCTATTGCCTATTGTAGTAACTACAGTTACTACAATTTACCGAAAAACGCTCCATACAAAATTCTACAGACAAATGACGTTACCGTATATTGATTTTATTATTAAAACTATTTCTTGTAAACAAAAATAATTCAAAAATTCATCTCAAGTTATTCACATTGCAGCTTTGCCTCTGCTACGTAACGTATATAATATACGATTAATATACCGGTCACCGTTTAGATAAAAGATTCTTTTGGTTCCGTTGAGTGAGCGTGTGTGTTTTAAAAGAGCGTAAGTGCATTTAAAACATTTTATTCCCTTATGATTGTCATATATTTGAGACCTTTAAAGCCAATTAATTTAAAGTAAAAATTAAAATCAAAATACATTTATTCAGTCTAGGTACATTACATACACTTATGGCAGGCAAGATTGAAGAATAAAATTAAAATACTGAAAAGTATGGCCTAATAATAAGAGTAGAGTAATAATAATACTTAAAATATAAAATCCAAAAACTTCCATCAAATTGTGTTTAACTTAGCGGTCAACTATTTAATATAGCATTTTTTATTTTAAAAAAATGATTTTAGATGGTTATAATCAAACTATTATATAGAAACTATAAACACTGGTGACTGCGCCGGCTTACACGTACCGATCAATGTTTATACTTGCCTCAACTTCGATTGTTGGTACAATCGAAATAACAATACGCAGTACAATGCCGTTAAATTCCTATTACAACACTTAAAGTGGGAATAAGCGAAATTCGAGTTGAAATAAACGTTCGAAACTTTCACTTGTTGATTTGTTTCCTAAATATGTCAAAAACTTTCTCATAAATTATTCCGTGTTTGGAAAGGAACGGTAAGCGATTGCTATCGGTTGTTAGCCTAGCGTAGTAGTGTTATAATCCAAAATAATGTGTTTCTACCGTGTATGAAGTTTATGCCCAACAGTGGGAAGTATTTATGCTGACAATGAAATTTTAATACAGTAGTAACTATTCTCTTTGGAATAAAATATTCTGCAATCCTTGGATGTCAAATTACAAAACAAATTATTTCGCAACCTAGTTGTCTTACTTTTACTTTATTATTTATATTGTATTGGTGTATTGTACTATTTGATGGTTACTTTAAACTACAAAAAACTATGTAAATACTCTTTCTTAAAATCGATTTATACTATAATTGAAATTCATCTTTTTGTATTATACCTACGAAGTGTAATTAGCAAATTACTTTCAACTATAAAGACATGACCGTAGGGTGGGCGTCCGACATTGTGCCAGTGGGAGAATGGGACACACGTGCCTACTTCAGGCGGCAACCCGAGCACGTGTCCCCGCGAACCTTACAACTGGGACACTTCGAGTGTCAGACACACGCCTCGTTGCGATACAAGTGCAAATTAACTAGACACAATATTATTCGAGATTCGAAACACGGACAGTAGAAGCGAGCACCTCTAATCCTCGCCGTTTGTGTAAACCTCTAATTAGGTAAGAAGTTTCAGTCACGTACGCTGCTCAAAATTTGGTATATTAGTTGGTGCTAACTATTAGTACTACGTAATGAAAAGCAAACTTGTACAGCGGGTTGAAGTGTACAAGGTTGGGGTATTCATTTATAATTGAATGAAGGTTCTGTGGTAACCGACCTCTTTTAGGATATTTAAAAAGTATTATTGGAATTTCGTGTTGAAATCATGCTATTACACAATTTGGCACCACGAAAACCACTCAGATTTTAATCAATTATGTTTGGTTGCGATTTGAACTATATCCTTTTTGTTTTGCAAAAATAATCTCTTTTTACTGTTACCATTATTGCTTTTTACGAAGTTACAAAAAGACGGAATAGCCAGCTTATTAACATGAATGTGACCAAATAGGATTGTCACATAAAATACAAATATTCCGATTATCGCAGGGTAAATATTTTTCCTTTTACAAATAGCGGACTATTAATAGCACGGATGCGGATTGTACAATTTTCTGTAGCACAGTGAAATCTATATGAATTGGAAAATTAGTCCATACTTATAAAAATTGATTAAATATTACTGCGAATATATAGTCCTTTGTTTACATTAGATATTCACTCACGGGACATTCTGCCATCATCCACATGCTTCAAACACTACTCTCCCCTATACAGGTAAGTCATTGCGGGGTGAAGGCTAGAAATCCATGGCACATCTATTGAGTAATGTAATGCCTTGGCAATAACCAGAATGTGTCTGGAATCGGCTTACGCTAAACCGGAGGATCGACGGCTCTTCCTGCTTAACTAGTTATGCCTACGACAGCTATATTTATAATAGAAGAAGAATGACTGGGGAGGCGTAAAAAATCCCACGGGCTTAAGTACACCGTGACATAATAAAGTAAGATAAGATTTCAACGTCTTACGTAATTCAACGTAGTCACGGTGCTGATAATAAAAGCATTATATCTGTTTGAAACGTAAATATGCGTAAGAAACATTATTATCGAATTGTTAAATAAAATTTAATTTAACAAATCTTTAAATTACTCTTATCATGTAGCCCCTATGAAGATCATATTTAAAGGCAATATCTTTCTCACTTTGTTACTTACGCCTTTCAATTTTGGGATTTATTTATGGATAAACTACATTCATACATAGTTTTTATATTAAGCTTTATATTTAAAACGAAAATAAGAAATAATTTATGGATCGGCAATAAACATTCGTGTGCCTTGATACAATTAAAAATCAATTGTATTTAGATTATATGGATTGAGGTATAATTCTTGTGACAGATTATTTAATTGTAAATAAATTGTCAAAACTAGATTCAGAATAAAAAACTTGAAAATTTTAAAAGGGCTTTAAATACTTGATTAAAACTCAGTGACTCGAAACTCGAATAATCGAGTTCACGCTCCGAGTGATGACAAATCGGGCCTTGGGCCTGCATTAATCAACACCTGAGCTTACATAAAAGGCGTCAAGTGTGCGCTATGCCTGCTATCAACCACTCTTAATCGATATAGTGCATTCCTACAAAGAAGTTGTTTATAAAATATATGACGCTTTGATCAAGATTTTGTATTGTGGGCAAAGCCGTGGGGTAAACACTAGTTTTCTAACATAAAATGGCTTTTTTCTATAAAATTATTAGTGTATATACAAAAAGAAAGAACGTGTAGGTAAGCATAATTATCGTCGATAACTGAGCTCCGTTCCGAATCACGCACGATTGATTGCTTTTATTTTATTATTGAATATATAATATCAACAGCCTGACGATCTCAGTGAAAGACTGTGAAAATGTGATGTCACAATCTTGAAGTTTGATGACATAAATACTAAGGAGTACACTCGTTGGCAGCCACGCCACACTATTATGTATGCTCTTCATAACGACAGTAAATTTAATCAACAATTACAACTTAATATCGTGTACCTTCCTCGTATATTGAAATTGTCCTATGCTACCAGTTAACTGCGTTATTAAATCAGTGGCCCCTTAGCCTTAGGGCTCTTATGTAATCTTCTTTTGTCAGACTTTATTAAACCTGTCTCGATATATTTTTTATCGTTATTGTTAATTTTTCTAATAAAAATGACTATTTCTTTGGGTAAAGTTATGATATATAATTATGCTGCAGATGTTTATTTATCTTTCTTCTTCTTTTTTCTTATATATAAAAATTAATAGCTTTTAAAATTAATAGTTCTTAAGTCTCGCTAAAACTAAAAAACGGCTTGATGAATATTTTTAGTGTTTTGTTCGGAATAATTCAGAGGTGTTATAAAAATAAAAAAATAAGGAAATTTCTTAAAAAAACCTAAATATAATAACTTGAAATCGGTAATTCAGTATGGAAAATAGTCTAATTGTCATGACTTCCTTTTCATAATATCATTTCTTACACCGCCACTTTGGCTATCTTTTCATAGATGGCATTCTTGGCATGTTGTAAGTGATATAAAGTTTATCGGGTCAACTAGTTAGAATATTAATAAAAACAATTACATTTTCTATAAGGCTCTGATGTCAGTGTTTTGTTCACGCTTCAAAAAGCAGTTTTAGCATAATGACTAGTTACTATGCTGGAGATCTAGTACAAAATAAGATCCGAAAATCTGAAGGAATTTTAGTGACCTATCACTTAAATCACCAATAGAATAAAGACCGAAAACTGACACGAGCTGCATTAACTTTTTAAAACTTAATATAATATCATAACATTCCCATAAATTCAATAAATTGAACCTTATTTATAGAGCTACAGGTGTCCCGTTAATCACTTAAATCGATTAGCTATAAATAAAAAAGATCCTTAGCAAGCGCATTCGCAATGAAAATGGATATTTAATTTGGTGTGCGAACACTCTTCGAGAGAAAATATAAATCAGAAAGGGCTTTTTGTGGGTGTCAAGTACAGACTGTATCTACAATGTTTCTGTCCATGTTCACTGCAAATAATATTTCGAAACAGTAACACTTTTGAAAGTATTAAAACACTTTTAAAAGTTTGACTCGTTGTTCAGGTCATTTGAAGGTCGTAGTGAAGGTCTGAGGTCGAGCACGTCCTTCAAATTAATTATAAGAAATCACCGAGTGTAATTTCTTCTGCAGGTCCAGGTTTCATATCACGACAACTTACAACGATACAATATAGAGCCTACATTTTATTATCCTCTTTTGTTTGTGGTAAGAGGTCATCAATTTTGTTAACAATTCAGCCATTGTCGTAATAATAATAACAGTTGCGTCTGAGTTTTCGTCGAATACCAAGTTACTTAATGGATGAATAAGCTGAAGTTCTTTAAATTTCATGCCATCTTAAATATTAAGATTTAAGGGCTCTCAAAGTCAAATATATATATATATATATATATATATATATATATATATATAAACATAAAATTGAGTACTGTTTAAAATTTGAGCTCAGACGTTTGAATAGCAAAAACTGCCTTAATGTTTCATCTACAAAAAGGGTTAGACCTAGCACCTTTTAATATACCAAGGACTTTATGTAGTTTACTAAGTATATATTTTTAGGAAGCTCTGTACTATCTGTAAATAAAATATTGGAATTACCAGTCGTAGGTGGTTATAACAAGGATAATCTAATACATTCCTACCGTGTCTGAGTTTTTAATGCCTTTTTCGATACCATAAACTCAAATTGTGTAAAGCTAAACTCACACTGAAAGTATTATTCGTTTTATCAATTTATCCATGACAATGAATATTTGCATACAAATAGTTTTCGCCTTAACTCACCTACTATTGAATATGATCTATTTTTAGACGTAACAATCAATTTGGATTAATTAAAGCACAACCATGTTTGATAAAGATATTCCTAGGCATCTTGGTATATCTTCACTCAGATGTATAAGGTATTTAACCGACAATTAATGGAAATAAAAATAAAATGAAAGAAAATTAGCTTACATTAATGGTATTACATTACATTTATGCCTTAAATAACACAGTTTTTGCATTGAAAATTAATACTTAAATGAAACGCAACGACGTGTTCGCCTTGGAGATTTGTCCTTTAGTCCAAAGGAGAAAATTACCGGTTTTTATTTCCGGCTCCGGGAAAAATCTCGAGTTTGCAGTTGAAGGAAATGAAAAATTTCCATCGTAATTTTCAACGTATTTGAAGTGATGTTAAAAAGCTTCAACCAAAAAATTTACATAAATAGGTATTTATAGTCTGTTGATCTGTCACGGCAAACTTATGTTACAAAATATTTTTCACGTTATGTTGGGTACCCTGATATATCACCATTATTGATTCAGCTTCTTAACAATCGCTGACTCTAGAAAATTATAAAGACGAGATTTAAGGGGCACAGTAGGTAATTACACATCTTTTAATTGCCTTACTTTTCGTCCAGGTTTCACTAGTCGTGGTCACAGGTTGACTGCGTCAGCGTATTACTTTACAGCGATAGTTCAAAAGCTTCTTTTTCTGTTTATGTTTCTTGACATTCTCCGACATAACAAAGATATAAATACGTCTCTATTTATATCAGGTGACTTCTACAAATATATATAATATGTGTTATTTTATAAATATAGAAATAAATTTGTATTTTGTGGCACACTACCTGAATTTTGCTGAGCTTTTTCCTGTTATTTTGGGTAAAAATAAGTAACTTTTTCGTGCTTACATTATTTTTTATTAATGTCGTGTTTGTATGAATACATTTAATAAATAAGTAACTTACCGGTCAGATGGTGGGAAGTCATTAGACGTACTTTGTATTTAAAAAAGCTAATATTCGTAAAAAACCTTGATTTAAAAAAAGAAGAATTATTTTCTGCTTAAACATTACTGAAAAAAGATTTTTCATACTCAAACAGGCTCGCGCCGAGCGCTCGACATAATGAAATGATTTTCACTTTGTCAGAGCGACATTAATCTTTATTATATAGGTACCTCAGAGAATGAATCTTCCCAATGTCTGGAAGCTATGGGAGTAATCTATTGAACAGTTATTTCAGGAACAAATAAATAACTAAGACGTGTGTCTTGTTTTAATGTTTTGAGGTGAAAGCGGGTAAAACTGGCCCAAGCTGGTTAAAGTTTTACGAAGGACAATCTTTATGCGTAACCGGAAATGTTATATTTGTTTACATTGTCAGACACATAATACCTATTGTAACAATAAAAAGTAAAAATACCGGGTGTTAATTATATAGACATTCTATTATCTTCTACTTCTTTCTTTTAAGTCTTTAAGTAATCACCAAGGCATCATTTTTTTTATAATTATAAAATTGGCTATGAATAGTTGAAATTAAAATCTGTCCAGTAGGTACGGTTTCGTATTATATTAATTTATAATATATCAGGACGCCGGTAAGGAGGCGAAGGCGTGGACTGTTGAGCCGTATGAGAGTCTTGGAGAAGCGGAGGTCGACTCGAGATAATGCAAATCTTGCTCATCCGTATCCTTCAAGTTTCTTGGAATAGTACATAATGAAGATAGAGCGTGTTCTTTACTTTAAAATATTTCCATTCCTAAGCCTACTTATGAAATAGGTAAATGAAATAAGCTTTTCGTCAGAGATACTTAGAATGGTTTTTACTTTAAAAACCAACAATGGTTCTCTAAAACTAAACATTAGCAGGATTTGTTAGTATTTAAGTAGACTTCTAAATTGAGATAAGTTACCTTAATGTACACACAAAACAAAGACGGAAGTAAAACTTAAAAAAATCGGCTGACCCACATCCTGTGTATATTGAGAGGCAAATAAAGAAAGGCAAACGAATGTGAATTAAGAATTTTGAATATAATTTTAGAATAGAATAAATACCTTGATTGATACCTTCGGCATCGGAATCAATATACTGTCCAAAATAACAAAGTTAACAAATTTGATATATTTTGCAAGACTTTGAATTCAAAAACCTCAATAAGCACTAGTTAGCACCTTAAGTTAACCTTTTTTTAGTATGTTTTTTTTCGCGTCCTTAAATAATAGACATCATTACCGCCGCCGCTGCTACTCCAAGACGAATGAATAGGATTTAATTTAATCTGATTCCTCTTCGTCGTCGCCTTGCTATTGAAATATTTACATTATTGTCGTGTCTCAATATTATTATTCGCATAAAACCAGCTTCAATAATTTCGCTAATCACTTTAACATTAAAGGTTAGCTCATGATAAAGGATTTTAAATACATTGATTAGTTGAAACTTTGCAATCGTCATTAGATAAAAGTTGGGGAAAAAGTTTCTTCGCATTTTATATGAAGATTCAAGACTTTTTTTTTCAAAAATTTACATTTAAATACAGTATATATACAGTATATGTACAGTATGTGCTATTTTGTTCGTAGACTGTCTGCCATCTTGAAGGTAGAGACATAATCCCGCTGCTGTAGAAATTTTGGAACTTCTGATCAAAAAACAACAAGAAGTATTGGCATTTGGCATTCCCTGTTATGACGATTTAAAAGAACTTAGTAAATGAGTGTATTTAAATATAAAGTAATTTTTGACTTTGACTCCCAACCAAGCTCTTAATTTTTGCTGAGTGGCTAAAGATGTATGTGGTCTAGCCCCCTTTCTGTTAATAAATTTCGGTCGCTTTCTCGCAACTTCTCGCTTTAATCTCATCCGTTGTTGGCAGTAGAGATCCGAATCGATTGTTTTGCCCGGTGGTAAAAGCACTTCTATCCCACCATAGACACAGCATCACCTTATTGCGAATCAACCAAGGTTTTGCTACAGCCTGTGAAGCCTGACAGACCTTTGACAACAACCTTTTTCACACGTTCTTGTCAGACGTGATCTACTTTTTATCACAAGTTATCAATCGCTACAAAATTAGTTCGGTTTCATTGCGTCTCAATAAAGAATCGCAAATGAGTACACGTTCATTAGGTTTCTTTCAGTGAGCTCTTGTGGCACCCAAATATTGACCTTTTTTGTGTACCTAGCTTTTTTCGAATAGCTCAAAACTGTTTTGTGGTCAATTCCCAGTTCTTCAGCTTAGTCGTAACTGCTGATATGCCGATGTACCTCCATTTTTTTTCAAAAATAGCGTCCATTTTATCCGTAACAGGACAACCAGGGCGATGTGTACGCTTAAAATAACAAAAACAAAACTTAAAACAACTCTGTTCTACTCTTACTGACACTGCATTAGGTCTATAAACGTCACAAATTTTTTTCACATTGCATTTTTTTTATTTCTTGTAATAAAATTTTAAAATGTATCTAATTTGATTTTTTTTTTAAATGTCACCTTTTTAATTTTATAAAAGCCCGCCAGATACGAACACTACAGCCAAAGATATTTTATTATAAGTTTATATATACTATATACGAAAATAATTTTTCCCCGAGCTAATAATATATTCAACATGTGCAATACTTAAGTATTTTCAAAAAAGATTTAACATACAGAATCGGTCCTTTTAAGGTTTTTTAATCTAAAGATAGATATATAATGGCCCCAAGTCCATTGTACATGGGTAAAAGTTCATGTACAATGAAAAATTTAAGTTGTTCGCATCGCTTTCATTCCATTTAATAAAGAAGGGATAGAATGACTCTCTGGAAGGTCAACTTAGTCCACATTTAGGCGATCCATACATATTTGACTTATTTTAAACGGCATGTTTTATGATGCGCATAAAAAAAAGCTAAAAATGCTTAGGAGTCGGATTTTTTTATTTGTATTGTTTGTATCACTGAAATTTAATTTAATTTAATTCATGCTCTACGGAGTTAGGCTATTGTAGAGACAATCTTGTGTTTATCGGAAAAAAGAGTTTTTCAAGATAAACATACAAAAGGTCTTGCCGCCATCTGATCGTAAGCAGTAAGCAGGCTTCCATATACTGCCTCAACCTCTTCGTTGCTAAAAGGTGCCGTTTCCCGCGTCTTTTGAATGAGCCAATTAATTAACCCGTGCTCGTTAAGAATTCTACATTAGGGATTTGCGATTCACTAAATCATACAGCCAACTTTACAACAGAATATATGTAATCGTATTCACTAAAGCGTAAATGTTCAGTGATACGTGTCGCGTGCTACATTATGCGACATACTAAATGGTCGCTAGCAAAGGTCGCTCGACATGCCTGACAACGCAGTGTAATAGCGCTGTTGCTAAGTTACAACTGTTGATTACAATGAAGAATTACGTGAGAATCTATGTAAATTTACTAAATTAATAATTTCTCAATTTAATAGACTACGTAATATGTGTGAACACTTTCCTACTGCCTGGTAACATCACCAAGCGTGGATCCCCAGTTGTTGGCATCCGCGCTTGATGTGCATGCCCACCACCGTGATAGAGTTATGACGTCACACTTTCACGGTCTATTGAGATTAATAGACTGCCGATATAATATCCAATGTCTTACTAAAACAAAACAATGATGGATGCGTGATTCGGAACGCAACAAAGTATCCATTAAATCATTTTTATTTTCTACACCAATACTTGTATGGGAAAAAGTTAGAGTATTGGTAAAACTATTGTTTTTCCACGTGGAACTATGGACTTTAAGATCTTGACTTTAATCTTCATTTTTACTTCTCTAAGATGTCTAGATGTTTCCAATTAAAGCGTATGTTCAAAATCCCAATGGATATAATCTTATTATTTCAATATCTGGCATCTCGTAATGAGTAGAGCAAAACAGTTGAAGTTGATTTTCATTAACGAAAAGACGAGTAGTCTTTTCGTTAATGAAAATCAACTCAACAAAATCAATTACAATTACCAATTATTATTATTACAATTATCAATCAAAATCAATTACCTTGTCATATGAAATTGTTGTGGAAGTAAAAGAATCTTTGATTAATCAAAGAAGTGAAATTTGAATGATAAATAAACAACTATAAAGCTCAAAACATATTTTATATAAAAGAAAAACGAACATTAATTACATCAGCGTGTCATGAACAAGGCCCTGTGATAATAACAGCGCTTTTATGGGAATTCTGGGCTCTGAAGCTTATTGGTGAGGCAGGGATTGCACATGTTATAATCAAAGTCAAATACATTTATTCAGTATACTCTTATGAATGTCATGATGGAAAAATAATTACAATACTTGTGCTGTGTAGTGCGGATGATAAACTGAGTCCTTTGATTAACACTATTTAATTGATAATATATAAAAATGATTGTTTAATTATTTAAATGCTAGTGATATTTGCTGAGTGACGTGACGCGATTGATAGCTTATTCCGGACTGACTTATAAGAATTACAATTTCATTCATACAAATAATTATAAAGTGATTACTTAATAAGGTGTTCGGTTACATTACACCGAACAATACTGAAAAGTAATAATAATATATTTTCTCACACTCACACACACATTTTTAAGAAATATACTAAATAAACATCCTTGACTCATGAATAAATATTCGTAGCCGTCATACCAATACTTGCCCCAACCGGGATTCGAACCCGGTACCTCTGACTAAGTAGACTGTGGACTGAGCACTCCACCAGGCAGCCATCCAGGTAAGCTTTGTATTAATATTTTAAATTAAACATTTACAAAACCTCAAGCAAATTGTGCTGTACTTGACGGTATAAAGAGTGTTTTAATTTTATAAATCTACACATATAATTATCATCATTATCGACAGCTCTTATGCGTCCCCACCGAGGGACTCGAGCCTACACAAATTTGGGCCGTAGTCAACCACTCTGGCCAAGTGCAGGTTGGCCGACTTCACACATAACCTAAGTATTTCTTCACAGGTGCACGTTTCCTTACGATCTTTTCCTTCACCGTAAAAGCGTCGAATAAACATACAAATTAATTTAAAATTTGAAAACACAATGGTACGTGGTTGGGTTCGAGCGTCAAGACTATGACGTACTATTATAAAGAAGGATAATTTCATTTGCGTTTACTTAATTTTTTTTTTGATACAGTGCCATATAACATTTGATATTGGTCTAAATTATATTACGTTTAATTAAGTGTACTGTGCACGACAATAAATGTTTCTTTCTCACTTTAACAAATTTTTAAAACCAATCCTTTTCCGGTCTCGCATCACATCATTCTCTCAACGTAACAATTTAGCTTTTATCCAAAAGAATATTGAAAAGTTGCTCAATCCCGCGCCAGAGTTTGGCAACTTGTAATGGGTTAGCCGTGTTGTTGGCACGAACAATGCCTTTGGCTATAGGCTGCCTCATATACACGTATAATACGCACCATCATTAAAAGGCGGTTTTCTATACTTAGTCATATATTATGAAATTTGTTTTTATCAAGTTTCTCAAATTAAATGTTTTTATGTATGTCCTTGTCCGAATTTTATACGCGGATATAGACGAATTCGCAGATTTAAAAGTATATTAAAGAAACAATAACTTAAGAAACATTCCAACGCAACACATACCTGCAGTGTCTTAATTACATACATTAAAGTGCCCTGTTAAGTTTACACAATTTATTTATCCTGTAACTGGCGTAGTCAAAATCATACGGAATCGTTACTCGAATACACTAGAATTATTTTTATATCTAAAATTATAATTTCTTTCTATTGTTTCTGATAACGACTTAGCACTAACATCAAAAAATAATTTAAAATTGGATAACTTCTTACATTGCGTTTCTTAGTGTTTAGTCGGTTTTTGTTTTGTACAAAGGGTAAAGTTGCCTGTCAGTTTTTCGTTTGTTAAAAATACTCGGAATGGCTTCCGAAACAAAATAACAAATACGAGCCTATAACATTTGAAGGTTGCGCAGGATCGATTTCCCTGGTATCCTATCATTAGATCCATACTTGGTGACACCACAACCTCTTGGTGGAACATTTCAGGAGTATATTATATTGTATCAAAGAAATAAATCTTCAATTTTATATATTGGAAGATTAAAAGGAGAAATAAAATTATAATTCAACTGAATGTAAACTAGAGTTCATGATGCAACACTTGTATCGTGGTACTGTTACTCCCAAACAGTCAACCGTTCTGCGCACAGAACAGATAATAAAAAAATATTTATGCTACAGTTCTGTATGCTACACTATCTGTCACCACTTCACATCTAAGTTTTCTCTGTAATCTTGCCATGGATTACCCCAAATTCCGCATATCAACCTCAGACTTACATTTATTTACCAATCATTAAGTCGTAAAATGTTCAGTTAATGTTTATGAAGATATATAACCCTCTCAATATTCCAAGAGCTGTGTAATAAGGAAAACAATAAAAATAACAACAATGCCGTGGAAATTTTTAATTAAGCAAGCAAACATGTACAAGTTTTACAAAAGAACGTATATCTAGTACCAGTTGTTAATTAGTCGGGTGCTTAGGAATCTGAGCCGGCCATTTTCTTGTTGTAAATTATGTTTTTACGAGGTTTTCCTCGCAGAGGACCGTTACGACCGACGTGGGTGGATATAGCCCCCTTAACTATCCGACCTTAAGCCGAAAAAAATGTTCCACCGATCCCTGAGATCGGTTTAATATATTTATATGCAGCTTTACACGTCAACGGGTTTTTAGCCTTGGCTCGTAATACAAAATAATGCTTAGTTTTTTTTCTTATTACAAGCCTACCGAAGTGCTTTTCGAAGTTTCGCAACAAAATAAAGCGTACTCCCTACCTACTTCGTGCTATGATAGATGCTAAAAGGAAAGATTAACAAATATTTCTAATGATATAAAATGTAGATTATAAATGTAATTTAGTTCAGAATTGAAAATATCTGTCAAATGCTCTGTACACGATAGGTTTTTGATCATAAATTTGGATTGTTATTGTATAAGTTACGCATGAGTCCAAAACTCTCAAGTCGTTGCCTATCTTCTACTTAAAACTGCTATTTGTCATATATACTTGCTTTACGTGATTAAATTAGATAAATTATTATATATATTTAAAGACACTAATAATTTGTTTAACTTGTTGTACTTTGTTAGACTTGTACGTAATTTTGGTGACATGGGCAAGGCCTGATTTACCCAGTCTATTCCGACTAGGGCATACGGCGCAAAAACGAGGGGGCTCTCAGGAAATGTTAGTGAAATAAAGAATTTACAATTAATACTTATACATGACTATGTATACGCTGGATGGTTTTTGGGCATAGGCAACAGTTAGCCTACGCCTATGTTTTGCCAGGCATTGGCCAAGTAAACACTTGGAATAGGAATATTTATTGGAATATTTTATTGAAACACTATAAATTAATAGTCAATTTTTATTTACTTAGAAATAACTATTTCTATTACTTTTCCCATGAAACTGTGAAAAATATCGTTATTTATTTAACCAAATTTTCATTCTTACCCAAAACTTGATTTTTAACCGTAGTTTGTTTTGATTTTTCTGGTTTTTAAACATAAAATTAGTGAAGTTGGTCCCTTAAATGTTATTTGAGATGTCACAGCGTTCCTGTAGGTAAACAAAACGAAACGATGCCTTTGCTACTCGTGAGTATTATAAGTCAAGGATTTATCAATTTTACCCTTGAGTTAACGCAACTTTCAAGGATACAAGTATACTGAAGGTTGGCGATGAACCTAATTATATAAAGCAAATTAAAATGTGTATAAGGAAGTTTCTATATCAAACAACAAATCCATAAAAAAAAATATTAATCCAGATATATTTGGATCCATAAATATTCTAAGAATTGTTTGCGTAGTGGTTCTAGTGCTCTGGTTTCTATGTCGAAAACTAAACAAAGCTAAGGTCCAACCATGTGAAAATTTCTATAATTTCCCCATGGTTAATCATTAGATGGGTCAATCAAAATTGGTTATTTTGACCTTCTCCGTGCTTTGAAAGGCCGACGGTCCCAGTTATTACAGCAATCGCTTTCATCCAGCCAGCGGTATTGGGAGAGCGAATCTGTGTTATGACTCAAACTCCGCGTGTGTCTGGGTCATTAATAGGCTGATGATGATGATGATTAAAGCTCTTTGTTTGTAGATTAATAAATATCCCAAATTTACCAGGCTCTTATCAAGAAAGTCAATAATATCCAGATATCTTATGATAAAATTATATTAACCTATTACATTGATGAGAACGAACTGGCAGAACATCTTCCCGCTAAATAAATAAAGTAAAAATAAAAACGCTACACTAGAACATAAATTTTCATTTCCAAAAATGTATGAATTAAAATAAATTTTTCATAGATTAACGAAAAATCTTTATGAAAACAAGTACTTAGAAGTAACATCAGGTCTTAGACAGAGAGAGTTTGAGTAGGTAAGTCTTACATCTTTATGAAGTATATCTTTGTGTATAATTTAAGGTAAGTAGTTTAAATTTATGTTTAGCGGAGTTTATGACACTCATTCTGTCAGATAATTCATCATGGCGTCATCCATTGACCGTTATTGTACCTATGCCGCTGAAACTAGACGGATCTTCATTAATTACCATTAATTTTCGGCTATTAATTAACATGACGTTTTCGACGGACGACATATAACAAGCCTTTGTCTTTGAAAGAGCAATTTAAATTAATAGAATATTGCTGTCATAACCTCAATAGGCGTATAGAAAATATATTTAATTAGATGGGATTAATATTTAACAGTTTCCATTTATTTAACTTGTATCCTTGTACCTCTATTAAAAGTCACAATAAAAATACTTTTACTTACAGAGATTATAACACGTAAATATTCTTTATTGTAAACAAAGTCAAAAATACAAATACAAAGCAAATATAACAGTAAAAAAGGGCGACTCTTTTGTTTAAACAATGGCGCCATAGGCAATTAAAAGGCCAATGAACTAGCTAGATCATGGACAACAAAGAGAAATATAAAAGGAAAAATAATATTAATAAAAAACTAATGACGCCTGGTTTGATACACTCAACGTCTCTAATACGAGGCTACTGTCACAAACGCACTGAGGATCTGACAAAGCTCAGCAGGAACAACATGAATACACCGTTTTGAATTTACCTATTGGTGGCGAGTTATGATAGATCTACTGAATCTCAGTGACAAACAGCTTGAAAACATTGAATAGCCCTAACAACAAATACTAATAATAAAGTCATTAATGCTAAATACAGTAATGCTATTATTAGCATAAGCAAAACGGCTCGGTTGAGGCGACACTATCCTACCTTCCTTATTATTCCATGCCCATTACAATTTCAAAAGTAATTTCCATTACATCATTGGAAAACAGGAGTTTCTTGCGCCGCTTCTTCATAGCTAAAGTTTTCGACGAAGCAATGGTGGTAATATAAATTATGTTAATTTAAAAGAACTTTGTGTGATTCTATTTGATTAAAGAGCTTTTGTATTTTAATATCCAGTGAGCCGTCTGCTTTTGGCTATTAATCAGTTCCCTGGTTTTCAGCGTGAATGAAAAAGTAGCGTTAACATTTTAATATCAAGAAGAATAGAATAAGATTAAAAATATTTATTTGCTCAATATTGTGTACAGTACATTATGATAAATGACAGACAATGTCCTAGTTAATTAGTTAATTTTTCAACAACATTCTTCCTTATGCCTGTACGCATGTAAATGTTAGTAGCCTACAATTAAGAACAAGTTATAATTGAGGTAATAATAAAATCAAATGACAAAATAAAAAAGAAAATGTCAAATATACAAAAATTGTTAAAATATGTCAAAAGTATTTGTCAACAATTCATTTCTTTTCCATATATTCCTTAATAGTGAATTTCATGGCCCCAGGATAACATAAGATACCTTTGTAACTTCATATATATCATATTCAATTGCTATGTCTCTTTAAAATCATTACAACATACTTAAGCGAAACGACGTAATTATGGATAGTTAAGCGGCAATGGAAATATGTTGTACGTCAAAATGAGAGCGATAGAGATAGATTCAGAGTGAGACAATAACTGGGCAGATTGGTCCTCTCCTAATATAAAAAAGACAACATTAACGCTATTGAACAAATCATTTAGGTGTTTAAAGATATAAATTTATTTGGAATCTTTATGGTTTCACTCTGAATCTATCGCTATCGCTTTCTTAGAAATAGTCTTTGAGAGACTACCTATGTAAAAATGTTTGTAGAATTTTATTATATTTACTTTAATATTGAAACAGCCAGACATGAAGACTTACTGTTTGATAGTGATGAATGATTCTGAGTTGATGTACACAATAGATAGAAAGTTTTGAAAAATGCTTTGTGAAGGGAATGTTTTGATAGAAAGTTAGGAAAAATCCTAAATGTCGGAGGATGTAAAAAAGTTGGTATAGAATCATACCCTGGATGCTTGAAGATGAATAACAATGTTATTACCATCTGGGAACCGAATCCAATAATTATTTCTAATAATATATGGGTTCAGCAAGCCGATTCCCGCAATAAAACTGCCTGTCATAATAGTTACGATCTAATAAAAAAATACGTAATTTTAAACGTCTTTCTCTTAGTATGAGTTGGAAAGAATAGTTTTCATATTGTCACATCAATATGAAGAAAGGTGTGTCCTATTTTCAACTGTAATAAATCCAGGTTAAAGGGAACATTTCCCTACATACCATCTAAAATTCTACATGGTTTTATAAAGCGGTTTAAATCCGTTTCCTCTAAATGATTATGAATGGAATATGAACTTAAATTGAGTTTAGATTCAGTACTACTCTTATTACACAATCCAACCAGAAAATACAGACGGTGGTAGTTATTTGAAGTTTCTAAAATGGCAAAGTTTAAGCATATTTGCCTTATTTTAACGCACGTCCTAAAAAATCTTGATCAAAATAAACTAGAACTGTATGGCCTATCTAAGTGTCAACTAACCTTACGTTCCTAAAAGTTTTTCAATCCCTTTTTTATTGAACTAGTAGGAGAAGCAAAAAACTTAAGTTCAGTTTAACACTAGATATACCAGCGATTTGAATATATGTCAACAACAAACATTATATTTGTTACTAATGTATATAAAATAATATTAAGTTTATAAAACGTACTCTCTAATTATAGCTACAAAAGTCATAACATCATTTCTGAAAAAATGAATTTTGAATTGAAATTGCACGACCAGTCTAAATGACTGGTCTGGTAAATCTAGTGTTAAGAGAATGGCAGCAGAATAGACTTCATACATACATATCAAACCAGCCGAATGCGGATTGGTAGACGGAAGCTTTACTTAGGTAACAATCGAAATGAACGTCATAGCGTCTCTTTCTTATCACGGTCGACAACTATGATGGAACAACTATTATGTTACCATACTGGCATTATTTTTGAAACTTTAGTTCTAGCTTACTAAGTGCCATTTTTATTGGCGAACCAGGAATTTCAGCTACCTTATTATAATTCCACAGCCACATCATCCGAGATGTACTCCAGGAGCAGTCGCAATGCAGTGGGTGCGCTGGACGGACGCGGACTGGTCGCGGTAATCAAGCGACAGGTCCCATTGGCTGGCCAGCTGGACCATCAGTTGGCGTGGGGCCAGGGCTGGGGCTGGGTAACGCTGCCCAATGGAGTTTGGAGCGGACGTGAGTGTGTTTGTTATAACCGACATGATAAATGGGGATCTCCGACTCGCATCTTTTGTATTACATTTCCAGTTGTAGTGATTTCATTTACAAAGTAAGCAATTAGTTGTAATTAATATACATATATTCTAGTTTTTAGGGTAGTTAAATATCTGATGTAAACGGAGAAAATTAGAGCAGTGAGGTTTTGAAGCAAAGCCTGATTATCACACTACCCTAGAGCTTCTTGTAAAGCTGACGATTATATACCAGATTTACTAGAAGACCAAATGATGCAGAGCTGCTGCTGAATTAAAATTATCTATGCACCGGTTTTTACTTTCTCCAAAGCTTTAGTGACTTTGTAATAAATTGATAAAGATTTTGAATTCTTCAAAACCTAGTATTATTTTACTTATTCAAATAAGTTCTCGGAAACGTGGAAATTCTTGTGTTATACACATTCATATAGTTCCTTATAAAGCTTTGTTAAATAAAAAGAATATTTTCCCGTTTCAGGGCTGACCTGGTCTCAAGAAGGTGAGGACTTCGCCCTCCACGCGATGCCAATAATGCACCACACTAACGTCTCTCAGGCTTGCTCCATGCTGGATGGCGTCACTGCCTACGAGGCCTCCGCATACGAACAGGCTCTGGCAGAGTACGACGATACGGCCACCACTTCCGATGACTGGGACTTCGGCGTCGACTGCGGCGATTTCATGATGTAAATCGCTCACGATTTCAATTTGATGAGTAGCAATATCGAAAAGTTAAGAACGGTATAAAATTTTTAATGTCTATGGTTTTCGTAGACCTAGTATAAACTAGATGGAAGCTGAGAGACTGCTTTTGCAAAATCTCAGGTGAATTTTCATTCAAATTAAAGAACCTTGAAACCGATTAGTAAAAATTAAATAACTAAGACTTGATGTTGCTATTTTTCAAATGCAATAAAAATATCTATAATTTTACTTTGTGCAGTCAATAAAAAAATCTCAAAGGAGTAAAACAAAATTTATTACAACTTCGCAATTTACCATTCATTTGTTTTTGTCAATGCAAGAATGATTGTAAAAGGGGATTCGAGTATTAGAATCAATATTAACAAAACTGTTATCAAAATTATTCAGTAATGCTTAACTCGTGTTTACGCACACATGTTTATTACTAACAAAATGATGTTGCTCAAAAATTTTGAACTGGTAACAAATATGTGCCAAAAAAGAATATTTCCTAGAAATGTTAACTAATTTAACAAAAATAATCAAGTAATAAAATATTCACATATTTACGGATTAATTCAAATAATAATCTTTTAATAATTTAAACACCATATCAGTGTTCATCTGTCCTTAAATAAAACAGCACTAATACATAATTTCACCAGTAGATACAATTATAGTCAATATTGCATACATTACATTTATATTATTGTGTTATAAATATCATCCACTGGTAATAAAAGAATTATCCGGTTTCAATGGCCGTTTTAAAATGAACTTTATTAGTTGTATAGTCGTAACTGTGTGTTTGATATAGAAAAGCTGTGTGTAGCCATGAAATCCATAAGATATTCAAATTATACGACCTACGGATACAGTATAGGTTAGGATTGGAGAAAACCGCAACCGTAAGGGTAAAATATTTTATATTGCCCACTATTTGATTTATACTTCTATGAAAATTTTTATACTACGTGAACAGAAAAATTAAAAAGAAAAAAGCTACATACGCAAATAAAATCTGAACGCTATCAAACGAAACGTATTTCTTACGTTATACTTTTAGATGCCAAGTTAAAAGATTCCAGAAATTATTTTCCATCGACAGAAATAGAAATTGATCACCCATGCAATTAACATTCTGACTGATTTTGATGCATTTAATTTTGTGAAACCATAACCAAATAACAATAAAAAACCTTTTTGAAAATATTTACGCAACTTCAGGGTAATTATTCAGGTAATACCCTAAATAACAATTTGTAAGTTTTATATTTGTGAAAATAAACATGCCAAGAAAAAGTGTAAATTTTCTTTTTGAAATCACTTTATTATGAGAAGCAGCTATTCAATGAGCATTGTTTTTAAATATTCTATAACGATTTGAAGGAAATATAAATATAAAATATAAAAACCTAAAAATTACGTTAATTTTTCATCTTGTATAAGAAGCAGAGTATTGAATTAAAAAAAATCTTAAAGGCAGCTGAAATGGCCTGTTATAAAAAGTGTAAAACAATAAATACTTTATTATTATGACCAACATTATTAACTTCTTTTTACGGCGATTTGTCGTGTCACCAATACTCGATCAACGCGTCTCCAAAAAGACGAAGCACTCAACGCGATTTGACACCAATTACGGAAGATATAAGTAATATAGTCGTGAATCTCGTGTATTAGTATTAAGGTAAATTCGGTGTTAGTATGTAGTGAATGTGGTCGGTAGAGAGCAGTTACCCTGGGTACAGTCGACTGCAGATAACGTGAAACAGTTGAACTGTACACTTACTACTTTAAAGTGTGAAGTTGGAAGACTGGTCCGTTGAATATGCTGTCAGCTGTTACCTGAATTGTAATCGATATCTTTTAAAATTAAATAAAACATCAGTCTTGGTTTGGAGAACTTTCATTATATCAAACAAAAATATTTTGATTAAATTTAAACCTTTCCATTTTAACTCACAATTATGCCAAATAAAAATTTATAGTATAGTGTAGTGTTTATTTTGATCTAAAAAATTTTTTGTCTTAACTTGGCAATTTAAATTCTTGCATGTCTGAAAGAATAATATTTTAACTATAATACAATACAAATATACTGGTATTATTATTTAAAATCTGAAAGTGAATCTTCTCCAAAAATATACAATGAGGCTTTCAGTAAAATTTAATTATAAAAGGTCTCGATTTATCCAACTTTTAAACATCGTTTTGGCATAGCGTCGGTATATTTAGGTGTGGTATTGTATATTAGTACAATTATAAAAAAGAGTGTCTAGTTGCTATAAAATCTTCCGACCTACCCAAAGACTGCCTTAAGTTATATTACCTAATACCTGTGTTGTGTGTTACCCTAGGCATGGTGTTGAAGTCCTTATCCCCGCGAAAAAAAACCACATTGCAAGATACAACGGTTTGCGCACATACGGTGCAAAATGCTCTTAAACAGAAAGTGATAAATATAGTATAACAATTGAAAAATGGAACTTACAGGAGATGAAAGATAACACTACTCTGACAGTTTTATATTACTGTGATAAGTAGCAAGAGACTATTTCTCTTGTCATTCACTGTTCTTACTATTTACTACGACCGCCTTCTCCAAGTAATGTACAGCAGCACATCCAAATAGCAAGATCTCTTAGGCCTCAAGAACTCTTTGAAAAAGATTTTTGCTGCATACATGTATTAATCTTTCAAATTACTTTTGAAAAAGCAGATTGTAATCGAAGGCTGTAATATCTCACAGGCAACGATAAGCACTCTACTTGCAATGTGGCAATATATTACGTGTCGTAGAAAACTTAAAAAAATATTACGATTTTAGAATAATTTAGACGTCATTAAATTAGAATGGGCGCAAAGTAAATGAAAAATTAAGATTATTATTCAATTTATTGATATTATATATTTACGTATGTTAATGCACACATTCTCATGTCAAATTCGTGGAGCTTCGACTCTCAATGTTAACGCCATATAATGGCAAAATGATTATAATAATTTTTATAGATTTATGTATGTATACCTATGTTTTATATTTTCATAAAAGTATATGTAACGATGAAGTATTTTTGATAATGAAAAAAATGAGGCAGCGATTTTATTGCGCTTAGAGTCCATTTTTCTTTGCATTGTTTGATATTAATATTACCAATTTATTGTATTTATATAAGATAATTTTCATGAATTTACCTTGAGGAATTCAGTTGGAATAAAAGGAAAATATAGAGCTATTGACATCATGAACAGCATTTAATTTAATTAACTATGTAAAATTATTTAACATAATGAAAAAAGACTATTCAAATTAGTTGAATATTATTCCATTACTCCTTCTGTTCTCTTTTTATAGTAATACCTAAGCAGATCCAAATTTGCAAGAGTAATTTGGCAATATCAACCGCACATGAGCCCACATAAATATATACCGCTGAGTTGAAAAAGTTGTACACGTTTAAGAAAATATGTGAGGTTGCATAATCATTTAATGAAAGAATATATGAAAATGTCACTGATATATTAATAATAAACTTAATAGAAATACGTAAAAGATTTTCTAAAGTTATAACAAGTTAAAAGAAACTATTTCATAAACAAGTTTGGACGTAAATAGAGTTTAAACTTGTTCAAATACATTGAAAAAATTATCGTAACGTGTATAACTACAACTTGCAATGTAGGTTTTTATATAATCTTTTTAAGAACAATAAAAATTATCGACTAACGTAAGTATCTTATCATATTTCTCTACCCTCAAAAACCTACACTACAAGGTTACTCAACTTTGTGGATAATTATTTATGAAACAGATTGATTTTTGCTAAATTACACCTGCAACCTAACCATAAGCTATGGAATTCTTAAAATCATAACATTAAATTTTTAGTTCATCCAATAACTAACTATCCTTCAAGTTTATATATTAATAATTAGGTCCGTTTTTCCATGAACTAAACGTTGAAGTACGACGAATTTAAGAATGCTCTTACTAACCGCAGGCCCTTTGAATGAAACAAATATTAATATTTTATGTTAAATAAGATAATATGCAGCAATAAAGTGCTAACGGCGCTGGTATCGTCATTTATTTTTGAAGTAGACGCTTTCATTTTCAAATTGATAATTATTGATAAATGTGTTATAATTCGGTAATTTATGACGTAATATTTGTTTTTAATTACTATCAAGTTCATAAGAGCTTGTTTGGTGAATAGTGAGAAATGTTTATTATGTAGTGAATATGTAATTTTAATAAAAATGTATAATTTACCGGTCGTGAATATGCAAACAAGCTTTTTCAATATTTGTCTCCAAAAGTTGTGCATTTTTCTGTATTTCTTAAATGTATACATGGATTAAGTTAAAAATTAAAGTATATCGTTAAAACATTTGCCATTTTTTGAATGGTTTACTCTAAAACAAACATTAAAATATGTTCATACATTTAAAAAAAAAATCAAAGTTGTCGATGCAGAAACACTTTATATTATAATTTATAAAAATAAGTATTTAAATTAGATCCGAAAACTGTAGACCACTATACAGCCAACTCAACTATTTTTATGAGACTTGTCTCTTTATCCAATTGTAATAAGAAATATTTTCTAAAAACCAGTGTCTTGTGTTGTGGTTGGCTGCATAGCGCCGAACAAGCAAGCGCGTATAGACGTGCATAGCTAGGTGTATACGTCTGTAATGCCAAGGTATGAAAATAGTGACGTTCACATTACTGAATTTGAATGTTTGTATGTAATTTTTTTAATAAATGCCGGAGCGGCTTACGTTGTGTTTTATTATGTTCCTATCCGTTTCTTTTAGGTCACGGCTCAAGTTGAAATTTTAAAATATGCATTGAAAACTCATGATTATACTAAGTAATTAGTTAAATGTTTTTTTGTGTATTTCTCTTCTTGAATTGGCTGATGTACAATAAATATATATTCTATTCTATTCTTTTCTATTCTAAGTTCTCGTTTAAAAATCAGTCACTACCACTATTTTGCAAAAATAAAATACTGAAGTAACAGATAGATTCTTATGTGGCAACTCAATTATTTATTTGCATTGTAATATTATATCTGTGTAGGCACTTCAAATATAAAGGTCAATTGAAATAAACATCTATTAAATAATTTTCAAAAGACAATAAATATTCAAAACATCTATATCTTGTGAAACAGGACTGTACATTAAGGCTGATCGCATGATTCGCTGTACGAAATATCTGCCAGCCTTATTGGCACTAAGAGTTTAATAAAACTGTTCTGCAATGTCTAAAAAGTCGATGTACCTACTCATGAATTTCACTGACCTAATTTCTCATGTGATTCGATTATACAAGATTACCTTCATAGCGAATTATCGCCATTTTATAGTCGCACTTTCAGCCCTTCAATTCCAAAATACTATAGCTGTAGCTATAGTATTTCTGGGTTACTACTACAGATAGGTCCTTATAGTAAGTAAATATTTCTTACTAGTAATCAATGTACAGAAAAAAAATTAAAATTTATAACTCAAATAAGGAAAGTTTAAAGAATAGAATAGAATATAAGGAAAGTTTAAAGATACAATAGACAATGTAAGGCTTGGGGACGATGATATTATTTCTCATTTGTGTAGATTTTTACGTTAATTTGGCCATTAGTCATTATAATAATTAATATTTCTCACTCTCACACATATTCCTTGTACCATACTAGACAACGGAGAAGTTTAAATAGTAATGGGCATTTAATTATATTGTCAGACTTTAAATTGGTATAAGTAGCTTACCACATATGTGTCATAAACGTCTTATTAATATACATCGTATTTAATTTGTCTCATATCTTACATAACTTAGTTATATAAATATATACATATAAACAAAAGTTTAAATATCTTAAGACATATTAATTTTTTAAAATCATTATTATATTATTAAATAGCCCTCGGGTTGTAGCAGAATACCAGTGCTACCAGTGAATACCAGTGCGTGCCTAATTAGTCACTGATTTGCGACCCTTTTACACTTCAGAAGCGGACACAATGCACTTTGTTAGTATCTAATGTTAAAATGTTGTATTTAAACAATATACTGTTTATCGACCTATTTTTGTGTGTGATGAAGAATTGAAAATAATTTCCTTATCAATCTATCTATATCAGAAATATATTAAATAATCATACAAGTATCCATGACTCGTGAAAAAATATTCGTATTCATAATACAATTATATGCCCATACCGGGAATCGAACCTCTGGCTTAATAGACAGGGGTACTAATCAAAAGACGACGATATAACGACCATTTTTACCAATCTTCCAGTGAAGGCAAAGAGACTTGGTAGCTATAGTTCGTACAGAAATAAAACTTTAATCTTTACTTTTATTAATTTTTGACTTTATATTTTTCTTTTTAATATACCACCTATTTATCTGCAATGCGACAAAACAGAAGGTCACTTCGTTTTGTCCCATTAGGAATAAAAAAGTGGTACAATATAGAGATTAAAAACTATGTTAATATGAATATAAGTACATAACAATTCACATATCTTCACATATGGACTCCTCTACTGTTTATCAGCAGGTGGTGTCGAGTCATTAGCTGAGCTTTTTATTTTTAAAAAATTAGAATAAAAAAAAATACATATTGAACATTAATCGATCAGGCAATTTTGGAAAACTGTAGGTTCTATAAAGAAATAGGTTAGAGTTGAAAATCAAAATCCATAATTATATAAATATCAAATAGGGTATGCGAGTATTTCCCAGACGTATTCTATTTATATCGTTAATTGAAGACACCATTATTAATGCCACACGATATGACAGCTGTAGTTCTTGCAATCATTTTTAGAGATCACCAAAGACAAATGATACAAATGTAAAGACTTCAGTTTTCACCATATATACAATGTAAAAGGTTCGTAAATGGATATGTGATGCGATATCGTATATATAGTCATTCATTCCATAATTACGCCACATCTGCAGCTCTTGATACCATCGCTTTCACTTGTTTTGACGGCGAGCTCACAAATTTCTTCCTAGCATCGATTAAGTCTTCAATCCAAGTTCAGAAAAATAACCTAGTCATAAGAACATAGAGCCTTGTTTCGTTTAAACTCAATGCAACGATGCATAAAGCGTTTGTACGCGAATAGCTTGCTGTTATCAGGAACTATAAAATGTCATAACGGGTCTTAAGAGTTGGAGTTATGGTTGAAAATTGAAGCTTTTATTATAATTTGTTTTTCGACCGAGGCTCGCCCGGTATGTAGGTGCAGGCAGTCGGCGATTACTCAGCGTACAGTCATGCTGGCTACCTAGTCGCGCCATCTCGCGTATTCGATACGGGCTTATGACAGTCGAGTCGCTTGGCGACCGTGGACTTGTTTAATCGGTTCGATACTAAACATTTTCTGCGTTAAGACATTTTTAAAGTTTGTTCTGCTTCTCCTTTTAACCTTATCATAATTTTTTTAAATTTGTGAGACTATTTCGAGACGAACATTCCAAATTTGAAAAGTTACCGCGAGCGTTGACATTTAAAACTTCAAACGGTCTTATTTTTGTGTCAAATTTTGTGAATTTTGCCATGTTTGTTTAAAAATTTATTTATCAAAAATCGCTTATAAAGTATATAGTTTTCGAGGACTTTTTAATTTTCGCGAAAGCTTTGCCGTAGTTTTTTAGACGGTTACGATTGATTACCAGTTTTATTTTAATTGAAAGTTTAGTGTTTGGTAAATCTTGAAACATGGAGAAGACTAATGGTTCCAGACTACTGCAGATGCAGGTGAGTATCTACCAGATACCAATTTATCTTTATCTTCAATTTATAAATATACCTAATTAAGATTCAGCAATTAATTATTAGCTATTTGATGTTGCATGATGTTACTTAGGAAGTGTTTTAAAAGAAAATCTATATTTTCACAAAACAAAAATGATTTATCGCAAAGGTAAATTATTCAACAATATGTATTGCACCTCCTATGTTTTTTTCTTAGTGCATTCAGCATTAGTTATAATAATTCCAAGTTGTATTGAAGCTGTGACGTCATTATAATTCAGAGGGCTCCGGTCTTTCGTACTTAAGGAAAATCTATTTTTGTAACAACAAAATTAAATACGTTTGAGTGATATACATATTTGAATAAAAATTTAATAAATATGTTCTTATCCATCTATCTGACTTTTGGAATGAAATATTTGTATGATACCTAACGGTCCAGCAAACAAGGCTCTTTATTGTATTTGTTAATTATGTTGACAGCACTCAAATTGTACTAGGGCTGTAAAATAAATATTTATGTTTGTATATTTTTTTTTTATTTAAAAGATACAACAGTAAGCCTTCATAAGCCAATGTGTATGTGATTATCAGCCAAAATCAATATCAGCCAATGAACGGTTTGTTTCGAAATATACGCGATTCAAATTATATACGGTTTATCTATCTACATTTCAATAAAAAGATAACAGATTTAATTATTGAAAGTAAAATTAATAAAAGCTGACGCTGTTTCAATATCATGCAATTTGGGAACTTCAGATTACTATTGAGTCAGTAATAGCCATTAACATAAACTTAAAACTTTATTCCATAAAGTTCAATATATTTTAGCCCAAACAGACTTTTTGCCCTTAAATAATAAATCGTAAATAATGATCAGATACTCAACCGCACAGGGACGCCAACAAGATTTACTACAAAACTTTTGTGCGAAATAAGTTGATGTAACTGTCCTTGTTGATAAACAATTTCGGTTTTTCCTTGTAACTTTACAGATGTTACTTTATTATTTTTATGTCACATTAATTAGCAAAGTTTCATTAACATCTTGTGTTCTAAACTTAACTTCATCGTTTTTATTCCGGACGTGACGTCACCCCGCTCCAGAGTTGCGGTCATTAAGTTCAAGGACTTAACCGCATACTGTTCTTATAAAGAGAACCAAAGATTAAACAACTTGTTTACTACGTAGGTAATTTTATAAAGATAACAATATTACATTAACATAACATTTGTAATCATTACGTGTATATTGATTTCACTGAAAATTAATTAGTTTATTTTCATGGCTTCCATTGTTTTTAATAAATATTACTCCTGTCCATCCAAAGTTTACCTGTAAGAAATCCCCTTAAGTGATAATGTTCTTGTACATTACACGTTATTTTATAATGGTCCATTATATCATTTTTTATTAGGCTACAATTACAAGGCTTATTACTTTTATCTTGGTTTATAATTTAATATTTAAAAATCTCATGTCAAAGTGTTTGCTATGGAACTCCAACTCAAGATTTAAATAAATTGTATTATATATATAATAAAATAATTGTGTGATTACAAAACTACGCGTATTAAAAGCTTATGAATGTTAACAAAAAGCTAACCTGCCTGCGGACTAATAATTGATAAAAATACAATTTCTTTTATGCGACTGCTTCAAACATTAGGTATTTATAAATAAATTAAAACCTCGACTTTTCGTAATCTTCTATTTATTGCCTAATACTGCTATTACTATTTATATAAAACAAGAGAGTAAATACCCACTCACTAAAGATCAACTTTCAAAACGCCACCGCGGTAATTCATGGTAAAAGGAACAATTACTCGGCAGATAACAAAACCATCATTATTATTTTAAGTTTATTACAAGTTATATTTGTGGTTTGCGGAAAATGAGCTCTTAAATTCTGAATTTTCTTTTAAGTCTTACAAGATTATTAAAATCATTTTTTTAAAGCGAATAATATTACTTTTACACTTTTACACACTTAGTAGATTTTTTAATAATCCTACAAACTGATTAGTAACTGGACACTTCACTAAATTGGAACCATCAAGCCATCAAAGGAGAATTTGATATATTCTTTTCTTACATTTTTACCGCGTTCTATAAAAATACAACGTCTACTTTTCGATATTAACAAAGAAACTAATTATAAAAGCCGAAAGAAAAAAATAATGAAGTCTTAAAGTTAATTTGTGTACCGTCGAACTCGACAAGTTTTTGCATCATTACATCGCTGGATTGCGAACCTTGACCCTCGCTTATGTGCTAAAGTTTGTTACAAAGTTCACTCATTGGAACATGGTGGAATTTCTTGGCTATAATCTAATGCAATCACCATTCAGTATATTTAAAGTAAGAATATAACACACTAATTATCTATATAGTAAGCGGATGCTATATGAGATGCTTGAGTTATAACTAATTATGTGATATATACTCAACAAATAAAATAAACAAAGGTTTTAATAGAGAGGTCGTAATTTAAGTGTAACTGAAATTAATACTATTAAATAATACGTTTCTATAAATGAAATATTGAATATTTTTATAGGTTGATAAATTTTTATTTAATGCGAGATAAAGTGTCATAAAACATTTTTTTTTTTTCCTCTTCTCTTTTACTTTCTTTACGACATTGTGATTTCGTGCCTTGAAATTAATTCGGCATGTGGACTTATTTGCCTATAACCTTTAATATCATACTACGACGTGAGTCACTTGCTTAAAGCAAAATTTTATTTCAACTAAAATTACATAATAATTTCCTGCGTTCTACTTTCTTTCCATTACCTAATCTATAGGCTCAATACAACCCCCGATCTGTTCGATTTACAATTAACGATATTGGGGCAGACGGCGGCCCTGTGGCCTACATGCGGTGAAACCATGATACAGCCATTGATGTTATACAACAGGTAAACATTAATAATAATTTAGACATACTTATCCAGGTTAAATGGATGCGTAATTATTAATGACTTATAGATAGCCTACAAGATATATTAGCCCAATGTAATGTTTCAGATGCTTCAAAGCTCATGAAGTCTCCAGTATTTTTTCGAACCTTATGAAAAAATAACAGATAAAAGTTTTTGATAAGGATTTATATACTTTTTTGCATTGTTCCCTCTAGACAACAGTCAATTAACAGTAAATCAACAATATCAAATGTGGAAGCACATTTAATTCAAAGTTTACCAGCCGCTTTAACGAGAAAACTTTAATACTTTTGTAAGGTAGAGTTGGGTACAGTTATTTCTTCATATAAATGTAATTTTAGTTAAAAAACAAGGTTTTTTATACTGAATTTGCAGTAAGCACTGACATTAATAAGTTATTCCATCACCGGTGAGCTTCGCGGCCATTACAACCAAGTTTTATTGTAATATTTCCAGAATTATCAGATATTTTTTTTAACAATACAAATTAAATTCAACCGTTTCTGCACTAGATGTTTGAGTTCCAAATTGTAACATTATTATTAATAATTTAGGCTGACAGCTGTGACGGAGGTCATTTGATTATCTTTATATGATACGACCGATAGTTTTATTTTTATTAGCATAAAAATAAAACTATCGGTCTCAGTTTTCTCTCAAGTCAAATACGAACTATTATATCTTATTTCTATATTAACCTTGTTATCAAGGCTGTAGACCCCAAACTATGGGAAAAGTTAACTACTGCAGCGAAATAAAATTTTTACTGTTAAGTTTAATTAAATTAATACTGATAAAAAAAACAAGAAAAGAAAAGAAATGTTAACTAACATACCCCAATATAAACTATAGGAAAAGACACACTTTGACACAACAAATAAACTCAGAATATAAATACAAAGACAAAAATTAAATAAAAATCAAATAGTGCAGTCAACAAGAACCCTGTCTCAAAATGTCGCGGGAGCGCTTTCATTATCACATATGGCTTTGGTGTGACTATTTATTAGTTTATCACATTTATCAAAATTATTTATATTAAAGACAAAATTTCTAGATACTTAAGCATCTATAGTTCATATATTAAAAATGTAAAAGATTGAGTGGTATTGACCAATCCAAGTTCTAGTGATCCAATGCTAATGGATGTGACCTAAAAAAGGTGTTATGTTAATAATTGAGGTAACATAGGTCTAACCTAGCCTCTACGTATCCGACGACCTTATCGATTGTATTGCAGAACCTACAGACCTACCTATCTTTTGTCACGCGACAATGCATGCTTCTACACAATTTTTAATTCTGTATTAATTGTTAATAATATGTATAACATTTATCAAAAGCGGAAATTTAAAAAAAGAGCTGTCGTCTATTTTTTCATGATACATGTATAAATAAACGTCGCATTGCAACTAATACCAAACAGATTTTATTATTTTATACAATAAATAACTGAAGCAATATATTTTATAAGTTAGGTTTCTACCGAAACTACCTAAATCGTAAAATTTTATTATTTCGTCCACCACCTAATAAAATATAATAAAATATACAGGCCTAGACAATTTAAAAAATTATGTCCTCATGTCAATAACCAAATCAGTATAACACACCTTCTATTTCAAAATAATGTTCTATTAATCAAGATGTTTGGCTAAGAATTTGATTTAGATTTTACAATAAAATTTTGTGACTGATCATTTTGGTTTTGGCATTGCAAATAAGGTCCTGTTCCCAAAATGGTTCCCAACCAAATTTAATCACTTGTGGGTGTCACCAAGAACAGGTTATATCGAGTAAACTTGCAGTTGCGCCTACGCACAGTACAAGGAGAACTTGCAATTATTGAGGCTTTGTTGTTGTAATAAATAAATTTGTTATGGAATTAAAATGATATTTAAGTAAGTGACAATGATAATTGTATCGTAATAATGTTTGGTATCTTGTCGTATATGAAAAAAGGAAGGGAAAGGTGTGGGATATGTACTAGGGTGGATAGAAAAAATTAAGCCAATCCCGTAATTAAGAAAAAAATATCACTCTCTAACTTTAGAAACAAAATTTAACGTTTCAAATGTTTAAATATTGTACAAACCACCTAAATAAGAACCTACATGCTGCCTCTAAACCAGCCATGGATATATATAATAACATTTCACTGACTGAAGTAAGTGTTAGTTGAGATATGGTTGGCAGATAATAAAAACCTGTTCTTTCAGAAATCAGAAATAGCGATTTTTGTACTCTGTATGTTTGCTGCTGTGTTTTTAGGTTTACAGAAAAATTAACAAACATATAGCAAGTGTCTACGTGATACTTTATCAAATATTGATAGACGAGACGCTCAGTTAGTACTTGTCGTGTTCAAGACATTTAGTTCAGAAAACCGCTTTTATTGCCGCCGAATAAAGTTGATCTATAGATGCGATGGGTTGCTCTAGTATATTTGAATTAGTTTCGCAAACATATCGCTGACAATAATATACTTATCACTCGATAGATCCCCCAGCAACGCAAATATCTATTTAAATAAGTACACCCACGGACTTTATCTGCTGAGCTACTTCTGAGCTTTTTAATTGCAGTTCAAAATATCAAAAAACTGTTTTTATTTGACTCAATTACTGAGTTCTTTTAAATCTTCATACCCATATCCTTTCAATTCATCTGAATATAATTTTGAAGTTTGCACGATGCAGTTGGGTCGACTGCAATAAAACTGTTTACGAACCATTCAGTCGAATTGCGTTCAGTGTGAATTTAAACTGCACGACCATATCTCACATTTGGTTAACAATTTTAATGGCACTCGTGTAGACTCCATTGAATCTGCTTATGAACAGCAATTTGGCAGTAGGAATGAAGTTAAAATGAAGTCCACTTGTCTCTAACCTTACTATAACCGCTTTAACGTACCAATTAACTTTGCGTTAATGTGGTCCAAATGACCTCGTGAGTTTTCAATTTTTTTTCTAAGGAACATATGTATACATATAAATGTTTGGTTACATTTACAATTTAATATCTATTTATACTACGAGATATAAGGATAACTTGAATAAAATTCTCCGCTTTTTTCTGTAAATTTGCCGAATATAATAATGAGAAAGCCTAATCTTATGTATATGAGAGGGAATAATTTATACAACTGAAAAAAGCCCGTATATTATGTCATAAGTATTTTTAATAATAACAAAACACGTTTATGAGAAAGTAGAGTTATTTCAGTGAATAAGCACATAATGAGTAAACATTCATCTCATTGCCGTCCGACATGCGACAAACCTTAAGTGTAATCGTTACCGACACGACGTTATTTTTGTTTAAATATGATATTTATAATGCAATATTTTTCAGGTGGCTTCAAATCAGTGTGTCATATACGTGCGACCATCAGTAAACTAATAATTTTAAGCAATCCATTTGATGGATACTTTATGTTAGCTCGTCAATGTTTAAAGCACTCAGGTAGATTTGATATTAAAGATAAATTGGCAAACCTATTTGAACAAACATGGCCTGATTCCATATCGATCTGTACTGGTTTATTACAAGTAAATAAACGATAGAGGTACTTATCTATTAGTCAACACGAATTCAGTCGCAATTCCCGGGAACGTCGAGACAATCAAAAAACAATTGTCTCTTAATTGACCGACTTGACAGGTTTAACACTTGCAGATATTGGAAAATTTAGTACAATCTCACGAAAACAAAATAAAAAGATAAAAATGATGTCATTGCTATGAAAAATATTGCTATATCTATACTTCCTAACATTTCACTTTTCTAGAGAGTTAACTCGATAAAAGTACAATGTTAAGGTGACAGTTATACACAAGTATTACTAGTTTAAGAGTTAGTTTTAAGTTGTTGTTATTATAAGATAAAGTTTCTTTTTTCGTGTATTTAAAATAATCTTTTGCATATAGACGCATACATCGCGCCGTGTTTACCGTTTAGATTGACCACGATTCAAAGTATAGCCTACTGTGCAGGAATTCCAAGGCGGTCCAATGATTAATTTACCATAAATAAATTCAAATAAACACGTTACAACCGCCCCTCGATTCAATTACATAAACGAGGACAATTATTCAACGAGTCTTGTTCTATGTCAAATAGAACTCCTGTTTTAGCAAGACAAGTAGCTCGTAATCAGTGGTGGTGAAGTGATAAATTAACAATTTCTCCAGGAAATATAGAGGCTATATAGTATTTTAAAAAATATAATATCTACTGAATATTTAAGTTAGTTGTAAGGTTTAGAAATGGTTTTTTAAACTACAAAACCTCACTAAAATATTTATAAATAATTTAAATAATAGATATGTTTTTGAACACTGTTAAAATAAGAGGCAACATTTATGTACAATTTTGATGTTTACATACTTAAAAACAAGTATTCCACTGTTGAATAAACGCTAGCCGCGGCACGGATCAAAAACTTTTATCTTTCCAGTTCCATGTATCCTTTTTTGTTTTAAAAGTAAGATGTAAGCTGAATATTTTTTAAAAGGTAAGCTTAATCCTCTATAAGATATGGTAAGCACTTTCCATCAGGCTAGCCTTAAGCTGTTGGCCACTTTAGTATAAAAAATAATTCTTTTCTCATAACGATACAAAAATTAGTCGTACGTATTAAACGCAAAGATCGTGTTCTTATCAGCTAATATGGAACGGAATGTAGCAGATGTTACAGGCCATTCGTTCTAATTGAACACTGCAACTAATGAACACTTGAAGCAATTTGGAGCAGTATTGCTGTTGAGTCGACCGACGTACTTAATAATTAACTGAATTTGGTATAGAATTATGTTTATCGTTATTACAAAAACTCAAAACTAAGTAAATAAATCTTAACTGTTTAAATGCTTATATGTCATCTAATCCCTGAATAGATTACTGAGGTTTTTATCTGTTCTGTGCACCCAAAAACAGGCGATTATTATTTATCCGTGGGATTTTGACATTTTGAAGAAAAGTTAAAACGTCAGTTTTTGTCATGTTGAAGAACTCGGGTCTCGATAATTTAATTAAGGTGTGATGATATTAACATTTTATTTCGTGCATTATACTGTTGTATTTCTTTTCGTGTATAATATTAAATAATAACTACCAGTTTAATTGTTTGTGTACACCAGCCCATCAGCTTACGCACGTCACTTATACAGCCCGATATATGGTTGATAATCATTTTCATTTTTGATGCTAACATTTGCTATAGTTTTAAAATTAACTTATTTAAGTATAACACTAATTCGCCTATCGTAAAGATATTGTTAAAGTTAGCACATTAAATTAACTATAGTTAAGTTAGTTTTGAACTTTGGACCATTAAATCTTACAATTTACCAATCTTTGTCCATTTACAAACGTGGGTGATAGTGATAGTGAAAATTAACAAGGTTTAGCCGATCAAACTTGGATTTGATTGATATGTTCGGTAAGTATTCAGTGTCAACCGCGTCAACTGAAACATATTTTAACCACCAACATTAACTATACTGGGATACTAGGTTCAGGGAACATATTGTCTTAAGTTATAAGAAAAGTTATTTGTATTTAACTTTATTAGAATAACTATTAGATTTAAATTAGTACACATTTTTAAGAACAACTAACTATCTTTGCGTATCGAACCGAACGTAGATATGAATAAACAATAATTCTTTCTAATTGAACTTCATTATCAAATGGATACTCGACTAAATTAAACAATAGTGTAATAGACTTTTCTTGTGCTTGCAAACATATTTTTATAATATAGTCTTTTTTGCACTTTAAAAATTACAAATAATACATGTAGAAACATTTTTTCAAAATTTAGCAAAGTTAAAAATAAAGAAACTTAACTTGCATTATAAATATGCCAGTTTTCTTCATTAATTTTTAACTTTATCTTAACTTACACCAAATATCAAGCCCAAATGTAGTATTATTAAGAGAAAACAAATAAATTTTGAGAAAACATTATTTATATACTCTGCGCCTTAATATATTATAAATTGATATGGTTTTTTAAAACAAACTTTATCTAAAAAAAATAACTATGTTATTCTAAATATGTCGCTGTGCGTTCAATGGAGCCGTTGCCCTTACATGCGCAAGCGCACCAATTTATATTCGACGCTCGCTTATCTGACCTATCTTCATGATTATAATAGCATTTTACAACCAATAAATTAGGAGTGAAATATCTTTGAAACGATGAGAATCATAGCAAGACTACAACCATCTACAGATACAACATAATTCTTACTACTATCCTAATTGTAAATAAACGTAACAAATCTCAAAAAAATATTTCGAAATTTGTTTCGATTCAAAACTAACCTACATACTCAATTTGCTGAAGCGAACATTAGGTTTTAGTTATTTAGGTTTAGGTTTTGCCGACCGTTCAAATCTATCCACCCGTTTTTAAATTATAAATGTTGTAAACCTGACTTGATTTTATTTATTTAGATAAATGTAATTGTTCAGGTGTACTGACCATACCTACCCTTGGTACACTATATCGTCTTCCAATTTACTACGGAATACCGGTGACTTTAAGTAACAGTTTCCAAGATGTCATTAAATTTGCCATGGCTTGTTTACCCTTTGTATTTTATAGTAATCATTTGCTACGATGAGATCACGTGCCTTTTAATAGACACCTATTATGATCTGTCTTCAATAACCACAAGGTGTTAGATTCAGAACGATTTTACTCTACATTGTACTTATGAGTTATGTGCATAAAACTCATAAGTACAATTTTGAAAAACACATTTAATAGTTAAAACTTAAAGTTATCAGTATAATAACCTATTTCTAGTAAAATTGTTTTTACAAATAATTTGGTTACTAGTCAAATCTCCAACGACATAATGAATATAAATGTCTGTAGGAGCTTATAACTGAAGAGAAACAGGTCCCTATCCATAGCTTTGTGATTATGATAATAAAACATTCTGATGACACAGTTGTTTTGAAAGAAACGATTTGTCTGCTCGGCCACCATGAATGCAATCAAGTCATAATAACACGTTGCTGTTAAATAATGAAAGCATCATTTTGTAACACTATTTTAAAATGAACCCGCTTAGATATGTATATGTATCTAAATATTTAAGTAAAATACTGTCCTGGATCTTTGTATGTTTAATTGGCATTATTCTGTTATTTATATACCTATTACATCTATATTTCTCCGCTATATAGTATCTATAATACGATGCTTATTTTTTGAGTTTCCCAAAAAAGTCATAAAATCACTCTGTTCATGGTAATTTTCCCAAATAGAAGAGGGAGTTTTAGAGAACTGTGGTACTTTGTACCATACTTTAAAAATCTACTGTATATAGTAATAGTTATGATACAGTATTTTATAATTAAAATGAAGACGTAGTTCTAGCAAAGAATTTTTACAACTACATTATTCTTTTCTCTTTAATAGGACGTAGAACTGTTTCTTTACATCGTCTGTTGATGTGATTATTTAACACAGAGACAAATCACCGCTGTTATTTTGCTGTGATCTTCTGTAATCATTATCAAATTACCATAACTATCTACGCGACTTATTATTTAGCTATCTACCTAGACGAGTTCGCTTTTAGACTTTTTGAATATCGCCGTTAAAAAAACTAATTCGTTTTATTATGTTACTGCGCATGAGTAAGATCGCCAGAACTTTTTGTAAGTAGCTTATCTTTTATGTTGTCAACATAAAGTGTTACGAAGGAGTGTGTTTCTGACGATTTTAACCGTAACGTTTGTGTTTTCTGTGAGCTGTCAAATCGTTTGAAAATTTCGACTAGTGCCTCTTTTGTGAAGTTTTGGAAATTATTTTTTTATATACTATTTTTATCTGAAACTTACACTTAAACTAAAACAGGGGTTCTGGTGTTCGTAAGCTTATTTTCAATCGACTTCAAAAAGTAGGAAGTTATTAATTCGACTGTATGTGTTTTGTGTAAAAATATACTAGGAAAAATCGTTGAAGTTGTTATATGTTGTTCTCGGACACGTTTAGGTCTGCATCATCTTTAAAATATGGTTTGTACCTAGACTCTACACTTTGTTTACGAATCTAACTTATAGTATTATATTTTTTTAACTTGTTCACGAAAGTATCGTGCCGCTAGTAATTAGGTTAGTGTATTATTACAGTCCGGGGTGTGCCATCCGCAAATTTAGTAATATTCGAGTAAAGAGGATCCTTCATATTCAATTAGCTAATGGACCTAATTTTCGAACATGAATCTTGTCTGAATTGTAACATAATATCTACCTTCAAAGCAAATATCTGCCCAAAAGGTTTTTATTTAGCTATGAATAACTTTACAGTGCCGAATTCACAACCATAAATATGAACAAATTAACCTATCATTTATATTATTGGGAAGTATTTTGAAACATATTATTCGCCCCAACAAACTAAAACAGACGTGATAAAATTTTGGAATGTCAGTAGTGTACTCTTAACCTACTCATTTCTTATTTATAAAAAATTAAAATTATAAAATAAATTACATTACATAACAAATTACAGCACATTACACATTTAATTAATAATTACATTTTCGAATTTTTATTTTTTTAAAATTTGAAGTGATTTCGGTATTTTAAACCGACATACATTCCAACTTTAAGCAACAGATTTATTTATTTCAGAATCGTGATTATTGTCAGACAGATGGAGAAAATGTCTTATTGGATGGTTAAAGAATTTTTTAGCGGTCAGCTATGCTTTTTTAAATTTATATTTGATATGATAAAAGTCAAAAAAAAATTAAGTATCATTCGTACTTGTCAAGCCTTGTACAATCCAGATACAATTTTTAAATTGTGTCAAAGTTACCGGGAGTATATACTTACGATAATATGAAATGAAAAACCGTTTTCAATTAAATAAATTATCAAGTTTGAATCGATAATGTCGATCGACATTTTAGTGAAAATACAATAGAACAAAAAATCTTTACAGCACACAAATCATAAAAATGCAACAACATTACAAGAAAACGAATACATACAATAAGCGGCCTTATTTCTAATAAGTAGGGTATAACTAGGGCAGGATGTCGCATGTTGCAGCTATCTTCACATATGGACTCCACTATTGCTTACCATCTGGTGGTGTCAAGTCATTTGCGGATCTGTGTCCAGGCAAACTTTGATCAGACTAATAAAATAAGTAAATAAAAATCAATTAATTAATCTCTCAATCAATTATCTTGAACACAGAATATCCATAATAATTCGAACCAACGATTATTACCCACGCAAATCGCTTACAGTCACTCGCATATTTTTAATAATAAAAAGGCATTCTGGTAATTTCTAAAAAATATACAACGAAAGAACGTTGTATATTTTTTAGAAATAACCAGTTTTTTAAGTTTTGTAAGTGTCATGACTCTTTCGAAACGTGCTTATGGTTTTAAAGCGCCACGTTCTTGGGTTTTCAGTTTCTGGGGTTGTAATTACTTGAGAATTACAGAAAAAATCGTAAAACGCATGATTAGATTTTCTTTAACTTTAGTATATTTAAGACTTCAGACTTCAAAAATAATAATTCATAATAATTAAATATGAATTACAAGTTACTGTGTGTACATTAATTGTGAAATAAATTAATAAAATAGCCTTTAACATACGAGAATTGGATTTTTACCTATTTTAAAAAATAAACATGTACTTTGACCAAGATGCATAGGTATTTAAATTATACACGATATATTACAATGGCTAAATAATTATTTGCATGCGATAAAAAAGAGGACTTATATTAATTAATATAAACTGTTTCAATTTGAGTAATGGATAAAATAGAAATATAACTGTTTAGCGATCTTTGGTATAGATTTCGATATATTCATTAATATTTTATAAATAGGATAGGTATTCTTATAAAAATACTGGTCTATGTAAAATCAGATATTCAGTATTATCTATATACACCAAATTATGAAGGGTTTATACAAATAATTTATGAATTGAAGCCCTACAAATTGTAGACGAATATAAATATGTAGTTGAAAATATCAAAATTAAATTTTTCGTCCTATCGTTGTCCTATTACAAATTACGTAAATTCAGCTGTAAGTCAATCATAATATACTTTAAAAACGTACATTAAGTTCACCGTGCAATGAAAGTCGTGACGTCATTGCATTATGAGACTACATCCTCACAAGGAAACAAATGTGAATCATACTTTAACATTCGCTTTGCGCTTTTATGGGCACACCTCTATTTTGTGTGGGCGATAATAACGAACTCTATTACAACACGACAAAGCTAATATTCGAATACACTAATGGTTTATTTTGATTGTCATCTGTCATTAGTTATGATTTTTTCATTCACGATTAATCTTTGAGGTCAGCGTCGCACGAAAGTTCGAAAGTCGCCTGAAAGCATATTTCTGTAAATTATTTTGTGTCAGAATCCTGTAATAAGCTTTGAATTAAGTATTGAAGTCTGGTTAAGATAATTGAAAAGTTTTAGAAATGGATTAGTGTTCTTTTATATTCAAGTGAATCATAATGAATTTTCAATTCCACTCATGGTTATGGATTTTGGCTAATTCTATTGCAAATAATATTTTATCAATCCATAATTATGCTATCAATACCAAATAAGATAATGGATAAAAAGTAAATTATAATATCTACTTATACCAGAAATATATTCAAGTACACCGAAACAAACATGACGTGCATGACATCTGCCTGTATAGAAAGTTACCCCTACAGAACACTCGACCAGACAGCAATTATTGCTTGTTAAATATCTTAGTATTGAGATGTTTTATAAAACATTAATAATACATGTGCTGCTGAGTTTCTGCTGCACTGCTAAACAAATGTCTTCTATTATCACTTTGTAATTATCGATCCTGTAGTCCCCAGTCCTTTATATACTTTAGAATATTATCCTCTTTAGTTAATTCTTTAACTTCTATTAGAATATCTAACAAAGACAAGATTGTTGTCAGACAGCAAGAAATACGCTGTATATACGTTTCCCACCATTGTTTTCATGACAATAAACACTTTATTAACGGAATATCTTAGAACTTCAATAGCAGCCTTATTCACTCACAATAAACGCTCAATGAAACGGGAATTTAAGTCTTTGAACCAGAACCGAGATATATATTTTCTATGCGAAACAAATAAGTGTTCGATTAGAAACTTTAGCTCCTTGAAATAGAGTGTTCTTCGAAGGTGATAGTAAAATGTTTGCACATTGAAGTCAACTTACGGTAGTTCACTGTTCACAAGGTTATGAGTTATTCATGGTCTCCGAATTGCCGTGACATTGGCTGCACCACGTGCTGTGTTGCTAGGAAACTAATGGTCAAACAAAACAATCTTCATGTTTCTTCAACGTTTCATTATGCGCCGGGAATTAACTGAGAACAGAGCATATTTTGTGGAAAAAATCATCAAGTGTATTATTTGATCAAGCTCTATGGGAAATAATTATTTAATAGCTTAATACTTTAATAGTAAGTTATTGAATATATGGGTCATTAAAATTAGCCGACAGCAACTTCCTGAACAAAATAAAATTAACAAAAACCTAACGAAACTAATAGTATGGTGACGAGGGATGTTCGTATGTCCCGGTCGTTGGACCATGTGAACTGGTGGGAGCCGGAGCATTGGAAGCTCCGCGGGCCTCATACTGTGTCCACCGTGTCTCTGGAGAAAGCTGATCCAGCAGAAATCAGGAATGGATGGCTCACACTTCCCGATCAAAAGGTAAAACTAGTTTCATCACTAAAATATTTACACGGGAAAAAGGACAAAATTGAAGTTCTCTATTATTATAATATAAGATAGTGGTACTTATTATAAGATATGATAAGATAAGATAGTAAAAAATGTCATATCCGGTCTTACATAAGATTTTTTCTAAAGTCGATTTCTTACGAGAACGGATGTTGCTTTATGTCCAATTCAAGCGTCATTTTACTAACGCCAAATACAACCCAATTTAAAAAAAATATATTGTCATGTCTTCCTCACCTGCGCAAGTAACGAGTATCGATTGATTGACTAAATTCAATGATTGGTATACCAACCTATAATTAAATGTTCGTCCATGTGTCAAATGTCTTCGGCCTTGGTAGCTGTTATTAGGGGAAATTAAATATTTTAAAAGTACAATTCTATTAATATAGTATAAATGTTTTGTGGTTGATATTAAAAGTAATATTAGTACTGAGAAAGTCGCTTAAAGAACAAACATTGATATTATTTTTTCATAATTTTTAATTTGATGTTTGTTAAGCGATAACAATCAATATCAATATATATTCCATCAAACTCCAAAGGGAAAGGCTAATATAAAGAAATACATAATATAAAATCTCAAATACCAACTTTGTAAAAATATGAAAGTAGATGACGACGATGAAGATATGCCAAATCGCATCAAGGTTTTCTTCAACAATTGCAAAAGGTATCAATGTAATTTACTCTGGTCTGAGTTGACGAAATATCCAACCGATATTATAAACAATGATGATCCAATATGAATTTAGCTACATTATATCTTAGAACTGTTAACATAATTTAAATTTAGTAAACAATCGTTAGTATTTGCGCCAAATAAATTACTAAATAAACAGACAACAGTGATATGCAGACTGGTTTTAAGTACACAGGTATAACTCAGCAGCCATCAGCTTAGTCACCACCCGTAGGAGCCGTTACATCACAGCTTGGCATACAACCTCGTGTGACTCACGCCTTACATGGACAATCGCACGATTACCGCAAAAACTCTCCTCGATTAGCATTCATTATGTGTATAAAAACATCATAGTTTCCCAAATCCTACTATGGTCGTCAGTTGCCAAATATACCATAAGCTTGCCAAATATATTTGACTCTACATTTATTAGTTCAATTCATCATTCATATTTCTATATATTCTCTTTATTTAAAAAAATTGATAAATGTTAATAATTGGTTAAGGCGGTATCATAATAAATATCTTCTTACGTTATAATGGTTGCCTGGTATTACTTACAAATTACATTCATGTATAATAATGACGAGAACCTTCTTACATACAAACGATACCAATTTTAAGAGTTTCGTGATAAATTAAATGTTCGATGATATCATTACCTATAAATATGCAAAATAATATCTTTGATACACTACCACATCAATCGGAAACTTACCCATGTTAACAATATCATTTTCAATATTTATGTCACATACATGCTATGATCAAAAATTTTGTAATATAAATAAAATTTTAATATATAACATATAAAACATTTAGAAATTTCATAAACATTTTGTTATACTGTCCTATAACTTTTGGACAGAGAAATTTGAAATTTTTTAATGAGTCAATAAATATCGCTTCTGAATTAATATAAAATTTAACTTTTAAAATAAATTTTTAGTGAATACATTTGGTTCAGAAAAATAAGCTTTCAAATAAAAGCGATTCTGTTTTGTTTACACACTTAAACGGAGAAACAGTAATATTTCTGTGTTCTTTGTATCTTAAAAACGGAAAGTAAACATTGAAAATTTAAACGAGGCTTTAAACTACTAATACGACTGTTACATCTGTTTCAAATAAATTATGTACAGTCCTCTAAGTGACAAGAATTATTTGAGATATAATACATTAATATTAAATACTTAGGTAACATTTTAAAAGCAAAGTGTAAAGCTAAAAAAACCATACTCAAAAACGTATCAAATCATAAAATCACATATTCGTTATTGGTCTGATGGATCCTCTTTCTCTCCGATGTTGGACACCGCTAGTTGTAATTATTATATATATAATAGGCCACCCAACTATAGAATACTACGAATCTTAGAGTACTCACCATATAGGAGGGGATACTACGATTGAACATATAAATCTGACACTTTCTCAGAGTTGAATTTAGCTAGGGCCTGAAGATTCTTATTTGACAGTGCCCGTAAAAATAAGTAACTAGTTTTACCTAATGTCGACGACTGTTGATTATACCTAAGGGTGGTTTGGCTTTGGCTTCAAGGTTTGAAGTTAAAGTATTCCATAAATAATCAAGAATTCGAAGTCTTTAGAAGTAGCCCCCTGTCGTGGAAATACAAGAACGATCTTGTGACCCATGTATTCGTGGAAATGTTCCGTTTGAATATCGATAAGGATTCTGCAGTGTTCATTTATAGGCTGATATAATAATATTTTTATATATTTGCCCATACTCTACATATCTATAGCAATGCAATTAGTCCTACATCAATTTCACCTCTAGAATATTGTATATGTGACATTAAGGGGCAAACTGCCTTACCCTAAATACTTCATAACCAGTTCTGAATTTTATTTATCTGGCGTCAACCACGAATATACTCGAGTATAATATTTTTCTGTAATTCCCACAGTAAAAATTTAAAGGTAGAAGTTACAAAGTAACGATTCTTTTGTCTTGTTTACGATCATTTGTGCCAACATTGTGGTTTCTAAGAAATCTTGAAATTGAAATACAACTGTCAGGATGCTAATAACAACTATATAATGTTGTTATTGTAAATAAAGCTTACGTACTCTAGTATACAGACGTTGATATCGACACAAATCCGGTCGGTATTATACTATTATATATTACTTCAGGGATAGATAACATTATTCCTTCACGTACCAGTGACAATGACTCAGATTTTCCATTTTGGTTAAAATACTTATTGTTTTCTGTTCATAAGTATCAGTAAATAAAGTCAGTAAGTATATAAATATCACAGAAATATATTTAGAATTTTCGTAGAATTATGAGCTTTCTCACATTTGATATTAAAAAACTTCTATAAATGCAAGTATTCTTTATTTGGCTATCTTACCTCTAACAGCCGGATTTAAGAATTTATTAAATTTATCTAGCGAATAATTTTGATATATCAAAATAGAAAAACTGTCAACTTATCAAAGTTGACAGTTGAGTATTGAAAAATCAACACTTAAAAGTATTATTGGAGTCGGTGCTTTACTTTCTATTGTTTCTCAAAACATCCCCATTTGACACTGCGGCGGTTTTTTCAACATTCCACCAAACAACATGCGGTATTTCCGTTGTTTTAAACACTGCTAACTTACCCTAAAGTCGAAGTCCACTGTCACCCACGGCCGGCGGTCGTGCGCACGCGCCGATAATGGGCATTACCGCTAGATTAACAATTAGTTGAGTGATTTACATGTCGATTGCCTTTTACTGACGGCTAATTCTATTTGCAACGCAAAATAATAAATTTAGTATTGTTGGAAACAACTCTAGCTAAACATTACTGTTGTTTGGGACCTCATGCGAACTGGAAACAAACGAACCTTTTAAATATAATTCTGAAAAGCAGATTTCAGAAGGTCGACCTCAGATAATTACCTAGGCAAAATTGTTTCCGTTAATATAATTTAAGTTCTATTGATTTGAATGGATACAATTAATTTATTTTACTTCAGCAAGGTATCAGCAATATAAGCTAAAAAAAATTACAAACAAAACATTGATTAAATTATTCTATTGTGATAAACTGCTGCTTCTCGGTTATACTTACATTTTGATTGAGTTCCTACTATATCTACTATGCCTGTGATAGAACATAGGTGTTACGAAGACACTATGAAAGTTAAGGAAGGATTAATGCCAGTAGAATAAAAGATAGACCTATCGACTATTTATATAGGCTTTATATAAAAATGACAGTGGCCGAACACAAATGGTTATGTAATAGGACAATAGAACCTTGGCCGGTTTGCATACATACATCCGATCCATTAGGCACCCACACTTTAACGCGAATAAATGATATCACTATGAAATATATTGATATTAAATCCTTTCACTTTTTGCAAAAGCTAGCTCTAAATTAAACTATGACCGTAAAGATTAAGAGCCACTATTGACATCGGAAAACTATGTTATCAATATTCAGTAAAACTAGTAGAAAAATCGTAAAAATCATTGCTCTTGTTAAAGAAAAAATAGAGAACCACACTATTTAAAATACACGCCTCTTATAAGCTAAACTCTCCGTAAATGAATTATTGAAATCCAGCATTAACTTGACGCTTAACTTGCTACAATATTACAATTCATATTGTCAGTGAACGTTTGTATAAAATAAATTTTCTGTAGTGATACGATCACTTGTCTCGATCTCCTGCTATAACTACCGATATACTATATATTATAAGTAACATGTTTCTCTATTAAGTGCCTGCCTTATAATCACAATGATTGATAGATGAATCAATCGTTTGCAAATTCAATAGATAGTTTATCCTTTTTTGGTAAGCAGGTAGTATTCCAAACAATGTATACGTATATAGGTAATGTCCTTACAAACACGTGTAGGTAGCGTCACTACATGTATAGTTCCTGTCATTTATGTCATAGATATAACTATTTACGTTCTCTGGGAAGCACAAAATACAAAGTACTCTGTAGCACCAGTTAGCAGAAATGTAAAGGAATTTCTATTACAACGACGATAGTAGACTTTGATTATGACACTATTTTAAAAAGTAACAAATACCTGACCTTATATACGCATACGTTGATTAAATATTACACAGATGTAGGTATGGACTGCAATAGTTAATTTTACTTTCTTACCTATCGCTATATAATTGGTCCTTCGTATTGAAAGGGAAAAAGATGTCTTTATTTTAGTGTTAAATAAATCAGACCACTATCTATCACCGCGTTAGTTTGAATCAGATCAATTTCAACGCAGTTCTTGGTTTAGCAATGTATAAATATAAATATCATATTATTAAAATTCCATTTAAAACAACGTTATTTCATCGTTATCAACGTTGTTTTTCATTTGAAACTACTAAGCCGTGACTTCAAAGCTACGCCCACGCAGGGCTTATCATAAGACAAGCTGTCACTTGACGAAATGGTTTATTGTTCCCAACAATTATGCTTCCGACAAACCAATTTAAAAAGGCAAGGTCAAAAGTCTATAAGAAATGAACAGGCACCTACATTTTAAAAAATTGGCTTCTTTAAGCTTTACATATTAGTAGGATCCTACTTTGTTTTTCTTTCCAATTACCTTCAATGTCCGGATGTAAAAATTGCGGTGGGAGTACAAAACCATGTAATAAGATTTTATAATAACTGAATATACTGGATGTCTTTCCAATAGTATGCGATAAAGCTAAACAGTGAAAGAGTTTCGAAGGGTTGCTCCATCCATCCGCGCTATTGGTGGTTTTTCCTTGTTTACAGCTTAACTTATTAATGTGCAAAGAAAAAGTAGAAAATAGCGCTTAGAAAGTTTGGATAAAGAATGATAAAGCTGTTTACACTGACACCGTATACCTTTCTCGCTCTATAGTTTCGAATCGAAACAGATCTGTAAGTAATGTAAAATCCATGCTTATGCCTTCTTTGATAAAAAAAATATTTTTTTGTTTTCAGGCACGGTTTCAACAGAAACAGTTACAAGAACGGGAAATGAAGATAGCATCCTTATATGAAGCACAACAAGCGCGCGCGCTTGACCGCGTGCGGCACTCACCAGGGAGCGGCGCCGGCGCAACTTCCCCACCACAGCCACCCGCGCAAGTAACACATCATCCGGGAAAGGTAAAATCATCAACACTGGTCATGGAAATAAGGTCCAGTATTAGAAAAACTACACTAAAAAAATCTTAACAGGTCCGTCAAATGTTTGAGGAGCGTCGCACAAAAGCAGGCATAGACAAAAGTTATCCGCTGCAGCCTATTCACAACACGGAACGCCTGACGAAGAAGCCCCTTCCCAATGGATACAACAAGGTCACCTCCAATACCAACTCCAGGGTCAGCGTCGAAAAGAAGGCTACCAAGACTCACACGTCGACACACACTGTTAAAAAACAACAGCACGTGAGTTTCATACACACTACACTTATACATACACAGACACATGTATATCGCATGCACTACACTACACTTATTTATGGTACAAAAATAGTGTTATGGTAAGATGAAATCTGTGGTTTTTTTACATTTTAAATAAAATGTTTGTACTTTTTCCAGAAAATAGAAAATATAGTCAACGGATCCGGAGATCTCAACCATAATCACGAACCGGATCTAAATCTAAATACACATCGTGTGGTGAGTTATCATGTCTAAAACTGCTTTCGTGTTGTAGACTTTAATTTAAATATGTAATCATCTACCTTTGTCTTCCAGCTGCCAAAAAGTAACGGTGAGTTGATCGCACACCTGGATGAGCTAGACAGGGTGGAAAACAACTACCTTATAGAGAACGAGACTTTTCCAGAGGCGCTTGAGCCGTCGCCCACGCCGCGATCACCGGAACCGGAGCCCAAGAAACCTCCCCGAAGGTAAACCAACAATACGTTAGCTGGAGCCTTTTATACCTATGTCACACATCCAGTATCTAAGTTTAGTAATCCTATAAATTATTTTATGAATAGTGCAAAAAATATCTAAAGCGAAATTAAAAATATAAACACAACAGTATTTTCAATTCCTGAGTAATGTGTTCCCTTTCTAAACAAACAAAATGTACCGGGAATATCTTTTTAATTGCTCAGTCGTGATACCTCCCCCCCCCCCCCCCTTATATCGCGTACAAGAATGTATTTTATTTACTCCATATAGACATATTTCTTAAATATTATATGCGACTCTTTGGCTGCCTTGCAGACAAAAAATATCTAAGCATCTGACTTTCCTTTTAGAAGTCCCTCGACTAGAACGATTCCACCTAAAACTAAAGCTGAATCAACACACGTAGCACCACCAAGAAGAGGCACCAGTGAAAATACTGTAAGTTTATTTATTTAAAGGCCACAAGCCTTGAAAGTAGGTAGTAAAGAAAAGAGTCAACAAAACTTTTGTCAAACACCAACATACCATTGTTAAATTAGAAAATATAAAAAACATAATGTTAGTATTAATATGATTGAAGCAGGTACTAGTATTGTTTCATATAATACCACGTTTTCGATATATCGCGTAAATACTTGTAAATATATTTTCCATAATGACAGTTATAAATTTAGACTTGTCATTTAAAGTTCCATATTTGAAAGTTCTTCCGACGTGGACTGGCAAATGTGTCAGTTGTCACGTTAAGCACAAAATTCTTGGTTATTGTTGTCTTAAAATTTTCAGTAAATTATTTAAATAATAAAATAATGTGTCTAGGTTTCACAGAGCAGTAAGGCCCGCGGGGCCATGCAGCGAACCGTCAACGCCGTAAGTATATTTATAAAATATTTGAACATTTATAATTCAATAAAATCAAGTAACTGCGAGGTTCCCAAAGATTTAATAATTTAATAATTTTGTAGTGATCGTGTTTGTATGTCCACAAATGTCCCAATCTCACTCACCAAATGATTGCATTAAATATTGTAATAAAATAGTTCCTATTAAATTAACAGCCGCGGACCGCTATAGCATTATCATTAGCATATTTTCAAAATTATTAGAATATAAATTTGTTGAGTTATCGAATTATTTTTGAAAGTTTTGTGAACTCACTCATGAGAAGTGGGTTATCTCACCAGCAACGCGGACCTTAAGAATTATAATAAGTATATAGTTTTAAAAAAGTAATGAAAATTTCTGTATTTCAGGTACCTAATAGACAAACTGCGGTAAGGAGTATTTTAATTAGATAATTTTTTAAAGTAGTAATCGTCTTATTTAACTTCTGAGCAAACCAAGATTAAAATACTGAAAAAACCTATTTTAGTGAGAAGATAATTTCGTACTGTTATTAGGGTACAATTTAATTTAATTATTTTAAACGTTAAAGAAAACGTTTGGATGGCGAATATTGATCTTAAGGGAAAAATCAGATCGCAGTCATTTGTTATTCAATTGATAAAGAACCATTTTTATCGTGACCTTTCTCAGAGTGGCTGCTCCAACCATGTTACTTGGTTAAACTAATACTGCCTTTTTTGTTCACTGAGACACCTACTACCTACCATATGGAGGGCAAGGTAGCCAGAGTAATTACAGGGCATAGCAAGCATTTCTCGCCATGTTTTTTTTTCTCATATATAATATTTTTAAAAAAATAGATTCAAGACTACTACTATACTTACTTGAAACTATTTTCTTTTAAAATAATAACGCAGCTCGGTGCTGCGTTATTATTTTAGACAGGATACTCAGCTTAGGATCCCGGGTTCGATTCCCCGCCAGCGCAGATGTTTGATTGTGTGATAAACACGCATAATTTTGTTCTCGAGTTAGGATTGTTTATATTTTATTATATACAAACTTATTTTAATATTTCCGTTTTATAGTATCGATAGGTTCTTAATAATTTGATAGCAGTCTGGTAGAATGGTCATTGCCCCTGTTTAAACACAGAGGACCCGGGTTCGAATTCCGGTAGGGGCAGATTTTTATACGACTAGTACGAGTATTTGTACAAAGTGTATATAGTGTATTTCAGTTATTAATAAACAAATTACTATCTAGATTTCTCAGTTATACTGCATAATCTATAACACAAGCTCCTGATGATGCTTAATGTGAGCTAAATAATAGGTGTGAGTGTACCGTTACACCACGTTAAGAAAAGTACCAGCATGAATGACTTCATGTGAAGCATGAATGACTCTGACTCTAAGCAGAGTCCATCGCAAGCGTCCAAAGTACGGGCGTGGTCGAGCGCGGGCGGGGCGCAGGCGCCGCCGGCGTCGAGCGGGTCAGGCGCCGCGTGCTCGGTGTGCGGGCGTCGGTTCGCGCCCGACCGGCTCGCCAAGCACCAGGACATCTGCAAGAAGGCGCACGCCAAGAAACGGAAGCCGTTCGACGCGTTGAAGCATCGGCTCGCTGTGAGTTATCATTTTCAAATAATGGGAATGTTTATAACAAGTAAAATTTAGGAATTTCGCAATTATTTCAAAAAAATTAGATTAAATTTTATTTGAAATAAGCTTTTTTTAGTATATTTATTTCGAAATTATGTGTTGCAGAATTTTCTGAAAATAGCGAATAATTTGGTAAACAATTTGTTAAAAAAATTATATTAGTTTCCCAACTTTAAACGTAGCAAATTGTATTACTTGACCTAGGCATGTAATTATTTTGCCTATGCACTAATAAATTTTGTAGCCACTTTTTTACGTGTGACTTCAGATGCATGGCACTTTACTAAGGAGCAAATTTAGGCGTCTTGTAACAGCTCCTCAAACGTATCGATACATCTCAGTAAATATTGATAACAGAATACTTTACATGGAAAAGAGAAACACATTAATTATATTGCTATTATATCTAACTCAATCTCCAATAAATAAAGATACCTGATTAGCCTAATAATAAAGAAGACATTACCTGAACAATACAATAACAATAGAAAATATTTTAACCATATCTTTAAAGAACTGCATAAACACTATTCATAATACTAATTTAACAACATTGTTCTACTATGTCTATATTCTCACCACAAATAACACTGTTACCTTTTTGTACGCACAGGGTACCGATGCTGAAGGTCTCAAGGCAAGCAAACATGATTTAACCCGTTTACTTTACTCCTTTATTATCCTGAGACACATCCAATTATCCTAGCACGAAAATATATAATACCATAAAGTTTATTTTTAAGTTAAAATTCAATTCTGAAGGTCAGACTTGCGTATTATCTTATGACCCTTATCAAATGACTGTGTTTTAGAAACCTGTCGCATCTTAAATATATGTTTAAACATATTATGATAATAATACATGAAGCCATAAGTTATCAATTATTTTGACAAAACGTGGAGTCAATCAATTACATCACGACATTCTTCTGAGCATATCTAAATACATTTTTATTTTCAAATTGCACCACACTCATATTATACCTATAAGTGATCTGAACATATTTCCATTTCAATATTCTTCTCATAAAACGACTATTAATTAAAATTACATTTTCCCATTACTCTTCCCCAGGGCACTGAAGCCGAGCCGTTTATCAATAAGCTCCGCAAGACTGGGCCGACCCCGTCGACCAACAGCAAACAGCTGCCGCCCAGCAAGCAGCTGAATAACAACTGGCGGCAGAAGCACGAAGAGTTCATCCAAGCAATCCGCGCCGCCAAGCAAGTGCAGGCGCATCTCAACGCGGGCGGTGAGTAGCGTCACCACAATACTTTGTACAATTCAATCACAGTAAGCAAAGGTGTACTTAACAGAATACAATTAACTTATGAGTATTGTGCCTTGATAGAGTTGATTTAACGTCACGACAGGGTCTGAGATTTTTTAATAAATCTGTTATTAAAAAATGTCTAATTTAAAAAAAAATGCATATTAACGCTATTTAATAAAAGTTTAAAGCATTAATAGTGGAAGGACTACGACAAGTTTTGACAATGTGTTACTACAAAACGAATATACTTGCTTGAACTGTTAATTTGGAGATATTATAGTAACTTGCGCGTCAGGCATTCAATATAGACAAAAACTCACACACCCACTACGGGCTGACTGGAAAAGATTTGTATTAGAATTAAGTTTTACCTTTTATACGACTGTATACATTAATATTTATTGATAACATAACTAATATATTAAATATTACTGAATACATAAACTAATAGATGGTTTAGAAAATAGAAAATATATGAAATGTCAGAAAGTGTATTTTTAAATTGGCTTTGGAGGACAATTATGTATGATGATCATAAATAGTCTGATCTGATTAATAATCCACTACGCCAGCGAGTTCAAATATTAATTCGTCAAACTCTAATAGTAAAATAATGTAATTCGCTATTTTCAGGTAAACTTAGCGACTTGCCACCGCCGCCACCTTCGGAGAACCCTGACTACGTCCAGTGTCCGCACTGCAACCGCCGTTTCAACCAGGCCGCGGCCGAGCGTCACATCCCCAAGTGCGCTAGTTACCAATTCAATAAACCAAAACCTAACGCCAAGAAACGGTAACCGAAATATACTCAAATTCGCTACCACTTTTTTCGACTGGCAACACTGTTCTGGCAAACTGTCTGTGACTGCGTGATTTTTTGGCTGTAACACTAATTTTAGATATAGTTTTCGAAAACGTTAGTTTAGTTCCTAATGGACGTTAATGTTGGTAAAGAAGTGCCTAATTCCTGGTTTGCAGACTCTCTGATTCAGATTTTATTTACTTACGTCCTGTTTTATCTGGTGAAATATTTGTACCATATTATCAGTCCTAACCTCCCGATCTAAGAATGGAGGCGATTTCAGTAATTCCAGTGTTACCGCGGCTTCGGACTAAGGGCAACTTCTCACTGGGAGAATTTTTGCTTCGTATGTGTCTAGCCTCTGTTGTATACTACACTATGTGGGCTGCAATCACTTTCGTACACGATCGTACGTGTTGCTATAGGAATGAGACAAATAACAAGGATTCTTCTTCCTCCAGACAAAAACCCAATACTTATAGAAGTAGACGGACAAGTGAAAGATTGTAATTAAGTCGACTAATTTTATACTAATGCCATAAACAACTGGGACCTAATAATTAAGAGAAAACGTAACACAAATTTTGTAAGACTATAGAATGTTTGTACAAACGAATTTGCTTTTTATTATGTTATAACCAATGCGGATATTATTCGATTATTATTAAAATTTACTATTTTGTAAATTGTTGTTTCATTGTCAAAACCATTTAACCATAATAGTCAGTAATAGGCAGAAAATGATGCAATAACTTTATTTGATACTTGTAATGTATTGGAAAAAAAATAAATGCAAAGAAAAGTGTTGACCGCTAGTACGAGGCGGTTCAAGCATTTGTTCTAAAGTTGTCGATGTTATTGCTATTCCTCGACGGCAGTGTTGGGCACATACGAGAGGACCACCGTGGACTTGGGCGGAACCAACACATTGTCCCTCGACACTGCGTAGTTGCTTGTATAGCTGAAACAATAGGGTCTTAACTGAGTGACATATTCGAGCAGCTTTGAAGAGGTCATAAGCAGCCTTTTTTTATATTTTTGAATTCAGAGACAATAATTTTAATCACAATGGTTTCCTAAAATGGCTGCATTAAAGTACAGATTAAAAAATAAATCATGAACAATTGGGTTTTTATGCGCATACGCACTATGCAGCTTTCAACCTGTGGAATGCGGAGTTAATGTAACTAGTGTGACGTTGGGGCCTATTGCACGAGGTCACGGCGGGTGCGGATGCTGGTACTGGTGCACTCACTTGGTGTAGAGGCGCACGGCGCGGGACACGTGGTGCACGGTGAGCGCGGCGGGCACGGACCGCAGCGTCAAGTTGGCGCGCTCCGCTGACTCCCACGGGTTGAACACGGCCACGTAGCCCGTGTGGCCAGGCTTCCATCTGCAATACCGATACAGATGTTAAAACTATTCAGTTTGGAATGGTACAAATAGTTCAAGAAACCTTTTAAGCCCAACACACGAAACTTATTTGCACTTACATGCATTCTAAGCTATTATTATTAATATGCATTCTAAGCATATTTCTAAGCTATTTAAATTTAAAAAATTCATCGATAACACAGGACATACAAAATATGATGGTGATTGTTGGAATGATCCATGCATTAGTATTCATTCTTGATCATTGAAATAGGTAATAAACAAGCCAGTTCCGTTAGATTCAATATACTGTTCGCTGATAAGAGTAAGTGGTTAATTTTAAGCAGTTGGATCAGTGGTGCACTTGAGTTTATTAAAGTGAAAAGCTTTTGACTTGATTCGAAACTTTCATTTTACAATAACAGTTTTTTTTCAATAACATAGATTTTAGTTTGAATATCCAATAATAATGAAGCCTAAACCAGCTCCATACCTGGCACAAGCCAGCAGCCACTGGCCGGAGCCGAGGGCGGGCACGGCGCGTAGACTGTAGGTACCTTGCGCGACGCTCGCGTCTTCTCGCAACGACACCAGGTGAGACAGCTTCTCGCTCTGTGCAAATAATTATAACTTGTATTTTTTTATAAAAGTAAGGCAATGCGATCCATGGCTTTAAGAGATTGGCCGTCGGTTAGCAGCAATTTCGTCGTAAATTTTAGGGAGAAATAAAATGAAATGATATGGTAATGATCTTTCCTACAATTGGTCAGAAGTCCATTCATTAATGGAAACATGTAAATCTCACCAAGTCACCAGATTGATGCTAGATTTATTTTTATTATTTATTGCACAACGTATTTAATAAACATTTTTTTTTTAATAATTAGTATATGCTGAATCTTAACATATTATTTTATAACCTACAAATTAAAAAAAATTAAAAAATTATTTTTAAAACAAAATATCTTAACATTTTGATTCTTAATTTGGACGGCCACATGCGGCAACCGGTCGCTTTATAAGTAAGTAATATGTAGGACTTGTTACTCACAGGGCTAGTATCGTTGCTATCGAGTGCTAGATATTGCGGACGAAGTATGGGCGCGGCGGGGAGCAATAGTGCAAACTCTGACAATTCTGCTCCTTCTTCTGGGTCACCGGATTCCACTACCAGCTATGAATAAATAATTTAAGATAAAATACCTAAATGCATCATTTGTCGAAACATTCAAAGGGTTCATTGCTTTTCTAATAAATTCAATCAAGGATATAAATATTTGCTCGTTTATTTATAAGATTGCAAAAAAATTACCGCAAGTACAATATTTAGATTTAGTTTCATCGAGATGCAAGTGGTGCGAGTACAACGTAGAACTATAATTTAACTGATATAATGAACGACATGAATGTACCTCCAAAGCCGGCCACTGGTCGTTGAGCCGCGCCTGTATATCATTGACAATGGCGCTGACCCCGGCGCCAGTCCTGAGGACGAGCGGCGCGGTGGACGGAGGCCGCAGCGACGACGTGTTTCGCTCCAGCAGGAACAGCTCCGGGCGGTCACCTTCCTCAGCCATCGTGAACACACTTTCGGCTGAAACGAGAATTCAAACCTTAGATATATTTAAGAAGGGATCGTGATACAGTTTTGTTAATTATATTGTTATATGGCTCAGGTTATATGACCTTAAATGCACGTGAAACAAATTTCATTTCATTTGAAAGTCTAATACGATGAGATGAATAATCTCAAATAATTTCACTGTTTTTCAAGGCGTTAATATTTATTGCAATGATTCCTCATATTGTTTGTCGACACAGATAGTAGTTCTACAAAACTACACTAATTATGTTGCAACATCCCCCCAGACATAATTTTGTAATCATTGTAATTAAAAACTTAACCATACAATGGCAACAACATTGTATAATGGCAACAAATACTTTAAAATCTTGTCTAAAGGGAAAGCAAATGGATCTAACCCACACAGCCATGTCTGCTGTCTTACCATCTCCATGTTCGGTCACCAGGCGCGCCCACCGATTCAACAGCGCATCGAGCATCGGCTGATCGCTGGTGTGACGGTGTCGCCAGTACGGGTAGCTCATGTGATCGGCGGCGGGCGCGCTGCCTCGGCCTACGGCGGGAACCTCATCGGGCAGAGAACTGTTCACCACGATCTGCCGGACTTTATGTAGCCTTTAAATGAAAAAGTATTGTTTTTATTCAATACCTTCCTTTTATATAACATAGATTCCTAAAAGGCGTTGTAAGCAGAATTTGCAGTTAAAAAACCGACTTGATTTTATGGTCCAACTAATTCTATTTTATTAACAAAATAAAATTGAACGTCACTACTAACCTAATACCATCAGCACCGGCTTTCATCCACATGCGGATAACCTTGTCAAACTCCTCCACCACCCTGGGGTTGTGGAAGTTTAGGTCGGGTTGATCTGCCTCGTATTGGTGCAGATAGAACTCTTTGCGTCCTTCGTTCCATGTCCAAGCAGAGGTGTTCATTGTAGATGCCTACATTAACATATTCAATTCAATAATGTGTTATCAGTCAATAAAATCAAAACAACAATCAACTGCTGTTAATCATCACCGAGAACCGAGAAACCGAGGAGCCGCAAATCATGGCTGAAAAATTTAAGATAATACAAATATGACTAGGGATCACATCACATCTATCACAAAAGCTTTCGTCGTTCAAATCACTACTGCGTACTAAAACGGAACGTCCCAATTATAGCGGCAATGAAATTATAGTGTACGTAGAAATGAAAGTGATAGCGATAGATTTAGAGTTAAATAATAATAGGACAGGTTCTCGTGAAAATCGCCAGAAACGAAAATTTAAATTGCCATAATTATCGCTAAGCTCAAAGGAGAAACACCGTTAGTAAAATATTTAAAAGACAATAAATACTGGATAAAAATTCCATTTTACGAATTAATCAAGACAGATATTTGAAAACTCAATTCGTAATTCAAGAACTCTGGTTTCCATTATAAGAACTTTTGCCATGATTGTTAGCTAGATGGGAGGGTGAATAACATATTATTTTATCTCGCACTCCTCCGTGGTTCGCGAGGCATGATCACTAACCCCCGTTCGTCATTGGTGGTGGTGTTATGACCCATATGCTCAAGTGTATCTCCCATATATGAAGGCCTGTGTGGGTCGTATACATACAGGCTAATAAAGATGATGATGCCACGTGATATGGCAGATATTCTTAAGTACAATAAAGTGACTAGCTTCTTTGTTGTAGGTTTGGGTTTGGTTTACTTAATTATGAGTAATAAATTCTATGGAAGCTTCTAGACGTTTATACGGTAAATTAAGTGGTCTTCTGCTTACCCAATTATTAGGTGGTTTACGAGCGCTTTCATCAGTGTAGTCGCGACCGGGAGCCCAGGTGAAATATGCATCGTACGGCGCCGTGCGGTTCACGCTCAGTTCGAACCAGGTGTGAGTAGACGACACGAAGTTGGGAGTCAAGTCCACGATCACCCTGTTACCAGTAAGATAGACTTATATCTTTGATCCCTAATTACAACGAGAACCTGCACAGAAAACAGTGCAACATGCAATTGTAACTGTTGATACAAAAGGTTGAATTTCGGTTGCTCATCTAATCATCGAACTCAACTAGTCTACCATGAAACGTTACACATGTTCTTAACAAAAATTAAGAAATTAAACACACACAGTTATTGTATTCTAAATAAAAGATTCACTTTAAAATATATTACTATTTCGCGTACCTTTGAAGTTACAAGCAATTTTTACCAGTAATTTTATAATGGCCAAATTTAATTTTAGTAAATTTTAACCAAGCTAAAACACAGTACGTATACTGGAAATGTGTATATGTTTCAGAAGAAGAAATCGACGGAACTAACTTCACACCAAACTCCTTGGCCTTGGTGACGAATTCCTTGAACTTCGTGAGCAAGTCCGGGTTATCGAGCACTTCGTAAGTGGGTGTGACATCAGTGAATATGCCTTGCACTCCTGCACTCCTTAAGGCGGGGAGTTCCTCCTCGATCTGCTCGTAAGTGTCGAAGGAGCCGGAGTCCATTAACGGACCTTTCTGGAACCTGGTGACATGAAATTTGTTTCTTTCATATATTTATTTATTTAAACTTTAATGTCTATAAAAAATGTACTTATGGCGGACTTAACTTCTAACTACTATTTCTTCTACTAAGCAGAGACTGTACAAGTTGGGCAAAATGTTCATTAAAATAAAAGATAATTAATTATAATTTTCACGTAAGTTATCTTACTCTATTTATAATAAAAATATACATAAGGAAATGATAAAAAAAAGATAAATGATAGAAAAAAAATTATATATTATTAATAATTTTTTTATTTCAGTTATTTTTTTTAGTTATTTATATATTATTTTCATTGGGCCAGAAACTATACAAAACTATACTTGTATTGTAGTTAAAGAACCTGATTTCCGATGTGCGTCGGTTTCATGTGGTCATAGATGCAAGTAGTTAAATTATCTACAGTAATACTAGGAATTCCCAGATTAATGTAAGTTGATTGTGTTAAAAAACACAAAAAGTATCATATCTAAATCTACAACTCCAAGAAAAACTGTCAACTAACCAAGTCTTAGGCGGAGGCGGGTCGCATTTCGGCGCACGCACAATGATTGCGATGGCGCCAGCGAGCATGCATAGCCATAGCGCCCAGAACAACACGAACATGAACCAGCGCAGGCGCACCCAGAAAGGATCATCGGCATACTTTAGAAGCTCCTCCTTAGTCAACCCCGAAAATTGCTGTGAACAATTGAATACCATATTGGATCAGTGTTTTCATCAGATGGCTATGTGTGCTCGTCTCGTTTAGGCTCGTCGCTGCGCCGAAGGCACTAAAGAGATAAATGACTTATCAACTAACTGCATAAGGGCGAAAGAGGCTAGTAGATATACTAGTAATGCACACTTTTTTAAAAGAAAGTCCCCAAAATACTGTTTTTATTTTTGTGTTATACTGAAATTACTGGACGATATAGATATATTTATAATGTGTCGGTAAAAGAATAGTAAACACACCGCAGAACTGTGTAAAAATAGCAACTCTCTAGAAATCGTAAGAACAATATCTAGACTCAGTAGATATTTTTACAATTTTTATTTTTTCTAGTACGACATAATAGTTACTAACATTTTTTTATTGTTAAATGTAATAGTCAGTGATCTTTATCAATGTGAAATATATAACGCGAGAAGCCGCTGGCGGTAAGCGCAGGACCGATCAGATTGAAGATCCCTTGGGAGGCCTATGTCAGCAGTGAACGTATCTCGACTGATACATAGATTAAGTATTCATGAGTTTTATTAAAATGTAATAGTAATATTTGTACAATGACATGAAGACAACTTAGTAACGTGTCAAAACTTCAATATCTGCCCTGAAAGACTTGGTTTAAATAGTGCCAGTATTTTATCCCTTCAAATTTTTCATGTTTTTTTAATATTTGCGAGTAAACAATAACCTGTAAAGCATGCAATGTAGAAACAATTTGTTTTCAATTGTCTCCAGGTACGCGGGAGTAAATCGGGTCTGTATAAATGAAAAGCTTACAGATGTTCCCCAAAATATTCTTTCGCGCTCGAGACCCATATTTTGTATTGATAGTACAAATTACACATACATTTGGCACACGCGTGGCCGCTATTGACAAAGTTAAAATGTTTATTACGTTATTAAATATTACAAAAATAGAATGTTTGGAAATACCAGTACATCATGTTATCCTTTAAAGCAACGGAGGGCAAACTTTCTTCACGAGGGGCCAAAAAGTTTTAAGAAACTTCCGAGGGCCAGGGGTGTCGTATTCGCCCTGTGTCACATCCCCGCTCAACATAATTAAACTTGCTTGGGGACCACATCCCAACGCAACACATGGACTACGTGGCTAGTCTAGAAATGGCTCCTTTTTCGAATTCAAATAATTTACACTATACAGCTATAAAAGCCCGCGATAATTATATTTTACGCCAAAGATTCTTTGAAATTAATAGTATATAATTTCGAAAGATTATGGGAGGACCGGATTAAATACTTTTTAGGCTGGCTCGCGGGCCCCTACTTTGCAAATCGCTGCTTTAGGGCATAGCATCAACAACTAATTGCTGTGAACATGTAATCGATTTTAAATAGTTATCCTTAAGAGGTTTATACACAATTGGTCTAATTAGCCAGAAATTCCGAATTCAAATCCAATAGGGGTAGATATTTGAATGATGAGTAAGGGTATTTGTTCACAAGCAATGGATGTAAGTATATTTATTTAGTATGTTTCTGATATTTACATACACATTACTATCTACATTTCTCAGTTATCTAGTATCCATAATACTGGTTCTTAATTATGCTTACTTTGGACGAAATAATAGGTTATATCAATGTTTGCCTAATTAATGGCTTTTCTCACCTTTCTCGATGTCCCTATAGTTTCTAAAAACGATGGCGTTACCATGAAAATCATTTTTATAATAACATAATATGTTTTAAATGGGCAAAATAAACAATCACTTATTGGCAGTTGACATTCGGAAATCGATTAAAACGATAATGTTAATTATTTAAATAAATCAAAGAGAATGTAATTGAATGTTGTCTTATCTCTTGGTTTAAATTCATATCAATACTCTTTGGTTCTTATCAAAGTACTCTGTGGTGCTTATTATAAGAAGTCAAAGGTTAAAAGTTTGACATCTTTGACTTTTTAGATATACTTGGTGAAAAAAATACGTTAAATTACATTTTAAAAATGGGTCTTCATTTCGGTGAGCTTGCCAAAATACGTGGTGTTGTCTTCTACAAGCTGTCCCCACACGAGCAAAAGCCATTCGCTGGTGCATTCTCTTACGGTATACCGAATTGCGTGAGGAGATTCAGAGAGTGCATATTTAAGATAGCACCACCCTTCATCATAGGCTTCCTCGTCTACCAGTGGGCAGAGACCACACACCACCTCGCTATGAGAAAGAACCCTAGGGACTTCATGAATGAGGTCAATCCTGATGATCACGAAGAATAGACTAAAGACAAAAGGGGATTAAAAAATTGAAGGGGTTGAACATGACTTTAATTAAATGATTTCATATTTGACGCTCCAGATTTTTCTTTTTCAATTTAAGCATCATATTTTAAAATGAAGAACGAGATAATAATAATTGTTAATAAGATACGGGCGGCGGATCTTTAAGAAAAATGGCTGAAAACTTAGAAACTTAGACAAGAAGCGAGGATTCAGTATTTCTTCAGATTCTGGTTAATGATACCAAGTAAGTGAATGAATCCAGTGAATCAATCGTAAAAGGATTGGATTCAATATCTTCAATATTTTATAGTAACAATAATAGAATAGGTTAATATCGCTCATATTATGTTGATGATAATTATTATTATTATTTAGAGCCTCAAAATGAATAGCTCTATCTTAATAAAAAATACTTTAATCACATAAAAATAACAATGGTCCTTATAACTAAATAATGTCGAAAAAACAAAGAACGCTAGAGAACTTCTTGAGATGGAACGTTTTATTCCTGATAGTTCTATTCTATATAATATATCATCTACATAAAACGTACGTAACCTTAGCCTTAATTATTAATTTAAATTATAGTATTCATCGATCCCACTCACCCGTTTGTTAGCATCAAGCTCGATCTTAGCGTCTCCATTCCTGTGGTCTCCGACAATATACTTGGCATCGGCCATGTCCACACGCGTTATTATCTTGGCCTCCTCCTCTTTGTCCAGGAGTTTCTCCTCCGCTTCGTCGGAGATCTTTTCCTTGGACTTGGTGAGAATGGGCTTTGTGCGGAACTCTGTAAGAAGAGTAAAAACTAAAATAATTACAATACAAGGCACTCCAAACACATCTTGCGATATAAACGCATCATTTCCATAAATAAAAACCTAGTAACAATGACTATTCTGTTCAAGACGAATAACAATGTGGGTTACTCTTATTATGAACGGGTAAAATTTTACATTTGTAGATAGTAAAACTTATCACCGGGTCAGCGGGTCGTATCAAGCCAGGGTGAGCCGGTATTAGATAAAAACGAGGGAATTTTCCTAGCACAGAACGTACTTGAAGTAATCTGCCCACACAGCTCTATGGCTATATGGTGGATGTGATAAATACTAACTGGGACCGATAATCTCAAAAGATTTCACCCGATCAATCAATCCTGAGTATGTATGTAAAGAAAGAAACAGGCTTTTTCTTCAACAACTAAACACACAAAAGAGCTTGGGTACAATAAAATATTGGCCTCATTATATTCGGGTTCAGTTTGTTTTTTTCACAAAATTAAACTATTTTTGGCAAGTATTACCTAAGATATATTGCTTTTCAACTTTTCGCCACTAGATCTGCAGTGCATCGAGACATGCACATAGGTGATTTACCTAAAGTAGTTTTACTAAACAAGCCTCTTGTCTCACGTACGTATCTTACACCGTCATCATTTGTGTCTATTGTATGTGGTGACAAGTGTAGACAAACCTTTACCAGAAATAATAACAAATTAAATTCATGGCAATTGGTAATTTAAACGACTGATGTCAGAGTGGTTAGTATGCCTAGCTACAGGCTACTCGGCCTGGTGTCCCGTTTATTTATATTTACTTATATTCTAATAATTTAATTTGTCTCATATCTTGCACATATTAGTTATATTAATTTATATATACACATATACGAATATATAAATATAAAACTTACATATTAATACATAATATTATTAATATAGATAATATTAATATTATTATTTATTGTTTCTTTAGACACACATTTAATATTTCATTGCTTTTTTTTCTATTATAATTATATCATTAAATTACTCTGGTTGTATCAGAATACCAGTGCTTTGTTCAAATCCTGATGTGAACAAAACAAAACGGTCATGAACAGTCATTGAGTTACGACCCTTTTGCACTTCTCCAGCGCACGCAATGTAATTTGATATTATATTGTTAAAATCTTTTCTTTTAATAATGTACTGTTTGGAACTAATTATTTAGGTGTGTGATGAAGAAACGAAAATAAAGTCATTATGTATCTATCTATTTATCTACTAATAACGCTTACTATGTGATAGATGACGTGACGTGTAAGAAATAATAATAACAATGATCATTGTTCCTTTCGGTAATTATTAAAGTGGGCCATCCTATTTGATGTGGAAAGCATACACATCACAAATAACTGGCGCGTTACCCTGACCGTAAACCCGACGAGAAATGCTTTCTCTTCACATCTTACGACACGAAATGCATTGGTCATCCCAACACGTGTACCATTTATATTTACTTACTATCTTTGCGATCTTTGGTATATTAATCAAGGAATTAGCGCTTTAGCGATTTATTCAGAAAACAATATTTATAAATTGATGCATAATACTGAATAGGTCGAATAAATATATTAATATATATATATATTATAATTACTTATATTATTATTACAAATTAATTATATTATTTATTTATGAAGTTATATTGTTGAAAGATGATGAATGATAGAATACTAAATAAGAAGTTCTTTTTGCAATCCATTGTTGAATTTCTATTGTAAAATTAACGAACTTTAAAAGTAATTTTCCAAATTTTTTTGCATATCAATCGTTTAGGATCGGATTTTTTTGAGAAGCAAACTGGTACTGAACTCAAATCAAGATTCCCCTTTCTGAGAATAGGGACGTGGTACGTAACAAGTAATAGCAGTCGAGACCGAAAAAATTCAAACTGGTTTAATGTACTGTTTAAACATTTCAAATTAAAATCAATTCCAATGTTTTCAATGGTAAATGACAACCGTTTAGCTCGCACGGCAGGAGAGAATTGATATAACAGAATAAAGCGGGAAATAATTATTTTCCATAAATTTTATTTGCATTAAAAATCAATAAAAGTATTTATGAAAAGTTTTTATTTTAATAATTTTAGGAATTTTATTATTGCGTTCTTGCTAAAATAAACAAGAATTAAAGTCAGAAGGTACTGACAGGCTAAAGGTAACTTTTTAAGTACCGAAAGCCCTTTCTAACTTTCGTGTAACGGGTTTTTTAAAGAACAAAAATGTAATTGGAGAAAACCACATTGGTGGTTTTAATTTTAATTGTTGCTGTAAAACTGTTACGTTTATTACCAATGTAATACTCACAAGAAAAATTGATGATTCTGAATAAATTATACGAAACACTAGTTCAAATTTCCCGAGCGTCCGATCGCACGGCAAGTTAAATTGTGACTGCAGAGTCAGCCCAATTGATATGTTCCACTGGGATTGTTAGGCTAAGTTTAGACATGAGGGGACTCCGCGCACCAACATTCGACCTTGGTAAAACATATTTTCTTATTTACATGTAATAAATTACATGTAGTAGATTACATGTAGTAAAAATCAAAATGTTTCAAGTCCATATTCATAATCTTCTCGTATACATAACGCAGCAGTGAGGCTACTCTCCATCTTTAGCAGCCATGATGAAAAATCTTCAAGAGTTAAAAGCTCTTTGTAATTATTATTTATTATTAACAAATTACAGATAAACATGAAACAACAACTACTTAGATAGCTTATGTGTATAAGTCATAGGTACCTATCATATGCAGTATTTGAAACACTTAAATGGGGCATGGATGTGATAAATAACCAATAAACTTTAAAGACCCTATTGTATTTTTCGGTTCGAATACACAATAGACCCATTAAAATTGAATTTAATTTGTTGGTATGATTAACTATCTATATAAGGAGGTCTAATATTTTAAATTTAACTAAAATTATAGCTATTTCGTGAGATTGGTAAAATATCTTTCACGATATATTTAAATTAATTGAAGACGTATGTCGTATACAGTGGCAGGTCAACCCCTGTTTATCAACCCTATTTGGTGATTATTTCGACACTCCCAAATGTTTGTTTATGGATATGTACCTATGGAGACACACTCCAAGAGTTAGGTTTTTTCCATTGGAATAAGTAAACAAAGAATAACTCTTTAAATATATAATTAGTTTGAAACATACAACAATATCTTCATAAAATCTAACTGAAAAAACTGACATGACATTGTAAGACGATGGGTTTTAATAATAATACTTGTAATAATAATGTAACATCTCCATACACTTGAGATAAACTACCGAAAATTTAAAATAATAGTTGCAGATATATTGGTCCCAGACAGTTTAAAACTACAAGACAGAAGGAATAGGATATATCACAATTCGCAGAATTCCTTCATGAAGGTCAATGGAGTTTTAAACATAGGTATTGATGTGTATTTGATATAAAAATTATTAGGTTATCAAAAGCGTAACAGTATTTTATATATCTACTAGATATTTTTAGTTTGTTTCTATAAATGACTTCAAGATCTTTAAAAATAAAAAACGCTACTTTAAATTATCTCTCGCAAGTGTGCATCAGTGTTTATCTTAATAAGTAATATATTACGATGCAATCAAGATTCATACGCCGGGCGCTGCCTAAATCATGGATTCCAGTAAGTTCCCCGGAGTTTCATTTTTTGATACTTTATGTTTAACTTTGAAATCTTAAACCTAAAAACATTTTAAAAAAATGCTTAAATCTAATTAAGCTAACAGAAACCATTTTGACATGGTATTTCTAGCTAACGAATTTTTTTTAATTATATTATTGTCCAACAAGAATCGGTCCCAATCGGTCGTTATGAGTGCAAATTACTTCGATTAAAGAATTTTTCTTTAAACGCCAGACGAATACCTAACTGTTTTCATCTAAGCAAAGGAAAATGTAATGGGAAACGCATACCGAAACGGGGCGAACGTCTATCTTGTTACGCTCCGAATGAATCTTGATTGAATTAAATAGCTGATCTATATTAGTATAGTGTGATTTGTGTTATCTTGAAAATGGTGGCCGCCAATATTTTTAGCGCTGTTTCGCTCTGAAAGTCACCAAGTAGTCAGTGCTCAGATGTTGGTAGAATAAAAGAATATTCAAAGAATCTTGTAAGAACCAAAAAGGTAACCACTTTTTGTTAAATTTATGCTTTCTTAAATATTAGAAAGAATCTTGGGAAGTCACGTAGGCGACCGGATGGGACCTGACTCTGTTTATTTCATTGGCGCACAAAGCACTTCTATAATAAGGAAGTGTCTCCTTCCGCTTGCGGCAGCCTCATTTCAAGTTAAGTGGTTAGCAAATAGGTAGTAAATTCTGCATAATTTAGATAATACTGGCGAAAAATCTCTGCCTTACAAAAAACTAAATAACTTCACTTATTCGTATCTATTGTAATCCTGCAGTAACAGAAATCAACTAATCGTTTTTAGACGCTAAAAGCATCGAAATTAATCCTAGCTTAAGCGCGTTCAGGAGGGGACAGGGATAACTGTACCTTAACTCAACTTCTAATTAGGTGATAAGTAAGTAGTTGTTGACCTTTCAGATTTTCTTAGTTTTTCTATTTAATTAAATATGTCGCAGTTTACATAAAATTGTTTATAGGTGGAAACTGAACCGGTTTAAAAAATTGTTTGTGTTAATTATCTTATTTTAAGAACTGTACGTTTCCTTACGATAAATTAGTTAAATATAAATGTAGGTACCAAGGAACTCACGGGTTGTGCAGTACACCTGTAAAACAATGAGGATCGTTTTGTTGGCAGCACATAAGACACTACGACACCACGTATGCGTTTAGTTTTAAATTATATCTACATTAGATTATCATATCAGCCGTGAGACTACTATCTAAAAGACGCTGTCGTCTCGCCGTGTGCTGGCTTACCAACGCTGCTAAAATAAATTTCCCGGTGCGCAACCGCTACTGCAATATGCCTACTGCCAGTTCAGGCTTGCAATTCTTTGAGTCTAATCAGCTACCAAATTTCCATGCGGATCCTATAATTTCTTGATCATTCACCGTAGTCTTAGAAATCAATCAGTTATATGTACATAGATACAAACTTTGGTAAATTATAAGCGGTAATCGCTAAATTCAATTCATACCCACATAGAACAGCCGGGGAAGCAGCTAAACAACACAATTTGCTTGATAGTTACCCGTGGAATAATTGAAGAATAAATGTGAGAGTAAGTGATATGAAAACACAATTCGTACATAGCTTTACAAAAATCTGTAAACCTGAAGGTCTATTTGTTTAAGAGGCGGCTCCCTAAATAGAAGTCGGCTTAAGATAAGTGTACTCAATCCTGCACACACTCTATATGTCAAATTAAAGTATATGGTTCTTGTATATTTGACCAATATCTGTCTAAAACTAAAACAAAGTTTGCTGAATAATGTACGATATTTAATGTACTATGTTAGAATAAAATATTATTAAAATATTCAAAAACAAGCTGGACATTTGTAAATTGAGTTTACTAAAATATAATAATAGAACAATAATAATCTTATTCAAACATAATTTTATTGTGACCTATTTAGTTTCTCTAGGAACTGTTCAAAAAGGGTATTTCTTTGTCTTTGTATACTGTTGGATTCCTCAACAATGCTTATTAATCTATCAAGTTTCTCTTCCACAACTCTCTGTCTATCTCTCATTTCAATAGATATTTTACGAAATTCATTGTACTTTTTCTTACTTAATTTCTTCTTAGTTTCTTCACTTTGATTTTTTAATATTTCACTATTTTCATGAATATCTTTTTCATTTGATGTTGTGTTCATTGACAACAATACTTTAGCTACACTCTCCGTATCACACTCCTGTATTTTTTGTTGAATTTCAGGTTGATATTCACCGTCAACACTGAAAATTGCCTCAAATATCTCAAAATATGGCCATTTTACAGTACTTTTATTCTTTTTAGTTTTTAATAATCTTATATATGTCATTTTTAAATTCCTAAATTTTTTATCACAACATTCTGGACTCCTGCCCATTGTATTTGCTATATCAATCCAAACATTTTTTTTTTTTATTTTGGGGTTTCGAAACCTCTCGACATTCTGAAAGTATAAATTAAGGAGAAGAGTGATGCTTTTGTCTTCCCAGCGATCTTCATCTTCAGGTAACTCTTCTTCCATACCCTCAGTTTGATTCAGTTGAATATATTCAGCTTCAGTCTCTATGTCTCTATACTCAATTTCTGGGGCTAAAATATAAATTCTTTTATTTAGAATGCTTAAAAATATTTGGCTATATATTTTACTCAATTTAATATTTTTCATATCATTAAACCAACCAAAAAACAGTATCTTATTCTATATATTTATCAAATTAGTATTTTATTACCGCTCATATTTTGTTTATTTCTTCGTTTCTTCTATTGTTTATATTGTATTTTGTTTTGAATGTTGAGTTCCGACAAATTTACGAACTTATTCAAATTCTTGCATCATACACGTTGCACATCCAGCAGAATGTCGACAAAATGGCGCTGAACGTAAGCGCTTTATAAGCCAGGAGAGTAAAATAGAACACTGCTAAAAGTAAAAATCAACCCTCGTGCATATCTACTAAAATGTGCCGTATTATACAACATTTTCTGACGTTTTGTTTGATTTTATGTCAAAGAGGTATCAGACAAGTTTCAAGTTCATTACTTGCCCATAAGACATATGTTAAATTAATTTCAATGAACGATTAATCAAAAACAAGTTTTCAATGATAAATTGGCAAAGATCAATTGGTCAATAAAAAAAACAATAGAATTACAGCAGTTTATTATGAGTAAGTTAAACAAAAAACAATTATAAATTGTACGTCCTAATATTGACCACCTGAAAGAACACCAAAAACTAAATTACCTGTGTCCGCTTCTGGTAAGGGCTTGTAAGAGGAGACATTGTCGTCTTCTTTAATTTGCCCTCCATCGATGGACAAATGATTTTTTCGCGGTTCGGACATAATTATGCACTAAAACCGGTTCCAAGATCACGAAAAAGTACTTTCTTCCTTACAACACACAAATAAAGTTCATTTATCTTTCACCTCACATGCGGGCCAAAACTACAACCTAACCATCCCATCTGTTAAATGAATGAGTGACTGAATCATAGAATATAATACTCCTCTAGAGGAAGTGATCGACCGTATCACATGGAATGAATGAATGGTTTTTTATTTTTGAATGAGTTTCTATTTCTAATAATCATTCCTTGGCCACGCCCACAGAATATGGATATGCCTTTCTGGCCATCTCAATGCATTCGTATATTACAGTACTCTATGATTCATCTTATGGAGTGGCCATCCAAAGAGAACTCAATGTAAATATCTAAATACCTTTTTTTTTATCCTAATGAAAGAAATACCAAATAACCTATCACAGTGGACATAAATTTATACTGTAACTTTTGGCGCTGGAGTTCATTTAGAAAAGGCTGGTTGTAGTTGGCTGCTCCCAAGACATACATAATCAAAGCATGTCATGAATGTCCCGAAATTTGTTCAGAATCTGCTGGCCTGTTTGTTTATTACTAATTTTACTTACACATTTTGGCAATTCAAGGCAAATATTACAAACATAGTCGAAGTATTTTAGTGACAGGTACGTAAAAAAAAGTGCCACGCTGCTATTTTATTATAATAGCATTGTGATACTTGCCTTGCAATGCAGCAGTTAGTTTAGTTTCAGCAGTTGTGTAGGTTTAATCGTAGACGGGATTTTTGATAGTAAACAAGTAAAAAAAGTATAGTAGACAATGAATATTCTCTACCCCCTAAAAATTTATGTATTTCGATGAACGTTAAAGGTAAATGTCTAGATGCCGTTTAATGTTAATGGCCGATACGTAATCGATAGCTTATGCTAAATAGGCAATTGCTTTTTGCTTGTTAAATTTGAAAAAAAAACCAATCTCAAATTCATTCAATGTTGATTATTGACTTACGTGAGATTTTTCAATGTTTCATATTCATTCATACGTTTTTAGGAAAAAAATATTTATTTAACGTTATCATATCGTTCCATTCTCATTTACGTATCATTTCATCATAATTATTAACATTGCCATCTCTCCATTTACATGTTCTTTAATTGTAATTTAGCAATTACATTAATCATTACATTATATTTAATCTTCAAATATTTTTCTCGTAGGTCATTAAGAAAATGGGGCGACCTACCGTTTGCCGTCAAAAAGTTTATTGGTTATAGGACGTTACTGCGTTACACCGGTATCCTAAAGCCATAAACAAAGAAATAACTACATAAGGTAAAACTGTATGGGCTTCAGTTTTCTTTGCTTTACCTTTAATAGAGAGAATTAAAAAAAAGAGTTTTGGGTGCGTATGGCGTAGAGTAGTTCGGGTGCTGTATATTTTATTTCGTAACTTAAACAATCAAATAATTGTTTAAGTTTCATGCCAACAACGATCGTTATATTGTGTAATATATGAAATACATCATTCAGCGTTCATTAGTGACTTACGTGAGATTATTCGGTTTAATTTCTGTTTATTCATTTATAGAGTAAGTTCATTTATTTATCATCATCGCTTCATTCTCATTTGGGAATCATTTAATCGTGATCATTAACATAACATTCTATTTTCTTATCATTTCATCGCAATAACATCTTGCATTCCATTTTCAAAAAAAAATCTCACAAATCATTAACGAAATCGCGGGACCAACCATTAGTTGCCAAAAACTCCTTGGATCAAAGGGATACATTACATTGGTATTCCGGGACCAGAAATGATCATATAAAATAACGCTGTATGGTCTTTAGTTCTCTTTGCCTTCCCTATAATAGGGCGAATTCAAAAAAAAACTGACAAACGCCAAATCTTTCTTTTCATTTCATAATTTAACATAATTTAATTGTTATATTATATTTTAAATATTTAGGTAATAAGTTAACGTTATTTAAGATAGCGGATTATTCACGGAATATAGTTTATATTTATTTTATTTGAATATTGATTTTAATTTTTTAATATTTATCAAAGCAAAGTGATATGTATGGTATTATGAAACTAAAAAAATAATTTAAATCAGTTTCAAATTTATTGAAATTATAAGCCATAATTTCATTAAATTTAGGTTGATTAATTTATATTTATCAAAAATTAACCTTGACCTCTATTATTTTGAAACATCTCTTATGCAAAGGACATCAAGAAATGCGGTTTTTTCAGGCAAAATGTGTACAGTACCTCCGTCACCGCCGCCGCCACCACCACCTCCTCCACCATTAGATAAGCAATCTCCTACAGAATCACCAAAACCAGATAACTCAAGTCCTATTTATAATTACTCAGATGTTTGTGAATGGGCCTCAGAATTCCCACAATTGTGGGAAGTATGTGTCAAAAATAACCTATGTCTCAAACAAGAACCGTTTCAGTATAAATATAAACAGATTGAGCCTATTCTTCAAATAGGGCCTACCTGTGGACTTGCAGCTCTGTCAATGCTAGTAAATGGTGAAGTAACTGCCAGTGAAATGTTAGAAATTTCAAAACTAGAAGGCTATAGTAATAATGGAGAAATGTTTAGCTGCAAACAAATGACTAAACTTGCCGAAAAAGTATTCAGTTTGGTGGACATGAATAATGTTAATTGTAGTGTTAAAAATGGTGGCTTGTTTAGTAAGGAAATTATAGAAAAATTACTTGGAGGTGCTGTTTTATTAGTGCCGTATCCTTTCATACTTGTTCAATATAATTACTATACTATCTTGGCCAGACACTAACTGACTTTTTGCAAAGGTGGACTACATTTCTGGTAAAATGTAAGCTGTGTTGTTTTATGTAATGGTGACAGGTAAGTGGGCATCAAATTATTACGGAGACTAATTAGTCCTTCTTATAAAATACAACTGAATAAGTTTTCAGTATCAAGGTTTCCAGCAGGCTGGTAAAGGATGATAGAGGATATTAAGAGAAAAAAACATTTCAAACTCTCATACACTGATATACCCAATTGAAATAGTATCTCTTGCAGAGATACCTGACTCATTACAATACTCTAAAATTTCTTTGTCAATGTACATAGTTTAAGAATTTATGTAAAAAATTGTAATGCACTGTGTGTTGGCCTTGGTTTCTTATCATTCTCTGTTGTTGATGTATATTATAAGATATATATATATATCATCCACCCCTCCAAAATCCTTTTTAATAATTAAAAGTAATATATAATTAACACAGCTTGTTTAAAATAAAATCTTAACTCTAATACTCAGTTATGATGCAGATTGTAACCACTCGCCTTGTTTAAGAAACGGGCACACAGCTCATTGGGGCCTGGTATGTGGTGTTCTTATTGTGGAGAACCCTGGGGACACCTATGGACCTCACCCCAACAATGTCTATGCTGTATGTAGACATGGCAAGTCTAGATTTTTAGCTGCCTGGGATTTGGAACACCTCACCAAGAGTAATCAAAATTTACGAGAATTCTCACCTAAGAAGAGTGATGATGGACTGACTTATATTTTACCTGAAGGAGGTATTGGAGGGGAGAATGGACTGAGAGATCAATTTGTAATTTTAGAAGGTTTATAGATGAATAAAGGGAGATTTAAAGGACAAAAATCTACTATGAATATAGGAAAAAATATATAGTTTAAGAAAAAGTGTTATATAAAGTATTTGACCTTGTAATTTATGAAATCTAATATGTTGTTGCCTTTTTATAAAAATGTCTAAAACTAAGAAAAAGAAACTATAATTAGATATAATCTATTTATTTTGTTCATTTTTATTTTTATTAATTAATTTTAATATCTGTTGTGTGAAATAAATAAAACATTATATTATAATGCAAAATTTTATTTGTACAATAAATACAAATTATACCTGCAAAATTATGATAATATAATAAATCTCATGACTTCACTTAATATGATCTAATAAAATAAACCATTCAAGAATCCTTTTCAGTTAAAATAAAATGTTTAACATTTAATCAAGACATTGAATTAAAATGTAACTATTGCACAGTCTATAATTTGATTTAAAATAAAAGTTTGCTTATACAAAAAATTAAAAGTAGTATAACAATTTTTGTACTTACATATTCAACTCGATAAGAAGTCTCCTTTATACTCGTTACATTTATAATTTGGCTGTTAGTTGTGGAGAAGAATTGTGATTAAAAATGTGTTCCTAGACTAATTTTGAGTTGATTACGTCTAAGTTTGTTATAATTAAAGTTTATCAAACATAAATCTTTTTATTTTTCAATAACACAGCATTACATCGCCAAAACTAATAAAAATTGACGAGACAGCAGTTATGAGATCAAATTATATAAAAGATACAAATAAAACATTTGTTAAGAGAAGATTCTGTTCCTTGAGTAATGATTTGTAGATATATCCTTTATTCCTTTCATTCCTAGTTAATAAAAAAAATTATAATTCCGACAGAACTTGAAAGTACTAATAACAAATGTTTTAGTATTAATATACCTAGTTTAAAATAATAATTTGCATCAATACAAATAGTATTACATTTTTATTTTAATAAGATACAACATGTAGCTGAAGAAAGCATTTGGGCTAGGCCTCTAGACAATATGTCACCTAATACAGGAAAACTATTTTGTGTTAATACCTTCATAGGCTATGAAGCTCCTGAACTGGAAGCGATAACTAGACGTGTCACGTATACGCAAAGTTTTATTTAACGAGTCGATATCATTAATAAAACGTAGCATTTAAATATTATTAATAATAAAAAATATTTATTCACATTTACAGTTTAAAAGATCAATTAACACAAAAGCAGTTCCCGCACGCAACTGGAGATATTATTTTCTATTGTTAATCCAATTGTGTAGAATATATTGAATAAATTTATTTAAATATTGTAAAAAGTTATCTGAATCAAATGAATTTTATAGCAATAGATGAAAAGTTCTGCTGGTATATTAAAAGTAGGCGAATGTTTGAAGAAGATTCTTAAGACTCTTAGGGTCCAATGTTTATGAAATGATGGAGAGTAGATCATATATTTATACATTATATTGCCAAAGATAAGTTTTGTATGTAACTACTTCATAGATTTTAAATATTTTATATAGAAACTTCTTTTTAATAGTGATTATAGTTATAATAATATAAATAGGCATTGTCAAGTGGCCTATTTTACTAAGCATCCGAGTAGTATATTGTCCTTTATTTATTAAATAACTATGGTACATGCTCAATATGCCTTCCGAATATTTATTTATTGTATTATAGTATTATTGAATAAGAATGCTCACATTTATATCGTAAGCTAACTCTCAAACTTATTCAAAAGAATTAATACAGTACAGACTACAACATTCTTAATAAAAAGACTTAAATTACAAGGGACACCCAAGACCATCTATTTAAAAGAACTTGGAATTCACCAAAAACACAGTAAATAGTACTGACAGTTTATATTAGGTTTAAAAAAAATAATCTTGGCACAATAAATGACAAATAAATGATAAATAAATATTTGAAAGGCATATACCGTTTTTTAAGGATTTTTTTCTGTAATTTGAAACTAGACATTTACTGACAGTATGCACCACTTAAATTAATTTCATGGTATGATTGGAACTCAAAATGAAACAGATAGAGCTCAGTAAGTGTACTAAGCTCAAATTATCTCATTTTCATTGAACAGATACTAACCTATTGAGATTCGAAATCTGTTCAATATAATAAACAAGAATACTGTCATTAAGTTTGGCTAATCTTTCTTTTTAGTAGTTACAAACGGATCTTTTTGCTTATGAAGTTGAATTTTGACATATTGAGTATATGAAACATGTCAACATCACAATAATATGGATACACAAATGGAAAAATTTCCTCATTGAAGACGTCCAAAGGTTAATTCCGTACAAGATGAACGCCATTCCTAAAACCTCTACGTTAACAAACGTACCTATCTCGCTCATACATTTAATAAGTGACAGTATACACACATATCTACAATCTAAACATATATTAAATTGAGAGTATATAAATAACACTATGATATTTCGAAACAGTCGTTGGCAGTAGAGCGTTGAGCTCCTATCGGTGTATCAGACACGAATCCAGCAGACCTCTGCTATATGCTGGAATCTACCTAAATACTTTGGCCTCTATTGAGTTGTGATATAAGGTGTAATTTAAAATGAACATGAAGAAAACAATACTTTTATCTATTTGTACTAAAAATAGTATATGTTAATAATAATAGAGAATAGATATCTCTACTGGGTTAAAAACATTTCAGAAATTCATCACAATAACGTGTTGTATAATCTGGGTTATAGAAGTGCCTAGGTTAATATTATGATTTTTATAAGTAATGATATGATAATAAAGTGATATGGATTAACATTATAGAACACTAACATTTAAACTAGATAATACATGCAATAACTACAATACATATTTAATAACATAACTGGAGTATTTTATAGACATTAGAACTTACTTATAAACGCTGACTATACCTATTTTAGTTATAACATTGTTATTGTCACTCATATTTTAAATGAAAAGACAATCCATGTTCTATCTATTAAAATAGGTAATAGGGGCGTTTAAGAGTAAGACTGTATAATTCCAATAAATATGATTATATATAAAGACTATTACGATTAGCACATGTTTACTGAATTCGTGTCAAATTTATCATGTTTTTGGCTCGGAATTTATATGAAATTTGTTAAAGTGGAACTGCTTAGCAGTTCACGCCAACCTCTTGAATAATATCTATATGAAACAAAGCGTTACATACAATATGGAAAATTTCAGGAAGATATAAAGTTGGATATTTGATTTCATTAATAAAGTTATGTCGTAGCCTATTCTGCATCTAAACTATCGACACATCTACACATAGAAAAATTGCTAAATTTATTTCAGCTCCGCTTATAAAAAATACAAAAGATGACTGCGACAAGACATTGTCTTAATTAATTAAAAAACAAACTGCATCCACGAATCACAGATTAAAAAAATCGCGCTCAACATCCAGCACGAACCTAACTGATATGTGCCGACGAAATACTCCCAGAAATTCGGTTTTCCTCTACACCAATAAACAAACTAACTTACAAACATATTGGAAATGTCACGAACCATTATTTTTCGATATATGTTGAGTACACGAATAACTAGTACTATATTAATTAAATACTTTATATCTACTATGAATGACTATGATGAATAGTTAACGTGGTTATTGAGCTTTCGCTATGTAGTTTGAATACATTGATGATTGAACGTTTATAACGAATTCAGAGTCTTACACGCGTGCTAACACATCGACGATTACTTTACCAATACCGAGCGACTACTCAAAATACATAACAAAAGCCACGAGCGTCTACGCGCTAATAAATCATGGCAGCTCGACAGCGTAATAAATAATGATTACACAAATACGACGTATTTTAAAAGTTGTTTCAAAATTCGACAATTTGAATAACTGTCAATAATTCAGGCCCGAGCGAAAGCCGAAGATTGCCGAGGGTTGCCGACGGCAAAGATGGCGGGCCGTTTCGAAATGGCCGCGAGCCGTGGCTGTCAAACGGTTGTTCATCAGCCAGAGCGGCAAAGAAGCAAAGCGAGAATACCAGAGTAGTTAAACAATTTGTTTTTAAGTCTCCGGGGGCGCGAGCGGCGCGCCGCACGTCGCTACAGGGAATGTCTTCACGTGCGTCTGCCACTGCGTCGACACCTGGAAGAACTTCACTCCGTTCCATTCCGTGCCATCGATGTAAACTGCAGAAAGAGTAATTATATTAAACACTTATGATGTATGTATGCGAATAAGTCGGTAATTCTAAATTAACAAATATTTCAACAAGAGAGCACTAGGATTTGAGTTTTATTTATAGGTATAATGCTGGTATCAATCGGTATAATAAATTCTCTGTATCAAAATGTCATTGGTATCGGAATTTAAAAATTGTAATTTAATTTTTAATTAATAGACTCGATTGAGGTGGACTTTCTATAGCAAAAATTTAGGGGTGTTGAGTGCACGCTACATACCTATATATGTTTTATAATTGTTTACGCAACATTTGTTAATTATTTAATTATTATTTTTGATGTAAAAATTTGTTTGAAATACTCTATTTTAGAAGGTATTTAGATATAGACCTTCTTAAAATGTGTATTTTATGATTTTCATCAAGGTGTGAATAGGGTTCGCAACTGTCAACGTGGAAAAACGAAGTAACTATCAAAACGAAAGTGTTTATTTAATTTTCGCTCTGAAATGACCCAAGTAAAGAATAGGCTCTAAAAATGTTATCAAATTATCAAACATAGATATTAGTCCAAACATCTGTGTTTTTCATATATTCGATTATCCGGATGCCTAATGCCAAAAATTAGTAGACAAGATTTTTTTAGAATTCGTGTGCAATAAAGATATTTGTATAATATTGTAAAAATTAGTCTAGAAATAAATAAGAGAGGTAACCTTTAAGCGGTACGTTGTGGGAGCCCTTGGCGGAGCAGATGAGCCTGGCCACGCCGTCGACGGTCTGCGCGCGGCCCACCTCCGGCTCGCCAGGCTTCTCCTTCTTCTTGCCCAGGCGCATTACTGCACACACAGGCCAATCACACACATTATATATCTCAGAAAATTACTACTTACGATAGGCAGTCCCACAGAACAGGTGTAGAGGAAATCGTAAGAAATAGTAATATTCATAAAAAACAGACTAAAAATAAATATGCAATGGTATAAAGACTTCAATGTTTGTCATTTAATGTAGTAAAGAAACAATAGATTTATTACTAAATAATTTTTACTAGAAATTATGGACTTCGTTATTCCTAATACTAGTTGACCCGGATAAACGTTGTTAAAAAAATTGTTGAGGGCCACCCTTAACATTTAGGGGTATGAAAAAAGCGTATAGACCTTTAGAACAGCCTAAATGATAAAATGTCTTAATGTTACCAAACCTAAAAACAGTGTAGATATAACAAAATGAATATACGTTAGAAATATTGCCTATTCTGAATAATACAGATGTTTAAAACTATCAAATAGTCCTACAAGTCCTAGTCAAACCGATATTTTTTGTCGTAATGTAATGTTTACACCGTATATCTGATGAACACCACTGTACTCACTCTTCTGCTTCTTCTCCTTCGTGAGATACGTGATGCAGAGGTGTGCGTTCTGCCGCGTGACGTGCAACGCGCGGAAGGACGCCTTCACGGTCACCTTGCCGCCGTCGGCGCCCTCCGGCTGCCGGGCGGGCACCTCAAATATGATACATTATTAGCTTATGACTGACATACATCAAAAGCTTATACTTTCAATGAATTCTGAAATTTTGTACACATTTTTAAATATATGTACAACAGATAGAATAACTATAGAACGATAGGAATAACTTTTGTATGGTAATTAAAACCATAAAGTGGAATTTTAAACGCTAAATTTGTAATTTGGTCATATACATATAAATTTCTTATAGAGGAGATGAGAAGCAATGTAACACGCGGTATCAAAATTATTTAACAATGGTCCTTAGTGACCCAAGGTAGTATTGGTTCATGATTCAATTAGTTGTAGTCTAGTGTAGTGTAGTGTAGATGAGCGCCACTAACCGGCCAGTAGTCCAGCTGCAGCTCGAGCGGCTCGCCGCGCGTGAGCGGCGGCGGCGCCAGGTCGGCGGGCGCGGGCGCCGGCGTGGCGGGCGGCGAGGGCCGCGCGGGCGGGGAGCCGCCCTCATCCAGCTCCAGCGACGACACGCCGCCCTCGCTGCAGCCCACGCGCACCTCCTGCCACACGCATACGCACACACTATATCAGGGCTCCCAAACTATATTGGACAACAGACCCCTTATCCAAAATAAATTGATACCTCAGACCCCCATTACTATGTTCGTTCCAGTGTTGTAGACAAGTTTGAGTAATAAGGCACCGAAACACGTTACTATGTATTTTTCTATAACGTTATACCGTTATAACCAAATAACGTTAAAAATCCTACCTCTATTATTTTTCATATCGATGCACGCCGGAGTGTGTATGCGTATGAGTTGGTACAGTTTGCCTCAGAAATAGCTTAAAACATAATATCATATGCTTGATGGTATCTTTTGTAAAAATGTTATCTTTTAATAATGTACTGTTTAGATCTAACTATTTTTGTGTGCTGAAAAAATGAAAATAAAATCATTATCTATTTATCATATCACAGCAAAAAATGCATTTCTTGTAAGGTGGCGACTATTACGGATAGTAAACAGTTGTAATGACATGGTACTTAAGTTAAACTCCTTCTAAGGCTGACTATGTATTGTGTAAACTGTGAATATGCGTCTATGTGTCGTTGAGTTTGCGTAAGTTAAACATGCATACGACGAGTGAAGGTGTCAAACTGTATAAAATAAATCATAAATATTAAAATGTACGTTAGTCTTGTTAAAACGACTTGACCTATTTGAATAACTTTTATTGCGTTTTATTCGGTTTAATTCAGGGGTGGTTTCAATTTAAAAAAATAGGAATACCGTAGAGAAAACCTTCAAAATATACAACAGAAAATTGGTTATGAAATATGGAAAATCATCTAACTGGCAAGCTTAATATTAAAGCTGTCATTTCATTGGTAGTTCGATTTCTTTTAATAGATGGCGTTAATGGTAGTTTGTAGGTGATTAAACCGGGTTAACCCGGATTTCACCGGGTCAACTAGTAGAATATAATAGTGGGTGGTTTACATGCTAAGATTTTTTAATTTTTCTAGTAAGATAAATAAAAACAGTACTTTTTTATTTTCTTCGAAATAAAATCTGGAATTGGAGGAGACTCGATTGTAAATAAATTGTTTATAATAGATAAATAAATTTTTAAACTTTGTAAATGATTGACTAATTAAGGGAATGATAGTGATGGGTTCAGGTCATTACAGGTTGATGAAACATTACACCAATTAGAAACCAAAATTTGATACACTTTGTGGTCGCATCTCTCATTCTAGCAACAGTATTAGAAAGAGAGGTCAGACCATAATACATAAGGCTGAGTGAGAAAGTAATTAACCATTTTTGCTTCAAATAGTTATTTGTAGAAATTTTTTCACAATTGTCACCTTCCTTAAAATTTATTATTATTTATTCGGATTGATGTTTCATGAACATTAAATATTATTTATTTTATTATGCAACTTTCTCAACAAAAACCTGATATAATTCTCGTACTGCTTACCGCTATAAAAGGAACAAATGTCTGGCTAGCATCTTCATCGCCAGATTTCTCTCTGTAGGCCACCATTGCTTCTCCGATAGGAATGTTGCTCACTGGACCAATGCTGTTCAAATACCTATCACAAAATATTTTACAATTAGAAACTTAGCCATACACGCTGGATAAAGCTGATTGAGTAACAATTATAAAAATTCCATCAATAACTATGTAACTTGGTATTTATTTTATTTCAAAGAAATATAAAAGTCATATGGATACCTGGCCATTCTGGACGACATTTCAGCTATATCAGAGACGCTGTCATTCGCTCTGTCACAAAGCGACGCCCAGGACTCCCCGTTAAACAGTGCTGCGTATGTGCTGTCCGTCACACCTAAATACCTGGCCACTGTGTTCGGACCTGCAGTAATATAATCAATACTTTAATCAATTTCTATATTAAAATCTAAATATTACATAGATCAGCAACAATCAGGACCTGAATATGGTACACATACCATACTACTTAATTACTAGATTACCTATCTTTAGTACGTTGTGTGACACTGCATTACATAAGTTGTATTCTGTAATACAATATGCAGCGCGTTGTCATTACATGTGCCACTTCGAGGCTAAATGGTACTATATAGCATTACCAGCACCTAGTAGCATTTTAGTTGCACCGTAGTGCACGACGTGTCGTAGCGCTATATAAAACATGGGGAACAATGTTTCCGGAGCTGCAACGCGTCGTAGCACTCTGTTACTGCCTTTGTAGAGCATGCCTACACCGATAAAACAGCGTAGCTAGATAGAAGCTGAAATAATTGTTTTAACTCTAGAAGTCGTAGTCGTAGCTACAAATGGTTATAGCACTCGTTGCCGTAGTCGACCAAACGTAGCATCGTAGCGTACATTTCAAGTTTTAAATAACTAATTTAGACGGTCTCTTGGAGTAAAGTTGCCACGGAGCAACTTTACTCCAAGAGACCGTGCGGACAGAGCAGATAAATATGGTTCTGATACCATCGATAAACGTTCTGAGCGAACTACACTGTCGTTATAACGCGCGGTTCTAAAATAATAACCTTAATACGATATTTAAGCAGATTTTAGTTTATAATTTGGCCTTGAAAATGAGATTATTTATAATTTATAATGATGAACAAAATTACAAAAACGTCGCACTAAAACCGCTCGCTTGATATATAACAACAAAGTAGCAGTTATGGTAGTTCCCTATTAAGCAATGTAGCTACTATAGAAGATAACGTAGCGCTGAAGTGTGTCGTAGCGCAAAATTTACCGTAGGGCACGATGTAGAACCGTAGCTGCAGCGCGTCGTGTGGGCGCCGCGCGGCCAACTCAGCGTGGGCTCGTAGCGCCCCTGCTACGGCGGCGTCTCCACCGCACACTACGACGCGCACGCATGCTCGTCGGCCGCTTCTACATTACATGAACGAATTAACGCCACCAAGATAAATATACTGGATAACCTGGTTTTAGTAGTAGAAATAATGCACATGTATAAAAAATATTGTTTTAATACATTTATAGAACCTGTAAAAATTTTAGGCCCACGTCGAAATAGTATAATATATGGTGCAACTAATATTAATGAACCTTGGCATTGAAGGTAGACGCACAATTAGGTCGCCTGTAATTATAATAGAACTGTATTGTATAAACGGCCGTTTGGACACAAAAGTACAGTTTGAGTTTTTGAAATAATAATTTAGAGCTACCATATTCACTACCACCTAAGTCCACATGCTAAACCTTTGTCTAATTCTCTTAGATTCAAAGTGTCCTCTAACTACATAGTAGCCATACATTTCAATAAATATTTTTTACATACACAACACCAATAAACATAATATATACCACGACTGTTTTATGAGCTCCTCGTAATCTAGTTACGAACTATGAAATTAAGTTACAAATATTACTCATGTCACTTATCCGTTTTTTTGTGAATTTTTCATAATTATTGCCAAAGTTTATGTGCCTTATTTTGTGTGATATATTAAACGTGGTGTCCATTTGTTTGTTTCCTCCTCTAATTTGAATGTAACATGACCTCAAAGCTCATGGCGGCTTGTGTTATATCGGTATATGTAGTGTGCAAGTGGCGAAGTGGTACTGACGGCTTGGCGGTGCGCGCGTAGAGCGCGTGCAGCAGCTGGCGGGCGTCGGGTGCGTGCGCGGGCGCGTGCGCGTGCGCGGCGGACAGCACGCAGGCGGCGCCCAGCGCCTGCAGCGCGGCGGCGGGCGCGCCGGCCGGCGCCACGCCCACGCACTCGGGCACCGGGCCCTCCTCGCCCACGGCGCGCCACACCGCCTCCGACACGCCGCGCCGCGCCTGCGCCACGCAACATTTTTACATTTCACAGATACATACTTGATATGAAAATAATAAGAAATATTGCGCAAGCAATAGCTAATCTGCTAAAATTATTACATTACATGTATAATGATGTGTTAACGCACAATAGTTTCATACGATGTAATGTCTCGCTGTATAAGTAGTACAATTTAATTTCGAGCTCCATTACCACTTAATCATATACATCTGCATCAACTCACCTCCAGAGTAGTAGGACTCTGTGCTGGTAGCTCGTGCGCGGACAGCGGCCTGTCAGAGGCAGCGGACAGTGAGTTCTTCTTGCGGCCTCCCGTCGCCGGCGTCAAGTTGCCGCCGCTGGTGGCGCTGCGGAACAACCGTGACCGCTTGTCTTCCTACAACATGCACAATGAAAAGTCTATAAGATAAGATACTGTTTATTGTTATTCTGTGTACACTCGATGTCACAAAGTAATAATTTGTGTCAACAGATTTCCACTTTTGGGCGTACAATATATAATTGCAGATATCTTTAAACATAATTGATACATGTAGACTTCTACTATATATTCTTCCTGGTATTGGATTGAATGGCATGATATTACTTTTCGTTAACTTTCCCAATTTTGCTACGGTAACACATATACGAAACTTTATCGACCGTACAATGTTCGCAACTACTTGAAAGTCGACAATTTTTTTTATCAACAACTAGAAATGTATTGGTCAATTAGCGAGTCCCTACACAGATGTTTTAAATCTAAAATTTACAATTAATCATAAATGAGGATGAAGTAGGAAAAACTTTGTAAAATATTAGTGCCTTTGAATTTTGATGAAAAAAACAAATACTATACTATTTACATTTTTATAACTAACCATAGACATTTTATTCTCATTCGGAGGCGAGCTTGACACAGACGCCCCGGAGACGGGAGCGTCAACAGTTGCGTCTCCGTCACTATTCCCCTCGCTGCCTCTCTCGTCGCCGGCTGAGCTGCGAATCGCTTCCGACTCTGTAGACCCAGATGACAGTTCTATACGCTTTGTACAAGAATCGCCTACGAAGACAAATGATTAAAACAAATATTTTACCGAATCAATATAATAGAACGCTCAAGTATTGTGACGACGGATTCTACGTTAACTGGTTACGGTTTTATAAAAAAATTAATTGACCACATGAAAAATTCTAATAATGGATTTAAAACTTGTAACCATAATTCAACTTTACTATTATTGAATTAGAACTCACTCTAATACAAGCTGGATTTACTAGTACGCGATTCTTTGCCTGTGAGTGCACAAATTTGACATTTTTAACGTCGTTATATCTAGTATTTTGTTAAATTTAATTTTATAGAGAACAGGGAAGCTAAACCATTAATATACTTGGTATATCCTCAAAATTACTTGCTTCTCTCGTTAAGACTATAATCCCAGTTTCTAGATGTATTCGTAAATACCTTGTGTTTTTTCGAATTCCCATAATAGACTAATTTGCTTAAAATAAATATAAAATAGTAAGTAATAAGTAGGTAAGTTCGAATTCAAATTCAAGGTAACTGAACATAAGAACCAAGTTTCTCTGAAAATAAAATAATAGAGAAATCATTTGTAATTATGACAGATAAATGAAAGTAAACAACTAAAGAAGTACTCAGTCCATGCGACCGTGCTGCTAAACGCCGTCGTATGAAATTGAGATACTGATCTGTTAGTTGATTAACGTTTAATAACGTTTAATGATTAATGTGAACGTGTGCAAATGTGTGGTGCAATGTATCTCATTTTCATTTTGCAGCAGCGCAGAGATGAAATTGTGAAAACAAAACGTAAAAGACAGACAAAAGCTTAGTTACGAGTTCAAACTTGTAGTAACACTATACACAGTTGGCGATAATTCGAAATGGTTATTCATTGTTTATGAATCAGCACCAACTATTGTATTGGCTTAAACAAACATGGCGGGATTTTAGATAAACTAAATAAATAACAATAGAAATTGAAAATCTAGAGATTATCAAGGCATTTTCATAGCAAGAAATTTACTAAATTTAAAATTTTTAACGTCATATTTTAAGTAAATGAATTATGAATATGACGTAAAAACTTCTTTTCTTGTAGAACAGATAAAAAGAAAATTCAATTAAATATTGATTTACTATTTTTATAAACTATATCCGAGATTATTTAATTGCATAGTTCAAATGGACTTATGTTTGTATTTTTAATAATTTAAGGTAACTAAACACCTTTAACGGATGGTATGGATCATGCTTAACCGCAATCAGATTTCGATTTTGATCGGAATAATATATATGAATAATAAAAATTCTACAGTTTTTAGATTAGCAGGAGATCGCCATGCCTGTTTAAAGTTGCCACATGTAATAAGCGGTACCTGTAAGAGGGACGGTGCCGACGTGCCTCTCGCGCACGGCGCTCAGCTCGCTCGCGGACGCCAGGCTCGCGTGCCGCGTCACTGCGCATGCGTACCTTTATGGCGCGTTTGCATCACGTGGCAACGGAATACGGGGTTTTTAAGTGGTCTTTTATAGAAACTGACTAAAAGACGCGTTTAGAAAACAAGTTACTTTATTTTATAGTTTAGCATCAAACCTAATTAAAAAAGCTTTCATTATTGTATTCCATAAGAATTACAGTCACCACCAAAGTCTAAACCACGTATCCGTTACGCCACGTCACACATACACATGCACTACACTATGCACACAGCGTTACGTAACAAAAACACAAAAATACATATCCAAATGTCTTATACTGAATGAAGTATGTATGTTGTATTAATTATCACAATGTATGTAATGCAAAACAAAAGTTAAGCGTTCACACGATGCACTGTCTCTGGAGTGTATGCATTCGATGCTCAAGCATATTAATATTGTTATTAAGTTTTATATGACACATATGGATGTTACCTATTTCACAATCGCACTACTAACTTTTAATATGCTTAAATTATTTACACATTTATAATTCTACATAAAAATGATTTTCTAATTTTAGCTCCTCATCTATAAAAATACTTTATGTTTTAAATACCTTATATCTATAACACTTAATAAATGCGAATGATTAAAAACAATTTTGGAAAAAGTAATTTTATCTCTAAACGATATATGTATATGATATTAACCTACAGTTTACAAATATTAATATCTAAATATATATATTTCTAAAAATATTAGACCAGGAGCTGACAAACAGATAATTTTCTTTTCTAGATTGTCTATTTTCTTATTGCATACGAAAAAGCCACTTACCATTGGAATGCCTATGGTGTTCCTGGTTAGCAAGACTCCGGGAACTACTGAAGAAAGGCCTTAGCGAAGGCTTTGGAGTAGAGCCAATACTGATGGTGTCCATCTGATCTGGGCCTGAGTCTTCACCCTCACCGCAAGACAAGGATTCTAGCTCCTAAATTATATTTTCTTAAGTTAATTTTTAGAAAGGGTAGTAAATTTTTTATACATTGATATCTTGCGAAAAATTTTTGGAGAAAAACATTGAGAGAGTCCCTTCGACTTTCGGAGATCTCTTCAGACATCTCTACCTCCTCCTCCCCTTCCTATCTTTCAAATGATAGATAGATCAAATCAGTCTGTTGATTCCAAGTTTAACTGGGTAAGTTCTTCACTGCATATAATTTAGATATAGCGTATTTCACAACAAATCCACCTGGAAGAGCTCGTCGAAGTCCCTCTGAGCGTGGTGCGTGTCCCGGGCGGCTCCGCGCTCGCCCAGCTCTTCAGGCACGCGGAACCGCCGCAGCAACGCCGCGAACTTCTGTTTAAGGTTGCGTTGCTGCAATACAAAACGTTACATTAAAGCCGAAATCCTAGATATGATATCGATAAATCAAAACGAGACCTAGAATCTAACAACTAAAATCTGTGTGTTAGATTTGAAACGAAAAGTGGCACTGGTTGTCAATAAAATTAATTGTTATGTTTTTTTACGTCAAAGGTTGCCTAACAGATAGCACGGTTGTAAGTGATAACTAACCGCAATTAGGTAGCGGCTTCCTATACACAATACAGCTATCTAACAGACCTTACTCCTTCAAAAACTTCCAGCTATCGATAGAACTCTATCGTACAGTTTCAAGGTTCATTATAGAATACTCCGCTTCAAGACAATATAGCACAGAAAACTAATTTTCGTTTATATTTTGATATTAAATTTCTGTTTAGCCAATTACTTATTAATAGCTCGATAAAGTAAAGAGAAATACGTAATTTTCTCACATAATCGCATCATTTTTTAAAAAGTATTTATGGTACAAAATCCAATAAAATAATTATTTGATTTGTACACATTTTATCCAAATGAATAAAGAACAGTTTACTTAAATTTCACTTGTATTGAGAACACATCATTTAAGCCAACTCGTATTTAGAGATCCGGTTGTTTCGATTGCTTGATATTACGGTGTGTTGACATTCTTAAGACAGAGGATGTTAATTCCTATCTGGATATATGTCAACTCTTTTTACTACTGCTAGAATAGTCAGAATAATCAATACAGAACAAGAAAGACAAAACTATCTACGTCAACTAACCATCACTAGTAAAGACTGTTATATTTCCATCCCTTTGTTTGAAAGACAATGATATAGAGTATAAACAACAAACATTGTACACAACACAACATCGCGACCGGTGCCAATTCAGACAGACTAATAAGCGTGTTAATTGCGCTGAAATAGCCTGAAATATATGAAACAGTCCTAGAACCTGAAGTAGCAGTAGGTAAGGTACATTGCCAGGACTGACAGCCGTTGGGGCGGAAAGGTCATCGAGTAGCGGCTGTGTACCGGGAGATGCAGGGTTGGTAGGCCTCCCACAAGGTGTCCGACGATCTGGTTCGCGGGAAGCCGCTGGTTTGGAGATCCTTGGGGGAGGCCTATGTTCAGCAGATCAGGCTTATAGATATATGATGACGATGATATCCTTTAAAAAGAGTTATTTAAGAAGGAAGAACGAATTGTTTATATAGTATGCACCAGCCTCATATACTCTAGGTATGAATAATTCTTCAGATCTTTGGACTTAATCACTACAGAGAAAAACAAATCTGTTTAGTCTGAGAATGTTTATCTGATAACGATGATATAATTTTACAATTATCTAGTTGGTTGATAACAAAGCATTATTTGCGTAAATCCCAAAAGGTAAAACAATAGACAGAAATAAACGTTAATAAATGATATAAACGTTATTTGATACTCTGTATTTGTTTTGTTTATTTACCCAAAGATGCACGTTCCCATTTCATCTTTGCTTTATCCAGCAAGTCTTAATTACTAGGCTTGCTCTTGGCAAAACGTATCCTATGACATTCAGATTGTGTTTCGGTATGAAGGCAAATCTAGACATATCACAGGACGTGAAAGTATTTAAAATATTTGTCTCTTAGATGACAAAGTACCTGCAATACCAAGCGTCTTTCTTAGTATTTCAACATCATTATCCTTATTAAAACATCCCTCTTTTTGCGTCATTAACCCGGCGACAAACACACAAACTGGTTCCTTGTCGCATGAATCACATAATTACTTTGGACAATGTTCAAAATAAACGTTAATAGTGTTATTGACAAAACTCAAACAAACACTCATTATACACTGAATTGAATATTAACTTACAAAACCCACGCATACACATAGTAAATATTTTTGATTCTATTCCATTCTAATAACAAACAAGCGAAAGGAACGAACGAACGAAATTGTATTTAGTATAGCACCGTTACCTCCATATGGTGATACCGACGGAATGACGCTTGGGTTCCTAGTTGCACGCTTATGATCAGTAATCTAATCTATTTGATAAACTACCAACATGTCTCTGCAATGGGAACTTGACTTTTATATCTGATAAGGTAATTTAATCTCGAAGAAGATTGAAAAGTAACTGTTTTTGTAAGCCATTCAGGTTGAAAATAGCCTGATACATGCGTCTTGATTATTTAGGCAGAATCTCAAAATAAATCAGTTTACAGAAGTGACGCTTCGACGATCTTCAAAAAATAAGTACTTGCTAACAAAATAACACTCTCTATTTGGCGCCTCGTCACTCTTCCTCCTAATTGCCACGTAAAGTGTGTGTATGTGTGTGTCATTACAGAGTTGCCCAGTAGTGGGACCATACAATTCTTGTTAGATAAGACCCATCACTAGATATGATACTATACTTTAAATTTTCTATGGGCATGCTCAAAATTTAAAGATAAAATTCAAACCTAATAAATTTTAAACTAAAACGTATATTACATGTATTAACTACAAAGCACACTAATAATTAATTTGAAACCAAATCACCAAGACAATAACATGCAAGACAACATTCCTAAGAAAAAAGAGAACAGAAACAATTCAGTATCTCAGATTTACACTTTAGTTCATTCTAGTTATTGACATTTTAAAAGGGCAACATTATAGGGAATTATTATGTTATGTAAATTTTGTATCACACTCATGTGATATTACCCTAAACACTTGAAAAATAGTTCTTATTACCAACATATAAGAAGATGTCTATAATGTAACGCTTTTAATTTTCAAACACAATTTAATAGTGAATTGAATTATCTGTTTTATAGCTGTATAAATTCATACCCGAATTTCATAAATTCTTTGCCAAAAAGTGAAGTTAAGTAAATAATTTAAAGGAATATTGCCTCTATTCTCAAAGCAAAAAATGCAATACCGCGTGCAGGCTCACCGCGAGCTTGCCGCGACTGCCCTTGCGTTTAGCGGCGGTATTTTCCAGCTCGCTGTCGCTGTCCCTGTCGTTGGCCTTCGAGTGTATATAGCTCTGTCTCTTTCGCTCGCGCTCCATGAAGCTCAAGTCGCGAGAGCGTGACAACTGCGTGCAATGCAACGACTAAGTTACGCTGAAGCTTATGGACTGTCTTTACTACAGAATTAGTAGTATAATAATGTTAAATTCACTATTGCATATGAAAATAACAAAAGTTCTGTGAAAAAACAGTCTTTACAAAACCAAAAAATAAGCAATTCATGTAAATGATATAAAATTTGCTTATTCAATTAAAGCTATCTGCAGCAAAATAAATGTAATGTTTTTAAAAAGTTGTATAGCCACAATAATTGGGTGAATAAATATAATTTCTATTATCGTAATAATTTAATTTGCCATGCACTGTACCGCGTATTTGGGTCATAATAATATTCGTTAACATTCTCCTTCAACTTAATTAATGATAAAACAAGCTCTTTTCTTAGCTTAACTCTTATTTTATTGTCATGCAAATTAGCACATTGAGTTTATTTAACTATTAACTTATTTAATGTAACAAAGCAATCATATAATTAGAATAAAGTAAATCATAAATTATCTAAACTTTACAACAGCGTGTATTTCTTATTATACATTATTAACTTTGATTGATGTGATGTCAAACATTTACAAATTCTGAAATTTCGGTGGTAAAACTTTACCAAACTTCATGTTGATGTTGTATGAAATATGGAATGCAATTTTATGATTATGTTAGAATGACTTAAATTATAATATTTGATAGTGTATGAAGTTGTTTTTTCTTAATGTTAAACGAACCTTGGTGTAAGAGAGATCTTCCTTATTGAACGCAAGCTGCCTGTGAGCTCGTCGACGCGCCTGCGCTCCGTACGTCATATCGTCAGCCTCTTCTACGGAACTGAATTCGCCTTCTTCCTCATCATCGGAGTAGCCCCGCTCTGGAAGCACAGGCACGAAATTAATATTCATCCTAACTACTTAGTCTAAAGGTAATTGGAGTGTTCAGAGACAATGGAAACCTTTTTTTAAGGTACAATAATTTCAGTTTTTTTCTAATTTATCACCAACCAAAAATGCCAGAATCAGAACCTTAAATGAAATATAATCAATCTACATATTTTCCTCTGCTGAGCAGGGTTGGGTCACAATGACCCATACTGTCCGAACGAGGTGTTTATGAGTCAAATTAGTCAAAAATATTTTGAGCATAAAAGTCCTCTACTTACCTGTAATGAGCAGTGTATTGTTATTCTTGGTGTCGTGGTCTACGGGGGTGGAAGCCAGGCCAGTGATGGTAAGTCTAGCGACCGGCTGGCCAGCAGCAGCACCCACCTTACCCCCCACACTGGTAAGCTCCAACTCCATGTCCATTGACCGTTGTAGTACCTGGGATAATGAGACATGTCAGAAACACAGAATCAACGAGTTCGATTTCCCACTAGGAATTCTTAAAGTATACCTTATACACTGTGCCTCATACTTGTGCCCAATACACAATAAAAATATTTATACCAGTTGGTTGGTTAATATTCACTTAAACATCAACAGCCAGAGAGCTAGCCATTCAGAGGGTTTGACAGATAGGTCTTTTAACTCCTAATAACTAGAGTTGTATACAAGTATATTCACTATATTTTTACTTGTGTATCATGATAACTCTGGAACTGTCAAGAAATTTAACAGCTGTCCTTTTTCCGTCTATATTGATAGATAAGGAAGCCATGGATGCCCAGTATCATCCGTGTTAATTATTTTCTTTAATTTATTGTTTTGGAAATCTATACAAAATAATATCGAACTTATTTCATTTGTTTATTTAAAAATCTAACACCAAATTTATATTCACACATCTACGAAAAAGCACCTGAAATATATGAAATGAATGTATGAATCAGCCAAACAACTAAACTGGCGTGATCTTACAGTAATACAATCCGTTGAGAAGTGAATGTTTGGAAGTATGACTTAAATTTAGTTTTTGTATAGGCTATTGCAAAATTACTACTGAATAGATAGAATTAGGTAAACGTAAACAACGATGCAACTAAACTAACATTTAAAAACTCTGCACCTTAACACAAGGTGATATAATTACTCTATGAACTTACGGAACTCTTTAAATAATCCACACAGAACAAAGGCTCAACTTCAATTATCTATGCGAATTAAAGCAATTGCGAGGCAAATTTTAGTGAATGCGCCCCGTGCCGTTCGTTAATTAGAGGAAACACAATCCGATCTAAAGCACGTGCATCATAATTGGATGATTCATTATTTCATTAATAGTTTACATCATTATAATGGTCCAGTGCTGTCAGCGCCGGTTATTCAATTTGGATGCTTAATTTAACAGTTCCTGTCTAGCGTTCATATTTGGTGGCCATAGATTGATTCATCCACCAAAATAATGTTATCTAATACTAATAATATTATTCTAGCACTCACACCAAACATCTACCCAAAAGTGATCATCATGAAGTGTTTTGGATACTAGACAACGGAATACATATTTAATATTATACATATTTATATACTTAGAATATAAGGAATAGACTTAAATATATAAACAAGTAAGTCCTAAGAACAGATATTACCGTTTATCCCACATTCATCTGTGCCGGCCGGGACTTTAATTGAAGCCGAGTAGCCTGCAATTAGGTGTACAGACCACTCGGACAGCCGGTCGTCAAAATGTAAAATATTTGACAATTACTGCTACTAAAATAAGTTTAAAATATAATAGTAGAAGCGACTTCTGCACTACTATCATCGAACAGTATATACCTTCAGATAGTATAGGTACGACTTCATAGCATAAAAAATACCTGATCCATCCTAATGACACCCTCAGCAAGCGTCTTGTACCCAAGGATTGTGCGATTCTTGTACTTCTTGCGCCTCTGCAACATTATTTGTAATCTGAAAAAAGTGAAAATGATATTTGTATAGAGCCATGTACAAATATTATCATTACATTTTCATTTCATTTACCAAAATAAATGTTAATAAATGAAACCTTTAGTATTGCCTAAAGTACACGAGCCAGCTACATCATCGTGGATTCTCGAACTTCTGTACATAATGAAAATGTATTCATTTAACCTGTATGTATTTGTTTTATTTATGCTATGTATTTTTTTAAATATGGGATCAGAATAATTCCTTTTCCATACAATCGTACGTTTTATGTCTCTCTGAGCAAGAGTGAGCAACATTTTAATATATATAATAAAATAAAAACAAAGAATTATGTTTCCTGTAGTTGAACTAATCGACAATATAAATTACTCCAGCAATTTCAGAAGCATTAGCATAATAGCACGCCATTAACGGTCCACTTTCGTACCTGCTACCAAAACTCCCCGAAAGCAGAACCCACCGAGGCGGTACTGATAGCGAACCGGGAGCGAGAACATTTTAATTTTAATTTTATTAAGTTCAAGTTATGGACCATACCAAACCTTAACCAGCGGGCGGCCTTTAACACTGTCGTAAAAACGATAAAATGCTCCGCGATGTAAATCAAAGCCAACAATTAAAAGCGAATAATCTCAACCCTCTGTAGTTTCTGCTATTATTTGTGAGGTTAAAATATTACTAAATAAAGAGATAAATAACAAGAAGTTGGTACAGTTCAGAAATTCTAGCGTCGATTTTAGAATAACAGCTTTCCAACGGAAACAATGTCATTAAATACCACGAATTCTTTTCATATTTAAATCAAAATCTTTCAGTGGTTGCTGTTAAATTGCTCAGAACAAATGCTCTAAGCCATAAAACCCGACTATAAAACTAAATTACAACCGAAATACTTACACCATAGAACAAATTTAATTAACTTCACAACATAAATTCCTGTGTCACGTCGCCTAGAAAGATAATTTACAGTTTAACTGACCTTTTTTAAAATAATTTAAAAGCAATTTTATTCCATAATAATTATTAGTCTGTATCAGGAGACATTGCTCTTCCTTAAAAAAGATAATTTCAAAAAGTAGGTAAATTATCAAACTAAAAATATCACGAGTTTAAAGAGGTTGAGAAAATTTTAATTGCTCAAGTTGTTATAATCTTTTTTGTATTTTTTAAAGCATTCAAACTTTTAACGAGACACATAAAAACAAGAATAAAGAAAATCTGTGCCCGTTAATTACGATATCAATAAAAAAAAATATATTTTACTGATAAAACCACTAAAGTAGCGAATTTTTATAGGGAAAAGGAACGTAACTGCGACATATACCTTCGTGGAATGATTTGTAATGGACCATTTGAATTATAAGCAATAAGCTATTCAATAATATATAATAAGTAATAAGTTGAAACTAAGCAATCATTTAAGTATTAGAAATTGTCAATAATGTTTACCATCTAACAAATACAGAGAAATGCGTATAGACAACTCTCTCTTTAATGTGTCTAACTAATCAATCCCAGTTAAAACGAGAAATTGAAACAGTTGAAGTTAAAAAAGTAATTTATTTTGATGATGCGAAATATAAATCCAATTAAACTGTTTCGTAATAGTTTAGAGGCGCCATTACAACGACCTCGGCCTTAGATAAAACTAAACAGATCCCAGATTATAAGTTTAAATACGAAACAATATAATCTGCGTATAATAAACAAACACATTTTATGCGTTATAAAAGTTGATGTCTTAATTTAAAATATTGTTCCAGTGCCAAAGTCCAGGAACGCTAAAGTAAATAGAAACTGGCATAATGGTTTCTGTTTCAGATTTATTTGGATTTTAAAGAGTACTAACTTAATGAAGAAGTAGCAAGGAAATGTGGGAATCTTATAAACACCAACCTGTTGCCGTCTCGCTTGACGAAGTGCGGATATTGGAGAGAGAAGCAAAGATCCAACTCTACATCCAGAGGTGGCACGGCGATGTCATTGGATCGAAGCGTACGTTTGCTGCTATGCATTCGCGCTGCTAGGATAACTGCGCCAGAGCCTGCTCCGCCTGCAGCGCCGCCGCCCGCCTCGCCCAGCGCACCACATACGCGGAGCCGCGTCACACGAAGGGTGCATAGCCTGAGGACAGAAATCGGATATTTTAAGCCAAATGTTTTACACACTGTCAATATCTTACGAATTTGAGTAAATAGTAGACATTTCGTACAGAAATTTTAAGGCATCAAAATATGTATATTAATGCCTTCCATCTCATGTAATTATGCTATCTTTGTATTATCTTGTTTATGGTATATTCTGTGTATTCTGTACTGCTGTTTTATTCATAATTACTTCAGAAAACAAATCAATGAAAAAAGTAATTAGGAAAGTATAAATAAATATTCGTCCAGTTCAAATGTACATTCAAGTTACTAAGAGCACGCATGAGATCAAACCCGCAATGATTACATTTAAAATATTTCGCAGCATCTTCAAGTTGTTGTTTCAGCTTTAAATCTAGAGTACGAGCAAAGAAACTTTATATTCAGCAACGTTGATATTTGAGTATAGTAAACAAACGTTCCAAACAGCATTTGTCTTGCCATTTTGTCCATTTTGTACGATGTAGATTGTATAAATGTCTCTATTTTGAAATTCAAATACAGTTTCTTTAGAAAACGTCACTTTTCTTAGAAACATTAATCAATTCTGTTCCTTTTATTATCTAACATTATTATATAACACGGTATAAAAGGTAAGTAATAACGAGATATCTATTCATTCATACGTCACGGCACTAACTACCTCCTACGGCTGTTTGACCTTTGTTCATCTTATTAAAGTACTTATATATACTTATAATTTCTATTTATGTCTTACTTGTAAATAAAAAATATAAAAACGTGTAAATACACGATAATTTTGTTAAGGCTTCTCAATTTAAATATATAACCAAAACCAAATACATTCCAACTTAGTATGGAAGGAAGTCGGCTAGGCGTTTTAAGTACCGTCCTCGCCAGCTTACTCCATTTTACTGGTTGCGGTATTTAGTTGCAGAGAAATCCTTTTAAGTTTGTCACAAATACGAAACTCTATAACAATAAGAATGTCTCAGTGAAAAAATTGCTTTCAAGGTTTTTAAGAGTTGTTGCATTACCAGTCACCATTCACCATACAATTTGAATAGAAATGTATTATTGTTTGCGTACAAAGAAACAGTCTAACCCGTTCCAAAACAGATTAAAATATTATTTTTTTGACTGTTTACTGACTGCTGCATTAAGAGGTCTATGAGATTGATGGTGGTACGGCAAAGGTAGTCTAAATTACAATGACCATGCAAATATTTTGACCAAAGATTTTACCAGTAAATATTACCTTAGTTTTAAGGTGGTTCACCTACCGTGAAACGTGAAAGGAAATTATCACACATATCAGAACAATAACTAAAAAAATACCAATATTGTTTGTAAACTATACCTACATAAGTAAATAACGAATTGAAATATTTGCACAATCAATACTGACACTTTTTATTACTGTATTACATTTCGTTATTTTTTAACAATCAGAATATGATTTTTTTTGTTCTATTATATTCTTTAAATAAACTTCCTTTAAGAAGTGGTAGAAAACAAGTTTCTTACTTATCTCCACAAGTATTCTCCATAAATTTATTCACCATATTTAAAACTTTACTTTCTCATCGGAATAGGTATTACGAATACAGTGAACAAATTTAGATATCATGGACTCAAAAATAAATTTGTAGACACGCGTAAAAAATAAATTAAAAGTTATTAGACGTCGCTACAACTATATACTTAAAAGCAAGAAAAACAGAAAGGTAAAAGGAAACTAGATAGGACTTACGAGTAAACGGACTAGTGAGAAGGAAAATTGCTTTTTGCTTAATAAACTTATCAAATACGTACGAACCAACATCATGACGCAGTAGCGTAATTTGATTTAGAAATTTTGTTTGAGGTAAACATGAAGAGCCAAACTTATTTGGAACGCCGTAATTTGGGCGGGTTTGTTTATCTTATAAGATGAAAACCTTAGTGACAGAAAAACTTAAATCTATTTCTTCTTCATATTGGTTTAGATAGGAACTACAATAAGAATGTATTTTTATTATCAAATCAAAATCATAACGCAACTGAAATAAGTGTGACTTGGTCTTTGGCATGTTTTTACACCAAATAAATATGAAATGCAGATAACAAGCGATTATCTCACAATCAAATAACTTATCCTAAAACCTAGATCCTAATGGAATAGGATTTTAACTATGCCTAAAGTGGATTTCACGGTGGGCTCGCTCTGAAAGCGGATCAAAAAGGCTTGAACGTAGACTTAATATCACCAGCCATCTAGTTAGAGTTTAGAGTTTCTAGAGCTCAAAAGCATGGATTTCCTGCATTACCTGCTAACGTATTGAGCGAAATAGTGGTGAACGAAGTAACAAGCTCATTTTAATAAGACATGTCTTGCTTATTTTATGTGCCTATAAGAAAAAAGAACTAATGACTTGGTAAATTCGAGACAGTTAAAGTTTATTGCGCAATATTTACTGTTACTTACAGACCCAATCAAGGTCCAATTTTTCAATCGCTAATAGTATTTATTATTAATTATAATTTTGTTGTTTTGATTTGAAAGATTTTCTAAAGTTTATCGGTCAACATTTGAAAGAAATTGCCAAATTTATGATAGTTGATATTTTCTTATGTCGCGTTTCGCCCCTTTCGCATTTGCAAGTAAACGCATTCGCGAGCTCCTGATATTATATATTACATTTGCATCTAAGCATCTAATGTTTGAAAATATGTTTTAAAAATAAACGGGGAAATACTTGGCATCGTTTCCCCCACGCATAATTAGGATTGCTAGTTTATTTGAAGATACGTCTAAATATTTTATAGTATCTTTGAGATTAACGGTTTAAATAAACAGAATGATCAATGCTTCGCAGATAAATGAGGTTTGCTTAATTACAATTAAATCATCAATACATTATTCTACAAATATGTAGAATATTTAATTGTTAGATTAGTTTGAATAATTGGATATTAATCAAAAACTTAAATAAACATGCCGCTATTACCACACTTAGGTTGGCACATATCAATATGAAAATGTGGATACAATTAAGAAAACCTATAATATCACTTTGATTCTAATAACACCTCTATTCACTAATATATTTAAAGTACTTGTTTCAATACCTGATAGACTTGTTAGAGAAAGCCGTGTACGAACCGCGACTGTATGGGCATTCGACATGCCTGGAAGTGGATACGTCACGGCAACTGGATCACCTCATTCGCTAACCTTCCGCTCGACTGACTTTCCATATTTGCTCAGAGCTATAAACGATATTCTCATATGTTCACCTACTTTATAGTACAAGTACAAATATGTATCAAATACGTTGACATTCACAGAGACGAGAATACATATTAGGGGTTAAATTATCAAACTAAAGACCTAAACACTACAGAGCGCTTAAACACTACACTTTCAAACAAAAAGATTTAATCACTTCTAAATTCTACTTTCCTCTGCAACTTAAATTGCGACATACGTAATAATAAATTAATAAAAAGGGAAACGTAGATATTCAACATCCAAGCAGACTAATATACCTATCTAACGCAAAATTACCCCAAATCAACAAGAGTACGTATATGATTGACATTACACAAATAGCAAAAAATAATTAACGCGTCCAATGTCCAATAACGTGCGTTTATATCGCAATTATATTCAATTTTGTGCGGAAAGTTCCACTATTGTGTTCGTCCTGGAGGAAACGATGTACGTAATGAAATGACAGATGACAAGACAGAGAAAATACATATCATGTGAATGAAAAACATGTTATTCGTAAATAGGTATGAAACGTTTATCGTTAACCAAAATATAAAAGGCGTATAATTACTAGTATATTATGACTTTAATTGTGGACATTTAAAATATAGAGGACTATTGGTTATATGAGGACAGTAAGGTAGATATTATTACATTATATAGATAGTAGACATGTATTGGACATGGGATTGGAAATTTCCTATTATTTTATTCAAATTGATATTTTGTATTGACAAATGCTAAGCACTACAATTACAGTGCTTAGTACTATTTAATTATACATACATAAGATAAAATATGACAACCAGAGAGACTGAGATAATCAATTGGGCCATAACCTGAGTTTTCTGTTTATTGTTTTGCAGATGTTTTACTATTTGACAGATCAAATAATAACAAAAACAATTAGACTACTTCAAATTTTAAAAAAAGCTTCCTTATTATTTCTTTGTTCTACTGGATGTGTCCTAGTAAGTAAGCAATATCCCAAAACCTAAATAAATTTAATTTAATATTAAACCTTTAAAAATAAGTAGCTTAGAGTAGAAACTTTTTGAATTAAGAACAATCCATTAGCGTCCTTAATTTACACCGTTGACATATCTTGTCAATATACTCTATATCAAAATACTAAAATTCGGCGGTTTCATAAAAAAATCTAAGGAAATTTCCCAATTCCCATTGAATAATTTGATACATAGTATGATACGCTTTTCAAGCAGTGCTATACGTGATACTCTTTACAGGTAATGAATATTAAGTGTAATGTCTTTACTATTTATTATTTGGAGCTGTAACATTTACTTCGTTGGTTTTATTTGTGAAAGGACTGAATCTTGCAACATGTTTTAATTTAGTTATATGTGAAAGTTTTGCTATACACAAAGTTGCCTTTAGCTCGCAGTCATTTATAATAACGCTGTGATCATCGTTATGAACAGTCCCACGACTGGGCACAAGCTCTCCTATAGAGTTATCACAGGCAGAGTTTGGCCCTATGTGAGTTGGTAAGTGAAAACTTTCCCTGTAACTATGAGGATCAATTACGTGCTTTTTATTTCCAAAGCTACAAGAGAGGATATTACATATTACACATAAATAACCCATTCAAGATCAAAATTGGTTATAAGTTTTCGTGAACAAAACTGCGGCCGCGAGCTTTTTATAACAAAACATTTTCATTCAATGACTTTTCCAAATAATTCTTCCAGAAACCACGTAAGAAGCATCAACACCATTGTCCATGCCAATGATACAGAAAATAACCGGAAATTAATTCCTTATAATACAACACTCGATAAACATGACACCAGGCGTGCAAGCAGCGACTCTAAAAAACGCCCACGTATTCCTCCTCACGGTAACAAATATGAAAAACCTGGCGATGTAAGGAAATACTCGCCTTTCCACTTCCCTGGCCAGGTAAACGACTTGTACGGCATCATCTTCCTCGTTAAATTAATTATGTTCTAGACATAATTCTTTTTTCTTTAAATTTTTTCTTCTTAATATTTAGCTCTTCAGTGAAATTATTTATTAGTAAACACTTTGTTATATTCCTGTTAATGTTCAGTAAATGATTTCATTCTATTTCGGCGTTTTCCTTGTTTTAATATAACCATTGCGACGAATCAATACTTGTTAGTCATGTTTAATATATTTTGGCTCTCTAAAAAAATGTCAAGAAATTCCGAGAACTCTGTATAATTTGATCAAGGCTTCAATTTCCTGGAGACAACGCCGTTGTGCCTTTGGGCGGAGATAGAATTTTAATTAAATTTCAGATGTTCAATTTACTTCAGCAAAATCTAGAAAACGGTATATCTAAGTAAATTAAACGTGGCCAATAGTGTAAAAACTGTTGCAGAATCCCTTTAGAAGCAATTTACAATTCTAATTGAAAATTTAAAATCAGATTCAGATTTTTGAAGCGCTTTTTATTAAGGAAATTTGTGGGAAAATATAATACTTCTCATCGCTGTTTTGAAATAATAATGAGATCAGAATACAGATCCTTTGGAAAGAAAACACAATTAACGTTTGTAAGATTTTTTGTATCCTTCTAATGAATATGTATTTCAAATTGTTAAGATTTATGCACTTGTACTAGCATTAATGAGCCCGGATAATTTAATTTAAATAGTAAAATTAAAATATTCTAACACAATAATGAGGAGCTTGGCGTGGCGGTTCAATGTTACATGTTATGTAATATTTGTTACAATATTCCAACGAAATCGTCACGAGAGTAAATTAGGGAACGAATCTAGAACCAATCTAATAATCTCAACACATTTATGTTGGCTCAAATAACCTCTAAGAAAACAAAGAGTAATCCTATTTCAATCCCACCGGACGAAACAAATTAACGGCTGCCATGTGATCCCTATTGGAATACCCTTTATTTGGTAGGGATGATATCGTTTAGGACTCTATATCATTACAGGAATTTTACTATTTAATACAAAGGTATATTCGAAACGGATGGTTTATGAATCATAAATGAGCTCAAGAACTATTGGTGTAGTAATTTAGGTCAGGTCAGTTTCAGAACACAATATCATCAATCAATAATGAGGTTCATTGTACCGACGAATATATCCAGACCTCTCTAAAATTGTACAACGTGATTGTAATATAAATGGTAATATGGGCCTAAACATTGTTTACCAAGAAAAGACCCGTATAAGTTTTCTTCAAGCCTGACTCCCGAATTGAATTACGTTTTGGGGTGGATTGTAGATGTAACATTTAAGCCCCAGAACAATTGGTAGTAAGAGACTATTGGATTTGAGCTGGTTGATTGTGTTTCAATTAATTCGTATATTTTTGTTAGAATTCTCTTTACGTGAATGATTTTATTGTTGAGAAGGAAGCTTGTAAAAAGTTTCAATAGAGCGTACATAAGGAGAATTTAGTAAACTTCCACGATAATTGTGGTTATTTTACGCTAAAATTTCTGAAACTTTCTTATTGTCTAACATGCCTAAATAGAATGAACATATACAATACGTTTTTAAAATTCACATAACTTTATATTAACATTCTTCTGATTGAAATAGAACTTTTTGTCTAACGAGCATATGCCTCGCCAATGCATAGTTACAGATATATCTATTGTACAAAGTTAATTTACAAGTTACAAGTTTACAAGTATTATAAAGAAAGTAAGATTACATTTAAAGCGATTTACACTTTAATTTATAATTTTTGATATACTTGAGCTGCAAATGAGAAAAAAAGGGGTTCTAATTTAATAAAATATTACCTACCATTACATTGTTAAATCTAGTTTGATTATAACCTTAAAAATTTTCAGAGAGTCGCAAATGAATTTGCTGTCTTATTGTTGAAATAATTACTTTTATAGATCAACTGTTTACTTTCCTTTATTGTGTATTTTATGGACGACCAATTAACAAATAAGAATATTTATATTTTTTTTATGCCTGATAGTACGCAGTAGATGGAGTCCAAAGATAACTAGTACAGCATGCGACACGTTGCCCTAGCCACCACCACCTTGTTGGCAGAATACAGGCTTGCGTAATTCTTGCGTTCCCTTCTTTTGAATAAGGGAATACGTATAAAACTACTATTCAAGTTTATACAACAATAATCTCATAAACAAGTTTCACATAAAGAAGTTTGTAAGCCCCTTAATTATCTTAGAATTATTTATAAACCTGCTTTGTATATGAAACGAACTGAAATTCTTCATTGGACAATATGATTAAAATGCCGAGTTGGAATTACAAAGGCTAAATAATAATTGTTGAATGAAGTGGAATTTTAATAATTTCATTAAAAGGTTTCTGTATTTACCGAAAAACAAAACATTATGGGCGTTAACGTACTTCACATATAATTGACTATAATATGATATCTACGTGGGTCATATATTTTAAACGTCTTATAATTGTTGTTATATAGATATTGTTTTTCGATAGTTTCCTTTATTACAGTATTCAAATAGATGACTATTTCAAATTCCAGTCTACGGCAGAATGGGTTGTGGCGAGAGCTGATGATATCCTGAATTGGGGCCGAAAAGGCTCCATTTGGCCTCTGACCTTTGGGCTAGCGTGCTGCGCACTTGAGATGATGCATTACGCGGCTCCTAGGTAATTTTTAGCAGTTCCTAAATAGATCAACATCTCAGTGAAAAATCCTACGTTTGGTATAATAATGCATTGTACGTAACATTCATAATTCCGTTTTAAATATCCAGTATAATTTGAAAAAAATAGTTGTATTCCGTGATGTCTTTTTACAGTCTAACCACTTAACTTCTGACAAGTGACAAACGGACACAGGAATTGTAAAAGAAGGAAAGAGACATTTGCATAGTTAAATTTATAACATCGCAATCGCAGCAGTCACTAGGGGTAGATTTAGATTGGAGAAAAAGGGATCTCAGCGAAAAATAACAATCTTATTTTTAACTATTGGAAAAACCAGGAGATATCAATTCAAATACAGATATAAATTTAGTTTCTTGTTTTTCCCCGTGCGCTACGCTTGACTGCCTGCCCACATTGTAATAATTTACGATTTTTCAGACTTCCATTACGAACGTGTATACCATTCGCGCCGCGGAAAAGCCTAAGGGTATAAATAAAAAGGGTATAACTTACAATTTTAACAGTTAATATTGTGAACAAAGATAAACCCAAAATAAATCATTCTGAGCATATAGTAATTATTCATATAATATATCATAGTAATTATATATTACATGAACAATTACATAATAATGATGAAATTCTAGGTTATTCATTGAAATCAAGATCTTTCTGTCATCAGTAATCGATCCCTCAAGATTATTATTTGTAACTTGAGCCAACTTAGCACGCGCCATTGCATCCAGTTGCGTTTATTGGTTGCATCATTGACATGGTCGATGTTGAGTTGATTTCGATATCCCCGTATAATAGATTTATATAAGGGTCTCACTTATATTCATAACAGAATTGACATTATTGACCAAGTGAAAGGACAGTGTATTTTTAGTTTGACTACTCCAGTTTTGGAAATGATCTCAATAGCTGAACGACCAGACGTGAATAAAGTTAATAATGAATTACTGAATTTGATAATAGAAGTAGACATCTCACACATATCTGAGACAGCAGAAGCAACGTTCATGTTTCAGAAACAACTCCCAAGCTATTTGTTTAAATATGGTTTAGAGATCATAAAGTCAAACTGGCATTTACTTAAATGCCACCGTTCGAAGGTTAGGTATCAAGAGTTCTGCTAGGTTATTTATGCCAAAACTTCCTGCAGCCTAAGTGAGATTTGAAGTGAAGGAAACATTGCTAAACATTCAACAGAAGCTAACTTTACACTGTGACAGATATAAACTAAGTATCAAAACTTATAACAAGGAGCCAAGATTTAAACTCTGTGGTCTAGTGGCTGTGACTACCTACTTCAGATCTGGTAGTCCGGGGTTCAATTCTTCCGAGAAGAAATTTTCTGCTTGGTTTAGTTGGTGGTAGGGGTTTTCCGTCTGGCAAACTACCACCATGTTACCTAAATCTGCCGCCATAAAAATAATGTTAAGAGCATTGTTGTGTTCCGGCAGCTGTGATAAGATAGCCAGTTACTCTGTGGTTGAGGAATCCTGGTATATTTTGTTTCTTGGTCATGTGAGATGAAGGCCTAGAGCTATCCCATTAAGAGTTATATATATACTAATAAATATATACTAAGACAGTCTAGTTTTGCATTGATATGATACATTTTGTATTAAGAAACTCACTTATATTATTTATATATAGTTTCATTATATCTTAAATCGCGTAACGAGAACAATAACATTGTTACTGTAAGAAATGTAAATTCAAGGATTAATTAATAAGATGGTTACTGTATTTTAGATATGACATGGACCGTTTCGGCATGGTGTTTCGAGGCACACCGCGTCAGACTGACGTGATCATCGTAGCGGGAACTGTTACCAACAAGATGGCGCCGATCTTGAGAAAGACTTACGACATGATGCCAGAACCCAGATGGGTGGTCTCTATGGGAAGCTGCGCAAATGGCGGGGGATATTATCACTATACATATTCAACAGTTCGTGGCTGTGATAGAATTATACCGGTAAGAGACAAACGTCAATTTAAAAAGGATATAAGATGAAAGATACCTGTTCGAGCGTTCAAAATTTCTCATCTCATTAATTGTTTGAGAAGAACAAACGGCCGAATATTGGAACCCATAAGGCATATAGAAATAAACTAAAACAAGATTACAAATATTAGGCTACATGGACATACTGTGACTTTGTTCCTTTTAGGTTGATATCTACGTACCTGGATGTCCACCAACCGCAGAAGCCCTACTGTATGGTATGCTTCAGCTACAGAAGAAAGTAAAACGGATGAGAGTGGTCCAAGCTTGGTACCGTCACTAATCGATGATCCATGTTGAACAGAGTTCAAGTGTTAATAATATAGATTTACTACCGTGATTTTATTAATTGAATAAACACATTTCGCAAATAATCTTTCTACATAAATACATGCCGATGCATCTGATATTATTCTGTTCTGATAGACCTTCACATATTTCAGTTACAATTACTTCTACTGATTAACATTCTCTTATTTCTTTAGAAAAACCAGTTATGCTATAAACTGGACAGCATATTTTAAATTCAATGCTGATCATTATTTGCACTCTTCGATAGAATTTAAATAACACCATCAGTTTTCATTGTCAGCCACACGCCCACGTTTTCCGTTCCGACAGAAATGTAAATTATTCGCTGCTCGGTTACGACAGCCTTATAGAGATGCTCGATGCACGTTCCTGGACATTTTATTTTGTTGAAGAGTACACCGTATTATTTTTATGGATTACTGTGCTTTTATACAAATTTACAAATATCAAACATTCATGACTGCAATTATTTTATTTGCATTAAAATTATTAAGAACCGCTTAAATTACTGAGTAGTGCTCAGTTTGAAGTTAATGAATTGTTGACTCTGACAATGCTTAAAATATTTAAAAGCTAAACTAGTGTTGGGAAGTTGCATCAGCTGGGGTCGTACAGATCACAAAAACTCCTTCTTCCGTAAAAAATAACGTATATTTTCGAAGATATTAACAAACAAGATATAATACACCCGTCTCGGCGGTAGCTGTTGAACGAATAGTAGTCGAGTCACGCGACGGCCGCGTCTACGTCACTCTCACCGTACAAGTCCGTTTAACATAGGGATTCCGGTTATGAATTTTGAACAACTAGTATATTTAAGCTTTTGAGTATTATAACTAGTATTCGTAGATAATCAAATTTCGTAAAACGGCTATTTGATTATTTGAAATCCTGCTCGCACCAAACAGAAAACTAGTCTTTCAGCATTTCTGATCTGTCTCTTTATTGTTACATATTTTTTCCTGTATATCAAAATGTGGAAGTTCTGCATGCTTTATGTTGACGGAGTCAATAATATATATACATAGATTACTATGCAACACAGAAAGTGATACTTACATTATTGTGAACCAGAAGCCTAAAACAATTCCCTATATACGTGATTCCAATGAGTCTTAAAAGTAACAGACTACATAAGAAGTTTAGCCTATCGATAAACTCTTTGGTTAGTTGCTATGACTATGCGAAACTCCGCTCTATGGTTTCGATTATATAAACGCAACTTATGCCGCGGTAGATACGGGATATGTCACTCAACAAACCAAACCGTTTTGAGTTTGGATAAATACATATATACATAGAGACGAAAATAGTTCAACACTGCAGCGTAGGCCTGTGCCTGATAATCTGTGGTGACAACAATTGCGCAAAGGCAAAAAACATTGAAAAGCATTGAGCCGATTAAAAACAGGATGAACGCCATTGGACAATAAAAGAGATTGATAAGTTTGCTTTGTTACTAGTTTACGTTGTTTATTTATGAACACATACAATAACTGAGTACAAAGGTACTGTTTATTTCTAACGAAATTTTACTTGTTAATTTAAGTTTGTTTTTAAGTAGATAAATTACTTAACAGCTTTTAGAAAAGTTATACAACTAGATTTCACCGTAAACTGTTCGATTAACTACACAAACAAGTATGAACATGCAGTTAGTATAGTTATGGAAGTCAAGATTTAGTATATACAGGTGTTTAATCTTCTGCATAATTTCTTCACTCTTTTGAATATAAATATTTAAATCAACATTTTAAGCATGACGCATATTCATTTTATAAAAATTAGGCTATCAATGTTTCAAACAATATATAAATATTAAATATTTAAATATATAAAACAAGCTCTTAATCATGCTTACATTGGGCTAGATAATAGCGAGTGTGAGAAATATAATTATTATAAATATGTACTTACTAAATGATAGCATTTATACACTACATAATACATTAATTTATAAATACATATCTACTAAAATACATATAATCAATACTAAGGAGATACTACAATCCAAAGAAGAAAATTAATATTTGAATGTTTCGTTTGGCTTCTACAAGCTTTAAAAGACACAATCAAACAAACTATGATGTTATTTCATTTATAACTGATAAATTTGAACATTTGTTAAATCACTTTATACGAAATAAACCTTTACTGTTATTAGATTTCATCGATGCAAATAATAGCGACACAATAAAATATTAACCTATATGCGGTAGATGAAGAACCTACTCTCGACTGTGTCGACTCGACTCAGAAGTCGGGTGAACGGCCGCATTAATCGAGTATTCGATAACTGAGAGATGTTACTGTATCGATAATAGCCGACTGTTACCACGAGGGTGTTAGACAATTGATTCACGCAATACCTCGTTATCGGTTCTCACGATGTCATTGCATTCCTATTCCCAGAAGTAGAGCTGCATGTTGTCGGGTTTTGTACTCACTATAGGGATGTTCCACGGGGTAAACAAATAACGTACCTAGAACAAGAAGGAGTTTCGTTAGTGGTTTTTTTTATTTAGGCCTGCTATTTTAAAATATGGATTTTTTACAAACATAACAAAGCATGAAGTTAGTTGTTGACGATAGTTTCACATCTAAAATTCAGTACGAAGAATTTACCAAAAGGAATAAGCAAGAAAGTAGATAATAGAGTAAATTTAATAGGTGGAGGATAATATTTAGTACATTTCACAAAGTAGAGAAATAATGCCAAACAGATAGATAGCCTGTCTGATATAAATGATAGACATGGCCTAAATACCTGCAACATCCCGGAAATTACTTGATATCTCAGGTGCATTAGCTTGAAATTACACAGCTTCCAATCCCATTTTTAACCAAATTTTATTTAATATATAATAAATAATGTAACCATCATCATTAGCATTCCGCCGAGTGACTCTTAGTGCTGGAAAAGGCCTCAAGGAACCCTAAATCGATTGGTCCTGCGCATCTAACAACGAAATATAATTAATAAATATAATATACGCCTTTATCTCTTTTAAGTGCTAAAGTCAGTCATAGTACTTCTTATTGCTAAGTTCAGGGAAATGGACATAAGAATTTCGACAGCCCTGAACTGGAGAAAGCAAAAATAGACAGGTTGTCTTTAACGACTTTACGCGTCGTTAATTGTGAACCGAGGTCATGAAGCGTCAAGAAGTCAGAAGTCGGTCACCGGCGGATGCGCCACTCCGGTGCGGGCGCACGGACAACGTCGTGAGTCATTGTGTCAGGTCGCGGTTGAGACACACGTCTACGTAATAATCACCGCCATCAACAAGATGTTGGCAGTTAGAAAATTCAAGTAAATAAGGCCACAGTAGTACACTATACTACTGTGGCATTATTTACTTTTTCTGCTCCCAAACCTTTAAGAAATAAACAGGAAGTTTTTTTTAATATCCTTTATAGTAAATATACAAAAATAAATTAAGTAAATTAGACACATACAAAGATAGACTTATCTATAGTTAGAGAACTTTTCCACCCAACAATCAATTAACATCGAGATGGCATTTGCAGTGTGACTAATTGAGTGTACAAAAATAAAGCACATAATTATATTAATTTACACTACGACTGATTTACTTAAACAAATATTTATTTAAATCAATATTAATATACACAATAAATATTTTTAAGATAAGAATAGAAAAAAGTTTACTTAGTACAAATAACATCACATCGTGTCACGTATCAACGTTGATGATAGGAATTACAGATAGAAATATAAAAATTAATATTTACAATAGTTATAAAAATAATGTTAAATGTACTATTAGTTATTTTTTGTGTATTTCTCTTCTTGAATTGGCTGATGTACAATAAAGATATATTCTTTTCTATTCTATGTTGAAATTAAATTGTCATAATATATATTTTGTTTGAAATGAGCCTAATCCAAATACCTGTCAATCAATTATTATTAATTAATTATAATTTTCTTTGTCAATATTTTTATAATAACACCACAAGTGCGATACAATTTTAAAGATTCTGCGAGCAAAATTTATACCATAAACGAAAATGTAAGTACGGTTTTATACACCATTCGTCGCGTATAAGAACGTGCGTGTCCATCACGTTTTCAGTCAATTTACAGAGTAAGCACGTGTAAAGGAACAAAATTAAAAATAGCCACATAATTAAATCCACGCAATCTATACGTGAAACTGGAATAGCATGCATAATGTATTTAAATAAAGCGGTATTCAAAATATGTTCTCAAAATAGACTTCAACCAACCAAATGAGCTCAACTGAATATTATTACACTAGAGTGAACGAAAACCCAACGCATCTTTCTAGAAATGTGGAACTCGAGAACAATTGATATCATGAATTGTTCTAAATTAAAGAGGATTAGTAGAATTATAAAAATGATCAGCCAATCATAAAGGTTGTTTCGCTGGATATCCAGACCTGCCCCCCGATTACGTTGCATTGATAATGAACATTTCAAATATATTATGTAATATTTATACAGTTACAACATAAGCAGTGAATGGACTATTAAACTGCAGACGAAGCCCAACTTAGCGTGTCTTGTTTACGTAATTGCATTTGAAGAGGGAACACCGAAGGGATTATGATCATGTCATCTTAAAATTATAATAGGCCTAATTCTGACGAAACCCCTTAAATTCAATTTATGTTAAATTTTCTCGTTATATTATAGAAAAAAGATGAAAAAAATCAAGAATAAGATCTGTCAAATTAAAACCGTTTTAACTGAACCATAGACAATTTTAGAAGACTTTTTAAAGTCTAAAATTTAATGCCCCTTTTTTAATGTCACGTGATATGATTACAACGAAAAGCAAGGCACTTAAATTGAGTTATAGAGAATGTGTACTTCAGAATCAAGCCAAATGTGCGCTCACTCAGCCCGATATTGCGTAAAATAATAATTTACTGAGTTCATTGCACTATAAAGATGCTTGGATGAGAAAAAGACGTAATTATTAGATTACATCGGGGATTACTTATTTGAAAATATCTAATTTTGTGTGCGAAACAGACACAGTAGATTAATTGGGCTTAATCAAATTATCTTCATCATCATCAAATTTTTTGTTCGTTTTATTCGTCGACAAGTAATATAATGAGAATCATCCACGTCAATTAAAAAGTAAATCCATAAATTTTTATGGATAACTCAAAAACTGCATCAGATTACGCAAAAATTGAAGATTTCGTATATAAAAACAATGATCGAAAGTCACCCAGTCAGTACACCCCGTAAAAAGCTTCAAGTCGGTTAAAATATGTAAATTCTTTGTCGCAGTTTTTTTATAGGTTCATTTACCATGCTACCGACACATTTATTATTTCAACCTAATCTTCTAAACTGGCACGTGTAACATGAGGAATTCCTCAAAGGTTTCTACATCCAAATTTGATTTTTCTGTTCAGATTCGTTACTGCGCATCAGAGAGAGCAGTGCGCAGTAGAGAATAAGACACGCAATCACACTACGTCTCGCATATCGAATCGACATAGCCATGCCCAGAGCAGAGGTGTCTCTCGACTTAAGTCTTATTCCTTATACTTTAAAAGATCTTCCCAAAAATTGTGAGTCAAAACACATCGGCACTCAGTAATGATTTAAAAAAGGAACATAATCACCAATGTATTGAGCTAATTAGCTTCTGTGACCTTTTTGGCAACAGTTGCAGTTGTTAATTAAAGTTTGCTACATTATTCCATGAAGGTCAGAAGCTTGGCCGTGGTTCATGCAAAATCGTGAAAGTTTTCTAATAGCAGGTGCCCCAATTTCTCATCAGTGACTGCAATGCCGACACTACAATCATTTTAGTGAATTTTGGGAATCCAGCCAAACGTAAGCATGATCCAATTTATATAGCATTTTTGCCACTATCCTAATTGTATAATTCATTAATGTGCTGTAAGATATTAAGAGAAATACTATGAACTGCCCTTGCGAGGTTGATATTAAGATTGACCCCTCATCGTAAGCAGACCCTAATGCCATTAATGACAAAGTGCTTTACGTTTTAAAATTATTAATATTAAATAATGGTACCTTTAAAAAAATTAAATTATAAATTTAACGAAATTACTTTTAAAAGCATACCCTAAAAGCGTACCCTTTTTAGTAAATACACTTATTTTGATATATGAAGTGTACCTACGTATGTAAGAATTGTAGAATTATTATGAAGTATGTTTAGTAATAAATGCAGTCCAAAAGAGATTCTTGCTATTAATTTGAAATTAAAAACAATTTATGAAATCTATGTATAAAATATGTTATCATATTTAAGATTACTTAAATTATTTTTAATTATTTAATGTCTTTTAGAATGTCTATTAATGGCAGGAAACTAGTTCTCAGAGTCTGCGAACCTACATTCTAACGGCTGGCTGCGAAATAGTGAAAGACTGTTCCCAATTTCCCGACAGAACGTTAATTGCAAGTCTGTGACTGTACTCGACCATAGTTTTCGTAGTGTACATATATACATTTTTCGTTCTACGCATGAAATAAATATCGTAAACGTTGTGGAAATTTGCTTAAAAATTCTTTAATGAAATAAAATTAACTAAACCAAACTACATTACAAATCCTTACAACAGGTGATTCAAAAAATCACCCCAGTCCCAAACCGCCGGGTATTTACTCAATAAACTTCATAAATCAACCCACTAATTCACACTGTCGACTCCAAATGGTTATTACCGAAACTGGTTATTTACTGTCCGCTAATTTGATTTGACAGATGTTCTGTATTGATTACTTTGTTAAGAAAATAAAATAATAAACGACCCAATACAAGAAAGTACATTTATTTTTAAAGTATTTTGACCTCAATTTTACTTTCTAAATTCTGCCAAAATTTAACAGATCAGTTGACTGTCATCAATGTTGAAGAAGAAGAAGTATCTACCTAAATTATAACAGCAAAACAAAGTTAAACTCAAATTACAAAACCAGTGTAATGCGATGTCAAATGTGATCACTGATGTGTGCGCCAATATAAACTCATTTCCTATTTTGAGTTAAATAATTTACAAAATATACGCATGAAGTTTCAAATGAATACTCTCATTTCACCGATATCTGATATAGTTTGCTTTATTTGAATTGTTGATTCTAAATTTAAACAAAGCGTATGTATTAATACAGGCGTAGATCAACTTAGATCAAATTCTTAATATTTAATGTTGGTAATGTGATGTTTGGACAATGAATGAAATTATGTTTCATATTAATGTCAGTCAATATAAATCGTAATATTACTGATATTTAAAGCGGATAGAACTTTTCAATCATATATGAGAAAAACCTTTGATATTCTGGATCCTATGAGCAGACATTTATGCAGACTAAATTGTCAGTCAATGTTTTCCTAAAATACTCAGACTGCTGTCGCTAGCGTTAATCGGGGTAAATCACACGCTCCGGTGAACTGACATGAACCAGACACTCAGAATTTTTAAAACTCTACAATTTAACAGAATTTTTCCGTTAAAGCTTTTACTGACATCATAAGCACTTGAAGTATTAACAAATATCAAAACATTGCAAATATATTCTTCAGCCCAAATCAAGTTTTTGCGATAGTGGCTCTAAATTGTGACTCGAAGAGATTTCACGTTTGAAGTTGTCATTGCCATAGCAAAATGGTAGTATACCATTTATCGAAAAAAGATCAACTGTTACAAATAGCAAACGAATAATTATATCACTTTCCCATTAAGACCTGTCCTTGTTTAATACTGTCCCCGACCATGCCCTCGAAACTGATATAAAGATATAAATAGACTAACTAGTCTCGCCGCCGGGCGTTGTACGCCAAGATAAAATTAACGTAGACGAAGAATGTGCAATATCTGGCGTTTAATTGCACACTTATATTAAAGCAACGATTCCTTTTCAAGCCTTAACAGAATAACGAGCGTTTTAGCGTCTTAATGCATTTTAACTTTGTACTCAGCAATTCATTTTAGTTTTGTACCCTACAACACTTCATATCATATCCATAAAGTGATCTACAGCATGGACTATCTAAATGTCAAGTGGTTTCATTAAAGTGTCAATGATAATGATAACGAAATTAACGTACGTTTACAATTTGTCGTTATCATATATATTTATAAGAGCGGTCAATATACAAAGCTATGTATTTAGTAGTACCTGTAGTATAAATATAAACAATTAATTAGAAAGGAATGGCAAGTAAGTATTTCATCAAGGAAAAATGTTTGCGGACACCAGAGACTTACAATCCATTACAGAAACACCATCAAGATAATAGCAAAGCAATTAATCACAAGCTAAGGGAAAAGTGCGAATCAGCCTTTACTATTATTTCCATCCATCAAAATGAAAATGGCCGGTTAAGGTTCTTAAAAGATAATATTTCATTTTCCAAAGTTTACTTAATTTAAAAGACCCTAGCCCTTTCATCATTCATACCTACATTAGATATCATTATATCATTCTATATATTATATATAATCTAGATTTTTATATTCTACTGGAAATAGTTTCAGACCTACAATCATACATCTCACGTTAAGCAAATTTCACGTTATAAGTTGGGAAAAACCTTTATGTCAAACGATAGATTTCAGATTATGACTACGCTATTGCAAGTATTCTGTAAAATGGTAGTTTTACATAGACTTCCACGGTAAAACCTTTTGTAGATAAATAATTAAACCCCGGCATTAAAGAATCATCAGTGGTGGTAAATACTAGTAGTAGTCGTACTGGTCATAACAACTTCAATCAGTGATCGAAATATGAATTATTGATCTTCGTTAGAGGTCACCTGTGATTAGATCATCAATAAATAGTGAGTCAAGTTAAAAATAGTTCTCAAAACAATAACTTAATTATACGACTTCTTAAAAGAACTGTTACAATACAACGTAAATTTCGTAATGGGGCGGACATTGCAAGATATTTTTATTCTGTTAGAATAGGAAAAAATAACCCTTTGCGTTTTCTCATAAATTCTTTGACAGTAATTAGTAATTGTCTCATTAATAACCTTATCATTCTAGAAATAACTCATATCTACATAAATTGTGTGTTATTTTTAAAAAGGATCCAGATTATAAGAAAGCATTTGTATAAAATCTAAAATGTACCCGAAATAAGTTTGTATTCGTAGGACTCGATTGTATCGGGTTATTTGTATTTCAAAATGAAAATAAGTATAAAACTGTGTTCTAAACTTAACAATGATGAATCTGTACGAAAGAGACTAGTGCATGTTTTCACAAGCTTATCTTTTATCTCTTTCTTAAGAAGGTAGAAAGAAAGAAAATACGATAAGAGTCTCCTGACTCAAGAACTTTTGTGAAGACAATCATCAGGAGTTATTCGAAAAAGAAAAACAACCAATACTTTCTAATCATTACTCTCGCTACTTTCCACAGTTAACAGAAATTGTTACTCCTAGGATCACTTTTCTATTTTTTTAACTTGATGTGTATGTAAGACTTCATACGTGTAATAAACTTAACACACGGCTTATCATCTTATTAACCTTTCGTCTGCTCCGACATTATTGATTTTGTGATAATATAAAGAATTATATCATTTGAGCGCACTCCAGTCTACACTATACAAATAATTATGTCTCTCATTTGAACAACGTTATTCATTGTAAACAGACACAATATCATGTTTACCAATTATGAACGCGCCTCAGCATATAACTTTAACTGTAAATCTCTAAAAACTCCTATTTTGGTTGTTGGTGACTGAAGATCCCGAGCCTGTATTCTAAATCGGTTAAATTTGGTATTCAATGAGTATCCGTCGCTGTCCCAAATTTTTAAATTGTGTTACATACAGAATTGTTGTTGCTACAACGGATAGCAAAGGTTTAACAATGACTACCTAATGGGCATAACCTTCAAGGTTTGAAAATTAACGGAGGTAAAATAGTGTACATGATATAACTAAGTATATATCAACAACACATATTACCTATTATGTAGACCCCCTAAATACAGCCCATGTCATAATAACAGCGCTTCTACGGTATCTTGAGTGTCGTAGAAGTATTATGCTGATATAGGGTCGTTATTGACGGCGCGGTCCATAACAACCCTATGTGTTTTTTTTCCTTATATTGATATTATTTTAAGATTCTCTGTAATGTGTGTATTATTATATTTTAACATGCGTCAGGTGCTTTATCCATCTCTCTATCGCGACTCGCGACGCTTAAACAGTAGCATAAATAACCCGCTGCTGACACATTGGAAGTCTTTGGCACGATGACGCGTGTGTGATTTCACTAAGCCAATTTATTATCTTTAGGATATACATATAAAGAAATATAAAAGCGTCAATCGAAAAAATGATTACAGTGACGGGGCTAGAGCTCAAAAAGATGGAGTACTACAATTTACCACTACTTCATATACCTTATTTATTCAAAGATGGATTCTTCATCTAATTTCGTCTAAGGTTTGTATCTGTCAAGTAGTGTCGAACTAAAAAGCTCTTTGAGAGAGAAACAATCAAACAAAATAACTATAATCATATATGGATACTTTATCATGCGGAGAAATATCGTATGAAAAGATAGATCAATCATTCAAACATACCGGACGTAACTAATGTTTCTAATGTTCTAACGCAAGAAACAACTTCTTGACGGGTTTCTAGTCAGACAGGTAGTAAAGTGATTGAACAAGCGATCAATTTTATTCACTCGTGCCACAAAAGGCTTATACGAAGCTAGACGAAAGTAAAGATAAAGTATTACATTGAATGCTATGAAAGACTCATTTTGAACATCCTTTTACATACAAAAAAGAGACAAAATACTCAGCCGCCATAAAATCACGTTTTACCACACGTATCCGCATCAAAAACCACTTAGGAACATCACATGTACTAAACTTTGGACGCAATCCAGAGTTTTATTGCTATGCGGAGAGCAAGGGTTTTGGCACGCGCGTGTATCATCTAGGACAAGTATTCAATATATTTGAATAACCAAACATTTTTGGGGGACGTAACTGGATCTCTATGACATTATTGAATACAGTTTCAAATTGAATGGAATTTCCAGTTCTATTGTTTTCTTGTAATTTCCAGCTGTCTTTCAGCATATTATAAATTGACTAATGTTTTGTTTACATTGGCAACAATATAATTTATGAAAATAGCTTCACTTTGTATTGACGCTTTGATCTATTTGTGGTACAACATTATTAAACAAACTTTAAGCGTCGTCAAATGTCGATGTGCAGCTTGTTATAATCTATTTCAGAATACGCATTGCGGGCACAGACAAGTTATCGTCAGGGAAAAGTATTCGCATGTACCTTTACGATATTTTACGAGGAATTGTCACGCTAATAAATATGGTATTGGTTAAAAATGGTCCTGAAGCAATTAGACATCGATAGACATTCACAGAAGAGGAATAAGTGTGTGAATTGAAAGTAATTATAACTAGCCCTTCTTCATCTTATTACTTCTTCGATATTGGATTTACTTAATTAACTCCAATATTGACGGCAATAAGCTTTGTTCTGTCGGAACTATATTATTATCTAAGTTTAGTATAGCCAATTCCTTCATCTATACTAATATTATAAATAGGTAAACTGTGTGTGTGAGTTTGTTAGGTTCTAAAGGGTAATCTCTGGAACTACCGGTTGGAATTATAAGTTATTATATTAGATAGTCCATTTACATTCCATTACAGTCCATTACAGACCGAAATCCACGCGAGCGTAGCCGCGCGCGCAAGCTATCAGGTCCTAATAACACGACTCCTGTCTGCTTCGTTTTCTTATTTTAAATAGTCACCTACTCATTGTAACACTATTCATTACAATCAATCTCGTAATGTGTAATTTAATTAAAGTAATTTAATAATGGTCGAAGCGCCCATTTAGTTAACGCAACAATGTCGCAAATCAACATATTATCATTATAATCGCTTGCCATAATTATTTTCGTAAGTTCATTAGGGTTAAAAACCAAGCACTGCTAAATGAAAATACATGGGATTTGGCATAAGCCATCACTTTACTATCCAGCGTTATTGTCTAATCCATTCATTTTTAATTTAGCGATTCTATTATCGATAGGCAATTGTCTAGTCCCTCAACTCCATTATTTGGTAGAAAATAGATTAGAAAACTTTACGAACAAGGATTAATAAACACTGCGACAGTGTGATGGTATAACAATCGAGCCGTAATTACTTATCAGAAATCGATCAAGCGACCGATACGCGCCGACATCATTCATTTGTTTTGTAAACAATGAAAACCGACTCCCTCTACGCTATTAACTGATCGACTGAAATTCATTTCAAAATTATTAACTAGTTGCTAAATGAACAAACATAATACAACACCAAAGCAATTTATACATCTAATCTATTGTTATCGAAAATTGATTCCAATAACAAACTATCGTTTTATTGGGTCTTAGCTATGACGTATCTAACATTTACCTGTATTAATCAAAGGACTCAATACTCAATATCTGTATTGCAAGGCATAATGCATAGAGTGGTGGTAAAATAGGCAATATTTTACATTATTATGGACCCTGTCACGCACGCAATTATCTGCAGAGGGGAAGAGGACGCTTACGAGGTAGTACTTCTGTTAATCTGATTTTAAATTGTTTTTTTAAGACGTAAGTAGTAACTAGGTAGCTCTTATTACCTCCATCTTCCGTAACAAAAGAATGCTGTTAACATTATTGTTATATCAGCAGACTTCGGTAAGATGGTGGTGGTAGCCAGGCAGACTTAGATAAAGCCCTAGCACCAACCAAACCGGGCGGTAAATTTCTGCCCCACTGAGAATTGGAACCTAGATCTCCAGATATGATGTAGATTGTCTCAGCACTTAGACCACAGAGGCGGTTATAATATATATTTATGGTTTTGATCAAATCTACAAAAAGTTATACAAAGACATTTTTTATACCCATAACATTTTATTTTATTCTACTTATTTATATTTGTACTAATATATGTACACACAAACACATAGGTGCATATAATAGTGGGTGGCCACTGACCTCTGTAATACAGGTATATACACCTAGAAAAGGAGCCTAGAAGTTTCACATTTAATTTTTGTACTTGTTTTATGTCAATAAAATTTTATATATATGTGCATTATATTATATGCAAACTAAACTTTATCTTTAATTAACAGTAATTTTTTTCACTAATCGTTATTAGCTTTTTAACTGCCTTTCTGATTAGTAATACTGTTAACATTTAAGGGTAGAACGTAGGTACCCTTAAATAATGTGGACTTATAACTGCAACAAAAAAATAAATCTATCTTCTAACATTAATTTATTCTACTATATTCTATTCTAGACAGTGATAGCCAAGAAACATTAATCATATTTTGAAGATGCTTTATAACTCATTCAAGCTGTGAGACATTTCTTCATATCAGCTTCACGGTAAGTAACTACTACGTAGTCTCAAAATGTTATTTCGATTTACCGAGCGATCGATAAGCAACTGGAACTTAATGCGTAAATAAGTCTTTATTGCGTCGTTCATAAATGAATATATATTAAAAGTACAATTGCTTACATCTTGTCTTAGTATTCATGTCTCGGATTAAGTACTCTAGATAAACCTATAACTGAAATTCGCGTACCGCTTCACCGCAGCACATCAATAGTACTTAATTGCACACAGCATTTTGTCAGTTCATACGGGGTAATTGAACGTATCTGGAAGCATAAATTCTTAAACACATATAGAGGGGTCTTCTGATAAAAATATGCTTTAAATAAATTGATAATTAATTTAACCGTAACAACTGGGACCAAAGGATTAACGTACCTTCAGAAGCATGGAGGAGCTCGAGATAACAAAAGTTGATTGACTTCTCAAAGGACCAACCGTAGCGAAAGTAGTTTTGTTTTTGTTATCGAAACCAGAGCGTTCAAACCTCAACCTCCACGATCTCATTTAAAAAGTACCTACAATTCATAATATCTTTAACATTAAACAAAGAGATTAGCGACAAAGTATTTTATTACAAAACAACTACTTGTCTGAAACTATATAGCATAGGTTATGTTGTTTATAGACATATGTTTTCAAATGCTTTCAAATGCAATTGCAATTTTATTCTCATAAATTTTTTATTATAACTTTTAATTATAACTGAAGATAATTGAATTGAATTGAATCTAAATTTCCGAATCTGAATCAAGCCAGTAATAAAACCCATTACATAAGGTCTGATAAGGTTATATTCTAATAAAAAATAGCTACTTTATTCAATTTGCTGACAAAGGTCTAAGGGGAGTGACGGAGACAATTGAATTGTACTCCTCAGCCATTGATGAAAAGGATGACCATAGGGAATGCCTTGACTATCAGCTTTGGTGATTATGTGCAATTTTGAACGTTGGTTTAATAACTATGTTTATGAAAAATAAGGAAGTAACTTTTGCGGCGAAATATATTTCCTTATTCTACATTATTTAGAGTATTTCTAGCTAAACCTCTTCGTAAACCCTAATGAGTTGGATTAAGTTTATAGCCGTACCCCAAGTGAAAGATTAAGCGTATCAAGTTGTTACGATCCTAGTTTTGTTTAGCTGTGAAATATGTATAGAAAAAGTACTTTTCAATACTTCGCATCAGAGGAGTTACTGTTTTTTCATAAATTTTAAATTTCCATAAGATTTTACAGCTGGCGGTTTGATTTGAACACACAATTGGATACCGACCAATTCATTGTAATCTATTTATTCCCAATAACTTCGTCAACCACCACTAGTACTACAAATAACGAAGTCGCCGTTTTCAAAAGCTACAATTAATGACTAAGTACCCAGTTCTCACACTGTTAAGTGGCTCTCCTTATCGACATCTGCAGTAGCATTAATCTTGTAGAGAGCTCTTCACCGCCCTCTCTCTCACACGACTAGTTCCGATAAGATACAATATGTCACGCTCCTTTAGAAAATAATGTGACACGTTAACGCTGAGGCTGTTTATTATGAGATATCTTAGGCAAAGTCGTAGGTCATTCATGTGCTTTTTATTAAAGTATGATCCAAGATTTTAAGCTGCTCCCTTTGGTTGACAAAAGCGGGATTAAATGAATCCCGTTATTCAAGTTGGAAGTAAATTTCTTTCCCAAAATTTATATCTTGGATACTTGAAATATTTAAAGGTTAGTCAACCGAATAATGGAACTTTCTGATATTTAAATTAATTCTGTTTAAGTATTTAAGCCAAACTTTAAGAGATTAAAATTTCCAGTTTAACAGGATGAAATGGTGTCCGGGCATTATTGATATCACATACAAAGTTTGGATTCTTGTGATTTGAACGTTTTATTTTAAAATAATAGTAATATTTATTTATTTTTCTTCAAAAAATTACACTATTAACAATAAAATAAAAAGATTAAAAAAACACAACAACTCCATCATTCTGATTGTGACTATGTTTAGTGTGGAATGAATTGTAGTTTCTTATTAAAGGGTAATAGATTTATTTGCGCTTAAGTTTTATTGTACTTGACTTCGCCGACGACATGTGACTTAGTAACAAGAACTTTATAATGACTAATAACGGTTTACTGTATATGTAAAACTAAGCCTTCTTTCTTCGCAATAGATTTGTAAGATCGTTACGTGGTTCTTTGTGGTTCAAAAAAAGAAATTCAACACACTAACATTTTTCACATTCGGTATGTATACAACAGGAAGTCAGTTATTCATGCTTCTTGGGTTTTCATGGCTGAAGGTGATCAAAAGAATACTATAGTATCTTGTTGTTTTAAATATTATTCCTCAGAGATCGTGCGGCACTAAGTAATAATGAACAAAGAACAATATTGTACATGATATATATTATAAATATCAGAAATTAATACCGATGTTTTAACAGTATGAAGTTTAAATTTACAAATGAGCTGAGTATTTCACACCATTTATGTTAATAGTGATCACGTGTTTTTATGACTTATTTATTAATAAGCGAGATATGAATTCTCTAATTACAAAGCCCTTGCATATAATAATCTTTTTTGTAGTTGATTGAAGATATACATCTTTCGTGGTATGTTTAACATGAAAAGAATTGATTTACATAATATTTAAAGCAAGCCAAACTCAGTTCTGTTGGCCCGTATCAAATCAGTTTACATGAAACCGAACTCCTTAATCAGATTCAAATATTACCAATATTTTTATACGAATTTATGCAGAACGTCGTAGTGTCACCGACGAAATGGGAAATATTCCAATCCAAAGTTTTGGTACTTAGATATAACTCCCGATAGATTTCTTTTGAAACCCGTGTTGGTCCGTTGACTTTAAGAGTAAATTGGCTTCTACTCTTACTTTGAAATCAAGTCTAAAGTTAAGTTGTTTGATCGACCAGCTGGAAATCTAAGTGAAGTTTTTTAACTGCTTTTGGAGAGTTATCGTGTTAAAAAATATGATAGGCCGTAAATACAATATTGAGAACTAAGTAGAAGTAATCTTCATTAAATTTTGGTTTAGATTTATTATTATGATAATAAGACTAGGTACGCACATATGGTAAAGTATACGGTACGTCTGCGTCACTTCCGTTAATGTTAAATCAAGATATGTTCTTTAACTCATTAATTCAGTAACAGGAACGCAAAATACTCGAATAATGAATTATCTCCATACTAAATTCAGATCACGTGCACAAGATCTGTGCGCATTGAGTTTGATAAGAATTTTAATTTATTTACATTTGTTCACGAACAAAACAGAAAATGATTAAATAGGAAGACTCCTTTGAACTTCGTAATGAATGTCCATCTTGAAATTCTTTATTCAAACCAATCGGTGAATCGTCATTTACGAATTACCTCCGTAGATGTTTTTAAATGATGTAAATCTAGTAAGTACCCATTCCAATCACGCTTCTATCATTCGACCTTGGAAAGGGACTGACATTCCGTCAACGTGTGTTGCCCTTAAATGAATCCCTTTGTCTCTATGTGTCAGTGTTACTATTTTATATTAAGGTTGTTTATTAAATAATAAAAAAGTAGAGCTTTATTATGTGTTAATGTACTCGAACATTCTATATAATGCATTAAGACTATTTTTACAAATCATTGAGGTAGCAGACGTAAAAGTGAACCTTGAGGGATCCCTGCGTCAATACTGGCGATAGAACTAAAATATGAGCCGCAAAGCGTAACTGGCTTTTTTATGATGTATTGCCCATAGCGAACTCGAGGCCCGTCCTAATAATAGCAAATGTGAAGGCGAAATATCACATTTTGTGGAAAGTAGCTCATTATTCTCCGGAAACGATGGAAAGCTAAAATCCTAATCCTATTTTATTAGTTTGTATTTTTTATATTAAAGACGAAGAAGTCAAGTCAATATGTTTTGGAAGAATATCAAAATTATATTAGATTCATTGATTGTATAACCTGAACATGAACAAAACACTCTGAAACTAGTTATTAAAAATAAAAGACTACTACTACTACGACTATGATCAACATCACAACAGTAGTAGTTACACTAATTTATTACGGTGCTTCTAATTCCAACACAACACGCACCCAACACCTTACGTTCGCGTACTGAATATATATAGTTTCGTATAAATCACCAAGACATTACCTGTGAAGTTATGAATTTTAAGTAATAGAAATAGGACTTACTGTTCCTGTACTATGAAAATAGAATATCGTAAAATCGATGATTTCATTGCAATTCAAGCATTCTAGCGAAGACTGAATGTCTTTTACTATGCTAAATTAATAACAAACTACGCAGTCGAAGACAAAACGCGGGCATGCTTTTGCTATTTTACTCTTACACAGAAGAATACTAGAATAATATTTATTTTCAAGATATGAACTTCTCTTATCAAAAATGAGCTCAGTTACCAATTTTTGTATTCTGGTCAACTTTTCTTCTTTCCCCTACTTACAAAAGGTTCGTAAAATGTCTTATATAATTATACCTTTTTCTTATGTGCAATATTCGCCCAGCAGCGGTTAGTTAAACAACAATTTTCGTCTCGGGGTTTCTACAACCTAAAATCTTTTTTATATCTTTAAGAAGACTTTTCGTGAAAGCCTGTCAACCGGGCTGTTGTGAAACATTTCCCTTATATATTGATCCATTTCACATATTTGCATGCCGAACCGCTTTGCTTAACGAACCAATAGAAGTGAACGTACCTAGCGAACGCTCCCTGCTCCTCTGTTCGTCCTGTAACCTGTAACCGCATTCCCACAAACGCAATAAGCATTTGTAAACATTCTATTAGAACTTGTAAAGCAATAAACACCACTTGTAAACATTTTATGCGCCAGGAAATTGTTAAAACGTACACATTTAGACGTAACTGCGGCTGTTTACGTTGAGGGGAATTCGTTCATTTTGTTGCCTGTGGTGTGGTATGCATGGAATTGTGCTTTTAAGCGATCACTTTATTTTACAAGGCGTCAAGAATGTTCATTTTCTTCGTTCATTCAATGTAATACGATATTACAACGAAACTTTTTGGTTAATGTAAGGTTTTTTAACTCATTTGTGTAGGTTAATGTTAAGATCGCTGCGAATATTTAGGTTTGTTGTAATACAACTTAATGTCAATGCAATGATTAGTTGATATGATATTTTGCGTTCTTCAGTATACATTTCAAGCAAGATGTAAATTTATTTAAAAGAAAGGCAAATGCAACTACATACTAGAGACGTCATATTTTTTATAATAACGCTTAACTATCAACTCACGTGCAAGTAGAAGAGAAATAAAATTTCATTACATTTTTTTAACAATCTCGTTTATAGTGTGATATTACTATTACTAATTGGTAACACAATATCACACTATAATGAGCAACTTATCTAGAATGAAAACGAATATGACAAATAAGCCAAGTATGCGTCATAAATATCATATTAAAAAACTTGAGGATTATCTTTTTGATATCTTTTACGTTTTACAAAAGATAAAACAGTGAGCAGTTACAGTTTATTGAAATTCAGAAGAAACGAGAACAATGAAATATGAAATTGAGAGATGAAATGTAATAACATTATTTTTAGGTCTATTTCAATAACTTTGATGTAGACATTATATTATATCAACACGTCAAAAGAGATTAAAGGAATTATTTATTTCCATTGTTATTAGTTTACGTAAATAACACACGTATTCTTATGAAAATATACAAAGCTCAAAATCCTCTGTCTTAGTAAAGACAAACATTTCGAGAATCACTTTGTATCAGTTTATTTTCTTTTTTTCCGTAGATAAAAATGTCCGTCTTTCTGCCCTATTTCAAAGCATTCTTGGTTGTAGTTTCTATCCGAAATTATGACCATATTTTATATTTATTTTAGCACCGTTTAGACCACGTCATGTGCACTTTTGTCAAATCAACCCTTCAAATATAAATTTATGTCTGCAAATAAATAAATTTCGGATTTGCATACTCTAATTTTGGAGATCATTGATATAACGGTATTCGTCTGACAGTTATATGAATGTAGAAGTACTAAATTCCTACATCAGAGGACTTTCATTACATGTGATTTCTTATGTAAATACATAAATAAATACGGTATTATTTATGTGTTTACATAAGCAATAACATGTAATTCTCTCATTAAGCCATCTAACTTAGTTACCTACTCTCGATTTGAAGCTTAAACGTAACGTTTGTAGCTGCAAATATAATTAGTGTGAGCGCTTTGTATCATTATTAGTATTTCACAATCCATTTGCTTTCCGAGTTTGTAGAGATTTATTAGAAGGAGATTAACTAACAGCTCCGTAATGTTACGCAAACTTCACTGCTTCTGTACTTGTGTTTAAGTCTACAGAATCTGCTATGTTTTAATTTGTAATTTCATTTCGGTGGTCGTTTCTTTACCTTTTCGCAAGTACTACGATTTTAAGCCTCAAATGTCACCAAAGAGCACTGCTTCATTCCTAGAGTGCTATTCAGGTGGGTATTAAAATAAGGAAATATTCAAAAAGCAAAGAATATGGTAGGCGTGTACTGCCATTTTGGGACCCATTCGTGAGTCTCAAGTCTTTCTTCAGACTTTCCGAACGAAATGAAACATTCGAAATATAAAATAAAATTACGGTAATAAACTAATACAAGATAACTGTTAATTTCAGTCACCACGGTTACTACTGTGTTCGCACCTTTTATATAACACATTTAAAAATTAAATATCAAATGTGATTCAAACTTAATTATATTTCACAAAGCAAAAACAAATTAAATAATTATATATTAAGTACAAAGTGTAAGTACTGCCAGTATTACGACCGTCACCAGCCCAGCCACGGTCGAGGTCGGTCGGGCAACGTGCATTAGCCGACATTGGCGCAGTGCCGAGGTGACATGCAACACCATATTGCTGTACTGAAACGCATACACTCGGTTTACGACCTGCTCACATTTTAATAGATTTCAACGGAACGGAATAGATTTCAAAGAAATCACGGTCACGATTTGCCATTCACGCTTTGAACTATATAATAATCACTCTATACCCATGTATTTTTTTTTAACAATTTATGTACACACAAAGACAATTAAAAGGACACAACAGAATATCTGACGATTGTACAAAGGTACTGCTTATCTTCCAGCAGCCCCATATATGGGAAAAGTGACATCAAAAGGTAGAGGGGCGTGTACCAATACTAATACAATTAAATACATAAAAATTAATATATATAAATATATAAGAGCTATTGTCGTTACGCTGCTAAACAATAATTGTTTCACTTACTACCAATTAAAGAATGAATGGTCCACCGACTCTTAATTTGCTTTACAAGCTTATTATTTTAAATTAATTAATAATTGAGAGTGATTTCTTATAAACCTCCGTATCATTAGCACAAATTACAAAGATAAACCACAATAAAAATAGCGCTTACGTACCTTGTGTATTATATTATACATTCAAGTTTCACTTAAGTGAAACGACGCGCAAGACTGGCTATTAAGAATACATTTTCTAGGAACATTTCTTCTCAAAAGTATTAACATTTCAAAAAATAATACATATTGGTGCATCATTAAAAAAACGTAAAAAGAAAAACTTACAACTTCAATCTAAGGCCTAATACAAAATGTTTTAAGTTATTTAAGAGAGTTGTAAAAAGTTTACGACGGCCATTTTGCCGAAAGTAAATTTACGAATTTTTAGTACTTTCATTCTATTAATAAATATGAATTTTTCGGGGAGCTTTAACTATTCAAGCCAACATATTTTTGAGGACAATTAATAGAATACACATTTTATAATAAGCATTTCAGGAGCAGACATAGGTTATGCTGACATATTATAGTATCAAATTTTATTTAAAGTCGATATTGTACGTAAATCTATACTCCCTTGTGTACTCTTTGAGCGCGCCCTATAATTATATATTCTTGTCCAATGACCTAACAACACTGCACACCGAACATCTTTATCGTTGAAGTTAAGAGAATTTTGTTTCATCTTCACTGATTACATCAGAGGCTCACACTTTCGGTATTAACGCTATAATCCTAAATAATACAGTTCTTTTTATATTAAAATCTACATTTGCTTAAAATGAACTTTCGTTCGATTTTTATAAATGTTTTTTTGTTTGTTTTTATTATTGTATTTTAAGCCATTTATGTGTTAAGCTCGACTATGTACGTGACCTTTACTTCATAGAAGGGTCATCCCTACTTATATCCATATTCGCTCTGGAAATCCTGGTCTGGCACAAAGATAGATTTTTACTCTAGCAATAACGTAATACATGGTTACAGTGTTATAATGAAAAGAACATTTAAACTTTCACTCTTTAAACCCAATTGTCTAAATCATATTTATTTACATAAGATCAAACCTGCTTATGTTAATGTATTTGTAATATAATCGTACTAATATCGAGCTTCCAGCCACATCATTTGGAATGTGCATACCGCCTAGTAGCCTATTAAAACTCCATAAAGAATGAAACACTTTATAACAAACATCTGTTCAATTGAATATGCATAGAAAAATCAGCTTTATATAAAGCGGTTCGTACTCTTTTATTCTCTTTCTGTGAATTTTAATACAAAAATAGTATACGGTTATCTAATTTAGTGTACCGCGTTATACTCCAGGGGAACTCGTTGAAATCCCACATCGAATTTTAAAACTTTTTGAAACTTCGAAACGAAGAAACCCATTTCTATTGGGTATGTAGACAGACTTGGGACGTTGCTGTATACATATCTATTTTAAAAACAAGCATCATAACAAACATTTTTCCGTTTCAACTTTCTACTCTATCAATATTGCGATAATCGAAACCTGAACAACACAAAGTGCCTAAAACAAATTACATTCCAAAGCTTCTTTCTTAAGCATTCGCTTTAATTTTACCGCAATCAGATGTATTGAACATGCACTTAACATTAAACAGATCAAGGATTCTTGAATCACGATATACCATCGTATATGCGCAAGCGCATAGACTTTGACTTTACTAAACGGACTCAATGTGCGACTCTTAATTGATTTTAAAATCAACCATTGAGTATAGTTCATAAATATTCATATCTTTGTATTCATCCTTTACGAAACAATGCTTAATTGTGCCACATTTGGATCTATACGTAAGTTGCTTTCGACAACTGCGTCTTACATTGGACATGAGACTGTTAAGTTTAAGAGAAACAGATATCAGATTGATAATTTGTTTTAAATTTTATTAAAGAAGTTGCAAATGCTTTAATTAATTAAGTACGATTCCCGTTGAATTTTCAGCCTGCAAAACATAATGCAACTTTTAAAATGTACAATAGAAATGCTTTGAATTTTCTTGAAGTATCATTTCTACTTTTAGGGGCATATTTATATAGATTTCAACATTTGCAATGATGACTCTATTTCTACACATAACCGAAATGAAACAGCTATCACTTTCCAAAGTATTTTAATTAATGTTTTGTATTTAAAAGTCGTTTACAATGCTAAGAGTAGTGAAAATTCGGGCCCAAGAAATAATTGTTAAGGTTAAGGAGATTTATAATGACGACATTCATATTCCATTAACATGCCGAAATTTATTTACAATCGTTAATAATTAAGTTTTAGATTTTTTTTTAGAAACTCAAACTTTCTTTAGAATCTCAACTATGCAATTGTGTCGCGTTTCTTGAAACAGCTTAGTACGAACTCCAAATAATTGACAGTAATTATTAGCCGATCAGAATTTTCTTAATACAGAACTAGATAACAATGACAAATTAATATAATTGCACGTTTTAGTTCGTAACGCATTATTGACAATACTGTAATAACTCGGATAATAATACATACAAGAAATAATCTAATTTCGGAAGTGTCAATGTAAAGGTGATTATAGTCCAGCGTGGATTTATAAGTTGTCATTCCATATAAAACACGTCATTATGTTCATAAAAAGACAATCCAACGAAATACTTTATTCATCATTTACAACCTATAAACGCCCTAACGCGACGCTGGCAAGCGTGAGACCGTGAAGCCATATTTAGCACAATGAGGCTTGATGGATGAAATCGGTTGCTGCAACAACCGAGCCCAACGGCTTGTCGTAACTTCCTTCAAGGGTTGACATAATGTTTTTACAATACCATAATTTTAAGAATACAATAGAACCAATTTTATTATCATAACACAAATGACACAGGAGACACTAAATAAAAAATATTTTCAAAATGGAAAACCAATTACTATAGCGTTCCAATTAAATTTTTGGCCCAATAGCCAAAAATTTCTTAAAATTGAGGGCTGCCAAGAAAACCTTGTATTGCAACAAACGTCAAATTGAAACTCCTTGACATTTGAGCCGTTCTTAACATTTAACGTTTAAATATTCGCCCTTTAGCGTGCAGAAGTGCCATAACAATCCATAATGCCAGACCTAACCTTCCAGTAGATGAAGTGTCCTTGTCTCAAACTGCAGAGAAAATCGACCTAGTACACGGAACACGAAGTAATGCAATTTATTTTAATGCAAGTACAAAACACAACATACTGCGGAACAAAGAAAGTTCCTGAAATTAATGCCAGTTTTCAAAGACACGGACCAATATTCTTAGACATACTTATAAAAAAGCAACCTCTAGTGGTTGATCATAAAGAATTATATATTAGATTCAATATACTAATAAATACTGGTTCAGTGAGTCAAAAGATTGAAAACAATTAATGAGGCAAATAGTTTCGGAACTATTTTTAATAACGATTTAAAGACGTTACAGAATTGTTAAAGATAAATTAAATGAAACATTTCATAAATATTTCTTTAAAATTAACTTCAATAAACCTGCAACGTCTTCTCTATATGTTGTTGGACAACGGAAAGCTAAAACTGAAATCGCAATATATATTTTCAATGTTACAGTTGACAGTAATATAAGTACTATATAAGTCGAATTTGGCTACACTTTATCTCAAAGGTATGGTTAGGTAGGATGGTGAGCATTATTCTTCTTTGCGTAATCTCACCAAAAAGACTTTTTTTGGCTTCATAAAACACCGATTTGTCAAGCATCTGAAAAATTTATAACTTTAATACCCACCTTTAAATTTGTTAATGTCATGGTAGCGTATACATTTAAATAATCCCTCAATACTTTGAATAGAGACATAAAACTTGATCTATGCATTCGTCCAATTTACGACGACGAATCTATCCTCTTAACTAATGTATTTACGGCTCCGAAGATCCATTTACGATCGGTCATGTATTAGAGTCGAGATCGATGATTAATTTATTCATAAATTCCAGGCGGATAACGATGTTACTGTAATGTGGGTGGTAAAGGCAGAACACAGACAGTAAAATTGACTAGACGCCCCCGCAGTCAATGTGATTAAAAGTCCGATATTAGTCCAACTGAGTGTAAAATGTAATTAGAAGTAAGCCTATACAACCTACATAATTGGATTTTATTTAGTTGACAATACGCCTATTGTAGAAAATCCTTTAGTAACGCGATAAAATTGGTTCACTTGTTCTTATCGCGAAGACGAAAAGTGGCTATTGAACGGCTGTGGATATGCCCACGATTGTATCTTAATCTAATAAAAAAGCGTGATCAAAAACAATTCCTTTTTCATCCATCCATTTTTCATCTATTTTCTATATTATCAACATCACAAGTGGAAAACTGTAAATCTTTAGACATATCTATCACTGAAGAAACTTTAGATTAAAAAGTAGGAGCAAAATTTAAACATAATAAATAAAACAAACAAATTTCCTAAATGAAATAAGTGCGGACCTAAGTGTACCGCAGACTGTAGTTCAGCATAAAAATGTAAATCAAGATATAACTTAAAGAGTTTTTAGTCATGTAGTAGTAATAAAAAATCCCGATTTTCCATAAATATATATGAAAAATACTACGATAACTGGATAATGATTCTAATTAGAAACTAGTAGTAAATAATACAATTCTAATTCACCTTCATATTTCAGAAAACTAAATTGAAAATGAAAAATTTGGAAGTTCTTTTAATAGCACCCAAATGTAACTGTTTCTAGTCCATTTTCTACGCAGATTCTCTGAAGAATTTAATTTAAACTGTGGCACTTAATCGAATAAAAAAATATTAAAAAGTTAGTCCAAGTATCGTATATAAATTACGCTCCAATACCCTTTAAAACGGCACAAACAAGCGCTAGGATGATTTAGGCTCACCAATTACCGTTATCTAGAGTCAATTGGCGCCCTATCCTGGGTTCGCTGACACGACCCTACGTTCAAACGCATTCATACCCAATCATGAACACGCTTTGTGATCCTTTATCCTTTCATGATTAGGGTTGGAAAACATTTATTTCAACTAATTTTCTTTACCTTCTCAATAAAAATATTGTTTTTTTTTTCGTTTATTTAGCGTAGTGAACATGTAAGAGAGACTGTGAAGTATTTTAAATCAAAATTGTCTAGTCTCATTCACTGGACAGTTGTCTTGTCGAGGATCACTGCCCCTGTCTACTCAGCCAGAGATAGGTAGGTTCGTTTTCTGGTAAGGCAGATTTTTGTATGATGTGTATGAATATGTTCACAATTCATGGATGGATTTATGTTTATTTAGAATATTTCTGATATTTATATACATATATTTCTAACAAAATAATACTATGTAGGCGACAGCCCTTAAACTACTCTGAGTTTATGAAGCGATAGTTTGAAACGTTTGAAGCCAGTGATAAGGTCACCACACAAGAATCTTTAATGGGCATGTGGGTGAAGAACTGAAGAATCATTTATAAAATTCAAACTGACAGCATCACTAGCACATGTAAATTGTATAATAGAATAAAAACATTTATGGCATGACTGTAACAGTTTCCCTTTCAGTACAATTTTGTTTCTTGACTATTTTTGTTTTTCAAGAAACAAAATTGTAATTATTAATAATTCTGGTATTATCATTATCAATATACTGAAATTATCAAATTGAGCAGGAGATAATAAGTATAGTATTAAAGCCGATGACAATGCGCTAAAGAATATTGTGAATTTTCAGCCACTTGTTGTAGATGTATTTCTTCGAACATATGATGTTTATAATCTAAGGGAACCATACTATCCACTACCAGCAACAACTATATATTAGGTCTTTTCGCATATAGTATGTATAAACTTGTAATAAAATATATTTGGCTGTACTATTTGTATCTGGCTTGTTTTCATGACATTTATAAGGTGACATTTCAAAAAAATAATTAAATTAGGAAAATTTTGTTTCCGACTATTTTTCATTTGTTTTTCTTTCTGTCAAAATGAGCGAATCCAATTAAGAAATTAATTAATTTTAAATTTTTATTACAAAAAAGGGAAAATTGCATCGCAAGCCGAAAAAAAAACGTTTATGGACCTAATGCAGTGTCAGTAAGAGTAGCACAAAGTTGGTTTAAGCGTTTTCAATCCAAAAATTTTGATGTCAAAAAATTCCCCTCGCTCTTGTCGGCTTGTTACGGATAGCTCAATCAGTCAGCAACAATTAAGAGAGTTTGGCTGGGAGGTGTTAATGCATCTGCCATATTTCCCTGACCGTGCACCTTCAGATTTCTACCTGTTTCGATCTCTTCAGAATTCTTTAGGCAATGTCAGGTTAACATCAAGAGAGGACTGCCAAAACTACTTATTGCGTTTTTTTGTGCACAAGTCCTAAAATTTCTACAGCAACGGGATCATGTCTCCACCTACAAGATGGTAGAAAGTCTACGAACAAAATAGCACATATATACTGTTATCATGCAAATGAGAAAAAACTTTCTTCCCAACCTATTGTATTGATATTCTAGACTATTTGTCTTAACAATGAGAAGCAGATAACTAATGTTTATACAAAATTCGGGATTCTCACATGAAGATAGTAACACAAAAGTTTTTAAAGGAAAATATGGTCGCAATGTGTACTGTAATATATAGTACAAGTATTACAAGTCATACAAGTAGCAGCAAAGCCAACATGTCCCCATTCCCACATACATCTATAAATTGGAGTATGTGGAGCACGAGGGCCACCGTATCTCAAATGCGATAACAACGGTCGAATTTATCAATGGCGACGAGTGCTTTATTATGAGAGATCATCTATCACATCGGTAGGAAGCCATGTCAGAGAAAGATAAATGATACAATGTTCTAAAATAACTATAACAGAAACTCTACTGATAAAAACAACATGAATGACGAACGTTATTCAATATAATATTATTGCACATACAAAATATGATATCAGCAAAAGTAATAACTATTGACATCTTATGCTCACAAAAGCGAGATCATGAGTCATGAACTGTAATAAACAATAAATTTTGTTGCTTGTACAATTAAAGTCATTATTTTAATAGCTTCTATTACAAGATGCCCTTTGCCTTTGCTTTGGAATCAAAGTAAATCTTATATTGTAACAGTAGGTGCCCCATTTCATATCCAATTATCAATACAATGTAAAGGGACCAGCAAATTAAAACGACTTTTATCAGACTTCAAAACACAGAACAGTAAAATTAATTGTTGGATGCTATTATAAATAATGACTTGATAGAGAGTTTTTATACATACTCGTATCTCATGACATAAGTATGTATTCCCAAAATAACAAGTGATATAGATATTTTCCACGATATAATTATGAGAAGTAGCAAATGAATTCTTGGCAAAGACTTTCTGACATTAACTATTCAAACATAGTTAGGTAGGTTCAATACGTAAATAACACAAATATTTTTCCTTGTTTTTTTGTTAACAGCATTGTTAACAGTGTTAATTATAATTAGGGCCATAACTGTATCAAAGCATTCAATGTACAATTGATTGTATTTTTCAAACGTATTATCACTCTTCACCAAATTATTCTGTTGGTCACTTTCAATAGTAATTTTAATTTATCATACAAGGCTTTATCTATATGGGCATACCAGGTCGGTTACTCACGCGCAAGTGCAATTGTACGCTATGTAGATTCACCAGTGGTTACTGGCTAGTCGGTCCCGCCGGCTGACTCATGTAGTTACCAACTACTCAATGAACACGGGGTCAACAGATAACAACTGTGTGGATAACAGAGTAGGAACTTGTTATTTATTCCCCTTTAGATAAGTCTGATCTCATATCCAAAGCACCTACTGGCTCGAGTAGGTGCAATGCGAAATTTCATTATCTAATGAAATACATTAGAAAGATAATAAAAAATTGATAGGCAAAATTGTCTTCTTTGTTTGTTTGTAGAATGAGTTTACAAAATAATGGCTTCGAAGCCACAATCTACGAGCCGCGTAATGATTAAGAAACATACAAATAAAATACGAGAAACTATAAAATTTCAAATTGTCTCAACAAAAACAAAATAACTCTTAATGTAAAAAGCGACATAAGAAGTCTATAAACCTAATTACCATTCGCGCATGTTTATCCACATCATAATGGTAGACCTCATTATAAACGGATCATGTAAGTATTAATATTAAAATGCGTTCGACTAAAAGCTTATTACTTTACCGTACTACGCTTTAAGATAATAAACACAGCAAGGTCTCCATATTGACCTCTATAAGCTATAACTTCAATTAGAACGTGGAAGTAGGTAAGGTACTCACGATGTAACGCAATTTCAGTTAATAATCGAGTTTCCCCAGAAGCTCCGAAGGCAGACATATTACTTCAGGAGTAACGTCATTATGTACTGAACAAAACCATTATCTATTTGCTCGCTGAAGGTAAACAAAGGAACGGTGTCAAATTAAATTTAGTTTAGAGTCAATTACTCAGATGTTTTAGAGAATCCCCTTGGAATGTTGGCATGGGTATCTGTTGTTTTAAAATAGCACGTTTCTACCAACATGACAAACGTATTTTTTTTGCTTGTATCTTGTATGCGAACCACGGTTGTAAAGCAGGCCCCGTAGTCTAACTAAGGTACCTGACAAAAATGCTAAGAAGAAATCTTTTAGAAAGCTTTTATTAATGATAACCTTTTAAGATATGTGGTTCAATAACTTTAATCAGAATGTGACACGACATGACCTACTGGCATACGTAGTCCACAGGATTACTCAAAGCAAGACTTCAGACCATTGGCCTACATCACTTACAATAGGTATAACAAAAATAAAATTTATTAGCATATTTGTCACAGTAGAAAAGCTATTAAAATAAACACGAACATGAGTTCCGTTACCTGATCGCCGGTAATAAAACAAAACCGTTGAAGAAAAATTACGAATATGTTCATCTCGAAGTTGGTTACAAGTGGGTTCAACCAAATCACTAGTTCAAGGATTTGGCAAGTCTAGTACATTGACCGGAGTTCGAAGTTCGACCGAGATATAGTGGGAAGCGACCGTTAATGGTCAAGGATTACCATACTAGATGTTTTAAACTCTTCATTAATAATAAGCTCTCTCTTTATTTAAACAGTAAGAAAGACTTAAGTTCTTTCTAGGTTTAGTTCTAGTTTTCATCTTTGTAAATAAGAGACGCATGATATAATATGATAATTTTATTAGGAGGGGCAATATCCCAAATCTATATTCGATTTATTAATTTCACTCTCTAACTTCCATATAAAAATTTCAATTTTTCCATGGTTATCTGTAACAGTGTTTTCATTAATATCACTAGTTTTTAGATTGTCGATATAAAACAACAATACAATATCGTGTCGATAAAAGAAAAATCACAATGTTAAGTACGTATCTATTTATAGTTAGTTAATCTACTATAAACTTATCTTACTGATTGTCCAACTCTAATATTTACATTAAAATGTAGAAATGTGAGTACTTCAATAATATTATCGACGTTTAGAAAATTTGGAATAGCTTTTATGTCAAGTAATATTTCACTAAATAGTGACATTTGTTTCACAGTCATCACAAAGATCAAGGTCTTAGAATAATATGGTATAAGGCTTTAAATGTTGAATATTAAGATTATTGAAAAACTTTCCACTCGCATAATTAAACAACAATTTGAGCGTTTATTATTTTTTATCAAACAACTAAATTTCAAAAATATTTTTATGCATTTTTATTCTTCAATAAATAATTTGTACATATACAATAAAAAATAAATGCCCACATTTCCTAATAACAAACTGGACGGCCGACGGCCATAATCGTTAAAAGCTTTATTGATTTCGTGAACGCACCCAAAGGGAGTGGAATATGGGAAATACGGTCGCCGCAGAAACTATACGAACGTCCGATTTAAGTGGCGATGAAACAAAAAATACTCAAATAGTAACACAATTTGAATCATTTCATTTATGAAGATTTACATTGTATTAAATATTATTAATTAGCGAAACAACTACTGCATATTTGTGAGTTTCTGTTTTTATTGGTAGCCAAAAATGTCTGTACATTGACAAAATCGAACCAATTAATATCGAAGATATGTACCTTGTGAATATTTTAATACTTGAATTAAGTTTGTGACACGGAAGTTCAACGAACAAGATAATATTTATAGCCCCTTATAGCCCAAGCACTAAGGAGTTTAGTCTTCCCTTTGAGACGATATATATCGACTATAAAACCTAAAGCAAGATATAAATCTTGCTTAATTATTAGGCTTGGTTAAAAGTAGGCTTGGTAAAAAGTTCAATCGTCACCTGCTCCAGTTAGAATTTTTGAAACGCATTATCTATATGATAAGGATGATAGGGGTGTTTGAACGGTCGAATAAGTTTTACAGGCAATTAATTCATAGCCGGCAGGGCAAACACGCCGGTCATCAACCCTAGTAGACTTGAAAGTGAAATCTGTCACTTGCTGCGATTAGAATTGAACGGAAACGCGTTACGACTCGGAATTAGGTTTACGCAAATAGGGTCAGTCAACATTAAAATGCTGTCCAAATGCGATGTTTACTTATTACGGACTTTCATCCAGTGTTCTTATGCGAATTTGTATCAGGTTTAGCTAATTAAGTTCCTAATTAAACTCCCAAGGATATTCAAATTGGAAGGTTCTGTCTGCCGTCATACAAGGAACTAATCTAGTCCAGATGTAAATTCTCATTGTATAAATTGATTCGTTGTCGACTGGAATTTACCTGAAACAATAAAAAAACCATCAATTTTATAAGCCAAACAATGAAAGGCTAAGAAATAAATCAATAACATTCAAAAGACAATGGAAGCAGACAATAAGTTTTGGTTTTAAATAAAACAAGGTCGGAAACGGCATAGACATACGTGTCAAATCTCGCTCATTATGTTAATTTATACAACGTTTCGAATTCAGGGCTGCAAAAACACATACTACATTAGACATACCATTTTATAACTAATATTCAGTCAGATTACTGGGGGTTTTGTCGAGTAAGCAAAAACAATAACCTCAAATGAGCAATATATAGCTTAGGTACTGCAAGGGCAGGAGCTTGCCAACGTGGAGAACTCCAAGATCAGTTAGAAATATAATATAATATTGAATTTGATTTAAATCATGGATAAATTTACTCAGCTAAGAATATCATATACCTAAAATAATGTTCAATCGCTTGATAATATCTCTTGGTTATCATAGCACATCTTCGTTTCTCTATTTCCTCACCATGCTGATATCAATCACGGCAATATTCACTAGTTTCATCTCGTTATGTGTGCTTTCGTGTCAGTTCTTTCGAATATATCAAGACAATTTTATTAGACTATATAAGAATTAATAACTTCATAAAAAATATTTGACAATCTAGATTTTTTATAAATATTAGATTGTGGTCTGCTGGTTTCTACTTTATAATTATAATTATTTTATGTTGGTTGCAGTTCGCAGTTGCAAAGGTAAATTTGTAACATTTTTCCCTAATTTATGAGAATCATCAAGAGAATCTATTAACCATTTATGTCGTTTCTCTCTTTCGACAGATCATTAGTTGGGTCGTGTCTGTTTTAATTAATGCTAATAGTCTACGTCTGTGCCATATGGTGTATTATTAATAGTCTTTAATATGGAAAACAAAGTGTCGTGTGCTGGCTGCAGATGTAAAAAATAAAACAATACGATACAATACAATTGCACGAATGGAGACTTGTGCTCAGCTGACGATTGATTTATTGATGTTGACACGTAAAGATTTTCAGGGGAAGTCAAACAATTGACGAATACTTAGTTATATCGTCGAAGTGATAACTTTAATAACGAGAGTATTCTACTTCGAAAATATTTAATTGATAGAAGAATATATTAATTTGCCTATTTGAATACCTAAAATCAAACAAGTCAAGCCATACCATAAAATTTTATTAAAGCTATAATATGAAATGCTTAATATTATTTATAAATAAAATTGCCTCTACTCTTTCACAAACAATTGTTTCTTTATACATTATATTATTTAACAAAGCATTTGAACCAGATTCGTAATCATGTACCCGTCTTATCTCGATTGTTGACACAACGACTTTGAATATCCAAAACGATAAACTCACCTAAAGACAGTCCAGCAATGTCGATAAGAAAGGTCGAGCGCCGTTGACCGATTTCGGTGGGGTGTGGACTGAAGCAGACTTATCGTTAGGCCCTCAGAAAGTCAAATAGAATAAATGTATACATTCCGCACGATTCTACGATAACTTTAAAGATTATGTCTTCGTAGATCATTATAATAAGTGCGACTTGAGGTTTCATTGTTTTTAAATTTTTAAATCAATATGAAGACACACGTTCAGAAAATCACATTTCAATAAGTCTAACAATTTTGTGGGTTTACTATATTAAATCCTTATATGGTTAGGTATAATAATTATTGAAGTTAACAAACAAAATCCATAAAAAAGATCATATTTATAAGTCAGCATAATTCTGCTGGCACACTTTAAATCTACATTTATTCTATTCTCTCATTATCTATATATCATAAGGACAACAAAAGTCCAGAACTGTATTACTCTAGTTTCTTTCCCATTAATTCAAAATAATTATCAATTCTAAAACCTAATCAATTTTTGTTTACGATAACATCTGGGAATCCAATTTTGACTAAAAGGGGTCGATATCCATCACTTAGGAATCCCTGATATAAATTAAGGCAGCTCAATAGAGACCATGGTAAATTAACGACGGCATGTAGAGAGATGTTTCTTATAACCGGCATTATCATGTTCAATAAGGTTGGTAATGGGACTCGCCTCAAAAGTCACGCTGTATGGCAGCTGTCCTTTTTGCACATTGAGGGAACGAGATGAAAGAACATAAATTTAGATTGAGTTTGTATGCTTCACAATCATGCCCAGTATCAGTGGTTTGGTTAAGTAAGTAGTGTAAAAGAGAAAAGACTAATCAATGAAGAAGATAAATTCATAGCAGCGATTTCAATTACAATCAATCAAAGCGTCCAATATTGGCTGCATGCATGCAATTATTAAAAAACCGTAAACGGTCTTTTAATCATACATGACTTACATGCGTGTCCTCAAAATAATCAATCATAATCCATACCTACGATAAATGAAATAGACACCGATAATAATAGATGATCGACTCATGAATAATTCAAAAAAATTATATAAATTATCAGCGATTGAATCATATTTTAGTACAAATCATCTGCGACAATACTTGAGAGCAGTTTACTTTCGTTCAAGATAAGTTATTTGCTATTAAGCGGATTTAAACTGCTCCTAATGAAACATAACATTCAATTTTCTGTTAAAACTTCGTTGACAAATTCCGTTGTAACACGTATAGCGAACAAACAAATCTCGTTAGTGGGTGGAATGGAACGTTACACCCGCAGCCGCGACACGCATGTTTGTTAATGTCCACGTGCCCGACTGCTGGCTAATCGAATAAAGCGATCGACTACAAATATCGAACGATTTGTGACAGAGACCAATAATATTGATGAATCATTAATTTTTATAGGCTGTTCTGAGTACACAATAACACGACGACACAACTAATCACGAACAGGCCAGTTGAGCAGATAAATCCTAAATCTTATTTGTTTTCTGGTGAAAATAGAATATCTAGACATTCATTCCAATCGTCTCTAAATAATGACAAAAAGCACGTTATTTTTAGTTAAATAGTTTCAATAGCAGATTAGTATTTTTTGAATGTGTATATTACAATATAGCGACCAACAAAAATGAGTATTTTCTTCTCTTTGGTTATTGTATTGAAATGAATCGGCCAAAAACTACCTTCACGTATATACAATTCATATTGTATCCAAAACCCTTAATAAGGAAGTTATAATATTAAAATTTAATTTCAGTTCCACTACAAAGTTAATTGTAAAAATACGAATAGTTAAAATCTGTATATTATAACTACTCCAGCCCAGCCTCATCTCATATCCAACGGAATCGTTCACTCAGGAAGCCATCCGTCTGAAGCTCGGCGCTCAGTCAAGACCATTTCAAGACTATTCAAGTACCTACTGTAACCATATTCCAGCTTAACAATACTGACATTGCCGCTGAAGAAATTGAAAGTTTGTTTTAAAATCATGGGTAATTGCACTTATTATTTTACATTGGACTTTATCTGCAATATAACAGGGAAGGCAGAACATAAATATTTCTTTCCTAAAAATCATTTAAGTGGATACTTACAATGTCGATACGAAGAATGTTGAAAATCAAAATTAAATTACAATTTCAATGTCATTTTGAATTCGCCAGATAATATGTAATACATATCTTGTACATACATACAATTATGGATTACGTGACAAAACGTGGTTTACGAGTGTTTTGTAAAGATATGGATTATTAGTTAAACAACTAAATTAATATAATCACAACCTTGGTTTAGAGCATATCTTGTATCTCGACTTTAAATTGTTAACATTTACAAAAAGTGAAACATCAAATATAATAAATATTTAAGGGTCTACGTTTTATAAGTTATAACAACTCTGGAACATAAAAATGATTTCAAACAACTTGATATTGATTCAATGAATAACATCTAGGCATGTCTACATCCGTAAAAATGTATACAACGACGTATTTCAATAGACCTATGATTAATCTGGACAATAGAACTAAAGGAAGCTCATTCAAGGAACTGGAGTCACGCTCAATTACACGACATATCTCCCACGATACACTTTAAGGCCATTAACACAACAATTTACCATTTTAATTTAAAATTACGAAATTAATAATAAGTTAATCAACTACCGGACGATGCTCATTTACTTTGTGTGTATGACTTTGCAAATGTAAATGAACAGCTTCATAATACAAACATTCCCATATATTTATAATAAGGCTAACTATTAAAAATGCACAAAATGAAAAGTTGGAGAATCTCAATCGGTTTGTCCATTGAGCATTGATGAAAATACCCATAACTGTAGTGCCTTTTTTAACGATAGGCACCAAAACTCAACAAGACATACTTCTTAAATCTATTAGAGAGATTAACTGATAACAATGAACATTCATTCGTTAGACGGATGCAACTACCAGTGACAATTGCGATACAACACTTTCCCCATTGTGAAGTTGACTACTAGACTCGGTTGACAGGACCGAATGAACTGGATCACTAGGACCTTGTTTCTCCATTGTTATATCCAAATGTAGGTGGCGGTTCGAACAATTCGTTCTAGACAAAGAAGGGGCTAATTTAACTTATCTTATAAGCTGATCTGTTCGTTAGATACAATGGTGGGAATAAAAATTAATTTATTAATCTCTTATGTTAAGGTGCTAAGGGAAGACACTGACACCAAGAGAAGTGAGGAAGTGAACGTAAGGTTATAAAGACCGTTGAATAAATAATGAAATCTACTTTTTCTTAAAGGAAAGAGAAGCTAAAAATCTTTTGATTAAAAATTGGTATTGGCAAATTGTTTAGTTATTGTGCTTTTTCCAAATAATATTACCACTTCATTACCACTACTACTATTTTTTATTGATATCGTTAGTGGCAGATAATTTATGACGCTGAAATAGACATTATTAAAATACTATATAAGTAAGATAGAACCAAATAAATTAAAGGATTTAGTTTCATCGAAACTTCGTTTTTATTTAAAAAAAAGAGAGTTTGAATATTAAAAGAGTACAGCAACTATCCTAGATCTTTCCTAGAAAATTAACGAATATCACATAATAATTTCATTGTGTACCAAGTGACTTTTTGTCTAATTTACAATACTAATAGGACCGTAAAATATTCAGTCGCTTTGGTATATTAATTCATAGACATAATAACTCATTTATACATCAGTATTAGTAAGAGACTGAAATAAATTTCCATATATAATTAACTTGTCTAACAAAAATTGGTCACTATGTCAAACTAATGTATACAGTAACACGAAACCAATTACGTTCGGCACACTTTGCATGGTCATTAGGGGAAAATTTTGTTATATCTTAAACCACAAAATCGCTTAGATTAAGCACGCGATTACAAAAGGTATACAACATCTAACTATATACTATAACAGAGAAATGCAATATCAAGAAATTTTTACCAAATGCACGGTCGTTTTAAATCTACAATAAAAAAAAAGCCGATATATAGACAAATCGACACACACCAACTAAATGCTAATTCGCGCACATAACAATCATCATCATTCGATTTTTCTCGGAGCATAAAATCTCCCTGACCTCGTAAGGGCGTTACAGATGACTCGATTCACGTAATAACGCTGTAATAACACTGTTACTTTTATCATTTATTAAGAATACAATCTAAAAATATTTTCTATTAAAAGCGACTTCATTGTTATGTTGTGTACAATACGCTGTTCATATTATCTTGCAATTTCGGGAAAATTACCTCTTTTATGTTGTAAAACATTTGGCAACTACGAATCTTGACTCGTTGTAATTATGAAAACTATTATTTGGGTTTATATTTAGCAGAATTAATTAAAACCGTATATGTGGTCGAAAATAAATTATTCAAGGAAATCAGAAAAACAAATACTATATTTTTAAATCAAGATACTTTTTCATCTATTGTACGTCGTACATCCCACAGTTGGGAACCGGTTTTTGTAGGTCTTTAGTGACAGACAAATAGGAGAATATGCCCATAACACAAGCATACCGGTTACTACTACCCAATGAGTTACAGTAACCAATTATTTTAGGACACATTAATTTTGTTTAATATTTTGTGATACGTGTACAGTTAATGTTTAGATCATTCTCTTTTAGACCACTATGATTGTTTGCAAACTCTAAAACAAAATTTCGCAACGGTCGAGCACGCCTGACCTTGGAGAAAGTGTCTCTGCACAGTTTAATTGTCCGTCACTGGCGTGAAACTCAGGATGCGATCAGAACTCGAGCGGAATAAATACGGGGTTATTACGAGAATCGAGCTCCAATGGTCTACAAAGTGCCGGAAACTGTACTGGATATTTACGCCTGTTACTTCTTCACTTCCTTGGTTTATATTGGACTAGTGAAACCGTTCCTTTTAATAGTTTATTCGGAAATTCATTCTTTACTTACAACCGAGTGTACGAGCTCACACGCACATTATTTCGTTTATCGGGAAATTATCAAAAGCGATAAGGATTATCATTTTTATCGAATTGATCAATCTATACCACATTTATTAGAATGAGAATTATTTCTAAACGCTTTTATGTCAATGGGTTTCTTAGTTTGATCTGTTGTTTATGGATAAAGATTTGTGTGTCGTTTTAGTAAGAATGACAATATTTTCGCAATAAGAATTAATTACGTTGTGAGTTTACTTAGATCTATTGAAACGAAACGAAACCAATAAATTGATTAATTATTACATTGAAAAGTAAACAAGCATTACCATTGGTAACCAATACTATTTTTATAATGGTTTTATTAGAAACAAATGAAGGAACATATATATTTTTATTTTATTAGTTTATGAAAATAGATAATTAGCATACGCGAGCAATTTATATGGCCGTAAAATATTAGATAGTTAAGCATCGTTTATTACTTCGTGAACTATATTTATGACAAGATTATGAATAAGATATAATTTGGCTATCCATCCGAATGCATGTGTTGCTAGAATAAAGTTATAAATTAGGTATCATTATATAATTTGATGTTTATTGATTTATAAGGAAAAGCAAAACGATAAGCAACGAATAATTTATTTATTTTTAATATTTAATACATTTGATTAAATCGAAGTAAGCATGTCAAAGATAATTATCCCTAAAACAATCAACTCGACCGATTAACCTCAATCGTTTAATTTGACCAGCGATTTCGTTGATGACATAATGAAGAATACTGTGATTGATGTACTAAGATTGAAACTGGCTGTGAACTTAATTGAATCAGCAAGAAACGTAAGGTCAAAACTAACACAATTACAGTTCTTAATGTAAATAGTTTAAAGGACCTATATCTATCTCTAGCATTATACCAATTGATATAGTCAGTAGAATTGCTAATGTTAAGAGAAGAAATAAATATTGAGATATATCTGTACAATATCTCAGACATATTCTACAGATATATCTCAATATTCGTTCTAGCTAGTTTAATAAAAACAATCGCAGAAGCACACACTTAAATAAGCCTCAATTGAGAAGTAAATGTATTTCAACTAAATTCCATTCAACAAGAATCACACAGCGTACTAATAATAAATAAAAGACGCACAGGAAATCCAGCTGAAACAATAATACTACATAGCATAACTCTGTTTACAATAAACCTGTTTATTCAGCTTGTACCGTTTGCACGCCAAAGATTCCATACTAAAAAAGGCGATTGCTTTAAGTTCTGATAGATCTGTAAGTTTTTACAGATCTATCAGAACTTAAAGTCACTATGTTAACAACAACTAGAGCAAAATGAAGGACCAAATGATGATCATTGTCAGTCAAGTAATGAATAATAAGGGAGTTAAGGTGAGAGAGTTAAAATTAAAAACTTTTGTATTTCCTCTCTTTTTGAATTAGATTTAAGCATGTTGATAGCACGGTACAGGTGTAGTATTTAGTAACGTTAATTTTGTTTAGCGAGTATTGGTACCTTACACGTCTAAAGCCTTAATACTAAAGTGGTTTATGTTACACGTAATAACATTAACTTTTAAAAAACCTTATAAATGTATCAAAATGAAGATTTATATTTCTTTAAATAAACAATTCACCGCAGTCAAACTAAACGTCCTCTGAACTATGTAAATGAAGCACTTTGTATTCCGATAACCTAATTACCACAGTAATAGAGCTTTGGTTTACCTACTTATTGGATTAGATTTCAAACGGTTTCACTAGATGACATATTTTAAGTATTTGAAACGTTTTATATCCCACTGCAAATTTCGTAGCATAACAATAATAATTTAAACAGCTGATAGATAAACATTCATAAGAATATCATAAACCTAACGGTCAATTCGAAAAATTATGTCTAGCCATTTTCTAGCTAATTTTATTGTTTTTAAACATTACTATTGTGTTAAAAATTTTAATTATTTTCCATTCCAGTCAAACAACTGATAACTAAACACTTTCAATCAAACTCACAGTTACGGCTTCTGTTACCCCCAAAACCCATTAATCTTTTAAGTTAATATCTACATATTATTACCTTCTTAACCTACGAATAGCTTGTGAGAGCCGATATGTTAATGGTCCTTAATTGCATGTCGTTATCTGACTTTAAAAATTGTTAGTTTCTAGCAATAGCTCATGGAATGAACGGACTAAAGGTATAGGGAAATCCCAATCTATACTCTGATTAACTGAACTTGATTGGCTGGCGCCATTTCGAGTTTGGTTTTGTTCACTCAAAGGTAGGAAGGTAATTTAATGGCATGTAAATTTGAGTTTCAACAATTTTCACGAACGAGGGGTTCAAGTACCAACCGGTCCCAAGCTTGTCAAAGTTCGACAGACGGTAAATCAAAATTTGGGGTATAGATATTTAACATATGTAATGGAGTTGTGAGAGCACGAAGATTCTAAGGAACGATATGTTAAGGAATCTAAATGTTTAATTGTTAAGGAATAATAATAATAAATATAATAATAAGGAATCTAGGATAATATTCAACTTTCTATAGGTACCGGTAAAGTAAGTGTGCGTGTGAAATCAATATTATAAATTATCCGATTAGAAAATTTAGAAGGTTCATCGAATCTGGTCGATTTAATAAAAAAGGAAGGTAAAATGTATTGTTTGATGGCTTAATTTAAAAAAACATGAACTCTGAATCTTAATAGTTGGTGGCTAATTCTTCATATTTTAGGACAGAGTTTTTATTCGTAGCTTTGACAGCAATATTGGCGAACTATTTAAAAGTATTTCCAATTTTAGCATGATTTTAACATGAATCATATAACTTTTGTGCACGTAATATTACTTCAGAAGTCTATACAACACAAACCAATATAAAAAAGGCCGTAACCTATCCAGTTATCAATAGTAAACTACTCACACGGGCATTATTGCATCATGACATCCATAATCGATGAACGAACAACTTTCCTAGAGAACATTTACATAAGCCCAGCAATAGAGATACCAAACTGAATGTCAATGCGCGCGCAGATTTGCCAACTTTCACCCAGTACTACAAGAGAATATACACCTGTTTTGCTTCAACGGTCACAATTTTACTTTTACTCGTTGTTTCTATTCAGACTTTTAGTACATAAAACGATTTAATGTGACTAAAATAAATAAAATTTAATTGCGCTTTTGCATTTCATTGGAACAAGTTAATAAATTAACAGTTCGTATAACCGGTATTTTTTATTTTTACCAAATACCGATGCTCATCGAGATGCGTGTGAATTAAATTATTAATTATGTCATATTTATAAAATCAGGCTACAGACTGCGGATTGATGACTAGGAAGTTTCTAAAAAATAAAAGGAAGGCATTGAAGTTCAATTTACATATTGAATAAGTTCTGATTAAGAACCGATATTCAGAACTCTATTTCTACTAAACTTATCAAGCATTTTGCGAATATTGTAAACGTATTCGAAAAAAGTTATTAAGTTAAATACTAAAGTATTGGAAGTATATATTCAGATGCTCACAGTACGTCTATAATAAATGCAGTGACGTAGAGTCCAGATGTAGAAAGGAACTCAATGCGTAAGATCTAGGTAATGTACCAGATATCTTGAGCTTTCCCTTTCTTTCTCACCAGTAAACTTTTATAGTAATTAGGTTGTTTCTACATCATCTAGATATACTTACTTTGTTATAGCTACTTTGAGAATTACTACCTTGGACTAAGATTTAAAATCGCTTCAAATTTATTTTCTTCTAAAAGGAATACGATATGGGTTATGTTACTTAAAACGATCCGTGGTGTGACAAAGGTATCGTTATGGTGTTATTTCATTGTATAGGTATCGTGTTCTTATTTAATCATATTCACGGAATGACTGTCCATTCTTTCGTTTGAATGACTAGAATGACTCACAGTGACGTTGCGAATTTGCCATCATAACGGAAGTCAATTAATAAATATTTTTATTAAAATAAAATTTTAGTTGTATTACTCATTAAATTTTCTACTTTGATTGCGGCAGAGCGGCATTTTTGTTGGTGAAATACTTCATTATTATCTCGAGACTTGTTATTACTAGCAAAAGTAACTTTAAAGTGCGTAAATAGAATTTAGGATAAAAATAGAAATTCTCGCCTAAATATATAAATATTACAGGATTATAATTTATACAGCGTAATTTATAATGCAATAATAATTAATACAATAATCTCTAATTTCACTGCTTAATAGTAAACAAAAGTTAAATCTGAGATCCCATTGCAAAAGTAATTAGCTTTTGTAAAAGGAACTTTAAAAATTATATAATTTGAGAATTACCCGGTACAAATACCTTTCACGTTAATAGTTTTATACCTTCAATTACAAACTATAAATAACCGATATTATGGAACGTAAATTCCTCTTCCTCTGTTTTCGATTATATTTATTTAATTTTGTAATAGTAACAATTTCAAAAAAAACCCTATTGAGTTTCTAACGTTTTAATACACGTATTGTTAACAAATATCCAGTAAAACGGCCGCATTGAAATCAAAATTTTACTATTGTTGCAACTACGTAATTATGGTAAAATTTCGTCACATTGTGAAAGAGCCACGTACGAAATAGCTTCAAATGATAATAAAGCGGGGGAGGTATTTTGACATCGACAAATTACTGCCATGACAATGCATGCCGACTGCTGTTGTAAAAATTACAAAAAGAACGTAGATTTTTAAACCTCTACCAGATTAAATTTAACAACAAAATACAACATTCCATGCCGAATTATTAAATCTTAAAGAATTAACCTCATGTTTTGAAATAAGCTGAAGTGATGTGAAATCTACTCATTTTTAAAAAGTTATTACTAACTTTTCTTAAAATGGGCAGGTTTGACATACATCATTCAGGGATATTTAAATCTCTGATAATGTTAGCAGCATTTGTATAAGGTTTTGATCTATCACCCACGAACGTGACTGAAGGAGCTATTAAAATTTGTGTCAACGGCCTAGAGCAGTAAGAAATTTATGAGAAACACTGAACACCATCAAGCAACATCTAACAAGCACGAAGTTTTACGTAAGTAACTGGGTGAACAACCGCATTATTTTCTTTAAATCTAAAAATGGTTATTTCTAATTATGACACCATATTAATTAAAATAAATAATCATATTCCAAATTATACAAAAAACAATTGACTAAACAATCCAATTAGTAAGACAATTAAAAGTATTTCTAGTTAATAAATGTCATTATAATATAAATGATTTACAATGATAAATATAAATGACTATTACATGTCATACTTATAATTTAATTTAATAATTTATTGCAAACTATTTTATTATTGGAAACAGTTTCATATTTAATTGATAGATTAAATTAAATTGAATAGTCACAAATGAATAGTTACGTCTATATAATTATTCATTTTGTTAGCTTTCTATGCTTGTTATACCCTTACATTCCTGACCTTCTCAAAATATTTAATGTGGCATGCAATGAATGAATAAACGAATAAATAGTCGCTACACAGCTACAGCAAAAGTCCATCATTACACACCTGTTTAGAATGCAGTGTAAAATGATACATTCCACCGATAACGCCAATTGATGAGGTAACCAGCACCGCGAATCAACACACGAGCTTTGTTTGATAACAATACAAAAAGTGTGAATAGCAATGGAAATAACAGAAGCGAATACGAAGTCAATTGGAATTCCTAGTGTACGTAAGCGTTGCAGGCATGAGGGAAATTGGTTTTCAATTTTGAGAGGCACGTGTATCTGTAAGACAAGGACAAATAACGTAAAATTCTATACCATTAGATTCTTTGACTTCAAATATATTATCTCCATAGTATTCTTCGTCTTTATACGTAAGAGGGAAAACCTCGCTTTGCTTAAAAAAATAATTCAACTGGTACCGAGGGGCATCTCTGATAGCCTTATGCTAAGTGTTGAGACGAGGTTGGATGTTGACAGTGCTACTATGAGGTACTGGACCAGTGTATACCTGGCCATCGACAACCATTAGGAATTATAGAATAGAATAGAATATATCTTTATTGTACATCAGCCAATTCAAAAAGAGAAACACTCAAAAAATCTTTAACTAATTTAATGAATATTTAATTATGTAAATAATTTGATTCTATATACACTTACATTGCTTTTTGAAACCTTTTTTGCTAACACTTTATGTACAATACCCGAAATAACAAATAATTCAATTTGATCAGAAATGGTCAAACCGTAATACCATCTAAGTTTCTATATAAACGAAGACATGTAAAGGAGCATTAAAAATATAGTACTGGTAACTGATGCAAGATTAACCGGCTCACAGACGCCTTCTTAACGAGATTGAAGGAGATTAATATCATTTGTCAGTTGGTCCAATCGTTGGATATTACGATGTGGAAAGGCGTGAGGGTCATCGACCAGACCACAAAAACTAGTTCGATCAGTCAGTTAAAATTGCCGCTAACGGTACCGAACATGATGCGTCTGCAAAACAACATTACGTTTACCACTCTAATTACAGACTGTTTTCTATTTTACCATTATCGTATTCGTATCCTATTATTATGAGATGCTGTTGGCATTCGATTCTTTCGTTAGACTGACATGCGTGAGCGCAAGTCGATGTTTTGAATTGAATTTGAGCAGTTGAATAATACGAGTGGTCTTACGTTGAATTTTGATATACAATGAACTTTATTAGAAATGTCATAGAGTTCGCGATGTAACAAAAATTAATTAATCAATAAATTAAATGGAAATAAGAGAAATATTTCTTAAATACATGCCTTCTTAAATTGTCTATGGTTTATATAAAGAATGAACGAGATATAATGAAATTACTATGCTGTGAATTTGCCGGTATTTTGAAGAATAAGAAAACAAAAATTAAAAACCATTATTAAAAAAATATCTTTCATAATCCAATGAATTATGTTTTTGGTTTAGACAACTTTTTTAATATACACAGAACCTCAGAATTCCACTTATATCTTATATAGGATAGGATAAATAGGATGAATTCACTTTCATAGACTTTGCGGGATTAAGAATACTTCTTGTAAACCGACTCGTGTTTAGAGTAACGCCCGTTAATGCGGACATGCCATTTTATCAAACAAATGTTAATCACGGACATGACTAATGTTGTAATAATAAACGTAGTTATATTTACACAACAACAACAAACTGTTCTAAGCGACTGATTGATTTATGTTTACTCAAATAAAAATAGAAGAAAAAAAACCATTAATGTGAACTTATAAAATTTAAAGAAAAGAGTTAGGCATAGCAAGGTGTTTTGAAAAGAACAATGGTTCTTTTCTTCTTATTATAGAAATAATTTGAACGTCTTAAGCCATCTGATTAAACATTTGAAATCTATTTACCACATTCCATTACAACAGACGTGAAACTTAAGTGTGAACTTTAAAAAAATGCTACGTTTTTGGACCAACTGTAACAGAGAAGTTCGGGATCAATTAACCCAATTTAATCGCACTAAATATTATTGATATCAATAAATTGGATATAGTTACTGGCTAGTAAAATTTTAATTTAAAATTGATCACTTTCACAATATGAAATAAAAGTGTACTATTTTAATAACACGCTTTATTCTACGTGCGAGTTACGTTAACTAGAAATAAATATTAATGATGTTACAATTCTTCTTTCAAGGAAAAATGGTCTACCAGTAACTTGTTAACAGTGTTTCGATTTTAAAAAATAAAACGCATGATATTTTTAACTAATACCATAGTAACTCCAGAGCATTCGTTGACAGTTAGTACGAGTATCGATGTCACCAAGTCTGAAAGAAACATTACGGGATGACTGTCGGTATTTGGAACAGCTAATAAACCGACGAGTGACAGGGAGATCTCCGGAGCACGGAGCCACAAAATAAGGATGACGGTAAAGATTTAGAGGGAAACATTTTTGGGGAAATTGTGTTAGCAATATTTTCTCAGGAGGTTAACAATATTGGATAATAAATAGGAAACATTGTATGATTTGCACAAAACCCAATTCTGTGCCTATATTAGCTCTGCTTATAAATTTGATATTGAAATTTCACGTCCCATCATTCACTTTTCCTTTCTAGTAACTTTTAGTTGCAATATCGAGAATAAAATTTCCTTTGATTTGTTTTTGGATTATTCCCAAATTATCTTCTAAATCAAAAACCACTATGACCAATACATTATAGTTTTTTTAAATATATAAAGCACAGCAAATGACTCGACACCACCTGATGATAAGCAGTAGACGAGTCCATATGTGAAAATAGCCAGTGAAGCATGTGACATACTGCCCTAGCCACCCTCACCTTGCCGGCCCAAAAAATGCTTTCATAAAAAAAACAAATTTCCTTTTTTCATTTGAATCCAAATGAAATGGGCAATGGAACAAACTCAACTTAAGTATTGTACTTAAGTTTTGAACTTTTAAAATAACTAGCTTATCCCCGCGGTTCATATTAGGTTTTTCAGGGATATAAATTTTTATTTAATTAAAATTAATAATTATTCCAACTAGATAATTCCATGCTGTTCAAAATTATCGATTATTTTGTATAAAATGTTTTTTTCCAATTAGTTGTAAAAGATAAACATCGTGGATATCACCTTTGTGGAAACCTCGGCTTGTTGCTATGGTCATAGGTTGATGATAGAGTTTATAAGCCATTGGTGAAGTTAAAAACTGCGTCATAATTACCACTATTCATATATAGCTCTCAGTTCAAGTAATAAGCTGACAAACAAACAGACATAGTATAGAAACAAATACAGTTCTCAAAGAAGATAAATGACTATAACTTCTATGATTACCTAATTAGTTAATTACCTACGAACATTAGATTTGTAAACAGGAACTCTGGGTATTTGCACATGATGTTAAGATAAGTCATCATAATTACGATAATTGAAAATAATAAATATAATATGCTTTGAAAAGCCCATTAGTACCGAAGTGTTAAGGACTGTAGGGCGATAAATATTTGGTTATCTATATATTATAGGTGATTAATTATACACAAACATAATGGATAATTCTCAGATTTGTTGTAGTTTAGAAAAAAACGTTAAAAAAAACGAAAAAGAATATTTCAACTTGTGTTAACAGGTATTTATTTAATATTTTACTATCATTTCAGTGCACTGAACATCAATTACGTGGACTGGTAATATAACTGGCAAATGACTCCGATATCTATCGCACCGCAATGACCCAATAGGCGACCACTCGTGTGTCACCCTTCTGGAAGGAAGCTGACCTTGCGGTCACCCTCGTCGGTTGCGCGAGAGCATCAATTACTCATTGATGTAATAATACTAAATGTCACATCTGAGATTTACTTAAATATAGAATAACACAAACATGCAAGCAATATAAGTTAACAGGAAAGAATGAATGAATGAACGGATTTATAAAAAAAGCAAAAAAATAAGCAACAGTAGTCCTAGATTTGTTGGAAAAACCAGTTATTGTTCTAAATAGAATTATCCAGATACTACGTTGGTATGCAATAAATCCTAATATTTCTTAATAAATAGCTGCCTATTTGATGTAATAATCTAAGTTCTCTTATAGTAGTGGCCATAGATATCTTGAAAGTAAGTTATTGCTCTACTAAGGGACTTCATTTGAATGCAAAAAAAAATTATCACTATCTTACGCAAGTTTGAGACATTCGAAGCGTCGGCCAAAGATTGTTGTGCAGGTAAGACTTGGTATATACTACAATAAACATTACAAAAACGATTTTCTCTGAATCTTTAAAATATGTAGAAAAAGACCATAAATATGAATTTCATGTTATATAAAAATGTTAGATAGGATCAAAACAATACTGCTCTAACCCGTCTCTCTCGTTACACTTACGGTAGAGGTAACCGTCCATATATTAAGTGAATGTGGTTAATTTAACTCGCATGTTTTACGTTGAAACAAGGGCATAGTTGCCCGAATACACGTCTCCGGGTGCATACGTCGCTATACATTTGCATAACCGGTGTTCACACACATGTGACTCATCAAAATAAAACGAGACGACTATTCTCCCTTCTAGGACACCTTTACATAAGGAAGGGCCTTGCGTCACCACGAAACAAGTTTTTAAATGAACATTTTTATTTGTAAATAACTTCTCTAAAGACATGGTAATTACTCAAGTTAGGGCCTTATAATGATTTTATCACCCATTTAGAAATTAATTATAACGTCTGCTTGCTAGCCAGATGGATTCATAATCATCTTTTATTAGAAATGGCTACAATTTGGGTGATCACTCTGAATGTTACCTGGTATTATCTCATAATGTTATTCACATACGAAAAACGCATAACTGATACCTACTTGAATAAAATACAAACTACATTACACATATGTACATTTTCAGGTACATACAGTACACTATATCTAACACATAATATCGTTTAACATTGACCTTTTGTCATAAAAGATATGAAGTTGTGGCAGTAAATTAATTTAGAGATGTATTATTATGTCTTATTATTTAAAGCTATTCCCGTGTAATTGTCGCGCGTCAACTAAATGGAGAATTTTGAAAGATTTTCCAGATTCTCATAGTCAACTCGAAAAAATTTGGCGCATATAAAAGAAATCCGTATTTTTTCACAAATGCATGTTATTAACGTTAAATTCATATAAGAAAAGTATTATTATTCTTAGGCAGCGAATATTTTTGAGAGATTTTAAGTTAATTTAGGCACAGCTTACACTAATTACATATATACATCACCTTTAGTAATCGAATTTATATGTGACTGGATAGATAATCTATCCAGTCACATATAAATTCGTATAAAGAGTGGCGAGTGTAAAGAGTACTCATTTTGTAAATCGTTGAAAAAAGAGTAGACTTTAGAATATACTGAACTAATTATAAGACATAACTTTTTGCATAAAATGCGGTTGTCTAAGCTGAGCCTAGGATTACTCGACATTATTACGAATTAGAGATTATATCACAAAAACTGAGAATCACCTTCTTTACTGTAAGTAAGTAATAATAATTAAAAAAAAGAGAACTATAATATATTTAATTACTGAGGATCGAATGTGATGGCAACATATTGGAAAAAATATAAAAAATACTAAAAAAATAGATCATGTCTAAATTTATTAATCAATTGAAATTATATATCAATAAATTAAATGAATTGTGAAACAGTATACTGTAGTTTTGAACTAAGAGTTCTTTCATATTGAACATCAATTATGCTTATTTTGTAACACAATTTATTCTTCCATTCATGATACCTTCATACTCAAGCTTTTGTTTGGGTTTAGGAATCTGAATAACTATATTATGGTAGCTTCAAATACATATATGACATTATACATATATGACTACCACTACTTTATCTTTCTCACCAATATCTCAATTATAAAATGCAACATTTGCTTTTTCATCTGCACATGCATCATTTAAAAACTAAAATGGAAATATTGCATTTACTTTGACTAACGAAAGTGGTGCAAAGAGTGTGTAACATGTCATAATATGACACAATTTTAGAGCTTGTGTTATTTAATGAGAGGTATCAAAAGAAAGTACTAAAAGTAAGCCCAACAGAAATTTTTGTAATGGTTTGTATCACCATCTTAAGGTAAATATTTTTTTCACATGTGTATAGTCAGTCAGGCGCTAGTATAAAATAAGGGTCAAATAGTTTTTTGAAACTGGGTTTGTATATCATATCAAGAAAACCTTATTAGTTGAGTGTTCCATACCTTTTGCCTAATTCATTAGGACTCCCCATACAATACTGATTACAAATTTGCTGACCAACATTTGCTTGATGTGTCTGTATATTATTATATATACAATTATATGTTTATTTATACCTGCATATATTAATTAACCTGTAAATTTTATCTATTTCAATTTATAGTTTAAGCTCTTAATTATGAATATTGACATTGATACCCTCATTGTTATAAGATTATTTATGGGTCATAATATAATTTAGTAGTCTTCTATTTTTTAACAATAGCTTTTCTCTACAAAATTGTATCAAATTGCAAAGAATATAAAGCCCTGATAAATTCTGGCGAACCTCAAAACGTTTAAAAATTTATTCTATCTGTGTGGCTTGACTAGTTAATCCATTTAACTGTTTTTTGTATATAATTAAAAATACAAATAAAATAAATTACATATCTTTACTGAGGAATGTAAACAATTCAAAACTAGTATAATTTTTTTTAGTATAAATTTGATTTAAGAAAAAAAATATTATTTAGTTTTAAATAATCTAGCATTATCAATAGTTTAAAGTAGTTTCTTACATTCTGTCACAATTTTCTAAATTTCTTACTGGCTGATTTGTAAATCAAAATCCACCTAAACATCTTACACCTACACAAAAATTGAGTAATGAAACAAAACATCATTAAATAATAATTTAACTGTAAGTTCAAAGAAAACTGTTAAGAAAAGTTTATACTGATAATATCAAATATTTCTTTAAATATAATACAAGAAATTGCAGTTTATGAATTTATAAAGTAATACAAAACGAAAATCTTTAATCAGAGAATTTATTCACAATATTAAATTGTACCATATTATAAGAATATTATTTCTGAAAGTTGATGTATGTTGAATTGTGATAACCTAGTAAGACTGAGAATTAAGAAGGAATGCGCAAATGAAATAAGATTATTAGATTATTGAGTTAACTACTGCAGTGGAAGAATTGTTTGGTAAATATTAAAAACGACTCAACAACCTAGTAAACAATACATCGACAAAACCACTTTTCGCGAAACTAATAAAAACAAATCATGCGTGATTGTTGTACGTAACTACTTAAACATATAGGTCCTGAAATATCACATTTACCTGGGAATACAATTGGAGGGCGTCCTATCCACTTCCCAAGCTGCAAAAAGTTTCATTGGAACAGGTTTCGAGGCATTAGTCATCTTTTCCGATTTATTTTTCTCGGTCATTTTAGAACAGCACCAAACAACGAATTTCACAGCACAACACTATAGTCTGACACGACTTGCATTGTTATCTAAACTATAAACACAGCACGAGGAGCATTTTCATTGTACGAATACGAAGCCGACCTCGATACAAACACAACAATACTCAATAAATATCATAGCACAGATGAAGCTTAGTTCATTCAGGAAGCAAGCAACATACCAAACAAAGTCAACGAAACTAGCGTTCGATACATTTGACAATTGTAACCATGATGTTGCCCAAATTAGTTCGTGATTCCCTGGTTACGAAATTATAAAATAATTGAACTCCATATTCTGTATGACCGCCCCTACTAAATATTATTATCAACTCATGTAAAAGAATTGAACTTATCTTCCAAAAATTGATTTTTTTTATATATATATATTTGTAGACTATTATATAATTTAATTATTAATTATAGTTGTTTATGTATTTACAAATGTATTTTTATAATAATCTTACGAAAAAAATATATGTTTAATATTTAATATATTCATCTCTTATCCATTTATATTATATTATTAATATATTATATTTTTTCTATTTTCATTTATATTTATTATGATATAATTGATGACTTTCAGTGACCTATTAGCATTCATTTATTTGTAGGGTATGTGCATTTTTTATCATTATCAGTATCTAATTGTTTCATTTCTTCAAGCAGTCGGAAAAATTATGTCCTATCATTTACTGTCAATTACACTTAATTTTCATAGCAAGAAATTTTTATTTTTATTCACGCTTTTTAAAGGCAAAAAATTCATATTATAATTTATAAAAACATCCTACATGTCTTTTCCCACTTCATCGGGGAAAATTAGTATATGGCAGCACAGGCCCAAGACGTCAATTCATATCGTGTTTTCGTTCAGATGTTACTTATTTTATGCCGCTGCTGCGTTCCAGTCTTCCAGTAATCAGCTAAAATAAAGAGCAAAATGTGTATATGTGTGATATGCTCTATCATAAGTCTGTTCGTAATAACATTGATAATAATATTGTTGGTAATAACGTTAGAATTTAAGTTTAAAATCGTTTAAGGCAATTATTTGAAAATGAATATCATTATATCTATAAATTTTTTATTTAATTACGTTATTTAATTATTTGTGAAAGCAATCGCTATTAATGACATATGCTATTTATTTTTACTTCAAAACTGTTACAGCTTATAGAAACTATTTTCAACAAAATATGCTTTTAATGTAATATTTAGGAAATAAGGACTGACTAGACCATATCCAAGTAGGTATCTTAACTCACATAGATACTCGTATCGTAGTTGCGCTGAGCTAATAATCATATTTAAAAAATCGTATACAATTTAGCAACTGGCGATAAACTTGAACGAAATGATTTAAATCGATTGAATCACTAGGGTTAATTAATAAATATCGTTCTATTTGTATAATATTTAAGCATCGTTTATTCTCCGACCTACTGACTTCAACTCCGTGTTGTCCTTTAATCTTTACGTTTTTACATTTAAAAAACATTTTTTTTTTCAAACGTTTCGTTATAAAGTGTAACTAGTTATAGGCAAACATTTTTTGTTTTGATTTAGCAATGTACAACAGAGGCCTTTTCTTGATCATTACACCGTATCCCGGCTATAATTAGTAATATCAATACAACTATAACGTTCGGCCCTGTTTAAATAAGCAACCAGAGCAGCAATGAATTTATACAATATTTTATGTCCGTTACCTAGATATTGAAAAAATTGGAGAGCCCCGGATCAATAGCAATATAACTGTTGAGAACCGATTAAGAAACCATGTCATTTTATTTTACTCTTATAATGTAATAACCGATACTGCTTTTGTTTTCACATACAGTAACGTAACAAAACATAATTTATAAAAGTTCAAATAACACTAGAACTTTGAACTATACAAAAGGTTGAAAAAATTAGAGAAAGAAGGTAGTAAAATAAAATAGAACCGTAAACAAAAATGTAAACTTTATTTCCCCGATATTTTATCACAAATAAAAAACAAAGGCAATATTCACCAACAAAACATACTAAATTCTATAATAAGAAGATATAAGTTTTATAATAAGATTAATCTAATTGTATATTTACGAATAAACTATTCGAACACGGAATTCATGATGGAATGGCACATTAATATTAACAAATTACTTTCTTAAAATCGCACTAATTACTCAAAACAATTAAAAATTATATTGGAGAATTATACTTAAATAAATATACAAGCCACCATTATTCTTAAAAAGTTATCAAGTTCAACATATACGGCCCTACTGTAACTCGAAACCCGCAGCACCGTACCATTAAACTGTACTTCGACCTAAAACATCCCAAAGCCTTAAAACTATAATTAATGAGTCTAAAACAAACATAATAGAACTAAAGAAAGATCTCTTCATTCAAAAAGCTAGACAGACTACCACTAAAAATCTATTTGACAGTGTAAATTGATAAAAACACCAAAAATTGTTTATAGCTAATGGTAAGTAAGTTTTGTAGATTGTATACCTCTAATCCTATTGTAAATCCGTCACTCGTCAAAGCGGGAAGCAGACATAGGTTTTACCCTAACTGCTAAGCTACAATAAAGATATTTTATAAGTCTGTCACACTGCCATCTTCATTAGGCACTGGTCCATACACCAAAGACATTCATTACATCATGTCATAATCATGGAAGTTCTTTACACGTGTACATAGTTATTGAGTAAAAAAATAAGTAATGAGTCTTAAAAAAGTCTTCATTATTTTCAGAGAAATGTGAAAAACAAAAACTCCAAAAAACTCATTAATATCGTTGTTTGGGATTACTTTAAAAACTGCTTTTGAAAATCCAATTGGCCCAAACATTGGCCTTTTGACTATTCCCTTAACATCACCAGTTTAAGCCTTTTTGAACTCTACTTAGTAGCAAATAAGTGCTTTTATTTAGCGACTTCAGGCGGACAATCTGGTTGCGCGGAGGGGTGAGCCGCACGAAAGGCCGGGTGGTTCTCTAGTTCTCGATCGATGCGCAGGATTATGGGGAATGGGCGTAAGTCTACGTGAAATCTGAAATTAAGAAATAAATAAAATCATATAGGTTACCTGAAATCTTTCTCAACGTTTAGAAGTTTATTTTAGCTCAGCATTGTGTAGTTTGTGGTTAGAATTCACCTATTTCTCTAAACATCTAATTCGCAAAATATGTCTTGGCCTCATACAGAAAGAGAGCAAGAAGTTAAAATAATGACCAAGTCTCTTTTTCAAAGACAAAGATAGCCAAGGAGTTGTGTCCACCAGTAAATGTGAAGTCTATAGATGCACATAACACATTGGGGCACTGAATTAAATCAAGTTTATAAAAAACTAGCTGTGCCCGAGAGTTCTTTCGCGTGGGTATAGTAAAAATAATAACATGTGATGCTTAGGTAGGTGGGTAACATAATGAAAAACTATGTTTATAACACATTTGATTACTAAAAAGGTTATAGCTCCTATTGATCGTAGCGTAATGTTATACAGCCTTCCTCGATAAATGGACTAGCCAACACAAAAAGAATTGTTCAATTTGAATCAGTAGTTCCTGAGATCAACACATTCAAAGTTTATAGATTAAAAAATAATATTACTCACACTCACACCTCCCCATATTGAGCATGTATTATGTATACTAGATAATTAAGAAATATAGATATTAATATGTACATAAAAATATAATTAAAATAAGGCATGGGCCTTATGAACAAATATTCATTCTCATCCACTTGACTATATAATCATCAAAAATAATTAATTATTAATTATTTATTTCCCAGGAACATAAATTATTGTGGCCATCAAGCATACTTTAAAAAGCACTTAAACGCACCTTCTTGCATTAAAGACTTGTGGTACTAAACAACAGTCGGCCAATGTTATTTCATCACCAACACAGTATTTCCCAGCAGAAGCAGATAGGAGTTTCTCCACTGCCCTAAATCCTCTTGTGATCCAATGTTGAGCCCATTCCTTCTTCTTCTCTTCTCCAACATGAATAAGTACAATTAAGTTTTGTAAAGGCTGAATTCCCGATGATATTACCTAGAAAATTATATAATTAAAGTATCAACAAAGTAGCTTCCATGTTATTATAATATTCTCACACTCTAGCCCAATTTAAGGATTCATGTTTATTAACATTGGGTAATGGAAAAATATAGGTACTTAGAAGTACCTATATATCACTAGAATATAATTTATAATTATATGAGTTAAATTAAAAACTGTGTGCAAAATAAAAGGTGATATATGTATATATCAGAATAAGGTATATATAATTCTAAATTTTAATTTTAATTTCCATGTCTAGCTCAAATTTGACTATAACCACATTTTTATTATTTTAAAAATACTTACTTCACAAATTTCACGGACTTTCGCTCGCTTAAAGCAGTCTTGAGGCATTAAAGGTCTTTGCGGTCTTGTTTCTTCTAAATAATGCATGATGCTTAAAGATTCTACCAAAGTGTGCCCATCTGAAGAATTTTTTAATGATAATAATATAAAAATATACTTAATTAATCTGTCAAACATTCAAATATTATGGATACACAATTTCTTTTTAATTGTGTATAGATGGAACATTATATTAAATATATTGCTACAACCTTATACAGACTTACTTTTGATACACAATTATAAATTGACTTAATTTATTATTCATAAGTAAAGAAATACTACTTTATCGTAACAAAACAAACAATTAAAGATTAATCCCTATTAGGCTCTAAGAAATGTATGGCGTCGATATTACCTATACATAATGATGGGACTTGTTCCATAGGGTTGACTTCACGGTACTCATTGCAGTGTTGTTCCCCTCCGCCTTTGATCAAGCTAACTGCTTTTATATCGTATGGTATCTCTTTTAGGTTAAGCGCGATTCGGACGCGCCATGAACATGAGCTTCGCCAGTAGGAATACAATACTGGCTGGAACAGAAAGTACGAAACATCGGTCATTGGTTGTTATCAATTTATGACAAGAGTCTAGAAGGGAATTATGAAAACTTATTTCTATTCAGTCTAATGACTATATCTTTGGCTACATTCTACATGACCATGTTAATTAAATATATTAAATTAAGATGTAGCCCGTAAACAAAATCATAGAATAATATAGAATAGAATATATCAGAATCAAAATTAGAAACAGGAGAAAAAATGGAGGAATCACATCCCCTCTCATTATTCTTATATTTTGAAACTTAATTTAGGAAAATGTTTTCTGAGTTTGATTCATAGTTGATGAGTCAACCTTTCTTAATATTGACTAAGGACCATCCCTGGAATTGAATAAGTTAAATTAAAATGAAAAACAGTGGTTGAAATGAAGCAAATACACTGTGAAGCATATATTAAGTTTATTTTTAAATTAAATTTTATGCTGTATGCTTAAATTTCATACTCCTTTATTGGTTCACCTGTATTATACCTACTCCTTGGAACCTCAAAACAATTACAATATATTTTTGTCAAAATTGTATGATTGTAGGTTAAGTTAATTCCAATTCAAGTCAGACACCTTGGGTTCATCATTTGGACCTGATACTCAGTTAAACATCCTCTCACAGTAACCAAGACACCCTTAGCCATTTTTGAGCCAGTCTAGTGAGTCTGCTTGACTGGCAGTGAGAAAATCACATACTCATTCTGAATTTCCTTATTATTATCTGTCTGTTGCCTTAGGTCTCACAGTGCAGTTAATAAGTACATATTTAAGTACATATCTATTACATCTTTATGCTGTAGGTGAGAGTGACTGAGGCCTGATAGGATTAGAAAACTGTAGAGAACTATCCTTTTTCTGTCTTCAGTATAAAGCATTCATGTATAGGGAGCAAGTTAAGTTTCCATTGACAATAAACTAAGTGCGAATCATAACTTTAGATCAGACTACTAACTAGCTGGTTCTACATTTTGGTGATTGATTGTGAGTGATTTACTTCTATGTACAATGTATATAGCCCAAAGGCTCTTGATGGCTTCAATGTTTTACTAATCATTCTTCTCTAGGTATCTAACTTAAATATTATTTGAAAATTAAAACATTAAAATTATTGGGCAATCTTAAAAACGTTTACACTCACTATTTCTTCAACTTTATCACCCATTTTAAGTTCACAAATTATTTTAGAACCACAAGGCAATTCGAACTACGTACTCCAGAAACTTTCTTGATTTTAAAACATGTTGACGGTAAGTATATGATTTTAAACAGGTTTTACTAGATACCGGGGATCTAGTATGTAAATTAACTTAGAGATAAATGTTTTTAAAGCAAGTTAAACAAACAGGCGTTGACCGATACGTACCTTAGCCATGGTGCAAATATTTCCGTTATATTTAGAATAGAAAGAAATTTTGGCGGCGTATATGTACTCTTTGTAAAATGTATAAAATCCTGTAAAATGTTTGTGTATCAAACTAAAAGCTCCTACAGTAATTTTTATAGCAAAGTGGTATTTTCACTCTCATAGAAATCCGTTTGGTTATCAATTCTAGGTTTTGTGCTGTCAACTATACATTGCGTTTTGCTACTCTAGGTAAAATAAAATGATCTTATTTCACAAACAAAAGACTACAAAAAAAATTTCAAAACTTATATGTATAAATATATAAACAGGTATCAATAGACACCTTTTTAAAATGAGAATAATCTTTTATTATTAATTTGAGAGACTAAATAAGTCTCTTTTTAGTTTATGGTCCTTGGGGGATAATTGCGGGGTCGGTTGGATGTTGTATATTTTATTTTCTACATAATGTTGAAGTGAAATTTTTGTTAAAAAAAACTATAAAGTTTCATGCCAAAAAGGATGGTCATAACGTCATCAGTGACTAAAGTGACATTTTTCAATATTTCATTCCGATTCATTAATTTAAAGGTAAATTCATTTATTTTAAATTGGCCCCAATTCCATTGTACACGGACTAAATTTAATTTAACTTATTTGCATCTCTTTCAAACCAATTAATTAAGAAGTGATGCGTCGGTATCCCAGCGCCACATATAATGAAATATCTTCATAAAATACCATGGCAAATACCACAATGGGCATCATCTCCCTTTGCCAATTTTAATAATGAAAATACAAACAAAAAATGAAAATTATAACCACAGATTAGAAAGAGTATGTCTAAAGTATATGTCTTATAACCTCAAAATTTCTGAGCATGTAAACACTACGTTTTACTTGAAAGTGTGGAATAAAAGAAAATTTATTTACAATTTCATGGGCTTAATACAATTATTTTATTCTGAGAATTTTCAAGGACATTTCTCTTCTGGCCCAAAATAAGAACAGAAATAAAAAAACTTTTATTGCAAAAGCAAAAAATGGGAAAAAAAAATAAAAAAAGTAGTGCTTTAAAACCTAATGTATTTAAAGTAGCTGGAGCTAAGAGTTTAAAGAAGACAAAAGCTAAAGCTGTGAATTTGGGCTTAAAAAATGTAATTTGAAATATCTTGAATGGAAATTGTGTATATCGATTAGGCACTGCTGTAAACAGTAGAGTTCTTATATATAATTGTATTATATTTCAGATTCAACAAAAGGTAAAAGACTTAGACAATCAATTTTTAGAAGACAAGAAGAACCCTACTTCAAGTAATAAGTCCAAGCCTAAAGTGGTGTTGCCCGATAAGAAACTAAAAAAGAAAATAACAAAAGAAGAAGTAGCAAAGACGACTGGGAAAATTGAGAAAATGGACATATAGATCAGATAATTTATTATGTAAGAGAAGTAAATATATTTTTGTTTATTATATGTAGTTAGTTTTATTTCTGTCAAAAAATTTGATTGTGGCCAGAAGGCATTTTACTATCTCTAGAAGTCTTAAAAAGAGTACTTATTTGATTAACCATTATCATCATCATTAAAGCCTATTCACATCACACTGCTGGGAACATGGAAGAAACACTTGAGGAGTTTAGGATAACAAACAACTCTTACAATGAACTTTTTATATTTATATACATTGCTATTTTGCCAGGTGAAATAAATTACAATAATTAAAATTCCAAATAAATTAATGAGTTGGTCATAAAGTTCCCAAAATCTATAAATCAATTTCAATTTATTTATGTCCATTTTTGAATTTCATTGTCATACATTGATAATTTATCTTAATGTCTTTGTGTATTTACTATGTGACTAACTAGACTGAAATTTATGTTTTTTACAGTTTTTTTAGGATGTTGTTGTGTAAAAGTTATATTAGGGTTTTATTATATTAGTTTTATTAAGCTTTTGGGTATTTGTACAGCACATTCCTAACATAAAAAACAAAAATAACTAAAACCTGGTGGATGATATACTTCAAGGAAATCACTTGATAAAACTGCAAAATGTCATAGCAACTTTCAAATGATGTTGATTCCTTCTATTTACTGTTATTACACTGGCTACTTTTGACTTCTCACTACAATTCAATGCAGTGCTTTGCATCCAAGGGATTGTTTTTATTATCAATTAAAAAGTGAAAAATTATAGTAGGTGCTGTGAGTTTAACCTTTTCAGGATAGATTGTAATTTTAAAGAAGTTATTTGGTGACTATTTCTCTCAACTCTACCATGATAAATTATATTGAATTAGGGTCAAGGGTTTTATTTCTCATTAAAATATAAAAAATGTAATATATTTTAGTTATGATGTCTTTTTATTGTTAAAATTTAACAAAATATAAAATTATTGATCGCTTAATACTATATGTGACTATTAATAAGTTTAGTTTAAATATTTCTTTCTTAAATAGTAGTAAATACTTTTTGTCACATGATGAAGAAAAAATATTTAAGAATGTTGTCTGAACTCTTTCAAAATTGTGTAATTTAATTACACAAATGAAAAGCTTTAGAAAATATAGACAGAGATGTTTGAAAATGTAATATTTGCTATTACAACATTCATGGCTATTCTATTTAAAATACATGAATGACGTTTAGCTTGTCAGATACTTTGATACTTTATGATAAGAAAAAATGCAAGATTAGAAAGTAATTAGTTATAAGTTAAATCATCAGGTTATTCTTCATCAGTAACATCTGGTTCTGCTTTTTCATCTTCGCTGGCTTCAGCTTGGTCTGCTAATTCCACCTCTTGGTCTTCTGGTGCCACTTCAGGAGACTCTGGTTCTTCTACAATAGGTTGGGGTTCTTCAGTGTGAGATTCACTGGAAAATGTAATTTTGATAATGTAAATAGCAAACCAAAAGCAAAGAGATTTTTATGTTGTTTTTACTTAACATTTTAAATAAAAACATAGATTTTTTTGTCCTAAAAATCCTAAAAAGCCTAATTAAAAAAAATACCTAGCTTCAGCATCTACATTGTCAGCAGCAGATCCACTTCTGGAAAGTTCTTCCAAGCGGGCAGCAGCAAGTTCAGATTCTTGTCTCGCAATTTCAGCTAATTCAGCAGCCTATAAAATATAGGAACAAAGTTATATAAACCAGTCAAGTCGTACAATCCAGACATAATTGTTTTTAATTGTCTCGAGGTTCCCGGAAGTATGATGTGACTATAAATAATAAGTCATTTTGTGGAGTGGATTCGTAATTTTTTGTACAAAACAAAATTACCTGTCGTGCTAGTTCTGCTTCACGTTCTTCTTGAGCTTGTTTTTCTAGTTCTTCCAACCGTGCGAGTTCCTCTTGTCTCCTCTGTTCAGCCTGTTTTTCCTCTTCAAGTCTAGCTTCTTCAGCTAATCTGGCTTCTTCAGCTAATCTAGCCGCTTCAGCTAATCTAGCTTCTTCAGCTAATCGGGCTTCTTCAGCTAATCTAACCTCCTCGGCTTTACGGGCTTCTTCTGCTAATCTCTCCTCTTCAGCCTTGCGGGCTTCTTCGGCGAGTCTAGCTTCTTCAGCCAAACGGGCTTCTTCTGCCAGGCGGGCCTCTTCAGCTTTACGAGCTTCTTCTTCGGCTCTCCTGGCTTCCTCCTCCGCCTTACGTTTTGCTTCTTCGGCCTTACGGGCCTCTTCTTCGGCCCGTTTTTTTTCTGCTGCCTCACGTTCAGCCTAAAAATATACAGAATATATTAGTAATTTCGTAATTTACTTAATTATTAACCTTTTTTAAAATATTTAAATATCACCTGAGCCTTGCGTTCAGCTTCGCGTTTAGCTTCCTCCTTTAATGCTCTGAAAAAAAATATTGGTTTATTTTTAAAATGTTTTTACCATGTTTTAAAAAATGATCCTCCAATGTCTTACTTCTCTTCAGCAGCCCTGGCTTCTTCTTGCCTCTTTCTCTTGATTTCTGCCAAATCGGCAGCTGGGGCCAGCACAGGCTCGGCAGTAGTTGCACGGAATCTGGCTTCACGTTCAGCTTTGGCTGCTTTTAGTTCCAAAGCAGGATCTTCCATGGGCTGCGGTGCCTGGAACTTGCGGCTCGGCCTCCATGGTAGCAGTTTCACTGCACCGAGGCAATGTTACCGAGACTCGAAATAGCAAAACCATTGATGAAATGACTAGCCGATTTACCGTTTGCTATATTCGGGGATCACTAATCATTTCACGATGACTGTTTGATAATTATGATGAGAACAACAAACTTCGCAGCAGCACAAGGCTCGTGGCACTACCACCAAGCAGTTAGGAGCCCCTGAAGCTTGATGGCAAAGCTTAAACCGTATGGTCGTTGCTATGACGTTGTAACGTTTGTGCTGCTCGCTCATGCCATTATTTATATAGGCAAAGTGAAGTATGGAAGTGTGGTTGTGCTAAAATTATTGAAGCCTTTGTTGTGTGTGTGTCGTGTCCATATACGATTTTTTCGAGTATTATGGAGTAGGTAGGTATTTATAGTTGATCTATTGCATTCGGAACATTCACAAGTTTGTAGAATCTTGATTCCAATTAAATAATTAGGTTAGTTAATAAGTTGGGGTTTAAAAAGTATTTTTAGTTGTAGAAGCAAAGCATTATTGAAAGCTCATGGATCGAAGCGTGATACAAAGGCACTAACATGCAAATTAAAACAACTAATAGTTCTGTAAAAAATCTTTAATGTTAAGTAAAATCAGTTCTGTTAAGTGAAAACGTGACGTCTCGGTCACCGACTATAAAATTCGGCGCAAACACCGCGCTATCACAGCGAGGACTAGACTAGAAAAAAATTAACTTTAGTTCGTTCGTCGTAATCGTAATAATAAAATAAATAACAAAAATATAGTAGTCTTCGAATAAACGTATAATAAATTATGATCTTGGTTAGTGGTAGTATGTTATACCGAGATCAGAGAGTGCGAAGGGCGAACGCGGCGCGGGCGCAGGCAATACCATGCGCCCGCGCCGCGCCGCGGCCGAGCGGGGGCCGAGCTACGCGCACTGCGCCGCCGTCGGCTGTTCCGGCGCGCCGCCCGCTGCAAGAGACACCACACACAGTGTTAGACACTTTAGACTTCATTTTAACATTGCTTTAAAACCTCGACGTAGCCGCCGAGGCTAGCTAGCCATAATTTAATCTCGTTTTACTCGTTGTTTTAACAGAATTAAGCGAAGGGTAGCTGCGGCTAGCGATGCGACTGGGTTGAGGTACCTGTCGCGTTCTCGACGGCCAGGCCAGAGGCCGCGAGTCTGTTTTTCGCATAGAACGAAAGCAGGTTCACGTCGTCTCTGATGCTCAATTCCTTGTACAGGGGCAAGCGATTGGAGAAGGCCTTTTTACCGGAGTAGTGCACGCACGCGAGGTTACCACGTCCTGACGAAAACATCTCAATGTAACTTAAGGGGCACACTGGAACGGAACTGTTAGTCAGAGATCAGTACCCCTAATGTAAGTTTCAAACGAATTGATTGAATCGTGTTTCTTTTTTGCTATCAAATCATATGAAAACGACAGAAGCTCCTCTGTTGTGCAGTATTTTTGTATACTTTTTTTATATTTATTTTTAACTAAGGTCGTAATGGGGAAAAGGAAATACCCTTCAAACTTACACTAGGGGTACAAAGTACAAAAAGAAAGGTACAGTGAGAGACAAAGGTAAAAAAACCATTAATATTGTAAGTACCTTCAGATAAGTGTTACATTGTTGTGACCATCAAAGTGTAAATTGCACGTTGTTTCTGGTTATAATCATTTTAATACATACCAGTGAATTTCTTGGCTGGTTCATGGTAGAAAGATATGTTATGAATGTTGTCAGACACGCTGCGTAATGGCACCAATAGCTTAGCAATATACGCATCATTGCTGAATCGGTATGGAACAGGCTCCCCATAAGAATAACTGTGGAAGAAACCAGGATTACTTGTGGATCTTAATCCGAATGACAGATTATCTACTCAAAAGCGTCAGTGTTATATAGCTTTAAAAAACTCATGGTGTTTGATGTAAATACATCATAAAATATTCCGTTAGAACACAAGACTGTATGCTGGCATTTGACCAGTCTATAATTAAATTCGTGATCGGTACGTGCTGGATACGTCACATACATAACACGCGAGTATGAAATTTGGCCGGGGAATCAGCGCCCACGTTGAAAATATAAACTCTAAATTCAGATCCTGTTTTACGTCTTATTCTCTTAATTTTTTCTTACTCTCATCACCGGAAAAGTTTCCGTTTATTCATTACTGGCACTGCCAAAAGATGTAAGGTTGGTGTGCTGTCGTCAATGCCAGTGCCAGCGGTTGATGGATGCATCAATGCCCTAACTATTTTCGTATCGTTACATCAGGCAGACTTAGGAAAACTTGACCTAGCTCTAATGACCGCCGCGCCAACAAACAAGGTTTATCCGCACACCTTAATTTCAATACATTCTATTACATATAATACATATTCAAGCCATGTCAGTAAAGATAAAAAGCTCTGATTTTTTATACTCCTAACGGAGCAGTTCTTAGCCTTCATGACACCTGATGGATGACCCTATTAGCCAGAAATTGAAGTGCGATACATTCGGATTTCTCAATTACAGAGGATAGAATTATTATATATTAAAATTAAACGAATAAATGCAATAAAACCGGCAATCAAATTCAGCTTGTTTACGTGCGACTTGCTTCATATTTCTTAAGAGTTCTTCTAATGGACTTCTCTGAGTGTTTCAATGTGTGGTTGTTATAGTTATAACGTCTAATGACTCTAGTATTTGAGACCAAACTCAATGAATGAAACTTAACTGAAACTATTTCTGTTCATTATCAATGTGCTTGCTTACTCATGCTCAATAGTCTTAACTAGATATTTTACCTCTTGCTGTTTATTATTTAACTATTGTGGTGAAACATCAAGATCATTAGCTTGATGTACTTACGAGTAGATAGTGTCCAACGGAGCCATGGATTTGGCACGAGGAACTACGGAGCGCGCGCGCTGCAGCAGAGTAGCGGTATCTGCGCGAATTCGACGACTTTCATCTTCAAATGCCTATAATTTAGTACAATTTTATTTAGTTTATTCACCCCCCTTTACCCCACTCTATTTTTTAAAATATTTGAGTACATCTCATTTTTTGGGCTTACAAGTTTGTACAAAGAGGAATCTTTTAATTCTCACTTAAAAAATTATAATTGGTCGTCTGTCGTCAGCTGTGAAATTGTATGCGAATGACAGCAGAGCCTCTTTTGTGAAGTATTGGAAACGATTTTTTATATATGCGATAATAAGCAACTACGATCGAAAATCTCGATACGATTGAAACTCACACTAGGGGTCAAGCTTACCTTAGTGGACTCTGATCTAAAGAAATCATCGACAGCGGAGACTGCAAGCGCGGGGCGGCGGCGGTATGCGATGCGATCCAACTCGCGCAGCACCACGGATGGACGCACGCGTACGCGCACGATGTGATGGGGCACCTCCGGATATGTGACGAGTCGAGTGACTGTGCGAGATGTAGGGCGATAGATCAGCTCCGCCTGGAAACCAGTAACCCGTCCCAGAATGAAGTTCAGAATACGAAATAAGCACAAGCATGATTGAAGTGCGTACGGAAATGATTTCTTGTGAAAAGATGAGAACATAGAAGCAAAGCAAAAATGTGTTTCTATAAATAGACGAATTTGAGCCAAATGAAGTTCTTCAGCATAAGATGATGATGATATATCACACATGGATATTTCATGCAAAACAATTAGCTCAGCCTATATTTATAATTCAGAAAGTTACCTAAGTTAAATTCAATTTAATTTAATTTTATAACTAATTCTTAAGAAATAAAGAATCGAGTAATTTTTCTATGTATTCGGTACTTAATGAATGAGTACTTAATGGCTAGTAATGATACCTTTAAAAATAACCTCTTAGGTTGTTTTTTTTTTATTTCAGTAAATAACGTGAACGTCCTAAAAGGACGTGAACGTCCTTTTATTTAAAAAAAATTACATGTATTCGAAAAATTCTGATCCCTTTGTAATATATGATAGTATGATAGGCTCTATAATAGTACTCGATACTTTGAAGAATCCATATTTTTGTTTAAATACGTGTACAAAAGTTTTTTCTGATACTACTCATGAGTACAGTATCGATAATTTCTATTCGATACCTACCTGTATTCTTTAATTCCACCAAAAGCATTTCAAGTGAACCGAATAGTGCCTATGGAAAGTGATCTTGGAGGATTTTTGCGACAACTTCAGCGCTCCTATAGAAACTACATAGATTTAGGTAGATATATTAATTACAAAAATATTAACATTCTGATATGTAAATCTAAAAATTCTCATTGAGTCAATTTAAACCACGAAATTGTATAAAGTGTCTGTACATAAAAAATGGGTGGATGGTTTGAATGTACACAACGCTATGCATACGGTCAATCAAACTTCAAAAAATAAAAGGTAAGCGATACTACCCCCATAAATAAACAAGACATTCAACATGACTAGAGTTGCCAACATTTCATTGGCGAAATATAGTATTTTCCAAAATAAGTTTAAAAAATACATTAAAAATATGTAGAAAAAGAAAAGAATAATCATATATATAGTATTTTTGCGTACTGTATACATACATATATTTCTAAAACAGTATGTAGTACGCAGACTAAATATAGTACATTACTATATATTATAGTACAGGTGGCAACTCTAAACATGACATTAAAAGGTTATTATATATTTTTTGAAATTCAATCCAACAATTTAAGTTTGAAAATTAATTTGAGAGAATTTGGTAGCAATAACTGGTCATATTTCAGTTTGAATTGCCAAATAAATTAACCCCAAATTTCATTCGTAGATTCGAAACTTCGCGCACAAATTTACTCCATAATTTATATCTTTTCGCTAGTTGATGCTAACATTTGATTTGGATAACCACATTCTATTTTGATTTGCAAAAATATTGCTCGTTCGGCTCGTGTTAGTGTATGAATCTCGTATGGAATAGTACGTACTCCAAATTATTTTGTTTTCAATAACATTTACGAAATTCTGCAATACTTAATCACCCAATTATTTTAAACCCAAACCTCACTGCGCATATCAATGGCGAGATGAATCATCGGGAGTGTTGGTAAAATTAGACGAGTTGCGCGTGTGCTGAGTGGCTGTAATCTTTTAGGGATTTTCTCACATATTGATTGATACATACAACACATACTTCCTATGTATTTCAATTAAATTAAGACAAAATATTATTTTGTTTCTATAATATATTTATTCGTTTAAGTTTCCTATCAACTTATACTAATTTAGTCATCAATTATTAGTAATAAAATATTGACAATAATATGTATAAATCTATACTTAAGTAATAATTATACAGAATCTTATACCATACACAATAAATTCCATTCCATTGTGAAATACCTTTAACAAAGAGCCAGCCAATGTAGCCAGCGAGTCTGGCTACATTCTATAGCTCAAATTTAACATTAGAATGTTCTCGACTTTCTGAACATGATTGTTCCAGAAATGTTTTAACATAGCATAAAACATATTATGAATCGAAACAGTTGCCAAGTAATTATAAACGTTGTTCACTAATTAGAAAACTACCAGCACCTACTTGACTTGGCAAAGAAATCCAAAAGATATCGAATTTCAACTTTCATTCATGCCAAAATTGCCTCATCATTAATTGGAAACATTTTGCGCATTATTTAGTTTGCTGTTCATTTTGTAATTTGGAAAATCTAAAATAAAACAGTGTAATGAAAATATTTGTTACTTAACAGTGAACATTGATGATAGGGGCGGAGCTGTTATTTAAGTGGCCTCAGTATAGCTGCCAAAATTTACATTCCCTTGATCCGTTTCCCGTCTTTGTTTTCTCAAGGGATCTAAACGTGCGGTAAATGTTTTAAGAAGATTAAATATATCAAGGTTAACCGTATTTGCGCGCGTGTTTTGTCAGACCTTGGTAAATATAACTGGCACTATGAGGTATCATTATAATGTTTCCTGATATGTACATGACCAATCTATAAATTGAATAAGAATCAACACAGAAAACCTTCATAGAAGTATTTTAGTATTTCTAGAGAGAGAGAGAGAAGCTCGTATTATGATAATAACTAGTATCATAATACGAGCTTCTCTCTCTCTCTCTCTTTTCTCTTACCTTTTGTTAGAGATTTTCATGATAAATGTGGTCAATTCCACTATCAAATAAATATTATCTTAATATTAAATCGACACACCGGGTGGTATTTCTAAAATGTTAATTAACTATTCATAGTGAATTGTGTTATTTTTTATCGTCCAGAAACTATTATTCAATTTGAAAACTTAAATAACAATTATTGTTAAAGAAGTTATCCAAACTAAAGTATATAATGGATTCGTCGTTTCACTTTCTATTGTTTTTGGGAACATTTTAGCACCAACTACAGAAAATGATATTAAAATTAAAACTTATTAAATTGAATTATTTTTGGTTTTTTGATGTCGGTTTTAAGATTTATTTCACAATTATGGTAAGTTTTTAAGGTCAAAGTTAGATGACCGCCAGTATTGTCGACTTACCTAGTTTTTCGTTGTCCAAATGCAGTTGGACCACCTGCATTAAGGCTGGTATATAACTAAATTTGCACTTCAACTGATCTATATTTTTAATCTAAGATGTTCAAATTCTTCGAATACTATACCTTGGATTTTAAATGAAGTGCTCCAGGCTTACAGAATTCAGTCGTGTCCGTGAGCGTTCATATAGCAGCCAGAGTGCCGTCATAATAATCGCCATCTAACTATAATTATTTTAGTTTACATAACTATGCTGAAACTAACATGAATGTATACCTATTTCAATTAAAGAACGTATCTAATGTAAATTTATTTTATGGAGTTAGTGAGAAGTAGTTTCCAGAAACAATAGGAAGTGTAACATCAAAGAACAATATTACAAAAATGTCAATAAAACGATTTCTGGATACTTAAGAGTGAAATCTGGATATTTATGAGTGAAAAACTTTTTGACTGCAAGAATCTACAATTAAATTGACAATTATATTTTCTTAATATTTTATTATTATTTTCACAATCCTATTGGCTAGTTACATAATATTTATACCTATGACATGCCTTACTGAGTTTTTTGACCTCTTCTTTCCGAACGAGAGCTTACTCGGAAATATAAAATATGGTCAGAACAAAATTTGAAAATAAAAAACTACGATACTTTTTGAAATTCTACGATACTACAGTATTACGTATACATTGTTTACGTATTTTGTTTTTCAGAGTAGGCCCTCTTTGGTAGATTCACTTATGAAATGCTTACAATCAGTGTGTAGATATTAATCTACCTACTTAAGGGTACTTGAATATAACATATCAAATAAACGTCTCTTGATTAATGAAGAGTTTATATGAATGGTACTTGGCTCATATTATCGTTTCATTAACTAAGGTATAGACATTGTCTGCACTCTGAAGTGCATTGCCAAATTAACTGGTCATGAATGAATTTCAGTGTTTATTTCTGGTACCGTCTTTGTACTACTATAATAATACCATTGACTTGGTAATAATACCTGATGGTATATGAAGATAAGACCGAAGATGGAAGCTTCCTTCATCCGGATTCCCCAAACACAGAGGAATTGGCTATTTATCTCCAACAACCGGGACACAATTCTGTTAATATTACTGCAGACTTGAGTAAGATGTTGGTAGCTGGCCAGCGGACTTTGAAAAACCAATAAACAAATCGACGAGAAAATTACTGCTTCACTGGAAATTGAACACTAGACCTCGAGATCACAGCCACTAGGCTGAGACCACTTAAAAATAAAACTGCCTTTATGGTCTAGTCACCATAAAGGCGGTTTAATAGCAACTTAAAAGTTTGAAAGCCCAAATAAAAGCAAACAATGCAAGATTTTGCCATAATATGTATTTTTAGTAGTTTTTATTATAATGGTAAAGTAAAAGTTACTTATGATATACAATCGACAGCTCATCAAGCGTGTTTGTGGCACTGTAGCAATTAATGTGTGGTTGTCTGTACAAGAACATCCTAGAAATATAAATATCTCTCAAAACGAACGGTGATTAAAATAATGGAGCCACGGTCGTCATTGTAATCTAATTTTGTAAAACAAGAGTAAGTAGGAAAAGAGTATCCCAAAATAAACCTAGGGATAGCGAATAAAGCTCTTGACGAGCATTGAATAATACTTTTTACTAGATCTGTTAGAAAAAGACATAATACCTATATTCTCTACTTGTGCTTTATTTGAATTTTTAATTACGAAATTATAAAAATATTATGTAATGATGTATATAACAAATGTTTTACACTTAAACAATAAAATTTAAGTATTATTATTTTGATGATCACAGCTATAGTTATAAAACAATGTTAGGAACATTACGTTGACCATGAATTGTTTCCACGAGACCACGTGTGTTTGATTATTGTGAAACGTAGCTAAAATTATGTGAATGCGTGCTACATACACACAGCTTTGTGTTTGTGCAAGCATAAGTATTCTGTGATCTATTTACAGCTCGTGCGCATAACAGTGATTTGTCTCGCAATGTTACCGTCAAGGATTCGCCACAGAAATGCACATCTGTGTCTCTACGATAAAGACACTAATTGACACGATATGTGTGATATGTTATATAATGCTAATATTTTATAGTAATCTTTTCAGAGTTACGAAAGTTTACAGTAATTCTAATGAGATGCAAGTTCTTAGTAGTACACCTGCCCTGCGTTCATGGTACTTGCCATCAACAAAATTTTACATTAAAAATCGACATAGATGATTTTATCAAAAAATGCATTTCGTCGTTCACTTATCGACGGATCCATGCTCATGGCTTAGGTAAGACTGAGGATACGGAGTCGAATAACTAGTTCGATGATTTGACCTTGAAAATTGTTCAATTTTCTCTTCTAGTTCTTCATTAGCATTGAACTAAAACTTAACTGAAAGATAACACGAGCAACAGAGTATGGACTACTCCTGTTTATCACTCGTTCAAATTCTTGATCAGAATCTAGTTATGACAAAAGCTCCGAAAAACCATTTCTGTAACGAAATCCTTCACAGTCAGTAGTTCTGTGTACCAGGCCATACTCACTTGTGACAGCTTGGGATAGTACGAGATGTACGGCATGTGATAGTACGGCACATACGAGCTCAGGTAGTACGCCGACGTCAGCGGCTGCGCCGGAGACAATAGGCATGTTAACACCATCTCATTATTCAGGTCAATCTGGATTTATACATAATGCCCGGGAAATGATGACAGTTTTAAATGTAAACCTGGTTTTGTAATCATTCAAGCCGTTGCCTAAGTCGCCTTTTTAAATACATAAGGTTTTAATTATTTTTATCATAGTAAGATACTTACGGCCCTCCTCGTGTCATATTTTTTTAGTTAAACCATGTTCTTTTATAATCTATATCTAGTGTTATGAAGTTAATTAATTATTGAATTGGTCTCTTAATAACGTATTTGTACCAACCAATATTGTATTTCTATCAAGTAGGACCAATTCCCCTAAACTTAAACATTTTGTGCTAATATCAAAACTGCAGCATTTGTTAGATTTTCTAAAAGTAATTTAATAATCTATAAGTTAAATTGTAATCGTTTCTACTTATGACTTTATAACAATTCTTAAATTTAAAAAGCTAAGTTAATTAACTACAGCTTTAAGTATTTTTTGTAGAATTAAGCTCAGCATTGATCTGATTACATTTTGCCTATTTTGATAAGTTGGATTGTGATCTTCACGTTTTGTGTCTATAATCATGTTTTGTTCAGTGTTTCTTATTTCTAATTGTTGTACGTTCATGACTCACAACCATTATTGAGATTGGACCAATTTATCGCTGCTAAAGTGCAAAATATCGCAACTTTAAAGTTCTATTTTAATTAAGTAATCTGAGGTAAACTCTAATCACAGCCAAATTTTTTTCTATATTTATCTACAATGAACGCAAATCCATTATATCTTCCAATTCGATCTTAACATCGCCCTTATTCCGTACGTGATAGTGACAGCTTTCATTGTGCAGCTGCTACACTTGAGTCGTGTAGGTACTGATCCGCAGCAACAAGAAACACGATAGGAGTTTAGGGTACATTACCTCATGGGCAAAATGCCGGCTGAGGGGAAGCTGTAATAAATCACAAACTTACAATCATAGTAATGATACACTATACCTTCTGATATATTGCATTGAAATTTAAATCAAGACTGTCACTCATTTGTTCATTCACATTGTTAAAACGCCTAGGACCAATAGATAAATTTTAATATTAAAAAAAATATTTATTTTTTAATATTAAAATAAGTTTGCCGTTTGCAGTGACAAAGTTATCCAATCTCATAAAAGTCTAGAATAGTGGTTTGGGAGCCTTACCAACACTACCTAGGATATACTGCTGTAGAAAATATTGCGCATTGCTGTAGCAGTTGGCTCACAACTTGTAGCTAGAAAAGCAGAAATCCACTGCATAGGAATTCTCAAAATATAATTCCAATAGTGCTTTCATAAAATGGGACGTAATCTTCCTTTTCACGTTGTTCAGTAAAGTTTTGTTCTTTCTCTCATGATTGTGGAACTAATGACGAAAATCAATAAAATTTTGAATAACTATTTAAAGAAAATAGGTTCGTAACAGTAGGAAACAACAAACAACGTGTTAGTAAAAGATTCGAGTCCATGATCGATCTTTGTGTGTAAGGGAAATTATTTACATTAAACCAACACGAAAGGAAATAAGATAAAATAGGTATTAGAAAACGCAAGCTTTATTAAAAATTCAGTCTAAATCACATTTTGAATAAAAAATTATAAAACTAAAATATAACATCAAAAACATATAAAGAATTCAAGATACACTTCTACTTGTACAGTTTAAAGTAGAGCGATCGTTTGGTGTTTAGCGAATACTGATTAGGTACACGGTGTTAGAGGAAGCAGGAGCGACGTCCAGGAGTTAAGGATGATAAGGAGGGAGATAGGGTCGGGAGCCGGGGCGCTATACGCGGTAAGAGTAGTGGCGGTAGGTGGTGCCGTAGGGCAGGCGGCCGCTCGACGTGGAAGAGTAGGAGTAGCCTCCGGGGCCACCCAGGTTGCTGGTGCGCTCGCTGTTGTAAGAGTATCCGCCCGGGCCGCTGCCCGTGCGTCGCTCCACCGTGTTGCTGTACGAGCTGCGCTGAGGCAGCCCGCTGCCGGTTGAGCGCTCGCTCGTACTCGAGTACGAGTACGAGTACTGCTCGTCGGCGCGCCTCGGCAGCGGGTCCCGGTCCACCACCACGTAGTGCCGCGGCGTCTGCAACAACCGCGCCCTGTAGCCACCACCGCCTAACTTCCTTCACCGCCCACCCTCGCACCGACCCGACCGACTAGCTAACTAAAAGCGACACACGACAAGACACCTCCCGCTCTCAGTAGGATGCGTAGTTGCTGTAATAGACATGACGGCGCTGCGAGTGCTGCGGGCGGCCGTGCGCCTGCGCTAGCAGCAGGTCCATGTGATCGCGAGGCGTGCCCAGCGGGTCCGCGGCGTACGTGCGCTCCCGCTGCCCCACCGAGGCCAGCACCCGCTCGCGCGTGCGCTCTCGAGGCGACACATACGGCGCGAGAGGCGCCAGCTTGTATTCGGGCGCGGGTTTGATGTTCTGCTTGGTGACTGGCTCCAGCACAGAGGCGCGCTCGCCGGGCCGCGAGCGGCGCCCGAACGCCGTCACCGGGTCCGGCACGAGGCTCGGCCGCGGCACGAACGGCACCTTCTCCCAGTCGCCGGGCCGCTGCAAGCGGAGAAGTCGCCGTTAGTCGGACGGGCGCGACTCCAGCCGCGGCTATATTTGGCGCGATCGAGAGCTCCGCTTTCCGACTCAGTTTCTCGATACGAGATGACCCACTTGCGGAATATTCATCTCGCCTACGATAAGAGTCTGATGAAACGGGACGATAAAAGACCGTTTGGGGAAGACTTAATAAAAGCAATCATGTTTACAAGCAAAAACAGAGTAAAAACGAATCAAATCGTCAACACTCCAAGAAGACAACGATTCACCATACCGCTTTTCGGCTGAGTCACCACTAAACGGACACTGATAAGAACACTACGTAAATCCCAATGAAGGTTGACGAAGGAGACGTTCGAGGGTCGAGCTGGTGCGAGGGGCGTCCGGCTCCCGGGAGAGAGTGGAGCGAGGTGCGACGCGCGGTCAGTAGAAGGTGTTAGAAGGGCGGCGGTGGCACTCACCGTCGTGCTGTAGCTGGAGGGCCTGTAGGGGCGGCGGGTTGTGTAGAAGTCACTCTCGTACACCATGGCTGCTACTTTGACTGTTTCGTTCGACTGTAACTCGCGACGGTTGGTCCTCGACTGGGGAAGCGCTCGCCGATGCCGACGCTCTTCGGCGCGACGCCGGCAACATTATTTTTAGATTACTGTCATTGCAATTTTTACGTCACCGCCACGCACTAATATTCTCTAACTTTAAACTTTTTGTCTTAAAATGCAAGTCACAAGTGGGTGAAGGATAATCATATATTTTGATTATGCCAAGGGACTGATTAAAATAACCAAGGAATTAAATGTGGACATGGTTGAATCATCAAAATATAGCTCTATAACCCTGAGAAGCTACGCGTAGCTTTCGTATGATGAAAATAATGCAGACGGTTGCTACGGTTTGTTTTTGTTTTGTAACGCCTAGGAAGGTTTGATATAAAAATACACTTGAATCATAAGCTGTATTTTGTTTGGCTCATTACGTTTTATCCAATAGCCAAGTAGGGCCATAATATATAATGCGTCGTTACTTTGCTGGTAAGTAGATTTCTTATAGGTTATTTGTTGTAGGTATAAGTCCGCAACGAAACTTTTCAAGGTTGCCGCTTTTATCTTAAATCGACATGGATATTACAAATTAATTTAGTATGGGTTATTACTGAATAAAAGCTACGACTTACCCATGGGCCAACATCAGTAGGTTGGCCCATTTATTTCAGTTCGTACCTAGATGTTTATCTGAACAATATCCTTTATCATTCAAATTCAGACCATATGAAACCATATACAAGGTATAGGTATAGAAAAAGTCCTCAAGGCACTCTAATTCCAATACGCTACCTTGAAGAGTTCTGTCGACTTTACTACCTTACAAAAATAAAGGCAGGACTAATCGGAATAATTTATTTCTGTTAACTGCTGTATGTTCTTATCGTCACCACACGTATTTTATTTTTCATGACTTAATGTCATGAAAAATAAAATACGTGTGGTGACTCAATTCTGGAAATCTCTATTTTGGCTATATAATACGATCTTCTTTAACTTCCAAGTTAGGTAAAAGTATTATTGTCAATCCTTGAGCATTTCGTAGATATTTAGAGCGTATATAATGTCCAAAATTCTAAGGTCAATTATGAGATACCATCAAATAACTGTTACTCTCTCAGAAAATTTGGCAACAAAAATGGAGGATTGATCCCAGATACTTTTTCGATCAAATGAAGCATTAAAATGCCTTCATCCTTAATCCCAAATTTTCACTTAAAAAAGTAGAACTTATGTCAAAATCCAGTTTATTCTGTTTAGCGATAGTTAAGAGATGCTTACTAAGTCAATTACATGAAACTTATTTTCGTATTCTGAGGGCCTAGATTCTAGACGACATAGGCATATGCCTTTCAATAATCGCTAATGAAATCACTTAGTATAAAATGTGTGGGACTTAACATTGAGCGTAATTTATCAATTTTTTTTTACCGTCTTTTACCAATTAAGCGTAATTGTCAAATGCCTTATATTTTTCATTTAGTTATTCGATTGCGATTATCGAAAGGCATGTTGTGTAGGCACTCTGCTCCCCTTCAGATCGGGAATCTAAAAAATGCATATTTGACTTAGGCCCTCGCTTAGACATCAAGCGTAGCGATTAAGGTTGCGACCATCGAAAGATATCGTGAATTGTGAAGGTAAATCACGATCAATTAGGGTTTTTTTTATGTTATCCTCTAAACTCTAGCATCGACGACTGCGCTACGTACAGCTGGTTGTGCAGCAGTAAACAGCAGATTAAGCGTAGCAGTTTGACCTTTAGAGACTGTAGTGACGTCAATTTACTCATACTTCGGGTATATCCACTACTAAACTAAAAGGAGACAAAAATCTAAGGTTGAACTACATCAGGCGGCATAGAATCGCATTTTCCGACACTCTATCGTGGCCGTTCCACGAGACTGCCGGGATTGATGAAACGATCTCGTTCTTACAAGTGACTGTTGGATAGACGCCGAAAAAATGAGATTCCGTGCTGCCGAATGTAGTACCCATTTGCAATAGTATGTGCAGAGCCCATTTCAATAGACAAATTGTTTGACCAGTATTTCCGGTACTCATCCTACAAGATATGGATCAGTTCCAAATTCTTATAACTACTGTAAAACCATAAATAACTTAATTTTGTGAAATATCCAATTATCCGAATTTTCTTGTATTGCAAGTAAGCACATCACTCAATTATGTATAAAAAATTTATATACATATACATTACTCTCTCCCTTCTGTCAGTCAAACGCAATTACCGAAATGTGACATACAATTTCTATTATGTATGCGAGACATAACTAGGATAATCTGCCGAGTGATTGGCTAATAATACAACAATAACCCAAATAATAGTAAACTTAAACTATTTATTTTCCTTTTACAAAATTACCTTTTAATTAAGAATTTACAATAATTTCTCGTCATCCGAATGTATATTTTGCAGACTTCCATCACAGAACTGGACCGCACGGTTGTCTCATATAAAATTTTGGACCCAGAAATAAACATATTATAAAAAAATTATATAAATGGTAAATCAAACATCCTTCGTCCCAGACCCACTGCTTTATTGACTTACCAGTGTTTCCATACAAAATCATAACAAGGTCAAACAAAACAACATGTGCCGCGAACTTAATAATTATAAATATGTCGAATGGACTGGCGCGTCTCGTGAGTAGTCCTGGGGAATATAGCTCAGTCTGCCAGCGCAGGGCGCCAATAAATATCAACGTATGTACACGAGGCCACTCGCGACACTACTCCCCTTATATATTTATAACTTTTTTAAAAATTTATAATTTATTTCGTTATGTCCTATCTATGTAGGTCGACTAACAAGAGCGGGGAGCCGCGTGGCGTCGCCTCGCGCCCGCGTGCCCGCGTCGATGAAGCACGACGCGCCACGACAGAACACGACGCGCCACGACAGAACACGACGCGCCACGACATAACACGACGCGCCACGACATAACACGACGCGCCACGACGGAGCACGACGGGCGCCGCCGCCGTCGCTCTCCACTCGCAGAGTTCAATCTCGGATGCGTGTAACTCTCGGCAGTTCTGCCGAGGCGGGGTTCCGGAGGAGATATGTACGGTCGAACTAGGAATTCACTTCCTAAATTTGTGTCCATTTGACAATATTACTAAACACTGCGCTGTTTATACGGAGAGGAAACGAGGCTGAGGAGAGAAATCTATTGTAACTCTGAATTGGAACAGTATAATATATTTGTTTATATTTTTCATAATCAAGTTCTAGAATACATCTGCCTTATCATTCGCGTATCTAAAGGTAAACTAACTCGCGAGCGAGAGGCAAGACGCCGGATACTTCGATGTATTAGCGTAATATTGTCAAACAGTACTCGTTACGGAACCATTGATCGCGATTGAGAATTTGAAAGGCGATTATTAGCGCCTGAAAAGTGCCTGAAATATTATACAAAGTGAAAAATCACGTGTCTTTAGCAAACACAAAATTTTCAGAAAAATCTTAAATTTATTTAAATTATATATATTTTTAACTAAACGGAAAACATATTAAATACATGAAATTATTCGACCCATTCATAGGAACAAAAACAAAGATAGCGAAAATTTGATATACATAATCGGTTCATAACAGTTTCATCATTCTGTTTAATGATTATAGACAGGACAGATGTCTATTATACAAAACAAATAATAGAAAATAGTTCTATTCTTTTGCAAACCGTTACCACAATATTTTGGACAGTGTTACCAACATGAACATCAGGCACTATTTCAGGCGTTTTCCATAATTTTGTGTACAAATTATATCTAATTTGATAAGACTAAAATGATACATCACTGTAGAAAAATCATTTAAATCTTAACAAATCAAGCGACTCCTATTCAATGAACCACTTGTTTATCGTGTTTATCGAAATAATTTGTCGATGGACGTAAAACACTCTCGATATATAGTTATTACGTAACACGTTACAAAATTAAAATTAGCTTTATTACAATTGCCGTACTAAAATAATTTAGTCGGTACATAATAACTCTGGATATTGAAAGGGAGATGCGTCTGCGCATGCACCATAAACAAAGTGTTTTATTGACAAAGAGTTCGGTAACGCCGAGTGCACACCAACTGAGGCTAAAGCGCAAACGGTTGACTTTGAGTTGGTGTGTACAAAGCGGACGCGCATTTACTATACGACAAAATGACGCAGGACAACGTTAGTCATTACGATCCACACTTCACAATATGAGCTAAGTTTAAAAAAATGTAATACTACTTTAAGATAAAAGAAGTTGTTAATAAACACTATGGACTAAATGTATGGACTACACTGATTAGTGGGGGAAACAAATATGCAGGATATAACCAAATCATTGTTACATGATTTCATTCAAGATATTTAACGGTGATGCAGCATCACAATAGATATTATGGTAACAATTCTTCCGTCTTTTAAAGGAGAACCTTGATTAAATCAGAGAGGATAAGCATGAATGCCTAAACTGTCTCTGAGACTCTCGGAGAAAGAGAGAGAAGGTCAGATTTTATCTTCAGACTATGTACTGCATGGAAGTTATATCACAGAATACCAGCAGGTGTGATCACTGCGCGATTAGATGACGTTGGCAAAATTATCACGAGATCTCTCGTCTCGAGACTCTATAAACAGGTTGTCGATGATACTTCTATACCGCTGGTTTTGACCATGTTTAGCTGACGTGCTGGGTTTATAGACAGATAAATGCGCTCACTGAGCATGATCACTATCTTGGATAACGCGGCCAAGATACCACCGGTATTTTGTTGAATGAGGCTTACCCCATATAAACTTATGCTTAGCACTTAAGCTTCACTAGATGATTGCTTCACGGGCGTAATGGTAGAAGAATACCGAAAAGCAGTTACTCCCGATCTTTCAAGTAGTTTTGTGATAATAGAGACTTTTTGAAATTCGATTGATGACGTTATATCGCAGTTCTGAGTTATTCAAATGAATGAAAGAATATATATGTCCTTAATAATAAATATGTCCGTGTGCATCATTTTGAAAATAGAAGACCATCTATGTATTTATTAGTCAAACTCGTACGAAAAGTCTATAAACTAGCGGAGATCATCCATTTTCATCATGAGTTATCGCAATTTTGGCAGGTGCTATGAATTATGTTTGTAGGTGTGATGTGTTGTGTAATATGTAGTGTGGATCGTGTGTTGTGGTCCGGCGTCAGGTGTCAGGTGTGAGAGGTGTGGGCGCTAGCGATAGTTCGCCGGGTGGTGGTCGTTACTGCGACGGGTACTGCGCGCTGGGCAGCGCGGCGGACGCGTACATGACGGGCGGCGCCCCGCCCCAGCCGCCCGCCCCGCCCGCGCCGCCGCCGCCCGGCATGCTCATGCGGTACCCGGCTGGAACAACACAAACACGTCAACATATGTCTTCATTGAAGCAAGATATTCAATGATGTCATTCATTAATATGATTATTAATAGAGTTTTACAATAATTAATATAATTATTGTAAAACAGCCTCACTCAATCCATACTCAGATTTCCATTAAAGTTTCATTTTCTCTCTTCGGCATTTCTTAAAAGCGATGATTGAATTAGCCTTACATTTAGGAAGATTTTGCAAGGGAGAATTGCATTTCTATGAAAAGGAGATAAGTTTTTTCATGTGTTCCAGACCATAATACAATATGAAAGTAACTTATCTATAAAAAAATCATAGCAGCTGGTAGAAATTCTTTTAGAAGTAAACAATATTTTTGTACTCAGTTATTTTATGTAAGTTTAATTATAGCCATTTCTATGTACATTAATAAATAGTAGTTTTTTTATTTCTAAGTCTAGATATTTTGTGTGAAATAGATGATTATTATCGCGATTTCGGGGTACCCGAATAAAGAACATTTCAAACAGTTCAATTTGATAGTCACAAACATTTCTGAATAGAAAGTTACCTTAAAAGTTAAAATACCATTAAGGCTTATACAATTATATAAATAGGACCCGTAAGCAATTACAACGACGAAGGAGCGTAACTCCGGAATGTAATAGACGCATAGCAAAGGCACTGTTTTAATTCTCTAAAGAGCTTAATCTATGGTACATATTTAATTCCTATGTAGATTGAATCATCCACGAGATCTATTTATAGGATATTATTATTAACATAAGTCTGTTTTGTGTTGAAAGCGTTGCTGAATCTAAGTAGCGAAGTAATACTGTATATACTATGTTCAAGGAAAAGATCTCATTTAACAAAATAAATTGTTTTACTAAGAAAAGAACAAAATGACAAAATTTAAAGTTGAGCAAAACTGATCCAAAGCATGAAATATAGTTTCATCTTTCAAGCGGAATTGTGAAACAGTTACAGCCATCAATGGCCTCCAATTACCATTTACCAGGACCTGATGGAATGCTCATTTGAACCACGATTTACATAAAAAAAAGGGGTGAACATAATGCCTAACGGATCTCTGTCGGTCAAACTTACGTCCAAAAAAATCGCCTGCCCAATAAATAGTATTTGCTGCTTAGAAACTTCTCTTTCCTAAACTCTTGTTCTAATATCCATATAAAACATATAACAATCAGGAGAGATGTAGAAAAGTGGCATTTATATTTAATTCAAGAAACTATTCGCCCATTCCTCCAGAGACCATTTCAGCAGTTTCCTAATGGAAGAAACACGTGAGTTTACGCGTAACACTAACTCGTTAGATAATTACGGGTTAGTAGGTGAAAAAGTGGCAATACCAACTAGGTCCATTCATTGAACCGAGACCCAGAATAGCAGATTCGAATATAAAAACAAAGCGCAGACTTCTAGAATCTAAATTGCAAATATAAGTTACAATCTTCATAAATAGAAATGTAGGTCAAATCGTATAAGGTCATGGAGTTTAAATTAAATATATAATAAAAGCAATGATTCTAACAATATCCACTGTGAACTAGCTAATTTATATGTCATAATTTTCAAACATTGATAACGTTAGAAATGAGGTTGCAGATAGTTTCCGATTAGGAAATTCTACTACGTCCGCAGAGTATTGAAAATAACAACGTTGTTACAACGAATTCGACACGAATATGGCATGGTGAAAGTAGCTAACTGTAGTTAACAGATTCATAGTATCAAGAACGATTCCATGAAAGAGAATAACTTGTTTTGTAAATAAGTATTTTTTTGTATAATTGGATATTCTTAATCAGTCTAAAAATATTTTTCATATTTGCAAAATAAACGTTATTAAGGAACCCATGTCTTAGAAAATACCGAATATAATATAATTCTGCTGGTTAAGAATTCCAAATTTTCGAGTACGTTACGGTACAATCAGTCGATAGAAGGCGCAGGTGGCGGAAGGTCTCGCTATGTAAAGGCTCAGGATAATTGTGACCTCTATAAGGCCAATGAAACGAATATTCTAACGCTGCAATCTATTCAAGTGTCAAGGAACTCGGGTGTTTCAAGGCGATACAGTGTTTCATTAAATACAGCAGTAAACAGAGTACATATATTATTTGGTATTATAATTAAAGATTATATCACCTGCTGCTGCAGCTTGCGGGTTGCTGTAAGCAGTCGCATATTGCTGATAGTACCCAGGCGCCATATACCCTTGTAACGCCGGATAACCCTGAAAATATACAAAATCTTTATGACTATACACATAAAGACGCATTTTGTAAATGACAAGTTTTAAGCAAAATTAAATATCAAATCACCACTAACCAAATATGTTTTTACTATAATATCCCAATAACGGGATAACATAACATTTTTAAACTGAGAAATACGAAATGGTATAAATAGAGAAAATACATAAACAATTACCAATACAAGGAAAATGTAAAACTTATACGACTTTAAATGTTAATATGTATATTAAAGTGTAAATTGAATTAGGTTTATCTCAATGATATGACACGCACATATTACAGTGTAACAATTTTTGTTAATGAATTAGATTATAAGATGAAGATCAGGTAATACGAGATGAATCAGTATGTAAAAATCGCGCGATTAATTGCTTAATCAGTTCTAAGAAAACCTATTGAATGTGCTACTGTTCTCGAAATGAAATCTTTGTAATTTATTAATAAATTGTCATTATGTTATTGCTTTTTGTGTTACATATATAGTGTTTGAATAAATGTTCGAGAAGCCAATACCGCTTAGTTGTATCTGTTTTCATAAGATAGTTACAAAAAATATCAACAAGCAAGATTGCTTGTTGATAAAGGTCTACGCAAAACGGATATTACATATTTGTATCCAATGCCATTTAAATTATGCTACACAATGCATCACATAAATTTTCATTGTAACTTTTCAAGGATAAGAACTTTAATTTTTAAAAACGGGATTCTTTTTTAAAGATTATAGCTATTTGACACGTCATTATCTGCTATCGTAATTACGATAAGTGTTTTACATGGAAAAACGTTAGCAAATTTTAAAAATAAAAATATAGGTTGATAAAAGGTATATAAAATTGACTATTTCACATATTTATGCCGTTACTATACGGATTGGAATGGACAGAGTTTATTTATTTAGAAATGTTACAATTACAACATATATACAGAAAACTAAAATCATTTACAATTTTAACGTTCGCGAGCCCGTTTATTAGCCAATTACAACATGATATCTCATTTAACGGTGTGTAAAGTTGACCATAGGCTTATCTGGGATAAAAAAGATTGCCTCCACATCACTGTTAATTACTAGATGAAATGAAAAAATATACCCATAATGGTGTTTTATTTTTAAACATCCTTTCCCTGTATCACCAAGTTTCCTTATTGATAAATTACTCTAACATTAATTATTAATTAGGCTAAAAATTGAGCATAGATATCGAAAATAGTAATGGTTTTAATTAACTGCCTATTTATTGATATAAGAATCAATCTTATTTCTAAACTTGGTTTAAATTTTATTTTAAAGCATACAAATCATGTAGATACTTTATAATATATTAAGAGTTATTACTTTTCATTACTAAAGCAACATAAAGAAACATTTGCTGTGTGTATCCACCTAATATGAAACAGTTTCTAAGGTAGCCTACCTGTTTTATACTTTATTTGAAAAATAATTTCTTTGAACTTATTTTTTAATTAATTAATTATTATTCTCATTATAAATATGTATATTTTGATTTGTATTCCCAGTGTAAGCCCTCTTCATTAAAAAGTCTGCAGTGGCAATTTGCATACAATTACCAACATTTTTTTAATGTGTAATATTTAAAAATTCAAACTTATTATTTAAATACAGATACCAAGACAGAACTAACAGTATAGCTGTAAGTATTTATGACTAAGTACATAATTATTACTGCAAATGCACTGTTATTACAACTGCATAAGGTAACATGTTAAGATTGACATCCTGTCATCAGAACTATTATTGTTATGTTTGTTTGTAACCACTTTCTACAAAGTGTGAAAATTTTAAGTGGGTAATCGGCCGCGACCGTCAATTGTTCTACGTGATGACGTCACAACAGACGTTTGAATCTAGCATTAGTAAACAAGGTAGTCAAGATTTGGTGCATGGATAAGTTAAGAGAGTAATTAAAAACTGGGCTATTCATGTCTTACATGAGAGTTGATACAGATATGCAATATTATTAAATCCTTAATTGTTACCATATTATTACAAGGTAAATGATAACTTTCTTACCTGGGCATACCAGTAACCCATTCCTTGTTGGTATGGGTAGGGATATTGTGTTTGTGCCCCCATTGTGGCTGGCGCAGGTGGTGCATTATTCGTACTCTGAAAATTAAACATTACAACATGAAGACATCAGCCCCAATCTCACTTAATTAAACAATAATTATATGTAGTTGCTTCATAGATTAAATTGATTAAGTATACAATAACAGTAAGAGTGTTCTTATTCTTAGGAAGAAATGTTGTGTAAGATTGAATAAGAATTAACCTCCATTTATATATATCTTACTGCTGCTGTAAGAACCATTGAAGCAGCTATATTATATATTACAATGTCAATGCCGGTTGCATTGACATTGTAATATACCACTAACTAGCAACTGAAAAAAGCTATCTTTCTTGTACCAAGAAAAAAGATTTTAATCAATAAGAAAAATGGATTTAATCATAAAAATCAAAATAAAAACAAATTGAAATGATTAATAATTTTTATAAGCTTAAAATTTGACATTATAATATTTTTTATATTAATATTGACAAAGGTTTGAAAGAGCTAAACTTGAAAATATAGATGTTAAAAAATATGAAATATATTTATATACAGACATCCTTTCGGCTTACTTACTTTTAGAAGAGCTATATTGTGATTTAGGACTGTTAGAATAGCATTTACATGTTGTGTTCACAATCATAATCAGAATTAATCAGATAATTTAATATACAGTTGTAAAATATTCATTATTACATTAAATTAATTATTATTTAGAATTGTATTAAAAATCTATAAGCCTCAATTTCATATTAAGACACATGAAAACAAGTTTCTAATAGCTACCATAATATATACTAGATATAAGAGGAATATAAATAATATGTACATAAATATTATACAAAATAAACTTCCAAATATCCATGGCCTATGAACAGATGTTTGTACTCATTATAAAAACTTCTACCCCTTCAAAGATATATATGTGGTGCCTCTAGTGTAGTAAAGAGGGCTGCTAACCACTAGTCTAAACAACATTTTATAAATAATAAATAGTAATATTTTCTTTCAGGTACTTAAATAAGTTAGATAATAAATAATAATTCTGTTTATACAATAATGGTATTTGTTGTATTTTGATAATACCTTAATAATTTAGATCATAAAAAATGAAGTCATCACTTTGACTATGTTTTGCTAAAAAAAATAGCAACAAAATTCAATTCAATTTCAAACATTCTTGGTTGTTGAATCTCTGATTTCTACTCTTGAAAATATTTTATTTTTCACTGTACAAATCCAGTAAGTGTTAACAAAATGTTTGTTAGCCACCTTTATGGTGTTAAGTTAATCAGTAATGTATTCCTATTCTTATTTAGACTGCATAGTACCATAATTATTCTAACATAACACACCAGCTATATAAAAACATCAAAATAAAGTCAATTTATAGATAAGAAATGGAATTCTTACTGTGTTAAGAAACTCTTATGGATAAGAAAAACATCCATTACCTGTTGATAAGCTATTAATGATTCTAATATATACCTGGTTATCGTTTCCTCCATTCTCTTTTCCCCAGAAACATTTGACTGTGTGTCCACTAATCTCTGTATTATGAGTCGCTTCAATTGCATGTGCTGCCGCCTCTTTTGTTGTGAACCTAATAAATGCATAGCCTTTATCCCTGAACACTCTCACATCCTGTATTTGACCAAACTGTGAGAATGTGCTTTGCATTAATTCCTCAGTAATTATATTGCTTGTAAATCCACCACAATAGACTGTAGTGTTTGTAGGCGAACTTTGATTGTATACCTCATCAAAAGTCGGTTGTTTAGCTCTCTTGGTACTCGTCGGACCTTCATTTGGTCTATTGGTTGGCGGTTTTCGAGTTGACCAATTCGTACGTATAGAACGTGATCCTAACCACTGTCCATTCATAGCTTGAATTGCAGCCTCAGCATCAGCCTTTTTAACGAAAGAAACGAAGGCGTACCCTTTAGATTTGAGCGTTTGTGGGTCGCGAACTATTCGACAGTTGGATATCTCACCAAAAGGTGCAAAAGCATCACGTAGAATATGGGTCTCAATTTCTGGTGACAGATCACCAACAAATATGTGATGATGGTTGCTAGTATCTGTCTTCGGTTGATTGCCAGGACTCGTCGCCCAGTTAACCTTCATCTCCTTGTCGAGGAATACTCGTTTGTTCATGGCGGCCAGGGCCGTAGCCGCTGCCGAATGATTTGTAAACTCGAGAAATGCATAAGGATCATTACCAGGCTCACGAATTATCTTACAACCTTTTACCTCGCCTATTTGTCCAAATAACGCGCATAGGAAATCTTCTGTCACACTCGCGTCTAAATTACCGACGTAGAGAGTTTTCGGGTGGCTTTCGTCGCCCATATTAGCTTATAACGTAATCTAACGATTACTTAATTACGACTATGAACACTAATATCGTAAATATACTATAACCGACGTGTTATTTCATCACATTAAACATTGGATGACGGATAATGAAAGAAAAATGTCGCAAACAGCGCCTAGAACTTCTCGAAAGACGTTGCTGTTGACTCGTGAAACGTTCACTTTTCGGAAACAAACGCATCTATAGACAAGTTTCCGGTGGAATCGGTTTGAATTTAAGGCGGGAGAAAAAAAAATACAATAATTTTGGACTTAAAAGAAACCAATAATTTTGAAATGCATACATATTATTAATAATAATATTATAATACCTAAGAATCTTTAAAATATTAAAAGTTTTAATATTATCAAAAAGAATATTTGCAGAACATAACCAATATAAACTGTTTTCATAGACAAAGATGTAAACTTTTCCGGAAACGAGTGTCATTTCGAGGTCTATGACTCATCATAAAGAATGCTTTTTCACAAAATTGTCATGTTGAGATTTACGGTACGCCTATTGGTTAAAACAGTGGGTTAACATTAGTGACCAATCAGAATACTGGTCGTTATTAGTCAACCATAGACAACTATTAATAAAAAGGAAAAGCATACATTTCTAAGTAATGAAAAAACTTAATCATGAAATTCTTATGTTATTAATATTTTTCATAATCAATCCTACATGAAATGATTGCCTACATTATTTTTAATTATAATTTTTACAAGGAATATAATGTAATTTTAAAACCTTAGCTCCCATAATCCACAGACTACTAAATAGATCCTACAAATAGTCGTTTGGTGATTTGACATTTATAGCTATTGACTCTAAATGTCAAATTTCAAAAATTTCTCATATAGTGGTCAACATTGCATTTACGAAAGTTATGTTGTCTAGGAGTGCAGTACATACTAAGAGGGCATGGGGAAGTAGACAACATGCTTTTCAAAAATCCAAAATTGTATGAGAATTGTTAATTAGGCTTAATAGATAAGCGAGAGAATATGTCAAATCTCATATATTTTAATATTTAGCAATTTGATTGCGATTATAGAAATTTATATTTTGCAAATAGCAAAAAATGAGATTTAGAGAAAGTTAGTTGCTGTTAATATTGGTAACTATGTAACCGTAGACATAGAATATCTCAAAAAAATCCATGTGTGTAATCAGTCAAAATACATGTATGCCTAAACTGTGGATTTTAGGCTTAGACATAGTTTGACCGTTGCTTAGCAATCGAGTGTAATTGTGAAACCCCATTTTTCACTAAGCGATGTTTTTGGGATATCGAAAGCTATGTTGTCTTGGAAGAAGCAGATTTTTCAGTGTACCTGTTGATGAGATTGTTGCTCATTCGCTTTTAGGACTTATGCTACTCGACAATGACAGTCAATTTATTAATAGCAACGTGGCTTACTTCTAAGCCTCGTTTATATTTTTTAACATGACAGTAATATTTCGTTTTCCTTTTCATATTGTTTTACTGTAATTAAAACCTTATCGTTTTTATTAAATTTTACTTGTAAGTCAACATGTTCAAAAAAAGTTAATCAAATTAGCCGTCGTTAAAAGCAAATTAGCCGTCAGTAAGTCTTAACTTGAAAAAGCAATACTTATAACAGATATGGCTGTGTGGATGTTTATTTCGCTTGCCTTGCCTTTATTAAGGAGAGTTGGGCAAAAACCCTGATCAGAATTAGTCATACTCTTTGTAATCTGTGGTCATTTCATAGTCTCGTCGTTTTTAATAATCTGTGCTTCCCTATTTTCTGCTCGTTTACGAAACATCCACGAACTGAGATATAAGTTACATTTTATCTTAATGCTACAATAAATATGGATAAACTTACTAGATAGCACAAATCCTTTTACAAATTAGAATTTAATTAGTAATTCAGTGGTATTTTCACTTAAACAACAGAGGTTAGGAACCGCCTGGTATTATGTACACGTATGCAGTGTTTCTTGTGTTTTGTGTTTGTTGATCTTATTTGAATTTGGCCTGAAATGACGTGAGCTTATTTTAATAACCAATCAAATAATAAACAATTATAATGCTGCCCCTTATTCAAAAAGATACGCGCCCTGCGCGTGGCCCATTGGCCGGGATTAGAGAAAAGTTTCAAAATTGGCTAAGATTAATTTATTCTGATAAGAATTCAAGAAACCTATTTCTATTTCTCATATTAAATTTATCTTTTGCATTTGTTGAACTTTTCTATGGCGTTTGGACCAACAGTCTTGGTAAGTATTTTATATATTCTTAAGCTAATCTAATATTGTTGCTTCACTGTATCTGTTTATATAAATGCATTAACACTAACTTATTTTTTTATAATTCAATATGGTTTAATCTATTATTTATTTATCAATATAATGTTGAAATTCACACAACTACAATGATTTAATGTGATATAAGTATCATTAAATAAAAGGTAAAATGTCAGTCATCATTTTATTTAGTAAATATGAAACATTAGAAATATCTATTTAAATTTTATTATTATACTATAATGCATAAATTACAAAGATATCATTAATTTTGATAGATAATTAAAGGAAATTGATATTGACTGCCTAAAGCCTTCTAGCATTTTTAAGTAACTTTTAACAAAGTATTGATTTGAGATATATTATTGCTTCTTCGATATTTTTTATTATTAATTATAATACACCATATTATACATGAGGCGAAACAATATCTTCAATGTATTAATCAGACCATTAAATTGGTAATTTATGCTATGGATACTAATGAATTACTTATTTTATTTTTATACATACTAAATGCTTGGATATTACCATTATGAACCATTAATTTTAAAACATGAAAAACTCTTTAGATGAGCTGGCAATGTCACTATGATTCAATAAAAAAATTGGCAAACATAGATTTACCCAGTATCCAGATTTTTGCTTGGCTCTTATTTCTGCTTTATGGCTGTAGCTACTGACTCTACTATTTAAAAAAGATAATGAGAGTAAAATGCATACACATATAAAAATTGATAAACTGATGAACATTGATTTTTCAAAAAGGATGTAGAATGTATTATAAAAATTAGGTGCAGATAAACTCTTCTTGAGTTAACAATGTTTTATTGATTTTAAACTGATTAACAGATTAACTGATTAGCAGGATAATCATAGGGCATTATTAAAAGCACAACACAAAGAAGTAATTTTTTTTCAAAATTTTTAGAAAAATCTACAATAACTTTCTAAATGACAAGTGAATTATATAATACCTTTGATAGCCTTAACAATGACACATACAGTCAAGAAAAGTATATACAAAAGTTTGGATTTGAAATGCAAAAAGGCCATAATGGGTGAAAATGGTGAAAACTTTGTACAATACCCTATTATGAGGTCCCACATATCACATTCCTATATACATAAGTTCAGGAAAATAAAATGCTCTTGGCAAATAACTTAATAACTAAAAGTGATTTATCTATTGTATTATTAAAAATGATGTGTTTTAAAACTGTTAATATTTTTTAGGGCTTATATCAGATGCATTCCATATGTTCTTTGATTGCACTGGCCTGGTGGCAGGGTTGGCTGCCTCATTGGTGTCAAAATGGCGTGCTAATGAACGCTTCTCATATGGTTATGCAAGAGCTGAAGTTTTGGCTGGCTTTGTAAATGGACTGTTCCTGTTGTTCATAGCCTTCTTTATAATGAGTGAAGCGGTAGAGAGAGCTATTGAACCACCTGAGGTGACATTCATATTTTTGTTTTTGCAGAATAAATATGATAAAAATCTTTATTATGCTTTAATTTAAGTAATTATTATAAATAGAAAAATTGACTGGTAAAAAGTCATGGCTTATAAACAGCATATCTATTATGGGGAACTTGAAATGGTTTTGACTTATTTTAATTTTGTATGACTAAACATTGCACAAACAAACTTGAAGGCTAAACCCTAAAAAATAAGAGTCAATATTAGGTTCTACTCCTTACTATACAAGTAGCATATTGTTTCTATTTTTCCATAATCTCTCAATAATAAAGACTGAGTTATTTAATGTTAACTGTTTCAATCACTTTTTTTACTAAATATATAAAAATATAACTTATTTAAACAAAACTAAAAATTAATTATTAACACAAGAGATTATTTCATGATGTATCAAAGAATATTTATCTACTATTAAATCAATTATTTATGTTACGTGACTTACAACTGATAGTGAACTTCTGCAAGTAAGGATTTAATTTCGAGGACACAAGCACTTTTAGATTATTTAAAACAGTTGTTTGTTTATAAATATATACAGTATATTGTTTATATAGTAATTCAAAGAATTATTTCATATTAATTAGATTTATCTTTTCTCCTTCCTATTAGTTTCAAAGAGTAGGTATGAACTGTTTAAATTATACCCAGGTAGCTATGTCCAGTCAGCCTGAGAAGTAGTTAACACTTTAGTACCATGTTATATCAACTATAAATATCAGTAATAGTCACCACAGTACAATAAATGTACTACTGTGACATGCCAAAAAAACATGTTTCATTTCATTGGGTTTTAGGTAGGTATTTATTAAATTGCATACTGATGTAAAAAGAAAATGAGGTTACAATCACTGTAAATGTATCTTGCTTTCAATATACCTATGATTTAAATTACAAATTAATTTCCATTTGTGCTGACTGAAATACTACATTACTTTTCTGTAATAGTGATGAAAATCAATTGCAATCGTTACTAGGCATGTCTTGCGTGTGCTGTGTTCACCATTATAGTGCAGTTATATAATAACATCATTTGTTAATATTGATTGGCGTTCAGTTTCAACATGCTGTGGTGTTGGTTGGCATGCAACGATTCCTTTGTAGTTTTTTTAATAGTTTTACAAATATTTTCAATTGTTGAATTCTAAAACTTTCGCGCCGCGCAGTCCCGGAAAGGTTGCGAAACTACTACAATAGGTATATACGTATGTAACGATGGCAAATTTGATTTGTAATTTTAATTTTAGCAACAAAAGAGATGTTTAACTCTTAGGGCAAAACACTCCAGAAACTTTGGAATTTTTGTCCTCGGAAGATAACTTTTTTCCATATATTTAGTATGAAATTTATGAGGAATTTTGGTTTCCTTTGTCATATCTTTCAATAGAGTGAATGGGCTTTATTTATTCTTAAATTTGCTTTATGTTAGGCTATTACATTACCTACAGTGAAAATGAGTTTGTGGAATTTGATTGTTTGTGGTAATTACAGGTTAAACATGAGCGTCTGCTACTTGTGTCCATTCTCGGGTTTTTGGTTAACCTGGTGGGCATATACGCATTCCACCACGGGCACGGGCACGGACACGGCGGGCACGGCCACTCGCACGGTGGCCACGGGCATTCCCACAACCATAATCACTCGCATGGTCATGACGATATTGAAGCGCCCACTGGAGAGGGGTCAGCCATCATGCGAGGCGTGTTTCTACACGTGCTCGCCGATACACTGGGCTCCGTCGGTGTTATCATATCCGCAATACTCATGCGCATGTTCGGTTGGATGAGAGCCGATCCTATATGTTCAATGGCCATAGCCTTGCTTATTGCGGCCAGTGTTATACCTCTAGTGAGAGACTCAGCCGGTGTTCTGATGCAGAGGACTCCAACCTCCATTGAGCGTGCGCTGCCTAACTTATACACGCGCGTCGTAGGCCTTGCCGGCGTCCACGCTGTCCAGGAACCACACTTCTGGACTCTGTGTAGTGACGTGCATGTTGGTGCTTTAAAACTAGAGGTGGCGAGGGAAGTGGATCCTAGGTACGTTACCGAACAAGCGGCGAGAATATTCCGCGAAGCGGGCGTGAAACATCTTACTGTTCAGCTGGACTACTCGCCTCTTTGATTTTAGGCCAATTACATAATGTAAAGAAAGATTTTTATTGTATATAGAGAATATAATCCACGGTATGATGACATAGCAAAATAATTTTTATTTCATATTTATTTCAAATGTTGTGATATACAAGTCTTATGATTTGTAACTGAGTGCTAATGCAATACAAAAATTTGTGAAAGTATTTATTTCGTCCTTGTCTTAACTGTACATCAAAGTTAAACCTTATTACCATGGTTCATGTAATTAAATATCGCCTTAACCTTAACTGTAACCTTTAGGTATATTTATAAGTAAATTTTATTTTCTTTTATAATTTGTATTTTTTATAGTTTTATCTCTAATATACAGAATTTAGGTCAATATTTTAGTAGTGAATCAAAAAATGTGTTCTTGAATGTAATTCAGAAACACGTTGTTGTACATTCCACATGAATGTCTTATTTACTAAATGTTAAATGTATTAAATTATGAAATTAAAATTTATTTATTTTAGTAACAACAATTTAAAAAAATTACTAAAATAAACAAATTTTAATTTATTATTTAAAATTGAAATGAATACTCTGTTCTGCATATTTTTTAAATATGTGGCTGAGGTAGACAAATTGAGTGTAAATGCATTTATGTATATACATTTTCATAAGTTATACTTAAGTTAAGTTATGTTAAACTAAATAAAAATGAGTTCAATACGTGACAAAAGTTATTGGTAATAAAATAAACCATTTAATTAATGACGTGAATCACAAAACCGTTAGCATTTAAATTTTTATAATAAAATTGTTTATTGAAATTATTTGATACCAAATTGTTTATAGTTTTGTAATACCGTAATTTAATGACGAAATCGGTTATAACATTAAATTAATCATCATCTACAGCCTATATACGTCCAACTGCTGGGCACTGGCTTTCCTGCTTTCCTGCATGAGAGAAACACTTGAGGAGTTTAGGCTGCAACACGACCACCCGGGCCCAATCGGGGTTGCTACATTACCTTTTTATGTTATCCTCTTTCGTCATGATTAAACCAGATAAAAAAAGCAATTTAACTATGTTTTATTTTCGAAGGCATATTGAGTTGAACATTTTACAAAATTACAATTTTATAATTCTACAAGTCGGAATTATTGTTTTTTTCTGACTTAATCAAACTGAAACTGAATATGGGTTTTAAAGAAAACCGTGACAATCATTATAAAAGTACTAGCTTTCATTTTTTAACAACTTTTAAAAAATGATCCTAATGGCTATATACCCTGTGAAGTAATGTCTCTAGCAATACCTTACGAAAAGGTATTGCTTTATTGGTCAGTTTCAAACTATTCTTTTATTGAAAAGAGTAAAAATAACTATATAATTAATAATATATAAGCTAGTTAATTTGCAAATACGTGCATTCGTCGCCCACCCAGTAAAATCAGCATTTGTCATAAATTTCGATACAAGTCCGGAGAGTGGTATTTCGTTATTAGTCCCGGTTTGTTGACTCAAACCAAAGGCAGCAGGTCAACAGTAGTGTGGAGTGGGAATTGCATTTACTAAAAAAATAAAACAACGAAAGGAAATCAATGAAAAACAGTTATAATTGATATTACAATTTGAACGTTTGTTGAGAGTAATATTAAACGTTTTGGAGGCACATAGTCATTTGATACAAAAATTTTGTACAGATTTTTTTTCATTAGAAATTAAGAGGGCAGTTTTACTCAGCAGATATATTCATGTATTAGGTTAAGTAATTTCCTTTTGCTTACGATTTGAAAGCTAGTACAATCACCATGCTCGCTTCCCGATAGGGATGCTGTAAAAGCCACACTAGACAAGTGTTACTTGGCTGTGATTATTCTGTAGAGAAAGTGCTTCCACAATGACTATCCTAGTGGCCAATACTTCTCTATTCTATTTTATTTTTGTATAAATTACTACTGTCTTATTTGACAATTACGTCAATTTCGAATATAGATAGTATGTTTCTGTGTGCTTATCAAAAATATTCGAATGACATAAAGCCGGCTGGACATGTCTGATAAACAATTTTTTTCTTAGGTTATGGATGCCTAAGTAATTGTTCTATATATGTAATATACTTTGAAATTTCTAGTATCCATGATAACGTAATAGTAAAAGTATATAAATATTTTTTTTATTATAATCTCGATTCCTATCAGTATAAATTCTATCAATTGCGGCGTACGAAAGCGAGACTAAACGTGACTTTTTTGAATTCAATCTGTGATCCGTTAGTTGTGATTATGACCATAATATTTTACTTCACCTTATCTTCATAAAATGTCGCAATCGTTTTATTATGCAATAATCTGTTAATTTCTAAATCGTGAGAATAAACTTGTTTTTCCTTGAAGTGTTTTTTTATTATTTCTGTTGTATTACGAAGTACGGTAAACATCCTTATTACCATTGACCAAAGATGCATGCGCCAAAGTGTGTATGGTTTAAACTATACATGTTAAATATTAAAGCTATTGCTTTCTCAAATTAAAAATGTTTGAAAAGTTAACTGAGACCGATAGCATCTTTTATAAAATCTTTTTTTATATTGTAAGATATTAATTTAGTTAGGTAATATAACCTGACAAAAACAGTTAACAACTAAATACAGAAACATAAAAATTCTTACTGAGTGGACATGCAACTTCAACAAGAACTAAATGAAATTAGAAACGTATTTATTCAGAACTGTAATAAAACAACTATAAATCATTTCAACACATATTTTACATTCTGCAACGAACGCACATATACAACATAATTAAATAAGAAATCATTAAGTAATTATTTAAAAAATTTATTGTTTCATTTTATATTAAAATATGAAGTAATCCAAGATCTAGGTATACGCGGATAGAGTGGCATGTGTTTGTGATGAAGAAAAATCATCAAAATCATTACATCTAAATTCACGTAGTCGTAACTTGATGTGGCGTTGATAACATTCAGAGGAAGTTGCGTTAGCAACTCCTAAAACCTAAAATTAAGTTGACTGCCTCTGTTTCATTGTACATGAATAATGGATTCACCTTGATAAGTAAAATTTAGTTTTATTTCTTGGTGACTACACTGAGTTACAAATAGTGAGGAACTGGTTTTCTTATATATTCTTTTTAAAAAAATCCTGAGGGTCTTGTCAAGATGCATTTCGATAATCGCATTCCAATCGCTACATCTAAAAAAAGGTATCTATAAGATTTGATATAAGCCCTCGTTTAGAGATTGAGTGTAATTGTCAAATCCCATAAAAGTTTTATTTAGAGACTCGATAGCGATTCTTGAAAAGCATCATCTCATCCTATCATCCTATTATTGTAAGCAGCAGTATAAAACACTGCCCTAGCTATCTCCACCTTGCCGGTCCAAAGCATTCACAACGCATCGGCGGTATAGAATAATGAAATGTTACGTTTTTGACTCAACTATAACACTAAATTTGAAAAAAAAAAAAAAAAAACAAAGAAAGGTCGAACCTCACCAAACAGTGAAGAGTGAGACAACAATACGACATTTATGTTTCTAATACTAATTTAACTTGTATCTTTCCTCCAACCTGTATATTAACTTCTTAATTCATTTTTTACATTAATCGTCATGTTCTGAAATAAGAGAATAAAGCCCAAATGTTCTAAATTTGTCATTTTAGAAATGACAACAAGGGCTGTCATTTTGGTCATACTGTATTGAAAATATAACACTAAACTTAAAATCAAATTGTAGTATATGCACAACACAAACCTTTTACCACTTATAAAACATTGATATTTCCCTATAAAAACAAGTCGTTTATACAACTAGTACTCTGACACATGTTACTTTATCCGCGGGTTTAATTAATTAATACTCTATTCAATGAGTTTCTTAGCCTTGAAGTACCGGCGAAGGTACAGGACCTGCCACGTTGCTAATCCAAGGAGACAGACCATCGAGAATATGCTGAAGAATAAGACACGGTTGTTGGTGGACTCTGAAACAGGATCACGAAGGAAACTGTGTCGATTAGTCTTATTTATTAAACTTAAAATTCAATTAAAATTACTTAAATGGGTGTTTATGTAGCCTTTTTACAGTTTTTTAAATAGTTATTTTGGAGATAGATACTGGGGAATAATGTACATTGTGGCTCTCTTCAGCCAGATCTATGATCAGGATGACTCGTCTGGGTTTAACAATGTACAGGTGTAGGGAGATTACTAACAGGAGAATGATATTTACTAGTGTAAACACTACAAAGCGAAGAAGATCTTTAGAAAACAAGAAGTTGATCAAGATTGTTATGATTCATTCAAATTTATAACTAATTTGATTACCAAAAAAAGGTTACTGTGAGTCAACCCGAAAAGATTTGGTGCCGCGAACTTTTTTGTATAAGTATGAAGAATAATTCTGACGAAATAAATGAAATGATTTATGCGTAACTTTAACCGTTTATGCAGCGCACGCAACGACAGCTCTGAAAATGAATGTTTTTCCCATTTTGCAACATTGTTATTGTTATGCGTTTGAATCAATAGTCGTTGAATAGCGCGATTACCTAAACAAACAAATTCTTCAGCTTTATGATATTAGTATAGATATATTTTTATAAGAATGTGTTGAAATAACTACCATTAGTGTCTCTCATCTCTTCTTCTCTCTTCCGCATTAGGGTGAAGTCTTGGACAATGGCTTCTGACAGATCTTCTAGTCTTTTAAGCTCTAGCTCCATGGGCTTTAACTTCGCAGCCTCTGCAATCTAAAATAAATTATAATCCTAATATAATGTAAATATGAACTGGAAATAAATATTCACTAGATTCAAATTAATATAATTTAAACACACCATTGATAATCAATTAAAGAAGAAATACACTGTTAATTACCACACAAGTTCATGCTCCATGTACATGACATGAAAATATTTTTGGAACTTTTTTTGAAGAACATAACTAATAATATATGGGTATGGTTAAAACTCGCCTATTTCAATTACTAATAAAGATGACTTTCTAATCAAGTACTAAAATAAGATTTTGTAATATTAATTTATGTTAGAACTGACCCAACCTTCTTTCACAATGAGGCCTAAAATCTTATTCTCTGTTAAATAAATAAAAACAAAAAAAGTTCGAAGTAAATATAAATTATATATAAAGTAAGTATAAACAATAAATTATTTTTGAGCAAATTATACTTATATATGATGCAGCCTAATATTATGCCGCCTAATATTATGATGCATCAATTTACTCTTCTAATATTTATCCTAAAGGTTTTACAAATATAATAAAATTTTGATAAAAGTTTTTATAATCATACAAAATTGTTATATTGTGGATGGGGTGTGTCAGCTCTTATGGCTACGAATTTTGATTATTGTTATCTAATATATATGTTATTTAACTGTTTTTATACTAAAAATTTTTTACAATAAGTTCAGTAAATGCCTCAACACCTCCTGATGGTAAGCAGGTGGAATCCATATGTGTAGATAGCTAGTGCAGCGTGCTACATACTGCCCTAGGCACCTTCACCTTATTAGTACAAAAAGTGACTCACTCCTCATTTGAAAGAACTCATGTTGTATGAAGAAGCATGGATTCAAACATAACAGACAATCGAGCAATGTATTCATTAGATCTTTAAAAATAACCGTTTAATATATCTAATTATGAGATTCAATAAGTTAAATCTCATAATTAGGTATTGAATGTTTTGTTTCAAAGAATTTGACATATATTTGAATTATGTCAAAATTTTATGCCTCTTAAGCAAAACCATCCATTGATAGATTATTGAAATCCTGTAAATAGTTATAGTTAACATTATTGCTTATTTACATTTGATTAGAATAGCATTTTTTAAATAAATAAAACTAAATCAAAATCTATTAGTTATTATTTGGCACAATTATATAGTTAATGTTAAACAGGAATAAAAAACAACACATGCCAATGTTTAGATGTTTCACAGCACACTTATTACCCAAGAGTTCTATTCGTAGTTTGTTGTAGAGCATCCACCGATAATGAAGAAAATATAAATTAGCAGAATGTTACAGCATGAATTAAATCATGATAAAATCAATTTGACACCATAAAATATGAGGGGCCTTCTTTGAAATACATAAGGAAATTATTTTTAAATTAAAATTTTGTCCCCTTTTATAAAATATATGTATGTTAGAAGTTTAAACACAGTAAATTACTTAATCTTACTCAGCTTCTATAGAAGCCATAGAAAATTTTAGTAGGCATATAGGAAGATGCTTCCTAAAATCTACATAATTTTTATTTATTTTCAGAATACCCATGGAATAGGAGCAATAGATGTGCTATTGTTGATGAGCAGATTGTATTCTGGTAAAGGACAATCATACAGATTAGGATCAGTGTTTTCCTGCATATCTGTCTGCAATAACAACAGGCTCTGGTTACCTCTTATGAGCAACACTTCTTGAACCACTTTTTTGGTCCTATTTATCCTAAAAGAAGAAGATACTTTGTCCATAGACAACATAGCCACATAAAAAGATTTTTGGTTGAAAATTGAACACAGCTTTTCAAATGATTTGATAGTAAAGAGATTTGTGTAAAGCACTCAATTAATCAAGTGTATATTCCAAAATCAGGCCCTTTAAAAACTAATAAGAAAATGGTGTACTCACAAAATGAAATATTACTTGAATATTTGATTCTTACATGTTGCTTCTTTAAGTGGTTTAGCTTACAAGGCATTAAAGTGGTGTCACTTTAAGTAGACAGCATAAGTCACTTATATGTTTTGAGTAGATTTGGAAGTTCACAAACTGATTGGACAATATGACAATGAACATAATTTTTAAATTCAAAAATACTTACGCCTTCATAATTCTTTGCTTCAATGCCAACTTTTATATCCAGAGTTACTTCATGATTAACACTACGGTGTTCTGAAATATTAAAGATGGGTTCACAATTATCTTCTAAACATAGTTACTCCAAAGTACATTTCAGTATGATATACCTAATTATATAAGGGTTTGTTGTTCTAATAAACTTATATATGTTCTTATTTGAATTTAAAAAACAGTAGTTTATTACCTGGTGGCACTTTAGATATGAAACACACTTCAAATGTATCATAGGTTTCTGTAACAAATGTAAATTTGCCTTTGTGGATGGATTCTTTCTGTGATAAAATATGTGATTTGGAGTCACGAATCTGTAATAAAGGAGGTGATTTTAAATTTATGTCAGAATTATGTAAATAGAACATGTCAAGCCAAGATAATGTTGTTTGATAAAAATTAAGATATCATGAACCGCACTGCCTGCGAATGCATAATAATTATATATTATAAACTAGAGATTAGCTGCATTCAGCAGCCGGTATACAAATCAAAGGTTCACATCCTACTTTTAGCAAGGGGTTATGATTTTAATGTTGACATTCTGTCTTCGGTGAGCTGTAATGATTAACTTACAATATAATCTACTCTCTGTCCTGCAACTTCGGTGACTTCGTACTCTCCAGCCACGAGCACATTAGCGTGTAATTCCTCCTTCAAACACTTTTGTGTGTTGGGAGCCAAACTCCACATAATAGCATCGCTACTGTGCCAAAATACACTAAGTAAAAATAGCAAATAGTGCACCTCCATCTTGTTATTTAGCACTATCACTAATAATGTATTAAATAGCCTATAATAATACCATTCATTAAGAACTGAAAACAATCATTCTGTGTCAAAAGACCGATGAGTTGGCCCGAAAGGAGAAACGTCGTCGCGGTCGAAAAACAGAAATGAGACAAAAAGATATTGTTGCCATATATTATTGAAAACAAAATCGATAATTAAGCTTTAATTTCAAGTTATTCTTATTCTAATAAGCAATGAAAGTAATGAATTATTAAATTAAATATTTTGCAATTATATATTACTTTACACTAAAATTAAGTGAACAACTTTTTTTAATTCTTATCGTTTGGGTCCTGCATATTTCATTTAGTATACCATTATTCTGCGTTGATTAGTAACTTACGTGAGATTTTTCAGTGTTTCCTTTCCATTCATTAATTTCTTGGGTAAGTTTACTGCTTACAAAGCATTCCATTTTCAATATTTTTTTTCGTAAGTCATTAATAAATCGGCGGTGCTTGTCATTAGTGACCAAAATTTGAATGGGGAAAGGAATAGGTTACACCGGTATCCTGAAGCCTTAAATAAAGAAAGAACTTCATAAGACATGGTTGTATTGGCTTCACTTCCCTTTACCTTACCTGTAATAGGGAGAATTTAACAATAACAATATGGAAAATTAGTTGATTCTTAGACGATTGGTTACGATATATTTAATTTTATACATAATTTCATAACCATTTTAATGAAAATCTGGTCAAAAAATATCGCTGTATCATACACTATATGGAATACATAATCCAGTTCACTTTCGTATGTTTTTTTTAAGATAACGTCATCTTAATAATTAAAATCGTTTATTACCACTGCATTTTCAGGATCCCTAGATCGAAAAATAATTGTCTGTGTTTTATAACTAATATACATGATATGGATTACATTATTGACATCAGTTTGGTGACTGTTTGAGATTTTTAGTGTTCCACTTTTATACAATCATTAGTAGACATGACACTTGTCTTGTCTTCTAATAACGTATGGGTTTGACATAGGCTCTAGCTTAGTAATTAAGTGTGATTCTCAAATCCCATACATTTTTCATTTAGTGATTCCATTGCGATTACCGAAATGCATCTTGTCTCTACTCTGAATGTTCATGTCTATGTTTATTTTATAATTGTATCATTTAGTTATCTGATACGTAATATCACTGAATTAACATTAACATATCACTTCATTCTCATTTCATTTTTCCAAATTATCAACAAGAATGCCACTTTAAGTATGTTATCAAAAACTGCATGATGCATTGGAATATACAGGTGGCGAAATAAAAGTATAAGATATAGCTGTATGAGCAAAGATTCTTTTGCTTTACCTTTATAGAAATAGCTACAAAATTTAAAGGAAAGATCACAGGCTACTTAGAGAACTGATTGAATTTGTGTGAGAATAACAATAATCTAACCTAATTTAGAGTTATTTCAAGATATTCAAAATATCTTTTAAACCTTATGACCAAACAGTGTTAAACACGAAGTGAAACTATGTAAAACTTTCCGTTTTTAAGTAGAAAATTGATTAGTTATTACCAATCCTGTAATTTTTCTAGTTTTGACATTACGTAGAAGTGGATAGAACCAAGTTGTATTTTCGAGAAATGCCTGTTGCCTAATAATTTACTTTATAGACATATCGTTATTGTGTTGTATTTAGAAGAACTTTAAAATTGAAAGAGAAATTGAGATACAATTACTTTGCATGTAAGTTTCTTGTTTGTCGCTAATGTATATGTTTACATAATACTCTTTTTATTGTGATTTTCTTGTCCTTATTATAATATAAATCAGTATTTATTTGGTAGATGTATGGGTTGTCGAATGGCGTACAACAAAACATTTTTCATGTCAGTTGCTATTTTTGTTTTACATAACTACATGTAAAGAGTATTTGTTGTCATCTTCTTCATTAGAACTCCATAATGCAATAATTTAGTTTGGTTTTATGGAGATTATAGTAATTTGGAGATATAATGCATAATAAGTTTATAATGAATAACAAGCATCAATACATAAATACATTAATGCAGTATTTGGATTAGTTATTTATGAGGCAGTAATAAAGTGTTGTAGTATAGTAAGTTATGTTATTGTATAGTAAAAATATTATATATTTCAATAAAATTTAAAGCAACTTGATGCTATCTTAATCTGCTATGGACAGCTCAGAGTTGGGATTTGAAGCTAAGCATGTCTCAAACTATATATTATGTGATATTTTGTTCAATCAAAAAAAATATTTTGTGCAATGTATTGAATAAAGTCTGATAATATGTGATATAGTATGAATAAAGGAAATTTTTAAAATATGAATTTTGAATCTTTTTCAGGCTTTCATACACAATGTTTAGAAATAAACCAACAAATATATTAGATGATTCATCTGAAATATGTGAAGGTCAACCAAGCATCACTCTATTAATAAACTACTAATTCAGGTAAGTAAAACTACAATTTAAATGTAGGATAGTATAATTTTGTTTCTTAATCAACTGTTTCTCTAAGTGTGTATTATCATAAATTGAAAATTGGTGCAAATGTATACAATTCTTTTTTTGTTGTTGTCGTTAAGGTAACAGAATTCATTAAAAAAGCTACATTCGGCTAGCATTGAGGTGTTATGGTCCATGTAGGTTCCCACCAGTAGAACATATATAGGGTAATATGATGATTTCTGGATTTCATACTGAGCTCAATATATTGTTACAATGTATTTTATAAAGTCAGCATAAATGCTACAAAATTATCATAAACACAGTTCCTGACGTTATATATTCAAATTGCATAATGTTTCTGTTGCTCTTGGTAAACATATTGTACAAAGAAAGGAGCAGTTTAAATGGTATATTTTTTATGTTATTGTTTATTTCAACTAATTTAAATATCACTAATTTAATAGTGATAATTTCATAGTTGTGCAGTGAGAAAGAGTTTATCTGTGAGATGTTGCCACTTAGTGCAATAGTAAAACTTAGTAAAACAGTCAACACTGCATTTCATAATGCTGTGTTGAATAAAAGATAACCTCCTTGTGTGTTTAATTTATAACCTTGAACTTAATGCCATAAAGTGCAAAGTTGCTTGGTTTTTTGAAAGCTGTCATATTTGAGCTGTCTAAAAAGTCAATAGACAGTTCTTATTTATGCTTTGCTTTACCTATAATCTCAATAGATTCAAAGATATTCATTTCTTGTTTTTAAATGTGAAGTACAGCAGTAAATACAAAAGTTTGGATGAAATATGTGCATGTGCATTTCATCAGCCAAATATTGTATTTTCCAAAATAAGTTATAAAAAATACATTTGTAAATAATGGAATATGGAAAAATGTTACCAAAAATACTAAATATTTTTCCAACAGTATATAGTTTGCAGACCCTTAATATAGTACAATATATTATAGTATGGTTGGCAACCCTAACCATTATTAAAAATTATTGTATACATCAAATTTTGGAAGGCATTTTGTGGTGTGATGAGAAATGAGTTTGATTTTTTTTTTGTGTTGTTTTGTTTTTGTTTGTGTTTTCACTATTTTATGTATATTCTTAATCTTCCTTTGGTGTTGCAAGCATGCATAGGTTTTGGTAACTTTCCATCAGGTGGGCCATATTCTTAATTGCTATGTTAGTGGTATAGTACATGCGTAGATAGTGACGGCATTAATAAAAGTGGTAAATACTGAACTTTGATTTAGAAATTTTAAATAATAGAATTGTCAGGAAATTGTGACCTCATAGACATGAATTCATTGACTTTTAATTTGGCTTGATGAAAACGTTACAGCTAAATTAAACGTAAGTGAAAAAATTCATTAAAAAAAAATTAATATCATGTAGTTATTTTACTTTTCATAATACCAATATGGTACATATTAATTAAAGTTTTGTTACCCTCCAATATGGAGTAAAATTCTACTTTGGTATGATCTTTTTCTTATTTTGACCGCTTGGTAAGAGAGCTACTATTTTCCTTTGTCTTTTCTATTTTTTCCTACTATGGACTCAGAATTGGACCAATTATATTATTCACACACTTACCACAAAGGACCCACAAACCAGAACACTCATAGATATGTTCTTTCTGTGCAAACTACTTTAACTTTTGATTGTTCACTTTCCATTACTTCTCTGTAGGTGGCGGTAGGTGTAGCTCTTGTTTACTTTGCAAACTGTCTGTTATTAGCACTCGCCGCTTATTATTTTACCCTGATGTAAATAGTACATTTATTTGAAGTTTATAAAATAAAATACAAATTCATCAGGTGCTTGCCTAAAATTTTTTTTCATAACATGTGTATAGGTGATGTCTTGTAAAATCATAGTATTTCTATTGACACAACCTGCAGAGTTATGTGATTGAGAGTATGATTTTCGTGTAAAAAATAATAATTGAATTTACGAAAATTGCATTTACTTTGGTAATTAACTGCTACATTTGATTTATGTACTTATAATTTTCTGATTAAAATTGAATTTGAACCTATTCTATAGAATAAATTCAGAAACAGTTAAATTTTAATAGGCTTGGCAGTATATTGCAGCTATTAACTCCCATTTTAATTAAATAAACATTCTTTCACCTACTAATCACTAGATGGCGCTAGATGCTAGCCTAGTATTGTAATATGTAACTGGTGAATGTTACATTGGTTATATAAATAATTTGCGCATAAATATTTTACTCATTGGAGAATTTGTAGATTCGGAATTCCTCATCAGTGGTTACAATTGTTAGTTATTTTACTACCATACAGAAGGCCCTCTTGATGGTGTGTGGCGCCTATAGACATGCAATATCAGTCGATATTGCAGGTTATTGAGTACAATTTGAAGTCTAAATATTATTTGCTTTGTTAAAAGAAATAATCCTAGAAGCGGTGAAGTAAATTTTAAATAGTCCTAGCAGTAGTCTGTCTGATACAGCCTCATTCTGGACAATTCACACTCAATTAAGAGAAGTACTTGCCTACGTCTCATTCTTTCATAAATTAAAAATTACAACACATAAACCATATCATCTAAATTAGACATAATTTTTGATATTAATTACCATGATAAAACGTTAATTTAAGGTTGCATCTATCATACGTGGCTTTTCTTGCTTTACACTATACTTTAAATAGAATTGTAAATAGGTTTTAATTTTAATATGCATTATATTTAAGTTGATGAACGTTATAATGTAAAATCATTGACATAGTGTATTATAAAATGTGATTGTTGAATCAGAACACAGTATATGTGTTAAGGCCATATTGGCAGTCGTGATCATGAATGCGCTATAATGTGCAATAAACAATTAAGGCACATGAGTAAAGTACGACTCATGAGGTAGAGGCGAGCTGATATCGCGCATTTGCAGTAGTCATGTAATAGCGCTATGAAAACGAGAGTGTTAAACGTGTTCTATGTTGCGCTTAGTTCCATTCAAGTGGCCATGACAATGCGCGCGGCTACCGCTGGCGGTGAGGCGGGGTGGGGTGCCGCCACAAAAGTGGGTCGCGGCGGTGCTCGCGACGACGTGTAGTCAAGTTCAAGGCCACACACGCCGGGGAGGGGCCTCTAGTCGACCATAGATGGCGTTGTGCGATTCGAAGTTTGAAAATTTTGCGAGCTTGGGGGGAGTGGTGCGGGGCGCGGGAACGTAGTGCGGGAACGAATTTTCGGTGCAACATATATACGACACGACGCTGCACTCGTGTACTGATCGTCGCGACGCGCAGTACTTTCGCGCGGCACTAGTCTAGACTCTAGAGTTGAGCTAACCTAACAATATATCCACAAGCCGGCATGGATTGGATGGAGATGGAAGACGTGGTTCGTAAATTTCATTCTTCCTTTTCTAAATTTAGAAACTTTCGTTACCGTTAGCAAGAACATTTGTCATGCAATTATTTCGCCTTGACCTATCCTAACTTTTTATCAACAATGCTTGTCGTCTGCCGAAACTTTATCACACTTAGTTTTTATTTCCTCACATACAAATTTTACTGAAATGAAATAAGCTACTTTTGGGGTATTTAGAGGGTCTTTTCATTTAATCAAATATAACTATGAATATTATTAGTCTTCAGAATTGATTATATTACTGTATATATTGCAGATGGATCGACAATCAAATGCGATAACAGTATTTGTGTCATAAGCAAAACATCTTCATGATTTCTAAAGATATATAAGTTATAATATTAAATAACATCTTAATTTATTATTGATAATGATAAGGAAATGAAAAATCATCTGTACATTGTTATGACAATCGTAAAAATAAGCAAACGTTATTCCCTGAAAGTGCTAAATCTCAAATTGTACTGAATTATTAATAATAACTTAAATCTAAATTGTATCTTAATTTATGTTATAGTGCTTTATTAATGCAAAATATTGCAGAAAAATAAGTATATTTATGTATAAATATACTGTGGATTGTAATCCACAGGATTCATTCAACTCTTTAGTAATACCGTATTCTGTATGAGAGCAATAAGGAAGTTAAATCCTATCACGCGGTACTATTTTTCGTTCGTACTACGAATTTCGTGCGTTGTCCACGACCTGCCTCAACACTCCGTAATCGATCGCGACGGCCTATGTCTGCCTAGCGTTACTCCTAACGGGTTTTCGGATTCGCGCTTCCTCTAAATATCTTCTACGATGCTTTCATTAAAATACCTTTTATTTCATTAATTTAGTTTCTAATGTGAGAGTGTATCTATTTCTTTCTGTTAGATTTCCAGAACTACTTTAATATTGTTTTATGGAATTTATTTATTTTGTAGACCGTCTGTTTCAGCTCACTGTTTGATGTTTTTGATCGTTTCAATTATATTTTACTTATTATTAAACCCTGCATTCATAGGTATTATTAGTGTTCACTTCGGCTTATTTCGATGATTTATACCAAATGAGCGCATTGTATACAGCTTTATATAATATATGTAGTAGTGTTGCAAAATTAAAACAAGAACGAACCGCAAACTTGCTTATTATTCGTTGTTTTTCACGTAAAAAATATATTTTTCAATTAAAAAATTATATAACAAATAAATAAAATATAAATTACTTTCAAATATTGTTTAAGTTTGTGAAAGCAACATTTATATTTACTGTTTTACAATAAATGTACCTTTAAACAGCTGAATATTTGGTTCAAAATATTTAAGCCAATGTTAGTAATATGCATCTGTTTCTTCGTTTATTTAAACGACAATGTACAAAGTTGGTAAATATATATTTTTTAAACTCTAAAAATGTATATTTATTATTAATATTTCTTTGGTGATAAATGAAACAAGTTTCTGTTAAACTTTTATTTTAATATAAATTTAATTATGAAAAGTGGTGTTCCCGATTTGCAATAACTTGTTTTTTGGAAGCGCAATAGTTTTCTGAAATTGAAACTTAATCAAATTCAAAATATTTTTATTTAAATAGAGTCAATTACTAAATACTTTTAAATCGTCGAACAAACGATAAGAACTTGCTCTCGATACCATTTCATCATTTATGTATAATACCGCACCTCATGTTTGATAGTAGTGTTTAACTCTGTATAAAAACGTATTGTGAATAAGATTATCAGTTAAATGTAATATTCTGTTTAAGTTACTTGTGTATACTTCACTGACAGTACACTTTATTGTCGAAGATTCGCTTGTCGTAGGTTATGTATTATTAACATCAAATGATCTTATTGTAGGCTATGACATATATGTAGAGGTTTTTAACGGATTATCACTTGCAGTACAACGCAATGGTGAGTTTTCATCATGATGCCTTGTTCTGAAGTACACAAGCTATATGTAAGTTTAAGTGTAAGATAATCTTTTTCTATCGGTTTGAATACAAAAAGATAGCTGTCAAATAATTTGATATATACATACAAGTACCTTGTTGGGCAACTCACCACTTTGTTCCAGTGGGTCAGTGTAAACTGTAACAATAAAGGCCCGGGACCGAATTATAAGGAGCCAGAGAGAAGTTCAACTTATATACAACTTCGCCAGAACGAAAACTAAGCTAGTTTCCTGGCGAAGTCGGCTTGGTATTTGGAATCTAAAGCTAAATCCATTTCTACGTACTTCATAGAAAGAAAGTTAAAAGTTTTCGTTTTTTAGACATATCAATGATTATTATTATTTCTATCTAATCGGCTTCGTTTAGTCGATTGCAGGATGCATATGATTATGATATGAAACGGCCTTGACTGGACGTTATCTTTATACCCCAATCTTTCCGTGCACATTTGCACACTGACACATATTTTTAAGCTAATTATAATGCTTTGGACGTGTCTTTCCAAAATTACGTAAACAATGATATACTTGTGCGGAACAAGTTACCAAGTAAACATCTATAAAATTATTACGTATAAAACAATTACTGACTTCGCTAATTGTATTTATCAATTCATTTTAATTTATTGTACGCTGATAAAAGTTTATTTCCAGTATGTAAATTGGTAACTAGCAATACTTTGTTTAGTTTTTAGGGCGTTACAAATTCCGCATTTAGGTTTTATGAGGAGGTATATTTGAAGTCGCGAGACTTGCATTGTGAGCATTCCGTTTTTTGCGGTCTGTTCGTATTTTAAGATTACAAACAAAAAACTGGAAGGAGAATAGCGTTTAAAATGAGTTAAGGAGTATTTGAGGTTGCCAGATTTAGAAGATTGAATAAATAAGCTAGTTCCAAAATCTATTCAATTGAAACTATTTATAGAGAAATTGGTTTTCTATCTAGAAATATCGTTTTAATTGTATAAATACACAAAATAAATAGTGCTGTTTCAGTAATTCCACTCTTTAAAATGCTATGTAAAGGCGTAGACATGACAAAATATGATAGTGTATTGCAATGATAATTTCCTTATGTCACGAAGCGCTCGTTATTAAGCACTACAGGGTCATAAGCAGTTATAAAGATTGTTATTATTTTATGTTATTCCATTTCATATTCATGCTATTGATTTTAATATTCTTGTTGATAGTTTAATCTATTTTCATTTAATGTGAAGCAATTAATTGACAGAGAATTATCACAAGCTGCATCGGCATAAGGTTAAAAGACCGTGTGGTCATGGGCAATGCGCCCACATTACATAACATATTCATTATTTTGAAGTTCCGCTTCCGCAATTGTATTATTTATTTTGATAATTAAATCACTAAGTCTCAAAAACACTAGCAGGTACATCTTTCGTAATTATTATCTCTATGAATTTACCTAAGTTTTAATTAATTGCATATTTTTATTTTATTTTGAGAACCGTTGACTTTTCATATCAACAATTCAAGAACAGTGTTCTCCAAACAACTGTTATATGCTTATTGTCGTTGGGTAATACTCAGTATAAGGTATAACGTATATTACCAGTAAAAATGTTACCGTCTCTTTGTAAAACATGTCTGGGTCTAACATATTGCGTCCACTTATGTTTTTATTCTATCTGATTTCATATACGTGCAGCCATAGCGTAGATAAAAAGCAGGCGGAATGCGATATGCAACGTTAAAAATACTCGATTATCGCGTCGGCGGCCACCGCGCCACCCGTACCAAGACTGCAAACATAAAGACTCACATTTTAAAATATTTGCACAGCAGCATTACTTCGATGGAAAGATGCTGTTTGTTATATATTGCTGGTCGACGTGTGGCAATCACAGAATGCACATGGCAGCCCCAGCCATTTATGCTAAACAAGACGATGTTTTGGCAAATCGTATAGAATTGACTATGAGTGGACTGAGGTGGGAGTGAGGGGGCTTGAGCGGGAGATTTGGCAGTTGGCCTTGACAATGAACCGGTGGCACGCACACTACAGAGATTGTATTCGAATTTGAACTCACACATATCATTAGATTTTGTTCCACGAATTCCCTCCTCCCACACAATTAGGCGTTAGGGTTGTCGTAGGTTAGGAATTCTCCTGGATACTGGGATGTGCGTGTGGCCGTTTAAATTATTACTATAACAATAGTACTATGAATTAAATATGTTAACTTTTTCCGAATTTATGAGTTATAATGGTTTTTTAATTGAACTTTTTAAATCAAAATTGTTGCAATTTGATAATCTTATTCGAAATTACCTCTACTATTAATTTCCTTTCTTTTTCTTAATTTCGACTATCCAGTTTAATATCCCAGCATAGATTGAAACAACCCTATAGTCAAAAAACCTAACAAATGGCGTCGTCGGCGCGCCGTCGCGCCCGTGCCTGCCCTAAGACAACCTATACATAGACAGCCTAGTACTTTACGGGTTATTTATCGATAAAGCCCAGAGATTCAGCGCCATTCAATAAAAAATGTGTCTAACTTTTGAAAACACGCTTTCACACCAGTATCAACATCGCGTATATCCTTTTTCTTGTTAGTATTAAACGGAGGATCTTAACTTCCCTAACAAAATATGGAAAAGGTTCTCCATCATTAATCAGCGCAATCATTTATCCTGTGATGAAGCACAGGATTAATTTTATCTTCAAGAATTCATGGGTAAATGAGTAGTGTAATTTGGCTGTTATGTTCTTTGTCAATTAGATACTAAAGGCGCTTAATTACGCTAGTTTGTACAAAATTTTTGCAGTTCTGCTGATATCTACCTTTTTTGTTTGTTTTTAATCATTTTTATTTCTCGGTGATTTGTAATCCAATTTCTTTTTAACTTTATAGTTATTTTTATGTTAATATTTGAATTCTTAGAAAATCTATAACATTTATTATAGTTTTAATATTATATCAAACACTTGGTTATTATCATCAAGTATCATCTCTTTGTTCGTCAAAAAATATATATATTTGATATTACTTATCTAATTTAAAATTTTTCTTGTCCTGTCAAATATCTTTCCTTGTTTAATTTTATGATGACAGTACTACAGTCTATATTTTTAAATTTAGTCTTTACTTGACGAAGGCATAAAGGCTAAAATTTACAATAAGTATATTGTAAGGTTGTACCTAGTCGAAAGTCAAAATTTTGTAGGTACAGGCGAACGAATTTGACAACACCCAAATTTAAGCAGTTTTTCAGTTGCGTTGCAATATTCGCTTCGTTCCTGATTATTCTCTATAACCTTACTGAAATGGATGTGGAATCGCCTCTTAATGTCCTTTTAATATTTTGTAATAATATTGTCATTTATATCTTCCACCTCAATTTTTCTTTGAACAGATATTGTTATTCTATTATAGTTTATACAGATATCTCAAATGTTTTTGTCCGTCTAGTTTGGCTGGCATGACATCATAAAGGACTTGATTTAGATTATAGCTAACTGTTTCCTTTGTTTGGGACAAGATACTTTTTTTATTATCAGTACCTAATGGTTAGGTTACTAAGGAGTATTGCTTTAAATTTTATATAATCGTTTGGGAAGCATTAGTTGCAGCAACCGGTTTAACAAGTCAGTAAAGCTTGTTTCAGATATCTATACCTACATAGAAAACCTGTGTACGTATTGATCGTCATTCAATAATGTTTTAGAGTTCATATAATTTATGTTAAATGTTTTCGTGGATTTTTCGCCTCAAAATTATTATCATTAGGTGCTAGGTTTTAGTTGAAACTAAATAACTTTAAGTTTTGCGGCTCTAATTCTTCTTATTCAACTTCTCTGCATCATTACTTTTTAATATTGTGGAACCTCCACGTAGATTTTATGTTACCACGTATTTTATATAAATAATAAGTGAATTTAAATATTTTCGTTTTATTCCTTCATTCAGATCGCATCACCTTATTCCAGAGCTCGACATAAACTGCCAAAGTCGGTAGGAACTCCTAGAAACTATAATAAATGTTGACGCACCTTGATAAATAAAAAGTAAGATGAGTAAAAAGTACATTAATAATTCACATGTAATTTTTATGATATTTATATTTCTTGTAATTATAAATTATTTATATATTGAATATCAATAACGATTTTTTTTTCTTTGCAATATCTATACTATACGGTATATGAATATTGAATTATGACAAATGACACGGTTGAAATATCTGTGTGCATGTTTTTGGTTACCTTTCAATGTAAAAACAGTTAGCAAGAAAACAACTATATTTTATGTTGGAAATCTAATAAATAAACGTGCAAATTTTCTATTATAAAATATACAATTTAGTATGATGTATTCTTCATGCATAATAATTAGATAAAATGCAATGTAACTGTTGTCAGCAAACGCGGACCAATTGTATTATCGAATGTTTGGCACCGGTTCAGGAAAATGCATGTTTTGCCTTAATTCGTCGATTTAGCATGTGAAGGGACCAATCTGAAAGGTCTTGTGCACGTGGTCGCGTTGGGCGGCGCGTGCGCACCGTGCTGATTGCTGGTGGGGTGACGAGGCGTGGCCGCGTACGCATTGCGTGTGGACAGTGCGTGCGCGGCGCTCTCTCTGTATGTAGCTTGTTTTGTACTTCACTGCATTGAAGGGCTTACGCGTTACGTTAGTTAACATCCTGTGTTGTGATATCACTAAAAATGTGCGGAGTAAAGGACGTCGCGTTGTTTTGCAGTTTTTCTAACCAATTGGAATTGATCGTATCCTCTCGAGCTGTGAGTGTTTTGTCATCAAAAGAGAGCCTCATGAGATCTCCATTACATGCATGTACATAGGCATGTGAATCATTAATCTTGCCGAGAAAACGCATGCACCAAACTTGAGGTCGTTAACTCGTACGCTCGTTTATTTTTACTCATAAATCAAAACAACGCAGTATAAATAAGGCAAAGCTCTGTAAATGAACTTGTGTAAATTGAACTGTGAACATTTCAAACTAATTCAGTGGCGTTTTGTATATATTTGATTAAAAAAGAACGTACGCTACGTTCTTTTTTAATCAAATATATACAATATATACCAAATATATAGTTTGGTTTTTAAATTTTTTGTTTGAGTGCCACAATTCTCGCTAATTTAGCTACGCATGCGTAATGAAAGATACCATACTCATATATACACATATACTCGTGTAAAAATAAAGAGTTTACATACATACAGAAATTCATTACAATACCCAACACAGAATAGGTAGAATATAATTGCTATGGGATATTATTTTTAAGTATGAAGTAGAAATAAGGTATAATCTTAGCATCATTAAGATACTAGATAACGGAGAAATATAGATGGTAATATGTATATTAATTTGAGATATATACTAAATAAACAAACAAACACCCGCATCTCGTGAACAAATATTCATACTAAATTAAGTCCTTTTTGTGAAAAGGGAAGCTTAATTTCGTAGCATAGGAAGTTTTCAACTTTGACAGAGATTTATAGAAATTTGGGTCAAAACAAAATATCCTCAACTTTGTTTTTGACCAAATATACCAAAACCTAAACTATAAACAATGCTATCTTAGGCGGCACAGACTTAATATTACTTAATTTTAGAAAACTATAGTGACACGAAAAGTGTCATGAAAATTGTGGTGATAATAAATACTATTGTTTTAAACATATGTAATTTAATGTTATTGTTGCATTCTCAATGGAACATTTATCAATATTTTAGAGAAAATTTGATACTTATATAATATTATTTTTGTTTAATTTTTCCGTTTTAGTATATACGATATTTGTCGAGGGTAAAGCGAAATAAAGAAATGTAAACACTAATTGTCACGGAAATCATTGAGTTTACTTCGTTCGTTTAGTTCATTGAGGAGGAAGTTATAGCTAACTAACATCGATCGAGCTAAAATTTATTTTGTTTATCATGTTGTGTTGATGTCGACGATTTTAATACATAGGGATAATGAGTCATCGAGAAAAGTTACAAAAGATACGAGCACGTATACCTAATACGCGCTCGTATCATTTGTAACTTTTTCAATGTCAATCATGCTTCGTGTGTGTCGTTGAACTTGAAGATTATTTTGTTGTGTTGTAATCATTACTGAAATAAATTACAAAAAATGAAACTTTACTAAGGTACACCACAAGATGTCGAACAGCATTAAAATTAGATAGATAGATATATAATGACTTTATTTTTATTTCTTCATCACATATATAAATAGATTGAATCTTAGAATATAATGTAGCTATCTAAACATATTTTTCCTTTTTTAAATCTTAGTTAATTATTTAAAGTAACATTTTTAATAACTGATAATATAAAATTGTGTGCGTGGCAGAAGTGCAATAAGGTCGCAACTCAGGGACAGATTTTTGTTTACATGTGGGTGTTACCAAAGCACTGATACTCTGCTACTAAATTCCCTACCCGCGAGAGAGAATCAACAGGAATTGCTTCTTGTAAATTTCGTCTGTAAAGAACGTAGAATAACGATCAGAGATAGGTAGAATGCGAAACCATATCGTGCATCGTAGAAATACCAGACTAACATTATTTTTGTTTTAATGTCTGGTTTTTGAAAACAAATCCTAGGTAGCGTAGGTTTTAAAAAATATATAATTCATTTTACTTAAAAATTCTGTCTAAATTAAACTAAAAAATTCCATGATCGAATTTTGTTTTTCAATAATTTATTTCATTATGTAAACTAAAGTTTTACATGTGTGCAATGTGTTTGTGTGTGTGGCAATCGGCAATATAAATATTGCCAAATATCAATCAATTTACGTAATTAATAAGCAAAAAGAGAAATTTTAAATGTCGTAATTTTTAGAGCAGTGAAAATATTATATTAGCAGTTTATTTATGCTGTCTTAGTAATTATTTTAACTGTACCTACATTTTAATATAATGAATCGAACCTACTTTGAATTCTACCTTGGAAATGGAATATTTCATACTGTTAAACTACTTAAAAACTTCAGACACGGTAAACCTTTTATTTCCTTTGCATATTTTGCCATTGAAAACATGGTACATCATATTATGATTTCTTTGACTTTATTACTATATTTTAATCAAATTGTTTCAAAGTATTACGCTAGAAATTTTATATGTACTTTTGCTATGGGGTTCCACGAGAGAAATGATTTGTTCCGTTCGTTTTAAAAAAATTGCTAAGTAACGAAATTTATTGCAGAATTGTACAGAAATAATAAAAAAAAATGATTTTAATTCCATTTAAATATAGAATAACATGTTGGCTATCAGAAACGGCATCAAGTTTGACATACACGGTATTCATTTGTTTTGCATACTCGGTCTTCGTAACAAACCATGTATCAACGTATTGCATCATATGTGTCATGCTTTTGTAACAGGACAATGTGCCCCGAATTTTTATTTAAAGTTTTATCTGTTGTAATGTAAGTTAGTCTTTTTACCTAAAGAGTTTAACGTGTTTTTAAACAGATGAATGTAATAATATAAAATACGTTTCGACCTTAGACAATAGACTTGCGGATGAGGCATTTTCAGCGGCGCAGCAGTGAGCGAGCGATCCGCCCGGAGCTGTTGCGTAGGTCGGGCAAATGTCGATGGCCGTGCAATGTCACCCCGCGTGAAGATTTTCGGCGCCTCGCTACAAACCCCTTTGCGTCTCCCGACTACGTCCCGACCAGATCATTTCCGAATAGAATTTTAGTCTGAAAGTTCTAATAAACTTTTTCTTTATGTAATTTTTTTTTTCGTTGAAGCACATTTATTATATCTATAATTAGTATTTCTACGAATTTACATAAAGACTAGGTATTAATATTTATAGAGAACTATTGTCAACTTTCAATTCTATTTAAAGATATAGGTACGTAAATAAATCTATACAAAAACAAAATGGTAATGTTATCGTTATCATGAGTGCGCAACGGCTGCGTATTGAAATTGCCAAAAGAATATGCTAATGTTGGCCACGTTCTGTACAATTGGGGTAGGTCGGTGGAACATGCGTTAGTGCTTCTTACATAATGGCGGACGCCGGAACGCGGCAGGTGCCCGCGATGCGAATCTTACGATCGTCCGCGTGATATTGGGCGCTGTCGGTCGTCGACCTTTCGCTATCTGCGTTATTTAGTTCGGCCCAATGTCGGCGCAATGTCGAGCCTCGCTCGAGTTCACAGACCGCAACGCTACGTTCCTCTCAATCGTTTTGTTCAGCCGAAATTTTATAGACGGTAAGGTATAAAATTTGGGAATTCTAGGAATCATTAATTTTACTGGTTTTGTGTAAATTATTCTCTACCCTTTGCGCTCGTATCAAAATAGATACTTATTTAATGAATTATTATAATGAACTCAACTCATTATGTTACATATGAACATTAATATAGATTAATGTTCATATATGGCTCGAAAGACCAAAAAATTGTCTAGATTTCCATATATCAAGTAAATTTTTATAATACTTTACCATGGATATTGCAATTTACCTGTAAAAACAAAAAAATATGTTATAAACAAAGAAAGTATTCAAAATAAACCATAATTTTAAATTCAGCACGAGCTTTGCGTCACCGCTGAGTTGCTGGCACGTCATTTGCGACCACTTCGCTGCATCCCTCCAAACAGAACGTAATTGGTCTGGTTATGGGATGTTATGAGCATGGTTTGTACCGTTCTTTAGCAGTGTGTCTGTGTGCCTGGGTCGCAGCGACCTCGAACGCGCGGAAACCGAGCGGCGGTCAAGGCCGCCGTCTAGACGTACCCTCGCCCCGCGCACCCCTTACCACCCCTGCCGCCTACCATTACGAGCCGACGACACCTCCACTCCCCACTACCTATTTTTGTCCCAACAGCCTATGCCAAATTCGTCTGGGTAAATCTTTATCTACAAACCATAACCTAGTACAATTTACATAGCTGAAAGCGAGAGTTGAAGACACTTTATCGTGTTTCATGATCTTGATTATTTGCCTAAAATGTGACTTACAAAATAACAAAATCTTATCACATTACATAACACATAATATATTAATCCAGAGTGTATATATTGTAACGACGATTATTGAAAAGTTTCTAAAGATTTGGCATGCTAAAAATGTAAGGTGACGTCATTTTTAGCAGCTAATACCGTAGCCTTGAAACGTTTTAATACTCGTTGTTTGATGTTGTTTATTTATGCAACGGAACGCTATTTTGGAAGTTCTTAATAGGATATGAATCCACTAATGAATAAGATTAGTTAAGTTTATTCTAAGTAAAGATAGATGAATCCGTGCCACAAAAGATTATGTAAAACGTGTTAAAACACAAATTAATATTCACTGTGATCTACTGAATCATGGAGTGAGGAACATCTGTGCAAATGTGCAAATAATGCCGCTTGCAAAGCGCACGTTTTCTACTTAATAATATTCTGTGTAAAACAGTCAATACTGTTTGAATTTTGTTGCTTTATCTGAAAGTAAAAATAAAATATACAATGTATAAAGATAATGCATGGAAAAATACGACGCGGAGTTACATTTGAATGTTGCGGTAGGTCCGGGCCTAATCTATCAATGTAGGAACTCGCGGCACTGATATTTTTCTTGTCATTTGATGATTATGAAGTTAAACTTTTGTATTGATTAGTGATCGAGTTAATACCATTTAGAATGCAGTGCCGTCGTATAAATGCTGCATGAATTTCGAACGACGATATTAAAATCAGTCAAGGCCAAAGATTGTTTGCACATTTAATTTTAGCGAGGACGTATCACCGAAATTGTTGTTCTTGTATCGATAATATACTTTTATGAATTTCGTAATACCAGCTTTTTATTATCGAAGTTTGTTTTATATAAAAATTGTTCGAATTGTATCACTTGATAAGTCTGCGTCTATTGAAATTACCTGTATTATTACTTCTGTATCAAGCCCGAAATATTGCTCATTATTGTCTATGTCTAGACACTAGACGACTGGCACGCCGGTGGGTGTGACCTACATTTCATAAGCAACGTCGAAACAGCTTATTACGTAAATCTAATTATGGTTAATGAATTATTTAACGCTACTTTAAGAATGTAACAGGTTTTGAGGGTAGTTAAACTGTTATTCTTGTAAGGTCCTTTCAGCGTCAGGTCCTTTAATAGTTATTTTCAGTGGCATCATCGTAATTGTTACTATTGGAAAATCAATTTTTATCTTCCCAGTCCCGCGACTATTCGAGGGACGGGAGAATACCCCTCGGCAGTGGAGGCTAGACGGCCTAGGGTCAGGGTTATTATTTTTACCGTCATCTTATTCCAACTAAAACAGTCGGTTTAGGTTTTGTATTAACATTCATTGGTTTCTGAATATCTAATGTGCTTGAACAATTCCTGGAACTATCTGTTGGAACATAGCTGAGAGCCTGCCTCAACAGAGTCGCGGTTACGCATAGCGTTTGGCGGCTCGAGTAGTCGAATTGACGTTTATCTACGAAGGTGAGACCACGGGCACTCGGTCGCCGACCTGTTGTCGCGTATTATGAATACCTATTTTTTATGCTAGTACCGATCGCACTGAGGCGTAGTAGGGAATCAGGTTCCCTATTACAATAATCTCTTTATTTTTATTATCCAGATCACGATGCTAATGAATGTCTGGTTAAATAGTAAGGTCTGTTGGATAAAGGATACTGGTTTCTAACTACATGCGTCATGCCTGCAGGGCAGTAGTTGGGATTTAACATTGCGTATTTTGAAGTCGATGTTAGTGGCTTATGAAATAGAACCCTTTTCCAATGATTGACGGCTAGAATCACATTTACCAGAATTGTACTTTAAAATTTTTCTCCTGTTTATCTCGATATCTAGATGTCTATCGATTTCTTCAGACATTTTTTCAGAGGATCGCTTGCTATTAATAGAATTGTTTTCCAAGATTATGCCAGAGGTCTGAAATGTCTACTCATTAATAGTCTCACTATTTTGTGAAATTATTCGCACATGGATTAAATTTAAAAAAGTGTCTTTGAAAAGAAATATTTGGTGGCAGTAGTGAGTGGTGCTGGTTGATTATATATTTTTTGTTGGGTATTACTATTAAGAGTCACGGTTTTATTAGTCATCACTATAGTGACCAAGTTAATAAGTTCAACAATGTTCTGATTAAGAAAGGTCATGGTTTAGTTTTTTATCAAAATCCAACTTGTTTGTTAGGCTTGTATGTTGGTTTGTGAAACCGATGGCAATTAGCGATTCATAATGCGATAACTATAATATTTAAGACTTACGTTGTTTACGTCATATATCCATTATCACATATAACATTGCAATGTCAAGAGGACGATGAACTCGCTTGTTGCATCCTTGAAATTTTAGATATACCTATCTCAGATAGCTTATTTTGTTTTCCAATGGTTAAAGAGTGCGTGATCAAGATAGAAATGTTATTAATAAGCGCATTTTGTACTCACAAATTAAGATTTTTTTCTGTTGTTAAGTTCCGACACCAATATTTGAACTGAATTATTTCAAATTCTAATTCTAGGTTTATTTTTATTTGATTAAATGCATTAATTTAATTTCTAAGCCCCCTTTTGTAGTCTATTGCTGCATATTTATTTTCATAAGTAACCAAATAATACAATTTTTTTTATTTGTCGTTATTCCTTACTCTAAGAACTTCGATTGAAGGTTAAATGTTTAATGCAGGTGCAGATGATGTCCGCTGTGAGCGGGGAACCTTTGCTGCGTCGAGTGAAGCAAGAAACTGAGCCTCCGCCGCAGTACTCGCCGCAGGAGCAGCCTCACGCCCAGCAGTTGCACCAGAGGCCCTTGCAAATGATGCAGCCTTCAGAGGTACCAATATCTCATCACTTATACATAAATCTGGTATATGATATAGAAAATTTTCACCAATCTGCTCGACGTACATAATTATTCCAGAAAAGGAAATATGTCAACTAGTCCATCTTACTTTGATGTTAAATTGTTTGAATTATATTTTTAGGGACACTTCAAATCACAGGTTAAACTGTGTCATTATTTCTATGTCAAGGTAGAATGGGTTTTGTTTAAGAGTGGACTGAGACCACATACTGGCAAGCGCTGAATGAAGATACGATTTATGCATGATTATAATGATACATGGCAGCGACTGGATGCAAACGAAGATCTCACTGACATGACTGGTCGGGTCTGTGTACCCAATATGAGAAAGGCTTGTAAAAACAGTCTTCTTCTTGTGGTACCACGAAATTATAGTGTGAAAAAAAGTGATGTATTAATCAACCATCGGACTTTGTTTCATTCACAATACAGTTATAAGTACATCGAGTAAGATCAGGTTCTAATTACAATGTGTTACCATTGTTGTGTGGTCATGTGTATGCCGATGTTCCCTGCGGAGCGGTTAGTGACAACTAAAAAAGTTTTCATTAACCAATCCAACAAATGAAAAACAGTTTAAAATTCGCAAGTGTATACATTACATTATGTATAGATTATAGTACGGCCACAAAAAAGTTTAAATTATTACACCGCTACAGAGGTTGCGTGATTTGGAGTTGTTTCCTGATATGCCAATCAATTTTATATTTTGTGATTCTTTAGATTTTAATTATAGTAGGCAGGGCAGTAATTGTTTTAATATCAGATGTCAAGGTTAATTATTTATATTGCCAGACATTTATGTAGCTTCAAAAATCATAAATACTGGACCTTGTTCTGAAGAACACGCTCTAAAACCTAATAAGTGTATTGTGTTCAGTCAATATGTAAAAAAATACATCTGGCATATTACGTGACATTGAAAATGGTGTATACAATTTTCAACCTTAAAAACATCATAATATGCAGGTTTTGGGGAGTGCTTCCTTACATGCTTTCTAAAATTGTCTATAGATCCTTTAAAAGTTTTATAATTTAAGTTATTTGACAGTTGTTATTCAAACTTCACTAGCTATCTTCACAAAAGGACTCCTCTACTACTTATCATCAGGTTCTGTCGAGTCATTGTCAGCTGAGCTTAATATAAACAAAATAGCTATCATTTTCGTACAACATTATGAGATAGCGAGATATAATGAACATAAATGTAGAGTGTACCGTCAGATTAGGCCCAATCAGTTTGACTTTTAAGTAATATAAGATTTAGAGTGTTTCTATTTGATCAAAATAATTAAATAAATTAAAACCGACGTAATTGCAAATGAACCTCAACGTAAGATTATTGCTGTGTGAATATTGACATCGATACGACGATGTTATTTAAACAATATGATATAATTCATTTTTCCACTCATCTATTAAATAAATGCATTGTCAATTGTTATGGTAATTTTGTTATGGCGTTTTGTACCTGTATTACGTAGAAACAGTTCTCTGGTTTGCACAATATAAATATCACAAATAATAAGAACAATAACATGCATACGTTTTCTTATGTATGAAATGAAATTTCTTTTGATTATGTTACTTCGCAAGAGGTAGTAGATATTGTTCTTAATTTAATCAATTAGAATCTCAGGTACTTAAATATTCTCATAAAATCTGTTTTAGTTAAAACAGTAATAGATTTTTTAATTTCATATCAGTGAGAGAAGCAGAATAACATGGTCTGGTCGAGCCATTATCTTAGCCTATTGCCTTTTGCCTTTTAGTACCTTTGTCTATTTGGCCAGACAACGTACGATATTTGTTTACTACTTTTGCATGTTTGTTTTGTATATTTTTGATATTGATATAAGATATTATATTTCTTCGTTATTTAATATCCATAAAACGAACTCAATATGCTTTTCTTCTACAAATGAAGAGACAGTTTCGGTGATTTTTTAATATGACAGGTGGCAAACAAGTGATCTGTTCGAAGTATAAGCGATCAACATAGAGATTAAATTAGTGTCGATCCTGTTGGCATTGATTATAAAGTTGGTTGCCTCTCTTTAATTACTATACAATTTAAAAGGGTTAGAATGACTGTTAGGAACGTCAAAAAAATTAACACTCAGACGAACAATTTGAATCTGCATGTTTTATGATCAAATGACGCCACCACTCGTCTGTCTTTTCCCGGTCGGATTGTAATGAAAGAAAACAAATTGTCCATAACTTAAAGAGTAGTACATAACTTAAATTTAATAAGAAGTCGGTGCACAACAGACTCGGGGCAACTGTCAGTTATACCTACTAAACGTTTTAATTAATTTCAGTGTACTATATATATATGATTTCAAGTACACAATTTCAATTTAATGTAATAAATACAAGATATTTGTCGAATTTCAGACAAAGGGAAATGCAAAATGTTGCACACGTAGCGTTATCTATATATACGATAACATTAGTATTTTGTCCCACATATGAGTCGTTGTGGAAGTAAGGTTTATAATTGGATTGGTTTGGAATGCAATTATATTATTATAAGTAGTACCTATCTATTTGTTTTCTTACTTTTTGGTATACATTCATACTAATCTAGTTGCGAATAACGAATGCAGAGGGAAGCATTCAAAGTCTATTTTGTCTCACTCACTCTTATTCAAAATGAAAATGAAAGAGAGCACAGTTTGTAAGTACAATGGTAATGAGCTGCAGCATCGAAAATTTATTTCCAATACAGCTTCACCGTGATTTCTTGTTTTAATTGAGAAAGTGTTAGATGAGATATAGCTTTTCGTTTCTATAAGCATTTTGTCAAATCACATGCATTATTTTAGGTAGTGGTAGTGCAATCTAAAAAGACAGACGGTCGCTGTACTCAAGATTATCTTTTGAGCGTCATTATCAATATTATCATTATCGTTATGTTGTAAGCAGACCAATATTATTTTATAAAAATAATGATTTTTATCAATAAAGAGTTAGTAAGCACACGGATTGCCTGATGCTAATCGTTTACCTTAAAGAAGAACATGGGTAACGCGTTCAACCACTAAAGAAGGATTGTGTTAACACCCTAGGTGACAAGTCTCAACCCTTGTTACCAAACGGGAGGTTTCGGGCCTGTCGGGTTCAATATCCGACAAAATTAAAATATAGTGGTATTTTAATTCATAACGCTTGACTGGGGAAGTACAGTAATTTTAGGATCACAGAGAAGGAACTCAAGAAGTGGTGTAGTGTTCGGTAGCCAGACTTATTGAGAAAGTTGTATTATTAGTCGCCTATGCAGTCAACATAAAGTTTACGCATACCATAGAACACAAGCGCCCACAAAGCATATTGTCACTTTCCGCGTGCTGTACCGAATGCTCTAGTGCGTGTGGGGTATGCCAGGAATTGCCGGAACATCTAATGAGTGCGATGCTCGGGTGAAAAGCAGAAATAGTTTCCTGGAAAAGGCACACCTAAAGGTGGAAGACTTAGGCTCTTCCTGCCCAGAGACGAAGTGAAGCCTATGGCTTTATTCTGGGCACAGAAAAACTAAAATTAGGCGAATCACAAACGATCTCAAAATCTAGAAGTGCATAAATCAATATATGCAATATAACTCGATTGTTCATATAGGGTAGTTTCTAATGGGCTACGAGAGTTTATATGCAACGGTAACTGCATCAGTATGTCATGAGACGGACGAACGCTCTTGTCGTATAAAACAATTGTTATGTTTATTTAATCATCAACATTAACAGCCTACCTCTAATTGCTGGGTACAGGCCTTCTTACATGGAGAAATAGACGAGGAGTGTGGATCATAATACCGCCATTTTATCAAAATGCGGCTTGGCGGGGTAAAAAAGCTCATAAAGATGGAAGGAAACGAATAAACAAAATTGGAGATATTATTCACTACTATAAGATATAAAGTTAAATGACTATCTTCTTGTAAATACGCTATTTATTTTTAAACTCTTTTCTTAGCTGGACCTCGAACCGAAAGAAGAAGTGAAGTTCTGCGTGTCTCCTGGTGATGGCCCGATTGTTGGCAACACCAGTCCAGAACAGCAGCATTGTTCGTCAACTACAGCGGCCGCTGCGAGCGGCGCAAGAGACGATGACGCGCCCAGGAGGCTATGTCTTGTATGCGGAGACGTTGCTTCAGGGTTTCACTATGGAGTCGCCAGTTGCGAAGCGTGTAAAGCGTTTTTCAAGAGGACTATACAGGTAATATATTCTTTTTTAAAAACCATTATTTATGCCGCGTATCGTAAGACATTACGACATATGTTGTAACATTAGTCTTGTAAGTCATTTCTCAGAAAATGCAGAGTTAATATTTAAATTTAATGAAAAAAAAACATGTAGGTATATAGTTACTTTTTTTATAAATACAAAGATGTCAAATAAAAATAAAATGTCATTTGCAATGAAGTATTTTTATTACAACCACATCTTGTACGAAAAAGCTTTGACAATATTTCCGTACCATTATACTGTATTATTATAACAATAAATTACATTAGCAATTCGTACGTAACAGTATTAATCTGTTTACACAACATTCTTTAAATATTTGACCTTAACTCGGTAGCGATTAAGGTTAAAAGTTTAATGCACTCTTATATGTGAAATTTTTAATAGTTCCTTTATCGATTAACTACGTTTAATTTGGGCATTCGAATTTATTGGGTCAATAAATTGGCATTCGTTCTTGCCGTAATATTTATTATATTTTTACGCTGATTTAGTAAGCTGATGCTTCTTCACCTGGACAAGGTCGTTAGTTATTGCGAATGTTTAAAAAAATGCATGTATGTTTAAAAAAAAATTATTTTTTCTTGCACAAAAGTATGTACCTTACCAAACATATATGATATCAGTTAAAAGATAAAAGTTGTGTCTAATAAAATGAAATTTCCTACTTAAATTTCGACGGAATGTTCAAGTTAATATTTAGATGCTTTATAGTCAAGGAGGAGTATACTAATCTGTAGTGTAGTTCTGCGTAAAATTGCATTTTTAATCATTTTTTATATACAAAAAAAATTTTTGGTTAAGAGTTTGGTTTTTTAAACTTTTTGTTAAAGGCATCGCATGCACACCTTACTTATGTTAAATTTAACATATCGTTTTGGAAATTGCTCATCAAGACCTTCAATTTAATTTGATATTGTAATATTTGACATTAGATCATGACGCAAAACTTAATTACTAGTGTCACTCGTTAATTTAAGAATCTGGAATCTATAGGCAGTCGTGTAATTACATATCAGTTTACAAATGTCCATCAGGGCAACATAGAATACACGTGCCCGGCGTCGAACGAGTGCGAGATCAACAAGCGGCGGCGGAAGGCGTGCCAGGCGTGCCGGTTCCGCAAGTGCCTGCGCACGGGCATGCTGCGCGAGGGCGTGCGCCTGGACCGCGTGCGCGGCGGACGCCAGAAGTACCGGCGCGCGCCCGACCAGCCGCCGCCGCACCAGCCGCGCCCGCAGCTCGACGACATCAAGGTTGGCCCTCATCCACTGCACGCCAGTTCACTATTCCACAACGACCACACTAAACGCAAACATTTTGACAGCTTGAGCTAATGCTGTTGGTTTTTAGTACTTATATTGGTAAAATAAGAATTGTTATTGTTTTATGCCCCTACAAACCCTAAAAGCCGGATTTTACGGTTTTCATAAATCTCATTGTGGGATCAATTGGTGTATTTGTCATTTTATGCATAGCACAATAGTTTAATCAGATTGTAATATGTTTGAAGTATTGCAACTTTATTGACGACGATATAAAAATATAGCTTTTTTAGCTGACGTTATATAGTAACACTATCTGTCGCTTTGAAAACTATTATAAAGGGTTTCAATAATTTATCTACAGGGGTTTTTCTTATGACGGTTGTAAACAATACTTTTATGCGGCAATGTATACTTTTTTAAATTACCCTTCCAAGCGATATTAAAAAATTACAAATTTAAAATTAAAATATAAAATAAATTTATATTTAATACTGGGTTTTATATTAAATTCATAATTTGTTAGTATCCAAAGCCTCGTAAACAAAACTACCCGTAGTTAAGTCGGGAACCTACGCAAACAGAGAAGATATAAAAATAATTAATACCTCTAAAATTAGATACGTAGAGCCATGATTAATATTTTAACGTTATTACAAACATTTTAAAGCTGAGGGGTCTCGATTAAGACGATTTAAAAGAATTCAATCCAATTCAGCCCATTTAAAAAAATATTTTTCTATTACTATACTTTGGTTCAGCGTATCCCATTCTCTGTTTGTAAAAAAAAAGATAGCTAATATTGAAACTATCAAGTAACTTTAATTTTGACAGCTTTATAAGTTCCATAAACTAATAATTTGAAAAGGCATTTACACACATTTTATGACGTTCATTAAAGTTGAAAATTGAGGACACGTTTCCAAATATCACGCGATATGACTTATTAATGCCTTTATTTTAAGGTCCTGGAAGCGCTCACTTCATACGAGCCAGAAATACTAACGTGTGCTGCGCCACCATCGGGCGTGACAGAGCCGCTATCAAAGACCCTGGCGCTACTGGCTGATCTCTACGACCGGGAGTTGGTTGGAGTCATCGGCTGGGCCAAACAGATACCTGGCTTTACGGATCTACAGCTCAATGATCAGGTGACTATCGTAGTTACATACGCCAATTAAATCAAACAAAACAAAAAAGGTATATTAAGGTTAGTATTTAGGTTAGGTATAGGTTGTATTTAACTTAACATCATTCAAACGTAACCAATAAAAATACTAATTATCTTACACAAAGTGAGGCGCTTGTTGGCATAGTTTTTGCTCGTTCTGGTTTTGATGGGTGAAGGTTCTTTAAGACTTTTTGACGCTGATTAAGAATACCTTCTCGGCTATTTCTAGAATAAATATCTGTTTGCTGTGCTATCGCAGCTTCATGATTGCTATGAGTCACGATGTATACAATCTAACGTCATAGTACGTCACAATGTGTGCCAATTAAGGATACAACATAATAACACTTGTATTTAATTCGCACCAAAGACATTGTTAATATGGACGATTTTTTTTCTTTGATAAAATGAATCAAAGCAAATTTAAAAGGCAATTATTGCGAATCGTCGCCTTTTTAAGAATTTGTAACGGTTTCAACATAGCGCTACATAGACAATTTGATATCGAGTAACCGACAAATGGTTGATCAGCGAAAAGTACTACAATGTAAATACTTAGCTGAGACACGACACAATGAAACGTCATAATACGTAATACGAAGCATGAATCAAGAACTAGATATGATACAGTCGGGCCGCGGACCGCGAGCGAACACCGGCGGAAGATCTTCGTATTGAACACAGTCTCAAACTCATAAAATTCTTAAAATCACCTACGCATTCCTTATGTAAATTACAATTAGGTCTGTTTTTCAATAAGTCACTATTGAAGTATGCTTATGAGCTGTAATATGCGATCAAAATAAGAATATCTCAGCAACTTGTGACGATAAATACATAAAACTAAAGTCACACCCATAGTCTCAGCGTATGGTTTGTAAAAAAATATTAATCTTGAAAATGTTTAAAAAAACACTAAACAAGTACTGTCAATATTAATTGAATGTTTGTTAACCTTCCTTTGTAGGGTGAAGCTCGTGACTGGTGTGGTCCTGTTATTGTTTTCGTTTATACAGGCTATCAGCCGGCCATTTTTCTTTGCCATTCTTATCAAAAAAAAAACATAATGCGACCGCTTCGTAAGAACTATTTCATTAGTATTCATGCTCGCAATGCCGTGTTCTCGTTTGTTGTGATTTCATCAATATAAAAAGTTTTGACAACTCGCCAACTGTCGACATAAAACAAGATTACATTAAAATTGGTGAAATTGTAAGAAATATCATTTCAGTTGTCTCTCGTGTTGTTCATCCAATTAAGATCGCACTGTATTTTTGGATCTCATGTTTAACAATTATAATATTTGCTGAAATCTTAACTGGCAGGATTTGTATTTTTAAACTTGTTAAAAGATACGAAGTTTCATATGTTCTTCTATATATACATTACTCACCTATTTGTTATGATTATAATTTACTTCAATATTCCAGATGCGTCTTCTCCAAAGCACGTGGGCGGAGATGCTGAGCCTGATGTTGGCGTATCGCTCGATGTCTGGTACGGGCTCACTCCGGCTGCGGTTTGCGACGGACCTGGCTCTTGATGAGAAGCAGGCCAGGGAGCTTGGCGCCCAGGACATATATACACAAGTAAGTACCAAATAATTATGTAGTTAACTAGATGGAGAAGCGATTTTTATATTCCTGAGGGAAAAGTCGCAACTTTTTGTTTTTACGATCACATTATGTGAAAATAAATATAGGACGAGTTCGTCTATGGGTAGATCTCCCTCAACCCTCAATGAAATCGTATTCGTTATCCTAACAAAACATTAATTAATAATAATATATCATATGGATATTTAAAGGTTTTCTGACACTGCCCTGAGCTTATTGTTCCTAAAATAAAGTTTTTGCCAATACTAACACTTGACGTGTGACCCTATCGTCTTTTTCAAAAGTTAAAATTTTAAATTTTCAGGTGTCTGGAGTGGCCAAGCGTCTAGAGATCGCGTCAGCGATGCGCGAGGAATGCTACCTGCTGAAGGCGCTGGTCCTGGCCAACAGCGAGGCGCGCATCGACGAGCACGCCGCGCTACGACGCTTCCGTGACTCCATTCTGGCCGCACTCAACGACGCTGTCAGCGTACTACGGTAAGTACTACACGAACTCACGAAGCGGACGCTCGCTATGCTACGACGTATTGACGTCAACACTGAGGCTGCGTCTACGGTAATTATTGCTGCGTAGACTCTCGTAGCGGACTAGCGCTGTGCTATGTAAGACTCTTCCGCGACTTCTATTGGTGACGTTGTGATGTCAGTCGACGTACTCCTGTTACTGCTAACGTAGCTTATCGTAGCGGTCTTGCGCTGTGCTACAACGCTTGTACGGCTATATTGACAATATTCTGCTAGCGTATAATATTCTGGTAATTGCTTACATAGCAATTTTCATAGCAGCCATGTGTTATGTTACGACGCATCTACGATTAAGGGCGAGCTATATGATAATGTCACGTAATGGCTGCTAACATTTTTGCAATCTTATTGTATTCATAGCTGGGCAAAATACATGCTTGCATAATGAAAATACAAATTATAAAATACTATTGCATATATATTCAAACTCAAAACACTATATACTTAAGTAATATATTTGAAACATAAAACAATAACCTGTTTTCTGTTGAATCCATCCTTTAAAAAGATTGCTACATGTATTTATATTAATTAAAAATCGAATTCGAAATCGTAATTGAAATAATACGTACAAAATTAACTTGTTTGAGGAGTAACTGAATTACAAATACCTTATATGTATTCGAATTACAATAACGTATTTGAATAAGTGTTAGTAGTGCCGGCCCTGAGTAAGTAAGTATGTATGTATGTATGTATGTATGTATGTACGTATGTGTGTGTCGGCAGGCCGTACAACGCCAACGCGTCGCTGCAGCAGCTGCTGCTGGTGCTGCCGGCGCTGCGGCTGGCCGACGTGGCGGTGCGCCGCTTCTGGGCCGCCGTGCACCGCGACCACCGCGCGCCCATGAACAAGCTCTTCGTCGAGATGCTCGAGGCCTGTCTGCGGTAGGCGAACCTGTCTACCTTCTAACTCGGTCCTGATAAAGAATGGGCTTTGTAGCTACTTGGAATCATAACGCACATTTGTTAACCAAAAACCATTTTTTTTTCTATTTATTATTCTATATTAAATATTTTCATCGTTTCGATGAATACGAACGTCGGTTTAAACACTTATTAAAATTAATTGAAATTGAAATGACGTTTAAGCTTGTGAGTCATTGCATCAATAAGATTATTTGGGAATTTCCCTTCTTTATTTCACTTACAAATAGTATGAAATAAGCATAAGCTTAAGTGTAATTTCAATTAATCATTTCCTAGATAAAGCGATATGTTTGAAAGACTAAAGTTACAAGTCGCTGAAATGAAGATTTTGACTTTGACAATAAGTTTGATATGAAATAGGCGTTTTTATTCTAAGTAGTGTTTTTGTATGAAAGGTGAATTTATTCGGCATTAAAAATGTCACATATGTTTGTAGTTGAGTAATATTGAGTAAATGGGCCTGACACTGAAGTACAAAAGTTTAATCTGATTTTAAATATTACATCTATATCTCTCAAGATGGAAGCAAAAAGAAATTTATAGACCTTAAGTATGCAATAAATGTTGTGTTTTATTTATAAACTCGCTGAAACTAAATAGGTCATATTTTGCTATCCTTTTCCTACGCACATTGAGAGATAGAGATAATCTGTAAATTTAGAATTAGAGCGTGCTTTCAGAAAAATGCCCAATGTTGTGTATGAATAATTTCGTTGTAATACTCGTTTTGATAATTTCTATAGAGATACTATAAGAGTACACAGACATTATAAGAGTGCAAGCGAGACAGAAACAAGATAACGCTATCCCATTCTTTATCAGACCACGTAGTATAGTGCAGTGCGGGTAGTGCGGTGACAGTGTTACTTTTACGTTATAAGACGCTCCGGGCCGCGACCCTTATAGATACATCACTCGTGACATATCATGAAAGTGGTTTGCCATAATTAAGTCTGCATTTATGAGTGTTCCGAACTATGAATGTACATAATAACTTTATTTATTTGGCGGACTAGTTAGCGTTTAGGTTTGTGGCTGTGAGCGGCAGGCGTCTACTGTCTCAATGCAAAGCTTTCTGTGTCGCGACCCGCGCCCAATGTACAAATGGACGGATTTAGTACAAAACTTGTTACTATTTTTGTATATTATTAAAAATATATATATAGTTTTATTGCTGTAAGAGATTAAGTATAGTCGAGGAAAAAATCCTTCATGAGTCGATCGTTAGGAGATAGACTGCACTAATGTGTTGACTATTGTCAATAATCTGTATAAAGTATTGTAGGTGATATCGGTATTTGTGTATAGGCGATCTTGTCGTTAGATTACCAGTGTTTATTTAACTGTTGAGTGGACAGTAAATTATTGTGATCAATTATGATAATCAAAAATGTGAATAGTTAATAAAATTAACGAAAATCTATGGGTAGAAATATTATGCACTCTTTAGATCCCAGTATAAAATTTTATTTGTCACTAATACATTTTAAAACTTAATTTGTAAATTACTATTTAATGAATATATATTTAATCAGTAACCGCAAGATATCACAAAGTATTTATTTGGTCCTTAGCTGTTCATTTTTATTTTATACGTCATAATTTTATGATCAAATTTTTTGTTTTAACAAAATTTACTTGAATCAAATAAAATATTTAAAAGATATCTTTGCTTTTAACTATCTTTTAAAATAACTAATCAGTTGGGTTAATTAGTGAATTTTTTTTAAACTGATTTAAATAACAGGACCTTGCCTTGTTTAATGAATGTTGCATGTTTATTATATTGGTTTTAATGGTAACTTATTGAACTTCCAGTTTCTATGAGTCAGGACTCAGTTAGGCAGTACAAATAGCATTATTTCCCCGACTGTACCGTTGTAGAAGTGTCATTTTTAGATCATTTAAGCTTCGTAACAATTATAGTTATTTTATATAAATACTTAACTTTATTATATTATAATTAACAAAAGTTTACGACTCAAAATTGGTTAGAAGTTTTAAGTTTTTGAATTATATCGTTTGTAATAAAATGTAACTAATTTTAAACCTACAATGTTAAGGGAAATCTATTATTTTGGTCTTCCAGTCGTAAACATACAATATGTATTACACCAGTAATTATTTTAATGGAAAATAATTTATTTATAGTAAACTTAATCGAATAATACTATTTTGTATATCTGTTCCACTTACTAATATATTTTTCTGGTTTATTAGTTGTAAACTAATATTGGGTCTTGTGGTGATGTATAAATATTCAAATATTGTTATAATTATAAATTATATATTATATCAACTGTAAAGGTATTCCTATATATAAAAAGATATATTATATGTGTTGAGTAATAGTGGAACAGTATTTTAAACGTCAAATACCTCGATGAACTGTTACCAATCACTTAAAGTGACGCAAAATAAGTGAATATTAATAATTATGTTACATTATAGTACAAGTGTCCTACACGAAAAGATTTTTATAACGATTATTTTAACTCTTATTAATAAATTTTGTACAGATGGGTATTGTTCTAAATTAGAAATTGTTAAGTAGGCTTGATTCGAAACGAAAATTAGGTTTCCCAGTTTCTATCGTCATTTGGTAAAATATATTATTGTACTGACTGTTTTAAATGAAGCCTTTGTTAATGACAACGATTCTGAGTAAACATTTCGTTTAGTTTGTCTCTATCGTTTAATAATTCGTACACATGGTTTTTAAAACATTCTTTGAGTCTTAAAATTGAATATCCTGATTTTTTTGGATTGATATAGTTGCAGTTATCTTAATATTACTGAGCTAGTTTAAGCAGAATTGTGGTGTTAATATAACTTAGGCCATATTTGCTGTGACTAACAAAGTAGCCTATGTACCGCCGAACGAAATGGATTGTAAAGAATTTTAGATTTAACGTCTTAATTCCAGTTATTTAAAAAATGGTTTTCTTGTAGTTATTCTTATGTTAAGAATATTTACGTTATTTATAGTTTTTAGCGTTTGTGGGGGACTCCAGGTGCTAGAAATACATTCAACATTAAAAATGTCACTATATCTGAATATAAGGTACAAACCATTTTATAAAAAGTTAGTATTGATAATGTTGCTTGTATTCTTCACACGGTGTCTAGGCACGGTGGTGTCAGGGTATGAGACGTGAGATGTGCCAGATAGGAATTAAGTTTCGTTGTTTTACCGATGGACGATTGTTATCTTTAAACGGGCGGTTTGAATAAAAAAAAGTAGATTGAAGCCGTAAATGACGGCAGCTTCATTTGTAATGAGCGATTACAATAAATATCGCATCTGTGGATACACTGTTATTATTGATACCGTATCTTTACTGTTATTTAAGATACACTAATAAGGTTATTGATTGATCCACAAAAAAATAGATTTAAGGAAAAATGTGACTGTATGTAATGTTAACGTGGTAATTTCTTTTAAACGTCATCTCAGATCAACGTTTTAGGGGAATCCAACAATACCTGTGTCTTATTTGTAATGTCTCGTACCTTGTTTATTTACATAATGTTATTAATTGTGACCTGGACTGGAAAATGAAATAAATTGAAAAATGGTGATTTTTGTATCATTTAGTATGCATATCGTATTTAAAGTTAACATATCTTATTGAGTCATTTTGGAAGGACCAAAGGATCTGTTATTTTAATAATATACTTCGTAAGTACTGAAACAGTAAATTTTTACTGCTTATGACAATATTCTATAACCTGCTTCCATATTTTGTTAGGGTTGTATGTCCGTTCATGTAATATCTCCCTCAGAATGCTGAGCTGGTTTTTAAGCTAGGGTTAATTTTATGGGTTTTCTCCGAGTCTTTCCCTAAGTTTATAATGAGTAATAATATTTGTCACACGAGAATCTATTATCTAAGCCTAAATTAAGCATCATTAAGGGCTCGTGTCTTGGTTACTATGTAGCGGAGAAATATTGTATTGTAATATCAGATATATACTAAATAAACATAATTATCTGCATTTACCGAGATACCCCGATTCGGATCTTTGGCTAAGTAGACAGTGTACTAATCACTCGACAAGACAACCGTTAATTTTTTTAGATAAATTTAAAGATACCTCTTTCTTTGAAAAGGAATTTTTAATTTGATTGAAAAAAGAATATTTTAAAATCCTTAAATTACATTGAGGAGATAATAATTTCAATGAATGTAAAGCAATATTTACAAGAGATTGCTTTCAAAAAATATATATAATACTACGCAATGTATCGTGTTTCAGGAATGCTATCATTTTTCCATTTACATTTAGTATTTGCAAAAAAAAAACCAGAACTAACCTCGATTCTTCTAGAAACCGGATCGATTGGTAATTAAGTGTTCAAATGCTTGAATTTGTGTAGTTCAGAAGCCTACTAGTCATCCAGTGTATCTTGCTTAATAAATATGGAAGTTATTAACAGGGAAAATAGCTAAGTATTTAAAAATCATTATACTTATTACTTTTATATTATATTTACATTTAAATATCACTAACTCAGTCAAATCGCATTAAACAATTGCAAATTGATCGTAAAGCAATTCTCGCACTTTGTAATACTCTTCTGACAGAACTCCTTCCAGTGCTACTCGGCCATTCTCCAACTAGAAAAAATAATACTTAATTGTTGCGGCGTCTCGCCTACAGCTGAATCTATGATCGAGACGTAATTTAAAGAGAACTTTTTGGCATGCGGAGTCATGAGGACAGTTCACAGGGAAGAAAAACAGACATCGACTATATATATTTTGCTGTTTTTTATTGCAAAATTCTATACATAAATAAACTGACATTGAAATATACTATATTTGTGATGGAACTGTAATATAACATTTCTCACACTCACCTACTATCTAGCCCAAATTAAGCATAATTAAGAACTTGTGGTTATCGATACTATTCTAGTATCCATATATCGTATCCAAAAATACAAATATCTGCGCCTACCGGGATGCGAGCCCGGGACCTCTGGCTTAGTAGTCAGGGGCACTGATCACTCGACCAGATGGTCGTCAAACAGAATGAATTGTTATTATTATATTATAGTTAATATTAGAGTTATTTATAGGTTTTATGTTTTTCCGGGTTCGAATCCCTAGCAGAAAAGAGGCAGATATTTGTATGAAGAGTACGACTATTTGTACACGAGGCATACAAACATCCACGGATGTCAAAGAAAGAAATACACTAAAAACACCCATGGATGTTTGTTCTATTTAGTATTAGTTTATTTAGTATATTTCTGATACTTCTCCTTTATCTAGTATGTATAACACAAGCTCTTAATGATGCTTAATTTGAGATAGATAAAAGGTCTGAGTGTGAGAAATATTATTATTATTTACTAATCATTTTTAGTCCCTCCCAGTCCCTCTCTACGACTTGAGGGACGTGATTATATAATCGGCGGGCAATTATTGAGCAAGACTGCCCGCTGGAGTCTTGCAATCATTGGTCCATCACATTCCTAATTGCTTCAGATGGCCTCGCAGAGAATTTGGTACGAGGCCATCGGTTGAGACTACTACAGCCTCCACATATCGGTAACCTCATGTGCCAGGTTCAGACGCTTGATCTTTTTATTTCATTCAGTTTACACGACGTTTTCATCGGATGGAATAATGTCATCAACTAAGAACACTCGTGATTCTACCCGGTCCATCAGTATATCGATATACTGATGGACCGGATATACTGAAGGCACAAGCCTTATATCGATATTGATATACTATGGCTATAACAGTCCTGTCCGTAATGAAGGAACGATCCCAGTACAATCGAGCGCAGTAGTTTTCGAGTTTCGGCTCCGGCAAGTACTTATAATATACCTTTTCACCTGTGAGGTCGAACTTGTACGCTAACTCGAGATGGGTAATTTTGGCTGCTTAGTAATGTCTCTGCAAATATTTGATATAAGCCAGTACACCGAGAAGTAATATGTCTAAGTGTCTCTTCGGATTCAATACTGACCCTTCTGATGGCGAGTGTTCCGTTGCAGCATTCTAGCGCTCCTCCCTGGAACTCGGCGGTGAGGCCGATCTTGGCGATGGCGGCGCGGAGCTCCGAGAGCCGCACGGCGTTGATGAACGTGGCCACGTGCGGGCCACTGTCCGCCGGCTCTAGAGACATCATCTCCTCCGACACTGCCTCTTCTGTGTGTTAATATTATTGGTTTTATTAATAACTAGCTGCTGCCCGCGGCTTCTTAGTGTTGCCGTTGTAAAAATAAAAAAGGTTTTGCTGCTAACAAAACCCCATAAAGTGCAGCTGTTAAATGATGATAACTTTTTCCCAACCTCCGACGCTTATGAGACGAAACTAAGGTATTGTTTCAGGCAAAGCTGCTTAGTAATCAAAACAGCAAACAAAATCTGTTCAGTAGTTTTGGAGATTATCTTATACAGACAGACAGAAAACAATTTTCCTATGTATAGATAATGTCACCCCTTGGAGAATACTTGAAATAGATATTCTATGTTAAAACATAAAATGGCTTAATGCCACGACATGTCGACAATCGACATATATAGAACAACAAAATAATAAGGATTATCTATTTCTAGGATGTACAAGGAAGTAATATTTTATAATAAAACTGAAGGTGTTAGGACTGGTCTTTGTCTATGGTCTTCTGCTGAGAAGCTTATATAAGTTTGTGAGAATTGGCTAACTTAGTCTAACTATTGTACAATATTAACCGGGAGGATTTCAATAATTAACCTACCTGTGACGTCAGTGTCCCGCTGCCGCGGGCGCGCCGTCACGACGGCCGACAGCCAGGCCAGCTACAGTATATGTAGGTGAGTGTACCTGTGACGTCAGTGTCCCGCTGCCGCGGGCGCGCCGTCACGACGGCCGACAGCCAGGCCAGCTACAGTATATGTAGGTGAGTGTACCTGTGACGTCAGTGTCCCGCTGCCGCGGGCGCGCCGTCACGACGGCCGACAGCCAGGCCAGCTACAGTATATGTAGGTGAGTGTACCTGTGACGTCAGTGTCCCGCTGCCGCGGGCGCGCCGTCACGACGGCCGACAGCCAGGCCAGCTACAGTATATGTAGGTGAGTGTACCTGTGACGTCAGTGTCCCGCTGCCGCGGGCGCGCCGTCACGACGGCCGACAGCCAGGCCAGCTACAGTATATGTAGGTGAGTGTACCTGTGACGTCAGTGTCCCGCTGCCGCGGGCGCGCCGTCACGACGGCCGACAGCCAGGCCAGCTACAGTATATGTAGGTGAGTGTACCTGTGACGTCAGTGTCCCGCTGCCGCGGGCGCGCCGTCACCACGGCCGACAGCCAGGCCAGCTACAGTATATGTAGGTGAGTGTACCTGTGACGTCAGTGTCCCGCTGCCGCGGGCGCGCCGTCACGACGGCCGACAGCCAGGCCAGCTACAGTATATGTAGGTGAGTGTACCTGTGACGTCAGTGTCCCGCTGCCGCGGGCGCGCCGTCACGACGGCCGACAGCCAGGCCAGCTACAGTATATGTAGGTGAGTGTACCTGTGACGTCAGTGTCCCGCTGCCGCGGGCGCGCCGTCACCACGGCCGACAGCCAGGCCAGCTACAGTATATGTAGGTGAGTGTACCTGTGACGTCAGTGTCCCGCTGCCGCGGGCGCGCCGTCACCACGGCCGACAGCCAGGCCAGCTACAGTATATGTAGGTGAGTGTACCTGTGACGTCAGTGTCCCGCTGCCGCGGGCGCGCCGTCACCACGGCCGACAGCCAGGCCAGCTACAGTATATGTAGGTGAGTGTACCTGTGACGTCAGTGTCCCGCTGCCGCGGGCGCGCCGTCACCACGGCCGACAGCCAGGCCAGCTACAGTATATGTAGGTGAGTGTACCTGTGACGTCAGTGTCCCGCTGCCGCGGGCGCGCCGTCACCACGGCCGACAGCCAGGCCAGCTCGGCCGTACCCGCCGTCTTCCACGACAGGCTGCTCATCAGGGCGTCCGTCAATTTTACCTGCAACAACGCAATTTATCAAGTTACTTAATAAACACTTTTAAATTTCTCCTCATGGAGACAGAAGAAATGGGCCAAAAATTTTACAATAATAGGCCGGAAGAAACCCACACGTGACCAGCGTGGTGATGTTACTGTCCTCATGCTTCTCATGTAATCCTTCAACGTAAGAAAGCATGTGCTCGGCAGTGGGATGTGTTTAGGCTGTTGTTGAGGATGATGAATAAAGAAATACTGCAGAAGCGACCGTGTATATCTACAACCAATTTTATTCTGAGATATATCGATATATTTAAAATGCTCCATGCAAGTGACGTCACTAGCAAAGGAAGTGGTTACCAATATGTATGGAAGTATCGATAAAATTGATATCTTTGTAATTTATGCGTTTTCCTTATAGTTAACTTGGTTAATGAGTCACTGAATTTTTGATATTAATAGTAAATTGATGGTACCGTAGATGAATACGCATGCACGTGACTGGGAAAGTAAAGGGAAGGCCAAAATGCTCTTCAGAGTGCTCTCCTAGTATCAACTATACTATAGAACTATAGAAGGCAAGACGTAACGCTGCGTTTAATTTAATTACCTGATAAATATGCGATTCACTGGTAGCGTCTATTATATCGCCCTTATTTGGGATGAATATGTTCTCTATGCCTTCTGCTTCACAATATTTCCTGAAAAAAAGAACAAGACTTTAATTTTTCTTTAATCTTTCCCATCCATACCGAAGTGAGCTTAGAGGCTGACACGATGTAATACTATTATTATATTGATAAAATGGTATTTTTTTTAAATAAGAATCTCAGCAAATGTTTCGACACCACCTGATGATAAGCAGTAGAGGAGTCCCTATGTGAAGTTAGCTAGTGCAGCAGGCGGCATACTGCCCTAGCCAACTTCACCTTGGCGGTCCAAAAAGATCATTCACGGCTCTTTTAAAGGAACCCATGTTATATGAAGAAGAAGAAGAAAGGAGTCACGAAATGCTCTTTGTGCGCAAAGTAGATGTTACGACAGTGAGAGAGTGACTCCGTTAGCCAGCTGAGTCCTGAGTAGGAAAGGAATATCAATTTATCCCAAACACTGTTCTGAAACTGATTTGAAGAAATTTCTTCTTACAATAATCTATTTCTATAATGTGTACAATTAATAAATAATTAAACAAATGAGGCATTTACTTCAATGTCTGCAAAGCCGCAGAATTCGCCCGTAAGCCGGCTACAGCTCGCGGCTTGGCTTGCGCGACTACCCTCAGTAGAGACTCGCCGTCACACCGCCCTTCCAACTCGATGTACTGGATATTAGCCTTTATGGTCACTTGCTTTATGGTCGATATACACTTGCTTGGAATTTCTGTCATTTCCACTGTAAAAAATTAAATAAAGTATTGCCTTTAAATGGATTTGAATTTGTCTTTGATAGATTTAGAAATAAATTTTATCTCTTCGCATATACAGGGTTTTAGTAAAGAATCTATGCATGGTTTAGTTTAAAAGGCATTGAAATTAAATTTTGACTTATTCTACATCTATATGTCAAAAATTCACGTCCCTTAATCAAAACTATCCCTTGAATTATGTAATAATAATAATACAATGGAGTCGTATAGAAATTGGGACGTCATGGTCGTGAAAATGATTTCAGTGACTTTGTGTATCGTGTTCAAAAACTATATTATTAATGAAAGATTTGTAACTATTATATTTGTATTATTTATTAGCATTTTATGTATATGTACACACAATTTAATGAGAAATTTCATAGATGGGAACAGGGGTAATAAAAATTACTTATTTCTAAAGAAATCTCTTTCAGTAGACCTGCGAAACAGAAGCTTACAATTAAGGCCCTCAGACAATTAAGACTCAGTATGTATACTAATTACTACATTTTTCATATTACATTTTATTGTTCTTGACAGGGTAGTCCTCATCTCAAATGACGGTAAGTAAAGATAATTCCCGGATTCCTCAATCACAGACAATCTTACCTCCAACTGCCGAAACACAGCAATGCGGTTAATATTATTGTTATGGCGGTAGACTTAGGTAAGATAGCGGTAGCTGGCCAGGCGGATTTAGATCAAGCCCTAGCACCAAGCAAACTGAACAAAACTGCTCCCATTTATTTCAACCTCAACAACTAGACCACAGAGGTGGTGAAATATATGACTGTGTACTGATTAATTTATTGAAACAGAATGTAAAAATATCCAGCGTTTAGACGTGTAATTAGACCTCGCTGTATATCTGTTATCTGTAATTGGAATGCCAAATAAAAGCATCCATTTTATCGACGTACGCATATCGATTAATTAATATTTATTTGCGATTAACACATTACCATCCAGCTCCTGTTTCTGCGGCGGCGCAGGCGGCACATCTCGTATCTCCCCCTCTGCGTCTACTATTTCTGCCAATCTGTAGTCTTCAGGCTGTAAAATTAAAAATATTATTTCATGCTCATATGTAAAAACATATTATTCAACATTTTGTGTAAATAAGTCAATAATTAATTCATAGATTGTAGGTATTTGAAAAAAAACTAAGAAAAAAAACTATATTTTTGCCAATCGCAAGTGTTATTATAATGTCTTTGATTTTCTTAAAGACAAATGTATAGTACAAATTTATAACATTTATTCTACTTAAATCTAAATTTTTATTGATGATATATAGCGGATGGACAAAGATATTAAAGAGATAGTTTCGTTATTTTATCGTTAAGTAGTTCATCTGAAACTCGACCTTATAGCCTCAGAAATAGGATTAAGTTGGAAGTGTTTCAATCTGAACAACGAAAGTACTGAGATAACTAAGTTCGGTTCGTTTGTCTATATAGTAACTCTCCAACTTAACTTTACCTTAATGACTTCTCCATAATCGTCCGCCCTGGCTCTCTCCTCATGACAAGGATACATAGCATGGTGCCTCTTGTTGGCTTTGAAGCAGCCCGTGGGTCTGGCGTCGTGCCGTACCGGTATATCATGACGTCCAGTGACAACCCACATCTCCAGTTCACCTTCCGAATCGGAATCAGATGATATACCCGCTGTTTCTTCCCTGGAGATTGGGTAGAAAAAGATGTTTAATAAAGGTTTAAATACAAAACAAAATATAAATTACTCAAATAGGTTCAGTCGATTTTGAGTTTTAGCAAGACTAACGAACACGTATATATTTTATGTATAAGAACATTAAGGACAGAGAAACGTTGCCGAACTGAAGATTGAGCTCAAAAATAGAAGCACAAAATTCACTGGTACTATAGAAAAGCTCATTGAAAAGTACAAATATACTAGTATTTGTTTTATTACAGTTATTTGTGTTTTAGTGAGTTGTTATTGATTAACTTATGTTATACATACATTTTAGGTTAAATGACTATAACAGAATCAACAAAAGTTATACCAAACGAAAATAATAATTCCAACCTCTCGAGTAGGGTTACTTATATGATAGAATTGTCTGAAGAAAAGTTATCTCAATGATAAGTGCTGTAACCGTCCGCCGTGAAATGGCTTTTACAAACGAGGTCATTCGTTGTTCGTTTCATCGTTGCCACGATTCATCGTTGGAGTAAATAATCTCTGCGATTGTGCTGCCATCTGGCGAGTACTATTTTAGAAAACCCTCAACATAATGTTTTTAACTAACTAAACTTAAAAATCACTGAAGGGAAGTTATTTTTACATTATATATATTACCTTATTTTAAGACCAATTTTAGTAATTATTAGATGAGTTAGTAAGTCTATGTGCAAAACATTCTTAATGGGAGTAATGATAGGAACCAATAGTTTGTAATGCATGAGTTGTTTCATCCTGTTTATATAAAATTAAATTGATAATATAAATTACTAACAAAATTCGTTTATAGTTGCGCTGTAAGGCTGACATAGTAGCCTAGAGCGTACGCAAGACTTATTAAAAATGTGAGAAATAAAAAAGTTAATTTAACGTATAAGACGTAACACGAAACTCGCCATAATTTTATATTTGTCACATAGTATAGTGAATTCAAAAAATTAATACAATTAATTGAAATTAATAAATCAATCCAAACGCTTACTTAATAAAGGACTATAAGAAAGAACAATACAATCACACATGCAAGTTATTAACTTCTAAATAGATTGTAAATAGGTGATGTGACTTATGAGCTTACTTACTTGATAGAATTGTGCAAATGTAGCCGCTGTTGTTTTTGTTGCTGCGTGAATTCTTCTAATTCAGAACCTTCTAAGCGAACTCGTTTGCGGACAACCAGCTCTATGGTACGGTCTCCACCATTTTCTATCAGGTCTCGAGCTAAGGTACCCGGTGATGTTCTAGAACGAATTTTTGGACAATAATGTAAATTTATTACGTTAAAACTTTATTCGTAACGTTGTCAACCTAAATATACAGTTATACTTATGATTATAACGCTACAGCAATGCACCAATAGGGTTGGCCTCACCTAACTTTGAAATTTATTTTCGCGGACTAAGAGACGTTTCCATATGAATCAAAACTCACCAAGTTACATCCGTTTCCAGTTTGTTGCAAGAACTATGTTTTCGGAATGTCTTATAGCAATTTCACGCCCAGAATATGTAAAAGTATATAAGTGAAAAAGATAGCATCCTACACATTTAGATAAACATTGTAATTAAATTAAATTTTATTTAATTTTGGCAAACGGCCAGTACTACCGACTATATTATGTGTGGCAAAGCGCTGTACATTCACGGCATGTGAAACAAAAGTTCACTACTTTGCAGTGTAACTTATGATAGAGAATTTAGTTTTCAATTTTGTAGTAATTATAGTGATATCTCGAGAATATTTGCTTTTACCGACCCTTAACAATATAATGTCAAGACATAAAAAAATAATTGTAGATGTTGACAGACATGCTTTGTTAATAAAATAATTTTGTTTATTGATATCTCACCTAGCTGTTAATACAATAGAATTCTGCTGATGCGGTGCCCACTGCAGAAACAAGTCTCTAGCGAACCCTGTCTCCAAGTCAGGGAAGGAAGCAAGGACTACCTTAGGCCCAGGAGTACGGATAACTTCAGCTACAGAGTGACAGAGTTGTAAGTGTCGTAACGCGAACGGATTACTGCGTGCGCCTTCGAAAGCTCGCGTCAGTTTGTCGCTCATCCATTCTATCTGTTGAAGAAAAGTATATTTCTTTAAAGTGAAATATAAAGATATTGATCATTCATTACTCTCCATAAATTTTATGTTAAAGTGGAAAAAGGAAACCAAAATGTTTTTAATAGTGCTTTTTCAAATGTATATCTTAAGGATTATAAGTCAGCTTAATGAAAAACTAAATATATATAATATCCAACTCTATCAATATAAAATAAGTTCAACTTTATTTATGAGTGAGACATAACTTATGGATGGACCCAAAAACCTGTTTGACTAATTGGAACAATGTTTTGAGTTACCAATAGCTCAAGATAGGATTTCACCTTATATTCCTTGTTGGTATTGCGAGGAAAACATCTTAAAAAGTTTCTTTCTCAGCTTTATCCAATAAAAAGCATTAAGGACTAACCTGAGACTTAGCAAACTCCACAACATTGTAGCTGACATTGGAGAGCAGCAGCAAAGAATAAGCTACAAGCCCTGAGTCCTTATTCCGCCATAACTGGTCCAACATGTGTGCCAATTCTAATACTCGGCCTGCTGTGTCCGTGCAGACAAGCACACAACCACCACCACGGAGGGTTGTTAAAATAGTTGCTGAGGACAAATAACATGATGTCTATATCTTTAAAAAAAAGATGGACTAAGTCACAATATGGTAGAAAGTCAATAATACAAAAGCATTATTATTTTATAAGCAAAATTTCATATGAATTTAACAGCATAAGAATTAGAGGTTTAGTCTGTACTGCTTTAGAAACATATTTGGATCAAGCTGCGAATTAATTCAAATTTACTTTGCCACAATAGTACCACTGGTTATAAAAACAGTATATGGCTTAAGTTGCACAAGCCAGGTTTAACTGTAAGAAAAACATACAATTAATAGGGTTTTTTTCAGACAACTTCCTTTGTGTTTTCTACTTACTCATGAGTTTCTCGTCCCTCAATCTCCTCCTCTGCTGTACATAATCAGCATTCATTGCCCCTAACAATAAGAGAGAAGGCCTGGTCAGCCTTTCAATCTCGCAGCCATTTAGATGCCGTTCCTTCTTATGGTTGAAGTCTGGAGCATACACAATATCTTCTTCGCCTGGGGCTGCAATACGCCAAATTGTGCCACCTAACGAGTGACCAGCTGGCAGTGGCGTTATACGAATCCCTAAGCCTTTACCTGGAATTTCAAAAAGATTGATATTTATAGTTATATAAATGTATTCACTATACTAAAATGATAGTAGAAAAAATTTCTTCAGAAAGATAGGTACATCTTAATCGTACAAATCAAAGTTCTATTTAATAGTTCTCCAATCAAATCAGTTTCATTTTTTATTATTACTAGTGATAATATTTGTAATAGTTGTCTTAATTTAACACCTAATAATTAGATTATTAAAAATTTATGTTAGGGATAGTAAATAACGGGAAAGATATTAAATTCACATACATTTATAACATTGTCTACCATATAGTGGTTGCTATTGGAATACTGGTGGTAACAGTACCGGTAACACGGAACTACAAAAAAATCGAAATCTTGATTTCACATGTATTGGTTCTTGATAGCAATTTCATCCTTCGAACTGACATGTTTTGTCCCGTATGGACATGGCAGCATGCCCATTGATTAAAATGCTTGAAGTTATTTCAAGCAAAAACTCAGGGAGAAAAGTTACATAAGATTCGATTTATAATTTCTCAATGTTACTGAATGAAAAGAAAATAAAAATGTGATAGTTATATCACCAGTTCCATCATGATCTGTCAGAATACTCTCAGCAACCAGTTTGTAATTAATATTATTGAATGATTGATTCTATAATATTTTACCTTTCATATCAACACTTTGATTGTATTTCAACTGTACAATCCTGTCAAATGCAGCATCAACATCATCTAATGTGAACCATTCAAAGTCTGAAACATTCTTGTGAGCCTGGTATAAGTCATACATGAACATTTGCCCCATTTTGTAGATTGGAAGTGTTGCATATATGGGGCAGTTAAGCCCCAATTTACCCACGGCATAGGGCAAAGCACCAAGGTGAAGGGGGTCTGAATGAGATATTAACACAGCATCGATATTGTTGACATGTCTGTAATGAAATTGATATTGGTTAATTAAGAAAACTCAATGTAATACAAAAAAAAATACATTTTGACTTTAAATTAAATATCAGAACTGTTTTACTTCGTAAAAGCAGATATCCATGGGATTCAGATTTCCAGCAGATTCCATTTATAGTCTATTTCTAAGTGGTTTCAGTTTTAAAATTTGATTGATCTCCAAATACAAACATAACCTCGAAAGTGTACCTTTTCAACTGATTTATAAAGCCCATATCAAACTTTTCGTCCCATCCACAGTCGAGAAGAATTTTGAACTCGTCTATTTGCAGCACATAGCACGGTGGAGTCTCATCTCCTGCACCTGAGAGGCAGTGAACCTTGATGATAGAAGTCATTTTATTGTTTGTCTAAACTGTTAAAACAATCAGTACTGATGGTGTAGCAACATAACCGTTTGCTACTAAATTACTATAGTTGTATATTATAAGAACGTTGGTTTATTAATTTTTACAAAATACAATAACAAATTCGGCGCGCCGTGTAATCATAATAGCTTTTGGAAGACAAAGGGAACTTATACCCATACAGCCATGTCTTAAGTAATAATTTATTTAATTCTGGCTTCAGGATACTGGTGTAACGTATCCTTTTGCCCCATTGGTTGTTGACGATTAATGGTAGATACCAACATTTTGATCATTTGTTATTAGAAAAAAAACTGTAAATGGAAGGCAATGTAATGGAATGTTATGTAATTGATTACAATGAAATTTTACGAAAATGAGAATGAAATAATGTAATGTTTAAAAATGAACTAACTCTTAAATGAATAAAGTGAAATGAAACACTATAAAAATCACAGAAGTCGCCAATTTATGCTGAATATGTATATGTATTCCATATAGCAAACCAATATTCACATTACGGGACGAAAATCGATATATTTCCGTGTCAACCAAAAAACTCAATTATTAAGGCATTTTCACAACACATATAGTGTGGTAAACTTCCTGTTTTCTGTTTTCTTATAAATTACCATTTACAAAGACAATGGTATTGTATCGGTTATAAACAGGAGCTAATACATGGTTTCTGATTTCTTGTCCACACAGAATAGCCACGCAAAATCTCAATGCAAATATAGTGAGTTAAAATATGGGTTTAAGTTCACTAGTCTTTCAATCAATGTAATTATAAAGCACTTGAAAAAAGAAAATCACGTGAAAAAGCATTTTTTGGGCCGGCAAGGTGTAGGTGGCTAGGGCAGTATGTCGCATGCTGCACTAGCTATCTACATAATACCTTATTATAAAATGTTTGTCTTTTAATCTATGTACTGTGTGGATGGATTGTGTGTGATGTAGAGATGGAAATAAATGTTTTATCAATCTATCTATCTATCTATCTATATGGACTTGCTACTCTACTGCTTATTATACTGCTTATGTATCAGTTGGTGTCGAGACATTTGCTGAGCTTTTTATAAAAAATATCGAAATACACATCTTAAACTTGCTATAATTTCGAAAACATGTTTCATTCAAGCAAATATTTAAATATTTGGTTTCAAATGAAAGCTTTACTTTAAATAATAGTTTTGGATTTTATTTACAATCCAAATGATTGTATTGTATTGCATTAATGAAAATTTTAAAATAATGGTGCCGTACGAAAAGAATTCTGCATTTTAAGTAATAGTATAAACATAATAATTTACTATATAAAATAAGACTACCATAAAATAAACACAAAGTTTTACTATTTAACAAGACTTCAATTGTATTGGACGTAATCTTGCAATTCTGTAGTAAATCGTAGCGAGTTAATTGCAGGGTAGTTTTCATATACCTTCACAAAACAACATTTTTTTTCAGATCACCTATTCCATATTTGTCTTTTTAGTTTCATTTGGTAGAGTGCTATTATTTGCTCGCTGATCCGTTTCCATATCCTCACAATCATTGTTAGATAATAGTGGTTCCAACAAAACTGTAGTTTGATCTATAGTTTTTACATTAAGATTATTCACATTATTGTCTACATCACAAACATCATTAGATAACAATTTTTGATCGTTTTCTTTCGTTCTGCCATAGACCTCACTTTTATTAGGTTCTTCAGATATCTCTGTTGTTCTAGTGAAATCAGCCAATTCCAAAACTTCAGTTACGTTAGCAACTTCAGCAATATGGGCATCTTTAGGACTTCGGTATATAGAACCGAGGAACACTGGCGTTTTTACTTCTGATGAGAACAAAATCTCTTTTGGTTGTTTTTGAGTTTCATGTATTTTGATTTCCATTATGGTGTTAGTTTTTGTGTTAATTAAAGACCTTCCAGGTTTTTCTATCTCCATACCTAGCGTTGGTTCTTGGGCTTGAATGACCCGTCCTACAGGATTTTTCAAATGTAGTATCAAAAGTCTCTCTTCTAATTGTGCTTCTGAAAATTAAATTATGATGAGGCTACTAAAAATTCTTATTGTTCTAATATTATTTAAAAACATGGTTACAGTTGCATGGTTGTACTGCTAAGTATTGTTATATAACGTTTTAATTTAAAAAGTTTAAGAATGCATTTAGTAGGGCCACTTATGGTTATGAGTGAAAGTTAACATGCTATACGTCTCATAAATTGGAACTTCATACTGTAATAAGGAATTTAACACAGAATTTAAAGTCATTCTCTTAATTGAATTATGAAAAGTATTAAAAATCTTTGCCTAGGCTGGCGATTTCATGATAATCTAAAATATACCTTTTATTGAAACATCATCGATGAACCATCTACATTAATATCACAATCTATGTAAGTTCTAACAGTCATTCAACGGGCGCGTCTAGACAGGCCAATCGCCGGAATAATCGGGACGCCGGACGAGGGGGCTCCCAAACGGACATACGTATCTTTCTGAAGACGCTAGCTAATGGATTCGCGTATCGATTTAGCGCTTAATCAATTATTTTAAATAAAGCATGCGCTGCGAGAGTCATCATCCAGTTTTGTTAACGATTGTAAGCATCTGTTTCGGCGCACAGAAGAATTCATGAATTTATGATTGTTGGCTTATCCATTTATCCGTATCACATTGAGCTGAGCAACAATGAAAAATGTTGCACAAACAAAAAAAAATATTCTTTTCCAATGCTTTCGTTGAATTAATGGTTATATTAACGCAAAAATTATGTATTAGCTTTTAAACTATCGCGTTCTATAATACAAAATAATACGCGCACTGTAGAAAATTACATATAGTAAAATTTGTTATAAACATGATTTTAATCCTAAACCAAGTAAATACTCGTGTAAAATCATGTGAGCCATCTAAATTCTACATTTTATTAGTCCGTTTGATCCCTGCAAAGTTCTAAAAGTAGTGTAATTACAATACTTTATGATAATTTTATGATTGTGACGATCCAGCAGTTAGACATACCATTTATTTTGTTCACAATGTAGTTAAGCAATATGCAGCTGAAGAACACAGTGAGTGCCACTAGTGAATAAGCCCACCACTCCACTGTCCAGGCCTGCAAAGTAGATTAAAGTTCAAGTGATTTGTTCTACTGAAGAGGTTGAGTTTTTATGACACCAGCCCTGACAGTTTGGTTATTTCTTCGCCAGAAGCCTGGTAACAAAATGTTGTGGAATTAGTTAGATTATACAGTCAGTTGTATCCTCTTGCGAAGAGTAAAAGAGCATGACAGAGTCTAGAAAGGGCTGCGTCTGCGCCGCGTCTACAAGTTGGCTTGGCTATTTGTCGCCGCCGACTGGCGTTCTAAATTTAAGATCTTGATCATTATTGTCATGTATTATATAATTTTAATAGATATTTTTTTTTCATAAATAAGCTTTGAGAACAAAAATTTTGTTAGTTTTCATGAACACGGATCAATCGACACTATTTTAGGAATTAAATATTGTTTCAATTACAATTGAGAGATTCACAATAAACTGAATGGCTTAACTAAAAAGAGATAGCTATTTAACTGCTATTTAGCTTCTGAAATATTTTTGATGCGTTCCCATGTAATAAAAATCAATCCTGTTATTTAGTAGGTATATTTTTTGATGATTTTTTTTTAAATAACAGAATAATTGACTATAAACATTTTATTTCACATTTCTCTTACGAACTGTGGATACATAAATGAGTACGAACAAAAAACAGAAAGTACACAATTAAACAATCATATCAATCGAAATTTATATATGCCTACTTATACGAAATTTATTTACTTATTATATTTTAAAATTTGTTACTTACCATTTCACCAGTAATTAGATTATTTATTAATTATTTATAAATTATTTAATACACTATTGAAATGATTCAATTTGATATCTGAAAGGTTACACAATTGTCATCATATGAAAGAATAATGAGGTACTTAAGTAAGAATAATTTAGTCTATGAACTTTACATCAGATTAATAGAATTACGGTTTTTGTAGATGAGATTAGTTTTTGCTTATGAAACAAATTCCTATTCTATAAGTACATAGTTTTAATAAAGTGTCGGTAGTTAAATAATTACCTAAGTCCTTTTGAAGTTTCAAATGGACTTAGATAGACTATGAAACTACAAAAAGTTAACAATTTTTTCGAACTTTTCTGAAATTGTTTGGATCAGGTACGACTTCCGAATAATTACAGTTATTATTAACGGTGTTGCCAGGTGGCTGGAGATCTTGAGCAAAAGGTAGAAAACAGCTTCTTTTCTAAATTCTTGTAAGATACTAGGCTATAAATTGCTTTGACTCAGACTAGACCTGTCCCATTATTATGTATCTCTGAATTTATCGCTTGCTACGTTAGGGAGTTGTGTGGGATAAATAATACAACCAACTCCAGTAGGCAAATTTATTAAATTTAAATTAAATATTGCAGGGCGGAAAAGATCTGCCGCCGATTGTATTTATGCCATCCAAAATTCCAAAAACGCAGTTATATTATGGAAATAGTTTAATAGTGGTGCAGAGGGAAATATTCCGTAATCAGGGTCCCTGACGGTGGGGTGTCGTTGTCCGGTATACTTGAGGAGCAACTGTGGTAAATTTACGCACACAGGAAGTCAAGTCGGAACTAAAAACCAGAAAACGGGTTCAAAAAACAGATTCTTATAAAAAAAATATTCCACGTTAGAAGCAATCTTCTAACACATAGTATTTGGTTAATAATAGAATGAATTGCTATCGTTTATATTAACTGTGCACGAAGCCACGTAAGAAGGCATTTATCAGATGATGAACGTGCTCCTTGCGTGCAAGCAATCTCAGCTGTGCCAGCGGGGGAGTAGCTGAAAGCCGCGGCCGGCCCGATCGGCGTAGGTGCGCACCGCGATGGCTTAGTGGCCTTAGATGTATTAACCAAACTGCACCAAACCGGTAGCTAGATTGATTCCGGCCGTATTAAAATAATCTTATTTTTTTAAAGTTAATAAGTAGCAGTAATTAGTTAATATTTAATTTTTAAGTTGTATTTTGTATAATTTTTTGTTTATATATTTTAATACTGTAGTAATCTTAAATAATTATAAGGATTTTACGTTACACGCTATGGTTTTCATTTTGACGAACGCCATATTTCCATTGTCGCTTAACTGTTTATAGTTGTGACATTTCGCTTTAGTATGCAGCAATGATTTTTAAAACGAAAGCTATCGCGATAGACATGGAGGTTCTCAATGAGGTCTCTGATCAATGAACCAATTCATAATACATTGTTTCTAAATTCGTTTTTACATTCTAATCGTATTTAAGATATCTTTTGGTTTAATATTTTAGATAATAGCCGATCCTATTGTCACAAGCATAAATTTCAATTTTCGAAAATAAATTCTCAATATGTGGCATTTAAAGTCACATGCGTATGCCATAGATTAAGTTATGCTTCAGGATTCGTATTCGTTACCCTAATACGGAAATTCGGTCCAAATTGTTCCACTAAATACGAAGAGCGTGTATTGTTTGTTCTAGTTATTCATACGTGCACACTCGTAAATCAGTAACATTATTGTTGGTTGGGACTTCGTTAATATGGGGACAGATTTTATCTTTGTTTCTGTTTTCAGAAAGATGACACATTTTTTAAATTTAAAGTCGTTTAAAAGTGACGGAACCTGTAATTGGAACTGACAACTAGGCAAAAGTCCAACATGATTCGGTTACCAAATTGATAATTAATTCGGTTATGGTTTGGCGCAAGATCTTCCACTTACTTTTTTTTTTGATGTGTTTAAATACATTAAAATAAAATGGAATGAGGCAAACTAAGGGCTTAAAGGAAAAGCGGACTTAAGTATATACTTTAATTATTTTTTCATTAATATAAAATTATTTCTTGAAAAAAAAAATATTAAGTTATATTAAGTTTTAAATACAGAAGTAAGGTATGAGAGGAATTAATTATAAAATGCATGTTTCAATATATTGTCCTCAGGATGAAGAAACAAATTAATTCAAAAAGTCCGAATTATTTACAGAGGTTTTAAAAACAAATAGCGATATATTCATTTATTATTTTCTAGTAGACTCAGAACTCTTTGTGTGTGAACCTGCTACTAACGCTTTCTACCAAAAGTATTCCGAATTAACTGTGACAAATGACAGACTTATAAATCACTTCCGATAGTGGATATTCCCAATTTAATTTTTTTTAAAAGCTATACTTAAGAATACGATATATGGTCACCTCAAACTTACATAAAAGCCTCAACACTTAATAACTTTTTTGCAAGCCATAATGTACAAAGTAGTAGTAAAGTAGGTAATATTTTACAAGATCATTATGGATCCTGTCAGGCACGCAATTTGGAGTAGAACGCTTTTCTTGCTCAATATGTAATACATTAATTATATTATATTGAGTTTAATTATATAACTAGAAAAGGAACATGTAATGGCGATCAAATGTAAGGGAAAATAATAGATTATTTATTTCTGAATTTATCGTTTATTTCATAGTAGAATTTATTAACCAATATTTGGTTAATTGTTTATGAAAAGTCTTGTCTTTATTTGCATTTAATAATTTTTCTATAGTTTAATACATATTTTAATTTTTTATGTTAAAGTTAAGTGGAAACAGACGAAAATATACATTAACAATTAACGTAGTAAAGGAAATAATACACAGTCGTTAGGAACTTCGAGAAAACTACAACGGGAAATAGACCATATTACCCGAACTTAAGCTACTTATTACGTTGCAAGTAAATGACTTACATGTTTGAATAGGTTTCAAAGCAAAGTATTGGTTGTATCGTGGAGTCTATCTTCGGGTGCTTAAATTTGAGTAAATAAATATGGTCTTCTTTCACTAAGCTTTGAAGACGTGAAATTTAAATCAAAAAATTTCAATCTCAAACTTCCTACTTTAATAGTTTTCCGTTACTGAGTTATTCATGGTACTACCACAGTCACCGATTACCTCAATCTACTAATATCCACGTCTACAAGGCGAACTAGAAAAGTTTTGTTATGCGATACCTTTGATACCAAAGGTAAAACTTAAAATTCACAATCTTGAAATATATCCGTGGAGTATAAAACGCCTGTTGAAGAACGAATTTGAAGTTGACAAAAGAATTATCGGATACGAAATTTCGATATATATATTGTATGTTTTTTGATTCTCACCTATTAACTAGTCCTAGTATTGCCGTGATCATTATGTCTGCTATAACCTTTTAAAAGTTGAACATTGTATTGCCGTTATCTTTAATTTTATTGTTACGTTCATAATTCAAAATTTACATGAAAACTTACTCAATATATAGAAGTTTACATTAAAATTTTAATAATGTATACGACAGATTTGTTTTGTTTTATTATTTCAATTTTCACATTGAGTTGTGTGAGTGAGAATTTTTTCATCCGAACTATATATGCAATTGCTATCCTATTCCTTATATTCATCAATAATTTTTTATAATTAAATATTTTTTTGACAGAAAGGAAAAATAGTGGCATCAAAATTTTTGAAATTTACCACCTTTTCAATGTCATGAAAACCAGCCAGATACAAATAGAACAGCCAGTCTTTATCTACATCAATACTTGGTTCAGTATCGCATATTAAATTATTTGGATATGACGAAGTTCTTGAAGTGCAGGGCATAGTGAAATGGTGCCATGCAAAAGATCACCAATGTAATAGATCGGCCAAATAAAATATACAGTGGGTGGCTCTTTACATGGGTGTACAAAAAGGACAAAAAATATGTATCAGCAAGATTGCCCTGACGAGAGCGGTACGACTATGAAGATAAGAGAAGAGAAGACAAGGATACTCCCATCTTCCCAATATATCTGCAGTAAGTGTGCAGTGCTGTTTATCTATAGTGAGCTCGGTAACTACATACATTAAAGTCTACATACCGTAAAGAATCTATAAAGTTTAGCTGTTTGTAGAGCATAGATCCAGATGAAGCGTTTTATTGGGATTGGAAACAGAAGGATATGTCTTCTTTTAAACTGACAAAATGATGCCTACTGATTTTTACAGAAAGAGCATGACATTCCTAGTTACCTACGCAAATGGACTGAATTAACCTTTTTAGTTTACCACTAAAATATTTTAAAAGTACTAACACATTTCCACAATTGTCAAAGTAAGATGGCCGTCATCAAGTGGGTAATTTACACCAGCCTATAATGGGCAGTTTATTGGTCGTAAAAGTGTAACCGAATTTCATCAGTGACATAATTATGTAGCTGTATATAACAGTACAGACAGTTATGTTGTTCATTAACGGAATCTCATTGTTTATAGAACCCTCAAAGTAATGGGATAAGTATGCTCATGACAGTTATGGCTAATATAACATAGTCATATAAAAGGAGGTAAGTTATAATGATTGGCCTGATTCTGAAGCACACCGCCTCTGTGAGACCTACACTCGGATTCTTACATTAAACTGTAGGAACATAACAATGCTGTTAACATTATTGTTTAAACGGCAGTCTTAGATAAGATGGTGGTGGCCTTAAAGTCCACCTGGCTAGACGAACTTAGAAAAGGCCTACCACCAACTAAACTGAGCAGAAAAATTCTATCCCCATTGGGAATTTAACCCGGGATTTCCATATCTGAAGAAGTTGTTAACCGAAGAAACGGTTAAAATATTCTTTAACTGAATTGCTAGAAAAGTCTTCCGGATTTTTATTGCGGCTTATGTCAATAAGCACCTAGGCTGCTTATTCTTTTCATTCCCAGAAACGCCTCTAGATTATTTGTTGTTGAAAATGAGAATGTGCCTTACACAAACTCTTATTAAGTGTATATTTACGCGGTATATTCAGCTGGCTTCAATCACGATGTTACAGAGATTTTATATAAATCGGAGTGTTTGCTTTGTATAAATTCTTATACATTTTAGGAGATTAAGTTACGATTATTTTCAAATTACTGTCAACTTTTAACGCAAGAATAAAACATACTATACTGTTTGCAATCAGTTCTAATTATAGAGATATTTCATATAGAGATAAGCAGGTAATAGAAAATTTTGTTTACTTAGCTGACCAATACTTTTTACAACGATTGTTATACTGGTGCGGATTGCTAATGGTGTTGTGAATTGGCAATACCGATGATATCGTTCAAATATGCGTTTTACTAAAGTAGAAATATTGAGAGTGACTTTGATTTGGTGTAAAAAAGAGATTTTCATGGATAACCACATAAAGATATATTGCAAAATAGAATTCTAGAGATAATAATCATTATACATTCGAAAAAGCTCTCTCAAATAATTGTAGAAATATATGTAGAAAAATCTAGTTTTTAATTTTCTTAATACACAGACTTCATACAACAAATGAGGTTTTATGTTTCACTGTATATATTTTTTGTATATGTGTTTACTGATTTCGTCATCAATAATTAAATTTGATAGAGAATCCTCCCGAGGTAATCTCATTGTATCAAATCAAATTTTAATGAAGGGATCCCAAGAAAATCGAGGGTATCTTTAATTTTTTTAATAAAAATATATGCGTATTCCAACTACTATCTAACATAGTCGACAATATTGTATAACATGATCTTAATAATGTTTTATTAAAAAGAGACAATTTTCTAATAACAACTTTGAAACTTCACTACAAACAGAGCTAAATTATGTCTGACTCAAGCAACAATTGCTAAACCGACTAAATTTAGCGGCACTAACGTTTGATCAAGGCGAAAATAAATTTTAGCTCTTTAATAAAGTTGGGTACACGTAGCAATATGTGGAAGTATACATGCCGCTTGTTATGGAGTTCTATTCCCTGAGGAATAGAGTGGAAAGTCACGTAATTATTACCACGGCGAATGTGTTGTATAACCGCAGAGGTTAAGTTACGTGGTGGTAATATAGGCGAAGGTAGACTTGGCAAGTGAAATGGTATTGAAAATGTTGGAAATTGATTGTTCTTTTATGTATTTATACGGTTCGGTGATTTCTGTAAACGCGAAGTGTTTTTATACTAATCATTGATGATCAGAACTCTTCGGAGACATTAAATATTGACCGAAAACTATAATTAAAAATAATGTTTAATACTTGACAGTTTAAATCAGTGTTTTATAGTACGCCTTACCAGATTTGCTGTACGTGATTGGTTCGTAAAGTGTGAAAATCTACTGCAAAAGGATACAATATGCAATCCCACGACATTTTTTTGTCGGAGAGTTCGAATCAATTTACGCATCATCCCTACAGTACGGTACCAACTGTATGGGTATGTGGGACTTGGGGTAGTGGCGTTCCCCCACTACCCACTAAACATCATCTCCGGGTTAACCGCCATAACGCATGTTAATGTAATTTACACTGCAAAACAATAAAATAACTAATCGATACCCTGTTCTGTAAAAGTTAAAACAAATATGTCCACTCGCGGGCTCAGTGTCACAGACCCGGACGGGGAGTCAGCTGGCCTAGCGAGAGGGGATTGTTTGACCGGTCTTCACTTCGTCTACGGCTTCACAGCGAACGGTCAATTTAAATATCCCTTGGCTTAGCTTTTGGATAGTTACACCGTCATTTATATTATATAGTTTCCATTATTTACCACCTGCTACCACTATCAAGCTATAGACAAAAACTGTCCCATGGGAACCGTAAATTTTTCCAGAATAAAGTAGCCTATATGCTATTCTAGGCTTTTTCTCTAGATTTGTTCAGACATGTTTGAAGCGGAGAACTAATGGACTGTGATGTATCTCCTAAGTAATGAAAATGCGAGCGAACGATTAAAGGAAAATTTGGTTTATTGAACAAACTAGACTACGTAACAAAACAACAATAATGACAAGAAGGGAAAAGCAAAGACAAAACAAGAATTTTAGTAATTTTAAAATTATATAATAAACCATAAATAATTATAAAAAAGGTAACATGGCTCGGCCACAATGTTATTATTATTATTATTATAAAAAGCACAGTCAATGAATACACACCGCCTGATAGTAAACAGTAGGAGGAGTCCACATGCAAGGATGGCTATAGCATGCGACATCTGTCTTAGCCAACTCCATCTTGCCGGCTGAGAACATGCCTTTACACGCTTTTTATGAAGACATCCATTTTATAGGAACCTTTTTAGTTTTTTCATGTCATATTTCCCGCCGTTAAAACGGTATTATCTTTTATTGTTTGCTTTATCACCGATTGCCCCGTCTCTATAACTATCCACTGGAACGTCGAAGTAATAGTCCCACGGGTAGTGTTTAATCATATATCCCAGTTCGTCAATATTGGTTAATTTCCGCGCAAACTCTCGCTCGCGTTGTTTCCGAACTATGGAAGTTAGACGTTGATCTATGGCGCATGTCGGTACACCAGTGTACCTTTATTGCTGTTGGAACTTTCAATTTTGGTAAAGCAATAAAATATATGTTTTTAGAAATAACTTTCTATGTTTTTAGTTTGGACGACCGTCTAGTAAACTAGACAGTACCTATGTCTACTGATAAACTTTTTCATTTATTCATTTGTCATCGTCATCGTCACCAGGTGCTCAAACCTACCTAATTAGGGCGGTAAGGCCTAAGACAACCACTCTGGCTAAGTGCGGAATGATCGACTTTATACATAACCTAAAAAATTCTTCACAGGTGTGTTTGCAGATTTTTTAATGAATCTCCCCCGTTCCTTTCCTACTCGGCACGGTTCCCTGTCTCTTCATCTTCTTTGCTCATATAGTCATTTCCTGACTCCGTTCTTTGTCGCACAGTAAGAACGTAGAATTTTTTAAAACATGCTTGGAAAGGTACTTTTAGGACAAGCATGGTAGATGTGCCGAATCTTGTCTTCATAGATGAACTCCTGTTGCTAATCATCTGGTGGTTTTGAGTTGTTTACTGTGCTTTATGATAAAAAGCAATATTTCCTTAATGGCGACTTGAAAATTGACATCATGTTACAGGCCTAATGGATGGAATCATATACACCACTATGGATCTGACTGTACACTGTAAAACATAGAAGAGAAGAATTTTATTTAATTATCCAATAAATACATTCTATATTTATCTTTTTATAATGTCAAAAATCATTTGTAATTTGTAAAATTAATTTTACAAATTACAAATGATTTTTGACATGTAAGAAAATGATTAAATAAATAACAAAGTAAATATAAAAATAAGAAAGACATGCCCGGTTTTAATAAAATAATGTCAGATTACTGTAGAAATACTCTGTGCTGTAGAGCTACAGTTAAAGTTTTGCGCAATTTCGAACGTCTAAGTTGGGCGTTAAACACCTATATGTCTATTAAAACGAGCACTTGAACTAAATCTTGTTCGTTCACTGCTTTAGTGCTTCCGATCGCTGCAAGCGTTGTCTAACTGAGTTATACAAGCTTCTATAAAGTAATGCAACCAAATCACAGTGTAAACAAATAGGCGGTATAATTACTATTATTTTATAAAGCTAGTTTAGGCAAAAGGTGTCCGCGAACTCATAATAATAAATATTTTTAGGTAAATATTTTTATGACGCCTGTAACACAAATTTTTTTTACGTTATACTGAGTCTCAAATGAAAATGAATTAATTAATTGAAATTTAAGTGAAAGTGAATATAGAACGATAACAAATCTCTTTTTAAGGCCACAAAGTCCACAAATATCTGTGTAATCTACCAGAAAATATTTAAAATATTGTAAAATAATTAATTTAGTTTTGGGACTAAAATTTCTTCTAAACTTAAAACATAAGATGTCAATTACACTGCCATATGATTTATCAAGCCTGATGTCTAAAATTAAGGTATATTCCATATAGCTAAAACGTTTTTCCTAGCCTGACACGAACTTTAATAAAGAGTATAAAATAATCAAATTTAAGTACCAATTGAAGCATCTTTTTAAAACTACTACTTGCAGTGGAGCGCAGACACGAGGCAACTGAACCCTATCAGTAAAAATGAGTAAACCTATTTCTATCCTACGAGTATCTATCAGCCACGGAAATAGGTCGTACAAATACTTAATATAGAGTTTTTCCCTGTAATATATTAATGGTGCACAACGTGTGGTCTCTTCGAGAATACTCTCGTATACTCACACACTTCACTTCGATTAAGAGGTAATTTGAGAAGTATTATAACCTTTTGCTTCAACAGAAAATAACATGGTATAATTTTACATTGTTTTATTTTAATTAAGGGGAAATTTAAAGTAAATTTGAAAGAAATGTGTCGCAGATTTATTCTAAAAAAAGTGAACGCTAAAAGAAAATAGTTATAATAGCAATAAAATTTTGTCACTTTTAGGTGTCAGTAAGAAAAATTGAAAGTGCCTTGAGAATGCGCTTTAAGCTTAATTAAAATTTAATGCTGGGGATAGGCACACAGCGTGTTACTCCAATTCCATATACTACAGCGTCGTATCCTTGGCAAATTGCTAGATTACATCAACATTTTAGAGTGGATGGCTTGACGTAATTATGTGCACTTGATACGATGTGTATTTTGGTTAGAATATCTAATTAATTTGTTAATTAATTAAAAATTATCCTTGGAAAACAACTGTATTTATTTTGTTTATATGGTCAGTTTCAATATTCTATCCAGATACAGCGCTAAGCCTGCCATAGTTTGGTTACCAGGCAACTTCTTTTATTTATAGTAAATGAATAATATTGTATTAGGGCTATGCAACAAAACTTTAGTACGCTTACTGCAGCCGTTAATAAAAATATCTATTAAGTTATGTATGTACAATTACATGTCCAGTGTACTCGAAAAAAATGAGGTCCGAACCACATTTTAGTAATCCGTTTATGGCGTGTCTTCACGCAGGTGACCTGGGTTCTGCTGAAACAAATCACCACGCCGTCCCCAGACAGCCCAGGCTTACTGGCGGGCTTCGCGGTAAAGAACATTGCCCAGAGTTACTTGGATAATTCCAGACGTGGTGGCGTGTGCAATACTTGTACGGGTGCCATCCACGTAGAGGAGTGGCTCGAGGATCGTCCTCCCATTCCCTCTCCGCTGCCTCCTTCTGCGAGAGAATAGTCTCGCAGAAGGGGGCGATGACCTCCCATACCTTCTCACTACCAACCATAGTTCATGGTAGGAACTTGTTGTAGTTGGTAGCGAGAAAAAACTGCCGAGCGCCGCACATAGCTCGTGGTGCTCGCGTCGCCAGGGTGGGCACTCCAAAAGTGTGTGCTTGGCCGTATCTTCGAATGACTCTGATGACACTAGTGGTCGGACCCCTGTCTAATTAACTAGTGGTTCGAATCCCGGTAGGAGAAGATATTAATATATTAAATACGAATATTTACTTACGAGTTAAGAATGTATATATTTTTATTTAGTAACTTAAGTAAGAATGTATATATGTTTATTTGGTAACTTTCGGATATTTATATGCACATTTTACTATCTACATTTCTCCGTTATCAAGTATCCATAAAAAAGCTCTTAATAATATTTAATTTTGACTAGACAATAGCTGTGTATATGAGAAATATTATTATCATTAGTTTTTTGTAAACTTGTTCAATTAACAACACATAACCCTAAAGATTTTAGTATCTGTGGTCGAATTTATACAATCTTTAAGATTGTAAGTAGTTTAATCTTTGTACTATTCGAAGCTGTGCTGTAAAACATGATTAAAGTTTTGATATCATTGGAACAGAGGGAAAACATTTAGTATATGTGGTGTCTGTAATATTGTTCCTCCTTCTGCCGGTCCCTCACAGCGGAGCGTCGTGATGTTCCAGTTTTATCCTGTTTCTGATGGCTTGTCCCTGCTTGTGTTGATCAGTGGCTCAGTGAAAAGTATTATGTAGTTCGGCATCACATTGTTCCGTAACTTGTTCGGAGAATCTCATCGGGTTCCTGTCGCTGCTTTATTTTTCTTCAACTATGAATCACAAGGTTGTCTCCGGATTTCCAAAAACACTATGAAGTTTAAAAGTACCTTAAATTGTAACTACAGCTTTAATATTTGGAATACAATGAGCTTGGTTGCGTAATTCTGTATAATGGAAATCGTTCTTCCGTTGGGTGTTAATCTCTGAGAAGAAAAATTATGTTTAATAATTTTTGACATGATTTATCTTCAACTAATTACATTGGAATACTAACAAACGGTATTGTAAATATTTATGTTACAAATTATCATTTCCTCTTATACGTTTTTTATTTTTCTTTGAGTTGTTACAAAGTTGCCAGCGAGGAAAGTTATTCAATTAATATTTCAGCGTGTAGGTAATTCTTCCTTACAACATTAATTTATCCTTATTTAGCTTTAACAAAACGTAGGCTCGTTCCTGTCTTAGCGCATCTGTGAAATAATTTAACCTAAAGGGGCTCATATTTGTAACGATTCCACAGATGCAGAAACTTAGAGTTGTACAACAATTCTAAGTTTCCCAGCAAACATCCTTTTTAATTAGGACGTAGAAGTATGAAAATTCACTGAGAAACATGAAAATGATCAGTACCTAAAACAAAATGCTACTTTAGAGTTGCGTATTGTTCCGTTTACATCAACAAGAAATTAACTAATGAAAACAATTTTTGTTTGTACATAATTTATTCTGCTTACAAATGTATAGAATCTATCTTTACGTAGTTCTTACACTCGAGGCATTAGGATAATTACTGTCGTGTTTTAGTGATTATTACTTTTCTTATGAATTATAAATATTTGGAAGTGTATCAGATATAATGAAAGGTTTCCGAAAACGATTCAGAAACACTCAAATTCAAAAACATGTGCATGTGGAGTGATGAAATGAAATTAAAAGGAATTATTTATTAATAAACCTAATAAACCATAATAATAAGCATAGAACGTAACCAGTATTACCGAAGAAAGCTAAGGCGCGAAAAAACACTTATGTAAATCAATTCTAAATCCGTTTATGTATGTACTGTTTTTGAGTACTTACTATTTTCATTATAGGTTTGTTAAAGCCATTTTCCTTTAGTTTTTTTATTAATAAGGTACCTATACATAATAAACAAAATTAATCAGATATTCCAATTACATCGCAGGTTATATATGACTATTTAAAGGTTAAAAAAAATACTAGAATACGTGATTGCGCGTATCAATTAGTAAGTAATTCGATATACCTATTTCACGCGGAGTATTCAACGTATTCAGAACGAAATATCGCTCAGTTGCAATGTTTTCAATTATTTCACCTGTTTGGGTTTCGTTTGTCGGCCATATTTGTTACGTGTCGTGAATAATAACGTAGTCTGATTGCATCCAATGTCTAATGTTTCATATGACTACTGATTTGCTTCGTATTAAGGTTGATATTATCCTTTTATTTAATTTAGTAGTTTCTCCTAATAATCACCAGAATTAAAATACTGAAGAACAGTATCACTAGTACTAGCGGAACAGTGATTTTTTCTTTTGTGTGCGTTAGTACAAAATGTATAGTAATTATATCTTTAATATATTTTTAAGCCATTGTACCAACTTATTTTTGTGCATATCCAAGTGGACAAAAGCTTTAAAAAAACAATAATACTAAATGAAATAACTTGCTATTGACAAAGACAATGTTAAATAAAAACTTTTTAACTAAAGTTATTATAAGTGATCTTTTTAACGTTAGTAATTTCGTCTTAATATGATTCGCGATAAATTGTGCAAGAAAAATTATTTGATCTGCTTTTGTTTTTTATTACCTACGGCATTATTATAGAAAGGTGAGTATGCAGGTAATTATTCACGTTATATCGAGTATACGTCCAAACGAGAGAATACGTCCGTCGCGTTCGGTGTCCAAAATGGATTTATGGAAGTTTTCGATATACAGCTCGCGTCGGTTTGCTCCCACGCAGCACAGCGGCGACAGGACAGGTCCTCCGGCGCATTGAACAATGCCAACAGTTGCCACAAGCTCACTAACTGTCAAATATGTTCGTTTTTATTCTGATACACAACATTTTCCAGTGTTTGTTGTTTAATCAAGAACTTCTTAATTTCAGATTGTGCAAATAATTTTAGAAGATTAAGATTTACTACAAAACGACTGTGATTTACTCGGAACAAGGGTGAAGTATTCCGGTCCAAATCACGGCATTGTTCTGGTCGAGATAGATAAATTGTTAATCTGTTGCCTTGAATACGAGAAGAAGTATCGAGTAGCAGTAAACAATATACAAGGAATAAAAAGTCTGGTTATGTTTGACTTTAGGTAAAAATAATGAAGGAGGAGTTATTTAGCGTTGCGATTCAAGTGTTTCCTAAGACAAAGCAATGGTTGTTCCTCGGCGTAATTAAGAAAACAAAATCTCTTCGAGAGCAAAGAGACCAGCTTTGCTTTCTGATTAAGGCGATTAAGTTGTTGGTCCCAGTTGTTACAACAACGCCTTCACCCACCAACCTGCATTGAGTCAACATGGTGTTATTGGCTGTAACTCCTCATATTCATTTAAGAGCAGTTCCCAACAGTGGGACTTATATAGGCTGTTTATGATGATACTACTATTTCGTCTGCCATAAGGTTGCAGTAATAATCAAGATCATTATTTAACCTGTCTCCGGAAGTAGGGAGTAACTCGATGTGGACCCATCTGAACTCAAACGTCGAAGTTCCTTTTGTAACCTCCATCCCAGCAAGCATGCGTACTCTTTAAAGGCAACTAACTGAACTCGTCTTCAAGTTTCTGTGTGAAACTAGATGTTGCAAACTAATTCGAATTGCGTGCCAGCAATTTTTAAACTTAAACTTTTAGATTTGTGAACGGCTTCCAGTATAAGGAGTTAGCTTTGAAAGAATTATCTTCAGTGTAATAAGACTTAATTTAGCAATGAAACAGTTTACAGACAACAGCACGATATATACCACAGTTTTTTTTACGAGGAGGAATCCATTTACGGACCTACCCGCCACTGGCTAAGCGACGGGCGTGTGTTCACACAGTACCTCAATAGAGCGGCACTGAGAATACCCAATAAAACTCCCCGGTAACTCCATTGCCCTTCACGGGGGTAACCTGGGTTCTGCACGAGCAATTCACCAGGTCACCTCCAGGAATACACAACAGTTACTTAGCTTAATCAGTAAAGTGAAGTTAGACGTATGAATCTTATCTCTTAAAATAAAGTTAAATGCGAATTGGTATATGTATAGGTATGATAGTATTTGCAGGTTCAGACAAGAGCTTTAGAGGTCTCTGTTGACTTGCTTTGTTTTAAGACAACATAGCCTTTATTTAATCTTGGAACTTTTGTAAACTTTTTATCTGTACTAATATTATTAAGAGGAAAGATTTCTTTGTAATTATATAATTATTTATTTTTTACTTAATTATATATTACTGTTAAGCTCATAAATTTTTCTCAAGTTTCAAAAACTCTTTCACCATTACAATGCTACATTATCCCTGGTTAAGCTTCGTATTGGGCTATGTTATTAAAAATAAATGTTGTTAAAATACACACGGGTGGACATGTAAATTCTACATGCAATGTTCTTCGTGTTAACTTCCAAATGTCAGCAAATTAAATAGAATATTTTTTTATGTTTTTTATCTTTCTTACTTACTAATTACTCAAGATAAATCCAATGTTTAACTGAGTTGATTTAAGTGGTACAAGTGTAGATAAGCTATCTCCAGCCTCAAATAAGAGGGACAAAAGGCGAAGACAAACTTACAAAAAGAAAAAACAGGGCCCTCAGGGATAGAACGGGCCGTTTGGGTTTTCTTATTAATTTGTACCTTTGTCACAAGACCTTGCATTTAGCGGACAACATTGGATTAATGGCGAGTTCTTTCAAAAGTCTTTAATTATAATAGCTGTAAATGAAAACCGTGGTTATACGTAAACGTAAAAGTATTTTTATTTTTCAGGGAATGTGGATATATATATATACACAGGTGGTAAGTCTTATTTATAAAACAAATCAATTGTGATAGATATTGTGCCCATTTTATATTTATCATAAAAAAGAATAAAATTGTTTATAAGAACTCATATTATCTTACTTAGCATGTTAAAGTAAAGAACAGATGTTTTTTTTCGATCAAACAAAAACGGTGCGACGGACGCGCACTTCATGAACCCATTTTCATAAATATCTTATATATATTTGTATAATGTGAAATTATTGGAATAATTTTACTGTTCTTTATTTGTCATAGTTCTTCGTATACACAATGGTTATTTTCTATTTGACTACGTACTCGTAAAATGAATAATCATCCACCATTATGTTTTACAACGCGACTTACTGTATATTATTTGATTTTAATACTCGTATTACTTTGGTTTATCAAAATCCTTTAACTTCAAATCGTCACAAAATAGCCGTCACCCTTAAGTTAAGGTTCATTTTAATACAATCCTTCCAATTTGGGTTTGCTAGTACGAGCCGTAATTTGCTTGTAATTACTTCGACTATTAATCTAAGTTTGACCAAACTTAAGCTAAGTTAACAAGTTTTTTTTTAAATTTAACTCACTAAGGTCTCGTTACTTTAACCTGACTTACCAGCCCAGTATTGAAAGAAAATGTATTGTTATTCTTATGGGTTCTTCTTGAATTAGTGTAATTTGATTATTTAACTATTTGTTCCAATTTTTGGCAAAAATAAGCATTTTCCCTAAAAATTGTAAAATCTTATAATATGCTAATCTATCCAAATAGCAGTCTATAGTCTCGAGCAGATTGTAAGTGATAACCAATGAGTGTAAAATCAAAATAATATTCTAAACCACCCAATCTTAATTGACGCGTGAAAAAAGCAATTAAAAAAAAGATGCATACCTATATATATTTATTAATTAAAAAAAAGGTGTATTGTATATTCCCTAAACATTATCTAGTTATAATCATGTAGTGCTTCCTATTGAAATTATGCAAAATCCGTGAGAGTTCGTAACAAGCATGCTAAACGGTTTCATTACCATCTGAATGAGTCCTGAAATTAAAGCACTCTGTGTTTATATTATGTAAAACAGCCTTCAACGTCTTCTCTGTGTAGATATAGCCAGTGTAGACAATAGTTGTGTTCATAATACCTTTGACGCGTTACATTATACGAACTACGAAGTGTGCTATGTAGTATGCTACGAAATATGCTACGAAATGCGCTAAAAAGTACCCTACGAAGTATGTTACACGAGACACTACACCGTAGTCCACCTTCAACTTGCAATAGACAGCATAACCTAACCAACACTGTATTCCAGTTTAGCGTTTCTGCCGGTCACCCGTTCCGGGTTCGCATAAACTCTTTGGTTGATAGACAGGGTTGAGTGCGTTGACCACTCGACCACACAGTCGTCTATATTATCAAGCTAAAGCCTTCTCTTGATTTTTAAAGGTGATTGAGTGAACAGTTTATGTTTTCGTCTGCTACTAACTCAACATCATTATAAATATCAGCCTATGATGGCCACAAACGAATGAAGGCCTTTCCTATTTCGAAAGAATTGTCCATCTTGTGGAAGGCCACCTTTAAATGCGCTTTTCGATAATTTATCGCCATGAACTTCATTGTACCACGGGTCGTACGTTCTGCGTGCTTAAATAGGTTTTATTGCCTAGTAGAATTTTCAAAAAATCCCTAAATGAGTGTAAAAGATGCGACCAATCTTGCTGAGTTACTTTCCTGTTCTTCTCAAGTCAAGAGGCCCCCAGTAAATTTACGCACAGCATAACTTGTTGTATAAATAAATTCACTTTGATATTGTGCTCTGCCTATTGCCGCTTCAACTTAATAATCCTACAAGCTTAGTTAGTGACTTTAGCTTGAAATCGGTCGTGAAAAGTGAGTAAACTTTATGAGAGTAATTCTTTTAAATCAGCGCTTTGTTAGCTTAAATATTATTTTAGAAGACATGTAAAAAACATTTCACATCCCAAAGTTCGACAGACCAAGATGAATTGCAAGGTCTCAATCTGTTCCGCCCCGAGTTATTCATCACATCGCTTCACATCTTCTAAATAATTTATCAATCGTTTGCATGCGGTGTGTGGGTTGATTAAGTGTTTCAACATTGACACAATAGGATCAAGTTACTGTATTGTTGATAAATAAATTATTTATTTACTAATACAATGTTTGGATTTGCGAAGCGAAATAATTATAAATTTACTTACCATATACTCTCAAAAGTGCACGCATAAACGCACATACACACACGTTCTCAATAATTGTAGTATATTTCAACAAAACGTTGAAACAGTAAGAACAATTTACTTTTGTCCAAATTTTCAAAAAGTTTTGGTCTTTTTTTAAAATTTTATTTATTTACGGAAACAAACAGTCACATGTGCATACAGTAACATTACATTACATGTTTTTAAATAGATTTTTACACGAATTATATTGTATTTGTAATATAACGAATTTATATCGATATTAATTCATATGGATTTATTCATATGTAACATTAACGTACTGAAATTTGATATCACAAATGTTCTTATGAGTTGTTGTGTATGGAATTTTTTATTGGCATATTTAATTTTTATCAAGTATCATAAGGACTAACTTAAGTAGCATATTAACTAAAAGATGCTTAATTAATTAAACAATTAATCAAGTACCATTGAGTTGATTTGTGTTTACCTTTATATGGTAGAATTGGTAAAAATAAGTTCGAATAAAAAATTCGAATATAACGTAATGCTCACATTTCTACAAATAAAATCTTTCATCATTCTTTGTAACGATAATTGTGTGGTCTTATACTTATAAGGCCATACAAATAACCACGATTTGACTAGAATGCAAACTGGATCACAAGCACATTACCGAGATTAATCACATAAAGATATATACATAATAGTGCCACCAGTATTGTTTTCCACAAATTACTGACTGACGAAAAAACCTACATCAGTTCAATTCAATTCAATTCAATTCAATTCTTTATTTTGCGTTCCATAGTTACATAAAAGACTATAAATGAGACTATGGACCCTGTCGGGCACAACAAAATTTTAGATTATACAGGAGAAAGGTAGATTTCAAGGTAGGTTTAAGTGTTTAAATTTGTATAATGGTCCAATTCAAATATATGCATTCAAAATGCTAATTATCTAGGGATTGTTTGGAATTGTAAGTCAGTGAGTTTTTAAATGTAAAAAATAGATTTTATAGTATTTTTGTATTACAATTGTTTGGATGTCAGTAATATAGTTCCAATAAGCTTATCTTAAAAGTTAATTGTTTCGTTGCCACAATATCCAGTGAATTAAACATGTTCATTATACTTATTGGCTACGTTAGTGCGCCATCGGGCATCAGTAATTAATTTATAAGTTTGACGGCAATGCGTTCTCTTAGGAATACTACAGCTTAATTCATTTGTGAACGAGATACAGTTTATGTCATAAAGTAAAAATTACTTCTAAAAGTGTGTCTTTGTTCCATTTTTACGCAGTTATATTTACTAAGAAGCTTCTTTTATGACAATTTACTACGGTAACACTTATAATGCATGTTGAGAACGGACTAGAGTTATATACAAATAGAGATATGTAGAGTTACAAGTTAAGTTAGTACTGGAGCACATAATGAACCCAACATTTTATAGGCATCATTTGTAATATTATCGACGTGCCTATTGAGATGTGACTTATTGTCCAATGTTATTCCTAGATCTTTTATATTATCAACAGTTGCAATTTACATTTAAAATTATTTATTCGCTACTTTTTTTTGTAAATGTACTAGATTTACATCAATATATATATATAATAATGATTAAATAATAAAAGGATGGTTTCTACTCCAATACGCGGAGAATAGATTAATGTCATTTTGAATTGTAAGACGGTCCTCTCTGCATTCCATAGTATGAAAAATTTTCAAGTCATCAGCGTGTAGAAGAATCTCACAAAACTGAAAACTTTATCTATATCGTTTATGAAAATGATGAATAACAAAGGGCCAAGGATCGTGCCCTGTGGCACGCCTGATCCGATTGGTACAAGATCTGATTCATAACCACTCAGCACGACATTTGGGTTCGAACCCCGCCGCGTACGAATGTTTTTTCAATTTTTTAATTCATATGTACGTTTATTCAAAGCTTTTACGGTTGATATATTTAATACAAATATCCAATCGAGTCAGTTTGCAGATATTTTTTTCTCATAAAAATAATGCTATTAACATATATTTTTGTTGTTTCTATGTACTGCCAGCGTATTATACGACATGACTGCCACTTTAATAAGAAATAGCTAATTTATTATCGTTCAATATTTCATGCCATTTAAGCATTACGTTATTTCATATTTTCGGATTGCCATAAAGTTCCCATTTTAAAATCCACGTTTGAAATACCGCCGTAAATTAAAAGAGGTTTATCGTTACTGCACAACGAAGTCCGTATTATGGACACGTCGAACAGGACTACATGTCGCAAAATATTTCACTGCGAACCAATAAAACGTGAAAAATTTACCTATTCACAACATTACCATGCGTGCAACGGCATATCTCACAATTGGAACCGCGAAACTGTTTCTCGCGCGTAAATCAACTTGTCAGTGTACCCTTATAAATTCGCGGGTTGCCGCCGCGGAACGCACCTGACGCTGCCAACATTACGTTGATTGCGAACGCGCTTGCAGCAGTCGCCTTCCGCCATGTTCGAATCGTGCGAACCCGAATGAGACTCTGATTGCAGAGCAGCGCTTAAGAGTAAGGCTTTACTTATAACGAACGGTAGGGCCATATTTCACTGAACTTTGGGGTTCTTTATGCATGGCCCTTTGTTTCATAGTTCGCATGGTAATGAGTGGGAACTTTCTTGAATTAGACTCGTGCGATACTTTTCGCTCTCGCGATGTGTCCGGAGTTGCTAACTCCAAATGGGACTTATTAAAGCATTTTGAAACCGCTTTACGACGTACCTTATGTTTTTGTATGTTAATTATAATTAATATAATGGCGTTGTAAGCCCATTTAAAATGCATTGAGCTACATTAATTTACATTTCTTCTAAAATGTTTTGTACAAAAATGCTTTATAATTTAGTACACATGTGTTTTGTGCCAGCGAATAGCTACCGCAGAGGTTAAAAGTCTGTGAAACATGATTCGTAAATGCTGTAATGCATGCCATTTCCATTTTTGTAGGCGGTACGCCGGCTCCGCAATTAGGCCCGGCTCGTTAAGCCCGAGATCAAGAACTAATGAGCCACGTATATGGTTTAGTGCACTCACAGGATCAAAAATTATAATCCTGCTACACCTAAGTATTAGGAGCTTGGTGTTCTCGGCGCGGAACGGAACTCGGAGGTCGCTTTATGCTGGCCCACTCGACAGCAATGACATGAGCTTGACGGCTGATGCGCCGTGTCGCGATGAGTTCGTTCTAGTTTTGTAGCAAAAGGTTATTTATTACAGGGCGCTAAAGTATGAAATGGGATGAAGCGGACGTATTGTTTCAGCGGAATCATTTGGAATGTACCACATTGATTTATATGGGGAAATATTTATGGCAATGTATGTACATAGGATTTAAAACATTATGCATGGTTTATATACATATTCATACTACATACAATACAATACAATTATATGCATATTTATACTACATTCAACTACATATGCATATTTGGTTACGATACAAATCGTAGAAATTATAATCTCCTTTAAGCCCGCTATGTTAAGGTAATTTATTTCAATGACTATCTATTGCTTCACAAAAGGGCGATATATCTTCATAACATATTTTTAAACAGTTTCACAATTTTAATAGATTTTTTGTTTAATATCGCGATACCAATTTCATGAAATCTGAAACCGTTTTGGAACCAGTCAAAATCTTGATCAAAGCAGTAGATAGGCTTAAAATTTCATTGGGCTTAAGTCATAGCATTCTATGAAAAGGAGAAAGCTTGGCCAAATACTAGCCAAAATACTGGCACCATTCCTTTTCTTATTCTGGCTTACGAGAAACATTGGTATTAAAATTATTTCTATGGCATAGAAGCTCCCCTATTACCTCCCCCTATTACAATTTTAATAACACGATTTTGGATTCGATTAATGGGTTTAAGGAACGGGTAGTATGATCACGTCACGCTGACGTAGTTTGTATGCAACGGGGACAAACTTTTTATTAACGGCTATATTGTGTTTATGTGAACGATGTAAGAACCAATTATATAATTTTTTATTATGAATTTAATATTTTTAAATGTACTTATCCACCTAACCTTAAAAGATTATAAGACGAATAACTATTTTGTTATATTAATAAATAATTTTGACAACCCTGTTACACAACTCTTAAAAACAACGAACAACGGTTAGCGTATTTCTGAGTAGGCAGGGAAAGAGAGGGATAAGGTCAAAAAGCTCTTCAAAGCGTTCTCCATTACTTCATCAACGTAACACATAAATTTAATTATTGTAATTAGTACGTAACGATCGAAATTTGAATTTTAAAAACATTCCATTTCACATTCTCGCGTTCAAATTAAACGGCGTTCGTCATCTTTTTTCTGCAGCTATATTTTTATGTCAGCTATATTAAATTCGTAGATTACAAAAAATAAAAATGGGAATAAACGTCAAGTGCGGGCCTTTAAAAGTGTGTACGGCGCGAAATGGGGACTCTTGAATTTTCCCGGGATATATTCGGCGTAATGAGTTCTATATTGCGCCCTTCGCGGGGTGTAATTGACTCGATTCCGCTGACTGTATTGCGTAGATTTTTTTTATTTGTGCAAAGGCATTTTACAAGGTGTAAGGGGTTTCCGTATTACGCCGTCTGATGTTCGATTTAACGATGCTATTTTTTGCTTTGAGTTTGTAAATGAAAATTTGTACATTTTTTGAAATACTTAAATAAAAAAAGGATTAACTCCAGTTCTCCTTTTTGCTAAGATAATGAAACAACTTCGATTTTATGTCAAAATACGATTCGTTCTTGAGTTTATACACCTCATTTACATTTTAACTTTTAATCTTTTACGTAATACTAAAACATTATTTCTATTTTATTTTATAATAGTTAATAGTTATTTACTATTTTACAACAAATTAACAGCTTTGTATAATACCATTTTAACCAAAATTTCCTTCCCATTTCCTGTAAGCAGGCGATGTATACACGTGCATGTGCTGAGCAACACGACTTTAAAATTACACGTCTGGTTGAATAACTGAACACGACTCATTTAAACAAAAAAGCAAGTTCAGTGGTGTTTAAGTTATCATATTAATTAAGTACAAAAACGAACTACTAGATGGAGCTGATTGTTGCGTAATTTTTAATGCCGGGATTATGTACGAATCAGTTTTGTCTTCCGCAGATTTAAAAATAACATATTTCGTACTGTGAAAACGTCAATCTTAGACCTTGTAAAGTGAGACTACTAAATTTAGGAACAATATATAGAAGGAATTTTAGCAATTATCCTCACGCTAAATATGCCCTCCACTGAACAATTAGAGAGTTCCTAATGAAGTGTAATTGATCTCACGAGACGTCACGATTTCTGAGCAATCTTCGTTCACAAAACGATAGCTAGCCGGAATACAAATTTCTTAATTTAAAACCCGCTAAAATCAAAACCAGGAACTTTTAATCTTGACTCGGGCTCCAAAAGGTTCTAAATTGGGGACAAAGTGAAACTGACTGCAATTAGATGGTGTTCCGAATATTTTGCAATTCAAGACCTCAAACGGATTTGTATTTCGATTTGAATATTAATTTAGAAGAGACAGTTGCTTTGTTAATGAAGTTCCTAAGGTTTTTTTGTTGGCTTCAACTTATAATATATAATTATACTTGCACATTCAAACAAGTGGTTTTCAAATTTGAACATAAAAAAAACACAAATAATGTACGCCAAGTCAAGTTAAACTCATTTACAAAATGTAATAAGGGTTAATGTCCAAGTTAGTCCTAAAGGAATCGTAATGATATTTATTTAAGAGCGACAAAATGACAATAAAGCATATTCAATATCGTATATAAATATACATACATAAATATTGTAAACAGGCATGGCCGGGAATAAAACATGTTAATCACAAAAACATTTGCTGTGGCCGGGACTTGAACACAGAAGCCAGGGCTGATTAGCTTGTAGCTGGGGCTATTTACCAACGACAGACGGCCTTAACAGTAATGTTACAAAAATAAATTACAAAATATGATCATCAAATCTTGTTGTATGATGAAGCAGCAAATGAATAATCATAGAACGGAATAATTACTAATTACTTCAAGTTAAAAAACATATTGAAGATGTTAATAGCTTAAAGAAATTTATAAAAATTCATTCCATATTTAAGTTTGAAGTGATATAGTTAATCGAACGCTAAAAAAATTGCCTTTATTGTTCGCTCAATTTTCATGTGATCTGATTGGCTGCTGAATATTTGATTAAAGCTCTCCAGCCATTTGCAATGGTTATAATTTATTTTAATAAAACTATCATTTAATAAAAAATACGGGTATTAATTTATAATGAAACTATCACAACTGAAACTTAACTTCTGTTATACGATAGGCATCTTTAGATAAGTGACGTATGTTGGGAAAAATTTCGTTTTATTTTTTTATTTATTAAGGAAAAGCAAGCAGTTCTAGAGGTTATTGTAACTAATTCATCAGTAATGCAGCCCACAACGCTAATCACGGATTACTTAAAATACAATTTATTACTGCCACGGACAAGGGATCGGCCAACAGAATATTGGCAGAATACACAATCACAAAGAAATATATGATCCTCTAGTAACTAGGTATTAACAGCTCATCACTATATAAAATTGTATCTATTAAGTGGTTAAATCTTCACATATTACGAACAAAATAAGTGTGTTCCGAGATTTCAAAATGTTAATTTGGGGAAGAGATTATTTCACCTTACTTCACAGTAAACTGAACAGAAAAATATTTTATATATTCGTCTTCATTACAAAGTAATAATCCAAATAGAAATGATTTAAATAAAATCAAATTCATGAGCTCACTAAGAAGTAAAACCCTTAGACATTGTTTTTTATAATTCTGATTATGATGGCAAAGGTTTTCTACCCAAGGCTGCTTAAATCTATTGTTATAATCCACGATTTTTCTCTATTATCAATGAAATTGTTAGACACACAATAGTATTTTCCGTATATAATATACTTTAAAGAAGCGAAATAATAAAATCTTTTCTCTGATATCCAACGCATCATAAAACGTACCTGTATTTATATCGCAGTGTTAAATTAGTGATGGAGGAAATATATCGATAAAATTTCTGTTTAATTTTTTTTTATTTGTAATGCATTATTTATTCAATAAAAGTCATGGATAAGCTTCATTATGAGCAGTTATTAACTGTATTGATGAAAAATAATAATATTTCTTACATTGACTTTTATTCAGCCCGTTTTATTAAAATAAAGATTGCAATGGGTATAACGTATAATAAATGTACTAAATTGGGTTTCAAATCCTGAACCTCTGGTTTTGTAGGTTCATCAGTCTATAAAACTATAATTCTATATAGTATTCGATAAGAAGGCCGTCAAAACGGAGCCCGTGTCAAAGTTACAAATAAATGATAATTTATTTTCCGAACGCAGTTGCAGTACACTCCAGAAGAGCGGCAAAAGTTTAGTAGGTAAACGGTCACTCCAACTCTGTACACATTTGCTACGGTGCCATTTTTGTGCCTGCTGTTACCGTTAGGCCAAAGATGGTTGTTAGATTAATACTACTGTGCAGGAAAGCACATGAAAATCTTTTTTTACCTTTTAATTTTCTTTATTTTGTCTTATGTTTATATTTTGAAAATTATCTTATGTTTTACGCATTTGTATGCGAGGCTAGAAGTGCTAGAAGAAATTGGTACGTGGTACCTTTGTCGACTTTTCGAGAAGTTTCATTTAAGTATAATTAAATTTCAAATAATATCATTAACTATTTCCTTGTGTATTTTCTGCAAAAATATGATAACAGCTGGTCACATTTTAGGATCATCCTGACAATTTTAGCAGATCCTCAATCAGAGTGCTTCAGAGCTTTTGAAACATATATTTTTATATAAGTAGATAAATTTGAAATTTACTATATTCGGATTATTATTTGGTTGATATATCGTTGCTACAATAAATATCGAAAAAAACCTCGAAAAATTGTTGTGTGACGTGCCGAGTTATAACAATCTGTACGCCTGCTTGAATGAGGTTTGGCGATTTGTCAGCCCGGTTGAGATGGCGATGATTTTGGCCGTTATTATTTAATTATTATTAATTAATCAGAAAACAGTTGACTTAAGATACTGAATGACGTGTTGTTTACTATATTCATCAATAAAATAAATCCTTTTAATTGTAACCTAAAAAAGAACTGAAAAGATTTCGATAGCTTTAATGTTACTTATCTATTAATATAAGTTGACACATAATCCTTCTGTATCAGTATGCAAATACTTAACTCAATTTTGTCTCAATAGAGCGATGTATACTAGATAATGTTTGTTCAATTTGCAATCCAATTAAACAGGAGCTCCTTTATATCTCATTGGTATTTTACTTAATCGGTGTCTCTTGAGAAAATGTCATTGGTCTGCTGCTGCACCTCAATCTAATAGAAGTTTTCTTGTCTAGCGAACTTTACTTGAGTTTATAAATCCTTTACTATAGCATGTCTCATGATTCCGTCCGAGGTTATAACAAGAACTCCATTATATTCTCCACCTCTTTGGTTGATACCAGGGCTATACGCTGTACATTTTGTGAAGCCATGGTAAAGCAGTAAACATCTTGAGCTTTTTCTTATAGCAACTGACAGGAGTACAGTTGCTTTAACCAACGCCATCGATATCAACGTTATTAAATATTTTGGTCTCGATAATGCTTAAGAGCATCTCGGGTGTCATAGATATGCTTGTTGTTAAATCTATATAATTAAAATCAATCTTCTATTAATCAAAGTTTATATGTTACGGTCTTCCTATGTAGATGAAAGAAAAATATAAAATAACACTTGTCGTAGGATTTTTTGAATTCCAAGAATATTTAAGCGTATGGATGAGGACAACACTAGAAGAGAGTCATGATATATCGCCCCCGCCCGAGGCCCGTACGTTTTGATGTGTGTGATCATCGGGGGCACACGACTTCTCCCTGACAAATGCCATATATATTTCACAAAAACGAAAGGGGAATCAAATGGAACAGTTTTTTTGCATTAAGTATTTTATGCGCAATACGATTCTGTTTACCGATGTATCGATTTTAGATTTTTGCTCTGATCGGAAACGAGGTGCGGTGATTCTATGTAATAATACATTTAATTTTCTATTTCTTTTTTTTTACATTGTATTCGATAATACTAGAACAAGGGAATAAAATACTTGGTTTTTAATTAATAGATTTATGCTAAAAGAATAGTACTCCTCCAATCTATTTGTCACGCTGTGATTCGATGCATTTTGCATGCATGCTTTTTTTATAATGCAACGGTTACTTCAAAGTTATGAGAGTGCTTCAGAGTTTTTGAAACATATATAAGTAGATAAATTTGAAATTTAAGTTATTACTTGCCAGTTTATGTTTCTAAGTATACACTTCCAAACTGAAACCATCCCTGATATAGCTATTAGTCCCAGATATAGCTGTAGGTTAAGAATCTATTGTAGTGCTGATTCACAGTGTACGATTGACGTGAATAGCAACACTGACACATTAATGCTCACTTAACAAGAGAAGAGAATGGCTGTATCCTGTAGTACAGTGATATGCAGTTTACATGGGAAGTGTGTGGTTGCACTGACCTTATGGACGCAGCTCACTAGAGACGTCTCAAGCCGCATTACCCAGCGAAAAGAGTTTCATACGAAATTCGCGAGGACAGACTTATTGTGACCATGCTGGTGACTGCAAAAAGTAAGAGCGACTTAAAATACGACTTCTTCACATTTCATGTCACGATAGCCGTGTTACTCACTCTCTCTAAGGAACCTAAATAGTGAGAGAGAGAGAGAGTGGATCGAACGGGCCACTCAACTTCATTTGGTCGCATTACTCTTCACATCAAATGTCATATTCGTACAATAACTTCAAACGTATTGCCGAACCTCAGTACGTACGTCTCGTCTCCGGAATATTGTAGTGTCTGAGTTCAATAAAGATGCTACTTTTCTAAGTCTTTTATAAGTCATGTCCTATCTAATATTAGCAGCAATGTTGTTGCGTTCTGAAGATTACAAGAAACGCTTTTGGCTACACTGCTGTAGTGACAACTCACTAGTGCCGCGTGTGGCCTCTTTAGCGAAGAAATAAACAATAATTACTAAGGATGAGAGTTACCACGGCGTGAGTACTCTCCAATGTTCTAGCCTTAAAACCCCGGTAACACTGTAAATGCCATCTGCGGCCAACAGCATTAGTCAGTCAAAAAAAATATGCAGTTCGCGAGGGAATCGTCGTCTGTAGTACTTCACTGAAGGTTAGCGTGTCTTTTTAATTAATCAGCCACGCAGGCTAAACATGGTCATATATTTTATAGTTTTATCCAACATCTATAATTTAAAGATGTCACCCACTTGATGCGTAAAGATGATGAATACTTAAACTTAACAGTTATCATTAAGGTCGAACAATGTAAAATTCAAACACAACACATTCATCCTATCTACACAGAACCTGTCAAATCCCAAATTTAATTAATAGTGCGAATTAATTACGGGAAAGTTTGGGTTTACCACTGATTTCTCGCCAAGACGCCATCACAGCTACGGTAACTTACTTTGCTACGGTAATTTAAATAGTAAGTTATAAATTTTATATTAATAAATGAATTTTTCACAAGTTCTCACTTACACTTGACCCCACGAAAAAATTCTTGGGGCACTTTTTATAATTAACAATTCTTTAACTTAGTTCAACTACAACTAAATTTTAATCATTATGAGAATGTAGATTTTTACAACATCATGCTTTTGTTCTCGTAGGTGTACCTGATACTAAAGCCGGTACCTAATCTGCACAACTCAATAAACATTTAAAAAGATGTATCCAATTTTTTACCTAAACAAAAGTAAGAATTCTCCATTATAACTTAGATTGTTTTTGGTATCTTAAAAGTAAATTATTTAATAGTTTTAATATTTGATATACTATTAAAATAAGGAAAAGGAAAATAAAATTTATATTTCGAGATGTCGAGTGTGTCTTCAGAATTCAGTCCATGGAGCGTCATTTAAGATCTGGAATTCATTAGCTAATAACAATGGAATTTAATTTCAAACTAAAAATATTTCTAGTCTTCATCAAAATGTTATTCCAATTAGGAATCTCTATGGCACTGCAATATGAATTCAGTAGAATTTCTAAGCGATTTAAGCGGTATTTGAATCTATTTGATAATCAGAATTCCATATGATAGACGAAGTACAATTATAATGGATGATACAGTTCACGTTTCCGATCATGGTTTGGTTCCTGAGCTTGTTCATCGGTGAGCCTAATTAATACGGCGTATTAATTACTAGTAGGAGAGCTCGAGCGAAGTGGGTTGAACGCTCAAATTAGATTACGGAAACAAAGCTACTTTCGCTATAATGGGATCTAGGATGGTTCATAGTAAACTGCAATGTCAATCTACTCCTCACTTCTTTAAAAGAACGTTAAGGTATTACTACAAGTAATAACTTATTGCGTGATCACTACATCAACGTAAATCTGTTTTGTTAGACATAAATTCATTCTCTTGACATTATATAATACCCCACAGACCTTAGTCAGGGAAGTAAGAATCTGCATGTTGCCGTTATTCACATTTCATACTGAATTATTGCGGCTACTATGTATCAGATGTAGTAAAGAGTTTTATTGAGACGGCAAAGAACCTACAAACATCTTGAATACGCCCGCCATTTTACCACGTGTTTGCTGCCGCCATTTTGTTGTTAACGGCGGGAAAACGCGCGAACTTTTAATTTCCATGTTTACGCATAATTAAAGCTGGTAATTTGCTTTAAACGCCCGTAAATCTGCCCGATTTGTTATTTATTCGCTATTCTGGTCGGTGGGTAAGCAGCCGCGAATAAATAGTCCAAATTACAATATATTCATTTACACAACACGATTATACTTTTTAAATACTTTGACATTTTCTTTTTAAATTTAGTTAAGTATTTATATAAGATATTTAAATAATTTTAATACACACACACAGAGTTAAACAAGGAGAGGAGGGAGACGGATGGACCGTTATAATAACTCATTTCCTTAACCTAAGCCTTACATACACACACAATTATGTTCAAAATCAATTTAGATGTAAAAATTAGTACATAGACGCTGCTTATTTCCAATGACATTCTATTTAAAGCTATTCTGTCCCTGTCTTATTACTTATTGAGCTGTAGCTCGAGGTAAAAAAACCGAAAGTATCACTTTATTCACTTCAGTGTTTTCAATAATGCAAACAACTTCAAATTTTGTTAAATACAGGAAAATATGAAATACGATGCGCTCTTCCATGATCCATGAAGCCATAACCGCGGCGTCCATCTGCGTTCTCGTGTAATAACTCATCCACAAAATTTTAATAAAATCGAATTTCAGTTTGACATACAATATATTTTTTGGTAAACAAAGAAATATTCAGCTATCTTGTTACGCCGTGTTACAAATTGCCCGTCCCTAACCAGTACGTCGGTACTTACACACAATAAAAGGTATACGAAAGAAGAAGAGTAGCTTCTTAGCTAGTCAGAAAATTAAATATGAATGATAGATGGCACATATGGCAATCATATCGGTACGGGAAAATAGTTATTGCGGGTTTGATCTGTCTTCAAGTCTCGCTATCTGATTGTATTAATTAACTTGCTTACCTTTTAAATCAGCAATGGATAAGCAATGTGCTCGGTGATTTACACTTAAATTACGATTACGGAAATAAAGAATGATTGCCGTTGCAGATTTTGGATAGGTCAACAAAAATTCAACTCTATATAAAAAGGATTCGTTAAACAGTTGGACCCGGTTATTACTACAGCCGCTTTTATTGCGTGACGCGTCTTATCGTAAGACATACTTAAAATCGTGTCGTAACGTCTAAAAACAAAAGTAAACAAGGCCTAGATGAATAGCAGTCATTATGATATTATTTTTCTTGTTAACCACTCGCCATTTTGAGTCGTCATTTGGAATGTTAGTTAATTCCGCTTCTTTAATATATTTATTTGTAAATTACTCTAGTGAAAATGTTTCTTTTAAGCACTTTCTTGGTAATTGAGGCAAATTCCGCGTGAACTCGCCTGGGCTTAAGATGTATAAGTGCAAGTATAATAACTACATTATATATTTGGGAGTGATACTTAATATCTTATTACTATTAGTATTTTTATGTGTATTTGTGTCCAAAATTGAGCATATTGTGAGCTCGTTAGCGTTGTGGTTTGAACGCTCTGAATAACGATAACAAAGCAACCTTCGTCATGGTTGGTTCCTGGATGGGTCAATCGGTTATGTAATCTCGAGTTCCTCCTTTAATAGTTTAGCTTTTGGTCCCGGTTGTCGTGACAACTGCTTTCACCTACGAAGCTGTATTGGGTCAGCGGGGTTATGTTATGGACTGAACTCTTCATGAGTACTGCTATGTAATTAATGATGAATGATGTGTCAGCATATAAAATTTGCTTTTGTGGTGCCTAACGTTTTAAACCTGGTTTTTACAGAGTAACGCATGTGTATGGCAAAGGTGCTAGGACTAATATATTAATATATATTTAAGGCTGGACTACCTGGGGGCGGCCTGGTGAATTGCTTCGGCAGAGGTCACCTTATGAAGAACAGCGGACTGGAGAGTTTTAGTGGGTATTCCCTGTGCCTCTTTTATCAGGCACTGGGCGAGCTCCACACACGCCCGCAGCTTAGCCCGTGGAGGGTACATCCGTAAATGGATTATCTCTCGAAAAAGGCTAATATGGTACTCGCTTATCACCAGTACTCCTAGAGTTAGTTTCAATCGTAATTGCGTTCAGCAAGCCAACTCATAAAAAAGTAGTTTCCTATAACAACACAGGCTCTGCGGTCGGTTTCATACAATTTGATACCTGTGCCTTCCGAAGCACGGATGACCTCAAGATTACAAATCTTGATTGTCCCATCCAGGTACAAACGATTGATTTGTTTTCCGTTATCGAAATCAGAGCGGCAAAGCGCTATGAAAGCATACGAACATTAATTTCTATTGAATTTAAAAATGTCAATTAGAAGACAGACAGACTGAGGCCCAGGGCAAAGTCACTTTATTACAAGTGACTTTGAAATAAAAAACTTCGAAGTTCTAAAGACTGCCACAGTGTAACAATTTAATGCAGTGAGACAACAATAAAAAATTTCGTGAAAAAACTTCAATAGAAAAATTTAAAGTTAACAGTGTAAGTTCAAAACATGTATAATATCACTACTAGGTATTTTCAGTTATTGTTCTGTTTAATTTCCAGGAAACATTTAAATAAAAAAGTTTTGCGTATCCATTGCTGCATTACAAGACAAGAGTTCCGCTTGAGGTTATAGTGAAACGGAAGTGGAATCTTTAGATGAAGGCCGTTATTGCTCTTGGGGATTGGGGGTAGTTTGAAGCTTAATGGAAATTCTAATTTCTTTTAGTTTTTAATGGTTTACAGAAGTAAAGCTGTATAAATAACCAAGTGACTTGATAATCTTTGATTTGTGCCATGAGAGAACAATATCAATCTACTATTTAGTAGAAAGTTATATTAAAATTTAATAAATACCTCTGCATTGCGTAGTCTGCGGTGGCACATAGTTTTAATCAGGTTCGAACCTGGAGAAATCTAACTTTATTATCGGTAGTTACAAGGGTTAATTATCCAGTTAAAGTTTGAAATTAACCCTCGGAGAATTAAAGTAAGTAGAAAGATAGATCTATGTAATTTTAAAATGCAAAGTCTAGAAGAAATTCAAGTCTTTATAGTACAGTGCGCAAAAAACTTATATAACAAATTCAAATTGGCAACAAAATTTCAAGTAAAAGTTTTTATTAAAGCATTTACTCAGAATAAGTTTAACAGTAATTAGACGAACTTTGGAGGCCAATAAAATATATGGAAGCCATTAACCTTGTAAAAACGCTCACAAGCTTTCAATAAATATGTAACAATTTTTTTTTAAAGTGTAATCTATTAGTTTTATGATGTAACTATGTCATGTGAAAGCGCTGTGCTTTGACATTTGTCATTAATATAGTAATAATTTTGCTGCAGTTAATATTCTGAATTGTATACCCAGAATCTCGAATCAGAAGATCATGACTGCAGCAATATTAATAAACTTGTAGGAGACAAGTATACAGGCTCTGGACATTCTATTCATCTGTCGTAGGTATGCGCAGAATTAGTCCATTTCATCGTTATTAAAATATAAGAAGAGCGTATAATATTTATTATCAACAGCTATGTTTGTGTTTGGACTGTGCTGGGATTAAGATTTCCTGCATAGTATAAATACACAAGGGATTTCGTCCATAACACCATCACGGTGTTTGGCCCAATGCGTGTTATTAAATGAAAGTGGTTGCTGTAACTGGACCAATGGCTTAACCTGCCTTATCTTATCTTATCTTGATGTAGGGTCAGGATTATTACTCCCGGAGCACGTCGACCCAATGGGATCTTTTGTGCTTCCCTAATCCTACTGACTGCTGTCCTGGAATACCTCCAAGATGTACTTACTAAGTACACCCGGAGACAGCAGCCGTATATCTTCAGGACTGGGATAGCCCAGTCCAAAGAGACCCATTCTTTTCCTAGCAAGAGCATCACAATGACATAGGATGTGTTCCATTTGTTCGGTGTGCTCCCCACAGGCCCTACATAGAGGCGATCCAACAAGTTTCATCTTGCCTTGCCATCTTTAACCTGCCTTAATGCATGGTGAAGTTTGAGATAACTAAATTAAATTGGCCAATCCGGAACCCATAATGTTGAAAATGGCTTGATTTTTGTAATTGATGTAAGAGTGTCCCTAACCTCTACGCGAATCAGCTGCATGTATTATATTTGCGACTTTAATTTAATTCTAAAGATTAATATTCATCCCAACTCGGCACAGTCAACTACATTTTAATCTCATACGAGAATGAAATCAGCGCAAGTTCAGCGCCTCATCTGCCAACTGTATCTCGCCTAATCAATCATCCTAGTACGATTCGTATTCCTCGCAAGTCCCGTGTCCTATATTAACGCCGCGTCGATGGTGTCATTGATTTTTTTGCTGACGCTCCTCTTGTGATTTATTGGTTCACATTTTTGGGTACGTGAACGTTTTAAGTGGGATATTTCCCAATATTATTGTGTTAGCATGTCTGGGTTCGCGTCTATTGTATTGCGTCGCCTTTGTGGAGCGTATTTTCTTAAACGTTACTTTGTTAAATGTCGTTAATTGTTTCATATGTTTCTTAAATTTGGAATGCTTACAGTCTCGTTGGACTTATAGTATGTATATTTAAAAAGGTTACATAAATAAAAATTGCACTTACAGAAACTCACTATGTAACTTGTTTATATATATCATTAAGATATTAAGTATAATAAAAAATTTACATATTAATTTTTATGTGATAATAACATTACAAATAGAATAGACATTAACTTTAAATATCTTTTGTTAAGTTTTAGCTTGGTGCGTGTGTGTGTGAATGTATCGCAAGAGTATTTTTTGTTGTGTGCATGAATGTGAGCGTGGCTGTATGCATTCCCATAATATATTCTTATAAATAAGTTTCCTTCCAAAAACTCGCATTTGTTTGAGACAGCAAGTGATATATTCCCAAGAAATTCAGCATCGAACTTAGAGTGTGTCGTTAGAATCTGGCTTTCTGTGTACTTATTATAAATATAATTTAAAAAAGCATATAGGCAATCTCATAAAGCACAAAACGCTTTTGTAGTAGAATATTAGTAAACACTCAGGTAAGCTCATATATAACACTTCACGTTTAATTACGACAAAAATTAACGAACCAAAAACAATTTTCGGCTCATGAACAATATGCAATATAGCTAGGACGGTTTACACTTGGCCGTGGCGATCTCGAGCTAAATTATATTTTAAATCAGATAGCTTTTTTATAAATTTTTTTTTTTTCATTTCTCTGTGCTTAAGATTTATGAAAAGAGTATGGATAGTTTACACTAGGCTTATGTTCTTAGATATAGGCTTTGTGGTTCGAGCTTTTACAACTTTTGCCATGGTTCGTCAATAAATCAAAGTTCGTCTGTCAATTCCACCACCTATCTCAACCATTTGGTTATGCAGACAGAATCACGGAAGAGTGCAGTATTACTGGCTCGCAGCACTTTCAGGGCCCAGCTATAGCGCGCATTCTTGACTGATTTATCTTTCGCATGTCCCTTTCCGATGGGGCAGGGTGATGGTGTAAGTATCCACACTGTTCAAACAAATATTTGATATACTTATCCAAATTATTTGATAAAAAATAATATATGATTATTAAATGTAGTATAATAATAACAGTACTTAAGTGCTATGTCCAAATTAAATCGTAAAAGTTAAGGGGTTTCTAATTTGACTTACTAATAAGGTGACCGGCATGACACTGTACAGGATCAAGATAGATGGCGAGCTCTTGGAGTAAGTAAGTGAAGAATTAATAAGTAATTATAAATTCCTTATCAAAAATTAAATCATCTAGCTTTGAAACACTACTCTGCTAATGTTTTCGAACTGAATATCTCAATCGGCTTCATAGCCACGTCCGTATTACCCCAAAACAGTCCAACCCGAAATAGTTATTGCAAATAATGAACTTAGAAAAATGTTCAAGCTGGAAAAAATCATTGACAAGAAAAATTGTAATTATATTTTAAAATAAAAAACAAAAAAGATTTAGCAATACCACACAAAAATTAAGAAGTCGAAACAAAATTTCGTCTATATTAAACAATGAAATTACATAATGGGTGACCAAATCAAGTTTCTAATTAAATATTCTGCTCGGTTTCAACTATAATTTGACCCGCGTTTGTATTAACCATTCTTAGGCTTTGTACATACACGTACAACAGAACTATGTAACGGTAATTGCTCGAAGGAGCTGTGGAAGACAGCACACCCCCCATTATTAATGACGGCCTTCCCTCCCTTATTTACAAGTCATTAACCGACTCGGGAGCCATGTTTGTAAGCAAATTCGGGGTAACTTATGAATTTGAATGATTTTTTGTAATCAACTCTCGGATTATTGCGTTCCGTCTTGGAATGGTTACAATAAGACTTAGGTAGGTTGCCCCATGTTGGGCGTCAAAGTAACATTCTCGAAAATTAGGCACGAAAATATAACTCAAAATTCAATTACTTATTATTTACTTTGAAATGACGGAAATAAATTTTGCTATTTCACCAAAAGTCAACATTTGGGTACACAGCAAATAGACTTCATTTGATAAAGTTTATTTATACATAGATGACTTACTACTATGCTTAGTGAGGGAAAGGGATATACTAAAATTTATATTTGAAATCTGTTCCCGGAATAGGGTATTGTTCGAAATCAAAAGGTATTCTAAATACCGACTGTGATTATTTATCATAGTCGTATTTATTCAATATACGCCTTTATAAACTTCGCCCTAAATTAAGCTTCCGAATTTTCTGACACAGTTGCTATAGAATCTGAAGGCTAAGTAGACATGCTTCTTTTAATAAAAGCGATGGATAATTTTAAATAAGTTGTATAAATTACACGCTGCGGACAAATACACTAAACTGTTCAAGCAAATACCGATCGTGGTAATCGAGTTACTGAACTCAGTAACTGAGCGTAATAGTTTGAATCTGGTTATAGCTACTTTTGGACAGTCGATGCGCTACTAAGCGGTTGCCTGTAGTTGGTCGTCTAACAGTAGAGCAGCATCATTGTAGTCGCTAGGTTATCGATTCACAGCATCCTTACGGACGGATGAATCCAGCGATCCAGAATCGATGCAATTGCTAAAACGAGCGATTTCGATAAAAGTAGCTCGTCTACTAGTTTACTAACTAACGCTGTATTACATTTAAATACTTTAAAGAGGCTTTACCTTCTTCGTAAATTGGATAAAGTTGTCCATAAAATATTAAAATGCCAGAGAAGTCTTTCCCGAACCTTCTTCGTTTGTAATTGGGTCAAGGGGATCTTTCTGTTAGGTATTGATTCTTATCTATTAGCATGAAGTTCAGATCGGCCCTTTTAGTGGAAAGGTTTTGGTTTTTGTTTATATAAGTGGAGTACAACACCATATACTGGATAATGGTGCTCAAGCTTCGTTTATTATGTTAAAGTAATAACTGAAATATATGGCGGTTCTTGTGATAATTATAACTTAACCGCTTGGGGCGTACTTCTTTGTCCGTCGTGAAGATAGTTTATGACGTTAAATTGAATATTAAATAATGAAAGAATAATAATGTAATTTTATATTCGGTGAACGTTATTAACATAGCCATAGAGTTCATAATGTAGCAAAAAACTAGTTATTAAATTAATTAATGAATGCAAGGAGTTAATATAACACCCCTTTTCAATGACGGTTAAAATGTAGCATATGTCGCCTGAACCATAAAATTTATTTTATTTTACATTATTAGGGAAGCTTATGGAATGTGTTTATGTATATTGTTTAAATATATATTGTTTAGTGTTTAGTTTAATGTTGACCTAAAACAAATAATAAAGTTTAAAAATCCATTGGCAAAATCTGCTCCATTCAACTGAACAACATTTTGTTGTTGTTGTTAATATTTTCAATAGTTTTCATCTATTACAGAAATATAAAGGTTATCTTATACATCCCTATAACGGCACATATTTTAGGGGACACCAATAAAATTAATTTTCTGCTGCGACTAGCTGCTTTTTTCAGTGGCTGCATAGTTTATGATCATTCTTTTATTCTCGCCTAGCAGGAACTGGATTTATGTTCCGGTTTACAAAACCAGAGGCGTGTGCACGAACCTTATAAAATTGCTTATATAGAAGGCTGTATTTGGTTCAAAAGGTTTTTCTTAAATTTTAAAAATAGTCATCTTTATCAAGAAATATATTTACTTATAATTCAGACATACGTTCAAGTTAAAAATTTAGAGCAAGATTTAATTGAATACAGGCAGAAATTATGGTAAAATTTGCTGTATGGTCAGAAAATATCTGCAAATAATTTCTGAAACCATTCTTACAATCACTCAAAAATAATAAATAATATAATAAAACACACTTGGCCCGTATGTTTCGTACTGAACAGTATGTGTTGTGAAAAAAATTAATTAAAAGGTTAGTAACAAATTTTTGCAAAATTCTGTGTTAATATTGTTAGTTTAGAGAAAATTAATTAAATAATGAAAATATTGATTAATTTTGATTCCTTAAGTCTTATATATAATACCGTCAGAACCTTAGTGGTATAAAAATAATAACGAAAACAACAATTGATAAATGTTTAAAATATATCTACACTTAAGAAAATTTTGTCCTGAGGAGATTATTAAACCAGTGATCTCACATAATCCGAGTAACTGCTCTGAACTTGAGCAAAGCTTTTCACTTTCGACCCTTACCAGCCTTTTTTATCGATAGGAAAATGAATTAACTCACATGCTGGTAGTGTGGGGCCCACCCGAGCAGTGTGGCACTCGAGGCCTTAAATCTAAAAAGCTAACGTAGACCTTCCACCAAAAAAACTAACATAGACCTTCGTTGTCAGGACTTTGACACAGCGAAGAGCACTTCGCAAACTACTGCCCAAAGTTGACTGCCGCTACTATGCACATCGTAATAAAGAATGCCTATATTGAGTATTATACAACCGCGGGGTGTTTAATGCTGATGGCAAGGCCCCACCCTATTGCCTGCTATCCCAAATATGGTGGTTATAGTTGAGTGGCATAGCTCCGCTTGCTACGGCCTAGAAGTAGTAAAGTTGAAAAGTAACTCTTACCAGACCCCGTCAAGGCGGTCCCCTACAAATGAAAATCTACTACCTACATAGTCAATGCATATTAATGGCCTTACTAATAACAATTGTAAAAGCCTTGTTTAGTTACACATGTTTTGTCCTATTCTTTCTCAAGACATTCTTAATTCGAATGAAAGAGATTTATTTATAAACATAACTTAATATTAAGAAATATATGCTCGACATCTGTGTTCTTCCGTGATAATTGAACACAATAATAAAATTACAGAGATACATTTCACGGAACAAATTTTCGGGGCAGAATTACTAGGGGTGTATTCTCAGTCTTAAAACATATTAGCTAATTTCGCTTCTTTAATGGCCACAGTACTAAGTGTACTCCGTTAAAATAAAACAGAATTCACTTCATTCCGGCTTATTTTAGAATTAACCAGACTGTAGGGAAATAAAAGAAGCAGTTTCGAGTACTGTATACTACGGAACGTCCTCCATTTTGAGATTTATGCCTGTGATATTGCAGCGTCGTGCGCACCCATCCTTATGAGAAATAAACTGTACAATCAAGTAAATTATTACGAAATTCTGCGGTAACTTGTCAAAATGTTTCCTTCCAGTCTTGATCTGAGTTAAGTTACAAATAATATGGAACCCAATAAAAAATAAAAATGTAAATGAAAATATTATGTCGTACTGTTCTACGGAGCACACATTCTCTGTCTCCACTATTTACGTAGAAAGATATTTCGTAAAATAATTTCTTTATAGCACAGCCAGAGCGTGGAACTCCTTACGGACACACTTATTCCCTTCTTCATACAACATGGGCTTCTTCAAAAGAGCAAAGCAAAAAGCACTTTTTGGGCAGGCAAGGTAAGGGTGGCTATACTAGCTATCATCACATATACTGCTTATCATCAAGTGGTGTCGAGTCATTTGCTGAACTTAATATAAAAAAAATTGGTACTAAATTGTAATTAATGAAGTAAATTAGTTATTAATCCCTTAAAAAAGAAGAAAAAAGAAATCCTTCCTTTAAGAAATCCTTTCAAACTCAAGTTTCCAGTCATTTAATTTCCTTCCCACCATAAGTCTTCTGTCTGTTTCCTTCTGTTTTGTCCATCGAGTAGTATGTATAAAATATTTATATTCTATTAATTCTGCATCTAATTTATTATTATTGTCAAATCTCTTATTTATGTTTGCCTGGAAGAGATTGCTTTTAAGCAATAAGGCCGTCTATTTGTACTGTGTATGTTTATTTGCAATATTATTATTATTTAGAAATCAACTAAAACTCTTCCCAATCCCTCGACGGCTTGAGGGATGGAAGAATACCCCTCGACAGAGGAGGCCAGACGGCCGAGGGTCAGGACGACAGAGAGAGGAATCGGCGGACAATTCTGGCGTTATCGAGCAAGACTGCCCGCTGGAGCCTCGCAATCATTGGTCCATCACTCAGTCCTAATCTCTTCATTATCTTCTCTTCAATTATTATTATTATTATTATTTTGTGTGCAATAAAGTTTATTTATTAATTCATGAGACATTTTGTTTTGACGATCGATTATTGAAATAAGTCACTGATCTCATGTAAATTTAGATTTTTCGGTGTAAAAATCTAAAAATAAATTTGCTTAAGCATTCTCAATCAGTCCAAAAATAGATGAACAGACCAAGGTCCATGTCTAGACGTTTAAAATATTTTTCTAGTTTGTTAACAGTAGCTAAAAGTTTAATAAAATAAATTTACCCCAAATAACAGTATAGTCGAATCCCGCTTCGATGCTTAGTTTATTTATAATTGAATAAGGCTCAATTAGGCAGATGGCAACGATTATTTAGTACAAGTCTCTTGGAGGCCATAAAACAGAAATTAATTCGTAATGTGTGTGTTCTTTGCCTTGCCTTGCCTCGTCGAGGCATAGGGCTCTCTAGTATTTTAATTACTTCGTCCTTGTTTTCTGTGACTTGACTTTGTTTTCCTGTAGAATCTTTTGCGCTAAGGAGGCAATAATTGCAGTGAAATAACAATGAAGTAACATGGATTTATTTTAAAACAAGCTTTTATTTAATTAAAATTAAAATAAAAAATGAACGCGAAAATTATTTTGTGATATAATACATTGATATAATTGTTTAGTACACCTGTAGATAATCAGCATCTCAGACTTTAGTTCCTGTTATTTTTATTAAGGTTCAGTTTTATATAAATAAAAGCTTGTTTTTACAAAACTGTTTTATCACTTTGTTTTAACTTTTTATTCTCAAAGAAAACATTATTAACATCATTATTTTAATATTTAAATCTATAAAATAGATTATTAACATTATTTAAATTATTGACATTATTTATACAACTAATGTTATTTAATTTCTATATATAAGAAAAAAGAAATGTTATCCGCCATCTTGGAGTAACGGCCATTTTTAAATTATCACAATATTGAGTATTGTCACCAGAATTAGAGATGTATGCAAAATTTCTGCTCAATCGGATACCAACGGTCGAAAAGTGGTTTGGAAATTTTGTAGTGATAACGATAACGGACAAGTTATGTAACGATGTATCTATATACGAACATTGCTACAACATTAAGCTTCAGAAATACAACGTACTACTTATAGATGCATATTTAAAATAAATAACATTAGTTATAGAACTTCATATCAATGATATATCAATATTTACTTCTGTCTTCACACTCAAACCATTATTAGTGTGTATGTGTTATTGCCCAAACTCCATAATTATGTGTAAAGCTCCTTGGGGAATGGGGAAGCCATCAAGTGCATTAAGTGGTCTTCCAACCGTACCAGCACGCGAGGAAGCTCTCTACCCCGTACCTCATGTCACATACGTCCTATGCCAACCGCCCAGAGACATTTTGAAAAGTTCAAACTCTTCATTGCTTCCAAGGTCAGTATATAAGTTAATGTTACATAATTTAAAATTATACATTATAGTGTATAGCACAGTATCAAATTAACTAAATTTCCTAAGTGGCCGTAAATTGCCCTTCTTAATATATGTAGGTATATAAAATCAAAACACTGATTTGAGTGATTTTATTTATGTAACTACATATAAAACGAGCATAGTGAAATGTGCTGCATGATTGGGAATTATTTGGAATTACTATTAATATTATAACTTAATACTTTACAGTATTATAATTATATTTTTAAATATTGACATCATAATTTAGCTAGACCAATTGTACCATGATTCTAATTCAGAGCACCCTGGCAGTTAATTATTTTTATACGTCTATTTGATGTACATAATATCTTTATTCTTTTGTTATTCTTCTGTATGTCTCAGTTCGCCAAATATACATCAGTTTACAGAACTTAGAAATATTTGTATTTATTTCAACAAGACCGAATACATGTATTTTGTCTTTGATATATTACCGCGTAACTTACGAATTTGAAAAACTTATGATAGTCGACAAAAAATTGTGTCAAACTACGAAATGACACACTTTGTCGTCGGCTAGGTGTACATTCAATCATTTCTTTATAGCTTTGAATTTTTTTAGTCGATTACCACTAGATAAAGGGCTCGGCGACCCATGAAATCTAAAAGGCCGCTGTTAGGAACAAAAGCTTGCAAATTCTTTGTACTTCTTTGTACAAAAAATTGAAATTACCGCGCTTCGGATATTCTTACAATGGCGACTACGCCTGACGCTTGACATTTGATTCTGCGACTCTGTGTTATAATATCTACCTTTAAGCCATTGAACTGAAACATGGGTCGATAATTACGAAATTACCCTTACCTAGTTTATTTTATTTTCTCTGTGTCACCGATAGAATGGAAAACAGTTTCGTTAGCATTATTAATTACGCATGTTTATTGAATATATTTTCGAAATTTTCGGATAGATCTAACAAATTCTTGCATTTTTCTATGTCAAATGCGTACAATACTAAAAAGAGAAAATATTTTAATTTAACATGGCTATAGTTATGGTAGGATAGGTGATTATCGAAGTGATTTTTCTTACTAGTTTTTAAAGTTCTTTAGCAAGTGTACACGTCTGCTTTTTCCAATGTAAACCTTACTATTTGGTCAGATTATATATTTAATTTGCGATTATGTATATACCGACTTTGTAGGAGGTGTGTTTGTATCGGCTACCGATTTAACAGATTGGATGAAGTCAAAGTCTTTTATGTCACTACTGTATAATGATCACTAATCTTAATAATTACATGAAATGCTAAAACGGAGTCACCACTAGCGGCGTATCCCGCTAACGAGCTGCGAGGTGATTGGCTCAATATTTGTTTAGACACGTCCGTCTGAAGGGTGGCTTATGACCTTTATTTTAATACCGCTACGACGTGAGAAAGAGCTATTTGATTTTACATCAAAATATGAAAAAATATTATGTTTAAATATAAGACAGTTTTGTTTATATATATTATTATTATGTTTAAATTGACATTTATATCAAAGAACACTTAATAAACTTCTGTTTTAAGCGATATTGTTCCTTACGTACTCTTTTCTAAAGAGATAAATCTCGAATTCGCTAATATTTTTAAGGTTATTTCAATTTTATTATTTTAAACTAGTTTATCAGATAAACTTTATTTCACCAACAAACTACCACTAACGCCATCTATTAAATTAAACCCGAAGTATCGATGGAAGCAATGACACCTTTAATGTTTAGCATGTTAGTTACACGATTTTCAATACTAAAAACCAATTTTCGGTTATATAGATTCAAACTTTTCTTCAGGATTTTCCAGTTATGTTTATTTTTAAGCCACTCCTGAATCAAACCGAATAAAACACAATAAAAATTATTAAAATGGTGAAAGCCGTTTTTTATACATAAGAGGAGATTAAGGCCCGTATTATAGAACACGTCTCAAGCAGTGTTCGATCTCGCATCACGCAAAGCTAGTTTTAAGTGTAGATCACTTCTCAATTCTCCTGCTTATTATTGGTCGCGTTTTAAGAGCGAATCAGCCGAAACTAGAATCAAGAATAGATTTGAACTGTGATCATAGTTCTCTATGGTTCAAGTATGTTTTCAATTACATTTTTAAAATTACGTCTTAGCAACTCCATTTCAAGCAGACACCATTTATATTCTAGATATTGTATGAAGAATTTGAAAGCAATATTAATCGTTAAATTAGTTCAACGTGTAAAGTACTACATGTTAAAATCCTTAAAATAAGTAGTTATTTACTTTTTAGTGCTGAAAACGTCAGCTGACGTGTTCATTTAATCAATTTGCTCTGCATAAAACGATTCTAATTGACATTGTTTACGTTTTCGTTAATGTCAAAAATTTAGCTTACTATATTAAAACTTAGTTTGTATTATTCTTTTTATTTAAATAATACTGTTGCATGAAATGTTACAAGTATATAACATGTATCTAGATAAAGTATAAGTATGATAGATAATTCTTAGGAAATGGTGTTGAATTTAAACACAAACATACTTTATTATTTTTTATTTTAGAAAAAGGACAGTTTACAAGTTATCTATAATTATTAATTGTGGCTGCTCAGATTGCAAACTCTTCTGCCGAACCTCCCACATTATGTGTAATGTTATTATTAGGTTCATCCCTTGTTTTATATTCATTTTCAACTGGAGGCTCATCGTTTACACTGAATCCAATGTTAAACAATATTGCACATGCAACAATTATATTTGAAACTGTGGATAACTTGTTACCCATGCCTCTGTGCAAACAAGGAAATCTCCTCTTCCATTGCCCAAACACACACTCTACAATATTACTTGTCTTAGTATGAACTTTATTATATATTACTTCTGATGGACTACTTGCAGAGTTTATGGGTGTTAATAAATATGGTAAGCATGGATAGCCCTTGTCCCCAACTAGCTTTCCACTGTGAGTTCCTTGATGATATTTGCTATTAATATTCAACATTTGAAATATTCTGCTGTCATGAGTGCTTCCTGCCCATCTTGCAATCATCCATAAATTGCCCATTAGGACACACAAAAGCCTGGAAAAAAATATCTGTCAATAAAATCAAATAGGTACCCGAAAAGGGGACACTTTAATAAGTTTGTCATATTAAGTAATATAACAATCATATATCATTATATTGTTGGTAAAAGTGATGGTACATGTCAGTTTAAAATAACACATAATACAACACAGTATAAGGTGTGAATGTCTGTATAAATATGTTTAGTAACCAGTTCAATGAAAGAATCATATAGAATCAGGATTTTTATATACTTTAAATTATGTATCAAGTTCTACTCCTTATTAAGCAAAATTAAGTGGACAAAAGGATGAATACAATAAAGAATAATAATAATAATAATTTCTCACAATAAAGCATGGTTGGTAGGTACTTGTAGTAAAGGGTTTCGGTTACTTACTTGGACATTTATAGAAAAATAAGATTTTCTATTCCTAAACACTTCATGATGCTCCACTCCTGGTGTATTGACTATTTTTATATGAGTACAATCAATTGCTCCATCAATATTGCTTAACCCTTTGTGTTGATGATATTGACCTAAACGAGCAAATTCTAATCTGTTAGTGGTCATGTTTTCAGGGTATTTTATAAATTGGCGATGTTTGTGAGCCAATAATTTTGATATATTAGTTACTATATTTGACACAACTGGATGGGATATATTTAATAAATCTCCACATACTATCTGAAAATAAAAACATGTTTTATTGGGTGCACAGAAACCTATGAAATTAAATGTAAAATATTAGTTGCTTCATATACTATAGGCAGCTCAGTAACACAAATTCCTATAGGTACTACAGGAACAACATATATCTAATATAGGTAGGCACCTACATAGTTATTGGTCAGGGTTTAGTGTCTATGTTAATGCCATATCACATTTTACAAGTAGTATGATGATTTAGGTGAATTCAGTAATAAATGTAATAAACAGAGCCCATAATGATTGTGATGGATATTATGGAACGGTATAATGTTATGAAATTTGTAGTCATGTCAATGTAGCTATTTAAGATTAATTACAAATAATTACTCACCTGGAATGAAGCTGTGGCATAAAAACGGAGACAAATTAATATTTGTAGTTCTGGTGCTATAAACCTATAGCCCTCGCCTGTTGATATTTTGTAAATTTGTTCTTATTAAGGGCAAAATGGTGTTTTTCACTGTATTCTGTGTGAATCGATAACGAATTTTAAAATCGTTAAAGCTCATGCATATGGGTCTTGCTCACCCCGTAAATATCTTCGGGGTATATTTACATTTAAAAATCTCATTCCCATGTCAAATATATTATCAATATCGTCAAAAATGTCCAGTTCCACTATATTATAAAAGCAAGATAACTAGGTAGACTAACACAATTAATAAACAATGTAATACTACAATAAACTTAACAAATAACAACAACTAAAACCAAAATATAACAACAAAGCGAAAATAATAAGGACGTATTAAATTAATAAACCGTGAGTGTCAATGAAAATGGAAGAAAAGAAACTGCCAAATGCTAAAATCAAAAATGGCGTAAAACTATAACCCGTCAGAATAGAAAAAACATTGCGGTATAGCAAACTTCATAAACTCGCATTAAAACTTTATTTGGGAGTATAATACACATTCTAGTCTCAAGAGTGGTCTCGACCAAACTTACGTAAACCAGCCCTGGGAATCAAACATTCATTATCCTTTGCTTTAGTCAAAACGGCAACTTTTGATTTTGACGTCTTGAACTGACAGCCCAAACACTGACGCAATTTGATTTGACATTTCAAATCAAATTCTTATGTGATGCTACTAACGGTTTTTTCACAAAGTATATTTCTTTAATTATATTTTTCGATTCTGTTTTTTCCTTGCTTTTGTTTTTGTTTGTTGTTGATTTCATCAGCTGGACTGTGTCGTGCAATTGCAGTTAATTAACACAGACAAGAACTGGAAATAAATCCACCTTTCTCACCACTCATAAGTTCAGGTTTCAATGAGGTGTGTATTAATAAAATAAATTGTGAATACTTGTAATATATTTATTAAGGATACAGTTGCTCACTTCTTGTTTTTAATTACTTACAGGTCATGGTCAAATAACGGTGTTGCATCCCTGGATGCAAATCTACGATGTTATCAATGAAGTTGTATAAATTTCCATGTCAAAAACAACTTTTTGAAGCCTGGGAAAATATATGGTGCAAAATATACCCCAATGTGAAATTAACAAGAGGCCTCCATGGCCGCTGCCAGCAGTGGTGTTGCAGTCTTAATTTTGAGGCTAAATATTTGCGTTTAGATAGCCGTTGAGTTAAGTTCGCCTTACCCACACTTTTTATGCTGTCTGAAATTGACTCACGAAAGCCTGCACAGCCAATCTCACTATGTAAGTTGGTTTGGTTTAAATACCTAGATAATCTTTGTGTTAACAATTATACCATTTATTCATAATATTTACTTTACAGCCTGGGAAACTATAGGAAACATTAAAACTAAATAAGTTGATACTAGTAATATCTGCAAGCAGGCTTTTATTTCAAGTAAGTACCTTAAGCTATTAATGTATTTATATTTGAATTAGATATATTGTTATATAGCATCTTACTATGACCTATAACTAAGACCGGATATTAAATTAATTTTGAAACTGATGTATAATTTTAATGGCATATATGAATTTTTACCATTGCAAAAATCATTAATTTCAAAGTGATTTATTATTTTCTGTGAAAATAAATAAAATTAACATTCCATACCTCTATTGTTTGATTTATTTACATGTCGAATTCTATGAGTTTTTGTTATTATACTTGTGAATATGAAATAGTTTTGTGTTTGTTAAAATATTCCAGGATTTCTAACACTATACATATATATATATACATATTATATTAATTTAACAGTTGACCATGACCATGATTATGGCCAAAATAAAAAGCGCAAATTGATAGTAAAATGTGGTAACCGAAAATGATTTTAATATACTTACTGTTTTCATGTAGATTGTAGTAAAATAGTGTGGTTAATAAAATAGGGATGTTGATTATCACATATATAAATACATTACAATAATACATAGTTATCATTTACTTTTAAATACAGCTAATGTATTAAAACTCATGTATCTTAAATTCTTTTAATTCATTGAATTTATTTGAATTTCGGTAATTCCATATTAAGTATTTAAATTTTGACACTTGTGTATGTAGAGAGTGGGTGGGCACTGACTTCTGTAACACAGGTATATACACTTTGTGCTGGAGTCAGGGGTTTCACTTTTAAATTTTTTTGTTGTTTTATGTCAATAAAAGTTCTATCATTTATAATGTTTAGGATTTCTATTCTTATAAAATAAAGTGCCACTTTAGAAAATTATACTTTTATTTAATATAGTCAACATCCCTATTGATATAACCTATTAACAGTAGATTTGATGTTTTAATGTAAATCCATGTCACCAATATATTATACTAGTATCCTGTTTTTAAAGTACATTTGATAGTGGTTTATCTGTTTGTTAACACTATTAGATTAACACATTAGACGTAGGAAAAGTACATTTGAAATATTCTCAGATGAAGATTTTTATCAAAATTAGTAAATAAAAGATCTATGCAAGTTGCACTGGTATTCACGCGTCGGTCCATTTATATATTGCGTAAAGTGGTATTCTAACATTTTATCTAGTAATATTCACGTTTTATTGCTACTTTCTAAAATATTTGTTAAAATCTCCCCTAATCACTATTTTATTTTTAAAGTATTTTTTATTTAATAGTTCTAATTATAAGTTCAGTTGATTATAAAATATATCTACTACTAAAGTATTAACAGTAAGTCATATTTTAAAATTTCCACACTACACATTTCAATTAGATATTTGACAGACAGTTCCACAATATCCTTCGTTCTGTCGTTTCATAATCTTCGTGTAGTAGTATGCAGACACCTCCTCCTTCGTAATTCTCGCGACAGTACGACGTTGCGATGTTGTATTTATTGATGTTTATTAAATCTATTTTATTTTTCGTTAGCCAACTCTCTGATATACATATTGAATCATAGATTACTTGATTGTTGTCCAAGAATGCTTCTAATATGTGTGCTTTGTTGTTGATACTTTGCATGTTCTGATGTTTCATGTTAAAGCTTTTTTGGTGATTAATTTACGAAAGGAATCGTGTACAGTGTTCGTAGTTCCCCTGTCAGTGCAAACTGTTTGAGTGGCACTTTCGTAACCGTCTCCTTTCTTGTAATGATTCTTCATTTAGATATTCAGTGATCTAAAACCCTGTGTTTCTAAAATATTTTACATTATTTAATATGCGCTTGGTCATTCTATTACAAGTGGTCTTTGGTGTCCATTTCTACCCAGTCTTTTTAATTCTTCTATGTATCCAGTCAAGTCTGTATTAAGTATATCATGAAAAATATTTATCAGTCTATTTTCTAAGTCATATTCATTTTCTTCATATTGTTCTTTTAATCCATATATGACTATCTTTTTGTCATTTACGAAATTTTGTTTATTTTTAATGTAGGTATATTCTACTTTATTAGGTTTTATTAGTTTTTCTAATTCTTCTTTTAGTTGGTTATTATGCGTTTCTAAATTTTTTATTTTTTAAGTTTTTTTGCTCTGAAGTAATATGATTTGTAATTTCTGTAAAATTTAGTTTTAGTTCGGTGTTTGACAAATAAATTTCCTTCTTTATAGTTTCTTTTATGTAGGACATTAGCGATTGTTTATTTTCTTCAAACTTTAAATCTAATATAATAGTATTGATATTTTTTCTAAAGTGATGTCTTCTTTGAAATAGGTGTCATGACTATTTTTTTCTTGTAAAAAGTCGTTTCAGGACATAAGGTATTGCAGTCGGATAAGTTTAATTCGTCTATTAGACATTGTCGTATCATTTAAAATTAGTTGAGATCTTATATCAGTATTATCGTTTCGGTTTCGTCGAGTTATATTTTTACAGGAGTCACATTTCCATTTAGAAAGTTCGGCCTTATGGTTGAGGTAGTAGGCAGAAGTCATATTAAGACACGCATAATGAAATTTCATCATGCATACTTGACACTTTAATAGTTCCGATTCATAAATAATTTGTTTATTGCAGGCTGAGCACTTCATTTTCAATATATTTCGGAAATCTACTTACTGCCAGTTACGTGGTTTCAATATATCCTGTACGCTACACTTAATTTTTTAAATTCTCAAAGAGGGGTTTGAAATCAAAGATTATTTTAAAACAAACTGGATATTTAAGTATTTTTGTATAAGCCCCCTTATACAAAAATACTTAAATATCCAGTTTTTGTGTTTGTTTGAGTTTTAAAAAAATTATTGCCTAGTTACTTGTTTACTTGTCATTGTTTTAGTAAGGTCAGTTTTATTTTCTCTATTAAATGTGTATTCTTGCTTTATTTATGTAATATCTCAATTTTTTCATGTTTTATGAAAAAAGTTTTTAAGACGTAAAGATGTATGCGTATAAATACATCTGTGGTAAAACCACCAACTTTTATAATTATTATTACTCACAAAATTGTTGTAATTTTTCAGAAATAGAAGCAGCAACTGCTGCCACCAGTTCACTAAGAGCTTGAAGCGGAGAACTAATGGACTGCGATGTATCTCCTAAGTTATGAAAATGCGAGCGAACGATAAAAGAAAAAAATGGGTTTATTGAACAAACTAGACTACGAAACAAGACAACAATAATGACAAGAAGGAAAAAGCAAAGACAAAACAAGAATTTTAGTAATTTTAAAATTATATAAAAAAAACCATAAATAATTATAAAAAAGGTAACATGGTTCGGCCACAGAGCTTCTTCTCCATTAAATCTAAGAAGGAGTAGGATTGTGAAGTCAGTCATGAAACTAACACCCCGTTGCAAAAAATTTTATCGCAAGTGCCTTGGTATTATTAACTCAAAAAGAAGCCTTGCGATTCAATTCCGAGATAGGCTACAGAAAGCTGAACACTTGAGCAAACAACAATCATTCAAGTCTATGATTGATAGACTCCCATATCACACAAAGACGTTCCTGAACATGCAATTAAGCGCAGTTAATAAACACGTCAAGAGGCGGCGATTCACCAATAATGAAAATTACTTGCACTGACACTGTTAAAACAAAGTCCAAAGGGGTACAGATTGCTACGAAAGCTCTTCGTTCTGCCTTCTCGAAGAACCTTGACTACCTTCACCCACGAATTTACAATGTCCCCAGGGCTTAACACTAATGTTTATTTATTTATTTACATAAGACACACCAACAGCATACACATTAATCTGTACAAAAACAAAATATCATAAAAATGTCCTGATGTGTACACCTATTACAGGCGTGTACAGCTTTCCGTAAGGAAAGCTGTACACGTTTACTAAATTTTTGACGATGATGAATATGTAAATATTCATCATCGTCAAAAATTTAGTAAAGAAAACAAATAAACAATAAATATTAATACATGACCTTAATTTCCATAATATAAAAAATAAATAGAAAAAATATAAAATAGAATATAGTAATAATAAAAATATTTCCAATTTACACTGCATGTGATTCCAGTATCTTATGCTTAAAGCGAGCCAAAGAATCATGAAAGATGTCCAAATCGTCCATACTAGTGTTTAACTTATTGTATTCAATACATATCCTAACTATCGGGGAGGAGTGGTTCAGATTTGTATGACCGGGTGGTGTATAAAAGATCTTTATGCATGGGTAACGAGGGACAGCTCGCGGTACTATCAACGCAATACGCGATAACATATCATCACAATCAAGGTGACCATTTACAAGCTTGTATAGGAGTTATTTGTTGTTTAAAAGAAATAATTTTCCACCAATGATTGTTTAAAGGAGGTTGTAGAAGCTGTAACACAGACGGATTTACTACCTATGGCCCTTGTGTGTGATCAAGAATCGACTTTTCAAACATTTCTAAAGAGATTTCAATCAGATACTAAAAGAGAGCAATTATTAAATGGCGAAACTGAGGGTATGTATAATTATTTGCTCAATTTATTGTATAGTTTACTGTATGTTTCTCAAATGAATAAAAAATATTATAGTTTTATTTTTGTAGAGTCGTTAGTTCGTAGTTAAAGGGAGGTAGTTATTTTTAAAATTATACTGTTTTTTTTCATTTCCTTATCTACTAGGTTAAGCTTCTTTAATACAAAATAATTTCTTTTAATGTTCTAATTGTTTTACTATTTATATTTGCAGGTCATAAAATCAGCATATATGGGTATAAATTGAATATTATTTATGATCACCTCACCTCATAAAAGGTATTCCCAACAACTTGCTAACTAAGGATCTGTCATTCTCTGGCAAAACTGCCACATGGAGTGATATAGTTGAAGTGTATAAGTCGGATTGCCAATTAGGTGATATCAGAATGCTGCATAAAATCACTGATGACCACATCCAACCACATCATCACAAAGGATGAAGGTAAGTTAAAAATATTTCAATATTAACTGATATATAGTTACTTTTAAAAGAACATTGAGTGCATTTGAATAAAAGGTTTTGTATTATTGCTTCTATTTTAGGTCAAGCCCTGCACTCAGGTTCTTAGTGAGCGCGTGAGTGCAATGCTTAACTTTTTATCAAGATATGATGAGTTGCTGGCTAACTGCTGACATAATATTTTTAGTAGTAAAATATATTTTTAAGTAGTTACTTTAATTTATTCTTCTTAATTCTGTAAAGTATGACACTCATATATTCCTGTTCTTACATATACTAGGGGTATATATAAATAGAGGACTATTGGAGTGTATTTGTTATCAGAATAAAATAGAAAATAATATTGTTACAGAAACGCATCCTGATGGTACTCCAGTTTCTATCACCATGAAGAATACTGCAGACGCTATTTTGTTCTTCGACCGTCTGTTTGACAGCGTCAACGGGTCTCACCGCGGTGTTGGCGATGCTAGGAAAATGCGGGGTCCAGTCAAGGAAATCCCCGGTAACAATAAACACGTATCGTTCTGGGTAGAGGCCATCGGTATTCTCGAAAATTGCTTTTTTTTCGAATCCACACCAAGTGGACATCACACAAAAAAGTGGGTGCCTTCACTTAGGAATTGGATTACCACTTTAAAAAGTTATATAGTTATTTGGAGTAATTTAAAGAATTTCTTGCTAAATTTAACTGTCAAGCTTGCAGGCGTTCTATCTTAACTGATGAAATATCGGATTTGTATACTTGGATTAGTGTCAGAGAACGTAAAAGTTTACTAGGACGTAACCTTAAATACCCTTCAGCTTCATTTGTAATGCTGTTTAGGACCCTTATTGAAATTATCAGTAACTATATGGACAAACATCCTCACAGACCTAACATACTGGCAAACATTAAAAAACTATTTTTAAATTCTGCTGATGTTGAATGGCTTTGATGCCGTCAACATCACTTTCATGTATTACATTATTTTATAATTTTAGTTAGTAGAGTGCAAAACCTTAACTTTTGTACAATCATCAATAACATTTTAAAAGGGTCATTTTCCGAATCCCGCGTTAATAAAAAATACGCTATGCAAGTCTTGGTATTTGATAAGCGCAGAAGGTTTTCTGTCACAAAAAGACACAGCATGTAGCATGTAATTTACTGGTCATTATTAGTATTTAATTTTTTAGGTAGACGGTTTCAAAAGTAGGAATTTAATCAGTACAAAAATAGAGAAAATGAATGTATTAAACAACACCCTTCTGATGTATTCTTTTTGATATAACGTAAATAAAAATAATTCTTGAATGGAGAAAAGGAAACGTATAATTTTTTTTAGGTAAATGTATGAATTCACATTGATATAATTTATATTAATTTTTTATTTTGATATATACATGAAAATTATCTAATTGTAACAATTAAACGGGACTGTCAAACCTCTGTATTGAATCAATTTCGTCTGTTAGCTATCATTTTTTTACTTGAAATTTATTTGCAGATCGAACATCATCAATATTATTTCATCATCGCCACAATTGTTTAAAAAAAAGTACATTTCATTGTATATATCATTATTATTAACCTTATTCAATTCTCATTTACAATAAGGAAAGAAATTTGTATTTTATTAAGATTTAAATACATATTATTTAAAGCGAATTTCGCTAATTTTTTCAGCCTTAGTAGTAAGGCATAGGCGGTGATAGATATATGTATGTACTGGAAATACCTAATTTACTGGAAGAGTTCTTGAGCTTGTTTTTTGTACCAATATTCTTTATTACCTTTGTTGTTCCTTAAATTTAATAAAAATATATTTATATCTGTATTGTTTTTCATTTATTTTAGTTGCCTATTACTATAATTTAGGATTTCACTATTCATATCGATAATTGAAAATTAATCGATGTTGATACTTCTAACTCGATTATTTACATACATTATTATGAACGGTCGCCTGTCATTCCACTATCGATGGCTCGTTTTAAGGAGTGATTCCTATCTGTCTTTAGACATACTCTCTAATCTGTGACGTAAACAATGATCAAATCTATGCTTGAGCGTAGATTTTGACTTAAGTGTCCTTCTGGAATAAGCGATTACTCAGCTGAGTGTTGATCAACGAATGTCGTATCAAGAACTGTTCAAAAATTAAATCTCGTATTAAAACTACTCTTAAAACTAGATTCAATACTGAGACTCGTTCTATAATACGGGCCTTAGTGACAGACTAAGTAAAAGCACACCGAACAAATGGAACACATCCTATGTAATTGTGATGCTCTTGCTAGGAAAAGAATGGGTCTCTTTGGACTGGGCTATCCCAGTCCTGAAGATATAAAGCTGCTGTCTCCGAGTGTACTTAGTAAGTACATCTTGGAGGTATTCCAGGACAGCAGTCAGTAGGATTAGGGAAGCACAAAAGGTCCCATTGGGTCGATGTGCTCCGGGAGTAATAATCCTGGCCCTGCATCAAGATAAGATAAGTAAAAGCCCAAATTAAAGATCATTAAGAACTCTGTCTACAGCTTATTTTATACAACTCGCGGTGATTTGCGGTATGTAGGTATGTATACGTTGCAATTAGCACGCCCTCTCGCAGCAGAGGCACGGCTTCTCTGATTAGATTGATAGATTGCATAAGTAATTGGGATATTAAAGAAAAATGATATAATAAATTTTGACAGTATTTTTCATAACTACACTCGAAATCTAAGCTCCAAAATCTGCTAGAAAAGTTGTAACGTATCTAGAATAGAATCCGCAAACTCACTAATGCAAGACATGAAACTTTTATTTGGTGTCATCTCGTACTACAGGTATTTATTTTAATTATGGTCCAGACATCTTTTGTGATCATTATCTTAACGACTCATTCAGTGTCCAATTAATTTCATAGCATCTTCACTCTCATCTTAAAAATTGTTGAGGAAAATTTGGAGGTGATCCAAGTAATGCCGTTTCTCAGTACCATCATGGAGAGGTTTATTATGGATATATTCTTATATGATTTACGAGTCCTCATTCTAGAACTTATTTCTTTATAATTATGAGGCTTATAAACAAGGTGTTTGCATTTATATTTATTTGTAGACTTGTCTACCAAAAAGTCATTAAAATGATATGAAAATTATTGAAAGTGAATCTGTAAGGTACCTCGATCTCCCTACTTTATATCAGCATCAGCATATTTAAAAAATACTTTGCATGCGTCGTTAAAGGTACTCTGAAATTGTTTTTTTTTTTTAAATTGTATAATAAAATCATTGATCAAGCAAACTGTACCTAGCTAATATCATATGTTGCAGATACCAACCTTTTTGCTATAACTGTTTTATCTTTTACTTTTCCATATTTAAATTTTGTTTTGTCAATTATGATTGTAATTTTTCATGCTTAAGTTAGCTAATTAGCGCTTCAAAAAGCCTATGATCATTTAGGAGACGGACTTTTTAGGAGTAACGATCCACAACAATCCATCATCAAATACCAATTAAGTATAAAAACGAAACTGTTTTCATTTAAATTGACACAATTATCAAGTTCTTAACGGTTCGTTCCAAGAGTAGAAAATGAGAAATCGCACCTGTCTGTGAGATTTTAGCTCAAATACAGCTTCCAACAGATAATAATTTTAAATCACTTTGCCCAGATAGTTTTTATAAAATGTATACCTAAGCAAAAAACTCGATACTGGCGGAATCTATTAAGAAAGCGCTATAAAACCCCAAAGAAGAAGAAGAAGAATAAATTAAAGATTGGTTTTTGTGTTCTGTGAATGTCACTGTCAGAACAGTTTCACTGTCATGATCCAAGTTATGTTTTTGTCAAATATGCGTGATAACTGGCTGCGTGATTGTGTGGAGATGCGAGTTTAAAGAATAAATGTTATTGGCTGATTTCCTAAATCAAAAGAGCCCCCCGATTGCGTAGCTGCAATGCTGACGGTAATAGGTGTCAACAGAACGGTTATTCTTAATTCTTTGCAGTTTAATTTAGGCAAGATTATCACAATGATACAATTTTTATTGATACGCATGGAATCGTAGCAATAAATAGTAGTGTTTTATAAATGAATTGTTCTATTGCACTATGTCACACTGAACACAAAAAAAATCTGACATATTTATTTTTACTGTAAAATAGGTAAGTGGCAAATTTTTAAACTCGCAACTGTTCTTCACATATGGAGTACTCTTGTTTATAGCTGAAAACCAATGGACTACTAATCTGAGGTTTTTTATTTTAATTGATGAATTAAATCAAGTTCTCAACCATGTTTATATATTACAAAATTTTTCTTATTTCTAGTATTTTTTTAGGATGTGTGTATGTAAAAGTAGTTTTACTTGTAGCTAGCGTTTTGTTGTAGAAAGCCCTAGTTTGTAAAATGTGTACAGTGAGCGTTAAAGATTATCGTCTAAATGTGCCACCGTCAACATTCACGAATGTACCACAAACGGAACTCTCATTCAAGAGTCTGATTCGTAAAACCATGTTAAAGTTTGACCAGTAAAAATAACAATAGTCAAATACTTGCGATCCAACGTGGCAATGCTGCTAGATGCTTTTTAGGCATCATTCCTGACGGCAGCTCTGGGGCTGATATATTTTTTAACTAATAATTTTAAACATTAATGACTTAATAATTTTTAATGCATATTTTTTAAATTAGAATTAATTATAACTGTTGTAATTAATTTAGTATTTTAATTTAATTATAAATAATATAGTCAAATACAAAATAGTCAATAGTCAATATTGGTATTGCTTTTTAATGGAAAATATGTTCAGTTTTTAATAAGGCATGTAGGTAATGACGCGTGGTGTTAAGAATGTTTTACATAACAGTTATATCTATTATAAGCTGTTGTATTGGTACTTGAAACCATAAAGTTAGAAATAAAAAGTGAAGGAAGCACAACGTACGTATATGATGCCAAAATGCCTATCTCTATCTTACTTTGTCATTCTGTGGTCTGACTTCACCTTCGTCAACACAACGTTTTTATAGTATTTAATGTAATAATAAATCATTTCTGTGTTAAAACGTATAACAATATTTTATAATGCAGATCTTTAATTGTTTTTTTTAATTGTTCTGCGTGTTTAGCCAATGTGTCGTACAAATTTCATCACATCTGGGGGCTTATTGGATCGAGCATTCTTGTTTCGCTTACGTAAACAACGACATGATTAATTTCGGATGAGTTAATGATGAGTGGGATTTGTAATTTCGAGTTCTTTGATGACTTATATTTAAATGCGATAGTTTTCAGCATGTTGCATGCATACTCCAATTTTCGTTAGATCGACTACAGAGCAGAAGAAAGACTATTTTGAAATACTACGCGAAAAGAGAAAATTCTATTACACCGTACTCAGTCGTTTACAAATTTCGTAAATACCAGACAATTTTCTCAATAAATATTTTTGTTCCAATCCAGAAAGATCTTTATCCAGAACAGTAAGTCTTACGAGAATAGCCGGATACAGTGGCGGTAAACATTTGGCTCCCGGTCGCAACACTAATGTTACTAAATGGGTGAATTTAGGTTGAGTGCCTGAGCTTTGAGATATTTGAGGAAGCTTCAAGCAACTTTTCAGTTAAACATTTTGATTTTTTAAGCTGTTTACTGCTTTTGCGATATTGTTTAAGGGTCATATTACTCGAAGTTGGAAACGCTGAATGAATGTTAAGCATCTTTTAGATGAAACTATTAAATTTTGTTCAGTTTTAATTTTTCGCCTGAATATTTTTGCTTATAATATATTAACTATATACTCTCATCATTCCATTTTTCGGTATGTGTTTAGTTTCACCTAAAACAAGGTTTTTAGGCAAGTTGACAAATAGTTAGCTAGCAATTTAATACCACATAGATTATATAATTGACAAATCGCTTGCTGTTTGAAAAATTATTAAGATTGTATTCCTAAAACCCAATCACAAACTAATGTACGGTTGGCGGACATACATCACTATTTCTGTACCGAAATTAAAAGGAATATAATATAATGTCGGTTGTAATAACTCAATGGAGGGCAACATTTGGTTGAGTCGTTATTTGCTTTCGAGGAATGAAAACCGCGGGTAAAATATGTTGTTTTCTAAGGCCGTGTTGGAGTCGTAATATTGTTATTTTAATAAAAATACTCTTTGCTCGTTAAGGATATAGGAAGAATTTTGGAATGCTCGGAGGGAAAGGGAAAGGTGATTTGATGTTTATCTTACAGTGAATTCTTGTGAGCACGGGTATTGTAAGGAAGTACACACATAACTAAAAAAAACATATTTTAGTTTCTATAAGATCAAATGTTCATAAATATATTTATTATATTATAGCACTGTTACAAAATATACAAAAATATAATTAGTCAGTAAGGGTGGACTTAACTTTTTAAGAGTTCTTGTCTCTTTTCTCTCTTCCCGGTTTTTGTAATAGGTGGAATTACGATAAAAAGGTCTTTTATCAACTAAATCCTGTAAACCTACTTTTGAAATTGTGGCCTTAATTGATCAATAGATAGAATAGTGACCGCCACAAAGCACCCAAAGAGGGTCAATGTACTTTTTAATGCTTACGGTTTATTTGGTACGGTTATAATAGACAGCTATAGAACAATCCAACATAATAGTAAGGTATACTGATGAAGAATTCCCAGATTTCAATGTCATGTCTTCTGAAATATAAATGCTATAAAATTTCATGACTATGTTAAATTATTATGCTAAATTGAACATTTATATGAAATAATTAAAAACTGCTGTTAATTTTGCGTCCATAGATCTCAAAATAAATTATTATTTTAGTCACGTAGACACTGGTAGGTCCTTGACGCTTTAACAGAAAAACAACAACGGAAACCAGAGAACAAAACACGATACTTTCTAATTTCGAACGAAATTAACTTGTCGCAAAACCAGACATTTTTATTGGTCGAGATTGTCGACCAATAACAGGCGGTGAGATTTAGAGAGGCAAAAAGTTTAAAATAAGAATCTCTGTTCCATAACGGGCATAAACTTAAATACACGGAAAGAATCGCGGCTTTATCTGTAATAGAAATCTCTGGATTTATCGGGTTCGCGGCTTGTACTGGCTCTCAAATGAAATATAGGCTGGGAACCCCGAGCAGGAATAACTGGAATTGCAACGTAACAAAATACGGGCTGCGGTCGTAACCATTCTAATTATGATGGCAACGTTGGTTTATTGTTAGTATTAATGGCATTGGAGTGGTACCGTACCGAAGAAAACGTGTGTTTTGTTTCTTATATGATATTGATATGACATTTAATCTCAAAGTCTTATAATTGAGTATATTTCTTCAAAAGAGTTAAGCTACAACTGGTGTCATACCTTTTTTGGTACTGGTATATAAAATAATATATTTGTCCCAATTTTGATGTCCACGGCCTTATTTAAAATTAAGTTAGTACTAAACTTGAATTTTAATTGAGGCTATGCACCATACTTGTACGTTACAATCCGATCAGAAAAGACAGACGACTGGAGAAGTTTTTTTTTACGTTTATTGAATGGTTGTTTTTTGAGCATATTTTATTTATTTTCAAGCACGTAACAAAACAAAATGTTCCTAAAAGTCTTTCTACTCCTTCTTATTGAATTGGAATGAAAGAGATGCGAATTACTTAAATTTAATTTAGTCCGTGCGCAACGGAATTAGAGCCATTTTATCCTTTTCATGGTGAATCGGAATGAAAAAGAGTAAGTAAATGACTTAATAACTTAAGAAAATACGAGCGGAATCGACACCATTGTTTTGATGCTACCACCTAATGTTTATGAAGTGAAATGGAATTTTCCTGCAAAAGATGTTCCAAAGTGTATCAATCAGTATTTCAACATGAAATTAAATACAACATTTGTCACTTAACTAATTTAACAAGGAGTTTGGTATATATCCTTTCAAACCGAAGCCTACCTATTTTACCACAGACATATACATACTATTGGTGATATCAAACATATAAATCTCTAGACCTAGATATTTCGATACTCACTAAAACATATTGAACAGAATTTATTCATAGTACAGTTACTATCTGATCTCGATAACATTGACATCATTAGATATTCCTTTCTCGTTATCGGAAAGAAAGACGTTGAAGTATCAAAAGAATAGATTTATAGATTCTATTTTCAAATTACATTTCCAGAATTACTATGTTCTTGTCACAGGCTACAATCACTCGGTTCTTTTTTCAAAGACAACGGCGCGCTGCATTGGCGGGCTTTCGTACTTTTTGCTTTTCTAGTTTTTAACCTGTGTACTTTGCCCGGTGCCGCTATTGATTTAGTTGGCTTAGATATAGTACACGTAAACAAAGTGATTTTCATTGAAGTCAGCCTAGTTAAAGTGGTTTTTATTCAAAGGTCTACACTATCAACAGCACCAAATACAGTCACACTCAAAATTTGTGTGTGAACACAATAATAATATATGATTTCCGAGATAAAAATATCACACCTACTTCAGAATTTAGAAACCATGTTTTTTAAATTCAATTTTTGGTCATGATCGCGTTATTTTCTCTACTAATTTCATTCTAAGTTAAGCTATATAGTAACAGAATTTAGGTATAGTGTCGTGGATTGAATCCTGATTTCTTACAATTACAACCCGATTTTACATTTAATGTATTTTAAGTAAAAATTCATTTTAAATCAATTTAATTTACTATTCAGTGCCATCTCAAAAAATGTATCTGAGCGTGTTTTATAGAATCATAAAAGGAAAATAATAATTCGAATTTTATTGCTATAGTCCTTCAACGAGTTTTTTCCATATGAGAGCCGCAATTTATGAGATAACGCCGGAGGAAATTGCTTTTTGCCTTCTCTTGCCTCTATTGAATTTATTGCCTGATTCAAACACTGATATCTGTATATAACTATATAGGGAATGATATATTATGGGTTATCTATACCGAAATTAATCCTAGTAAAACTACAATATTTACCTTCCTACGCTGTAATGTAGGGCGGAATACTTTGGGAATCAAAAATAAATAGATAGATGCCCCAGAGATGGCACTGGAGGCGAATGTTAGAAATATCTAGAATTTGCTTCTTCATGTCTATTTAATATGATTATTTTCTATTTAATAATTTATGAATATTTTTATCTATCATATCCGTAAATATTGGCAGATTATTCTGTTGCTCAGAAAATAAGTTTGACGAGATTATTCAAATAATTAAAACAAGGGAACACAGTAATAATGAAATTGATTTAGTTTTAGAGAAAACAGGGGACTACGTAAGGTTGTCTGTCTGTACTTTCGTGGGTATTTTAGTTGTTAGGGTACAGTGGGACAGCAATAGATTTTATTATTAACTATTTTTTTTTAAAAAAAAAAGCGCAGCAAATGACTCGACACCACCTGATGATAAGCAGTAGACGAGTCCACATGTGAAGATAGTGATATACTGCCCTAGCCACCCTCACCTTGCCGGCCCAAAAAGTGCGTTTTCACGCCTCTTTTAAAGGAACCCATGTTATAAGAAGGAGGGAATACGTGTGCTGGTAAGGAATTCCATGCTCTAGTTGTGCGACAGAGAAAGGAGTCACTAAATCTCTTAGTACGTAAAGAATCAGTAGTTCAATTGTCTTGGCACCGGTGTTTCCTCTTAAGCTTTCGTACATCTAGGGCCTTAATTAGAACCTTTGTATATCCTTTTTTATTGTATCGCAGTGTTTTATCTCTGTTGTTAGAATTCAAAACGATATTCAATTATGCATTTACCTTATCAAATTGTATTGTTTAGGACCATCTTCATCACGTCTAGAAGTAGTTAAATTCCCAATTGTTCTGTTCGGATTGGTTAGGTGGCTTATGTCCACCTGGTCAGCGACCACCATGGAAGTCTGCTACCGTAGTTATGATGTTAACAGCATTGTTGTGTTTCGTCAGTTGGAGGCATACTTCGGAGAACTAACTAAGAAAAAAATGTAAACTTACTAACTGCTTACTTTCGAGGAACTATCTCAATAGTTCCTCTTTAATTTTCTACCATATCACCACTTATCATCAAGTGAGATTACGTTTGTCATGTTAAGAGCGGCAGTAAAATCCATCGAGCGTAAGATAGAGATCGTTATATCTTGGGCATCGCTCGTTCATTGTCTGTACCTTGTTAAACACATAAAAATATGTAGTATTATGTGTACTATGTGTAGATAAATAAATAACAAACTGTCACATTGACAGCATGGTTCTACTACAATTGCATTTTGAATTTCGATATATGAATTTTAAAAAATAGTTGAAAACTCTTAACATTATTGTATATGCGGTATTTCGGATATATAAGATTAAGAGTTCTCAAATATAAGCCAAAATAAAAACTAGTACTTTAGTAATTGTGATTATGACAACTAGAATTTACATTTTCCACTGTTGTGCTGCCACAATACTACTAAGATTTTATACATAAAAGAGAAATGTTAAACTCCATTTGAGGAGATCTATACCGTACTTACGTCGGTAACTTAGTATTGCAGTAACTCAATTTCTTTTAAAATTATTGTAATCTCATAATTTGGGGCTGTTTTCAATTATTTACGTAATTTGTTATCAAAAATTTTTGTACTAATAAAAATACTATATCGTTACGAACAGGTTGCTCTATTAAAAAGAAAAAACATTTACAGCGCTAAGTGGCAGAGCGCTATCTTGGAGACGTTACCAGAATTAATTACTTGGTTCATTATTTTTTTTGCCTTGACTAGACACAACTGAGTGAACATTATTTCATACTGTTGCTGGAATATTCTAAATGTTAATTCCAATTCCATTTTCACTTTGACCAAAATCATTTTATCAAACTGTATTTGTCATGTGTTTTGTTTTACACTGAGTATTGTTGTGTAACCCACAATGATAACAGAAAGGAAACACTGATTATATGAATACGCGTAATTCAATAAATTAAATTAAGTTATCTGGTGATGTAAGGTCTTATTTGTATAATTTTATGTTAAATAAAAGTAAATAAAAGTCAAAAAAATGAAATATATGTATTATGAACCAAAAAATAAATAGCTGAACTATGTACAAGTTTATTAATTATGTATAGCTTAACTATGTATAACTTCCGCACCAAACAACTGCACCAAAATGTTTTTTTTCTACATGGCCAGGACATTTGAATAGAAAAAAATTAAAGATACTCGTTAATCACGTACAATGTAAAATGAGTGATGCAGAAGACAGGGGTGATATTTTTGTTAAAAAATTTTGGCAAAAAAACTTGAAATTTTATTCAGACGGAACGGTAAACGGAAAATTTTCTTTATTATTTTAAATTAAGTATTCCCGTTCGAACCCGGAGCGACCGGCTAATAAAAATAAATTGTGTAAATTGTATTGATTTAACATATTTAAGGTTGTAGAATGCAGCAAAATCCAGATCTCAGAAATATTTCTCGTTCTCATCTCGGCTCTTCGCTTTCGGTTAAGTTACTATAACAACATGATTTTGTATTAAGTTTGTTAGGTAGTTTATTTTATAGGTTATGCATTAGAATAGTGTGTTGAACATTGGTGTATAATGAAATATGTAGACAGATTTCTTTGTATACACCCGTTCTTTTTCTATTTAAAGGGTGACAATCTACTAAAATTGAATCATCATGTTTAAACGTAGTTTCATTTTATAGACGTCTACTTAATTTACAAAATGTTAATTTAATTTAAATAAGTTAATTTACAAAAAGTCAATTCTTTATATCGAGTATGTGATTAAAATTGTGAATTGGAAGCATTTTTCTTATATCAGTGAGACGTGTAATTGTACGGGTAGTAAAACTACAATTAATTGTAATTTATGACCAAGAAATTGCTATTGTGATGTTTCAGATTGTATTGTTCGCGTTTTTCCATTATTTTTACCGTTCGGACTGTTTGGTAGGTTCCGTTGTATTGCTCCTAACATTGAACCTTGAGGAACACCTTTCTAACTATAAACTTACAATCTATGACACAGCGTTAGCATAATAGTACTAATTTAAAAATAAAATGGGTTATACTTGAAATGGTAACGATTTAATTAAAAACATTTGTATTCAAAAAACTCAAATACTTTTAGTTCGTTGCAATATATTTAATATCTCCAATCGCTTGAGATTATTTCACTGCTGATGCATTTTAATGGAAATGAAAATTTGTTGTTTTTAAACTGCTTGAAAATTTATTGTTTCGCAGAGTTTTTGGATGAGTGTTAACGGATTTTTTTTAAAAGGTTTTCATGAGACTATTTGTTTTTGTTTTAGGACCATAGTAATTATTTGCAACGAGATGGGGATCTTTACTTAGAGATTCCACAATGGCAGCATGTCCCCGTGGAACTGGACAATCACCTAATGAATTTATATGCGAAATTCGGCAACTCCTCATTTCGACGTCACATTAGACCATCTCTGTTAACTTTAGAAAACAGGTGACACGAAATATAATAGGTTGGGGAAAAAGTTTCTTCACATTCTATATGAAAGTTTAGAACATTTTTTTTCATAGTTAATTTACATTTAATAACATACATTTATGCCATTTTGTTCGTAGTATTTCTGCCATCTTGTAGGTAGAGAGATAATTCCATTGCTGTAGAAATTTTGGGACATCTGAGCAAATAATCGCAACAAGTAGTTTTGGAAGTCCTCAAAATTGTTTTTTGGTCAATTCCCAGTTCTTCAGCTATGTGATAACTGTTGATATTCCGATCTTGCTCCACTTATTCAAAAATACCGTCCATTTTATCCGTAACTGAGCGAGGTGCATCTTTGACATCAAAATTGCCGGATTGAAAACTCGTAAACCAACTTTGTACTACCTAATGCGGTATGAGTGGTGAGTAAGCTGACACCGCATTAGGTCCATAAACATCACAAATATTTTTTGCTTCTTGAGTTGCATTTTTTGTAATAAAATTTTAAAATGTATCTGATTTCTTCATTCGATTCACTCATTTTGACAGAAAGAAAAACAAATTAATTTTTTTTCCTAATTTGATTCCTTTTTCGTTACCTTTTTAATGTCATATAAATCAGCCAGATACAAATAGTACAGCGAAAGATATTTTATTACAAGTTTATACATACTATATGCGAAAAGACTTTTCCCCTGACCCAATACATATTTTGGGGATACAAAAAATAATGTCAAAAGATTTATACTTATACTTCTTTCATATCAAATATTTTATATATGTATTACCATATTACAAAGTTCAAAATTCAGTAGTGCACCTCAAAGCCAGCTATGATGATGATATAGAGCTACGAAAAACTAACAATAGACGTTCTTCTAGCGAACTATCTCTTTACATGAACACGGTGTTGACACCATTTCTGGATACATATATAAGAAACATCCAACGTTCGTATGATCTCATGACCAGCAAGATCCTTGCAAGAATCGAGGATGAGATTGATAAAGCTGTGCAGCAGAAGAATAATATATACAAAGACCTGATGAATTTGGCGGATCATTTACAAGTACCAGGTAATAATTTCACATTGAAATTACTACATTCCGTCTTTCCTGTAGAAAGCGTTAGGATTAATTTTTAATCCGGCTGCAGTCATGTGATAGTAAGATAGAAAAAGTAAAATATTATTCGTCATTCTTTCAAATAACATTATTTATTTCATTATTATTTCTTTCAAATTTTAGTTGTGTGTGGGGAAGAGCGTCGTCGTGCTAAAACCTTGGCCAGCAAACACGTAGCAAAGATTTACAGCTGCACTGAAGAAGCACGAGCCTCTATAGCTAAAATGGGAAAATACGCCGAAGAGATGATAAGTATTACGAAGCATCGCATGCAGTTAGCACTGGAGGGGTCTACTGAAACTCTGGACGTGAACGTGCAGCAAAGTAGCAATCAGAAACAGTGAGTAGATTTGCAAAAAATAATCTAAAAATGTAATTGTAAAGGGCATTTATATCCTTTATTGTACAAATACCATTTAACCAAATGCCATTTAACTTAATGATCGTTTCTTTTTGCTTTATCCTGTGTTCGATAGTCTAGATAATAGAGTTAATTAAATTACAAATTTAGTCGAACCTACACTAGATAGAAACTAAAGTATTTTTATAAAATTTTATAAAATATATTTCACTGAATGTAATCATTTGCAAGATACTATCAAGTTTTGGATATAAACCAAGATAACATTAAACAGTACTTTTAGACCTCCACCTTGAATTTTGTAACTTGTAGACTTGTCATTGCATTCACAACTGGCAAATTCTGGACAAGGTAAAATAGAGCTAATTATTCTATAATAATTAGCTCTATTTTACTTCTAAGAATGATAGATTATAAGCTATCTTATAATTATACAAAATAAACAGATGATGGTATGCGGCCATTGTTAAACGATGTTTATTTTTGTTCATTAAATTTTTCAGAACAGATATATCATCTGATATCAAGGAGTTATCCAGAGCTGCGGTGGTCCTCGGCTATGAACTTGAACTTAGTCTCTCTAACGCCCGTCTTCACATCGAGCAATCCCATGAGATGCTTACTACGTGCAGTAATAAAGCTAATAAGACTACTGATTATGCTGTTAACGAATTAAAAGATCTCCTAAACCAATGCGTCTTCGCATAGCTTGATAATTATTTTTATAACGACATTACCGTCTTTTTCTTCTCCCCTTTTGTAGTTTTTGTGTTTGAGCAGGTTGTATTCAATCTGCTCCATACCATAAAATGAGTCAAGTCAACTAGAGCTACCCAAATCACAGTTAGTGTAGATATCATTAGAAAAACTTTTAAAGGTGCTAAATCAGGGATAGATAATTAATTTCTGTTGAAAAGAATCTCCTTCAAAATTTCTCGAATCTGTCAATATTTACGCAAACAGTGCGTTTTATTCCACAATTCCTTTGTTCAATAAAACTTTTTTAATAACACATAATTGGAAAATAATCCTCAGATTAATTTTCAATTTTGCGTTGGATTATTGGCTTCATTGATTTGTTGGTTGCTATTCAGATTTTGACACACAACAGTTGTATTTATTACTAAGATATATTTAAAAAAAGCCTTCGATTTTCTGAAAAAGACTAAAGTAAGAGCAAGAGGCTGATAAGTGCATATAATAACTGAAAAATATTCGGTATAAAAAATTCGTTACGTGAAAAAGAGTCAGTTAACGAATATGAAGCTAAAATCTTGGGAAACTACGTGATAAAAATTGAAAGATTAAATGAAGGTTTCACTGATGTTGCGTTAGTAATGCCTTGCAACTGATATTTTTGTTTAATCCTTTTAAGATAAGGTACTGTATTTATGTTATTTATTTTTGTGTTATGATTAAAGAAGCATACAGCCAACATGATGAAAGGTAGTAACGAAGTTTATAGTATACACGCCTGTAAGCGAAAGCTGTTTGTTAAAATCAACAGCGTAGGAAACAAAAAACGATCTGGCAATTCGATAGGAACTTTAGCACTAAGCAAGAACAACGCTCTGAACCCTCCCTTCAAAGTTTTCACATTAAACCAAAATAATATTCCTACAATGCGATTGGAACCGTTCTGGCACGTAACACCAAAACCAGCGTTCCTTAAATGTGATGGGAACTTTTCGCACTAAACGCTAAAACAACGCTCTGACAGATGGTTTGACTTCTCACACTTAAATTAAAGTACTTGCGATTCTATTCGCACTTTTCATCCGGTATTGTGTTTAGTATTAGATTTGGAATAGTTAAAGTTGAATTATTATCTTTTAAAAAGAAAAGTAAGTAAGTAACTAAACTTGGAAGTCTATGGTAGGGTGAAGAGTAATCCCTATTTTTGCCTAAATTAATTTAGTAACTACGTCTTTTCCTAGTAACGTTTGGTTTATAATGAAATTGTAAATTAATCATAAACATTTACGTTATGTCTGTCAACAGTTTTATTTTGTTGATCAAGAAAATTGTATGTCCCTGTAAAAACAAGATGGCCAATGGAAAACAATCCCTTTTAAAATTGACGATTATATTTTTTGCTTCTTAATTAACAGTGCCCAGCATTTTCTCATACAAACGCCTCTCTGTTAATAAATATTTAAACAAACGCTACTCAGTCCTTTCATCCTAATTAAATTTCAGCTCGTCTTGAATTATTCATGTGTTTTTAATAAATATTGTATATTGTACCTGAATTAGAATCGGTCGTGGTTTGTTTCAGTTTTACATTTACAAGGAATTTATAAATATTTGTAGATTTTCTAATTTGTTTATGATTGCAATTTAATGTTTATTCCATATTCTTGTCAATATATACAATAAATATCGCTTAACAATAACAATTATATAGTTGAACAGTGTTTTATCACGTTCATAACATTTTAAATTTGAACCTATACAATATAACATATATATACTATACAAGGCAAATATTATGGTAATCAGTAAGGCCACGAGAATTTTACTAACAACTATTGCATAAGCTTCGTATAAGTAAATATATAAGCTTATGCAATGTCAATTAATAAGATTCTAATGGTCTTACTAATAAAAGCCATTGTATAAACTTTGTCACATTCATTGCTATACACGAGCGCGCATATACACACACACACACACACACACAGACACAGAAATTTACACACATCCACACATACATATATACACGCAAAGACTCTCATTTCTAAGTGCACGCATACTGCTATTTGGTAGTATTAATTGTATAAGTCCCCAGACACCTATCTGGTATACTGGTACTGCATAGTCCTATGCCTGGGGAGAATGGTAATCTGGCATACATGTCTTCTAGTGCAGATACCAGACTCTCACACAGTAGCAATTTATGTCTAGATTAAGTTTCCTTTATTATATTTTGATTGTTGTAGCTGTGTGAGAGAGAAGCAATTAAAAATAATAATAATTATTATTGGATTGACATTTAAAATTCGTTCAAAACGGAAGAAACACTGCTACTATATAATGGTTATTAGTTACACCACCGGAGTATTACTATTATACAAGCTGTATACAAAGCATTGCATGGTGTTTTATTACATTTTTTCCACTGACGTTAAACATTTGAATAAAAGAGACATAACTGTTTGTAACTAAACAATTTTACAAATAATTAAAAAATATTAATTAATAAAATCATTTTTTTTCCATAAAGTATTCCAATATATTGTTCATATAAGGATAAATTAAGTAATAAATAAAGGCATGTGTAATAAAGGCTAATTTTGCTTAAATGAATTACTGACCAGCATTGGCTAAATTTTATAATGTGATAAATTTTGATTAAGTACAGAAGCACTGTACGAAGTTACTAATGAAAGAATTAACATAACACGAAATATAAACTTCTAGCTATGAGCACATAGTTTCATTGAATAACAATCCTTGTACCGTTGAGCCAAGTTTGATTGTCGTATACATTATTTAACTAAATATAGTAAAACATACGTTTCCAAACAAAGAGATAAGACATCATAAAATTATACGAAAAACGTAGTTTCATCAGAGTAAAGCCATTTCCATCGCCCGCCCAATTGAGCAAAGGATACACAATTATAATGTTTTGACGAAAGTTTTGGCAAAATCTACGTATCAGCAGAGTTAGATAGGGTCGGGCCTCACTCACCTTATCGATGAACTGCCAAATGTGTAAGTCGTTTTGAAACGAATTCATTTTACTTGTTTAGATTATGATATTATAGAATAGAATAGAATATATCTTTAATGTACATAAACCAATTTAAAAAAAATACATAGGGTACAAGACAGTTAACTTAATTTACATTTCAAATAAATAGAAATCGAAATTGCAAATATTAAATATATTCGATATGTTTAATATTTTATATATAATATATTCGATCTTTCAATTAAGAGATATAGTGTCTTTATCCCAAAACATTCTCGCATTTGTACAGACTGTCACCGATTTAGTGTGATACATTAGACGAAAAAGAAGTCTTATTACAACGAACTAAGGTATCGACAAATGTCAAAGTGATAAGCTTGTCTGAAGGCGTGTGTAATTTAAAGGAAATGTTGTAGTTAACCCTTCCTAATTATGCCCTTTCGACCCTTAATTGACAAAGAGAAATCAAATTATTCAAATATTTAGACATCATGGCGGACGGCTAATGAATTCAGATTAATTCGGCCGGTATTGAACGGACGTTGAAATTTAGAGTTGCATAGAATTTCGCTTATTATTTGCGGCTTATGCGGTAGGTGTGTAAATATCAGAATTTGTGTGTGTTATAATTGGATTTTGTTCATAGTTAGCGGTATTTACCTATCAAGAGAAAAATTTAAGATTTTGAGTTTTTTGTCCCCAGTAGAGGTTGCTTGATTGTCTGTTTATTAAAGTCTCGTCGGACGCATGATATTTGCCTACCTATATCTGCCTAGCTACCTGACCCGCTCTTTTCATTACGTTAACTCCCACCAATCAACAGTTCCTTCCCGACGCTTGACTGACTGACATAAGTTTCCGCGGTGTTCGCCACGTTGCCCTCGTTGTATCGTTTTCTGTGCCCATCAGTGTTATCCTAGTGCCATCAGTGTTGTGCCTACCAAGTGAGACCCGGGATCCACCTACATACCTGTATCGGCGAGAGGGTAACGTACCTAGACATACCTAACTATACAACAAACTAACTTAGCCCAGCAACTTCCCTAAACATCTTGGTAGCAGAGCGTGGTTTTAAAACGTCCTCTTTTTTGTAATTTAATTATTTTTAATATTAAGAAATATATATTTTGATATTTATTATCAAATACCTTTAAATTTTGGCCCACTTTTACTTAATTACCAATTAAAGTGTCAAAAATATTAATATTATTCCAAAATTATTCATTATAAACCCTTTCATAATCATTTTAATGTTTAAAATCATTAATTCGCCTATTATTTAAAATTAAATTAATTACGTAACTTGTTTACGAGTTAAGTGTTACCTAGCCGTCCGCTCGGAATTCTTTTGTTCTCTGAGCGACCCATCGCTGCGCCCGGCATCTAGTTAACGTATAGATTCCCGCGTGTTTACGAATTGCGAATTATTTCCTTTCCTTACCTTTATTCGAAACCTAGTTTTTGTTAATTAGCTTTGTGAACATGTCGGTTGGTAACGATACCGTCAAGGCATTCCTATACACGGAAACAGCAGAGTACCGTGAAGCTATTGGTGTCGTTCGTTTTATAGGTCAGTGGATCGACGACACACACCAAGCTTTAGACACATTTCCTCCTGCCAAGTTACGCATGCGTTTGGGTGACTTAAGCTCCCATCAGGCGCAGTTCAACGGTGCCTGTTCCCGTCTCCTAGGCGGTCTGGATCCAACTATTGACGAGCAAGATTACTCGTATGTCAAACATAAAATGAGAATAGTACAAAACAAAATTGATGACCTCAAAGTGAAAGCGGACGAGTTGATGCCCACTTTTCACCCTGAGCCGTCCGCCACTAGTACTCCTACTAAGACGCCTAGGACATCCCAATACACCTCCCCAACTAGTAAGCTTCCTGTCCTCCCTATCCCCCGGTTTGATGGTCGTCCTGATAGCTGGATCAGTTTTATCGACCAGTTTGACAGCGTTGTAGATAACCAACCTGACCTCACCCCTACTCTTAAGTTACACTACCTAGTAGGCGCGCTGTCAGACGAACCCAGGCGGCTGATCCAACACCTCAAAATTGAAGGTGGGAATTATACCACAGCCCGTGACCTCCTTAAGCGTAGGTATCACAATTTACGCGTCCTAGCCGACACCCACTTGGCCCAAATAATAAACCTTCCGAACATTAGTTCCAAATTGGGTGGCCTAAGGGTATCCTTCCTCAACCCACTCCTATCGTCATACCGGTGCTTAGAGCGTCTAGAACTACCCGTAACTCACTGGTCATACATGCTAGTTCACATTTGTCTGACTAAATTGCCTTCAGACCTAAAATCCCGATTTGAGCGCCGGTATGGTGACAATCCCGAGTCCCTTCCTACATTCGACCACCTAATTTCCTTCCTAGAGGACGAGTGTAGGCATTATGATAATGTAGGTAATGCCGACATTGTTGATAATTCCCTCCAGGCAACCCACACTGTTCGTCCAACACCTAAACCTAGACTTCGTTCCCCACCTACTCCTAGAGCATATGTGGTAGTAACTCCTACACCTAATCCTACGTGCTTTAAGTGCAACAGCACAAAACACTATCTGCGGGAGTGCCCCGACTTTCATCGCCTACCTGTTCGCGATAGAACTAGTTATATAGATCCGCTTGTGTTATAGGTGTTTAGATAAGCACTCCTTATCTACCTGCCGTCGTAACTATCGTTGTGGTATATGCCATCGTTCCTCCCATCACACGATGTTGTGTTACGATAGCATCCCTTCCCCGTGTGAAAGAACTGTATCCTTTCGTGACGTAGTGACAAGGTCGTCACCTCCCCGTATGGGCGGGCGATATTCGCCTCCTCGTATGAATATGCGATCACCACCTCACACGAACTCACATGTCACCCAGCATCACTACGTCGATTCCCGTGACTCACCTCGTCCTACAACTCCTCCCCGCAGTAGACCCATGTACTCCCCCCCTCCTGTCCAAGTCCGAAGGACAAGTACGGCTGATGATAGGCCTCATCGCCGAGACTATAGCCCACGGACTAGTCGGAGTCCGAGACGTTGACTAGACTCCGACTCCCTCTCCCTCTCCCCGCCCGCTTCTACTAGAATTCCGTCAAACTCCCTAGTGCTTTTACCTACTGCCCTTATACATATCAGGACCTCCTATGGTTACTATGTAGAAGCGCGTGCATTATGTGACACGGGAGCCCAGGGCTGCCTCCTTACCACTGATTTAGTCGTTGATCAATTGAACCTCCCTGTCACCCCATCCTTTGTACCTGTACGCGGTATAGGTAATGTGCAGTCTGTACATTCCCGAGGTACTGTCTCCCTACATTTCAAGCCCGTTCATTCCTCCTATCCCGAGATCTCAACTACCGCAATGGTCGTGGATGTCATTGCTGGTACTCATCCTGAGATTGATCTACCCAAGTCCTTAGTCAATTCTACTGCACACTTACCTTTAGCGGATCCCTTATTTCACAGACCTGGTCCTATAAATGTCCTCCTGGGTGCCGATGTCATAGGATCCCTCTTAAAACCTGAGTTCCTTAAGTACCCTAGTGGTCTTACAGCCTTGTCTACCATCTTCGGTTTTGTATTGTCTGGTCCGATCTCAGGCTTCTCCCACGAGGTTGACGCACCCATGACTGGTGTATCCCTGTCACAGATCGTGGAGAAGTTCTGGAAAACAGAGGAAGCCCCCCAGATAGACATACCTAACCCATTAGACCAAGACTGTGAGACAATCTTTCAAACCACTACTAATCGCGAGCGCGATGGTAGATTTATGGTTAGATTACCCTTCCTCCAGAATAGACCCTCCCTTGGTGATTCCCGAACCCGAGCCCTACAACGATTCTCTAACTTGGAGAAGCGTTTTAAGGCTAATCCTGACTTCCGTGATAAGTACGTGTCATTTATGCGTGAATATCTAGACCTCCAACACATGTCTTTGTCTACCTTTGACCCATCCCGAGAACATTATTATATTCCTCACCATGGTGTGTTCAAGAGTACCGGGGACAAGATACGTGTTGTGTTCGATGGTAGCAGCCCTACTTCCACTAGTGTTTCCCTTAACCAATGCCTACATACAGGTCCTAAACTCCAGCGTGACATCACCCATATCCTACTTAACTTCCGCAGACACGAAGTTGTGTTTGTAACCGACATCCGGATGATGTTCCGTATGACCTGGGTCCATCCTGATGACAGGCGGTACCAGCTAGTGCTCTGGCGTGAAGATCCTTCCTTCCCTCTCCTCACATACGAACTGAACACCAATACCTATGGACTCCGCTCTAGTCCCTTCGTTGCGATCCGTGCCCTCCTTGAGCTTGCCGAGAGAGAGAGAGCTTCCTTTCCCAACGCTGCGAGAGTTCTGGAAAGTGACGTCTACGTTGATGACTGCCTGACTGGAACCCACTCCATTGAGTCAGCTCACCTACTCAAAACTGAACTTCAGGGTATTATGGCATCTGGTGGGTATGAACTTCGAAAGTGGATTACCAACAGACCTGAGCTCCTTAAAGACATGCCCCTAGAGCACCTGCAGCTTCCTTATTCTTTCCAAGACTCCTCAAATCCTCAAACCATTGCTGTCCTTGGTGTTCAGTACAACCCCAGTAGTGATTGTTTTTCATATAACCTTACCTTGAACGGCAAAGAAGAAGTGATTACCAAGCGAAAAGTCCTATCCTTAATCGCCCGAATATATGACCCGTGCGGCTGGATAGCTCCCGTAGTGTTTTCAGCTAAGGAGTTTATCCAGCGTCTATGGCTTTCTGGTCTAACCTGGGACGAACCCCTTAGTGATACCCTTAGAAATGAGTGGGCTACGTTTACTAGCGACCTTGTACGTATATCGGAAGTAGCCATTCCTCGCCTTATCCTACCTAGTGGTTCCACCTCCTTCTCCATCCATGGTTTCTGTGACGCCTCTAAAGCTGGCTATGCTGCTGCAGTTTATTTGCGCGCAGAACATCCTTCTGGCACGTGCTCCGTCCACCTTGCTATGGCCAAAACGAAAGTTGCCCCAGTTCGGACTCGCTTAACAATTTCCAAGTTGGAATTGTTAGGAGCTACGCTCCTGTCAAAATTAGTCCACCACGTCGCTCTCTGTTTGAAGAGGTCGATAGTGGTGGCTTCAGTCAATACTTGGACGGATAGCATGATTGCCCTTGCCTGGATTAGGACGCCTCCTCATCACCTCCAAACCTATGAGGCAAACCGTGTCTCCCAGATTATTAACTCCGGAACAGTGTCCGAGTGGAGACACGTCCCTGGTCATATGAACCCGAGTGACTGTGCGTCCCGGGGCCTTTCTGTGTCCCGATTCATCAACCATGACCTTTGGTTTTCCCCTCGATGGTTGATGCAATCTCCTGACCTCTGGCCTGTAATTACAGAGCCGGATCCTGGTAGAGATCTCCCTGGACTTCGTTGCCTGGTAATGACTTCTGGCGTTCCCTCCCCTGATCCTTCGTTTTTAATAGAGCGTTACAGTTCATTGAATAAACTGATCAATGTTGTGTCCTATATCCGACGGTTTATTCATAACGCTAAAAACCCATCCAACCATAGATACCTTCCATACCATTCTCCTGAAGAACGTCGAGACTCCCTATTGTGTTTAATAAAAATTGTACAATTCACCTCCTTTCCTAATGAGCTAGATCGCCTGCATCGCGGAGATCTAATCTCGAATTCCTTGAAGCGACTAAATCTATTTGTTGATGATAAAGGTCTATTAAGAGTAGGTGGAAGGCTAAGAAATTCTGAGCTTTCCTTTGATTCACGCCATCCTCTTCTCCTTCCCAAAAACAGTCATTTCACCTCCCTTTTGATTTCCCACTACCACATAGAAAATTCTCATGCTGGAGCCAATACCTTGCTCGCTATCCTCGGTCGAGAATTTTGGATTTTATCGGCTCGCCGCGCCATCCAGCATGTTATTTTCAAGTGCCTTCCTTGTTACCGCCTAAAAGCAGCTGTCTCCCAACCTCCAATGGGCGACCTACCCAAGGACCGTGTTACAGCTGCTCGTCCCTTCGATGGCGTCGGTACTGACTTTGCCGGACCATTTTACACGAAAGTTCAATCGTACCGTAACCGGAAATTGGTAAAGAGTAACCTGTGTGTGTTTGTTTGCCTATCTACCAAAGCTGTTCACCTTGAAGTTGTGTCGGACCTTACTACTGAAGCCTTTATCGCAACCTTTTCCCGCTTCGTATCGCGTCGTGGCCTGCCTAGCCTAATCCGATCCGACTGTGGCCGAAATTATATCGGTGCGAATAACTACCTGAAAGAATTAGAGTCCTTTTTGACACAAAATCAAGGAATTATAGGTTCCCAACTTTCGCGAAGAAACATTAACTGGGTTTTCGATCCTCCTGTTTGCCCTCATTGGGGTGGTCTCTTTGAAGCTGCTGTCAAGTCGGCTAAGTCTCACCTCAAGCGGGTGATCGGTGAAACTCCCTTAACCTTTGAGGAATTAACGACTGTCTTCGCGAAAATCGAAGCAGTCTTAAACTCTCGTCCTCTTTCTCCTGTCTCCTCCGATCCTAATGACCTCGAGGTACTTACTCCTGGTCATTTCCTAATAGGCCAACCTTTAACTGCCCTTCCTGAGTACCCATTCCAAGATTCGAAAACTAGCCGTCTCAGTCGATTCCAGTTGGTGCAACAGATGACACAGCATTTTTGGTCTCGTTGGCACTCGGAATACCTCAATACCTTGCAGATGAGACAAAAGTGGACTACTCCTTCCAACCCTCCTCATATAGGCGAGCTAGTTCTTTTGAAAGACGACAACCTTCCTCCTTTACAATGGCGGCGTGGTCGCATTGTCGAAGTATACCCCGGAAAAGACCAAGTTGTTCGTGTGGTTGAAGTTCAGACTCCCACCGGAACCTTAAAGAGATCCGTAACGAAACTAGTTCGCCTTCCTATTGAATAAATCCCTAATATCTCCTACCTTTCCTTTACGTAAACATTAAGATGTTTAGGGCGGGCGATGTGTTTATTAAAGTCTCGTCGGACGCATGATATTTGCCTACCTATATCTGCCTAGCTACCTGACCCGCTCTTTTCATTACGTTAACTCCCACCAATCAACAGTTCCTTCCCGACGCTTGACTGACTGACATAAGTTTCCGCGGTGTTCGCCACGTTGCCCTCGTTGTATCGTTTTCTGTGCCCATCAGTGTTATCCTAGTGCCATCAGTGTTGTGCCTACCAAGTGAGACCCGGGATCCACCTACATACCTGTATCGGCGAGAGGGTAACGTACCTAGACATACCTAACTATACAACAAACTAACTTAGCCCAGCAACTTCCCTAAACATTGTCTATGAAGTTTAGATCGACGTGGCGCCTTGTAACAGGTAGCAAAGATGAATAAAAATAAGGTACCTACAATCACTTAAAGTATAGCGCATTTGTTTTTTATTATCTCTGGAATAATAATATCGTAGTATATAAGCGTACCGCAGTTTTTAAAGTAATATATTTAAATCTATTACTTTTAAAAACTGCTGTATGCTTTTGCTAACCTTATTGAATAAACCCTTGACATATTGAAATTCTGAGGCAAATTCTAAAGTGCGTTATACATTTTTACTTAGAAACTTTTTAAATTTATGAACCAAGAACGTGTAAGATGTCCTGACTAGGATAATAGTAGTGGTACGTAACATATATCTTAGTCATAAGCTCCGAAGAAAGTTTAGGAGATGTATATCCTAGACTTTTTTGCAGCAAATGACTCGACACCACCTGGTAATAATCAGTAGAGGAGTCCATATGTGAAGATAGCTAGTGAAGAATGCGTCATACTGCCTACATACCTTGCCGGCAGTATGGCGCATGTGTGTCGCTTATGTACTTATGTATGTCGCTTATGTCGGCCGAAAAGTACTTCTTCACGCCTCTTTTAAATTGTTTTAAAATACGTATGCCGGCAAGGAATTAATCGCTCTAGCTGTGCGACAGAGAAAGGAGTTACAAAACCTCAAAGTGCACAAGGTATACGTGGCGAAAGTAAACAAGTGACTCCGAAGACCAGCACGCGTACTCCTGAGTAGAAAAGGAGAGGGAGGGATAATGTCAAAGAGTCTTATCCCTCCCTCTCTTTTTGTCCATGGTACAAACTTTTTTTCATAGACCCTATGGTACTTCACCTGATAACTGGTAAAATTACAGACATAAGACATATCAAGAAAATCGTTTAACTTTGCAGGCACGTTGACATTTGACGACAAGAAATCAAAGTCAATTTAATTTAACTTTACTGAATAAATGTAAAAACTTTGTGGGAATTTTCATTGTATCAAAATTAAAAAAAATAATGTAAAAAAGTAAAAAAAAGTTGAAAATAAATATATAAACCACAAGACCATGAATTGGGCCTTCATAGGCCACCAGCACCACCGGCCACTAGGCTTTCACAAACAATACTCTACGTTTTGTGAGTGATTGTGCACTAACATTTTAACTTTAACTACTGTCTCCTAGACAATGGCGACGACATTGCAGTAAGATGAATGCCACTGGACCGCACTCGGGGGATTACCGAGAGGAGGTATTATGACACTTTTGTACTGTAATTATTTCAAAGAAAAAGTCAAGTGCTAGTAAGTTTAATGTTGAAACTTTACTGCTACATAAAAACTATTTTCTTAAGTTACAAAAGGTTTTTTGATATTTTATTTCTTTTATGTATTATAAGTAATTAATAATAACGACAGGTTAAAATAACTGACTTTCAAGTCATCAGTTCGATGTTTCTTATTGGAGTCTCCACTTTCATCACATGAATGTAATCAATTTTAATGTATATTTATTTATTATTATACCTTTTTGAGATTATATATTATTTTTCATTGATCTTCATATTAATACAATTTTATTTAAACTTTAATATTATAATTTTATTTTGGTTTATTATAATTAAAAGAAAGGTAAAGGTAATTAAAATCCATACAGCCATGTTTAGTAATTATTTCTTTTCTTCATGTGACTTTGCCTTATGGATATTTTGATAACTAATGGTAGGCACATTTTGTTGAGAACTTAAGAAAATGTAAATAAAATTTAAAAATCTCCTCAAGGTAGGCTAAAATATACATTGATGAGAATTGCATGTTATATAAAATGTTATGATAAAAATGAATAGACTTAAAATGAATTCATCAAAATGGAACACTGAAAAATCTCTACCCAAGTCTAGTGAATGTATTTCATTTATTGCACGATATCACAATCCTTTTTGACATTAAATTATACCATTTTAAAACCATTTTTACAATGGTGTAGACTAGTATGAGCAGACGCAAAAATTACCTGCTAACACTCGCTAGAGCAGTAAAATTATCGATATTATTCTAATCCGTCATCCGTTAACGCCATTTTAAACTGTAATCTTTTGTCCAATGCTGGGGGCCAACAATGCGGTAATATAGCTGTGTTTGCCATATCGTCAGTGAAACCAAGTTTTACGGCAGATTTTCCCTTTTGTAGTTAATGTGGCCAAACCATCCACATTTTTATAATTCTATCATATAAATAAATGAATTTATCGATATCGACAATCGCAACGTAATAATTAGGCCAGATTAAGCTATAAATCATATTTGAATAACAAACATACAAAACTCTCAAACTAACTTGACGTCAGCACGTCACTGGAGAGTTGATACTTATTTTTCGTGGGTGGAGTCGAACCACTGAGTCAGCAGCTTACCGTTTTTGGCGCTTTGGATAAAGGTAGGTTCACATTTGCCAGCAAATTACGGTACGCGTATCGTAAGAGTATACAAGATGAACCACATGGTATGAAATTATCCTGCTGAACATATAACTGCGTTAATAGGTTTATATTAAAGATTAGATTTTTTAATGGAGCAAGTGGAGTGCTTTTTTTGTGAACCTTTTGATAGTAGCTACTTTGTTTTTATGCCTAGGAACGGCAAAAGGTGAGTGACCAACCAGCCTATTTGCTCACTCATTTTGACAGGTCACGTGATGGCAATTAGATGGCTTGCACATCCTTAACTACTTCAATATAAAATTATAGTAATATCTAGTCTATATCATAATTGTCTAAGTCCGCTGTTTATGGTAGAAAAAAAGTTTGATTTTCTCATTCAAAATACCAGACTGTTAAAGTAACGTTGCCGAGTGTGTTCCTGCAATCTTGAAGAACGCCATAACACTCACTTTGGCGGGAAATTCGTTCCGTACCATACCACATTATTGTGTAAGGTCAAGAGTGCAACAGACAATCCAGTCCACTATACCTTAAATTATTGAACTGCGATATAGTATTATTAAAAATCTATTGTGTCACTGTGTGGCTTGAGATATAAAGAGTATCCAGACTGATATTCAGCGCTACAATGATAAAAATATGTGTCTATAGTATCACGTAGAATAGCTATTTAAAACACTCACTGCTATAGAGATACTACTGTGGAAACATGTCTGATAACCTTAATAATTCTAACTGCCAGTGAGCGCCGCTATCTAGGGTCAAAGGGGCTAAATAGTTAAATTTGAGTTTTAGCCCAAAGATCACCAGATCCTCACTTGTAGTTTTAACATGTAAAGCCGTTGGCGTGATGTACTGATTGACATCTGAGTTTTATCTCGCTTTCAGCGAAAACAACGTCACGCAAAATCCGACTTTATCGGTGCTGAGAGATGTATGCAACGCCTTTACAGCACGCTAACTAAAGCGCTGGCAGCGCTGCCAGTCACAACTCTCTCTTATCAAGTCATGTGCACTCGCTTTAGAAATCCTTCCTTGTAAAGTTGATAACTCGACTCGCGTTTTTACAGGCAGCAAACGTGTTTTTAATTTAATTTTATTATCATTTATCTTCTATCCCAATCAATCAACAATAATATAATTTGAATTTTGGTATGTATAACCTGTTCAAATTACCTCGCACTTTGTATACAAATAAATAAATGATTTTTTTTCATTTAATTTCTTAAATAAATTTAAAATTCCTTTTCTTTAGTATGTCAAAGCCAAATTTATGTGATCTATACGATCAGCAGAAATCGATTTCTGAAATTTTCAACTACAATTAGTGTTATTATTTTTTATAACATCTAAATGGGTTTTTAGGAAACTCTATTCTTTCGTTTACGAACATATAAAAAAAATTATGTACATTATCTTACTCAAATATGACAAAAATTATCATTAATATGAAATAATAAACTATGGCCTTTATTAATGAATCCTAATCGCTTGCTATCACAAAAAATTAACACTATAGCCTCGTTATATTCGTAAAATCACAGGTGTTTAGAAAACGTAAAGTCTCCGAGTTGACAATATAAGAGACGCGCCTGCAAAAATAACTCTTGTTACCATTACAATGCGTCCACCAAATAATAACACTGAAAACGCGCAAGCCAACTCCATACATTGTATCAAACACAGTTTGTTGGTGAGAAGTTATGGCATTCCCGGGTCTGTTTTTAACTTGTGGAAAATTTAAACTTTCAACTGATGTTGCCATGCTATGTTAAACGTTAGTTATTTTGTGTGATATATTTTAAATTTACATTTCATGTGGTCTGTCTCATGTAAGGTAGTTAAAATGAGGACTAGTAAAATTTAAACACTGTCAAAATGATAGAAATATAGTTTATCTTGTTCCATTTGCATAAGTGGAAAGGAAATAAAAACACGGAAATTACAGTGTCTTAAAAAATCTTAGTCAAATTTCAATGATGGTGGATAACGCTTAAAAATGCTATCATGGCGTGAAAATGAAAGAGAAAGTTTTTGAATTTCGAATCGATTCAGCTTAAGAATAAACACCAATCAAAGAAGATTATAAAACGTTTTGTTCTCTGTAATCACAAAACAAGCGAACTATCTAACGCGATGTGGACCGTTACACCTCGTACCGAAATTACCTATGAAAAGTATTAAGAATCATGTTTCGTTATTCCTTGTTTCATCCTCCAAAACACTTTGGCTGCGTTTCTATATTTTAATAATTTGTGCTTACTTTTCAATCTTTTTATTCGATTTATTTGTCATGTAATCTCATCTTTTGAGCATTCTCATTCTTTGAGCATTCATATCTCCTTTAGAAATGAATTTAAGAGAAAAAGAAAAGCATAGAGATTAGTGGCCATAGCTTTTTTTGTAATAATTGTTTTTATAACGATTAAAATTATTGAAAAACAGCCCTATAGTTTCTTCTTAAGGAACAACTACCATATTCTCATCTTCGATTTTCTGTAATTAGGACTGTGATCCAAAAAGGTGGGTTGATATTTTTTTCCATTCTTAAATAAATCTATTCGTAAATATCTTTCATAAAAGACGAGTAACAAAATTCGATGGTATGGTTACGGTTGTTTCATAGTCCAAACAGAATTTTAATTAAACGTTTCTGGACTGCAACTTATTTTGTAGCCTGATCCATTGTGTTAAAGTTAATTTCCATTGCTTTAACCAAGTTAATCCATTTATCATAGGTACATAGAATGTTTTTACGGAGCCAGGACATTTCCCAACGCTGTGGTGCGTGACTCCAGGCGGGGAGCTCGAATTTATCACAGGGACATGTTAGCATTTGTCCTCGTTTCGGTTTCCGTATAGTCTCGTGGGTAGGCAAATATTTAATATTGCAAGGACAGAGACAGACAGTATGTTGCATTGTTAAGTTGATTGTTTACTTTATTGCGATTGGCTTCGTAAAATAAGCATGTAGGCAAGTAAAAATTTAGGTTTTTCTGCATTTATTTTAAAAATGAGATGTCTTAAATGCAAAGTGCTTTTAAAAGTTTCTTATTATCGTATGATTACAGAGTTATATAGTGCTGAAATTTGGCAAAATAAATAGTCGATAAAACATGTATACTTTATGTTCAGCTGTAATACACTTTATCCTTACTATAATATGACGCATGTAGACGTATAAACTACAAAGACATTAGTTTTCTTTATGCATAATTATTATTTATATATTTTGGTAGCCACTTCTTTGCGTGTAAAATGCAAGGAGCAGAATCTATAAACTGTTTTGGGCGACCTGTAACTGTATAATATTGATTGTACATATACAGTTGCTTCTGCAATAATTCTGTACTATTATATTTATGAAACAAAAAAATATCGATAAAACGAAATTGATTAAAAAAAATAGAGTATTCTCTTGTTGCAAGAAAAGCAATCCACTAACTAAACAATAAATTTTTGATTGTCACTAATAGGTCAAATAGGACGACACATTTCTTATTTCTATATCATTTCATTTCATTTTATATATATTGTATTATTTAGTTTAATCATATTAGCTAAATTACAAAACTTAAAAATATATCGGTAATAATTGTTGTAACTTATGTTAGACAAGGAGATCCAACATGTAATATTACGTCACAGTACATTACCGCCATACATTTATAAACAAAAGTTCTTTTAAAAATAAATATTCAAATTTCACATGAATTTTGACCTAAAATGAAGTTTATTTTCACTATCTTTTATTTTCAGCAGGTTATATTTAATTTTTATATTCTATTTTTTATATGCCACTCATATACTCCACCTTTAAGATGTTTTACTTACACGTGTTTCCAAGAGTTAAATACAAATACTATCTATATCTAGTATCCATAACGAAAGCGCTCTATAGTGTTGGTTTTGGGATAGATAATAGATTATATAATTACAACACTACGTTGTAGCAGAACATCCAATTATCTTTTTCATATGTAGTCTACATCGCTTGAGGTCTTTCTTCAATGTAACAATTGACATCAAAAATCGTTACCCGAATAACAGGTATAAAATCCTACCTGCTTAGTATTCAAACCACGGCTGCAGACGGGAGGAGCTTCTCCGTTAACTTCCAATATAATTATTGCTAGCAGCACCTTTTCATTTGGTCGCAGGAGTTGCGCGACGCTTGATTTCATAACGACAGCTGTTCAGATTTTTAAAGAAAAAAATAAGACCAGTAGCGATAGCAAAAAAAGGTGACGTATTTTATGGTATGATGCTATTAAAGAAGAAAACCTATTTATTTCATATAAATATATCAAACAGAAAAAATTAGGTCTGATGTAGATGTAATAAAATAATAAAATTATTTCGGTTTTAAACTTAAGCTTCTATTTTTAAATAGGAAAAAAAATCATTTCAATATAGCGAAGATTATTATAAATTTGATGTTACCCCAATAGTAATGACAGTAACAAATATTTTTTTTGAAATTTGTACTTCGAGATTTAAACGTACGCTTATTGAACGTCGATTCTTTGCATTTTTAAGGATTTACTTTAAATTGTGGAAATGCTCCGAATATTGTATAATCATAATTCATTTCCCTTTCAGCGATGGTCATGTATCTATATTATAAATGTCAAAGTCTGTATGTTCGTATGTTTGTGTAGTCACGCTTTACTTAGATTAAAATAACAAATACTTCAAGACATTGATCAAGCTTAACTTAGGAAACTTTTCATCCCATTTTTATCTTCCCTTAGGATAATTTAAAATAGTCTGTGGTTTGACAAAAAAATTAAGAAATTTGTTACGGATATTGGTTACTGTAACCTATTATAAAATTGTTTGCTAAGAAATTAAATTTTAGTCAATGTAAGTCCTATTGTATCTTCAAGCGTATTTACTCGTATTTGAATAGATTTCTAGAAGTGCAAATAAAAATTATATTATTTAATAAAAATATTAGCCTAAATATGTCGCTGCGAACCCTATTTAACCTGAAAGTTAATTTAGAATTTTTCCAACTCTACTTTCCAAAGTTTTATGATTGGTTTCAATTCTTAATAAATACCTTAGTGTCTTGAGTTAGTAAAATGGTATTGCCTATTACAAATTTAAGTGTTGCCAATAAGATAAATAAAGAGTGATTTTTGAGAATAATAATAATATTTCTCATACCCACACCTTTTATCTAGCCCAATCTAAGCATCGTTAAGAGCTTATGTTATGGATACTAGATAATGAAGAAATAAAGATACTAATATGTATATATCCGTATTTATCATTCAAATATCTACATAATAAGTTGTCAGGGGTATATCGGCAGTTACTATTTATACGTCAAATTTATTACGAAAAATTAGATATTATATTTAATGTCTTAACACATAAATCATATTTCCATTACAATTGTATGGATAACTTGTATTATACAGACATATATACTTTACATTAAATTATACTTATTAACTATTTATTACAACGAATTATTTAAATAAACCTAAATTATTACTGTTTACAAGAAATAACCACGATAGGTAAATCGTATGATATTCCAGTGACGCCTCATGTAGTGGAAACGTACAATCTTAAAGGCCTACCCTATATTGGGATTCCAGGCTTTGGGCTGTGGCTCATTCCTGCCTTTTTCGATCCTCAAATTACTGTGACGCTGTACGCCCCATATTTCCCTCCGCTGCCTATCGAAGGCAGTTCTTGTACCACAAGTTTGTTTTGTGGTACAAGAGTTGTGTGTTGTCTTGTACACGGTGAGCGCTTGCGAACTTCTACCACTTCTACCGTAGGCTGAGGTGCCATGAAGGGAAGGAGGGGTTGAGTATAAGCACGAAGCACGTTAAGTGCCTTCTATGCTGTACCACGGAGTTTGGTCTAAAGCGTTTTGATATCTAATCCCTTCGTTCCAGTTCCTACACGGGTGTGCACGAAAGCACATAAATACTCTTTAGATATTTTTCTTCACTTCAGTTTTTCTTTATATTTTGTTTTAATGCCATTATTACCAGTATTTTTATTTAAGAAGTTAGATTACGATTATAATTGAACAAATACACACGACTGGTTGATGAAACAGAATCCCGCGTCACGTTTACGGAGCAAATGTCACACAACACTCACTCAACTTCACCGATACAGAGATTTAGTGACTCGTTTCTTTATTGTACATCTAGCTGCTACTCTCATGAATAGGTTTAACAAAAAGAAGATCAAATTCCATGAGAGCCGTAGCTCAGCTGAATCCATTTCGTGGGAAAACACGAATTTACAGTCACTAACGTGTTCTTGTCAAGTAGTTTGGAAATAAAGGAGTACTATGCAAATGCACGCGTATATGGCGTGTCCTGAATATAACTTTTGTATTCATATGAGTCGTGTGTGTATTATTTTGCATAACGATGTGCAGTAATCAACAAACAATCGAATTGAAATTCTTTATACCAAAATATTTAAAGTAAATTTTTGGTTACGAGAAATAAGTTATGTTGAATATCCATCGAGGATATCGGTATTTAGGAAATTGGAAAAAAATACAATTTCAACGCTTCCAATTTCCATTTTCAAAATGCTGTATTTTCTGTTTTTTTTTCTTTTTTACTCAACGCTCTTAGTGATTTCTGGAGATAATTAAAAACTCAAACGAATTGGGATCAATTTTGATATATATTTCATATGTTATGCCTTCATAACATATTAACTATATAATATAATTTCACTACATTAATACAAATTGAATTGACAAATAAAAGAGTCAAAATCATTAACCTCCTTTTCTTTAGAGAAAAAAATGTATAAGAGTTTTAAACTCTTAATTATTAATGTATAGAAAACCCATTTATAGAAACCCAAAACCATTTTTTTACCATTTTTTTTTTGTGATTGATAGTGATACGAGTGATTTTTTTATTTTATTTTTTTATTTCTATCAAAATCGCTTTTTAAAATGCTACAAAAATGGATAGTGTTCTATAAATGGGTTTTCTCGAATAAAATTGTTGCAAATCGGTCTAATATAGTGAAAGCTTTAATCTTTTTAAAGTTTTTGTTTAGTTAAATTTATTTTTATAAAAACATCAAAAACCAAAATTAATTTTATCCCCACATTTTCGCCTTCAAGAAAAATACATTTTTCAACATAAAAATGATGGCATTTACATGACAATAGCGTCACCCTCCGATGTCTTGACAAATCAAAGCAAAAAGGCCAATAACTCAAAGTAATGTTGGTTTCTAGACTCTTTGTTAACTGACACAATGGGGGCATCTAATTGCTGACGCCTGACATTAACAATAATTAGTACGCACCTCCCTGTTTAGGGTATGGTATAAGAATGAGACAGCTGTAGTGGAGTCAAAAGATGTTCGCGATTTGTTACTGGTTCAGTTCTGAGCTTTGAAAGTTAGGTACTATATATTTGATATTTGTTTTTAGCGATGCGAGTAGTGAGTAAGGACTTTCATTGATCTAGCTTATGAAGCTAACATAACATCAATAGATTCATCGCTAGTAGAGAAAATGATCATATTTCTATGATTATGGAACTATTTAAGTGTAAATAAAAAACAAAATATCTCATTAGTTGTCAAATATCACCCAAGTTGTCAAATCTATGTAATAATATTGCTAAAATTTATAAAGTCTATATTTTATGTTAATAAATTTTCAAAAGTGATAATATTGGTCATTTTCTCGCACGCTCCCCACTACGATGACGCGTCACTTGTTTGTGGCATAGTATAATATAAAAGCGCCGTTGATGGTAGAGGTACTAGTCGACTGGCCGCTGACATCGACAGAGCTTTTCAGGTAAATAATCATTAGAAAGTTTTTATTATTGCCGTCTCATAATTGGTGTTCTAATTTGATATTATATTTAAACTTAAACTTTAAACTTAATTGTTTACGAATTGCAATGATTAATTTCAAATTTTTATTTCTTTATCTCATATCTAGTCAACTTGTTGAATCAATATTGTGTTCAAATAGTCTCACGGAGTCTTGGGAGTTTATATCGAATAATATATATGTAAGACTCTTTACTTTTGTACAACTATTCATCATTCATATCAACAACCGATAGACGTTCCACTGTTGGGCACACTTTCCTACACGGAAGAAATACATCAGTTTGGACCATGACACCACCACGATTGGTCAATGCAGGGTGAAAACGGTTGCTATAATAACCAACATGTTTTTCGAAGCATGGAACCTCGGTATAACTAATTTGGACCGAATAGGCGAGAGTTGCTTTCTTCTTATTATCAAAAACAGAGCGCTCTAACTACTACGCTACTCTTCTTTGTTATAAATACTCTAATAAAAATTTACTCTTATTAAAAATTCTTTATTTTTATTCAGTTTTAGCGTTTCCTTATATCTACTTGATTTTAGAATTAATATATATTATAGGGTTTTGTTTCTAATGATTGACCATCTAAATGGTATTATAAATATTTCCTACATTGGCGGGTTCGATTCCAAGCTCTGGTAAGAGACCAGTATAGGCGTTTTTAAAAAAATAATAAAATTTTCCTTTTCAATAAAATTTGCCGATTTAAAAATTTTGATACTTGACCTCTAGGTCGTATAGGCTTGGTCGTGTATATCCAAGTAGTCTATTTAAGAAAAGCATAGCAAATATGAGGACTATGAAATAGCAATATATAATTTATACAGCTCTACAGAAAGCACAGAAAATTTATGACATTCATTATGACAAATAATTGAATATACACATGTTTTTAAATATCACTTGATAAAATATCTGTCCTTTTAGTAATTATATTAAGAGAACAAAATGATTTGGCCTTAAATTTAGTTTTTTTATTTAAGATTATTTGTTATTTGTGTGCTGATCTGTCGATTGTGTTAGCAAAATAATACTGTTTTAGTACTATGTATAATAAAATGTATAAGAAAAACAAGACTATTTGAATACAAGATATAAAAATAAAACGATTCAAACCGACCTTCTTAGTCGTTAGCAAAAGGGTATTGACGAGCCAGTAGGCTTAAAGTATTATTTAATTTTTTCCGCCAAATTCCTAACACTTGATACCTTCAATTTTACAATAGAGATTTTAACAGCAAATTAACACAGCCATTGTTTATTCGCGCTATCCTCAGTTGTAAGCCACGTTTGAACATCTAATATAAAATGTATTGTGTTCAAATTTAGTGTAAAACTGGTAAACGTGATGCTTAGTCACGCACAATATGACTATACCTTTATGGCGTATAATACAGAGATGTATAATAATTTAGAGTTATTTTGAATCTGAAGATCTTTTATATATATATATATATATATATATATAAATTTATTGATTACAATTCATTAATGAAACGACAACGTACCTCATAAGGAGCCAATGGTCTTATAAGATAGCTCAGATCACTCTGTGCTCTCAATTTCTTTAAGTAATTGGATAAGAAATGATGAGATTCTTAAAAAAACTAGGGTCGTGATATAGCTTAAAGAATTGTGAGCCTGATATATCAGTGCGCAGAAAACGTCCTGGACCGTTCGGCTTGGAGATCGTTGGAGGAGGCCTTTGTTGTTGGCGTCTCTCGGCTGATATGTTGATGATTCCAAGAATATAATATAGGTAAGTAAAATATAAATAAGCAACACATGCGCGCGCGCATACGCACAAACACACAGACATACTCATACTCTCCCACACACTTACATAGTCTAAATGTCCCACAAGATTCAGAGGCAAACGCAGTAGGTAATAGTATTTTGTAGACGTTTTGTAAAAGGCTACTTCAATTATTTTAAACACTATTACACGAGTTCTAATCAAAAAGAGTATTGTCTAGTTTGGTAAATGTCTACTCCATGCAATGAGTATTTAGTATAATAAATAATATCCTCATCTTTCACGAGGCGTCACGTCACTCGATTGAAGACGAGCCACTGACTGAGTTGGTGAAAATGAATGTAACATATTTGTAATTTTTTTACAATAATCAGTTATTAAGAAAAAAATACAACTTGTATTTATTTACATATTTTTGTTGTTTCTGATTGCACCTGTTGCAATATAAGAGTCATCGTATTATAATCATAGTTGGCCAATGAATGTTATCACAAAGGTCTTTACAAATCCTGTGATAGCTTTATAATCGTAATATCTATATATATATAATTATATAACTTTATTTAAAAGTTTTATACCCTATTCATTCACAATTCTCTATTATTTATCGCTAATATTTAAAAAGATCTGAATCTGAATCTGAAATCTGTAAGCAAAACCATTTGTAGAATTGTTGATAAACTGTATTGTAAGTCGTATGATTGTTGTCTACAATGAAATTTAAGAGAACTGGTAACACCTAACTCTTTTAAATTTACGTATTTATTAATTATAATTAGTTAAAACAATAGAATTTATGTTAGAATGTATTTGAATACATTTCCAACACAACAACTGATGTATTCTTGACAATGCTTTTCCTCGTGTATGTACAGACACGTAGATCGTTTGAAATCAACACCCCAGGACAGTTTCCGACCCAATTGCTTGGTGCGACGGAGGGAAAATAATATTCCACTATGTTGTAGGGAAAGTAGGAAACAGGTCATAAATTAGGTTTTTTTGTATATTTCTAAACTTACACGACATATCATCGGTCCTGAAAGAGTTAAGAGACGGTTTTTATTGTGTTATTATAGTTTTAGTTGGCTTTAATAATCTTAAATCTAAAGCATACCAAAAGTTGTTATTATAATATGTCTAAGGTAGGATTGGTCAAGATTGCATTAAGCATTATATTTTTACGTTCGTACAGTCGTACCGTTTTAAAATATTTTCTAAAAAAGGCACAGTGTTTTCTCAGTGAACCAATGATGGCTTTAGTCGCTTATTTATTATACTCAAACGTAACTATCCAGTTTAGATCTTAAAACAAGGCCACTTTTCTACAAAATATAGATAGCATAGATAACTTAAAGTATTATTCCTGCGACACGTACATGTTCCCGTTTAGACCTACGCAAGTTGACCGTAAATGATTCCCGCACACCCTCAGGTTACGAAGGACTGGTTGTATTCTCGCGATTATTACTGTTCAGAACTCCTTGGAACATTCTGGATGGAAGCTGCTTATAATGTTGCGCTTTTGCTTTTTTATCATATTTTCTGCTTTTGTTTTTACATTACTTTTTTACATTTGTATTGATTATCGAGCCCTGAATTATTGTTTTGAATGATCAAGATTTCAATCGTATGAACTTGTTTCTGAAATCTGCATTAAAATAGTAATTAATGCAATTCCTATTTCAAAACTGGCTTCTAATTACAGATTGAATATTGCATTTCGTCAATTTTTATAATAAATAGTAACTAAATTGTGTGTGAAAACAACGCTTACATTATTACTTGAAGTGGTGTAATCAATTCGGAGGTGTGATAATATTTATGTGGTAATATGATATTTATAGCTTTTAACATATCACTGGTTAAGAAAACTTATTTACCCTGGATCTCTAGGTCAAAGGTAGAAGGGTTTTTTAAAATTCATAATGGCTACCCCGTTAAGAAATTAAAAAACCTACCTTTGCTCTAGGCAATGATCAAGATGAACATTTTACCTGATGGAAAGTTAAGATAAGGCCGAAGATGGAAGCGAAATACACCCAGATTCTTCAATCACAGAGGAACTGGTTACCTATAACTGCCAGAACAAAACAAATATGTATTATTATTATTGTTATGGCGTCAGATTTAGGTAAGATGGTAGTAGTTAGACAGATGAAATTAGAAAAAGCCCTACCACAAACCAAACCAAGCAGGAAATGTCTGGCCCCCACTGGGGGGATTTAAGCCCGGACTTCCAGATCTGAAGTAGGTGATCACAGCCATTAGACCACGGGGTGGTTATGTTATGCATCTCACTATTTGAGCAGTGCATCTCGCTCGCTCCACGTCACGCCAACGTAGAATACGGACATGTTCTCCAGTTTTGTATTATTAATCATAATCTGTATTTTGTTTCGTACCAAGTAAGAAGTGTTGTATGGCAGTGAATCAGTGTAATTAATGTGAAAACGAATATACTCTTATATCTCAAATAAGAGCTAAACCGTTGTTTGTGTTAATACAGGCCAATAATGTTGTTGCTTAGTGTTATTGCTAATACAGGCCACTCAAAAACACACGCCAACAGTCTAGTAAGTTAAATATCACCTTTATGAATTCGACTCTTCTTTGTAGTCAACGCTATATCTCCGTCAAATCTTAAATATTCATTATTCTCTTTTGTCAAAAAGTTGTTGCTTAGATGATGATCACATTCAAGTATTCATAGTAGTCTGCTGAGAATGGTACTTAGTAAAGCAATAGAAACGAAATATATTTTCATCTAGCGATTCATAAGCACAAGTCGCTATGGAAATCTTTATACCCCTCTGTACAGCACAAAATAGTTTAGCTTATTAATAGGTCAACAGCAACTATAAACAGTGAACATTGCAATACTACAGCAATATTGGAAATATATTGCAACTCGTGTTACTGACACTAACTGACATCGACACAGACATGCTGCGCGCTTTAGACACAAGATTAAAATATGTATTAAAAAGGAAATATTTCAAGAACACTAGAGTTGATGTAAACTCAAAACAGTTACTGAAAGAAACTTAATCTTGTGTTCCTATTTTATTTTAACTTTCCAAAATATCAATGAATATCATTATCATTAAATAAAATTATTTTGCCAATACTTAAGACAATACCAAGATTTTCTTATAATGTTATTAAAACATTACCAAACCGTAGAATTCCTTACCAGCACATGTATCCTTCATCACTCCTTCATACAAGATGGGTTCCTTTAAAAGAGACGTGAAAAAGCACTTTTTGGGCCGGCAAGGTGAGGGTGGCTAGGGCAGTTTGTCGCATGCTTCACTTTACATATGGACTCCTCTATTGCTTGTCATCAAATGGTGCCGAGTCATTTGCTGAGCTTAATATATAACATAATAATAATAACAAAAGTTACCTAAAATAATTTAACAAGAAGCAATAAAAAATAATAACTGTAATTAGTTCATTTTTAACTCGATATTTCTCTATAGATGGATACATGTATTTAGCCCAGCAAAATGAATATAACATTACAAATATTATTTACAATAGTTTTGATATTTCGATATCTTAAAACTATACACTATTTGCTTAATGATACACTTCATACTGTACAGGCGAAATACTTTGATGTTTGTCAACCTTAATCCTTTGAAATAAGACCCATTATTGTTACGCTTGTCAATTGACGTGTTAATTTTGTGGTCAGCTGAATAGTGCGAGTGAGAAGCCTATTACGTGTTGACATTAGAAATAATTGTCGTTGCATTAGCAGCCATATTAGGTTACGAAATAGAGTCCTCAATTGCACTCTAGTGCACCTGAACTAGGTAAGAGGAGCCTCCCTAAACACGAGTTGGCTTAAAGAAGTTTACTGAATTCCACACATAATCTATACATATATAATTTTAGTGTACGGTTCTTTGTATATTTTCCTAAAAATTGTCTAAAACAAAAATATTTTATTGTTTTTGTTGCATTTATGTTGGAATATTACGTAGTTACCCTTACTTTATCAAGTTATATACATAAAAATACTTCCAATAGGTTATTAAGATTAGTAACTGGCTAAGCAAATTTTTAATACTATTTTTATTCACCAAATTATTAACGAAGAGTTATGTCGTGACTTAAATCTTTTACTTTTGTATATGATTGTTTTGAAGTGGGGTACTCGATATTGAACTTTAAAACTCCACGACAGAGTTCTTAGTCTTTAGAACACTATAGATAAGCTTTGTTAATAAAGTATCTAAACATAGTCGGAAATGTTTAGGGAGTAATCATCGTTAAATAGATAAATTATTTAGCGAGCCGCCTCTTAATCAATGTTCCTACAGGCTTATGCCATTGCAGAAGGCTAACTCAACCAATGTCAAACGTAACCCAAATCTACTACTTATCATCAGATGGCGTCAATTCATTTGCTGAGCTTTATATAAAATTTTTATTTGTTTTTAATTTTTCAGCCCACAGTTTTAATCTCACTTCATATTTTTAGAACGACCTGACATTAAAACTGAATTGGTTAGGTCAGGCTAGAACTGTGAATACAAAAGAATGAAATAATAGCAGGACTAAATTAATTTTAATTATAGTCGTGCTCCATTAAATAAGGGCCCAAAAGGAAAGTCTGTGTCCACTGCTGCTCTGGTTACTGTAGTGACACAGTTTTGTACAACATAATTGTCAAATGATATCGCTATCATAGTTGACAATAAGCCCGTATTTATAACAAGGACAATGTCAAACTGACTCAAATTTAGTTTTTATTTTTCATATCAAGTAAAGAAGTTTAATAATGCCTATATGTATGTCAAGATACCTTTAGTCAGCTATTACATTAAAATGTAGAAAAAAATCTGTAATATCACTTATTATTATTTTCTTCAATTGTCGTAAAGGTCGGCCTCAAATCTTGTAATAAAAATTATTCATACGTATTCAATGGTTTTATTATCATTCCTCAACGAAGTTCTAATCATTAACCTGAAGGAAACAGAATTTAATTAATCTGCAAACTTCAGATTTCTCAGACTCTAAGATTCTCATACCGTAATACTTGTCCACTGGCTGAGCGACGAGCGTATATGGTGCTCATCTTAACGACACTAGGAATACCTACTACAACACATCGATAACTTCACAGTCCTTTGCGAGGTACCTGGTTTCTGCTAGGCAATTAACCATACCACCCCCAGCACACCCGGCCAAACCCCCATTAAAATTATAGATGAGATTGCGTGCAAAAACCCGACACCAAGTTCCCCCCAACACGAAATCGAAAAAATAATACTAAAAGATTAGCTGGTTATTACTCTGTTTTATAACAGACACTTTGTATTCTTTTTGACACCATCTGTGTCAGTGTCAGGAGAATCGGAATAATTTATCCGTGAGATTTCCCGAGGGCACGGTCGGTACAAACGGCAGAAGGCAACCTTTCACGAAAGCCTGAAACTGTTTGGCAGTTACTTTGAGCAATTTCAATTCTGGATTATACTAAGTTACATTAAATTTAAATCCAATACTATAGGTCTTTTTTACAGTAGGTTGCGCAAGTGACTGGTGCGTTTTACGCGAATTGCGACCTTATGGTCTTCATTTCACTACTTATGACTATGTAAGTATTGAAGCTAATTGTTATTCTTTCTCTTTTCATATTGAAGACAGATATTTAGCTACTGTTTACAAATATTCACAACAACACCAAAAGGTGTCTTTCATTTTAAAGTTCAAGGTAATTCCATATTTATTTTATACAACAGCTCAAACAATGTAGGATCTCTTAATTACAAAAACATCGTAATCAATTCTGTTACTACAAAAATCGGAATGAAAAAGCTCTGATTTAAAATGTACTCATACGAAGTTCTTTGTGATAGTCATAAATCAATCCTACTACCGCTTAGACGAATGCCAATAACTGTGGAACGAAAAAGAAGTGGCGGCGAGAAAGAGCGAATATTCTAGAATCTAGACTACAAATACTGATTTACAAATTAAGCACGTCATTAGCTGTCAATATATCAGAAGTAACATTATCCAGTGTAGGTAATGCGAACTAATGTCTCCGTCTATCTGTAATGTAATTTGAGAGATATACATTTTTTAAACCTATATATTTTGGACTAAACCGATATAATGCCTTTTGAGAAACAGGTTGTACATACCAATTATTTATTTATTTAATACTTTATAGTACATGTGACGGATTTTTTTCATGTAATTTTTTATGATTATTAATATTTGTTTAAAAAAAAATAAAGTTTATTGTTGTCGCCTTTACTACCACTAACAATTATTTTAATTTCTATTTATATTTGAATCTAATTTTCTAATTTAATAAAAAAAGTAATTGTACTGTTTCCTAACTGTGAACTGTTGACTATGGACTGTTTCTATAAACAGTCCATAGTCAACTGTTCACAGTTAGCAACATACAAAAAGAGGAAACAGTACAATTACTTTTTTTATTACACATCGCAATTTAATTAATTTATTTAAGGAAAGCAAACAGTATACAATTCACAAACGTAGAACAGATATATACGAACACTTATGCGATAAGCAGTTTTCGCAAATTATTTAGTTTCAATAAGATAAATATCACGCCTGCATAAGAAATAAAGAAGTTTGTATGTTAAGTTGTATTCACTTGATTCAAAAAATAGTTTTACGATATCTAGAATGTATGGTCAGGGTGGACAAAGGCTCTTAAATAAACGTAAATCCGTAGTCATAATGATGTATTATAATAACATAATACATGCATGTTTCAAACAGATCAAGTTCCATAAAATCCCAACTAATACTATGAATGACTTTGTTATTGCTTCTAGATATTTCCTGTTTTACAACGCCTCTTTAAGCCCAAGGGAAATCTGCAAAAATAGTTAAATTATTCTTACTTGCCGCCCCGACGCACGCTCTCGTCAGAAAGAGTTTAACCCAAATTTTTATTTTGATAATATATAAATAAAATAACTGAAATTTTCACCTGGATTTATGAAAGGAAGGAAAAGAGTTGATGATACAACTCCCATATGTTGGTATTCGCTTTTTCTTGAAGGAACTGCTCGGTTTGGTTGGAGGTAAGGCTTTTTCCTAGGTCGCATGGCTAGATACCATGATATTGCATAAATTTGCCATTATAACAAAAATATTAACAGCACAGTCGTCCTGCAGATAGAGGTAAGATAGCCAGTTCTTCTTTTGTTGAGGGATGCGGATGTAGTTTGCTTCCATCTTAAGCCTTATCGTGTGTGGGAGCCACCCACACACGCAGCCGCGCTTAGAGCATAGGAAGACGAGCGACCACCTGTCTACGCCGGAGAGGAGCGGCTTGTGGACTGTCCTAGGACTTGTAGACCTGGTATAATATTGAACTCATATATTACAGATTGTCTCAATCCGTTTCAAGCATTACTCTTCACAAAATATTATCCGGAACCATGGTTGGAATTCTGAATCCTTTTATTCTATTGTTAACAGTGTAATTTTGTGAAGAGAAATAATTAAATATTATTCCTATAATAATAATAATACAATGAACGAATGAATAAGTATCGGAACCTGGCACACGAAGTTACTGATATGTGGAGGGTGACCTCCACTGAGATCATACCAGTCGTAGTCTCAATCAATGGTGTCCCAACTTCTCTTCGCGACCATCTGAAGTCGGGACTGGGTGATGGATCAATGATCGCGAGGCTCCAGCGGGGAGTCTTGCTTGATAACGCCACAATTCTCAGCCGACACCTCCTTCTGTCCTGACCCTGACCCTAGGCTGAATGGCCTCCTCTGACGAGGGGTATTTTAATTGAAAATGTATTAAATATGATATATCATTAACTAATACTGATATTATTGTACACCATTTATATAATGCATTTTATTAAGTTTTAGAAAAAACAATATTTCTTTTTTATTTGATTTTGTTTTATGCTTAAAGAAACAAATACCAGAATACTTTTGCATGCACTGCACGTAGGTAAACGGAATGGACCGTTTCGGAAACGTCTAAATTCACGTTAGGTCTTCATAACTTCGTTAGTAAGGTCACCAGAAAATTCACAAACGAAAGAGGGACTAACAGCGGGATTAATGTATTTATTATTAAAAGCTCTATTTCGGACACTCCAGTTATAAAACTAAAGCGACACATCAAAATATTTGTATAGGGCAATTACAAGCAATTTTGATTTTTATTCAGAGGGTATATAGTTGACAAACATTAAAATTTTCTATTTTTGTAATTAAGGCTTTCTGTGCAAACTTTCGGGACCTTTGCGAGTTTTCGGTTGGATACCTCCGTTCTTGAGAAACGTAGTCCTTTCAAGTTAACATAAGCTATACATATTTTTAATTTAAAACGAGGATGCTGAACAAGCATACAATCCATCTGATGACAAGCGGTAACTGTCGTTAATAGATGTTTATAAGGCCATTCATACCGTATAATGAAAAGGAATATTGTTGAAGGCACAGGAGACAAGAAAAGGGCTATTTTTTGTTTCAGCTGTCAAAGAGATCGAATACATTTACGCATCATCTTACAGTATGGTTTTTCCTGTATGGGGTTCCCTCAGTACCTACTAAACACCCTCTCTTGGATAAACGTCATGGCGTATGTCGGATACGGATCGGGCATACTCGAGAACATTTCGTCGAGTGGCTACCAGCGCGTCCTCTCGAGTCTTACTTTGCGCCGTTTAAATGACAACGGATCGCTACTAGTCTTGGCGAGTAATGCTCCGCTAGCCCCAAAACGACCTTTTTCTTGCCTGTCCCCCCGAAGAGTGTCATTTGTGGTTTGGATGAATCTCTGCTCAAAACTTGCGTGACTACACTTGGTATAGTATATAAGAGCGAAGGCATCTAGGCACGCCATATGCCCGACTATAGGCCACTAATCACCAGCTCCCAGCCAACTCCAAAGACCGGGGATGTTTCAGGAAAACAAGAAATTTGTAATAGGTTTAACTCTGTTATCATTGCAAAAAGTAAGCGATATAAAAATAATTGAGTGTGAATGCTTATATTTAATACAATACGTAACGCTTTCAAGGACTTATTGTTAAATAGATTTTAAGTCGTTTTACACAGTTGGCTAAAAGAAAATGCTTTTTATACGGTTCAGGAATCTTAATTACAAATTGTTGAGTTTATTTTTGGATTATATTTTTAGGCAACATGAAAATACTACTGATAATAAAAATAAATGGTCATATTGTCTTTTATCGCCACTTAGGATCACTTCGAAAAGATGGCATTTTTCGTAGGTCGTAGTCACTTTTCTTGACTTTTTAAAAATTTAATTATAAATTCCTTTTTTTGAATAATAAGATCGATGTATTTCAGCTTTTGTTTCTTGGAAAAATATTCTTTTAGTTGATCTATACAACTATTCACAAGACTTAGCCAACCAAGTCCAACTTTTATAGGGGCTTTTCTTAAATTCTGTCCTAACAACATCTTGGAAGTTCAGCTGTATAGCGCTTTGGAACTAATTATCCTCTATTTCAATTACATGAACCAATTCTAAAAGAATTTTGCTCAGAAATGCCGTCCCAGTTTTTGGGAGTAAATTCAATTTGCCGTTTTTGCGTTGGAATTTAAAACCGGTTTATCTTTTAGAAGATTCATATTTAAGTTTTTAAGTTTGAATGATTTTATATATTTATATTTTTAAATTTCGTTAGCTTTATTATTACTTATAGATTAATCTATCTGGGATGAATCATCGTTAAAATTGCTTTGTTTTTGTAATGGAGCCAGGGATTGAAGCTTGATAATAACCAAAATCATCATCATTATATTAAAATTATATGCTTATTCAAGTATATGATGACTTGAAGTAGTTGATCACACTACTTTCCTAAAAGCATAGCTGATGAGGAACAGCTCTATACCAAATTTCAATCAGATCCCTAGTGGCTGATTAAAACGCAGAATAACCAACTTTATTTTTAAATTTATAACTTCCTAATATTATGAGGTACGCGTTATTGTAAATATCTCTAGGATTAATCAATATAATGCTTAAAAGTTTGCGTCAAACATAGAAAAGATCAAACATATATTTTTGCTCCAATTCAAACGGTGGCGAAATTACATTTGCAACATTACGTGAACCCTAAAGACATTATGTAATGATGCTATATGAAGACTAAAGAGAGTAATAATAGATGAAACGGTTATTCCCCTGGAAAAAATATCGTCGTGGAGCCTCAGAGGTATTTTATTAACGTGATTGTCCCGGCACAAAATAAAAGATCACAAAAACCTCACTTCTAAAATGAAAACTCGCACACGATCATCATCAATAATTTGTAGATTCATAAAATGCTACGTTCCGTAAGGTTGATATTATTATGTATTAAATAATCTGTGATAAATTCTATACATTTGGAAAAGATTATTATGAAAAGTTATAGGACAAGTAAGTTGAAGAATGTTGACTTTTGTTAGGTTTTCAGATATACCGAATGGTTACGAGAAAGATGAAAAATACATTTATTACAATTTCTACCTGAAGATAAGGGATGATAAGGCGAAAGATGGAACTGAGTTACAACCGGATTTATAAACTACAGAGGAACCGGTTAACTTCCATGATACAACACAATAATCTTATCATATAAGATTTCTGTAACAACATGACAGACGATGGTAACCTTATAGGAAAACTATCACCACAGAAATGTGAACCCCCGATTTCAAGATCCGAGATAAGAAATTATCCAATACAAAATTATTTTTTGGAGTCAGAGCTTCCGGCTCCCAAAAATTCATTTTTTTCTTTGGTATCTAGAAACAATTTAACACCAGTTCCTAAAAGTTATTTTAAATTGGATAACTTGCTTAAATTGGATAAATGCTGTACACGCCTGTAATAGGTGTACACATCAGGACAGTTTTATCATATTTGTGTTTTGTACAGATTAATGTGTATGCTGTTGGTGTGTCTTATGAACATAAATGAATAAATAACTTCTTACATTGAATTATTTTTGCGTTTTAAGTGTTTTGAAGTCGGTTTTAGTTTTGTTTCAGGGTTCTTTTTCACAATTTTGAGTCAATATTGTCGCCTTGCTTGTCTGTTTGTCATTTGATAAAACACTCAATAGTATTGGAAACAAATTAAATTTGATGGTTGCTCTCGATTTCTCTGGGATGCCATCGTCAGATCCTGAGACAATTTGTTGAAGAATTGTGAGATTCAGTACACAATCGACAGAGAAATCGCGTAAGAAACATATAAAACCGAAGAACCTCCTGCTAAGTTTGAAATCGGTTGAAAATGATTTAAGGTTATCCAAACGTTCCTTTGAGTCAATTTTAAGTTTTGTAAGCCAAATAGCGATAACTAATGCTACGTTGAATTAGTGCTAGTCAATCTATGTGTATGAAACGCAAATTGAGTCCGGAACTAATTTCAGTTCTGTATGTACAGTCCGAAATATCACCGGAGCCTGTCTCGTTAAAACTTATACAAAAGAGGTAGGTCTAAGTACTGGATGTGGCAGATTTGGACCGTTAATGTGGATTGAATTTCCAAATTCGCCGATTTCATCAGCACTCAAGATCAAATGAAGTGATTTATCAAAGCAACTTTCGCCCTGTCCCGTGATGGTTCAATCAAAAATTTACTATCGCAAACTCCTAGTGCTTTCGAAGACAAGTTAAGCCATTGGCCTCGGTTGCATTGGCAACCGCTTTCACTAAGCAATCCACATTGGGTCAGTGTGGTTGTATTATAGCCCAAACACCTCATGTGTTTCTCCCATGTAGAAAGGTCAGTGACCAGCAGTGTGACACATAGAGGCTGTTGATGAAGACCATATGCTCTTGTATTATAGTATCTCAGATAAATTTAATTTACAAATCAATCAAATAATAACGTTCAATCTATGTCTATGGTTAGCGCAGGACCGAGCGGTGTCTACGGCGAAGTGTCTTCGGGCCATCCCGTGTTGTCGATGGAAGGCGGCTAGGTAGGTGCGTCGTTGAGGAGTTTAGTGCGTGAGAGCCCCACACACCCCCATCTTCCTCCTCCCCAGAGATTAGGGGATCGGCTGGTAGAGCTTCTCCTCAGCGTCACAAAAAAAAAGGACCGAGCGGTTTGGGGATCCTTGGAGGAGGCCTTTGTCCAGCGGACGTCTTTTGGCTGCTATGATGATAACGATGACACCCTTGTCTGCATGACGTGCCACATTAATACGCTATCCAAAAGCTGCAAGAATTAGTTTTTGCTACACTTCTGACAGCTTAGTTGATACGTAACTATATTTCTAAGCTTTATTGTTCTATGTTCATTATTTAGCAACTACATTATTAAGGTATTGTTTCTGTCAACCATAGATAGAATCATGGTCATTACGATCGAAAGTACTAATCGTCTTTCTTTTGCGAAACATCCGGAATCCTTCCAGTTAACTTAATGAGGGTGTGTGTTATAATGTCCATTCAGAAGTGCCACTTCCAGAAACATTAGCTTTAGGTATACGGTTTTGGTTATGTAAATACGCAAATGTAGGCGCGTCTTGTCGGGCTCATACGGAGAATACTTTGCGACAGTCAGATAGATGAGAAATGTTCTGTTCCGTTGAAACATACGCTTTATATGTGAAATAAGGAACAAGCCGCCAAGTTCTATTTGGGGATTTATTCGGTTATTGACATTTATTTCGAGTTGGATTTATTGTTGTCGCTTATATGATTGCTATGCTAAAATGTAACTTACCACCAATGATGATTTACGACTCATCGATGAGGGAAGGTGAGCATTATATACTTGAATATCACTTTTCCCCAATACAAGACACTCTGGGTATTGATGTTATCATAAGATTGCAAATTAGCAAGAAAAATGATCAAACTTGTTCAGCTGGAGTAATGATTTAATCTCCACGAAGATGTATAAATAGTCACTGAGATATTCTGGCCCTCTGTCGGTAGCACTTGACTATTTCGAGAAATTATATCAAAACAATGAATTTATGTTCCTGATAGTCAAAACTAAACTGTGGTCTGATATTGTATTTGTAGCTTCAAGTGTTTCTGTGTTACTAGAATTAATTTTGTTGAAGCTGGAGGTGTGTTAAGTTCGCCATAGTCAGTAGTTTGATAATAACAGCCGCGAGATAATAATATAATATATTATTGAACGAGTTTTAGGGCGAGTTTAGTTAGTTCTGTACGAATATTAATCAGATTTGCGGGTACCCGTATAAGAACTTACCGACAGTCCATATGCTTTACAAATTTAAGTGGCATATGTATATCATGATCATATAGCACTTAGAACAATCGCGCACAAGAATTCAGAAATAGTATCTACTGCAATGAAGAGAATGTCTTCCATTAGATGGACGGATGTCCCGGTTGGTAGCGAACAAAGATGACCTGGTTATGTTGTCAGGGAGCCGATGGATCCTGAGCCAAACTGACACGGGTTGTATAGAAATTCATTAGGAAGCTTTTTAGTTCAGATGATTTAGCAATTTATAATGTGGACACCAAGGAAATAGTAACTTTTCCCGACATTAAAATTAACACGATAATCACGAATAGCAGTCTTATCACTAGAAGCAATCTTAAAATTGTAGAAAATGGAGTTTTGTTAATTTCAGAATTGTAGGATTAGTGGTAGCTATAAAAGCACCAAGAGTTGTAGTAGATGTGGTGGACCTATATCTACGAATCGAATCATTCTTGTCACGAATTGTTCATTAATAGATTAGTTTTAAACGATCAGTTTAATCTTCTATCTATCTACGTAAGAAGACAAACTATAATATATAGGTTGCAAAACGGCTTTATATTTTCTGCAGAATAATGAATTTTAGCATTTCGGAGATTGTACGAAGCCACTTTTGTGTAACCCATGCGCAGTCTAGTGAAATTCCTCGCAGTGCACTTTCAAGCAGTTACTGGGTCGTCTCTAATTTTGATATTCCCCTAAACTCGACTATTAAGAGCTTAGTAGACGGGCCACAGATTCTGGAGTCTACACTTATAGGTTACCTTTGGTTTTTAATGTCGTTCTATATTTATAGTCTATTGTTATATTCTAGTTTCATAAGCTATGGACTTTTAGCTTAGATCAGTTTGATTTTAGACGTTAACTTTCGCATAAACGTATTCGATCGGAGTGTTTGGATTTAGTTAGGTTGTGCGCTATTTACTTACTTAAATGTGGCCGCAACATGGTCGCGTCTTTATACGCCACGGTGCTAAATAATTGGATATACTCATAGTTTTTTAAAAGAAGTGGGAAAATATTTGTCTTTGATCAATAAAATATAATCTTAATAGGAATACGAACAGTTGATAAGGCTACAAAGAACAGGCTACCGAATTAAAGCTACAAAGATGCTCCAAGCATACATGATATTCTTAATATTTCGCACAAATTTTAAAGTTCTTTGTTCGCTCCAGCAAGAGAAATGTTTGCGGTAGCTAATGAACCCGAACAAAGCAATCAGTATTATTTAGTCTACGAATCACTGAGCAGTAACGACTTCAAGCCAAGCCTTTTTTATAATGAAGCTATTTATTGTTTTATATTGTACGTTAATATCTTTTTAATTAAATTAGTCTTTATGCGTTAGAGGCGGTGTGTCTACTTCAAGTGAGGCAATTAGTGCTCTGGAGCTATTCTAGACGTTAGGGTTCATAATTATCCGAATAATGAACTCTAGAATCTAAATGCTTATAATGACGTAAACAGGAGATACCTTTAATAGCTAATTTATTGGTCTGATGCTGAAGTGTGATATCGATAAGCATATTTATGTTTTTTAATGTTAATATTGCAAGCGAGTCGCCCGTCTACCACGAAACGCCTCCAAACGGCCGGTCCCCGCAAAATGCCAACATATAATATGTCAGCCGCTGACCGCAACATTCTACTGAAATTAAGGGAATTAATGTAACAATTTCCCTATTTCAGGAGTTAGAAATTATTATATTACCGGCCAAGCCTGCGATAGTTCACGTTTTTGTTACTGTTAATGTATGAGTACAATTTGTATGGAAAATGTTGGGATGTACGAAAGGTCACATTCAGAAAGAGGAGAGCTATTTAGGGATAAATTGTAACTGTGCAATTTAATTTCATATTACAAATTAGATTAGAATCTGTTGCTTTAAAGAATATTTTTGCTTGTTTTCAAACGTAATTTTTGATATAGGTGCAGTACAATTATTTCGAGATAATCTTTCAGGGGAGTGTTCGTTATAGCTTTCCAAAACTTTGTGTAAATTATTGGAGACGATACTAAAGAATTAAATTGACGAGGGATGGCAGAAAAACCCTCCAATTGACTAGCAACCTGCACTTGGGTGTGACCAGCAATAGTATTTATCAAGACTTCTGATATTAGGATTCACAGTACAAGAAAAGAACGGATGATGACAGACGTTCAATTTTTAGAGACATGTTCAATAATTAATGCCTGGTAATAAACAATACGATAGGACTGACATGTCTTTGTAAGATAAAAGTCCTAATAAATAAATATAAAAAAAAACAATACGATATTAACAGTACCTTTCGTTTTACACAGTAACACATGAATTACTACACGAGAAAATTAGTAATGGGTGTGCTAATTGACCAAGACTTTTTAAGAAGGTGTATCAGCTAGTCTATCTAATAGAGACTGTACCTAAAATATATTCCTAATTCGGTAAAATATATCATTAGTATATCCTCTCTGTAGAATATACGGATTTTTCTGTCTGGTACTATTTTGAATTCATGTAACGTTGATATGTAGCCTTTTACAGACCAGGGTTTTCACAAATTGGACCGCACTTTACAATCCAATTTGCCGTACAGCGATTTAGCGCTCTCGAGGTAACGAGCAGAGTCCTGTGTGACTCGAGTAAAGCGCTACAGCGCTTGCTTGCCAAGCTTAGAGGTGGTCATTATATGTTTCAATAGATATTTTACGAGATGCACTTTAATGTTTTAAGCTTGTTGGATTTCCATTAAAACAATTTTGAATCTAATTTCCATACATAAAGAGATCGTTTTACAAGGGTTAATTAGGAAATGTAATCTCAAAAAGTTGCGTTTTATTTGGAAACAGACACATCGCATTTAGGATGTCCATCTAATCATATTTTTAACCGATAGTACAACCACTTAAGACAACTGCTTTAATTGGGCCGAGAGCCAATTAAAACTAAACATGAGTTCAGAATAAACTTTACAAAATAATTACAAAAGCTTTGTGTTACATAATTGGTGATAAATTCAAATTATTAAGGAAATGCCGACAGGCTGGTAAATCCACATAACCCATAAAACTGAAAAAGTATCGTAAACTACGACTTTCTTGATTTGGCGAGGCCTATTTTTTTTATAGAAAAGAACACCACATGACTTCGATACCGTTACCCACTACGTTAGTGAACTTTACAAAAATCTTTACGCGTTGAAAAGCGCTTATATTATATTGAAAAGTTCGAAGCTCACGCCAATTAAATATGTTATTTGATTTCCAGAATGAGGCCTTCAAGGTCTGTTAAGGAGTTCTTTCGAAAAGTGTCAATTATATTTGAAATTATTAACTGCCGTGGTAGTGACTCATCTTTATACATTCATGAAAATATATTTAATGGCAGGTCAAATATGCTTATAGAATCGGATTCCTTAACGTGTAATTAAAAGGAAAACGATGTAAGTAGACCAGTTTTATCTGACCGGGTTGTTTGAGTAAGATAAGCAAGGTTCCGCAGCCTATGAGAATTAGTTCTGTAGTACCATGTCACACCAACGATATTGTTGTTGTTCAAACAAAAGTTGGTTTACTAAAATTTGGTTGGTGGTAGGGTTTTTCTAAGTCCACCTACTACCATCTTTCCTAAATTTTTTTAGGAACTATTATATATAAATAAAACGAACTCAAAGGAACCCAGTTTTTCCTCAATTTAAAAATCAGGTTTCGCATATTGTGATCGCTGTAGGCTCAAACACCGTAAAGGACTTTTTAAATGAAATTATTTGTAAAATATAATACTTAAAAAATTTTTTAGTCTAAAGAGCTTATTCGCAGGTAAAATAATTATCACAGTATTTTGAAGTATTCTATTTTATGATTAACGATTTATTTATAAAAATTTGAGCTCATGCCTTTGAATGAGCACATATTTTTATGAATAAATCGTTTGGATTAACCAAATCAAACGAAATCTATTAAGTTGTAAGTTCAATTGACTCAAGTGAGATGTCTAAATAAAAGAGCAAACTAGATAAAACCGAAAAGAACGTCTAATTATTGCGCATCCTCGTTAATTCTAGTTTTTTCGTTAGACTGGCAGAACAAAATATACATCTACCCGCTTTCATTTCTGCGGCAATTTAAACGGAACTTTATTATATAATAATTGATGAAATATAAAAGTTCTATCTGTTATACCATATAACACTTTCAAGTTTGTATGACTTGTCATTTTGTTTAGCATTAAGACACATGAGTTATTTAGTTTTTTAGATTTCGTTGCATTAACAGATTCAGTTACTCAGTTTTCTATTACAACCGGCTGTCATGGCCGTATTTAAGCTACACGACAGGACACAAAGGAACAAATAAGATCGTGTCTTATAAAGGGGTTGACAGTCACTGTGGCATTTGTTCTGTGGTGGTTTGTTGACAGTTTTGTCATGGTTTATTCCTAACTAAGCACGAACAAAAGCGAGCAGAGCAACGTTGTCAGTGGTAAGGATAGTTTTACCTTTTTGAACGTTCTTTTAATTGAGCTTTGTGGTATTATGCCGTTTTAGTCAGTTTAGCCATTTCAATTCATTTTAATGGTCCTGCTTTTCTTGGAAAGTGTCCAATAGAATGATATACTGTATCTTCATCATAACAATAGACCTTTAAGAATGCAGTGACTATAGTCTTTTAGTATTTATCTCTGACGTGTGTCTCTCATAATAAGTAATTGGCGTGGTTGATAAATTAAAAAATTGTAAAGCACTATTCATTATTATTATTGTAAACGTTTTAGATTTAAAATGAAACATAAATACGCTTACGTTTCGTACGAGTTGTTCCGAAAATCGCTGGTAAATGAAAAAATTGTGAAATAAAAAATAATATAACGGATCAACAATTGCTTACTGGATTTTTATGTTGATTTTGTATTAATATTTTTTTAAATATTTCACAGCTTCTGTGCCTCAATATCTTGACGGAATTAACTTTGAAATTCTGATTTCTCTGTACTTCGCTTGTTTACTAAGATACTAGTAATAGTTTTAGATCGCATACAAACGCAAACTTAGTCGACTCGAGCTTCTCTTTGTATCATGGAGTTGATATTTAAAAGCACGTATGGTTAAGCGTTCACTTTAGCTTGTTACACGCTCCATGCTTTGAGTTAATAAACCTCGTATATCTAAATTTATATAACTAAATTTTGTTGAATCTTTTAGATAGAAGGTCATTGGAACCAGAGGTCATGATGGATTATTCACATTTATAAATCGATCTTTTACATAATGCACATTCACATTTATTTTCTAGCTCAAATTAAGCATCTAGCATATGACTAGCTACAATACAATATTTAGTATAATTATGACATTTAATACTTTAACTTTGAGATATTCAGAAACAAATGTAATTTCTATTGTCAAAGTCAAAATCGTCATAACAACAATATGAGAACAATTAATAAATGTAATTAAAGGTATAGCACTAGTAACAGGAAATTGTCTCAGTTTTAGAATTTAATTATGTATTAAATTCAAGTTCCATAGGGTTCATTTTCGTTTGCTGAGGAAATGTCCGCTCCGCTCGTAGCCGCCTCAACCGAGCACGTTAGTTAAACTACTAAGCTAATTTGTTGGTGAACTGTACAAACTGAAGAAAAAATGTATTTTTATTTCCAGTATTCAAGTACGGCTTTCTAGAAAATCAATACGGTCATTGTTCTTCTAAAAGGATCCATGAATGTGGCTGAAGACTGTGATGATGGAGCGCTGTATAATAACTTGAAAAACTGTTGAACGGACGCAGGGTATTGAGAATGCGAGTCAGGTATTTGAGCTGTCACACACTGAACTCAAGACTGGGAACCAAAATTATGGGAATGTCAATGCAGCTTCGTAGGAAAGTATACTTGTCTCAGGTCGTGATAACAAAATAGTTTTTGAGACTAAGTATCTTCACCGATAGGTTGAAACATCTGAACTTGGGTTCTTCCTAACCTCAAAGATTTTAATTTCATTTTGTTTGATTATATGGACTGGGTGACTACGACGTGAGTTCCAGTCGGAATAAATAAGTCTATTTAAATAAAGTTATTTTTGACTTTGACTTTGACTTTGAATAGTAGAAGGCAGTTGTCCGGCCTACACAGCCCAGTCAGAGTACCTGGTTTTCATCTTAATCCTCTTTTTGGAGGCATTATTGAATTGCTTGGGCTGACGGTCAGTAAGCGTGGTCTCAATTTTCCAAAAATGAGATAACAATAGTAAAAATCAGCAAGGTCTCTGACTGTAATGGGGCTATCTCTGTAGAGGTAATTACAGGACTGTAAGTACCTGTAAGATGTTTTTTTTTTATTTATTTATTTATTTGGTTCACCAGTAATTGTTACACTGATACATACAAAACAAAACAATAATACACACTACATATAAAACTAAACTATATGCATACAAAACAATATATATCTTATAGCTAAATGTACAATTAAGAAACGGTAAACACTACATGCATATAGTAGATAAGTTGTAATTATAAATAAGGTATACTATTGAAATTTTGTTATAAAATGTCTAAACGATATGTAATTCACGAAGATGAAATTTGAAATTTGAGCTTGCATATGAACAAAATATGTCTATTTCAGTCTTATATTTGTTGTGAAGCTTACAGAGCCTTGGAACAGGGGAGTTGAAACCTAATACGGTTCTACGGAAAGGTGGAGATAGGAGATCAATGGGACTTCGAGGATGTTTTGGAATACTTAGCTGCATTCACTGACCACGCTTCGAGCTACCTTCCATTACTGTTTAGTTTTGACACACAGTTAAAGATTATTGCTATGTAGTTCTTTGAATAAATCTAATTAAATTGAATAAATGTTGCCATTTGGAAAAGTTTCCACATATAAATTAACAGAAATAATAAGTAGGTAACCATAAACCACAGTGGTTTATGTAATAGACAATTTTTAATGTATGTAATTGTCATAGTTTTTTACTTGTTTTTTTCCTGGATTGTCAAATAATTTTTCTGCAATAAAACATAAGTCCATCAAGCTCGAATATTTTATTTAAATAACTAAAAGTCTAATACAGTATTTTCCATATCTTCATTTTCACACTCTTTACACACAGCTTGTATAATGGTTCAAAAATGTTAAGCTTGATATATTTTGGATTGTACAAATTCTTAAATCAGCTATTTTGTCATTATCGCTGCGGTGAACCATGTTCTGTCGAATTGAAATAAATTAAATATTAATTAACTAAAGCTGAAATGAGAGCTCTCATTACTGTAAAACAATATAATCTTAACATGAACTCTATAATTATGGGTAAAATTTTTGTTCCAAAACGTTGGCAATATAAATAATATTATGATGGTAAGTAATTACACCTTAAAATATAGTATCTTATTTATTTATTTTTATTGTGAAAAATTATTGTGTAAACATAAACATTAACATAAGAATTGAAAATAAGGAAAAGATTACAAATGGTGTAGCTAATTTGTAAAAAAAATCATCCAAACGACCTGCGATGAGATAAGTGCTTGGCGAAAATAGACCTTATAAAAATCAAGACACATTTATTGATAGCATAGTAGCCAAGGAACGAAGTAATGGCTGATTCATGAATCATGCCTGTGAAAAGGTGTTATAAATATGTCTTTCTTTATATTAATATGTGTAGGTATTTAAAATTAAAACTCTTTTGACCGCTTAGCATATTTAATTTGATTAATTCCATGCTTTTCAGTACTATACTTATATTATCAAATATTGACTTTCGTAACAGTATGTTATGTATTTAGGCTGAACAAAACCTTACTGACCTCAACACTAGAAACATTGTTATTTGGCTACCAATTGTAACGATAATTGTTCATGTAACATATTATTATTAACTCGTGAATTGTCTACTGAGAACACTACACCTTAGGCCGTGGCAATAACATGCTTAGCAAGCAGATCGGCTATTATGAATGTGGGATTTACAAACGCAAAGTTTGTCGAGCCGATTTTAATATTGTACAAATCTCAAAGTGGGCTACAAATTCGTTCAAACCAAATTGAAAATTTGAACGGTTACGGTAGATTTTTATCATGAGTTTACAAATAATTTGAGAATTAGAATGGTCTGTTGATTTAACGTGATAATCAAAGTCAAAATCAAAATAATTTTTTTTGACTAATTTACTAAGTTCTTTTAAATCGTCATAACAGGGAAAATGTATCAGAAAAAATAAATAAATGTAATTAAAGTTAATAGTGATAACTTTAATTGGTTATTAGCCGGGTATTTACAAATTGCCCCAGTTAATGAATTTAATTATGTTTTAAACAAATTATTTTAAAATTATAACTAACACTAGTATGCATATTCCCAATTAACTCTACCACCGCTTCGAGGAATTAGTAGCTGCAGAGAAGAAGCGTGGTAGAAACTCTCAGCCTTTAGTAATTATAATGACAATTACAAATTACCTAGGTAATTATGTATTAGTATTACAAACATATTTTTTGCTTTACATTGAAAAAAATGTGTGTTTGAGATCCACATACCAATATTTTTTTTATAAATTCTAGTCAATCATATAATCGTCAGAGTGTTCTATTTACAAAATTTAAACGGTTTAACAAAATACACAAATATTTCTTGTCGTGGCTAATGTACAAGCCGTACAAGCCTAAAACGAAGAAAAAAGAAAACTTCTATATTGACAGTATTAAATTTCATCGAGATAATGATGTTCTGAAAAGTTCTCATTATAATCTATTGTTGATGTTATGTTACTAGAAATGTTAAATAATTAAACTGACAACTTTATTAAAACTGAAATGAACCATGAAATGATTCCATAGTCGTGGCGGCATAAAGTTGAGTGTATTTTATTTTTTAAAATGATTATAAAACAATGACCAATCAAAATTTTCTTGCTTTCTTTCAAATAAGCCGATAATAAGAAATTTATTGGATGAAATAAGTAATAATTATAATTATTAACTTCGTGCATTTTATTCGTAGAGTTGTACGTCTGTATGTCACGAACTTTGTATTAGCATGATGCTGCACTTGTTCCGGCATGTGATTAGTTAATTACGTTTCATATTATACACATGTTGGGGTTAATACTGAATATTGCTCGTTTAATGTAATCTATGCGGCGAGGTTGACTCTGAACGAGATCTTATAATGATTTTGTAATTGACATACTGACAGTTCGATTTTGAAATTTTGGGCATAATAACTATTTAGTGGATGATATTTCATATCTTGAACTTACATACAAAAAAAGTTTTAAACTAAACTAAAAACTGACGAGGACTGACTAAAAATACCATTAAATTAGATAAGTACTTCTATTTCATAATTCAGTTTATAGTTTTGTTTCACAATTTAAAATGTTCAGTTGTATTGTTGAAATAGAATAGAATAGAATATATCTTTATTGTACATCAGCCAATTCAAAAAGAGAAACACACAAAAAAAACTTAACTAATTTAACATTATATAATAATAACTTAATATATATTTATTGATTTTTACTATTGTTTTTTTTATAAATTTTAAGGGTTACCCTAGACTTTCCTGGATGACATCATCTGATCCTAAATTGGTGATAACGAAACCAGCTCAGGAATGAATTCCGTCTATGAAAAGAATTGAAAATCGGCTTACAATTGACAAAGAAATCTATAATAATAAGAAATAAGAAACATAAGGATAGAACGAAACGTGATACATAGAACCTTCTTCTTTTTGAAGTCGCTTAAAAGTTACTTTTCATTAAAATGTATTTTTAAATAAATCCTCATTCGTCGTTCGTATCAAGTGGCTCGATAGCGTTTTAATGTATAAAATGGCAACAAGCGAATATAGCCATCTCCGGTAATAATATTCAATTTTATAGTAAATTTTTTCAAATGCAATGCGAATGCCAATATCTAACGGTTGATTTCAACGTGTTCATAACCTTCCTGGAGAATATAAGTAAAGTGTCGTCGTCCTTACAATCAAGTCGTTTTCTTTGTATTTATTACCTTTTTACGAACAGGGGCTACATTAAAATGTTTTCAGTGTTTATAATCAGTGCTATAGTGAGCACGTGATTTTAAATTTAGAATGATTGCAAAGCAATATTGCGATCGGATTTATTCTATCACTGGCGAATATTACCGACTACGTCTTGTCGGCGCGATTGTATATCTCCGAGCTACGATCTTCTATAGATGCTACGCAGTAAGCTTTTTGTTCTAGTCGCACTACGTACTAAATAATAGGGGTTTAATTACTGACCATTTTGAATTAATTATAACCTGCACCGTGTGATATTGGAAAATAAAAGTTTAATGAAGATATGGCTTAAAGATCTTAGTTACCAGGTCAAATAATTTATAAAAAAGAAATTTCACAATTTTTTCACAACATTCTAAATTTAAATAATTATGACAATCGTTTTTTGATTTTCAATTATTGACTTGCATTATTCGACTTTAAAAGTAAAGAAAAATACATGGAAAATTAAGAGTGAGTTTTAAATACGATTTCCGTCGTGGAACTGTACTATAGGTTCCTCAGTTTGGATCAAGCAATTACACCTGATATCTTCTGTGCAGAATTTCAATTGCTATTTTTGTCATCAAATCATGATGACAAAAATCGCAGTGAAACAGTCCCAAATCATTGATCGATTATCACCATAATTGCTCCATGATGAAGCAAAATCTCACACTGCTCGAAATACCATTTTAACATTACAGGACCAGCACTTAGAAACGTAGGTGCCGTAGTCGCTGGACTTTTCTCCCTCCGCCTTTAATTTTTCTGGAAAAAGAACAAAACTTATCTTACCAAAAATAACATTTGGGTGCATATTTATGAACTAAGCTAGCCAATCCACTCACAGCGAGACAATAAATAGTACTTGTGTATCTCTTTCACACAATTAAATTATAAAATCCTGTATTCTGATATTAATATCAAGCCGCCATCTCTCAGATTTATGAATTTTAATTTTGTTTCATCCCTGAGAAGTATTATCTTTCACAACGCACTTTATTTTGCAAAGAATCGGCAAAGATTCGATTGTAGAAGGGAAATTAGGGCAGTGTAATTTCTGCCTTCATGGCACCTGATGGTAACTGATGATAAGGCTGACAATGGAAGCAAGCTTCACACGCGTTCCTCAATCACAGAAAAATTGTCTATGTTATCTTCAACTGCTGGAAAACAACAATGCTGTAAATATTTATTTATTTATTTATATAACAATTTATGTACACACAAAGACAATTTTACACAGGACACAGACAAAAGGACACAAGAGAATATTAGAGAATTGTACAAAGGTAAAGGTATTGTACCACAAAGGCAATATTGTTTGTAATATGCTTTTATTTAATTTAACAGTGTTTAAGAAATACTTTAAAATACATTAGTGGAAAATAATGCATTTTCATTATTAAAGGTGTTTGTCCATTTTAGAATATTGCCTAAGATACAAAAGTTCAGCACAGGCTAAAAATGGGAGGTAGCATTACTACACCTGAGCGCACGGGCAACTTCAAAGGGCCGAAGACGTAACACAAGACTGACACGAAAAGGTAAAGATTGGCGTAGTAGAACTCTACGCAGCAGCAGGTTGATGTAGGTTAAGAATGATGATGATGAAGGAGCCTAGGTGCGCTGTGAAAGACCCCTGTCGTGCTTCGGCAAAACTAAAACTAAATAACTGAGATATTCCATGGGAATGTTTATGGGATTCGCATAACCGGAACGCCACAGATCTAATGGTTGTTGTGCTATAAAATATTGGAATTACAGGTAACTCAAAAAACGTCTGTTATTCTTTAATTGAAATAATATCAAAGTATGATATATTCATGTTAACATAAAGCTGTATGTTCAAAACGTTCGTCGTCTGCGAGATTATTTGAAATCCTAAAAGTCGGTAAATTTTTTTTAGTGTTTATTGTATTAATAAACTAACATCATTTTTATTTATACGTCTGTTACCTTATGGATTTGATGCAAAGAATCTACAGATTTTGATAATTTAACTTATATTTAAAAATAATATAAAAGTCGTGTTCGTCGTCGTGTTGGTAAATGTTAAAAAAATCATTTCCCGAAATACAATAAGTAAAATGTGGAATAACATCAATAATAGACAATATTTTGCTAGGGTACTAGATTTTATATCAAAGAAATGATCAGAGCGTATTTGAAATAGGCGAGTAAGACGATAAGCCATTTTTATACATGGTATTGATGCAATTGTGAATACTATTTACTAAAATATTGGAATTTATTGCAATCTTCTAGAGTGCAACAATTAAATGTACAAAATAGTAATAATCTTTGTCCACAGGTAAGCAGACATCGTATTAAAGGGCACAGCTCAAGGGGCGGCCCCTTTATCACAACCAACAATGGACCTCGGATATGAAATACGGAATCCGCGCGTATAACTTACGCCCAGAATTGTTGGGCGATGTAAAAATTAAATTGCTTTTTAGGACAAAATATTGGTAGCGCGTGAGAGGCGAGTAAATGGTCGCATTAGCTATTAAGATTTTTCGGGTTTTTGTATAAGATGAATGGTGTTACGACCTCACCATTACAATAATTTTCTTACATACACGTATAGCATTCTCTAGCTCCAATAAAGCTTAGAAAAATTAAGATATTTATATAAATAATTCATTTGTTTAGTTTTTTATTTAACATTATTGCTATGATTTCATATATTAATATTTCAAATATGATATTAATGTTATGTATTATAAAAAACTTAAAAAAATTAATTAGACTAGTTTCTTGCCATTTAATTCAAGTAGTTGGATATATTTGTGATTGATTGGAAACTTAACATTCAGTTAAGGTTAAACGTAGATCGGTTAAGTTTCCAGTAACTAATATTTGTTCATGAGTCATGGATGTTTGTTGAGTATATTTCTGATATTTGTTAACATATAATTATGATGTATTTCTCCGTTATCTAGTGTCCGTAACTTAGCTCTTAATGATGATCAATGTTGCTGTTAGTGTAAGAAATATTATTATTCTCATAAAACCATTCATTACTCATAACGAATCATCAAATTTATTTATACTCTTGTGGAATATAAAATATTGTTGCATTGTAATAAACGCCGTGTAAGATATTGGGTAATATCAGACGGATCCTCCTTTGCTCACCAAGTGCTTTATCAATGAGAACTGGCAACCTTACTCACCGCTGGACTACAACACTATAAATTAGTTCCGTTTTAGTGTCATTATCTGTTTCTATCACAAATACTACAAGTAATTATTTTCAAAAATTAAATAATTTATTCGAACATATCAAGACCGGTTTCTGTTACGGATAGTATTTATCAAGATCAAAACAATTCAATATAATAATCCTCTATCAGAAGCTAGCACGCAGAATGTATGCCTGAAGTATTTTACATAATCTGTATTTCACTTACACAGGGTCAAAATGATCCTCTGTCAATAGGGGTTTGATTAATTATATAGGCGGCCTCGGAATCTTACGTGTGTTCAAGGGGCGTGAAAGGGTTAATTGGGGCGACTCTGCGTTTGTAGATTTTGGGATAGGCCTTGATTATTTATTATTCCAATTATAATAACCCTTATAACTGAATACATTTTTAAAATAATTACAAAACAATTTAGATAAAGAGTGCGATTGAAGTAATAAGACACTCCGTTTTCACCATATAAAACTTCAAAGAAACTCCGCGAACGTAAAAGAGGTAAGATTATTTTCTATAACGTTACTGTCTTCTGCGTTTTCGGACTGGAATTTATACCGCCTGGCTTTTACCCGCCTTTGTGCTCTAGTGCTTGCAATATTGCTAAGATCTAGAAATCCAGGTTTCGGTTCCCGTGGTAGAGAGCTCCATTTTGTTGGTGGTAGATTTTTCCTAACTCCGACCAGTAGATAACCACCAATACCACATTTTACCTAAGTTTGTCGCCATGATGACAATTTTCACAGCATTGTTGTATTGCAGATTGGAGATTTCCAGAAGCCAGCTCCTTGCTTCAATTTTCGGACTTACACCGTTAAGAATATTTCCTTGACTTCTGCTTTCAGAATGCGGGCCATTATTTTCTTTTCAACAATCATAGTCACCCTATTCCGAATTCTTCGAAGCTAAGACTGTGTTATACTCACTAGGACACTGAAGATTTTCTGTCGGAGACAATGAAATCACCCATTCGTGATAATTGGATAGCTCACACCTTGTACCAATGTTATCATAAGAGATGATGTCGGGTGTTTAAACCTATTGTATATGAAAACCATTAATAGTTTTACAGCGTATATCTTTATAAGCTTTTATAAATATCGAAATTATTATGAGACAAAATTATGGCCATTAGGTAGGTAGTGCAAGTATTTGCTTAAGGGTGACAAACAAGAAATAAAAGTTGAAATTTCAGTACCGATAAAAAGTAACTTTATTTCATTTTCAATAAATGTGGAAATGAAATGAAATAATCAATGGACCACCGTTAACGAAGGTTTCTTAAGAGGCGGCTCCCTAATTACGAGTTAGTTTAAAAAACGTATTCTCAATTTTATACACAACATATACATGTGAAATTTAAGTAAATAACTCGTTATAAATTCCACTAAAAAATCATTAAAAAACTTTCCTTTATCTAAAATGGCTTTTTTGTGGAGACAACGTATTTCTCCATAAGTTATCATGCTATTTACATAAAATACTTCATAATTACTTGGTAACTGAATTTTAAGCAGAATTTTAATGATATATTTAAAAATATAAATGATAATTATATTTGTTATTTACGTCATTTACTTGCTATTTTTTGATGAAGCGGGCTACACGAAATTATACCTTGAATCGGAACGTAAGTGACTTTACCTTACGCCAAATTCCTCTCAGTACAAACCAAATTGCTCACAATTTTCAGGCAAAAATACTTAAACATAAATAGTATTGTTTTTCTTATTTAACACGGACGCATTTCAGAAATGTCAGTCTAGATAAAGTCGGGTCTTACAAAGAACTTTTTTGTTTGAAAGGAATTTCTAATGTACACTCCAGTAAGATGAATACCCTAAGGAAATAAGAGTTCATTTAATAGTATCTTTTTGACAATGTCAAACTAACGTGTACGTAGCTCGTGTTGTAACTCAAACAGCGTCTGTTATTATTTAATTGAAATAATATCTAAGTATATTCATGTTAACATAAAGCTGTGTTCAAATCGGACAAATATTACGGGACTTGTTTCGTCTGCAAGATTATTTGAAATCCTAAACAGTCGGTATCAAAATTTTTAGTGTTTATTTTAATTAATAAACTAACATACTTTTTATTTATACGTCTGCTATCTTATGGTTTTGATGCAAAGAATCTACAGTTTTTGATAATTTAACTTTTATTTTAAAATTTATAAAAGTCGTTTTCTTTAGGTAAATGCTAAAAAAACCATTTCACGAAATACAATAAGTAAAATGTGGAATAACATCAATAATAGACCATATTTTGCTAGGGGAATAGATTTTATATCAAAGAAGCGATCAGAGCGTATTTGAAATAGGCGAGTTAGATGATAAGCCATTTTTATCCATGGTATCGCGTTTTAGTTCCATAGTGTGATCTAAGTCTTATTTGAGTTCACATGACAGTTCTAGGAAAACTAAAGCTAAGATGTTACTCGAAGCCAAGATTCTGTGAAAGTTGTCTCGGAAAATACATTATGAAAACATATGAGCAATTGTTTTAATAGATACGCAAAGCTAGAATAAATTCAAAAGTAAAACTTTCGATAACAATATCTCAAAACCGTATTTTTTCTGACGAATCTCGGCTGTTTGAGGTGAATAAAAAGCGAACGCGTTTGCAGAGTGGTCCGAAGCAGTGTTGTGTGACGCAGCAGCTCTGTGCTCTTTCTTTGAGGGTGAGTCTTCCTCCGAATACCCACTGAGCAGCAAAAAGAAAGAGAGAGCGCTATATACGTTGTATGGAGGTCTTTAAAATCCGACATTGCTAGTATTAGTATCAAATTTAGAAATTTGTTGTTACGACATTAGTCTGCAAAAGATGTCCCGAAAATATGGAATATGTTATATATATATCTATGGTTTCATTTTCTAAGGGCAAATTTGCCCATATATTTTTAACGTATCACATTTACACTTCGCATTCCCAGCAAATTTTCGCAGGTCACATTTAGAGCACGTGGTGCACTACATGGTGCAGGATGACTTGGTGACAGCCGCACCTAACTGCATCAGGTTGAATATGCGTGTTACCGCATCTGATTGCTTCCCAACCACATTCTTTTTGATTCGTCTACATAGGGCGCGCTACGTAATACGCGATTCTACTCTTTTCACGTAATTCTTTGGGCCGTTTGATATAATTACAGCAATAACTGTGCTCTGCCCGCAACAATTCAGATGACTATCAAAATAATGTTGTGCGTAATTTACGCACAATGAAAGAATATGCTGTTGACTAATGGTGGTTCAATGTCGTGGAATGTTCTAGAATAAGCGAAAATTCCAAATATCAGTGGCTATTGATTTCTTAATATTCACTAAATGTGTACGGAATAAAAGTAAGGTGGGAGGACACGTGATTGAAATTTTCAAAATATGAATAGAGTATTATTATTTATTTTGTACTCTTTATCCACTTCTTAGACTAATGCGAGTTTTGGATATATATTAATAATAATTTTTGAACTTAGGATAGGTCTTCGCCTTCATTTAACCTGATATTAAGTGATGGAAATGGAAGCGAGCTAAGCCCGGTATCCATTGAGGATCTGGTATCTTAACTCCAACTGCCAAATTAAGAAAACCAGTTCTTATTTACATTACATTATTTTTAAAGAATCATACTTGGATAAGATGGTGGATAAGCCAGGCGTACTTAGATTAAACCGTACCAACAACCACACTGCTTAGGAATATTGGCTTCTATTGACAAAATAACCCTGGATCTGAGGTTGGTTGTCAACTACTAGATAAACATAGAGCTGATTTAAATTTTGAACTTTGGAAAGTAACGGAATAGCGGTATTCTCCACTCGCTTTGTCGAAGTTTTGAGTCAAAAAACTGCTTTGTAGTATGTTCTTATTATGCTTCTGTGATTAGTGAGGTCGCTTGACCTTTATTGAAGAAAAGTTGTCATATCTTTGGCTGTTAGTTAAGCATCATAAAATCTTAATTATTAATGTGAACATAGTTCGTTTATAACCTTACTCTGGTAATTATTAACTATCAACATATTGTGATCGGCAACTTACCGTGAACAATTTAACAAAAGATTATAATATTACTATTGAATCCAGTCAAATTGCGATTCTCGAGTGGCTAGTGCCGTGCGAGTGAAACACTGCACTCGCATAGCATGAAGGTGTACACTATGATGCTGCAGCGGAGAGTAGCAGCGGTCTGATAACACACTCAAAATGGGGTTTGAGCTATAATCTACAGCTTATATAAGTTCTACTTCTGGGCACATGGGGGAAGCAAATGAGGCTTTTGGGTTGATAACATCACCACGCTGACATTCGGTTTGGTGAATGAAACCGGTTTGAACTGCTCCATAGCTTTGGAAGATGTACAACGTTGCTTAATTATGATACTAAAAAGTATTTACCTCTCAATCAGCAGACATGGCTAATGCACTACAGTTGTGAGGCAGCCCAAACAGCACCCTAAATGCATCGTATTCTTATGCGTGGACAAATTAACGTATATGTGTTTATCTTGCTTTAAGGCTGAGATCAAGAGCACTTCGACTCCATCGTATCTTTTGTGCTTCTGTGTATTTACAAATTAACGGTATTCCAAATATGAAAGTGACAAAGGTGTACACACTTAAAGGTTACTTCAAACTTCATAACAGACCTAAATTTTCTCAACCGTTTTCGGTTCCACAACTACAAAATTCTAATACCATTTCTTGGGATTTCATCATAAGATCCAATTTCAGTGTATCCTCTCGGTAAGTAGCATGTCATAAGAGACCACCCGTGAACGGGCAGCGAAGGAAACTTGCCCCGTTCATTAATGCTTCATTCAATTAAGCTAGGCGCAGGACATGTTAAAACTTGTTCTGTTTACAGACCAACTTGAACGTGTAAATAAACAGGAATAAACAATGTTTATTATTTATTCAAGGTTTCCTAGCCCCCGTCTTGTCCTTCTATTACTTAGTCCAAGACGTGTTCGGAAAGATCTTTAATTAATGTAAATTTTGTTAACTCGCTTTTGTAAAGTTACTTTGAACGGATCCTTTATTATTAAATAAGTGAAGATGAATGGAAATCTGTTTCTAAGATATAAGAGGTTATCACGGCCAGAGAAATAAATACATTTAATAATTTAGATGTCTATCATAATATAATTTATACGTCTAATAATTATTAGACTTCTGAAATAGGGTCGTGGTTGGTAAGATAGCAGCTGTGATATGTTCTGAGCAGTGTATTATTCTATATTAGTATTAGAAAAATACATTTTTATACCTATTGTAATTTACGTCGAAATTAATTACGTGGGAAAATAACCGGTAATAATCAGCTAACAGATAGGCTAGGGTCATCAGTACTGGAACTGTAACTCCATGACGTAAGCAATTAAGTTCTAAATTACATAAACTCAGATTGAGTAGAAGGTAACTAGAAACCCTTAACAGTGGAGATACTTAAGTTTTGCGACGATTAAGTTTTATCATTCATCAGGACTATCTGCAGTAGATTTTTTTCCTACATATAATATATGATGACGTTTTTTTCAATGTCTTTTGGAAAGACAGCATAGAAATATTGGTAAAATAATTGATATAAACTTCCCGAGATATTACAATTTCAATAGCACATTTTTTGACTCGCCCAAAAACGCTCTTAAGAAACAGGTACTGCAATATGACGTCACGCCGTGGTATTTTGTTTGCATCGACTCTGTGTGATGGCTATTTTAAATACTATGTCAATGAAACCATATAATGGTTTCATAAAAAAGTTTGAATGTTAATGAAAAATACCAATATCATTAGGTATTTGTAAGCTATCAAAGTTATTGTAGTTTCATAGTCTTTTTATATGTATTATAGTATTATTGTAAATAATTATTAAAATCAACCAGCTGTTTCAATATCGCTATTGGCACGGCAAAAGGCGCCACATTGCCTGATGATAAACTGCTAAAGGTGCAGTAGCAGCATCCGATATACTGTCCTAGCCACCTCCGTTTTGTTGGCCCAAAACGTGTCATGGCTTCAAAGAACTCATTTCTTACATCGTAAACATAGTCGGAATAACAATCCGAAGAGATATATTTTCTACGATGCGAAATATCTTTTTAATTTAATTCATTTAAGCATAATTCATGAATCACGATCTCATAAAACGATAATATTTAGAATTGTATTCCTATATCAAAAGGTGAGGTACATTTTGACCCGGAATCTTCTTTTGCCCTCGTCATCTTCAGACTGTTTTGATAATACGTTGGGAATTCGTGTGATTTGTGTAATCTTCTCTACAAAGAGTATTTAGTAATATATATTTCTTAACTATGAAGGTAAGTAACTTGTCTATGAATAAAAATAAAGAGTCTTGATTTGATTTATTTAAAATAAATAAGTGTAGTTATTTTCGATCGTTCTATTGAGAAGTCCTGAGATTAATCAAACGTGTGCTGAACTGTTTGATTAAAGATGCCTACACTGAACATTTATTATCAATTTATAGAAGTCTCACTAACTCTAGTTCCAAAACTTAAAGTCGAGTTTATTTCTAATTAGCCGTGAACAAACAGAATATTTTATATAGTGGTGAAAGGGTTATGTGGATTCAAATAAACTGGATAGGGCATTAATAAATTGGCTGTGGGAATGTAAGGTACTTCGCTTTTTTTTATTATATATATTTTTTCATTTTTGGTTTGACATTAACAGCCGGTGCCAACAAGAATGTACACAAGTCAAAATCAAATAACTTAATAAATTTCATAGCAGTTAGTGGAATTAAAAATAAATGAAATGTATAAAGATGAAATTTGGGTACATTTAAAAAAAAGTCCCATGCGCGTTTTAATTTGTTTCAAATATCCAATCTTTCAGATTTATAATTTTCCGACAGTACACAGGACCGAGTAGAATTTATAGTCATAGTCCTTACTGAATTATCTAGTTGCTGCGTAGAGCTGATTTGTTTCCGGCGAGAGATGCTCAGAGATGAACACTTGACACTTTGCAGTAGTTACTCCAGCATGGAACGTATTTAATTTATCATTGTTGTGCTGCGATGAGCAGCCGAATTAATACCATTACGAAGGCTAGGACAGAAAGTCACAATTTTGCGATTTCTAACATAAATAGTTCTTCTAGAATACATATTATATCACATTTATTATCATGTTATATATTATTTAATTTATAAAAAGCAAAGCTTGTATCAGCAATAGTAGATATATTTTACGCTTTTTTCCACTTTTCAACATCATAAGGATCTAGGAAGCAAAGGCTGCGGTCCCGGGAGTATATCGCGACTCGATACTATTGGATTCTCGCGAGCTTGATCAAAATCCTTTTCTTGAGGTTGAAATCGATGCGCACATATTTACTTGTATCCTGCTCACAATTTATTCATATGATAAATATTGAAATCTATGTTAGTGGTGGGCCGGTGTGGACTTATAGAACTTGCTCAATACCGTGATCGTATCTCGAGAAACAAATCAAATTATATCATTTATCGTCTTTCTCATTCCAGTTATCATTTACTACTTGATTGCAATTTTTAGACACTTCTTATTGAATTCAACATTATTGATTTATATAAAGTTAGATGTTTGAAATTCTAATCAAAATGTAATGTTTAGTCTTTTCTAGTAACAGCTTTTCGTTTTACGTTTGTGTTGAAATATAATCTCTATGTTGTTTTCAAACTTAAGCTTTGATCTAAAGCGACTGTCTAATGACTGAGCGTCAAGTTTTAAGTGAGATTCTTTGTCTGCTTTGTCCTACACACCCTTATTGTCTTACACAACATGTCTTGGAAACATGACATTTTTGTCTCTAATCAAAGTTAATTTGAAACTTCTAGAAACTTGTAGATTGAAAGTTGCGTTGTTATAATCAAATACAATTCACAGCTCTTGTGATGAGAAGAAGATATGATACCTTTACTGTGGTTAGACAATTTAAAATCGCTCTTATGTACAAAACCGAAGGCTTTATTTTCGTCTATTAACATTTTTACTAGTGTTGTTGATGTATTTGATTATGTTTTTAAATAGTAAGATTTATATTTTACTGTGTATTTCTTATACTTAATTGCACAATACCAATTCACGTAATTTTCCTTTTGTTTGTCATTTCTGTTATAGCGTAACAAAATTCAAAACACCCAACACTCTTGGTTGGCCATTTTAACGGAGTTATTAGCATTTTGCCGGCTTATTCGTTCGTTTCGTGGTGAGAATCGCAAATTTGAAACTTGCTTTCGCTGTATAAACCTCAAATTGGTCCGCTTTGACTTGGTCTTTAGAGAATTCTACGTTTTTAATATTCATTAGGCATGACGAATGTTCTCGTAAAATATCAGTGTATATTAAGAGTTGATTTTGATAATAGCCTCCTTTTGAGGAGTGAATAATTTTTTGGGGGTTTCTATGAATGTTTAATTTTAACTGTACTTGGTAAGTTTATTTTTTTGCACCTGCAATAATTTTTCTATTTTATGTGAGAATCGGTTGGCTGATGACGACTGTGACCTCTTTCCTATATATTTCATACTCCTTTGTTTTGCACGCTGACTAGTTGTGGAAATCACTGCTGGAGGACATGAGAAAGGCTGTTTTTGGAGTCCTTTAAGAGCCGAGTTAAGATCTACTGAAAAGACTTCTTTTAATAGCTGTCTTATAGTTTCCATCATGTCATTATCATTTCATCATTAAGCTTTCTTCTGTATTTGCTACTTCTTCTGTTATTTCTGTTTATCTTGTATGTGTTTATTATTTTTAAGCATATAAGATTTGATTTGAAATAATAAGTTACAAAAGTTTTTATTGATCACTGCTGGGTTTGTTGCCGTTACAACTAAGGCTTCCCAAAGTGTCCTTGAAAACTGGATACTGAAACTGTTGTATACAATAAATTTAAAAGCTTGTGAATCAATTTAGAACTCACAAAGAGTATCAAACGTTCGTATAGCTTGAATTCTTTACTTGCCTTTTTGGATCTGCTACAAAACGTACGGACTCTAATACCTAACTTAGTTTGTGCCGAATTTGTTGAAACTACTACATATATTTCTATTATGATACTTGTTCTGGACGTTTCCTTTGACAATTTACAATGTAGTATTTCGTATCTTTTTTACTGCGGTGGAGCGGACAATGAAAAAGTTAGACCGTGACTTGGAGTCTTTGCAACAGGTCTGTCATAAGCGTCACCAATTTTAAATATGTCATAAATTATTATTAATTTAGAAAAAGATAGAGCGCTAACGTCATATTTGTTAAACTAACATCACCTCAGTGACATGAAATTAAATTTTTATTATCATATCACTGACGTGTTACTAATTACCATAATTAGTTTTAAGTATTGATTGTGCTTATTTTAGATGTATTATGAAACCTTGATTTTTATATTGTTTATCATTTACTAATTACTTTTCTCTTCTAAATTCTTTTATCAAGATGATTTGAAATATTTACACTTATCTTGTATTGATATTTTTTTATTATTCTTAACGAAGTGGCTGTTGACCTTCAACTAACCTGGTAAGTTATGATAAGGCTGAAAATGGAAGCGGCTAGAAGGGGAGCTAGCTCTCTTACCTCCACTGTCGGAATATAAAAATGCTCTTAACATTTTTGTTACGCGACATGTTAAGACCTAAGGCTAAGATGGTGGAAGCTAGCCAATCAGTTAGACTTAAAAAAACCCTACCACTTATCAAACAGGGCAGAAAATTTCTGTTCCCACTGGGAATTGAACCCCGGACAAAACTGGTCAAAATTATAGATACAATGAAATATATAATAATGATGTAATATTTCGCTTATTGTTAACAACAGTTTACTAAACGGGAAGATTTAAATCTTCTTTGTCATAGACGAGAATTCCGTCTTTGATTGCTTTTAGTATAACAATAGTCGTCAGCAACTTTGCCGAAGCGTCTTTCACAAAGTACAATATTTGTCTAAACGTCTAACTGTTCAGGGCTTAAGTCTTTTGGGAACACCAAATCCTATTATTGTTTTGTGCGCAAACGCTAATATAATTTAGATTAACACAAATGACAAGACCAGAAGCGGATTATTCTAAGCTGCAGTGGAAACGGGGTCAGTAAACAATTTCCTAAACATCGCTTAGTACGATTTAATGGATATCTTCACTTGGAAGCTTTTAGGCCCATAGTAGACTTTCGGTGTAAACGATTGTACCGCTCTTTGTGAAAGATATCATTTTTGTGTGTAAGGGTCGTAGATTAGATAGTGGGACGTGGTCGTACTAAGCAGAATTTTGCGTTTGTGAGATATTTGGTGAAAAAGTGTTTTTTTATAGGAAGTAGATTATACAGAATGTAAAAATTATGAGCAGTAATTCTTAAGGAGGTGAAATAGACCATAAAAGTAAAACTGTCCAATAAATTAGCTGTTCCATACAAAACATTTCTAATTACGAGTCAGGTCCTAAAGAGAAAGTCGTATAATTATATGATCAATTCGCCATATTAATTAAAACTGCTCATTTTTTAACACTGATAAAAAACTTATTATATATTTCTTTTTTTAAAACCAGTAATTTCGACAAACTTAAGCGCTGCTAACCGAGTATGTAGATTTTATACTCTCTTAGACTCGACACCACCTGACGATAAGCAGTAGAGGAGTCTATATGTAAAGACAGCTAGCGTATCATCCGACATACTGCTCTAGCCACCTCCACCTTGCCGGCCCAAAATGTGCTGTTTCAGGCCTTTTATTCCAGAGATTAAGCCTTTCAACCAAACAAAATGTTCAGCATTTTAATATTAGTATACATGTAAAAATTTTATAATTTTTATACTAGATAACCTTATGGTTATCTAGTATTCTTATTAAAAGTTCTTAATAATTTGCGAAACGTTATTCGACATTATCTAGGTTACGAGTAGCGACGAAAGACTAGATTCAATGTGAAAAGAGGTAAACTCTTTTTGCGTATATTTTATATAATTGTAAAATATGCAGATATACTAAGAAAGTATTAAACTGTGTCCCTATTTGAAAATCATTATAATCAAAGACTTATTAATAAACCAGTTTAAGAATAAATTACTAAATTTAACTCTTGAAAATTACTAAAGATTCCTTACTGCATGTCATCATTGTGCGCTCAGACTCAACCCGTAAACGCTAGTCGAATCTAAGTTGACAGTCATTAATCTCTGACAAGCTGGAAGCGAATCATTTCTCAGAGTTTGGTAAAAAACTGGAGTATTTATGCCATTTCAAACTCCTGAATTGGGTACAAACATTTGTATCCTTATAGGACTGGAAGAAGTCTCTACTTTTATATTTTGTCGTATTATACCTTATGCTTGATGAAGTTCTAGACATTTATAAATAGATATACATAATATATATTATAGAAATTGTGTGTTAGTTTTCGTGTGAGAGTGCCATGTATCTTGTCCGCAATATAAGATAATTGTATAAATAATTCATTAACAGTATTTATACACCTTAACGCTGGGCACTAGCCTCACAACATATAAAGAATTTGGGAAATAATACCATCAATCTACTGGCGTTAGCGCAATTTGGTTGGTGAGTGAGAGCTGTTGCCGTGACAACCGGGACCAACAGCTTAACGTGTTTCCGAAACACGAAGGAGTGAATAAATAAATTTTGAATAATCCATTAAAGTTTCCCCGTCGAACTTACTTTATTTTCGTAATCAAACTCAGTGTGCTCTAACCACAAGCATAGACGCATAGTTTAAATAGGAAGGCCGGCCTTCACGAACGCACGGAAACCGAGAGTGGCATCACATCTCTACTAAAAATGAGTAATCATGATTTGTGTTATTTATGGGACAGAAAATAAATTTTATTTGTCTTCATTCTGAATTTAGCAGCTTAGCGTTCAACATTCTGAACTATGTATAATACTGCAAAATTGAAACTGCTATAAAAATGGTAATGACTGTCAAGTCTTTATTCGTAGAAGCTATATAGTTTCTGTGTCTCACATTAACCTGCGCGCTGCTCATTCAGAAACGTAAAAAGAATTTTAATAAAACGTTTATTCTTCGCAAAGAATATCGGGACTAATCCTACATTCTTAATTCTGAGAGATATTCAAGTATTACTTTTCTTTGTAATGCCGAGATCAGAATAGCTGGGTATTATTAAATTGTAAGCGGCTAAAAAGCCTCTGCTGGTGGTGTGTTGTGAATGTTATTAATAAATATAATATTGTTATGACTCCGAAATAACTCGAAAAGAATTTATCTTTGTAAATCTGCCGTTCATATTTTTCGGCTATCTGTTACCAAGATTATAGGAACTTATAATAAGGCCGAAAAAAGGAGCGGTGCCTTAAGTGAAGCGAATAAATAAGAATATTTATAAATAACAAAAAGAACTTAATTTCTCTTACTTATAGAGACCTCTTTTGTTCGCACCAGAAAAAAAAAGAAAATTTTGTCTGAATTTAAAACACATTTGTTCAATAGATGTTCAATAACACGCTTTCGGCTTGTAACGTTACAACGTTGTTTTTTGAAACTTTCAAGGCTTTGCGAGCGCTGAGCCGTTTTTATTAAAACCATTTACTAAAAAACAACTTTTTAACTTTGTCCGACGAAAACGGTGCTGCAAGAGGTTGATTAAAAACGAAGTTAATTATGGCCGGTGACTAATGAATTAGGCTTATGGCTTCGCTGATGCTTTCAATAATTAAACCACTGAATGCTATGCTTACGAGGCGTTGAATTCTGATATTTTTTACAAATAGAAAAAGTCAAAATTCAACATTAATGATTAATGAAACTCAGCATAAGCCGGATAAACCAGCAATCGAGAAATATTTTGTCTACGCTTAAATGTAAAATTTTCTAATCTTAAAGTCTTTTTTAAAACAGTTTCTTGTTTAAGAATTACGTTGGGTTATAGCGCTCTGCTTTCGATTATGGAATAAAGCAACTTTCGTAATGGTTAGGCCCTGGATAGGTCAATCAAATTCTTTTATCTCTAACTGATGCATACTTCGGAAAGCACGTCGCAGTTCTGATTATATTCTGCAACCGCTTTCACTCACCTTGGATAGCCATAGTTTTAAAGTTGCGATGGGTTTAATAATAGCCAACCAAATGAATTTACACCCTACCAAGCCCAAAACGTCATAACACGTCCATGCTATGACATTGTCTAATAATAGTTTGCTTCAAGATTAAGAACAACTACAAGTATAATTTATGCAGAGCAAAATAGATCCAATACTTGTCTATCATAAAAAATTGACACTATTCAATCATAGTAGCTTGGAGGATATATAACCTCAATGTAGGTTATGTGTAATCCATAAATATAACCTCTTTTTAGATGGGTGATGACATTTCTGCGTATACGAGGGATATTACGCAAAGTTTCTAAGCACAGTCACTGTCCGTGCAGATTCCAGAGCGCTAGCGAGTACATACTGTAGTTCTTGATAATAATGTAATGTTTCTAAGTGCTCAATAGAAACTATTGTTCCCATATAAAGAAAAAATTGACTGTTACTAAAACTACTTTACGAGTATATTCACGTATCTAATATGTCCCTATGGGGCTATATCATGTTCTAAAACTGTATAAAATCTTGCATGAGTTGTTAACTTTTATCAAATTGATCATCTTCGATGGCAGAAACTGAGTTCTCCCAAGAGATTTATAAATTCTAACTTTCCGGCACGGTTCAATGTCCGCGGAGTCCTAGTATAATTCTAAGTATACGATCTATTTTCCGAGCAAATAATCAGGTTTGTGTACACACTGGTACGGAATTGGGACGTAATCTAGCTATTGTCCGTACTAAGGTTATTTTCTTATTTTGATTGAATGCTTATTTTATTGTCAGACCTTGTGGTATTCTTGTAATAGTTGGTTCCACTCACGCAGATTATGATAAGGACAAAGATAAATTTGACTCAATAGCGAGTTTAATGTGAGATATATTTATTCGAAGCAAAGGACACAAAGAGATTTCTACAGCCGTTGAGCATACGTTTTGAGTCGGTTCATATAATACAAACATATCTCTGATATTTCTCAACAAGCTATGGATAGAGAACGTTCGCAGGAGAACTAGTCTCCTTATATAATATTGTATATTGAGGTGGCAATGAGTACATAGTGCGCAGAGCAGCGACTAATTGGGAGTCTGACAAACAATTGTAAAATAGGTATTTATAAAACCTTTTGCAGTTACGCAGTTTCCGAACAATGGAACCAATAAGCGAGAACGGGACAACCGCACGGGCCGTAAATAGTAATGAAAAGTACTCAAAATCAACTTTGCGTGGTCTCCATTTTCCTCCTCTAAAACTGGATCGTCTTTAGCTGTATTCTTATGTTCTGTTTTTTTTATAATCTCACCAGATTCTTTACATGGATGAACACTGAATAATAGTTAGAAATGTTTTAAGGTTTTCGACTTATCGGAAAGCTTACAGTGAGATAGACTTCCAAAATATGGACAGATGATCCTGTTAAGGTCACAAGAAACGGCGATAAATTGATAGGGGAAACCTAGGTCCAAATTTAGATATAAAAGTCTAATATTATAACGGTGTTGGGCGTTGATATGCTTAGAGACACCATTATTGAGTTTTCAAAGAAAAGTTAAGGCATTTAAAATATTTATTGCACAAGAAAGATCGCAGCTAACCTTTTGTGAAGTTATATCTACGTGCTGAATGAATTCTCTAGAGGTCAACGACCTCTGAAGCATTAAAAGTATGTAGGCCTATACGAGAAATCTTTTACGACAAAGCTTTTACTTAAAAACAATATTGGTTATATCCTTATAACCGATTTAAGTACAGACTATACTTAACAGTTGCTTATTATAGAAAGAAGTATCAGTTTGTGAAATGTGAGCTGTAATAGTTCTTATATTTATCATAAAACTTTCTGCAGTGAATCAAGACTCCGATAATTAATTAAACGCTTCTCGAAATGATAAAAGCGTACCAATAGTAGGGGAACCTATAGTAGGTAGTCAGCGGGAAGAAGTTGGCAAATCAATTTGAAAGTTGTGCCAGTTCCCGGCCTATTTGAAACGTAATTTACTCCTTATACATCTACCAGTTCTATACGGTGACAGCTTAAAGTCGGAATAACTTCATTATTTTCATGGATTATTCACAAATGTTTGTCCAGAATATTCTCGGAATTTGGATTGTGATTTGTTTTGATAGTTGGAATGTCGCTTCAGTATTTTTTTTATACTCGTCTTAGATGTTGTAGGCAAAAGTTATCTAATCTGCCTTTGTGTTCTTCACAAAATATATTTAAATAAAAAGTCCATACATTCTGCTTTTTATTACGACATACTTATCTTTTGTTTGGTCTGTATTTTTTTATTTAGACTATATTTTGTTTAGCATCCTTATGATTTATAACTTATTGCTTTACCTATGTTACAGTTGGCTTTACTTATGGTCTAATTCATACAGTTTTCAACATTATTCTTTTTATATTAAATTATAAACTAAGTACAAAATAAGGTATGTTTGAAGAAACGTAACACAAATTTCAATAATTTTACTGATATCTAATATTTGATTATGCTTACTAGTTTTGTTTAAACACAATAAATTGCTTAACACTGCCTGATGGTAAATAGTAGATAGATGGAAAATTGCGATATACTGCCCTAGCTACTATATAGTTTAGTTTATTTAAATCATGTCTTTACTCATTTTATTTCAATAAAAAACATCTGTAATTACAGAAGCTGACTTTTTCAATTGAAATTGATTATAAATTGATCAACCATTATTAGGCTCTGTTTCTTTCATGAATAAAAGCATATATATAAAAGTTTATAAAAAAGCCTATAATTAAAAATAAAAATCCAATTTCTCAATACTCCTCAGTACGGGGTAAACAAGTCACAGGCTGGCTACGTGCCAACTATAGCTTAAGCCTCAGTATCTCACGTTAGGTCATTTGTTTCGTGATATGTTAGGCACAAATTAACCAAATTACCCCGTACCGTACCTTGTTCATATGCTCTCGCTGAAATCACTGAGATATAAGTCCGACAAAATCACACGAAGTTGAAAAGTGAAACGGCTTTGCGTGATAACAAATGCGTCAGAAACACGCGCCAAATGAACTTGTTTGTAATTAATGAGCAGTCCTTAGCTCATTGGAGGAAATAGGCGTAAATTACATTAATCAATCTTTATATTCACGATATTTGTTAGGTATGCTGGTTGGCAGACCCACTTCAGGGACATCTGCGTAGGTTCCAACGTATTCCGCCGCGAAGCTTTCTGTGTCTCAGCGAATTGCTTCTGGTAAAAGAAGCCAGTGTAATCAAAAGGCATTGGGAGGCTTTAACACATGTCTCAGAAAGTAACTTTTTATTTTTAACTGGGTTGCTCTTGGTTCTCATCTTACCTGATAGCAAGTGAAGATAAGTTCGAAGATGTAAGCGAGTTACACCCGGATTCCTCAACCACAGAACTGGCTATCTCGCCTCCAACTGCTAAAATATAACAATAATGTTAACATTATATCGGGGATCCGTCCTGGGGAATACTGGCATTCACTGTCATGAGCTGCGAACTGCATCGGTTAGAGACGAGACATTCGTAGCCGTCGTCAGAAGCAGTCTCGCATACTATCCCAATCTGCTGAAATATAGTGCCAGATCCGGCATTAGCAACCACCGGTTGCGGAAGATTCATCTGCGGAACTTTGGAGGATATCAGACAGTGGGCAGTAAGATAATCCTGTGGATTAGTTATAAGCAGTGGGTCCAGCAAAGAAAGTGCTTGACTTGTAAAGTCTGGTGGAATGATCAACCAGTTATGAGCAACCAAAGTATTACCCAACTACAACTCCCACGGGAAAGAGAGGGGAAGTGACAATTGTTTTCTTGTACCTAGTTAAAATCTTCAATATGGAAAAGCAAACAAATAAGCCGGGCTTCAGTTAAATCCAGCAAAGAAATTCGTCAGGTAGTACCTTAGTCCTATAACATAAGAGTCATTTTAAGTTGACATTACGCTTGAGTACGTCTTGTTAAGCTTTGAAGCCAATATTTATGAGCATATAGTACGAATTCATTTGTATCTCGATGACTTTCAAACAAGGAAATCCAAAAATAGTGCTCGTTATTATTGAACCCAATCCCTTTATTTCAGAATCCATTCAGATAATAGAATCACGGATGTGTTTTGATAGGACAACGTTTTCTAGGGTACAAGGCTGAAGAGATTGGATTCCTTATTAAAAGCTTAATATATATTTAAATGTAGTTTTAAAAATGTATTATCTTTATTCGTCATTATATTTTAAAATGAAATGATCTTCATTTGACATCAAGGCCCACTATAAAACATATTTTGTGTATGGCATTAGTTTCCATTTTATTCAGGTACTGGATTTAGTTTGTTTTCACTTATTTTTATTCATTATTTAATGAAGTGATATTATAGTTTTTGTTATTTCTTATCTTCGATATCATGGAGTCCGTTCTATCACATTTGTAGAAACTGATAATCGCATTACCAGGTCTCTAGTAAGTTACTCAATCATAACCAAGAGGAGACCGAATTGCATGGTTGTTGTTGAACCAAATTCCCAAATCACACTAAAGAATATCTCAATCTCACTGACAAGTGACAATCTCACTGACAATGTGCAGACTTATTGGATAGGGAGGCAGCGACATGTCGCACCCATAAATGGTCTAAGTATATTGTGTCGGACGAATGAGAAAAGTTTCTCTATTTTTCAGTAAATGTCATAAAATTAACAATTTGTTACGAATTAAATTTTCACCTGCGTCAGAATTGCTTAGTTAACTGTAATACTTAATTATGAAAATTTTAATTGATATTTATTTTATTGAAAAATATTTCTGTCATATTGTTATAATATGAAGTATACCCTTACTGTAGGGCTTTAAAAAATCTATAATTATATATCCAATATAATAAAAGAAAAACAAAACATAGAGCCATTTTTTATTGTTATAAAAACTTAAAAAATGTCTTTCTAACAAATCATTTTACACGTTGAATGAGTTCTTTGCTGATAAGATTAATATTTAACTCACTGTGGTCGGAGTTTAACAGCTCTACATTAAATTTATGTCTCTCTACTAGATAAGTGTCGCTCTACTAAATTTGCAGTGTCCTTACAGAGTGTAACGTGCTCAATGTTCTAGTAGACGCTTTTAACACCGAATTAAATAATTTTTCTGTTTCTTTTATTAATTACATTTGTAAAGGTGTTCATAATTTAATTAATATTCTTTTACTGTGGGTACGAAGTCAAAAGTAATATTTGTGTCAGTCAAATTATTTTGTAGTATTGTGAATAAGTATTTTTGCTGAAAAGATTTCGTAAAATCTTTATATATTCTTAAATATATTTTTTATTTACTTATTTGTGTACACATAAATGGTCAAAAAACTGATAAACAACCATTGAATACTAAGGTAGTGCTTTTTTATAACATAATAAAATAAATTTGTAACCAGCAGACAGGAATTTAGAATTAAATAGTGGACACAGTGCGTATATAATTTACATCTACATAGATATATACTATTACATTTCAACCTATTACTATTACTTATAAAAACCTATTACTTAAATAGTACATAAGCAGTAAAAATAAATATATACTTTAACTTATACTACATATAATATATAAATAAGACTGAATACAAAAAATTAAATGACAGTTAAATTCAAAAAAAATTAATACATTTGTAATTCCTTTACATTAAAGAAAGCACCTTTTTAAAATTTAAAGATAATAAACTTCCAATATTTATGAGCTAGAGGTAGCTCACACTGCTCATATATACAGTAGTACTACTCAGAGTGGATAATGAATTAAAATTTTCGGTTGAAAATACTTTCACTTGTACCCTACATCTGTGATCTCAGTTATACCTCCAACCCTTTGACATAGTAGATGATTAAACAGATTGGCGTGAGTGAATCCACTTTTTGTGTGAGTAATTGGACAAAGGTTTGGACGAGATGTTTTGTTAGCTAAAATCGGATAACAGCGAATCTGCGTTTTTATTACTTAACAACTTCAGTTCATCTTAGACCACACTAAGATTAATACGGGTTTGATACTAAGGCTGTCTTGTTCTGGTTAATAGAGTTGAATAAGGATGGTATTAGTTTTAGGCTGGGACTAATGTTAATTCATGGTAGTAACTTATTTGAATGCTCGTAAGGTGTTCCAAGCTCTGGCAGTGCGACAAAGAAAGCAGTCACGGCGCGTCACGCGTACATCTAATTTACGCGGAAAGAGATTGTTAGTAAGGTAGACGTATAAACCTTTTTACAAAAAACTTATTGATTAAACTCCTTTTTCATGCATCAGGTGTTATATGCAGGATGAAATCAAGAACACTGGTGCGGAAAAGAATAGTTTTCCATACGTTAACCACACATAGAAAAGTGTAAAATCACTCTACTTTTTAGCAAATGAATTAAAAATATTAATTTGAACACTTAATATTTCGCTAAAAACAATCCAAAATTATTGTACACATTATAAGAATAAAAATAAACAATAACACCAAAAAGGCGGGTTTGGCCGCACAAGACGATTTCTGTAAAAAGGAAACGTAAAAAGTTTTCATTTTGTTTTAGATCATAATAAAGAAAATACCAAGTCTGCTTAGCACCTTTACTGTGTTGTATTGGCAAAATAAAATCAGTGGTTAGTTATGAATTCGAAATATGATAAACGAACAGCTTCCAACATTCCAAGGTAACGTGAAATATGCACCAAGCGGACTGTCGAAATAGCTGGAATATTTCAAGATTTTTCACGTTAAAACCGTTATCGGCATATTGCAGCCAAGAACCGTCTCTTAATACAGGATTGGGTCGTAGTGATGGTCCAATTTATTTTGCGAACAGATCTGCTTATAATGAATTTCAATGTTGGGTTATCGACGCTGTTTAGACTTTTATAGCATATTTGGAAGCCCAAAATTTTTCAGAGATTATACGTAGTCCTTCAAAAGATAACTATTTAAATAAACAGTGTATGAAATCCTTCTGTTATTAGACAAATCAAAGCATAGTTGAGTTGTCAGGAGTGTTACGAACTGGCTGAACATGAGTTTTGTTTATGTATATAGTTTTGATTTCGGACAGCTAGTCTGTCAACTTGGATTTGTGTTTTTGATTTGTTATTTTACTCTAAGTTCTTGTTATTTATTATTTACAAAATAAACCCTTCTTCCCTGTTACCAGCTCCCTTTTTATTTACAGTCAGTAATAAGGAGCAAGGTATAATGTTAAATGAGATGAGCAAAATTACAATAGAATACAAATAATATATTATTCCTTCTATTCTTTTTTAAGTAATTCATTAGGGATTAATAGTTTACCAAAATAGTTGTAATAATTTAAAAAGCCAAGAATATCTTTAGTACTTAATAATATGAAATTAAAGATATGCTCGCTGCTGAACTGATTTGAACGTTCTGATTTCGATTAGCCCTCTATGGGTCAACCAAAATTTATCATCGCGAGTTCCTGCATGCTTCAAAAAGCACGTCAGGCTTCATTCTTTGGACTATGGCCCTGGTTATGGCAACCGCCAGCGGAGGACCAGCCAGTGTGGTGATATTTTGACTGCAAATCTTAAGATTTCTCCTATGGCCAGCAGTATGATATGATATGTATATGAGGCTGCTAATGATGATGTGGCTATTATAATTGATTATAATATTCCTCTCTAATATTATAAAAGAGAGGCTTAGAGATAAATAAAAATGAGATGTCTCTTTCGATCTTTTAGGCGAAAAATAATTTTCTAAAGTACGACGTCGTCTAAAATTGCAACGTTCTCTCTGCTTTTAATATTCCTTATTTTATTTCCTACACGGTTATTCGTATGAGCACTATTCCGAAGAACAATAGAATTTTTCTATTTACTCAAATATCCTGCATACGGACGGCCTCAAAGAACAACAGTCTCGAATGTTCTAGAACAAAATAAGAAGCCTTGCTCGTCAGCCCACGCCCGCATCGTTTGGCTGAGCAAACAATTCATAGACCTCGTTTCTGAGCGACGTATATGCATTGAAAGACGTAAAATAGGATGCAAACATCAATTTTTAACGTGAGGCATATTATTAACGTTACGTTAAGTATATATTCTCGATGCGATAAAGAACTTTTTAAAAAGCTGTTTGAATATTTCTATTGTCACACACAAATGATTAAAAAGAAACTTCCATAAAAGAATTGGTTACAAAGGTACTAGTAGTTATATATTGGTGAAATTGCAAACAGGTTTGTTGTATAGTAGTATATACTATTAGTAATAGCACATTTATTTACTGTATTTATAGCAAAAATGCAATGTATTTTCCATAATTTCTAGATATCGTTTAGTCTGTTGGGCACCTCTCACTGATCTCTGTTACGCCCCTGGTTAATTTTTCTCTGCAGGCATGATCTCACTATTCGTATCCTTTAAATAACTTCTGAACAGCATTAATTCTTAGTTAGATAAAGGTAAGTCATTGGGCTAGCGTGGTAGTATATGGCCTAAAACTCTTCATATGTTTTTCCCATGCAGCGAGACTTAATTGTTGATTAACAAGTAGACTTTTGAAAAAGTTTTGTTCATATTTTTTAATTATCATAATTTTTATATTTGCATGTTTTTTATGTATTTTAAGGGATTTTACTTGTAAAATCGTTACGATAATGTTTAAATCATATGCTTGGAATAATACTTGAATGGTAAAGAGTACGATATTTATTGTGTAGTCTGTCATGGTTACTCAACTTTGTTTTTGGAATATATACTTAATTTCATTGAAAAAAAGCTTTATTTTCAATGAAATTAAGTAACGGTTACCATAATACGTTGTAGCGTTACGGTGTGTGGAAAGGGTGAGGCACTGTTTGACGTCACTATATTATATTTATTTGTTAATGAAAAAGTAATTAAGTAAAAGCACACTGTAGCACAACGAAACAATATAAGACTGAACACTGGATGGAAACTAAATATAAAAGGTCTTCTAGACAATTCCCAACTGAGCCTTGATTACAAAAGGATTTTAAATTGAATCAGTTCTGAACTAAGATATGTTATACATAAAATTGTTGTAATTAGTAAGATACAGTGGCGTCAGATAACTAGTGACAAGGGATTGGGAAAAACGTCTCCGTGGACGGCTAAAAATATATTAATGAATTGACACAATGATAAATACGTAAAGTTTTTGAATTTAAATGATTTATTGTTTTTTAAATATTCCCAGTTTTAATAAAATAGTTGGACGGAGTTGCCGTAACACGGTATGATTGAAGTCCATACATCGGGACTCGGTTTGAAGATATTAATATTTATTTAATTTATACTCAATCCTGAAATTATATCACTATATCAAAATTTTGAATTGATTTTGTAACTGCATATCAAAAACATTTTTTTAGTACAAAACGATAAAGATGTCGTGTTTTCTTTTATACTGAAAGTATTCTGTTACTGACGTTGCGAGGGTTATGAAAGGATGCTTTTGTCTTTAACTTGATTACACTTAACTCGTTCATAGTTGATTATATCTATTTATTTTCTTTTTTATATATATATTTTCTCACTATCTCTTTTATATATATATGGACAATTCCGCAAATAATGAGTTTGAATAGACTCGGTATCATTAGCATTTGGATATTGTTACTAATTTTTCTTCATTAATAATATTTATAATAATATATTTGTCTCATTTGATTTATTAATAACATATAATAAGTAAGATATTAAAAAGTAGATAACATGATAATACTTGAAAAAGTAAGGCCTGCTTTGAGATTAATTTGCTGAAATCAAATGGTGATTATGGTGCTACTTAGTTCATCATTTAAGAAAACAAATATATTAAAAAAATTACATTATAACATTCTTTTATATACATCACACATAAGAGAAAGTGCTACTGTTTAAACATATCCTTAAAGAATACGTATAAATAGTAAGTAGCACGTACTCTTTTAGTACAGTCTGACTAATGATCAGATGGTTAATGACGTCATCTGATGCTTCTAAAGTGCCGATTTTAGCCTTATTTCAACGCACGTCTAAAACATATCGTAAAAGTTCTTCTATTACTTTCTTATTTAAGTATAATGGAAAAGAGGTAGATAACTTAATTTAAGTTTTACAGGACGTTGACAGACAATGTCCATACGACTGTTAGCAACCTGTGAAACTCCAAACTAAAAATCTAATTTATAAAAGTCTTGCGTCACAGTGGTTATAATAGAACCCCTGCGAAATTATGTGACCAATTTTTGTCAAATTTATTTATTTATTTATTATTTATTTATTTACCTCAACACTGTTTCAACAGCAATTTTCTACACACACAGAATATAATACAATAACCAAGACACAAGCCAATTAAAGAAACACATTATTTTTCCAAAAAAAAAATCATCAGGAAGCCAAAATACATCAAGACACATTCAAACAAATGACAATTAACTATAAAATAACTAAAGAGAAAAAACAAATAAAACAAAAATAAAAACAAAAACAAAAACAAAATAAAATAAAAAAAACAATAAAACAAAACAAGAGTCAGTCTTCGCACGTGAAAGGTGTGTTTGTGTGTGAGTGTATGTGTTTATTGTGTATATTCTGAGAATCGGTCAAAGACTATATTTTTACCCCTAGATTTGTTTATAAATGACATTTATGGCAAACCACCATTTGTTGTATCAGCTAGTGTTACAATATATATTATAATATGCTGAATACGGATTATGGGATGTCTATATTCATTGTGTTCACGGTAATGACTTCCAACAATATCGATTCTCGCCTAAATTCAACTCTGGACCTCAGCCAAGCAATACAAAGCTCTATTACCCTATAAAATCTAATCACGAACTAATGATTACCTTTTCAACGTAAACATATGTTTATAACACAGAGTTTAAAATACTTAAATAAAATACTTTAAGTCCTGTTTTAAAAGTTATTATTATGTGGAATTTGTAATAAAATAGGCTTGATAAATGACTCAGTGATATGAGGTAAGAATGATATTCAACATAGATTCGATAGTTTTTTCAATTTGTTAACAACGTCAATACAAAATTTTTGCTCTGTCATATATATGTGAGAGCGCAGTAATTTGTATTTACGTTACCTTTTAATTATTTATTTCTAAGGTACGTTTATGTATCAATCAACATATATGTTAGCTTAGATCAAAGGTATCCAAACTTTGAAGCCTTCGGGCTATAATGATTTTTCAGATTGTTCCAAGGGCCAAACCAGTTTTAATTTCTTTGCCGTTAACTATATTTCTAGACTAGAATAGTCACAAAGTGCACGACCTAAGCAAATTACCGCTTTTTTGCATTTCAATTATTAAAACTAAATTACAATTTATGGATTTGGCTCGGGGGTCGTAGTTTGGAGCTACCTGGCTTAGATGAACGTAAAAAAACTATTGCACGATTTATCTCGACTAATTATGCCACTCATAAGTGTATGGAAAAACTATTGATAATAAGCGAAGTCCAAGTACTCTCTTAGAGCGAATACCAATTTATTAATTATCGTGTTTATTTATACTATTAATTGAGTTGTCAAGCCCTTTTGGAAGCCAATAATCCCAGAATAGTTCTAAACAAAATCTAAATATTTGGGCAAACATTTGCCTTTACATTTGCATTACGTGACTTTATTAATTTACCCAAAAGTCCCTTCAGAAAACAGAGTTCATTAAAACTGATTGGGAATTTCGAAACTAGCACACACATAACTAACATTAAACACCGAACAAATCAGTAACACAATCAAACAATTTTATGAAACAGGTCCAAACACAACACCAACTAATGCCTATACAAACATTTATTCAATTGGCAAATAAATTAGACTCTGTATTTAAATAGGCTGACACAGTAATAAATTTCCGAAACAAACCTGGAAGCGATCGAACGTGTACTAGTTCTATTACAAACTAAATTGATCTTTAAATCTTTTTATAAATGATTGAAATTCGATAGCCAGTACATGGATTGTCGATTTTCTTTTTGCAATACTCGTACTAATGAAGTCTCTTGTTCAGCTCTGTCCTTTTTACACTATTTGTTTGGCGTTCAGCTTAACTAAAGTTCTGGAGTAAGCTTTACAAAGGCATTTCATGTTTAGCGATTTAACAATGCACCCGATAGTAGAATCGAAAATAGTTATGTTTGAACAATATTCTTGATCTTAAAAGAAATATGAAAGGAAACAAAATATAATGGGAAATGAATTGTATCGTAAGCTAGATCACTATCTATATGGATGCCTTTTAAATAATTCTATCCAGCAGTAAAAGCCGTTATAAGGGAAAAAGATAATACTTAAGTAGTACAAACTTCTGTTATGACCAACAGGGTCCATAATAGTCAAATGTTTAACATTACGACCAATATGTATTATGGTACGCAGTAAAAAATTTGAATTTGACTTCACTTGTCTATTGTATTTTTGTCTTGTTCATCCTAAGGTTGTCTAGATGCTAGCATTAATTAGCGGTAAGACCACCATTGTACAATATAGCAACTGTAAAATTGGCTGTATTTTTTTTTACAATAAAGCATATTCTATCTATCTTTGATCAATTAAAATTACAAGCACTCCTACAAACTATGACTTGTATTAATAATAGCCAACATTAGAAATGAGAACATAGATGCCCGTGTCATAGTTTTTTAAGATGCTTTACTGCCTTGGATGCAAGGCCTTTAGGCCAAACCTTGATTGAAGTGAGCTACACCCGAATTCCTTAACCATAGAAGAAGGTATCTTACATCTAACTGCCACAAAACAACAATGTTGTTAACAGTATTGCTGTTATATCATAATTAGGTATGACTTAGAAACAGCCCAAGCAGCAGTCAAACCGAGCAGAAAATTTCTGCGTCCACTGGGAATTGAACCCCGGACTTCCAGATCTAAAGACGGTTGTCGAAGGAATATGGGACCGATGTGATTTGTTAATAAATAATTAATTTCACTACAATTAGACTCAATAGACAATATTTTTCAGTGACAATTGGACCACCTCAGGATTATACTCTATGAAGAATACTCTAAATGAAGATAAAGTAATATGTATTATAAATATACTAAATAAACGTAAAATGGATGTTTTTCGTAATTAGCGTACAAATAACTGTCCTTAATCGGGATTCGAACCCGGGACATCAGGCTAAGTCAGGTACTGAACACTCGACGAGACAAATATTAATTACCAAGCTAATTTGACCTGTTCAAAATGCAGCTGAAGTTTCGTTCGTCCTAACGAATCTGTTCCCTCATTTGTTTTCAACTTTTAAAACAAAAGGACCTATAATCCGTTGAACAAAGGCATTTTCGTTTTAGTCTTATCGAACTTGCCGTCGATTTCTATAGGCAGTTTAAGTTGGATTGGTAAGGGATTTTATATTCGTTTGTTAACGATCTGGTATTATTATGTACATATCAGGTGGATTATTTACTCGTAACGGATTCCTTTGGGTCAGGCGTCTTTTTATCTTTGCGAATATAAAGCTTTCTGTTCTATCATTATAAATATAAAACTAATAGCTTCCCACAAATAGAAACAGACACCTACTTCTTCCAAAAGCTAAATATATTTGTTTGAAAATAAGAATCTTCTTTATATGCGATTCTAAATAAGGTTTGGGTTTGATTCAAATCGTATATCCCGTTCTCTCGTATAGGCTAAAGATAATATTATTTTAAAATCAACTTTGTAACAAGAACTTAGAAAAAAAGACTTTTTAAAATATTTATTACAAAGAAATTCACAATGATTGAAACACACTGTCAATATGTGTGAAACGATGGCATATGAGGTTGTCCTAATGTTTCTAATTTGTAAATATTTTTCTACATATTTTGGTGTTGCTAGTTTTATAATGGAAAACAACTATTACAATATAAAAATATCACAACCAACTTTGAATTTAAAAATTTTATGTTCAGATTGTCCTGAAAATCTAAACCAGTTTAAAAACATAAATATATTTATGAGCTTATTCAAGTTATAACGAAGCTATTAATTTCGGAAAGTTGATATTTATTTTTGTCAGAATATTGTATGTATTTAAAGTGACGGTAAATAATCCTAATTAGCATATTATTTTTAAGTTCAGATTCATCAAGTTGTATTACTATATTTCTAAGAGCTCCTCTATGCTGTCGTAGCTGCTGGCCAAGTGTAGTATCAGATAAATCGATGAATTTAATGTCTCTTGTCATACCTTAGAAGGTTGGAATTCATATCGATTTATTCGGAACCACTCAATGTATTCGCTTAGCTCCCCATATCTCCGTTAGTGCAGCATCGGATTAAGGATTACACAACATTCAATAACTCATAGGAAATTGCGTCACATATCGCCGGGTCCCAAGGGAACCGGAATGCGGTCTTCGATAATACAGAGCCGCCGTTGACGCGCCGAAAATATCAGAGTAGTAACACCACCGCTTATATCCATCCGGGCTATTAGCTATCCCGGTCGCTCATTGTATGCTGTAAAGCTTAATAACCTTGTAGTATTAAAGGTTGGATAAACTACGTGAGAATAGATAAACCTTTTTTATTACAAAATAGTTTTTACTAAGGTTCCAATATAAGATGTGTTTGCTCCTTGATCGAAATACTTATCAGTTTCTAACGTTACATTTATTTTAATGAATGCTAAGTGGTCTGGTAGTTCAACTTGAAGGGTTGTCCAGGTACCACCGACTTATATATATCGATCGTAAAGCGGACACTGTATTACGGCGAAAAGAAGAAGGTAGCCATCTTACCAAACACTATTACTCACTCATTACTAATTCTAAACTTACCATATCTTTCTAATAAAACATTTGATATACTTAAGTACATATATTTTTTGCATTTTTATTCTTCTTAATTTTATACACACATTAATATGTTACTGGCACCACAGAAGACCAGCTTTACAACTGGTAACACAGCTGTTATTTAGAGGGAAGACCAAATCAATGTCATCTTTCGTTGTGTTTTATATGTGTTATTATGTTTTTATAATATTTTATCCTTTTATTTATATATTATTTTATATATAAAAACATGAGTTTTAATAATAGCAATAGAAATTACAAAATTAAAAATGTATGGGACATGACAATAACGGAAATAGCTAAACTATAAACTATAACTAAAAACGTATGAATATGTACGACTAATAATAATAATGTATCCCATACATTGTCCATTTAGTGATTTCGACTGAGATAATTGAGAAGCATGTTGTATAGTATGGCAAGCCCTTTAATTGGATTAACGAACATGATATATTTTATTTTTATTTTACTTAATGTTAATGTAACTGAATATGCAGTTACATTAAGATTAAGGCACTGGAATTGTATAGGAATAAACCAAACGACATTCCAAATGCAGCCCGAGTATTCGCGATTTGCACGTTGGATCCTTTACCGTGTCGACTTTGAGGCAAAACGTTTTCCTAAAGATGCAGCACGTCGCAGAAGCTACAATAAGGAACCTAGACCGAGAGTTAGTTAATATATTTCCTGTGGGAGTTTAACAGGTTTTCGTAATAGATTTTCTAACAAAGATGCTTTAAGAAAATATATTGAGAGCTCTAAAAGAAATCCTCGATGAAAAACTCGCAGAAGTTATTAAAAGTTAAAGATCTTCGATTTTTGCAAGACTGTATTCAAAATTTCAAATGGCTATTTTTCTTAATAATTCAAGTGAGTCATACGACTTGATGACAACATCTCTGTAGGGAAAGTAATTGTGAAAATTATAAGATATTCTGACCTCGAATGCAGGTGGAATGTGATGACGTGAGCGGAATTCCTTACCGTCACACGTCCTTTATATAATACAACATGGGTTCCTTCATAAGAGGAGTTAAATATATTATAGAGTAAAATTATTGGTTAGTTAGTTCTTTTATTGTATAGTAATGGTGTTGTATCTTTTGTGACTTAAAGTTTAATTTAATTCAAACATAATGTTTTTTATTCTAACGTAGTAGCTCTTAGCTTTCATCTCACTTGATGGTAAGTGAAGTTAAGGTTGACAATGGAAGTGAACTACACCTGGAGTCTTCAACCACAGGGGAACTGGCTTCTTTACCTTATCTTACCTCCAACTATCGCAAAACAACAATGTTGAAGGCGATGACGGAAGGCGCGGTCGTCGCCCCCGTCGTTGATATCCCTAATAGATCCATTTTAACTATATTTTGAGTGGGACCTAAGTGTTATAGGGCCTGAAAGTTGTCATTGAGAAGAATAAAGTGTCGTGAAACTATACACCAATTTGATGTTATTCTTTTTTACTTCATGAGCCCTGAAACAGAATCATGAAGCCATGAAACATTATAGACGTGAACTTTACAGATTACAGTCGAAGGTACTCATACTAAAGTTAAGGTACTAAAGTTTAGTTTCACCGAATTGAGAAATATGAAATCTCATTCTAAGAATTATTAATTTTTACATATTTTCTTGAAAAACAACTTTTACGATGTTGACAGTACTGTACTAGAGATTGATATAAAGACGCGAAAAGCAGACGAAGTCTCTTAAATTTGATCATAAAAATTTCAATATTCATTTTTATTTCTATAAAATTTTATTTATTTATATTTCCAAAAACCTCGAATTAGTCTGGATCGCCATGTATTGAAAAAAGCTTGCCTACGTCTGATGATTCAACCTAATCACAATCAAGGCGAGATATTTTAAAACGGTCCTCTTTTGAATACAGTACGCGATTGGACTGAATTTTAATTGTGATCTCAAAAATTGTACTCTCATAAGACCACACCCTTAATTAGTGAGCTGACTCATAACGGAAAATTTAAAGTTTTCTCCTGTTTATAAGCGAAATAATGACACTATTCGTCTGAGAGAAACAATAAAGTTATAAGTTCATTAAACGCATTCTCGTTAAGTTTTTACGAACTCTACGAGTCCAGCACCCGATGACAATTCTGTACAGTAATAAAATTAAATTTAACCTATAAATAGCAATATTTCTACAAATACTAGGTAACATAACGATGCAGCTGCGTTTGTGGGTGGCAACCACGCACGCATGGCACAGGGCGCCACGTCTGGGATTGCCCAAGTAGCTCTGGGCAGTCTTCATTGACGCAAAGCCAGGTTTTAAGGCTGTGCTGCCTGGAGGTGACCTGGAGAGTTACCCTCGTGAAGGGCAATGGAGATTGTAATGTAAAACTTGTGTAAAGAAATTAAAATATCTATTCTAGGTTTTTGATACTAAAATATTTCCATTTTGAAATTGTTTTCACTAAAATGTGTATTCAACGGTAATATTGACATATACATATCGTAAGATAGTGCGGAATATGTGCACACTACAAATAACGAAAAATTCCTGCCGCAATTCTCAACGGCGAGCGTGTATAAAGATCTATAAAATTTTGCTCAGGTTATAAGCTTTTAGCTCTAATGAATAATTGAAATAGAGTTTATTTTTAAACAAAAAAATTCTTTATCGATCCGATCGTTATTCAATTATTTATCTAAAATTTTTTTGATAATTATAATAGCTGAGTAAAAAGTGTAGAAACAGTAATTCATTTAAATTAATAAAGTATACTCACTTTGATTGATCATGCACTTGATGGATCAATGAAGGCTCCTCAATGAAGGGCCTCGGTACAGTCATCTTCCAAGCCACAGAAAAAGAAACAAACTCATTACAGAGGATTGCTTAATATGTAAGTCGTAGAGGAAGAAAGCATCCGATCGTGCTTGTTTTATGCTCAAAGCGAGAACATATTAATTGATTCAACTAAAACAACTCCAACCCCTCCTCCCTCCTCCTTTCGCCAACTTTCCTCGAGTACTTTATTTTTAATTTTGACCATCCTTTTTTTTTTTTTTTTTTTTGTGACGCTGAGGAGAAGCTCTACCAGCCGATAATTTTGACCATCCTAAGGTAACCTGGATAAGGTCGTTCTTGGTACAGTAGTTAAATGTTCCCTAAGTATTTAGTTTTTTTTTATTTGGCTGATGTACAATAAAGATATATTCTATTCTATTGGTTCGTGTACCAATTAGTCCATTTGTCCTCGCTTTCAGTCTTTCGTGGTCATGTTACCATTTGAGTTCCTTAGACGCCTTCTCCATTGCAACTTTAACTAACCAAGCACAATCCAGAAGGATTTGAACAAGCTTCTAGAAGTTTCAGAATACATCTTATAAATCTCTGTAAGTTTCTGTATTGTACTGGCGTCCATAATAGTTGCCATTGAGTTATGAAATAAGGTACTCTGTATGCGAAACTTTGACATCTTATATTGAACAATAATAATAAATAAGAAATACAAATGTTTCACAGCTGAGATAGGTATTCGTGCAGCCACAAACGTAACTTACGGTTTAAAAGTTTAACGCATTTTGTCAGATTTATATCGGCATGCATAAACTATAGAGCGCGTACTCAATGTTCGTAAATTCTTTGTTCTACTTAAATTTTTAATATTGTCTATATGTAAAATACTGAAAATTTAAATTTAAAAATAAAATTATAAAAAAAAGCCTCAAGACTTATCTTTAAAAACAAAGGTGTGGTTGAAGTCAGCATTCACTTTCTATTGATTCTAGTAACAACTACTTTCAAATCAGTTTAATTTTAAATATAAGGTTTCTTGTCATATTAGTGTGTTAGGTATTTAATTATATTTTTCTTTTTTAAATGTTTTGCGATGAATTTCGAAGGTTGAAGATTACTATCTTTATTATTATGTCAAACGATAGTTGAAATATATAATAACACTCTTTTTTTCTATTATCTTACTTTGGGCTAGATAAAAGGTAAACCTATTTATATTATTTACTACAAACTCGAATATCTAATCTCATCTATGCCGCACGGATTAGATATTAGTCCTGTTCACTTTTTACAACTATTTTATACCGGAAAATTGAGTTCGTACAATGTGAAGGAGTGTGTGGAAGTGTTAACATTTTACAAAGATGTAAAGAGTATTTTACACCTATGGAAACAGATGATTATTTAAATTTTTGAGACAAACCTGTAGCTTTACTTTGAAAAGAATTTTAAATTATTAAACTATATTTTGATGTTAAAGACTATTTTTCAGTAAAGTTACTCATAATGAATGGAAAAAAACTTTTAATAATATTAAATTTTACCTATATTACATTTAAAAAGCGTTGCTTGCTTGAAGTGGGATTTTTACTCATGTAAACCTACCCTCAGTTCCTTTTGTATACATAATAAATGCTAAACACACATGGGTACTTATTTAGTAGTGAAAAAGGTGTCTGATAAATGCTTACATGTATTAAACACCTTTTTTCGGATTGGGTTTACGAACTTCATTATTGCTTGCATCATACTATTTTTGATCCACCACTGAATTCTAGCAGAAGTCTAGAAGATTAATAACTACACCGAACAAAACTGGTAATTCCACTTTGAACCGGTATTATCGTAACTAGAACTTTATAAGTAAATCACTGAATGGGTTAACTTTGCGAAGTAAGTATTTTTTTGTTAATTACACCCACTTTATGGTGGTCGTTCGAAGCGAATGAGACCGAGCATTTTCTTCAAAGTTGTTGCCGTAATTGAGTTTCAACACTTAATTGCCGGTAGTTGCCGGTTTTGCAATACAAAATGGAGTTATTCTTGAGTAAGAGAAAAATTATTGATTAAACTTTGAAAAAAAAACGTTTTACTTAAGCCATTTCTAAATAGATAGCTTTTTCTGTCTTTTGCTATTAATCAAGCAATATCATTAGATATTGTTGTCATTTTTGAATATTCGATCATGTTACGGTGAGTCAGCTGTAGTAATCGCTAATAACTATATAGATGAGTAAACAAAAACCATCGAAATTATAATTTTCTTCTATCTTTTCATAAACATAATGGAAAATGTAATAATGGTACTTTTGTGTGAACTATTACGTCATACGTTTAATTGACATCAGGTTATTTATTATTACAAGGAATATGCTACTTACATTATAAAACTTTTGGACCTCCAACACAAGAAGACAATAAGTGTGATTTCATCATAAAAAAAGTTTACCTTAATATTTTAATAAGAACAGAATCCTACAGTAACAATTATAATTAGACCTCATTAGAAGTTGAAATTGACTTTTCCCTGTTGTTGTAATTTTATTTGATATTATCACAATTTTGTTAGTAAATATAAGGTTATGTTCCATTTTCGCACAACTTCGAAAATAGTACACCCACAATAACTCTCGTTGTCCAGGCGCGGTTGCATGATTGCAGTGCAGGCGGAGCAAAACGACGTCAATTTATTGTTTCTTGCTTCACGATTAAAGGGTTAAAATTCTGAATTATCGCCTGCTTTTATCACGGGCTTCGTTAAGACGATACTAATGTTAGGAAACATTACTTGATGAATGATATTTTAACTGATTTAATGCTTCTATATTTTAGATACTATTTTTGTTCTTTTTAATATTATAACAATATACTGTTGGTTTAATTTGATAGTGATTAGATTTATCGATAGAAAATGAACATAATGAAACCATTAACTGACGGATAGATTAGTTCTTAACATTAATCTTGCAAATTAAAAATATATCTACCAACCAAACTTAGAGCCTTCTCATTTTTGAAGTCAATTAATAATAAAAAGCTGACCGAGATTACTGAGAAACAGATTTCGAAAATCTAAGACGAGCAATATTGGTTCGTTAAATTCAAACAAAATATACAGTTAACGCATCAGAGTTTGAATTATTGTTTTATTCTATGTAATCTAATAAAGAGACCTGAGTTGACCGCATTTTCCGCTGTGATAGACGCTGGAAAATCATTTTTCTCCTTTATTTGAGCTGAGAAAGTTTGAGAAACTTTTTGTTGTCTTTGTACAAGATAAACTTGTCATATTCATGTCATGTCATATGTCATATGTCTATACAGATTCGTGTTACCTGATAGAAAGGCAGAAATTTATTTAAAAAAAATTAGTAATTTTTTTTACTTTTGTTTTACATCATACTCGAAGAGAAGTTTTGCTAGTTATGTCCATCCACATCAGTTTCAGGTATATTGCAAATATTACATTGATTATTTTATATATCTAAGGGTTTTTAATAATGTTGCAAAATTTATGTTAACGTTTAAATTAACATTATCAAATTCAAACAAGATTTTCGCCTCCTTCAAACCCCGGTAATGCAGCGAAGGCCATCTACGACCAACATCATTAGTCAATCCCAGAAAAAAGATCCGGGTAGTTGATTTAGAACCACGGCACGAGCCACAACTAGTTTCTTTAGTAAAGTTTCATTGAGAAAGTTTTATATTTTGTTTCTGTTTTTCTTCGGAAACGTCAAGCACTTGGTGGGATATATTATCACATATCTTTTCGAAAGTCTCGCTAAAACTCAACAATGACATGACTGATATGAATTATTTCTAGTACTATATTCTTTAAAAAATCTATTTGACATATTGGCTGTCAATTTTTGTCATTCGATACATAGCCTAGAGATTTTATAGAATGATTGATGACATGTGTAAAATAGTACAATGTAATCATATTATTAAGGACCACGAATTACTTACAAAAACAAAAGTCATAATAAATATTAAATAATCAAAGTAGAAATATCACAAAGCCTCAACTGATTTTCAAATTTCAACCCAAATGCCCTCCAAACACAAATTATATTCCATTTTGAATGGAGCGCGGTAAAACCAATAGTGGAGCATCAATAGAATATAATAGTCAAACGGGGTGCGGAAATGATCGTTGGAAATGTGAATCGGATGTTAAAATTGCCGTACGAGGTACAAAGTATTCTATTCAAAGCTTTATTTCTTACAAAATAGGGTACATACTGATGAAATGACTATTTATGTTCAATGATTTATAATCAAAATATCTCACACAAAGGTCATTTATTTAAATGGGTTTGAATAAATTTGTTTTTCACAATTTACCATGTGCGAATTTTCTAATACAGAAAGCTGTGAAAAGGATAGGCTTACTAAAGCAAAAAATGTTAAAAGCAACCTTTATTTAAATCACATAATACTTTTAATGTAATTTTAAATTCTCAATACTATACAGAGCATTAATATATTTACGAAAATTTTAAATAAAAACCCTATCCAACAACTTTATACACTTACAGTTTATACACAACTAGATTGCAACCTTTTCCATCCCTTATGATCCTTTTTCATCCATTAATCTTATGAAAAATATTTCATAAGATTAATCTTATGAAATATTTTTTAAAATATTTTAAAACAAAAATAATTGACTTTGCAAATGAAATAATATTTTTTGCTCCATTGCCTCAATAGAATAATATACGAAAGCGTTTTCTACTCTGAATGATATTGAATGAAATTAACAGACGTATCGGTTGTCATGAAATGAGAAACGAGTGCTCACCAGAAGCAATAAAATATTGAGGGTAACTACTTCTCTTTTGAAGTGATAATCGCTTAAAAATTAATAAATATAACGGAGCCTTTAAAAAGATGATTTAATTATTTAAAAGCTTCTTAATTCATTTACTTTCATGAAAATATAATTTCATCTACATCCAATGCAGGTTCGAAAGGTTATCCAGCCTCTTTTACAAAATAAACAAAAGGACATGTTATGTCGTTTTGTTTAAGTTTTTGACTCAGTATGAAGATTTAAAAAGTCTATTTTTTACCTTTTGGAGCTGGAAGTTAAATAACAATACTTTGCAACATTGTGTTTTGGTGCATAAAGTCGCCAGAAATCATTGAAGGACGGGAGTAAAGCTTGTCTCGAATTGTTAAAATAATGCCTTCTTTGGAATCTTACATATGAATGATTAAAAGTAGCATCGTTGTATACTTGAATGGTTAGCGCAGGAAATGTACATCACTAATTTTATTACCTAAATTTGTGTTATTAAAGTTAAAAACCTATTTGATAACAGTGTTATTGTTTTTATGTGGTTGCAAATTATCTGCTATAAAAATATCTATTCCAGTTAAAATAACAGCTAGCAAAGAGTTTATAGACTACATATTTTCTCTTTTAAAACTTGAAACCTCATGTAACATGAAACTAGTTGCCATCATATATGAATCTGTTTCAAAATATCAGAAAATTGGACTTTACCGGGTACTTTATGCTATTGGACTGATGCCAAGCGAATGGCCATTTCAATAGAATGCTCCAACTTATCTAATATGTAATAATAGCTAATTCCTGCTTGTACGAGTACTTGTGATGGTAACGTTCATAGTTTTGATATACCTAGATAACCTCCATAGATGAGACTGAATTAAAATAAATATTCCGTTCTCATTATGTTACGTTGTTCTAAGGAAGAAATACTAAGTCTTTTTAAATCAAAGAATTTCTCTTCCAACATATATGAGCACTACGGTGCTACGAAATGCCAAAGTAGCTCTACGGCATGATGATTGTAGTGCTACGATGCGAAATAGCGCTACGAGTTGACTACGAAGATGTAGAATTACTTTGGTGCTCTTTTAACCCTTTTAATGCTTGAAACAACTTAACTGTAAATTAGTGGTGTAAATATTTTGTAATTCATTGCGAAAAATATAACTTTCTTATGTTAACCTTTAATTGTTTGAACTGTGATGGAAAAGGTTGCATTCTAGTCTTCAAAATGTCAACACAACTGCAACAAAAACTAGTGACGAAGAAAAAAGAATTAATAATGGTTATAATGGACGTGACGATGTGTTAAAAATATATCCGACCTAATTACTTATTGCTATTACCTCAAAAATTGGTATTGATTAAAAAGCACTTTTTGGCAAGGTACATAGGGTACTTTTTGGGTACATAGGGCAGTATGTCACATGCTGAACTAGCTATCATCATATATGGACTTCTCAATTGCTTAACATCAAATGGTGTCAAGTCAAGAGCTTTTTGTTGTAAAAATCTCTTTGTTTTAATTATTATTTTTACAAACTTTTTGGCACAGTGAAATTCTTGCATAAGAAATTAACAAAAATTTATATAGAACTTCTCCGCGAACAGACTTGATGAACAAGCGAGCGTCCTATTAACAAACTCCCTTGGAAGAAGTCAAGTAGACAAGCAACATCAATTAACTTGACGCTGATAGTTCCCAGGGCGGGAGATTGATTCCGAGTGTTTCCGGGATTGATCACGGCCTTTGGGAACAGCGTGATAACAAAATTACACCCGGGATATTGAGTTCTTGTTATTTGTGATTATTTGTTTATTAGTCGAATTAGTTTTTATTGACAAATTGCTTATTATCTTCAATAAGAAATGTACGAGAATGTTAAAAGTATAAAAAGGCTGATAAGCTCCGAAAATTGCTTGAATATTAATAATTATATTTTTACATTTATATCTATTATCTAGTCCAAAGTAAGCTCCTAACAATCTAGTCCATTGTTAAGAGCTTGTATTATGAATACTAGATTACAGTAAATATATCGAGTATTCAACATTTAAAAATATTTTAAACAAAAGGAATTTAATAGATAAATAACTATGACACGGGGAAAAATATTCGTATTTTTTTACATGCTTTCATACAATATGAGTTATACATAATATGAGTTATGTATATAATATGAGTTATATAATATGAGTTATGTATAGAAAAAAAACAAAAAAGTTGCCATAGAAGTTCTAGAAAGTATCCTAATCATGTGATGTTGCATTTCTGGAAAGGAATGAGGGTGTCATGCAAACTAAAAGAACACTGTGGTGGCGTCGTCGTGCGTTGGGTCGTTACGTTACTTCTATTATGGAAGTGGTGGCTGATTCATGCGTTATGCAACAAGTGCCGGTAACGGGTTCTGGTCCACTGGTGTTCTCTTTAAATATTCTTCGATCAAAATATTTAGTTATATTTAAACATCACTTTTTAACTATATAGACTGCTGTATGGCTCAATATCAAATTAAATAAATCTATTAAATGGCTGTAGTATTGTCCTTCCTATCTCATTCCATCAATCCTTTAGTAGATTCTTCTTCCTTTTTTTCTTTCAATCCTTTCATATAATAGTTTTGATTTTTATGTGCAAGGAATCTTTTTTATAAGAAGCACGACAAATGACTCCACATCATCTGGAGCAACAAACTAAACGCGAAGACAGCGTGTGTAGCCAAGTGTATAAAAGTGTAGTGTATAAAATGTCTTTCCATTGGGAAAATTAAACACATTATTGTTGTCGAGAAAAATTTCCTGTTTTGGAAGTAACGATTAATTAAATTTATTTGAAGCAACATTTTAAAATAGGAGTCAATGAAACTGTAAAAAGAAAATAATTTTTGAAATTACTCCTGCATAATCAATTACGAAAACAAAATTACGAAATTTCGCTCTTTGAAAAGCGAAAAAGCCTTAAAGATTTCTAAATGATTAACGGATGTTCTAACTTCTGCTGAGTCGAGTGAAAGAATAAGTAATTTCGGGATTCGGAAGTTATCTTTATTAGCATAAAGAATTTTCTGAATTGAATTCTGTTTCTAACTAATTTGAATATAAATGTTCGGTATTGGCGATTATTGATAAATACATTTTTATAATTCCCAGGTTTTTTGAAAAAATAGACTTTCATTTCTATTTTCATGACAAATTTATTTTTGTTGATTTCACGATGCATACCCTGTTTGGTATTCAATGTCTACCTACGTCATAGAGTAGATTCAACTCATAACTGCTCAAATACTTATAACTGGACTGATATGTCTGTACCACAGATGACATTGAAGACAGATTTCAGCGAAATACAGACTTATCTAGATTAGTGTTATATAATCTCCAGGGAAATTTGTACACAGATTTGTCAGATTAACTTGACGTCGATTATTGTGTTGTAACATTCTTGGGTGTGATTAGAATATTTGACGATGCACCAGTAATTTGTCACATGTGTCTAAAGGCAATGGTTCTCAATCACAACCAGGTATACCATTTTTAAAATTCTTAACGGGGTAGGTCTAGGCCTTAATCAAATCTCATAAGTGAAGATAAGCCTGAAGACGGAAACCTGAACCACGGAAGAACTGGCTATTTTAACACATGAAAATATTATATATGTTAACGGTACTGTTATGACATCAGACTAAGATATGGTGGTAGCCAAGCAGACTTAAAAAGCTCTACTACCAATACAACTGAGCAGAAAATTTCTGCACCACTGGGAATTGAACTCCGAACCTTTAGATCTGACGTAGGTGGTCTCAGCCATTACATTTCTAAAGCGGCTTCTACACACTATGATGAATAGTGCAGGAGTGCATAGATGGAAAAGCAACAAAGATATATTTTAGTTGTCAAACAAAATATTATTATAATGTATTTATAAGATTATGAGAAAAGTATTATTGAAAATTTTGTCATAGTAAAAGAACATCCTGATACAACGATTACAGCTTCGATACCATGACGACAAAAATATCCTAATGAACATTTTCTGAATCCAGTTGGCCAAGGTTTTTAAAGTGCAAACTTAAAATGACGTCATGCGATATTATAACGCACCAATGACACTGCCAAAGGAAATACCATTAGTTCCAACAAGCAAGATAAGTTCGGAAACATTCGTGATGTTTATTATTTGATACTTTCCACGAAGATTGCATTTAAGAATTTGGCAAACGGATCCGCGCGTTCCTAAAATAGTTTATCTGAAACAGAATATTTTTTCGATTCTTTTGTAGTTTGTATTTGGGTGTATTAATCATCTTTACATTTTTGTGTATTCTCTTTAAAAGGCTTTGAGATAGTCATTTCAGTTATCATTACCTTAGCTGTTCTACAAAATATCTGCAAAATTGACTCCCATACACAAAAAATTTACTAAATAATCAAATGATTTCAACGCTTAAATCCTTCTAAATACTACAGGATCATGCAACCATTGTACGATAAAATGAGATGACTTTTTTTATATAAACTTTGACTTTTTGAAACTTTGACATTTTTTTATTTTTTTATAAGATATAAATAAAATGTTATATTGCACCAGTTCGGTATTATTTAATATGAAATTAACAGTTTACGACTGTTCATTTCATTCATATATTGACAATAACTCATTCTATGAGAATATAATGAATAATTAATGTAGCCTGAGAATAATAACAACTTTATTAAAACAATACGTACATATATTAAAAATTAATTTAAGGTATCTATTAATAAAATAATAATTACTTTGATCGCTTATTTGTAATTTGTTCTCCATTTTAAAATGGTTAAATATTTTTTTTACAATTTCCATAAATTTTTAGCATAAAACTATACATATTACCAAAATATTAAATATAGATGTCGAACGAAATCGCTTTATGATGTATACTACAGCGTGACGTCATACTGCATTACCCATTTCTTTGGCATTTTTGGACGAATCAAAAAATACGTTATTCAAATTGTAATATCTAGTGGAGTTTCCATGCTATCGATATAATAATTTTACCAATATTTCTATAAGATTATATGTCATTTTATAACACACAGCTGAATTTTTATCATGCTACCCACATAAATCAAAGTGTTTAACTTGACCTGCTTTATATAATCTATAGAGTTGAACATTTCGTTATAAATTTGTTTCAAAGAGAACATTTTTCTTTTCCTCTCAAAGCTACTAAGGTTCATTTAATGGAAAAATACCAGCAACTTATCGACGCCGTATACTCTAGATTCTTAAGCCGAGCTAATGGCCTGTGCAAACTGAGGCACTCGTTATTTTCCTTAAGAAACACGTTGGAACGTGTAAGCCTTGCGCGTGACACGGCATTCGACAGGAGCGGCTTAAGTCACGAGCAATTACCAACATTAATTACAGTCGGCTATTTAAGGACCTTATTAAAGAGATTAAAGGATAAGGTTGTATAATGTTGACGTAAGTCTAAGCTTTCCTTTTAAATGAGGTTGATGCTAATTTTTTTTTAAAAAGCACATCAAATGATTGCTTAGTAAAATGAGTCCATATACGAAGATAGCTAGTGTAGCATGCGAAATTCTACCTTAGACACTTCCACTTTCAGGCTCAAAAGTGTCTTTTCGCACATCTTTTGAAGGAAATCCTGTTGTATGAACGAGGTAATACGGCTGTAAGTCTGTGAGGAATTCCTTGATTTGGCTGTGATAAGGTAGTACAACTGTTACACTCGATGTGTTGTCATGCGAATAGAATATCTTTTATTGAAGTTGTGTGTTTGGGCGATTATGCTAATTCCAGGAATTACTAATTGAATTATCTTTTCATCTTAGATAGTCCATTTGTTGAAAACTACTAAGAAACCAATAGGAATTGAGCATCAATGAAAAGTGTTCCAAAAACGGGCTAAAATATCCCTTTTAAGAGCTTTTGTTGCGTGCGCTGCGTACATTGTTAAAGTTAGCGAAATTCATGTATGCCGACATTATATTCCTAAAAAACAGCATATGTCTATGTTTTAAAGTTGACTGACTATAACCTTTTTTCGTTAATCAAATAGTTTCTAAAATAATGCATTATCTGCAAAGATGTGTTTTGTAAACGTGATACCAAAGTAATACTCAAATAAATCATGTGAGCTACTCACCTACGTACGCCATGTTTTTATTTTGACATCTACGCGAACGAAATCGCGGGGACAGCTAGTTAATTAATTATATTGATAATAAACTGTGTACTGACGGACAAAGACCAAGTTGAGGCATAATTACCTCATAAAGAGAAAAAAGTAAGTTGAACTCATAAGTAACAACATATAACATTTCTTATACTCGCAGCTATTATCTAACTCAAATTAAGCATCATTAAGAGGTTGTGTTATGAATACTTGATAACGAACAACTAAAGATGGTAAAATGATATAAATATCAGAGCTTTACCAAATAAAAATAGAAAAATCCATCAATTAAACAATCTGGCAACTGTTAAATAAAAAAATTTAAATTAATAAACAATTCTACCGTTCATCAACCTTTATAGTACGTAATTTAATATTAATTAATTCCAAAAATTATTAATTGCAAGTGCTTGTAACGAGAGTTTTATTTGATATTAAACAGGGTAACTGCTATTTACACATACAATATCTGTCAAATATCGAAATACTGCTGTCATACCCAAAAATGAACAGTCAAATTGGCTGCAATTCAATTTCATCATAGAAATAATATATAAATGATTCTGACCGTAGTAAAAATTTTTTAAGTTAATTTTTTATTAATTTTTTAATTAACTTTTATGGCCAGGGATTCTCTTAATTCTGACACAGGTCATCTCCGCGAAGGGCAATAGAATTACCGGGGAGTTTTAGTGGCGTGCTACTTTGATGAAGCACTGGGTATGTACAACACACGCCCGACGGTTAGCCAGTGACGGGTAGGCTCGTAAACGAATTCCTCATTAGAAAATAGCGTATTTTGAAAAGCGCAGTTTTCTTAATCTGCAACCGTAAGCAGGTAGCTATTTAATTAATTACTTCACTGACAAAAACCTACTTTTAAGTTCCCTTTACCTATTAATGCTTAGTGATCCGGTCAAAATGGATTGCTATAATAAATTATTATTTAAATAGACTCATTTACTATGTTCTTTTAAATCGTCATAACAGGGAATATGTATGAGAAAAATAAACAAATGTAACTAAAGGTAATAGTGATAACTTTATGTGGGTATTAAACGAGTATTTACAAATCTCTTATTTGTAAATTCTATAACTGGAATTTAAATATGTACTAAATAAATTATTTTATTAATTATTATTGTTGTGCTAGTTTATTACTATTGTATCGTAAAAATCGTTACACAGTAATTAGTTACAGAAACCATGAAGACTATAACAATATTGACAGCACACATGAAGTGTGACAATCTTATTACAACAGTGAAAGATTAATTTCTCATAATTCTTTTCTTTGACACATAATTGCTTGTGATACCATTTTGTTACCTTACAGGGTAACAGAAATGCTTAATAAATCTCTACCGAGGCATGTTCTTTGTGAAACATAGTATAATGATAATAAATATATGTCGACAATGGAATGACGACGACTTCAAATGACAAAATAACAATCTTATAAACATAAACCAAAATATAATAATGCTTTGTATGCAACAAATCACCACTGTCATGTTTTATGAATTAATTATATCTGCTTTCTGTTTCCATTTCATTGCAATTATAAAAATGAGGTTTTACGTGTTATGGTTTTGAAACTGACAACTTTTTACACCTCATAATATCAAAATTATTATCTTCTTTAGTTTGTCTCGCTAAAATGAATAAATGATTCAGCCAATTTTAATAACTTTTATTCTGTTTTATTCGATTTAATTCAGGTGTGGTTATAAAATAAAAATAACTGATAGAATCCTAAATAATTATAATATACAACTAAAAATAGGTTATTAAGTACGGAAATTCGTGTAACTAATAATCTAAATATTAAAACTGTCATTTCTTTCATGACTACTGCCAGAATCCAGTAGTTATGAAAGAGATGATAGTTTTAATGTTCTTTAATAGATGGAGTTAGTGGCAGGCAGTTTGTCTATGAAACAAAGTCAACTAATCTAGTTTACCGGGTCAACTAGTCATTTATACATCTGTGAGCGATAGTCCATTTTATCCGCTAGCATGGAATGGAAAAAGAATTGGAAACGAACCTTTGTATTCAATAATTTTCTATACCGATAGTCCACTGAAAATGCATCGATATTTTTTTCATGTCTGTGTGCCTGTGCAAATTTCCTTTTAATAATTATCGCACTGGCCACGTTTTGATGGCTGATGGACTGATAAAAGTAGTACAGGTTCCTATTGCTTCATTGAATCAATAGCTCATAGAAATGGAACCTAGACTAATATGATAATATTTGTGATAACGTAACTTAACTCTTTGCATAAGCATGGCTTAAACTTGATGCTGTCTCTCTCGCCTTTATGCATAAAAATGAGATAGTTTGAGTTTTAAAGTGGATCAAACTTTTAGGAATGCTAACAAAAACCTTTTTGGTGTCAGCTTTACATAGATGCACCTAAAATTGTCGGTGAGTCAAAGAATTACGTCAAGGTGTATAAGAAATATTTCATCAGCAATTCTGCGAAATTCCCTAAGGTTGAGTAGAACAATAAATTATAACGATAGTCGCAAATGCTTTGGAATAGCGAGCTCTATCAGATAATTGTTTCCGGAATCGAATACGCGAACGCTTGCTTATTGGAATATTTATGGGGAAATTCGGGAAGAGCTGTTCTGTTAATGAGAAGACACTGCCCTCGGCGAGCCTCATAAAGATGTAGACCAAAGAGTCAATTACGAAAGTATATGTGCTCCCGATTTTGGAGTATCCTTTTAGGACTTTCTCCTTTTTACCGCAGGAAAATAAGTGACCACGTCATGCTTCATATTCACAAACGCTGGTTTGTGATCTAAAATTCATTGATGTCCAACTCAAAACTATATAAAACAGACAGACAAGATTTTGATACATCGAAATAAATTTGCAAAATAAGCGACAGATTCATGTCTGGTTCCGATTTTATAGCTCTGTCATGTACACTGTGGAAGTGCTATTTCAGTCGTGCTCTGAAAATCCGATTCTACACCTTAAAATAATGCTATCTCTGGATTACTGCAATGTACAGAATGTAAAAAATACGGTAAACTGAGCAATTTCATCTTTGGGACTAACAAAGAAAACTTGAAAAAAAATTAATAAGATAAGGGGTTTTGAAATTACATCTTTTATCATTTCCTTTCACAGTTAATTACTCACAATCATGACAGAATAGATTTATAACTCACGTAAGTACTTTCGATTGATACGTACAAAGTTGCCATAAGAGAATAAAAAATTCTGAATACTACCATGATTAATTGGTAAAAAATATTTACCCGACCCAAATGTATGTGACACTCCTTTTTTGGATAAGAATGTTGGTGCTATAGAGAAATTTTATGGTGTAATTCATCCTCTTAAAATTGGTAGTTATTTTTTTACACCATGTATCAATACTTTGTAGTCAATACTTATATATTACAAGCGTTTATAGGCTACGATAACTGTCCTACAGTAGGGCACGGTATCTTCACGTGACCTGTAGACTGCTTTGCCCTCCTAAAACAAATTAACTGTTGCTAATTAACATTGGTAAAAATTTTACCACAGAAATCGCAACATTAAGCCATTAAGTTAAAACTATTTGCGAGTACGACACATTACGCCATGATATCTCTTTGAGAGTCTGGTATTTGAGTGCTTTTGAGAGGTCATACGAGCACTTAGGAACGACGAAACTTCACCGAGTTGAAATTTAGTGGCGACTTAGATTTCAGAGATTCTTGCAAGAAACTTATTAGTTTGTTACTAAATTCTATTCTATCACGAAATACTTTGGGACTCATCTTGTTATATTAGCGAAAATAAAAACACGCGAACAAAAAGCAGATTCTGTACAATGTAATAAATGTATTTATAAATGTTTAAAAGATATTAAGGATGATATCCAAAATAGAAAAAATCGAAAAGAAATTTGATATATCTAAAACAGAGCTTGTACTGTAGATATTGACTCATCACCTATATTCAATTTTCTTGCACTTTAGAATGAATTGCTATTGAATGTATTTGATAAGAAAATAACAGAAAACAAAAAAAAATTCAAAAGATGAGTAATACCACCCACTCTTCTTCAGGCACGCATATACAGAAATCATTAATTACCATTTCAAAAAAACTATTTTTTATATATTGATGTTCGTTACTGTCGCTCAAACTCTAACAAGGCTTATTCTATTTAAATAATATTTATTGTGTTTTATTCGGTTTAATTCAGGAAAAATTTAAACATTAAAACTGTCATTTCTTCCATTGTAGGTGATACAAAGTTCACCGGGTCAACTAGTTTTTTATATTTATTTATCCAAACCGTTTCTCGCAAATTAGTTGTAAACATATTAGGTTGGGGTACAAGTCTTTTCGCATATAGTATGTATAAACTTGTAATAAATATCTGTGGCTGTACTGCTAGTATCTGGCTGATTTGCATGACATTAAAAAGGTGACATTTCAAAAAAAGAATCAAATTAGGAAAATTTTGTTTCACACTATTCTCCATTTGTTTTTCTTTCTGTCAAAATGAGTGAAAGTTAACTACTCAGCGTAACAACAAAAAGAGGTAATTTTAATTTTTCTTAATTTTGTACTCTATTCAGTATCCTTACCTATCCGAGAGTCGTATTATTGAACACTATAACTGGCCTGCCTAGAAAACATCAAAGTATTTCAATTAAAATCCAGCCGATCGCTGTGAAGTACAGAAAGTTAACAGAGACAAAAGTCGGAGAAGTTGAGTTTCTACTAGAAACTGGTCGAAGAAGCAGCCTCAAAATGAATTTCTCTTTGTGGTACGAAAAAGCAATGAAAGTTTCGCTGTACATTTCACAACGGGTGACTTAGAAGGGAGAAGTGAGCGAGGGAGCTTTCACTTGTTTGACGTTTTCTATTAAACTACTTTTTTGTTGAGAAGCTAATTATTTCTTTATTTGGTCAACAAAATAGATAACAATCAATTAAGTTACCAATACAAAATATACATGAATAACATTTCTCACAATCACATATATTATTTAGCCCTAAGTAAGCATCATTAAGAGCTAACGGAAAAAATAGAGTAGTAATATGTATGTAAATATCAGAAATATACTAAATAAAAATAAAAACATCCATGTCTCGTGAAAAAATTTTTTACTAATCATACAAACATCTGCCCTTACCGGGATCGAACCCGGGACCTCTGACTATGTGGGCAATGGTACTGAACACTTGATTAGACGGCCATTACATTAATGAGATTAAACAGAATTTTAACTAATAAAACATCAAGGGCGCGAGACAGAAGACAATAATTTATTAATATTAAAAAATGACATGCATATATTTTTGGGTATAAAAACACTATAGAGGTTCATATCCTCTTCATTAACGATTTAAGAGAGAGAGAGAGAGAGATTAATATTGAAGCTGAATATATAGTTTATTAATTTTATGAATATGTAAAATATATAATATAATACTAAGCTATATAGGAGTTGTAGAAATATCCACTTAATTGTTCGCTAAACACTTATTTGAAAACTCTATATCGTGAATTGAAGACATTTATACGAGCATTTTTAACGAATATCTCGTTCTAAAACTGACACTTGGGCAGAGAAGTAAAAAATATATATTGTTTCTTATAATACTGTAGATAACTTTATTAGATTAACGTATATTACGCTTTGTATTAATATTTAGTTGGCTTAACACATAGGGAGAACCATGTTTACTATGAATTTACAGAATTTAATATTAGAAGGAAAAACAACTTGGAATTGACGGCACTTACGATCGGATTTAGTTTAGTTCGCACATAAATTCCGGCTACGCTACAAATATGAATAGTATTTGTATTCATCGCACAAACCACAAAGGCACCTTTAGGGCTGGCAATATGAAGATGGCTAGGGCAGTTTATTTTTGAGATCAAGTGGTGTTGAATCCTAAAAAAAACTGGATATGCTAGGAATCAAATCTGAATAATCTTTGCAACAGAAACTCCATAAACCATAAACTAGATTTACTGTACACATAAGAGATTGCCAGAAAAGAAATAGTTTCGTAATCTTTTTAAAAGTAAGATACAATTCTTAGATTTCAGCGAAATATCTCCAACAAAAATCTTTATCCAGATTCAAGTTTCTATCGTGAACTGAGAGCTCAGCTATTGTACGTCGTTCCTCGTTATCTCAGTGGCGATAATTCTTATTTTTATTTAGATTCGGCGCGTTGGTTTGATGCCAGATTATCTGGTGTATACGCTCTACAGATTTTAATCGCTGGCCTTTGTTGCCAAGATGTCCTACAAATCCAGCAGCAACTGTTCAAGTGGACTTGCACAGTTATTCGTTAAATAGATACAGCGTTTTGTTGAAACACTTTTTAGTGAACTATATATAGATTAGTACATTTTGGTGCTGCATTCTGAGGATAGTAACTAAATTTTTGGTTTAATTCAAAAGCTTTGCTAAGGTGGTTCTATATAACAAGCTATGGTTCTGTTTCTCCATTCTCCAAAATCTCTCATTTTTATTCTTGAACAACTTTAACTCCAAAATAAGAAAATTGATGGTGCTTAGTCAGATACAGACCTTACTAGAAATAAAGCTAGCAACGCTAATAATATGTCACATAATTTTATATTTGAAACAATTGGGGTTGAAGGGACCATCAAATAGGTATTAGAAATGATCCCTTTCAAACTAGTTAGTTTAAATGAAGCGTACTCAACCCTACTATGTCTTTATAACATGGCAAATTTAAATATATGGTTCTTTGTATATTCGGTTTCTTCTGAATGTAGTGAGGGTTATTTGGGCTATAATCAAAGACAAAATACGTTTCTTCAGTCTAGGTATAGAACATGCTCTTATGAAAGTTAATTATGATACTGAAAAGTATATAAGACTTATTAGCTTACTTATTAGATTATCTTGTATTATACTAAGCCGTGAATTATTTTTCGATTTTATATACGTATACACAAATTATGAAAAGGAAAAGACAGTTTTAGAGCCATACAGCAGTCGATATAGTTAAAATGTTATATTTTAATATAAGACTAAATATATAAGGATACATAAAGAGAACATAAGTGGACCAGAACCCATTAGCGGCACCAGGTCACAGGCATGACACATGAATAAGCCATCGCTTCGTTCAACCATAAAAGAGGAACGTAAAGACCCAACCGAAACATGTTGCTTGAAACTGAAGACGGAAAAAAATTTAGTAGACTTCGCCAATACAGTAAGTGTCATTTGCAGTCTTCTTTTTATTACGGATGATAAACATTCTGGGACCTCCTGATTTAAGCCCAGAAAACCATAATTTTATCTCAAAAACATTTCACCTTCCAGGAAAACCTGATGAAAATAACCGAACAACAGTTTACGGTATAACAGACAGCTTTGAGCAATAATAAATAAATTACTTAGGGTTGTTATCAAGACTCGGGTAGCGATGTATGATTTATGGGAGACCGGTTACTCCACGCGACTTTGTTCGTCGACCTGCAAAGCAATTTATTCGAAGAAAATCTATTATTTTGAGCAGTAGCCGTGAACCGTTCACGTGGCAGAAGACCAGATTGATCATTAGTTCCGAGTACTACAGAACTAAGAACCCTATTTTGGTTGTGAAGCAGTGAACTGCTGTTTTAAGAGCATCTGGTTGAGATTATCTGCTTTAGATCTAATTCTGAATTAAATTTCCCGTAAGGGCAGCATTTTTTAGGTTGTGATTCGCTATGCCTTTTTTTTAGTTCATAATCTAGTTGTCACCAGTTTACCTTTCACTAAAACAATATTATCAGCTTCGCTTCTGCTGTGGAGGTAAGACAGCAACCTCTATGGTGTAGGTTGCTTCCATCTACAGTTTAATACCCACTTACCATCTAGTAGGTACTGTGGACATGAGCGTGAAAACCCAATACACCCCATATGTGCCCGATGTGATTTTGGGTCTCTCATCCTAAGACGAAGTCTCCATCTGGGGCAATTCAATCGATTATGTAATTGACCCAAATGAAATTAAAGTCCTGAATGTTGGGAAGATCCTATTGTTGATGGAAAGTGCCCAACTCAAGGAGCTCTAACCTAATGGTGGCAAGTCACAATTGATCATTCAGGTTGCCATGACAAAACTTTCTCAAATAAGGACAAAAATAAATAAATTTCATTATTTATTAAAAATAATATACTTTATAACGAGTTCTTTTAATTTAAAACTAAATTTTACACCCTACCAATTCGAAACTTTATAAAATTATAAATGACTGTTATTTTTGAAGAACCTATTATAGAAATAAATTGTGTTAGAACTAAGACAGTTTTAATGTAACATTTTGTTATTTTAAATATTACTAAGAATAATTATTATTTGACAATAAAGACTTTTTAAACGTTTTTAATGCTTTTTAATTACTTTATTTCAGGACGCTTTTTAACATCAAGGTCATCAATTAAATCAGCACATAATGAAATAAAAAAATATGTAAAACGAAAATTCAAAATTCTTTGGGATAATTATTGGAAATTAGTACACATCTTTATGTTTCCTTGCAGAAAAGACCAAGTGGGTATAACAAAATTACGTATATGACACACAAATATGACTCATATTCATTTAATATTTGTATCTAAAATTGAATATATTCTGGAAGTTTAACAGAATATATTTTAGTACTAGGTATTTTAATACGATTATTTTAATAATTATAATATTATAAAACTTACCAATTCTACAAATCTATGTTTTGCGTAAATTCTAAATAATGTTACTTCACTGCTATAAAGCCTATTAATACCGATTTTATGTTGCTAGAAATTTAGTTTGCTTATAACTTAAATATATAGTTATTTAAGGTTATGTAAATGTAACTATAATGATTAATTCAGGTGCAAATAGTAAAATTATAATGAATGTGGTGTAATGATTAATTAATCTATTGACAATTAAAAAACAATCATGTTTGAAATGTATAATCAGCAAAACTTCGACCAAGTATCAAGAACTAATGTCTTGTTTATGGTATGTCCAAAGCAACTGCCGACAAACTGTGTCACAGTTTGGCAGAAGTAAATTTTTGTAATTGTGTAAAAAAAACTATATAATAAGTTTTCAAATTTATTTGAGCATGACAATAACTAATAAATTTTCTTAAATTACAAAAAACTATACAAATAAATTACATTTTTACGTACAAACAGACTTCTTTTTAATATAGACTACTAGACTCCGACGATTCGAAGCAAAGTTGGGACGTATAGAAAATTGTACGGACGAGAGATTTATATCTTAATTTTGACAAAGTCCCTTAGCGTTCGGGGGCGGTATAAATAACTTACGGGATTTATCGTCCCAGGGACCATTGGAAAGAAACAGTACAAATAAAAACTCCAACTTTTGAATGGTGACGCGTGCTGTTATATTATTTTCATTATTTTGGAAAGAAGGTTGTATATAAATAAATTGAAAAGTACGTTATTGTGCTGAATCTCATCTCTATAAATAACAGATCTGTCAAATAATCATACAAGGATTTGTTCTACCAAATATAACTCGCTTTGCACCAACTTGACAAAAAGCAACTAACTTAGCAGTGATAATGAAGTATAGTTGACCGTAAGTATTTACTAAATGAAGATAATATACGCGAGTACATGTTGAATTTTGAAATGTGTTTAAATACTTTTAATTAGATATAACTTATTAATACTATAACAATTGAAATATTTTGTTACTCAAGCAAATTGATTCACTCAGTGATTTATTATAAATTTAAATAACAATTAGCTCCTGCATGTAAATATAAAAATATCTTGTGTATTCGCAAATATCATCATACTTTAAACCCTAGTGATTATCATAACTGCCACACTCGGAATTTAAATAAATTTACTGTTACAATCTCTGGAGTTAACAAGATGAAGTGAGATAAAGATAATGAGTGTCTTGTGAATGGTATTTATATAAATTTCACCAAACGTAGCTGAAGAACCTTTACAATTATTATAAGTATATGTTAAACAAATTTATTGAAAAAATGTTTAAGTTTCACGAATATTCAGATGATACGAATGCGTACACAAATTGTCATTTTTAACTTCTTATGGTATATCTTAAGAATTTTAGTCTTACTGGTAACATATGTAATATTTTACATTTTTATGATAGAAAAAGTTAAAATCTACTTAATAAATTCATCTGTTCTTACATTATTGGTAATTACTACTGTAAATATACAGTCAATAATGTAAAAACAGATGAGATACTCTTCAAACAATTCTAGATGAAATGTAAAGCGAGGGCAAATCTCGCTAAAGCTAAAGTTTCTTCCCTGTCTTTCTCAGGTCAAGACTACCCGGTAGTTTTACGAATAGAGGCTTAGGTTGATGCTCAATAAGTGTACATATATGAACCAAAGTTTTTTACGTTTTCTTTTAACTATGACATTTGAAATCAATTATAAATGTGTTTAATTCCTGTACCTATCAGTAGGACATTCTATAGGTTGAAGGTGATGAGGATTATTATGAAAAAATACCCCTTGTAGTTGTAACATGGTTAATTTTTGCCAATACAAAAGAAATGTAAGCTTTAGCTCGCTAGAAACTGTTTAGTTCTCAAGGATATAGATTAGAGTCTAGACTACAATCTATCCCTTTACCATATTCCATATAGATCTGCTCAGCAGATACATGCATCCAAACGGCTGCGTGAATATTAATAGTAAGATTTTATCTTATTTAAGTTAAGAGCCGGGATAAACTCCAGAAGCGCTTCGATCCACAAAAGATCCCCCTTTGTGCTTCGCTTATCCGAATATCTGCTATCCTGGAATACTTTCAGGTTGTTTTTACTTAGTGCACTTGGAGTCAGCAGCATTGTCTTCAGACAGTAAGACGGTTAAACTCATTGTATTCGAAATTTAAAAAATTCATCATCGATGGCCTCGATTCTGTAGTGCACAAAGTGAAATGAATTTTAAATTTAATACTGCTCTTTCATTTTCCAACCAAAATGTTAGATGAATTGTCATGTCTTTTGACGTTTCTAATAATGGCAGAGTTTTAGCGTATTTGACTTATACGCTAAAAATCCGTATAATAAAACATTACCATAAAAATAAATAAGGCAAAAGTGGCTCGTCAAGTGTCAATCTACTTGACTTTCTTAAAAGTCATTTTTTCTCTCTAAATGCCAACAGAATCGCCATTAAAGTAAGTTTTTTTTACTATGATTTATTAATGCAAAGTTAAGGAACTTATAACAGCTCCAAAGGTAATGAGACAGCGTAATAATGATTATTATATTACCTTGAGTTTCATATTACTTATATAACGTTCCATATCAACCGCAATATGATTGTTCCAACCTTACAATAATATTTTATTAAGCCTACAACATCATAACGTTAACTTTTGAAAAGTATAACGGTGAATATCTAGGTAGAAAACGCAACTTTAAACAATTCTCTAGTGCGCAGGGTGACCACGCAATTAGATGAATTGCCAATTTAGTATTTATTTAAGACAGCAAAGATTAAACCTTTGCCATCATTTGCAAACAAATTTTTCTTAATTATTATTCAAAACCAAAGCAGAGATTTGTGACATCTTATTTATACCTACTTTGAAAGAAACTAATGTATAAAGATACATTATTATCAAAGACAAGCCAGGGCATTGTCTAACATAGTTTGGTTTGATAGTTATTTGAAGCTACTCTCAAGAAACTTAATTTTTAACTTGTACTCTCGGCCACTAGTTTTCTTAAAATTAGTTTGATTATGATTTTGTATTGTAAAAGAAATTCTGTTTAAATTAGTTAATATTTGAATGTCGAACTTTAACAACATATTGTGTAAAAAATTTCATAAATTAATCGTTTCCTGATGGTAATCTGGAACTATGTTTATTTGTAAATTTTTTCTCATACATATTCCCTGCTATGACGATTTAAAAGAACTTAGTAAATGAGTCTATTTAAATAAAGAAATTTTGACTTTGACTTTGAATCATCTCCTGTAGACTTTAGCAGGCCTATTAGTTTCTAATAATGCAAGAGAGAATGCTTTGCTCTCTTTGTTGTATAAAGAAATACCTCTTGAGTATAGTTGAAGGAGTACCTAGAACAACTATTTGCAAATCCGTTCTTATTGTCGACATTATCTGTTCGCGAGCCCCACGCGTCTCAAGGCGTACGGTGGCTATAGCCACGTCTTATATCTATCGTATGCATATTTATTTATGCACACATCGCAAAATAAAAGTACAATTAAAAAGGTTGAACGTATGCACAAAGGAACTACTTATATCGCAAAGAAATATCTCTCAGCAGACCCGCAAAAGGAAAAAAGTTGAAAAAGGCGGTGTGTACCCGAATGAAAGAAAAAACAAATATAATATATACCTAATTAAACATGCAATTACATAAATATGAAGTATCTTTATGTTGTTATTACTATAATACGATACCGCTTATATAAAGATACCGCTCTCAAAGAAGGAAAACATAATGTTTACATCTATGATGGCAATGGTAGTTCCAAAAGGCCATTCTACAGTTCTTATCAAAATCAAAATCAAATCCATTTATTTTTGTATGTAGATTTACAAGAAACAATTTTGCACGGCAATATTTTTTCCTACGACACGAATGGACTGTTGAGAAGTGCCGCAAGAAACTCAACACTTAGCCTTTTATTAATAATAAAAACAGTTGCATTAGTACCATATATGTGTATATTAATAAGTAATTCAATTTACTACCGTATACCCCTTTAGTAACATGCAACCATAAAGTAACCCAGATTATTATTTGATTCGTTATAAGTCGATAATATACGACGTAAAGTTAGTCCGACATGCACAAATTTCCCTAGAGATTTGTACCACTAATTCCATTTGGGTTGTATTGAGCCCAAAACTATAATCAAATACGTTGTTTAGGTCAGTGATGCCAAAAAGATTTAGGGCCAACTACTAGTTGCTGAAAAATTGCTACGTAGTTACCAGACATATTATAATAATAAAAAAGTGACATATAAATGTTATGATAGTATTTAAAACCTAAATTTATAGAAATAAGTATAAAAATGTACAATATGATACCACAAAGTTTTATTGAATTGCCTCTGCATAAATTTAAGTCAACTATCAAAAGTTGTTTGATGAAAAAGGGGTATTACAAGGTAGAAGATTATTTTAAAGATAAAAATTTGTGGCCACTATAATTTGCTTCTCTGCACTTATTTATTATATTTTGCAATATTTAAAAATATATTTTTAATGCACTGTAAAACAAAACATGTATATGTTTATAATACTAATACATAATGACATAATTGATTTGTAAATGTCATTATAAATACTAAAGGCTGAGAGTTTCTTGCGCCGCTTCTTCTCTGCAGCTACTAATTCGTCGAAGCGGTAGTAGGGTTGATTGGGAATATGCATACTAGTGTTATTTTTAATTTTAAAATAAGTATTATTTTAAAATTAAAACTAACAATTTATTTAGTCCATATTTAAATACTATAACTGGGACAATTAGTAAATGCCCGGTTGATACCCAGTAAAATTATGACTATTGCCTTTATAATTATATTCATTTGTTTTCTCATACATATTCCCTGTTGTGACGATTTAAAAGAGCTTAGTAAATAAGTCCATTTAAATAAAGTTATTTTTGACTTTGACTTTGACTTTGAAAGAAATTAAATAAGGGCCAGATATAATACGAATCGATAGATATTTTCGATATTTCAGTAGGCAAATTTAAAATGATCTCATCAATTTATGATTTCACAAAATTTAAGAAGAGCGAATACATACCTGTATTTACATAAATCTATGTTTAAGTTCTCTACGTAAAATAGCTTGTACTTGTTTACTTGAATACCACACTCACCGAACTGTGTTTACTGTAATTACTGACCGTTTCGGATATCAGTACGCCTAGTCTGAGTTTCAAATAATTGAATCGTCTCGAACGTGTTTGTCGTCAGCTGTCAAGTTCTATGGAAACGACAGCAGCACCTCTGCTGTGAAGTTGTGGAAACAATTTCTTATGTAAGCAACAATCAGCTGAACGAAACGTCTCGATACGATATAAACTTGCTATTGCGAGTTTCCATTGTATCGAGCTGGAACAAAATTAAACCAATTAAATCAGACCTTTAAAAAGTATTTTAAATTAGCGTGACGAATGCATTAGATATTGATTTCAATTTCACATTTTAAGAATATTATGATTTATTTAATTTTCGTTTTTTGTAAACATTTTTTATAAGTCGTTGACCTGCATCGAGTACTTCGGTGTCGGTGTAAAAGTACTATCTATTCAATAGGTGAATTGTTTATCCATTGCTGCGTTTCTACCCAAAATATCTTATTGACATTTTATGAAAGCCGCAATGGATTTACAAGTAACAGCGTGATAAATTTTAGGTTGTCAGAAACTAAGAAGCCTTATAAAGTCTACAGGTGATGAATCAAAGTCAAAGTCTAAATATCTTTTTATATAAATAGACTCACTTACTAAGATATTTTAAATTGTCATAACAATGAATATGTATAACAAAAATCAATAAATGTAATTAAAGGTATAGCACTAGGAATAGTTTTAACTTTATGTTGTTTATAACCGGGTATTTGCAAATTGTCCCAGTTATAAAATTTAATTATGTATTAAATTGATTATTTTAAAATTAAAATCAACACTAATACACCTAAGTCTGTTTTTACACGGTCTTTTTGTACACGGTTTTGATATAACACGGTTTGAAAATTGAATATGTAACTGATGACGACAGCAATTAAATTTATGTTGTTGTATTTATGATTATCACTTATTCTATTTTATTTTATTTTTTACCTTAAAAATTGAATAACCTATTCTTTTCGTTCACAACATAGTTTTTTAGTTCCTGAACTTGCCATACATTTAATTTATATTACTTTTAAGATTAGAGTGCATATCTTTTTTATCATTAATTACTATGCTTGTGAAAATAAGCATTAAATATTTGATTTAATAAAATAAACATGAATTCTTGTTCTTAAAAATTCTTGTTTTTCTCTAATTTTAATAGGTTTTAGAGATTAGGAACAAATCACCCATTTTTGTATAAGATCAATGTCTTTTTTTACACGGCTTCTTCTGGAACCAATCTACCGTGTAAAAACAGACTTAGGTGTATGCATATTCCCAGTTAACCCTACCACCGCTTCGACGATTACCGTCAAGTAACCAAAAACTTATCACAATTCGCAGAAATGATAAAAAGGATTTTAAAAAAAGCGACATTTAAATACGAACATAATTATACATAATTTCTTTTTGAATACGAAATCATAGTCGCACTACTATCAAGACTGGACGCCGAGAGTGCAAGTTAAAAATTAATTTTCTTAAGAACAACTTCAAATAACTCTGAAACTGAAACTATTCAATGTTAGACAATGGCCTCGCTCGTCTTAAATAATACTGCACCTTATTGCATTACTGTCTTTCAATATAAGTTTAAATGATGTCAGATATCTTTAAACTTTGAATACTAATTTAGAAAGAATTAAAACTATTTACTAATTTTGCTTTCCGGTAATTGTTTCCGTGACAAATATTTCTAGACTACAGCTAGACTGTTACTTTTACAATATTGTTTTTAGTGACATTATTATTAATTTAAAAAAATATAATTAAGTGATCAAAATCCAATTCTATTTGGATTGAAGTCTCGCACTTTCCTTGCTTTCTTTTCTTCCTTTCTTTTTCTTTTAAATACGTTACACACTTATAAGAAATGAAATAACTTAAACAGTTTTAATTTTTACTAATTAAGAACTAGAATCATAGCATTGTAAAAAGCAAAGATACACTTAAAAATAAAATAAGCATAGTTATAAGATTTTAAATTTGTTAATTTTAAAGAATTAAATATTATTAATTTATATTTATATAGTTATGTAATTTTATGTAATTTCTTATCACTTTTTTATTTTATTGTAATATGTTTCTTTGCTTTTAATAATACTGTTAATTATAAATAATAAATCTACACCCTGGGTCCGGTTATAAAGACCCGGAGTACCCTCTTAATGTGTAAAATGTCTTTTTAGTTTGTAAACGTGTAGAAACATATATGCTAAAACAAGACAGTCATACTCCCGGCCTTTCGTAATTTCCTGTAGCAACCAACAGCTTATTCTCTTCCTGTGTCGAGCTGTTGTTGTGTGGTGCAAGATAGAAGCTGAGATTTAGTTGCATTAGCGGAAACGATTATTTCTGTTTCATATTGGAACGGTACAAACTATTTAGTTTTATTTAAGGTTTTGTTTATTAATTACATATAACACAACACAATACTACTGAGAAATTTATTTTATCACGTGTGGGTAATGAGATTTATTTGTAAAAAATAGATTATTTTAAAAAAGAAATCTTATTGGCTTCCACCGAGACAAATTCAAAATACACACTGATATAAAAAATATACTTAAATGTAAACAATAAAAATAATAAATACATATAGGTGTATTCAACGAGGGCAAGGCTCAGGAAGTGACAGCCTAAAGCTTCTACGATACTCTTAAAATGCCTAAGAAGCGCTGAATTCTTCAATTCATTAAGTTATGTAATATTTTTAGTATATATGTTAAGGTTTTCCATAATAATAATAATATAAATAAATAAAATACATGTCTGAGTTACTGCTGTAAATTATTGTTACAATAAGTGTTTGGATTAATACTTTTTAAATTTGTCAGATAATATACCAATATTTGCGGATAATGGTGAAGGAAGTTGGAGTTCTAACCTTCTAGCGTTTTTTGTATTAATTATTCGTTGTTTTCATTTCAATTTATTTTTCTTGCTTACATCCTTTCACTTGCACAGCCTCTGCCTTAGCTATTTACCTTGTACTATCCAACCGCAATTTGGCCTATTGAATTTGGTGGTCATATAGCGTGCATTCGACTTCCACTGAAAGATACGGAATTAATTCGATTGAAATATAATGATATTCTGCGCAGCTGAATAATAATTTGATACGTTGCAGAACTAATGTTTACATGGACAATGGTTCTGTGAAGTTTAAACAAGTCAACGTATTATACTGATAAATTCTGTAGGTCTACGACATCCTTTACTGAAATGTCAGATAAACATTCAGAACGGCAAGCTAGCTGTTCCCTGGAGCTATTAATATAAGGTTTCTTGAGCTGGAAACATCACTCACAAAAAATAGTGTTTACTTTCCTCCTTGTAACAAGGGTTCCGCCACAAGAGATAAAAATAAGCACCTTCCCACCTAGGACATTAAGTGTTTATTCGTGTCTCGTTTGAAAAGTACATGTGGATTATGGGGTTTTAGTGATTATTAGTGTATCTTCGCAAGAGAATAAGTGTTTCTTGCTGTATGCGAATATACTCCTTTTGTACTTGCCCACGTGGTGTTGAGTCAATGCAGCTACAAGCGATACAGTACATTTTTCAGCACAGCGGGGAAAGCTTACGATTGACAGGCTTACTTATCCACAAATTTTGCGTGTCCAACCACCGCTAACGTTCCTCACGTAGACTGAGAAATCTATTTTCTTCCTTGAATTCCTTGAAAATTTACAAATTTGTCGGCGTCCATACCTACTACTAAATTTATTCGTTTTATTTACAGGACTTTATAAGCCAAAATAACCTGTAAGATTAAATAATCAATCATAAAGTTTAATAACCAAGAAATAAGCCAACAAAAATTTGCTTACTGTAAAATATTTGATTGTGTATTGTTCCGACAAATTTGTCTAAAAAACCAAATCAGTCAACTTTATATCTTGCAGCACAATAAATCAAATACGTAACACAATGGATTACGTATCTCGCCATACGTACATCAAAACCATACTCAATCACAAAAGTTTGTTGAGAATTTTCGCAACAAAAATGCTAACGCGTAAAGGACTCGGTTATAGGTTGAATGAATCGAATACAAAGTTTAAGCTGAATTGATTGGTTTAACTGGAATTTCTGATTGTTTGAAGGCACTTTGTGATATATCAAATACAAATCATGTGGATGGCATTGTACTTATCTTTTGTTTCCTTTTTGGACATTCAGAGATAATACATTTTAACCAACTTCAAATAAAGAGGAGGTTATCAATTTGGTAGTATGTTTTTTTGTTTAATACTCCAGAACTCCGTCATTTGAAAGGACATGCTTCCAGTTTCCTCAAAGTCCAGTTCTGATGATAGGAATGAGTAATCGAGGGAGCAAGTCAAGTTTATAGGCATGAATATAGCGATTGTGGTATTTTATGACCAAGAGAATAATTTTCATTTTACAGAGTATCCTGAGGTGGTCTCATTGCCACCAAGTCAGGATCTGATGATGGGCTCCCAGGGAAATCGATTTTCATTTTCAATTAAATTTTCCGTTCGTATTGTCGACAGGAAAGCCGACATACAACACTTGAACGAATATATGTTCTCGAATCGTGGGCTTTTGTATGTTTATTCATTATATTTCTCCGTTATCTATATTTATAACACAATCTCTAATTGATGTTTAATTTTAGCTAAATAATAGGAAATATATTTATTATTATATATAAAACAATGTTGTGTGTGATCATATTATTTCTCTTTATCTTTTTATTATATTTCAAAAGGAAAGTTAACGGCATTATTTAAAATAAGATTCCACATATTTTTTATTTAAGAGCTAATAACAATATTCCACAAAATGAGTGTAATTTCGAAGATAAAGATCCTATACAGATAAACGGTTATGTACCAATACAATTAGAATATTTATTATTCAGATTAACTTCGCTTCTTCTTTTATTGTTATGCCTTATTTATTTATTTAGATACGAGTGGTGTAATGTTTCATACGCTCAGGTTTCGATAGCGAAAGTAACTTTCACCATGGTCGTGCCCAGGATGGGTAAATCAAATTTATTATCTCGAGCTTCGGATGGCACGATAAGCAGTTGGTTCCGGTTGTTATGGCAACTGCTTTCCCTCAGCAAGCTGAATTTAGCCAGCGTGATATTATAGCCTAAACTCTTTATATGTTTCTCCCATGAAGAAAACCTGTGCCCAACAGTGGGATGTATAGAGGTTTTAGACGGTGATAACGATTTTGATGAATCGTTGAAAATGTGGGTGTAAAGGCAGTTTTTCCAATTAGACACATGCTCAAAAATTCGATAAAATGATTAGAATTTAGCAGCGTTTAAGTTATTTTACGATCATGTAGTAGGTAGTGGTAGGGTTGAATAATGGGTTTCTGTTGACCATCTCCAATACATATCTTCTTTTCTTTCATTGTACTCCAATAAGGTATAGAGTTACTTTAAGAGATGTTATTTCAATTAGCTAAATTGAAACATAAATATAACATGCCCATTAATTTTCATCGAATTCTATGAGTCGCATCATACTTCTCATGATTGATGGTTTGGTTACACCAGGCGTAGAATTTTGACAAATTTCGACGTCTGATATAGAAAACCATGTGTCTATAAATTATTGAAGCTCAGCATAAGACTACGCATACACTTCTCATGAAAGTTAATTTGTATTTTATATTTAAATTCATATATGTGCGTTATTACTATAAAAATGAGGTTTTTAATTAAATTTCAGTCCGCGCACTACAAAATTGGGTGTTCAGGTCAATCTGAGCAATATAGGTATTACAATTAAAATATGTACACGTCGTTTTAAATAAATACGTTATAAGTGTAGTTCAAAAAACTTTCAAGAGATGGCGCTGTTCAACTGCCAATCTCTATTAACATTCAACAAGGAAGCATGCCGTCAATATTAATACTTTAAAAGAAAACCTTCCCTCAATTTTTAAGTTGTTAAGAAAATGATTTCTATATTTTTTGACCGAATAATCTCAGTGCTGTTTTAAATTCATGATTAGTAAGTAATTAATGTTTTCCATGGGATGATTGAAATATGATACCGCAATAAATCAAATAACGCTCAAAGACAGAGTATCAATCATTTTAATTAATATTTACTATCGAGCGTGTCGCATTTCGAATAAAGTTTGCTCTTAATCAATCTTCATTTGAATTGTATAAAAATGATGAAGTGCTTTGTTAATTACGAATTATTTATAATTGTATTTGCGTTTATTATTAGAAAGATACACAGTACAAATATACAACTTGACAAAAGTAAATCAGATTAAACGTGGAGTTGGTATAAATAAAAATATACCTCTATATGATTATATATGTAATTTATGGTGTACAACAAGCGTACACTATATATCTATGTATATTTAGAAATACGTTATAATATGAACATAAAGATAAGGAAAAACCGATGAATAGAGTTTTACCGACAATCGGTAAGTGCCAATTTTGTTAATGGCTACAGGAGATATTAATGATAATTATGAAATTCGGTCATGATAATATAACAGACATATTTAAATGAATAAATGAATCAAAATGGGACAAAAAATATCTCAATATAAGTCACCAAACTGATGCTAAATTGTATATAGCACTTTTTAGTGAAATTGGCCTTTAATAATATTAGTATTTTTTTTCTTCAGGTCATATTTTTTTTTTTTTTTTATTTTATTTATTTATTTGGTTCACCAGTAATTGTTACACTGATACATACAAAACAAAACAATAATACACACTACATATAAAACTAAACCATATGCATACAAAACAATATATATCTTATAGCTAAATGTACAATTAAGAAACGGTAAACACTACATGCATATAGTAGATAAGTTGTAATTATAAATAAGGTATACTATTGAAATTTTGTTATAAAATGTCTAAACGATATGTAATTCACGAAGATGAAATTTGAGCTTGCATATGGATGAACAAAATATGTCTATTTCAGTCTTATATTTGTTGTGAAGCTTACAGAGCCTTGGAACAGGGGAGTTGAAACCTAATTCGGTTCTACGGAAAGGTGGAGATAGGAGATCAATGGGACTTCGAGGATGTCTGGTGGGAACTCTGAAGTAAAATTTGGATAAAAGATCAGGACAATTTATATAACCGCCTAAAACTTTTGACAAAAATAACAGATCCAGAACCTTTCTTCTGCTTTCCAAGGGTTTCATTTTGAAGAAATTGAGACGTGAATCATAGTCCTTAATCTTCTTGGCAACACCTACTGAGTATGCGACATGATATAAAAAACGTTTTTGGATACGTTCAATTCGGAGACTGTGCACCGCATAATGAGGACGCCACACAACACAACAATGTTCAAGCAGACTACGTACCAACGAATTAAATAGAAAAACCTTGGTTTCAGGCTTCCGAAATGTTTTGGTATTTCTGATTATAAATCCTAAAGATTTTGACCCTTTTTTGATAACTGAATCAATATGGTGATTAAAAGTTAATTTCCGATCAATAAGGACTCCTAGGTCCTTAACAACCTCAACTTCATTTAGGTGTGAACCATTCATACAATATTTGTGTGTAATTGGTTTTAATTTCCGGGTAAAAGTAATTTGTGAGCATTTCTCTATATTCAGTTCCATGTCATTATCTGCACACCAATTTAAGAGTTTATCAATATCACTTTGAAGCAACAAGGCATCACTAACACTATCTATCGTTCGTGCTATCTTTAAATCATCGGCAAACAAGTAGGGCTTGGAGCTTCTGAAGCAATCCGGCAAGTCGTTAATAAAGATATTAAAGAGAATAGGTCCTAGGTGTGACCCTTGTGGTACTCCTGAAGTTATTTGGAATATATTTGATTTATAACCACTAGTTACTACGTAAAAGGACCTATCAACCAAGTAAGAATTGAGCCATTTAAGAAGAGAACCTGTGAAACCATATGCAGAGAGCTTCTCAATTAATTTGCAGTGTGGAACTTTGTCAAACGCCTTACTAAAGTCCGTATATACTACATCTACCTGTCTGTTGGAATCCACAGACTCAATAATATCCTCCACGAACATTACCAAATTACTACATGTGGATCTTGCAGAAGTAAAGCCATGTTGATAATCCGATACATATTTTTTGAAATAATTATGAATTTTTGGACAAATCAAGGCCTCAAAAGCCTTGCCCAACGTGGGAAGAATCGATATTGGCCTATAGTTACTCACAATACCTTTAGAGTCCGATTTGTGAATTGGAACGACTCTGGCTAATTTCCACTTTTCCGGGAAAATACCACTATTAAGTGATAGATTAAAAATGGAAGATAACGGCAATGCAAGCTCGCTAGCACATCTAGCAAGAAAAATAGGAGGTATATCATCGGATCCCGAACTCTTAGATTCGTCCAATTTTTTGAGAGCAGAAATAATATCATCAGTATCTATCTGAAAGGCAGAGAAGAAGTCCGAACCACTTGTTAACCTTCTTAAGTATGCAGAAGTATGGTTATACCGGAGTTTGCTGGTTGGAAGTGGAGAGTATACTGATTGGAAATACAAAGCAAACATGTTACAAATATCCTCTCCATTACTAGTTGAATATTCACCATCTGACATTGTTTTTGGGTAGTTACTTGCTCCCTTTCTCCTAGCCTTCATGTAAGACCAAAAATACCTCGGTTGTGTTACTATCTTTTCCTCAATGAAATCGATATAAGATTTAAAGCACTGTTTTGACAATTTTTCACATCGTTTGCTACATAGGCTAAGAGCAATTTTATCCATAGGGTTTTTGTACTTACTATACCTTTTTAAGTACTTATTTTTCTCGCGGATGCACCTCTCTAAGGTCTTAGAAATCCAAGGTGGCTTTGATCTATTGTTACTGACCATGGTTGGAACAAATAATTTTATTAACCTACTAATATGCTCGTAAAATATGTGTACCATTTGGTTAGGATCCGTAACATCCTCGAATAATTCATGCCAATTAATTTTTCCTAATTCAATATTGATATTATGATAATCAGCTTTGTTAAAATTAAATCTTGTTGTTTTATTGGGTTTCAGAGTTTTATTACAGTTATATTTCAAAACTATATCGAGGGGAGGATGATGTGGATCTACTTGGCAAAGGCTATCTGTAGCTTCAATTACTAGACAGTCAGACTTATCAACAAGAACCAAATCTAAGATCTTATTATTAACGTTGCAGACAGTATTATACTGCCTTAAATTGTTTAGATGAGTGAAATCTATAAATTCCTGATACAAATTAGGATAATTATTATTACTGTGAAGACCGGTGGCACCGTCCAATTTAAACCAGTCAATGCCGCTCATATTAAAATCGCCCAAGAGGACAGTGTAACTGTTGCTTAGTTTCTCTATAACAGAGTTAAAGTTATCAATAAAATGTTTGAGAGATAATTTCTGCACAGGTGGTGGCAAATACGCAGCACATAAAACAATGTTAAGACTCGATTCAATATTTATAATCACCCACAGATCTTCACACTCACTATTCCAATCACACCTTGCTGTAGCAGCAAACTTATTGGACACAGCAATTAAAACGCCACCTCCTCCTTTTTTAGAATTAAATTTTGAGTGTTGCCTATCTCGTCGAAATACATTATATCTAGTGTCGAAAAGTTCACTGCTAACAATGTCTTTATTTAACCAAGTTTCCGTTATAACAATTACGTCGTAATTAGAGCAACATACATTACGATAAAATGTTTCAGTTTTGGATCGCAATCCGCGAGTATTTTGATAAAATATCCTCAGTTTTGTGAATTTTAATACTATTAAACAATATACAATTTGCTTATTTTATAAGGTTAATTTTAATTTAATTTAATTTATTTAATGAATCGTAATCTCTAATTAATATGTACTCGGTAAAGTCTGTTTTCCTCACATAGATGCGACCTCCTCTCACCCAGACATGTTTATACCCCTTTTCTCTTGCCTTAATGCGTGTTGCTGCATGCAGTGCTTTGTTAGCGAGACTCAAGTGTTCTGTTACATATATCGGTAATTTTTCCCCCTCAATTTCCAAGAGTTCTGTATTCAGTTTCTCAGCAAAAGACTTAGATCTGTTAAAATTAATAGAGGCTGCCAAAAATGTATCGCGGAGTCTTGGTGTATTAAACTGAACTATTATAGATTTAGGCCGATTGTTGCTATTATTCGACTTCATCACCCGTGTACAATGAGAAATGTCTGATTCTTTAACCTCGCTGTTGATAAGTTTTCCCAATTTCGTAATAATATTCATTAAATTTTCATTTTTCTTCTGGGGCACACATTGTATCTCGAGATTGCTAGCCCGACACTGTTGTTCCAAATTATTGAGGCGTGACGACATGTCATTCATAGTACTTGTTATGCTGTTATTCTGCTCCTGCAAGTCCTTAATTCTCCGTTCATCTTCCTTACTTTTCCGTAAAATATCCTCATACTGAAGACTTATAAAACTCACGGAGTCTCTAATATCCTTAATTTCGTCACGCAATGATTTTAATTCGCTAACAAATGTCAATTTCATGGTTGACGTAAATTTTTCCAGTAATAATTCCATCTGACTCGCCATTACCTCCTGCACTATAGAACGCACTCCATTTTCTGTAAGCGATACCGCAGATGAATCAGGTGGAGATTGTAATGCTTGTCTCTTATTAGTGCGCACAGTTATGTTTGGATTAAATCGAACAGGTGTATTATCATTGTTTTTATCCTTAGGCGTCTTCGAAATGCACGGAGGACATGTCCAAGAAGTCAAATCATGAGACAGCTCCAAGGCCAGACATTTATGGTGAAAGGCTTTATAACACATATCACATTGTAGGAACTTCTCACTTCCATCATTCTGCTGACAACACTCCATTACTATTACGTCCATACTTGCTTGCCGAAGCCTTTATGAATACGACAAGAGTTAATTGATGCAAAGTTAAAAAAAATATATTTATAAATTCGTGCAAATCAATTAGTAGTAGCACGGTAATAAATGCTCGCATAGAAAAGGCACATTCCAAGTAGTTTCTCTCAATCTTGCTTAGATGTACACTAATAAATGCTCTCAATTTACGATGAACTAAACGTCGCGATCAGAACAGCTTAAGCGCCGTGCAGGGCGCGTCGCTTACGCGTTTCACTCAATTTACCCGGTTTAAATTTTAGGTTGGGTACAACAAAAATAATTTCTTACGGTCAGTGTTTATTTTGCAGTATTGTTCTTATTTTGTGCACTATAGGTCTTGTTGCTATCACTCACAGTCAGAACCTAAATTTGCGTTTATATATTTCACTCGTCGTGCAAGTTTGCTTAATTTTAAACAGTTATTTTATAATTGTTTACTAGGAGCACTTGACAACACAACCCGATCCCGCTGTTCGTAGGTAGAAAACTCATATGTAAAAAGCTTTATAAAATATAGCGTCAATGGTCTTTACCTTCTTTCATTTAAGGCTGATTTTTCATTACACTAATAACCTTTAATAAAATAGTTACTTTACAAGTAGATAAGTGTTTCTACATGAAACACTTGTCTACTTGTAAAAACGTCAAAATTATTCGGTAGATAATTGATATCTGACTATTGAAAAATCAGGTCTTAGAGAGTTAATAATTTGTTTGTTTCATACGAGAGCATTTTTTTGTAATCTCATGCCATTAAATCGCTCCGAATATTTTACAAGCACTCGATCCGATCCTACAATTCTTTGGTAGTTGAGGATTTAAATCAGCACTGGCGACTAAAAACAACTTTGTTCACTTGTAAACTAAATAAATATTACATTTTCTTTATTAGGTGTCTTATATTATATTCTATTCTCTTCTATTATTACATCTAAAATAAGACTAGTTAATCCATTATCTATATTATATTCTCATAATCTGCTTATTTTTCTTTACGCTGTTTTATATTTCGTTTTATGTCTCTCTTTATTGGTAAACTTTTTCGATCACACTGCGATAATGCTTTAATAAAAAAACCCATCTTGTAAGGGTTTTATAAAACCTTTTTCAAAGGAAACCTCACAATGTTTATAGGGAATTCCCGGTCTTTGTTAACGAGATATTGATTATTAATTTATCGTAAAGTAATTTTGTTCGTAAATTTTTTTCCTACATTTAAAAATGTCTGATGGAATATTAATTTGAATTTAATCATTCCACAGAAACTTTATAGGATGAATATTAAAAGGTTTCTTAAAAGTTCATTTTACTTGAAATAACATTTTAATAAGCAATTAAATGTAACAAAAAATATTTTAATGTAACACCTCTGATCTTGTATATATGCTGATGTGACTTTCACATTTCGTAAGCGTGATTTAGGCTTCACATTACATATTGTGAAGTTTCTATGTCGCCTCTTGGCTCAGTGTTTACAAAGTAGTATTTTCATATTTCTCAGCTACAATCGGCTCCTCGGTACAATTTGACTATGATGTAGTCGCTACATACTATATGTTTAGGGAAGGTGCTGAGTAAGTTAGTTTATTGTATAGGTTTGTTATATAACTAGATACCTTATCCTCTCGCCGATACAAATACGTAGGTGTATCCCGGGTCTCACTTGGTAGGCACAACACTGATGGCACTAGGATATCACTGATGGGCACAGAATACGGGACAACGAGGGCAACGTGGGCACAACGGGTACCTATGTCAGTCAGTCAAGCGTCGGGAAGGAACTGGTAGATTGGTGGGGGTTAACATAATGAAATGAGCGGGTCCAACGAGACTTTCCTAAACACTACATACTTATTATTCCTGCTGGATGAATAAGTTAATCATTTTAAAGTTTCTTCCTTCATATTTCCCTTACTACATTTGTGGGGAATATTGTGAATCGCAACTTGTATAATTCCTCACATTGAAAAAAGAAGATTTCTTTGAAACCTAAATATTTAATCTTCTTTAAATAATAATTTTGGAAATAAAACGTATGAATTATTTTACATTTTTCTTGTTATTTTCGTTACCATGACAATACATAAAAAACTTAAAATGTCATAAACAATATTCTCAACAACATTAACATAAATTTGGTAACAGAGTTGGTACCTGGATGCCTTAGACCGAAAACACTTGAAGATTGTATCAGTACTGGAGAAGGTGTAAAATAGTTTAGAATAAATCGAATTTCGATACATCCTTCTCTGCATCGTGGAGCAGAAATGAACGTACAATTTCATGCTTTTATACAATTTGACGCATCACTATCAGACACACGGCTCAAAAGTACATCCAGTTTGTTGAAATTATTCTTATAAAAACTACTAAAACACCATTTGTTAAGGTAGTTAGCTCGGGGAGCCTGTGGACTGTATTTCGGAGAGAAGTGGAAAAACAAGGAAACCACGTCTTGACTCGTCACCGGTATATTGACAACAACATAACATATAAAAAAACAATCTAGTATCAAAATATATTAAAAACTAAACTGACATATAAACAAAACAGCCTTTATACAAACTATCTGTAACACCATTATTCGAAAATAAATAACCTTACTAAAGGGTTTTCATAAGAATAATTCTCACAAACTAGTGTGTTTCGAAGCTGTGTGTTATATAAAAAAGCATCGTAAGCATTTTTAGTGATATAATGATAATAAACTTTAGGGCGTACTCAAAGTAACTGCTTATCACTTCAAAGCTTACTTAAATCTAAGCACACTAAGAAACTTAAACCCTACTTGAAAAATACAAATATAAAGGTTTGTTTTGTTTGGAGACCCGGAGAAGTAATCTCGGGTGAGTACGGTTCGTCAGTCAACACTAACATGCTCTACAGTTAGTGGCAAACGCCTTTACCTTGAGGTTAGCATGCCCCTGCTGTTAGTTCGCATTTTATCTAATTCTCCAACAACAATAGATAAAAATATAATATTTCACACACTCACACTTATTATCAAGCTCAAATAAATCATCATTAAGAGCTTGTGGTATGAATACTAGACAACGGGGAAATATAGATAGTAATATGTATATAGATATCACAAATACACTTATTAAACATACAAACATTCATGACACGTCAACAAACATAAGTACTCCTCATACAAATATCTGACCCTACCGGGATTCGAACCCGGGACCTCTGGCTAAGACGACAGACACTCAACCAGTCCAACCGCCTAATGAACACAGGTATAAAAAGTTTACTTGATTATTAGAAGTTCTTCTGATACTTCCCATTTTTGTGAACTGTGTGTCGCATGGTACTGCTGGTGACATGAGAATTTCAGTGTTCTGTGGCCCCAATTAGTGCGGCAGGCCTACCTAATTCCTATTACAGGCTACGTGGCCTTATATGTGTACGAAATTCAACAATGCCTTTGTATGTTGATCAAGTAGGATTATACTTAATTGACTTGCTGTTTACAAAGTCATAGTAATTAGCGATTGAGTTGTTTTTCTAGAAATAATTATAATTTTTCTATTTCATAATTTATTTATATATTTTTTTAAAATAGAACTGCTTATATTCTGACAAAGCTAATTTTTAGTTTTTCTAAATAATTAAATTATATATAATTAAGTCCTTAGTTTACTTAATAAACGTGCACAGTATAATAATACAAAAAAGTAAAAATAAAAGTAAAGGTATAAAAATAACAACCTTTAATTTGGTTTATATTTTTTTAATTCAATAAAAAAGGCCAATATTAACAATATTTTAAGTGTATTCCGCTTAGATAATGATTTTTAATAATAAGTAAAGAGAGTTACGAAATCAATGAATTACAAAAATACGCTAAATTTACTGTAATACTAAACGAAAATTGTCGATAACGACGTAAATAAAGTGATTCCTGAATATTTTCACTTGCACTTTGATCTCTATTACTTCATTATCACAAAATTAATACTTTACCACGCCCATCATAAAATTTCTCTGTCACCGCCCATTAGTATTTCGTAGTTAATTACGCCTATCATCATCCTCTGAATCGGCAATTAATTTGCCCTGTAATAAATTTCCATCCATTCAAATTATTGATTCGTTATTAAAGGCATTAAGTGCAAAATCGCGTGACCCGAACGCATTTATCATTGGAGGGGCTTTCCTCTCTTATTTGCATTGGATTACTAAAGCATTAGATTAATAAAAATATTAGCTGTAGAGCTGAATAAAATGAATTCGATGCAATTCAAACCGGCAAACCAGTCTGATCTTTAAGTCTAACAAATTAAGATTGAGAATTTAATGTTTACTACATTATATTTAAGCTGAAAAAGCCTTGTAATAGGGGAGCATTGACACAGTTTTATTTGTTTACTGACTTTTATTTTTCGTCAATATAATAAAAATATATTTTTCGAAATTATAACGCAATGACAGATATAAATTCTAATAAATATTAGGAAGGAAAGAAGGAATTAAGTTGCCTGAGAGTTTTGGACATTTCAAACACAAATAATAATTGTATAATTTAAAAACACACGATGGATGGCGGGTTTGTTGAACGCACGAAGGTGAAACTATTTATAACATCTATTGAAAGTAAAATGAAATGTCAATCTCAAATACTCTTCTAATAGCTATAAAACTCTGTATCCAGAAACAAATTATCTACGAGGGAGAATCGAAGTTGATCCAAAATAAATTAAAACTCTAGAAGTAAGGAAGATTGAAAAATATCTGGTTAATGTCTAACTTGATACGATAGTTTGGAAATCTAGTGTTGAATCCGTGAGAGAGAGGTCTCAGTCAAACTGTATAGTAATTCACAAAGAAAATAAATGCAGGTTACAATATCTGGTTAAGGGATGTGTGAAGACTTTCTCTTAACATAGTTCAGTAATAATGGTGTAAGTAACAACTCGCAGTCTCCACGTCACGCTACTCGTCTATCCAACAAAATGCTTACCACCCGCAAGCCCACCAACAAATTGATAAAACTGGCGAACCACCGTCAACCACAAGGGGTCAATGTGTTTCAAGCCCACGGGCCGGAGCTACTGATGAACATTGCATACGATCTTATGTTAGGTGGACGGGTACGCACGAAGGTCGGTAGTTGTGAATTATATTTTGTATTTTATGGACTATAAAAGACGTAATATATCTATTACTTTATGTAATATATTGATTGCTTTCTTATTGATTAATACTTATTGAAATTTAATAGGAATATGCAGATTCCAATCCGTGATAAACAGTGTAGGTAGGTGGCTATCGCTTGACCTGGTGAATTGCTCGTGCAAAACCCAGGTTACCCCCGTGAAGGGCAATGGAATTACCGGGGAGTTTTAGTGGGTATTCTCAGTGCCTCTATTGAGATACTGAGTGAGCCCCACACACGCCCGTCGCTTAGCCAGTGGCAGGTAGGTCCGTAAATGGATTCCTTCTCGTAAAAAAAAGGTGGCTATCGCTTTATATAGGAGACCTTTAGCGCGAAGCAGTGCTAGAGCGAGATCGACATTTTAAATAGGCTTTTTTAAATGTAAATCATGGTCAATGCCAAAAGATAGCATTAATAGTAGCAAAAATCGTTCTTTCATCCTAAACAAACATAATAATTTCATTAATGTTTGCGTCTCATTAGGTTTTCCTTTGAGTTACGCGACTGTGTAACAAGCAGTTACTTTTAATGGTTTGTTAAATTTGTTGGACACCTTATGCTTAAAGAACAGAGAAGTTTGCGCAAATTTATGCAACGGATAATTTTATTCTTATGCGTCAAAGACAAGAATTCAACGTTCTTTCGCTTTTGCTAATTTAAGATTAATTTTTTTTGATAAAACGCCGCTTTAATTTAATATTAACATTAAATTAAAATAAAAATACAAAATATAAAGAATGGAAAGAGACGCAATTTCGTTTCTAAATAAATAAAATAATTTATTTTATTCTAATTAATTGTCTATAAAAAAGTTTAATAAAAAAGGAAAAACCACAATTAATGACTGCTTATCATTCTTCTTGTATATAAAAATATAAAGGAGTTTAAAAATAAAAATCATTGGGATAAACCCAAAAAATGAAAATTAGTAAAATTTAATTTTGAAATTAGTAATTTAGTTCAAAACAATGATCGAAGAAATTTAATCTGTAATTCGAATAATTTTTAATAGATGGCAGTAGTGGCAGATTAGTTTGGGTGTTACAAAGTTCATCGGGTCAACTAGTAACATTAAAAATAGAAAACATATCAAATATCTTCGTAATATAAGAATTCCGCAATACATTACGAATTGGTTTAGTTTTCAATAGAATAAAATTAACGAAACGTGAGGAAATATCGACCGCGGATGCACTACAGTCTAAATTAATTTGCTTTTGTCTTTAGAAGTTCTCCAAAACTCCTTGTACCATTAGCAGAGTACAATCAATTTATTTAATTTGGCACTGGCACGAAACTCTACAGAAATTAAAAATTTCTGCCCACGCCTCATTATCTTGGATCCCTTTCCGGCTTCGACTTTGCCTTTTAATTAATTAAAAACGTCTCGCCCGATAAGTTTTGGAAAAAATGAGTCCCGACTGAAACGTGACAGAGATTGCGCCTACTAATATCAATCTACAAAGTATACTGAAAAAGGAAAAATAAGAATTTAAAATTTGTAGGAAATAACTCAACGACCTTAAGTTGCTTTTATACAAAACAATAAAAGTTACAATTTGTGTACATAATTTACATAATTTTCACAATCCATAACATCGGGAAATGTTAATATTATAAAAAGAAAATTTTAATAGCAGAACCAAAAGGTCATTTGATCAAAAAAAATATCTCAGACTACTTAACAGTATTACGTTAGCGAAATGCCCAATTTTAACGAGTGGTTATTTTACTGTCGGTCGATATTTTGTTTTAAAATCGCTTTCTCTTGCTTGCTTGCTTGTCAACTGGACATCAAAAAATTTATAAATAAAAAATAATAACGTAGTAATTGTTTGGTTCCGTTAATTTCATGCCATAGTTTGTAAACTTAAGCCTTCGTACAAATACTTCACGTAACGTTTCTCTATCAAGTCCTTCAACCTCCAATACTGTTTACTGAATGGTGCTCGCTGGTCGTTTGCGGACCTCTCATGAGCGCGCTGTTTGCGCCACTGCCTTAGTAATTTGTTGTTGTGTTATATTGAATACGGCAATCTGAAATGTACTTTTTACTGAGTAGTTAAAGTTACTTTTATATTGTAGCACAACTCGAGGGTTTGTGATGTCATCATTGTGTTGGCACGATCCGGGATAGCTGCGGGAACAACCTGGATCAATGGCTTAACGTGTTTCGAAAGCACGGAAGAGCTCGAGGAAAGAAATTATGAATGACCCATACCGAAAGGCCAGACCGTCTGACGCCAATAGTCCTCAAAAAAATCAATATGAAAATACCTCCAATACACGAAGGTAACATGGAAGAAGGAATAATGAATTAACGAAAGCAAGAAGTCAATAAAAGCGAAAGTTTGATAATCCAAAAAAGAGTTCTTTCGCAGGAGGCACACTTAACGAGCTTCTAAACCTTTAAATGTCAAATTAATAATAATACTGCATTATATTAATGATAAAATTTCTCCATAGTACATAATGCTCTGACTTGCTGACGCACATAACTTACAAAGCGAAACCCTACCTTTAGAGCGAACCTCAAAGCAAGAACTTTAAAGACGAACTTAGCTACTGTATCAAAGCTATCTTGAAAACATTATAAATGGCAAATACCACCCTGTTTGTAAGTTTGTAACGTGTGGCCAAGTCACGTAGCCCAAACAAATAATATAAGTAGGGTAGAAGTACTTTGGTTCATCTACTAATCATCTTGCCTATCTGATAGTATGAAAAAGAGGAAATATATATCACCTTTTCAAAAGTGCAGTAGTTTTAAGAACAATTTTGTTTATAACTTGTTGACCCGGTGAACTTTGACCTACCTAATGATTATAAAGACAGTAATTTGATTGCCACTACCGCCATCTATTAAAAGTTATCCGAATTAGAGATGGTAGAATTGGCATTTTTGAATAACACGTCAGTCATTTTCCATAGTAAATTATATCTATATATATATGTTTTTTAAAGGTGATCTGCTGCCATGTACCTATATCTGAATATTGTACTGATTGTACTATTTATTATTTTAATTTATATTTTTTAAATTCTTAACGGGGTAGCCTTAATTTTCTTTGGTCGTAAGTGAAGATAGCGCCGAAGATGGAAGTTAAATAAGCCCGGTTTCTAACCACAGATGAACTGGTTATCTGGTTGGTTTCCGATTGCTGAACACAACAATGCAGTTAACATTACTGTTATGGTGGTAGACTTAATTAAGATGGCGGTAGATAACCTGGCGGACTTAGAAAAAGCCCTAACATCAACCAAGCAGAAAGCTTCTGCTTGGTTGATGTTAGGGCCTTAGGAATTGAACTCCAGACCTCCAGTGGTAGGTGGTTAGCTGCTCGACCACAGAGGAGGTTAAATTAATTATTGTATCGTATTTTTTCAGTTATAGAACAACACTCGCTTTGACATTTATCCTGCAGAATTTTGAGTTTTTTAGAATCTACAAAAAAACAGTCTCTGTTAAAATGCGATTGAATCCCAACTATCGTTTCATTGTATTTATTGAACGCAGCGCGTCCTCGTTTGCAAAACGCTTCGACAGGATTCGTACCGCTATTGACGCTAGTTTTGTTTTCGTAATGCTTCCTAAATATTTATTTTATCAACACTGGACTTCAGGAACTAGTTGGCGTGGCGATTAAAGCGTTAAGTTTTCGTTTACGGAAATAAAGTTACTTTGGTTGGTTGGTCTTTGGATGGCTTAATCGTTTATCTCGTGCTCTTCCGTGATACGGAAGACATGTGAAACGCTTAGTCCCAGATGTTACGGCAACAAGCTTTCACCCGTCAACTCGCATTAGCTCAGAGTAGAGGTATTATGGTGCAAACTACTAACAAATAAAAAAAAATAATGATATTATGGCACAAACCCGTCAAAAGTCAAAAAGTCAAAGTCAAAAGTGAAAAATAAAAGTCAAAAATAACTTTATTTAAATAGACTCATTTACTAAGTTCTTTTAAATCGTCACAACAGGGAATATGTATGAGAAAAACAAATAATGTAATTAAAGGCAATAGTCATAACTTTAAGTGTGTATCAACCGGGCATTTACAAATTGTCCCAGTATTAAAATATGTACTAAATTAATTGTTAACCCACCACACCCACATTGTCAACCCACATTAGCTCAGAGTGGTGGTATTATGACCATTAACTTGAATGATAATATAATACTTGGAAAGTTTTCATTTATTGATTCAAGTATACTAAAAATAGTTAGAAATAAAAATCATTTTCAGAAAAATAAAAATACAGTGACTTTCTCTCCAAAGAAGCATACAAATTTAATTCAAATCATAACAGTACATTGAGGTATAAGGTAGGAAACGAGCTTTCATTAACAAGACTTCAAAGAAAGCGTAGGTTTTTAGTAACAAAAGTTGCAATAAGCTACACACCCGTTTATTGTGGAAAAGCAAACAACAGACAAAATATATTTATTTTAAACATACATGTACATAGGTAAATAGAAAAACTGAAAAACGATAACAAATAATTAAATTTAAACTATATAAAAAAATAAACTACCATTTGAAACTTTTTGAGATCTGAGTAAATGAAAACTCTTTGCTACTAAACTTTTTAAATTGACTGTACAACTAATGATCGAGCTCATAAAAGAAAGTTTCTGTGTAAAAGAAAGACGCTTATGCGAAAAATACAATAACAATAAATAATATTAAAACATAATAAAATATAATAATAATATATAATATTAACATAATTGTAACATCTGAAAGTTCGCAATGCATAACAACTGTGTAGAAGAATAGTACTCATTATATATTTTTTATTACGTCTGACACATATGCCACTATCGGAAGAAGAAGAAGAAGAATGTAATTTATTTTTAAAACGTAAAAGTGGAACATAGCATTAACTGTCTTCTCCTCAATATTACGCAGAAAGATATTTTGTAGCTCGTTTCTTTGTCATTCATCCAGACAATAAATTCTTCGACTGTGTTTCCTTATTTCTACTTTAAGGCTACCTTAAAAAGAGGTCGAAATAGGGACCTTATGGTCCGAGCAAAGTAAGGTGGCTAGAGCCTTTTGTCCCGTGCAATATTGGCAATTTATCTGACCGTTTACCATCAGATATTTCCAATTAATTTACTAATTTTTGTATTTATAAAATCTTTATCTCTTAATAAACTTAAATCCACAAAACTAACGTACGAGTATCACTAACTCTCTCAGAAAAATATATAACCTTAGTCGATAAAGTACAAGGTAATAAATAAATTAGTCGCGTCCCTAGGGTTAGGGGCTGTCGTAAATATACAATGGATACAGCAGCTAAGGCACGTCACAGAGTCTTCAGAGACTGTATACTTATATATTAAAAAATGTATTAACTTTGTATTATATATAAACTGTATTGATTATTATGAAATGTACTTATAGTGAACATTTTAAAATGTGACCTAGGCCTATCTATAAAGCCAAAGGGCCCTAGTTCGAATCCTAGTAGGGACATTGAGGGATATGATTAGGGATATTGGTATGATGAGTACAAATTTACCCGAGTCATCGATATTTGTATGTTTATGTAGTATATTTGAGATATTTATATGTATTACCATCTATATTTAGCCGTTATCTAGTATCGAAAACACAAACATTGCTTTATTTAGATAATAAGTGTCAGTGTCAGAATAAATAATAGTAATAAACTTTACTGCACATAAAGAATATACAATGGGAAAACAAATACACAGTACCAACAGGCGGCCAGGCGGTCGGCCTTACTTTATACATATCTTATTGTTTTCGAATAGAAATCGTATTGTTGACGATTGCTCAATTTTATATAAATGATAACTGTTGTTCCAGAAATAATACCACCTAACAGAAGAATCCACGAATCTAATTTGAAGTCAAAGGTTTTTGCTCCAGAATGTCCCGCAGTTTTCATATCAAAAGTTAATGGGTACATCTCTGAAAATTTTATCCCCAACTGTCATTCCAGTAACCACATTAACTTTATCGTTGAATGTGTCACGTGCCACACAAAAACACGATCTGTGCGCGTACATTAATGGATTAAAAGTTGAACTATATAAAACTATGAACTATAACTGAACTATATCACTGTTGAACTATATTTATTATACTAATAAAGCAAACAAGAATAGTTATGTATGTTGTGTTCTTACGCACTACAAAATAATTCGAAAATTAAAAATGTTTATTAATCAGAACCTTTTTAAATTTCGAATCGTTTTGGTACTGTTGCGTAATGTCATATATTTGATATAATAGGACACATTCATAGTTAGTTTTATTGAAAGACACCACTTATTACAATCTATAATAGTCATTTTAGTATTAGATCTAGATTAGGTAATCGATCATTATTGGGTTTGAAGCCACAATAGTTAAGTTAACTTCCCCCCACGATTAGGGTAGGTTGACCTTTTGAGGGTTATAATCGGTTTAATTGTTAGGATTAACTAGAAAAGCCGCATGTGTCTACGTTATAGATTAATAATCCAAATTGAAGCCTATTGATTAATGAATTAAACATATTTCGTTTTATCCATATTAGTGCTTTGTAAATACGAGATAGTGCTTTCTTCTGCGTCGCCTTGATAAATTGTTACTGAGTTTTATAAAACTATCTATAGACTAACTGAATGCCAAATTTTATTGCTCTGACAGGACAAAGGTACCACCGGCATATACTGCTCCGACAGAGCATAGCACTTCAAAGAAAACCCGAATTGGTCGTCGCAGGTTCTGTCACGAACGGCATCCATTTTGAATTCGTATATTTCATTGCCTCCGTAGCTCCAACTTCTGTACAGTGTATCTAATATTGTACATTACATATGACATGACCCTTATTACAATTGATTAAAGTACAATGATAAAGTGTTTCGTGTTGTTTCAATTCTTTATTTTGCATTTCATATTTTTTTTTCATATTATGTAGATCTTGAGAATATTATTGCTACTATGAACCCTACCGGGCACAACAAATTTTAGGATAAACAAGAGAAAGTAGATTGCAGAAAGGTGAAAATTACTCGGTAAGTTTAATTAAGTATTTTAATTATGGATTAAATTCAAAGCTAAAATCATTCATTATTGTGAATATAAAATAATGTTTATTTACAATATTAATTATGCAATTGTTTAGATTTATAAGTCAGTGTGTTTAAATGTTAGAAATATTTTTTATAGGATTTTTGATTTACAATTGTTGGAATGTCAGTAATATTAATATTATGTAATTAGATTTATCAATATTGTAATATTTTCAATTCTTAGAAAAATATTAATACTATGTCTATAAGGTATCATGTTAAGTGGATATTGTCAATAGTTTTTTTTAAATATGAAGCTCAGCAAATGACTCGACACCACCTAAGCAGTAGAGTAGTCCATATGTGAAGATAGCTAGTGAAGCATACGACATACTGCCCTAGCCATCCTCATCTTGCCGGCACAAAAAGTGATTTTTCACGCCTCTTGTTACGAACTCTTTTAATGTTTAAAAATAATATTTTATTGTTGAAATATGAATGACATGTGACATGGAAAAACTATGAGAAAAATTACACTTTTTTGAAGACGAATAATTATTTTATTTAAGTTTCTTATATTAGTGGTCCTTCGTTTGCCGTGAATATGGATCAGACTCTGCGTAGAAGTGAGAGATTAAATAAACCCAAAAAGTGCATTTTCACGCCTCTTTTAAAGTAACCCATGTTGTAATAGTTTAAAAATTCTAATGTTTATAACGTGTAATGTATAAATAGTTATGTCAATGGTCTGTAAATTATGACTTTAGATATTATTGAAGAAATCCGATAGCTTGTCTTGAAAGTACTCGTTAATGTTGTAATATGATTTTTAACACTAGATATACCAGCGATTTGAATATATGTCAACAAAAAAAATTATATTTGTTTCTAATGTATATAAAATAACATTAAGTTTGTAAAACGTACTCTCTAATTATAGCTACAAAAGTCATAACATCATTTCTGAAAAAAAATATGTGTAATATAGTAGGAATTTTGAATTGAAATTGCACGACCAGTCTAAATGACTGGTCTGGTAAATCTAGTGTTAATAATAAGTAGGTGCATTCATAATTATTTTAGTTATAGCTTTTTCTTGGCTCACGGTCCAGCTGTTGATGTTGGCGGTAGAAGACACGGTACGGATTTTTATCGGTATGGAAGAAGATAACTTTCAACTGTAGCATTCAGTGTTCATTCTTCATTCATTTTAGTGTAGCAACTACGTATCATTATTAAATTTTTAATCAGAAGACCTCTTACTTGTGAATATTTTTATATTATAATTATGTGTATATAGTCTGCGTTAAACCTTATTAGTTTTTGCTTGCTATGACTGTAATGATTCACTCTTGACTCTGATGTTAAATACCACTGTTTTTTGGAATAAGTACAAACATTGTATGAAAAAAAAATCAGTTATTGTATTAGATTACTTTGATTACTATGATGCTCTGTAATAATCAAACGACATACCGACCAACCTTTCAAATTTAAAACAATTTATTTAATAGGAAAACTCATGGAGCTGGGATGAGACGAAAGAGGCGCTCATCGCAAAATATGCGAGCCGGCTGAAATCTATTCGTAAAACATAGGAAACGTACGCTTCGCTACGTGGAAATAAAAAAACTATAATATCAAAAAGACTTTGAAATAAGCGACAGACAGCGTTATTCAACGCTGAAACAATAATGTATTGGAAGAATTTAAAACAAAGATTCTTATTTTCTCAACGGAATAAGAGACTAAAACGGGCGTGTCTTTTGTGAATCTTTAGAATATTGCTTTGTCGTGAATATGTGTTTTCATATTCAAAAGATTTTACGAGCTTCATAAAAAATATATGTTTAAATAAATATCTTTTTAAATATATAGGTAAACTTTTTCAAGCTAGCTGTTGCCAGTGACTTTGTCCGCGCGGACTTTGATTTTTCTAACATATCTAAGCTGTTTTTATTTTGAATTTTAAAATCCTCGTACTCAGCTGTATTATATCAAACTTCAGAAGAGCTCGTATCACCACAACGAATGATTTGATTTCGATTACGATAAAAAGCAACTTTTGCTACGGTTGATCCTTGTGTGAGTCAAAATATCTTTGAGATTTGATGGATCAAAACTTGTTATGCCGAGCTCCTCGGTGCTCTGGAAAGCACCTTAAGCCATCGGTCTTAGTTACCACCGCAACCAGTGTCAACCACCAAATAACATGGGGACGATATGGTGGTGTATTGGTCCAGACTCCTCAAGTCTCCGTAGTAAGGCTTGTACACAATAGTTTGACGTAAATAGACGATATTAATCTTCCGAAGACGGACTACCTTATTCATCAGATATCAAAAGAAAAACGCGTTGAATATAATACACTACAATACTGGAACATTGATAGTTGGCTTTCATTACTGACCTTATCAAATACCTGGCCACGAGAAAAATCAATAGACCTTAGTCTTTTCATTAGTCGTCTATAAAATCGATAACAGAATTAATATAACTTTATTTATTGCGTTGCAAACGGCTACTGGAAATTGAAATTAATAACAAGATTGTATAATTAATTAATCCTGTTTTAGTAACTAAAGAACAGTGTCATAAATTGTTAACAAGTATTTATAGCCTCATAGATTCTTTAGGTTTCTCTTATTAATTCCTGTACGAGCTGCTGCTGCACTTTAAAATGATAATAAATGATAAGGTGACGAAAATGTCTTTATTGATAAGTATCAAGCACTACAATGCATGTACAATACAATACAATGATATGATATGAGTTTACACCGTAGCGGTCGAATGCATACTTATACATATTTAAATTATTGTAGAGTGGACTAAAAATGCTGATTATACAAAATTATATTGTGAGGTGTAAACTCCGTACAATTACTATAAAGGGAAGCCGTTACGATATCTTTTTGGCATCCAAAACCAATGCTTCAATGTTGCTTCGAAGTATAATCCACCTCGCCTCAATCACTTACGAGCTAATCCGAAATAGGTAAACTGAAAATAGTTTATGAAATCGTTATTTTTTGTTCTTCTACTCTTCTTTTACAGCCCTACCTTGATATTTAGTAAAAATATTTAAAATACCAAACGCGAATTATACAGTCCTTTTGTATATATACATTTAGACAAAGAAGTACCGACAGTTATTATGCAGATAAGTTTCCGTCAAAACATATACATTTTTTATTGTTATATACACTGTCATATTATGCCTAAGTAAACTTAAATAATAATTATTACAGTATAATTATGACAAGAACCTCTGTCTCAGTATCTGTCGGGTATTTATCGCGACATCCGACTCCAAGATGGCCGCCCGGACATCCGTCGCTCCTGCGACTCGTATAGCTTTTATAAACAGTCAATATTACTGTCTTGATATTTCGTTTGAGATGCTTTCGATCCATCCTTTTTTAAACATTGTAGATAATTGCTGAAGGAAGGTGTTTTTGGTTAAATGCAAACATTTCTTTGGAAAATTCATATATCTTTGACATTGTATCCAGTTATTTGGAATTGTCACATGTAAAGTTGAGCGACCGATTAATTATAATTACTTATCTATGTTTTACAGCTTTCCCAAGTAACAATTTTTTAATTCAAACAAATGTGAAATAGAACAAAAAGTATAATTAATTATTCATCGTAACCAAGTGACAAATAATTTTATGTTTTATTGTATTAACCAAACATTTCAGTTTACTATCGCCAAGTCGAATTATTATAGAGCGTGCTCGTACATAAATTAATATTTTTAAATTTGCATATAATACAATTATTCTGCAACGTCATACACTCAATATAACGGACGTACCGCATGTTGACGTGTTTAATGAATGGTGATAATAATTTAATGCCAAAAATTAGACGTTCCTTTAGAAGAGGTAGCTATAATAAAAGTAAAGTCCTGTAATTTAAGTTCATATAATTTTATTTAGGTGCATTAAGAACAAGTTAAGTGCATACCTTAGTCTATGTAATAATAGTATACGCCTATGCGTTTCATGTTCGTATAGTCGTATCGTATGTAGTGTGTAGTGGGTCTCGTTTTGAGCAAATTGATAAGTTGAGTGATATTATTTAGATAGTGAGTTAACAATAAATATAAATAATATTTTTCTTTATCTTTCTTTATTTAAGATACTATGTTGTTCATAAATCGATCCTTTTAAATGATTCTTTCAGTTAGTATCATAAAATGTATTTTAACCGGTTCGTTTCCCGACTCAAGCAAGTGATTTTTCAATAACCTTTAAAGCAGTTATATTTATTATTTTTGAAAATAAAGGAATGTTTTCTTTCAGTAAAAGTTGCCATCATCAATATTAAGGGTACTTCTTCTTCTTCTTCTTTTATGACGCTTTCTTAATTTTTTTGTAGAATTTTTGTAGAATCACGGATCTCCGATGATTTTTTATTCATTCTAATTTTAAAATATGTATAATATAAAAGATGCGTTCCACTCACCTAGCATCCATAACACAAGCTCTTAATGTTTTCTTAAAGGTTGTTTGGACTTATATAAAATTTTTAGTTGTTTTTTATTTAATTGGGCTCATTTGGGTTTTTGGGCTCTAGGTCTAGTAATAATAATATATAATATATTTTTATTGCTTAATTTACTTTTTATTTACTTTCAAAGTGTACATTATACAATTTATGTATCCTAAAATTTGTGTTATGGATATATAACAAAAATATACAAGTGTGCGACCGTGTGTGTAACGCAGGAATGTGTTTGTAGTTATAACGAATAAAACATCGAACATAGATCGCAGTATAAGTTATTATTTTTTTAAGTTGATGTTACATAATTAGTACTGTACAAGAAAGTTTTGAACAATATAACATTTATTTAGATACTTAAAATGACACATTAAGTAATGTAATGTTTAGTAGGTTGTGCTACTAAGCACTAAATATATAAAGATAGATAGATAATGACTTTGTTTTCATTTCGTCATTCCATACAAAAATAGAGTCTAGTCTAAACAGTACACATTGTGATAATTTTATTAAAATGGGAGCGTTAATAACACCATAACTTAATGTAACCTTATCTTTGTAAAATTTATGAAGCTTCACCATTAGGAAATGACTGTTATAGATTCCAATAAATTTTCAATTTGAGACCTAACCCGATTTACAAAGGTTTCAACCCAACTCTCAAGTAAGAACACAATCTATTCATTGAAATACTACGCTTCGAACGAGTTTAGATCGCTTGCTTTACGCGTTGAATCCTGTAAAATCGATAGATCCATCGCATCAAGTCTCACGTATCCATTCCGTCATTCAAAGCCTTCGCCGCTCGTAAAACCAGAAAAGTGTTAAGCGTGAATTGTTTTATATTCCGGACGATTTAAAAAAAATGTACTGAAAACGGGATATCTACTAGACACAGAAAAAGGGAAACATGTTTGTTTAAAGATTCGAGTTAATAATATTGGATTAGTGAGTGACTAATTACGAAAATGAAAATAAAGCAATTTTTGTCAATCAAAGTTTCAGTGCTGCGGAAGGAATGTTAAGCTTTTGTTGCAAGCGCTTTCCCCCACCAAGCCAAATTGTGCCACCGTGGTGGTATTTTGGTCCAAACTCCTCAGGTGTTTCTGCCATGTAGGAAGGCCGGTAGACCGTATATAGGCTGTAGATGATGATAATGATCTTTTGATGAAAACTATTTAATCATCATTATTATCCCCCATTTCACAATTAGATGTAACAAAACTAATTTTCATAAGGCAATTAAAACAGTGGTAAAGTTAAAATTCTTGCATGTGTAACGGGTATTGCACTTGGAAAACTCCAACAGCACATTTTTGTAAAAAATCAAGCTATTTCAACGAATACGCTTTATAGGAAGGACAAAGCGCTGTGATTGTGTGTTTTAAATTTACAAGCCCTTGACAAAGAAACAAATGGCTAATTTAGTTGACTTATGTGAGGTTTTGGAAAAAATAGTTTGTTAAAGAAGTTTTATTATCGGATGTGTTTCTAAATATCTGTGCAGAAGAATTAGATACGACACTCTCGTACAATTTGCTTGTACATATCCAGCTTATAAATATTGTATTCTGTATTCAAACACAGTAAATTCTAGAAATGTTGTCAAAATGAAGTCAATAATAAACAAATTTATTCCCGAACAAATATTCCTGTTTTCGCTTTTGATGATCAAATTCAACACTCGGCAGTATTAATCTTATTAAACCGGACGGAAGGGCGATTTAACTCGGTTCTCCTAAGGTTTTGTTTAAACGCCTTTAAGCAAGTGCAATCCCCTCTGTTTGATATAAAGGACCTTTGAGACACTCCACGGAAACGTGGTCAACCGTAACCAACTGACCCTTAAGATGGGTTTGAGCCTTTTGGTTTGCTTTAATAGATTTTGACGCCAACAAACGAGAATGGGTACATTTATTTACCTTTGAAATCTTCACTGGTTTGTTTAATTAGTTAATTGTATTTTGTGATGAATCTGCTTTATCTATAGCCACTAATTCACGGTTATTACCTTTGATGTCATGTCGTAAACCTCTATGATTGTTGGTAGAGCTTATGTTTTGCTGTGATTCTCTGAAGTAGTCATAAATTATAGCCGATTATTAGTTCTTTGACTTTATTCTTCACATCAAATATCACATTTTATTTTAGTCTTAAGAACATTAAGGAACCTTCACAATGTAATGGTTGGGATATTGCATGAAACTAATAATGATGCTGATAGCTAATACTACTTTAGCATTGTATTAATTTAGCGCAAGATTTTAATGTTCAGATTTCATATTATTTTCATCATCAACTCAACTAACCTAAAAATCTTTAATGTAAATAGTCTTTGAAATACTTCTCATTCAAAGTTTTCTTTTGTTTTCGCTATTTACAAGTTGAGCACCATCTATTTTATAATTTGAAAATCTTAAGTAAGAAAATATGCTTCCATCTAAGAACAAAATGCAATGTTCGTCTGTAATCTTACCATCCAACATTTCTCATTAAAAATAAATAAAAATAAATATTTTGATTTCATATCAAGCAATGATGACACTGAAATTGCAAAAGGTATTTCACAATTTTATGAATTCCTTAGGAATAATTCGTACTAATATAACCCTCAAAATAAAGATTTACATATTCTTTACTGATAAATTTTATACGGCCATTTCAAAGCACAGGACGGCAATTCATCTGCTTTCGAAGTATACGGAATGAGGAATTTAGACCAGAATATAACTATTTCAACCCAATAAAGTTTGTTTTTGGAAATTGTGTGTACTTCCCCAATCGTTTTCAATTTATGTTTAATATCAACGTCTACACAGCACTAACCATGGCGAAAATACTTAGCGTTTCTAACAGAATAAAGTTAGTTATTAAAACCAACTTAACACATAGCTGCTTAGTAAATAGAATTAGCCTTTATAACAAAAAAAACTTCTATTACTCTGTCCTGTAAGGTATATACATCTACTCCTGATAATCCAATTAATCCTAACCGTCCCCAACGCCCAAAATGTTGAACCCTAAAATCGCCAAAGTGAAGTTCCGTGGACAATGGACTCGGAGGCAATTTTTCACGCGTGTACGGGTGTTATGTTCATTCCGTCCCAAATAACCATTATGCCGTTGGTAATAATGTTCTTTTGTATTGAATTTTTTTCTCTCTGACTATTTTTCGACGATGAGTCGCGTTTTCGCCAGGAATGAGGTTGCGTTCGGTTTTTGTTGTGCAGCTATTGGTAAACGCTTTGTTATGGAAATTTCCATCGGTGTTGTATTATAGAGATGTTGTATTGCCTAAGCCACAGATCGTGTTCCTTATATTCTTGTGAGTAGCACGTTCTTTGTAATTTGATCTGAGCATTGATCTTTCCATGATTTGTAATAACTTTTTCCTTGCAGCTGTGGTTATCTCACCAAGAATAGAATCTACTGGAGTATTTTACAAATAAAACTAATAATTCCTCTCTAGATAAGCCGAATTATAACCATGAATGGCACACCCTCTTTACAACTGTAATGAAAATAGTATGTACTTGGATTACTAACGCCTACCACTTTACTGTTTGGCTATAGAATATTCTTTAAAAAGTAAGGATTTTAGACAGGAATTCGTATGGCTCTAATTGATTTTTAGTTTTTGTTGAGGTAATAAATTCTATAGTTCGATAATTTATTCTAATATGTAATTGGTTGTAGTCTATATATAAATCCACACTGTGTTAAGGGCGTGGAAGCCGCTAGATGCCTATAGCCGAAGACGAATCAATTAGGAGATCCTTGGGGATGTCTTATGTCCATCAGTGGAGGTCTCACAACTGATATCATGATGATAATTTATTACTATTATTATATTGTTTTTTAATTTGTTGTACCTTACTAAATCTGCAGTATAAATCAAAATATAACTATTTTTCTTCTAAATAGATTTTACTAGTTGAGTAAGGCTCTTGCTTAACGAATAGTCGTAGACAAATTATTATCTGTGGATATATGTGATAGTGTCAGGGCTTAAACATTTTTGCTCCATTTGATCGAATCAGTGCTAGTAATAGACTGGTATCTATAATTAGATAGATAAAAACATTACAAAGTATATTTTAATACACCTAAGTCTGTTTTTACACGGTCTTTTTGTACACGGTTTTGATATAACACGGTTTGAAAATTGAATATTATATAATTTCAAATCGTGCTAAATGGAATAAAATCGTGTAAAAAAATTAAAAATATTCAATTTTCAAACCGTGTTATATCAAAACCGTGTACAAAAAGACCGTGTAAAAACAGACTTAGGTGTACTATAAATATTAAGGCAGTTCTTAGTATCATAACACTGGGACCTGAAATGTTAACTCTCAACTAAATCTACCGGACAAAGACTTAAAACTATCGGTTCTCCATTACACCCTCACTGGCGATCCGGCACAAAGTCAACAAGTACCCCATTATCCGAAGAAAACACAAACATTTCCTAGAATCTAGTGTGACCATCAAGTTCTACTGATATGGGACAATTGTATTTTTATCATTTTGTTCGTGAACGCTGCAACGCAGTTGTAAATCGATGATGCCCGATTCTGGTGTGCAATTGTTTTTTATATTTCGTTTACAACAATAATTAAAGCTTGAATACTGAATAAATAATTATTTCAAAACTAGAACAATAAAGCAGTAATTTGAGATAGTGTATCAAATATGTTGCAATTTGTTTCTTCCGAGTCATCGAAAGCTCAAAATATTATGGTAGGATACTCTGTCTATATATTTTTCTTTACTAATTATGTTTAAATAAAATAACATAAAGACAATATTTTAAAATTAAAGGCTTATGTTAACGATTTTAAGTGTTGAAGAATTTTCATCATTTTTACATTATGAATTTTAAGGTTAACTCATACCTAATAATAAAATAGTAGATGAAAATATGGTTTCTTCTCAAATTCACGAATAACTTATATTACTTAGCTTAACAATAACAAAATAATTGATAGGCAATAAAATTATAAAAAAATATATATTTATCCCAAATAAAGTCAGATAGCTGGCCATCCAACATTAGTCCGTGGGTACAAAATAACTCCCGATAAACAAGCCGTCGATAAGACAGTCCCCACAAGTTGCAAGCAATGTCGTCTTCACAACTAGACGTAATGGATTTATCCGCATTACATCTCAAGCGTGCGTATCCTACATGATTGATTACTTTCCTAAGATTATGGATTATCAATGTGATTATATCAGTAAATATAATTTGTTTTTGAAAATGTATTTGCGAGGATGTGAACATAAATGAGGAAATTAATATTTTTACGGATGACAACACAAATTTAGACCGAGAATAATTTTAAGTTGTTATTTTGGATTACTGAACTAAGAACATCCAAAACCTGAGCATATGTAGCGGCTTATCCACGTAAAATAGATTTCTCGGGCTCTTGGAAAGTTTTAAGAATCATGGTATATGCAAATTACAGTGCATGCAGTAAGCTACAGTGTATAGAGGAACAGTATAACATTTTGATGCATTTGTGAGTATTTTTAAAAGAATATAAAATACCGCTACAATCTACGCAATGACTATCGCGGCCTTCTAATATAGTCTTAATATAGTACAATACTTGCTCTTATTGATTGTGTGATAAAGATAGTACGTAAACATTCTTTTTGTTCAATGTGACGCCTCTAAACTTTGTCAACCAATACGTTTCGCAAAAAACAAAACAAAATCTTACTACTTATAATAATATATTGATCAGATTCTTCAGATCTATCATAAGTCTTTCTCAGTTTGTTTATGACTTTTACAAACTAAGTAAAGTAACTGATACAAAGGGGCATGGGGTAAAAAATTCGTTAGTTGTCCCTCGAAAACTATATCCTCTCTTTATGATCTGGTATTGAGTCTCTGTGTGAGTTAGTAAGAATTAGCAGTATTTTTAAAACGCCATTCCTGAATGGCTCTGTTAAACTTTGAGTGACCATATTGAAGTGATAATATCAAAGTCCACGATTTCAACAGAAAAAAGTTTAAAAATATTATACGTACTTAATGATCTAAATTATCAACAAAATAGAATATATAACACATGTTTTAAGATGCGCCTTAAAATAAAGCAAATATGCTTAAAATTTGCAATTTTAGTAACGGGCAATCTGTTCGGATTATAATGAAAGGGTAGTACTGAACTTTTAATTAATTTTGTTCATGCACAACAGAATCGGAGCCGTTGACTCTAGTCAAGCAGTATGTATTCTAATACATACTGCTTCCATATACACTATTATATTCCGTCCGCCTTTCAGCTGTAGGTTTTGGAACACTGTAATCTACGTGGTTCCATGCAGATTGTGCTCTATGACTGTCGTTATTCAATTTCACCGTTATTGTAGAAGTTGCATCTTCATTGTTAACTGAGCTAAAATGAAATTGACTCAGTTATAGTTTATCTCTATGAAAATAAATAGCAACACAGAATGAACTCAATTCAGATAAAGATATTAATTTGCTTGAAATTTTTTTTGTACACATTTTTCGATACATGCAAAGAAATTTTTGATTAACAATTTTACACATGTAAAATTTTGTATTTGTGTATTGTTTGAGTAATAGTATAAATAAAAAATATAAGTGCAAATATTAAATACACTCAATCAAACCAGAAATCAAGATACATACAGGTATATAAATTATCGCACTGTAAAATAAAAAAAATATTTTTGTACTACTAATACATAATGACATAGGTAATTTGCAAATGTCATTACAAATACTGAAGGCTGAGAGTTTCTTGCGGTACTTCTTTTCTGCAGCTACTAATTCGTCAAAGCGGTGGTAGGGTTGATTGGGTATATGCAAATTGGTGTTAGTTTTAATTTTAAAACTGGGTCAATTTGCAAATATTCGGTTAATAACCACTTAAAGTTATCACTATTACTAGTGTTATCCCATTAATTTTATTTTTTTATTTTCTCATACACATTCCCCTGCTATGGCAACTTAAGAACTTAGTAAAAGAACTTTTTTAAATAAAAATATTTGGACTTTGACTTGTTATAGTTGACTTTTTTATAGTAAATGCTCACTTTGCCATGTAGTGCAGATTCATTCCAGTTGCGATCATGTACAAATCACAAAAGTATAACAAAGTTCTTGAAGCTAATTTGAATATCATGTTATTCTTTTATTTACATTAGGTTCAATTCCATTTTTATAACCATTACGTGCTTCACTCTATAGCTAGCAAGCGAACAGTCAATCTTGCACATCATATAATGCCTTCAATGATAGTGTAAATGAGCTGAAAGGGAGCCAAGAAATTAATGGTTCACATGTCAGTATACGACGCGTCATGTGAAACACTGTTTAGCATTGTCCCGGATGAGCGATGGCCTCGCTTTGGCTACTAGGATAATTTACGAGAGGAATATGGAAGAAAAATGTTTTGGAAAGTAGCCTTCGTCAAATTGTAATCATCTTTTCATTAGAAACTGATTTAATGAATTTATCATTTTCACAGCGAATTGACATTTCAAAATATCCAGAATTTCGAAACAAAATTTTTGACGCGAATTGTAATGCGGTTCTCTAGCATCATAATGTTATAGCAATACTTTTCACATCTGATTTTATCGTGCGATCTTTGTAAAAGAACTTAATTCAAAATCTTTGGACACATTTTGGCAATCGTTTCGATTTCACCTCTCAGGCTTTTTATTTTTACCATTATTTTTCTATATGGGCGTCATTTAACTTAAGCGATTTGAGTTAAGTCACAAAAACGTTAACAAAAAAGGCATTTATAGTAAGTACCTCAATATAACCCTAAATTTAGGGTACCAATTGTGCAGTTTTATATTATTTCGTATTTATATTACAGTCAATTTATTTTGTGACAATAAATCTATAAATAGTTACGTATTTCAGTGCTTATTCCACACTCATCCACACCGCTGTCACTGATATGTATCGATATGTAGGTATTGCCACTTCATTTTTCATCTTTCTAGGCGTTTCCTGAGCGATTTTGTGCTAAACAGTTAAAAGACTCATGCATTTTGCGAAAACACCACCTGAGTATTGCTTATCTAAAACTTGCTGGCCAAAAAACTGACTCAGAGACCTCTGAGAATTATTCATCGAAAATGCACGTTTCCAATGGGCTTGCAAGATTGCAATTTAATCCCAAAATTTTCTTGACTTCAGACTCTATTAATGAGTGCTACAAGATTAAATTTTGAATCAGTATTTGCCACGTGCCCCAAATCTGCAGTACTTCAACCAGTTGTTTGTTCAGCTATATAGATATTGAAGCAATAAACCAGAGGTACGAGTAAATATTATTGAATCCACAAACATTGGTACTAGGAGGCTCACAGTACGTAATATCAACCAGATATTTGTATTGAACAATGAATTATGGTTGCTTCTAAAGGAATATTAAATTTCTCCGCAATATAGATAAAAGCTACCATAAGAAAAAATCTCGTGAGTGTGAAAAATATTACATTTCCTTGAGTTTTTGGATTGAGGCGTATTTGATTGTAGATACTATTAATATTTATTAAAAACCTAATGTACATACACAAGAATAAGAAAGAAAAGAAGTAGAAATATTCGAAAGGAAATATAACGTAACTTTACTAGTTTTATTATTTAGTGAATTATATGTAAGTCTTATTAAGATAAAAGGTTATATATCAATATATATAGAGTTTTATTTAGCATACAAATAACGATGACTTACAAAACGTCTTGTCATCTCAGCTAATGGAGAAGAGAATCTCCAGCCTAATTTTTTTATTTATTACTTTTACTTGAGTCAGGATTGGCTGCAACCTTTCGATGCTATCCTTAGGACAATAGATTGGATGCAAAGAAGCCTCTGTTCTGTTATATCTCATATATATGATCTAAGTTGTAGTTTCGTTTCTCATCCAACAGTGATAGCATCAAATGTAAATGCCCCAAACTTAACCGATTATTTAAAAAATTACATTTATATTATTAAATGCACTTTAATTTTATATGAAGTACAAAAGTGCATGTCAGATACTGACAGATAAAAAGCGAGCTTTATTATAAATTAAAATTAATGCAGCCATTACACATCGGGATGTAAAAGATTGGATTTTAAATTTATGAGGATACTTCTGTACAAACCATTGTATGGAACAATTCTGATTTCAATTAAAATTTCAATATATGGTAATGAATCATGGAAATATTGTAAAAGCTGGATCGTTCGTTATTAATTCCTAGGTGGTGGCTTAAGAGGAAGATTACTGCGGCTTAAAATCTAATATTTAAGCTGATTGCAACAATAGATTTGTACACTTGAAAAATAAAATCTAAATCTTAATTAAAAGCTTAATAAAGAAATAAAAGGACAACAAAAAATATTTTATAATTCTTTTTGTATTTTATCATAGTTTATCATGTTAATCTTATTCTAAATTTTAGTCCTTCGAGCCGGATAGTGTTTGCTTTCTTAGCGTTATGGTTTGGTTATATTTCCAGTGTTAGTTCCTGAATTTACCTAGTGCCACTAAATTAATCAATTTCTTTTTATCTACTACACACAAAAGTCGGTCGCCTTAACTGTGCTCGCTGCTAATATTGAAAGAATCGATGGATCTGGCGAGTGCTAAATGGGACACATTAGGTTGTACAAAGGCTTGACTTATTAGCCGTCCATTTTCGAAGGCAAAGTGAAATTTTGCCGTTCAAATATCGAATCAGGTTTTAATGAAACGTACCTTTAAGTCGCAGAACAATATGGAAGCTTGGTGTCGAGAGGAACTGTAATAATGTGTGACATATTGGATTAGTTTCTGTTGCAAAGTTTAACGTATGATTATAAAATTGTATTGTTCACTTCGTGACAGACGAATAGGAACTAAAAACAATGACATATTATAAAAACATCACAATAGAATATTCGAAGACTATACATATTTTTTCTTTTAAATAAGATGCAACCAGCAACAGTGTCTTTTATGTTATCAAAGTCATAGAATAAACATTCAAATTATATGTTTTTCGCTCATGTGTCAAATAAGAAGTGTTAATCGTAATTACGTTATAAGGAAATGTAGCAGTTAAGTGATGTATCTGATTGACTTAGGAATCAACTTTACTTACGGAAGATTGCAATCAATTATATCTTATAATTTTGTGTCATTCTTCAATTCGAGACTATTGTAGCTTTATACTGGATGCATCTTGTAAGATGGCAGCTTGTAAATATTGATTTTTGAGCACTTTTCTTTACACAATTTTTGAGGGGCTTGTTGGCGCAATATACCGAGTGATTTCAAAATTCCTTATAATATCCATGCTTTAGCTTTAGGTACCTTCTACCACCTAGAAGCCCTCAATTTATGGTGACTACTTTCATGGTAATTCTTATTTTGATTTTTAACGACTCTTGTGTTTTTCCTAAGTCGGAAGGGCTATAAATGCCTAGCTATAGGCTGTAGGTTTGAAGTATCATTTGTCATATTTGTACAGATAGGTGTGCCTTTAATAATGGTAACTGCTTATGAACAGGATTTATTTTCCTGCTTTATTGTACAAAAAATATTACAAAGTGTACCAACTCAATACGCCTACGTATCAAAGTACCGTTCAACAAAAAATAAACTGGCAATTAACATATTCCGCTTCGCTGTAACACCAATTAAAAATAATAAGCCGTCATGTCTAAGAAAATCACTTTGTCAGCGAAACTTCAGCGACATAGGAAAGTTACCTCGTTAAATTTGTTTTCTTTTTGAGACTTAGAAGCGAAGTTGTCGGATTTATTTATGATACCGTATAGACAATTCGCTAATTAGTTGAACTGTGTTCAGGTAAAAACAATGGGTGTAGTGTTTTGATTTATTTTGACTTTTATTTATACTTTTTATAACATTATTTGTTTATTAACTTCAGTAACCGAATTCACTGTGATTATCTGTAATCAAAAGGCAGAAGGGTCAGGTCAGATTAATAAAGAGGAATCATATTAGGGAGTCGAAATCGAATCGCATTTAGCTGGATAGTTTCAGAGACATCGCATCGTATGTCAAAGTACGTTTTCAGCTGTTAAAGTATGTCATCGGGTGCTTTAAGCTCCTACAGGATACCACACCATGCTTTTATCCAGTTAAAGGATGCTATCGCATGATTTTATCTGTGCAAGGATTCCATCAGATCCTTTTATTGGCTAAAGAATGCTATCCTATATGCTGCATTTGAATAACGCCGCAGTAGAAGTTGGAATCCGCAATGGATCGGTTTACTATAAACGCTGTTATCCTAGCGTGTATTCCAAAAGAAACAGAACTCTTTTCATACGTGAAAGCAGCCGTTCTCATTGTAAGCATTCTATCTCAAATTATACTCTGAAAAAGAAATTTGTATCTATTAGACGCTATCACAATGTGCGTATGCCGTCTATATTCCCAGGACTTATTGGATGACTCAATTTTTTCTTTTGAGTTATCAAATTCTGATTTGTAAATTAATCAAAATGGTTACCATTTCAGTATGCAGTAAATGTTGTCAAAATATATACTGACATTCCATTGGATTCAAAATGAATTCACATGTTTTGTTTCAATACTGAAATATTCATCGAAGATTAAATTTCAAATACCGAAATATGTTCTTACAGAGATAATAGATATTAGCCTAGATTCTGTTGTGCACGGACTAATAGCATCTCTTATTATTTTTTACCTCATCTCCAAGTACTGTATGTAAAAAAATATATCCACTACATTTATTTAAACTTACACTTCTTTTCTTAATTGTTTTCAAAGCAATACTTTACTTGACTTAAAAAGTTTACAAATCGGCACTTAGCAATAAATTCGCTTAACAACAACTCGCTTAAAATTAGGTTAATGTTTGCAGGCCATTAATTCAAGCGAGTCGACTCGACTCGGCGAGTCCACTACAAGTAACTTAAGTGCTACGGAAGCAAGTACGTACTACTTCGATAGATGGCTAATTTAGTTAATCGAAAGAGGTTATGGTTTGAAAACAGCTGCTTGTTATATTGCATCGATATAAGTTTCCACGAGGAGTACGCGACTAGGTGAAACGCTTTGACAGTTATTTACATCCTTTAAGTTTTTAAATTTTCTCCTTCTAAAAGAGAAGGCAGAGGGATATAGTCTAAACATCCATTATTTTATATATTGTTATATAACATATGAAATATAATAATACATATCAACGCATCTGTGAAAAATATGGCGCCAAATATAATGATATGTTTTCATGGTTCTACTTTAAAGGTGCCTATAACAACAACACAACTAAACATAACTTTAAAAATTCTCAACGTTTTTTGCATAATATAAACTTCAATAATGATAATCCATTAAAACCACTCTTAGGCAAGGCAAAGTTTGTTTCCCTCTCATTGTTGATAGAAGTCTCGCGTAATATTAAAAATTAGGTCAATGATTCCACCATCGAAACCTTTTGATCCGAAGATCAAGATACAAAAACATAAATGTATCGAATTTCTATAAAACGCCAGTAATATATTTGCATAAACGTGTGTAGGGTTAACAATACGAGTATCTAAAAAGATGTGGGATCGAAAGGTACGCCATGTTCATACATTCGTAGACTTTGGAACTATTTTCTGAGTCAACGGCTGGAAACTGATATTATTTTTAAATAGTAAAAGTGAAAGATTGGACATCGTGTGTTGCTTTTGTATTTAAGCTAATGTAAATAAGGGTTATATGCTTGGAATTGTCCCATTATATCGACTCAATCAACAGTAGAGTACGATGTTTGTATGTCCGGCATAGTCCGTTTGAAATAAATGTCCGTAGTATGTTTGTGATAAACTATGATTTTACGATTTGATTAAACTTTATAATATTGCAACCCCTATTTCATCCCCTTAAGGGTTACTAACATCGTTATAACGTACTTATGCGTTGTTATGATGATGTCAACGTTTAATTTACGCTTAAAGAGATTTTGTGACTCCTTTCTCTTACATAGCTAGAGCGTGGAATTCCTTACCGGCCTTATAAAAAGCACTTTTTGGGCTGGCAAGGTGGAGGTGGCTATAGCTGTTTAGATCATGCTGCACTAGCTATCTTCACATATATACGTTACTGCTTGTCACCAGGTTATCATCAAGCAATTTGCTGAACTTTTTATAAAAAAATAACAGCTGACCAAACTCATTATTCGAAAATCGAAACGACATTTCTCAACGAGGCTTTATTAAACGTCTGATGTATTTCTAGCTTCTAAAATCCCTTTTTTCAATCCTTGAAGTCAATAAAAATTCTATTTATCGGGATTATATTTATAGATAAGTACGGTAAGCCGTAATTATGAATATTATTAATGATTTCAATTTTTAAAATGACAGATTTTTACATATATATCATATCAATTAGTATGCCAAACTTTTTTACTTGATCCATCCAGTACTTTGAGGTGCTCGTTGGTAGATCAGTTAGTTAGTAAGTTAACTTTGCCTTTAAATATTTAGATATTTATAAACATTATATTATATTGATTACACAATTTTCTAATATTTCACTTTTTACTTTCACGGCCATTACCATAAAAATTAGAATTATATACGGATTATTCGCCAACTGCATGAAATATCGAGAACCCATTTAAAGCAAATGACATGGTATATATATAACAGGTATATAATTATTTTAATTTACCCTCTTACAATATCCATAGTGTGATAATCTCTTACTGATAAATTTACACAGAGTAATAAGTGCTTGAACAACATATCTGTTGTAATTTGAAGATGTGATAATAATCAAGAATTAGTTTTTATTTTAATTATCGGTTCTGGTTATGAATATTGTAATATATTTATCTAAAAAAAAAATATTTTTAATCAATTCATGGGTCTTTCAACAGGTACATGTGGACTCGTCTACTGCTTATCATCAGGTGGTGTCGAGTCATTAGCTGTGCTTTTTTTTTTAAATAAAAAGGTATAATCTTGAGTTCCTTCAGAAGGCAAGTAAAGCCGTTTCAACCAATAACCTAGACTGAACCAGCATAGTGGTATCATGGTTCACACTTTAAGGTTGTCCACGTAATAAGGACTGTACCATGGGTTCCTAACAATGATGGTGATTAAGCCGCAAGGCATACAACAAACCCATCTCAATTTAAGCGAGATCTCTCTCAACGTAAAAGGGCGTAACTATTTTACCGCGAATTGAGAGGCCGTCCAATTTGCATTTATTACCCTCACGTGCTTGCCTCGTAGCCGTGGAAGAGTTCCTATTTACTGAAATCGCCGTACATGGTCGGTAGAAAATGCCCGTTACGTGATACTGGTGCTTGACAAAATGAACTTAGGAATAGAGGCACATGGGCATTTGTTAACCTACACAAATTTTATACCTATTAATCGATTGAGTTGCAATATACTCCCGGGAGCCTCAAGAAAATTAATTTTAAACTATGTCAGAATTATATGGCTCGATAAGTTAAATCCAGTCTTTTGGTAATTTTATAATGATAAGTTTCAAGACAAGTCGATGAAGAGGAATTCCTATCTTCGTCTGTGAAACACATGTGATAGACATAATAGTTTCTTTTGTGAGTGAGTTCACCGTCGGCGGGCTTGTAGGAGTGGAAATTTTAATAGAAGGTAACCCACCCTTTTTTGTGAGGGAAAAAGGCGCTTTAGTATTTCCTGAACAGTCAGGGGAAGAAATTATGCAAAAGTGAGTCAAAATAGTAATAGAACTTATTATGAAAGAAATTTAATAGGTACATTTGAAATTCAGTTTGAATTCATCACACCATCAGAAGACCAGTATCCCCGGTTGCCTTTATATACAGAGTGTTCATTTTAAATTCACGTAACTTTTAGGTTTTTTTGAGATTATAGCAAAACATTTTTTGTTTGTTTTCAGATCAGCTTTATCTATGTAAAGTACTTTTATATATTAAGTTTTTTATTCTTAACGGAGCAGCTCTTGACATTCAACCTGATTGTAAGTGAAGATAAGGCTGGAGATGGAAGCGCACTACATGCGTAACCCTCAACCACAGAGTATCTTTGGCAGAAATTATGCTACTGACATTCTTGCAGAGTAATCAGCGATTGAAGTGATATATAAAAACGTAAACTTTGTAGAATATCTCTGACACTATGCATCGTGAGGCATATGTTTATTGAACAAAAGGCTATCTTTCTATTAGTAGGATGTTGTCATAAAGATATGGAATTTAGATAACGAACTGAGATAATATTATGAATACTAAACTAAATTTATATATAAAAAAAACAACTATATTTTACGCGATCCTTGATTTTTGATGATTTAAATAATTTCACAAAATTTTCAGACCAGTAAAACTACTTGTATCCCTACTAAAAATGGTATATCCAAATAATTTCGCAAAGGGAAATTTAAGCGTCACTATTTCATTCCTGTCGCATTTACAAACGTCGCCGTCACGGCCGGCGGTCGTACGACATTTCTCAACGTTGCTTTTATTAAACGTCTGATGTATTTTGTCACTAGCACAATAAAGGGCCGTGGACGCTTCAGGTATGCGTAGCCACATGGTAAGTAGTTGGGACAATTTATTGCTAACTTTTTTTGGTAACTTGACCTTTTGTAAGTATTTTTTCCCCATTTGTAAAGGCTTACTGGCCCATGATAGTAAGCCATTTCAATGAAAAAGAAAAACAGAAAGTGTTGTTTCGATTAAAAGAATCAACAAATACAAATATAACTATACAATTTATTTAAAGCATCCAACTGCAAATTTATAGGTGAAAGTACAATATTCATAGCTTGACCTGTAAACGTCGGGATAAGCAGACTTACTTTACTGTTCTTTTTACTAGAAAAATCAAAATACCTCTTCATCTTATTGGTCGAGTGGTAAGTACCCCTGTCTACTAAGCTAGAGCTCCTGGGTTCTATCCCGGTAGGGAAAGATTGTATGATTGTATGATGAGTTTGATTTGCATTGTTATTTAGTTTATATCTGATATTTATATACATATTACTATGTTAATTTTTCCGTTATCTAGTATCCATAACACAAGCTCTTAACGATGTTTAATTTGGGCTTTTTTATAAATCTAATTAATAACCTGGCTTATACCGTTGTTCAACGTTATCGCGCGTTTAGTCGCTATAAAAAGGTCACACTTTGTATGTAATAAGAAACAGCCAAACTGTAAATTAACACGTAGAACATAACATAAATAACTGGAGTAATCTTCACAACAACTTCTTAGCAAAATGAAAGACGCCAGGAAAATATAAAACACGATTCACTGGGTTAGTATCCGTTATTGTCTCTCAGAGTATTACTGTTATACAATTTCCCCGTTTGCTCGCTTTATTGAATCGTTTGGCATTTTTATATTCTTTTATTAGCACATGGCTTATTAAAAAAGTGGTTGTATTAGTAAATAGTTTTAAGATAATTTTGGCAATTTTGTTTATTCATCATAAGAAACAATACTACACAATATTGACTGTGATTTTTTGTATTGAACCAACGAAGTGCCTGAACTATATCACATGAGATGAGGCCCTCATATCATGTGATAGTAAGTGATGATAGTACTAAAGCTTGACGCAAGATGCATCGGGATTAATTAACTATAGAGAAACATGCTATACTACCAATTATCAACGCTCCTGTTATCATTATTGATATGGAGCAAAAAACGTGGTCTAACGAGACTGACACGTTTTAAACTGAGCAGAAAATTTCTGTTTTATAAGTAAATATTTTAAAAAAAATTGGCGAAATACTTAGTATGGTGAACATATCGTTTTCAAGAGACTTTAATATATGCATGAGTTATGTCGCGTCCTTGTAATCTCAACCTACTGAAACTGAAACTCATATTTTGCGGCTCTATGATGAATTATGTATATGAGTACCATTAATAATATGTATGTAATATATTATATGGCATAATAAATATTTTTATGATTATAATTGCATTTTTACTCCGCTTCAGTATATCAAATAAACTAATTGTTTGTGTAACAATTAGTCTGTAATTAGTAATTAGTAAATATATGTGTGGTTGACTCCAAAAATATCAAACGAGTAAGAATGTATTTGTGTTGATGTGTAAATATTTTAAAGTCTGGCAATACCAATAGTATATAATATATTTGTATATCCAGTCTTCATAATACACTCATCTAGCTACTTTATAGTTTATTACAAATAATGTCACTTTACTTACAAAGCGACGCTTAGCTATATTTAATTGAGACAGCTACATACAAAATGGTCGGGTCAAGAAAGATAATACCATTTTCCAGCTGTCGTATCTGCACCGAAGTTAAGTCTGGCTTTTTTTATTATTATACTTTTTTCGTTGTTTATGGTACGTTCTTTTAGTTTAGATGTTATTATTTACTTTACGGACGAATACTCGAAAGCTCTATAGTACTGAGCCAGCTTTCAAAAGTTGCTTCAAAAATATCGGCGGGAGACAAATTTAGCCCTACCACATCTGGAGCTTAAGTTAAGTAACTCAGACACTTAATTACCTTAATCCATTGTTATCAAAGATTTCAACCTTCTGAACAGAAAAATTATCACCATTAATCATGATTTCATTGTTGTATTATTCCTATATTATTTAAGTTCATAAAATGGAACAAGTTATCTCTTGATTGTACAAGCCTTTTTAGAAATTAAAAGTGGACTGTCAAAATATACAATGTTAAATATCACACAAGTAAGAGAAGAAAGAAATTACCAAAAAACAAAAGTGAAGCGCTATATGTTCAAAGTAACCTAACATGTTAATAAAATCGTTTTCATTACGAACAATACTTTATTTAAATTCACGGTAACAACAGAATAATTGGCTTGCTTTATATAATTTGTATTAAGCCTTAAGAGGATCTAAAGTTCATAATAATGCTGGTGTACATATAAATTATACTTGAGATACACTTGGGGACATTAAAATAGTAACGAAAAAATAATAATTCATCAGTGTCACACTGGTGATGTAAATTGAAGAGAGATAGCTCTTTGTGAGCTCTTTATGAGCACTCTTACTTTTAATTTTTTCTCAATGAAACCTTAAAGATAAAACATATGAACCTTATGGTAACTAAAAATTAATATTCTTAAAATAAACTTCCTATTTAGTGATTTCTCTCACCCAAGGTTGTCGGGAAGAGATAGCTTATAAGCAATAAGTCTGTGGTCTAGTGATATTATTATTTCCATAACTCTTGTGCTGTAAAGAATATCTGAAATTAATGGTACTTCACTCATTTATTGTTCAAAATCCTGTCTCGATTTCTACTCATCAAACTCTTCATAATGATCCTTAACATTTTGAACTCTGTTGCGGGTTCCTTTTAATATATTATATACCTTATACAAGCCTAGGAGTCCCCTATTTAATTTTCATTCACAAAGGAAACTAAATACTGCTGAGATATTTCGGTGATAAATTTGAGGTGGGTGGTCATTCATTATACAAAACCCTCTCGTATTTGCAGCCGTCTGTAAAGCAACATTGGCATAATTTTGTCGCAGAATACCTTGAATTAATAGAATTCAGTTTCGCGGTCCAAATTAACTAATCCACAAATACGCACTATACAAACCTGTATTAGGAATGGTAATTATTCATTATGGTAATAGTACTAATGTAGGATTTTGATTATGTTATTTAGTTAGATGATTTTAAACTGGAGTTTTTATTAGAATAAGGTGGAGTAAAGTTGACTACATTTGTCTATGAAAAAGCGATTGAAGGTGACTCCACATTCACTAAGATCATTGAGGAATACAAAATGCACTGTGATCTAATTTCGCGGGAAATTTTGATCAAGGTCTAATCTGTATTCAGTCATCAAACATTGACTCACATGAAAAAACCAAGCAACTCTTAATCACATTAAAATGGTTAAGATTAAGCTGAACTGTTTATATCTATAACAGAATAAGGCCTTTTATCTAGTACTATTCGTGTATTTAATTGGTTCAAAGCTATTCTGTATCACCGGCTTAAGTTGGAAGAAATTCCTAAGATTTAAAGGTAGTAAATATGAGGTATAAATCTACCCATTATATCATTATACATCTTTGGATGCTAGACAAAGGGCATCGACATTTCATGACCAGATCAATATCTTGGTCACTAGATATATTTTAGCACTAAGTCCAATTCTCAGACGATGCCACAAATATTTCGATAGCCACTTTAGCGACTGTTTGTTTGCACGGCAGTGTACACTGGGTGCACTAGAGTGGGGATGATGGGGTAAACAACAGGATATTGCGCTACGTACCTACACTGTACACATCTCGAGATAAATCTTAGTTGTTTTGTGAAGTAAATGAAACTGCTGTTTGCTTAAACTGTAATCGCTGATCTTAATTATTTTGTTTAAGGGACGTAGATATAATATTTTTCTTATCAAATGTTGATAATTTACACAGATTACAAAACAATAACACACCACTCATCATAGGTCGTCTAAGCAATGTATAAGTGTCTAAATCAAGTTCAGACTCCGTTCCTTTGTTTTCCAAGTATATAGCGATAGCAATTCCTTCCAATACGACATGCATCATCTTTACTATAAATATCACTATGGTAACGGTCTTTATCAAACCATCGATATATTAACACTTAGAGTCATGCAACAATACAAGTTAGAAATAAAAGAAGAAGAAAGAAGAAGAAGAAGTTAGGCTAGAAGTAATGCCGTAGTATTTGTAAAAAGGATGACCACAGATTTGAGATATTTAATTATGGTTTACCATGTACTATGCAAAATAAGTCCTACCAATAACCTAAAGAGGTAACGTTATCCTTATTAAGGTTCTGGCGTCTATTCATCAAAATGACTATTGTGTCTGCTTTGTGGGCACTTCATAAATTATTACATGCATCTTACATGCACGTGCATAGCAACATACATACCAAACATCAATGCACACACACCCACCGACAAACACACACACGCATACACACACACAATCATTAGTCATGTAACCTGTCATCTCATCCGATTTTCACACTCAATAATAACAATTTATTACACTTTAATTTATTAAAATATTATTTTATACGAAACTCAATGCGTGCTAAGTATACTTTTAAGTAGTCCTAGCACGCATTTGTATTAAGTATCTGTCTGATTTTCTTTAGTATGTTTAGAATCTTAACGTACTTTATCAATAAAAAAATGTAGCAAAAGGCCTACTTGCGTCTAGACTTATGCTAACTATGTACGATTTGAATTTAGAAAAATAATAGAAAAGTGTTGATGTTGTAGGATTATATTGAAATATTGTATAGAAATTAATTAAATGGAGCCAATGACACCTCAAGCCTTGCTAGATCCCAACTAACATGGGAAACCTTATCTGTTCATCTAATTAACACCTACCCTCCCCTCCTGAAGAGCGCATTCTGCAAAATGAATCCCGAGTCTTTACTAACTTCACAGTAGAGCCGCAGTCAATATTACACCTTCTCCCCTAAAAAACAAGAGCTATACCGAACGCATTGACAGGTATAAATGATTTTCCAACTTTGCTATTTAATTATCAACTTTAAGTCAAAGGGGGAAGAGCTTACGATTCCAGTTCAAAGACGAAGTTAGTTTGTCTGATAAGGTTTAAGTGACTGACTCATACGTCGAATTACTTGTTTACAGTTTTACATAACGTGTTATTAGTTTAATTAATTTAATTAAAATTTCAACGCTGTGCATGTAATAAGATAAGCCAACTGTATGATATGGAAGCTGAAATAACTTCAATCATATTGAAATACGGCAGGGTATTTATTTTTTTATTTATGATGTTGACTCTTCTTTCCATTTCCGAACTCATGACTTTTCTAAAACAGCAATGGGGGTTGCTAATTCACACAATTAAGATTTATATTTCAAAATTTATTAAATATTTTATTGTGACCTTTACAGATGTCATCTAATCAATCAATGGTGCGCTCCCGACCGCCGTCTCCGTATCCCACCTCGCTCTAGGAAACGCAAAATTTGTTTTTTCGCGCAGTCAAAGCCTTTATTTAAAATGTTTGTCGGCTGTTATACCTGACTTGCTAGTAGTGAAACTGGCTTCAGTATGCTTTTCTAATAAAATTAGCAAGTTGTTTAGCAAGTTGCCGATCCTGTAAAAAAAATCTCACGATATTTGAAGAACCCCTTGATGTCCTACGTGATATTTCTGTTATCTTTCGATACCCTTACAAATCACAACAATACAATACTACTACTTAGCATTGGAACTCAAAAAAAAGATACTTTTTCGAAGTATATATCACAGAAAACTAAAAGTGGCTCGAAATTGGATTTTATTCGTCTGGTACTAGGCAGTTCTCATGTGTTTCTCCCATTCAGGAAAGCCCAGAAGTTGGGCCTAAATAAGCTAATTTAATTTTTCTATCTTACCAAGGTGACTTCAATCTTACCGAGGTGACTCTATGTCTTCACTTGATGGTGATGTTAAGTCCGAAGATGGAATTGAGCTTCACTCGGATTTCTCAACCATAGATGGTGATGATGAAGACGGTGGATCCGTTTAGCTAGCAAACGGATTTAGAATAATTCAATGATGATGATTATAGTTTGAAGGCTGAATGTGGATAATATTTTATGAATCAGTATATAATACGTTTTGTACGTTTAATTTGCTGACCCTTGATGTGTGCCCCCGGAAACCTCCAGAAAATTATACTTTAATTGAGTCTGGATGATTTGGTTTGTTAGGTTAAAGGCTATGGCAAATAAATGTTTTGAAGGTGACCTTGCTTTGTAGAGTGAAGTTATATAATCCACAGTTAAATATCTGAAAATCCGAATCAGTTATCATATTTTAATGAAGTGAAATGATGAGCTCGTTTACGTAGTGGCTTGAATGCTCTGCTTTCGATAGCGAGATCAATGCAATTTTAGCCATGGTCAGTCCCTAGGTGGGTCAGTAAAATTTATTTATTTTGAGCTCCTCTGTTAAAGGCTAATCAAGCCATTGGTCTCGGTTGTAACGGAAATAGCTTTAACCCACCAATACGCATTGGCCCAGCGTGGTAATATTATGGGCTAAACCCCTCGTGTTCTTCTTATGTTGGAAGCTCTGTGCCCAGCGGTGGGGCGTTTATAGGCTATTGACGATGATGAATGAAGTAAGCACCAAACGTTATTTTCATACCTCCATAACTCCACAGTATAAAAGTTAAAATAGTGTGTAGAGAATTTAAGCGGTCCATTGAAAATGGACGTTCTTACAGCGGCTAAAGAGCCTTTCACATGTCCATAACGATGAGGCTACTGCTTCTGGCTCGAAAGAGTGGATCAAGTTTCTATATTTTAAGCTTTTATATATCATTTCGATAACTTCTTATTTTGATAATCTTTATATACCGTTTTATAAGTACGAACATTTGTTCACGAGTCATTGATATTATGTATGTTTATTTAATATGTTTCTGTTGAAACATATTAAATAAACATAAATAATATAATAAATTAATAATAAAATAATTTTTAATTTAATTTATACACCTTATATATATATATATATATATATATGTAGATATGTGTGGTTATGAATAGTGTGTAAATGTGGGTGTGGCTATATATATTGTCATGGTATCATGGCATGTACCTCGTGTAGACAAAAATTTGCAAACAATTCTGAAAGTAATTAAATGATTACCCTTTTGTGATTATTGAAACAAGAGACCTATGGATGATATTATTACGGGTAAAAGTCTTAACTCTAAGATGACTTGCCACTGTGTTTTGATTTCTATTGATATCTGTATATTTTATTATTATTTCCGAACGAGTATGTGAGATGTTGTGCGTATTTCTGAATGCGATATCTATGAGTAAAGCATGTTTACTTATTTCATCATGGAACGTAACATATAGTATATTGTTATGCAGATTCTTGTCAGTTTTATTGTCCTGACCCAGTGTAATTTATGCAGTGATTATTATTTTTACGAAACACGTAGTCAGCAAACACTGCTGCATCGAAATGATCTGTCTACAAATAAATCTAACTGGACATTGTCACATACTAAAATATCTTGCGGTCGCACGTTGTACCAACGTTAATTTATTAAACGTAACGATCTAAAATGAAAATATCGTTGGCCTACTGCTGCGGTGCGACCACAAACATTGGTTTCGCTGAGCTTAGCGTGCATTTGACATTGTCAGCTGATCCAATATGGCCGCGCAATTACAGTCCGATATAATAATTTAGCGGTGAATTAATATGTGCGGAATAAGGTCTATTTTACAAACGATCATTGAATTTAGTGTATATAAAAACCAAGAATAATTTTAGTGCGTATGTAGGGAGTTGCTTTTAGTAACCTACATTTAATATTGATTATAATTTCATTTGAATTAAAATCATTATATTGGATTTGTTATGGATTTTAAATATAGTAATTTTGACATAATGAATTTACATTTTAGCTTAAAAGTGAGAGAAATAATGTCTGGAAATGATTCAGAAAGTTCTTAGAGGCTGGAATAGTCACCTTAACAATGGATCGTGGGTTCTGTTACCTTTCAAATATTTATTTTTCTAATATTAACATTAAAAAATAATATTTGAAAACGTATACTTAGAAGACATCTAAATATGTGTTCCAAACCTTAGTAAAGGTAGAGTAATTAGGAATATATATATTAGTGATAGTTTTAGTTTTAAAATAATTAATTTAATATTTAATTAAATTTTAAAACTGGAATAATTTGCCAATACCCGATTAGTAAGTGCTAAAGTTATCACTGTTCACTGTTATGTTTTGTTGTTATCATTATTCAATTTCATTTTTCTCATACTAAAATATTATACAAAATTGTTAACAAGAAATATAAATATTTTTTTTTGTTCTGCAAATCTTTAAAAATAATAAATCTTACTATGATACTATTGTAAGTCTGTGCTGTCAATGTAATGATATGAGGTTGTCGGATGAACAACTCGATATCAACTCGATAAATTAATCAACTTTTACGTTACATAACTCTTTGTTAATCGTAATCATAATTCAATTAAAATCAAATAATAGAATCAATAATGTTTAAACCTTATTTATAATTATATACCAATATATAACTATAAGCTGTGTCAGATATGTAAAATGTTTTCTCATCGTATGTATTGCTATGGATACACGTTTTTGGATGTCGGTTTGTATAAATAGATCAAGATGTAGAGGTTTTTCAAAGTGTAGATAGAACAGTAAGTACGTAGTCCCAAACGGAAAAAATGAAGTCCTCGACTGTTCAGATAAAGAGTTCGATATACCAATATACCCTAAACACGGTTCCGCGAAAGGGCAAGTCTTTGGCGTATTTTTTCGTCTAGCAAAGAACTCAGAAATAAAAGGGTCGCCATCAAATGATAAGGAAGCGAAACGAACGTATCATTTGTTGCGAGTTCTTTCGGGAAACAAAAATTTCATACCGGTACACTTCTATTTAGCGGGAAATTCTTGACACGAAAATTGTGCAGAGTAATTTACAAATAGCTTAGGCAATACTTGTAAATGAAAAATTTTTTCTTAAGTGCTAGGCTTCAACTTGCAGTTTTAACACGCATAGTTGAAAAAATAATATATTCATCGTATTGAGTAAAATACAATAGTAATGCTAGTGGATTCTTTATAGCTATTTATTTAAAAAAACACATATTTTTTTCAGAATTATCAACTTAAAGAAGGCTACATACGAAACAACTCATTCGTGGTTATATTTGAGACACTTCAAACAAAAGCGATATCAACTAAGAGATGAAGCCTTTTAATTAAAAAAATCGCTAGGCAAAGTCCCTCGAACGCTTCTCTTTTCTTTTAAACTCTGGTTATGCTGTAAAGGTCATAAGCAACGAGTACCTTTTATATTCGTGTCGTATCATAAAGGTAGTATGGCTCTTTTTGTCCTTACTGTTATTGGCAATGGATGAGTTGAATGCATTGTGTAAATATCTTAACAAGATCTCCTACTCTGTCAACGTTCCTAAATTTTTGCAATGTTTGTATCGTAATAATTTGATTTCCTATGTGTAGACTATGATAACCACTACGTATCAACAGGCAAACTATACTCGTTCAGCTTTCTTTTTGTATATAAAAAAGCGTTATATTGGGACCAGACTTGGCAACGACGAACACGATTCCACTTTTGTTTATTGTGGAAGTGTCTATAGATTCGGTTTGTATTTAAAACTTTTTGGTATTCATTTAGCAGCGCTTATATATTTGTTCACCATAAATAAACAATCTTTTAAATAAGCCGTGTATTATTTTAATTCATAAGCTTACGAACTCATTTGATTTCCTATCTATTTGTATAATATTACTCAGTTGCATCAAGTAGCCAAGCGAATGTTTGAAATTCTGGTAAGACTAAAGTAGGTTATAAATCGAAAGCATCGGTTTGTACAGGATATAGTATCGAGCTGAGATGTATCGAGTCCGTTTGAGATACGGACGGGCTCATTTGGACAGAAGATTTACTAGGGAACAACTCTTGAATATCCCAGACCTTTCGAAGAGTAGCTTTTAATGGTTAATAAATGTATCTACTGGTTTTAATGTTATTTATCTATGTCTACTGGCCCAAGTACAGAGCTTTGCTCAATAATTTAAAATTACATTAATCAACTAATATAAAAGAACTTTGTTGATCAACTACCTGCTATTAGAAATATTAATTACTGATAATAATAACTATGAATAAATCTAACTTAACAAAATATGGAGGGATAAGACGTCGAATCACACACTACGACCTGTAAGATATAGTTTCATTGCAAGAAGGTGGTATCTTTTTTTTTTAAATTATAGCTGTATACGTGTATTTTTATATAAAAAGCACAGTAAATGTTTGCACCTCAGCTGATTATTAGCGGTAAGAGTTCATAATTGCGAAAACAATTAATGCAGATTAACAATTAAACATGATTCTAAAGTAGTTCAAATCAAAACAAATTTACCTAAACCATTAACAAATATAAATTTTCGTTGCATTGAATAGCTGTTGGTCTGATAGAAATGCAATTTGTTGATTTTCTTTTAGAACTGTAAACTCAAGTAAGGTTAAGGTCTAATTGAATTAAACACTTCAAATGAAGCAAGTGTAAAATAGTTTTAACGGTGATATAATTAAGTTGGGTTTCTTGATGCAACTTCAGACTGTATTTTAGTTTTTCCATAACAGTTTAGAAAAGAGTATAAAATATCTTTTAAAATGATTTAGTAAGAAATGAATGAAGGATTGAATGGGTTAATAATTGGATAGCCGTGGAGTATAGGGAAGGACATTCAGTCAGACGGAATGATGGATGTTGGACCAAAGCAGTCACGGAATGGTGGCTAAGAGAAGCAACTAGACCAGGTGGTAGACCACCTGTCAGATAATCTAATAACATTGTGAACCGTGAGGATTGGCGCAATATAGAAAAGGCCTATACTGAGCTGTGAGTATGCTTATAATACTAATGATGTTAATAATCGCCCAATTTAAAAAGTTTTATCTTTACATTAAGAAGATCGCAGGATATTCTTGGTGTTAAATCCATTTTTAAAAAGCTCTTTATACAGGATTTATAAATAACTATAATTAAGTTACTTTAAATGTCTACTTTACAAGGCTTATACTACTTCTATATAATACTAAATTCAGTAGAAATCTTTACCGTGTAAATATTTATGTTGTATAATTACCAGTCTCGTTAATTACAAACTTACTCCCATCCCGATTTTACAAAAGTACCAGAAATGCCCGGAACATTTTCCTCTTAAAACCTAGCATAATACACTTCTGAAAGGTCCCTTTGAAAGCCAGTCTGAACGCGCCTTTGTGAGGTATAATGATTTTTTTGATAGAGTCCGCCTCTTTTGCGTGTGTGTGATTCATTAATAGAAGAGATAAGGTTTTGTTTGATCATTTACTCATTTAACTTGATGCTGCAAGTATTGAAAATATAAGCATAATTATGAACATTACCAATAGTTAAACACGTTGATAAAACAATAGGTCTGTTATATTAGAATAGTGGATTTTCGCTAACCCCTATATTCTATTTCAACGAAATTTGGTTTGGACAGAAAGGTTTTATCTCTTCCCACAGGAACATTTTATTTTTCCAAGTTATAAAGTACCTATGTCTCTGCTCAAGATGTAATCTATCTTCGCAAGAAATTATATCCTAATCGGTGTAGAGGCTTAGGCGACAAATTGTAACAGATGAATAGAGAAACCGAGTTACTTACGCATTATTACTCCTGTAGTATGGATGTCATATAAGTTATATTCACGAATTTGATTTTGATCTCACAGAATTAGTTTTTCTAGTTTTTCTTTTTGTCTAATTAACTTGAATTGATGAAGTTATTGATTTAAGTGATATGATGGATATAGAACACAAAAGTATAGCGAAATGACAAATAAAATACCTAAAATACTACAAGCATTTAATTTATTGGACACATTCAGTAAAGATAATTTTTAATAAAAGCAAATTTTGTTTCTTTTGGAAATTATCTAATATATTTCATATTTTTAAAATCTTTAAGGTAGGAAAGGTTTCAAAATATGAAATAGATTTCTTTTATACATTTTCAATCTCAAAACAAAGGAAAACAAGAGAGTTCACTCAAATTTAAACCTTATTGCTAAAGAACAATAATGAGTTATTATTTAATAATTCGTTTGCGTTTTGACCCCAAAATCCATTGTTAAAAGCAAAGTGGATTATCCTGTAATATCTATTCACGTCTTTCTACGAGACCTATATACAAGTATTTGAGCCAACTATTTGACTATGAAAACGTGATTAATAGGCCCCTTTTACGATTTGAATAATGATTTGGTGATTTGCCATTGTTATTTTAACTGTGTACCTCGAGTCTAATTTAATTTGCATTTCGACCGTTTCCTTTGCATTCAAATAAAGTTTCTAATCATAAAGGAAGCTTGCTAATTTGTGGCAAAAGGTGGTATTGTGATGAGAAATAACTCCGACTATTCCGAAATTTCTTACAGGACACCCGAACTCATTTTGTCACCTTGAGATTCTAATACTATGTGGTTACCTGGTATACTGGTTACCTCTATTCTTCTATGTCTGCATATACGATAAAGGACTTGTTTTATATATGTAAAAGTATTGATATATGTCGGTGATAAAAAAATGTATATGCAAATCGTTGTCTGCAGATTTTGATAATTTATCCAATTTCAGTTCCTCATATTTTATGTCCGATTACTGCGTTCGAAATATCAATCGATAATTTACCACGTAAAGTAGTTTTTATTAAGACTACGAACTTTATGATGCTTCTATCCCACGGGTTGAACTTGTTCGCCATCTTGTTACCATGTTATTATATATGCTACATATAGTCAATCTATATTACTCAAAAGGATCGTATAATGCAATGATTTATTTTTAGATCAAAAAAGAATTTTGCAAACAATTTGTTTACAGCAAGTTCTATACTTTGCCTACGTCAGGAGCACGCATCGCCTGTGGTTTCCATATTATTTGATGTAAACCGCTCAGCTCAAGAGAGTGCAGTGTTACGTCACACGAAGTTTAATGTACCGTCTTGTAATTAACGTTTAATTTATGAAGATTGCATACTTATTTCTTCACTTACTCGAGAACAGATGGATGGTTTCTGATATGTAATTTTTATATGACAACGAATGCGGTGCTGGACTGCTCTGAGCTGACTGAGCGCATCTAACGTCCGTACTAGACGCCAGTTGTTATCTTATATCGCGTTCGTTCTAATTATACCAAGTGAAGCATATTTTTCTCTCGCTTATGATTGTATTGTATCTGATTAAAATAATTAAGAATCTAAGTTTTTGCGAATTTTATGAATATTTGATTTAGATATTTTAAAATTTAATTTGACAAACTGTAATTGACTGAGTAAGATTCAAATATTATTATTGTAAGGTTAAATTCTATTCCATTAAATGTTGTTGCAAATTAAATAAATAAATACTTCCTAACACGAATGGAAATCTGAAATACAACGTACAAAGTATTTCACGCGTAACGATACAAGAATGTACCACGTTTTGGGCATATAATAGTTCGAGTTAACGTATTGATGTGATTGGATCTAAGATTTAATACTATTCGATTGAATGGATGCCTCGAAGTGTTCCACGTAGATCAATTGGACTTCAATGCTGGTGTATTCGGAATTTACACACAGCAATGTGACGATTAGTAGTGGCCTAGATATAGTATGTTAAGATAACATTGTCAAAGATCTTTTAACTTTTATTTCATTTATCAACAAATAATTTTTATCAATTTTATCTAACTTTATTCACGCTGGATTTTATGTAGTTTAATTTAACTTTTTTCGTTTTAATTTAATATACCCAGTGGCTCTATAAATATAGAAATGAATGTAACGCACGATACCAACGTTTCGAGCTGAAATCCATTAAGCAGTTAGTTACTAAGCGAGCCAGGAATTTTTTATGATTGTAAACAATTAAGAGCTATATTCTTAGCTTAAAAACTAAAAATACTTTCCCCTAATCCCAGGCGATAAGACAGCACGTCTAGACGGGATGGGAGAGTCAGAAAAACGGATCGTAAATTAATTAGATAGAGTCAAACTGAAAGTTATTTTAAATTCTCCAGCCTATTTTTTTTTATAAAGTACAGCAAATGACTCAACACCACCTGATAATAAGCAGTAAAGGAGTCCATATGTGAAGATAGCTAATGAAGCATGAGACATACTGCCCTAGCCACCCTCACCTTGCCGGCCCAAAAAGTGCTTTTTCATGCCTCATTTAAAGGAACCCATGTTATAAAAAGGAGGGAATACTTCTGTTGTTTCGGTTGTTTTTGTGTTGTTAGTGTACTCGTAGCAAATGATAAAAATTGCACTACTTGCTTTAATTATTAGCATAGGAGTTCAATGAACCTGGACGACACAAAATGGTAAAAATGTGTAGCGTTAACTTTGTAGATAAAGAGAAATAAATTTCTCAGGAATTTAAGCAACGTATTTTTTGTTCAAAAGAATGCACCGTTGCATCTCGTTAAAACTTGCACAGACAGTGATTCAAATACTTTTTCAAAGTTTAGTAGTTATGATGTCTTTGCTCACTAAAATATAACATTTGAATGGAGTCGCATTAAAACCTTTCGTCGAAGCACGAAAAAATAAAGCCAATATCGGTTCACCATCAATAATCTATATAAGTCCCATGGGCCTAGGTATGGGCTATCCATAGTGGGGGAAACACATGACGTGTATGATTACCATACACGTCATGTGTTTCTAGCACCACCACGCTAGCGCAATGCGGCTTTTTTGGTAAAAGACATTAATTGTCCAGATTGTTAAGTGCACGAGCACGCTCGACATCAATTACATTCATACGCAACGACTCCACAATATTTTATATCGTTAATACTTTGTAAATTATATTTCAGTGCAATAAACACTCGTAGCGGTGACGGACACGTCTTTCAATTAACATTCCAATCCCGTGACATATAACTAACTTATCTTCAACTTAACATTGATAAACAACTTATCAACTTAACTTACTTGTAAAGGCTGTTGCTTTTACGTTAAGCAATCTTAAGAATCGATAATCGATAATCGATTATCTTGGATAATTATCGTGCCTTCGAAGCACACGAGATTTCAAAAAACCTAATTTTGACTGACGCATCCAATGACCAACCACGGCAAAAATTACTTTGTTTTCGTAATGGACCAGAATGCTCCAACTACTACGCCAACTAGTAAATATCGTAATATTAATCAGTCGACAAAAGAAAACAAAGTCTTAACCTAAAAAACCATAAGATAAAACCCATAGATACAATCCCGACACAATTGTTTAAAAGCGTCTATGTGTAATTATGGCGCTCAATAACTTAACGTTCGCGTTATAAACCATGATTGTGCTCACGAATAAGGAACGACGTTTCTCGTCTAAAGGCAGGATTGAATTAGCTGATGTAAAGGTTTAAAAAATATACTATTCATGCTGCATTTGTATATCGTAGAGAACAGAATTAGATTAGTGTGAATCTTCGACGTAATAAAAAATAGAAAGAAAGAAAAATGGGCTAAATATTCACACTATTGAATAATATAAGATGTTTATTTATTAACAGTTAGTTTGTATTTGATTCAATGCAAATACTGCAATAATAAAATAATTCACCTAATGCATCTAAAAATGAACCAGACAACAACTGGAAGAGGTACAGCCACAGAGGTACTATTCACTAAACGAGTTCCTGTATAACGCTGATTTTCAGCCACTTCCACTTTTAAGTCTACTAAGATCTTAAGTGAGAGCATGGTCACGACGGGTTCGATCTTAAATAATTGCATTAAAGTCAAAGTCAAACTAAAAATAACTTTATTTTAACAAATTTAAAATTACTTAGTAAATGACTCTATCATTTACTAAGTAATTTTAAATTTGTTTATCCATTGCAATTGTGAGAAAGAAAAGTAATAAAAGTATTAGCATCGTGCTAATACTTTTATTATAAACGCTAATACAGCCACAAAAAGCACTTAAGAATCGTGTGTGCGTGTGTGTGAATACAAACAAACGTGCGCGCGCGCGGTTGTTTGTATTAGATATATGTAAACTCTACTGATTTGGACCGTTGCTACGCAACCACTCTTTGTTATTAACAAAATAAAGAAATTTATCGGTGCTCTCAATTCTGATTGTTTTTATTTACACATTTTCTAATAGTTTGTATATGTGTGTGTGTGTGTCCGAGTTTAAGTAAAGAAATTAATAATTGCTTGCTATTGCATGAAAAATATTTAAGGTAGAATTTGCAATAACAATAGATAAAATGTTGTGTAGAATTAACTAAATTTTAAATTTTTCTAGTCGTTTCCATTTTTATTGGAGGAAATAAGTCATTCTAAAGGCTTGCTGCGAAAATCTTATATTATCATATTACTTATTATAACAATAACTTCGAAAGTTCTTTTTATTTAGTTCAAAAGTTTCCAATGCTGGCCATTCTGCTGGTATTCACTTAAGAAGAATATGGTTTCACTTAAATTACGTTATTTGCCACTGTTCCATTCCAATAGGTTACGAAAATATTCAATATTTGTGTTGCAAGCATAGGTAAATGGTTATAAAAATTATGATTGCTATTTTTAAGTGACTCGTGTTAAACATTTTTAAGAATACGTAAAAATATATATATTTACATCTATTATGTGGCTATCATTGTCTCGAAATAGTGCTATGTTTCATTAAATCTTAGTTATTCATTGCAGAGCAATAAAGATTCAATCACATCAGATATTTTACAGTAAAATGAAAATTTTAAAAAAACTGTTGGAACAAAAGAATCCTTAATCACATCCGATACGAATTGACTACTTCATTCTTTTATCGAGTCTCCGAACTCGATTAAAAGTGAGGAAAACCTCACCCAATTACTCAATCTTAGTAATTTTCGAGTTCGTCCGAAATTTTCTAAAATCAGCGATTCGAATGAGAATCGATTGTCGAAAATTTGAAAGTGAAATTTTGAGACTGTATTTCAAATTATTCAACCGTCTAAACAATGCGATGGTAATTAAACCATGGAATTTGCATGCTGGCTCCAGAAGATGAAATTAAATGTTATTAAAGATGTGTTTGCAGACAAGTCTTTGAAGACGCTTTCTTGATCTCACTGTTAAAGTGTTGAAGATGTGAGGACTAACTCTTTACTAACGCAAGAAGAAAAGAAGTAATATGTTATAGACGATGTGGATAAGTTGGCAGACGAAAAACGTATCCATAACCACTTAATAGGCTAAAATAATACATTTAAATTACTCTTCTGTTTTTTTTTTTAAATTAGATAAGTATTTATATTGAATTGATCACAAATATATAAAAGAACTAAAAATATACATGATCAAACTTATATTTGCGAGTTAAACCAGGCCTGCTCCAGAGACCTTCTCAGAGTAGTTTAGTCAATCAATCACCTGATAAAAACCAAAATAAATATTATGTACAAGGAAATGCTGTAGTAGGTAGTAGTCTGGTTGTCTCCTTCAAAAATCTTTTCACGCACACTTTAAATAAGATCTCTTTTCCAAAATGATCTGATACCTCTTACCCCCACAGCCCAATTACTTTAAATACGTATCTTATTTTTTTCATATTGATAAAAAACACTTACCAATTATAAAACTTCGCTCATCTTCGTTCATCTCGACCTCCGGGAAACCGATTTCGACCCCAAGGGGTTCAGTTCGTTACTTTAAATTATGTTAAAATCTTTTACTTCCATCGCAGAGATTAGTTTTGTTATATGGCGACCTTTGTTCTAATGCTTTGTTTAAATACACTCGGCTACTTTCAAGAAATTATTATTTCATCGCAAGACACAGAAAGTACTTATAATATTTGATTTAAAAAAATCATCTTTTATCTGCAGGCGACGCGGATGAAGCTGCGGACAGAAGCTAATGGTACAACATATTATTTGATTTCGCTCATGATAGATCTTGACTGTTATTTCGTCTGTTCTTAATGAATTATGTACTTGTAGATTGATTATCACGTCTCTTTGACGAAGAAAAAGCGAAACAAAAAGTCTGACGGAGCATTGATCTAAAAATGTAATCCAATTTGTAGAAACAGAACCAAAAGTAACTTAAGCCTCATTGGTATCAGATTTAGTTAATGGGGTTCGCTTGAGCGAGCGATCAAATGTTAGAAGAGACCTCATGTGCATAACTAACTTATATTTTTTAAATGTTGATTGGCAAAGTTCTACCTTAGCAAAAAGATATTTGACGGTAAAAATTGACCTTTAATTTTTCCAAATTCATTCTCAATTCAAATCATTTTATAACCCAAAAGTTTTCATATTTTAGATGGAATTATTTTGATTGAAATCTCTGCTCTCCCGCGACATTTTGTTCATTTTGATAGTCTTTAAAATATATGTGTACGTTTTTATCATTCGAAAATAATACGGTTGCGAGGTATTTTAAATCTTGATTCGCTTTTAAATTCTCCGATAACTTTATGATAAGAATAACTGTGACAAATTGTCAGTTCACAAATAAAATAAATAAATATTCTATTTTTTTTATTCATGAACTGATAATTTTTATTACAAATTCACGAATAGAGATAAATATAATATATTTTTGCAAAAGTATTTCAGAATAAGAGTTAAACAAAATAATACAATTCCACAACCAAAATGTAATTTCACTGTCATTTGTTACTTTTGCTCAAATATGCTTGTAAATAAACAAAACTCTGCGAACCAATTTGTTGATCGGGAATTCCTCTATTTTGCGTTTGAGAAAATCAAAATCAACGTCGTTTCGGGTCCCTCCGTCGCAACCGAAACAGAGGCCTGTTGTATAAATCAAGTTAGATTTCGGATACAAGTTGTTTACAGGACAAATTAATGTTGAACCTTTTAATTAACTGGATTGCCGTTTGTGAAAACAACGCGGCATTCACAAATATTATTGTTTGAATAACATTATGGTTCTTGAGTAGGACAATGTTGCCCTACGCGAAACTTGAATTAGTAACACGGCATCGTTACTAATACTTATTCTATAGAAACAAGCGTCTTTTCTTTAATTAAATTTAAGCTCTCTGTTTAAAATTTTTGGCCATGTATACATTTTATCCATGTTTGTCGTATCGCGAAATAATAAATAATGAAGAGCTTATGTTATAGATTGAATAGAATAGAATATATCTTTATTGTACATCAGCCAATTCAAGAAGAGAAACACTCAAAAAAAACTTTACTACATAATAATACATACTTTAGTACATAACTTAGATACTACATAATAGAGAAATATAGATATTAACATGTATATAAACATCAGGAGTACGCTAAATAAAAATATAAGTATCCATGACTTGTGACCTTTCATCATACAAATATCTACCCCTTATCGGGATTTAAACGAGACCTTTGGTTAAGTAGACAAGTGTTCTGATCACTCTACCAGACGGCCGTGAAACAGTCGTAGCATAACAAATCTCTATTTAGTAATATGGAACATCAAGGAATTACTTAATATTGTTGCTAGTCGATATTTTGGGGACAGGAGACGTTAATTCCTTGGCAGTCTTTAATATTCCTCTATTTTTCAGGTCAGTATGCACTGCGCATTTAAATTTGACTCAATATTTACTGAAACGTTGGACCAGCATGCGCTAAAAGGTCGTCGTAGCTTTTAAAAGCAACATCATTCTTGCCACAGGTGCAGCTCTTTCGCGTCCTCTGTTCCACGCTCAAGGGTACGGTAATTTATTTAAATTCACTTATTATTATGGAAAAAAGAAAATTGAAAATTTTTAGCAGCATACTTTACTGTGTATTATTACGAAGGGGAGAACGCGAAAAACGAAGTTTCGAACATGTGTCTGTCGTAAAAATAAACTTCAGATGCGTTGAAATATTGCTGGAATACCATTTTTTTCATATTTCAAATGTATATTTCAAACAAGAATAATTATAATTTAAATGATAAAACCATGTGATTTAATGAAACTTACTTTAATATACTATTAGCTAAATCAAAATAAATATTGGTTTCTATCAAATTTATTATATTATACATACTCAATTTTAATTTAATCATAAAATAAAATCGTATTGTAGGCAACTTTTCAATGGTAAATACATCTTAAATGTAAAACGGATACTAAAGGGGGTTCCCCCATTCGGTAAACGATAGTTTATCGAAGACAAAAAACACAACTTTTATAGTATTGTATTACTGCAGTGATTAAACTTGGCTGAGCTCCTCTTAAAAGTGTTGAAATATATTTGATATTATAAATATTTTTAAATTAGACAATAATCAATGTATATAATACGCAAATACGTTGATAGAATTGACTCGGAATATATAAATAATAATTAAATAAATATTTAATGCGATTTTTTTATTTTATATCGATTAAAGCAAAAAATGGAACTTGAAACTGATCTTTTGAAAGTTGTTTTACTTAAGAAATATGGTTTATTCATAGCAACGCTAGACTTGTAAGTTACGGATGCTTGGAAAGGTGGCAAGAGACCTTTGGTTACATGTTAAAAAGTTGGCGTCTGCGCGAACTAAACCAATTGAGTTTGAACACTTAATTAAGCTGTGCGGTGGCTCCTTCGCAATAAGTAAAGCAATAACACTATTTAAATAGGCCGGGAGCTGGATATGGAAAAAGTTTAATTTGATGTATCATAGAGAAATCGTTATTTATTATTTTCATTTCGATAAAACAAAACTAGCTAGAAGTTAATTTGAAATTTAAACAAAGTTAAAAAAATTTGCTTGAACGACTAGCAGTCCGTATTGTTGTATTATAATTGAAGACTGCAACTTTGAACAAACATTATATATGTATAGAAAAAAAACAAGTTTTCAAAGAGTTTATTCCATAGAAAATATAGTCAGTACATTAAAAGTCTTTTTTCTATACATATTTTAATTTACATCTCTAATTTTTATTGCATTATGTAATTTGTGTAGTAATTTATAGTAACTATGTAGTTCATTGTAGACCCAGACATCTATTTAATTTAACAGTATTTAAATATATTGCTTACAATTGTATTTAATGGTTGCAAATGTTGGGGCACAAGGCCAACTTTATTAAAAAAATGAGCAATGTATAAAAAATCCTACCTCTGATACACGTTGGCTTCGCTTTTTGGTCATTCGCTAACTTACTTTAAAATATAAACCTAGCTTGGCTAGTAATCGCTACAAGATCAACAATCCCGACCGTGGCTCCCGAGCTAGCAAGCCTGGCACCGTTTATTACTCTACGTTAAATGGAAATATTCATTAAACTTCCCTTCCCAACAAGCGCAAGTGAATCGATTTCAGTTTATATTACATGCCATAATTTTCTACAAACATCCCGAGTCAAACGGATTCCAGATGTAATAAGGCAGCTTTTTATCTTACATAGATAACAAGTACAAATACATAAACAGTACTCCAAACACAAGAATTTCAAATATTGAATCGTAATCTTAGCGAGTGAAAGTACAAACCGCTTTACACAAACGTCAGCTTTATGATATTATGAGCTAACTCGTACAGGATTCGAAATTTAAATTTGTTTTTTAAATTTCGAATCCTTCGTTGTGTGGTGTTAGTATTGATATATTTGTACAAAGAACTTACAAAACGGCTTGACCTGTTTGAATTATTAATTTGTTTTCTTCGATTTTATTTACGAATGGGTTAAAAAATATAAAAAGGGGAAATTCTAAAGAATTGCTCAACAATAAAAATTTGAAATTGATAATCTAGTATGGAAAATCTTCTGACTGACGTGCTATTCAAAACTGTCATTTCTTCCGTTTGCGGATAACTTTTGATAGATGGCGGTAGTGGTAAACAAACTTAAAGTTTATATATTCATCGGGTCAAGACTAAGGTGATACGAAGTTCACTAGGTCATCTAGTGTATTTATATTTAATTTCCATAACTTATTATTTTAGTAATTTAATGTTAATTTACATTTTGTTTTATAAAAATGATTTTATGTTTATATTCAGGTCAAGATATCACATCTATTTCGAAAAGTCAAATCTCATTTTTAGTTAAAAACTTTAAAAGTTACAAGTCTAGTACTAAAAGTTATATTACCAACTTTTTACAATATCTATTCATCGCGAGCATGTGATTCTGAGACAAATACTCGTCATTCAATCCTAAATGAAGTTATAACTAAAATAACATGTTATATAAATATAAATGAAGCCACTGTCTCCATCCATCCAACCACCACAGTGAGAGTTTATTAACTAAAGTAACAAGAAATTAAGTCTTAATAAAGAACTTTACTGTCTCAACGTGACGAATATTCTCGTTTAGTCTCAGTTAATCCAACTGCGGTAACTGCTAGTTTAGTGGTAAGTTTTTCATTTCGTTTGACATGAAACTTGTATGTAAAAGTGTATTTAACTAATACGTTTAAGCGGAAATTGTAGAAGAAAACATGCTTTACAAATAATCGCCAAAAGAAGTGCTATTCATTTAAATCTAGTTTAGTGTTGCCATGTGAGTTTATATTTTATGCTAGACTATATTAACCGAAGTCAGATTAATCAGAGTCGTTGTTTTATCTTAATATGGTAGCTCTTGGCTTTTATCTCACCTGATATTGAGCCTGATGTGAATATAAGGCCGAAGATACAAGCGAACTAAGCCTTTGAAACGGCTCCGCTCTATACCTCCTCGATGCTCTGTATGATTTAGTAGCACGCGTGTTGGTCTACGGAGTCATTCATTCGCTATCTCCACGTCCACTTTACGCACAAAGAGATTTCATTATTCCTTTCTTTGTCGCACAGTCAGAGCATTGCATTTGTTACCGGCACATGTACAAAAGGCGTTACTTTAAGAGAGGCGTGAAAAGGCACGTTTTGGGTCGGCAAGGTGGAGGTGGGTAGGGCAGTATGTTCGACATAGCATATGTTGTTGGACTAACTATCTGCAGATATGGTCCTAACAGGTTACCATCAGGCGGTGTTGAGTCATTTGCTGTGTTTTAATGAAAAAAAAGCTTTTCACTGCACATTGTAAAATTGAATTTATTTTCAAGATATCTCACTCTTTCGTTGTGTTAAAAGATTCAAACTGTCAATTAATCTCAATTAAGATATTCTATTCAACAATTATATACTATTAATGTTGATGATGAACATTTACAAGATCTCTCTAAAACTGATAAAATAACATGATTTTAAGTATTATAGTGAACTTTTAAGCCTAACAGCATTTGAACAAAGCTATTCAGCGCTTAACAGCAAAGCATTAGTTCTACAAACTTTCCACTCAGCGCTTAACAGAAATTCATAAGTTTCATACCCCTTTTGGCACATTCTTCACAAGGTATTTCATGCAGTAAGTAAAACATCTTTCAAAGTGGTAACGAAGCCACTGCTGGTATTTTACGTATTTTCTTTCTCCAAGAACAATTTAACGTTTCGATTTTAATAAGCGATGTGGATATTATTTCAAGAATTTCTACTTAATTGTTCTTCTTGACATGGTGAATTGCTCCGCAGAACCCAGGTTACCCCCGTTAAGGGCACTGGAGTTACCGGGGAGTTTTAGTTGGTATTCTCAGTGCCGCTCTATTGAGGTACTGAGTGAGCGCCACACACGCCCGTCGCTTAGCCAGTGGCGGGTAGGTCCGTAAATGGATTAGAATTAGAATCGTAGTTAATTGTTCTTCTAGGTAGAATTTCTATCTTGTTGGTAAATATTGAAAGCAGATTGCAACGCGCAGACTTGCAGCCCTCATCCACCGACTAGTGTTGCAAAGGCACACTCTATCGAACAAACGACGTATTCTCTATTTAGTTTTCTTCTTTTCCTACAGCTACCTGTAGACTATTGGTTTATTACCACTACGATTGGTTTAGGACTCCTTTAAATCCCTCCTTATATAAGTAATAATTACTTACATATTTTGTTCATAATTATGAATGTTTATTAATTACTAATAAAATATAGAAAAAATATTAAAAAAAAATCAAATTTCAATATCAATTTTTACCAATAAAATGTATCAAAAGATCATTAGGTCAATTGTCAATCTTTTGATTATTGTTTTTTAAGATTTACCATATTAAAAACCAATTTTTAGTTGTATATTTTTAAGCTTACCTTTGAGATTTTCTCAGTTCTTTTTTTAAACCTACCCTGTATTAAACAGAATAAAACACAAGGAACATTATTCTAATAATTCAAGTCATTTATGAGTTTTACAGAGACTAATAAAAATCATTTAATTTATATATATGATAAGGTAAAAGAATAATGGCTTGAATAAATATTTAACCATCAGTTCATTACACTCCACAGACAGTAAAAACTCTTTCCTTTGTCCTGTACCTTAAAACAACAGGTTCTTTCTCTTGTCATGACCGCCTCGTACGACTAAAGTACTAGCCTGAGACGATTTGAAAAATTTACGTCGCTGGTGAGAAAACCAATATCGAAGATACTTGAAAACTCAAAAGATGTGCATAGTTTCACTTGCACTAGCAAACTTTTTATTTGGACTGCACTTCTGCTTACCATCAGGTAGAATGGAGTAATTTCATCAATCTTACTATAAAGAAAAGATATTTAGCTAATCGTTCAACGTAAATTGATGTGAAAAGAAAGGAGAAGCAGAACAGGAAACATGAATTCGTATTTTCGCCGCTCCCTATACAGTCCATTTCTATAATTTACACATCGTATTATATTTCGAATATTTATATACATTCTAGCTTTACACTTATGTGAATTTCGTTGACACAGAAAGACTCTATAGCTTCCTTCGGGAACATTTCTTTTCCTGATAAAACTATCTGTGTCTGTTTACCGACGGTTATCAATCACTATGTCAATTTTAATTCAAACCGATTGAGTGGTTTACCCGTAAAAATACTGAAAATAGTTGATTGTGCACTTCATACTACTAGAAGATATGAATTATTATCTTTATTTCTTCATTATTTAGTATGTATATGCTTAAAATGGGTAGCTAAGGTGCAGAGTAAGAAATGTTGTATAAATTGTATTATTAAATCTGGTGATCTTTAGGCGTTTTATGTTCATTCATAACTGGTCTGTCACATTAAAAGACACGCAAAGTACACAAAATGTATGATGCTCTTATGTTACTTGTGAATTATGTGCCTATTAAATTGAGTCTGGTTTTTAATTTTACACTCAGTACCCCTGTCCCGGGTTTGAATCCCGGTAGGAGTAGTAAGATGAGTAAGAATATTTTCTCACGAGTCTAGGATTGTTGTATGTTTATTAAGTATATTTCTTATATATATACATATTATTATATATATCATTGAATTATGTGATATCCATAACAAAAGCTCTTAATGATGATTAATGTGGGCTGGATGATAGGTGTGAGTGTAAGAAATATTATTATTATAAAAAGAAAGATAACCTGTAAACAAATTATTAACAATGAAGTAATTTATAAGAAGACTATATACTCTTTAAACCACGTTCAAATTTAATTTTTTAATAGGAGATATTATGCACGAGTGATCATTACAGAATACAATAAACCTAACGACAGTGTTGCCCATTTATCGATAGTTTGTTCAAAGTTGAGAGAATTGGGAAGATGACAATATACTAAAACAATACGACATTAAATTAAAACGTTGGCAATTATGTAGATAGAATTTCTTTGCCACATTGTCATCTCTAGACTGTTTAATTTCATACGTTTATATAAATTAAACTAGTAACAATTATTATTTAACCATCACTTTTTGATTAGTATATTTTGTGCTATTTGCAAACATCAAGTTGGTTTTAGCTGCAGAAACCCCAATTTTCTATAAGATAGTAGATACGGTAGTAGATCGGTTTCACTAGCGCTTTATAAATAGTATATCGCACTTGTTGCGGAGCTACATTAAACATCTTACTATTCCACGCGGAATTCCCGTAAGTGACAGTAGTTTTGATTCAATTTTTTCTGTCTGGCTTCCAAGTCATGTTACACCGAACAAATGGAACACATCCTATGTAATTGTGATGCTCTTGCTAGGAAGAGAATGGGTCTCTTTGGACTGGGCTATCCCAGTCCTGAAAATATAAGGCTGCTGTCTCCGAGTGTACTTAGTAAGTACATCTTGGAGGTATTCCAGGACAGCAGTCAGTAGGATTAGGGAAGCACAAAAGATCCCATTGGGTCGACGTGCACCGGGAGTAATAATCCTGGCCCTACATCAAGATAAGATAAGATAAGTCATGTTACTATAAAGTATAAGGCCAAGGTACTTTTCTTGGTATACTTTATTTAGAGTTAAATGATCAATTGTTAATGGCTTGAACTGTAATATTCCTCTTATTGCGAAAAAAAAACATATAATTCCTTTTTAAAACGTAATAAGTTAGATAGAAACTAATTATTGAGTATATTTAAATCATGCTGAGTATTAGCAATAATGTTGTCTATAGACTTACCTAAGTAAAATAAGCTCGTATCATCTGCATATAATAAGATATTATCCTTTTGTTTGAAGGGGAACAAGGTAATTAATAGGTATGTATGGATAAAAATGAATGGTAAGTCAAATTAAGAATACAAATTAGAACAAATCCTTCTTACAAAAGCTTTTTTGACTACAGATTTAGTTAATTAAATAACTAAGGAAAAATTCAATTGAATTATATCTGGATTGTATGGCTTAACCGGTTAAGGCTGCAAAAAACTAGTCATGCATAACCATATTAGTTATGCAACCTTTTAAAATGCACCGAATGCATATACCGAGAGAAGCTGAGGACTAACGCTGGCTTATTCAGGTTTAATGGTGGGATTCCGGACAAAAAACAGTAATCCTAGCTTAGTTGAGGTGCGCCACGTAGAGTCGTGATATTTCTGAGGGCCAACGCATTAAGCCTGCACTGGTGTGGGGTTCCACTGATAGCGAGCGACTGATGACAGATTTATATATCCTTGTAATTTTGGAATGGATTTATTCAATAAGAATGTCAAACAACTTAAATATGAATAGATTTAAACACAAGATAAACAATTTTATTATAGATTATATGTATGGCTATGATTCCCATTCAGATACGCTGCATATGCGCCTAGAAACAACGCTCTAAGCTTTTTGGAAATATGCTTACTCATGACTACGATTCGACATATTTGCTGACCGCATTAGGAAAATATGCCCTTTTATACATTACCATAATTATCTTAACTGCCTCTGTGGTCTAGTAAATATGGTCACCTACTTCAGATCTGGAGTTTCGAGGTTCATTTTTCAGTAGGGACATAAATTTCTGTTAGTTTTGGTTGGTGATAGGATTTTTTCAAGTCCGCTTGAGTAAATTTGATAGTATTATATATACAAAGACTGTGACTAATACTATAATTCAAAGACTGTGAGTAATTTCTTGACGCTTTTGGGCTACCTTTAAGTCACTAATATACTTTTTAATATATATAAAATAAGGTCTCAAATTAAACACACCATTCTAAACGTCAAGCGATATAACATCTGCCCTTTTACAATCATATTGAAAGCATGCAATGCAGTGAACTTGAATTTAGATCTAAAATTTAATTTATAATCGTATGATAGAATCAAACATATTACTGCGTTATAAGATAATTATATCAATGACATTATAGTAAAGAATTAGTTGATTCATAAAGAACTCGACCGCTATCACGTCAACTGTCAAAATAAGTTTAATGTCTGATCCTGTCAACTTAACGCTCCCGGCTGGATTTTGTAACCTTTCACGTGATAATGCCAGTTGTTATCGCAGCTGGTGGATTTATAAATTACCAAGCCTATTACAATCACTATTTGGAATTACGTAATTTGGTTGTAAATATTTGGATAATGGAGGTCGCAACAGTTTTAGTAGATTCACGAATATAGAGAAGCGCGTCAGTAGCACCAATGGCAGACGTGGTCTACCTTTTTTATAAAGCAATAACAAACATTATGATATTTTGATTGAAGGCAATTACCGTCAAACGAATGAGAATAGTTAATCTAAAATTTGAAAGATTCATGAATCCAAGTGAACTATCAAAATCGCTATCAATGAAGACTCACAAAAGAAACTCGCTTCAAAGTCTAGGTATGACATATATTATTTAATTTATGTGACGCAAATGCTCGCTTGAGTTATAGTTAAATACCGTAGAATAAAAGTAATTTAATATTTAGGTCAAAAAAGACAAAATAAATTGAGCTATCAGTTGGTGGATTTATTATTAACTGCGTGAGGTAATGATTTTTTTTTAAATCTTAAAGATGTTTTTCATTTTTATTTGAGTTAAATAAAAAATAAATAATTTAATTTTTTTATTAGTTTTTTTTCGATTCACGCATTTCCTCTTACATAATCAATGGATCCTTTAAAAGAGACGTGAAATGGTATTTTGTGGACTCCTTTATGATTTCTTTTTTCAAAATATAAGAGAAGAAATATGAGTTTATAGTGTTGAGAATAAAATAGGGTTGAATGCCTATTCATACTGAGGTCATCCATTATTTGAATACCTTTGTAATATTGTTTCAAATTACTTCAAAATTATCATACTTATACCAAGTGTAATATCGACTTGTGTCTACCTTTATAGATATATTTTTGGTTATCTTAAACTTACTAATATTTCTACTACACTATTCTGCGTAGAATTGTATGTAAATCAATTTGTAGGCAGAATAGAAAGAAGAAAAGATGTGTAAAGATGTCAAATTGTTTAAAAACGACCTCCCTTGTGATGATCGGGAAACCATATTGGGAATTTCAGCTATAACCTTACCAGTAAGTTTGTTGTAAATTGTATGGACAGTTAACAAAACAAAGGTATTAATAAAAAAAAACAACACCAGAGACAAACAATTGCGAATATTTCCATTTAATTTTCGTTTCTCAATAGTTTAGTGAAAACATTTCGACAGTTAGAAAGATTTCGTTTAAACTATTTACATTATAATAACGAACAAACTTAAGCAAACCTTTATTTATATTATTTATAATACATAAAATTATTATCTAGCAACAAAACGGGATATTACATATCCGTTAAAAATAAAAAAGTGTAAATTTATGAATTTCAAGTAATTTCAATAGTTTTTGCATAATTGAGATATTCATATTCAGCTTATTCGATGATTACATGTCTTTTCGTTTTTTTACATTTATGTAGCCAAAAGTAATCTTATACATTCGTCACTGTACTATCACAACATGAAAATTAGCAAAATTAAAATCTGATTGCTAAACCGTTTCAAATTGCCCAGTTTCCGGTTTGTCTATTTCGGGGAATTCCCTGAGTCTGTTATTCGATAAGGTCTGTCATTGATCATTATCAATAACAGACTTTTTTGTTCTCAATTAATCCGTTTTGATACTGTTATAAGTTTTAGCCCTAAATAATATGAAAACAATTTAATAAAATTAATAAATAGTTACACCCAAGCGTACTGGTCAATGCAATGTGTATCTAGGGATCACAGATTTTATGACTATTTTCGAATGTAGCTGACCGTGGCTATTCTGGAGTAGTATCGTGAGTTTTAATTCTTTTTTCTGTTATTGAATTGAGATTTAAGTGCTCTTGTATAGCTCGATGAATGGATGAGATAAAAGTACTAAGGAAAAGTTAAAATTTTTGTATAACGGTGCGAAGACTTGGTGAGATCAAGAGACTTTTATGTGTGGAAACTGAATTTTGAAGCTTAGGCACAGTTAACTCTTTAACAGTATGAGAAGCCGTTCAGATTGACATAATTTAACGTTACTCATATATTTAGACTCTCTTTGATCTTCTACTCAACGGTTACGTATAACTACTTATTAGGGTTTGGGTCTCGGTAATAGAGATTTCATCTTGTAATTGTATTGTTCCCTTTAGAACTACAACTTTGCCTTCATTCTGTAATTGCAAAGATATATCGATATGAGTCGATAAACAGTAACGATCATGTAAATTCTATAGATGTTTCCCTGTTTCTTCTACATAATAATGAAAAATATCATTCGACTTCAGATTTTCTGCGTCTGCTCAGTTACTCCTTAATACTAAATTATGATTAATTATCACTGCTTCTGTTTAATTTCGAAATTATTTCATATTTAAAAACATTATACATAAGTAAAACATTATTGTATCATGAAATACTCGAGTGAAGTTTTATTTAATGTTATAAAAATACTGTCTCAGTTTATATTTATTTCTCCTCGTTTACGTTATCTACGACTCTCATATTTAACCTGATTTCCCATTTTTGTTGTTTAATAATTAAATTTATTAGAAATACTGATGACACATCCAAACATTTTCTGATCAACAGGATATTAGACATCGGAAATCTGTCAGTAGCAGATATAATTTACCATATTTATTACATTAGAAAGTATCGTTGATCTGGATTAAAAATTGATATTAAAAATTCGTTAACATATTTGTGAGTTATACTCGATAAGGTGGCGAGTACCTAGTCAATTGCTCCGCATAAACCAGGTTACCGTGAAGTGCAATGGAATTACCGGGGAGTTTTAGTGGGTATTCCCAGTGCCACTCTGATGAGGTACTGGGTAAGCCCCCACACATATTCTCGCTGTTAAGCCAGTGACGCGTTGTTCCGTAAATGCATTCCTCCTTGTAAAAAAGGGTTCTGAAGGTCAAAAAGGGGTTCTCATCTCAATCTAGCCGGAGAAATACTGAAGCCAAACAACTGTATATACTCAGGAAGAGAGATAATATAAGTAGATTTCTAGGGTTAATGACGTCACTACTAATACTTGCTCTGTATAATACTCTCTCTCTCTCTCTCTATATATATATACTCTTTATATTGTACTCATAATTTATCGTTTTCGGAATGCAATGTCTAATAATCTGCAGCATTTCCTACGCAGCTTGTTCGTACTTAAAATTAAATTATTAGAATTTAATAGACTTTTAGATAGAAGAGAAAATTTAATAGACTTAACTGAAAAACATCTAAATATCATACTGTCTTTGCCAGTTCACTATGTCCTAGGTCCTCCTTGAGGGATCACTGTCACATCTACATACGGTCGGCTTGAGCTTCCTATGAATAAACCATTGAACCAATACTATTTCCAGCAATACTGGATTTAAGTCGTTTAAGGCTGTTTGTCCACTGAGTAGGAGACGAGCGGAGCGGTGCAATCAAATTTGTGCTCTACTTTCTTCGTATTACGATAGTATTTCTTTTAATGAAAATGGAAACATTCTCAGCAGAAAATTCCAACAGTGTCAGAGTTTTGTTTAAATTGCGTTTTTGGACAATTGATATAAAGAAGTATTGATTTTGAATTTGAAGTACAAAATTAAAAAGACCAGCCGGTCGATATTTTTTTTTCATGATTACAATTAATTCTACCTTATGTTTGAAGATTTCTATACTAAGTGACATAAGGTTAACACTTAGTGCGTGTATCGATTTTAATATTTTGTCATCGACTCAATTACAGAATATATTTTTTATTTCAGAAATAATATATTTGATAAAATATAATATTAAATTTACTAACGAAAAACCTAATTACGTCATTAGCATTAGCATTGAGTCAGTCACTAATTCAGTTAAAAATAATTTCCATTAGCAGTACGTTTTTTTTTAAATTTATAATTGCGATTGAAAGAGAGAGAGAACAAAGAAAAATGCATAATTGGTCTTGATGTTTTTTTCTTGGCGTAATTTTTTTTTATTTCTATTCTGATTTAATATATGATATTTTCATGTGTCGTTAGTGTTGCCGGTTGAAACTTGGCACGATAGATGTAAGTAAAACGCTCTTAGACTCTTCAAGACACGAATAGAGTTTCTCAATAACTGTATGATACAAAACATATTTACAGATTTAATTTTATTTATGTACAATATATTCCGTAATGGACAAATGAATTTTAACATTATGATCGCCTCGATATTTTTATATGTCCTTAACAATAAATATATCAACATATGCTAGGCAGTGACATTATGGTTAGATGTGGTCTCAATGAAAGCGGCGGCGGTTTTAGATAATAAAAAAGCCTTGCTCTCCTTGCGGCCACACGACAAAAATCAAAAATCAGTATATAGGATCTAACATATTAAAATAGCGAGACAAGTATCAGTGTTCATATAATTATTATCACATTTTAGTGACGATGATAATTACTAAGTATTAGTTTTAATTATATTACAATGGTATTGAAAATTTTATTTCATATCTTAAGACGCTTTCAAATGTGGTAAACCTTCAAAATTTATTTTACACACTAATATTTTACATAACTGGATTTACATTTCTCACAACCATTTACCGAAAATAAAAATATAATTAGACCAATTGAATAACACAACATTTCAATTTATCCAGAGTAACGAGATTTTATTAAATATATTATCTATAAATTGAGATTATTTACAAACGTTTTACGTAACGAATTTCATTACCCTACCTAGTTACTAACATAAATGTCTGCTCCTTCGTTTTAAATAATGCTTGAGCACAGTCCTTTTTATTTACACGAATTCTAAAGTTGCGTCGTCTGTCAGAGCGGTGTGTCCCGCGGGGTTGAGCGTGGCGCGGGAGCGGGCGCGGGCGCGGGGAGCGGACGCGGTAGCGTGCGGAGGTGTTGCAGCGGGATGCCGCAGCGACCGTCACTTGGTGCGGCGAGTGTGGAGCCTCGCGGTAGCGTGCAGGAGCCGCTAGCAAACCGCGCGGGCGGAGGAATGCCTGATGGGGCATTCTGTAAAAAAATAATTAAATGAAGCGCAAATATAATTTTTCAATGAAGAGACAGAGACAAATGTCTTCTGAATTTTTGTAGTCGATTCTAAGTCCAAAAATATTTACGGACGGCACTAAACGAGGCTTAAATTAATAGCTTATCTATAAATTAAAGTAATTTACAAACTTTTAAAAATGAACTTCTTTACCCTACCTAGTTATTAATAATAATTTCTAATTCTTCGTTTCAAATAATGGTTGAGCGCAGTCGTCTTATTTACACGGATTCTAAATTTATTATTATATATTCCACTAAAACTAAATAAGTATCTGTAAAATTTCAATATTTTTATTTTAAAGATTTTAATGCATAAATTATGTTTGTGTCACAATAAAGAAAATGACTAAATTATGTTCAAAATACGGCGTTTCTTAGATAATCTTAAAATATTATGCTACTTTAATAAAGAAATTAATATAAACTTATTTTCTCTACACACAGATCCAGTTTAAAAACTTGAGCACCTTAGTCCGTTGCGATAAGAGCCATTAAAATGGAGGGTTGCGTTTAGTGTGCTGACATCTATACTTTTATTTAGGGAATACATGAAACAAAATGGTGTATAAACAGAAGCGAATTGTAGTAAAGGTAAGTATTAACAATAAAGATCTCACTCATCTGGTACCTAGGGATCAATTTCATTTTATGGAATATATCTTCTAAGTATCTGCCTTATAATAAAAGAAAGTTAATTCAAATGTAGAAAAACTAATTCATTTTATTTCGAATTGGTTGGAGATGGTTATAAAACCACTGCTGGCTCAATGCGGGTTGATGGATGAAAGCCGGAACCAACGGTTTAATATGCCTTCCGTAGGAGGTATCGAGGAACGGGAGGTAACAAATTATTATTGAACCATCCCGGGATCAAATATGACCAGAGTTGCTTTGTTTTTGTTCCAGGGCGTTTGAGCCTTTATACCAACGAGCTACCTCCTCTTTAATATTTATCAAGTGACGAATTGACTATGGAAATTGGAACATTTCGGAATTAGGCAATCTGGGAATCGGAAATTTAGGGTATTGAGCAATCGGAACTCATCAAACTCGCTTTTAATAGAGGGAACATAAATTTTTTTGAACTTGCTGAATTATATAAACCTGATATTAATTCTGTGAGGGACCATAAACGATGACACTCTGTCACTAGCAACCAGGAGACTATGTCCCGAAAATAAAGGCTATAACTCTCATAACCAAAGGTTCCATATCCAAGCATTAAATTTAGGATATTATCAAGTAGAATATTCTAAACGCAGCCAGGCTTCTACTTTGCTTATCTGTACACGTACTCCGAATCACGTCAGATGTTAAAGATGTTCTCTGAAATCTTGCAAATATGACGAGTCTTGCATACTCCTTAGACAACAAGCTTCTGAAGCTCTCGTTGAAAGAATGGTAACATTAGATAGAATATAACATATGGAAGTTACATGACGAGGGAACGTAATATATTTGAATTGATTTAGTTACGCTTATACCTTACATGGGAGATAAAATCTGGCTGGTTTTCGTAGAGGACTGATGTCGGTTTTTTGGCTGCTGTTTTTTTGATAAATGTGATATTGACGACGTTACTCATTGTATCGTTTGCTCCGTACGTTTTTTAATTTGACTATGGTGATATAGAAAAGAAATAACGGAATTATTGGTGAAAACGTAACACGTCACGTGTCAAAAATAGAGATGTAAAATGTAACGTGTTGATCTAACAAATCTAAAATCTATGCCAACAATATTTATACCATTACCCGAGAATTGGTGTACAAATTTTATTCATAGAAGATGTGACTTTATATTGGTGACGATTCTATTGGCATGCTCTTAATCTTAAATTCAATTCACTATCTCTCTTCTTTGGTGATTCAATCAGAAAGTTAAGTAATAGTAGAATTTTTAGAACAGTACAGTTAGTTGACAGTAAATTGATTCCAACCTTTTTTGGTGTAGTAAAGAATTTATTTGAATTATTGTAATCAACATGTTTTTATGTGAGGGTTAAAGGCTAAATTGCGTAACAATCTTCATTTATTTTGTATAAAATGCTGTCGACTGTCGCTTTATAGCCTCAGAATGTTAAACTTTTGTCTTGTCTAACAATACCTTGCATAACAATAACAAAATTTAATATGACACATTTTATAGTACTACTTTTTTAATTTTCAAATACAGTCACCGGAATTACTTCTCTGGTCCGTACTAAGTACATAACACTGAGTCGACTTTAGGAGGGCTTTATATATTTCTATATATCTAAACCTATACACTTACAGAAGGATCATGCATTACAGTGTGTGAAGGAGGCGGCGCTGTCCTTAGAGGACAATATGCTGGCAATCCACCACGGACACCAGCGACGCTTCCCCTAGGCCCTCTATTGCCTGGGGGCGGCGAGATTGTGGACACCTGCTGCTGGCGGTAGTAGTCCATCTGCGGTGAGGACGGGTTATGTAGCATACTGGGCTGCATGGTCACAAAAATGTCATTAGATATTTGAATGGCGAATTTTATTGGAAAATGTGTCTAAAAAATTAGGGTTTCATATAAGTCCTGACTCATGAGTAAATCAGCTCAACTCCTGAGTAGCTCCGTGAGCATTGTTCACTGTATTTTGAAATCTGTATTGAAAAAATTTTGAGTTTCTAAACTTTTACATTTTAAAATGTATCGAAGCTGCTAACACCCTTACCTGCATCTGATCTGTATCAGAAGGTATAATATCAGGATTACGATCGTCACTCTCACTATCATCCTTTTCTCTTAGTTTATCTGGCGACGCAGGTTGAGATGACGGAGCAGGTGCGGATCGGGGCTTCCTCTTCGCACACTTCTGTCTTATTGCTATCATGAAGAGTACCAGAACCACCATCAGCACGCCACCACCGCCAACTGCTGCTGACATAGCTCCAGACATTTGGAAAGCTGTTCTTGGTAAATCTGTTTTCAACAAAGTAATGTTTTCTTTTATTTCAACAGGACCATCATTGTACCATTATAACTTGACCACAATGAGAGTTTATTTATATTTTCAATATTATACTTTCAAAAAGTTTGGAAATCTTTACCATTCTCTATTCAAATACCTACTGTTGAACAATTATTTAGTTTTTATAAACGAAATGATTGTGATTAGGTGAAGTATTTCTGTTCATTTTTCTTCATCTACATTAAACAAATTCAAAGATAAATTTTATAACGGTTAAAATTGTGTGCAATTTTAATACAAAAATACGGTAAATTTTGTGATTTTTTATTCAACGCTTTTAGGATCAAATTATATTGCATTGATTTATCAATTGTTTCGAATGAATGTAATTTCGAGACGCGTTTAAGTGGGTACCAATATACAATTATAATCAAGTAATAACATTTTCGATGAACGGTTTTCTTACCTAAGCTTTTGTCATGGACGTGATGTTTCTCTGGAGGCCTCAAGGTACTGGCTCTTAAAGGGTAAGGATCCCCTCTTCCCTTGGCATTATAAGCTAATACAGCAACAGTATAAGTTTTTCCTGGCTGTAACCCAACTGCGGTGAATCGCGGCACGGCACTAGACACATTCGCCACAATTTCCTGATAAACAAAAAATTTACTTAGATTTGACTTATGTTAATTTTTATGCAAAACAGTTTTACAAACTTTTAAAATTAAAACCGTGAAAGAAGTTTAAAAGTAAGTACTAATAAAGAGCTTTGCCTTATTGCTTCTAAATAAACAAATTACTGTCTCCATGAAAATATAAGGATATTTCCATCTTTCTTAGAAAAATTTTCATTGGTTATACAAAAGAACTTCACAAGAATATTACTTAAAGCTTATACTAGATATTTCTTTAAAGAAAAAAGTTGTTTGTCCTGAAATTTTTTGTCGCAGTTTTAATACCTTTTAAAGTCGATTTTTATTGGAGTCTCCGTTTCTTTAAAGGTGGACTTGAACAGTAAAATTTAAATTAAAACCGTTTTATCAATCGTTTCAAAAGGTAACGATATTTATATACAACTTTGAAGTTTTACTAGTAGCGTTATTGAAATAAAGTGATCATTATATTTCCGATTTATAGTACTCGTCGACGCAATGGTTTTAATTAGTAGTTTATTATCAATTAAATTACTTCAAAGATAATTATGCAACATATTTAACTTCCACCAATGGGGCTAAATATTTATCAGAGTAATATTTGTTTGCGAGGACAATGAAATTGTTTTAATTTTACGTGCTTTAATTTCATCGCATTTTCCTATTGAGTGGATGAAATTTGAATAGGTAATATAATTGATTTGATTAATATTGGATATTACGAGCCTAATGAAAAAATCTTATTATTACATCTTTTAGTTTTAGTGTGTTTTAAAATTGATCTAGTTTTTCTAAAGAAATAGATAAGCCATATTTTTTCCTTACCTGTGTAACAATATCCCGTACTTCCAGGAGAAATGATTGTGGCATTCCTCCATTGAAACCTTCTGAGCATCTAACCCCAAATGATGTGAGAGATGCATTCACTACTGTACAATTGTGGACTTGATCAGGTCGACCTGAAGCAAAATATAACATTTTTAGTAATTTTTTCCAGCTACTTTCTGTAAAATTGAGTGCATGGCAATTTCATTGTTGACGTGTGTTTAAATTCAGATATATTGATCATATTTGAAGAATTATTTTTAACTACGACGAGTCAGATTCTTTTACACACTTTTCAATGAACTAACGCATAGGTACATACACACATTTATACAATTTCATTTCTAAGTGTACACATCTTGCCATTTGGTAGATGTTTGTATAAGTCCCAAGACACCAATCTGACTTACTGGTGCTGCAGGAGTTTAATGCCCATGGAGGCTGGTAATCAGTCATTCAGGTCTCTTAGTTCAGATACCAGTCTTTCACACAGTGTAGTATAGCAATATATGTCTAGATTAAATTTTCTATATAAGAAAAAACAATAAAATACTTATTTTTATTATTATTAAAAAACATTTAATATTCTTTGATTGACTGAATTTAAAAAAAATGCATATTTAAATTACGCATATTAATAATATTCCGAGAATGAACGATGAAAGTACTTTGCAGTATTTACGAATGGGGTGATCGTACCAGCAGCTATGATGTGGTAGACGCAAGGCACCCTCTGCTTGCCGATCCTATTGTGAGCCCAGCATAAAAGGGTGCCGTAGTCCATTTCAGTGTGAGGGGTGTACGTAACTGTCGAGCTGGTGCCAGTTCTGGAGACGTACGTGTCACTGACTTCGTTGCTGTTGGCTGTATTGTTGAAAGTCCATCGGAACTAAAGGAACAATAAGAAATAAATGTACCGGTGTTATTGCTTGTATTAGATAATTGATTCGTACCAATTTATAGATGGAAATAAAATTCCCCATGACGTTAAGGGAGGAACAAATGTTGCTTTTAAACCAGTTCTTCTCAAATCAGAAACTCCCAGTAAGTACCCTATAAGCGGATATATGTGTACCAATCTTGATAAGATGTGTAGATTTTATACGCTTAGATATTCACTTATATACATTATATTACTCTAGTAAATTTATTAACAGTTTCACAGAGGTTTCGCAGAAAAAATCTAATGTTAAATAGAACAAACTGGGTAAAAAAAAATTGATACCATATACTATTACACTACATAATTTACAATTCAATAATGAAATAGTTTTAATAATTTCACACGTATTCAAAATTACATTTCTTTGATTTAAATGAGTTTTTAGTATAACTACAATCCTCCGTATAACTCATGACACAATACTGGTTCCAAGATATTTTTGGAACGAAATTAATTAATCTTGAAAGCTACGTACTAAACGCTGGCACCGTTTCCGTGCTAAGGTTAATATGTACTGCACCTCTATGTTTCGGTGGTAATTAGTTCGCAGCAAAGTGCACTCTAACAACTATGTAGGTTAGTTAACATTAGTACAGCAGTTATGTATTTTACACTCGTATAGTCGTACCTATGCTCCCCTCGTAACTTAATACGTTTGGATGTTGTGTGCACATTTTTGTAATGAGTTTTTCGTAGTTTGAAATGTGTTCATGTTTTTATTTGACGATGTGAATTGAGCAACCAATACACCTAAGATATAAATTGCGGATGCAATACACGATAGAAATGATAATTAGAATTTTATGTGAAATTTACGAATTTATTTCAAGATATTCTTTGCAAAGTATAATTTCAAGTAGTGTAAAAATTTTCAAAATATCGCGAAGTTAATATCAAACGATTCATTAAAATCATTTATATTACAAGTTTATCCTCATTAATTTGTGATAATATCTGTAAAAGCATAAGTTACAAAGATATAGTTAACTTTGTTGATGCGCTTACAAATTTTAGTCGCTACTTTCTTGCATGTGATGTCAAAAGCAAGAAGATTTTTTTATAGAACCTTTTTGGGATAACTAGTAAAAATAATCGATATATCTCAGAAAAAATTGATTGCAGTTATGCGGTAACTTGAGCAACATATGTTAATTGGCTTATGTACAAAAAAGACATATTATATTCAACAGAAGAGTATATCTTTATTGTACAATATAACACTATTCATGGGTTCCTTTAAAAGAGGCGTGAAAAAGCACTTTTTGGGCCAGCCAAGTGAGGATGTCTAGGGTAGTATGTCGCATGGTTCACTAGCTATCTTCACATATGGATTCCTCTACTGCTTATCATCAGGTGGTGTAGAGTCATTTGCTGAGCTTAATATAAAAAAAATATTATTGACATACTATTTAAATAAAGAAATTTGAAAAAAAAAACTAATGAAAGTAAATAGCTTGTATAGAACTAAGTGACTTTAATGGTTGCAGATACAAATACAAAAGCGAAGTATATATGGGAAGGGACATAATCGATGAAAATAGAATTTAACATGAGGTTGAACAGTTTCAAAAATTAATGGAAAGTGTAAGACCAAAAAAAATCTACTTCAACTTTTTGGCAGTGAGTCAGAACAAATCTCTAAGATCATGGATAATTTCATTATTGAAAACTCACAAAGGACTGTATATCCCAAAAATACATATCTTATAACAAAAATTGTAAAAACAAATATCTGCGATGTAGCAATTATTTAATAATAAAACATTCAAAATATCAATTCAAACCAAATAAAAGCTATGTTGGGATACTTTGGAATAACATCATTATGTTGATGTCAAAGTCAAATTCAAAATATTTTCAACTTATAGTACCTAAGTCTAAAATATATTCCTTATTTCATACTTCTTAGAAATCTTGTCAGTATTTTTTTTACCATAAGTATAAAAATATATACCAGACAAAGAGTCACCTTCACATTTTCTTTTGAATTATTTTGTTAATACTTTTGGAAGAGAAATAAGTAGGTAATAAGTGTTGAATAAGTTTATTAACTGTTGGTACAAAAAGTTTTATACAAAGCAAATTGAAATTTAAAGTCAAGCCAGTTTAATAATAAAGGTTAACTGTATGAGCCTTGTCAGTTATTTTATTACGACTGATAAGTTTACAAATTTTATTAATGTGTGATATCTATTGTTGAGTGAACTCTAGCGGACTGGTTAAGTTAATTATATAGCTATAGTGTAACTCCTATAATTAAGATTGCATTTAATTCTTATTAATTGTATATTTTTTGTGCATGTTAAAATGTTAATCTTGTTGGAGTTAATAAATAAATAAATAAAGTTAACCTTTCTACTTTATGTTATAACTGGTATATAGTTAGAACATAAAGTCAACTAGCAAGTCCGCTATTTTAAATAGTTTGAAAGCACTTCTTGTGATCTCTTACTTGTACGTGAACTAATTATATTTGAATGATTGAAATGTTGAATTTTTTATATTTAAATTATTAATATTAAATATAATATTACACGTGCTGATTGTATATCTAAATCTTTTTAAATTTATCTCTCAATTAGTAAATTTATTGTACAGTTGCTTGTTGTTCTAAGTAAAAATAAATAAGTTTCATTACTCACAATTACTTCAGGTGGATTTGCATCCACGTGGCATGTGATATGTGCTCGTTCCTGCTTTGCTACTCCATGTACTCTTTGCTGTGAACTTCTACAGGTTGGTGCATCTGTTGATAAAAATATCAGAGTTATTCAGTGGTTTTTGTCTGTTTGTTTTCGTAGTTCATTTCGTCTATAATATCATAAGTAAATGTAAGATTTAATTTGAAGTTCCATTTGCCAATTTTCAACCCATTTTGGACTCAACTTACAAAGTACATCCAGTGAGAATGGTTTGCTCTCTCCATCGCCTTCTGCGTTGAAACCTACACAGGTATAGTTGCCGGCAGTTTTCCTTCCAACTCCTTGGAGGACCAGAGATTGGTTGCTTATTATCACACCTTGACCTACATTGTGGAGTAAGGTTTTTCCCTGTGAATATGAAAAAAATTGTTAAGTTATTTATTTATTTTGATATGGCACACCAACAGCATACACATTAATCTGTACAAAAACACAAATATGATAAAAATGTCCTGATGTGTACACCTATTACAGGCGTGTACAGCATTCTTTACATAGAAATCATCGCCAAAAATTTATGAAAGAAAAAAAAAACTATATATTAATACATGACCTTAGGTAATTATAGATAATAATAAAAATAGAATATAGTAATAATATAAATATTTCCAATTTACACTGCATGTGATTCCAGAATCTTATGCTTAAAGCGAGCCAAAGAATCATCAATATATTCATGTTTCGCCCTATCAACAATATTACTCATTCAAAATGATTCATAGTCTAACTACCAACATAATAGAACCATAAGATTTTTTTTATCCCTAGCAATAACATAACAGTATCAAAACCTTTTTTGTACACTTACATTGTGCCTCCATTCCACCTTGTAAACATATGGGTGAGCTTTAATGATGCAATCAAAGTAGACATCAGATCCTTCTCTTATATTAGTTGGATCTAAATTGGTTCCTAACCGTACTGTTGTTTCTGGCACATCTGTTGAATATGACAGACAGAAATTTAAATTAGTTATACCAAATTTCAGCGTTGAGTTTAGCCAAATTTTAAATCTGTAAGTTTAGTGTTAGAATTATTCAAGAAAATCTTATCAAATACTTCAAAAATATCTTAAATCTTTAATTTAATTCAGCAATTTGAGAACAGGAAAGTTTTAAATAAACACAATTTTTCGGTCCATAAGGTTACTTACATTGTATGTCTAACGTCCAATCGTCTTCTAACGCTGGTACTGACGGCATTTGAGGGTTAGATGCTCTGCAAGCAAGCTTGGCACCAGAATCAGCTTTAGTAAGCTGTAGTGAAACCGTTGATGTGGTTGTGTTGCCGTCTGTTGATAACTGTTAACAAGAAACATTAGTTTTATTAATTACTAATGTTAAATTTCATCTAATTCTATTAACAATTTAATTTGACTTAAAAATAGAAGGTGAAAATGAATGCCCGTTTTAAAACAACACAAGGAAAACCGTTTTATCGCAGTTTTTACGAGCGGAACAAAAATATTTATAGCGTTTTTACGTTCACCAGTCTTATTGATTCCTTCGAAAGCTTGCGTCCAGGGAGTGGTGTAACGTCTCGACAACTATCAGGTATATTATAGCCAAAATAATTTGGTTTAGGTAGTTATTTAGGAATAAGATAGAATAGAATAGAATAGAAGATAATAATAAGAAAAAAGATAAGATAATAGAATAGATAGATGATAAGAAATAGATAATATAAGATAATAAATTTTGTCAACTGATGTTTTTATACTTTTTAGTTTTAGGGCTCATTAGGAAATGGTATTATTATTATTGACAATGTTTACTTATAGGGCAAGCTACTTTGCTAAAATATATTGAAGATACATTTTCATCCTTTACTTTATTGTTAATATTGCCTTTATCATTTCATAATTTGAAACGGTTCTACATGTACGCTTTGTATAGCTTGCTCACTATAGAGTATTAATAATGACCCGAATGGATGTTCGTTGTAAAAGTGAATATGGCTTTGAAAGTGGTAAAAATCGAACTCATGATGGAAAAAAACGCGATATAATTTTTTTTAAGATAATGAATTCATTAAGTTGCATGGTAGCATTGACACTCATGTATAAAAAATTAAGTTACGCTTATTCCGAGACTTAGAAGGGTATGATAATAAAAAGCTGATGATTTTTTTTCCTTTAAGTTCATTTTCGTAAGTAACGTCTTAAGTCAACATGCCAAAGTTACTTGTATCAGAGGATACTGACCCCACTCGCATCTTTCCGGAAATTCTTCAAAATTTTTGTGTGTATTTATCCTGCTTTTGAAATTCGTCGGGAGCCCGAGGGTGGTATTAGGATACGGGAATATCACAGTGTTGCTTCTAATATTTTAGCTTTTACTCAGTATTTTTTATCTCAAATTTTAAAATTCATATCCAGCCGTCTATGGCGTATTTACGAAATTACGGTTGCTCTGGACTATCTTCATCTGTATTAAGCAAACCAATATTTTTTTCTAGAAGAAATTATTTTTGTTTACATATATTGAATCTTAAGTCCATAAATCTTTATAAGTCTGCATAAAAATTCTTTAAATATAATATTTTTTATCTACTTTTGTCTGTTAATCAATAAATAAGCTTTGATTTCAAGGATATTGTAAGCAAGCGTCCGTCTAGGCTCTTCATGAAAACTTATATCGTCATTAATTGTATCAATTCTAGAAAACGCTTAACCAATGAGTAATAACTTAATATCTATATCTAGATTCCCATATTCAGCAATAAAATATCTTGGAATAATAAATTACAAAGTGATAAGAAAAAACAATATCAAACGAAATAAGCCAAAATGCACACAGTCCCTAGAGTAATACAAAGAAGGCAACCATTTTTTCCAATAGATATTTCCTCTACTTTATTAGCAGCCTAATACCCTTATCTATTACGGTACTCAGGGACTTTGGACACCATAGAGCCAATTGAGAAATATATGAGGAAGACTACTCTCTTTTACGTGCGAGTGAAAAGACGAATGGAACTGAAATAAAACTTTATGAAAAATAATTGATCAATAGTTTTGAAAAACTTCCACGTAAATAAGGCAATGTAACCTTAATTTTTATTACCAGCTTTCGACATAATTTCCTTTTAATAGATTGGGGAATGGTTAGAATTTTTTTTTCAAAGTTTATTTACATTTAATTACAGTATATATATGCCTTTTTGTTCGTACTTAACCATCATATCAGCAGAGAGTCGTTTTCTGCTGGACAAAGTCCAAGGATCTCTGTACCCTGTATATTTTAAATATCGTTTCAATTTTTTAACATATGTTGAACTTATTTGTAATGTAAAGAGTAAAGGAAGTAATGACGTCTTATGAAGAACACATATTTTCAATGTCGCAACACTTATATTTATATTTTATATTTATATTTTCTTTTTCTATATTATCTTAGTCGTGTTCTTTTTCTATTTTCAAACGTGGTAAAACAAAATATAAACCACAACAACGTAGTATAAAATATATGGTCTAAAAGGCAGAAAGTCTTAACATTCGTTTCTTAAATCTAATATAATTTCTATAATATTATACACATCAATAGTCATGAGTCTATCAATTACCATTTGATCTAACCGAAATCGGTTCCAACTTAACAGAAATGTGTGATAATATTAGTCATTGTTGATATTGTTAGAATCCCACAGCCTGAATTGATTTTGATTAAGTCTCGTTAATATTAATTTCTCAGTGGCATGTTGTAGGAGAGTTTAATTAAATCAAGAACCAGACAGATCGTACAGCTGCTGTTAGGGTTAGGTCAGATGTATTTTTTAGAAATTCGCCAAATTTTACAAATTTAATAAAAGTGGTTTTTCTATAATACAATCATTAAGATAAGTTTGAGTGAATGTTTTTCAAATTGTTTAATTCAATTCTAGTAGGGTACACCATTGTTCTGTTTTGGACATTAAAAAACATTTAGCAAATACAAAAAACAATTATATAATATTTTTTGTGTTTTATATTTTACCCAAGATTGCTTCTAAAATTTTAGGTTCAAATTATTTTGTGATTGTCACTTGAAAACTGACTTTCTCTTATTCGTAGAAAATTACTGTCAATTTTTATTGTGGTATAAATATTATCTTTATATTTTTAATATAGTTGTCAAATTCTTTTCTCTCATTTATTTCTAGGAAGCAAGATATTACTAATTATTAAACAAGTACGTGCGTTCATTGTTTATTACTAACTTGTATAATTTCTTCATTTTTTATCATATATTAAGATGGCGACAAATTGTAATTTATTGGAGCGCTGTTCTCTGACTGTATAGATGTTAATAGATGTAATACAGTTATTAAAGTATTGTTTCGTAGTTCCAACAAATATATGTTTCTGTTTCTATTTGTTTTCTAATGGATAATATTCTGACAATTCATAATATAGTAAATACGAAAGGTAAGGCACTTTAAAATCTATTCTATGAAACCTGAAAGACCTTACGATAAGTTCTTTTAATTATTGAATAACTATTTCCTATGCTTTACTCTAAATACAATTATAAATTATGTTTCGAGTAAAGCGTTTGTTGTCTTTGGTAGGTGTTTGTATAGCCACAACCTAATGCGAATGTTTGATTGACATTACATATCGTGCTCTAATAAGTCCTTCTTGTAAGATTCACGACAGTGGAATTAGTAATATCAGTTGGTGTATTTTAGATACATATATAGGTAAATGAATTGAGTTCCAAATTAATTACTAAATAGTTTGCCTTTCAAATAATAATGGTATTTTCTATAAATACATTATCTTTTGCAACCCGTCAAATTGTTTGTGTCTTAAAACTATTACTGTCTTCAACGTCATCATAATCATCATCATTATCAACAGCCTATACACTGATAGGCACTAGACTACCTAATTAAGAGAAACAGTTGAGTCTGTGCCGTAACACCTCCACGTAACAAGCTCAATCCGCGTTGGTGGGTGGTTGCCATAACAACCATCACAAACGCCTTAACGTGCCTTCCTAAGCACGGAGCCGCTAGAGATAACAAATTTGACCCATCCAGGGAACAACCATGGCGAAAGTTGCTTTGCTGTGTGTGTGTATATACTGACATAATTACATACTCGAAAAGTGGATAAATATGGAATAAAACAAGTTATTTTTAAAATAAAAACAGATGATGTTGTCTAATAAACAAAATAGACTTCAACAATCCAAACATAGAATTGGAAAAAGTTAATTTGCCAAAAAAGAACAAGCGACGATTTTTATAACGACTAGAATGCATGTCAAACGCCTTTTAAGGCTAAATTGTAATAGATACAGAGTTAATTTAAACTGAAAATTTCTACTTCACAGATAATTGAACAATTTCGCTCATTAACTATTTGCCTATTCGTGTTCAAATGTTATAAGATTATTAATTTATAATTACAGGTACACACTTACTTTAACATTAATTTAGAAGCGAATATTATTCTATGAATTTGACATCTATGTTATTGTCACAAGATTTAAAATTGAAGAGATTATATTTTATTAAAATATATACACATTGGATAAATAAAGCTTGGTAATAGAATGGAGGAAGAAAAATATTTTATTTGAAGTTAACTTGTCAACTCGATGGCAGCCATGCGCGACCTCGCTAGTCTTCTGAAGTAAATAAGTTGTGGCTCTAAGAAAAGCTTAGCGGTTTTATTTTACTTTTATTTTAATATTATTTATTATTACGACAAAGCATTATTGTTATATTTATATAATGTATTTGTTTCCTTTTTGCATAAATGCCGTTCAATAAGTGTAGACAAATAATTATGGGTATTGTATAGTAATATATGGACATTATGGGTACAAAAGTATCCATAATATTTACTGTTTTCATTAAAAGCATTGAAGCCTATAGTTTTCTTTTTGGTAGTACTCTCAATCGAGTAAACAATTATGAACAAGTCTAGAATTGATTTAAAATTCTATATAATAATATTGTAAGTTGCGGAATTTTGACAGAAAGAAAGTAATTGATAGAAAGTATTTCGAGTCAAAGATGTGGCTTCATTTACGTAATTGTATGAAATCTAATCGATTTTTAGATCTCATTGTATTTAGAAACGGGGCAGAGAAAATAGTTCCATCTTACTTCAAAATATTCAATTAAAAAATCCACTGAAACATCTTCAAATAAATTAGAATAGTTTTCTCAATGGAGACTTTTAGTCCTTGTACAATGCATCATTTGATGACATACAATATTGTAATATGCCTCAGTGTCGTTGAAAAAATTTGCTCTCCGCTATACGCTTTCAGCGACGCTTTCACAATACCACAGCTTTACACATCAAACTTAGGATGCTCCCTTACGACCGATTTGAGTAGGCTCCGAGCACTCTCTGTCCCATTCAATCTACATTTATTACTGTAACGTGCCTTTATTTTAAGTTTGCTTCCTTGTTCCTTATGGCAGTTAAGATTATAGTTAAATAAAATCGCTGACATCGAATCCGCTATTGGCAAGTTTCGATGAGCCGTGTAATCGCTTTTGTTTTGATTAGCTTTAGGCAGATTGAAAAGAGACGGAAGTATCGATGCTATTTTTATGTTATATATTTTTTGATGGTATTTTTTTCATTTTGACGAGATGTGATCAAACATTACTAGTTAGGTAAAAAGGGTGAAAATAGTCTTCAAATAAGGCTCACGTATATCGTTCGAACAGTTTTAGTGTATTAGATATTGTGAAAAGTTTATAAGATAGAATCAAACTTATTATTCATATAAGTGTTTCGTAGTGTATCAATCTGAATTCTACCAATAATAACATAGTCATAAAGACATTTTCTTTAAAAATCAAAAATTAAATTTGATTGAATATTATTTGACAAAATAATTAACATGATTATATCTAAATATGACTTTGTTATTAATAAGTTTCAACTTTGATATGATATGGCTGGTTGCGTTGCCAACATAACGAAAACTTCTACCATAGTTGAAGCCGGGATGGACGATAGTCTTTATTAATGAGACCACAGAGTTCATAAAATAACTTGACAATAAACATAAGGTAAAATAAGAGTTTTTAAACATCCCGTACGCCCAGCAGTGGGACGAATATAGATTGTATAGTGATGATAAGGGTATGTATCAAACACCATTACCTGATATATACAAATCAAGAAACTCGATTTCTTTGACACAAAGGTTTCAAACACTCGGTTCCAAACATTTGGCCAGATGGTACTGTAACGGTAACAGCTTTGCTTGAGCCGGAGACTTAAAATGAAATCTTTATGGTTTTTTAATCTGTGTCATCCTTCCTCAACCCTTTCCCGTTAATACGTTTCGTTCGTGAATACCCAATCGCCAGTCTATTTCCGTCCAAGAACCACTAAAGACATATTCGTATTGTGAATTATTATGAAAGATGCGCGCGCGCAATTAAATGGTCAATAATTAATTATTCTATTGTGACATGTGAGGTGAAATCTCAAAATATGTGTTGCAGTTTGCGGCTACCAGCGACCCGTGAGTCCTTCCTTTTATATGGTTTATAATTCCATATGGATTCGTATAGATCTGCCGGCCCGCTATTTTAATTTCTTTGCACAACAAATTCCTATAAAAGTCAAGCTTATTAACGCTTATTATACTAAACCTTATGTGAGAGCATTATGTTCGTTGTAGATTATTTGCATTAGATAAAATCTAAAAATTAACTTTCGATACAATTAAGTATTCAATCAAATAAAAGTAATTACTTTTCTATTATGGAAAATTTGATTCCATAGAAAACGTCGGATGGCGAAGAATACAATATTTTATTATCCCTTACAGCGTTTTCACCAAAACAACGGCTATGGCATAATTTATTATTATACTGAAGGGTTTTTGATTAGCTGAAATGTTTTTTTCATGAGCACGTACAGATTAATGGTAAAACAACCCTTATCAATAACAAGTTAAAGGCTAAATTTGATTAATATTTTTGTAAGATTATAAAAATATCAGGTTTTGCAGTTTCAAATGTAGGTTGTAATACAAATCTACCAACAGTAAATTCATCGTATATATTTAGTATGTGTATATTAAATCAATTATGAGTATAATTTTCAAAATGAGTTATTGAAATTAAAAATACATTGTAAGTTATATTACTGTTTAATAAAGGACCTTCACGGTGAGCAAATGAGACAAATGAAGATACTAACAAAATTCTTTTAAGCCTGACTCAAGTTCGTAATCTTATACATTGTCTTTGTGAAAATTTGGGGGCCATTTCCATTAACATTGGAGTTCAGTAATATGTAAGAGTAAATAATAACTTACGGTTTCTTTCGCGTTGTTTATCCTATGCCCGTTCTTCCACCAGGTGATGGATGCCGGCGGTCTGGACCCAGAGCTTTGGCAGAGCAGGTCGTATCGTCTGCTAGCTGACAGCGGTTGGTTGGAGCCCAGTATGTGAACTGTTAAAGGTGGAACTGGGGAAAAAACCAATCGTAAGTATAAAGGTCAAAAACTATTCTGTTCTATAGTTAAACTAAACATTTCTTGGCTGAGTAATGGTATATTACAAATTCTACCAGAACGTTAATATTGAATCTAAAAATAAGGACGAATATCACTCTTCTTGGTAATATAAATGCTTTTTCAGGTCTTTTATGTAAATTTCCCACCATAACTATTACGGTCGTAGTAAATCATTTATCTGTGTTTCAATGTAAAGAGCAAAATTGGCCTACAATGAGCTTTCTATGGTCCTCTAAGACAAGGCCTGCGTAAATCAGGAATGATGATCCGCAAGAGACTCTCTTCTGGATTGCTGAAGAAGCCTGAAAATTTATGAGTCTGAAGTAGCAATGGGTGGGGCATATTGCCGGGAAGACTCATTTCTGGTGGGGCAGAGAGGTCTTTGGTAGGTCCCACAAGTTGGACCGACGATTTTTTTATGGTCGCGGGAAGTCGCTGGATGCGGGCAGCGCAGAATGGTACGGTTTGAAGATCGTTCGGGGACGCTTATGTCCAGCAGTGGCAGCATCTCTCTGACTATATGATGATGATGTCTAGTGAAAAAACCGGTGGGATTACAGGACTTGGCAGGCATTAAGATTGCCTGTTCCTATGTGGGATAACGGCAGGCTTTTCTATATATTACATCACAATAATTGTCGACCAACTTTTAGGTACCGTTTAGCTACCGACTTTACTATACAATTATGCATCAAGCAGCAAGCAGCAGCACCGGCGAGAATGTTAAACTCTTCTACAGGAAAACATTCGAATGATAGAAAATCTATCATAAACTTTTCCTAGCAATGCATCAAAGAGACATGTGACTTCTAATCTAAGTCGTATTCCGATATTTGTAAAAATGGGTGGAAAATTATTGATAAACGATGATAGGTGGTTACTATCGGCGACTACGTAACCTTTTTGTACAGGTTTGCACGTGACCTACACACGAGAAGTAACAAGAGACTCATTTAGCGACCTTAAATACAAGAAATAATGACATGTCGTGAACTTTTGCTAAGGTTTCTCCTGACGCACTTAACTTGAAGAGACTGCTTACAGCGACGTCAGACTCACTGTATACTCGGTGCCAGTACAGACATGATTAACTGTACTATAAGTCAGTCTTTCCGATTTAATTTTCTAGATTACTGTGATAGGCATGCCTTGTTTATAGAACTGAAGCACATTCTGCGCATAAGAACCAAATTTACTTAAAATGTATTCTAATGAATGAACATTAGATTTTTTTATATTCTATGATAGTTCTCATATTGATTTATTTTCATTTACGTCGAGTTCATTACTAGTTTTAGACTATCTTATATTATAATCTAGATACGAACTAATTACAAGACATCAATCTATAGACCAATAAAATGTTGTTACTTCTAAGCAAGTTTTTCTAAATATCAAACTCTTGCTAAGTGGTAACTAATTAATGTCGTTAATTATTGTTTCTAATGCACGTAAAAGTGAACGATCCTTAGAAGAGTCCGTTTTCTTTGAAATACAATTCCATTAGATGTTCTGCTGAGTAATTAATTTTGGAAATGTTTCTGTACTTTTGGCTGTCGCTTCTTAATTAGATTTGGAATTAACCTGTGAATTTTGGAGATGCCATAGAGACATTAAGGCTTGATATTCAATATGGCCTCATATAAAAGCTAAGTAATCATTTAAGGAAACATTTTCTTGACCAAGATGAAATTAATGATCTCAATTTCGAAGTTGGGGAATATTACAACGTGCTAGACTAAAACATAATCTTTAAACATTACCGATATTATGGATAATATATCTTTTCACGCTAATAAAAATGATGCATTTTGATTGACTACATCAATTAGATCTTGTCTATCTAGCTGCTTCAGACAGTTTTCTGTGTTTAATCAAATGATATCCTATGGAGTCTGAGCAAGCTGAAGTTGTTCATTCACCATAGGATAGATCTGTGAGAAGGAGAGAGTTAAAACATTACCAATTTAATGGTCCCATAGACTGGATAGATTTAAGATAAGATAAAATAAGATAAAATTTTATTGTGATTCTGTGTACAATGGATCTTAAAATTTCATGCACTTAAGATAAAACAGATTGCCATGTAATTTATATCTTCAGGAACGCGGTGTATTTTATAGTTCGTTCAAAAAATCTCTAAATCAAAAAATACTTACAGTTCATATCCAAAGTTAATGTAGTCTCTATTGGATGCGCTCTCGGATGGTTTGAAGCTCTGCAGGTGAGAGCAGCTCTTACATCAGCTCGGGTTAATGGCCCCACTCTAAGAATTCCCCGAACACCATTCCCTGATAAAGGGGAAGCTGGTGTATCTGTTTCCACTTCGTCTCTGAACCACTTTACCCATGGTCTTGGACGGCCTAAAAGTAAAATGTTGAGTTTGGTAACATGAACATTTAAAATGGAAATTAATTAATGAATATTAATTATGAATGGCTCGTGACTGATCTTGATAAAAAGGCTAAAGAAACTGATTACTTAAAAATGGATTTATAAAGTGGTACAGATACCAGTAAACCCCCCATAATAAATAACCTCATAATGGACGACTCTTAAGACGTCCTTCATAATGGATAAATATGCCATAAACGTTTCATGTGAATGCAAAATGATATCTCAATCGGTTGAACATAACTTCTTTGAAACTCACTCGCAAGATTTGACCTATTCAAAACAGTTACAAATTAATTAAAAGTTTGATAATTATTTTATACATTGACCTCGAAAGCCTAGGTCAACTTAATAACAAAGACAAAGTCAAAGTATCTTTATATAAATATACTCAATTTCTTAGTTCTTTTAAATGTGCCAGTTTTATTAAAATAAATTAAATATGATTTTCTTAAAAAAAGTAACGCCTGCTAGTTTGCTCTAAATTGTCTAAGATAATTGTTGTCATATTAAAAACTGCTCCGAGAAAGACAAATTCGAAAAATCTGAAACTAAAATTAAAATCCAAAATCTCACCCCAATTTCTGTGAAAACTCTACCAATTAAATGCCTAATTAATGTCTAGTACAAGACAAGAATCGGAACACGTAAAATGGACGTTTTTCAAGTAAAACACGATCAAGATTATAATCTCTGACAGGAATGGCCGAATAAAATTCAATGCCACAATTTTTCCATCAGCTCGAATAATTTTTAAACGAATAACATCAAAGGGCACCTTGTTACGGTTATTGGATTCCTTAAAAGCACCTTCGTTAAACTTCTCCCTGTACTTTCCAAACGGTTGTTATCTTAAAATATCCACTCGCTTAGGGTGCTCTGACCTAACGCGATTATTCGATGGCAATAAATAATTCTTCTTGTTGAAAATTAATTAATTTCCTCTCGCGATGTATAATTTGCCGACGTCCATTATGAATATAAAGTAGACGGTATGAAAAGGGTTCCCGGGTTTTTATACAAGGTCGATGTGACCGACGCGGCAAATGAGGCTGTGACGCTGAGGGATATAATCGTTGATTCATGGTATAACTCGGCTAATTTCTGATGTTATCATTTCACTTTATGGATTCGTTTTGGATTCACGATTTTCATTTTGCCAATATTTATTGGGTATTTTAATGCCCCCATATGTAGATCGCGGGAAATAGCAAAAAGATTTTTATGAAATGATATCAATTCGGCTTTTCATTGGTTTTTATGAAATGAAACTGGGATTTCAAAGTTTGTGAATTAATCACGGTCGGTGTTATATGTTTATGTATGCCCGTATAGTGTGTCAGAGTTGATTGTTTTATTTCAACCCCATCTAATCAATTTTAACTTATATTAATATCTGTACACTATTTTTTATATAACATAAAATGCTGTAGGCAGATGACGTCACCACCCCGTACTTGGCTTTCAAATATATAGGCGTATGAAGAAAATTATTGATATCTTTGTAATTTATGCGTTTTATTGCGTTTACATGCACAGTTTTCTATATACAATTTGTTACGTTAATCTGCATAAGACAGAAGTAGGAACGTTAACTTTTTTAATGAATGGATTTATATTTATCTCGGCGTTTTTAAAAATTTTAATACAACGTCAGTTTAGAATCACACGAAAGAAGTCTTCTTTTTAAACATTTATTCATTTATAGTATCTGTTATTTTTAACTTTTACCTTTACACACTTATTCAATATGCGATCAAATGTAAAAAAAAGTAGTAGAATTTTAAAAGGCTTTGATAGCAAAGACACACAAGACAAGTTCACTGTCAAATTTAAGTTTTCATACTCACCTCCAGAAACATCACATTTCAGCGTAAATGTGTCTCCTTCTATATAAGGGCCGACGATCGCTTGCTTCACATCACCTTTGTCATCAATGATGACCATTTTATTTGGAGGCACTGCAAACAGAAGGTATAAAACTCGTAGTGATGACCTAAGATAAATTATTTGGCTTATGTACCCAAACTAACACCGAAAAAAGTCGATTATTATGCGGCAAAATTCGATTGAGTCTACTCGAAACTTTGTCTTTCTCTTACAGCTATACCCGAAATGATTTTGTGAGTGATTTTAATTTCACGTGACTTTCTGTGTTAAGTTTTTCAATTTCGGAACTATTCATCAATAATTTGTTTATATTTGTAATAAAAACTAAGTGTAGCAATAAACTTTAATAACTTTTAAAATTAAATAGCACTTCCCACTCAAATATGAAATTGTAGATACAAGAGAAAGGGAGTTTACTTGGGTTGTGTACTCGGTTGTTTTCTAGGTTGAATTGAGAAAGAAACATCTGTATATGAAGCTTCCTTCCTGCTACTAGTTCCTATATAGGAGAATCACAAGGTTCAAGTGATAACACCACCACGCTTGTCTAATGCTGCTTGGTGGATGAAAACGGTTGCCGTAACATTCGGCGCTAATAATACAATAAACTTTATAGTAAATAATATAGTAATAGCTTAAAGTGCCTTCTGAAGTAGGAGATCGAGATAATAGGGACCAACCACAGCGAAAGCAAAATATATCAGTCTTTAATACCTACATAAAAATATCTCAGAAACCAGAAGACAGTGATTCTACTTTTAAATTAACTTATTATAATTTAATGAGCGTATGTGTTGAAGATTTTTAAATTCCGATGAACCATGAGATCTCGTGTCGTCTATATAATCATACTATAAATTATTAATTATATCTTTGCGACGTTTATTTATTTATTCATATATTGATTTGTTTGCAGTGTACATAGTACAGTTCTAACAGCAAGTAGCAGTTTTTTAGTAATAATTAATTCTAAGTATTAACTTTATTTGCTTACAAAGTTACTCCCATTAGGCAAACAAAGGTACTCGTCAAATTTGCATCAACTCTTTAAACCTAAATCCTAATAAATATATTTCAGAGTCTGGAGTACCCAGAATTGTGCACAAAAATTCTTTAAAATGTGAGCTAACTTTCTTCTTTAAAACATGGGAACGTCTTTTACATTCACTCTGAACTAACTGGCTTCGAGAGAGAATTTTGAAAACGTGCCCCTTGACATATTTACTGTATTTATTTGTATAGCGTCGAGTGTTGCAATAACAAGCCTTTGTATTCGGTCCAAAAGTCATACACTTTGAGCTCGCCAAATAATCTTATTCAGTGAGAGCGCATTCCTCGCGATGCTAGATATACGACAGAGTTACACCTCTTCTATTGTATGCGAACCTGGTATTTAGCCGTCTCCTGCAGATTTTTGTGCAATAATTTTAGTGGTTATTTTTCACGCTTTTATATTTATTTTAAATGGGAAAGAAGTACAGGTAGACATTTTTTGTTCCCCTTCAATAGCAGCTTTAACAATTTTATCTTTCATCGAAAATTGCTTTTCAAATAAATGTCTATTTCATAATTGTTCTCCTTTATACTGACCTATGACAGTGAGGTTGACTCTTGAGTTCCTCGTTTGCGCTTGTTTGAAGTCGACCCTACATCTGTATACACCCTGGTCAGAGGCTCTGACCCGATCTACGCCGAGCTCAGCTGGTCGTCTCTCGGGAAGGAAATATGCTCTGGACGCGAATACACTCTCGTCTGACCATCTTTCAGCGACACCAAAGTCTCGTTCTCGGGCATCAACACTGCAAAAAATATTAGCATATTAAAATAAAATAAGTTGGGATAAAGTGCAAGGAAGAAACCTTTTTTAAAATGGACACTTTCAGTGCTGTCTTTATTGTTTCGTTTAATAACAAAATCTTGGAATATATTTTAATTTTCATGTTTTATTTATCATAAGATAAATAGTCAGTTGTACCATAATATTTGCGAAGCATCTAAGGAAATGACTTGTTCAAGAATAAATCCTTCCATTATCTTTGCCATATTGCTACAACGCGTTACAAATTCAGCCAATTGAGATGTTATGATATATTATGAAACTCATTACGATTGGAATTGGAAAAAACCAACATCACCATAAAAAAGTGCAATTTTTAAGATAAATTACCAGCTTTTGAAAAATCCACGGTTATGTAAAGTTTATGTAAAACAATCACAATACTCTTCTAATAAACTATGGTATTAAAGTATTAAGCTTTTAAAAAAACTTTGAGAAACAAGAAGTTATCTAAAAAGGAATACAATATAAAATCAACCATTCCGTCTAAGTCAAAGTCAAAGTCAAAAATAACTTTATTTAAATAGACTTATTTACTAAGCTCTTTTAAATCGTCACATCAGAGAATATGTATAAGAAAATAAATAAATATAATTATAAAGGCAATAGTCATAATTTTACTGGGTATCAACCGGGCATTTACTAATTGTCCCAGTTATAGTATTTAAATATGTACTAAATAAATTGTTAGTTTTAATTTTAAAATAATACTTATTTTAAAATTAAAAATAACACTAGTATGCATAACTAAACTATTAAAATTGCGTTTAATATTAAATATATTGATATTTAAATTTAAGATTCTGAAAAATATATTAATAGAATTTCTTAAGTTAGGAAACAATTTCTTTTTTGTTTGCTTTACATAACAATGGTTAACTACGTTATATATAACTCAAGGCTGACCGTGTCATGTTTATAGATACAGCGAATAAATATTTTACGGATATTTATATACTTAGTTTATACCAAGTACGATTATTTAGGATTTTTATGTGTTGCCGTATCGGCTTACTTTCTATTGAAATAGAAAGGAACAAAAAGTTGAGTACGTATCTGAAAATCAATCCCTGAATCATTGAGTTGTAAGTATCGATCAACAAATGTTCATAAATGTAATGCAGTATCTAAAACATTAGAGTTAGTAGAATTTAAACGGCACATTTAAAAATCTTGAGATGTCTTACGCCTTAGTGTATCGTGTTCGCTGTTGATAGCTGACTTTGCCGGTTACTTGCAAATTGCGTTTTCGCCAATTTGTCGCCACAACACTAATGTTAAGTGTATTTTGAGGGTTCCGGAAGTAGCTTGTCTTCAGATGAGATGAAGACTAAGAAGTTAAAGTTAAAAACTACTACCGTAGTTATTTTGCATTTCAATAGAAAATACTAAAAAAACTGATACAGTTTCACTTATACTAAAATTTTTAAACAGAAGTAATTGTGAACCCAAAAAAAATGAAATAAAATTTAAAAAACGTTAATTTAACAACGAAGATATCTTAGTCAAGAATTTCCAAAACATCTTCCTTAAATATACCAATTATAACAACTTTCAATCTAAATTCCTAGTTTTATGATAAACTGCCAACACTTAACAAATCTCGCCTATAATTAGACAAGAGATATTTCATATTAATTGAAAGGTATGACAAAAAATTACCAAGATATTTCTCTAGGTAGGTAATTAAACTGTTCAATAAATATTTTGTTTGAAGTTTTCGTAGAAAATATTTAGAATTTACAAGTTTTTACTACGTACATGGCATAGTTACGCTACAATTCTACTGTTTAGAGAATTTAATCTAGCATTTACTTTATTTTTCCGTTTGTCCATTGTCCTTTGTTAGGTTAGAAATAGGGTTGAAAATGTGCCTAATACTATCGTAATGTGGAGTAAACTTAAACTTTATATCTATCATTTTAAAGACCAATTCAAGAATGTATATTTTTTCCTCAACAATTTATATACGTCTCCACCGAGTGGCTTGAGCCTACCCTAATTTAAGGCGATTAGGCCTTGGTCAACCACGCTGGGCAAGTGCGGGTAGGTCGACTTCACTCCCAACCTAAGAATATATTCACAGGTGTTGCTTAATGTTTCTGCATGAATAACATCGCACGTATTCATTTTGAACGTTTTAGAAGTGAGGAAAATAACATTGTATTAAGTCAAAACAACCCTGCCTTTTCATTTTTGCGTATCACATCAGATTTATAGACACATTGATTGGTGTGGATGACCGAATCATAATTACAAAATATCCGTTCCACTGATAATCGAATGATATATTTGTATATGTTGATATTATTATAAGTTCTAGTTGATCTGGTGAACTTTGTATCTAAACAACCTGTCACAAACGCCATCTTTTAAAAATAAGTGGAAGATATATCAAATACAAACGTTTTAAACAACTGACAAATGAAAGCAAAACCAACTACAATCGTTTAAAGATTCATTCTGTAATAAATAAATCAGTTATTTGATACAGAACTACAATTAAATATTCATTTTCATTTTGCAAAATACAACGGCCATGCCAAAATGAATTCGTAATTTTATATCAATTTATAATTACTTATCAACATGGCGTCGGTATTTAGATTTTATATTCATTTCATTCTAAGCAGAATAATATTTTTTGCTTGAGATTCATTGAGTTCGAACGGAATTGCAATAAAGGGTTCGCTTTGCGCTTGGGGACGATTTTTCTTTTCTCAAATATTATATAAGTTATTATACATTTATGCCTTTTCACGGGTAAAATATGCTTCATTCCAGAAGTGTCATTGGTATGATCATTTGTTAAGACGTCCCAACATCCTTTGAGATTCAGTAAATAAGCATTAGAACATGATATATCTTTACCACTTAATGTATCATCAATTTCATAATCCAACTTGTAAAGACCTTAACCCACTAGCCAAGAAAGGCACATTTAAGTGAGATTAACTAAATCATTTATTATAAAGGATTCGTTTTAAGTGAAATACAATTAAATCTCGAATTATGAAAGGAGAGTTTATTACATTAATTTAAACAATGTGATAAAGTTTAAGCCCTTGTCAAGCTTTGAGTTGTGCCGTTTGAAGAATTCTTAGAACTTGATATAAATGGAAACAAAGAATGTGGTACAAGTTACAAAATTTGATTATTAAATAAACTTATGTAAAAAATAAAAGTAATTATAAAAAAATTTTTTATTTTAACATCTAGCCATACTTTCTTCAGTTTTTGAGAAAACGATTAAGTAAACTGACCTTAAAAATACAAGACTACAAACGGTGTGAAATTTAATATATTATTACTTTTAAGCAGATAGTTTTTTTTAAATTATTATCTGTTTCTTTCAGAAGAAAAGTCATAAGAGGAAAGAATTGTTCTAATTTTTTTCATTTTTTTTTTATTCTAACATATCATACGTGACACGCGCATTAAATTTAAAGTAAAGTAGATGTGACGGTAGCTTTAATATGAGTCTAAACTAAAACAAGGCAACAAGAGTTAAATTATTACTTATTTTCTTCTTTCGTATTGCAATAATGAAATAATTATCTTTGGCATAAATGGTTACATCTAGTACTCTTCTGAATTGCACCAAAGAAAAGATAATTTGTTCGTTGACTTTCATCGGGAAAATGTTTAAAAAATAACGGAGTGATTACTAATAAGCGTTCCAGTTCTTAATTTGAAATGAGTAATTAAGAAAAACCGTTGACAAACTTATAAAAATAACTTCCCACGTGGCTACTTTGGTGATCGGATTCTCATAAGCTTCTTTGATTTGACGTCACGCAAAATAATAATATTTTTTGATTGGAGTAGTCATATTGATCACTCCTTAACATTGAGATTAATTTAAAATTTAAGAGACATTTAATATTCGGCTATGAGATAAATAGGAGGTTATTCTAGTAACTATATTCTATATTTTACAAAATCAGTAAATGAAATACCAAATGAATACCAAGCACTTTCTCACACCTAAAATATAAATACAAAATATTACATATATTTTGTAGACCGAGACGCGATGAAAGCAAAGTACTTAGGTATTACATATCTACAAGTGCCAAATGGGATGAAAAATATTGCTTACACTTTCTACGAAATGCCTTTGTGCTTCCACTGGCTTTTGAACAAGGATTTCATTTGATATATTTACACATAAAATATTACGTTGAAAGTCTAGATGGCACGCCTATTGGAATATCAAGATTTACAAATACGCCTCAGTCGAGCCTATCAGACATAGTTTTATATGATTTATTGTGGTCGCCCTTCAACGCGTCGAAACTGGAGATGACTCGTTCTCTCCATATTGGATGATATAATTTATATTTTTTCACAAGAGCCATCGGCAAAGATACTATTTGTATTTTGTTTTTTCCTTCTCATGATAGAACTCATAGCCAAGTCCATTTTTAAGACACCGTGAGGACCACCATCCTGTGAGGAGATCAGGTTGGTATTTTATAAAAAGAAGCTCTTGTAGAAGTTCTTGTAGAAGTTGACTAACTGAACATACCATATGTATAATAAACATGAATAAATATACTTAACGTAATTAAAATTAGCTGTGGCGGATAAAGAATAAAGATAGCAACGTTCTGCATCGAAATAGTAGCAATATTTTATGGACTAACTTCAAATTGAAGCAATTTCAACTATAAATTTCCATTTATATCGAACAATATTGCACTGAACATGATTCTTGAGTCTGAACTCGTAAGTCAACTGTCTTTATTTAACATAGATAAAAGCATCTGCTTAAGATCTAACCTGCATAATTTGCAAATCACCCGTAATCTTTGAGGAATTTGAAAAGCTAATTTGAAAAATTACACTTTCTGCATATAATTATATATAACCTTTAAGCCTTATAACCTTCGATGTCACTTTTCCTATATATGGGGCTGATGGAAGAGATTTATTTTAGAAAAAAGCAGTACCTTTGTACAATTCTCTGATTTTCTGTTGAGTCCTTTTAATTGTCTTTGTGTGTACATAAATTGTTAAATAAAATGGTTTAATATTTACCTGTATATCGGTGTGCCCAAGTCCTCTCTATACCAGAGTACTAGCAGCACGGCATCGTCGTCGTCTTGAGTTGAGATGTCACAAGGCAAGTACACTGGCTCTCCTGCTACGGCCACCACATGTGTCATCGGCACTGCAGACAAAGATTCCTCAATCAACATTTGTATACACAGTTATTGCCTAACAACTATTAGTATTGATGAACCAGTATCTGTTTTGGAAGATTGTAAAAGCACTATTGAATCTTATGACTGTATTTATTTAAATATTGAAAAAAATATCCCAAAACATTATCAATGCTTAAGATTTTTGTTCTTATTACGACAGTACTGATTATTTCACTTAAAAAATGGATAAGACACAAAGTCCAACCATCATCTGATGAATTTAAGAAAGAAAGAATAACTTATATTTTTGTAAGTCCGGAATCAATGGAAATTTCTTCCTGCCAACACTCATATTGCCGAATATAATTATCATCGTAGATATTACTACAGTATAGGATCGTTCAAGAAAGTCCTGAACAAGTTTCTTTTGTTGTAGTTCTTCGTTGGCTGTGGTGGTTCTAGAGAGTGTTTAGAAATAAACCTCATATACGATTTTCCAAAAATCTTATAAACTACGTTGAATGAATGAATTTTGATTTATGAAGCATCCATATTTCAGACACAAAATTTAGATCACGCATTTAGTAAGGATAGAAATGTTGAGAGGGATTTAAAAATGAATACGCAGCAAGTTTGCAAATCTTGCATAATTCTTTAGCCTCATTGTTAATAGAGTGAGTAAAGTAAACATGCTGTTAGGTTAATGTTCACTTGGGGAGCCATTCGATTAGGACCCGCTTCTTCACCCAAGCAACTCATATATGCTGATAAGAAATATTACTAAAGATTTATGGTCCCAAAAGTGCTACGCAAATGAAAACACTTCAGCAGTTCTAGTCGGAAACCTACCAAAACTTTCTTATGTTGAAAAATTAGGGCGTAAACACACGATTAAAATTTTCCATTTTTCACACATGAAAGTACATGAATATAAACCTTATGTAACCAATTTGGTTGATATACTAACTTAACTTAAGTCTAAAGTTCATTTTCAAACTTTGTATATTAAGCTGGTGAACCTATTTACATTAAAAAAAATATTGTGTTATGGCAACATTGATGTCTTTAGAATATTGTAATGTAGCTATTTGTAAAGATAGATAGAATATATTTTGTCAATGTAATTTTATGTTAAAATACGCAATATGTAACTGTATATAACTGTTTCAATATCATCGTTTAAATTACATTTTGATGTAAACAATGCACCACGAATCTGCTTAGAATATAGAATTTTCAAGACTAAAATTAACAATTTAAAATTTTACTACTCTAACAACAAAGATTTGGTTAATCTTGTACGATTTTTAACTAGAGATATTCGCTCTACCCATACAAAGATGTAGATACATTATAATTAAAATTATAAATGAATGGTTACTAGGATTTGATTACGATGCGGTTGACGTAAAAAAACACACACACACACATACACATACATACGTAAATATGTAAGTGTATGTAACGTTACGTTATACGGCACGTTATCTTAATATGTATGTTTATATTTCATGGATTAAATTCAAATGTGTTTTTAAATGCCCTACTGTATAGGGGTAGACTCAAAACAATGCGTAAACGTTTATAAATTTGTAAACGTTTAAAAGTACTTTCTGTAATAAACTGTGTTTATGGTTTCTAAATAATAATATTTCTTATTCCTGTCCCGGAGGATAGGGAATGGCTGTAGGAATGTTTGAAGAACATTATTGGGACCGTAGGGTCTAACCCTTCATAGTTATCATCGTCATGAAAGAAGATTATACGAACAAAGGAGTAACGTATATTGTGAATTAAGTTGTACTTTTGTTTTCGTCATTGTATAGTTCTACAAAATTTCAAAGATCAACCAGAGCTAGAACTTTTAATTCGGAATTCCTGGATTCCCTTATTTGACAGTTAATATACAATGAATAATTCAACACAAAACGCTTCAGTTAAATGTAGTTTATTTTAATGATGACTAATATACTATTTCTCTAGATATGAAGAAGAGGTATTTGGTAGTTAATATTACAAAGAATAAGTATAAAAGTGGAAGGGAATAGATAATGAGAATGGAAACGATGGAATCAATGTAAACAGAAAACGACATGTTTACAGATAAAGCACCACTCATACCGGATGAGTTGGTTTTATGAAGGATGAATAGGTCATATTATATAGTAAAATCAAATATAAAGACTTAACAAACGAAATTCTACTAAGAATTTGGTATTATAACAACATATATAAATTTAGATATCTAATGACAGGTCGCTGTGAAGATATATGAAGGAATAGGAGAATTTCATAAAGAATTGAGGTACCTTATTGATATTCGATAACCTAATTCAAAGACAGAAACGTATTGGAGCGAATGATCAAATTTAATAAAGAAAGAATGAAGAATGGAAAGTTATTACTTTTAAAAATGTAAAAAGCGTTGTTCTCAAAACTAAAATTTTGAATATCTACAAACTGACAATTAGTTTCATGTCGCTTATCTATTAATGTATCTTGACTAAGGAGATCCCGTTAACTCAGACGTCTGTAAGTATAATACTTTTAACAGCTGAAAGACCTACAGTTTAGCGAGAAATGTTCTTGAGAACTAACCTCTATAACTCTATTTTTTACCATGTTAATTCTAATTAAAACAACAACTAATAAGAAATAAGATAACGCTAAATAACAAATTAAAATAATAATTTTAACATTTAAAAGTAATATATTTTATTGTTATATTGGATCAGCTGTCTGGGACAATTTTTACAATAAATTTTATTTACTATTTCATTAATTTTATAAAATCTGATTGATTATCCTATATGATTTGTATATAATGACATAAATGACAATGCAAACAGTAAATGTACAATAAAATTAACGCGTACAAATATACAAGACTCATTGTAGCCGCAACAAAAGCAATCCAACTTGCTTCTTCAACGAGCCCAATGGTACTCCGAGTAACAAGTAACATGAATTAACTTTCCAATGCACTTTTACAGTATCTTGTCTTAAAGCATCTAGACAGCCAAGAACATCCGGACTTCCTGCCGGAAGCCGTAGACGTGGGTGCTATCCTTGCTTCTCCGATTTATCGTACTTAAGAAATGTTTCAGATACCAGATTTTAGAATTAGTTTTGTATCATTGGTATAATGGACATATATGTTATTGAATAATCTTATCTTTTATTTTAAACAAATAAAATTCAAATGAAAATTGAACTAGAAATAAATACATTAATGTTTTTAATCCAGCAGGCGTTCTCTTGTAGCCAATTTACAATTAACGCCAAGTATTTGCGGGACGAAATATTCGAAAATACAAAGAATAAATACACACATATGAATTTAAAATTTCTGTTTTATATAATAATTAAATATAAAAATAAGTAAAAATAAAAATTAAAGTAAATAGATGTATAATATAAATTACACAAGGTAAATAGAGAGCAAAAGTAAATAGATGTATAATATAAATTACACACGGTAAATAGGAAGCAATGATAGATGTTTACGGTTGTTGACAAAATAAACTTTATTAAATGTATAAGCAGTGGGGGTTTTGCGAATCGGAAATCGGTGAGAGACGAGAAACAAGAAAATTCTCTTAATGTAAGAACGTTGCAACTAATGTCACTTCTAAACGAGAAAGAAGAAGAAAAAGAAGGAAGAAAAAAGAAAAAAAAAGAAAACTTCTTCCTTTCTGAAAGAAGTTTGTTGCTTCGTTTTTCTTTCTTAAACATTCTCCGAAACTTCTAAGTAGTAGACTCACTAATATGAATATCTGAGTAGGTTTTATTTGCTTTCCTATTTCGGCCGTATACCAGCCTCTGTTTTCATATTCTTCCCACAAATCCATGAACTCGCCTTTATGGCCACTGGATAGATCAATATCGCACAGCTATAATGGTTTATAATTATTATACAACTTTTGGAAAGATTTCAATTGGTAACCTTGAATAAAAGAAAACATTATGAAAAATATTCATCAGATTTCAGAGCCCCCATTAAGAAAGAAAAGGCTCAATCTGAAATCGAGTGGGGTATCACTGAAGAGGTCTTTGAAAAAGAAATAAGGTTTCTTTGACCACTTCTTTGTTTTAAGCAGCGTTTACAAAAATATTGAGTACAAAGTGTAGTATACAAAATTGCTCTAAGAACAAGATAAATTGTTTACCAGTTTTAAATAGTTAAATTTGAATCAAAGGTCTTATGATCTGCTGATCTGCATCTCATTTATTTGATTGTAATTAAGTCTTATCTTTTACTGTATTTTAAGACATCACAATATTATTGTAACTGTAGCTCGGGTATGCTTTGAATTGTTTCTATAGACTTCATAATATTTTGTCAGTTCCATTGTAATTATGTGGTCCGGACAGGAGGAATGTTGCATAATTTTTCCTTAAAGGACCTTCTTGAAGATTAGAAAATTTAATTAACTGTGAGATTGTTCCATTAAAATTTAGAACAGCCTAACAATTATTGGATGTACCATGGAACGTGTTCTAAAGACCTTTTGACCTATTCCTACTTAGAATCTCCGGTGCTAGTCTTTTGATTCAGTTATTAAATGTCTCCACCTCATCGTCTTAGTCGAAGGAGTATCGTAACTCTTTTGTTTGTCATACATCGAAAACTAGTAATTATTTACTGGCATTGTATTTCCTCCTTCATATCCCTATAGATTTCCTTCAAGGGAGGATAGAGGCGATTAGAGCATTGTGTTCCTGCATGCTGCATCAGCTATATTCGCAAGTAAACTCTTCTTATACTTAACATAAGGTGGTGGATACACATTTGCCGCGTTTTTTTTTTAAAAACACTGTAATGTTATGTTCCTATGGTGAGGAATATCGCATGTATTGATTGAAGAAGAAGCAAGGTGATTTCTTTGCATTGCTGTTAAATAAGGCTTTAACTAAATTTTATTTTCATTCTCTCTTATTATTGATACAAGTAATACAAACATTACATATATATGGTAACCGCTTATCATAAGGCGAGCCTAATGATTACCAGACAACCTTATTGAAAAAAGATCTTCGAATTATTGAACACAGGTAAAAAATTACATTTACAATTACAATTTATATTTTTTTGTTCTTCCAAATACCCTCATCATAATCAACACTATATGTACGTCCCGTAGCTAGACACAGGCCTTCGTATACGAGAGAAACACATTAGAAATTTGGAACATAAAACCATCAAGCAACTGGCAAATGGCAACAGCTTTAACAGCTGTTACCATAAAATCTTCTGAATTATGAAGGTGACAAAGACATCAAAATTTGACAACCAGTCCAGGAACAAACTTGAAGTTATTTTGCTTACGTAATCAAAAACTAAACACCCCTGGGCTTACGAGAATCTCTGATAGAATTGCTAATACCAGGATGTTTTAACTATTCTAAGTAATACTCTCTAATAAATAATTCAACAATTTAATCTAAACCTACGAGTAATCCTTTCAAATACTTTCACCCTAGTGTTAATAGTTATAAATCAATCTACATGCTTTGTTCCTTAAAATATAAATAACCTGTGGGCTAATGCTAAAAAAATAATAGCGAAATTGTCAAAACTTTTCCAAAGCTAGTTAAAATATCTAAAAAGTAGTTTTTTATTATTCCCAGCATTTTAATGGCACTTTATTATAATATTTAAATTCATTACATGAGTTTTTTATAGTGTAAGTATGTCTTTTTACATAAAATTTATCAAAAAGGTTGAATATAATTCAAATAATTGATTCTGCGTTATCTGTAACGTAAGAACTCGGTTTTAACCGCCTTCTAAAAAGAGATGGTCCTCAGTTCGGTTGGTATTTTTTTTAAGCGTTTGAGTGCTAAACAATTTGTGTAAAAATCTATTGAAAAGTGCTATGCATATTTAGACAAATCTCGATCAATTTTAATCATTCTTTTTGGGTTATACAGAAAAAAGGTTAATTAATATGAATTTGAAGAATATAACATAAAATATCAATATCATTATATTTTATTTGGTTTTTAAAATAAAAATTATAAAAAAAAATATCTCAACTCGCGGCGATTTTGCGCTGCGTCGCAGTTTTCGATACAAATCGTCGCAGCGCAAAATCGCTGCTTAGTACTCTAACGTTTAAATATGTACACCGCTTACGCCGCGATTTCTGATCCGATTTAAGCGATTCCTGTTTCTCGATGCGGAATAGTCCCCATTTGGACACACGAAAGTTGAATACAGTTACCTAGTAGTTTTTTTTATGAGCATGTATGTTGACTTACATACTGACATATGTGTTAACTTAGCTTATAGAATAGAATAGAATAGAATATATTTTTATTGTACATCATCCAATTCAAGAAGAGACTCACTCAAAAAAATCTTTTAACTAAATTTGTACAAAGGACGACCTTGGCAAAGCAAAGCAAAAGGCAAAGCTTATGTAATTTTTACGGTACTTTTTTTCAGATACATGACATCGATTTCTGATCTGATTTACGTGAATGTTTCTTGTTCGATGCGGAATAGACAAACAACATTAATATATTTTCAAATGTCAACATTTGTTAGAATAATTTAATTTTTTGTAATGGCAATTGTTGCCAACTCTCTTCCGCTTAAACTGCTGTGAGAATAATACACGTAGTCTTGCAAAAAATTCCAGTTTTATTAATTTATCCATCTTCAAGCTACCAAAAAACCACTAGAACCTAACAAAATACAGTCCACTCATCATCTACGCATCAAATACAAACATATAACAAAACATATAACAAACACTAAAAAGGTAAAAATTTTAAATATTTTTAGGCGTTAGTGCTAAATTGCCAGAAACAATAAAAGTGAAGCTCGGACCCCATTTTTTTTTTTAATTTGATAACATCTTCAATTTAATTGTTTTTGCGTATTCATTGCTTAGTACTTTTATAAGTTAAGGTGATAATTTTGAGAGAAACAGAACCCCCTTCTATAAGCATTTTCATATGCTTGTTGGTTCTGGCTATTGCATATATTTTGTGCCATTTAGAGCAGACACTATAAACATTATTACTTTATTAAAACATCACCAAGTAAAATAATTTCTGCTTGGCGATATTTTCCACCATATAGCATGAACAGAAACTACAAGAATTTCTGCAAGTCAAATGTTAATTGAAATCAAAACCATTTACCTTAGCATACATAATGTTATCGATACTTTTACAACACTAGAACTCAACTTAAATCGGTGCACATAACTACACGGGTTTCCGTCAACACGGGATTCGTTCGGGAAACGATATTAATTTCCGAACGTCCAACTCGCTGTCTAAACCATTTGAAATACACATTCGTTCATATATTTTAGGCTAGAGATTTCAGAAGCTTAGTGCAAATTTAAATTTAAAAGAAAATTAAAATTATTATTCTGTATTGCTGAATATTTTGTGATTATATTTTTATTTCTCCTTCACTCCTAAAGATTGCGTTGGGTATATATTTTATACTCAATTGTGCACATATTAAACAAAACTTATTAAGCAAGAACGAAACATACAGAGATCTCTTCCAGTCAACTAACGATTATATGCAATCAAAATAATAATAGAATTACAATAGAATTTTTTTCTACATAATATAAATATTTATTGTTTGATATTGTGCTATACAGCAGTCAATATTATCATTATGTAATACCTAATATTTTAATTGAAATAACAATCATATAAAGTATTAAAAGACACCAATTCCAAGCAGATAAAAAGAGGTCAATTAAGAACCTTTAAAGACTGATGAAATAATTGATGAAATTTTTAAATTTTTTAGTGTTTTGAAAAAAGAACTTGAGAACGTTTAAAGTAATTTGCCTATAAGTTCATTTTGGAAAGCATCTTAAAGGAAAGGGTCTTAATTTTTGTGATGATGGTTGTAGCACGTTGACGCTTTGTACAGAATGAAATGTTCAAATAAATATTATAACTTTATTTAAGAATTCCACGACTCTATGTGGATGTAGAGACGGTTATAGTTCAAGAAGAGCCACTTTAAATACACTCGGCTCTCAAGACTAGAATGCCTAAAGAAGTTGCGTCTCCAAAAGCAAATTTGAGTGTCCTTTGAGACTTAAAGGTTTGTTTTCAAGATTTCGTAGGTTAATGTCTTTGTTTTATTTAAGCTATGACATTCTTAGCATGTTTCCTCTAAAAAGGCTTCATCTGTATTGGAAAATCTAATTATAGAGAAGATTGCCAGATTTATAAAGAATGATTAATGATGAGAAAAAATAATTTACCTCTACGTTAAAGGTTAGATAACGCACGTTGCCATTGCAGAAACAAGTTTATGTTGCCTGTTAAAATTTATATAAATCGTTTATTAAATGCAAGCAATATCTTAAGATTTTTTATACCTCATTATTATTTGTTCTGGTGTAACGAAAGGCAATAAAAAAGTAAAGTACAAAATTACTGAGTATTTCATTTCGTCTGTACTTGTTACTTGTAATTATTATAGCCTTATTCATTTATTTCAAATAAAAGCAGGTTTTCCAAATTAATAATAACATTCTAGAATGCATAATTATAATGATTAATGGTTATTTAATATTTTAATTAATAAATAATAATATTTTAGACTCATTAAAGAAAGAAAATGAGTGGGTAACATCTCACCAAAGACCATTTATTTTTCTATCTCTTGCTTTGGTAATCCAGTCATTACCAGCCATTCTTTCTTCTATCCATCTTTCTCTAGGTATACCTCTCTTTCTTTTGTTTAGTAGTCCCACCTTCGTAGTTATTTTTTGAGTTCATCACTATTCATACGTGCAATATGTCCTGCCCATTTCCATTTTAACTTTATTTTTTTTAAGTTTATAATAAGAAAAATACGTTAAAGGTCACTCTTTAAATATCGTATCGAGTTCGATAATTTATTTGAATTTTAAATAAAATAAAGAACTAATAAGTTCTTTTATCATATTTACGGTAGCTAGAAATTTGAATTATATCATTTTTTATTACTTTTTAGGCTATTTTAACGACAATAGATCGTTGTAATAAAATCATCATAATTGACTTGTGCAATCAATGAAAATGTTAAATTTATTTCTGCCTTCAACTCTGCAATTAATGGATGGAACGTGCTGATAGTCCAATCGCTTATGCAAATCGCATTATCAATAGACCGAACTCAATCTTTTTGTAGTCAAAGCTAATTGCTAAAAATGTTATTACTTCCAAAACTGCAGCTGAAACTCCCAATACGCTTAATAAAGTACCGAAATTTCTGAAACGAATCGCTGGGAGGTAATTAAAGGCGATTTAGACCTTCTCACTCCAAGTTAAAGTCGGCATTTGTGAAACTTTACATTGATGGTGGGACATTTGAATAATAAAAAAAGCGGCTTTATATATTTATTGAGGGCTGATGTTGTGCCAATTCTGAAGTGAATGTCTGAGGGTTCTCGAGCGCTTTTACGTGGAGGTTCCCAGTTTGGAGGCGAAGTGCTATCCAGTGATGAATTGGTTTTTTGCTCTTGTCCAGAATTGAAGGCGGTTGTGGAAGTGAAGAGCAAACGTTTTTCTGTATTTTTGTCTATTGTCTGCTAATTATAACCAGTTCACTGCAATCATGCGTAGTTAATTACAAAGAAAAGAAGTCCTTTGAAACGGTGTCAATTGTTTACAAACAGGAGAGTATTACATAATTAAATATTTGTTGTAGTTTAGAAACAATTCTGATTTATTGCTACGCGACATATTATTAACATAATTACATATACATACAAAAATACACATACCATTAGCTGAATATTTAACGTTATTAAGGGAATCATTTTTTTAATATTAAGCTCAGCAAATGACTCGACATCGCTTGATGATAAGCAGTAGAGAAGTCCATATGTGAAGGTAGTTAGTGAGACCTAGCCACCTCAACTTACCGGCCCAAAAGTGCTTTTAAAGGAACCCACCAAGTCGCATTGGGTGGCCAAAATGGTGATATAAAAGTCTCTGCCCAGCAGTGAGATTTATAAAGACTGTAGATGATGATGATATCCATAATCAGTGACAAAACTCAATCTATAGTCACATAAAACTGTACAATAATTGTAGAGCACGAGGTTGCACATTATGTTATGAAGCAGGAATACTAAACAAAATCAAGCGATGTGAAACGGAGCTAAATCCTCAGAAATTGTTTGCACAACGTGAACAAACAAGAGTGTTTGCTAAAAGCAATGTTTGAGCTACGTGCGAAGGTTTTATATTCTCAACTGATGATGAGAATAACAGGGCCGATTCACCCGTTGATGACAAATTTGAATTTGCATTTAACATCCTTAAGATGTTTGACAAACACATTATGAATTCCGATGTCAATTTCACACTAAGTAAAATCAAAGCTGAAACGCATATTAACAATCTTCTAACACAATCAAACCATGATGAGTCATTTTCAAGGATTTTATCATCACATATAGGAACCTAGTTATAATTTTGATTGATATACACTTACTATTACTGTACTAGGCTATAAACATTCCACTATGGGGTAAAGGCCTACTTTTATAGCAGAGAAACATTCAGAGTTTGGGCCATCACGTTGGGCCAATGCTGTTTAGTGAAAGCAGTCTATTCGACATGCTTTATGACGCACAGAAGATTTTTTGAAGTACCTTTACTTTAATTTTTGATTCCAAAGAACTCGATAACATCTTTAGCTTTTGATAGATAACTAATACGCCATTAAAGATTTGATGCTCTGTTATTCAGAATTTCCCAAATCAAGTCCAATAAGTAGACGAATAAAATAATGCTTTCAAACCAAAATAATGTAATAATGTTTGTTAGAAAGTAAGTAGACAGTTCCGAGACCCTTGTCAATTATAAAGATCGATAGATTTTCCATCAGAGTGAGTTCGTGTCTAGTTACATTTATTTACACTTCAAATGTACAATCTCTATATGCGGTGACACAACAAATTATTGCGTTACTTAATAGTGAAATGGTTAATATAATAAATGCATTTTTGTTTGTTTTAAATATTTAATTAAAACAGCAAAAGTATATTATTGATTAAATTGCCAGTAACCTTACAACTTCCCCAAAAACAAATCTGACTTATGGAACACGGACAAACACAACACGAAGAACCATCAAACCGGTATTTGTAACAAGCTTAACGAACCCCGCATCTGAACATGCCACATTCTAAGCAGTACTCATCACAGCTAAGCTTATAAGTCATCTCGGAAACGCAATATTATCGTGAGATTCTAATCCTTATCTAGATGAAACAAACATTACCCGGTCCCGGTTTCATATCTCACGCGAGACGCGGGAGATTTCCCGAGGGCCATAGGACGGTGGAAGGTCACGTCTTGCAGACTGTCCACTAATCCAGTGGATTTGTTGAGTTTTTATTCCTTCCTACTAACGGGTGAATTCATATAGTGGGATAAAGAACTGGATGAAGTAGTAATATTTCTTTAAACTTTCGCATAGTGAGCTTAAAGTGGATAGTCATAAGATATAGATAGTGGATAGTGGATAGTGGATAGTGGATAGTGGATAGTGGATAGTGGATATTATATAGTCGCCTATAGCGCACTAGAGCCTCATAAAAAAATTTAGATTTAAAAAATACCTTTATGAGTATTTTAGAACCTTTGTATTGGATAAATTCTCATAACAAGTACTTAAACCATATGTTGAAGGTTAGAATCGTTTCATTGATGAATTACCAATCAAATATTCATCGTGGTACACTAATGGAAGCGATGTAGGTACGTTAATATCAAAGTAGACTCGTGCAAAATTAATAATGTTTGTAGATCTCCAGTTGGAGGGAAAGGTTAACAGATGTACATAATAATAATAATTATCTTGTAATATCTTTGGCATAAATTGTTAAATATTCAAGTTATATTTAATGAAAATATTTTAAGCTATTCGAGTATCATCTAAACAATTCAATTTTCATTGTATGTTTAATTTTTGCCCAAATTATTTATCTTCATTGAAAATTTCTGTTGCTCGACTGTTTATTTTAAAGATAATAACGTCTGTTACTACCAAAATTAAAATTAATAAACCTAAAATAACCAATACTATATTATAAACACTTAATATCAATATATTTAATTATATACTTATGATTTCTAAAACCACTTTTCTGTCAAAATAGCTTTAAGTTTTTTTTATTTTTAAATATTATTATTTTATTTAAATTTACTTATTAAAAAGATTATGATTATTAAATTCAACAGTTGAAGAGCATTGGAATCCATTAATACAATCATTTACTAGAATTAAATATATTATATCAGTAGACTTTATCATATTGACTTTTCCTCAAAGAAATGTCTCAAATATAGATTTCATACGAAGTTTGAATGAACAATATCAGTACTTGAGAACAAGTGCAAACAAGCTTAGGGTTTTGCTTTATTTTGACAGTTTGACACATGCTTCAAACACGGCTCCTCATATTGAAAGGCATGAAGCGGCGCAAACCACAAAGCATGTACAATTCAACAGTATCGATTCCACTTAAACATTTATGAGAACAGGCGAGGCGTCCTTCCCAAATCCTCCAGAGGAGTTCTTTATGTTGTGACGTCAGTATCCAAAATAAACATGTTCAGAATAAAACAGAACAAATGGCCAATGTGCGTAAGGAGATATTTTGTTGTTTTGTGAATTTAGTGGTAACGAAGATTGAGCTTTATGAGGCTGAGTGGACTAAAGATAAATAAGTTAACGTTGCTGAGGGATATAATAAAGGTTTCATCTAGTCATTTAAGGCTCTATTTCTTGCTTTAAACGATATCTTGTATCAAGATCATAGAAAGAGAAAAATAAACAAGCCTTGAATTGAAACAGTCAACCCAAAATATCATATCCAGAGCGCTAGCTTTTATCTGTATCGGTATGGGTACTTACTCACTCAATAAAATTTTTACTAGCTATGTATTTGTTTATAAATCCTACATATTAAACGCAATAGGTTTTTTACTGTAAATAGCTGATTGGCTGGTAAAAGTTTATAGTTTAATGAAAGCAGTGTTTCAAAATACAAAAAAAAAAATCAATATATTGTAGTATATAATAATCCTTTTTTATATACTATTAAATATTATTAAATATTTTCAAATAAAAACATGCCAAACTTTACCGACTTGTCCGAATAGTGTCCAAATCATAAATTATAACTCCAAAAATACATTTAAGCGATACGCGAGTAAGTATCTTACATCGTTACGTCACATTCATCATAAAACATTTTCCAAGCTTGTAGTAGCCTTAGCCTTGGCCTATCTATCTAAGCATTGCACAATAACTCTATCACTTTAAATTTTTATGAAGATTACTATCAAGAAATTTATTCGTTTATTTTGGAAACACGAAAATGATCAAATATATTTTTTTAAATTCAGGTTGTACTACTAAAATTAGTCTAAGAAAAAGTTACTAGTAAACTGTGCTAAATATATAATAAATAAATAAATAAATATACTAACAAATGAACATATATATTTGTGCATATCACAATAACTCGTAAATGCATCACGTAAGATAAGAGAGAGAAAATCAAGTTACTCTGTGCGTAATAAAATAAAACACGACTCTGTATTGGCTTTCATTCACTATTATTTAAAAATGCATGTAGTGTTACCACTGGCTATATCCCCTCATGGCTCGAGCGCTCTGGAGACTCTAGGACACAGGGAGACACCTCCCCTGGAGGTAATGGCTATCTATTAGAACTCCTCCATAGGCGAATAGCCCCTTAAGGCTTGAGGACTCTTCAAGGTTCTCGCCTCCATAAAACCCCGTTAATGCTGTAAAGGTCATCTGCGGCCAACAGCCTTAGTCAGTCAAAACTTGCTATGTTGGTTTACTGTTGACGCAAAAAGTGTGTGCTAGAGGACGATATAACTGATCAAAGTATAATAAAAAGAGCATGAAAGAGAAGGAACACAAGAAATTATAAAGAGCGCTATTATATGATACTTAATCATAAGATGTTTTATTACAAGAATTTTTTCTGTATAATAATTGTAGCGAACGAAGCCTGCTGAAGAACTTAAGTAAAAAATGTTGAAATTATATTTATCACGTGGACTGTAGTGTAATTTTAGTGATATATCTCTCTTAAAAGGTGCTTTCAGGTCGAGTACTTTAAGTTAAGTACTCCTATAGCGCCTCTAAAAACCTGTTAAGGTTGTATATCTGTTAGTGAGTGGTATGTTTGTATTTAGTTACAAAACTACTGGTCTTATTCAAAAAACAACATTTACTTTACACCAACTAAAAGTAAACCTAAAATGTAAAATAAAACTGTTATAATATTCCACAATATTCCAAAAGGACAGAAATAATATTACCTCATAAATTAGTCAACGCGAGAAGTTAGCTGTACAAGATATTTTGCACTTAAAGTCCTGGTCATAAATCCCTTGCTTTACACACGTATGTATAAACCTCGTGACATCTGTGGCCACAGATAGACACGACACAAGATGGCCACCCAGAGGATCATAATAGAATTAGGAACATGCATACGAATTTGTGTAACTAGTTTGTCGATACAAAGGCATACAATATCCGTAGTTAGAGGATTGTTAGGAACTAGTGTTGGTTTATGATATGCAAACTATGTATTTGAATTGAAAGATAAATTTGAGTAATAACGGTTAAATGCCAGGTTTTTTATAACATTTGTTTGGTCAGTTTTATGAAAACAGACTGAAAGACAAAGCTCAATACTTTGTTCTCATTTAACTGAAATATACAAAATTCCATTATATTTGATGAATTTTTCACATTATCCAGAAAGATATGACCTACATATCTGTAGATTCACCATATAGTGAAACTTATAGATAAAACCTTTCAAACTTCTTAGCGCGGAGACTGTATAATGAAAATAATGAAAATAGTTCTGGAATTTAAAAATAATAAGACTGCAATGTTATAAAAAATTCTACTTTGAAAAACTTTCTTTCATCCAATATTCATTTAAGATAGTCCTGAATTATGTCAGACATTTTTCGCTTGAAATTGGAACATTTGAATCCTACAATCTTTGTCAAAGACCTTCTTACGAAAGATTGCTGTGAACAGTGTTTTTAGGTACAATTCTATCTTGAGCTAAAAATACTTCAGTTTTACTTAAAAAATATAAATATTTAAATTTTAAACTTTAGCACTAGTATGACTCAATATTGATAATATTGATAACATTAAAAGCATCTTCATTGAAAATGCAAGCTGTGTATATTGTTTTGAAGGTTCAATAAAATTCCTTGCAAGTGAGAATCTGGCACGTCACAATATCAAACTTAGAGACTGCGTTATATAAAACATGTATACGACAATGACATCTTAGACAAGACGTGAGAGCTCTTTGAGTAAGTATCGCATTATATATTCTTTCTGAAACATCTGCGATATTTATCATAAACCTATCATAAGAATGATTTCTTTTTGTGGGTTAATTATTTAGTAAGATGATTATGCAACGTCGTCTGCTCTTAATAAGACAATGAAATTAAAATAAATTTAATTATAATGAACTTTCTCATTAAAAAAAACATTCAAAAATGAAAAATAACATAATAATTTAGTAAAAAACATGTTGGTGTTGGTAACGACATGAAAATTATTATATTGTAGGAAGCTTTTTTCTAATTATAAATGAGATGTACTGGTTATTTTTATAGTACGACTCATGTAAAAGTAAGACATAATTATTTTATTAAGTATTTTTTATTTATTCATACGCATTGTTTATAAAATTTTTGGATTTTGAAAAAGTAGACGGTGAAAATATATCCAATTTTTTAAATTAAACGATTTCTTAAATACGTATGATTCGGATAGCTTACTTTTATTACTCAATAACTAGTAGTAATTCATTAAATAAATATAATATAATTGCTTGATAATACTTAATAATTTAAACTCTTAAATCAATACCTTAATCTTAAACGTGATTCAGACCTTAAAAGGTTTAGTTCAATGAAAATAATGTTATGTTAACAGGTCTAATACTAAAACATTAGATGATCCCGTACAAACAATCGGATGCCATCAAATAAATACAGACAGTATTTGTTTTTAGTACAAATACAGACCTTCGTACAATACCATTAGGAATGCGCATCGTTCCGAGATAGGCATTTTGTTGTGGAGCGTTAATAATATTTATTTGACGGTATTTGTAACAGCTTAACATAATTTCGTATCTCCAATAAGTTTCGTTAAGCAATATTCTATTCCATTCTTTTTTTCACATAAAGTAGAGCAAACGATTCAACACCTGATGGTGCGGCTTTTTCACGCCTCTTGAGGGAATGGAAGATGTTGGAGTGGTGGTATTTTAGTCAATCCCAGTTTCAAGATTTCGCCTTCACTTTTGATTGCAAAATCTCGGACCTTTCATTTTATTGAAGTTATATACAGGTTTTTTGAGCTCGCCTTGTTTAAGCTTACAAATAGCATTAATGTCTTCATCAAAATCGTGTAAGTCAAAATTTTTCATTCAAGCTCGTTTGTTACCAAAACCGCTTTCATCCGCCTTGTCTCTATATGTTGTGCTATGTAGAGAGGCCTCCTTTTATTGGATATATGATTTTCTGTTTATAACATTGAAGATAATATTCAGTTACCATTGTCTGATTTAAATCTAACGCTGAGACATCATTTATGGTTTATTCAAGGAACTTTCAACAAATATTAATGTAATTATTATTTCGGAAGATTCGTTGTCTACTTGTACACACTACCAGCTAATTACGAATTCCCATCACAGCTGTAAGCTGTGAGCTGATCGTAAATCCACTAGGGATTGGACGATCATTATCAACGATGCGTATTGATTTATTATTAATTATTACTTCATAATTAGCACTATACATTATGATTTAAGTGTTGCCATTTTGATCCCAAAACTAATACGTATGTAATGATAATCAATTTGTACTAAAATAAAATATCAAAATATTCTACACTTTTGCAAGGAAAAGCATATTATTTTCGCGATATCAATGTTGGTCCCATACAGAAAGTTGTTCAGATTTATGATCCAAATCAACACCTTTACTATTTCTTTTAAATTCTACTTATATTATTTATTTATTAGTCTTACAAACGATTCTGATTGAGATCACCTGGTGAATTACTTCGGCAGAATGGGTTCTCCATTGCAATGGAGCAACAGAAAAGCTTTAGTCCAAGTGGCGTTCTTTGCACATTGTGTGAGATCCATACATGTGGCGAGCATCTCTAATTCCGTCAATAAAAGAATTCCTCATCGTCAAAGAAGAAAGGTTTACTAAAGAACATGTTTTTTTTATAGAAAGCTCAATAAATGGACTCGACACGACCTGATCGTAAGCAGTAGAGGGTCCATATGCATATGGACATACTTCTCTAGCCACCTCCACCTTGTTCAAAAATTGCTTCTCACGCCTCTTTTGAAGGAATCCATGTATGTATGCTAGAGCGTGGAATTCCTTACGAGTAAGTAATCTTCATGCTCTAGCTGTGCGTTAGAGAAAGGAGTCATGAAACCTCTTTGTTCGTTGTGTTAAATATTGTTTATTAAAGTACCACAACCATTTACAGGTAAGAAGTGCATGCAGATATTAACATTGAATTGAGTGAGTTCTTAAAATGAAAAAATAATCATACTTAAAAATAGGAATTGAGTTCTTAATGGTGATAGACGACTTGAAAACTAAATGTTCCCTCATGGCTCGAGCGCCCTGGAGCCTCAGAGATAGCGGGACAACTCCCCTGGAGATGATGATGATTAGAACTCCTCCAGAGGCGAATCACCCCTTAAGGCTTGAGGACTCTCCAAGGCGCTCGCCTCCTTAAAACCCCGGTAACGCTGTAAAGACCATCTGCGGCCAACAGCATTACTCTAAATGGATAAATTCCAGGAATTTCTAATTGCTGTAAATAGCTAAGCTGGTGAATTGCGGTGAAAATTAAGAAAGGTCGCAATGTACATTTATTTACTAATTTGTAGAAAATTGCGACGGGTAAGTTCGCTAATGTTCAAAAAATTTACATTCTTCTTATATTAATTACAATTCTGGCAGTTTTTCTCCTACTTTGGTCTTAGAGAATTATGAAAAGAGTTTTCAACTAACCTGAAAACTGCCTTAAAACACTTAAAACTCATCAATCAAAAATAAATCATTCTCATCTAATTTAAAAGTATATTTTGTTGGAGCTTCACTTTCTATAGTTTCTCAATTTAAATATCTTATATCTTATTATCTTATATCTTTTAAGTGTTTTGTTTTTAAGGCATTTTCTAGTTCTCTTGAAACCTTTTTTATGTTTAATACCTTGCATATTCTAGATAATTCTTCATATAAAACTATGTTTTAAAAATTCCTATACTCTTCGGTACAAAACCCGTCATCAAAAATAAAATATCATTTAAAAATTTCTTTTACCGAGAATTGAACTTGAATTTGATGTTCTTGCAGATTTTCAGACACGTGGCAGAATAAATCGTAAGAACATCTTTATATTCCTTTCCCTCTCTATTCAATACATTATCTCAGACTTATTTACAGATGTAATAAAAAATTAATTTACATGTACTATATTAGCACCTTATGTTATGGATAAAGCCATCAGTCGTTGTTAATTTGTTTTTTCATAAACAGCTTCACAAATCGCTCGACACCACCTGATGATAAGCAGTAGAGAAGGCCATATGTGAAGATTGGTGGTGAAGCATGTGACATACTGCCATAGCCACCACCACGCAAGGTGAGCTTGCCGGCCCAAAAAGTGCTTTATCACGCCAAATTCAACATAATTAATTCATTTTAGAAGTGAAGATACTATTTGTGCTTATAACATAAAGCGTCTGTCGTTTGTGAGTCAGTTTGGATCGTTCCCAAGCTCGGTCCATAGATTTTGAAGGCCCAATACCGTGCCAGATACAGCTACAAAGTTAATCGTGGGTGAAGAATACCAAATTTCTATTAGATTCGCCAAAAAATTTGGCACTTTTTCCACTTTGGCCTAACTCAAAGTAGGTTTTTGTTATATTTAAAAGCTTTCGCAACATCTGCTAGTGTGAATTTCTCAGTTAGCCTGCATTGTTGGTTAACTTGCCAAACTATGTTTCTCGTACCTCTCGCATAACTGAATCTATCCCGAACCGAAAATTATCAACTTTGAGGATTAAATTTTCGCGAGTCATACTTCTTTTACTTCGTCAAATATTTTAACACCCTGACAAATATTTTAACTAAGACACGCCAGTTTTGAAAGCTTTACCAAATCAAAACAAGACCGCGGATCTAATTCAGAATAATCGAAAAGTTTGCCTCGCGTTTCGAAATTGAGGGGCGAAAGGAAACGCTTTGTTTCCCAGATATGGGAAATAAATTTCGTTCGGGCTCGCGAGGAGCGGAGATTGTTCGGAAAGGTCCAAGTTAAATCGACTTCCGAATTGTTGCTCAGATGCTCCCGATAGGCCTTATCGGCGGATTTTTGGCTGCAGTATTTTCAGAACAGGTCGTAATACAGTTAAACGTATTGCCAGTTGCGATTGATCGACGAAAGTTTCGCCGTTCAATGGTTTTATAAAAGCGTATTCAGGTTCTTACTGAGGCGATAAAATTTCCCGTTATAAGGCATATAGAGTAATTTGTTTGCTTGAAATTGCTTTCTTGCCATAAGCTGAGTTTCTCATTACTGTCACAGACATTGTGTAACTTGATTTTAATGTGATAATTCAACTTAAAAACCAGTTTGTTTTTGTATTTTTTTTCGCTTTAACATATTACGAGTTATTCAATTAGAATCATTGAATTAATGATTATCACAATCATCGGATATGAATTAAAATAATAATCCTTTCAAACTAAATCACAATGTTTACCCATAGTGTGGGTTTCAATCGAATTGTACTGTCTCCATCGTGTTTGTCGTCAGCTGTCAAATTGTACGGCAGAGACAAAAAAGCCTCTGCAATTTTGGAAACGATATACAATTATCAGCTGAACGCCACTACGATACGATTGAAACTCGCACTAGGAGTACTATAAAAGAATGACAGCCATAAGTCGAGAGAAATCAAAACCACCGTTTGACACAATAAAACCAAACGTACACACACACATCCGAATGATATAAAAAGTATAGAAACATAAAAGGGTTATTATAAAAGAGTCTTCAGCCTACTTAATAAGCTCCTATGCTCATTCAAAAAAGCATCTTATTTAGGAAGCAATAGAAAGAAATCAGCAAAGCAAATTATATTGCTCTCGAGTTCAAGAACCACACAATGGCTCAAGTTCTCGAGTGTATGGTACCTGAGCTCCTTGAAAATCGTTCCTCCGTTGCATTCTGATACAACACACAACAGTATTAACTATTCGTCGAATATTCATAGCAACGAGCAAATAGCGATGTTGCTTTGTTCTGATTCTAATTTCTTATATACCATCATGACATTGTGGTTTGCAATAAATGTTGAAATTGAAATTGAGATTTCTGTAGATGTATAGGACTAAGTACATGAATAAAATGTATTTTGAGATTTGACATGTTTTCCTTCCAAAAATGTTGTATAAATTTAGTAAAAAATTGAGGTCCATATAGCAAGATGACTTATTGTGATTGATAAAATATTAATTTTGAATAAAATGCACAGCTAATTTTTTTAGTATCACGTCATTGGCGGTAATGTTGTCCGAATAATTTCTGTATTTTTGTCCCAACCCTAGTTTTTTCTTTTATTACTCATAATTTTATATACTTGTATTACAAAACATATACTTAATACGTTTAGATTACTACTTTTATCCATTATTTATTCTATTTTAATCAATAATCTATTACCATTAATCTTATTACTAGTATCCGTACCTGAACGCAATGCACGAAGGCATCGTTCATTGGATAATACTCTGGGTTACAGATAAAAATTAGTGATTTACTCGTTGATGACCCTAGCAAATATGACGTTAAGCTGTCGCTTGCTTCACGTCGCTACGATAAACACACACGCACTCATGCACTTATATAAGTGTGTGTGTGTGTATTTGTCGTAGTTTTTTATTTGTATTGTCATTTTGTATGTTGTGTGTCTTTAAGTCTGTAACATCGTATAAATTTAAAATTATCATTACTATTTATTAAACGTTAATATTTCAATGATTCAATTCTTGATTTTAGAAGATCATATAAGAGAATTGGTGTTAGATAGTAAAAATTCACATTGCACGTTTTACCCTTAAATAGTAAAGTTCAGACAGTGTGAATCACCATAAAGATTCGGTCAGCTATTAGCACGGTATACCGTTAGTTACCCTACTGCCATTCTGCTGGAGCATGTGAACAGACCCTAACATATTTACCTATTCATCGTTATCTCCCATCATCCCCTATCACTTGGCATGCCGTAAAAATGAAAAATCACCCTATGAGAGCACACAAAGCCATCCATCTAATATCGGCCGTGCGTCGTGATGTACGGGACCGTTTCCCGGATTTATTGCTGAACCCCAATCCAAGCGGCGGTCAACATAGTGATCAATGGTTTTATGTAAATCCCGGGTTCTGTATTGTATTTGTATGTTTTCTATTTATTCTGTTTGCGCGGCGAATTGGCCAGCGATGGGAAATGAGCCGTGAGGGCTAAGGCACGATTGAAATGTAACAAAAATTTACAATGTAACTTTTGTTGCATGAATTTTACAAAACAATAAGTATTCTGATACAGATAATTTATCAATTTAACAATTAACATTATACTAATATAATTACCCACTATATAAATTACGAAGTAGAATTAAGTAAAGGAACGTATTACTAACATAAATGTAAATATATGTCATAAATACTAAATATAATCGCGTAATATATAATACTTAGCTGCGCCTGCGCAGCGTCACCCAAGTATACAAGCGGCCCGCTTCACGAATAATAGATGACTCGGCGCATCGTCGGGTATGATCGCCACTTTCCGTCTACGTGAACAAGAAGACACAGCTACGGTATGATGAACTGCGTATATCCCCTTCTATCGTCTGCTTACGAGCTAATGATGATGAATGATGAACTAAATCATAGTGATTCTATATGCTATTCTCATTAGTTTTGAGAGCATCTAATTGTGATAGTTGGCATTAAATGTATATCAAGTGAAGTGATTTGTTGGAGTTTATATCCTCTGATAGGCATATCACGACAATATAACCACAGTTTAAATTGTTTTAGCGAAATTATTGATATTTATTTCCCCGTTTCTTGAAAATTTGGACTTTCGGAATCAAACGATAAAATACTCTTTTCAATGTTTATGTCATTTCGAAATAGGCTGTTTCGTTCCACTTATTTTCTTCTTCTATAAAAGCAAGAATTGTCAGTTTACAGGGTAAGGGTATTAACATCTCTTGTGTGCAGAATATGTAACTCCAAAAAATTTTAAATTTATTATAATTTTTGCTCCAGGTGTGAATCCTGCCCTTAAGTAAGACAAAATAAGATAGATTGGTAACCGATAGTATGTTTGACTTGCCTAGTTGTCGTTGGTGAAAAAAAACTCGAGTAGCTTTAGAAAAAAAGGAAACAAGTAAGACCTTCCTATAATATTTGAAGGTTGCCCCCAAATTTCCTGAGATTCCTTCATTAGATCCGGAAGAATGGTTTAGTGATAATGGAAACTTACTAAATGTACCTTAGGAGTATAATCTATCGAATAAAAAAGGATTTTTGACAATCAGTTCACTATTGACAGAGCAATAGGTGAAAATACAAACGAAAAAATACGTACAGTTGAACACATTTTAAAATTAAAACTAACAATTTATTTAGTACATATTTAAATACTATAACTGGGACAATTAGTAAATGCCCGGTTGATACCCAGTTAAAATTATGACTACTTCCTTTATAATTATATTTATTTGTTTTCTCATACATATTCCCTGTTGTGACGATTTAAAAGAGCTTAGTAAATAAGTCTATTTAAATAAAGTTATTTTTGACTTTTTGACTTTTTTTTTTGACAGAACCTCCTCCCTTTTTGGAGTCAGATAATAAAACCTTCATGTTAGATGTGAGTTTCAAATTTCACTACTTCGTTTATATCCGAAGTTTGGTAAAAGCTGAATACCTGCAACGAATAATATAAATATAATATAATTATAAATGCATTTTATTTTTTTCTAGTTAATGTTTTGTTTTAATAGTAAAATTGTAATTTAATGTGTCCCGACATTTATATAGAGTATCATTGAATATATTTTAATAAGGAAACATTAGGATTAATTACTCGTGTTAGTCAAAAGAGGTTAAGCTTTATAACCATTAACGGCTACTCTGTAATCTATTTAATGAACACGTTACTCTATGAAACAGTGAGCGTGGTGATGTAGTTAACAATAAAACTAAACTCCCGACTGTCGCTACTCAGTTCCTAAATGGAATAAATGAATCTTGACTCACAAAGGCGCATTCTGCCGTACGTGGAGTCGACATATCCGTCGTATTGTGTGCCTTGACGTAGGTTTTTATTGTATGAACGCCTCGCCCCTATTGAGTGCCCTAAATAAGGGAGGGTATTTGAGGCAGTCTTTGTGCAGCGAATCCTAGACATCCAGAGTTGTAATATTGGAAATTAACACAGAAATTTATTACATACACTGGCTTATTTATGGACATCTTTATTCTACTTCTCCTAAAACTGGAGAAACACCTGTAATTAAACAAGTGACAATGCAGCAATCTAAAACAAACTTCTATTTAGATTTAGAACAGAAGAATGTATAATAGAACAGAAGATCCTTAAGAAGAGAAAACTATAAATCATACATCTGTATGTAGCAATCTAATTTTAAGAACAATATATTTTTAATTAACACTTAAATTGATATCCGTATTAATTTATTCAATAAGTATAGGATAATAATCATTAATAACAACAATGTCACCTAAAAAAAATTTAAAAGAAATAGAAGGTCACGTATCCACTACATCATCAGCTAAAAGGAAAGATTTTCCAGCGAGCTAGGTGTTCGCTCAGGGACCACGGCTCGAATATATTACGATGTACTTTGCAAACTTTGTATCTTACTTACTTCGAATTACGTATATTGATGTTTCAATGTCATATCTTGGTTCAGTGTTTGCCATTTCTCAGTTAGTTGATATTAATTTGTCTATGTAACACTGAAACGTTTCAAAAAGTACCATTTCAGTATTCTCATAATATATTTTAACTTGAAGTAAGATTACGAGGGAAGAATTAAGCATAGACCCTCCCACATGGCTATTAGTTTCGTCTTAGCCAGAAGGATGGCGTGCGTATCTCATATTTATATAATAAATCACTGCGGTAATAACTCGACGCCATTACGAATGTGGATGAATTTCCGGAGAATTCCCACTCAGATACGTGAGCCTATTCGACACGATACATTATGTGTACGATCAGCAAAAATGGGTTACAGATATTATGATAATATCCCGAGTTGGGTTCATTTCCCTATTTTACCACATAATCCTGCTAGCATTGATCCTCATCAAATTTTGTCACGTAATCAGTTTAGGATCACCACTTATTTTGGGTGGCTGGAACTGATCCCTTAATAAATGTGGCTCCAGTGGGATATAAGTGGCCAAATGAAAATATTAGTCGAATGTGTTTTTTCCCTATTTAAAATTAGACATGGCTATTTTGTCTTTCAGAACACTTTTAACTTACACTCTTGCATAAATAACATTGGTAATTTTTAAAATTAAATCTGAATAAGGCGTCTTCTTCTCTTCTGCCCAGCACAATATCGTCAGGGTCCATAGTTTGTTCTTTATATCTATTTCTGTTACATTTTTGTACCATAGGATGTAATAAATGATTGAGTATTGAATCAATAACTCATTAAAAGACCGCACGTCATTTTAATATGTCATGTTTATGAAAACTTCACCCTCATGTCATTGTTCTCAAGTTAAAACTTCAACTCCCATGCAATGACCTGAGAAAGGTGACGTTTTAGTGCAGACAAAATGCTCTGGAGTTCCTTGTGCTATGCATGCAGGATACTTGTAGTATTAACTACTAAAGCTTATCTTGAGCTAGGTGCAGCGACTTATAACTTTGAATTTAAGTGTTCCCTCAGTCAACTACAATCTTCTCGAACTTTCCAATGCCATACATCAGGGATTGACGTAGTTAACATTGCATCGATACAAAGGTATTTTAGTGTAGTCCGGTATGGTGTCGTTAAAATTTATTGTGAATAGTTCAATTACATAAATGCCTGTTTTTCTATCAGTACTTTTGTTAAAAGAGAAGGTAATGAAGCCCAGTGTAAATGATCTACAGGCACCTCAATCAATTATTTCTACACCATACATTCTCGTTCATATTAAGGTTCTTTTACCAAGTAAAAACTTTGAAAAAAGATGTTATTAGTAGATATTAGGGCGATTTTGATTATATTTCGTGTTCAAAATATACGAGTTTCATTATCTCTAGGTAGTAAATGTGATAATGTTAGAATCGGTATATAATCGTATAAGTTTATATAACAAAGTTTTATACAGCTTCAACATGAGAACATCACTAAAATTCATATATTTTTTAACAACAGTTATATACTTTAAAGCACTTGTTATCAAGAAATTAATATTATTTACATTGTTGCCTTTATCAAACCTTATTTTGATATCACAAAAGATGTTTATTCTCTAACAACAAATTATGCCTAGTCGTTATCCTTTTGAAACGTTTTATGTAATAGAACAAATTCCACCTTTTTGTCAGCGATCTTATGTCCAAGGACAATATTCATAAAATTGATGATTATACATTTTTTATGAAAGAAATTTTACTTTTTAAATCTCTCTTCAGAAAAACTGTATAACTGTATGGCTTGGCTGGTCTAAACAGGCCATCTGATCCAACTTCCCTTCCAATATCATATAACTTTAAGAAGATCGTATAGAACATTATTTATTGTTCTTCAGGGGTATTTTTGACCCGCAAAATTCGCTTTAAAACTTTAAAAAATAATCAGCTGTTTCATGGGAAATTGTCAGATTAATAAAACAGATGATTTTTTCCGCGATTTCAAAGTTTTGATGGTCTCAAACACCTAAAATTTTTGAGTGATTAATCACTCAAACTTTGTGATTAACAACTCATTAAAACCTTGTGTAATTATAAGTTTAAGTAAGCCATTTAATATTGATACACATAATAATACCACAGTTCAAATAAATTTTATATTAGGATGTGAAAATGTAGGTCACTGATAATTTTCAAATTTCACTACAGATGATGCCGGCTGAGCAAAATGACCCAAATTACTGCGCTGTTTCCACTTAAAGGTCCTTCTTCAGAAGTAGGCTGTTCAAGAGCTGTTAATGGGTATATTATAATACCTGGTGACATAGACTTATAACCTGCCACGTATCTAATAAAAGTTGTCCGTAATGACGATCAAAGTAATGAAAATTTTGTAAAGAACTTCAGTAAGACGATTTTACATTTTTCTATTAAATAAATAATTTTAAATAATATTATTTTAGTTATTCTTGAGGACTTTATTAATTCTCTTATTGCACCACTCCAGAATAAGGTGCTAAATAAAAAAAATTGTTCAAACCGGTCCATCGTTAACTAACAGCTTTTCATTTTTATAAAAATTGGCTCATTAATCACGCAAAAGTATTAAAGGCTCACATATTAAAGTGGGAACATTCAAAATTTAATTTAAAGCTGACCCCGGTACTGAAATGTCTAAACAATGTTACCTGCGGAAACTTCCGAATAGTTTCTAGGGCGGAACAATTGAATCCTCCCAACATTTTGGGTGGCCAATTTATTCGCGTACAAATTCCTCTGTCGATTGTTCTATGTTTTATTCAATCCTTGGATCTCGATTGTCTTGTTTATATATCTGTGTTCAAACGCCATTGTATGTTCAGGACATTTTGGACTGAGGATGTCCTGTAACTTTGTTAAAGGTATATTGTTTCTGATTTTAACAATAATAGTATAACATTAATATCTCAGTTAGACACTTATTAACACTAGATTTACCAGACCAGTCATTTAGACTGGTCGTGCAATTTCAATTCAAAATTCCTTATATTACACATTTTTTTTCAGAAATGATGTTATGACTTTTGTAGCTATAATTAGAGAGTACGTTTTATAAACTTAATGTTATTTTATATACATTAGTAACAAATATAATTTTGTTGTTGACATATATTCAAATCGCTGGTATATCTAGTGTTAATGAACGTTGGTACTTTTATTGTAATGTTTGGAGAAAGGTATACTGTTAGTTCCACTACTGTTCACATTGTAGTCTTCTTGGTTTGTTCTGGCCACACATTTTCTACAATTAGACATGAAGCGTAAAGACGAAATTCAGTTTAAGAACTGTGCCTTAAGATACAATTATTAATTTATTTTCTGTTTCGTACTAAATTATATACAGCGCCTTCACTGTACTATAATTATGAATTCCTTTTTAAGTCCCATGAAGCTTACTTCCACTGAAAGATATTTTAGCTTTAGTTACGGCGCTTTTGGTTCTGAAACTCCTGTTGTAGTTTGACCTTATCTGGCTTGTAGATTGTCGCAAACATCATTTTTATATTATTCGTATTTTAAAATAAACATGACGTATTCTATACTAGAATGAAGGCCTTTTTGTAGTATGATATGTGTTTTTAGGGATTTATTCTTTTGTCTATCTAGCGATATTATCTATTAGTCCAAATAATAGTTTTAACAAGTAAATCCACTTCATTAAAGATTTTCAAACACAAAAACGATCCACCGATATGACTTATCGTCATAGATGTCGATTGATAGATTAATAATCTTAACCCCTCACTTGTCTCACTATGTAGGAAAGTCTGATGAATATTAAAATGTAAAATGTAATGTTTTATATCAATCGATCAAACTTTATTATAACATTTAATTACCGGTCTTCAAATCCGGACAAATTGTCCATTAAATGTATGATAAGCAAGATTTTTTTTTGTAAACTGGGCTTTACAAATGACTGCTTACAGAAATCAAACTGTGGGTTACTTTGGTAAATACTTCATTTTTAAAGTAAAGGTAAATATTATTTTCAATCTCAGTATGAGACGTTGTTTCTATACATTTCAATGTTCAACACTGCATCCTGAGATTAATTTTCCAAGTCATTGGATTCTTTTACTGGAGAAACGCGAAACAGACTCTTTGAAGAAACTTTTCTTTCATTATTTTTATTTCTTTGCAATGCTAATTTGTCGTAGCTGTCTGTCGGTCTGTGAAAATATTATATAAATAGAAATTCACTCTTCCCTGCTTTGGCGATGAATGGAATTCTCGAATTAGAATTTCTGCAAGATCTGTAAGAGTTCCTTTTCGTTTTTGTGAAAATTAGCCATTTATTTAATCTTCTTAGTCTGTTAATGTTTTTTGTTCATGCTTACTGCCAAGGACAAGTTAAATGAAGAGTATTTCGTGTTTAGTTTATATACTTTTCTTAAGCTCAGTGAAATTATATGAAAAGATTTTAGATTGACACTGATTAAAACAGCACATTTTGACTATATCAACTGCTTGTATCAAATTAATGGCACTGTATCAAATTAAATAAATCTACAAAATTGCGGTAAAATTGTCCTCCCTTATATTAATTTGTGTATAGGTATATAAAATTAAAATTTAATCGATCGCTTAGTGTAGTAGAATTTGCTGGAAGTTTTTGAATTGTATAATTTTAATATTGGGCTAATAATTCGATAGTTTAAAGAATTTTAATTATGTTCTTCAATCTAGACTTTTTATTTATATATTTAAAAATTAATTGTGTGCACATAAACATTAACATAAAAAAAATTTCCGAACAGTGTGACTTATTTCTTACAGAAATTTCTTGCAACGCACTTGAGATGGCATAAGTGCTTGGAGAAAAATAGAAGTCGTGTGTACTGATAAAAAAACATAATATATTTAAATACTAGTACTCTAAAAGATAAATAACTTAATATATATTAATATAAAAATATACTAAAAATTAATTAAGTATGTTATGTACCTAGACTGAAGAAATGTATTTTGATTTAGAATTTGACTATCGGAGATTGACATTTTACTTATTACAAATTTCTGTATTATATAAGCTCTTTATATTCATTGTTTACTGATTCAAAAACAAATTTCGATCATAAATAATCTATTTAAATAATCTAATAACGGGTAACAGTCTAAGTTCCTATAATAAGCATTTATAGCGGCACAATACACAGCTGCACAGAACAATTCCATTTGATAATTTAAAGTGCCCCATCTATTTGGCCTTTGTTCTGTAGAGGACTACAAAGGCTGATAAAACGACGATGATAATGATGATAATAAGCATATAAGAATTTTAGTGAGAAGATTAGAATGCATGGTTGCAATTTTAGTCTACAGCCTACACAATTAAATGAAAAAAATTTTTGAAAATTTATATCTCAAAGCATAACTTTCATCCAGACCAAAATAAGTAATAAAGATAGTAATATGTGTATTAAGATCAAAAATATACTGTGAATTATCGTTTCAGTTTTGTGAGTAAAAAATATATCGGGATTCGAACTCGAGAACTCTTGTTTTAAAGACAGTGATCAGGAACATAGCTAGCTGGTCGCAATTGTTTTTAGGCTACAGCTGCTGCTTACGATAAGGATTCATTTCGTAGCCACTTTCATGTCATGAAAAAGTAATTAAGCATACAGAACTTATTCAAGATTAACTTCGATCCTAAGCAGAATGCCAATAACGAAGCTTGGACTAAACCCACGTTATATCGATCAGGGATACTCCCTAGCGTCGCTTTATAAATATTTATGGTTAAGGTATTCTCACATAAATATGTATGGAATCGTTAAACGCAGAACCTACATTGGTACGTGTTTCAGGCAAATTAATACGGGTTGTCTGCGACGGCCGTTACCGAAAGCGTTGTCGATGAGTACTTCTAAATTAAAAAGTGGAAAACGAGAAGCTATAGCTGTTAGATCGTTTAGATATACGGAATTTTATCTATCGCGCAACTTAATTACAACCTTATGACTGCGTTATACGTTTTGGTTTTGCGGAACTGTAGCAATTGATTTGTAAGCGAATGAACAATTTACGCAGTAATAATTGATTATTTTCAGCCAATATTTGTATCACGTTGCCTGAAAACCTAATTTTTTATTTGCGAAACCCTTTTTTGTGTATTCATGTCAAATCTTCTTTGTTAACTTTATTCGATTGGGTAAATTTTTAATATGTAGTGTATTTTATTGATTAAAGGAAACATCTCATCAAAGAGTCTAATTACATTACTTAGTAATTAGGGTAAATTATCATTTATATTGAACATAAGGAAATGAAATGAATCTTAATTTCGCTAATAAAGTTATATCTTTACGTTATCTATGTATTCTTTCTGAATGGGTTGTAAAATAAGGATTAAATTATACTTGGAAAGAATAAATATAAAGAAGGATCTTCACAGATAAATACAGAGGTATAGTCGGCTTCAGAAGATATTCACCATCTTAAGAATGTTATTGTAAATAGAATATCAATCACAATATGGAGAGTAACATGGTACTACACTGTTAAGCAATTTCTGATGCCAACTATACTTTTATTATTTATTACAAAAAAGCAATATTTTAAGAGAGTGGTCTTGTAATGGACGAGGCGATATTTATTTATTTATATTTTTGGTTTACCAGAAATTGTTCCACTGATTAATGTATATGCATACAAAATAATATGTAACTTATAGTTAAGAGTACAATAGACAAACCGTAAACACTACATGCACATAGTAGATAAGTTGTAATTACAAATAAAATATATTAATGAAATTAGGTTATAAAATATCTAAACGATATGTAATTCTTGAAGTTGATATTTGAGGACGGACAAAATATGTTATGAATGGAGAATATTAACCACTTTATATAAGTTATTATTTATTTATTTATTAGGTTTGCTAACATTTGTTTATTTCAAATATCATTCACACATAAATTTCTTCAGATAATAATTTAATCTTCACCATAATCAAACAATAAGCAAGTTATATGGGATGTAGCAAAAAATATTATTAAGGCAGGTTTAAACCTGAACTAGGTTCTCTACTACCGCCTATAAAATAAATACTTTATGTATTTATATAATATAGTATTTATATAATAAGTCAATATGTCTATATCTATATCTATAGATATATTTGAATTTAGTCACTGAAGTTTAAAAATCTATCTCTGCTACATATATATAACGTAAGTAGGTAAAACCCGTATATTCACAAACTTGCGGGCATATGAGTTTGTGAGTATGAATGATAGTGTGTGCGTGTGTGTGTGTGTATGAATGGGTTGAAATAAGAACACTACTGTGTATTTGTGACATTTTAACTTTTAACATTTGATTGAAATAAATAACAAACAAAAAGTGATGATTAAATTTTGTATTTCTGTAGAGTTAAGATTTATAATAATGAATTCAAATGTCATGAAGGTAGCACCACTCGAAGGTTCCCAGAGATTTCTTGGGTTAGCATAAAGACATAAGAACCTTTAAATCCTATTCAGCCCACGATCTAAGTTTATCTTTTTAGATCAAGATTTTGTGATGATATTCCCCCCTTTATTGAGTTGTCATGTATGATCCCAGGAATATTTTTTTAGCTTGGGGCTACAACACAATATGTAAATTCTCCGAACCCAAAACATATCGTGTTGTGTTGCCAGATTTTGTTAAGTTATAGAACTACTCTCAGAGTTTAACTTTAAATTATTATTTAAAAATAATATTTTTTTTCCTGTCTGATATATCGACGCACAGTCCACATTCCTAGAGACGTGACATTTAGGGAATTTATTATTTAACGATTATAAAAAGGTTTTTATAAATTATACACCTTATATGATGACATGGTGGGTCGAATTTACTACGAAACTTTTTGTTCTCTACTTCTATTGTCTCAAAAATTGGTACCCATACTGTTTGATTAAAATAATGAGACATGTAACACAGTTTTTCTAAAATTATCCACCCCTTAAGCGTCAAGTAAGTCTTGAAAAATCCTACTCTCTGGTCGCGCAGAGTGGCGCAGGTCCTACGGGGTAACGCGAGGAGTATTAAGCGATTAGTAAGTAGGTAGGTATTGATATTATTGTTATTATGAGGTAGAAGTGTGTCCGAATATATGACTGAGACTAATTTAAACTTACATATAGGTTACCTGTTCCAATGCAAGCTCACGGAGTAGGCTAGTGATTCTTGCACCTGAAGGAAAAAATGGAAAATCTAGTTGTCTCTTCAATGGTTTTTCTTTACGCTTTGAGTTGTATTATTTGTTTTATGCATTACTTCATCCTTCTAACTTTGCTTGAGATATTGACAATTTGTGTGTTCAATTGAGATAGAGAGATAACGTTCATAATGTTTGTTTGTGACAAAACAAATGACATTTGTTTCTTGTAGGCCATTCATTATTATTATACGCAGAAACTCTTACATTTTTGTGATAGTTTTAGATAGTTAATTTTATTTTCTAGCGTATTATAAAGGTTGAATAAGAGCACAATAGAATTATACATAGAAATCTTAAGCTGTTGAATACCCTTTACTAGGTGAAATCCGGTAACGGACCACCCACCTCGCAGGGCTCGCCCAGCGCCTTATCACAGTGGCACAGGGAATACCCACTAAAACTCCCCTGTGACTCCACTGGCTTCCTTCTTCGCTAAAATGAAACTAAAGTGGGTTCAGACGGGCTTTTCGGATATGTTACCGCATGTTAAGTATCTATAAGCATATATACAAAAAGTTTTTATAAATAATCACAGTAACTTTTAATTATTTATCCTCAAAATTGCTCGCGGCTTCGTCATTATGATTTCTAATAAAATATAGTTAGTACAGTCCCTTAACATGTAAGAATTTTGACAAATTTGTTTTGCAATATTAAGTTTGTCTTCCCTAAGCTGTTACTAGAGAAAATCAACAGCTTCAAATTTCCACCGAGAGCGACCTTCCACGAAAAACTAACAAAAATATTATCTTTCCATCAAGGCTGTAGGTAAAGAAGTAGCAGATTGGAAGGGAAATACGTCTTATCGAAAGTGCGAAAGTGATGACAGTCATGGATTCATTTTAAATGAGAATCTTGTGTCAAACTATCTCATAAATTTTAATTGCTTTCGTTCGCTAGATTTTAAGCTTTTGAACGCTAACAAAGGTAATACGATATTTTCAAACCATTCAGCTTTATGTGAAGGTACTCTGTTATTTTATATATACTTTGTTTAAGATATTGAAACTCTTTTGTTTTACTTTAAGACAAATGGGCTTTAAATTTTTTTCATGTATTGGCTAATATAATCTTAATTGTGAAACTTGATCATTAATGTTATTTATTCGTTTTTACCCTATGCTTTAAAATAACAAGTGGTATCTAGCTTAAAGAATACATCTCGATTTGTACTAACGATTGCAATAAAATTGTAGAGATAGTTGAGATAATAATACTTAAGCGGAGGTCTTTTTTAATCAGATGAATCGCTAATCGAGTTACGTTACACTTTCGACATGACAGCCCCGTTCTTTTAAGATACATTAAGCCATTCGGTTGGTACTAGTACGTCTACTATTTACTATTTGACCAATAAATCCACATTTAACATAATAGGTTAGCGACAAAATGAGTGAATAGCCTGTAAAGCTAGCATAACGTATTTGATGATAACTTAGTGTGGACGATAATTGCTAAACCTTTTTTGCTAGTAAAATACAGTATAAAATTAGTCAGCTCATTACAAAAATCTTAATCAGAATTGAAGTCGAAGTCGTAAATATTTATTGCTTTAAGTTCACAAAAATCCATCTTAAGCTCTTAATGTTGCCTAATTTAGGGTTAGATACTAGTTGTGAGTTGTAAGTTGCGTAACTTTGTAAATTGTATTTTATATATTAGACTGGCTTTTTTATTATACATTTGAAAACATTTCTTAAAGGTATATATTCCATTTATTACAATGTATTTAGTTTATTATTCAATAAGGTAACTAATTAAAATAATTTCCATTGCTTAGCTTTTTGAATATAATATATTAAATTGTTTTCGATATGTGAAAATGGAAATAATTTTACAGTTATGTCTGGAAGAATAAAGTAAAAAATATATTTTGCAGTTATTATTTATATTTAAACTAGCTGACCTGAAACTATAGCTATAAAAATCTGGAGAGGGTAAGCCGAATCACCTAGGGGTATAAAAAAATGTTACCACCTATTCTCATACCTACCAAATACACATAAAGAATTTCTTAAAAATCAGTCAAGTCCTTTCGGTGGAGTTTGATAACGAACACTGTGAATAAAGATTTTTGTCCATAAGATAATGATAAAGAGAGAAGAACCTTTCTCCTTCAGATAAAGGGGAGAGATTTTATTTTATATTTAAGAAGTTAAGTATTTAATTATCTAAAATGTTTTACTTGAAATAATTTAAAACACTTTGTAATACTGGCAATAAAAAATCACTTTATCTATTATTTCTGTATCTAGTTCATTGTTCATGAAAACAATGAAATACCTCGCCTGTAAATGTAAACTAAAACACAATGATACCAAGTTACCAGCGAAAACAATCATTTTTAAAAGACTAGATTAGATAGACTAGATAGATATACACTAGATAGAAATTAAACTTTTATTTTCAATTAAAAAGCATGCTTTTTGAATTAAGATTTGAAAGCTTTTCTCGTGAGTGGATGCATTTGAAATTGTTGGTGGAAAAAAAAACAAATCGAAAACAGTGTTAAGAAAAAATATAAACAAAAATATTTCTAGCAAGTAGATATAAAAACCAATCTTGTAATTGCTCAGGAACGAAAATTTATTTTGAGAAACTTTCATTGTTATACTTAAACTGTCTTTAATCAAGTAGGACTATGTTTTTGACAATTAATTCAATTAATAAATTAAAAATAAAATTTCACAAATAAATCACTGAAGGAAAATTTATATAAGACTAAAATAATGGCAAAATACAAAACAAAAGTCAAAATTAACTAAAGCTAAAAATAAAGAAAAGTATCTCAGGAGATTTTATTTACTTTCGTGTACATATTCATTGTGTAAGATGTAATGAATTCTATTTATTGGATTATTAATTGTGTGTATTGAAAGATTTTCATATTTTGTATTTAAAATTCGAAATATGAAGCCCAAAGTCTAATCTCATGTGTAACAACATAATGACACTTCATCTGAAATGATTCTATAACACTTTTTAAATAACCCCTTTTATCTATCCCAAAGTAACGGAGAAACATAGATAGTAATATGTAATGATATATGATTAATATTGAATATCTTTGAGTAGCTTAGTTGCAACTTGATGAGATTTCACAGATTTTTTAGCAAATATTTTATTTGTATGTTTGGTATAGTGTGTGTTTATAGTGTATGATTCTGTTTGTTTCTTTCGATAGAATATTTAAGTATGCTAGAAATGTTAGAACTTGTAAAATAAATGATAAATGTAAGCTCACCTACTCAAGTTTTATATCATAAATCAGTCTATGACGTAGTAGATTCTAATTAACTGACCCAACATAAGATGGTTAACCACAGAACTCAATCTGAGGCAAACACAAATAGCCACTGTTTGATGAAATAATGACCATATTTGATAACATACGCTTGGATTCATTTGTTGTGTCAGTAAGTCATTATCGACTGTTTCAATCATTAATAGAAAGACTTATCACAGTTTATATTTTAATTTTTATTGTAATATAAGAAATATGAAGAACATCTGTGCTTAAACATATTTAAATAAGATAAATGTTACCCACATATATGTCTATTCATCTGCAACCTGTACACTTCTCGCTGTTAGGTATAGGCTTTCTTGAATAGGAGAGAGAAACGAGGAGCCCGGGGTAATATTATCACTACACTAGACACACATTGTAGTGTTTTGGTTTTGTTCAGTTTTGTGTTGTGTTTTCTTTAACGTTTTATTTTTAAAGTCGTATACTGACTTACTATACACTGGCTTGTCTTCCTTGTTATATTAAAAGGAAATCCTTGTCATATCAAAAGGTAACTTTTACTTACAGCCTTAAAAATACTAAGTAAAAGTGTCCTATCCAAACGACCTTTAAATTAAAGTAGACAGCTTATTCAAAAACAAATGATCTACTAAAATAGATCCTATCATAACTGAATAAGCGTTCTTGTTCTTCTTTCGACAGTTCAAACAACTTTCGATTTAAATGAAAATTATTTAAATTTTACATCAGTATATTTTTTTGTATTTTTCAAGTTCCGAATTCCGTGAAATCGGTTCGGTTTTGTGTTTCATGGTAGCACAATCCAATCGTAGTAAAACTCTGGGTCCCTGGAGGCGGTCGCCATGACAACCGGCACGGTCAACCCTCCCGAAAGGGGTCACAAAATCCAAACTTATCTCATAAATTTACACCGTGGCCCGATTTCATTTTGGCATCGTCGCTAGCTTGCAAACTCAGCGACTTACCGCTCCTTAATTTTTGAATTACGTCTAATGATATATTTAAAATTGAATTTTATATACCTATTAGTTAACTACATGGATGAAAGTAACACATGCACAACGTGAGGTTATTTAGACTCAACGCATTACTAATTAAAGTAACATACAATATGATAACATTTAAATAAAATACGCCTAAATAAATCTTATCAATTTAGTTTCCACTGTAAATTAACTGTATTATTTTATAAGTGAATAAGAATTAGTTTCTATTGTTTATTTACTTTTCTCGTTAAGTTTTAAAAGGATAAAACGTATTTGTACTCTCGTTCAAACTTTATTGAAATCGGTATATCGTAAAATACACAATAAAATTAGCTTATAACCTATTTCAGAAACTCCTACAATTTGGAAATAACATAATATGACTAAGGCGAAACCCACGCAATGTATATCTTAGTTCTTTTCATAAAAATGCACGAGTGGTCGGTCCAATTTCGGACATTTCTGGGTCTAAGTCAGTACGTAGTTACGGGCTTCGCACGCGGTCCATGGTCACAAATGAATACTTACTACCTAGCATGTAGCTTTATACGAGTAGAATAGAATATCTTTTTAATGTACAATCTGCTTTATCTGTTCCAATAATCCCTGAGTCATACGGTAAGTAATAACTTATTGATGGGCCGCCATATACTCTCAGAAATCTTAAATTGTGTATGTATTGTACGAATTGACTTTTTCAAAGAATAATACATATATTTTAAGTAATATTATTTTTTACAGATGAACTGTGATGCGTATTAAATTATTTCAATTCAAATTTCAATTTAATTTTTTTTAAACGGTTCATATATCAAACATTTAAGTGAAACCGAGAAGTATCATATTACTCAACTGTTCTTAACCCCGTAGTCAAAGATTATGAAGTTAGCAACAAGAATTTGTACACGAAATCTGCTCGGGTTACATAAACAATCATTAAGGAAGGTTTTGACCTAAACATTGTTTCCCTTATCCTTTCAATCTCATGGGAGATGAAGCACTCCTTAAATATTCTAGTGTATTCCGTGGGCGGATCAACTTTGATAGTGAACAAGCTTCATAACCAGAATCATTATTACTTTAACGTGAAATTGGCGTCTATTCTTTTCTTTTCGGGACAAAAGTCACCATTGTTGAGAATAGATCAAATAAATAGGTACGGAAAAGTTTAAATTATGTAAGAAGTATATTATATAACATGGGCTCATACAAAAAACGCGTAAAAAGGCACTTTTCAGACAGGCAAGGAGGAGGCGGCTAGGGCAGTATGTCGCATATTGTACTAGCTGTCTTCACATATGGACCCTACTGCTTACCATCTGGCGGGGTCAAGACATCGTCTGAGGTTTTTATGTATAACAAAATCTGTTTATACTTACACAGAAATGTTACAGATTACATTATTTATTAATAAGTAGTTATTAAGGATTATTTTTGTGGTGTCAGCTGTCTGTTGCTCCGTGTCACGACATATGCTGAGCAGAAGCCTATTTAAGACTTTTTGTTGTTCAGTTAGTTTAAATGTTATTTAAGTCAATTTCCAGACATTATTAAACATCAAATAAATGTATTCTGTTCTTTTTTACTTTTAATAGAAGATAAAAAAAAACCAAAACAATATAATGATTTCTAATTATTTAATATTAATATTACTGACATCCAAACAATTGTAATACAAAAATACTATAAAATCTATTTCTTACATTTAAAAACTCGCTGACTTACAATTCCAAACAATCCCTAGATAATAGCATTTTGAATGCATATATTTGAATTGGACCATTATACAAATTTAAACACTTAACTTAAACCTACCTTGAAATCTACCTTTCTCCTGTATAACCTAAAATTTTGTTGTGCCCGACAGGGTCCATAGTGTCATTAATAGTCTTAAGATTCATATTATGTAACTATGGAACGCAAAATAAAGAATTGAATTGAATTGAATAAGCATAAGTCTTAGACTATACAAGATAATACATACTACGTATCTATAAAAAGTTGGGTTAGTTACACTATTTATAACTTAAGAATCGCTGTACTAATTTTAATGGTCTCTTATTTGTTGGATTTGTTTTAGCGGAATAGCAGAATAACTATCAAAATAGTTACAAATAAGTTCAATCCAATTTCATACAACTAGATGGATAGGTCATTGAAATCGTTATCTCGAGGAATCGACGAGCATGGCGGTATTATAACCCCAACTCCTGATATGTTTTATCCTTGTATGAAGGCTCAGCAGTTGGACGTATATTGGTTATTGTTGATGATGATGACGATTGATTAAGTGGAAAACTCCATCATATTCCACAATTAACATCTCATCTCCCTCAAATTTATAGATTATTAGAAATAGATTTTTTGGTGGTAAGAAGTGGCGGGTCAGTTATACCCCCAACTCTTAATGGTTCCATTTAAAAAAAATATTAGACTTTAATACGTACAGAGTATTTTTTCACATTCATTCATGTTTCATTTGAATATGAACAATATGAATCAAACACTTCAAAAGTGCTATTAGTAATTCACTTAATAACACAATGGTACCCTTGTAAGTTTTCAGCAAAATTTAGTATAATATTTTCTAAATGCTTAATCTTTTTCTTATTTTCGTTTCTCCCACCCACACCCTATGGGACGAGAAACGAAAAATATGAACGATTTTTTAAATATTCATAGCTCAAAGGATTAATGTTTTTAGAGTTTTCAAAAGATATAAACTTATTCCATGAAATGGCTATGCAAAGGGTCATGGACGATGTAGCAGAGTCATTGTTCCGAAAAATATTGATTTATCAACCATTCTATTGTTTGTATTGTTAACGGGCTTATACTAAAATGGTAATATCCCTTTTATATTACGTGACACAGAAATATAAAACTATGCTTTTAATTTTGATTGGTATAAAAAAGTTTTTATCAACAAACCCTACTGATAAATTAACTGCAATTAATTTGATATATTTTGAAATTGTTTCGTGTTCATGTGAATATGACTGTGTCCCTTGACATTGAGAGGTGACAGGAGTGTTTTAAGGCACCTGACTCTAACATTTTAATTTGCTCACATATCCAACAAACTCTACCCACTAATTCTACATCTGAGGCTGTAAGGCCTACATCCGGATGAGCACAGGTGTGCCAAACTCCGGATTAGCAACATGACAAACGATGCGAAACGAACCGGTTATAATTATGTGTGAGCGACAGGCTGTCGTATAAACATTAATATTGTTGAAGATGCTTGTTGCATTATTAATGGTAAGTGACAATGTCGTATATAATTTAGTTTAGATCAAGTACAGTACAAATTTATTTTAAACCAGTATTTAAAAGAAAGGAAATTTGGCTGTTATTCAATCATCTAGAGCTATATTAGAGAAAAAAAATATTAAATAAGTATTTGGTGAGCGACTCGCTATTGTATCAAGAGGACTGTCTAATGAAAATGTCATACTTTCAAATCTTCCTAACCATCTAATCATGTTACATGTAGCTGATAGCTAAATGACTTGGAAGCAAATGCTATGATACCTTACAGTAGTGCTCGAATTTATATGCACTAACTACAGTTGAGTACGATTCCCAGTGAAGATAAAGTCGTTGATTCAGTTTTCACATTACATACTATTTTCACAAAAGAGGTAAGAATTTAAATAATATAACAGTTCCAAAACTCCCAGCAAACTGTACTTAAGCGGTCAAATAATAAGTGTTTTAATTATATATCAACACATATAAAATGTAAATTTTACAGGCACTTTTTTAATTAATTTTCTTTGCGTCTTATAAATTTGGTTTAAATATTTACATTAATATAATCAAAATTAAAATGCCAATTTTAATAACAATGATTTTAGGAAAATTACAAGTAATAATTTATGTAAAATCTGAAGTATTTTAATTCCTAAAAAGTAAACTTACATAAAGATGAGAAACGGTGAAATGATGCAGAGATGGTAGAAATAGCTTTCACAAGATGGACTATCAACTCCAGAAATTAAAAAGGAAATACGTAAAGCTTTATGTAATAAAGTTTGAAAGTCCCTTAACCTTATTTTTATTTCATTTAAAACATCTAGCAGTCATATTTTGTAGGGTGTACCAAATTAACGACAACAAAGTAAATATTGCGTACAAAATAAAAATAATTCTGTGGACATCAAATGGACATAATTGTTTTCTGACTGCAAATTCTAAAATATGAAGTTTTAATTGCTATTCAATGCTTAAAGTCTACTGAGTAACGAACAAAACAGGTAAGAGAAACTGCAACATGAAATTTAAAGTTTATCGAGATCCTAGTTCTTATTTTTTTTCATAGTTGCCTATAAAAAGTATGAGATTCCAACTAATGTTATAATGTCACTAGACGAATAAAAGTAGCAGAAATACATGGCATAGTATTTTTTAATTACGTAAACAAATGAATAGTTATTTAGCTTGAAAATGTACATCATTGTGAAATGGGTCTACTTCCACCCTGACCCTGGGTATGTTTCGGGCGATCTAGCCTTGTTTGTTTTGTAATATACATATTGTCATCTACTGTAGGAGAACTGACAAACGAAGTTGACAGTTTTCATGATTTTCTTTGGGACTTTACTTTTATTGGTAAATTATGTTAATGTTATAATTATGTCCTCGTGAGGTTAGAGGGAATAATTAAATGACTAAATTAGCTTCTATCATCAATCCAGCATCAAAATTTCAAGAAATTGTTTTATATTAAAAAAGTATGCCAACACAAGTATAATATTCAATTTAACTTATGTCGTAAGTTAATTTATTTATATTTTTTGTATATTTAATACTGGTAAGTAATCTTGCTTCAATTCGTTTAATAATTTCAATTGTTAACATTAGATTGATCTTGATATTATGAAATTTGGTAATGCTTTTCTCAATGTTGTTATTCCAAATGAAATAACGCCTACGTAATTTGTTAAGAATACTGTTCACTTAATAAAGATAAAAATGAGTCAACATTGTCAACAAGATAGCCTTGAAAATTAATCAGTGACCCATTTTTTTTATTCAAAGAGGACGATGAAATTATTTTCAATGTTTGTCTAAACGATATTATTAAATTTAAAATATTAACCATAAGAAAAATCCAGGGGATTTACGGGTATCGAAATGGCCACTAACTAACAAAATTCCCTTAAGCGTCTAATTAAGTAATCAAGACATCAATTTCAACTTCCTTCAGTGAATACTTGATCAGAGCGCATAAAGTTAGCATTACATATTCATAAACAATTATTCCACACGAACCTGCTTCCTTATACGATTGACTTTGATCTGAAAATTATATATATAAATGATATCTATATACATTAACAACGCCTGATACTTTCTCTATTATAGGTAACATATTAACATCTTAAAGACGTTTTCTGTTAAAATAGTGAGCAACATTTACATGATGACATTTATTTCATCTAACGATCCCTGGATGGGTCAAACAAAATTTGTTACCTCGATTTCATCTGTATTTGGATGACATGTTAAGCTCTTGGTTTCGTTGACAATGGCTTTTACACACCAAAAACGCACTGGGCCAGGTTTGATTGTGTTATGCTCCAAATGATATGACTCAGGAGTGGGTTGATGAATGTTTCCTAAACACAATTTGAAAAAGGTACGTAGAGGCAGCCCCCAACAAAAAAAACCCCAAAAAAACCCCAATTATTTCATGAATAATCATGAAATAATTGGGGTTTTTTGGTTAGATCAGCAAAATAATACTAATAGTAATGTAAATCATGATATAGAATATTATATTTTTAAATACTTCCAAAAACACATCTTAAGAAAAAAATAGAATCCCCAAGATTCTAGAATTTATGAAAACTTTTTTAACGTTAACTCAGAAATACCTCAGATCTCTTCTTCAATGCCTTAGTTACTACATTCCCCGTGCAGTTTAATAACTAAAACTTATTTTGAGTTAACCAATCTCCGCTCCGATGTTGGCTTCCATTTAATTAGGCAACACCTAAATATGCATGAGTTATTAAAGTAGAGACCGCCTCAAGGCTGAATTGCGTTTGGTACTTTTTGTCTCTGTAAATGACTTGATTAAGATGAGTTTATTATTGAAGCAAATGTTTCCGAACTTTAAGCGACTAAATTTTAGATAAAGTGCAAAGCCTTCATGTCAAGAGACTGGCTTTAGTTACGGCTGCAATGTTTCTTCATTGCAGTGCCTTTAACATCCTTGCTTATTCTTTCATCATCGTCATCAACAGTCCATTTACGTTCTCCTGCTGGATATCGACCTTCCTACACCAGAGAAATACATGAGTAGCTTAGGTCATGGCATCACCACGCTGATCTTACACGGCTTATTGGAAGTTGGTCTTAGTTGATTGACCCATCAAAGGACCGCGGGGCTGTTTGAGTCTGCGGGGGTACACCCCGGTGCGAAGTTGATGCCTTGGTTTTAGGCAGAGTGTATGAATACCGGACTAAGGCAAGGATGCGGGGAGACCACTCCTCGAAGAAGTAAGTTGAGCTCGTACTAATTATATTCTGAGCTGCCATCCTTCGGACGGTTGAAGCGATCTGTCCATTTTTCCGGCAGGCAGTTGTTCTCTGTGGCAAATGCTGTCTGGACATGTTTGCTTCGGTGACTTCCATTACTATATTGCTCGTCGGAAGGAGACACCATGGTGTCTTCACTGCTACTCCCCCGATGACACGGCTGAGCATACTCTTATGAATGCCCGAGCTATGTGCGTCAGTTATTTCTCACTTCTAACTATTTTAAGGGCTATGTTTAGGAGGAACAGGGTATGGGAGGCTGTCACTTCCTTCTGCGAAATTGTTCTCTTGCAGGAGTCAGCGGGAGGACTATAGTCAAGAGCGCTCAAACCACTACTGGAACGAGCTCTTGAACCTTATATATAGCATATTAAATTATATTTTCTCCATTACTTACAAGGATACTGTCATATTCATACAATTTGATATAGGCAAGCAGATTGTCAACCTTAATAAACTAGTACTCGTGATACAAAATATTTAATGATTAAATAGTTATCCAAAATTTAAATTGCGCAGAAACAAAATAAACCCAAATGCGGATGCTAGTTTTACGATCGGCCCATTCTGTCCTTCTGGGCCATTGGAGGCGTATCGTAAAACTAAACGTATTACAAACGTAACAGAAAATCGGCGGAGCGAAAAATATTTAAAATAAAACAGATAGTTCAGTGGATGAGTTGATAAATTTGTTGTAGGCATGATGTGTAATCTATTCAGTTTATTATACTGAGCTAGAGCAGCTATCATTATTTTGTATGTCTCAAAAAAGTGATGTGTGTATTGTCATTAAAATTAGAGGAAGATTATCAGTCACCATACAGACGTGATTTCGAAAATTATTTTGTATAGATGACCTATGTAACGTATACCAATATTTCGAGTTGAGATATAATTTTTCTTGCATTTGTTTTGTTTCAAAACACGTTTCAAACTCGGAGAAACCGACCAGAATAAAATTCCTTGCAAATAATAACTTTAATTATGCGGTCCACATTGAAGGTAGGTATTGTATTTACATACTGTAAATATTTACGTAACAGTATTACGTTTACGAATACCATTTACCCTATCTCCCAAAAGATACGATCTCCGGTAGACATTCTAACAATTTAATTTCACGTCATATTGCGGGTTGGCCCAAGGAAACATTGCAATGGTGCCAAAGTATAATTTTATTGTCATTTTATGCTAAAACATTGCACGGGCTCGATTGCTAAGTCAGATGGTGTGGGATTTTATGGGATCTTTGTACCCACAGCATGGAGCGAGTCATCGCTTGGACACGGTTAAATGCGTCAGTTTGTGGTAATAGTTCTTATTTCGAACGAGGTAGAATTATAAAATGGCATTTTTGGCTGTGGTATGGCAAATAACGTTTTGTTTGGATGATAAATTAGAACTGTGCTACTCGTACTCGCTGTGGCTGGTGAATGATGATTATTTTATCTAAATAGGTTTTAGTTTTATTATTTATACTAAAATACATAAAATGAAAATATCCATCTTTTTCTTTGTTATTTTCCTCTTCAAACTTAAGACCGCAGTCAAAATTATCTTTATTCACTTCAAAGCTGCATATGATCTCATCTAGCCTTAATGGTTTGTCCTTCAATATCTATAATAGAATTCCTAAGTCTGTTTAAAATTAAGATAACACAATAGTAATATTTTAAAACAACATTTAGTCGAAAAGAGTTTCTATAACCTGCCAGAGTTTTTAATGGAAAAAATAAAACTATATTTTTGTTTATGTAATTTAAGTTAAAATAAAAATGTTAATATTAAGTAATTTAAACATAAATTAATATGGTACTATTTTATTTATTATTTATAATTAAATACCAATAATATTACTGTGTCCTAACTGGGTTCATGTGCGAACTAATACCATTAAATTAGATCTATTTTGTACAATATGATTGCAATATAATAAGTTGAGTTTAAGTTTGAAATTTGTTAGATAACAGTTAAAATATGATATTCATTACAAAACTTGTGTAACGTGTTTTTAAGTGTTTTATCATCTAGCTCACTTATGTTCAGTAATAGTGTGTTTATTGATCAATAACTAAACGCAGATCCGATCGATTCGGAGATCCTTGGGGAGGCCTATATCTAGCAGTGGACGTGTCTTAGCTGATATGAAGATGATGATTATAAAAGTGTATTTTGATGTCTTCAACTTATTGGTATAAAGTAGAATAAAAGAATAACTCTCTTTTAAGTGGACCTTGGTCAAGTGCAACAGAATAAGTTAAGAATACCCTATTTACCCCAAAAATAAATTGACAATATTTTGACAATTTTGTTATCAAATTGGTGTTGAGAAAACTTTCTTGAACATTGGTTCACAATTGACAGAGAAATCTATGTACCTAGATCTAAATAGTGTTCAAAAAAATAGATACAGGGAAATACTGTATCTCCTTCTATTTTGAAATCAGTTAAAAATGAAACTTTATCTTCTTACATATTAAGAGCGTTTGAAATTGTATCACTTATGTGCCTGATATATCCAATTCTGTGACGAATTTGTGAAACATTATATAGAATCTAGAAATTGGGGAGTTGAAGACAAAATCAAGTGTACAGAAGAGAAGTGTTAAAATTTCTATGCAACATATGCGGGCAGTCAAAAATGCAATTTATTCACGATGAAAAAAAGGAAATAATGAAAAATTAGTTAAGAGTTTAATTGTACATTATTTACTAGTTAAGATAAGGTGAGCGGTAAGTATAATAAAAAATGCAAGATAGCCGGTACATAAGAATGAATGGGAAGAATGAAAATGAGTGAACAACGAATGAATTATGAGTGAAGTAGACACTATTAATTATCATGAAAAAAATATGACATCGAGTTTTCTAGAGATTACATTTTGAATAGATCTTGCCATTTCTGTATTTTGGATTCTTTTTGGCTTTACCAGTAGAATAGGCTAAGTTTGTGTAATTTACAATGTTTGATATTGGTACAAACAAGAATATCAAAAATAATGATTTTAGTGATGCTTTTGCATTCTTCAAGTTAAAACCAAGAGTTTTTACAGATTTTTAAGTTAAAAAACAATTTGGCGAACAAGTTTTTGTTCTAGTATTTAAGCAAAATCCCTTATAATATAAATTCAAATCGTTTCCTTTATTTTTAGCTGAAGTTTATTATCTATTACGTGTATCTTCAACACGTAATATTGTGTTTAATATTATATATTTAATAACACATATCTCGGAAATATTTATATTTAATTTGATTTTGTAAAATTTTGGTATGATTTAATTTTTAACTATATATTAAAATATCTATAGAATAGATTAATAATAAAATCACGTTGGCGGTGGGATTAAACCTCTCAAAATCCCGGTCACTGCCCGAAGCGTCACGGGTATTCAGCGAAATTTTAAAATTTTAACAAAATATAATAAAAAAATACTCCAATCATTGACATGATGGCTGTTTTTGTCTAACGTAATGTACACAGGTTTTACAGGTTGTTTTTGACATTCTTAAGTCTAAAAGGTATACCAAAAAAATTTGATGAAAAGATGACTAAAATAATTTCAACAAAAAATCACATTAATATGTCATAAGTAAGACTTATACGAGTTCCATAATTTCCTAATAGAAAGTGAAAAACAATATTTTTTTACTTACAATACTTTTACATTATTAATATAACATAATTATGATACCTTATACGTTTGTTACAAATAAATAAATTTGAAATGTTATTTGTAAAAATACTGGTTAGATCGTTGAAGTTTAATGAATTCGATATTTACGTCGCAAAATTTGAAAGACTAGTTGACTTTAAAAGCTCGGCCAAGTCACCCGAACCTTGAAAGATCAGACATAATTTGGAAATTTATCTAAATTATCTTTGAAGTAATAATTGAAATATAAAATATTAAATTTAACAAAATGTATAATTGCTAGCTTACTTTTTATACAATTTCATAAGTAATTTTGGTCATTGTTGTTAAAATTACATCATAAATTTTATTTAATCTCTCAAACCTCTTGGAGGACCCTAATATGAAAGACCAGGGGACCTTACAGCAAAAAGTAATTGTCCATTGCCATTTGGTCGGCTTTAAGACCATTTTGCGGGAACCTCGCATAATTTTACTATCATTTTATACAAATGCCTGCAATTTAATATCGATGTAATGTGTATTACTCTATCCAGTGTGGGTTTACGGTTTAAAACCATTTCTAAGTACATTCCAAGTATTTAAGAGTTTTTGGAACTTTTGTATGAAAAACAAAGAAATGAAATCAATGTTTGTGGCAGTAAACAACGAATTCGTACCTAATTTTGTTAAATACTTAGCAATGGATTAAGAAAGATGATTCTCTTAAATATAGGTTTTTATTAGCCTTACAAAAAAAGCTCTCAATGGTGTGTATAAAGAAATTCTTCAATGGGTTTGATAGTTAAATTTTTTTGATAGCTGATGAATAAGTTCGTAATATTGTACTTGTACGATTTAATTATTAAATTAAAAAAATATGGGCCGAAGTAAGGAACAGCTAATTATAAAATAAATATTTTGTAAACACCAGCAAGTGTTTATGTGTGTGTGTGTGTGTGTGTGTGTGTGTTTACTATTCAATGTCTCAGATGTGTCAGATGAAAGTAATACGCTTTGTAAACTGTAAGTAAGCTCCAAATGTCTGCAATTATCCGAGTAAATAACTAAGTTCATAGAAATGGTCTGGTTCGAGATAGCATACTACTAATTTTGTGGTCCAACCCGGTACGAATTTCGATATACCCGAATAATAACAATAAACGTAATGGCATCGACAGCTGTCCAAAATTATTAAAACGCACAATCACCGTAACATATTATATCTTTAGCATTATCTGGGTTATTCAATTTAAATTGTTTATATTTTTTTCTCAGAACAATCTAATTTCTTTTGTGTGTAAGGTTCACTTTTATGAATTTACTTAGTTTTTAAAGAGATTCTGTAGAACAACTTATGGTAAGTAGATAATAAAAGCTTTTGAGAATAAGAGCTTTTGATTGTCCTAAAATGTAATATATGAATATTAGTGATTAAAAAAATAATTTTATTATAAGATACATAATCTATTTCAAAATTACTTTTTTGTTTTAGTAAAGCCAATAAAAATTAAAATATAAATCACTCTGATCAAACTCTCTTAATAGAAGCGACTCTATTTGGAACTCTCAAATTTCAATTATATTATTTTAATTGTGTACGATGGTTGTTGATGTAATTCGAGCGATTTCGATATCGAAAACAAAGAAACTGATATTATTTTCGCTATCGAAACCCGAGATACATAGTCAATCAAAATTTGTTATAGTTCATACGTGATTCGGAAGGTATGTTAAGCCATTGGTCCTAGTTGTTAAGTCAATCGCATTCAGCCACCGCATTGGTTCAATGTGGTGGCGTTACAGCTTTGTATTCTCATCTGTTTCTCTTATATAGGAAGGCACAGACATTCTTACATAAGAAAAGCTAGTAGTGTGAAGTATGTAGGCTCTTTTTGGAGGTTTGAAGAAGGCGATATGGAACTTACAACGTAACAGACTACGGGGCTTGGTGGTGCTATTACTGGCCACTTTGGCACCAAGAGCATGTTGATCAAGATGAAACTTTTTGGATCGCCTCTATGTAGGGCCTGTGGGGAGCACACCGAACAAATGGAACACATCCTATGTAATTGTGATGCTCTTGCTAGGAAAAGAATGGGTCTCTTTGGACTGGGCTATCCCAGTCCTGAAGATATAAGGCTGCTGTCTCCGGGTGTACTTAGTAAGTACATCTAGGAGGTATTCCAGGACAGCGGTCAGTAAGATTAGGGAAGTACTAAAGATCCCATTGGGTCGACGTGCTCCGGGAGTAAATAATCCTGGCCGTACATCAAGATAAGATAAGATAAAGGCTCTTGATGATGATATATACCACACTTAACCACACAAAAAGATATAATATTATTATAAAATGAATGCATGAAAATAAATTTATTTCGAGTAACAGCAAAAGAGACACACAGAGTTTTGTTTTTGCATTAATAGTATTAAATAAAAATATTAAACAACAATACTGTTATTGTTAAATTTTGTTTGAAACAGTTAAAAAATATATAGAAAAAACAAAACAGAAAAAGAAATCCACAATTTATTAGCTGTATTCAGTCTCCCGGTCCTATATGTTTACATAATATATCGGAGTATCATAAATGAATCACTTTGATTCGAATAAACTCTATATAGTCTACGTGTGATTGAGATATAAAACTTTTTTTTAATCACTTGATTGTTTTAGAGACTTTAGCTCAAGGCTATGTCAGACCCATGGTAATCTAACCTTTTTTAACAAAACTATTTCTTTTTATTTAACAAGCTTAATTAAACTATCTTAGTTACAAACCATTATCGATGTGCTCTCATGTTACAAATAAGATTAACTTCTCAGGATGTTGGGTAAGTTAAAAAACTTTGAAATCCACCCAAGTCACACGCGTTGATCTTTTGAGAACTCCCTGACATAAAACTAAATGGAACTAGAATTAGATTCGTACTTGAGAATTATAGTCACTAAATATTTAAGTATAATTTTTAAAATTACCAATATTGTTACACAAAGAAACTGCTATTGCCAAAAATAAAAACATTTTCACTTTGAATTCAATTTGTACATCAAATCAGTGTTATTTAATAAAGCAAAAAAGGATGCCGCTCACAAGGCACTGAACTTTTTTAATCAGCAAAAATGGCCGCCATAAAAAAACCCGAATGAAACAATGTTACAGCTTTGTTTCTGGTTGCTTCACAATTTTTAATTATACAAAAATCGCTAGCGCTATTCAAATTTTGAATTCGTTCTTCGACAGTTTTTTGTTTACTCGATTTTTTTGGCAAATTTCTACATCGGTATTGAAGATTACAAAAATAGATACAAGAGACAAAAAATAGATTACAAGATTTTTTTAAGCAAAACTTATTCCAACGAATGACTTAAACAACAAGTTCTGTTAATACTAGTCTTTAAGTACCAAATAGATATTTAAAAAAATATTCGAAATGAAGTCCAAACAATGTTTGCTATTTTACATTTTACAAGTTTTGAATTCAATACTCTAAAGTCTAAATATTTGACAAAAACGACATACACGTATGTATACCATTTATAAAAATAATAATATTTCTCCTATACTAAAACTTACTATCTATCTCAAATTAAGCATTTATGTATTTTGATCACTATGTTATAATTGCAGCAACATAGAAATAGTAATTTGTAAACTAAAATCAGGAAAAAAAGCACTAAATAACCACCACAACTTTAGTGATCTTTATCTTGTTTTCGTTTCATATATTAATGTTTATGTGTACACAATAAATTATTCAATAAATAAATAAATAAACATCCATAGTACGTGTACAAATAGGTACTATGGACTAGAAATCATACAAATGTCTGCTCCAAACGGGATTCAAATCTGGAGCCTCTGGCTAAGTAGACAGGGACACTGACTTCTTGATCAAACGAGCGTTAGACCATTATCATTAGAAATCCGATTAACGACGTATAACGAAAGTACCTACCGTTTGCCACAAAATACTTTTGTGATCCTGCCCGAAGGTACTGTTGTTTTGTAAGTAAATCCTAATGCTCCACCATTGCATTGGCCGTTGGGCAGGATTCCAAAAGTATTTTGTTAGAGTCGTAGAAGTCATAACTGATACTGATTGTATCAAAGATTGTCATTTTGCCTACTGATTAATATTCTAATAAATTCATGTATTTCAATTTTTAATTTATATAATAAGTTGATTAATAAAAATAAGTTATATTTATTATAACTTAGGCTTACTTAAAAGTTACAAATTTGAAGTTGTTTGTATATTTGTATTAAGGTTACGTCTGTTATTAAAATATCTCTTTCCAAAATAAAGTTCATATTTTGTGTCATTCTTACATAAAGTATTATTTAGATATTTAAACAAAGATATATTTTGAAGTTGTTCTTATTTTTATAACTATTTTATTAACATCGTCATTGCCCACCCTCCAGTTATGTCTATGACGACATAGTTTTTGACGTTTTGTCTTTGTCTTCTTTCTCTTGATTTCATTGTAATAACACGTATTTTGTATTTTATTCTAATTGAAATTAGTATATATTTTATTTATAAAAAATTGGACACTACATTAATATTTATGGTATTTTTATTAAACACGGCAACATATTGAGATTATCAAAAAAATTGTTGTTACAAAGATGAAGTTACATTATTGGCAAACCAAATGCCAAGTGACTGAAGATATCACAATTTCCAACCAACTTTAACGTATTCCTATTTTGTCCGCATATTACATTTAGACTCAACCATTCAAATATTTATAATTCGTTTTTAATCTTTATTAAAATTTAATTTTATACAATATTTTGTAAAAGCATTTCCAGAGAAGTATTTCACCTGACCCACATTCTTAATTCATTAAATTATACTGTTTTCGGATATAGCAGAATAACAGAGGCGGAAGAGTCACAGACCTTTATTTAATCAAATTAATTAAAGACAAAAGGCCTAGCTTGCCTTAACTGAAATGTTGTTTTGGAGAAAATAAACCATTTTTGAGCAATGATAGCCTACTCGTATAGTGTTGTCGCTTTAAGATTTTACGAAGTTACTTAAAATACTTTTTTTTGTTTTTTTTTATTTGATAAGGACTTGACTTCAGGTCAAAACCTTAGTTTGTACTAATTTTATGTCGCAGTAAGCTCCTCTGCGTAGTTCTTCAAGTAAACGACACTAAAATATTATCTTTTTCAATATGATAGAATACTCGAAGTACATAATAAATTAGTACTTTTTTTTGGACTGACTAATACTGTTGGCCGCAGATGGCCTTTGCAGCGTTACCGGCGTTTTAAGGAGGCGAGAACCTTGGAGAGTCCTCAAGCCTTAAGGGCGATTCGCCTCTGGAGGAGTTCTAATCGACAGGCATCACCTCCGGGGGAGGTGTCCCGCTGTCTCTTAGATTCTCCAGGGCGTTCGAGCCATGAGGGAGTGACAAACCCGAGGGTACCTCTAAAGGCTCGGACCTCGGCTCAGGTGAGTCGTGTCGTGGAGGAGAGAAGCGCCCAGGTACGTATCTGTACCTGGTATATCGCGACGAATGTAGACCGGGTCTTCGCACTCTTGTACGACGGGTGCGGTGTATAGGAAAAGAATAAATTAGTACGGTATGGTATGCGTCTATAACTAGCCGCGTGGAGCGAGTTCAGGGAATCGTTTTCAGTGCACTTTTAGCAAATAATAAAGTTTGTTATTGTGCGCGTGCGGCGACGCGTTCGTATTAACACGCACACAACGAGATTGACTATACAAGATGTATTATATTTTATATTATTAAATAACTGGTAATAAGCACGGTATAATTCAACACAGCATTCCACTGTACTGTATAATAAAAAGAATTAATATTTTTTGGTGAACTCGCACACCACTTAATTACCGCTACGACTTTCTACTTCAGTTTAAAATAAAATATAATGAAAACAGAAAATCGTCATGGCGGTAATAAAACTCGGTGATAAATTGGAAAAGGCTCATTTTTTAATTAAAAATAACTGTGTTCTACTTAATGCAAACGATTGCGATTGGAAACCATTTTCACGATTTGTTATTGTTTCACCGCTGTGTTGCTGGAAAAGAAATGAGAAAAAAGTTTTGTACTTCTAGTTGGATGGTGCAGTAAAACTTTTTTCTAAGGTAAACTCATTGTTTGTTTTTCAAAGAATAAAAAGGTCGATAGCTTATCTATTCGTTGCAATGTTATCGGCCAGTTATAATATTATATCTATAGATAGCAATATGACTTCCAAAATGTTGTAACCTATCAACTTTTGTTATTAGTAAATGCAAGATTACAAAATTTTTGAAAGCTTAGCTCACTCTGGAGACGGAATATTGGAAACATCAAATTTACTTACTAATGCTAATTGTAATGTCGTTGTAAATCTCGTTCTTGAGTCCATAATTCTTAGAATAGCATACCTTAAGTACATGTTTAAAACTCGTTTGACGAATGATCCAATAACATACCTGTAACAAGCGAAAAATGTTGTTATTTTTTATACAGTAAAGTTTACTTTGTATCTACTTTTAAAGAGCGTAGAAGTCCCTTTGTGCGAGAATAAATTCTCAAGAATCAGGATTCACTAGATATTTATATGATTAACATAGTCTTAATCGCTTATAACTAAACGGTTATGATTATATGTAAAGTTGAATAAAAGACCCACAACATATTCTTATTGTGTTGTGGCAAAGAAAATAGCCATATTTCAGAACCAGAAACCCATCGTTACATAAGCGTCGCCTTCTGTAAGTTTTTTCTTCAGTTGAGTGAAAACACGATCTCAAATTCTCTGTCTTAAAAGCCTAAAACCTGCGTACACCTTCGTGACGTCAAAGTTTCTGAGCGTAACACAAAATTCTGGCCAAGTAATATTTCATAGACTGCGATACCGCCTTTGTTATCAAATTCAATATTGTTTAGTAACGAATAAAATTGAAAAATCATACTCACGCGAAAAGGATCTTTTATCATGTAGACAGTATTTTTCATATGGTTTCTATATATGCGGCATTAAAATGAATTCACTCATACATTCTGACTCAGTTGCACACGTGTCTATTGCATGCAATTGAGGAAATTGCACACATCTGAAGAACGGCCAAATTTTTTGTCGACTTTTTTGTATTGGTTCTTTTTCTTTTAAAACTGTTACGAGTTTATACAGATATAGGACTTTACGTTATATTGGGACTTGACATACCTTTATAGATACCAGAATTATAGTTCTAAATCTTGAAAATTATATGACCAAGTTGGTATTTAGTCATTTAACGACATCAAAAGTAGATTTTAAAACAACATTTCCACAAATCCATTTTAAGTACTACAAACCTAGCGGGTATGTGGTAATTATTACTGGTCACACTAAAGTGGTTTTGTTATCCTTGTGGGTAAATACCGAGCAGTATATACTGCACGATCTTAGAGTTTTGCACAGGAAGGTAAGAAGAATTCGACATTTTTACATGGACTGGTTAAATCTGTTTCACCCAACAAGCGAAGCAATACCTATGCGGTACCATGTCACCAACTATTCCGCTCTGGCCGTGGAACTTGATACTAAATACCTGAGCAAAACCCGCGAGGTGTGTACCTCTGCCTATAGCGGCAGCGAATACCGCTAAAGTTCGAATAAACCTTTAAACAATCATTGCGAAACAACAAAATCCCAGTACTACGAGTATATTCTAAATCAGTAAAGAATTTCTGTAATATTTCCGACGTGTAAAAATATTTTTCTGCAGAGTTTTATGAAATTCGCGCAATTCATAGTTGACAGCATATAAATATTGCACTCGACCTTACACAGTTGTAATAAGATTTGATTTCGCAGTGTGACTACTAAACGCGAGCATTACGTGATATAATCCCATTCCTTTTACCACTGGACGTTCACGTTATGGTCGGCTTCAGTATAAATATATGATTGGCATACCACTCATTCCCACTAAGCTCTCTGCCTCGTTATTCAATAAGAATGGTATTTTTATTATATACCTTCTGTTCAATGAGAATTTGATTAATATTAATCTTATCAAATCTTGTCCACTTATAAAAAGTAATTTCATATAGTAGACGACGAAAACCCTCATGTTTATTGGGAAATTGTTATTAATGAATAGATAGGTTCGATGTATATTTTTACATGTGTTACATTAGTCACATTAAAGTAAAGTGCTGACAACAATCCTACATCGATCGAGTCAACTTAATTAATTTTTATTGTAATTAATATTTCTATTAATAAATTAGTTAAATAAATTTAGTTTTTTTAGCATCCACGCGTGGAAAACTTAATTCATGTTTATCTGCAAAACAGATTTTCTACTTTATTTTCTTATTTAACTTATTTAATAGCAAACTGTCAAGTCGTGTAATCCAGATACTATTAAATTCTAATTATCTTGAGGCTCTAGAAAGTATATCATGGCTTAACAATTTAATATTCACTTCAAGTCTTACTCTAAATTTAATGCATCACTGCCAAGACAGATTTCGTATCACATTATTTTCTTGAAGTGCGTGTTTTAAAAATCCTCTTAGCGTGCCTTGCTGTCAAAACTAGAGTTAATATAAGTTTGAGAGAATGGGATCTCAAGATCATTAAAGTATATATCATCATAATTAATAAATATGTGTTTCACAAGGTATTTGGTTCAAAAAAATATGTATGAAAATTACATTCTTTTTGTGAATCAAATACCTGTACGAAGCACAAGTTAAGACATGCAACGTTGGTGGCATTGTAAACTCACCCCGTTCACCATTTCTCGTTTGCAGCGGTCAATCAGTGGCCTCGTCCTGTTTCAAAGCAGCTATAGATTTAAAACTCGATGCTGTCTCAGTTCCACTGTTACTCGGATGCATCGGTTGAATCAAAATGCTAATGCAAGAAACATTTAGTGCAAGGCGACCCTGTTCATTTCACTGCTTGGACAATCAGTACGCGAGTAATATGAAGTTGAAGTCTACAAAATCATTTATTTCATAAACTTTTCTTTTTTAGGCATAAAGAAAACTTTAGGGTACGTGGGTACTTAATCAACATCATCATATAAATATTTTTTCATAACTAGCAAAAATAATATCTCAAAAGAATACTGTATTTTCGTTTGACTAATAATTTTATGTTTGAATATTATTGCAAACTGGGAACACGGAGCTCCTACAATTCAGAAACTTAAAGCATTGAAACTAAAGTTTAAAAGAACATTCGTGAAGTTGAATAAAACTACTGCGATCATCAAACCGCTATAACTTCAACAAAGCTAACACGTCACAAGATATTAGAGATTCCAGTAGACGTACCATCGCTCACTGAGGCGACGCGTGAGAATTTTTAATTAAAATAAAATACGTAGACTTTATTAAAAGAGAGTACGCAAAAGAAGGATTATCTCTTCCTTGGGGATTTGCGCTTTTACGTTAATTAGTGTTGCAGACGAGCTTGGCAACGGAGTTTTTCTGGTTATAAGCTTGGGCTTCGTACAATGATCAGCTATGCTTACTATTACCTATATCAAGTAAGACTTATTACAAGTTACTAGAGGGGTTCGAAGAACCTCATTACATCCAAAAATGGCTCACTTTCGTAGATGGAATTTGAAATTCAATTTGGGTAAAACCATGAATGTAAACATGATCATCGTTAACGTTTATTGAACAAAATAAGAATATTACCCATGGTTTGGTATAGGTACATATTGAGAGAGGTAAATTGGAGTTAAAATGATATTTAAAGTGAGTCGTCAGCGTTATCAGCTTCAGAAAGTAGTAGAGTAAATATTTATCTATATAAATCTGACTATCAGAGAATATTTTATGGCATACAGTCCTCCATTGTTCTTTTATTTGTGCAATAAAGTATCAATAAATCAAATATAGATCAGAACATAAGGAAAACTTACAGAAACAGATATTTCTGATAATCTAACTTGACATTTAAAATCAACTACTGACTGGTTACGATCAAAATCAAGATGGCCGACAATTTTACCATACCATGGACAACATTTTGTTTTTTTTTTGGATAAACATTAATTGTAATGTTAACTTTTTTGAATTAATATTAATCAGTCTATATACATCCCACTTCTGAGCACAGGTTTTCCTATATAGAAAGATACACGACGATTTTGTGTCATAGCTCCACCACGCTACCCAATGAGACTTGGTGGGTGTATGTACCGTTACCAAAAACATAACGTGCCTTCCGAATCACAGAAAAGCTTGAGATAGAAAAGTTTTTATTGACTTTATGACTTGTTAAATGTTCAAACCACTGCTCCAAAGAGCGAGTAACAATACGAAAGCAAAAAATTTTTTTCTTTTTTAGTATACTTTAGATAAATAAATATAAAAAATCTTAAAAAGAGTTCTAGTTTTGCTGCCTCTAAATAAAGTCAATAAAGATTATTAATAGCTATTAATTTGTTAACACAACCAAACGGTACATGATATAACTAAACGCTTCCCCGTATAAACGGCCGCCTATAAACAGGCGCGAGCTGGCAACATTAATTAAAATGTTAATGACTGCAGCCCACTCTCCATCAAGTCTTGTAGCTAATGCAAATGAACTTGATAACACGCAGCTTGTACGGGCAGGTTATCGGCAACGACTTTGTAAATGTTGTTGGAGAGTGAGGCTCGTTTCTGAAATATATGATGAAAGCCATGCTCTGTGACTTATGTCACGTAACGAGGAAAAAGAAATATTTTTCAATTCTCTTCACGTTGATAAGTTGAATATGTAATATTCATTTCGAAATATACACTCTTAGGTTGGTTCAATGTAAAATTCGTTTGGATCTGGTAAAGATCTTACGAAATGATGGCAGACAAACAAGTGAACGAATCTATCAAAGTCTAAACAAACTCAAAACGACTTTATTCGTAATTTAAAGGTATTAAATTACGAATAAAGTCGTTCAAATTATTATATATTAGGATTAATAGATTCTTTCTTGATATTTTACATTTTTAATTATTTATATTTTTTATTTCTCAATGTTTTAAAGTATTATTTTAGTTTTCATTGATAATGGTTCTTGTTGCATAAGGCTTTAAAGCATGTTTATTAACGGAGGGACTCTCAAACTCAGAGTCACTCGGTGATGATGCTATTCAAGATTCAATCGAAAATTTGAGCCTATAATTATACACAAATTTCTGATAACTGTGTTATTTGGCATAACCTTTCTAATTATAACTACGTTAACAAAAATAACAGACCTTTACCGAGTGGCATAATTATAGACAGACACGCGCGAGGCTACTTCTAAATGAAAACTTAATTATATTGCTACAAAGTTCTGGTTGCTTTGAAAATTATCGTGGTCCCATTTTAATTACTGGCAATATCATTTGTGTGTACCGAAACTTTAACTTGCACTTCAAAGGACCATGTCTTTAAGACAGAAAACATATTTACAATAAGGTTATATTCTATTCTCTAATTTGTCGCTTAACAGTCCACCAAGGCAAACTTAACAACCGAATATACTATTGCCTCAAATATATGTTCAAAACATAATCATCTTGCTAGAAGATACCGCTCAAAAAATATGAACTCTGTATTACGTTTTATCTAGAGAAACCAGACCTTTTCAATATTGTCTATGGCATTTTAAATTAACCACAGGAGCAGTGAGAGACGTAGTATATAAGTACCATGTGATTCGAACTATTCGGTGAAACTAGAACCAGCATCACCAGTTAGAATCGGCCTTATTTAAGTTATAGAAGCCGGTTCCTGTTAGTACTCTAGTATTTGTTACAGCTCCAGTATTTCAGACTGCTGTGGAAGTTAATCCTTTTTATTAAGAAGAAAAGAAAGGAATATACCAACTTTATGGGTAAAATTCGATAAATTTCAATATCATCAACAGCTCATAAACGTCTCCGTTGAGAGGGCGATTAGGACTTAGTTAACCATGCTGTCCAAGTGCAAGTTGGTCGACTTTACAACCTATGAATTACTTCACAGGCGTGTGCTGATTCCCTTACGATGTTTATGGTCAATTTTAATATGCGTCCTTTCAATTAATAATTTTATATACTATAAACTAATTTTTACTCACTAAAGAAGCCGTAATCTTGAGGAGAACAAACATAGTGGAGGAAATTGGAGTTTAATACTGATTTTGAATACAAACAAGCTCTATTCACTTCCCCATTTAATAACTAGATAAATGGTAAGCCATTTACCTTAAGATCTGTATAATAAGGTTCGTTTTCCTATAACAAGTACCAGGAATGATCAAGGATGCATTGTTCGTAACTATATATTAGAATCGTTCATCGAATAAAGGCATAATAATCTTTATATAGTCGACCATTCCTTTATATTCTTATTATAATACAATAAGTTGTTTATAGAGTGTATTACTGAGGGTCTTGTATTCCTGTTGTTATAAGTTCATGTACATAAATAAAAAAGCATTCAAACTAATTAGTTATAAAGTCAAAAATCCGTTGGGGCATTTCTTCGAGGAATCAGGAAATTAGGCGCAAGAGATGTAAATTTGTCGAGACCGCCAGTACTAAAGAAGATGAACAAGAAGTAGTCAGAAATCACAACCTGGATTTCAACTTGCTGTAACTAAATCAACATTTATATTGCCCACAAAATTTTAGAACGACGTGTTCGCAATTAATTAAATAATTTTAAGTCATCAAGTTTCCGCTCAACAAACCTATGAATTCGTTTTCGATTGATTCCTAATTGATTTCTAAATTGGGAAACAGCCAATTATTGGTACAAAATTTCGGAACGAATATTTCAATTTTGTGTTGCACTGTAACATTTAATAAATCATCTTCAAGCAAATCAAAATTTTTAGTCTTCATACATATTTTGACCTTTTTGCCAAGTTCACATTAATTAATTAACTAAAAATTTTTAAATACAAAAAAAGTGTTAAAAGGTCTTCTTTGTAAGTATGCCAAATGGTTAAATCTTTAATCACTCCATGATAAGATGAACCATTATATAAAATGGTCGTATATACGACCAATTTATAAATTAGTTACTTATTATCCATCGGCCACTTTATGATATGATCTAGCGAAGCCCAGGCGAATAATAAATTAGATGTCTGGTTACAATAACGCGAACAAAGCAAATTTTGCCATGGTTGGCACGTGGAAGGGTTATCAATCTCCATACTTCGGAAGGTAAGGACCGTTGGTCCTGGTAGTTGTGCCAACTGCTTTCATCCATCAAGTCATATTTGACCAGCATGGTACTGTTATGACCCTAACTATAGACACGTGAGGTGTTAGGGCTCACGTGTTTGTAGTTTATATTTTATACTAACACTAACATTAGAAATAGATATTTTTTGTATTTATTTTATTGTCATTTCATCTATTAATTAATATATATTTATATTAATTGCTGCATTGCCATCAGTGCTTTATTGTTTTTGTTACTACAGTCCATCTAAAATCCGCTTTAAAGAGATGGCTTTCAGGCGTCAAGGCTACCCAATTATACATATTACTATAAATATTTGTACTCTATTTTGTATAACTCTGCTAATGTGCAATAAAGTATTATTCTATTCTATTCTGTTCTCTTCTCTTAAGTCTAGCGCCATCTATTGTGAGGAGAACATTTATATAGTTTATAAGAGTTTTTATATTATCCCGATTAGATGGATCGTTTTATATTTCTAGTGCATCCCAACTAGGTGTGAAGGTATTGTTTGAAAGCATCCGTAATGCAGTGAGAGAGTTAGCCCTGTAAATAGTAGATTCCGTACTAATAGGGGGATATTTCACCCTGATTTAGACCATTTTGTAAAATGGCAAAGCGTGTTGCTGGTTTAATTTGGTAATGAAGCAATTGTTCAAATATAGTGTTGAATATAAATAACTAATGTTTTAGCGTCACATTAATTTATTTTGGACGTATAAATATAATTTTATTTCTGAAATATACGCTGTTAACTTAATTTTTTTAGTTACAATAGTCCTACGAAGCCAAGCCCCACACAACTGTGGATCCGAAAGCTTTTGACGTGAAATATTTTCAAAATGTCGATTTCAAATTGATAATATTGGCTTTATCATTACAACAGGCTGTTAATAAAAAAGACGGACGTTTGAGAATAGCCTCTCTAATGGAAGGGGTTTTCATATAACAATGAAAATGTTGGATGGAAAAATATCCGTACAATTATCATAAGGTCATACATAGGCATTGTCATCGCTCTGCCTTTTTAATTGTGGGTTATTTTCTGTACCTAGCATTCTAAACCCACGTTCTCTAAAAACCTTTAGGAGAACTTAAATTATCATTACCTAGTAATAAGACTATATAATATAAATAAAATAAAACCACTACCTCATTATATTTATGTATATAAATAAAAAATATTATTAACTAATAACATCAAACGGAGTTTAATGTAAATATAATTATATAAATGTTATACTCATTAGCTAAATTATATTTTCTAGTGAGCGCAATTGAAGGTAGTTACTCATTTACTCAATGTTGATGCAAAGTCGTTCTTAAAAGTTTAAAATCTACCTTCAGTACACAGAATCACTATAATTTATCTTATCTTATCCGTTATTTTAAATGTTATTACTTTTGTTTATGGATAGTGTTTGTACGCCTTCCGCAGTTTAACATTACCTTACTACCTTATTATAAATTGTATTTTCTTTTTTAGTGAATGCTATGTATTCTTTGAGGAATAAAATATCTTTCACCGGAAAACTAAATCAAGAACTCAAAAAAGCACAAAGGCATTCAGAGAAAAAATAAATTACGCTCAAACTTACCGCCAATGACAGCGACAAACAAAGTGGGAAATTACGGCATATCACAAGATAGTGACGTTTTATTCATAATGCACTGCGCGCTTGGTTGATGAAGAATACGTGGGATGGCAAACAAAGCCGCAAATGAAAGCCTTCCAGGATTCGTTTTCGGTTTGTGTTTCCCTTTGTAAGCTCGTTTAGTGCAAACATCTGTGATTGTGAGCCACCTTTGTGCGATGGCTGATTATGAGCTGTTATCATTGTTCTGCGGTAATAGCGTCTTTGTCTTTAGAGCCCGGATCACTTTGCGCAAAAAATGAGGCGTTCTATTTAATAGCCTCAGTAAACGTTTGCGTTATATACTATTTTAGATTAGTTAATATTTTTGCTTCTACTTTAGTTTGATTAGACATGACAAATGATTCAATGTCACCTGTTGTTAGGGCAAATTAATTTCTTATACGAGCTATGGTTATACGCGGTATTATACAAATGCAGCCTACCCGCACTAAGCGTCTAAATAAGAAAGGGCATGGCAATGGTTCGCTTTCTCTCTAATTCAATCACGAGCGCAAACACGCCCAGGTACATATGGCGCTTTTCTCCTACACGACACGACTTGCCTGAGCCTTGGTCCGATCCTTTAGAGGCACCCTCGGGTTGTCGCTCGCTTCTGGCTCGATCGCTCTGGAGACTCTAAGACACGTGAGACACCTCCCCTTAAAGTTCTTGCCTCCTCAAAACCTCGGTAAAAGTGTCCAAAAAAAGGGCCGCTCTCCTTGTCTACAGCCGTCGCACGAATTGGATCGTTACTCTGACCGTTTATAAGTCTATAATTAATTGATTATTTATGTGTTTCAATGTTTTTCTTAAAATCATTTGTAAAATGAAGGCTACGAGCCTCCACCAACCCATGGTCCTGCCTACCTTGCGGCATACGTACGCGAGGGTACTTGCATAGGGCTCTTAAGGCTACAAGCCTGTTAAATGATTTTCTTATAACCGATTAAACAGCTTATTTCTAACAATTGTATGAAGAACCCGCATCTTAAGGATACAAGTGGCGCACTGAAAATCAATGTTTTGAAAGAACAATAAGTAACAAGTTTTATTGAGAGGAAGGAGGAGGTGGCTGACCTCGAAGACCATCACGCACGGTTATGTGAAGGACAGGGAAGTTCATATACTGGTTGGTGTAGGTACAATAAAGCAATATTCTATTCTATAGGTTTATGGCAACTGCTTTCTATCAGATGTGCCGTATGCTTGATTGTCATAAGATAAAGTAATTTGCGTTGCCATCCCAATGGTGTGCTAAAATTGCGTTTCTCTTCTAAGAATACGGAGATTGTTTCACTGCGAGTATAAATCGTATTGTTATAACCGTTCACAGCTATAAGCGTCTAAGCATCAAAGAACTGCAACTAGTTCATAACTGAACTTGATAGACTTATAATTTTACATATCTAAGGGTAAACTTATGTTAAATCATTTATTCTTCGTGAACTTTAGTAAAAACTTTGAATGAATTTTTAAATTAATTCTAAGAAACTAAGGCTTGAACAAAAATAAATTTCTTCTTCGATCTTTCACGATTATTAGTGATGACCGTAACAAATATATTTCAAGCATTTCCAAGACATCTCAAGATTAAAGCAAGCCACTGTGAAGCAAGCGGAAATTAAACGGAGATCTGAAGTATCCATAGCAAGAGCAAACGCTATATTACAGTTGTATATTTAAAATTATTTGATACGGTCCTTTCCCAACAAAGTAGAAGGGTTAAGATTTCCTTTTGATATTACGTTTGAATTAAAAGATTAAGTAGTCTTTGAAATTAATTACGAATTTAATAAGAACAGTAACTCTAGCTGATGAAGAAATATTTGGGATTGTTTCTGGGTCATTTCAGGTCTGTTTCATGCTAATTAGTGATTTAATCAATTTAAATTGATTTTTTAATCAATATAACAGTCGCCCGTCTTTGTGTAAGCACTGTTTCTTGTATCTTTATATTTGTTAATGTTAAAATACAAGCACGTTGGGCTACGCAGTTTTAAAATGTGGATATATTGGCGATTGTATTAAGAATACTCTTAGGATCAGAAACAAAATCGTGCGTTTTAACGGCAACACTGGTTGATTTATAATTAAATTAGTATTTAAGGTGCTCTTTGTTTTAAATATTCAAAATGGCAGGTTGCAATAACCATTACTCAGATTGAATGAAGTGGTTATTAAAAATATCCATTGATATCGTCTAATCAGGAAACTGAGACTGCATGTAACGATTTTTTTCCATCTAAGATTTAAAAGTCGAAAATAAAACTCGAAATAATCGTCATATTCAGCACCTAAAAAACTTATACCGTTAGATTTTTCAATCGCGCTTGCCTTGAATAAGAAATATATAATGCTGACACAACCAGAGACGAAGAAACTTTGCGTTATCAAAAATAAGTAAATTGAGACGGCTTTCTCTTCGCCTTATTCTTGTTAATAAAAATATGTCTATGATGGAATAAGTTTGACCAGTATCTTGACTTGGGCAAAGCGGTAGGAGCACAGGCATCTGAGCATTTTTCTCATTAACTATGCTTATTGCAAAAGAACGTAAAACACAGATACTATCAGGTTTAATACATGTCATAACGTTCGTGATTTTGCAACTATTTTGCATAAAAATAAACAGAATCATGTTAAAATAAAACTTAAAATGAAATAAAAAACGAATGTAAATGAATATTAGAAGCACAAAACGATATTGTGTGGCGAACATGTTCAAACAACGCAGATGAAATATTTTGATAACAAAACGACTTAATCCAAAGAAATTTATTTTTTGAACGCAATTTGGGTTGCGACATGATTATGGCATTAAACCCATAATCACGACCCACAAACGTTAATAATGGAATATTTTCTACAATAACATTTTGGAAACACACGAAATTGTTTACACCTTAAAATTAATAATTAATGATCAATCCTCTGCAAATTAAGGTAAAATTCGTTCATAATTACCTATACAGTCCCAGGAGTTTAATACAGCTACTAAGAATTAAATAATATATTATTATGTACCGCTTAAACGCCATTTTTAAAAGCAAAAAGCTTACAAAGTTTAAAATGGCGTCTAAGCGATATTTCTTCTTAAAAAAATTTTTTTTTAAGTTCAACAGAATTATCCACTGTTGTATCGGGACTACAAAACAGCGGTGAAAATTCACAATTATTAATAAAAAAATGATACAAATAAAACTTTAAGTATTAACTGCAACTTAGCTTCGTTTTAGAATCGTAGGTTTCATATTATTTCTGATATGCGAGAGTTTGTTCCAAACCAAACATTAACTTTCAATTTTATAGAGCAGTTTCTCTTCTAAGCCTTGTTTTTACAAGGCATCCACTTTAGATTTTGTATGACTTTAAAAGCTTTTTAGTTTTTTGCCGGACGAGTTCTGTATTGTTTTCTGCAATAAACGAAGTTTCACTTACGAGTCTTTTGAAGTTGCAAAACTTTTATTTTTTCGCTTAATTTACATTAAAAATACCAATATGGTTACTATTTTCTCTTCTAGGTATTTTAAAAGAATTAAGGTGCGAGTTTATGATTTAAAGAATAGATTGTCATAGTCATTTTTCCATAGTCTTATTATTGAGATAAGTTTTGCACGATTTATCTCGCTACTCAAGAACGGCTTATTTTTACTGTGTTTTGTTCATTTTAATTCAGTGGTGCTTAAAAATAAAAATGAACAAAACATAAAATATTAAGCGTCGCTTAGTGCCTTTTATCGTTTATGCACTTTGTATAGCTTTGCTGGAGAGCTTTTTTCGTCTTAATTAACCCTTTCTATCTATTCCAACCTGCCCATGTTCCTAAGGCAAGCATGCTCTATGGATTCACTCTTTCACTGTCCCCACATCTACTTTACGCACAAAGAGATTTCGTCACTCCTTTCTTTGACACAGAGCCAGTCCTTCAGACAGATTAGCTTCTTTCACTACCTTCTCTTGTACGGGTGATACAACGTTCACTGGATCAACTAGTGCATTATAACTAAAGTAACTAACTAACTAAATCGTCACATACAATTTACCATGTTTTTTGAGATATGAATGAATGTCTGAATATTTCTGTTACCTTAATATATCAGCATAATACAAACTGGCTTCTTAACGCTCACTCATTTATAACGTAGTATAAGCCTCGTTAGCAAGACATCACACTTCAGAATGTTGAGTATTTTGAATAAATTACTTGTCTTTCGATATTTATAACGTAAAAATAATTATGGTCTAATGCTACCAGACTAATAAGTACTGACTGTTTACGTATAGTAATAAGATTCCATCATTTCAATTAATCTTCCACCTTATAAGAACAGCTAAATGTTGAAAACATTTGGCTTCCAATGTGTCTCATCGTCTCCTTTTTATTCTCCACTAATCGCATTCTGATGCGCCTGTTTTAGGTTGTAGAGTATTGGTTCCAGCAGTACGTGTGCGGCTGTTTCTTCTGTCTTCATGGAGGCTCTGTAAAGGGGACTCTCTGTGATACCTAGGTTAAAAAGGTTTCTGCTAAAATTGCTATGATCTGTCAAAGCCCCCGTTACTAATCGAAGTCGTGGTCTACATAGCTATATTAGGGCTTGGGAAAGACATGATTCGATTCAGGATAAAGCAAGTCTCGCCTGTCTACAGTGCTCCAAAATGTGACTTAGCGTAACATCAAATTAGATTATGGCTAACTGAAATGTAGACAAAACTAAATGAAAGCATTTTGATGCATTTTAATTTATCATGACAGTGTAAAAGATAGAGCGTGTCAGATATTTAAAAAAATTTCAACACAAATGAATTATATTCTATCCGTGTATAATTACTATCCGTATACTAATATAGTATATAAATATACATAGTATATAAATACTAGGGTGGCTAGTGCAGTCAACCATGGTAAGGTCTATGGTTGGCAGTGAGAGGGTATGGGTGGCTGTCACCTCCTTCTGCGAGACTATTCTCTCGCAGAAGGAGGCAGCGGAGAGAGAACGGGAGGACGATCCTTTAGCCGCTCCTCTCCGGCGTAGACGGGTGGGCACGAGAAGACGGGCTGTGGTCGCCCGTCTTTCTATGCCCTAAGTGTGGCCGCGTGCGTGGGTGGCTCCCACACATGCATTGCACAGGCCGCCACGTCTGGGATTGCCCAAGTAGCTCTGGGTAATCTTCATTAGCGCGAAGCCCGGCCATAAGGCGGGGCTGCCTGGGGATGACCTGGTGAATTGCGTCGGCAGAACCCGGGTCACCCCCCGATGGGCAATGGAGTTACCGGGGAGTTTTAGTGGGTATTCTCAGTGCCGGCCTTTTTTTTCCTCTACGAAAAAAAAAAAAAAAAAGGGTTGTTAGTGCAGTATGGCACATGCTTCACTAGCTATCTTCACATATGGACTCCTTTACTGCTTATCATCAGGTAGTGTCGAGTCATTTGCTGTGCTTTATATGAAAAAATTAAAAAAAAATACTATCCGTATATAATTACCACGATGAAAATTTTAACTAAAGCATTTTAACGCAGTTTAAGATCACGCAAATTAAACACCAGTTGCAGAACAGGTGTTGCAACTAAAGTGATTATCGTTAAGCGTTCAAATAATGCTGCATTTTCGTTTCAATCCACCGAGAACTGGAAGTGACGTATTGTGCCGTGAGCTTTTGTTCCATAGAGCTTTGTTCGGTATCGGAACCATCCTAGGCACAATGGATAGAAAAATTGGCTTTCTACAGCTGGTTATTAATTTATTTCATAATAGATTTTATGTGGGCCTTTTCTAGCGATTGAGGGAAGAAATTGAATTAAACAGCCTTGTTATTAGTATGAAACAAAGTATACGGATGTTGTATTTCTTAAAATAATTGTAATTCAATTTGCTTACAGATTAGCCGAAATTATGTTAATGACGAGCCTGTTATCAAGAAGGATGTACTAAAGATGATTTTCCTTATAAATGTGTAACATTTAATGTTTCTTAATATTTAAAAAATTTTACTGACAAATTAGAATTCTCTTCACTTCAGTGTATAATCATCAATCACATATTCTAGCGTACGAAATATACAACTTATTTTGAAATAAGTAGTTTATAAAAATCAGACAATTCTAAGAAAATACTTTTGTTCTATTAGTGAAGTACTTTACATACTTCACTAATAGAACAAAAGTATTTTCTTAGAAAATATGCCAAAGTTAAGCCGAAATGATCTATAGTACGCCATCAATAAAGCTATATTACGTTATATGCTTTTGTAAATTATATATAATCAATTATATTATTGCAACTATATTTCATATACCAAAATACACCTTGTTTAATAAACCCATTACCACTAACCATACTAAACTACCAATTCTAAGCAAAATTGTTGCTTACACGACAAACTAAATGAATGTATAGTATTTTTTTTTATAAACGGGGTTCATAGAATAAATTTAAATCCATGGAATCTGATCCGAAATAAATTATTTTTATTGTTACTATAGGTGACAGATTCAGGGGTATGCGCTGGGGGACCTCCTCGCGTGCTGGAACCGTTTGAGGACCGCTTAATTCACTTGATGACCTCCCCATTCAGTGTAATGGGCGGTTCACCAACGGATGGATAGCTCACGTACCTCGAGCACGAAACAATTACCGGAATAAAACCGGTAGTGGTTTTGTGGTCGGCTAATCTCCAGTTGTGGGCCTCCTAGGTCCACAAAAGGCCTCTACCCCGAGTCCCACATACCCCTTTAGTTGGTACCGAACTGTAGGGATGATGTATTCGACCTATCCGACAAAAATTAAAAAGGTTACAGCTTCAGACACAAGCTCAAACTTTAGAACAATGTTTGTAATATTCTGGTTCATAACCATACCTGAAACTTTTCAACATTCCCTTGTTATTACTCTGCCTCTAAACACCTCGATTCCTAATTTTCGAGTTACAAGCACGCCCTTTCCCTGTTCCCGGTCACAGGAATCAGGCGAAACAACTGGCAACTGCTATACTGCTTGTTAAAATCACACACGTCCTTTTTCTTGTCGTCGATAATGATATTATTAAGGGTATAAACCGTTTGAACGGTTATTTGGTTTATTTTGGTAACTTATTTTGATTTGGTTACGATTGCATTGATTAAACCTACGATTCTATTATGTATTATTTAATATCGGAATAAATATTCGCGGTGTTTCAAAAGCACATTTGTCATATTGACAACACTAACAATTGGTTTATTTCGTAGATTCTATGCGAGTAAGTACATATTCGTACTAGTTGGTACTAATTGGTACAAATTAGTACGAATTTGTTCAAAGGCAGGATACTGCCTAAAGCAGGATTTTTCAAAATCATGACAACGAAACACAGAGGTACATTATACATTAATATATTCTACTTTATCATCATGCCTCCACGCGTCCTAAACGAGTTGACCGTGGTCTGAAAATTCATTGCGCCACACATTACCTCTGTTTTGGGTAATAAGCAGTTATTTTTGAATTTCAAATCGGCTGCTTAACATTTTAAGTCTAAAGGGTAAAGGTAAGAGGGCGGTTACTGACAAACATATTTTAAGGAACTGTTTAATTTTAATATTGTGTTGTTTAGATGTTAAATAGAAACAATTAGGTTAAGTACAAAATGGCGTGGTTATGAACTTCCTGCGGAGTTTTCCCCCATGGAGTACAGCAAGGGGGTTTTCTAAAAGGGTGTAATTTTTTTTACTGGGTTGGTAGGATTGCAAGCGTCTATAGAATACGGTAACCACTTTCAGGTGGGCCGTATACTTGATCAATTTGATGTATGCCTTAGCGGTATAATAATAAAACAATTTATCTTTTGAACTTTTATTGGCTCAAAGAGCATTTTGAATTTAGTTTCGCTAGTTTGATTTTCCAGAGATAGGCTACTATTCAAAACTGGTTTTCGTTTTTGAAACTTATTTGTTTAACATGGCGGAGCTTCCCGTTAATATAACATTCTGTTAAGCATTCGACTCCTTTTTTTTAACATTTCAACAAACTTTAATTAATATTTATCATCAATATAATACAAACACTAAAAGTTATCGAAAACTTTCAAAATAATACGTGCACCATTTTCTCGTGCATATCATATTAGGGACGCAATTTTATATCTTTATATAAGTTTTATGAACATTTGAAAGTAAATAAAGTGTTACAAGATAATACTTAAGAATAAACAAAAATTAATATAAACAAGACCAAAAAAAACATTTGCTCGTGTGTCCTTAAATTTGCCCATGAATTAAAAATGTGCTCGTTTAATTTCTGTTGAGATTTTTCTTTGAACGATTTCGTCTTGTAGTCAGAGGAGCGTACTGTACTGTTTGAATTTGCATGAAATTGAATAGCTAAATTTATTCATTTTGTACTGTCCTTTTACAGATTTATTTTTCCATGAGAAATAACAGAACTCCCCTTCGATGGTATATACTTAGAGCACATTCATTTCTCAACTTGTTATTTCATTACAATATTTTAAGGTACAGTTAAAAACAAATATTGTATTCATATTCTGTAGTTTTAGTACATACATTTATGTATTTAGTTTAAATCTTTCATCTATCTCACCTTCGGTTTTTGGGAAAAAAAAACGGTTATTCCACCCGATTAATAATTTTATGTTTGTATCTTTAAAATAGATAAACATACAAACATTATATTTATACTCGTCATACAAATATCTGCCCCTACCAGGATTGAACCTAGGACCTTGGACTACTGGCGATGTGACCAGCACGGCCAACAATGCATTTTAAAGATTAGATTTAAAGTTTTAACAACTGTTGTATACGCCTTGATGTACACAGTGTTTTGTAAATGACATTTTCGAACAAAAGAGACGAAACACTGTAATGAAGACAGGACAATGCACACTTACAGCACAGTTACTGACATATTTAGGGAAGGTGCTGGGCTAAGTTAGTTTATTGTATAGGTAGGTATATCTAGGTACGTTACCCTCTCGCCGATACAGGTATGTGGGTGTATCCCGGGTCTCACTTGGTAGGCACAACACTGATGGCACTAGGATAGCACTGATGGGCACAGAATACAGGACAACGAGGGCAACGTGGCGCACACCACGGGTACCTATGTCAGTCAGTCAAGCGTCGGGAAGGAATTGGTAGATTGGTGGGGGTTAATATAATGAAATATGCGGGTCAGGTAACTAGGCAGATATAAGTAGGCAAATATCATGCGTCCAACGAGACTTTCCTAAACAGACACTTAATCTAAGCGATTCTGATATTTGTAGGTACTGTAGACAGGAGCATGAAGCTCCACCTTCTATGACTGTGGACCAGAAAAATTTCTTTTGGGGCACAGTCATCATCAACCCAAATGAAATAAAACTTTTGAGGTCGGGAAGATACTATTAGGTAAAATATATATGGAAAGAATATATATAGAATATATATGGCAATACATATAGAAAATATATAGAAAGTACCCAAATCAAGGAGCAACTCAAAACTGTTGGTGGCAAGTCACAATAGATCTTTCAGGTTACAGTCGCAAGTCGACACTGACTACTGGTCGTCTATATATAACTATGCACTAGGATATGTATTCAAACAAGATAACTAATTACTGTCATTAACAAATCAAAATGCCCATATCCCTAAAGTGCTGCATTTATAATAAGCAGAAAACAAAAAATAAATAAACATATCACTTCCAATGTACAATAAATAATTAATTCGTATTCCCTTCTAACAAAATGGGTTGCTTTAAAAGAGGTATGAAAAAGCACTTTTTGGGCCGGCAAGGTGAGGGTGGCTATGGCAGTATGTCGCATGCTTCACTAGCTATCTTCACATATGGACTCCTTTACTGCTTGTCATCAAGCGGTGTCCAGTCAATTGCTGAGTTTAATATATAAAACAAAACAAATCTGCAAGAAGCCTTCGTATATCCAACAGATCCCATATAAAAATACATAAAAAATAATAATATATATATATAATTTATTGCCATCTTAATCGACTCCCAATTGAATAGCATACACTTAAAACAAGGAACTCTCGCGTGACCACAATCGTTACAATCTTCGTAGTAACCTGTGACTCATAACGATTATTTCAAAAACCCTTCAATAAAACCTCACGATAATTGACCACGACTAAATTACCTGCTCCTTTAATACGTCGTTTTATTTGAAGCCTTCTAGCATGGCATGAACTAGTTACTTTTTATGTAATGCGTTGGAAAGGTGATCATTTCATATTATTTTTCATCTTAATTGAGTAACCTCAATTGATGTTAATGTTAATTGGGTTCGATTTTAATCATTTATTTAATTTCATACAATGCGTGGTGGATATAGGTGTATTTATCTAACTTAAATGTAATTGATTCGTTTTATTTTATTATTTTGTTTAATTAATGTAAATTTTTAATTTATTGAATGATCGAAATGTCAGTATTAAGGTATGAATAGATTTTTTAAGCTAAGTATTCTGTATATCTATACGGTAACAGCTATAATTAAGATTGCATTCAATTTAATTCTTATTCATTGTATTTTTTGTGCATATTAAAATGTAAATCTTGTTGGTGTTAATAAATAAATAAATTTCACATACGCTGAAAAGGTAAATCAAAAATACTAAGTTGTTATTTTCATTCTGATTAATGTGAAACAATTACCTACATTGTTCACGCTTGGGACTCTATTAGTGAAGTCGATAGTATACTATAAGGGTGACATATTTATAAATCGATATCAAAGTAAAGCGATAACCATCGCCTCAAGTCACTAACGATATTAATAAATAGCTTGGATGTTACTAGTGCGTTTTCTTTTTGGACATAAAGAGATATTCTATCAATACAGACGAGACATGTGTTTCCAAAAACATTTAATTAATTACACTGGCTACATTTCTTTTTTACTTTTACACTAAAGCAGGAAAGAATATGGTTCTACCTGGTGTCCCCTGAAAACGCATCTATACCCAAATATACTGAGAGATATCGGATTTTGTAGTTATAATTGACTTAATATATAGTGTTTCCTTGTAATTTGCTTAATATTTAGTTTAAAATTATAGTCATAGTCAAGTATCATAAGCTTATATCAGTATATAAGACGCTTGTGAAACAATAAATAAAATAAAAATAATATAATTGACAATTTAAAAATTATACTGAGAACAACTTGAGACGTTATAAAACAGACTAGCTTCTGCGCGCGGTTGCGCTCACGTAGAGCACAATTTGTCACAAAGGTTATATAATTCATAACAATCCCCGATAAGAAGATTACCCAACTCAAAAAGAATTTTCAATTCCAATCAGTAGTTCCAGAGATTAGCGTATTTACCAAACAAACTCTTCAGCCTTATTATATTAGTAGAGATGAGTAGAAACTGCAATTTTATATTTTATTTTAATATTTTTTTTGTAAACCTTACAATATTAATTTTTACCTTCAACTGCTTTATTACAAAATATAGACCCAAATCAGTCCTGGTTAAATGTGAAGCTGTCTTATTTTAGTCTATAGAGACTGATAGAGATGACATTAGTACAGCTGGGTTTAAATTATATTAACGTTTTATATTAAGGAAAAAGTTCTAAGGAAAAGCTCAGTGAATACAGTAAGCTTTGAACAATGTAAATTCATCTCAATATTAAAATTAGGAAACCTCCCACAATCGTTACCAAACTACGTTCACCAAATTTTTAAGATAACATTTAAAGTTACTTGGAAATAAATATATAATTTCAATAAATTTTCTCTAGCTATAATTATTCAAAGATAAATTGGAATTGTTAATATTATGTATTTTATTATTAATAATACATCTATAAAGGCGAGTTGGTACTGAATTTGAATTTTAAACTTTATCTTGTTTGATACAAGTCATTGAATTGATAATTACGTTTTCTCTTTTTTCTTCGGAATTAGTAGTAGTAGGGGAGCATTAGGTCATTAAAAACTCAGCGTAGTCCTGAATTTTAACTCACAGGAACTTATAAAAATATAAATATCTGTGCAAGACATTGTACATTGGCTCATCTTCCAGATAACAAGATAATTATCAACTATCATTTAACACGTAGCTGTATATAAGGTTTCTCCCAATTCGATTTGAAATACAAGTTCAGAGTTATGTATAGCTAATGTTATTTCGCTAAATAAAAAACGAAGAAAAATCGTTTACAATAATTTCGTATTAAAAATACGGCAAATGATTTAGCAATTGCATAATCCTGTATACTTTTCTTGTGAAGCCAAGTGTATCGATGACATATTAGAAAATGTTATCAAGTTGGTACAAGATGCCTAGCTGATAAAACTCTTTATAGGAAAAACCCCACGAAGAGATATTTGGCCACAAATTTCTATTAGACATCTTAATTTATTCATAAGCACTAGAATCGTAATCGTATATAAAATATATCTACTAAAATACATATGATCACAGACTACTAAGGAGATGTAATATCAGTATAATTCAAGTATCAAACGGATAAATACTGTTCAAACACTAGCTTAAAGTAGTTAATATTGAACGAACCATGAATGAATAGTAACAAAGATTTTTAAACTTTCACTAGCTGAATGTTTTGTCATAGATTTATCTTAGTCAATTGTAACTTCATATTGATCGAGTTAACTTCTTCGTACTGTTTTAGTTTAAGAAATATTACTCGCTAACTAACTTTTGACATTGCAAAAATTAAGCATTACGTGTTCAGGAACCGTTTGATGTTGGCTGGATAAGTTTGTAAAGTGGCTTAGTTAGCTGCTTTCTGCATAAGTGAGTCACGTAGAGGAAGTTTGCTCCATATTGTTTATTACGCCTAAACTCCTGCACGGTCTCCTTCGATTTTCAATAGTGCTTAAATTTTATACATCTGTTGCTGTTGCGCATATAGCATTGCAAATATATAGACATTGCAGTTTAACAAAAAGATTTAAGAAGTTAATAAAGGTAGCGTTTGATTATGACAATTTTTAAAAACTTGGTAATTGATATCCTTTACGTAATAAGATTTTTATATAATACCTTTGATGAGAATGGACAAAAACCGAATGAAAGCCATTGCACACTTAAATTTATTATTGTTATGACACTTGTTTTGATTGACTACTTTTTAAGATAAACAACACAGGACATCTCTTAAGTAAAATGTAATTATATCCTCTAAACAAAGGTGATTAGGTTATTAAAAGTTTTTATTAACGATATTATAGAGATACTTCTACAGCCGTAAGCAGAATAAATATGATTGCTAAGATTATCTCTATTCTAAGTCTCATCTGTTTTTGTCGTGCTGATGGGGTTAATACGGACTCTTCGTGATGATAAAGAAACAGATCTTGAGTGGTTTATTTCAGCACCCAACAAGTCAAACACGAGACACACGATTTAACCTTCGCAATTCAAACTAAGTTAAATATGTTATCCATCTTTTTCACTTGTAAGGTTTTCAACGATTTCTGACAAGAAAATGCATTACCAAAATGTTTTCCAGCATTAAAAATCCATCGCGCAAACTCCTACATTATAAGCAGAAGTTCATAGAGGGCTCTGGTATATTTAATGTGCATAAATTAGGAGTAACTTGCAGACATGCGCTGCGAACTCGAATTTGCTCCCTAACATTTGTTTGCTCGTTGTTTCTCTGACGATTTGCCTGACAATTCGCTGATTAGGTAGGAATAGTAATTGGGTTATGTAGATGAGGTAAACTTCGCCATTTCAATCTGTGCCTTGCGATTGATTAAGATGGCAATTGTAATTCTGAATATCTAGAGAGATGATGTTCATCCAGGATTTAAATAAAGTATCAATTTTGAACTAAATTCAACTGTATTTACTATATCTCTAAGCTCATTTACATAATCAAATATTCATGAAAAATCAAATGCTTAATCTTAATTTGACCTCCGTCTAACACTTAGTTACTAAAATTGTTAGCAAAGAGATAAATTTATATATTATTTTACATACGCTTAGTTGAGTCCAATATAGAATATGGTAGTGATAGATTTAACTACACATTACAAGTCATGTACCTACTGATTACTTTTAAAACTAGTAATTTAGAATAGAAAATCAAAACTTCCAATCCATTGTGTTACGAACACTAGCGAACAACTCTTAAACGTTAAGCTGGGGAGGTTGGAAAAAGCAATCAAAGTGAAGTGAGTTTCTTCAAAATGAAATTAGCAACAAGGGAATGCTGCGAAATTTAAAAAAGCTGGAACGAAATGGGTTTAGTGCTAAGAAAATTGGATTTAGTGTGTGAGACTGTGGAAAAGTTTGTTGGGTGAATACTAGTTTTTTATTTATCGTTAAAGTTAAGTTCGATACGTACAGTGGAGTTAATATTAAAAAGCAAGCCATATAAATATTAAAAGTAAGTGAGAGTAAAAAAACTGACTTCAAAAGACTAAAAAGGCAAAGATAATGCCATTTAAGAAGTTATGGAATTCAAAATTATTTTTTTTAGTAAGAGCTGCACTTTCTATTGTTTCTGGGACCAAGTTAGCGCTAACGGTAAAAATTATAAATTTGAAATTCGAAAACTTCTTTAGTGAAAGATACCTTTATATAATAAGATACAAATAGCCTGCCTGTGTGAGTTGCCTTTTTAATGTTTTGCAGGCAGTTTTAAGTTTTATTTAACTTTCTTACTAAGATTAAAGTTAGATAAGTGACCGTCTGCATTAGTGTATGTGTGTGTGTGTGTGTGTGTTTATATAAGAGTAACAAAACAAAAAGTAACAAACTAACTATTAACTATTTTTACACTTTTACTAAGTCAAAACAACACTAGGTAGGTAATAAAAGCTGTATGCTATTAATAATAAAATAACTCCAGAATAAGAATTGACATTACACATTGACATTACACATTGCGTGTAGGTAACACGTCAATGTGACTCTTATTACAATGAATAAGAATCGCTTATTCTTATATGTTATTAACATTAGAAGCCAGTATTATCCATAAATCACGATCTGTTGGTGTTTAAATATGAACAACATATTTGTACTCTTTCGCTGCTGGTAATATCAGAAACCATATAATCTACGACTTTGTAGATAATGAAATAAGTAAGACAGCTTTTACTTAATCATAGTATTATCATACCTATTTTATTCATCTAACACGAATTATTATTGTTAACGCTTTAAATCAAATAGATACATTATGTTCATTTTATTTGTATAATAATTGATGTATTCTATTTCTGTTACACGATATATAAAAACATTCTTAATTACGATCCCGGACATCACCGCTTATTGTTTTACAAAAGGACCTTTTTACAATATTTCCAAGGCATGCCAGCATTCTGTTTCTAAAGATTACCATTTTAAAAATATGCAAATAATACTTTTTCTGTTGCTAGCGACCGCCATTTCATAATTACATTCAGTTATACAATACAATGCAAATATGAGTATTTAATTATGATGCTCAAGGGACGCAAACAATGTATGTGCTAAAACTTCCTAAAGCGTGCGACGTTTTATACCTTATGAAAGTTAAATGAGGAAATCCTAGGTCGGTCGGTATCGCACTCACTTAGGAGTAAAACCGCAGATGTAGGAGGTAAGTTTTTATTGTATAACCAATAAGGTCGGAATTCCACGACTCCTCTGATTCTAAATTAAACAATAAAGTATTTTTTTCATTTGCAGTCGAACTTATTATTAGTACTGGATCCTTTTGAGCGAATCTTGAAAGTAAACTGAGACGCCCTCAATGACATGAAACTAAACAATATTTGAAAAATATTTCTGTAAATGTAATCGATATGTATATTAAATATCAATTCGGTCTTCGTCATATATTTGACGGCAGCCTTGTCGATTGGTCAGTACCTCTGTCTACTTAGCTCTGGTTCGAAGCCTGGTATTAGTACAAATTTGTATATTTATATCGTTTATTTCTAATATTTATGTATATTACAAAGTATATTTCACTAGAATCTATAACAATAGCTTTTAATGATGTGAGAATAATATTATATTTATATATTTCAGATACCTTTTGTAGGAAAAAAGCCTGTAGTAGGATTTTGATGAATGCTTATATCCAGTGAACAAAATGACACTTCTAACTGTCAAACATCTATGGTTGGTACACAAACCTACAATAATAGACAGATGTGTATCGTGACCTAAAATAAAAAAGTACCTTCTTGTAATATACTGTCTACTTCAGATCTGGAGGACCAGAGTTCAATTATAGGTAAAGCTGTAATTTTCTGCTTGGTCTGTTGGTAATAGAGCATTATCTTTGTCCCCCTAGCTAGCTTCCCACATCTTACCGTCTGCTATAACAACAATCATGTTAACAGCATTGTACAGTCCCGGCAGCTGGAGGTACCTTTGTGGTTTAGGAATTCAGGTGTAATTCGCTCTTATGTTCACTTACAGAGATAGGGGAACGTTCAAATAAACGGTTATTTAAGCTATTTAAATGTTTATTACAAATTTAAAACAAACATCATACTATTTAAATTAGCTTGTGTGGCTAATTACCATAATTTGCCACAGTATTTCTTACATTTGCTACACACATTTTGCATTTGCTTTCACTTAAATATGCTACATTGTCAACATTCTCCTTTACATTTTTGATGAGTAAATATTTAAGTCTATGATAAATCATGATACTTATTTAACCCTAGCAACACCTGCAAACTCCTTTGCTAGGTCGGTACTGTCGCATATTCATTAGGTCGTAATGACCTCTCTGCCCACACTGGGCTTAAAATATTTTTGTTTGGTGCGATGTAGTAGAGGCAACAGCAGTATTTGACGTAATATTTCATGTTTTGCGAAAAGGAGATTACTTTTTAAGCATATTAATGTAATAAATAATAATAATTTTCCTTCACTCACACTTATTATCTAACCAAAATAAAAGCATCGACATAGAGGTGAAATGTCTTCGGGCGTCATCCCGCACATCGGCAGAAAACGGTCAGGTAGTGCGTCGCTGTGGGTTTTACTGGGTGAGAGCCCCACACACCCCCTGTTACCTTCCCTGGGAAAGTGGGAGCGTCTGGAAGAGATTTCCCACAGCGATAAAAAAAGAGGTATACTAGATAATAGAGAAATATATATCGTAATATGTACATAAATATCAGAAATATCTATACTAATATTACATTAAGAGGTAAAGTAGGCTTTTATTTTCCACATTTTTTTTTTATCCAACATACGAAATTATCATCGAAAATTAAAACGGAGGTGTTAAATATATTACGCATTGATAGTCTTAATAATAAACAAATGGCACACAGCCTGGGTAACTATGATGCTTCTAGGAAAAAATTGGGTCCCTTTTGTGTGGTGGGTCCCACTCCTGAAGGCATAACGCTCCTGGCTCCAAGCGTAATTAGTAGTACATCTTGGAAGTATTTCCGGACCTCAGACACTTAGATAAGGGAAGCGCAAAAGATCCCATTGGGTGGTAGTGCTCCGGGTGTGAATCTTGTCCCTTGACTAAGATAAGATAAGTATAACAGGCATCAACAGTCATTGCAGTGTTGCTAATTTTTTATGTGTTAAGAAACAGCATCCATGTAGTATCGCTTGTGTTGCAGTGATAATATAAATTTAAAGTTTTCAACTCCTGCCGAATCCACCGAATCTCACTTACTATACAAATTCATACAAAAGAAATTTATGAGAGAAGATTATGAGAAACTATCACCTTATCAGAGTGCTCAATCTGTAAAAGTAAGAATATTGTATAGTTCAACGTTAAATGAATGACAAAATACACACAACAGTGTGAAAACCAATTTGTATTAATTTAATTTCGAATATAGTTTGCAGGAACATTACTTCATTATTCTTCTGTGATTTTGTAACTCTTGAAAACGGTTTTGGAAGCTATAAAGTACTTCAATATTGAAACTAAATAGGACCAACTTACGATGTACCTGGATTCTCAATTTGATTCTGGTTTTGATATCGATTGTTACGAGGGCTATGACTTTCCATATAGCAATGTCTGCGAATAAGGCAGAATCAGCTGTGACATAATCGCTGTTTACAAAAGCAATGATTTCACCTTTTAAATATCATTGAATTAGTCAATTTTAAATGTAGAATTAAACTAACTGACAGTTGACATAATCGGCTTAGTTTCTTGAATAAAAAGTTCTAAGGTTCTCTGAATAAAATAATTTGGGGTCTAGTTTTTAATATACTTTATTGAAATGAAAAAAAATTGCAATTACATTTAAATCATATTCATTCGATAATTTAAACAATAAATAAATTCAGAAGTCGTGCTATATTATCATCGCTTCTTACATATTAACTGTATGCGTTGAGTTTTATAAATAATTTTAAATGATAAGCAAAAATGTTGAGATTGTTAAGAGAGATTTTATCATGTGCACTGGAAGAAAAATTGGCACGAATTTCACACACAAACATATTACATATTATTAGCTTTATACTTGTTAAAATAGGTAATTGTTCAAACATATTTCGAATAAATTACCATTTAATACATTTACATATTATTACTATCACTTTTCAAAACCAGCTAATTCAGAAAAAAATTAAAGAATCTTATCCTTTTTTTATTTAATATAAAGGTAATATGTACAAAGGCATACTATATTTATTAATATCTCCTTGAAGTCAAGTATCTCAAGGACAAAATCATATTTTTCCATACAGGAAAAAACAAGAATATTATATATACGAAACTAACTCAGTCTTGGAACTTTCGAGAACTGTTTGTACCCGGCTTGTAGTATCTCAATGTAAAATATTTCATGTTATACGAGATTTTATCATTTTTTATGAACATAACTGTATTTAATATTTTTAGGAATAGAAAATTCTTTTTACGAACCATTATACTATAACGTCCATCATGACCATTTTCCTCAGGAACGCATGGATTAGTCAATTGAAAATTGAAATCAAATTCTCAATTATGCAATCGCTTGATGCTAAGAAAAGATCAAATATCTCAGTCAACTCAATCTAATGATTTATACCATATATTTTGAACTCTCAAGTGAATCAAAACCTCTAGACTTAAGACTTAACATCAGTGATATCATTGACTTAAGACTTAACATCATTCACGCTATTCAAAGAAAAATGTAAATTTAAACAATTTTTCCCAAGTTTATTAACGTTTACAGATTTATGAAACCTTTCAGCAAAGGCCAACTTAAAAAAACCATTGGGATATAAGACTGTGATATTAATGGGCTCAGCATAATGTATGCTGAAGCCAATTAACATGAAACGTTGCGTAATGTCGCTGGTATAATGTTGCAAGGAGAAAAAGTCAAGCAATTTATTTGCCGCCGTTTGTGCCTACAGAACTCTGCATACTTTGTGAATCGTGACGCGTCGATCGCATGTCGACGGAAATTGGGGGGTATATAATGTACTATACTGATGTATTATGATTTGAGTTCTGTTTCTTATTGGCTTAGATTCTAGTTGTTTTTTAATCTTTAAAGTTTTACCTTATATCCCTTAAAATTAATTTATTTAGAATATAATATAACATTACTTCTCATGTTTCCTACGCCTTGAAATCAAATAAATAAATAATATTGGTATAATAATAATAGTTCTATTATTACCTTTGATAAATATTTCCTCAATAGATTGTATTATTTACATTTAAGTGTAATAACCACTACAGTTTCAGACTGGCTCTGTCTAATTATCTTCACTAAATAGGGGTTATTCCATAACATAATTATATTCATATAAGCCAACTTAAGAGAAAATATGCAAACTATTTCTGTGGCCTATTTACACTAGGCGTATAATAGTGGATTACGCGTCGTCTAAGATTAATGAACGAGAATATAATTAATCCTGACTATAATAAATTGTTGTAAAGCATGAACCGTTACAAGTTCACGTAGGAATTTGACGGTTGCTATAACAATTGTGAAACCAAAAGTTAAACCACTCAACTTAAGGTCCAAATTGGCGGGAAGACCAATTCTGACGTTGACAAACACCATTACGACAGTTCCGTCTGAAAATCGGACTAATTGTCCGAATAGGACCCCGGATTCGAATGCGAATCGATTCGTCATCCCAAGATGTCGGCTGATTTAATTAATTCGAAATTTATTGTCCGAAGGGTTGAATGGGTTTTGGAAGGAATTTATTTTTGTTGAAATATCCTGTTTCTTTTTAGACGATTTAGATGGATGAACCCTGATTACGTTCGAAGCACTCAAAGTGTCTGCGAAAATTGGTTTTGGGTTATTTGATTCTTTCATTTAAATACGTTTTGTAATGACTAATTGAAGTGGAACTTCGGAATTCAAAAACAAGTAAATTGGATTCATTGTTCTTAGTTTTAAATGATGCAATTTGCTTTAGCTTAAAATTAACCAAATTTTAGTTATTACAACTGTGTTTTATGCATTACTTTCTTAAACATTTCATTAACAGTTTTTGTAATAGCAACAATTGAGCTTCGGTAGAAAATAGTCGCGTGATTTGTCTATTTTTAATACTTTACAACTAATATGTAATTTAATAAAACTTAGCTAGTTTCCAATTGCATATTTACTCATTTCATCCATCATCATCAACACAATATTTTTTTTTATATTCTTAACGTAACTTTTCTCAAATATTTTGACGTTTTAACTTCGGCGTGCGTAAATGCTTCTTCGCTGCAAAAAATTTCAAAGTAAAATCAAACGAGCATGACAAAGAACTTTATTCCACTAGCATTAAGGAACGTCAGCGTGAATGACACAAATTATTACTGTCGAATATGGAATTTTTTTTTCTGAAATCAAACTGACCTTTCTATGTACAACAAAACTGTCTCAAACTCCTTGTACCCGGTACTCGAAGAACAATTAAAAATATTAAGTAATAAAAATTTTGAACGCACTATATTGATTAACAAAAAGATTTTTCTGCTCGAGAGCTGATGCTAAAGCTGACGGACTAAAGATACGTGTTAAGTGGTCAGTACTCCTGACCACTACCCCCTGACGTCTACCTAGCCAGAGGTCCCGGGTTCGAACGTCAGTATGGGTAGATATTTGCATTATGAGTAGGAATATTTATTCGAGTCATGGATGTTTATGTGTTTTTTAATATACTTATGATATTTATACACATATAACGATTTATATTTCACCGTTATATATAATATACATAACTTATGATAGATTATAGAAGCGTAAGTGTGAAAAATATATTTCTTACTACAACAACTAGATTATCATAATTTTAATATACAGACTGATAATCGCATCTGGAAGCGATAGTGACTTCTATGAGGTATTTCAGCACTTTTAAATACGAATTCTCATAATTTTTGTGATGATTTGTAATACAATAAGCAAAAGCAAATATTTTTTTCAGTTACACTTTACTGAGCGAAGCTGTCCCATAGAAATCTAGCTCCAGATAACCTTTTGTAAAACAATAGAACGTAATACAGTGACTCGCCGCAAATAACAAGCAATATTCTTTAAAACACCAATATCTTTGTTGAAAAATAGAACAAGCGGCTGCTAACATGATTTATCAAGAACTATTGTAAAGTGGTGGGCGGTAAACTAAATTTCTACATCTGAACATGCCGTACTGTCACTTGGTTGCTACGATACAGCAAATTGGTCGAGAGTGCTGGGACGAGCTGATAGAGCTAGGTAGACATTGGCTCAAGAGACAGGATTTCAGATAACATTCTTATTATTAATGTTACAAAATTGACCACCCCTGCACACTGCGGAATAAACACAGAAATATTACTAGTACTAATAATAAATAATAGATGACAATGGCGCTAAATGATGAATTTTCATTATTTATTTATTTATTTATTTATTTATTATTGACGACAGTGCCTCAAACTGTATTTGATTGTGATACAGATTTAGTCTGCCTTTCATGTTGACAACATATGACTCTATCTACCGCGTTACGGATATATATTCGTAGGTTCTGAAGTTTGGGCGAAATAGAGTTCCTGGTCTAGGAATGTGATGATTATTATAACTTTATAACTTTTGAAATTTCAAATAGTTGTTGATTAATTATTTTGTATATATTTTTAATGATATATTTTCTTTGTTAATAATGGATTTAACATTTAAATTTATAGTTTGAATACTTAATAAAAAAATTGATGAAGTCTTATATTAACATAAGCTAGTTATGTTAGTCAATGAAATGACAACCAACTGTGACCTGCGTGGAACTTGAAAACCAGTGTTTTGAATGACAAATTCACAATATAGCGAGATACCAACATAAAATTACTCAATGACCTTTGGTGACCTTGAACAGTGATCTTGGCGGTGAACACCGCAAAAACACGATACAACAAGGCGGAGGTTCATCTTATGTTTCATAAAATTTCCAATACACTATTTATATAATTCATTTATCTACCCACGACAAATATCACATACAATTCATAGAGTGAAAAGTAAGCACAAAGAAACTGCTTATTTTGCAATGAAATATCTTCGAGACCCGTGCCAGGAATTAAGTTAAGAAAGGTAGACGGAGTGTACATAAAGGAAAAAATTGATCAGATCATCAGTGGAATTAATATTCAATTATATAATATATTAATACAAAATATTCATAAAAATAGGAAGACAGATTGTCCTCCTATTCTATGTTATCAAATATGTTGCTGTTACAACTTTCATAAAAGGAATAAAACGTTTTCTGTGAAAACAAGATGGCGCGATCATTTTTGAAATACCATGAATAGACTAGATATATTTCTGTAATACCAGAAATATATCTACTCTATCCCTTTCAGTCACAGTCATAGGCCTTTACTGCACCACCCTTGACGATTCTGTGCCACCCTCATCCAACAGACCATCGGGTGGTCTACTCAAGGATCTAGACATTCTCCTTGCCTATTGTCTGACTGACTCCGTCAAACCTTCAATTATTTCTAGCCAAGTCTTCTGCCCACCTCCATTTTTGGCACACTTTTCTCATTTATCCCATTACCCACATATTCGAATTTCGTTCTCTGCCAAATTTTCTAACTGTTCTAATCATTAATGTGTCGCCCTAAAATCGTATGAACCACTTATCTCTTATAGATTGCACCAACATATCCCGCAGGGTGGGCGGTAAGCTGAGATATAGACGACTGTTGTGGGAGGGCTGTTACTTGGTTTTGACGTAGTATCCGTTTTCCTGTTATATGTCCGTTATATTTCAGCTGTACTGTTACCCTTTATAACCAGCCACGCGTAATGAAACTTGGAGCTGTCATCTATCGTGCGCTATGGTCGGTACTTCAATTAATTGTAGCAGTTGTGTAAGCCGTTTTCATTTATCTTGCTATTAATACGAGCTTTGTAGTAAGGAGACCGTTGGAGCTTTAATCGTAAAAGTAACGTGAAAGTCATTCGGTGTTTAGAAGGCTTTTCTGCGATCCTCTGGTTCATTATAACCTTAATAATGAGCTAGAAAAAAGGGAATTTGTTTTCTCTTTTGTAATAAATAAAAAGAGTGGCATAGTATGTTATAGAGTGTAATAGTTTCTTTAATTAAATATATGAGGAGCGACCAAAAGTGCTTCACATAATATAGGTAGGTAACGTCCAATACCTGGCCATCAAATGTATGAGGGCATGAACAAAATTATCACAGTAAGAAAGTTTAAAAAAAAACTTCATGTCGACAATACTGACCGTCACTAATCTTACTTTGATCTTATAAACATACCATTCGAGATAGTGAAGTTTCAAACCAAACTAAAATCCCACTGCAATGCACAAGAAAGACAAAAATAATTTAATTTGAAATATGTAAAATTGTTTTTGGAGTCGGTTTCTGATAACAATTTAGCACCAATTTCAAAAAATAATTTTATTTCGTAGAGTTTTAAATAGATGATGCCTCTTCCTTTAAATCGATGAAAGACAAATTACAACTAATGAATTTCACAATATTTTAATATGGCTTAATGTCTTTCTATTCAGGCCTGTCTAGAGACTCAACATTATTTAATTTTACAGTTGTTTCTGTAAGTTCAAAAATAACTCAGTTATGTCTCCCAAACAGTTACACGTGCTTAAGATGTTTATTTTTTTAATGCTAAGCGGGATGGCTTTTGACCTTCATCTCATTTAATGATAAGGCTGTACAGTACAGATACTACAGAAGAAGAAGAATCTTACGTAAAATTGTTAATATTCAACATTAGGAACATGTGAATATGGCGACATATTGAGACAAAGTGGTAGCTTGCGAGACGAACTTAAAAAGCACTATCACTAACAAAACCGCTCTGAAAACTCTCCCATTGGCGATCGGACCCTTGACCTCTAGATCTCAGGTAAGCGGTAATTGTTAACTTGACCATTCTTACTATTTCGTACGGGCGTCTCCACAAATCGACGTTTTGCGTTGGAGGATGTGAGGCTTGTTTAATTTAGCCACCGTAATTCCTACAGCATTAGTAACTTTTTTGCAAAGCAAATAGTGCACTAATAAAAGGCCCATATGACTTAAAGTTTGTCTATTCCTTAAATATTGCGCTACGTATAGTTTGGGCCAGCGGCTTAATTTATTTAACGGCAGCAGATTTTCCTGAAAAAATAACAAACTCATCAACGCGCTAGTTTTAGCTCTCCATCGAACAAACGGTATAAGTTTAATAGGGTCCTGCAAACTTCAACGCACTTTGCCCATTTTCGGTCAAGATTAATGATGTGAGCTGCCGCACTATCCATTACTTATGGCCGAGGTTCATTGTACTGTCGACGACGTATCAAGCTTCACACATTTGCATTTTAAGTGCCTCAAAAGATTTATCATCGCGATAAATCTTGTAATGACGAAGGAATATCGGGCGCCAGCCAAGACTGGGGTTTTGGCTATCAACTATTAGAATTGGCAATTTAGTTATTAACACAGGCTTTACGTTATCAATATTATTTAAAAAAAATCCATACTGTTTTATTTAGTAGGTTCTATTTATTCCTGACACTTAAATTATTTCCAAATTTATGTTTCTATTACTTTGGTGAATATAATAATAATATTAAGTCATAAAAGGAATCATTTGAAGTTTGATTTCCAAATTCCTTGCCCTCAACACTCGAGATCAAATGAAAGTGTGTCTAAGGATCTCCTATAATTTTATTTCAAATGTCACTTTAATAATAATGTTCATTTTATCCTTGTGAGCGTGACCCGGAGCGTATATATACGATTTGTACACCTACGGAAGCGGTGTTGAATATAAATTTGACATCTCAGATGATGAGAAACAATTCTTTAAGATGTTATTATATTCACCAATGCTAGTCACATCAATATGTAATGAGCTAAACTAATTTATTCTTAGTACTTAAAATAATTAGATAAGATCATAGTGAAAGAAAACTAGTGAGTCGACTAAGATCCCGTGAAAGCGATAAAAGCTTCCTTATGTATGGATATAATTAATTAGGGATATTATTGATTTGATCATTCCGTTCCCTATTCAGGCTTTTATATAATTAATCTGAAGTAAAAAAAAACTTCTTCAAGCCGAGGTAATACTTAATTCAAAGTAGTGATAATTATATCTTCATGCGTGCTGCATTCAAATGTCATAACAAAACCTAGTTTTGTTAATGAAATCACCATTACATAAAATTACGGCACAACATTAGGTACCTAAGCTAAAGATAGGTATAATTAAAATACAATGTAACTATTATCCAGAATTCAATAAGAAATTACTGATCTATCATTTCCTGGAAAGAATACAGGAGTATATAAGGAGCAACAACACCGCCCGAGAAGACGAATTAATTATTTAGACTAGAGATCTGGAGCATTTAGTATAGGTTCATAATATATATGAAATGAAATAAATAAATAATATATTTTTATGAACACTTCGTAGCGTCCCAACTTGACCTAGCTTTGTAATATCAATTAAGTCAAGTACACCAGACGTTATACAATAGTATACTCTATTGTTCATTATTAAAGTGTGATAATTAACTAACGTTACATCTGTCTTTGAAGTCAATACAATGCTTGTTTCATGAATATTATCTAAATATAGACCACTATCACCAAGCAAAAACTCCTCATATATTTAATTCATGTAAGGCCTTTGACTAACAGTGGTTCGTATATATGATGTAATTCATGATAGCCTTTAGTATTATAGCAGTAACATATTGAATTTTTATTTAAGAAAGGAAAAGATATATTACGACCTTATCTTTAGGCAATGAATACAAAATACAATTATTTGAGGAATTTACACTGGGTTTCAATACGAAATTAATGCATTTTTCACTGTTGCTGATCTCAGGCTGTTGTTGATAGATAGGTCAATTAAAGGATTTTTATCTTCTGTTCGTACGTGCTTCGGAAACCACGTTAAGCTTCCGGATTTTAAAGCAACTGATTTCAGTCGCATTAAACCAGTGCAATAGTCTCTTCTCCTCTCCACGTATGTTTCTGTAGTATTGGGAGGTATATGACGTATACGGGTGGATTATTTCACGTTCTCCACGTAATAGTAGTGTGAGTGTATTTTTGTTGACGATAGAATACGCGTTATTGTACACCATAAACTTCAAATACTGAGAATTTACAGATGCTACTGTAGGCGGTGCCAAAGTGATGATGGTTATTTTGCAGCAATAAAATTAAAGTCCAAAACTCGATAGGAAAAACACTAGAACTATATTTCTTGAAAAATAGGAGGTGGAATATAAAAGTTTCCTAGAAGAGGAGCGTGCGGCGTGCGTGGGATCGCATTTAGACTGACCGTTATAATAATTAACAGGTTAACAAAACCAACTGATGAGCGGCGCCCTCCCACGCCCCTCGCCCCTAGCGTGATTCATTGAAAATACACTTTAATTTTAAACAAATAAATTATTCCTTTTTTTTATTTAAGTTGCTTTTCATAATAAAGATGCGTCGCTTACAGCTACATTGAAGTTTAACAAATGATACCGACTGACCGATCGGTTTGGAGATCCTTGGGGTAGACCAATTTCCAGGAGTGAATCTGAGGAGTGGTCTCTGGGCTGATACATTGTTTGTTTGGGGGCAGATTCCTTACCATCCAATAAGTTACTACTTTGTTTACTCACGTTTAATAACGAGTAAAATTTGAAATTATTATCTGAAGTACAATACAAATTTACATTATCGAATCAAAATTGAATGGAATTTCTTGTTGCTCTCTACAGGCTTCTTTCACGAGATTCTTTCAAATACACTTTCTCCAGGCGTCGTGTAGATGGCGTCAATTATACGGCGTCAACAATAATGATGATTACAAATGATATATTGTAATGCACCTTCACTATATGTATGCTATCTAAAAGAAGTCGCGATCAACATTTTATTTATGTTATGAATTCTATTTTCAATTCTATTATGATATACCTATTTTAATTTTATTGAAAAATATGTTCATATATTTAAAGAAAATAATAAAACCAAAATTTCATTAAATACCTTTTTTTTCATAAGCGGAAACACGTTTTTCTTTGAATTTTTTTTTAAATTGTGATAAATAATACAAGGTACAATGACAGACTTTTCATTATGTAACTGCTTCGTTATAATCTCAAATATAAGTATTAAATATGCAAGTATACATGCGACCTGATACTATACTATATTCATAATGGCGTGAGACAAATGTAAACAATGAAAACATTTCATGAACACTTTTACTTCGCCGCAGAAAAACACATGTTTTTCTTCGGCGAAGTAAAAGTGCAAGTGCTGCTTGGTCCGGGGTGGTCCATATTCACACAGAATAACGTTCGGATAGCAGAAACATAACAAAAACAACAATTTAAACAAACATTAAGAATAATATCTAGAATAGCCGTGGAGAGAACGCACTCGTGTCAACAAGTTGAAGAGTAAAAATAATTGATATAACCCGGCTAAATAAAAATGTATAGAATTCTACGTTCAATAAAAAAAATAACAAATTTATTTTATTTTATATGATGTTTACGTATTGAAGAATTGACACTTTAAATTATCTCTTTTTGGTTGGTTTTACATTTTGTTTCAGGGCAAAATGAATACACTATAAAATACTTTATGTAATTAACTTGTCACGAATAAGAATTTTTTATTTCAGTTCCATAAAACAGTCTCCTTTTCAAATTATCTTTATATGTCCTTCTTATTTAATATTACTTAAATCACATTTTAAGAATAGCTAATATAATATTATACCCCTAGTACTAAAAATTTCTGATCGTGCTTCAAACAAATATTTGATTTTAGAATTAATACTTGTACTGCGTCAAGCTCAGGAAAGCCTTCACAAAATTGGAACATATCTTACAACTAAGTCAATACATATCTTACAATATTGTATACTCATTGACTTAGTTGTAAAATAACTACTATTATTTATTTATATAAATAACCCCTAGTTTAGCTAACCTTAATGAAAAAGGGCAGAACTAATGGCTTATTAATGAAAAACTTTCATTTACAACAAAAAGACGTAGTTTCAAACTTCCCAAACAATGAGAAGACTGGTGGGAGCAGTAATATTGTGCGCCAAATAAAATAATACCGAAAGGCAATTATGTAACTATATTGTTTTCGGGCAATTTAAGCTGTCGGCTCATTAGCCACGCGGTAATTACTAGCAGTAATAAAAATACTTATTGTAATTTGAGAAATCTAAATTGCTACGAAAAATTTTGAATTCGGCTCTTGGCCCTGGAGTTTAATTTTAAGTTGTCTTTACCTTCTTATTTTCTAAATAACTTAGCCTTAAGTGAAGTTCTTCTGCACATTCACTTAATCTCTGACGGGTGAGATCGATAGATAGGACTGTCAATTTATTTCACCACGTTCATAGTTTGAGAACCGATGATGGTTCTCGCTTCCTAGAAATCCAGTATTTTTGTAAGGTTACTAGCCTAAGGCTAAGGCTACTAGCCCCAAAAAGGGTAAACCATATAATTTGTTATCTGTGCCTTGTTGTTTACCAAAAAAAAAATAGAAACTGTATTATCTAATCAATAGACTTACTCAAGGAAAAAAGCAGTGGTGACATCGACAAATGGTTGTTTTGTTACGTATCTTTTAACTTTAAGAACTGGTTTTCATTACAACTTGTACAGATAAAGATCTTGAATTAATAGTTGAAATTGATTTTTTTTTCATTTTTCTATAATTTAATAAAACTCTCCGTTTATTGCAAATTGGGTATATAGCATTTGCGAATTAAAAGTTGTTGGATATTTGCTCTGATTCGCTTTGCAAATTACTAGAACTATACAATATTGAAAAAAAAAGAATTGGAATGAAATACATGAATAAAAATAATATTTATATTGAATATCAGTAGATACAACAATTTACCTTCATACTATTTAATTTACGTATGTATATGTAACACGAACGACCAGACCGGTGTTGGAAATAATTTCTTTTAGATTCCTTACGATTGACAAGCTAGGTCTTTGACCTTTACTGGTGATACAATTTTGTTGGTAGTTATGGGCCGAGTGTATTTGTGTAAAATGAAATGCTGTGATATTTTAAAAAAACAATGGTATTTAATTAAAACAGCTTTATTAGGATTACTTTAAATATTAATAATCATTTAAGTTAATCAACGAATAATGAAAAACAGTTGAAATGATTAACAATAAAATAAAGAAAATGAAAGAAGAGGGAACGAGAAATAAGATTCAAATAAGATTCTTTTTACGAAAATATTTTTTTTTGTAGACCTCTTTTTTGTTTGCAGACCTCTTGATTCTTATTATTATGATCTACTCCCTATTTTTTTACATTGTCAACTTAGAGGCAACCGTTCGTCTCCAACTTAGAAGATCCTTGAATAAAAGTTACATTTCATGTCAGATATTTAAAATTTTCCCGGTCTTTCCCACTAACATCACATTGTTATAAGCATATGAACGTTAGCATCGTTTTTCTCAGCGATCTTCCTAACATCACTCAACGTCACTTGAATGGAGAAAATGCAAAGGACATTGCCACTTGAGCCCCCGCTTGAATATTATCTTAGAGGAGGTTGTATTACCATTAAGTTTGAGTTTCAAGCTGGCAACTTTTTGAAGAGTTTCTATAGCTTTTTCTAGTATAAGCAAGTTTGACAAGAAAAACATATCTCTCTTATAAGAAATTTTCATATTTTGTTTGAGTAAAATGTTAAAAAAATATTTAAAATCCAGCAAACTTACTGAAATTGATTCTTTGAAAGAGTTTTCAAATATTTTTGAATAATTAAACGCCTTATAACTTTGATTAAGTTAGGATTATGTTTAATTAGAGTTATGCCTCAAAACTCCTTGTGCGGTTTAATGTTCTCGTCTTGTTTCCATGCACACGGCGTATATAGACTGTTCATATTGAAATGACGCTTTTTGGTTTCTATTATTTCTGCCTAATTCAGAATTTTTTAAGGTTGATAAATATTGTCCCAATCATCTTTTAATATCTAATTCCAAAGCTGAAATAATTGTATAATAGGTTCTAAGAGTTTTCGATGTTCCTCCTATACCTTTAAAGACTAATTTGCAACAACAATGCAATTTTCCAAAATATTCCAAGTCCATGTATCAATCTATATTTGAGATACATACAAAACTGTGATTTATAAAATAATATTAATAGTTAATTTCTTTATTTATTTATTTAATAAATTAAGACATACCCACAATTTAATATTATAGTAAACATTAGTTGAATGGAACCTTTAAAGTATCTGATGTGATGATAACAAAAAGTTTATATATAACATATTATATCCTTAATGCTTGTCTTGGAAACAGTGCAGTTCTCGATGCTAAATAAATTTAAGAGTAATTTTTTAAAATTATAATAACCATTAACGAATATATCCAAAATGAGCACAATACGTAATGTTAATATATACTGAGAACAAAGCACTCCAGATTCTCCCTAGGGAGGAGGGTTGAGCAAATAATTATACACAGGTTATCTCGTGGTTGAGCTACAAGAGGGAAAGTACTTTTAATATTGAAAATAGGATATTAAAGGTATTCAAATAACACTTTGTTTCATATATAAAAATAAAAATACAATTACAATACAAACAAAATAATAATACTAATAACAATAATATTTTACAATTTAAAAATTTTAGGTATTCTAATTTAAAAGTTATTTATTTTATATATTATCTAAACTAAGTGAAATCTAGTTTAACGTTAACGTTAAGGGGTGAGTATGTAAATTAAATCTATTTTTATGTAATAGATTGCTAAATAAGTAAACTTTCCTCCTGAGGTTTCCTTTCTGTATTACCAAGAATCAATATTGGTCTTTACGCACAATCTACGTACCTACAACCTATATGTACGTCATAATACAAAATATGACGTAACTGGAAAAGGTTTCCAGTTGTTATATCGATTTGAAGTTATTCCAAGTTAACTTTTTACGCCGTACCATGTTACGTCATATTTAGTACAGGAATGTACGTATAAGCCAATATTAATTCTTGCTAATAAAGCAAGGAAACCACTCGTTTGAGAGATATTGATCACTATTCAGTGAATATGTTGCATTGTGTCTGAATTACTCAAAAATACCGCACAAGCCGGGTTATTCTGCACAAATGATCTACGCGACACTGAATAATTCATACATCAGATTATTATTTAGCTGATGGATACTCGAAACATCCGACATTATGTTTCACAATGCGAGTACGTGACGTGAATATGAGATTTTTTGTTTACTCCCTCGTCTAAATTAGGTGTGTCAGATGTAAATTGAAACATGTTCCTGTGTCGTATAAATAAGAAATCTGAGCACTATCGACATATACACAAAGTTATAAAGGAGATGAAATGAATGAAAAGCAAAATACCCGTATGAAGAGACACAGCAGTGAAGTCTGCTATGGAACGTGTACCTCTCTAAGGCTTAGCTACAATACACGATCCTCAGCTGTCTTCATCCAGCCAAAACCTGCTTATTTCTTTAGTACGTCCTACTACATTTTCTAGAAGTGTAGTCTTCATTCTAGAACCTTCTTACTCGAAGAAACCGACTCACTATTTCAGCTACAACTGCGACGTCTGCTTGCTAGAAGGGAACTATTATAAAGATTTTTGATTCTTAATCTTTTTGGAGTTTCTTTGCCGGGAACAGCTGATATAACGACCACCTAATGATAGGCCAAAACCTCTTGTGACGTATGAGGCAAATGTAGTAGGTAGTCTGCACTGCCAAAAGGTGTCATATTAATAATCTTCTGTTAGATGCATCTTACATCGATCTGTTTACTTTTACCTATTAAATGTATTATTCTATCATTTTACTATTACTCACTATATTTAATATTTCTTCACAACGTCAGTTAGCGTAATTAGACGTTTTCTAAGTAAAGCACTTTACCACTGTGTAAATTCCTCCTAATTATAATTTTACCCTAGGTTTAATCACAAAGAAAGTAAAATACGTAAAAAAAACATTAAAACCTCTGTTTGTGAACCTGCCAGTGTGATGGCCAGTTCTTAACATCTCTATCTCTCTTTCAAAATGAAGGACGAAATATTTTAAGCCATCAGACAAGCAGCCGCACCAGCTTTTTGCAGGGCTAACGAAGAACGACGGCTTCCTGCTGTGGAGACCTCGAATACGCGCAAAATTCCATCAGCGCCATATTCGTTAAAAATGGGCAAAAAAACAATTATTGATCTAGAATTTATTTGTAAATTACTCAACAAAATCACTTGCAATTAACAAATTGTTTCGTAATTCGTCTTTTCTTCGTCAATCCTATTTCTTTGTTATTTATATTAATAATTAAAGGAGACTTCTAATGTCCTCTCTTTCTGGTTCCTTTAAATAATAATCTTGTTGTCTATTTTTAAACTGACCCAGTATAGATTCACTGCAAACACGTCAGTAGTTAGATGTATAACTGAGTTTCCAACAATCTCATTGTAACAAGGTGTAATCTTGTGAATTTGTGAAAAGTTTCCCCCACTGATGAATGATGGTCCATTATTCAAACTCACGGAGCTAAATAGGCGAGTATTTGTCAAGAACGTTGTTTTACCTCGTTTTAGGTTGCAACTAAAGAAAACTGCTCGTGTAACACCTGTCTTGGTTCTTATTAAGACTTGTATTAAGATTAAGGGGTTTGTGTTCTGAAATATATAACTTATGACATGCAAATTTATCTTATCATAGTTTATATAAACTCATAATTTATATGTACATCAAACTCTTTAAGGTCAAGATCAAAGATTGAAGATTCTGTATTTGCTTGGCACAGTTGTTAAACTAGTTTAACAACATGATGAAGTTTTAGTCCATCCATCCGTGGACTAAAAAAAGGCTATGGTAACTATGGTAACGAATACTTGGTTGTTATTGTCATTATCAGCCTATATAACCTCTTTGGCAAATTCGAAGCTTTATCTCGTTTGACATTAAAGCTTCAAATTAACATTGAGGTTCGGTAAATCAACTTTTACCTACTGGCGTCGAGCCGCAAATTTTTCGGGCTGCAATGACAAACAGTATCTATTACATAAGACTGGATGAACCAAAAATACAAATAATAATAATATTTCGTTTCAATCAAAAGATTTTTTGATAGATTTTATATTCAGTTTGTCTCTTTTTTTCCTACTGTGATGACAGGATGTCTAGTGAAACAACTGTAGTGTCAAGCTTTGGTCTCTCAAGTCCAAGATGTACATCTTAGATTTCAATTAAAGTGACAATGTCAACGAACTCACCAGATGAAAAGTATCATTTTTATTTCTTACCTGTAACAAAAACATGATGTTATTATTATTAAAGGTATCTTTTTCTCTGTTTGTCTGATCTAGATTATTTTATAAAATAATGTGGAATGAAAATAATGTGATTTTCGATGTATTGTAATTTCTAGTTATGAAGAAAAGTAGGAAAAAAGCGAGAGTTTATTATTAAAATCATATTACGTTAAATACATTTCGGAGTGCATGATTATTTATCATCCAGACGTTGAAAATAACCGTGCCATTTATTGTCAAGTATCAGAAAACAATAGAATGAAGGAAACTCTATGCTTTAAACTTTTTTAATGCCATGCGTCAGAAACGGGACGCGACTTACAAAATTGAATAAAAAATCTGACAGTTGTAAATAAAAAGTCTAAACCTTATTATAAGCAAATAATTTTAAAGTAATTACCCAATAATTTAAATAATTTTAAGGCTAACTAATGAGAAGTTGTATTACCCGAATGATAAAGGGAGCAACATTGACTTACGTTAAAGTTGGGTAGATTCTAAAATGTATGACATGGACTGTTCGAAGTGGGTATTAAAACACGACAGCTTGGCATTGGCTTGGCATTCGGTCATTGTGAATGTTGTTAAGTAATAAAATTAGTGCATCTGAGATACGTGTTGTAAAAATATTAACAGTGAAAAAAGTAAATAAGTAAACTAACAAAAGTTATTTGGAGGATGTTTTGTTTTAATTTGCTGACCTTTTCAAATTATTCTATCTTGCCTACTTTATTCAGTTGTCAAATTGTATAACAGTGACAACGCAGTAAACGTGATTGTAACGTTTAACGTATATACGTTTTACTGCCATCTCGTGGCAGGAAGACGTGTATTTGTGTGTGGGTAATAACCGCCTCTGTGGCCTGGTGGCTGAGACCACCTGCTTCAAATCTGGAGCTCTAGAATTTAATTCCAGTGCGGGCAGATGTTTTTATAGGTTTGATTGGTAGTACGACTTTATCTAGGTCGCCTGGCTCTAAGTCTGCCGCCATAACAATATATATGTATAACAAAGATGTTATACATATGTATGTATTATATATAAGTTTGTATAAAATCATTGTTGTATTCCGGCAATTGGAGGTAAGATAGCTTGTTTTTCTGTATTTAATTCACGTGTAGTTCACTTCTATATTCCATCCTATCTTCTTTTACCATCTGGTGAGATGTAGGCTAAGTGCTACCCCTTTAAGAGAAAAAACATCGATATTTTTAAACAAAACATAAACATAATTAGATCGAATATGTGGGCGCTTAAATAAGTCAAAAATAAGTAATTCACAAAAACTAAAATTTCACACTATTCCAAAAACTGACACACACACTCTCGCTCACACAGACAATGAGAGAGAGAGAGAGTAGGAGAGACAAACCTACAAACTCAATTATGGCTTTATATAGATGACACTTTTCTAAAATAAATGTTTTATGTAAACCTAGTTTTGCAATTAGTATCTAGATTATGTAAGCCCGTAATTATGTAATTCGGTCATCATTAATATGAAAAAAAAACCTAAAAATATTTTTATTTTCGGGCGTGTTTTTAATAAACCAGATACACATTTTTGTTAGCTACCTTCCTTAATTATATTTGGAGAAAGAGTCACAAAAAATGGCATCCCAGCGTTATTACTCGGTAATCTGGCAAATCCACGAGCGTACACTGAAATTTTGAGGAAAATTTTACAACCACTGTAATGTTGCTTGCTTCAAAAAAGATGTCAAAAGACTTTTTATTGGCAATGTAAGGTAGTCCGATTTGTGTATGAAAAGGTTTTGTGAGGTAATACATCGAAGGTATAAGGTGAGTTTTTCGAAGAATGAAACTGCTTAAACGATCAAGGGTATAAGACGGATCTCAAACTGCCAAGCAAGCTGCTCCGGGGTGCGTTTTAAAATAGTGATGGTTTTATATTCCACTCTATGTATTTTTGTATGTGTTTACCAATATCTCAGTTAGTTACCTGATCTTAAAAATTATTTTTAGTATACTCCTGAAGTCGCCAAGTCAGAATGTATAAAGGGATCCCAAGAAAATCGAGGGCAACCTTCTTTTAAAGTATTTTCAATTAACGACAAATCAACAGGCATCATACAAACAGTCGAAAAAAAAGTTTTAATCAAAACTAAAAACCGACCTCAAACAATAAAAAGGCATTAATAATTCAATATAAGAACCAATTTACAATATTTTGTTGAAATATTTACACAGACATATATATATATATATATACGTATCGAATTTATTTCAAATACACATTTGTTTGTATCTATGGTATTAGTGTCAATTTCGATATAACATGTTATGTTAATGTGCTAACAACAAATCCTGGGATCGCCTTTCCAATTAAGTAGATAATTGGATATTGACCTCCCAATTTGAATTACAATCAGTTTCGGTAGTGCTATCGATATTGTTACTTTTAAAAAGTAAAATAAAGAGTCATAGTGAAAGTATTTGATTCAACTTAATTAATACACTTATTGAATGCTAAGCTAAGCCGTATTTGTAATAAAAGAAACGGTAAAAATCCTGTCAATCCTCCCTCATTCGCGAGATTAATTTTCAAAATTGCGTTAATGTTCCAAAATCGAATGATATATTTTGACTTTGAGTTTTATTTTTCCTTTTTCATAGTCACAATATTAATGGAACTATCGAAGCTGATTTTAATTCAAAAGAGGTCACTATCTTCTTAATTGGAAACGCGATCCCACACAATATGACACATCGAAATTGACTCTTATTACAATAGAGAGAAAGAAAAACGTGTACAATTTGTTCTGGAGTCCACCATACCGTTCTTTCTAAAAAAAAATAGATTAGCTCACAGTAACTTTATCGTAAGCTTAAACAAAAATATCGGATTATCAGTTACTTTACGCTTCGTGAACTAAGAAATAAATGATAAGCTGCTCATAATATTTTTATTAAAACAATTGTTAAGTTTTATAGAAGTCGAGAGCTTAATGCATAGAAACATTTAAGTCTGTACAATACCAAGTGAAAAATGTATATCTCACAATTCCATTGGGTTTCAATTCAGTTTCAACTTTATAGGATGTACATAAATACATCTTGAAAACCTTTTAGCGTGGAATCTATTCCAACTACCTCCAGGCTACAAACGATCGATCCTAAATTTTAAAATATCACCCGGAGATATTCCGTCAACTGATTCTTCGAGCCGTATAGGATAACGACACGTATCGGGCAGTTAATCCTCCAGCGTCTCGATACGGTAAAACCTCAATTAATACCAGGTCAGCCCTGATATTTATAGAGAATGATACGCTGTTATAGCAAATGATACCTTATTACAAAGTAAAAGCGTAATCAGGAAAAGCTAATCTTAAAATTAGTTTCTTTTTATCCTTTCTATGAAGGTCAAGGTCATATTGGTCTAGCTCTGAATAATTTTTAACTCGAGTAGGTAATAATAATTACATTGTTCGATTTCTCGTAACGTTTATTTTATTTACTGAGGGTAGAGACTGATACAAGCCCGGTTTTAATACCATGATATTAGTTTATCTGGATATCGTGAGAAAATCTAAATGACATGGCAGTAACTGGCATGTAACGTCCAACGATATTGACAGTCTGATTGATTTGCCAACTTTGATAAGATTAGGTGGCTTTCCTCGGAACGTTCCAGTAGTAATCTATTCTGGTAGTCGGCTACGAGTAAATGTGAAGCTCCAAGAAATAAATAACGAATTGCTCATATTGAACAGTTTTGTATCTATGCCTAAAACTTCAACAAATATCCTTATCATTCTGATAGCGAAAACTTTGAACGGATTAGATCTAAAAATTTATAACATAATGAATTCAAAATTAATTTCTTACATCAACTATTAAATAAATTTAAAAGCAACAAAGCACTACCTATCACATAAATATTCGCCAAGAAAGCAAGAATATCCCGACAAAAATACATAACTTCCAAAGGCACCGAAAGCTTTGAGCAACAAAGGCTTTATTCAAAGAATATACAGGTTTTATATTAACAACCCGAACGACACTACTGACAAACGGTTGGCTTTTGTCTCTATTAAACAGTATGGTTATGAAAGAGACGAAGAGACCGCTCTTGCTATGGGCTTTACACCACAAAGCGATATTACCGGCACAGATCGTTACAAGAAGCGCCGAGGGTATAATATTGTGCTTGAGTGGGGCCACGAGACTGCAGGGACAATTTTCTCCTTTTGTAAATGAGGAAAATTCTAGAAGAAAATATTATCTCAGCACCATTTGAGTTTTTATCGTCACGGAGTATATACTTTACAACCGTATAGCTTTTTTTAAATTATGCAAGTCACATCTAAGGCTATGATAGTGGTGGAATATGTTGCATTTAGGTGTTTTTTTAACTAAATGTCAGTAAAGAAAAGAACTATATATTCATTTGTTCCACGTACTATGCAATTAGTAAAATAAAGGGAAACCAGTAATTAGCTGAACTCATAGCAACTAGATAAAAAATATTGTATTTTATGCAGTTTATTTTCTTAGTTTAATTTTATTATTCTAAGCTGAGTAGCTTTTGACTTTCATCTCACCGGATGAGAAGGGAAGATAATGTCGAAGACGGAAGCGAACCATACTCAGATTCCTCAAAAACAGAGAAATTAACTATCTTATCTGCAACTGCCGGAATATAACAATGCTGTTAGCATTATTGTGATGGCGACAGACTTAGGTAAGACGGTAGTAGCTAGCCTTAATAATAACTAAATTTCTGCTTTCACTAGGAATTGAACCCCGGACCCCCAGACCTGAAGTAAATAGTCTTAGTCACTAAACCACAGACGTAGTTAAGTAAAAGATTGTTTAGTAAAATAAAAGTAAAATATAACTTTATATAAATAAAGTTAAAGTTTATGTAAATAAAGTTATATAAAGTAAACATCCATTTATGCAACCTCCAATAATTCATCCTGAATATAATACCGCCTAAACGCAAGGTCACATTACACATATTATTTCTGTACGCGCGCAACCCACTACGCCGCAGGCATAAGTCGCGACGAATTAATTCACTTTCTACATTTTCATGTACTTCGTGTTCGTACGACTATTGATGTTCTGATATAGGCGCACGCGGGTAAAAATCGTACCATGAATTAACTTAGCCTTAAGAATATTCTTAACATAGTTTAGGCGTAGTGGTATTTTTAATTTTTATTCAAGAGCCTACTTGGATAAAATTGACAGATAATAAATTACTCAATTCTCTGGAACAACAATACTGTGTTCCTACAAAGAGTAAAGTAGCCACAGCTCACTGAGAAAGCATAAAAATAAAATACGCTTAATAAAAGACAAATAATTACTTTACATTTTAATAGTCGGTAATTATCACGCTCTTTTCAGAGCCCCACTCAGAAGAGCGACAGGGGCATTTGTTTTCCATCATCCTGTATTCTCTCCTCTTCCATTAAGCTGTATTAAAGGACACGCTTCAGTCCGTGTATTACTCTGAAGGTTTTTCATTATACGATCTTTTGACACCCCTATTGGCAGCAGTGTTTAAGTAAAGATATGAATATATTACGGGAATTTGGTCATAGTTCACGTGACCAAACTAGTCAAAGTAACACGAGAACTGGTCACGATTTTGCAGGTTATATTTCTTGTAGGATATATTTTTCCCCATTCTTAATTCAGGACTGATCATGAACACGTTACAGATAAACAGAGTAACTTACGCATTTATGTCATTTAAAAGCCGGTGACTGACATAAAACATTTGGTGATACATTATATTCGAGCGTGTTCGTTACGGCATTACCTTATTGACGCAGCCCGGCTCGCTATACTAGACTTTTCATATTCCGTTGTAACGAAGCGTAACGTTATAATGGAATATTTAAGGTTCAGTCACCTTAAGATGCCTTTTCTCGCCCCTTTTAAAAGAACCCTAATTACTGGAACACGTATGTCGGTCAATAGATACGAGTTTTTAATTTAGGACAAAGAAAGGAGTCACTTCAAAATGTTGAAATTGAGACCGAATGAAATTGAGAATGAAACTCGATTTATTTTTAATATTGAGAATATTGCTGTCGGTTGTCAGCGCAATAACGTAAGTGTTCAATTGATACAATAGGTAGGAAATGCTTCACAGTTATAGACACGGTGTAGACTTGTTACCTCTATTTATTAATACACGCAATCTAACCATAAACAATGTGACCGTTATAAACCGTATTCGGTTACGAGTGAAATTAAATTGAGTAGAAAAGAAAAAAGTATTTGCCGAACTCATATATTTTGAGCTGGTCACATTAGTACAGACGTCGATCAAGTTTCCCAGAACACAATTCGAATATAATTTCAGAATCCGATTTCTATTACACCTTATCGATATCAGTAATGCTTGCTTACATTGTTGGGGAAAAGCTAAGTGGCAATTATTTATATATCCTCGAATAAACTTAAGTAATAAGTTATATGGAAAGTAAAATATTGCGAATTGTATCATTGTATATTACTAGCTAATAATTTGGATGCTTATAGTTTTAATAACGAAAACAAAGCACAAAGCAAGTGGATTTTAGGTGGTCCAATCAGAATTTGTAATCTGTAGCTGCTTTGTGCTTCGGATGGTACGTTAAGCCAGCCCGTTATTGCTGCAACTGTGTTCATTTTCACCCAAAAACACGAATTGGTATCGCAGTGGTATCATATATCTACGGAAAGCACGTTGAGCCATTCGTCCTAGATTTGCTGCTGGCGTTTTCAGCCTCAAAGTTGGGCTGAATTGCGCTATATTTTAGTCTTAGAAAAGGAAAACATTAGACTTTTTAAGGGTATTTCTGCTTTACATATCAGTATTTTTAATGTATAATTATTATAATAATGATTATCATAACATTTTTTAAATAAATTTATCGTTCAGTCTACGGACCAAAGGCCGAAATGACCATAAGATCTAAAAGAAAGACTCAATAAACAAACACAACAGCATATAGTATAAGCAATATACCTCCTTTATATATCGTTAAAATTTTGTAATTGACTTGAAATAAGATAAAGAATAAAAATACAAAATCTCTCATCAAAATAAGATACGAGGTGATCCAAATACAGATTCAAATTTCGTCGTTTGATCAGTGAGTACGACATAAAAGTCTCGATGGCAATTTTTCGATCAAAGCAATCGATCCAATGTTGACTTTATTAAGTCTCATCGTAATAGGGATAGGAAATTCTAATTGCAAATTAATTTTGTCGAGCAAGGGTAAGACCCCTTTTAATTAGAGGGAACGCTAAGTATGGAAATATACAACCGATATTCAGCATTTGCAATCTTTCAATGTTTTTACATTATCAATATTGGATAACATCATCAGGGTCTTATCATAATCATGAACTTTAAAGAGAATGATGAAATTACATAATTTAGTTTATATAAATGTAAAAATTAGGTCAGTTATTTCGTGAACCGTACAAATAAGGACCATTCAGTTTATCAGTGAGAACATCAAACATTGTATAAAAGCAAAAAAGTTTCGCGCTTGGCAACCCATTCGCTTTCTACCATCCACCAGACAATTCTTTTATATGGTCTTAAACAGGCAATATTGTTTATGGTTTTGATATGAAAAGTAAAAATAGCAATAATCTTTTTTTAAATTATCATTATAAAAAAAGAATGGCAAAAGGATCAAGGCTGTAAAGCCGTATCTGAATTAATATGTTATTTTTTCAGCTACTGCAGATAAGAAAGGAATTTGTATAATCAACAAATAAGATTGAGTGTGAAAGCCACAAAATGCCTTACCAGCACTTAGTATTACGCAATAAACACTAACACCTACTGTGTCGAGAGCTCTGCACTATCAGAAATCACAAGAAATCACTTGACTCAACGTTCGGATGTATCGAAAAATGGGTAGCCGGACGAGGTCCGAACAGGAAATGTGGGAAGGCAGAGTTGATTTCAAACGACTGGGAGTTCCGTTTACAGTGTTGCAGTCTTGTTTCCAGCGGGTAAATCGCAGAGTCACAGCGACGTTAGTAACGAGGGAACAATTTATGTAACAGTTCAAAGGAATCAAAAGCGTTTAGAATGTTCTCGTTCTATCTTATACAGACGTATAATAAAAACCTATAGGTCATATGAGATAGTGTTTCTAGTTTCATATTAGGTTTGCTTTGAAGTAAACATCGAATGAAACTTTTTCCAAGAAATATTATTTTATTCTCATCTTGGCTTCAGATGATATTTGAGTGAAATTGTAATTTAACTAGAATTCATTTAGTTTGTTTGGTTAACAGAGGTTTGTTATTGTGCTCTAAAATATTCATAGCATGAATATTCTATAAAGTAAAGGAATAAAATTGTTAATTAGTTTTAAGATAAATTCGTCATTAGAAACATTTGTCGCGACCTCTTGTAAAAAAAATATATAAACTCTTTTATATAAAACTTAACACTTTTTTATTGCCAGAACCACTTTAATCTGTGTCCAGCAAACGAATGACTGCTTATTGCTCTTTTAAAACACAATGACAGATACCCTCCTTTTTTATAAAGCTAGGTAAAGCAAAGGAAAACTAATGTACATCCAAAATAGACAACCGATAATTGAACAATCACTTAGTTTAATGAAATATACAAATATCTAGTTTATTAAGTGTGTAAGTTCATACTCGAAGGGTTTACACTTGATAAACGTTACCAAATAAGTTCTTTTTAATGGTATCATACTATTATGATAATTTTACATTCGTTCTCTCTGTTATCAGTGGCGGGAAAAATGGTAAAGAATGGAGGATGTTGCTTCGTCCTTGTTCTTTGTTCAAATAATTTTATAAATAATTAGTTATATGATAAGAATTTTGCACTTTAAACTATTTTAAATTATTTGAAAGACTCGATATTCATACATTCGTTCTATATTTAAAAAATGAAATTGTTTTAAATCCGGATATTCGTTTCTACTACATCGTTATTGCTAATTTCAATAATTTATACGTAGCGTGTGCAAAAAATAAAGAGCACCGAAAATCTTCAAGTATTCTGCGTTGAGATTCTCTCACGCACAAATTGGATTTGCTGCTACCATATTCACCGATGAGAGAGACTTTTGAAGCTTGGTAATAAATAAAACAAGAAATCGATAGGACGAGGGAAGCGCGATCCCTCAGTAAGGTGAATAAATTTGGTAATTTTTGTGATTTAGAGGAGCGAAGGTGGGAATTTCGGAAACATTTTTCTTGCAAATCCTAGTTTCTTAGTATATTTAGGTTGAGATGACGAAAGAATCCTTATATAGATTGGCTGCTTATCATGCATTACTTTTACATTTTGACTGACGCTTTGTTGAAAGTGCTTCACTGTTTTGATAGACAGAGACCTATCTAAGAAAGTGGAAGAGAGAGAATGCCTAAGAATGTCATCTTAGTTTTATGTTACGTAGTAAAAGTGTATCAAGGTTTTGAATTTAAAGTTTTGATGTTTTAATTTCTAAATATTAGCGTTGCAGCACGGTCCAAAACATTAGACAGTCAACCACTGTCAAGCAGTGATAGAATCAAGATTTTGGTGGGTTCAAATGCTGTCAGTTATAATATTTGAATATACACAAGACGCCAAGGCGACATAAACCTCTAGGCTGAGAAATTCATTAAAGAAATATCTCACTATTTTGATAATTATGTAGCAATAACTAATATTCTGGTTTTGGTTTCCAACCAAAAAAGACACTTAAAAATATTTCCAGCAGCCCATACTATCACATATATTATAAATAAAGAACGAGTTAGAATGACCAGTTATTATGGAATTAAAGTTTTAAGATACTGCAGTCTTGCACCGAATAATCTTCAAGAAATCACGATTCTAGCTCATTAAAATTTACCCTCTTTCGATTTAACTATATTTTTATATTATACAACAATGTTAACAATCTTCTGAAAACCAACATAGATGATAGGTAGTTTACATGGGTACGGGCAAACTAGATCAGGGTCTTTCATTCTAGAATCGTTCTGATAAAGTTGTACGTTGACTTAATGCATTCTGTCAGTCAAGAACAGCATGTGAAAAGGCGGATTTTGGGGAGAAAAGTATTTTAATAATATATGAAAAAACAGAGAAAAATGGCCCTCAGAATACGTAAAACAGAACAAAAAGCTAACTACACAGATAATAGCAGCGATATATGCAAAGATTATTGAGATGTACAGACTTATCGAGGTGAGCTTTCTGAATGAATAACTTAACTAATGAATAACTTAAGCTAATAAATTGAAGAATATATACAATACAACCAATAAAACTTTTTTAGTCAATTTTGTGACCATTCGTGAATATAAAATATTTTTTTTCTATCAAAGATATAGACAATGAAACTTATTAGTCAAAAACCAAACAATAAATCAATGTAGGTCACAAGTTAGTTCGCGACAGTAATGTTTAATAGTTGATAATGCTTCTTATCAGAAAGATAATGTTTTCATAATTATTCATTAATTACAGTTGAATTGAAAGATCCGATACAATATTAATAGTTACACATTTTTTTTTGGACTGACTAATACTGTTTGCCGCAGATGGCCTTTACAGCCTCCTCAAGCCTTAAGGGGCGATTCGCCTCTGGAGGAGTTCTAATCGACAGGCATCACCTCCGGGGGAGGTGACCCGCTGTCTCTTAGATTCTCCAGGGCGCTCGAGCCATGAGGGAGCGACAAACCTGAGGGTGCCTCTAAAGGCTCGGACCTCGGCTCAGGTGAGTCGTGTCGTGGAGGAGAGAAGCGCCCAGGTACGTATCTGTACCTGGTATAGCGCGACGAATGTAGACCGGGTCTTCGCACCCTTGTACGATGGGTGTAGTAAAAGTGTACCTAGTGCGTGATGTGTGTGTGCAGGAGCGCGTTTGCACTCGTAATTGGATCGTCCGGATCATGAAGGACATTCCTTGGTCTGCGTAAGGGGGTCGGGAATAGTTACACAAATGTATGTAAGTACAATAGTAAGTAGTAGCCGTGTGTAGTAGTAGTAGTGTGGTGTAGTTGTATGCATGTGAACGTGTTTATCAATGGAATTTGGAATTTTAACAAAATTCGTTATAATGTTTCACATAAAATGAGTATTTTAAAATATCTGTAAAAGTGTAAACTCTAAAATAACGTAGCTCAATATTAAACAAGGCCACATTGGTTAAGGCTATTAGAACTTTTGGCCTTGGGAAAGTTTGTAGTAAGTACTTAGGAGTTTATTTTTTGACAACCAAACTAGAACAGGCCTATGCTTATTATTTATGAAATATTTAATAGATAAAATACGTGTGTTGGTATACCATAATCGCCTTTGAGAATTAATATTTACTTAAATTACAAATAACAGCTGAATTATTTTCTTTGTTTTTGTGTTAAAGTTACACCATGATATTTAAAGGAAAATGAACACTGTTTGTATGGAGCATGAACAAAAGTTACTTGCAAAATTTCGCAGCTCTTTGAGTGGTGCTGTTGTACTCTTTATTTCAGAATCCCCGGTAACTTTACTCTTTTCGAAAACATAAATTGGATATAAAAATGGAACACGACCATTTAGTGGCTGAAGGAAAGCAGTATTTTCATGCTGAGATTTTTCAAAATCAAAAACATTTTTTTTATGCTTACGTCACATGAAAATCTTCACAATTACACGAAAATATAATATGTAATTATATTTCCTGGAAGACTACATTTACAGAAATCATTTACACTAATTCATCAAATTACATTTTTATTTTAAAATCGATGGAAGCCTTACTAAGATCGTTAGTTTAAATACATAGCACCAACAAATTGGAGTTAAGCTTTAAAACGTCAAAAGTTTTATCGCTTGACATTTATGTTTTTAAGTTCCTTGCTTAACGGAAAGGGTCAAGGAAGATATTATTCACGATTAGCTATCAGTAAGGAGTTCCTTTCCAAAAATATTCTTAGAACATACGTTTTAATTTATCATAAAGAATTGGCCACCCATAAATTGTATAGCGAATATCACCATACCGAGAGTAACGAACATTCTGATCCTTGGCTCTCCTAGCAATTTTCGCGCTCACGGTCCGCTTTTTAGGATGAAAAAGTTGTGTTCCATTTAGCTATAAGCTTCGCAGATAGCACTTTAAGGAGTTTGCGGGCGTCAGAGATGCTGACTCGAAGATTATAGGATCACCCCTCTACCCCGGCGAGATAGCGCGATAATACCGCCTCTCCTACTCCGAAATACAGACCAAATTGCCACACCACGTGACCCTTTTCTCGAGCAATAGCCACGCATATTCTTTTGCCATGTCCCGAGCTATTTAGAACGCGTTGTATGGCGGCCCACGAGTATAATATTGGACTCTAACTCGTAACTGTTAGGTCTATTTTCGTTTTGTGCGACTTGATGTAGATCGCCAAAAATACGTTTCAGAAGTTATAACCCACAAATAAGTTTAGGTGGTTCAGTAATGGAGGTTTTTGCTGAAAATGAGTGCTGGAATGCTTTTAGAGGCGTTAGTTGAGGACAAACAAAAAAATTATGTCACTGCCAAAAAGTTGTTTAAAAGTAGCTAACTTTACGGATTCGGTGTTGTATTTTCTTGTTAGACATACGGCGAAGTATACGCGGGAAAGTGCAGATGTTTCGTTCTCGGCAAACTTATTTCAGCGAAGTTTTGAAATACTCGATAAATTAAGATATTTTAAGAATATTAAATGCCTTTTGTTATCTCTCGTTATATGGAAGTCAAACGCAATTCAGTTACAAAACACACACACTTACACATGTTTTTGTTTGTATTTATTTGTGTATGTATTTGTATATTTTAGTATAACATAATATTTGTTACTTATACAGCATTATTAGTTATGTTTGTATATTAGGAACCGTCATTGGTTTATGATTTAAAAAAATGTAGAACCTTTTGAAGAAAATTTCGAGTGCTATGGATGTTTGTAAATAAATTAAAAATCAATTTCTAATTAATAAATTATCATGTATAATTCGTAATACAAGATCATGAAAATAATATCAATCACATTGAAAGTTCCTTAAAACATAGCAATTCGGGTGATATTTACAAACTTTGTATCATTTTCTTTCATAAGGCTTTCAAAATTAAATAAAATTTCAATTATATCGGTAATCATTAAGGTAACCTATTCGTGTCAGGAATATTGGGGTGCTCTATAAAATTCACTGGACATTTTCATTTTACTGCGACAATATTGGCTATAAAAGTCAAAAAATGTGCTATTCATGATCGGCCAGTCTCCGAATGGCCCACTGAGTCAGATTAGTAAAACGCCAATTTTACAACAGCACACCCGTAAAACTGGAGTTATGCTATGCAGGTAATTCTCGGTTCACATAAAAAAACCGTAATAAATAAACATAATAAAACCCTTGAAAGGACATCAAGAAACTTTTCGCCTTTTACGATATTATCTCCTTTGACGGTGCACTTCACTAGAATTATTAATTTAATTGAAGATCTTCCATGAATTTTGTTAGAATTTGATCAGACACAATATGATTTTATATAATTGGCACTGTGAAAAATAGGAATCTTAATACTTTGCATTTAGGGTTGGTTTTTACATTATGATATTCTCTTGATTTTTGTCGTATTTTTGGTGAGACTTTTAAACTCAATCCAATAGAAAGTCTTTTAAAACCTTCAGATAACACCTATTTATTCTCATATCACCAAACAGAAATCTTTCCTAGCAATATCTTCTTTTACCTGGGATCTGAAAGAAATGTAGATTTACGAGAGAGTCTAGTGTCTATATTATTTACTGACTCAGACATTCTCGTAAAATACCCATGAGCTAAGTCGTAAAATGTAGTCGATTCAAAGTAAACCTTGAAAGGTCAATATCGAAGAGTGATTGAAAAAGAATATTGTGAGACTACTCAGGCTTAAGATTAGGGATATCTATGTGTTCAAGGTCCCAAAGGTGGCAAAGAAAAGAGCAATTAATTAAAGAGGGCTGATCAGTTAATTCAGCTGACATGTGCTTAGGGTGCCCTTGAGGAATATGTACCCGTGTCTTAAATAGGGCTGACAGCTTCAGATCCATCTACAAAAAAAATATTTCATGTTTTAATAAGATGTTTTTCCAAATAAGTTTACAGAGTTACCTTTTATTAATATCTTTTACTGAATACAAAAAGACAAAAGTGAATCAAACAAGAAAGACGAAAAATTGGACTTATCTTGAGCAGGAAAACTCTTCCAGACATATATTAATTTACACTAGTACTGTATTATGGAATCTTTTTTTAATTCAATATAAAAATACATTATAAATAATATATACACAAACATTTATATATGTCTGGACAATACAAAGGTCATCATGAAACTGTGATCGACTTTTTCCATTTTTTACATCATTATAACTATTGTATGCGAAATACTTTTTAATGAATATATATAACAGAGTCTTATAGTGCCTTTGAATAGATAATTTTGATAGGATTTACAACTAAGAACAGAACTAACACTCTTAAGAAGATATTGGTTCATTGAGAAAACAATACATTGTTTTTTATCTTAAAATGGGTAGTTTGAGTGTCATGGACATCTACATACGACTTTTTTAGACACGAAAATGCGCTAATTGTACGGAATACAGTCAACTTTATGCAATAAAGAAAGAACATATGAAAACAATCAACTGAATAAGCATACCCAATATTCGGTCCTTTTTCGGCGAGTACTTTATTGGGCTAAATTTATACCTGTTAGATTCCATTTTGTGATAACCCTGGACCTGAGAATGTTGATAAAACAGATGTGTGCGATTCATCCGTGCCTGTTGGGGGACATTTGTCTTGTGCCCTTCTGAACGCTGTCCTTGATAGATCAGGTTTCTCTTTTCTTTCAAGGTTTTTCTAACTTCAGTAGATCTGTGTATCAATATTAAGAAAGTTAACGTTAGATCTCTGATTAATTATACAATGAGAATTTTTTAAAACAAGTCATAGAATTTTGAAGATTCGCTTTTATATTGTATGATAAAAAAGGAATTACATGAATTGGAAGAAAAAAGCTATAGTTACATTATCACAGAATTTGAAGTAGATGTATATTTTTGTGAAGAATTGATTTTTAATTTTTCAACCTAATATTTCACAGATACTTTTTGGTATCCATCAAACGAAGACGTTTTTTGTAGCTTCTGGTAATCTTTAAGTTTCATTTAATCACAAAGAACAGACACTTGATGGGATCTATGGGAAGATAAATATCTACGACCCATCTCAGCTGACAGCTGAACATTTGTCTAAAGTCTCCGCAAAAGATGGAGATGATGGACCATTAGTGCGAATATAAAGGGCGATATAAGGATTAAACAATATCTTATACATCTTAGAGACACTGAAATGATTCAAACTATTGAGAATGTAGTGTATTTTATTGTAACGTTGAAATAAAGTTGAAAAGTTACCCAAACATATTACATACCTGAACACTATGATAGGTAAGCGTAAGGCTCAAATTGGTTTGGCATTGATATTGAGAAAAACAACACGTATGATTCCATCGGCTTTGTATTTGCGACTGACTGTAGCATACAATAACTCATCTATATTATAGCTATTTTGACACAACAATACCCTTTGCCTATTCAAATGTTTTTTTTTTCATAAATAAACATTTTATATTTTTACCAAATATATACTTTTAGACTCCAATATTCAGATCCACGCTATATTAACTAATATAGTGTAACAATAGTAGTATAGTATAATATAGAGTACGTAATATCGAAGAATAATGGATCAACCTGTCAATATGACTAATAAAACTAAATAAACCTTTTTTACACTTTGACTTCATAGACAAGAACAAAAAAATTAATATATTTTTTAAAGCAATTCACGGCATGATTGTTGGAAAGATACAAGGGTAGTATCTTTAAATAATTGAAAATCTTCTTGGACAAAATAAAATATTTAAATAAAATCAAGTCCAAGCTTAATAAACAGGAAGATAGACTTAAAGTCCGAAGCAAAAAAGAATGATACATCCAGAGACTAACCATTTTGAAAGCACAAGGAGCGTTCCTTATGTGACATTAAAAAATAGTTTTTAATACGGATTCTGATACGATTTTCAAAGCAGTCTGTATGCTTATAACTTGTAGTAGGGTTGATTGGGAATATGCATACTATGTTATTTTTAATTTTAAAATAAGTATTATTTTAAAATTAAAACTAACAATTTATTTAGTACATATTGAAATACTATAACTGGGACAATTAGTAAATGCCCGGTTGATACCCAGTAAAATTATGACTATTGCCTTTATAATTATATTTATTTATTTTCTTATACATATTCCCTGTTGTGACGATTTAAAAGAGCTTAGTAAATAAGTCTATTTAAATAAAGTTATTTTTGACTTTGACTTTAACTTTGATACCTAATAATTAAATTAATTATCGAGTTTCAAGTTATAAACCTACTAACTGATAGCCTGAAAGACCTTGCATTATTTGTACAGTGAAAAGATATTGGCTACTGTTACTGCATTCTCTTAATCTTTATTTTTATTTATTTAACCATTTATGTACACACAAAGACAATTAAAAGGAAACAACAGAATAACAGAGAATTGTACAAAGGTACTGCTTATTTCTATAAGAAATGGGAAAAGTGACATCGAAAGGTAGAGGCGCGTGTACCAATACTGATATAATTAAATACATAAAAACAATCCATACATACACATATACATATGCACAATATATTTAGATACTCTGTAAAGAGAAATAATGTGCTTTTACTCGTGTTTTTAATAAATTTCTCTGATTAATTTTAAAGAAATTTAGTTTAGATTTAATCGACCCGTATAATTTTGATTTCTTTATTTTCCAGTCTTTTTACGTACGTTCAACATTACATTTAATAATCTAGTCGGATCTTAATCAAACAGTACCATTGACCTGACGTTTAATTAAACTCCGTTCACAGCAATAAGCGTATTATATCTTTTGTCAATTAGATAGTGCTGGTACGATTTGTAACGAAGCTATTTCAAGGGAATGTTTCAAATAAAACCCAAACCGTGGCTAGTTGACGTGACATCCAATTTTCCAAACGAGAATAAACTAAGAAAAGCGCTATGAAGACGAGACAAAATTTATCGTTTTGTCGGAGTAGGGTTGTTGAGTCATGGTACGCCAATATACAGTAGGTCAGCTGTTATTATCGTCCATGTTAAACTAGTAAATGTATGAAACATTATTTATTTGTCTATAGTAAATATGATGAACTAAAAGAAGAACCTGATATATCCTATACGTCATAAGAAAAATGAAACACAATCTCAATCTTTGACCATGATATGAAACCTCCTCAAATCTCCAAACTGTCCTCTGAGATACAAAACTTCGTATGAAATTCAAAAACCTTGTAGTCTTGTCGCATGTGTCTTTAAATTCTTGAAAACCTTAAAATAAACAATAAAATATTATATTAATTTGTAATAAATTTCCTAAAATTCTTCCTTCACGGTAACTAGGTAAAGATAAAATTCGAATTTCGAATTTCAAAGAGATTTCGTGACTCCTTTCTCATTGTGAGTCATTTGCTGAGATTTTTATTAAAAAATATATATAAAAATTTTTCAAACATATAACATACCTACGTTTAAGCTACAATATATAAGGAAAATGATTATGAAAGCGATTTAAATGCTCTATCTTGTCAAATAAACAAAATAAAACTGTTTGAATCTACCGAATAAGCATACAATGCACAGATCGTCTAAACTTCGATACACTATGGTTTGGTGTTCCAATTTGTTCTATTTTTCAACGACACGAACTACTTCTTGTTTTTCGCGACATGTTTGGCCTTAAAATTGTTAATTGGGAATTGTTCCTGGCTGCACAGTGCCTCTTGTTTGTTCGTTTAAACAACCACTGCACAGAATAGCATGAAGCGATTTCACCTCAAAACTTGCAAATTATTAAGTGGCATCCGAAGAAATGCATGAAAATTGAATAACCCGAGAAGCCGCGGTATATAAGTTGGAAAAGTTTAACATTTGAGCTGCTAAACTCAGCTTAGTAGTTCTGAACACGATTTCTGAAAATCTAAACTTCTTGAGATTTCAATAGCGATACTTGTCGGGCTTGCTGCTTTGGAAGACCGGAGTTCTTCGCGGTTTGTTGGCATGTGAAGTATGTGTTGATGTGGTGATATTGGGAAAAGTTGGTAGTTTAATATGTGCACGCTAAAAATTGAAAGAAATTTGTTTTTGTTATATTCAAAGCTGATCACAACTAGGCAGTATTAAGATCTTTTGCATACAAAGAATAATTTTAAAACATTACAATGTTATATTGACACCTTAAAATGAATGTCTTAAAAAGAATGTTAATAATTGTTTTATAACGAATATCATTTTCAGAGTTAAAAACTGGGTTGGATTATTAATGACCTTAATGCATCAATTTTAATAAGACGCCTTAACATTCTGTAGTTTGGGGAACAATGATATCTTTAACACTTAAAGTACTTTATGTTACGGTAATTTCACTGTTACTGCTTGCAGCTCATCTTGCCACTTCAACGGGATTAGGACCAGGAACTTTGATATTAAAAAACAGTACCTGAGTGTCATCTAAATGATAGATCTCCTTAGGACAGGGAATCTCACTGTACACGGCTCTTATAGTAGGAGCAGAGGGAACGAAGAAATAAGGGTTTATAATAAATAAAAAGATGATCATCAAATTATATTGAATCATTTGCGGATGACTCGAAAATGGGCGTGTTTTAAATGAAAGGGACTTATTTTAAAGGATACAATGAGCCAAAGCTGTGGTGGTGAGTGAAAACTATTTGCAACGGTAAGGTGGGACAGCCAAAGCTCCTCAATAGCGAAGTCATGACAAAATCTATGGCTGCTGTATGTTGCATACTGCATGCTTGCTTGCATGTTGCATGCTTGCTTAGATGCTGCGTGCTTTCTTGGATGCTTAGTGCTTCCATGCATGCTGTATTATTTGAAAAATATCTTATATCATTAGGTTATACCGAATGTACATTATATCAAATGTACGTCATATTACATGTAATTATAAAATCCAAAAATTATATAAAATGTGTATTATATTAAGTCGGCCTTTTTTAGAATTAAATTATGTTAAAAGTTAGTATTTATATCAAACATTACACACCCCTCTAGAGTATCAACATCATAATTGGTTATGTTTCTATCTAGTTTTATTTCCCAAACATATATCTTTTTTAATATGTAAGACGTTACACCTTATCTCTGAAATTCGCTTTCTCACTCGTCCCTCGTGATTCATCCGATTTACCAACATTTCATCAAACTCTCATTATATTCTGCAAAATAACATTTAGGTCACTAAAAATCCCAAAGGACAGAACCTGATATCGCCAAATGAAACGTCCAACTTTATTGCTTTCCTATTGTAGTTTGAGCGAAGCAAAATCTAAGCGCGCTTTAACAATGTCTGCAAACCCGTTATTTCGTGGCGTTGCTTATGAGTGCACTGAACGTAGAAGATGACAGTGCACATTTTGGAGTGGTATTATCGAAACGTCTAGAACTGGACTTCTAGAGTAATATTATACCTGAACATCTAAAAAGAAAATGTTGTTTCTTACTCGAGAGTTGTATATTTCTATTATCTATATATAACCTCATTAACATCGAGTTATCTGCATTGAGTTGAAAATAGGTATCGTCTAAATTTTTTTTCGATCTTACGTACAATAACAGTTCAACGTCAAATTTATAACAAAATAATTTTCGCATTTATAATATCCTACATTAATATCAAAATTGTAGAAGCAGTTAATTCTCATAGAGCTGTTCTATTATTTGCAGGCCATGCAGAATGTTAGAAGAAAAGGAATAGGAATATATTTCGTTTCTCTTTATTTAAATGAACTTAATTACTAAGTTCTTTTGAATTGTCTTAACTTAACCGTAATACCGTATATATAAGCTGTAGAGAAGCGGCGTAAGAAAGACCTTTTGAATATTTATTATGACACATGTAATTACATTTTACTAGACAACCGTCTGGTTGAGTGGTCAGTATCCCTGTCAACTTAACTAGAGGTCCCGGGTTCGAATCCCGCTACAAATATCTGCTTTATTTGTATGATGACTGCGTTCACGAGTCATGGATGTTTATATTTTTATTAAGTATATTTATGAAATTGGTATACAAATTACTATTAATATTTCTCCGTTATCTAGTAAACATAACACAAGCTTTTTATGAGGCTTACTTTGGAATAGATAAAAGGTGTGAGTGTGAGAAAAATTATTATTATTATATTCTCCTCTTATTATCATAGCTCAGCAGTAAAATTTCGATTTTTAAGTTCCGTTCATTAATATATAACTTTTTATTTTCCCTAACTAATCAAAAATACGTTATTATTTTAGTTCTTCCGTTTTCGTAATCTTCCGTTTTTACACATTCATGTAATTAGTCATTTATTTGTTTTCTAATATAAACATATTTAGAATTAGAATGGAATATGTTTTTCCAATTAGGGCTAGATAATAGATGTGTCAGAATATATTATATATGATTTTATGAGCAACATATTAAACGTTTACCTTAATGATATTGCAACTGATAATTAACAATTTAAACCCGAAAGGGTGCGTTTATTTTTAAAAAATGGATGAAAGTGGAATACCACAGATACTTATTTTAGTGGAAATTTCTAGAGTACGAATACCTTTTTTAAGAGAAAAAAAAATAAAATTAGATACCCGAGCAAACATATTTAAATGCGATTCATTCGAACCGATCTGGCTCGAGTGCCTCCTTGGACCCGTCAATTTCTCAACCCATCTTGAATCAAGGATTGCTTTTACCATCAAATCGATACTCGATACGCTCCGATTAAGCGTCCATCGGTCTGAAATTGATTACGTTGTGTTATCTCTGATGAAAAAGTTGGAGTTGAGTAAAATAACTTCACTCACTTATAGAAATATATCTATATTTATTTGATTTCGTCAACTAATAGTCCCTTGTGAATGTTAGCTTCTTCAATATCGGACTTTATGGTAATAAGTTGGAAGAGACTAAATTAAAGTTAAGACAGTTTTTATACTATTGACTATTTTAGCGGCTTCTCGCGACTTTTATAAGATCTTCAGTCCACCTTGAGAAAGGCCTATAATCGCTACGTATCATGGTAAGCTGCGTCGCTCAAGGACCTTTCCACCCTAACGGCTTTCAGTCCTAGTGTGCACACTACTGGCTCGCAATTTCACGTCGGCGACGAATTGCGGTTTCTTGGGAAGGTTATATTCATCAGTGTACACACTGCTGAATAATATGAGCCGAGAGATACATCTCTCGGCTCATATTATTATGATAATATGTTTCAAAACATCGATGTATTAGTTATTTGAAGGCTAATCATTATCAAGTGGATTTTGATTCGGTTTCTTTGTCATTTTGTAAAATAAATATTTTTTTTTCCAAATAAGCCTTGATTTAAAAGTGAAGAACAGAGGATTTGTCTGTTTTTTTTTAAATTCACATTTGTTATTTGTTTAATCTAAGATTTATGTAACACTGTCTGCTAATTTTTATTTCAAAATGTGATAATAATTATAATAAATGAGAATTTGGATTTAAATTACTATTAAAAATTTAAATGACAGTAATCAAGCCATTGCTTAAGTTAGGACGAAATCATTTGATTTAAAAACTTAAATAATTCATGCATGAAACTACCGATTTTTGAATGTTTACTTTTATTTACTGTTTTTACTAAAATAAAAATTTGATAGGTCTTGATATTATTGCGGTGGGTGTAGATTATTTAACATGAAAATTAATAAATATCCCACGCTCATGGGATAATTAATACAAAACATTAACAAATTTGCTCAACTAAAATTCTACTAAAACCTATTGCAAAATGACGTGAAAAAAGTGGATTCTATTTAGATGTAAAAGTCAATTCACGTGACAAATTTCGTGCGATGGATTACGAAAAAATAATTGAGTTCGATGGTCAATTTAACTTTTTGACAATTCCGGATTTATTATGGGTGATAACGCTGAAGTATGCTGTCAAAATCCACTCTGCTTTATATTGACTTTTAATGGATTTGGTAGCTATGAAACAATTGGCAATTTGATTTAACAATTTGGTATAGGAATATAAGCTGTGATATTTATGAATGACGTACATCATTATAAATGTTACCGGTAGCACCACTTTTCGAAATTAGAATTGACACCAATATCTTAATTGGTGTCAATTCTAATTTCGAAAAGTGGTGCTATTACCAGTAATAGCACCACTTTTCGAAATTAGAATTGCTATAGTGGCCAGCCACTATAGCACTAATAGGCTGCTGTTTAAGATGAAACTTGTTGAATCGCCTCTGTTTAGGGCTTGTGGGAAGCACACCGAACAAATGAAACACATCCTATATAACTGTGATGTTCTTGCCAGGAAAAGAATGGGTCTCTTTGGACTGGGCTATCCCAGTTCTAAAGATATAAGGCTGCTGACTCCAGGTGTACTTAGCAAGTACCTCTTGAAGGTATTCCGGCACAGCGGACATTAGGATTGGGGAAGCACAAAAGATCCCATTGGGTCGACGTGCTCCGGGAGTAATCCTGGCCCTACATCAAGATAAGATAAGATAATTTCGAAAATTAAGTCTACGCTTCCACGAACATCTTTCGGGGTTTTTGTAGGGTATTCACAAGTATATTATTCTTTTTTAAGTTTAAATTATAAATTAATTAAAGCAAGCACCATAAAATAATGTCTCATGCTAAAATAAAGCAATCTATTATTTATCTAGAATCATGAGTTGAATCTACCTGCTTGAGCGAAACTAGTCTGCATAGCGGTGGCATCTCAATCGGATTTTGCAAGCAATAAGATATTCCTGCTTAGGATCTCGACGAATCTTAGATTTGAATTTGTTTTAGATACGTAGATGTATGATGAATAAAATCACTGGTAGTGCTCTGGTTTTAATGTCGAAATTTAAACAATAGCAAACGGTTGTTATTTATTAAGTTCTTGACTGCATGTAATACCAATAACGCAATCTTACAAATATCAACGGTTGCTGATACAAAATAGATTCCTTTGTTTCACTAGCATCATTAACCGCAAATCTATGATAACATTAAATGTGGAGAATTAGTTTGCGTTAATCTCAGGAACTGGTAATTCAAGTTTTAAAAAAATTTTTGAGATCGATATTCCATTTATTGAGAAAGGCTATAGACTATATAGCATTACGCTGCAACTTATAGGAGCTGGACATCAATCAAAAATATTTGAAAATGGGAAAATGAAATCTTTACCAAAACTTTTTTGTAAATGGTTTATGTTACGCAAAAACAAGCACCGATATGAACACATGATTGCTAAAGTCTATGATCGGAATCTCTCTGCGTGATCGAATTAGAACTAATATCAGCGACGTAGTCTAAAGAATTGTGAGCCTTAAGTTTCAGTGAGCAGGGCACACATTACAAGGAGACAGTCCATTGCGAAGCCGCAGCTTTATTAGGTCTCTCCCAAGTATACTAATGGTCTGATGTGACGACTTGAAGACGCTTGATTTGGACAACGCAGGACCGATTAGTTTAGACATCTCACGGCTGATATGATGATGATGGTGTTGATTGTACCACTAATGTTTGGGCATTTCTTACATTACAATCTCATATTTGGGCATAGCTAAAATAATTAGTTCAAACGTATTCTAAAATTGGACGAATTTAATCCATCGAATATGTGAGTTTTACACAGATTAACTTTATTACTGGGAACTGTGTCTCGTTCGCTATACGCATCGACAATTTTTCAATATGAGCTATGTGGTTTTTTTTTTATCGATACAACTCATATCTCTCGATTTACAGTTAGTGTAGAAAACCAATTAGCGTGGTCGTCTATCAATTTAGAGCTGGAATTCGAGCAAATGTTGATGACTGTCTGTGTTGAACTAGCTAACGTTGAAATGCTGGTATTTCGGATTTAATTCCAATTTTAAATTTAAATGGAAAATCCCCTTTTAAGCCGATTATTTTTAAAATTTTATAGAATATTTTGTGGTCTGCATGCGAATACGATAGGATTATAAAGGATTACACAAAAAAGGAGGTGACTGATGTACTGAGATAATTAAAAAAATATTTCATACTGTATCAGTGAATTATATGATTGAATCTAATAAGGATATAAAGCAAACCAAATAAAAACTCTTTTCATATTTTTAGTAGAGTGAATGCTTTAACTTCTTTTTTGGAGATTGGCTGGCCAACTGGTCAGTGCTAGTACCCCTAGCTACAGGCTACTTACCCAGGTGTCATGCGAATCCCGGACGGGACAACTAATTGTGTGATAAAGATGAATATTTAAGAATTTATTTAGTGTTAATTATGTTTATTAATTATGTACTTCATAGGTAATTTTTGTATCTAATTTTGTTTGTTATTTACTATTAGAGTAGCCTTAATATATTTTAGGGCTTGGTGAATTGATAAAAGTATTAGAACAATCATCGTAATCAAAATTGACCCCGAATTCCAACCACGAATTTTTTCCGATGTAATAAGAACTATCAATTGTTAAAGCTTTCTGTGATTGCAATCAATATGGAACAGTTAATTACGTCTATATGCTTTAATTAGAGTTTTAATACAAAGTAATGAAATATGCCTGGTCTCCTTTTATTTTAATGATTAATGAAAATGTACGTTATTTGGAATAAAATACACATATTGTACTAATCGATTGAACTCAAACGAATCAAACTAGTGAGTTGAGTTTAAATTAAGCCAGTGTGAACTGTGAACTAATTTATATTTAAACCACTTAATTTTTGATACGGGTTGCGTAAAAAGAAAGTGGTTTGCCATACAAAAATAAAGGACAACCCTTACAATGTCATTAAATGCTACCAATAACAGTATTTGCTTTACATTGAATAAAGAAATTAGGATAATTATTATTACAAAAAGTAGTTAATGTCAAAATACTTTTATACAGTTAAGGTACAATTTCACATTCTAAATAAAGTTAAGATTGAAGAATATAAGGAATATCGAAACCGGAAATTTCATTTGTCGTTATTCGTATTTCATTTTGGCGAAAATGAGTTTTATATATATTTGGAATCAGCATTGCGAGTTTTAGCGATTGGTATATTTAACGCAATTCTATTTCGTAAAAAGTCTAGTATGACTAGCATTCTAAACAGATCTAGCTCGTGATTTTTTAAATGTGAGTATATTTAAAATAATTTTACCTTATTAATTTCCTTATTTATGATGTATAAATATTTTTTTATGAAGTGATCTCATTTTTGAATAGATTTTTTTATGAGACTGTATAAAGAAGTTTTGACACATTTTGCCGTTTGATTCGATTTTTTCTCAAGCTTTTTATTGTCCTGTTGTTCGTCGATGGAGACATTTATCAGTGTTCCGACGCCAGTTTATTTGGGCGATTTAATTGTTCATTTGTTATTATTGTCTGTTTATTCGAGAAAGATCAAAGTAGAGGTTTCAATATTACGAAGAAACATCAAATCAACTCCTTTAATTGTAACTATCTTATTCATAACCTTTAAATTTAATTTTAAGTGTTCAGTTTTATATGATTTTATGTTTTAACAGCCTTAACTTCATTATCAACAATAGTGTATATACATTGCATTCATGGGCACGAGCCTTTCCATACGGAAGTTTCTGTTGCCGCCATGTTGGCCCAAAATGGTTTGGTGGTTGAAAATTTTGATTCTTTTTGCAACTTTTTCAAATGTTGAAAGCTTTCTTGTCGTTATCATGTGTCATGAATATTAAAGCAACATTATCATTATTAGTAATTCTCTTTATATATCTTGTGTTTATAAGCAATGGGTCCTAAACATTTTCTATCAGTTGCGATCAGGTTAGCTAAACGCATATTTATATTTGAGAGTCTTCGATTAAAACAATCATTATATCAATAGCGGTGAATTTTTATAAGTAGTTATTAACTTATAAAACTAACTATTTGAATGTAAAATAAATTTACAATTTTTTAGTAAAATTATCTGTATTGCGTGAAGAGTTCATTGTAGTTTTTTATCACATGCTAAATCTATCTATTCAGTAAAAACGGCATATTACTTATATTAAATAAACTTGTTTTCTTAAAAATTACATACAATGTCGACCATAGACTTCAGACACACAAACCTCATTTCTACTAAAAGATGTGATTCTGTAAGTACACAATAAAACAAAGATAAATAAAAGATATCGCATCGACCTGAAAGCGATAAAGATTTTATTTACGTAATAAATCCTTTATTACTAGAAAGCTTAAATATTTGTTCATCAAACACAGCATGCACTTTTATATCGCTATCAAGTGTTCGTCAATGTATGTTAATTTCCCCTAATATTTAGCGTAGTTTTTATAACGTAATTTCGAGATTTTATTTTCAAAAACATATCATATCATATATATAATAATATTTCTCATATCTACACCTTTTATGTAGTTAGACGAAATTAAGCTTTTAAGAGTTTATATGGATTCTAAAGGAGAAATATAGATAGTAAAATTATATTTAATATGAATTCTTCAGTCTCTCTAAAACTAAAAACGACTTGAACGATTTGAATAATTTTTATTGTATTTCATTTCGGAGAAAATCCTATAAAAGCTTAATAATATACAGTTGAAAAATGTTTAATTAAAATCAAAAATCGTCTAACTGGCATGCTTAATATTAAAGCTGTCATGTCTTCCATCGCTACTTCGGGTTTCATTTAAAAGACGTTAGTGGTAGTTTGTCGGTGAAATAAAGTTCAACAGGTCAACTAGTATATATATAAATATCAGAAATATACTAGAGAATTATAAAAATATCTATAACTCAAGAACAAACATTCGTACCCATCATACAATTGTCTGCTTCTATCAGTTAAGTTGACAGGAGAACTGATCTTTCGGCCGTTATTTCAAGTGGGCTTGGTAATTTGCCAATGAGTGTTATTCCACCAATTTACAATAGTGTAGTGTACATCGGTATATCACGTAGGAACAATTAAAAAGATTTTTTTTAAAATTCTAATCGGACCAAGAGACTTAATTTGGTCTACTTAGTTACTTGAAAAAAAGAAAATTAACATGTGTAACACAGCTGATTTGACAGCCCTTATTGCAACTCTCATGGTCGCCATCCTTAATTTTGCACGCTTGCGCGGAAACGGGTATCGCGATTCTTGTGTAGTAGCCTAGCAACGAAATATATAGAATTTTCCCATGTTTTATTTTATAATAATAAAATTAACAAACAATCAGTGTTTTTTGGGATATTCTGACTATTATACATGTTTATCTTCTTCTTAAGGTGTCATACCTATAGGAGGTTGGCGATTGTCATGGGAATCTTGATCTTATCCAGCTGCCCTGAACATGGGCCTGATGCTCCCGTATCATTCCCTTAAATTTTCAACTATGATTTGCGGCGTTGTCCTTGTTTTCGATGGCCTTGAATCAACATATAACAATATATTCCTATTTTTGACATTTAATATTCTTTTGAAAATAATGAATATATAAAGCTCGTTTTAACTGTTTTTTGAGGTGTATAAAGTTACAGTTTCTTGTTAATAACATGTTAAATATAGTCCTAATAAAAACTAATTTAATATGCTTAATGTTCCCGGCTGAAACCATCATACTGCAAATTCAATATTCACAGTTCTTCTGCACTTTTTATCGTCACGATGCGATAAACCAGACATGTGCCAGGATTATAAATTTAGCACCTAGATTGTAGGATTCCCACGTTTCATACACAATCGGATCTTTCGTAAAAATTTGTTTGACAACACAATTTTACTTTAGCTTTACTCTTGTTGTTCGGATACCTGCTTAAACGAGAATATGTTGCTGTGATTTATCATCACCGAGACCTCTTGGCACCTCTTGTTCAAACAAACGTGCCGTCATTGATCAATAATGATATGAAGTTCAGATTTCAACGGTAAAGTTAGCTTGTAGTTTTGAAATGTGATACAGGCACTGACAATTCTTCCTAATCCATTGATGTCAATGAATTATTAATAGTATTTTTATACCAAAGTGTATCTTTGGTATGGTATATCTGTCTTTAGGCAGTGTCAAGTTAACATTAAGAGAAGAGTACCAAAACTACTCGTTGTATTTTTTTGAACAGAAGTCTCAAAACATGTCTACCTACAAGATGGCAGAGAGTCTACGAACAAAATGGCACATATATACTGTAATTAAAGTTAAAAAAAAGTCTAGAATTGTCATATAAAATGCGAAGCTACTTTTGCCCCAACTTATTATACTATAACAAATTGGAAGTAAGAATAAAATAGAAATATGTTGTGCTACCCCCATTTACGATGCAAAATTAAATTAATAGACAGAAAATCGATATAATATAAATAAGTTAAGGACGTCAAGTAAATAAGTAATATAAAAGAAAATCACGAAGCAATAAGTAACTACGCCATCTTAAGCATGTTCCGCAGAACCGCCATAAACAATAAAAGATTGTTCACATATTTCCCGCCTTTACTGTTTACGTCGTGAACTCGTCGCATTATCCTGGCAACTTTTAAGGGATGAAATGGCAGCCTTTTATGACTGCGATGACGTTAACTGGATCTTGGGTAAACATTATTAAACACAGGAATAGGGCGTATTGAGTTAAAAAAATATGTTTCCGTACTGCTTTGTACTCGCCGCTAGTTGAAGCTTAGCAACGCAAAATGTTTGTTGCAGACGAAAGAGGTTAAACTTTTTTACTTTTTTTTTGAAACAAATTTAGAAGAAAAAATTATATTGTCACTTGTCACCACGAACTGACTTTCTTGTCACATAAAATTATTTCATTATTTTATTATATTTTCTCGGCAACAATGTTCCTTAGCCATTTGTTTTTGACCTCCTCAGTATCCAACGAGTCACTTCATGTTCAGTATCTGCTAATAATTCTATTTACACGCCAAACGCACGGTTTATATTCAAGTAAATTTACCCACCGCATCAATTAGTTAATCAAATTTCGTTGTACAAAACCGCGTGTACATTAACATCACCATAGACAGGTTGAAACAAAAATTTGGTCTACCAACATGCAAATATTGAAAGCATTGCAAGTGATATTCAAATAGGGTATCAATTATTGTTTACGATACATTAACGCGAGAAATAAAGTGAACTAAATGCTTATCGCTGTCTGTTATTGCTATCCAGTTCCAATTTAGTGCAATAAATGCTAAAATTTTGGAACGCATTTGCCTGATTTCGTTGTTAGTTACAACAAATTTAGCCTTTTTAAATAGCTTATCTGCTAGCTATTTAAAAAGGCTAAATTATCATCTAAATAAGAACTGCCTTTTTTTTAAGTTCAACAAATGGCTTGACTCCCTTTGATGGTAAGAAGTAGGAGGAGCGAAGAGGAAGATGCGATAATGTCTTAACCACCAACACCGTATTTTACCCACAAAGTAGTTCTTTGTATTTAGGATTGAAGAATAAGGTGCTTATTTTAATTAGCTGGTATGGAAACGCTAAATCTCAATGATCTCCAGTGTTGTCCACACACGATTGGACTGCAACTTCAGATACAATTCAGTTTGCAATTTGTTTCCATTTTAATTGATCAGTAAAATATTAAAACGCATCCTTATTAATATCATTGATAAAATAAGTGTAAAATACACTTGATCCACAATTCATTGTTTGGGCGGTCTGTTACTGATTTTGATATTACATTATGAAACTTTCTGGGAAGCGATAAGGTGAGACACAATATTCGATTATGTCCTAGCCTTAAAAGTCCTGTTTGACAGGGAATGTTAAGAAATCAATTAAGCTGTTCCAACAGCATTATGCTAAATGCATAATGCATAATGCTGTTTTATATGCCTATTTTCAAAACGGAGGAGTCCTTTTCATTTATTATATTTATTTTCTCGTTTATTGTTTCTTGATTCTCGGTGGAGCACCGTTTAGCTTATTTCTAGAAGTTTTGAAACAGACTAAGATAGAATTGTTATGCATTAGAAGTTACCTTTCACCGAGGAATCAATTCTTTTTACAATGAAAATAGAGACATTTCAAATATATGACATCTAACAAGAATATGTCAGATAACTGACTCCTGTCTGGTTTTCGCCTGGTCTACTCGTAACATATTTTCTAATTTTAGATATAATTTGAATATTATAGATATAGTTTGAAATACAGTTTCAATCCAATCGTCTGCCCGGTTATGTAACGGTGTAGGTACTATTTGCTCAGCCGTTTAAAATGTCATTGTTATACCTATTTTAAATTACATATCAATATTTTGAAATTACTTCATATGTGGCTCGTTGGTCTAGTGGTATGATTCTCGCTTTGGGTGTGAGAGGTCCCGGGTTCAAATCCCGGACGGGCCCTTTTTGAGTGTTTTGTTGTCATTACGGTTTCAGACAATAGTAGCCGTTGTCAAATGCGGCTCTGCCCTAACAGTTATGGCCGCTTGCCACTGCGCAGCTACTCCGCTGTTAGAATCAAAATTATGAATATGAATTAAATGAACTACAAAAATATGACTTGTATTTTTATGTGCAAGAGTCTAAATTCCTGAAGAATATTTTGATATTTATTTGAAATTGTAGCGGCACAATCAATTTTCTCGTTTGATTGAGTTAGATTACTACGCTCATTAGTTAATTAAATATTAATACCTCTTTTTACACGACTGTCCTTGAAAAGTAGTGTTTTTCGCACGTTTTTTATGTTTGTGTGGGTTTAAATGTCAGTTCCATTGGGCCTTCATGTGGTCTCAATAGATGAACCGATTTTGAAGAATAGGGTGTCATTAGATTCGTATTCATGCCAGGAGCGTCCTGGGCTAAAAAGATTTATAAATCCATTTTTTTTACAGTCAGTCGATTTACGGTTTTTTAAAATAATGTACTTAACGCATATCGTTCATCTTGTTTTAGAAATCGTAGTTTTGGTACCGATGTGACATGAAATATATCTTACCATCTCTCTTTACAAGCTTATTCCATTTAAATACTATTTCTTGCTGCTATCAGGTGATTTACCTGAAACATAATGTCGACAGTGTGTTAAATATTAAAATTGTTGAATTTGCAAGTAAGAAATTTGTGTAGAAAGGGAAATCCATGCACATAATTATTTGAAGAGAAAGCTATATCCGAAGGTAGCCACTTCCACATCGCTGAGTTGCACTTTAACATCTATTTTAAGAAGTCCATTTTTTATGGGTTGGTAAAGAATATCTGATTTTTTAAATGCTTTGGATGGACCAAAGAAACAGTCATCAAAACATTGTCATCAACTGTTTACTTAATAATATATTATTTTATTTAATAACGTTTAATAAATTCGAACTTAATATCTTTATTAAATTATTCAAACACACATAAGACAATTCAAGCATTCTTTGAGTGACGTTTAGTGCTGAAAAAGTATATAGTTTTTACTTTTGAAGCGCTCTGAGAGTTGTCCTGTCAAGAGACCCAAATGAGACAGTCGAATCTACGATTTGAGTCGAGAAGTTTCCCAACGTTTTGACTGTTTTACTGTGTAATTGTTAATTTGTGAGAACCATGGAAAATATAAGTGAGTAATACCTGTTTTTTTTTTCAAATTTATAAGCAGTAAAAGACAGTAGATACAATATCTTCTTCCAGATGTATTCACATATTTGATAGACCAATCCTTACAAAACATATCGAAATAACACTAATAATCATGAAATCCCTACTGAATTGAAAATGAGTTTTACAATACGTGGTCTGGTATAAAACACAGTCACGTATGGACCCACCAAACCACTTAATGAGTTGATTTGAATAGAGAAAGGGGGTTGAATAAAAGTGGTTTGTTTATACAAAGAAAAACGAGAGCAGTTTGTCTATGGTATATTTCAATATTTACATTATTAATAACTACGGATGGGGTACAGTTATAATAAGTATTTTTTAATTTATAATCGCTATAAAAAGATAACCATTTTATAAATAAAATGCTTCAGAATTTGTAAGACGTCATAGATATAACTTTTTTTTATAATTTTTTATAATTTAGGGGAATAATATAAAAGAACATTATTTAAAAAAAAGTTTAAGGCGGGTATTTTTTGGATACTGATTTTTTCGTACATCATGTCGTAGTGTATTTTTATATGTGAAAATAATGTACTTTCATGCCAGAAACATCGTTATACATCATACAATATAATGGAATACATATTTCATCATCGATTAGTGGGCTTTCAATAAATAGGTAAGATTAGTTATTTTTTTATTATTACCATATCATTTGATTCTCTTTTTTATATAATTTCAGCAACATTTCAAATTTATTTAATATTCCCCTAAGTCATTCACAAAATGGCGGTCGGTGGTCGTTAAAACCTACACAGTACAAAGGTATTCGTTACACCGGTATCCATTAATAAAGAAATAAAAAAAACTACAAACAAAATGGCTGCACAAGCTTTAGTTCCCCTTGCCTTCTCTGTAATAGGAAGCACTACACAAAAAAATCACAACAATGACGTTCGTTTTGTATAAATCTCTAAAAAGTGTTTGTTTCTGCCTGCCATATCTGACTTTGAAAATATATTAGCGTCATCGCTCACAAAATTAACGCATCTTATCTCAAACGATATCGAATCCAAGTTACGCAAACTCTTACCACGATGTATTATAGTGATTCGAATGGCTGGTACCTGCTCACCGAATTATTTATTATTTTTTGATAAAATGCTGTTTGGCGATGTCTTGGTAGACGTGACATTGCAAGTCTCATTGGTTGGTTGGCTTATTTAAATATACTTCGTTTGTATCTCGAGTTGCATTCACACCTAGCTTTCATTATACAATCCTCAAAAATGATTGGGTATCATTGAACTTTGGACTTTAATCCCATTCAATAAGGTCTATTTTAAACACGGTTTTAGTTTCATATCAGTGATGTCCGAATAGTTTGTTACGTTCTGTACATTTGAGAGATACGTGAACGAGTCAATAGCCAAGTCACGTATCTAGGCCTGTCCCTTTAATGAGACGCTTCAACAGTGCGAGTGCGGGATAATACGGGATTGATTACCGGTGATTGACTTAGTACAGACTGGGTTCAGACCAAAAATGCCTACCAAAATATGAAATAATCTATGTTCTTTACTCGTTTCATTTACGTAGGATGTGTATAGTATAGGAATTTAATAGAAATATTCAGGAAGGAAATAGGGGACTTCGTTTGTATGGAAAAATGCTCCTATGTTCTGTCCACATCGTTGTTATTGGTTCTGTTTCTATTTTGAAAAAAGAACATTCTTTTTTCAAAATAGAAACATAGTCAATAAGAAAATAGTTTTTGAATTTAGAATGTAAAGTTTCAAATTAATAAAATCATTTTGATTTATTATTTCCCGTTCATTTTTCTTATTACTAAACATTTATGCACTAATCTAACGTCCGCGCTGCGTCAATATAAGTCTCAGTCTGTGTAATAACTTGTAATACTTCATAATATTAATCTTTTAATGTTAGTCAGTGTTATACACAGATATTAGTTGCATCATATTTTTATTTCTAAATTATAAAGAGAATATTTATCAATTTAATTATTATTATTTGAAAGATGTTTAAAACAGTCCCCTGAATTTCATGTTCTTTTCGGCAGTAATGGCTTCTTTCTGAACCAGCGGCTTATAATCGGTCGGCATTATTTCACGTTCCCTGCCTTTTCTTTAAAGAATAATTTTAGAATTAAGTTTAACCTTTGTAAAACATTTCAGGACAAACTTTTTTATTTGGATTACTTTTAACGAAAATCACTAATCAGCTGTTGCAAGAGAAATTTAAATGAAAATGTCATTAATTTTACGGTCGTGACTGTTTTCATAAACACTATCAAAAGCTTTTACAAACTCGACTACATTCAACCAACCGTAGTAAGAAATCTCAAGCAAAAACAATTCTTGTTACTAAGTATGAAAAGGTTGAACTTTCAAAAGTGGGGTCACACCTACGAACACACTAGCTTTTTGCCCATTCAATTCGCTTTATTTAGATTCAGTTCTGCCCACGTGAATTAGTTTCTGCGACACCTTCCAAACAGAACCAGTTTTGTATTCATGGTCTCAATTCAGTCCAGATTGAATTTTAGGGTTCACAACGTGCCTTGTGTACTGTTACGAATTTAAGTATACTACTTTCTTAAATCGGCCTCGTAATTGAAAGTAACCTCTACCTCTGCAGTATATATTCACTTCGGTATCATTTCCAAGTGGGGGCATATATTGCTGCTAGGTTTGGTTGCTGGTAAGGCTTTTCTTAGTCCACCTGTCGTGAAGGCATCAACGTCTATACTGTTTATGACTTAGTAAAGTGTACAATATAAAGTAATTACCACCAGGTTCATAAATGCACACACACACACATATACACACACACATAAACAAACATAACACATACATACACTTAGTAATCCATACTCCACAGGCTCACTCTTACACTTACTAGTTTTATTTTATGTTTTCTCTTATGTTGTTTATTAATTGTGCAAACTTTGGTGCTGGGACTCTTTATTATTTTTACTGGAGTTGGTCGTTAATGTCTGCGACACAGTTTTATTTTAAACTAATGTAGCCCTTATCGTTTACTTTTTTATGTATGCTTATTTCTGTTCCTATTTCTGTTGCTTTTAAATAACATAAATTATACAGCGAGTCATTAAAATCGTATGTTACTATAGTGCGGTAAATTTTACAATATTAAGTTTGTAAACAAAAATCCAATGAAATTCTCTTTTAAATTTAATTAAATTAAAAGAGTATTTAACTGGTTTTTTCCGCCGCAATGAAGTCTATTCTCTGTGCTGTATCTCAAAGTTGTAACTACTGTGAACAGGAAGATCAATATTATTCACATTATGTAAACATTCCACAAATCCGATAAATAAATTACCGACTACTAATTAGTCACTTCTTAGCCTGTAAATAGAACTATGTTGTACATAATATTATATTAATATCAATTGAAACCGATTTGATTAATGATGTCAATATTTTAATAATTAATGATATTCAACTGCACATATACTACGCGGTTGGTTGGAATCGTTGCATCCAATACATCAGGTCGGGGAGCAGTTGTTATGCAGTCTGTACACGTCCACTTCCTTACTCTGTGATCCGTCAGTAAAGGTAAGTGTCATAAAAACACACTTTCAACAAAAAAGTAAATATTACCAGCGTTATTCTCCACGAAATGACCAAAAGAATGCAGAACAGTAAATTCAAATGAACATAAGGTTCGCGTTAAACTAGGCGTGGGGAAAAAAGCTGTTGGCCTGTCCGTTCCATCAACCTACATTTTAACTTTGACTGTCCTCCGGCTATTCCAGATAACGACACGACGTGGTCAACCCTCGACTTAATTCTTATTTAATGGGTCTTATTTTATGATGCAATGATAATAAAACAAGGCTCCGTTTAGAGTGGACATGGCAGGAAAAAGTGGTACCTATTTGTCAGTTTTTTTAGTGTGCGATAATGTTGGTCGGTGTTTTTGGGTAGGTGTTTTTTATTTGATAGGAAATTTATTTGGGCTAATGGTAAGCAGGTACCGTAACCAATATATGCCAAGAACACTTTTGAAATTATCTTTTTAAATTTAAGAGAAAGTGTTATCTTAACAGAATAGGAATGTTTCAACTCTCGATGAGCTGTGGGAATTTTACTTCGCATATTGCTCTATTCTGTAAAGTTGATTACAATACCTTTCTTTTCCTGTCTTGAGTTTGTGTATTGTGTAATAAGAGATTGTTCAAAGATCAGTGTACGCCAAATAATTAATTCCCTGAAGACAATATTACGTCAACATCCTTGTTCAGTTCTGAAACTCTCGGTGTGGCCTGTACTGAAAATAAACGTCATGTATCTTCTGATTCACAGCTGACAGCAGTTTAGTATACATAAGCAAGTCTAACCAAAATATTATTTAGTAATTCATTTTTAATAACTTGAGTGTAAGATTGCGGCAGACAGATTCTTTCTCCCCATGGCGATAAAGGGTACAAGCCAATTCGCCTACCAAACAGGCCTGCTCACGAGTAAAACATGTCTGAAGATGAAGCATGTTTGCTTTTAACAAAACAAAACCTGCGTGTTAAATGTTAAGTATCCATAAAAATATTTCATAAATATGTTTATCATAATATAGTAAGCTGTTCGAACATTCCAAAATATTCTTCAAAGCACCTGTTTCCACAAGGGATAAATTAATCAGACCCAAAGTCATAACGTATTCTTTCAGTACCCATTTATTCCTTCAGATAGAAACCTTCTTGTATCGAAGGACTCTTCGAGCATCTAATTATGCTAGAAATATTCAATTTCAAGTCTTACTTGTTTGGAATAAGGTTGAATTAAACTCGTGATTAGTTTATACCAAGATTCAGACTTGGGACTACGTTTGAATTAAGCTTTCCTTCATACAATCCAAAGTGTTTGAGCATGATATTCATGTCTCAAATTTGAGATTATCGAATTGGCAACGATATAACACAGAAGATTGATTAAGTTAGTTTTTAATCTAATAACTATTTTGAGATTTTTTTGGGTAGATAAATCAACATACCAAATACTTCTAGAGGAAAACAAAAGAACTTCGAGAGATTAAAATGGGTAAAATATTCATAATTATAATTCTATCATTAGTATGCATTTTGAAAGCTATCTGTGTCATTTTTAGTAAAAGATTGTAAAAGAAATACCACTTTAGTTTACAAAGTTGAACTCATCGATTCCTTGTTTATAAACTGGATTACGGTTATGATACGGAACATGCAGAATTTTACAAACAAAATAATTTACAAGGCTAACTGAAACACGCAAACTTATTTTACTTCCTTAATTCAACAGATAAATCTTCATAATTAATTAAAAACAAACCAATCCTTATCATTAATTTTCAGTTTTCAAATCAATTAATATGTAATATTAGGTTGGGGGAAAAGTCTTTTCACATGTAGTACGTATAAGCTTGTAATAAAATATCTTTGGCTGTACTATTTGTATCTGGCTGGTTTTCATGACATTAAAAAGGTGACATTTCAAAAAGGAATCAAATTAGGAAAATTTTGTTTCACTTTATTTTTTATTTGTTTTTCTTTCTGTCAAAATGAGCGAATCGTATTATAGAAATTAGATATATTTTAAAATTTTATCATAAAAATGGGAAAAAATGCTACGCATGCCACGAAAAAAAATTTTGTGATGTTAATGGACCTAATGCAGTGTCAGTAAAAGTTCGTTTAAGCGTTTTGAATTCGGAAATGTTGATGTCAAAGATGCACCTCACTCTGGTCGCCCTATAACGGATAAAATGGATTCTAATTTTGAAAAAGGTGAGTAAGATCGGCATATCAGAAGTTACGACAGTTGAATAACTGGGATCAAATCCCAGTTATTCAACTGTCAACAAAACCATTTGAAAATATCTGGGTGCATAAAAAAGCTCGATATTTGAGTGCCACACGAGCTCACTGATAGAACCCTAATAAACCGTGTACTTATTTGCGATTCTCTATTGAGACGTAATGAAACTGAACCGTTTTTGAAGAGATTGATTGCTGGTGATGAAAAGTGGATGACGTATGATAAGAACGTGCAAAAAGGTCGTGATCAAATGTCGATCAGGCTACACAGACTGCGGCAAAACCTAGATTACCTCGCAATAAGGCTATGCTGTGTCTGTGGTGAGATTAGAAAGGCTTCCAATTCCACCATAGATTTCCACTTTGTTGAGTTCATTGTTCATTATAAGCTTTTACCGCAGAACCATTGATTCGGATCTCTACTGCCAACAACCAATGAGATTAAAGCAAAAAGTTGAGAGAATACGGCCGAAATAGATTGGTTTTTCATCACGACAACACCAGATCATATACATCTTTAGACACTCAGCAAAAATTAAGAATGTTTGGCTGGGAAGTGTTAATGCATCCACCATATAACCCTGACCTTGCACCTTCAAATGTTCACCTGTTTCGGTCTCTTCAGAATTCTTTAGGCAGTGTCAGGTTAATACCGAAATTGGACTGCCAAAACTACTTGTTGCGTTTTTATAGAATGATAAGTCCCAAAATTTCTACAGCCACGAGACCATGTCTCTACCTACAAGATAGCAGAAGGTCTACAAATAAAATGGCACATATACTGTAATTAAATGTAAATTAACTTTGAATTTTCATATAAAATGCGAAGAAACTTTTTCCCCGACCTATTAATTATGTAACACGAAATAAGCTCAATTATTTCCCTCAACATAAAGTTGGTTTCGAAACAGAAATCACAGGATAAACTGGGAAAGTTTTAACTAAATCTACCTCGCATTCCTGAATTGTGAAGTTTTGAGTCAGCTACCACAAAGCATCGCATGCGCGGCCTACTAAAGCTACACTATGTCCGACTAAAAGGCAACTCTCTAACAACGTGCTCTTTAAACTTTGCTTTAAGTCATAGAAGAGCAGCAGCGTTTTGTTTTTTTTTATTATTATATTGTCTTTATTACCTTACGTTAAATGGGGATGTCAAATAAAAATTATATTAATATTTTAAGATAGATTTAAGCTTATAACTTAAAATTAGAAATAAGAAGACATTGATAGGCATCTCCAAAGTCCATAAAAATATCATATTCCATAGTGTGAAAAATGTTAAATTTAACGACGTTGTAAATCGAATAGAATTTCAATACCTGAAATAATACCAGGTGTGATACTCAAGTCAACACTCCCACTTAGTTTAGCTTTCAGAGATATTTGCCTACCTTTTCACTTTAGTAAAATTAGCCAAAGATTTTCCCTTACTTGTACCATACGCTGACCCTGCATATAGGTCATACGTGTTCTTCAAATGAGCGCTGACTAATGAACACAGTCTTAAAGTGGCTTTATCATAACTTGAGTGTTGCACCTAATTTGATTGCGTTAGACTTCTCAATGCCCCGTCAATAATAAAGATATCTATACTGTAAGAGCTTCCAGTACTAATGAAATTGTGTCAATAGATCTAAAGAAGGTTGTATAATGTTTATGCTTATGTTCAAGACTCTTTTCATGTACAATAGAGGATAGAACTAATTTTGCTGCTTTTAAAATGTTACAATCGTGTTTACATTTATCTATGAGAATATCAGTAGCGCCTGTATTATAGATATTGAATTTTTCCATCAACAGACTATATTCGTCCCACGTTTGGGCTCGTTTAGTCGAAAGGAGTTTTTATAACCTGTGTGAGTTTTTATTTTAATAAAGACAATACTATTGTTTATGTCATGTTAAACTAGCATCAGAATATTTGATTTTCAACGAAAGTTTCTTCTGCACTATTTAAATGTACTGAACTTCAACAATACTGTCCTGTTAAACCTTACATCTTTATTCGGATTTTCGATTCTGAATAGCAATCTTAGTGATCCACTAGCACATATGTCTGTGACATAAGCGAGATCACGTCATAAGTCACGGGAAAAGTTAATACTTTTCGTGCAGTGCCACTTTTGAATCGTATACGTCTAGCACTTTGAATAAAAACTTATTAGCGCTTAACGTGAAAAAGTACGAACTTTCTATGGTTTTACCTATTTTATTTTATCCGTTGTTGTAAGAGTTATATTACTAAAACCTTTTTCGAACGCAAAGAGTTTAAAAATAAAAGTATAAAATTGACAGCTGGACCTTTTCACAGAATACACAAAGCACAAACAAACCGAATGAAAAAAAATAGTTTTAATCTGCTATATTGATAATAAAATCCTGCCTGTCAATCTAACTGAACACAACTTTTATTCAGACATTTTTGCATTAAATGTTATTGTTATTGAACATCTAATGAAATACATTCCACTTCTTCCTATTCAGTATTATTATCTATTGTAGAACTGATGGATAACTTTCATATGGAAATAAACAGAAACTGTGTTATATTTTTCAGAATTTTTCATACTTGTTTTATACCACTAAATAGTACATAGTTCGACAACATAATTAAATAATTACTGAAAGTTATTGTTATCTTTAAAAATAGTGCATATAAAAAGGTTTTATAAAGTAGGTTCTCTGTGTTGTCATTAATTATTAAAACCAGTACTTCACTTGTAATGCTGATAAGTAATTGAAATTAAATATTAATATAATCGTTGAAAATGTTACTAAGAATAACGAGGCAAACAAAGCAGTTACGAGAAATGTACATTTTGTCTGGGCACGACGGATTGTAATAAAATATTTATTACTTTTCCAATGTAATTATTGCCTTTCTACTTATTTTCTGTTTGATATAGGAACAATCACCACTGCTTAAGGGGGATAAGTGACTGTATTTTTTTAGGTAATTACCATAAATGTAGAGGTTATTCGAACCTTTTCATAGTTAAGGCATAGTGTTATTTTCCATTCAAATCTAGACTCGAGAAGTGCTTAAACTTTATACTACCAATTTACATAACTAGATGCAAAATTTGTATTTGATAGTAAATAATGGAACATAAAATCGTTATTAAAATCTAGAGAAACCAGAGCAACATCAAACCTTCAACAAATCGAGAACAAGCTTCATATTGGCTGAGTGAAAAATTTGTAGTATTTGGAAGCATTCCGTTTCTTCTACACTCATATTTCTTGTATGGGTTAGATTGAAATAAGTTTGGCCAATTTCCAGATAGAAGTACTTCGTTTTAAAATTAAGCTACAATACGTTGTTTTTAGAGTGCAATTTCGAGCCGCAATACGCATTAAACTTTGATAAGCCAATATAAATGTTGATATACCTCAGAGTCAAGTGACTTGTCCAATGATATTTATTTTCTGTTTGACGTAGATCCTACTGTCGTCTTCATACAGAAGGACTCTGTTCCATCGAATAAGAATGATCTAATCATTGATGACAGGTTCTGCCATGATTATACCAGGAAGTATTTAATCTGTATTGCAGAAGAAGGGTACATATGATGGACTATAGTTTCTAATTTTAAAACAAGATTGTGTCTACATCTTCAGTCCTGTAGAATATTTTACTATCGGTAGGGCATTGAAGCTCAAATAAAATTAACTCTATATTACTTTGATACGAGAATTTAATACGAGGATAGTTTACTGATGAATTATAAATTATATATAATATAAATATGAACTAGTAATAAGGCAGTGATAGCTACAAAATTCATTTTAAGACCAGAACAGGTATTTAACGAACGATGCTGGAAGATGCTGGAACTGCTTGGATAGCTGGATTAAGCCAACGTAAACGCTTTCAACGCAAAACATATACTGGTCGTCAATTTGTGGAAAACGTCCAGTGTAATGATTTCATTACTTTTGTAATATTCTTGTATTATAGTTTTGTAGTATAAAATTTACATGAATTTTCATATAACGAAGAAAATTTAGTTTAAATATCCACTTGAAGTAGCGAGATTTCAAATACGATAGGTAAATTACAGCGAGTTTGATTAAACTTACGTAAGTTGAACTCTCACAAACGTGAAATGAAGATGAAATATAAGATCGGGATAAACTAGCCAACTATATTCAGTTTTATTATATGAATAAAACAGCGTATAGAATATCTTAAGTGACGTCATTTTGAACATAATCTATTATATTTTTATGATTGATATTTGATTGGAAGAAGTCATTATATTGCAAAAAGTTCTTTCACTGTCGTATTCACTAATAGCCTTATTAAATATGTTACTCCTTAGATAATTCATGGAATAGTTTTTCTGTTTTTTGTCATATTTAAAAATGTAACATTTCATATGAGTTAAAATCATCAGCAACTAGGAATTGCTATTATATAAGCTTTAAAGTTCTTAATTGAATATTGTACATTCGCATCTGTATGTTTTGATAAATATTGTATGATGGGTTCCAATCTACCGACGAATAGTTTTATTTACAAATTGAATTATGTCTATAGTTCTTCGCCTATACCGCGCTCGCTAAACGCCTCAATACTCTTCTCAAAGCTTATCCTAATATTGATTAATTCGCAGATGCATGGCTTAAAATATTGTCAGATTGTATGCATTATTGTTTAAAATTTGTTTAAATTTTTAATTTAACTCATTAGTTTACCTAAATTCATTATTTTAGTCTGGGTGTAATGTGGAGGTTTTGTTTTTTAATCTCATTAATTATTGTAATTGGGGAATTTGCCGTAATATGTAAAAATAAATAAAAAAATGTCAAAATATGTACAAAGTTAGCAAAACATCCCTAGATTGGGTATTGAAACCCAGCATTAGCGTAGAAACTTATTATTTTTCAAGACAGTAATATGATTCTGATTTAACAACGACATAATAAAAAAGGTACTATATATCAATTAATGAACGACAATTAAAAATTAATGCAGAAAAAGTAAAACAAAGATGTTAACTTTAAATAATATAAAAATAACATTATGTACTACTCACGCAGTAGCTATCTTTATAAATGGTCTTCTTCTACTTTTTAACATCAAACGATAAATATTCATTTTCACTATAATTGTATTAGAAAAAGTCGTCAATTACTTAAAAAATATAAGTGGAAAACTACTGATGAATCCTGGGAAATTCCCTCGTGATATTCAAGATAAAACACGTCATTAGTTTAGACAAGAATGTCGCAGTCTGTTTCTTGTTTCGTCATAAATGGAGGTAGTATTAACTTAACAAAAGGGAGTCATCGGTCTTACCAACTTTTGCCGAATCCAAAACTTGTCGGATCTATTTTGTTCCGAGTTCGGGTGACAGATAGTGAGTATCAAGTTTTGTCGTAAATTCGAGTCGCCTCTAAAAGTGTCAGTAAGGGCAAAAGAACAAGTTTTATTCGTTTTTCGGGTTGGGAGTAAGCGAGAAGGGAGCATGAATGACATTAATGGAGAGCGAAGATTAAACTTTCTTGAGGAGACATAATAAAAGTTTGGTTTGAATTTATTTGAGGTGTATATATAGGGACTTTATTTACTTAACATGTCGAGACGCACGATTCAGACACAATTGGTTTGTAGCAAAGCTTGAAAGGTTTAGTTTTTATAGGCTTATATTGTTTATTTTAGTTTAGTCTACTTACATTATATATGTGTTCTGTTTGAAATTCCTCTTACTGTTGAAAAATATTCCTAAACGTTCTTCCGGCCAAACCTCATATTTTGAATATGGTGTACAGTTTGTGAAGACCCATCTTCACAAACTGTACACCATAAATGGAGAAAACATCTTTCTAGGAAATACCCAAAGAAATTTGATGATCGTCGGTGAGTGAGTCAGCGACGAAGTCGGAGTTTTTAGATATCAATATCAATTCCTCTAGTAAAAGAGCGACACAATTGAAACTTGATATGTTTAATAAGTCCTCAATTGGCATATCATCCCGAAAATTTTGTTTATCTGGTACTTCGCTCGGGTCATCTTGGTGGGATGGATATATGTATTGGACAGGGGAAAAATTCTTTACGCATATAGTTTATATAAACTTGTGATAAAATATCTTTAGCTGTACTATTTGTATCTGGCTAGTGTTCATGATATTAAAAAGGTGAGATTTCAGAAAAAGAATCAAATTAAGAAAATTTTGTTGCCCACTATCTATTTTTCCATATCTTTTTTATTTTTAATGAATATAACCTTGGATCTTGCACCTTCCGATTTCCACCTATTTCGGTCTCTTCAGAATTTTTTAGGCAGTGTCAAGTTAACATCAACAGAGGACTGTCATAAGTACTTGTTGCGTTTTTTTTGTTATAAGTCCCAAACTTTCTACAGCAGCGGCATCTTGTGGCACTTATATAATGTTATTAAATTTTAATTAACTTAAAAAAATGGTTTTTAATTTTCATATAAAATGCGAAGAAACTTTTTCCCCAACCTATTAATTATGTAACACGAAATAAGCTCAATTATTTCCCTCAACATAAAGTTGGTTTCGAAACAGAAATCACAGGATAAGCTGGGAAAGTTTTAACTAAATCTACCTCGCATTCCAGAATTGTCGAAAACAGTGAAGTTTTGAGTCAGCTACCACAAAGCATCGCATGCGCGGCCTACTAAAGCTACACTATGTCCGACTAAAAGGCAACTCTCTAACAACGTGCTCTTTAAACTTTGCTTTAAGTCATAGAAGAGCAGCTGTCTGTACAGAAATAACTTTTCCTTTCATTACTCGTTTTGTTTTTTTATATTAATAATCGGTAATCTAACCCACGACCGATCTAGACGTGAGAGAAACATATGAACGTCGCTTAGGCTTTCGGCATATGAGAAATATTGTGTTTATTACCTTACTTTAAATGGGGATGTCAAATAAATATTATATTAATATTTTAAGATACATTTAATCTTATAACTTAAAATTAGAAATAAGAAGACATTGATAGGCATCTCCAAAGTCCAGAAAAATATCCCAACCCTTATATGTTTAAATTTCACTAGAAAATGTGATTTCATATTTAAAAGCGTTTTACTCGTGAGATGTAAAAAACCTGACCAGATAATAGGAAAAAAATGTTTTATATAATAAAATAGTCATGCTGCTTTTGGCTTGGATAAAACCTGACAGTAAGGAGAATCCAATGAATATGTTGTTTATAAAGATGTGTATAATTATAACTGATAAGATAAGATAAGATAAATTTTATTGTTATTCTGTGTACAATAAATAGATCTTACAATCACATGCATGAGTCACAACAGATTGCCATTTTCGGGCGTACAATATTAACATTACAATTTTTAAAGATAATTCCAATTATAGTACTCATTTAAATTGTTAAAGCTTTTTTGTAATAGCCATTCTTTTAATTTTTGTTTAAATACCCTCCAATGACTTAAAATACATTGGTAGGTATAAAATATTGTCCATATTCTTGCTAACTGTGGTTATACATTCCATCCAAAATTAGTTTGAGCATTGTTTTTCTGTGGGCTTATTGACGTAGTGATTTGAGGGTTCTGTCATTATAGAAAACAAATCAATTTTCACCATGGTTGGTACCTCCTTCGTTGGTGCTTGCTTCGGAAGGAACGTTAAACTGTTGGTTCCGGTTATTACGGCAACTTCTTTATTCACTGTCATTCTAACCACCTCAATATTATAACCACCCTTATTGAAAGGAAAAAGATTATTTAGTTAATATTTTTAATTTATTATACATATAAAAAGGGAGTAAATTTAAATGAAACACTCAATACTTACCTTCGTACGAGTTATGAAAAAATGAGCCCACGATATCGTTACAATATTAAAAAACGAAAAAAAAAATCAATTTGGTTCCAATAAATTGCCAAAGAGAGAAGAAATTTCATCAAAAACTAATTTATCAGAGTGACAACTTTGAGCTTTTTGCAGTGAGATTTTTTCTATGTAAAAAACTTCTTAATGATTGTTTGTTTGATTTTAAGCGAACTGTGATTGGCAGCAGACAATGGAATTTTCATGTTAGGTATTTTATCAATTATTCAACCTTGTCTATTGAATTTTCTATTTTAGATTCCTTTAAAATTTATGAATATTAAATAAAGAGTAAAAACGTTTCAGAAAGAAATAAAAAAGTTATTTCGGTCATTTTAACTATTACAAAGGCTTTCTAAAATTGATATTTTTGGATATTGGCACCGATTATATTAGATTAGTGCCTTCTTAGAAGCTTCGATATGATTTTCAGAATATAATTTATTTTTAGAACCATCATAGACTCTATCAGGGAGGAACTTTTACTTGCGGGCCTAGAAAAATGATGAAAATTTTTATGAAAAAAGAGAAGCATATATGTTTCGCATTTTGCAATTACATTTCTTGGGTCCTTTTTGCCCATCGTTTTTAGCTGCTTGGCTTTACGTCAAATTTATAAATAATAGAAGAAAAATCATAGATACGAAATTAGAAACAGAAATATATAAAAAAAATTAATAAATTTAAATTCATTCAGAAAAAAGTTTATTGTTTTCCTTTCTTTAAGTTTTCTTAGCGCATTAAACCCCACTTGGGGTTTTGTTTATAACAAAAGACACAATATCTAGTAATACTCATGCCTTCTATTGGTTAAGTTAATCTGTACAAACCTTAACTTTCCAGAATTAATCTCAACATTATCTAGACTTACGTGGCAATCTTATTTAACGTTAGCAAGATGGATTGTGTTTGAGGTTGGAGACGAAGTTTTTGACTTTGTGTACATAGTCTTCGCAGAAGGGTGAACAAAAAATATTTGCGAGTAATCATAAACGGGAGTAAACAGGATTTTTGCGTAATCAATAAAAGTTGAACTGAACGAACTATTTTTGTGAAAATGTTACACGAGAGAAATATACGAAAACATGGCTGAATAAACGCTGCAATTTGTGATAGGTGAATGTTGCTTACCTTGATTAGCCTTTTTAGAAAATACTCTTTTAAATTTCGAATCGCCATCACGTATTTAACAGTTTTTTCACCAACTCTTCAATGAGCTTAATTCTGTTGTGCACTAACTAAAGTTTAATTAAAATACAGTACAATTCGACTAGAAAAAGATAATTGACGAGTTTTAAGCCCATAATTTTTAAGCCCCAAAAGATATATATATCTTTTCCCTGTGATAGGAATGCTGCAAGCGAATCATTTGTATGTGTATCATATTTTTATGTTAACTGTCAGTACTGTATGAAAAAATTCCTCAAAATCTTGATTCCTGCAAATTGATTATCGATAACTCTTTACTTTGATCGTGAAATAAATAATAAACAAATAAGCATCAGTTGGTATAATTTCTAGTAGCAAATAATTTTTTTTACTGAAAATTCATATAATTATTATTATTCGTAACGTCAGACAAGAAGATTAATAAGTAACATCCCAAACACAGAAAATGATTTATCCAATTTTATATAATACCAGTGTAGCAATAATTTCGTTCCGATTTATCGGCTCAGTTGTTCTTGTTTGACTCGTTAATTAGTGCTCGATTAAATTCAAACAATTAATTTTATTACCTCTATGTACGGAAATATTCGAATTCTATTTACTTCGATAAAGAGGATTGTTTTCGTTTAGGTCAAATTTTTTTAGCAGGACGTTTTATATTTTACAGTAAATATTTTTATATCAGACTAGTTGATATTCTAAACTCTGAATCACCTTCTGCGACGGGCGCCATCTATTTAAGGCAATTCAAAGTAGTGATAAAAGAATTGACAGATTTAAGTAGCATGTTTCAATTTTAAATTATTTTTATTGAAACTTTTCTTCGAAGTTTTTTCGAATCCGAAAAAAATAAAAATAAAATTATATACGTATATTCAAAATTTGAAATTACATAGGGTTATTCGAATCGATGCCTCTCGCGTGGAAAGCATGAAAAGAAAGTGTAGCAAACCCAAAAGGTGATATTTCATGCATTTGTCTTAGTACTCTATGATAATGTTCAGTAGGGGTAGGCGTGAATTTAAGATTCCATAGACAGGTAGAAAGGGATGTGTCTCTACCGGTCTTTCTCATTTAATAGACAGAGGCAATGACCACTTGAGCGATTGGAAACCTTTGTATAAATAAAAGACCCATTTATCTAACTTCTTCATTATTTTAAGCTGGGACTTTCCATCAAGTTTCGCAAAAACTAACTTTGGAAACCAACACAAAATACACTGTTTTCAATAAACACATTGATATTCCGTCGCTGAATTGAAGGTTTAAGAACAAATTCACCCCGGACGGCACCTGTCACATTTCACTTAGGTAGTTCGGAAATTGTTCGGAGAGTTTCGGAAACTTTCGGCCGACTCACGCTCGGGTGACACGGCGGGCTGAAACTTGGGAATATTTTGGATCTTTTCGTTGCCATACAGTTTACTATATACAGGGTCTTGAGAATAACAACTCGGAGTTTGTTTGATGAATTACAACGTAGAGAGTGGTTGAAGGTGTTTAGGTAGAAATTGATACTTCGATAAGTATTCAAAGTCAAACAGGGGAGACTTTTGAAACTCTCTTTTGTTGTATTATTTTATTGAATTCTTTTGAAATAAAGATTTTATATGGAAGTGTTACACACGCTAAAACCAACAACATTTATCATTGTAGTTCCTCTAATTTTGTATTTGATTATATAATTGTAGTAATGACACATGAAGTTCTGACAGTTTCAGAGTATTTTAGCACATTTTTGTACGTTTTCGTATTAGCATACGAGTTTACTTTAAAACTGTAAGAACTTCATCTTGTCACTGTATATATGAATGTGCCCTAAAGGAGTACCTTATGAATTCTATAAAATTGGGCATTCGATTTACTACGAAGATTATTCAATTATACCATTGTTGAAATGTGAATTAGTAATAAACACGATTAATACCTTTCATCGTTATGATACGAATGATCATCAATATAATTACCAATGTTATTTAGATTAACAGGATTAACCATATAGAACCTTATTGCGATAGACTTGTAAATTATTTTACGAATCCAGAATACTGGCTTACGTTGCATTTTAAAAATATTTAAATATGTAACACTTCAGGTTTATACATATTGTTTATAAGCCATTTAGCCAAGTTTATTTCAAACTACACTATCACAGCTAATATATTCACTTATGAAGCCGTTAGTAGTATAATAATGATAGTAATGAATAACGCCTCTGTTTAATTCTTGCCTCTATGGTGGGTGGTAACATTCATCCACTAATTTTTCCACGCATCGACGTGTTGCTAAGGTTGGCAACACCGGAGTTGACTGTGTGTTAAATTTGCACGATCATCAGACTAAACGTTTTTTGTACCGTTGTGTGACATAATTTTTAACCTGGATGTTCCTGGTTAGAACTCATAAAATTACTTAGTGCCGTGTACCACTATTCTGAAGAATCGGTTTGTGATTTGGCGAAATTGCCTAAACACTATCCTATATCGCCGTGCGTGCCAGTCACCGGTCATCGAGCTCGTAGCCTGATCTTCGCGACGGTGCTGGTAAGAGTTGGTGGTTGTTTTTATTATTCACAAAGGGCAGGAATTCTTTATTCTAAATATAAGTAATTGTGAGAACTACCCAGCCTCTTTTATGACTTATATATAAACATTAAAAAAAATATTTTTGGATTATGCTTTCCTCGAAGACGGCCAACGCAGAATATTATTTTCTCAATGGTTTTAACAGCAGCAATAAAGCTTAAGTGACAAATAGGTGCCATTTAATTCGAATTTTTTTGTAGTAATAAACAGGATCTGTTCACCTTTTATATTTTAAGAGGCTTTATTTCTTGTGGGTATACTTTACAAAGAAATTCATTTTAAAAGCAAATTCTTAAAAGAACACAAAATATCCAAGTGTCTTGCAAACAAATCACTTCAGCTCCCAAAATGCTAATAACTTTCAAAATTTAACTTTTAAATTAACTCCGTCCTGTAACTTAAACATTTTTTGCTAATGGAGAACGCCATCCAAAGTTAATTAGACTTAAATAATTTAATTTTTAAATATCATATTTAAATTGATAGGAATATAGTTTTTAATAGATCAAGAATTGATTTTTGTGATCCTAAAATATATTTAGACAACAATAATATTAACGTGAAATGACAAATTTTTAAGTTAACTGTCAACTTGGTAAAGTTATTCTCACAACAAATAATTAACAAATAACAAAAGTAACAAATTTTTAATCTGTTTGATTGATGATAGAAACTCTTTGTTAGATGGAGGGGATAATGAGAAGTCTTTCGTCGTAAGTAGGTAAACTTTTTATTTGTATAGTGTACTATTACTTCAACTGCCTATGTCTATCTAATCCATTTAATAAATGCATCAAATCAATTTTTCCCATGTTGGTATCCTTCAAGCGATGTTCTAATAATTTTTTTCATTTAACGTTTGATTGTACCAATTATTATCATTAAACTTACTTCATTCATCTACTTCCATATTTCGTTGGCTACTTCTAAGTTAGCTTCTAAAATTGGCATACTTACTTATTCAGTCTTCCTCAAATAATAAATTATTAGATGCATAAAACTTTAAGAACAAATTATTTCGAATGTTTCATAAAAATTACTTTGTCGTGTAACGTAATTAAAACTGAGCAATCATCCTTAGCATGCCTTACGTATTTAATGAAGATTGTAATATATTCATGATTACAACGTTAATTACGAAAATGATTTTTAAATACTTAATATAGAAGCTAAAATTAATTGTGAGGTGATAGCACTTATAATTGTTCCTTACTCAGTTAGTTTTGTTTAGGTAGTTTCATAAATAAGACTAGATTTTGTTAAAAAGATTAGGCTACCATGGGACTGAGCTAAAGTCCCGAAATTAATCTAGAAATATAAAAATATAATACTTAATGTATATATACAACAATGGCAAACAGTTGCCTCTTTTATCCGACTTTCTATTTGTTTATTAGTGTCTCTGTCGCACTGCTAGAGCATGGAATTCCATACCAGCACACGTATTCCATCCTTCATACAACATGGCTTCCTTTAAAAGAGGCGTGAAAAAGCACTTTTTGGGCCGGCAAGGTGAGGGTGGCTAGGGCAGTATGTCGCATTCTTCACTAGCTATCTTCACATATGAACTCCTCTACTGCTTATCATCAGGTGGTGTCGAGTAATTTGCTGTGTTTTATATATTAAAAAACTTTAAAAAAGACGATTAAGCATACTTCCATTGAGCGAAAAAACCAAACAGAACACAAATAACTATTTGACTGCTCAAGACAAGATACCATGTTTGCCTCTTTGATCTTATCTTATTTTTGTTGTCAATATAATGAGATGTTAGTCCTGCTGAGAACGTTAGCCCAAATCACGATGAACCGTAGAGAAAACTTAAAAATATATATGACGAAAAAGATGATACCTAATTAAGAAAAGTTTTCTTAATGAGAAAAGTACCCTATTTTTCTAGAAGATAAAATTTTATATACGACTAGGGGAATAATTCATTAAGTTTCTACGCTGAAAATTCTAGTTTAAATTTAACTTTTATGTGTTTTTAAATGTCACATTGACTTTATTGGGTATGTTTAACTAATTACAAATAAATTGATAGAAATGTTACTTTAAAAATTTTGGTACGTTAATTTTGGTAAAGTTTCACTAGAAATTATAATAAAGACACTAGGTAGCTCTTGGTTTTCGTCACACCTATGATAAGTGATAATAATACTGAAGTTGGAAGCCAGATAACACCTGGATCTATCAATCAAAGTGGAACGAGCTTCTAAGCTCTAAAACAACAATGCTATTAACATTATTATAACAGCAGACAGCAATCCAGGCGAAACAGAACTTAAAATGTCCCCCACTAGGATTGAAACTTGGACCTGAATGAGGTTTGTATCAACCACTAGACCACTGAGGTGGTTAACGGGAATGTGTTTTAAGGGTGACGAAATAAGGAAGCTGCTTGCGTTACTTACAATGAGGGATGCGTCCACAATTTATATATGAAGACAGGCTTATCAAGAGCTTTGAGCTGGGTTAGAGGCCCACAACACAAGCACTTACAGCGTCTAGAATAAATGTAGGAGTGAAAATAGTAAGTTATATATTTTTTAATATGACAAAACATCAGAATTCATTGTGATCGGTTCTACCTTTTCAGTAAACTCTATCTGACCCACTGTTGGGCTCAGACCTTTCTACATAGGATAAACACGTGAGAAGCTGACCCAACGTAATCATCATTAAAAACTTGTGTTACGGAGATATCGAAAAAAAACAACTTAATATTATTATATAAATCATATAAATATAAATTAATTAAGATAATTTTTAATTGCATATAGTAATAAGAATTAAACTTGTAATTTTAAAATATTCCACTATAAGTTAAAGCAAAAAAGTGAAAGGGAAAACGAACCTTGTCTTCATAAAATGCGGTCGTGCATACGAATCTATTCCAATTTTAAAATTGCGCATTTGCTAAGACGAACAAACCGTTGAAAACAAATAACTTCGACTCTTGCCGACTACTATTGCCAACGTAAATCTTTTTAATTGTTCCTAATATATCTTACAAGTTTCATTTTAAAACTATTTCAACAGTGCAAAGTAACAAAGTAGACTGAAGCTTAAGTCTTATGAAAGAAGTTTAATAACAATCAAGGAATCTACAGGTTCATTTTTAAATATTCTCATGTGAGTTAAATACTAGATTTTAAAATATTAAAATAAAAAACGTTATTGCAATCCAAACTTACATTATATTAACAGTATCTTAGGACAAATATATGGCATGAGGTTAGGCTGTGGTAACACACATTGATGCTTAGTAGCTTTTATGAGACATCAATTTCTTGTGCAAATTATATCCAAAACAACACTAATATGTTATTTTTAAGTGACAAATCGTGTGATAAATTGGACATCTAATTTGTAAAGGAGAAAATCTGAAGAAAAATATAGCTATACATTTCCCTGGTAATCCAAAACTTAAATAGTTCCAATATCAAAACTCAATTCCAAAATTCTAAGCATTTTTAGTTGCAGTGTCGTAGGGCAAACACATCTATACTATCTATACCAATATTATAAAGTTGAAGAGTTTATTTTGTTGATGACGCTAATATCAGGAATTACTTATTGAAATTGATAAAATATTTTTTGTTGGATATTATATTAATGGAGGAAGGCTATAAGAGTTGAACATTAACGAAAATATTGAAATAACGAGAAAAATATTCCTTTTAATAGCTTCGTTGCGTGCGCTCCGTAATCGGTTAAAAATAGGAAATTATCATGGTGCTTTAAAAGTTAAAAAATCCTAAAATAATGCATTATCTGTGTTTTTGTAAACATAATATTATTCCTTAACTAAATAAATACTCAAGTCAAATCATGTAGCCCACCCACCTACGTACAATGTGTTATTATTTTCCGATATCCACGCGAACGAAGTCACAGAACGAAGTTTCTAATAAAAGCTCACTGCATTGAGCTGTAAAATGAATGAGCTAGATACTCCAATTGCAAAGTGCCTATTACAAATCCAGTTCCACCCAGTAAATGTTAGCTAGGGTAATTCTGATAAATGTGTGTTCTTTGATATAAAAGTTTCGAGTACTCGCTTCAAGAGTACGCCCTTTCCACGATTTGTGGCATTTCGACTCATTCGTAGATTTTAACGTCCTATAAGTCATAAGAATAGCTCTCGACGTCAGCGCTGCTCGACCAAAGCTGAACTATGCCAGGCTATAATTCAATGAACCTCACTAGAAGAGATAGATACGAGTATTTATCGTAAGATTTTCGTCTAGTTTTCGATATTAAAAAAGGTCGAGGGTAAAGTTTGTGTTTATCACTGATCAGTAGTTCTACTACTGAAAAGTGATATCTACAGTGAAAATCTTTTAGTGCATATATTTGCATTATTATCTTGCCAGTGGCTGTTCTATAGTCAAGTCAATTCATAATAGTATACATTATAAACACACATACACTCACACACAAACACACCTTTCAACACACCTTTCAACACACCTTTCACATGCGATGACTGACGTTTGTTTTGTTTTATTGTTTTTTTATTTTATTTTGTTTTTGTTTTATTTGTTTTTTCTCTCTCTCTTTAGTTATTTTATAGTTTATTGTCATTTGTTTGAATGTGTCTAATGTGAAAATACATTATATTTTGGGCATCTGCCTTCTTGGCTTCCTGATGATATTTTGGAAAAATAATGTTTCTTTAATTGGCTTGTGTCTTGGTTATTGCATTATATTCTGTGTATGCATAAAATGGCTGTTGAAACAGTGTTGAGATAAATAAATAAATTATATTATTTAAAAAATTATTTCCTCAGGCGGAATTGCATACCCGATCTTTCCCAATTCAGATGACGCTCTGATTGCTGAGATACCTACTTGGTTTTCATTATCAACCCGGGACTCCTGATCGAGTAGCCTTTAGTTAGAGCCATTAACCACTCGACCAGCAGGTCATGTAATTTCAAGAAATGATTCCTTATTACGGCTTACGTAGACTATTTATATAATGCGTACTAGTGCGCCACATCTTAAACAGCAATGAGCGAAAGGTCAATCAATGTGTCCTTTAATATATTATGACATGAAACCGACTTCTATAACCTATAATGTTACTTGAAAAAAAAAACTCTATTATGAGCTCTTTGGATTGGTCGCAGTTCACTAAATTGTCTCTAACAGCACATCTGCCTAGTGTAATAACTCTTGCCGCTTTAAGTTTGTGTACAGAGTTCGTCAATATTTATTGCGAACTTTGCCAAGATACGAACGATAAAGTTTAGAGGACCACGGTATCCGATACACAATTTAGGTACATATGCACATAATTGCATTTGTAGAGTATAGCTTAGTTAACTTGGGTCAAAATATTACCGCCCAGAAATTTGACAGCTAAAGTGTTAAGTTGATATTTCAGGTCTCTGATAAATTATCATCTTGTAAATGCGATGCTTGATACGTCATGGCATCTATGAGTTAATTTAGATCTGGAATTACATTGTTTTTTTTTTCATTTCTGTGAATTGACTCCTTTCTTGTTCACTCTTATAAACAACGAATAGCTTTAGTTCGAAATAGAGAGGATATAACATCATTTACCATCATCATTCAATGTGGGAGAGAACGATCAGACATCTACTAAAGTATATTTTTTAATACCATGGACTTCACTGACAGACAGTGTTTATGATTAGAAATTATATTGTAATGAAGTAAAATCGATTTTTCAATGTCGACAAAATCTGCACTCACAAAAATAATAATAATCAAATTATAATTATTAGCATAAAATGGAAAAATAATAATTTATGAGACATAAACAATAACATATATAAGACATAAACATAATATCGATGTATTAAAATACTTTAATACATCGATATTACTTTTATCTAAAAAATCCCATTTTTTTGTCGATACCAACAACATTTATTAGTCTCTAAAATAATAAACTCGACTTAGTTCTCTCTCAATATGATAAAAATAATCATTGATAGTGTAATTTAAATGGTGTCATGATCAAAATAAAAAAGCTATGCTTATATAAAACCCCTATACTTAAATATATATATATAGTTATAAGTTTGATTCCATTAACTCTCATCCCCGACTGGTAACATCACTCATCTATGCCCATTGAAATTCCCATTTTTGCCACCCCATTGACCTAATTAATAGGGGGTAATGGACATTACGAACTGTATGCTAAATCATTATATTACCGGTTGGAGTCGCCGGCTTTATTAATGATCTGAGTTGAATTTGGCAAAAGGTGGACAATTAAGGCAATTATGTAGTTAGGATCTAGATTAGAAATATCTAACAAAAATGTATATGAGTCTATGTGACTACAAAATACGTAACTAAAAGTACTATAAATAGCCTGATATTCTAGAACAAATTTTAAAAACATAAAAAACAAGTTACAACATTAGTAAAAAAAAATTATGAAAGACACTTGCAAAAAATTCTAAGCCTTTTTTTCAAACGAGTACTCGTCTGATAAAACCTCCGCAGGTACTTTTTTTCAAAATTTGAGCGTACGCGAGAGAAATTTTCTCTAAAATTGTGGAGTACGCAATCATTTTTGTTCCATCGTGTTAGGTTGAATTCCTGTGTGGAATTCCGGTGGCAAGAGGTGTGGTAGTAAAAGAGGACTATGGGCATCATATTAAACAAAAATTATTTTTGTATTTTCACATTATACCAGGATGCAATAAGTTCTAAAGAGGCAAACTCAAGAATGACGTTTTGATACCGCTAATTCACCTACTTTGTGATTTCAAAGTTAACGGTATCAAAACGTCACTTTGATAACAAGCCTTTGATACTGCAGGTTGCAAGGTGTTACTCCAATGAAGAAACTATTATCGTGTGTCAGGCAGTTTTTTTTAAAAAAAAGCTCAACAAATGCCTCGACACCACCTAATGGTAAGAAGTAGAAGGAGTCCATATGTGAAGATAGCTAGGGCAATATGCCATATACTCCTCCATCTTGCTGGCCCATAAAGCGCCTTTTCACGCTCCTTTTAAAAGACTCCATGTTTAATGAAGGAGGGAATACGTGTGCTGGTAAAGGAGTCTACTCTGGCTGTGCGAGAAAGAGTCGCGAAATCTTTTTGTGCGTAAAATAGTGACTTCGCAGACCAGCACGACCTGGGTAGGAAATGGTCCTAAAGGTCTTCAAAGTACTCTGCTTGATACAACTGATAATAGACACTGAGCGTCGCCATGTTGCGACGCAATTGCAGAGGTTCTAGAGTAGTCGTTACCTCTGCATCGCCACAGATTAATGCGATTTTAAAATTCATATAAAAAATATAGTCCGTAGCGGTGATCTATTGTCGAGTTAAATTGGCATCTTTCCAGTTTTAAGAGTATTTTTATGGCGCAGGTAGTAGTAAAAATCGTTATTGCAGCTTTAACACCTTGTGAAATACTATTAAATAGACAATTCATACTTACAGATCACAAACTTCAGATGAATCCTAATACAGTTGGAGTGACGTCACAAGCTACATGATGATGTTTAGTGAAACACTGTTCAGCTCAAGAATAAAAATTTTCTACTTTGTCTGGTATGGATACAGATGAAATAGATGACCATAATGCTCTAATCTTTACGCATTTACTCTAAGGTGTTCCTATATTATTGTCAATCACAGCAAAACTCTATACAATTAAGAGCTAAGAAATTTTAATCGCTTTAAATAAATCTTGAACTGAAAAAATGCCGGTTTTTCATTTGATGGCTTTTTGCTATTTTTATGAAGCGTTACGATTTTTAAGGTTAAACTAAACATTTAACCCTACAAGTAACCAATAGCATCATTTATTCAATTTAATTTAGTATTTCATGGTCGTGTAATAAAATTTAGGCTGGAGTTATATTCGCAGCGATTTTCACTAATATTGACTTTGGCTAAAGTTGGCTGTCATTACGCCAACATTTACTGGGACAAGTTTGAAGCTAATTGCCCTATTTCCAAGAAATTTAGGACATCAAACTCTACTGGGACACTTAGAAGTTAATAAAATATGGTGGCTTGAATCTTCAGTATCTAGATTCAAAAGTACCCATTACTTTTTAACTTCATTTTATTATCATGATGAGTTGTATCATCGTAGCCAACCATTTTGTTTTGAATTAACGGCGTAAATAAATATACAGGCTACGTCAGTTATTATACAAAAACAGCCTTTAATAGATCATCCTCCAATCTTTAAAAGCAATGCATAGCTAGACTTGTGTTATGCCCAAATAATTTTACTTTTCGCTACATTTCAAGGCTACCAGCGGTTTTAGTCGTTTATAACTATATTAAATATCTAAAAATTTGATTAGATGGTGGACCTACTTGCCATTCCAAGTTAGGTATCACCGCCTTTCTCATTACGATGAAGAATCTCATTACATTACATGAAGCAGTTTGCTGTGCTTCGAATTCGTTCGAATTTTCATTTTTAACGTGGTAGCTCTTAGCCTTCATCTCACCTGATGGTAAGTAAAGATAAGGCCAAAAATGGAAGTGAACTACATTCGTATTCCTTAACCACATAAGAACTGGCTATCTTACCTTCAACTCTCTCCAGGAAATAAAGCTTTGGTCGATTACTTAGATACCATGGTGAGAGGCTGTTGAAATTTGGCGAAATCCCTTTGCCAACACGAAGTACCAGATAGGACCTCCTTTATCTCTATAAACAAGTGCACTCATCTATTGATGCTCCACGGCTAATGCCCCCACTGGGAATTTAACCTCGGACCTTTAGATACGAAGGTCTCAGTTAGACTACAGAAGCGGTTAGGCGGTTGGTGTCATGAATTCGTAAGTTTAGTCTCAATGTAATTTTTAACAATTTACATTGAGATGATAGATTAGTAATGAATCATATTGGGGTTTTTTTTCATAATTTTTCATAACATTAGCACACACAAATTGGTAATATTCGTCAATGATACATGTATGTACTACAATACATATATATATATTTCTTAAATAAAAAACAATAACACGAAAAATGATGAAGATGACCAGAGTTGATTACAAATATTCATGTACATTAAATATATTTCTACATAATCATATTTCTTGTCTTTGAAAATAATATTCCATCGAGTATTGAGTTTTCTATAATCAGCTTGATATTTTCCTTCGCGTTACACAAACAACCGAATAAAAAGCGCTAAATTGAAAACAAGATTCTTTAATTCAAAATGGTGTTCAAAAGATGAACTAAGTAACAATAATAAATAGCTCTGTGAAGTAATAAAATTGAACTTTTAAACAGGCACGTGACTTTCAAACGAAAGTGTCTGTCAGCCTCGCTCCAATTCAAACTGCAGCCTTACAAAATAAAAGGATACCTAAAAACCAGCGCCCCGTGCAATCAAGTTACGGCGTAAACACGATTTCAACTAGAAAACTATTGCCTTAAAGCACAAATTTAATCTGTCAACGGTGCGAAAAGGAAATTATTACTTAGAATAAGTACTTTTTATACGGAACTCTTTAGTTTATGGTTTTTCCTCATACATTTTGATTTGTGAACTTTACATTCGTTGTGAATTAATCGCAAGTGTGTTCAGAAATGGCTACTGAATTGTTGGCAACATGTTTTCAATGAGAACATTTTAGATAGATTTTTTTTATAGATAAAATTCAAAGGGTTTCTTCCCCACTGCTCGATTAGGTTTTGCTAAAATCCTCGGATTTCAATCAAGCACCGATGCTTGATTAAGTTGTTTTAATTTGTAATTTATTTTTCATTTTATTTTAGATAATAATTTTCTATTAATCTGTTATGTTCATTATCATGTTCTAACGGAGTTAGTTATTCGATTTCGAAGTCGTACTTAATTTTTGTCCCTTACCAACTCACTTTTAAAAAAGCTTAACTCGGAGATTGTATGAATAAAATAATACTACAAAAGCTGCAATATAAAATTCTTAGTAAATTATATTAAAATAGAAATTAGAAAATAGATACAATTTAATTTAAACTTTATCATGTACTGTATCAGCTCTTAATATCAGTCAACGAAAGCTCACCTTTGAAACGTAAACCTCTTATCCTTAAAAATTAATCCGGAAAGTTAACCCCAATCCAATTCACCTTATATTACGTATCAGCGTCTCTCACACTCCCTTATTTTCCACACCAAGAAATACAAGCAACATTTCAAAAGCTTCCGTAAAACATCTTCGAAATTACAAGGCCTATGTCCCGTATTTTATAACGTAAGAATGGCAGAGCGTGTATTAAGAATTCTCCTTGCCTGAAGGAGCAATATTTACGAGATATGAATGCCTCTCAGATATTAAGTACTGTCATAATAGTCCACGCTTCCTATACTGAGGTGTAGTAAAAATGTAACTCCAGCATGTAATCTGCATCTTAATGTTATAATATTTAAAAACAGAATAACTATTTAGATTTCAGTTTTTTCATTGTTTAAAAATTTCATATTTTTTCAGCAGATATTTTATTTTATGTAATACTATAATATACGATTTATGCAGCATATATAAAAGTTAATATATGGAAGAATTACGACCTTATATCAACGGTGTAGCGTCTCAAAAGTTTTGGCTTCGATTACGAAAATAGCATCTTTTGTCAAAATTGTTCTCGGAATGGTCAATCAAAACTTCCATGTTTCGGGAAGCACGTCAAACCAATGGTCCCAGTTGTTATAACGACTGCTTTCGCCCATCAACTGGCATAAGGCCAGGCATTTAGTTCATGAACTAAGCTCCTATGTATTTTCCCCATGTAGTTAACTTGTCTTTCAGCAGGATGATTATAGACTATACTGATTGATACAACTTGCAACGTTCACAAATTGTTGTTATTAATTAGTTATTTACAATGAATGTTTACTTAAGTAAGATTTCCTTCTTTAAATCTGCCTGGATCCTTTTTATTATATAGACAGATTTATAGTATTACAATAAAATACTATAAATCTGTCTATGTCCATTCAATATACAGTTCTATAACGAACTCGATTAGATAATCTTTCCAGTTTATAAAAGTATAAATATAAAAAGTAAGTTTACTGTCTCAACCTTACACTGTGTTTCACCTGGTAAAGAAAAATATGATACTTGAATGGTTTTTTCTGCTGAAAAAACAACGGCCGAATCTCAACTTTATAGCTCACGTAATATGGTAATTTATGATTTTCACTTCTTCCCTGTGGAAGATCGATAATTTGTTCGGGTCTTGTTATCTCTTCGGTTTAGATTACAGAGGCAAGGGTTAGAGGTTAAGTAAAATAAAAGTGATTGTAACTTATATGGTTTTGCGTGAAAAAGGTATGATTATATTAATGCGTAATTTGTTATAAAAATCAATCACCCTAATTTGGTGTAGCGATTTAGTGATTTCTCTGTCGCACAACTAGAGCATGGAATTCCTTACCAGCACACGTATTCCCTCCTCCTTATAACATGGGTTCCTTTAAAAGAGGCGTGAAAAAGCACTTTTTGGGCCGGCGAGGTGAGGGTGGCTAGGGCAGTATATCACATGCTTCACTAGCTATCTTCACATGTGGACTCGTCTACTGCTTCTCATCAGGTGGTGTCGAGTCATTTGCTGTGCTTTTTATACAAAAAAATTATTATCATTTTAATGGGTAACCATATTTGAAATGTGAACTCTTTGGTCTTTGGAGATAACTCTAGGCATGCACTGAACGTACTGCCAGATGCCATGATCGTAATGTCTGCATTTATAAATAATTGTATAGCATAATGTTACGCAAGATTGGTGAACAATCTTTATGGAAAGCACGAGTTTTGAAAATAAATTTATTTAAATAAACTTATTCCATATCGAAGTCAAAGTAGCTGTCGTTTCTTCTGATTGGGGAACCGACAAAAACGAGTCACTTACATAAGGTTTTTGCACGCACATACACTTAAGCATATATCTATACATACAGAAAATTTATTGTGAAGCACTTTTAATGGCTAAGAAATATATCAGGGCAGTGAATTCTTTTTTCCTGCTTCAGAAACTTGGCAATCTTTTTCAATCGAACAATGAGCCAAAAACTTTTCCTATTTTTATTATCTGAAGACTTCAGCAAATAGAATTTGTAATCAATAAAAATATGAAATAATTAATTAATATAAATATTTGTTTGTTAGTTAATTATTAGATAGATCTGAAATTTACGCGCCGGCAGCGCCATCTGAGCCCTGTTACCCAAAGCTATAAAAATTAGTACTATAAATATTACTAAATATATATATTTATAAATATACAATATTCATATGATATCTTTATAATTCTTGAGATTGGATTATATTAATCGGATAATGAATTATTAAAGGCAACTAGTGTCTTGTTAATATTTAAATAAAATAGATCTTTAATGAACGCGCTTGTAGCGCCATCTGAGGCCCGTTATACAGAGTTCGATTTGGCGGTAAGATGGTTCTTTCAAGCGGCTAAAAACAAAATGATAGATCAGTCACTGTCAGGTATTGAGCAAAAAAGAACTGTAAGTAAATTTATGTTGATTTTCAATAAATTTTAATGTTCTGATCTGTTTTAAAAATTCCTTTAATCCTTATATGTTATCAATCTGATTTGAAGTGTCGATTAAATATAGTACATTTATTTAGTTAGCCTTACCTTTGTTGATAGGTTTTTAAACGTGAACTTAAAGTCTTAGAAAATGATTATTACTTCAAGGTTACTTAAGCTAATGGTCCGGTAACTTCTAGCTTATTTTCCACATCAAAACAGCGGCCATAATCAAGCCGAAAGATTCTGATATTTTTTTAAATCCTACTTTTTATTTTCCTATACATACATTGTTCTTTGTGGCCGAAATACTGTATTTAAATTATAGTTCTTTATAATTCATTTAAGAAACCCTTGGTTAACCTATTAGTAATTACAGGAATCGCCAGGCATTCCCAACTAAGATTGTTAATAATTAGATTATTTTACAAAAAGTCCTGTAATTAGCGTCCATATTTTTTTTACAAAAAAACATTTTTTTATCAAAAAGCTGCCATTATTGCCCGGACAAATTACATTATGTCGTGTTAGAACAAAAAGGTGTATAATATCGTGTAGTTAATACGAAGTAGCGTGTTTCTGCTCGCATAAAGACTGAATTTAATCAAGTCAGCCCCTCTAAACGCCGTAGCACCTAGGATGACCACAATATGCGAAAGTTAAAGGATTCTCTGGCCTTTTGACAGCTATTCTCTTTTATTTAATAACGTTGTTGTGATTTCTCAGATTTTGATGAAATACGTGTAACACGTACTAAGACATTTGCTAACGTGCCGTGCTTGTAAATGTCTGTTTTACAATGTCATCTTCAATATGAATATAAATAATCAAATTGTTGAAATAGTTGTACCAATCAGCTATAGAAGAAAACGTGTTAATATTTATGTATCTCGTTGTGATCTTCTTCTTCTTCTTCCTTACGGGCAGTCTCCGCATATCAACGTCTGTTGCGCATATTTTGCGTAGGAGGGTGTGGGGCTCGTTTACTCCAGCCATCCTAATTCCTCCAAGAAATTACTCAGTGCCTTGACGTCACCAAAATCTCGTTATGATAATTTATCTCGTTAGAAAGTTAATATTCTTTTCCTATTTTTACAAAATATTTGGAAACACTAGCAACGGTGCTCGTGATAGGCGAATTTGAAATTGGAACGCCGATTGCGTTTGTGTGTGACGGCCCTTTGTTTTTTTTTCTCTCATGGCGACAGCAAAAACGTTTCAGCCAGGTTTTAAGCTTAAAAACACAGATAGATAAAGAGTGGCCCTTTTGACATCAATGGCAACTTCAATAATTATTATGTCCCGCTTTATTGGTTCAATTCCTTGAAAAAGTCAATAATTTATTTTTTGCCAATTTTCTTACTATTAGGCTTTAAACAAAATAGGCGTGATTTTTTTCAAACTCTAGAAGTTTAAGTTAGCTAGACATTTTGCGACTTCAAAGTCGAGGAAGTAAAAAGACTATGCTTTTAGTTTCTGTTTAAATGAGCAACCTTTTTAAATTGAAATTTAATAAATTGCTGTAAAATGTCTATGTTTAGGGAAGGTGCTGGGCTAAGTTAGTTTGTTGTATAGGTAGGTATGTCTAGGTACGTTACCCTCTCGCCGACACAGGTATGTAGGTATATCCCGAGTCTCACTTGATAGGTACAACACTGATGGCACTAGGATAGCACTGATGGGCACAGAATACAGGACAACGAGGACAACGGGGCGTGCACGGCGGAAACTTATGTCAGTCAGTCAAGCGTCGGGAAGGAACTGGTTGATTGATTAACGTCATGAAAAGAGCGGGTCAGATAGCTAGGCAGATATAGGTAGGCAAATATCATGCGTCCAACGAGACTTATAAAACATGTATGAATTATTAACCGAATGGTTATAAGGCTTTCCATAGAAGAATCTACAAACGTAAATATTTAAAATATAAAATTAATTACTGATTCTAAAAATATTTTAATTTATTTTAATGAGTACAAGCTAACCAGTTAATTTGCTCAATGAATCGTTTAGATTATCGACGCCTGAATCAAACGCCGCAGACGCGCTCAAGTGTACCAATACTTAGAGTTCTGTACATTCCTAAAGGCCAATTGCTGAAGGTATGTGGTCAACCTAAGTTAAACAATACGGCTTGAAAATCATTATGATTATGTGGATAGTTCGCTAGCGCCCGTGGAGTAAACATTGTGTTGGCGCACATCTACTCACCTTTGTTATGTTTGTGGGAAACGACGACAACGACAAGATTCAACTGTCTTTATTTCATGCTCAACCTACCTACATACATTTTATAATTTGGACACTGATAATTTAATAGATACCTACAACCTTCTAACCTGTATGCTTCTATTCAGTTTGCTTCTATGCTTTATGCTTCTGTATGCTTCTTTTGAAAATAATGGTATGCGTGAGTGAATTCCAAGTTATTACGTTTTAGCATCTAAAGTCTACGTGCATCAAGTTCGTTTCCAAATCTGATTCTATAATATAAAATAAAAGTTACTATCGTTTAATTCTATCTATAGGTAATCTATTCAGGCATCATCAACATCTTTAGCAGAAGATCTTCTTTAAAAATTTAAAAATGACATATTGACTTGCTTTGTTAAGTAATGGTCAAATATTTGTTAAGACCACCGAACCTCACCAAACTTTTGACAGATAGATATGAACAATCCACGACGCAGCTATTTGTTTTGCATTGCACATAAGCATAACTGGAGGACTTAAACAAATTTAACTAATATGATTGTTTATATTCAACATAATATCTAAATATTGTTTATGGTGTTTTCCTATTACGCTTACAGGTTCTATAGTATATAGGTATAGAAATAAATATTTTCTAGTCGTAGTTAGTAGTAACCATAACAGCGAAATTTCTTGACGGACTCTTTTGAGAATGTATGTATTCACATTAAAAGAACAGATTACTAGATAAAAAAAATATTCACAGACATAAAAACACACTGTGAAATGCCTGAAAATATTTCTATTATTATTTACCTAATATAGAGATTACATATAAGCTAGGAGTATTCATTATAATACATTCAATAGTTGACCATATCAGCCTTACAAGACACATCGTATTAGTAGTTAATCTTTGAAAATACTACCTAATTTCAGTATTTATTACTAACCTTATATACAGGTGTATACAGGTATACATCTTCATTATTTATGTGAAATCTCTGGTATATCGATTACTTGTGTACTACAATCATTTTGCATTGTATATGAACTATTTAGTGATCCATTTTAGGAATCACCATACAAAACTTTCAAATGAAAGATTATGGTCGATACTAACTAGTTTTGACCATAATTAAAATAATTGAAAGCATAATTATATTAATGTACACACATTTAATATTTACTTGTTTTTTTTTTTTCTATCTATAATTTTAATTTTAAAAAGCCCTCGGGTTGTAGCAGAATATCAGTGCTTTTTTCACATCCCGATGTGAACAAAATTGGTTGAGTTGCGACCCTTTTGCACTTCTGCAGCGCACACAAAGGTCTTTAATACGTTTATTATAAAATATTTGTCTTTTAATCTATGTACTGTCTGGATGGATTGTGTGTGATGTAGAAATGGAAATAAATGCTTTATCTATCGTTCTATCTAATTGAAAGATTATGGTCGAAACTAGTTAGTTTCGACCATAATCTTCATCTTGTCGATATTTGGTGGCCTCGCTGTAATTTAAACTAATTACATTAAAGTGTACTGCGACAAGCACCAGTTTCTAAAAAGTCTGCATTGAGCAATTTTCATTGAGGTAGATGCGGATTTCAAATCTCAAAATGTCTAGTTGACCAACAATTCTGTTACAATACATATAGAGCGATTTCATCTGGACGTGATCGTCAAATCCTGTGGTTCGAAGTAAAAAACTTTTTGTGTCCACTTGAAAACAATATTCTAATAAGTATATTGAAATATATTAAAACATTAACGTATAAGTCAAATGTTTGTTGGGTTAAAGGCACCGCCCTAGAATAATTTCGTTTTGATACACATTACTGAATTAATCCTTTAAGAAGATATTTAATCTGTATGCCATGATTCCAGAATTTACCCCTAGAATGGAGTTGTTCTAAAGAAAATGAGCCAAACTCCCCTCCCTAGCCTGTATGAACTAGAACTAGTGTTGTACATGGTCAGTTAGCAAAATATCCGAACTTATAAAAATAACATTTTATACAGCCAATTTTTTTTATAATGTGTTCATGATTTAATAACATATCAAAAGGCTTTTGTTGCAGCTTGTGCTAGTAAGTCACAAATGCAAATAATTAATACCATTAACTAAGCAATACAAATCGTAACTTAATTCACGTGGTCGTTGTGGCTACTACCGACGTTTAAAATCTGACTAAAATAGTTAATATAAATTTCAATACGTTCCACAAATTTCATATTAAGAATTGATACTTCAAAAATCATATTTTGCATTCAAGTGAACAAAATTTACTTTAGAACTATTACAACAAATTATTTTTTAATTTACGGATATTGACCAGCTGACCTCTTGTGTACGAACTTAAATTGAAGCTGATTATGGCACTTTCATTATAATTTAACAGAAAAGACGGACGATTTTTCACGACGTGATATGTTTCTATAATTGTGATTGCAACGTAATTATTATTTTTTCTGTATTTTCAGATATGAACAATAGGGATTGGATCAGGTAAATTGCAACTAACTTGATCATTTTAAAAAGTGATTCCATCTATTTCTAATTTAAGAAGAATGAAGCAGAGACTAAATTGATGACTAAATTTTAGATTTAAAGATACGAGAATGCTACCAGAATCGTGGCCGTTATCGATTTTTTAAGTTCTATCCGTATCCCTAATAATCAAGTACAGCACTAAAAACGAACGTTGGAAAGGAAACAAGTTTGAATTACTTTTCCTTACTGAGAGACGCATAATGAATCGGGTCCGCTGGAGGTATTTGTTCCAAACTCTGCTAAATTTTCTAGTAAAAGGCAAAAGTTGTTCAACAAAATGATTTCTTCGGGGATCGTCGAACTGCAAATAGTCCTCTAGACACTGCTCGTATTGTTTCAAAGGGATGCTTTTTAGAAATTAAAATCGAGGTTGAATTTGCGAAGTCTGATAAAGATTTATTCTGTGATCAGTGTTTGAGGATATTATATTGCTTTTACTTGCACAACGAGTTATGGGATTTGCAGATAGGATTCACTTATACCAGCTTTTTGGACAGAATGTGATTAAGCTTGTTATAAAATCTGGATTTTGTATGAGGATGTCACTGGCGTAGTGTATTAATTCGGAAATTTCACCTAGAACCAAGAATTAGGAAAGATTCTTCAACTTTCTCCAGTACGCTAGCTCCTCAACATTGTATAAACCAAGACAATAAATATTTCAAGTATTTTATACGAAATTTTCAAGCTATTGATTCGCTAATGGATCTATCCATTAGCGAATCAATAGCTTGAAAATTTCGTTTTAGATCACTCTATATGACTCTTAGTAGGACTATTAATACTTAGGTACGTGAATTTATTTATCACTGTAATTATAAAATCATTTTTTAATTATATTTTTTTAAATTAAAATTTTAGAATAATTATGCTTTTCATAATTCTGTGTCTTTTTACATCATCCAAGCTACGTAACTTACACTTAAAACTTTTTTGGGCTTTTAATAGAACTCTCAAAATCTGGTCTCCAATTTTGAAGTCCACGGTCCCTCGAACTTTAATAAACGGATATTGCCTTAATACCCTTCGAAAATTGAAGCAATATACCTAATCTGAGCCTTTATACTCAATCCGGCTTATGTTAAAAACTAATTTGTTTTAAACAATAAGAATGTCATTAACTAATAAGATTCCTTTCTCACAAATGAATGATATTTTTTGATACACTCTTGCTTTTATTTTTAACTTATGGGTTATATATTACACTGAAATATGAATACCAGTACGAAGCTCAAAAGCTAACGCTAACTTAAGTTATTAATTTAAAAAAATATATATTTAAAAGGTGAGTTGAGGAGAACTGTCTGTCTCTTTCTCGTTATATTTAATTTTTATAAGTTTTCTCTTTTATTTCAATTGTCTATTCATTTGTGTTCTTCATAAATCTTTTCCTTGTAGGACTGTTACCATATCTTTCGTAAAGAACTAAGTCAATTTTTATGCTTCTATTACTTTATAAAAAAATATAAATAAATAAAATGTTTGATCTAATAACGATATATTAAACAAAAAATATTATTTTTAATCTATTATTTCATTTTGTGACGAAAAAAATAGACAATAAGAACAGAAGTTTTCCGATTATGATTAAAATAATGTTTAAGCTAAGCTACTCATGAAAGGTTCAATATTTAAAGCCTATTTTATATACATTCCACAAAAGAGCAAAGGCGTTCTAACATTGGAGATGGACACAATGGCATGCTGATCCAGTTTAAGTTATAACGTTACAATGGAGCTAGCCTTCTATAACTAGTTATATTGTGGGTAAAGATTACTGTAGAATTAGAATGCAATTTATTCGACCCATTCGTGGTCAATCTTTGCTAATTAAATACAGGCTGCAAACCGTCATTACGTACGTATTTCATAATTTCAAGTCTTCATTGTGATATTATTTGGTTCAAATTTGATATGGTAATATTTTAGCATTCTTACAGTATAAATATCATTAAAAAAGTATTTTTTTAAACTATCGTTTGTTAAACTTACAAAAACCTGTGTGATCTGGACACAGAGGCATAGATACAGTACCTGAAACAAAACAGTGTATTAATTATTTTCATTGAATCATAATTGCTACAATTAGAGTAATAAAATTTTTTAATACTCCATACTCAGACAGATTAGCTGCCTAAAATTAAGCATAATTAAAAGATTATGTTATGAATACTAGATAACAGTAATAGTATATAAATATCAGAAATAATAAATAAATATACAAATACATCCATGACTGGTAAACAAATATTTGTACTCATCATACAAATATCTGTCCCTACCGGGATTAGAACCCAGGCTAAGAATGACTACTCAACCAGAAGGCCATCTTTTCAATTTGATCAAATGCATTTCTTAGCGATTACTTCATAATAAAGTATTATATTACAATTACTTTTAAATTCTTACGTTTATTTGTTACATGCTGACCCGATGAACTTGGAATCGCCTACAACCAGCTAATAGTCATTTATTAATGGCGATGGATGTAAATTATGACAGTTTTGAAATCGCACATCAGTTAGACGATTTTCAAATTCAAATATTATTAAACTAAAAAAGTTTTGCCTTAGAATTTTGTTTATTTGTTTTTACTTCTAAGCCATCTCTGAAACAAACAAAAAACAAAAGATTTAATTCAAATAAGTCGAACAGTTTTTGAGTTTAGCAAGACTAACGAACAGCTATTAATTTTTAAATATATTTATTATAATAAGAACAAGAAATAATAATAAGTTTTATATTTATCGAGTTCCCAATATTTATTCCCAATATAGATTTTTTTAATTAAAAAAAAGCGATAAAAACATCAATTTATTTTTACTAATGTTATTTTAAGTGTTCATTAACATTTATTTTAAATACAAAACATCAAATATGTGTTTCTTTCATTTCTGACATTATATTTCGTATAATTAAAAAAAAATATATTTTTATTTTTTGAGTTAAAAAAATATAGAAAAAAATAACCAGTATAATTTTCATAAAAAATACTTACTTTACATACAAACTGACTTTAAATTTGTATTGTATACATTGACTCGTGATATGTTCCTGTAAATCTCGAGCCAATCACAAAAAATTAATATAGTCTCGATTGTACTTTGATTCGCATCACATACCCGTATATTTATGTCATTGTTTTCCAACTATAGGCATATATACCCTGACGAAACCTCGATTCCTCTCGACAATAATTTACCGCTAATCCGTGTAACCCAAGAAGAACTGTCGGGTTGGAACTTGTTTCGAACTATCAAGATTACCTTTGAAGCTAAGTTTTCTATACATCCTGGTAACGGAAGGTGGATTAAAGATACAGAGGCAGTTAAAGTGTTAACAAGACTCCAATTCAAGTGGGACACAGCTGAGCAATTTTAACCCTAAATTTGTCTGAAAAGTTACAATACAAACTAATATGGCTGGGTCGTATTAACCCAAGGAGATTGTGTACAACAAAACCTCATCTATCAGCAGGCTTCAGACTAATAAGTTTTAACCCTCTAAGGAAGACGAGTAAACTCGTAAAGTGTCTTTTATCATTATAATGACAGACTTGGAAAACCGGCTCAATAATGACTCATGATGTTAACACCAGTAGCCTTTAAAATCTGTCTTAGTATCTTAATTTATCACCATTGTGAAGGCAATTGAAATACCTACATTGGAGATTGGAGGACATACAGTCACTATTACAAACAACTAATATACATGCTCATATTTTTTAATTTATTTATGCGTCATTTATTCATAGCGTGAAATTCAAAGAAGGTTATAGGTTCTAACAAAACCTTATCTAGTGTAGCTATAGATATCTGATTGCAATGAAACAGCTTCATCTACCAATCAAAACCACCATGAAATTCGGGGTATAATGTGCAAAAAGACAGATAGAAAAGAAATTTACAAATCTCTTTTTTGATTGTTCTCTTTGATCAATATTTGGTAATTGTAAATTAAATGTACATACGCAAGTCCTCACTTTTATTATATCTTATCATAAATTTGAAATTTAACATTATTTGATTGATGTAAGCAGGTTATCTTTTCATACATCGTCTAAATAAAATATATAAACTATAATAAAAAACTGCATAAGAGTAGCTCTACTTATAAATCTAGTTTTATATATAATATATTGTAAACACCCTTTCATTTTGTCAAAATTTTGTTTACAACTAAAAACGTATCATAAAAACGAGGTCACAGTATATTTTAAGTATAAGTCGTAAAATATCCTTTAACACAGGGTCTTCTATTTTATGACACTATCTTCGTGTCTGTCTCTGGGGTTCTTGTCTGTGTCATGGATTTTTTAATGATTGTCGTATGGGATCGGGACTTTTATAACATATGGAGTTGCTGGAATTAAAATTTGGACATATAATAATAAAAAATTGTTAAATATCAGTATAATATGTACAATATCAATAGATGTAATGCCCTGCTATGTAACATAATTAGTAAAATTGGTCTAGTCTCAGCCAGAATACTAGAAGCTCTTGCTATCCAATAAAACAATTATTTAACAAGTTCCCGCGAACAAAGTTGTCTTTTGATACGCGGCCCCTACATAAGACCTATTCGCTACACGTCACGACAGTCGTGAAGCGTAAACAGCATTAAAACCAGGTAAGCTGAAGTTCACCGTAACATTATCAGGGTCCCATGATTGTAAGATCAGCACGATCCTCACAGATATAATTTAAAAAACCACTGCATATTGACGCAAGTTGAAGGGAATGCAACTGGCAACATTAAATTTGTTCCTGGGTAGCTATGAATGTAAGCATTAATCTAGTTAGAGTAAAAACTCAACTCGCAGAATAAAATGACCAAATCTTATTCATAAGGTATTCAGAAATTTACCAAAACTTCAGAGCAAGCACTCGTTGTAATAATTATGTGAGAATAGGTGAACCAACAGGAAAATAGGAGTATGAATAATGATTGTGTTTTTGTCTTAACGACGATTGCTGGTTCGGAGCTATAATCGTATTTTGTCGTATGCTCCCGAGGTTCTGTATGAGTTATTATGAAGGAAAATATACGTGGAAGTTGATTTGGATGATACGAGTTGTGAGCAAGCAATTATGTCACTATAATACAAAGGGATAAGGTCCAAAAGACTAGTTCACGATCATTTTATGAGATAACAGTTCCCGTGCACATATTTTGGGATTCTTCTGGACTGGGAATAATAAGTCAAATATCAGACGTTTTGAGAGTCATCACAAATTCTTATATCAAATATCATAAATACCAATATATTTGTTTGTTATTTCTCGAATATTCATAAGGTCGAATATTCATATTATCAAATATAAATATAAAAAACGTTTCAACTACGCCAGTTTACTTATCTAGGGAGTTGATAATGATAATGTCTTTGTACAATAAATCTAAATGTATGGTAAAAAATATAATATTTTTTTTATTTGAGGATAAATCGTAACTCAATTAAAAAAGTATAGAAAACCATAAATAAGAAGCCGTCGCAAATATCACATTACCTCTTCCTACTTAAAGGCGTGCGTGGTGTTGCCTGTTTTCTGGTTTATTTAGACACAAAGAAAGAACATGTCCATTTAAGAACCAGGCTTTAGTTATAGTTAATTTATAAAAGCAAACTAGTAATTTATTAATTTTATTAATATCAATAGCGACTGTGTGATTTAGCGAATGTTTCTACTATATTATTATTATTATTTCAAACTCTTTAACGCGCCCTTTGTAAGTTACTTATTTAAAATATGTAAGTCTTCTTAAAAGTTTTAAGTTGTATCTATTCTGCGATGTGATCTATGATCATGTGATATTTCATATTTCATGTGATAGTGAGATATGATTTATGCGTATAAATTGTCACAATTCGGATAAGGCGTCAACTCGTTAAAACTGAAATGACGGCCCACTACCACGTTTACACTATATAACATTTATATATGAAGTTGACGGATAATTAAATTTTTCTAGATTTGCCAAGTTTAAAATGTTTTTTATTTAATTATAAACAACGATATAATAAACCTTTGTATTTTGATGAGAAACTTCTGCTGTAATACCTTCGCGTCAATTTTGATATCACTATTCAAATGAATATATCAATTTAATTCACTATTGTTATTTATTTTCCAGTTGTATTAGTTCAGTTAATTGAGTAGCTAACGCGCATTATTTTAACTAAAAAAAGGTCTAATATCTATACGTATATACAATGTATTAATACAACTTTGTAATATATGAAATGCATATTTGTAACACATTGTCGATTAATAATATATAAAAAATAAAAATTTTAATGTAAAGAAATATAAAAACCCGAAAAAGTAGCTTAAACCAAACAACTAAATAGTGATAATGGTTTAAAAGACTGATTTAATTGAAAATCATAAATTAAATCATCATAACTTTTCATTTCAATTAAATCAGTCTTTTAAACCATTATGAAATGTAAAGTTATGATGATTTAATTTATGATTAAGACCTATAAAAAAGTCAGTTGTATGAACTCTCACTAATCGAAACAGAACTAGATAGAGATAACTTTATTTTTTTTAAAGATTTTAATATTTTAAGATGCTTAAAATATTAAATTATGCATCTAAATGCATTAAAAAAATAAACGGACAGAATCTTTTTGCAGTCTACATCAACTTCAATTATAATAAGATTATCCTGTTTCAAGAGAACAGGGTAAAGACTTATACTTCACAAGAACAAAAGTAATTTATCAAACAATTTTCGCTCTTAACTCAACTTAATTAAGGTTCTAATAAAATTTATAATTAAACATTAAATCAGTGATTCATAGCTAGCATTAACAAGTTCCTCTTTGTTTGTTTTACGATTCCCTAAGCGTAATCTCTGGAATCTCGAACTCAAACAATATCCCATTTAATTGTATCCTCAAAATAGGATGGGTGTGTTTACTGTTGAGATTTGGTGATCACGCCTTAAAATCTTGTAAATGAAAATGCGAGGTAATATTGGTGTTTTAGTCTAAATTTTTTCCACTCAACTGATGATCGTCGATGAAAAAAAAACTGATCGACGAGCTATCTTTTTCTCTTCTATAATATATAAATGAGAAAGATAGATTCTAATTTAGAGTCTCTGTTCTTTGTCATCTATATCTGTAACCGTCATAATAATTCACACTTTGAATATTCTTCAGAAACTTTAAATTAGTTGATATTGAAAATCGAGGAGAGATTTGCTCTTCGAACTTTTGGTTCACTTAAGCAATTCAAGTTAGTGTTCGGCGATCGTACGAATTGAACATTCACTTGTGCGTCCTATTAGATTTATGAGGTTTTACGATATTCAATGTTTCTTATTGGAACTATGATTCTGAATAAATTAAAAAGTAAGTTTTCCTTGTTAGGCAGATTTTATTTTACATTTGTGTACGTAATTCGAATTTGGTGCAGAAGTATTTAAACTCATAATACTTTTAAGTCCTAATATAAAAGTACTAAAAACTTTTCAATATTTAACAGCTGTCTTTTAAGGTTATCTCGCGCTGTAAGAGTTTGAGAGATAACTCACTCTAAATCACATTAACAATGGATTTTTATTTATATTTATACCTGTTTAGGTTCATAGCCTAACTCAGTTATATTTTTAGCGAGCGATCATGAATTGATTGCCAACATTCGACAAGGACCAAAATCGCTTAAAATTATTGTTTATAACAGCATTATGTACTGTGTGTCGCAGTCACAGTTCTCTGTTTAAATCTGCGTTTATTTGGCAATGGCAGTTCGATCGTAGCAACATACAGACGTACATTGCAACTAAAATGTTAGCTTGAGTATAACAAATATACGTCGGTTCTTTAGTGAAAATATAAACGGCTCTGCATTGCTCTGTTAGGCGTACTTTGCATATACGCCTAACAGAGACTTTGTTAATCTAACCACGTGTTTAAATAAGTAAATGATGATTCATAGAGTAATATAAAATATCAATGTTTGACCACGATCAATTAAATAGTATGGATATAAGATTTTTGAAAAATACACTAATGATATAATGAAATATTGCCAGTACAAAGGAACACAAACAAATCTAGATAAATACCTTTAAAAGGTACCTTTTCATGTATTTATATCACTTTATAAATGTTGAGGTATTTTATGATGATAATAAGATAAGTAATATCAAGATAGAACCGACTGCACTGGATGGATATCGACTTCGAATTGTAATGGTAACTGTTATTAAATTTATTATCATTTTTTGTGTAAAACTACAACTATATTCAGTTCCCACATCCAGGTTAAATTGAAAGACATAATAGTTGACAAAAAATAATAGTTGAAGATTGGTATTAATAATATAGTACGGAAAATCGTTCGACGTGCAAAACTGTTATTGCTACCATCATCAATTCTGATTACGTTTAATAGATGGCGCCAGTGACTCTATTCTTATTTTTTTAAAAATCGATTTCTATTTTAATTAAACTTTATTGGGTCAACAAGTCCAGGTTAAGAACTTACAACTATACAACAACAACTTAACAACAACTTGGTTTACAACTTTTTCAACCCTATTTCAAGCGCGACAACTTAACACAATCGACAACCCTGTGTTACTCATCAATGATTAATCCGCAAAGCCTTGCAAATCCTCATGAATGGAGCTCCATCTACAACGTGGCGTTCCTGTATATACTGCGGACCCGACAATCTCAGCAGCAAATTAATGAACTGTCAAAGTAGACACTTCGGTTAGAAATACCTGTCAATAACTAACTAGCCACAATTACGATTCCAGATTAGTATTCTCTTTGTGTCCGTTGTCGATTATTGCGGAGGAAATACTTAATACTACTAACTTAGAGATGAATTCATCTGTAACGATGTTACATAATAGAATTCTAATTCGATAGCTATGTTACAGTACTATTAAATAATCTTTAATTATTTTCTATATAACTACTGTTCGTATATAACATTATATGTGTACATGTTGTTCTATATTATAACCACTACCATTGGTAACCCATCTATAAAAACTACCAAACCTGGCCTTTCGGAAGAACATTGGCGGAATTATGAAATAAAACAGGAGTCATTAATCCAAAAATTTGATTAGAATAAGGAACAAAAGGAGAACTATTGTTAGATTTTCAGCTATGTTCAGACAAAAAGCAATGAAATTTGACGAAATTATTAAAAAATGCATATAGGAATACAGCCAACGTCTTTCTTTAATTTTTAATGTAAAAAGTTATGACATCGCTCCAGACAAGAATACATTGTACAAAGAATTTTGTATTCTTTCCATTGGGTTTTTAGTCTGAGCTGCAGTTGTCCTTATAGTGTTCGTCTAGGCACAGCAACAAAATGTTTTCTCTCAACTATCACAATGCTTAATTTCCGATGGGATAAAACCAAAATCTGCTTGCTTCGGCGGCAAATCTATCTTGGGCGTAATGATTAGTCAACAATGCGTATAAGATGGCCTTGCTGCATCATTGGTCCACAGTTTACCTACCACAGCTAGGCAAGGCCTCATTTAGAGTTGTAGTAATAGATAAATTAAATTGGTAAAATAAGTTGCCGCTGCAATCGGGACCAACTGTTAAACTTGCCTTCCGAAGTAAAAATGCAAAGTTGTTTTGTTTTTGGAATCAACGCTTGAACTACTACGCCAAGAAGTTTCTCATATTGATATTTCATATTATTAAAAATAAAATTTCTTTTAAATTACAGAACTCAAATAATGTTTTTCTTGAGATTGTAAGATTAATCACCCCGCTTGTCGATTTGAACCTTTCCTCAACTTATTCGCCTTCGGTTTTCCCTCGAGGCCAAATAGGCCAAATGAAACTTCGGTCATAAATATACCAGTAATATTTTGCAGACAACTTGTAAACAAACTCAGAAGCAACCTAAGCCCAACAACCGAAACATTAGTTATTAAAACCTGAGCCATTCGTAATAGACGCTATTTTTGAAAAGCAAATGTTACGTCGGTTGCAAATTTATCGAAACTACAAAATTAAGACATTAAAATTAGTGCTCCCAATTGCTTTGGAATTAAAATAGTCAGTTATAAAAGTGTCACAAGTATAAAGTATTTTCAACGATGGAACTAAAATTTATCTTTGATAATTAAAATGCGTAACTGGTCTTTGATTAGGGTGAGATACGATATCGAATCTTGTCTTTGACAGAGAAGAAAATACTTCTCTGTCAAAGACAAGATTGAGGAACGTTAAAACAGTTTTTTCGTAAACCATGATTGGCGCAGAATACTTAACTAAAAAACATGATATCATATTGATTATTGGTAGACATTTGTCAAAAGTCAATTCGTGACACTGTTGAACAAAGTTCTTCCTGTATGAAGATGGAGAGAAACACGTTTTGGGGGTAGCCTCACTACCCTGGATCAATGTGGGATGGTTGATTTTGATTGTGATACTCTGGATTTTGAGAATAAATTCAATTAAAAACATAGTGCTTAATCATAGAACCATTCTTACGATTAAACGAGGATTACGTACAAAAACTTCATATATACATATACATAAGACCACATATTATTAGCTGTATATTTCTACATCAGAAGGAATCTATAAGTAAGAAAGTGGTTTTCTCGTCCAATAAAACAGGAACGATCAGAGTTTGTGATCAAACGAAAACAGACTCTAGCTTTGTGGAAACACGTTATTTAACACTGTTTTCCTATAGCTGCCACATTTCAATCTTTTCCGCTTTGTGCGTCTATAAATTCTAAAGAACATCGTAATATGTTAGAAAGATTCAAATAATCAATTTGAAAAAAGCTTTTATAAGTATCTGCAATATTTAGATGATAAGAATGCGTGGACCAATAGTTTTTTTATTTGTTTTAAAATTTTTGTAATTGGAAATGTTGAGAACCACAATAATTTCTTCTTCCACAATCTGTTTTTACATTCATCATTTTATTATTGAATGTGGATTTTTAACGTTTTTCAAACAATTAACAATGACGTATACAGGGAGGGCCAAATGTATTATTTATTTAAAATCACGTTGTGATTGAATTCTACGAACGTTTGTAGCATGCGTTGCTACGCTTGCTAGGGGAACTACAAAAGCAGTATATATTTACGGTATACAGTTATACGACGACGGTATCATAGATGCGAACGGACTATCTGATGGTAAGCATTAAAAAATAATTTCATATAATTTCATATAATTTTTATAGAAACAATTTACAAGGCCGGAAAGTGTTAAGAATTATTTATTTTTACTGGATTGGAAGATGAGTTAAAATTTAACATAAAGAAAGTTCTCTATAGACTTAACAGTTATGTACGAAATTTTGATTAAGAAATACTTCACAGATATTTATTTCTATCACTACCGTAGATCTAAATAACGAATAGATGTTTGCAATTTACAGAATCTATGAAAATTTACCTTCAAAATATACCTTTACCAGAAGGGCGTAAGTGATGAGTACCTTACAGAGTATTCTATTAATTTTGTATATTTATTGGTAATGTTAAGTGCAATAAAAATATGTTTAATTGGCTGTGTCTTACTACAGAACTCTCTTGATCATAATCAGAACTGCTCAAAAATTTCAGAAAAAAAATACATATATCATTGTAATTAGCATAATTTAGACGTGTCTGTCACTTATTATGAAAAAAGTATTTCTAACAGAAATCATTGAAATGATTATGATCATTGCATCGATCTTTTGTTGATCAACATCGTCATATCAATATATGAACATCGTCATCATGAATATGTGATGTTAAACTATACTTTTACTAATGAAGTATTCATTTTGTTTGTAATAGTGTGAAAATAAATTATTTTTCTGTGCCTGTATGTTGGATCGATCTAATCACAAATTTTTATTTTATTCTTCCATCGTACATCATTCGAACCATCCTCTCAAATTTATTCTTGTCATTTTACTTGCTTTACTATTGCATCATCTTTTGACAGCTTATCCGGAATACAGAGCCATCGACATAACTGCTTTTACTCATAAAAGCTGAGTTGAATTTTCTAGTAAGCTAGAAATATCCAATGATACTAAGTACGCGTATAAAAAATTCACTGAATTGAAAATAAGCCACTTGACTCCACTAGAAAGTTCTAGAGTTTACTTATTTTATAAGGATGGGTGGAAAACGGATGCTATTTATGAGGTACAGCACGCCTTACGCAGTAAAAATTTGAAGTAAATAATCTATTACGTTGAGATGAAACATAAAACTTAATGTTTATATTTCATTGTTTTCAAATATGCAATAAATGAAGTATTTCCCTTTCTATTTTCTTTAAAAAGTTCCAACTCTTTTATCATTAAAAAGTCGGAATGTTAAATACAAATGTTCAAAATGTTAATTAAACTTAAAATAGAAACAAAATTCGTTTTGTTAAAATTTAAGTAAGAAAAGCCACTTTGATATAGATATGAAAATCGGTAATTGACATGAAATCTTACATTTAAATTAATAAATCGAATTAAATTAAGTCGAATGAAATCTATAGAAATTTTTCATCATATTAATTCAAAAGTGTCCATCCTCTCTCATGTTCTGGGAGTAATCTCAAATGTTCTGCTATGCCCAAAAGGGTTTATAATGATAAACTTTTTAACATTAAGACCTATATTCAATCTTATGGTACGCAATACATAATTTGAATTTAAAAGGTAAAAATAGTTTCATTTAAGACGTTACCGGCTGTAGGAGTCAGACCATCTAAACTCGGTTTGGTCGCTATATGCCTTAGGCAAACTGCAAATTATTCGCCGAAATGAAACCAAGCTCAGCAATAAGAAAACACTGGTAGTTACCATAGCAACAGCTTATCATGGAACGAAATGTATTATAATAAGCAAGCTACAGTTTTAATAAAAATATATTACAATTTACGTTTGATGGTGTGATTTAAGATTGTTTTATGTAAAGTAATGCCACATTTCTCAGTAATAAAGGTGGTATTGTCCTGTTTTTTTGTAACAACATACTTTCGTAATGGAAAATGTATGTTTCCCGTTTTTATTATCTAAAGCCAGATTAACACTAAAATATCAAGAGCAAATATTATTTAATTAAAGCCTTGTAAATTTTGACTTATGTATTAGAAAACCTCAGGATTTTTGAACTGATGAAAATTGGGGACCTGGCTATAGGACACCATTACATCTCAGCCACAACATAAGATATGGTACTAAATAGATAGAGCTCATAAACCATGTACAAAGTGGAGTATATCAGACCCCAGCAAAAGATAATACGTTGTTACTTTTTTATTACACTCGTAGCTACTCCGACGTGCTAGGTCGTCATTAAGTAGTCGACAAAAGTCTTAATACAGTCTCTAAGACGAATTCTAAATGCATCTGAAATTTCAAACCCCAAATATGGAGTTTCAGGGCTTAGACGAGTTCACTCCCAAGTCACGACATCGTTTACTGAATATAACCAACGGATTTTAGTAAGATTTTTGATAATTTTATGATGTTCAATGCATTGCGCTTTAAAATAATGTGTCTTACGAAAACTTACATTGAAGTTGATAAAAAATTTACTGTATCTAGTTTCTTCATCTAAATGTTTAAAAATGTTGATCATAGATAATAAATTCAATTAATTCGTAAAAAACATGTTACTTTATGAAATTACAACATTTTTACAACTGAGATAATTCAACGGGTCCAGGATACACCACAAGAAGCAGAGTGTAATTTTAAGCTAAATAAGTACACTTAGTGTACTTACCTACGTGCCTCTCGGTAAATTGTTACCATATCAAAAAATAGACGTTGTTATACCCACTATTAGTATACTTAGTATAATGTCTATTTTAATTTACAGGTAATTCAAGGCTGCATGATCTGTGAAATTCAAAACGACAAAAGTGTATTTGAAAAATATTCACTACTATCAATGTAGATACGACTAATATTTACATATCAATTCTTTATTATTCAGAAACAGATATTTTTTTAAAAAGATATTTATTTTTAACAAACAATATAACAAGGAGGATTTTATCTCTACAAGCGATCTCAATCTGACAACGAAAGGGTAGAAAACTTCATACCAAAAAAAAAAAACAATTACATAATAAAATTTATTACATAATAAAATTTTAACACTATATAATAATATAACATTGAAAATAGCCTATGTTCACCTTACAGCAAAGAAGATAGATATCATCTGTTTCCCCACACAGTTGCACAAAATAGAAAAGGATTTTTTTTTACAAATTAATGTGTACACATAAATTTCAACATAAGGAATGAAAATAAGACCACAAAGGAGTGGCTTATTTTATTCTACATTCCCTGATTATAAGCGAAAATAGTCCAAATGCGTTGATAGCTAGTGCAGCATTTGACTTACTGCCTTAGACATCCTTACTTTACCAGCTTTAGGTACGTTTCCTAGTCTCCACCACTATTTCTACAACGCTGAATACTCAAATATTGACAAAAGATTGGAATAAGCAATCTTAAGTGTTAAAATAATTGATATTATCAACCTACAGCTGCAAGTGAAAATAGTTGGAAGACATCCAAGATACTCGAGCGAGTAAAAAATGTATTTGCGAGAAATTTTAATACAAAATGTTTTTGTTAAAACAACTTTTGTTTTGTGTTCAAATTATAGTGATTTATAATCAAAGAACTGCAAATATGATAATTTCGGTTATCAAAAGTGGTAATGGGACACTACTAATTTTTACTCAATATTGGAGATGAAAAATAGTTTCTATAAAGATATCTGCAATTGTTAAAGTAGGCCCGAATTTGACGATTTAAATTCAATTTTTTTTTATTATGCATTTCTTTTTTCTACATTGAATTAACCATTTTTCGCTTAAATTATGCCTATATAGGGTCTTGTACGATTTGTATTCTCCTATTGCAGAGTGATGCAGACGAAGAAAATTAATTTAAATAATTTTATTACTTTTAAATATTTTCAACAATCCCAACACAATCACTGAAAATATGTTCTCTGTTTAATATTTTTGTAATATCTATCAATTATTTTTTTATTCCCGCCAACACACAGTGACGTTCCCTCCCGGTAATACGCTGCGATTTTCGTCCTTGTGGTTCACAAGTCATAGAAATCTTTGTAATATGCCTAAAGTATTATGACTATGCGCCATCATAACTGGGCACAGATCATATTATGTACATACATCAGATAATAATAACTTTACTAATAATGTTTATTTGTAATAATATCGGCCTTTTCCTAACAATGACTGGAAAAAAAAAGTACGAAATATATATTTTCCATGAACTGCAATGCTGGCTTTAAAAAGTCTTTATATCTACCACGGAAATATAAATAAACTGTTTGTTTTCATACAAAGAAGTTAATTATCTTCCAACAGACCCTGAGGAATATGCTGTCTCTCTCCCCCTTTACAATTCATTGGATTCCGGGTCTTTATCCCCTATTTTTGTTATTCCTGCAGCCATCCCGAATACCAATTCAGTGCGATTGTTGTTTTCTTTTCATCTCGAAGCCCTTATAATATCTGAGATGAGGAATCGAGTTTCGCTCTCGATTCTTCTCTATATTGTAAGTTCTTTCTTGTTTTCCCTTACATAAATCAAAGGTGCCGGAGATTAATATTTTCTTTTTAATAATTAATTTTACGGATGTGATTTGAATCAGAGTAACAATTGTCAGATTAATTCGTAAATTCTGGTGGGAATTGAAGAAAAGAATTATATTTATCGTTGCGCAAACAAAATATTCAATCTGTTCAACAATCAAAATATTTGAATAAAATGTTTGCGATTGAAAATATTTTAATTATTTCTATTAGCATATTTACGTATTCATAAAAATTCATTGCTTTGGGATCTCTTAGTTACAACACTGTCTATAAATTTCGAAGAGAACAATTTAAAAAAAAACTCGAATCCCATTTAGTGGTTAACGGTTGCTAGGGACACCGGGCTTTTCGCGAACGCTTAACACATGTTGTCTTAACTTTAAAACATCATCGTATATTACGTACATGTGAGCAAGAGAGACATATCAATTCTATCCACGCCAGAACACTATACTACAAAATTAAACGTGACGTCTCCAGGTAACTGGTACAAACTATTGCTTGAAGATGTTAAAATGAATATTTCTTAATCTAAATAAATGAAATAATCTTTAGCAACACATAAATATAAGCAAAATAATACAAGAATTTCAATAAAATTGATAAGACCTAAAACTCCTCTCAGCGAGGCATACAATGGACATAATGAAGCTGTCACCGTAGACACTAGTAGTATTCAATGATGACTATTAAAAATAAAATAAATATTATAAATGAAATAAAAATGATAAAACAGATTAAACAGAAATATTTATTATAAATAAATGTGATAGAGTTAAATCGATAATAGCGGTTGAGAGTCACTCTTTCAGATGTCCATATAATTAAGTCAAAAATTACTCTTTTCTAAATTTAAAAGAGACTTTTCAAGATTATATTTAAAACACAATTAAAATAAATTGAAAACTTTACAATAGATAAGCAATTTTGATATGAATCAAAAATTGTCATCTGCCCATTTTGTAGAAATATTATAAGATTAAAAAGGCTCTTTATTGAATGGAAATAAAGGTTTAGAAGACCCAGATGGTTTCTGAATCTGACTATATAATGGGACACTTTTCCTCCCGGAAATTATACAGCTCCCCAAGGATATATAATCTTAATTCCGTTGCGGAAAAGACAGAAAACCTGATCAATACTGATCCATGTTTAATCTTTATTTTACAACGAAAACGAAGCCTCACTACACAAGGAAAGATTTTTTTATAAAGCTTACGATTTTTACATTGTTTCAAATAAACAATTCGTTAAAATTCATATTCTACGTGTGATCTGAACTTCTATCGCTCAAAAAACTTGCACTATGTCACAATACTGAATTTTCTAGTTTTTCTTCTTTGAACTACAGCTCGTCGCATTGCAGCCACGTGGACTTTTGCTCAGAATACATATTTACTTAGCACTTTTATGAGTTATAATTTACTGCGAAGGAACATTTACAATGACTCTGAAGTGAATTTTTGGCGAGAGCCTATTACACTAACTTAAATTTAGCGTCAATTAGAGTAAGTGTTGTAGATACTATGATAGATAACGGTGAAATCTAGATAGTTATTTGTATTGAAAATATTTAAAACATTACACAGGAGTATTTGTTATAAGAAAAAATAAAGAAAGAAGATAATTTTGTCTTTCAATAAAATCCAATCCAATAAAAACATCCCCAGTGTACCTTACACAGGGTGTTTTAATAATATTAAATTATACTTATTCTTAATCTAAGATAAGCATGCAAATATAAAATTGCAATATCTAACAATGTCATAATTCATTATTATTATTAAAAACATCATAAAACACTGAATTTAAATTTAATAAAAATAATGTGATACGATAACAGATTTACGTTTTGGTGTACCGAAGCGAACGGTGTCAGATGGCGCGTTCTCTACCATATGGGTTGGATAAAAAATTGTAACTTGCACAACGAAAGTCCAGTCACCGCAATGCGCCGACAACCTTTAATTCCGTAGCTTAAAATAACTCTAGAAAACGCTAAAAACTTTTTGGAAGCTGTAAAATTTGTAAGTTAAATCGTTTGGTACGTTAAACTTTTTACAAGTTCTAGAAATTTTATGTCTTTTTTATACCACTTGATAATGTTGAAAAATATATGACCTGAATCGATTTTAAATTTTGAAAACGAACATCGTTTATTATATTTAAAGACACATACAATTTAAAAAAATTAAACCAATAACATTATAATGGACGTCTTTGTTACTAAGCAACAATTGGTTCAAACTATATATCCATAGTATGATATCATATATAATAATATGGTTTAGCTTTCAAGTTGGACTATCCATATCCAATTAGTTTTTAACTGTCTCTATTTTCCCGGGAGTATATACAAAAAAATTGTGCAAATTACATCAACTCATCCATATCGTATAACTGAACAAATGACATGTCAATTCACATTGAATATAATGACAAATATTAAAGCAATAAGAAAAACTGGAAAAACACGAAAATTCGAAATTTAAAAAAAAATTGTCTTTCTGTATGTACACGATAATTTCCAAACCAACTGAACAGATTTTGTTGCAGTTTACACTGCGCGATGCAACATTTAGGCTTTGTTTTATCAAAATCGAATGTTGATTCGAAAAAGTTTTGCTCACTTAACAGTTTCCCTATATAGAGTTTTATTCGGTGCAGGAAAATGAGTATTGCACGAAGAAACCCTTCATTTTGCAAGGAGTCCAACTAGTCCCTTGGGTGACTCTCGGCTGGTTTAACAGTGATGATTATTGTTTGTTTTTTTTATTAAGAGGAAGTGATTCTTTCACTTTGTTTAGAATCTTTGTTTATAAAAAATATCTTTGTTTTTCTTTAGTTCCATGTTTAAGATGGATCGTGTCGGACTATAGCTTGACAATGAATAAAAAAATACGCGTGAATAATAATTTATCAGAGGATACTTCTAAAATATAAAGCGACTGCAAGATGGCTTGAACATAAAAAAGTCAGGCCCTTCCCTAGTTTGTCGAATACTTTATTACTTTTATGCTGTTCCATTTATCGCTTATCGTAGTAAATACTTATTCAAAATAATAAATTTACGGTATCTTTTACTAACCCACTCTAAAAGAGGTTTACTTAGAACTTAAAATCCATTTTAGAGAAGTTCAAAGTTTCACGTTTCCATATCAATCGTAAATTTAGTAAAGATTGGATGATGTCAACAAAACAATCTTCTTCTTCAATCTTCAGTGAAATGAAAAATGCTTTGAATGTACTATTAAATAAATTTAATTCGCACCATCATCTAAATAGCTTTTCTTCAAACGACCGACACACACCGCTGTTTTGTGAGACACTACACTCAGGTTGAAACAGAACTCTAGATATCTGAAAAAAGATTTTACACTACACTAATACAGTGCAAATTTGCTAGCAACAGTAGGTTTATTGTAAATCTCATCCTAGCTCGCTATAAAATCTTGAAACTACTTCGTACTGCTCTTTAATTCGGCCGTAGATTTGCAAAGTTCTATCAAGTCGAATTGTTATGGCTATTGCAAAATGAGAAGGATTTACTTTATAGTTTCTCGATAGTGCAAGTGTACTACAACGTCGGACGGACTGGCGCGACCGTTCGTGAAGGAATTGCGCGCCAAATATTTCTCGCGTTCCGTGTTCGAAATTCAAAATACGTGGAACTTTACCAATTTACAAAAGCGTTCGTTGCAGACTTTTTTTGCTTTCTCTAATTAAAAGAACGGCGATACTGTTTTAGGTCGACTTCAATGTTAGTCCATGCAATAGTTTTGTGGAGCAGCCATTTGCAATATTGTCATGAATTATCTTCCAATAGCATGCCTCGTTTCCACTCTTTAGTGTAGTAGGTTTCAATCTAATCGAAGTCTCAATTGCGTTTGCATTCAGTTATCAAATTTAAATATGAACAGGAAATCAACGCGTTTTTTGAAAAGTTATGTGAAATACTTTTTTAAAAATATTTGTGCATAATATCGGTAACGTTCCACGTATTTTGAATTTCGAATACGGAACGCGAGCAAAATGGGACGCATAATTTTTCTTTACGTAATTAAATATTGTTCAGTCTCAATAGGTTTATCTCAAAACTTTGACAATTTTTTTTTTCTTAAGGTAAGGCCGAAGACCGAATTAAGAAGCTACCGGATTCCTTAACCACTCAAGAACTGGCTATATTACCTCCAACTGCCGGAAAATAACAATACTGTTAATACTAATGTTATGGCGGTATACTTATGTCAGCGAGACACGTAACGATATACTTGTGAAAATTTAGGCTCACTTCTTTACTCTGTGTTTTGCTCGCACAATACAGTAACGTGTGATGGAAGATGTTTGCGAAAATTTCTTTAATTTAACAATTTTTAAACTTGTGCAAATATATTTTAACATGTTTAAGCCTTCATGCTGTTGGTAGCTAAAAAGATAATACAGCCTATTAGTTACAAAGCTTTAGCTTACTGCAATGTGGGCATTAAAACAATTTGAATTAAGGGTTACCAAATCTAAGATATAAAGAAGATACAAGTTACAAACGCAGATACACACTCGTACAGCAAAACTTGTCTTAATTGTCATATACTTATAGACCAAAGTCGACGCTGTTAATTATGACTCACTCGCTGAATAATGTAGTTATTGCTGGCGGTTCACTATAATAAAGTTTTTTGTTTCTAGATCTTTCCGATTCAATATGAAAAAGATAGGATGAATTTTAATTGATAGTTTTATGACCCATGGACTTTGAACCTATTATATATATCAGGCTATATTTTTTATATAAACATCAGATTCTCACAAATGTGCGACACAACATTTATATATATATGTCTTATGATTTTTTCTAAAAATAAGGAATGAAATTCCAAAAGTAGAGATTGCAGTGTATAATTCGACAAGCCAAAAAGATGTGACATAATAATAGTATACAATATTATTAGAAAAAATATATGTCACAAACTATGCAGCCATGGTGTTGTATATTATAAAGTTTTATTATAAAAAGGTTTGGTCTAACAATTTTTATATCAATACACTGATGCATAATTGTGTATTGCCTTTATGAGACATGAATGAAGATTATTATAACCGATATGTTTAACTATGTGCGTCGTAATAAGGTAAGTATGCTTAAGTCTTTATTTTATAAACGTCAAATGACGTCACCGATGTACGTTAGATTACCTAATGAATGAGGAGTACTGAACTTACATTTACACAATAAATGACAACAGAGATTTCAATTATTATTCCTTATTAAAATTTTCTTTCACTCTTCTTGACAACATTGATTACTCTGTATTATCACATCATTGTAATGATAAAATGATCAATTTGTCTGTGAATATTAAAAAAATTGAAAGCGAGTTTTTGGCGCTTAATGGCGGGGGGCGATTTGGCGCTGTGTGTTTTATTTCATATATTGTGTTGAAGTGTTGTTTTTGTCATAAAATTGGTGTAGTTTTATGGAAAAAAGGATCGTTAAGTCATGCAATATATGGAATACATCATTCAGCGTTGATTAGTGACTTACGTGAGATTTTTCAGTGTTTCATTTCCATTCATTCGTTTGAAGGGTAAGTTCATTTATTTAAAAACATTATATGATTTCATTCTCATTTACTTATAATTTCGTCGTAATCATTATCATAACATTCCATTTTCGTATCGCTTACATTGCATTCCATTTTCAAAAATTTTCTCGTAAGTCATTAACAAAATAGCGGGGCCTACCATTAGTCACCAAAAACTCCATGGGGCAAAGGGCTACATTGCACCAGTATCCTGGAGCCATAAATAAAAATAAAAACTACATTAATAAAGATATGGCTTAAAGGTCTTAGTTACCAGGCCACATAATTGAAAAAAAAATTGAAAGTTAGCAAACCTAGATTATGATATTCTACCGTTTACTTATTACAAGTGATTTCCAATCCCGGAAGCGGATATGTTGCTGCTTTCTCAACTAGAAAGGTTAGAAAAGGTACGCACCGTAAATATAAAAGTACAGGCAGCCGTCGCATTGCGGTCGTTTGGAATTACCACTTTTATCCGGATTACATTTTTATCCTCCGGATATCCCAGGTATAGACTATCTAATAACTTTACATAATTGGACGTCATGTAGCGCTATCACTATTTGAACTGCATTTTGTAGTTTTTGTTTTTGAAGTAAATATGACATTGTTATTTTTATTTTTCAATACAGTAAAAATGGCACCGCCAAAGACGTCGCTTAACGCGTCGCGTCGCGTTAACAATAATTTCGTAACGAAATAATTAGTCACACAATAATTAGCCAGATTTCATACAACATTGCGCAGCATTGGAAAAGTGTTGAATTGTATTTTGTTTTATCACAAAATATTTTTAAATTTATATTTAACAAATGTAAACTAATTTATAAATAACTTCCCAATGTCCCAACCCCAAACGGCACAAATATATATTCTCCAGAAAGGTCAGCATATTTTTATCCCACATACATGGTAAATAATGATGTGTTATTATTATTTGCACTACAGAAACAAGTACTATTTTCATCTTATACATAAAATACACCTTTCCAGGCTTTGAACACCGTTCTTATTTGTTACGTAATATTTTTTTTGTTCTAACCGGGGTAACTATTGGCATGCATCTCACCTGATGGTTAGTGACGATAAGAACGAAGATTGAAGCGAACTACACGCGTATTCCTCAACCACAGAGGAAGTTTCTTACCTCAAACTGTCTGGACACAAAAATTCCATTAACTCAAGTTAAGTCAAGCCAGTTTAGAGAAAGCCATACTAACCAAACCGAGTAAAGAATTTCTGCCCCCTCTGAGAATTGAACGCTAGCCCTGCAGATCTGATGAAGGTGGTCTCAGCCACTAAACCTAAGAGGCAATTTAAAGATATATTCTCCTTATTTAAGTTAAACAAAGCATTTGAAGAACTATTTACATACAAACAAAAACAGAAAGGTCATGTAATTATCTTCAACCGTTAGCCGCAAAGCAATCCGGCTTGGTCAGAGGGTTTTTGCGGGTCGCTGGCTTTTAAAATCTGCTAAATGCCTTCTTAAATTGCTTTACGGGGTAAATACTCTGGAAATATGTTTGTGCAGCCGTAAAACTGATAATGTATTTTAACATTAATTTTTACTTAAAACAATGGAATATGAAATCTAATGTTAATATTTATTTTGGTTTTATTCCCTTATAAGAAATAATCTGGACACAAACTCACTTCTTAATTACAAATAGCAATGTAATTGACAAATTATATACATGATGATGATTGAGACAAACTATTAATATTATTTAAGCTGTTAACGCATTCCATGGACGAGTTGACTCGCAAACTTTTTAAGACGGAAGCATAAAAAGCACTTTTCAACTCACCATTTTTTGCCGCCATTGCGATGCAGGCCGCCGCCAACAGCGCCGCAGCTACAGGCAGCCGGCACAGCGGCATTGTAAACTCACTCCGACATCACTCAACAACGAACATCACCAGTGAACATCACACGCGTGACATTCTCGACACTGCACTGCACTTTGCTACGTCCGTAACATTATAGGGTGGGATCTGGGGACTGAATTAGTCGGGACATTGTTTAGGAGAGTGGATTGGGTACTCAGAGTAGGCAGTTAATCATCTGCAACAAAGAAAACAATAATTAAGCCGATTATAAAGAACTATCGATTTAAAAGAACTTAGTAAATGAGTGTATTTAAATAAAGTTATTTTTGGCTTTGACTTTTGACCAGTATAAATACATGGAGTGATAAGCATGCGCCATTTAACCCAGAATATCAATGCACCTGCTATTTAAAGCAATTGCTTTTGTTTGTGGTGTGGTTAGATTATTTATTAAACAATTTATGTACACACAAAGATAATTAAAAAGGACATAACAGAATAAGAGAAAATTGCACAAAAGTATTGCCTAATTCTATAATTTTTACCATCTGGTAAAAACATTTCATACATTTTTATTCTGTTGTGCAACAATAAATTTATATTCATGCCACTCTTACAAAAATCTAACCAGAAAATGGAAGATAAAAGAATAGATATAACATAAGATAAAATAAGATAAATATACGATAATATAAAATATTAGACTTTCCTAAAATCTTTATATATTCAGCCTTATTTTAAAATATGTCATAAACATACAAATGAAAGAAGGTAAAAATGCAACTCCTCATCACAAGGAAATATATGTAACAGTAGTATAGTTATTTATAATCTACTTATGGATAATTTAAAAGTTTAAATAGAGTTTTATAAAAATTATTTAATGGATTCTTGTTTTTATAGCCTCAAGGAGAACATATATTGGCATAAATATTCCATATATATATGATTTTTTATTATTTTTTTAAATACCAAGAAAAACAACATAATTGTTAGACATAACAAAATAATAACACGCAAATGTTAATTTGCGCAATTGAATATTTTTAAAATTTTTGAAAAATTTTTGGCACTGTTTTATGAAAATATAACGTTCTCGAGTTTGCAGCGAAATTTGTCAATAAAGTAATTTCATTTCACTTCCCAATAAGCGAGGCTACTAGCCGGCACAAAATCACAATATTATTGAGTCCTGGAAGTCGACAGGTTGCACTAAACACAACGAGCCGTGTCGTCGTCAGGACTCGAAATTTTGAATTTCAATTTTCGAACGCGCGTACGTGCAATGCTTGCAACGTCAAATGAAATGTGGTTCGTGCCAGAATTCCAATTTCAAATTGGAACCCTTATTGTAGCTGTTCCGCTATCGCCTTAAATTATTCCGTTTTCTATTTCGTGACACTGAAGAAATACAGGCGCATCAAATTAGTCAAATTAATTTCGATTTGTTTTTCGAGTTGTTTGAAATTCATTATCCCTTCCTTATTATGAACATTTTCATTGCATTTTAATTATCCAAGTTTTAGAATTTTTATTTAACTGAATAATCCCAAAACGACAATTTATATATAATGAGTCCATTAATTATTCCTCGAACACACCACGGGTTTTATTACCAAGAAAAAGCAAGACATTTCTAGTTTGATGTTTGCCCGGTTCCTTTATATGGGCCGTTAATAGGATCTCATAACTACGGAACCCCGTTAATGAATCGAGGTCGAGCTTTATAGTCCACTAAATTATGGCAGTTGTTAAGTATAATTCAGGTTCCAAAGTTGATTTAAGGAGGGTTAATTGCATGAGACAATTTTATCGTTGTTGATGGCGCAATATTAAATGGATTTACCTAATCTTTGTACATAAGTACACACACATAAGACCACAGATAAATGCACACCTATCTTCAGATGTATCTCTTAGGTTTAAGAAACTATATTTGTTGTATTTATTAGTTTCCAGCTGATCCAGCAGTCTACTGTTTTGAATTATTCAGCGCCTATTTAGAGGTAGCAAAATCGACTTTTCTAAATTTAGACATAAAAACGTATTTGTTAGATACTTGGATTGGATACAATAAAAATAAAATTTTTTCTTATATGTGCATGTGTCTAATCGCAAACTACGATCGAAACGTAGTATCGTATATAACTGGTGCATTGACGTATGTAGACAATAAATATTTTGAATGCGTCCAATGCTCTGACAATCACTGGATACAATACAATACAAATTATAAAAATGTAATAACAATTTTATATATACAATTACAAGCCTTATACGTTAGCTTGCACATCATCACACCTTCACAACCCTGATGAAAGCGAGCCTGTCACCAAAATCTTAAAACTTATAAAAGTAAAGATCCCTTTTGTCATTCATTCATCAACCATTTCTCATTCAGTCCCTGAGTTTTATACTTTCCTCTTATAGCGCATGCAACTCCTCTTGTTCCAATGACAACCAGTCACGCACAGGAGACTTTTTGTTAGCCGGGTTACCATTTACTCATCGATTAAAAATAATAATTAAAAAATGTATTGTAATTTAATTAATGTAATGTAATGTAATGTAATTTAATTAATGTAATGTAATTTAATTAATGTAATGAAATGAAATTTAATTGATGTAATGTAATTTAATTTAATTAATGTAATGTAATTTAATTAATGTAATGTAATGTAATGTAATTTAATTAATGTGATGTAATTTCATTTAATTAATGTAATGAAATGGAATTTTAATTAAAATGTTTAAAAAAATTGGTACAAAATACATGCACATTATTTATATTATATCTAAGTACTTTATTATAAATGAGAATTTTATGTGAAATTTTGTGATACATTTCTTTGTCGTACAAGAACGTCCAGTGTGGAGCTCCTTATAGATACACGTATCCTTCCGTCATAAAATATTGCTTTCTTCAAAAGGTAGTATGTCGCAAGCTGCACTAGCAATTTTCGCATATAAACTTCTCATACTGCTAGCCATTAGGTGGTGATAAGTCATTCTCCGTACATTCTTTATAACTTTTATTTAAATCCAGACGCGAATAGATCATAAGATTTTTATTGCCGCGTATTCCCTCGGCTTAAGTATTGATATTCAGTTACGATCTTTTGTAAGATATCTCTATACATTCACAAAACGACTAAGCTTCAATTAAAATAGCATCCAACTAAAATCAAAGTTCATTAATTCCGTATATCAACAAAAATTCATTAATCAACGCGTGAATGAAATCAAATCATGTATTTATGAGCGGGCTGCCGTTAGCGGCACCTGTTCACACGCATGACGCATCGCTTCACTAAACCATTTTAGGGACGCAGTGAGAACTGTGGCGTCGTGGCTTATGCATTCACTTGATAATCGCTAAAGTGAAACAAAAATGCTCTGTACGGTTACGGTAAATATTCAGGGAAAAAGTCTTTTCGCATATAGTATGTATAAACTTATAATATATCTTTGGCTGCACTATTTGTATCTGGCTGGAAGTGACATTAAAAAGGCGACGTTTCAAAAAAAGAATCAAATTAGGAAAATTTTGTTTCCCACTATTTTTCAATTGTTTTTCTTTCTGTCAAAATGATCGAATCGAATGAAGTAATTAGATACATTTTAAAATGTTTTTCCAAAAAAGGAAAAAATTAATAGAAAAACATGAAGTCCTAATTCATTATTTATATAATTTAAAAAAATATAAATACTTTTTATTATATTGATTATTTACTATTTATACACCTATATAAGGCTTATATGATTATTAGTAAGGCCATCAATATATAATAAATGAATGAAATACAGAAATGAAGTAGTTTTGAAATCACTTAAAACTACAAATATGACAAGAATCCTTTTTAGCAACAGAAATAGGCTTCAATCATTTAATGTTTATATACTTGACGAAGATAGTTAATACAAATGGTATATGCATATTGAACTTCATATAAACATTATTAGCATTACCATTGGAGTTAGTGATTGGGGGTAGTTTAGCATATATCATAGCGAAACAGAGCCGCGTCGCTTAATTTTCTACACAGGGACTGTGCTATTGACGATCAGAACTCAAAATTAATACTAATTTTAGCTGGGTATACAGTGTTAAAAATTAAGTTAAAACATGGCTCTCGTACTAATTTTGCTGGTATTTTGCAGAATCAACGTGAATGAAAATATTTAAATCATTAACTTTGTCCTTCAACATCTACAGATTAATAGATGGGTATCTATATAATACTCTCCATACAAAATACGCATTAGTAATATGGTATATAATAGGTATAATTAATTTTTCTACATTAAGTAAATAAGCTTTATAACTTCAACAATTATGTTGTCTTATCGTAATTGAAAAATACAATAAAATGAATGGATTTCGATTACGGGATTTAGTATTGATAGGAAAACAATGATCTTATACAAAATTTGGTTTTGCAATCAGCTTGGCTGTCTGTGATTGGTTATTTCGTTGGTTGCACGCTTATACAAATGAAAAAAATATATAATTGACTCTTCCACAACAAAGGTTTCTGATATTAGTCTTTAATTGAAACGATTTCAGTCCAGCCCCCTTTGTTCGGTCGCCGCAGAAAAACGCGGAGTTTCCCAAAACCGTTCACTCAAAATAAATTGGAAATAATTCATTTTGTTCAAGCAAATGGACCGTTGATAACGCAATTACCCGAAATAAAAGCGTGTACGTAATATTCTTCAACCGACGGGTGTCTTTTTGGGTTTACGATTTTAAAATGATAAAGGTTGCGGTCAAAGATATATTATGTTTGTTCAGTTTTATCTTTGGATGTATTTCAATTATTTTTATTTTATATTTCATACACACTAATCAAATATGGGTATGTTTAAATTCAAATACTTTTTCGTATATTATGATATCTGCAAATTCATTATTATTTATCTAATCTATGGTGTCCAAGCTAACCTTTTTTTCAGCCAAATTTCTCTTATTTACAATCAGAAGAAAACTATGGAATATAATTGAATCAAATGTATCTTTATTGTAGATCAAACAATTCAAAAAGAGAAAGACATAGAGGACAGTTGAAAAATTTGCACAAAGGCCGATATTATCGCTAAAAACTTTCTCTTCGTGATTAAAAATAAAGTACTCAAGGTGGTTCCCTCAATAGCGGCTGAAAATTGTTAAAGACTTCTCGAAACATAGAGAAATTGATGTCATTGGCCTAATTTAGCCTGTTTTCAGATTGAAACAAAAACCATCACGACCTTCGATTAATTTATAGAAATAAAACACATAGTCAGTGAAGTTCAGTTTTAAAAATAGAACTGTATTATTCGGGACAAAGTTGTCCAACTACAAATAATTTAAAAATATAGATAACATAGTAGCTGTGTAGATATTTTATGATTGATAATTATTTAAAAAAAAAGTATATAAGTTATATTAAAAATAACTAAAATAATCTCAAAGTAAACTTCGATGTGTTTCTTAAAAATTGTGTAATAAGAAAAGATTGCGATATTTCATACCTCCGTGTAAGCGAGTCCCAAAAATAACCGACTCATTTCAAGAAATCTGTTTCATCGAAAAATAAATTTGATTTTTTTACCCCCCTACCTCACACTAATGGAGATTGTAAAATGCTCTCTCTTCTTAGCAATAAGGATGAAATTGCCGTGTAATTTGTTAAAATCGTCACCATCTGCAAAATTGTTGGGTGCGGAGAAATTGTAGCTTCACGGTTCGTTAGTTTAGAATATTGGTTCATTGTTAGCTACAGATTCATTTGGTTAGTTGAGAGTTACTGTAGAGATGCTGGAATATTGGTGTGTTGTTTAATACAGAATGAAATACAGTCGTTACCTCAGCACAAAACAAAGAAGTATCCTTTTCATAAAGTCAAGAAAATTTTCTCACAGAGCTTACCTAATAAGTCACTGAATATTTACGCTAGTAAAACGAGAGCAGCGCCATCTATTCAAAGTATTGGAAACCACATGAATTTAATAACTATAGTTTTTCATTCTAAAGACAACTCCTTTGATATAATAAACTACACTAATAATCTGTATTTTGTTAGAAAAATACTTACAGAGATTAAAACAATAGCTACTTAAACACTTTATTTGGGCCTAGGATTAACTGTTTCTGAATAAGGCTGAAGCCTGTATTTTCTACAACGCTTCTTTCCTGTTAGAGCAAATAGTATTCTAGAAGAATAATAACATTACAAAGTTATTGGAACATTCCGAATTAGATACAACAACAAATGGTTTGAAATTTGTTAAAAAAAATCTTAATGCGAACTTACTCGACTCAAGAACATCAACAGCACTCCCAAGATACTTTTTAAGTAATAAATACTTTAAATTACCGAGAAACTGATAGAAAATTACAAAAAAATAACATCACCGGTCAGGGCTGTATGGACCTCAGTTCCCTTTGCTTTTTCTGTAACAGAATTTTACAAAAACCGTTATTTGCATGCGAACTTCATTATGTTTGCCATCAAAGAAAGGATAGACTGCCTATGTCTGCGAGGGCAACTACTGGGAAATTAAAGTCCATACAGCCATATCTCATGTGATTATTGATTATTTCTGGCTCCAGGATACCGGTCTAATGTAGTCCTTTGCCCCAAGGATTTTTTGACGAGTAATGGTGCTAATGGTAGGCCCCACCTTTTTGTTAATGACTTACGAGTACAATTTTTAAAAATGGAATGCGATATAAGTGATTACGATAAAATGATGCGAAAATATAATTTTATGTTAATAATTACGGTAAAATAATACCCAAACAAGAATGGAATGATATAATACTGATAAATAAATGAACTTACTCTATAAATGAATAAATGAAAATAAGTCATCAACGCTGAATGATGTATTTAATATATTACACAATATAACGATCGTTTTTCACATGAAACTACACCAATTTCATAAGAAATCTTATTATATTAACTTAACACTACAACACAATATACCAAATAGAATATACAGCACCGAACCATCTCCTGCCATTAAGCGCCAAAAACACCGCTTTTTACTTTTTTGAAAGTGGAAGCATTTTTCCAATTTGTTTAAACACGGTGTTATTTTAACTTCGAAAACGAAATTCGAAACAAGGTAATTAAAGCGTTTTAGACCCAAATTCAGATTTGCGTTGAATAACATGATATTTATTTTGGTGTTTCTCGCACAGTGTTCACCTGTGTGGACGCCATCGTCGTTACGAGGGTTTAATTTACCAATTACCTCATCATTTCGATTGGCGGTTTCCGTATGGCATTTTGGTACCGTAACTGATATTGGTACTAGGTTTGGTATCGGTGCAAATACTCACGTACTCATTTCAACCGCGGGTTCGTTTATTGTCCATAATTATTTGTGGTGTAGCTTGCAGACGAAATTTTTTTGGGTTTTTTTTTTGTATATTTTTAATTAGTAAACATTATAAGCACAAACTTCCTTAGATTTGAACAACATCTACCCAAATTAATATAACCGAAATATAATATACCATTATTTACATTGATTACTTGTTAGAATGATTGTATAACATCGATAGATGATTAATTTTCTGTTTATTCTCTCTTCTTCAACCCTTTTTCACCCACTACGGGGTATAGGTAATGATGTAAGTATATTTAAATCCTAGGATTTTAACTTAAATGCGATTTTCGCTTGATTTGCGACATTCATATCGGTTCCTATTATTACAATACTCCTCGTAAAGTGGAATTTGAGATTCGTTTGTATTGTATTCAGTTAGACTGCATTGATATTGTACCCAACGTCACAGTCAAAGACAAGTGGATTGGAATTTCCTAGTTTCAATATACGATGGCATGCAAGACGCATACAATGCATTAGTGTAATAACGATATAACATTTTCAATACGTAGTTCCATCTTGTAGAGGAAGATGATACGTTATAGAAAGTTCTAGGCTTCGTAACTTACAGATATTTCTCAGTGCTGAGGAAGAGCATATTTAATATCTTTACTATGACAATATTGGGTATCACACCAATATGTTTCACTCATTATATGCAATAAAAGAAAAGGAATATTGATAGCTGTCAAATGACTTATATTTCAAGAAAATCATAAGTAAACCATCAATAATTATAGAAGATATATAGTTCACGCAAACTCAAATATGAACTAGTATTGACTAAATCTAGAATAAGCAAGAATATTATAAAGAAATATGTATATATTTTTTGTTTCTAGAAGAATCTTTACAAATTTGCTTCTAAGGTCTTAACAGCTACTTGTCAGATTTAAAAAACCAATATTGTATGGACCGTATTGCTAGATAAAGACTCAATGCCAGCTCATTAAATTTTTTAACAAATCTTGTCTTTAAGCTAACTTTGAAACGAAATGTCTACTTAACAACACATATACCTGAGATAGAGTAACACCGATTCTTTTGTGAAAAATTTCAACAGGACATATTCTCACGGCGCTCCCACGGGAGTAGTTGTTAGGAACTCTCTTATTTCTCCGCAGGAAAAACAATGGGAGGACATTTTTCACTCTTTCCAGTTTGAAAGCGTTCGCGACACTAGACTACGGGTGGTACGAGTTATAAGTGGTACGCGATATCCAACTTCTAAATGTCATTATTCTTTAATGTTAATATTAAATTATTTTCAAATGCATAACCTACAGCTGGTCTTAATAAATGCATGTCATTTCATTGGCTGTATTCTAAGTTTAGCGATCAAATAAAAACTAGTAGCTCCAATAGCACGTCCGTCCGTTTATATTTGCTTGTACTGGTAGACAGGTTAAACCCCTTAGCTTTTACGATCACACCACCTAATGACGATGTAGTCGGTCAACTTTTTCACAGCCATAATTTTATTGCTAATTATAATATAAACTTTAACTCCAACTACAGAGTTCTTGAAATTGTATATGTAAATTTTGATACAGTATTTGATTTCTAGATTAGAACTGAAACGATCTCTGATAAGGCAATTTATATTTTTTACTAAAATTATTAACACTATTGCAAAAATTAAACAGTAGTTTTATCCTATGGGTCTTTAAAATAGTCGCAAATGAAATAATAGAATAAACACAAGAATACAATATATAACCGAACAAAATTTAAGATGAGTCGCTCGCAACCTGTTTTCTATTCCAGGTACAAATAACACAGCTGCGTGTTGCACGACGTTTCCAATTTGCGCGTGTTATATACCCGTTGTGTCGTCCGCACGTGGTGCCACCTGCTTAATGACAACGAACTAAGTGCTGAGCATTCAGGCGGTCCAGTGTTAGACTCGGAGTTCAAAGCTTAGAAACAGAAATTTAAAGTTAGTGAAAACAACCAGGAGTAGTTTTGTATTTTCAGTTTAAAAAGAACGTTACACAGATACTTCTTTCAGACCTATAGTGCGAGGGACGAACTCTGCTGTTTACGGGTTTAATGATAATGATTTGATTTTTGATTAAATAGTTTTCATTTTGTGCGAGGGACGAACTCTGCTGTTTACGGGTTTAATGATAATGATTTGATTTTTGATTAATTTTCATTTATGAGCTAACATTTCAAAATTTTGAACACGATCCATATTATCAATAGCATTTAAAAGAAGGAGGAAATGATTAATTAGGTAATAAAAACATTTTCCGAAGGGAGAATTCAGTGACAACTAACTATATTTCTTTTAACGTCATATTTACAAGGCAGAAATATAATAAAAAGGTATGAAATGAATACAAAAGAGAGCACAATCCAAAATAATCACCAAGGAAGTATGAGATACATTGCTTGATTTGTGAAATCCAATCCAGTTGATTTTTTAATTTTATTTCATTACTTATCTGCTTTTGTTTTGTATTAAACTCTTATATGGTGGTCATTAAATTAAGCAAATGAAATCTTCTCGAGAGAATTCTTTCTTCTTTTCGCAGTCAAAAATTACAAAAATAAAATAAATCAAGTACCGTAACTTAAGATAGTATTTTTTCAGTTACAGTCGCAGACCGGGCTAAACTTTTGATCAAAACGTCGGTGGCAACACCAGGACACATGAGTGGCAGGAGATTAAATTTCGCGAGTTATTCTATTGTATAGTCTTCCCTGTGAAATATGGACTATTGGAGGAGCTGTTTGTTAACAAAGTGAATAAAGTAATAAGCTAGGAATATAACTTTGAAGGTAAGATACTTAGTTGTAGCGAACAAAAACAAAAATATGAAATTTGATAAATATATTTCTGGGAAACATGCGTTGGTAAGTTTCTAATATTTATAGAATTGATACCCTCTTTTGTAATAATATTATTCTTGATGTCTTTAGTCTTCTTTGCATGTAATAAATTTATTTTGTTAATTTATTGCAATCGTAGCCTACTGCTTTGATATGTACTATTAAAACTGGATAAGATTTCTTTCGTTATGATGTTCATATCATATATTAATTCTGGTATAAAAATGATAAATATGCTTGGAGATTCTACTTAAAATACAAAATGAACATTAAAGATAAAGGTAATTATTTTCAGGTGATTCATTATTTACTGCTGCTCATCTACTTGAGAAATGGTGGCATGTATTGTACGTATTCGTGAAGCGAGTGCTATTTATTGGTCAATCTGAATTTGAACAGGACGTAAACAGAACATTCTACCTCTATCAATATATCTTATTCACCCTGGGTACATTCACAATTTGCAATGAATACCTTAAAATCTACTCCAACATAGACTTTAAATGTTATAAAATAGAATTCAAAATATATTGTAAATTTAGTCGAGTATTAAGTTTACTATACTAAGCTGTCAGGGAAGCATAAAATGCATTTATGGTGCTGTGGATTGTTCAAATATTTAAAGAGATAATCGAATATTCTGGAACAGTAATAATCATTGTACTTCAAGAAACAGAACAGTTGTAATAGAAATGTAATTTTAACTGGTCAAAACCAACTTTGAGTCAGTTTATCTGTGATATAAAGAATAATTTGAAAATCCTAATAACAAACTAACTATTACACTAGACAGAGACGTCTTCATGCGGGTTGAATTGAGTTTGAATCTTTATTGTTGTTTATCATTAAGAGGCTAACTTTTCATGACAGTCGAAGGCGACTTGTTATCTTAGCTAGAACATTGTTACGAATAGGCGCTAAGAAAAATTTCATGATATCTTGTTTTTTATAGGTTTATATGCATGAGATCAACAGAAATTGTTTATTTTTTGGAGTAAACTGATAGGACAAATTTCAAAAAGTCATCAACTCTGCAGCGCAAAGGATTCCCACATGGAAGGAACACAAGAGAGCTATTTATGTGGTGGTCCACACTGTCTTGCTGTGGCTTGGTAGGCTTAATCAGTTGCCATAACAACTAGGACCAGTGGTTACCGTAACTAAGAAAAAAATGTAGGAAAAATCTGGGGGAAATATTTTCACACACAGAAAACAACCCTTTTGGGTTCTAAAAATTATGATAACTGATTTTGGTCAGTGATAGTACAAAATATGATTCAGATGTATTCAGGGAGTGGGACCGATAAAAACGTGTTTATTTTGAGCTCAATAGACCGTGGAGTTTTTACCAGGTCTAATCGGAAAGCAGTTAGCGTAGCACGTGCCCAAAATTGTGGAATTATTGCTTGGGACATGGCGTGATTACACAAAGTTGCCTCATAATTTTGTTGTCTTACGGTCGCCATTGCTTGCTACAAATGTGAGGTTTTTTTATGTTACGCGTTATATTATTGCAAATGGGGATGATATCGTTTACATTATAAAACAACGAGACAAAACTTAACATGTATAATGAAAAAAATTTAGACTAGAAGAAAACCTAATTTTGAATGGAAGCCAACCCAAGACCACGAGTCTTGATAATCATGGCTTTGCTCCACAGGACTACCGAAGACTTTGAACATTCTGAATTTCTGAAAATTTTTCTTTTATACAACCCTACTCATAAACCCCACCTGTATTTATTTTTGATGTACTCAAAAATGTCGCCTTGTCGTTGCTATTTCAGTGGCTAAGCAATTATTTGTGTTAAGGTGTGAATGGAAAGTAATCTTATCCTGCTGGTGAGTGAAATGGAGAATAGAATATGAAGACTAGCGTCCCGTTTAGTATTATTTAATTTGCTAACCCGCGATATACTCCTGGTAATCTCGGGACAATTAAAATGTTATTGTAACTAAATGGTTCTGCTTGATGAGTTAAAAATAATAACTTTGGCATTACTAACATGTAATAGCATTAGTTGGATTTGTTATGTCGTTGAGCTTGACAAAGTAGGCTAAAGTATTTATCGAAGCGTTATAAAATCGTCGTAAGGTAATTAAATTATTATTGAGATTCGATTCTATGAGAATTAAGTTAAATTTCATTTAAAACCAAAGCTTTGGTTTTACAACCAAAATATTAGTAACTTTACTACCTATGCACGCTATGGAGTCAATTTAGTTTCAATATCTCTCAATTTGCGTAGTTTCACATTTTACATACAGATAAATGTTCCAAAAATAAATTCTATTTCACTGAACTCGCTTCAAGATGGAGAGAACTTAACGAATAAATGTATGTCATGTATATGAAACTAGGACCTCAATACAGATTCAAAATTTATCGAACATTCTAGACGATGCATTTCTTAGCATGGGCGTTTAGAAAAATCATTGTATTTCTCTACAAGTTTACTTATGACACTTTTTGGTTTCCAAATTATTATATTTGAGTATCCATTAATATTTTCACCATACGATTTGCGTATTTTTGCTATTACTTCGTCATTTGCTTAACTAGACCCATCGAGGCCAATGAACTCTTAGAAGCAAGTTTTAACTAAAATTATTATCATGATAACATTTTTTAAACTGAAGTCAAACGAGCTTAATTTTGTGCAATACGAGTCACCTGTTTTAGCTTAGCATTAATACGTTATTTTAGGTACGAATAGAACTATGACATTATATTTGTATACCATACATAGGTGAAAATTATGATATGACCAACTTTTACCCGGAGTAAATTACTAGCTAGAACTAAGGCTCTATTATCGATTATCTTTCCTGGTCTTTAATCTAGAGCAATGTTAAAAGAATCAAGTACTACAACGATAACAAAAAATATGAATTCTCTGTATCAACATTCTATGTAAATAATTGAACATGCTGATTGGATAAGCACTCAAACTGAATGAGCTTAGTTATACAACCCCATCGAAAGTCGACTGTGGAAGCAATTTTTCAGCACATTGAACATAATCCTTTTCCGAGTGTTCTAATGAAACAAACCGGTAAATTATAGATAATTGCCAAGTGTTTTATGTAGTAGCAAGCGGAGTAGTCGCTTTACACTTCTGTGAATTCAGTGGACACTTCTCGATTCATTTAACACAATCGATAGTTTACTAGAATCTATATCTAAAGCCTTTGTAGATAACTGTGTTCATTATTAGTTTGAGATTTAATGACAATGTATATTTTATACTGCGCAATAATCAATTTGAATGAAGTATTAAAATACTATGGACTACATTATATTTAAACCTTTCACTGATTAATAAGATAGACAAATATTTTAGTTATTCTGGTGGTTTGATTTAATATGCCAAGAAAAACACATAATCATTCAAGTTACGACTACAGTAATGAGGACGAATAATACATAAGACAATAAAGTTGTGTTACGGCCTAAGCCAATCATGTGTTTTTCCTATAGTCCAAAAATAATGTTTAACATATCAGGCAATTCTATATTTATCTGAACTTTAATTTAATGGAACATTCACTGAAATTGGGCCTGGCCTCATAACTTCTGGCGTGTTTTTACCTTTGCAGGAAGGCCTGTGGCGAGCACGAGAAGTTAATTTTTCTCACACTAACATCTATCCAGCATCATTAAGAGCTTGTGTTATGGAGACATGATTAACTAGATAGTAATATATATATATACATATATATATGTATGTATGTTATATATGTCCTTTTTATAGAATTGATATATTATAGTTTTATATTAGTATGTATGTATTATTATATACTCTTTCCTGTCCATCCAAAGGTCGCCTTGAAAAGTTCAAGTAATATAGTGATAAGAATAAATCTGCGTATAGATTAACTGGTGTGCAATAAAAATAATCTATCTTTGTATATATATATCAGAAATATACTAAATAAACATACAAAGATCCTTGACTCATGAACAAATTCGTACGAATACTTCTGAAACTGAAAGTATATTTTATGACAAACTCTAGCTACTAACAATAGAAATAGAGCAATACCAGGTTTCAATGGCATCCTGAAAAATACTCGGTATCGCAATGAACAGGTATTTCAACCCTAGCGGGTAACTATAACATATTGGATCTAAATAATAGCCTGTATAAAACTGGTTTTCTTCTAGAATAGTTCCCTTGAGGTACTGTGTCGTGATATCTTATATAATATTAGCTTATCGAGCCACTAGCCACCTTATCGTAGACAGCAAGCATTATCAATATTTTACCCCCAACGTAAAATGTTAAATTTTTAGACATACATATGTTTACCTAAATATTATTGTTCTTTTATCAATATGTGTGTACGAATTTTGAATGTATATTATATGTTATTAGCTGAAAACACTCTGTAAATAGTGTATAATTCTGTGCAGATATTAACGTATAACTAATAATTACAACAAACAAGCCAAAGAGAAAGTTTACGCGTAACTTTGTTTTAGGAAGTTCGCGGTTCTGCTTGTGTAAATTCTGAAATTCCATTAGGCTGATCAAGTATTTAACCCATTGACCACTGTCCCAATCAAAGTTAAAATGTCGGCTACGCAACGAGGGACTGAATGGCAGATTTTAGTTTAAGGGTACGCGGATTTGTTGAATGCAATAAATTCTGTACAATATTTATAAGACTGTCTTTTGTTTCTATCACGATTGTAAATAATTTATCGAAGTTCCGGCTAGTAGAGCATAAACCTGTTTTGGGATTCAGTTTAGTTATCATTGGTTGAAATACTTAAAACATAAGAGCTCTTCGATCTTATTCCTCCCTCTCCTTTACTACGAGTACGCGTGCTGGTCTACGGGGTCACTCCTTCACTGTCGCCACGTCTACTTTACGCACTAAGATATTTTGTGCCTCCTTTTTCTATCGTACAGCTAGAGCGTGGAATTCTTTACCAACACACGTAATCCCTCCTTCTTACAACATGGTTTCCTTTAAAAGAGGCGTGAAAAAGCCCTTTTTGTGCCGGCAAGGTGAGGGTGGCTAGGGCAGTATGTCGTATGCTTCACTAGCTATCTTCACATATGGACTCCTCTACTGCTTATCATCAGGTGGTGTCAAGTGATTTGCTGAACTTTATATAAAAAAAAATATTTATTTATTTAACAATTTATGTACACATAAAGACACACAACAGAATATTAGAAAATTGTACAAAGGTACTGCTTATGTCTATAAGAAATCTCTTCCAGCAGCCCCATATACGGAAAAAGTGACATCGAAAGGATGGATTATCTGCATGGATCCTGCAAAAGAGGCATGAAAAAGCACTTTTTAAGCTAGCAAGAAGGTGTAGGTGGTTTAGGCTGCTCTAAGCCACAGCATATGCATTATTTCGCATACTTCACTAGCTATCTCGTGGACTTAAGTCGCTTTTTATATAAAAAAGGAACCAAAAAGGCAAATTACATCTTATAATATGGCATTTTTCGATATTTAATTTTTGATTAAATTAAATATGTTCTTTTTATGATAAATTTCTCCCTACAAAATATAAAAGTAACTAGATTTTTCATGTATATTTTTGCATTAACTTAACTATTTTATATTCACAGTACTTACTGAATCTATCATTATAAGAGCTATAAAACAGTACGCTCCTGCAGGTACTATTGAAACCAGAAACAATGCAAACACTCAGCACACTACATCTCTTTCATATACCATAGATAAGAATGAAACACAGATTCCAATTCCAGAAGTGAGTACGTCCAAATCCATTCTGTTTATAGGGACGTTCGTGTAGATTTAATATTCTTATGTGATGGAAGGAGTCGATTTGTTTACCTTGCCCCGCAATTTTTCGAATGACAAACATCGCGAATGATTGAATTCTATATCTTTCATGTTTTCTTATTATTTTGTAATGACAAGCCCGTGGCTCAAATGGCTGATAATATATTCCCTAATATATTGTTGTAATATTCAGTAAAATAAGTTTAATTGGAATCGGAAGATTGCTATGCGATAATTGCTTATATTTTGATTGAAAAGGGTTATTTTAAAGTCCAAAATGAGTTTTGGGTACATTAAATACATTATGCATAAAAAGATTGAGTGATAAATTGGGGCACGATGAGACGTAATTTAATTATTCAAATTAAAGTTTGTATTAGAAATTTTATTTACATTGTCCCTTGTCCTTTAAGCGAGGACATTTATATACGAGTATTCCAGTTGTTTGATTAGTTCCATTGAAATTATGTTTTGTTTTCAGAAGGGATATTAATAATTAAATTAAACCTTTCTTGGTAAATAAATAAATTGCGATTGTTCAGTCGACCAGTAGGCAGCTAGTACACTATAGAACTAAACGCTTATATCGCCTACCAATCAATATATAATAACACGAAGAAAGCAAAAGCATAGAAGACAGCCAAGCTCATAACATTTCGCTTAGTTATCTGTAGACTATTCTTACATGCTTATTCAAATAACGAAATATAACTCTGCACACTTGTAATACAGTTCATATTTAAATTGTGTTCTATCAAAAATAACTTTATAATAACAGATTAAATCCCGCGGTTGACAAGGAACAAAAAGTTGCTCCGAAACTTAAGATCACGAACATCTGCAACTTTAGTTACGAGAACATTCGTACCATATCTATAATCGTTTCAGAACTTTGCCGATGCTACTGAGTCCAAACAGTTATTACTTCTTCAATAACACACTTTCGAGTTGGAGCGATTACAGCTTATCTTAAAGTAGTTGAGTTGAATATCAATTGTGGAGCTGCACCTATAACTTTGCTGTGGTAATATGAGAGTTAAGCCCGTTATGTCAATTACATTGTCATCCGAGCAAGCTGCGCTAAGCGATCTATAATCGAGTGAGACTCGAATTCAAATCGGAGCGCATCGGAATGAGGTTTCCGATGGTCAACGCTAATTGGACACCGGTAATACTACGTTCCGCTTGGATTATAATGGGAATCAGTTTTTGATTTGCTAGTTGAGAGAAAAAGATTAATAAAGATTCTATTGTTATCGGTAAAGTATTTGTATTGAATAAGTGATACCACCATTATTAATTTTATACTCGTTGATAAGGTTAGATAAATTTCTTATGTGAAAATGATCCAACGTTGTTAATCTCGTTATAATTGTATCATGTAATGTTTGTTGAATTGCTTAAAAGTTTTTATTTTGTACGCGAAATTTCAATAAGAATATAACCCACAGTTATTGTTATATTTCTACGTAATTTCTTTTAATTTACAATACATACTGCAAAACACCCATATTACATCATTTATATTAACTGTGCATTGCGACATAGCGTCGCTCGTTTTTACCAAGGAGAGTACTCTTAAGAGCTTTTTGACCTAATACCTCCTTCTCCTTTCCTACTTAGGAGAACACGTACTGGTCTACGAAGTCACTCCTTTAATGTCGCCACGTCTACTTTGTGCTATTGTTTACCCTCACCTTCGGTTTGGAATTACATACTTTAGGCATTTGTATCGAATTTACTATTTACCATTTGAAAAACTACAACAAAGTAGCATAATTAAATATTTAGAGATCTGATTTTTTTCATAAAAAGCTCAGAAAATGACTCGACACCACCTGATGATAAGCAGTAGAGGAGTCCATATGTGAAGATAGCTAGTGAAGCATACGACATACTGCCCTAGCCACCCTCACCTTGCCGGCCCAAAAAGTGCTTTTTCACGCCTCTTTTAAAAGAACTCATGTTGTATGAAGGTGTGAATACGTGAAATATTATTTTACGGGAATATTGTTTTAAGTTAAATTACCTTGTACACAAATTTGTCTTCTATGTATTAAGTTTCAAATTTTGATTCTGCTTTATTTATATTATTTTTAAGATCTGTTCAAACCTCAAACAAAGTTTTCTATTTCAAAATTGCTGTAATTGTTTTTTAATTAATTGGCTGTTAAATACAAAATTTAATTACTTGGCTCTCAATATATATATATTGGTTTATATTTAGTTTATTGTCTCTGAGGCCTAAAACCTGTAAACAGTATACAGACTGTTTCTTTGTACCTTACAGTAAGAACACTATATCAATATAACAATATTTGATGGTGAATTTAAAATAGAGGGTATTTGTCATCTTAAACTTATAACTTACAGAAGGCAATATATATTATACTACATATTAATTCTAACATTAATGTCGCGTTCCAATCCAATAAAAACAAAAGAAAAACACTGACATGAAATTACGAGTTGTCATATTTTAGTTTAGCTATCAGTTCATAAATATGAGATCATCTCCAAGCTCTTCAATCATATTGGTGGGCTAAGAAATTATTGTACCAGAAAAAAATACTACGACAATTTCATTGATAGCCACATTTCTATATATTTCTAAGGCTGGCGTACACTATGCAAGTGGCATCATTATTTTCTTCTTAAAACAGGCCAAAGTGTCAATGTTGCTAATTAAGAATGGAGGTATTAGCTTTAAGTATAAAGCATTTTGGAGGCATACTAATGGAACACAATTTTAATATATCAAGTCATGTTTATCATGATGTTTACTTTCTTCCAAAAAGGGGATTGAATCGTTACTATGGAAACAGGAATAACACAACTAACACAGACGATGATTGATGTAAAATAGCCCCAGTTTTTAATGCGATTATGTTTGTAATTGAGACCGATTATGGTGTAAATGGTTTTGACATTGATAAAGTGTTGAGCAATGGAATACAGCTAGTAGACTGTAAAGAAATCACCTTGAACCTAATAAGGTAAATAAACAGGATCCATTCAAATTTGCTTCGGTTCAATGACCTTTGCTTTGTAGTGTTACAATAAAGTTGGTATGAATGTAAAACTTACTAGTTAATTTAATTCTCTTAAATTTATACATATTTGCTTTTTGTTTTGTTTTCTTATCAAACATTAAAGTTTCATTACCAAAGTATTTACGCAAATTGCAAAATTAACAAACATTTCAACATAGGTCTCAAGTTTATATAAGAATCGAGATGTCACTCCGAATTCAAATGCAGCTCACATCCAAGGAACGTATTGCTTAACCAACCAAACTTCTTGCTCGGACACTTTTTGCCGCTTGCACGAGCTGGCATTGGATTTAATAATGTGTAAAAATGTCGGGAGGGTTGGCAGTTTGCCTGCACGTCACACAAATCTAGATCTGGATAGGGATATCGAGGCTAAATATTTATGGCTCACGTATTCTGTTGTTGAATCTAAAATCAAGTTAGAGTTCGATTTTAATGGTTGAATTGCAGCTAATAGATACACAATGCTTGTTGGAATACGAAGCTCCTTAATATATTTTGTTGAACAACGTTTATGCTAACTTCTTTTTGTTTTGGATAGTCCTTTTATCGAGGAAGGTTAAAAGAAATATAAAATTTGACAGACCGAACTCCACGCGGACGAAACCCTGCGCGGAAGCCAGTTGCTATATAAAATCTGCATTTGCACCTTTACTGCCTTTTCAAATTAGGCTCTTTATCGGCAAAGACAGAGAACTTCGTTAGAGAAAACATCATTACAAACAACATTTTATTAGTCTCAACAAATGTATTTTTAGGCAATGTACCAAGGATCATTATACACCACGCCTTACGAAAGATTCGGCGAAACGAAATGAAATTATTTATCAACGTCCGAGCAAATGGTAGCCAAAGATGGCTGCGTTATGATGGCGTCTCCTATATAAATTGGGGGGAAATATTGAGTTCCTATAGATTTTTTGGTATGCCCATTCATTTCCTTAGAATTTCATTAACCATTTTCTATTCTATTAACCAGTGAATAGAAATCAGTATTGTCATTTCCCTATGTTCATTAAAGTGATTTTAAAATCTTTGTCCTTTCTTTGTTTTTCAATTAGACCATTATGTATAACAAGTTTATTGATGCAATTGTGACTAATAAGAAAAAATCTCAATCATTATTTGTCTTTCAATTTGCCTTTTGAAGGCATCATCAGTTCATTTCCAATATCTTTAAGCCCTATCATAAAAGCTGTACACATTAAGGACTAGCTGAACAGTTTTGATTTCATTGTGACACCAATAGAACTTCACCCTGATTAGTAAGATTGAGCAGCGTAGAAGAAATAAATACTAACTAAATAAATCGTCTTTATTGTGAGAAGCTTACAGACTATAATTTTTTTGATCCTTATGGTACTACTCAGTGTAGCTAGTGTATTATGTCAAAATAAAAAGGAAGCGTTTTATTAATCGCGGAGGAGACGAATCTCTTTGCTTCTAACACAATAAGTTCTGTTGAAATCACGTCAGAAAAACAAAACTGCAAAATTTGCCTACGATTTTCTATAAGGTGTAGGGTTTCCACAATAAAATTACCTATCTTTTTAAGTGAATTCATGGTCTAAAATACTTTATAATGCATGGTGCAGGTCTTCATTTTCAAAACTACATAAGTCGTAGGATCGCAATACTACAGCGACCATATCAAGATAATTATCCCATCATTTCTTAGTTTCCCCGATGCCACACAATTAACCTCTACAGTATATATACACCCTTGTGTACTTATTTGTTAAAGTTTAAACTCTCGGCGGAACTTTAATATTGTTAAGAAGTTAGCACTCTGTTTGCACAGCCTACTGGTAATGTAATTTGGAGAGCTGGACGATGCCGTTAATTATGTCTCTACGTTATTGGAAATCGATGAACGAAGTATCAAGTGGAGGCTGCTACTAGAGGCTTGGTCAAGATCGCTGATATATACTTAATTTTGACAGAACAAGTCCTTTGCGAATTAGCGGAAAACATTAGCATCAAACCGCCCAAAAAATGAGAAAGGCCATTTATCAAGTAAATGATAAAGCCACCAGATGTAGTCACTAGATGTTGTGGACAATAATCAGGAGAACCAAGAGGCCAAGAATAAGAAATAACTAATATTTTATCAACTGTGAAAATTTAAAAGTATGCATTGATTATCTTCGTGGAACCATTGATTAGTCATGGGATACAATCTCTTTGTTATATATTTTGGTTAATACCATTTAGGGGAGCTTAATTTGAATGCTACTTTTAGATATATTTATATTACTCTGTTATGCTATATTTGATTACGTATTTTCTCCTTCATACAACTTGGGTTCCTTTAAAAGAGGCGTGAAAAAGCACTTATTGGGCCGACAAGGTGAGGGTGGCTAGGACAGTATATCGCATGCTTCACTAGCTATCTTCATATATATACTTCTCTACTGCTTATCATCAGGTGTCGAGTCATTTGCTAAGCTTATTATAAAAAAAACGATTTTAAAAATCTATTTCACAATACTGATATAGTTTTCAATACTTTGAAATACAAGATACAAACACACTCATCTCACATATGACATCACAAAAGATAACATTAGACCTTACCTAGTGGTAATAGATGCGACATTTGCAGTCCAACAGTTTTCTGTGCTAAGAATATTTTCTTATTCATCGCATATACGCAAACGAATCAACTGCTTGCTATCTACTCTTAATTACTTACCCAAACTCAAGTTGGATTCAAAGATTGTGTTTATCATTATCGTTAAGTGAATGACGTCATTAGTGTTAAACAAACTCGAAACTCAAACCCGTAATTTGAATATGAAATGGCGGCAAACAAAGAGGATGTAGGAAGTTAAAAGGCGGCACATGCATCGTCAATAAATAAAACAGTCTATGGAAATCAGATTTCGAGTTAACGTGCGTTACATGCATGCATCTTACTGATTTAGATTTTAAATCCCACAACAAATTCCGATTGAAGTCCAACAATATATATATTTGATCTTTACTCTTGTCTTTACAATCCATGCGGTCAGTTATTGAAACGCTCTTCAAACTAGTATGCACTGCAATTCACAAACTATATTCTTTTACAAACCGCGCTTAGACATACTTTCTCAACCTTTCTTACGTAAGATCTAGAATTTCTAAACTGTTATTGATCTATAAAAGCGTTCCGAAACATATAGGTTTATATAATATTGCTGTTAATTTAATTACCACATTTAACAAGGACAAAAAATCGTAAGAAATAAGTAGTGTCTCAGAACTCAATTGTTTTATGTAAGATCTTCTGCAATAGTGTTAAGACATTTCAGACCGCAGCTACGGGAAGCGTTTTGTGGAAACCAAAAATATAATATTTTTTTTCGACAACAATTATTGCCTCTAATATATCGATTACGTTACTATAAAATATTAATTTATCTTTTAATTTTGTTTAAATTGTATTTTATTTGAGGTCTCTGCTAACGTTGATAGCATTAGCGCATTTACCAGAATATCTGTGACAGTAAATATGTTTTCACTATCAATATGTATCCATTGTTTTAAACAGCTTTTATGGTGAACACATTAGGATAATTTGATGTTAAGTGCGTATTAGACCCAAACCTTTCTACTTTTTGTTAATTTTTGAGAACCAAGTTCTGAATTGAACCCGTTACAATTAATGAAATGAACCAATAACTTCCAAATAACAATATGTGTTAAAGTAACTCCCGTAAATAACAATTTCTAGATAATAGCAACTTTTTCTCAGTTCGTAACCCGTTCAATGCCTCAGGGAGTAGACCGAACCACATTGCATAAATCATAATAATTAGTCCTAACTTCCATGGCGTGCCGGGTAATCCTGATCATTGCAAATTCAGCAGGGTTATTAATGTTTAGTATTTGATTTACATGCTCGATAATGTGAGCGCAAAACTCGCTCGCTGTTGAGATAGCTGCTTCAAGATTTATTTGATATGGTAATCGTGCGTGTGATACGAAGCGAACACGTTTTGGCATGGTACTAGATCGACCACTCCTGGATCTAAATTGAGCGGACATAGTCCTTTGAAAACCCATTGTGCTGGAACAACCCTAATGAGGTCCTCACTAAATGCTTGCCTTCTACAGTTTCATTTAAGCTGTGTCACATCTTATCTTGTTTAAGGGCCGGGATTAACTCTCAATTTAAGGGGATCTCTTGTGCTTCCCTTATCCTAAAGTCAGCTGTCCTGGAATTCTTCCGAAGTGTACTTGTTAAGTACGCTTAGAGCCAGCAGCCTTACGTCTTCAGGTTTGAGGTAGTCCAATCCAAAGAGATCCATTCTTTTCCTAGGAAGAGCATATTAGTTACATAATATTTCCATTTGTTCTGTGTGTTCCCCATAAACCCTACAAAGAGGCGATTCCACTTACTTCATTTTCAATAGCTGTCTCACAGCTCTCTCTCACTACAGCTTAATTAGAATTTTTGCTTGATTATTTCTGTCACCACTTTAAAAATGGTGCGTTAACTTCTGAGACCGACTTGCTTCTCTCTACTTTCTTCTCCTCTCTTTTCTTGTGCCTTGAAAGTCATTGCTGAAAGCATACCTTTTATATATCCCATATCTTTGAGCAGTAAGAGCATAATATAGTCTTTGGTTTTTCATAGATTACATGCTATTCTGAATCTTTTCTTGCTAGGATAACAAATGTACGTAACAAAGTTCATGGTTTGGCCTTTCCACATGTTTACTTACTTTTATAATTATGTATGCGTATCTTCTCTTCTTCTTTACACTTAAAGGAAGGCACTTACGTTTCCAAATTTTTGCTGGATGAAAATAATCCGGAAATCAATGTAGCCTGCCGAATTGTTACATACAAGGGATATCACTTTCATATAGAACCCTAAGATTAAGATCATCCTGTAGCCTTTAAATTTTAGACCTTCGGGATTTTAACATCGTTGTCGACCTTCCAAATCCACCTTTTGCCTCGTAATCCTGAAACGCCTACTTTTAAAAAAATATGGCATTAGTTATTATGCAGTTAAAGATAGATAGATATAGTCTTTATTTCCATTTCTACATCACACACAATTCATCCAAACAGTACATATGTTAAAAGACAAACATTTTATAATATAAGTATCAAAGACCTTTGTGTGCGCTGCAGAAGTGCAAAAGGGTCGCAACTCAGTGACTAATTATCATTTTTCAATCCATCATAAACATCACCAACAGCATATATACGTCCCACAATTGGGCACAGGCATTCCCAAGCCTGAGAAAAAAGATGATGAACCTAAAGAATTGGTGAATCTTTTTTCTACGAACGACGTTCGTTCAATCATTTTGGGCTTGATTAATAAATAATTATTTTCCTTAGAACTCTGTATATTTAAGACTTCTTTAAGTAACTATTTATTCAAGTTAATCTTGATATTAGTACTATTAATAATAGCGTAATAAACTACTAATAATATTGATATCAGATCTACATTTAATTCGAATTCAACCAAATTTTCCAACAAAAACATAAGATTATCAAAACGTATCAAATACCGTTTAAGATTAACATAACATTGTTATTGTCTGTGTGAAATTTCGACTGTCTTGTAATAATATGTAGACTTGTAACTAATTACCATAGTTACAAATCTATTATATAATATCTATGGGAAAATTATTATAATTAACTAACAGACTGGTGAAATAAACCATGTCAATGTCTCTAAGAATCTAGTAAATTTTATGCAATTTAAAAGCTAAACACATAATAGCAGGACGGGCAGTTATGTCGGGAGTTTGTTGTTGTTGGAGTCGGGACTGTAGCATACGAGTACAATAGTAGCTGCAAGCACTCGGGACGAGAGCGCGACGTCATTAAAAGAATGGGTCTATCTATAATAAGTCTATTTAAACATACTCCCGCCACCGCCGCACACACTCCAACATTTCACAACTCTTGGTGGAATGCCCATGTCAGTCAATGCTGTCAGCTAGTATGATTGGCAGTCTATGTTGCATATATCGTACTTTATTTATTTTAATAAATGGTCCTTTTTCTGAGGAGGAATCCATTTACCGACCTACTCGCTACTGGCTAAGTGGCTAAAACGATCAGCTACGCCGATGATATGCGCTGTTTGTGTTATGATAGGTACTGATAGCAATCATATGGTGCATTGAAGAGTTTGCTTCCTTTTTGTGAGTCCTATGCTGCGGCCCAAGGACTTAAATACAATGTCGTAAGTTAACAAAAGTTTAACCGTCAGGTTTACCAAACATTGGGTAATATTGCTGTGGTGTTGCACTCAGAAAAGTTGAGCGATTCAAATATGTAGGCCACTGGATCGCTGAAGACATGAAAGGTTTGACAAAGAGAGGGAGCGTAGCTTCCGCTTCTGCAGCACCTCCGCCTTGTTTGTGGAAGTTTTTACAGACGGGTTTACAACCAGTCGAAATGTGCGCGACAGATCCAACACTATTTTCCGCGCGTTGACAAGCCGCTGGGACCCTACGCTGAGATTACATGCAGTAAAATAGTCCATTTCGATGGATCGGGGGGCCTATTATATTGTACTGTTCCTTTTGAGATGTACTAATACTAATCATAAGTCTAACTCTGGTACTGACTCATATGGATCTTTACCATCCGAAATACATGAATAATAATAAAACTCCCTTGTTACTCCATTGAGCCTCACGAGTGTTACCTGGGTTCTTCCAAACAATTAACGAGGTCACCCTCAGACAGCCAAGTCAGCCCAGCCCATTCACAGCTTCGCACCGTTGGTGATTGCCCAGAGTTACTTGGGCAATCCCAATCGTGGCGGCCTGTGCAATAAAGCAGCCATGTTTAATATAGGATCCATTATACTTATATTTCAAGATTCGTACACTCGCGTGATTTTTATTTCTCTGTCACTCTTTTTGCCTTTATTCAAAACATAACTAAAAAATATAAAATTATTAAAATCGTCCGAACTGAATAACGCCCCGACATTGTGTGTGTGTTGTGTATAACGTGACAATTCAGAATCTCACGAAGCCTCCAATATACACAGATCACGTCTTTGCCGACCGTCCAGAAATCCACAATATTCTAGATAATTCGATGCATTCCCGAATACCGTACGCCGGAGGCCAATAGGATTTGTAGAATTATAAACGAGTTCGCGAATTTTGTGATGGGTTTGGGATAGACTTTAAATTACGTATAATAACTTTCTGAGTTTATAGATGCGAAGGTCTGCGTGATTTTGATTCGGCGACCACCTGAAAGGATCCTATAGGATTGGCGGATAGTGTGATATTTAAATTTAAATTACACATTATACCAATATCATCTGCTGTGTGGCATAGTATCAAATAAAATAATTTTACTAAAAGACTGTATAATTATTATCCTCCATTATAATTACACGTGTAGGGATATAAAGTTAAAATTTATTTGATCTACACGTCTACACGTATAATAATATTTGCTCGAAGTTTTAGAATTCTGAAATTGTAAGTATTATCTATACTAATATTATAAAGCTGAATTTGTATTTGTTAGAACGCACTAATCTCTGGAACAACTGGTTGAAATCGTAAAATTGTTTTTATGTTGGATAGTACATTTGTTGGGGAAGGTCATAAACTATATAAGTAACTACATTAATATTACGACTCAAAACTTATCAGTATTATATTTGAATTGTTTATATTTTTAAAAAAGTATTTAATGTTTGACTGAATAAATAATTTTGACTTTGTTTTGGATCAATTTTTCTAAAGTAACCCGAAAAAATTTGGATGACACAAGAAATAGTAGAAAAGAATTTTCAATTTTTTCTTTATAAGTCAGTTGTGTTAAAACGAATGAGTTGATAACGCCGCGAACGTTGAACTCATAGAAGCTATGTGCAAGTCGGTTAAGAATATTGTTAAAAATGTGTAGTCCTCACAAGTATTGAAATAAATAGTCAAACTATTAATATCTATTTTCATCAGTTGTGTCTGCAAGAATCTTATCTTTATTGTTCCGACTATTTTCATCAAATGATACTAAAAGTTACAACGTTTTAACAATTGTATATTTTATTTTACTAAGCCGCGATATTCTGCATTAACCTCTGACAGTTAAAATGTTCTTACGACAGAATTGTACGGCCTGAAAGGTTAAAACGCTTAATGCTTAGAAAGCTTAAGCATCTTCAGCTTGTTAAGTTAATGATCTTACAGATCATTGTAATCTTTATAGGAGAACTCCGTTCTGAGTATTTAAAAAACAACCGTAAAATCTACTGCGATAAGTAATGTATTGGAAATTGAACAGGTTATTCTTAGTATGTAAATTTGTAATAATAACTTTCCACAATTTAAAATAATATTAATTGTGGGTGACCACGTTTGGACTAAAGTTAAAAATGTTTGCTTGGTGGCTCCTTAGATGTTAGAAAGACATTTAAATAAATTATTCGATGATATTAAATTGAGGTCGAATCGATTCACAGTAAGTACTGTTATAATAATTATTACTATGTATAATGTTTTCTAAGTGTTTGCCTATAAAGTCGAATTTTGTCTGCTCAAAAACTCACCTTAAACTTCTTATACAACCTTCATAGATAAATAACGAAAAGAAAAAAGTTAGATACGAGAAAAGATGTAATAATTTTAACTTTAACTCGAAACTGGTCTAATAACTTACCGAGTGTATCGCTTAACAATATTTTCTTTGGAACTTTTCTATTTAAATATTAAGAAAAATTATTACATAAATACTCATTGGTTAAGAAGTTTGTTTGTCTAAATTCTGTTTTCATCAACAGATAGGAGACTTAGGTGACTCTTATTTACATTGATCTCTATAGACTGAAGTTACGAAGTTTGATATTAAAACATCTTATAAATACTCTTGACAGCCATTAAAAAACAAAATAATTATTGCAAGTGCTAAGCTTACTCAATCTTCTAGAACCAACAAGTTTTTAGTAAAGTCAGCCTTTTCAGAAGCTACTAGGAGTCAAATTGCAGCTTTTATCATAAGGAGCGAATCGCGAGCTTAATGGTTAATAGAGATGGTGTTGAATATCGATGTGAACGCCGAGGGCCATCGAGCGAGTTTCGATGTAGCGAAGAAATTGTATTCGATGGATCTGTCAACAAATTTTATGTTGATGTGATTCAAATTTGCAACATCTTCGTATCTAGATGGGGGTGTATTTTCATGTCTTTGAAGATGGTATTAAAAAAGCTGTGTCTGTATGGAGATAATTTATAGTAATGCCAAATTTCGGTTTTTATTATCACCTAGATTTGTCCGCAATACTAATAAATAATCTCATATCAAAATGGAATGTATGCTTTGAGAAATTAAGTCGAAAGTATCATATTCATTCAAGTTTCCCGGAGACGCATCCATCAATAATTGTTTATTGATATAATGATCTCATTAATCATTTTTATTGGACATGTCCGGGTGTAGTGATCTGTCTTTTAATAAAAGCGTCATTGCCTCGCCCATACGCTTCGCATCATTAATTCCCGGGAGTTTTAGGGGTTAATTTTTATGGCTAAAATTGATTTGGGAACTCATATATAAGATGAACCCACTCTTCAAATAATATATTTCAAGAAACATTTATTAATTGTCACTTTATCTTACAACATTTAACTGAATTGTATGACGGATATAAATTTCACCACAAATAAGAAATGGACACGGTAACTTGGTTGATTACTTCGACCGAACTCAGGTCAGCCAATGAAGGGCATTGGAGTTATCGAGGAGTTACTTTAACAGTTATTCTGTTATTAGAAGCGTACGAATTTGTGCGCATTTTACTGAGACACAAATTTGAAAAAAGTTCTACAAAAGTACACGAATTTTTACACATTTTTTAATGAGAAATATGTGCATTACATTGTTGGTAGGTGAAGGGTCGATTCAAGCAGATGTATCATCTGCTCGCGTGAAATTCTCTGACTTAAAATAATCAACTAAATATGTCGCAGTGTTCTGCTAAGGCAGCCCTGGATTAGACAGTTTATCAGGGTCGTCATAAGTTTAATGTATCTACACTATCGTTATCGGCACTAGAAGGCGTTTACATCACTAGTTATTTATATTATATACGTTAAATTACTCTTCATGGAACTCGTAATAAATTATACACAGATATTAAAAATTAACGCTGCTCTGTTTTGAGCGCATGAAGCTCTGTTAATTGTAATAAACGTTTTTGGATCCATAGAGATCTATTATTTAGTTTTATAATTTTTAAAATAGTTTGATATTTCATTCATTTTATTATGTTCATAAATTATTACAATATTTTTATAAAGGTCATTCATTAGTTAAGTTAACAGCTGTTTATTGTTAGTGTTAATCTATTGTTCGTGACATTAACCAAAGAGTAAAAAAAAAGTTTCTTTAATGTCCTTCCATAATCTTTTACAAATTTCAAAACTGATGTTGATTGGTAACAGCAAGCAAAATACACCAATCAGTGTTACTCTACCATTATTATTGAAAGGCACGTAATTTTTAAGATTAAGAACGCATTGCGTCGCCAATTTAAGAGACAAGCCAGCCCTATTAGGCATAGGGCTGTTATGTCCCTTACTTCCCCACAAAGCTACTTCAAAGACTTAACACGTCCGAAAAACTCGACACTAAAGGAGTCTATGTCCTTTGCCTGAGAGTCCTTTGTAAGTTAAAGAAGCTTCATCGGTAAGGAAATTCAAAAGAGCGAAAAATATCACTACATCCCATCTCTCAAACGAGTATTCCTTATCTCTACTCCTACAATGGGGCGTATAATAAACTTTTAAATTTCGAATAGAATTTTAGACAGAATTGTAAAATTCTATTCGAAATTTAAAAGTATTACTTATTTATTATATTAGTAAATATATACATGTCGGCAAGATGGCATCTTACTTGCACCTTTAAAATCTTTATTCAACACAACTGCCATTATTACTGTAACGCATAGACGTAGTATGGCAATACTGCGTCTATGGTATAACGTTGCCTTGTGAAACGTCAAGTAATGACCGTTGTCGCTGTCATCGCTTGGGGTAGTCTATGCTAGACTGGAAGTGAAAGGCATTCAGACGCGAGCCACCAGAGTAAAATAATGTTAGCACAGACTCTCCACGCGACACAAAGCAATCGGTTTGCATCCTGATAATCATATAGTATTTTGAAAAGTGATTAAAAGACCTGAATTAAACAATCGATTAGTGATTCGAATATAGTTTTATTTGTGGAAAATATTATCGTATTCGCTCGTAAATGAATTTAGTTTATCTCTTTGTGCCACCTTTGATTACGATAAATTTTTAAATGAGACAATGAAATGCTCGTCAAACATTGTATCGCTAAAACAAAAGGGGTATTGAGGAAAATCTCATTAATCTACAGCTTATAGATTCCTGCTCTAATAAATAGAAACTTTGATCCCTTTCTCAAATGGAAGACCAGTCAAATGGAAGTCGTTTACATCTTTTATATTTTTTGTAGCATTTACTGAAAATTCTCCATTAATTACCTCGGCGTACGCTTTGGATTTAGCGTTTTATAATCAGCCAATAAGATAGGATCAATTCGGTAATGTTTCATTAATTAACAGAATGTTGTTCCAACTCGTTTTTACTTGCAAAAAAAAGTCTTGGAATTAAATATAACATACTCAACAAGAATAGTAATAGTACATTCTGATAACAGTGCGAAAGTATGTTATTAACTCACGAGACCCGATTTGTTGACCCAAGCCGAAGTCGACAATTCCGCACGTGCGTCGTGCGACGTGTTTTAATATTTGCGTCAAATATAAAACAACGAAAGTAAATCAATTAAAAACAGTTCAATCCTTAGACAAGTAATAATTTACATTACAGTTTGAATATATACTATTTAACGGATTAAAAGCTAAATGTATTATTAGTTTCTACTCTGTAAAAGTAAGTTTTTGAGCATTTACAATTATATATTATTCATTTAATATAGAACTCGACATTTTTGACTATGTTTTACAACGGCTACGCCAACGTCGAGTTCTGTCTCGCACAAATGTTATATGGCATATAACCTTCAATTCAATTCCAACCAGTAGCTCCAGAAATTATACCTTACAACCTCACTAGCTTCTTTGTAATATGAGTATAGATGGAGTAACCGAATAAAACTAGCTGAGAGTTACATCTGAATTCATGACAGTAGCAGTGGCTACGGTCATTATTCCAAAGATGAGATAAATTAAAAAAAAACAAATTAAATAAATCTTAACTGTTTTTTACTTTATCACTGTACTATCCGTATGAGGTTTTTACATACCACTATGTTATAATCCGATAACGGTTAACAGCTCTTTTACCTGAAACAAAAACATATAATTTGTTAAATAATCGAATTCCTTTTATTGTTGATAGCTCAAATAAGGAAATGGAAGTGAAAAAAGGTTTTAGCTTCTCTGTTAATTATTCAAATTGACAGGATCTATCCCCATGCATCATATATGGGTTCCACGACTCCAAATAGAGGCACCATTGGTTATCATTAAAATTAATGCATCAGAAGAATCAAATTTTAATAAAAGTCTTTGTAAGAGTTCCGAATTTCGATTCAATACTGGGGGTTTGAATAAACAGAGTCTGTTAAGTTTAAATACATTTGATTCAATATTAAAACGCAAAAAATAACTGCAGAGATAAGTGTCTTGGGAGACACAAACCTCTTACGAAAATGGGGCGGATATAGTTACAGCGATTGCAAAAACATTTTATGTTTCAAGATTGTTTGTCACGTTTGAATGTAAATATTGAAAGAGTAACATAATAGGTGTTCCATAAAAATTATAATGATGTCATTATAAATATCCCGTTATGAAACTAATAAATAATACAGAAGGATAACGAAATATTCTTCTGTAATATTTATGTAAAGAAGTTAGGTCTCAATTTTGTAAAATCACATGTCGTTAATGTCAAAACAAATGAAAGTGAACCTTATGTACCTTTACACAAATTTATAATCGACTACCTCAATCGCGCTGTAGCCTCGCATTCGCACGTCACTGAAAACAAGCGCTGTGTTGCGGCTGGGTCTGATCACAGCAACAAGCTGAGTGAGACCTTCTCTGACTGTTCGCTATTTTAATTTTAGTGTTTGTTCTATGATAAACTTCTACCGATAGTAGTAGTTTTGTTGTATTTGTTTGTAATTTCTATGTTGTTGTAAGCGCGTCGTTTGTAGTTTGACAGTAAAATGGTTTGTATTCAATTCTCTTTTTTGCGAACAGAATTTAATTAGGTTCATGTATATATTGCGATAATACTTTGACGTAGGCCAATTAATTTTATTTACTGACAATTTAATTTTTTATTAAGCGCCATAGTCAGCAAATTAATAATACGTCATTGTATTTTTGTACATTTTTATAATGGAACGTGTAAAAACCCACAATCGTTTAATTTGTTTTTACATTCGTAGTTTGATTATTGACTGTGGATTTTTCAAACAATTTTCATTTAGAGAAGAATAAATCCTGCAATGAATCTTGCCTGTTCTTCTCAGGACATCCCCCGCTAGATTAGTGAAACAGGTGGCTTAGATTAACGTTCAACAAGTATATAAGTTGAATAATATATATTGACTTTGACTTTATTGTTTTGGAATTGTTAAGTTGAGGATTTTCCTTTGTTTTTCGTTTGTCTTTAGTGTATAATTGAGACTAAAATTCTACTAGACGAGCTCTCTATAACCGTTTTGAGTTCTCTTTCCATTTTATACTAAACAGTCCATGTTTCATTACGTACATAAATCTACGTTTTAAATTGCCTTGTATCTGTCACTGGCAGTAACACATACTCCAAGCCCTCCACACTTAAACAGAGATAGTTCGCGTAATTATTTACGAGGGACAAGTAGGACATGTCGAGCGTAATAGGGGCCGATATTGCGTCATCGATTTGAGGATAAGACTAATTAAGCCTCTCGCAGCACCTGCGTCTTATGCGACAAGGACAAATAACACTCATGAGGGATGTTTACGGCGTGGGAGGATTTGACGTCTGGTACCCTCGTTACATTTGTTCACGCAATCAGTGGCTGTAATTAGCGAAGCTGCTTGTTCTACGGGATAGCGAGACAAACAAATTAAAGCATGTAGGTACATGAGTATCAACCATGTATATGTACATTACACAACTGTCAGGACAAGGTTTCGATACAAAAACTCACGTCTCGTCTCCTTTCACGTTCCGCACCAAAAGTACTAGACACTTTACACGGTTTGTAATCGAAATATATTGTGTGCTTGCTAAGTTGTTTTAACCAGGCGCATGCGCATCTTATTTTGTATTCTCATACTGACATTCACTTCTTGTACGTCACGTGTTGTAGTCATACAGTTCAATAAAAATTATAATCATAACTTTATTGTTTTATTTGCCACCATTATGTAACTAAATACAAATATCAATATGTTTTTTGTTCAGTTATGAAGAAATACAGGGAATATAACCCTATATTTTTAAGTGTCAGATAATGACATAAAATAACTCGACACGCTCACTGCAACAAGAAAATTAGGGAGCAGCATTTATCTCTTACATTTCATACAAAAAAGTCAAAATATATAATTTTTTAAACAAATCACTATTTTTTATTTAAATTACGCATAACAAAAATTGAAAGAGATAAAAAGGATAACTTGATAAGGTTTTATGCGCGAAGGAAGATCTAACTATCGCGTCTTTAGATACTCGTTCTCGATAATTTATTCCCATCTCGTTTGTTGTAAGTAGAAAAGTAAGCCAGATTAGTCTGTTGATAGCAAAACAAACAAACTATCGAATAACCTTTCCAGAATAAGGAGCATTTTCCAATAAAGCAGACACGAGACGAGATGAGATATAAGCTACGAAGATAATTATCATATTCATTTTTCAGAACGGTGTTTTGTCCCGTTCTTTCGAAGGACATTGAATTAAGACAAAATAGTTATGAAGCTAGAGTTTTTAAAAGTTTTGCATTAAAACAATAATATTTTTACACTGATAATAATTCATTATTATCTACATTCCACTGCAGGGCATCAGACTTTCTTCAGGGCCATATGCAGTTTGGCGGGAGAAAATAGTTGCCATGACAACCGATAACGTTATATATTTGAAATATTATTATTTTATTAACATACAGATAACTATGACTTATCGATACTTTAACCTAAAACCTTTGGTTAAAAGTATCGATAACAAAACTTTTGACAAAAAAATATCAAATTTGACAACTTGACAGTTTTCTTTGTAAAATATGTCATAACGTCAAAATTATTCGGTAGATAATTGTTTTCTAATGAAAAATCGGGCCTTAATCATACATTATACTTAACGTCAAATGCAGAATATAAACTCTTAGATTACTACACGTTTGGGTGTACCTAAGAAGAAAATTAGATATTCCCCATTCGAGTTCATTTAAAGAGAATGTGTGCAAAAGATAATGAAATTTTAATTACATTCTGCTATGAACATTAGCAGTGTCTTTAGATGTACAAAAGACCACTGAAACTGTTCAACGTGAGGAGAAAACAAAATAATAAATAGTAACTTGGGAGTTTTGCTAAATGCTTTAATAAATACCAAGCGATTTTTATTAACGTAAAGCCTTATAAAATGTGTATAAAATTTATCGTAAGCACCAAAATCAAACATATCGATTTGTAAACGGAGGTAACGGTAATTAGTCGCAATTATTGGTCCATTGACTATGATAATTACGCGTTTCGCTTTGTACATCAGTTGAATTTATAATTCAATATCAAATTAAACCATAATACTTATTGGCATTATTAACTAGGATGTTAAAGCGTGTTTAAAAAATGTTCTTTCTTCATTTTGTTTATTAATTTATTTAGTACAATAAAGCATTTTCTATCTTGCTATCTATTCATCTCTCTGATTGAACACGATTAGCTTAACATAAGGTTGTATTGGATAGAATCTTAATTGACGTCATTCTGTTAACAATATATAGTACAGACATTCTGATCCAAAGACAGATAACTAAAGAGTCAGCGAATTGTGCTTAAATTTTCATTTCTTTAACACACTCCCTTTATTGTGTAAATATGATGAAAGTTACAGAAAAATACTGGCATTTTCTTTAATATCTCAAAACACGGTTTAAATATCTCCGTTTATTTCTTCACCCGAAACACACAAAAGGCTTTTAAACGCGCTCTTAGACCCACTTCCTCGCCGAATCCGTTTGAAGCGATTTCAAGAGTACCTCTATCGTTGTCGACTCGTTTCAATAGGGTTATTAAATCATTCTGTTTAGGCGCAGATGCGAAAGGAGAGCGTCACGATATACAAAGGCAAATCGAGAAGTCAAACGTTCGATTATCATGAACGCATTAAGAACGATGAAGATATATGAACGATGAAGAACGATGAAGATATATGAACGATGAAGAACGATGAAGATACGATGAATACACAGTGTACAACCAACTCGTAAGTTGGTCTAAATTAGTGATTAGCACTTAGCTAGCTGACTGTATATAATTACTTTATACTGAAGATGGATAAAGGATACTTCTTTATAGTTTCCTAATCCTATCAGGCCTCCTGGTGAATTGCTCGTGCAGAACCCAGGTTACCCCCGTAATGGAGTTACCGGGGAGTTTTAGTGGGTATTCTCAGTGCCGCTCTATTGAGGTACTGAGTGAGCCCTACACACGCCCGTCGCTTAGCCAGTGGCGGGTAGGTCCGTAAATGGATTCCTCGTCGTAAAAAAAATCCTATCAGGCCTAAGTACCTAGTTCTCTAAGACCCTACAGCCCTAATCTACAGCATGTTGTAATATATAAGTATATGATATATAAATAAGTGCGGAAAGTCTGCATCATGAGATCTAAGACAACAGATGGATAGTAGTAAGGAAATTAAGAGTGAGGATATGATTTTCTCACAGCCAATCAGATTCATAAGACTGATCAGATATGGCTAAAGGGGTCTTGGGTAGTGAGAGGATATTTTTACCAGGTACCCCTGGTACCTGGTAAAAATATCCTCTCACTACCTTGGTCCTGACCAATGATGAACATAAGATGATCGAATGAAAAAGTGAGTTTAATTACAAAAATTTACAGTATTTCATACAAATTAAAAGTATGCACACAATGATATTTTGGCATTGTGTGCTGTGCGTGTATGCTGCAAATGTGTAAATTTTAATTTAGGACTTCGGACGGACGTAGTCTCATACAATGGTTCAAAGACTGTTTCAACATACATATTGATAAAACAGCTGATATTTTAAACATTGTTTAGTTTGTAAAGAAATAATGTATCATAAATATTTCAGTTTAATTGCTTTTTTAAAATTAAGATTCATTTCTACATTGATGTTAATTGGTATTACAAACAGAAATTCAAATAAGATTGGTTAACAAAATTAGGTAAATCTAATTGTCCTTACGTACTCATATCTAATGAATTATTCAAATGACATTCACTTAAACCAACCTATTCCTACCCCCCTTCATAATATATTTAAGTCACAATCGACAAAACCAGCACGCGTCGACACTGACCTTATTTTAACAGGGTGTAAGAATTTAAGCCTATTCATTGTGTAAGATATTACATACGATCTACAGTAATGAGGTAGTGACATGGGAGATCCTCGGCGCATCAGTGTGCTAATTACAATCTTCTGCTATGAAATTTTGCTAAAAATAATTATTATCACGAGCTAGGCGAGGAAACGTAGTATCATAGTGGATCGAGGTTTTTGTAAGATTTTCTTCAGTTATTCCATTATATTTTTTTTTCAAATCAGACAGCCTTTTTAGAGTATTGGCGAAGAATAGTTTTCAATTCAATTTATTTTTATACCAGTTGGCTCGGTCAACATTGTACAACCTAAATGACTAGTCTATCCACAAAGTAATTTAATGTTTACGCAGTAATTAAAGCAAATAAAACCAAAGAGATTTGAAATGTTGATTAGTATTCAAATCAGTCAAGTCGTTTTTGAGTTTTAGCGCGACTAGCTAATACCAATTTTCGCATGAGATAGAGAGATTATTTTTGATAATTCAAACCGAGGAATTTATGATTCAATACCTATTATTTTTTGTCAAAAATATTTTGCTGTCAAAGTATTAATATTTAAATCGACTCAATTACTAAGTTATTTAAAATCGACGTAACAGGGAAACATATGTATGAGAAAAATAAATAAATATAATTAAAGGTATAGCACTAGTAACAGTGATAACTTTAAGTGGTTATTAACCGGGTATTTGCAAATAGTCCCAGTTTTTAAATTTGATTAAGTATAAAATTAATTATTTAAAAAATAAACTAACACTAATATGCATATTTCTAATTAACCCTATCCTAATCTACCACCGCCGAATTAGTAGCTGCAGAGAAGAAACGGCGCAAGAAACTCTCAGCCTTTAGTATTTGTAATGACATTTACAAATTACCAATGTCAATGTTTTATAATATGATAATTTATACATCGGTATGTATCATTATTATAATAGGTACTATTAACAGGATATAATATATGTTACTATGCTTCTAAAATTCATCATTACCATCAGCATACAACAGTCACTGCTGAACAGTTAGAGCTAAGTGGTGTGCAAGTTAAGAGGTATACTCTCCACTAGCACTAGTATTTAATAATGATAATTGATCCATAGCTAGCTCAGCCCTATTTAGCCAATGCCAGATATTGAGAATATTATCCCAACATCGAGCCGCCCAAATTTTGCTCTACACAGCTTAATGCTTAGGTTGGGTTTCGATAATCTATCTATAGATAATTTTGCTTACAAAGCGTTTAATTTTGGCATATTATGCATGTGATAGAAGTCAAAATTCAACCATCAGTAGATAGTTTGTTGAAATCTAGCATAACTCAAACGGTCATCTACGAGGCACCTATCATTTAAGCTTGCAAATTCGGTGGGATATGTCAATGAGTCCAGTTATCTGTCAGATCTCAATTTCCTAAAACTACGCTTTCTCTCTTAAGCCTAGGCGAATACATACTAGAAGGAATACATTACGGACCTACCCGCCACTGGTTAAGCGACGGGCGTGTGTGGGGCTCACTCAGTATCTCAATAGAGCGGCACTGAGAATACCCACTAAAACTCCCCGGTAACTCCATTTCCCTTCACGGGGTAACCTGGGTTCTGCCGAGCAATTCACCAAGACTAGAGAGCCTAAGTCACAATAGCAAAAAACTACAAAGAAGGTCTTTCGTACATTATAGAGAAGAGTATATGCTGTAAGCAGTCGCTATATCAGCATGGACACTCATTAATATGTATAAGAAAAGCTATAGAATACAGATGCTAAATATTAGAGTTCCTTCGTAAAAAAGGAAGGCGTATGTCGTTACAACAAATACATTTCGCGTACCAGTCGAGAGAAATTTACTGCGTCTACATTAATATTTCCGCACCAGCAAATTCGCTCTCGAGTTTGATTTTACGTGAATTCACACGTGTAAGGTTAATGTACAGGTATACGTACAGTCAAGGGCAAGTAAAGCTTTGCATTTAAATTGCAAAATCACTTTAATCTAGAGAACTTAAGTCGTCATTGGAAAATAAGTTCAAATCTCGACTGTACGATATTATGAGCGAGAGAAAATAACGTGTATAATAATAATCTTAAAGTAAAAATTTCCGTGTCATCAACAGACAAGCATAGAAATGTATAAAATATTATTGTTAATATAATCACTTTGTAAATATGTTAATTTCATTTTTTTTCTCACTAATATATGCTTTGAGTTACTTTTTCAAGTACCTACTTTGCTATTAATAACCATATCTTTATTGACATGTATAAATATAATTAAAATTATAGTGAAAAAATATCCTTTTCTTTTATGTCATTCAAATATATCTTGGAATTGTCAATTATTTTGAAAAGTACATTATTATAAAGATTTATTTTAATAACTTTACAATTATTATTCAGTCTTATTAATGTTAAAGTTTCACATCCCTATTTCAAGTTAAAAATGGATTATTTTTCAACCATTCATTTAATTTCCACTTTCGTAAAATTATGAACGTTCACCTCTACAAGATACCTTTTGTCGTTGAACTGTAAAGAGTCAGAAGAAATATGAGTTGAGGTAATATTTATTATAATTTGGGGTCGAGACACCTGCCGAAGCAAAGATAAAATAATTATCCTATTTTATTAGGCCATTCACTAGATATTCCCAGATCATTGCCTTTCTGGAAGGATAACACAATATAAAGAAACTGACCGAATTGGTTTAGTTGGGTTAAGAAGGTGACCTGAATCTACTCACACACCAATCAAGCAAGTTATTCGTAATGTGGCCTTACATTATTTTAATATAGTCTCTGAAATCAACTTTCTATGTATTTTCTGACTTACGCAGTAAAAAAACGCTGCGAATATTTGGGTTATACAAAAATCAATTACGCTTATCCCTTTTGAGGGTTTTAATCTGTGGTCTATTTGATTACAGCGTGAAGGTTGAACAGTATCGGATCAGGGATGTAGGTATTACAAAAAATTTATGATAAAACCTATCATATTTTGCAGGTATATTGCCTCACTTTGTAAAATGAAATTGCGTCTCTTGGTAGAGAAAGGCTGGTTGTAATTTATTTTCGTCTGATTTATAGGAACCTTCCTCATACAGCTATTGTTCGAGAATCAAATGGATACTTTACAAGTTATAAATCATTGATCCGGGATTTCATTACATTGTGATCAGTATTAGTATAAAAATGATTTTTTATTTTCTGCTTTGCTCATGATTTGAATATTTCATACTTTTTAGTTTTATTACAGAGCTCATCTGTTCTAGGCCTCCCATCATTCAAATTAAATATTATATTAAGCGTATACTTTTACAAGTTCTTGTTGACGTCAGTAACCACTATTTCATGGAGAGCAAACAAACCAAAATCAAGCGGGAGAGTCACGCTAGGGGGAAAACGGAGCTAAGTGAACAGAGTTGGAAACATAGAAAGTACCATCAGTCTCCATAGCAACAAATAGAGGCGCTGGATGTGATGAAGGAAAAACAAGAGCAATGTGAATGGACGGGAAGACCGTTACTACCAGATAGTCTTTGAAGTTAAAACAAAAAAGGTAGAATGATAAAACGTATAGTCGAAATCCTTGAATAAAAGGGACCAAGCTGCAAGAAGAAGATCGTTTACTAGACTTGATCGTTTAGCCTAGAATCTCCGAACCCATTTCATAAAAATAGAGTAGATTAAGATGTGCATTGGCAGTCGTGTGCAATGTACGAAACCGTCTTTGATCGCTTGATTAATGTAAAAATATCTTATGAAGACAGTGAGACAGTAACCCACTTAACAGAAAGAGATATACAGCCAGATAAGATGACTTTCAAAACTAGCCCCATGTTGGTCGCCATTTTAACGTAGTAGTGAAGATTTTCTCCACGGCTGTATGGACTACTTTCGGTTGCGGAGTATTAGTTGTTAGTGTGGTATTTGATCAATATGTATTTTATATTTCGAGATGGCGCCACTAGTGCATAACTAAAAATTTTACAAATTTAAATAGCAAGTCAACTTCTCTGTGCAACTCTTTAGCTAATCTCTACAAATTTAGTACGTTTCTTCACAAGTATCTTAGATTAACAATGTAATTGTACAATATCTTTTTTGTTTGTGGTTGTTATGTACATGCAATTATTATTTGTTAAATAAATAAATGACTTTTTTTTAGGGAGAGTATTACACAATCTGACTGCATGAATGGAAAAGGAATACGAGAGGAAATCAGTAGTGTAATATGGGATATCTAAAGTAAGATTATATAATAGTTACAGAGTAACGTATGGCTCGAAATAGAGGAATGTAAATTAGAGTAAGGTTAAGTAGGGTGGAGAGGTGGGTTAAGAAGCAGAGTACAGTAGAGAGAGAGCGTGTAAATTCCTGCACCAATAGATCAGCGTAGCAGACGTCAGCATAGTCATTAATAGATTGCAGAAATGTTTAGGCCAAGGATATTTTAGTTTTGACTGGCAAAAAGTAGCGAAACCTATTGAGTACACTGTATGCCGCAAAACCTTCTTTCGGAGAGCCTCCGCTTGTGGTCGCCAATTCAGACACTGATTAAAACTAACACCTACAATTTGATACATTTTTCGCTACAAGATTTTTAGATATCTTTAAGGAATAATATTTTATATTATTATTTGTAAAGATATCTTAAGAAACAGTATCTGGAATATATACCTCATTATAGGGTACAAAGAGTAATGATCTCAAAAAATGGTCACTCTGATCAGCAAAAACGGTATCGGCTCCGCCACTTATACATTTACAAGTAAATTATAACTACTAAGTTCCTGACAATTTTTAACTATTTTTTTAATGTATGTATACTCTTATTCACGATACTCAATCAACTTTGAAGTGGCAATAATATACATAGAAATTGGTTTATTTTCAAAATAGAATTCTATTAAAGTCGCTGAAGTCGATACAAGATGAAAAGAAAGTGATTGAGATATTGCGTCGACGATGGGTATTAAGGTTATTGAATCATTTTACAAAGAGAGCTTTGACGTATTGAAACATAATTTATTTATAGCAAGTTATTGAAACAAAATGCCGTATATCGATATTAAACTGTGCTTATTGCTTTACTTGTACTGGCTTATGTAGTCTCAAAAGATTTCGTCTTGATTTTTTACTTAAGACTCATTTACTAACGTTCACATCTGTAAATAATATCGTCAACCTACACAGCCATTTGGGCCATTAAACTATTACGCTGCCCAATACTATATTGGTTAGCATGTGAAGGGATCTATGGTTCAACTTATCGTCCAAGGTATGGAAGAGATCTCTTTCAGCGATAAGGTAGCCCTTTGTACAAAATTAGTTAAATGTTTTTTGTGCATTTCTCTTCTTGAATTGGCTGATGTACAATAAAGATATATTCAATTGTATTCTAGAATGCGAGATTATTTTTTATGCTGTCTTTCACTTTGTTTGAATCGTTGCACTCACACCATAGCTCTTTAAGTCACTAACAAGTATTATTATTCATCGTCACAAAACTTTTTCAGTTAAATAGAACGAGACTAATTTTACGACCCAACTGAATTAACTTGATACGTCATCAATCAAAAACCCGAAACGTCAACAAAGGTATCAAGTGTCATATTAAATGACATTTGGGTCACGGGATGGTAGAGGCAATAAATTATATAAGCAATGACGGGTACGGTTTCGCTTTTTTAAGATTGTCGAAATAAAGCCATGGTTGCTGCTGATGGGTTAACCAAAAATTTGGGATTTCAATTTCCTACAAAAGTTGTTACTGCAATTGTTTTCAACCAGTGTGGTGGTATCATGACAAATGTCTCGCATTTTCTCACATACTCATGGTGACGTATAAAGATATTAATATTGTATCTGATAATAATATTGTATTTGCTTTATTACGGGACGGTCACAGGCGTGTCTAGGGATCGCCCAGCCCCAGCATTGGGTATAACAATTTAAAATCAACTGTCTCTTGCAGGTTCAGGTTTCAGGAATTGACCGCATCTATCCTAGGCAACCTGGCCTATGGCTGGGCTTTGCAAAATTTTTCTTCAACAAACTTCTTTATTCATAAACACTTCACATATTTTAGGGAGAGTGAGATACTCTATCAACCTTAGAAAGTTCCAAGCATGAATTAAGTCAGAACAAAAGGCAATCACGATTTTAAATTAGAAGTTCCGTGAAATACTGTCAAAGGCTTTAGAGTAACTGTATCTCTGTATCTCAACACAAAGGTTTAATCTAACAATAACACAAAGGATTAATACCGACATTTTGATTTGAAATGTACAAAGCACTGAACACGTCTTGTTTCAATGTTTAATGTTTTAAATTTAGAAGTTGTTGTAGTAATTTCCAACTATATTAGTTGTAATATAGTTGGAAAATACTACAACAACTTCTAAATTCACAAATCATGTAATTCTAACTGTTGAGTTAGAATAACATGATTTGTGCAAAATGATTCCAATTTTAAAAGTGTTAACATACTACTAAAAGTGCCAACATCTCAATTGAGTTATTGTAAGGGTATTACTAATAACAATTGTAATGAAAAACACTGTGTAAACACTGTGTAAACACAGTGTAAGCACAGTGTTAGGCATTTTAAATTCAATCAAAAGAGATAAAGCACTGTAACCATACAAGGCATCTACAGATGTAATTACAAAGACCATTTGTATTAACAGAAGAGATTTAGAAGTGCTGTAACAAGGAACATTGACATTTTAGTTCCTAGCGAGGTCGATCTCACTTAATGGTCCTAAGTGATGATAAGACTGAAGATGAAAGCAAGCTACGCCGGAATTCAACAACCACAGAGGTACTGGTTATAATAATTCCAATAGACGGAACATTAATTGTAATATTATTGATATGGCGGCAGACTCATGTTAAACGGTTGTAGCTAGCCAGGTTGACTTTAAAAGTGCCTTACAAGACCCATCAGTAAATTGCCCCAACAAGTCTCAACAAATAGATAACACAAGCTGTTATTCTCATTAGATGTACTTATGTTAAATTACTTTGATATATATATTTTTTCATTTGCTTTAAATTTTCTGATTCCTACGTATTTTTTTATATAAAGCACAGCAAATGACTCGACACCACCTGATGATAAGCAGTAGACGAGTCCACATGTGAAGATAGCTAGTTAAGCATGTGATATACTGCCCTAGCCACCCTCACCTTGCCAGCCCAAAAAGTGCTTTTTCACGCCTCTTTTAAAGGAACCCATGTTATAAGAAGGAGGGAATACGTATGCTGGTAAGGAATTCCATGCTCTAATTGTGCGACAGAGAAAGGAGTCACTAAATCAAATTGAAAATTTTTTGTGTTTTCAAATTGAATATTTCTCTGATAATATCGAGTCACGCGTCCCGCGCTTAACCCGTTCGTTGCTTCCGTCCAGCGTTCACGCATGATCGGTATTAAATTAAGCCTCGGCAACCCTTAGCCACCACGGAAACCGGGTCGATTTATTTTGGGCTAAAAGGCTTCGCTCATTTTATAAAATGCCTGTTATGATTTAAGTCTAACAGGGTTCAGATATTTTACACCGTTGTTAATACAAACGCTGAAAAATATTATGTCTGTGCTTTAATACGAAATTAATCAACAGTTAAAATATAAATTTGTATCTAGCAATATACTAGTATATTGAATTTTGATTCCATTAAGACAAAGAATAACAAAAGGCAGTCAGTGCAGTCTCGAAATTAAAAAATAATAATTTTCGAGACGTCATCTCATTTCGTGATCATATTTCAAAACGTAAGCGTTTTTATAACCTTTGGTATTGTGTGAGTAATTAAGGTCTATCTTATAGGCTAATTAAAAATCTAAACTGCTCCATAGGCGTCGAGTAGTAGCAGTAACAAAAGCTAACGGATGGCCGTCTATTCGTGGGCATTCGAAGTCGAGTGGTCATCTCTGTCTACTTAGCTAGAGTCCTGGGTTTGAACCCTGATAGGGGCAGATATTTGTATATATGATTACAAATATCAGCTCAGAGTCATGGTTGTTTTTATGTTTCTTTAGTACTTATATATGTAATATATTTCTCCGTTGAAAAAAAAAATTCTATTGCTTATTTAATTTAATGGTCCACGGTATACTCCTCGGTTACCAGATTAAGATATAAAAAACATCTTTGTATTAAATTTAAACTGACTAAGTTTCAACAATAGTTTCATCCAAATTCTGAATAAAAACATCATATTTTACGTATTATATTTTCCTTTCCCCTATTCTCTCATTATTTCTTGTTACGTACATATCGTTCAACCCCCGTGCGGTATTGGTCGACTTCGTTCGCCTGACGGGAGTTAAATTAAATTTCGACAACTGTGGATGTTCCGGAAACGCCCGACGATTTATTTTGGCGAAAAAGGTCCCGTGTGTTTACAAAACGAGGTAATGTTTAAAGGCAAAGTTTTTATTAGACGTGCATGTTTATATTAACGCTATAAAAGAGATCGGGGAAACATTAGGCATTTGGAACCGACATTTTTCACTGTTAATTTAATTTATCTTTATTGCCGCATTCTTTATCCTTTGCTTCCGTATAATAAAAAATCTATTGTATCTGATCTATGGTTTTAGATGCTCATTAAAACACCAAACTCGCCAGTTTTTCTTCGATAACATACATAAATAACCTTGCAATGACCCGCAGCTTAGAAAAGGTACAGTAAAAGGAATAGTTTGATTTTAAAATCAAATTAAAACCAGAAGATAACTATCTCTTCAACAGATACTCTAAATAATATATTCCGACCTATGGTGATACCTCATTAGATGCTGAGAAGAAACTACAAACCTTATTACTAGGTTTAGCGCTCAAATCATTTCTTTGGTTATTTACTCTTAATGCAAAATCCATTTTTAAAACCATTAAAGACAGTCACCGTTATTTTTTATATTCCCTATATTCAAATTAATGCCTATTTCAAATATTTTATCTTCAAAAAACGCCACTAAAATGCCACACGTAATAATATCAATCCCATCATACAACCATCTCAAATTCCTAACTCAGTAAAAACGCCTTTGACACAATTCCTTTTCACTATAGTTTTTTATCTGTAAGCACATTGACGTCACATATCCAACGTCACCACACGTCATGCCTTTTGTATTTCATTCTCTTTTAGTTTTGTATTTGCGCAATGCTTTTATGATGTGTCATAAATGTTTTGCACAATTTGAACCTTAAAATCTAAGCAGCAGTCAGGGTTCGCAATTTTCATTAAAATTTCAAGCATCATTTCGCATCATCATTGATAATGCCACGCAGTTGCTTCCCAATTTAATTATATAACATATAATCCATTGGGATATTAAAGAATCCACATCTATATCATTTAATCGAAGCGTCAATATGGAGATATTGATGTAATACTTTCGTAAAATTCATAATAAATTTAGCGCGAAGCAATTTTCAACCCAAATTAGAATCTCATAATCCTCTCCACCCTAAAAATCTTCTTAGAATCTTAAAGAAGTGTAATATCTATGTGTGAGGTATAGGACGTAATAAACATTACGCTTATAATGCCGTACGTCTACATATCACTTGTATTTTATATCGATCAATAAATATATTATTATTTATGTCTACATGTGTGAGGTTTTCTCATCCTATGAGAGGCGATTCCGGATTAGCCCGAAAAACTCCTTTGTTAATCATTTCTTAGTTCCATTTTTTCAGATCTACTTTCGTAACTTCTTGTGAAGATCTGATAGAATATATTATCAAACCCATGAATAATTGCTATCTCACATCAAAAGTTGTTACTTCATAAGATTGCTAATGACACTACTAATTCTCATTAATATGTATTACAACAGTGATTACATAAAGCCCATGGATCAGCTTTGGAGACAGCTATCGCATGCCCCAGGGCGTCCAATTATTATCACAAAATTGCATACATTATGAAGTTGAACTACATAAACAAATATGAACAAATCACTGATCTACTAAACACCGCATTAGGATTGGATAAATCTCTTTTGCTGTTATAACTTTATTCATATCTGAGTATCAAAGATTTCAATATATCAGCATTTGAATGAGATTTCGATGAAGATACTAGTTTCCTATCAGCTGATAATAGACATACGCATTAAAAAGTTAAAGATTAGAACTATAGATAAAGCGATGCATCTGGTTTATAAAATGTGAAATTTAATTAAATCAATTTAAAATTAATATAAGACCCTAAAAACAATAGTAATCCTATAAGAGTTTTAAAAGCAGAAATCGTACTTAAATATAAATATATCTAAATCTTCTGTGACAACTAAAGAATATAATACAATACATAAAGCTATAACGAAGTTTGTTTGTATTTTGTATCGTTGATTTGGTACAGCACAAAGTATTCTTAAGTTCGTAAGTATTGGGTTTCTAAATCTCTAAGGGGCAGAAACACGAGTAATTTTGATCCGATTCGGAAAATATTTCATGGTAAGCTTTAGGAATTTGAAGCAGATAAGATCAATAATTCATCAGTAGAATTACAGGACATGAAAGGACATTTGGACAGTAATTTCCTCTAGCGAAATCCCTAACGTTTCACGTTTCCAAGAAAACTACACAAGGTAAGGAGAGAAACAAAAAACGGGCGAAAAAATACAGAGATATTTTCTTCTCTAATTGCTCTGTTATAACAATTTACCTTGTCTTTTTAGATACAGACAAAATAAATATTTCATGATCCCATTTGTTATTCTAGGTGTTATCAGACTTTTATGTCATAATGTCGTGTTGCTTAGACTCTAAACAACTACGCAATTTGTTCCTTTTCATTTGGAAATAATGGTACTTACACGAAAGTCTGTATGTTTATATACTAAAATATTCACGTTTTTTATTCCTTCATTCTTAACGTAATAGCTGGCCTCCACCTCACAGTGTGCTTAATAAGTGACAAGGCCGAAGATAAACACTATATTGGCATTCCTTAACCACAGAAGAACTGGCTATCTTATTTCCAACTGCCGGAACAATTCTGTTAACATTATTGTCACTTAGGTAGCCAGACGGACTATGAAAAAGCGCTACTAGCTACCCAATCGAGTAGAAATATCTGCCTCGACTATGAATTGAATCCCAGACCTCAAGATCTGAAGTAGGTGCTCTCAGCCACTAGACTACAGAGGCGGTTAAATATAGGGAGCTTATAATGTAGATATATGAAGGTAAATAATAAATAGGAGCTATTGGTTCTGCGTCGAAGAGTCCAATAATGTAGTTACGATGAAACCATTATGTCAAGCACAGAACAACAGAAATATATAACTAACAACATGTGATTTTATCTATGTAGAAATTTATTTCCTTATTTTTTACATTTAAAATAAAAAGTATCCTTAGAAAACGCATTAAAAAAATAATAAAAAAATCCTCTTTACTCAGGGAGTATTGTTTTTTTTATATCACTGTGTTAATGAGCAATAAAGTATTCTATTCTGTTCTCGATATTTTTACTCATTGCATTTCCAGGCAATATTTCTCACACTTAGATCTGAAATCAAATTCCATTCGTTTTAGATAAACAACTAATTGTTAGGATACTTACTGTAGTTAATCTTTTTGCTTTATCATGTTTGCATCGCTGTGACACAACTTATTTACGTCAAAATATTTTTATGGCCGTTGTTAATTTTCAGTCTTATAAATGTGTGTGTGAATATGATGGTACAAATAAATTCTAAAACTACTATTGAATACTAAAACCAGCGTACAATAAACAAAATAATTCTCACAATCAACATAAAAATGGAAAAAGTGACTGCCCGCTGAAATAAAAACAAAATACTATCAAACACGGATCCGGATTTTAAAATAGAACATTCCAACCCATTCTGTGAACGGATCATTTTAAAACGGTTACGTGAGTTAATTGAAAACGATAAACGTACTGTATTGGTATAGTTTTAACAACCTTCGTCATATATTTTTTTAACTCTACAGAGCGACGACCCATTAAGTTTACTACTTTAAGTGAATTCTTTATCTTGAAAAGAATTCACGAATACATACGTGTGCACGTATTCCCTCCATCATCATAATAGGCTGGGAAAAAGTTTCTTCGTATTTTATATGAAAATTCAAGACTTTTGTTTTCAAAGTTAATTTACATTTAATTTTGTATTTGCCATTTTGTTCGTAGACTTTCTGCCATCTTGTAGGTAGAGACTTGATCCCATTGCTGTAGAAATAATAGACTTCTGATCAAAAAAACGAACCAAGTAGTTTTGGAAGTCCTTTTCCGCATGTTTTTATCATACGTGATCCACTTTTCATCGCCAGTTATCAATCTCTTCAAAAACGGTTCGGTTTCATTGCGTCTCAATAAAGAATCGCAAATGAGTACACGTTTCATTAGGTTTCTTTCAGTGAGCTCGTGTGGCACCATTTTGTCCGTAACAGGGCGGCCAGAGAGAGGTGCATCTTTGACATCAAGATTCCCAAGGTGGAGGTGGCTAGGGCAGTATGTCGCATGCTAGAGCAGCTGTCCTAATATATTGACTCCTATACTGCTTACCATCTGGTGATGTCGAGTCATTTGGTGAGCTTTCTATATAACAATAGAATTACTATCAATCCCATTCTTTATTTAAAGTAAGGGTTAAAATTAAAGGACACTGATCAAAGTGGGACCTCATTTAGTATGTATACAAATAATAATCATTATAAATAAAATATTTCCAATATTCAATATTTTATTTATAATGATTATTTATATATATATTATTCTATATGTAATAATCACAAGTCATAGTCAATTATTAATATTTCCATTATGGATATTCTGGGAGAAATCTCCACGATAGGTAAAATAAATAATTAATATAACTACTGATAAGTAACTTCCTGTCGTGTAATAGCGCAAATGTCAATCGAAAGAAATAATAATAATAATCTTTTATACTGATTGAAACGTTGTAAGTATAGATGTTTACATTTAACACAAAGAACATACATGGTTCACCATCATGGCATGCAAAATGTCAATGCTAATTAAATATTAATTTGGTTACAATAAAAAAATAATGGCAATGAAATTGAATAAAATAATGTCAATAATCAAAATCTTTAAACATGTACTCTTAAATCTGTGATGGAAATCATCTACAACTAATGTAGTGCCCGGAGCTAGTTTTGCAAGCACAGTAAAAAATACAAATGTTTTTATTACACTACTAATACATTTGTATACTAATTCACCGCGGTTGTGTAACGGTCACGTGTCCATTGCGGCCAACGGGAGTGTTCCAATGAACACGTGACGCTATTATAGAGTTTATTCCAAAGCCGCCATTTTTTCTATTTTAAAAGAGAATCGCCATTAACTTTAATCATGTATCAAATTTTAAATGTCCCTTTTAATATTCGCTAGATGGCGATGTATGTAATTAATAAATATAATATATTAATAAATAAAATTTTAAAATTTGTAATCCAATATTTCCACCGCTAGTAAGCACAAAATAACTTCTTGTTGCTAACAAAAGGACATATAGCGGACTTAATAACTAAGGTCATCTCTACCATACAAATATTGGGCTAAGCTAAAATTGTATAAGTGGCTACACAATGTTCATTGAAATAAATAATTATTTTTATTTAATTTATTATTGTGTTATATAATTTCAGGCTTCATAAAAACTTTAAACACATCTATTAAGGAAACGTTTCCGAAACAAAACTTAACGAAGGATTTTAAATTTTCAAATTAAAAATGTACTTTACATTTATTAAAAGATATTCATAGCATAATTGTTTTATTAAACCGTCTATGTATGTAAACGTATCAATTACAACGTACGTATTAATTTCAGTTAGTATTAATTTTGTCCATGCGCATTTCATATATTTTGGTAGTCACTTACAACCGTGTGACGTCACTTAAATTGTGGAAAATGGTAACACTTCAATCATCACACAACGATATTTTTTTAACTCACATATATTTTCTCATTTTTACACTCGGAACTTGAAAAGTGAACCTAATTACTATAAGAAAAGTATCTAGATTTGAGTATCTTTACGCTGAATGACCAAGTTCTGCCACCTTCTTCCATTAAATTAAATTAAATCGAAAAAAGAAGTCAGTCAACAAAATTCATACAAGCAGAGTAGTGTTCCCGATTCCCAAACATCAAAGACTTATATTAATAAATTTAACTTCACCGACTATTCGCCGACCACGCCGGAAATTATTGCTAATGGATTTCATACCCGGGGCAATATTGGTGCATAATTGCATCACGGACGCGCCCAAAATAGGGCAGGATGCATCAAATTTCAATGTGGCGACCAGATTTTCGCACACGGCAATATTTTCATTACTGTAATAGGTACTTGGTTGTATGAATACTTATATGAGATATGTAGAAAACCAATGTTAATTTTTATTGGAACGGAATCTACATACTTTAGATCTATAACTATGTTGATAGATTGTTAGTCGATCATATTTGTTAAAACTAAACTGTCGATAACTGCCGTACTGAAGGTATTATCTGGATAATAGAAGAATTACAATAACGATCGAAGTATTAAATGAAGATGAGATATATTTGTCAGATGGCACTGCACACTTATATCTATAAGCACAATCGAAGCTTTCCCTGGTAATATACATACTGGTCTAAGGAATTTTAATTATAAAACTAAACTACCCAATTAACCCGTTGAGCGCATATTGGCTCTTGATTTCATATAATCTAGATGCACTCGACGTTCTGGTGACCCCGGGAACAGGTGGATATGCAATAACTAACGATACAAAATAAATATATAAAATAAACATGTTGTAAGAATGCCGATGTTTTTCACGACAAAATTATTACAAACTTTTTTGAAAAGTTTCATGTTGGTACTTTATTTTAAATTGTGAAGAATTACTTTAATTTTTTTGCCTTTAAGGTAGTAATCAAGCATACGGCCGGTCAGATGTAGTATTTGAAGAACCATATATTGAACTACATAGAGAAAGCCTCAACCTTTCATTTGTTAATTTTTTTATTGTTTTACCTGTTATCTTATCATCAACAGTTTATATACTTGCCCATAGGGTGGCTCGAGCCTAACGTAAATTAGGTTTTGTTTTTTTCTTTAACTGTAAAAGCGTCGAATAAATACACATATAAATTCAAATTTTGCAAACACATTTGTATGAGGCGTCCTCCCGCATGAAAGAAAATTATCGCTCCTGAAACTATGACAGTTGATAATTAATTGTATGATTTATTTGGGCCGTGAAACACACCTAATTAAAGATATGCCCTTTTTTACGTCGTCTGCATGTGCACTGAAAAATGATGGCTTAGCTAGGCAAGTACATCCATCGTTCTCTTTCCAATAAAAAAATCCGACTCATTACTAAATTTTTTCTCAGGAAACTATATCTTTATATATGCATTACGTATTCGTCTGTTTATTTTCAAGAATGTTTGATTGTGAAACAGTTATAGTTAGTGCGATGATAGTTATCCAGGAGTCCGCAATTTGATACCGTTGCAGCAAAATTAATGATGTTATACAATCATTATCTAATTTAAGTCTCACAAAGCTCAAACCTTGGGCATTTCGCTCTATAAAAAACTCACAAACTCTCTCATTTATTAGTTAGTTCCCGCAATGAATTCTCATCATTTTACCTACATTAAAATTCACACAAAGCTCTTCAAACGTATACATTTCCAACGCAATGAAGGTTCACAATTTAATTTTCAATATAGAGCACGTAATAACTTTTGACCGAATCCGAAACAATCAGCGGGGTACAAACTTGCGACATCTTTATGATTAAAATTGTACACCTACACATGTTCAAGAAAAGTTATTCTGTTTGCTTATTACGGAGTGGAGAAGACAAACATGACAACAGAATATAACGAAATAAACGTATTAAAAGTTTTGTCGTGCGCCTCAAAGTAATTGCGGTTGACTGTCCAATTAGAGATGGGTCTATTGCGAAATACTTGTTACGAAAAATATAGTCTGTATTATCTATCATTCAGTAAACGGAATACGAAATAGTTTTTATAAAATTGTCATAAATATTTTATATTTAATTCCTTTAACTACATAATTCTACATCTTATTTAAATGCAAATTAATTGTTATTTCTGTTAAAAATTCTTCTATTAGCTAAACATTTATAATTAGCTCAAATCTCAACAACGAGACTTTTACACACACTTCACTAAACTAACGCACGCACACACACACACAGTCACAGACCCTCATTTATAACTGGTACTTTATGAGTCTGATGCATGGGGATACCCGTAATGTGTCATACAGGTCTCCTAATTCAGACACCAGTCTCTTACATAGTAACTGTTAGTGGGAACAATAATACAAGATAGATTAAAAAGGTATGAAATATAATATTTAAGCATGGTATTAACAAACTATTGTAAAATAAAGGAAAGAGTTGTAGTCAAGAAGAAAGAAAAACAAAAGCGATCACCTATCTGGGCATTTTTCTAAAATGTCACACGTCGCCCTTCAATACTTCAAGGATGTCTCTCGCTACAAAGCCTCCTTGCAAGTTTGCGCGTAAACAGTAGCAATATATATCTAGATACATTTTTTTATTACATTTCGTATTTTGTAACCTTGTGAGATGCAAGCAATTAAATATTAGTCTTATATTTTTTTTAACACGTGTACGTAAAAGCAAATGTTATAACTTGCTTTAAGCCTTTGTTAATTGTATAAAAAATAAATATAATTTATTTTTCATTGAGTGGCAAGATCGTTTTTATTTTGAAAATTGTTAAATACACACAGCTTACTTGATAACAGTAGTTTTAAACTGATACACCTGTTATTAGGAACCTTGTTAAATAAATATAATCTAAACATAATTATGTCCATCCATTTTCAAAGACATTGATGTCAACGGACTGTACCTACCATGAGTGTAACAGGGTCATATTTAATGTTGATTTAGTTTTTCAATTCCAATGAGAATTTTTTTTGATATATATCAAAAAGGCCAGTATTTTGCTGTATTTCAAATTGTGAAGTAACTATACAGCAATGGAATACGCTTGCGTAAAATGTGCCAATTCACTCAAGACTTGAAAGATCCTAAATCGTAGAGCTTAGGGAACCGGCAGGTTAAGAATTTCAGTCCCTATCTAGCCTTTATCTAATTCTCGCTCTATCAAAGTCTGGCTTTTTTGCACCGATAATTTTGTTGATTCTAAACTGTGTTAAACTTATCTTTATCTATATTTTTGAATCTTTTATAGAACTATAAATCACCGAAATGAATGTATGCGTATAACTTTATTATAGGAGTTGTGATAAATTCGACAAACCTTTTATTTCGATCTCAGTTCTGACCAAACCAAGCCGATTGGGATAAGTGTCTTTTTAAATCATATAAGGTCACTATATGATTAAATAATATTGATTTGGTTCGAATTGTGATCTGTTTTCCACTAACTTTTTTATTACACCACCCGTACGAAGCCTGTTCGGATATGTTAGTAATATTAAATTACAATTTCACTTTGTTGTCCTGTTATTCAGCATAATCTAATTATGTTGTTTTCCATTTTCTATCACTTCAGTTATTTGTTGTGTTTAATATTTAAGAATATATTATATATAATAGAATTTTATTAAATTCCATTGAAGGAATCTGACAACTAATATTGGGTAGATTTCTGATCAGAGAAATTTCAATAAAAGTATGGATACAACTTCTCATAATTTACTAACTATATCATAACATTGTGTTTGTTATATTCATTACATTTATCTGTACAATATATATCTAACATCATCATCATCCTTTTTCATATAAGTTATCAAAAACCAGTACGAAAAACAGCTACATTACGGCATCAAACAGCGAAGTAACAGATGAAAAATATATGTATTTACACAATATAAAAATATAAAATATATAGCCAATATATAATATCATATCATATCGAACACAACAGAGTACGATTTAAGATAATTTTGAATCATGTATAGTAAAAAATATAATATATCTCAGTTCAGTAAAAAACGCACTAAATTTTCTACTTCAAAGAATTTCATTCTCTACACTCTACCTTTGTAATTATGAACTAATATCAAAGAGTCTCGATATTATTACTGGTCTCTTATTATCATAATTTCTTAATTATAATCCTGTAGTCCATGTTTGGAAATATGTTCTTTTTATAACTAATAATAAGAAGATAAATTGAATGATTGATCAAAGGGCAGCCTGCGAGCCGTGGATGTTACTTCGCTTTCGCAATATTTTTCTTTGATTAAATTCCTTACAAGTTGCCGATGCCAAGGTTGAAATAAAACCTGTAGAATATTAAAATGATTTGGATAAGTCCTTTGATTAAATTACTGAGGTAAGAAAATTGAGAAGGAATCGGCAGTTTGATACGTTAACGGACAAATGGTTTGATATTCGCTATTATCTCATCAGTGCTTAAATGTCGTATCAACCTAGAAATAAGTTTATCTAAATTATAACTTAAAGAAATAAAATACTATATATAATTTGACATAAGCGAACGTGGACCATTAACCACTGGAAAACGGCTAACTTGTTTTATGAAACTAATACAAAATTCTTTCAAACTAACACTAATGTACTAAATAATAAATATTGATGTAAAAGACAAAATTGGGGACAGAATAAGCACAAAATAATTGCGTTATTAGCCAGCTAATTGAAAGTCTTGGTGCGTGGAATTGCAAGCGAAGCCATTTCAGAATATACGTGATTACAATTAGGTATTAACACGGTTCATTTGTTTCATGGACGCACTGATTGAATTACATCGATAACGCTCTGCCTGGAGTGATCCAAGAACGGTGCCGCCATTTTGAATATGTCATTTGTTAGAAAAGCTATGGACATCTTATTATCAACAGCAGTTATACTCACGTCTACTGCCGTGCAAGGTAATTCAAGAATGAACAAAATACACGAGGAATATGACCCTGTCACGTGGTCATTAAGCCAGGGTGATGGTGAAAGAAAGCTGTTTCTGCAACAACCAGGATCAATTAAAAATCTTCCACAGCACAAAAGAGCACAAGAAGACAAATTTTCTAAGGCTTTTCGAGTTCGACTTTTTAACCAACGACAAACAGACAGGAAAGTTACTACCCATTTAAGTTTGACATTAGAAACTTTAAAACCGACTTCAAGACAATAAAGAGACAGAGATAATTCAATTTAAGAAGTTATCCAATTTAAATATACTTTTCGTAGTCAGATCTTCACTATCTATTGTTTCAGCAAACAACTTAGCAACAACTTCAAAAAATAATTTAACAACGTTTTTAGCTTCCGTTACTCTATCAAATTTAATGCTGCTGTGTCTAAGTATCTACTATATATAGTATCTATGATTTCTAAATTTCATTAGGATAAAAACATTAATTTTGAAATTATGTACCCGTATTGAAAATTTTTATCGTATTACACCGTCTCCATTGTGTTAGTTAACAACAGTCAAATTGTTGACTAGCGCCTAAAATATAATTGTAGCCGTGGAGGCTTGTCATTGGCTCTGGTTTAAAATCCATAAAAGTAAGTCTAGAAAAAAATTACAGTGAATGTAGGATATAGAATATTCGAGAATGCTGGTGACTAATGGCGCTGGTTATCACTTACCACGAGGTGAATCAACGGCTTGCTTTGTTCGCTGTCATAAGAAAACATTCATAGAAAAAATATTGCGTCAATATCTCACCAGTACAACTATACTCCACATAAGGAATTCTGAAATAAATGCTATAAGTATTCTTAGAAATGTTACAAAACAATTTGCTACGAAAAGACTGATAACAAAATGATTAATTCCTTAATAGTAATTAATAAGACTTAGAAGCCTTTTAAGAATCATTATTTTAATTCTTACTTGAACTTTAATATTTATCCAAGAGAATTCACATTAATATTTGATCGTTAAACTTAACGTCAGCGTTAGTAACGTCTCTTATAAATAAATGTTTAAATATTAAATAGTAATTCTTGAAAACGGAATTAGCTTTTTTGGTTATATTCCTTTAAATTTCCGTCTAAATATACTGTTGAGAATATTGTTTATGATATTTTAAGTTTTTATGTATTGTCATAGAAACGAATAATAACAAGAAAAATGTAAAATATTTCATACGTTTTATTTCCAAAAATTATTATTTAAAGAAGATTAAATATTTAGGTTTCAAAGAAATCTTCTTTTTTCAATGTGAGGAATTATACAAGTCGCGATTCACAATATTCCCCACATATACAATTTTTAAAATATTTTTAGTAAAAAGTTACTAAAAATATTAGTAAAGACTGAGGAATGATCAAGAGGTTACTTAACAGGATTTTCCACTCTAAAACCATGGCGGTGTGTCATAATTTTATCAATTAAAATTGGTCATTTATTATCAGTCGGAATTAGCTTTTTTGGTTATATTTCTTTAAATTTTCGTCTAAATATACAAAAACAAATATTGTAATATTTTTATTAACTTTACTGAGCAGTGATCAAGAGGTTACTTAACAGGATTTTCCACTCTAAAACCATGGCGGTGTGGCATAATTTTAATTGAGATCATTTTAATTGCGTCAAGAGCTCTAACTGTATTAATTAATAAAATCATTTCATCTTCCTCAATTTTACACATTCTTTTTTAATTTACAATATACTCCCTTATCAGATGACAAATCCCATGAAATTAAGCATATTTAATGTCTTGTTTCCTAATTTGGCTCGTAAAAGACTAAATATTAAATTTAACAAGTCTAAAACATCGACAAGTTTCATTGCCAAGACCAATTCAGTTACTAAGTTTCAAAACTAATTAAAATTCGACTCTTTTCATTTTATTTTAAATAACACAATCCCTCGGCCTTTAAGCAGAGACAGCCTTAAGATGTATAAGCCGCAAGAAATACGAAACTTAACAAGAAGCAATAATTTCCCCACGATGAGACCACAGGAACCGTAGAACAAACCGGGCTGGTTCTCAATGAATATTCCGCCTTCTGGCTTGAATATACAGACCGTTCTGATTAAAGAGTGTAATTCAGATTATAACTTGCTAGCAGCCCAGTAACTTTGTCCAATAATGATGATAATCGCCAGCATAAAGGCAATCTCTTCAAATATTTGCCGTAACTAATTAAAAACTTATTCTTAATATAGTTACTTTTGAAAATAAAGAACCTTCTAGACTCACAGTAAAATCTAAAACGATAACATGTCACAGTTATGTTAATCTTCATAGCAAAATTGTCAAGGTGATGAACCAGATGATATACTCGATTAAAGTCTTTTTCGGATTTCAGCTTCGGCCCTGTTTTCACTTACTTACAAGAAGGCTAAGAACTACTAAAATAAACAAAAACTTTCATTAATTATGCAAATAAAATAAATGCAATCATCATCGACAACTTATATACGTTCCCATCTAGGGGTGAGCCCCTTAGCCTGTCCTAAATTAGCTTCAGTCAACCACGCTGGTCAAGTACTGGTTGGTAAATGTAATAATATATTCAAATAAAATTCAAATTTTTACAATAATAACTGTTTACATAGCCCAAAGTAAGCATCGTTAGAACTGTCGGGGAATAATGATCGAGGACTGAATAAACATTTAATTAAATTATTTTAATAAAAATTACTTATATATATATGTTTAATTTTAAAATTATTTATCGATTCTTAATACATGTATTACGAGTTTAATTTTTAGGTTTATCTGTAATAATACTATAATTTATTTTATTTATTTATTTAACAGTTTATGTACACACAAAGACAATTAAAAGGACAAAACAGACTATAAAAAATAGGTTAAAAATTATTATATTTTGTTCAAATTTAAATTTGGGTTTTGTAAATTTATATAGGTTATAATAAATAGTAGGAAATGAATAACATTTTTAATATTCAATATAAGAAAAAAATCGCTTACGTTATAAATATATACCGTTATTTTTACCCACAGATTATAAACTCATACACTATATATATTTAATCTTCCACAAATGTCATCTATTAAAGTGATTTGAAGTATTGATGGAAGATATTAACAGTTGAGTTCGTTAGTGCGAACGTTTTCATATTCAAGTACTAATTTTGACTTATTATTCCTTAGATTTTCATTAAGATTTTGCTCATTGTTTATTTATTCAAAGCACTCTGTATTAAGAACGATAATTACAAATTAAAAATACTAGCATCTATGACTTGTGAACAAATGTATATACATTATACAAATATCTACTTGTAGACACGTGTACTGACCACCCAATAAGATAGCCGCCAAAATGTATTTTCACATAAATATGGATTCTTGTTTTATACAACTTTGTAACCCGTTACAATAGAACTGTGACAGACACAGTTATCCGAACTGCTTACGTTATGATAGAAAAGAAACGTTGATAGTCTCTTTCTACTGGCTGTCAGGCGAATAAGATTGATACTGAACAGGGGTGCTGAGGAGCTGCTACTGTTGGTGGACAGTAAGGTGTGATAAAAATCTAATCAGAATTACTTCGCGGCTTCGGGATTTTGTCAAAAGGATCTGTCTTGTTGGAATTATGTTTTCGGAGCAGTATCTACAATCTGGCTGGTGATTTAATCCAACGTTTGTTCGTGGGCGTCTAAATTTAAGTAGAAAATACTCCGATTCCTCTTACTAAGAAGAAATAATGAATTTCAATTAACACAAAACTCGCATATTTTTACATTTATTATTATAAACGACGGTCCCCGTCCAAATTAACCATTTATTTTGGTTATCGCATTTTATCACCGATTCAGTGCACTCCTGTGTTGAAATACGTCCTGTTAGAAAAGCCGTGCACATTTTTTCAACTGAAAATTACTCCCAAAATGTACTTTAACGTGTAGGTGTAAGACAGTTAATTGTGTGGTGCATGGTGGTATGTTTATGTAAATGCTTCCACTACAATTGGACATTAATGTTAATCTACTACCCACCATTTCGGATAGCACGCACGCACGTGGCTAACATAAATACTGTGGAAGCTATAGATAACAATCGTTTACATATGAACGTGCTTTGATAATGACCTTATTACGCTCGAAATAAAGATCAAAAGAAATCGAAGGAAATCGATGTCTTTTGGACAAAAACAGCAAAAATACCGATTACCTCTAAAAGAACTTTCATAAAAGATTCAATAATAAGGAAAAGAAAAAGATTTATTTTAATTTTTCAATTAAGTCCGTAAATGGATTCCTCCTCGTAAAAAAAATGGTATAATTATTAAGGAAGTTACATTAATTATATGACTAAATATACAAATCTATACTCGTATTTATAGAACAAAGTTGATGAATATTTATTACTATGACTTATTGTTTGACGCATAGTTTCTACACGCGTGTTTAACTTCAAAACTTCCGTCATAATTTTAGGATGATGATCTTTGCTCTGTTTGATATTGTGAAAGCCTGTGGAAATTTGTTATATTGTTCGTATAGCTTGCCAAAAGCCATTATGATATCAGATTTCGGACAAAAAGACAATAATGTTAAAAGGAGTCCCGAGATTTGAAATCCAATAGAGTAGAGTAGCCTCTCTTGTTATTTTTTTAAACTCTACGTCGATTGAAAGCATTCAATGAAATATATCATGTGATTTTAAATGTTATTGTTATTTTAATATGTTTTAACTTTGTACCTTCAGTTGACACGATAGGTTCGCTCTTTCAGTCAGTCTCTTTCTCTCTCGCTTTAAAACTGTAATAAAGTATGCATCGAACGACATACGTGTATATTAAAAGTAATTTGAAGTGTGCTTAGTTAATATTCCATATTATGTTTGCGTTTAACCCGCCATCGAATTGAAAAGAACTTAGTAGAGAAATTATTTAAATCAATTCTGGCAAGAGTAACTAACAGATATTTATTTTTACTAATAAGTAGAAGAGGATGACTAGTTGAGGTAAAGTTATAGAACGTTAGCCGATAGTCCTCCCCAAAGAGTATTTATATTAATACTACGTTTGTCTTCTACCAACGCCATGTTTCAAAAGAAATCGCAAATAGAGATGGACTAAATGACAATTTTAGCATAGCAGTAGGTAATTAAAGAATAAACATTCTTCTGTTCTTCAATTGTTTGAATTATTCTGTATTATATGCTCATTTATTTGTTTTTAAATGCCCCCTGAATTAAAGAAAACAAAACACTAAACAAATCATTTAAATCAGTAGTTTTTCAGTTTTAGCGCGTCTAACGCAATTATTTCAAATACAATATAATATATGTTTTTAACGACTTAATATAATTTATAATAGTTTTCTTACTCTTATTTCTTTTTAAATTTCAGTAGACACAACTTAATACACTATCCCATATCTGTTTTAGTTTGACATACATCATACATATATACATCTACTCGAAAGTTTCCTGGTAGAAATTGCTTCCATAGAAACAATGCCACCTATTGTCCATATGTTCTTTTTTGTATTTTCTTCTATGCTGTGTTCTGTGTAAAATAAAGAGTTTTTTATATGTCATTCTTTTTTATATTATAGATAGACAGATAAATAACTCTTTATTGTTCAAAAATATAATACAATAATAAAGTTGAAAATGAAACATACTGTATAGACATCACTGTACCGTCCTACTATAATACTGGCAGTAGGGAAATAGAAAAACTGAGCGAAAATCACTCTTAAAGTCAAAGTCAAAGTCAAAAATATCTTTATTTAAATAGACTTATTTACTAAGTTCTTTTAAATCATCATAACAGGGAATATGTATGAGAAAAATAAACAAATGTAATTAAAGGTAATAGTGATAACTTAAAGTGGGTATTAACCGGGCATTTACGAATTGTCCCAGTTATAGAATTTAAATATGTACTTAAAGAAAGAAACAGAAGATATTGCGATCGATTAAAGTTACACATTTAAATTAATATTATTTAAATCTTAACTATTTAAGTACAAGGAGGTACAGTCTTTGTTACTGATACATCTTAGCCACCTTTTCCCTGAGGGTCTGAGGGTGGGGCCGCAGCCAAGCAATAAGCTCGAGTAAAGATACTTTTCCTTAGAACAAGAAAGGCAAATAGGATTTAAGTCTTTAGCTACTAGACAACCTGTTGAGAGCGTATAAAAAGAATAATCTAATATCTTGGAACTGACGTTATCCTGTAGGCTTACAGATACTAATTATTTATTATATTAAACAAGAGAAAATAAAATTTTGATGGTCGTATAAAATTTTACATTTAACTATATCAACTGCTGTATGGCACAGTATCAAATTAAATAAATCTACAAAATTGCTTTAAAATTATTATTTATTTCCTTATATTAATTTGTGTATAGGTATATAAAATCAAAATTAAATTGACCGCTAAGTAAAGTACGATTTGCTGGAAGTTTTTGAATTGTATAATTTTAACTGTTATTGTTAATATGAAGCTAATAACTGAAGACTTTTCAGTCTTAATATTATATTCTTCAATCTTGATTTTCATATGAGTATGTAATGTACCTAGACTGAATCAATGTATTTTGACTTTGACTTTGACTTTGAAATAAACAAAAAACATGCAAACGTCTTCTTACTGCGATTCGAACCTGTGACCTATGTATTGAAGACAAAAAACTGGCCAGCCAGATGTAATTTTATGCATATATTGCAACACAATATCTATGTTTGTATCGTGTGTAATTCGGTACTCCACCTAAATACTTTTGTAATTTGACAAATCCATGATAATGAAGTGAAGAAAAGGATTTCCATACGTAAATTCGCTTACGTTCCGCAAAAAATCTTATCCCAGCTTAGTGTTACTGTCTCTGGAATCGTGAGCCTTGCAATTCTATTTGACAGGACCTTAAGGGCGTATCAGTCTTTAACGGATGATTTAGCGTTTCTTTTTTCATTAGAAATGTTTCTAAAACAGCTTAGTGACTACATTAAATCACCTATTGCCAAAATAAACATTACAATATCGATAATTTACTAATAACTTTTATATACACTTCGTATAATTATACAGTGTTTTGTCACGTTTGTACTAATGAGTAGAATTCGAACTAAATAGATAAAACAGTGTGATTTGTCATATCCAAAATATTTTCCGATTAGCAACGCTGATAGACAGTTTCAAAAAATAGAGATAATCTTGTCGGCGTTTGTTAGTACGTAAACACAAGCTGTTACGATAACCAGGACAATTGGACTTGAATTAATTGTGTTATGCAGGCAATAGCAAAAAAAAGTTTAAATCTTAATTGATCCTAGTACAGTATTATTACTATTTTCGCACAAAGACTTACACGAAATCACTATGGCTTTTGGGTAACTCATGATATTAACTAAGACTTATAAAAAGAAATGTGCTCTTTGAAATGAACATCACAGATGGCTTTTTAACAAACACTTAGGTATAAAGCGTCCTTAACACTTCCTACGTTAAGTTCAGTAGCAACGATAGGCTTCGCTGATTCTTAACGGATGTAATTAATTGCATTTACGGGTTAAGTGTTACGCCTACGTGGAAACTTACGACAAAGAAATTTATGAGAAAGATCCAAACCCGTTTATAACACTGTCGGAGAGTTAGTTAAAGGTATGTAATTTAGTCGAGAAACTATTTACGATTTTTGTCATAAATCTATTAATTAACACTGAGAGGTGTTAGGGGTTTATTGGACAACTTGTCTCCGAAACAGCTTACTTTATTATAATATAATGAATAAAATCTTGTACAAATTATTTTAAAAAATCGTGATGATACCCATGATTTCACTCATAGTCAAGTATTCGTAAAGTTGTCTGGCTATTTAGCGTTAAGACTGCCCTTAAGAATGAAAAATAAAAATTGATTGTATTTGTAATTGATGGTGTAAAACAAAGCATATTTATATTGTATTTAAAATAGGTTGACCAACAGTCAGAGACCCGTTAATAAATGCGTTTGACATTGAACCTAGACACTGATTAAACTGGAAGTGCGAAAAGCCAGTGACGGTACCGCTCACGGCGAAAATTATGAGAAATAGTCAAAGAAGATGAGTCCACTTACTTATGCAAATATACAACTGCAAACTGCAGTAAACAAGATGTATAAGAAAGGCGTTTAGGCTGGTTGTTCATAGAGGATGCTGGCCTTACTTACCAAAGCAATGTAACACTACCAAATTATTTTATACCAATCTCTTTACCAGTCCCAAACGTCCAACAATTCTTGATAATGAGTAAATTATTTGATACTAAATAAGCAAAGACTGATTTACTCTCTCAATCGGAAAAGTGAAGCAAAAAATTATATTCTACTATTTTTAGCTCACTCAACACAAGTAGCCACATTTGGTAATTTTGGGCACGTGATATGAGCGTGATACGTGACACCAATAAGTTAGGCGCGTGACATGACGCGGTATGTCCAAACATGGTTATTACAAAGAAAGTTTGGGACAATGTATTAGAATTATGTAGTGGACACTAGTGTATTTGGCAAGACAAAAGAGTAAATTAATTTGCGATGACGCTAAAAAATAAATTAGTATCTTTTCAGAGTACTCAAAAATAGAAATAAAATTCTCTCTGTTAAATTTATTCATAAATGATCTGAGAATATTCACTGTGGCGAAGAAACAGTTCTATTTAACCATAGTTATATTCAACATTTAAAATGTATACAAGACAATATACGAGTACGTATATTGAAACTGTAAACGCGAAGCTATAGTATATAAGACCAAATAAATAAATAAAAACTGTAATTAAGCTTCAAAAATTATCGGGAAACCAAATGATCATAGTCTTACAATACTTGGCATGAAAAATAGAAAGATAAATAATAAAAAAAATTATTGAATAATGACACAAGAAAGAGGAAAATACAAAAAATAACATATGGAAAAAAGGCCCAATGATATGATAGCAATTTCTACCATACAACCGTAGTAGTTAATGTATGTATATGTAATCAAAACAATGTCGGGAAAGTGGACTAAGACATTAAGACATTTACGAAGTGTATGAAAATAATCATATAGTCATAAATAAATAATATACGTATACATGTATAGTACATATAAACATTACATTATACATATATTGATGTATGGTAGGGTAAATATGATATATATTAATTTTTATGTATTTAATTATATTAGTATTGGTACACGCCCCTCTACCTATCGATGTCGCTTTTCCCATATATGGGAAAGATTTCTAGAAATAAGCAGTACCTTTGTACAATTCTCTAATATTCTGTTGTTTCCTTTTAATTGTCTTTGTGTGTACAAAAATTGTTAAATAAATAAATTAATAAATTATAAAATTACAAAATTACTTATATTGTAGGATACGCCAGCTTCAAAAAATAGTGACAATACCGTTTAGAGAATTTATCAAAATACTGTAGCAAAACCTTTTACAAAAACATAAAACTCCAAAAAGCACTTAGGAACAACTAGTATTATCATAGTTACAAACAGGAAACAAGTGAAACACTCAGAGGAGACATCAAGAAGAAATTATTTATGACTCCTAACAAACTTATTAAATTACAAGGTAAAGAACAGCTGTTAAAGTGAACACAAACTTGGTATTCTGTTGTTTCTCTTAAATCTCTCGCGTGTTCCGACACGCAACACGATCCCGCAAATAACTTTAAGACACGCAATAAACACGCGGCCTGCTTAATTTGTAAGGTAGAAACGTAATGACACAAAATGAATTTAATCGCAAACTAATTTGAGAGACGCATAGTACGGTCGCAAAATAGATACCTGCAGAAGGATTACTTCGCCCACTGATAGTTTTAATAATATGTGGATGCGTTTCCACTTGCATGAAATTGCATGAAATTTAAATTAGAGAGTATGACAACTCCAATCGCGGGGTATCGCCAAAAAAGCTCTGTACAAGGTGTTGCTCCTTGAGCATGATATGTTTTGTTTCATAAAAATATACTATTTTACTGATTACACAATTTTACCGGTAGAAAAATGGCCAGTTTAAGATTACACGATTGATTTCAAGAATATTAAACTGTCTCTAAAATAATATCAAATGAAATGAAATTAATTCCCGTTAATAACATCAAAGTTTAAAACAATGTATCAAATAAATTTTTTTATCCAAGCCACTGTTCACAATTCCATGATGGATGTTAGATAGATAGATAATCAGGTTTATACAGTCAGACTGCAGAATAATAATACTTAAATTAGTTTCAAAAATAATTATCTGAACATAAAATTGCGCACACATATTATGTAAAGGCTTGTTATGACAAGTCCCATTATTATGTTGTTTCCTTTTTCGTTCCTGGCTTAAGTACGCAATTACTAAATGGGATGGAAATATTAAAACTTAACTACTTTTTTAGCCGTCATTGGTCTATTTTTGTATAGAAAATAACTTGGCAACCTTCTGAGCGTTGCTATTTTGTAGTACAATGGTTGCGGTTTGAAAACAAGCGGAGAGCTTTCTGAGCGTCAGAGGTGGCGACTTTGTGCCTCATTTGCATTGTTGCATGTATAAATTAAACTTCTCTCGTCTTTACGACTGAATCTGCAGTTAATGTTTATTTGTGTTCACAAGAGAAATCACTTTGCGGTAATCTAATTAGAAGCGACTATGTCAATCATATTTCATTATATAACGGTTCGCAGTTATATTAAAGATATACTTTTTTTTCCAGACATATATTATGTTGAAATAAATTATATTAAAAAATTATTATAATAATATTGTTTATTCCTATGCTTTGTTTTTATGTTCCTTTTATTTTCCAGGAGATACAGGATACGGTAAATAATATTATGTAACAGCTTCATGGCTTCCAAGTCTTTTGTTAATGAGTTACCACCTCGTTGTTTTATTTTGATCAATCACTAAAAATGAAACAAATAGGATTAGTATTATAATTAAAAATGACGATAATAAAATAAATTGACTATATTAAATAGAGAAGCGTCTCTTCTGAGGATAGAAGAATAGAGGAGAGGTATTTAGAGGTATTTTATTATCAAACAGGTATTTTTATCCTTCATTATTAAGTCACAAAATTTAGAATAATGTAAGAAAATAATTTGATTGACTAGTCTGAAATTAACTATTATAAATACTACTTAACCGAAAAACCCTTACAATCCAGACACAAATGTTTCCGGGAGTATATCGCGCCTCAATAATTTATGACGCCTGACTTTAAATTACTCCAAGCAGTACAGGAGGGTACTAAAAATAAATCAAAATGTAAATAAAATTATACAAATATTGAGTTTTAACAGCAACAGGTTAAAATTATCAGGCCATTGTAATATTTCTACGTAATGACAATGCATTAACTACTATTGTCTTGGCGACAATAGAATTGTTACTCTAGAAGCTAGGTCCTTAAAATTCATTATCGATCGTAATCTTACTCCGCAATAAATAACCAGATGTCAACCCTATTCGCTGTTCTCACAGCCACGTCTTTAATCTTGCAGGTAATAATAGCATCTATAACAGAGCAATAAGGTTCAAATAAAGCATACAACTCTCTTGTATCTTCATAAGGGATTCGCGTCGTCTTCGATTACAAATATGTTAATTGCTACCTATATTCACGGGTTCTGTGTTAAGTGATACCAGAGGGAGCGAAGAAGGTGATGTTAATAACGTTTTAGTCAAAGATGAATTTACAAACGAAACTGTTTGTGATATGGTTTGACGAAAATTGTGTTTTACGTTTTGTCTCGGCTTGTAATAGTAGGAAAAGCAAATAATAACTAGGTTATAATTAAGTTATACGCAATTCTTTTAAATCAATTCAATAAGAAGGAATAGAGGGAGATTAGTTGACTCTTAGACCATACTTATCCATACAGTTTTGAGTTTAACCCTACAGCTACTAATCTTGGTCATTTTGACCAAGTAAATATTAAATTATATACAGATTTAACAAATCGTTTCTGATAGCTCTCAAACTTGTATGTGACAATTTCAATTAATGTACTACCCTTAATAATAAACTATTATTTGAGAATGTAGGTATCTATTAAATTATCAGTGTCCAAATTATAAAATGTATGTAGGTAGGTTGAGGATGGAATAAAGACAGTTGAATCTTGAACACGGTGTTTGCTTGATGTACCGTTTCCTACAATAATAACAGAGAACAAAACTCATTTTTGTTACTTGGTCAAAATTCGTTAAAGTTGGGACAAGTTTTCGCCCGTAGCTATAGGGTTAAAAAATCTGCATATTTTATGATGCGCATTAAAATAAGCCAATATAATAAAGACGAGACTTAACGCGCACAGTACGTGGGTAGTTAAGCACAGTCTTTGTATCAACAAAGACATCTCATCAAATCAAATATATGACGGATTGCCGAGCAGTTAAGGCGTGTTGATATCAATTCCGTCATCCATTTTAAAAATAGGTTGTCTTTTTTTCAAATATTACAATAAACGTAAAAATGCTAACAGCAAATTAATGATCAATTACTATTAAATTGATTTAACACGAATCACAATAAAAATAAAATAGCGTAAGATTATTATGCTAGGTTTTGATTAGAGCCAATCGTTTTGTGTCTGTACATTTCAAGCGGCGACTAACAACTGAACTGACGTTCCACCGCCACGACAGTCACAACTCCATTCGGAACTACCCGCTCTAAAATAATAAGAACTATTCGATGTATTCGAATGTATTCGAATAGTTCATTACATTGGTGTTGACCAATATTCATAACAAATCATTTTAAGAAAACATAAATTTAACTTCATTAAAGAATTGTTAAATACATAATTAACGTTTTATTTAATCACGCGCCGTTATATACAAATATACAAATCAAAAAATTGAATAAGATATCAGATAAATATCATTGAATCAATTATCAATCAATTTGTTATATTATACAAATCATTGTATAATAGAACGCGATAGTTTAAAAGTTAAAATGCATAAAAGTCACTGGTCATCTGTTTTTTAGTCGTACTGTACTAAAAATTAGTACCGAAGTTAAATTTGATTTAGCTCATACACCACTGAATAAGGACCAGTAACCATATTAAAATAAACGATCAAAAAGATGAGAATAGATAGAGACAGAAAGAAATAGGAAGAAGAGAGATTTACATTTGTATGAAAGAAGTGAAACTCTTCCAGTAGTCGTAGAACTTTGTCGTATATTTTTTAATGGATAAAGAATATGTTTCAGATTTGTCTCTAACAGGGTGAAATAGTCATAAAATACTTCAAAAAATTAGCCCAAATCATACCCATCACCGGTTTTTTAAACAATGAACTGTAGCCGCAAAAATGAGCTTAGTATTATAACGGTGAAAAATGATATAAATGACGGATTTAATTGAAAAATAATTGTCCTTAGAAACACGCCATTAAAATGGCGTTATTTTTGTGGCTACAGTTCTGTAACAGTACAGGCTGTAATATTCCATTATATAGCTCAATCGAATTACAAAACTACGCATGTTTTGTTCTGTGATAGATGCTTATTAGGCACCCTTATACGAAAATATCAATTTACCACTTCAATATCATAAAGGTTATAGAAAATAGTTTCTTTATCTTACGTCTACAGTGTGCTTCAAATAACATGCTTGGGCTTTTTCTAAAGAAGCGTGGTAAAAGGACCAACCAACCTATCAAAGTGGTTGTTCCTAAAGCACTATTTTGCATGCTTTTCTGGCTGTATTTGCAAATAGATCCTCCTACTGCCTATTATAATAAAGCGGTATCGAGTGATATCCTGTGCTTTAAACCATAAGTACTATTTCCCAAAAAAATAGATCGACAATCATCGCCAACTATATAATGTCATAAATTTTCTAAGTACCATGCTAAAGCTCTATCGATAAATGATTAAAGCGACGGGCAATGCTAGTTAGTGAGGAATTAGTACACTAACGGTTCAAATTAACAGCTCTCTTTTTAAGCTAATTATGTATTAGTATTAGTTTCTAATTAATGACGGTTGTGTTTCAATTGTCCTTGAAATGCCTCATTTATTAAGTTATATTTCTATCATAGAACACTTGCTTAGAATACTGGTGCGCCCCTAGCGTAGTTTATTTTCTTTCTTTGTTAATTGGTTCTTATTAAATATTTGCTCTCAATAATTAATTATTTATACCAACAAAAGTATTGTTTTTACTTTCCCGGGAGGCTTCAACAGGTGAATGTAAGGGCTTATATAACAACAACAATAAATTATATTTTGTAAGAAAGTGGTTTTGCTATTTAGGATTATTCATTTTCTTCCCATATATTTTTATATATATTTCATTTTATATATTTTCTATTTGTAATAAGCGCTATTTCGACTCCTTTTTATAAAATAAAGGTTACTTACCCTCTTTTGAGGTCACCACATTCACTGCCAAATGAAATGTTTGATCAAAACCGACCGCATCATTACGACGTCGCAGCCACAACGCGCACTAGTTGCCGCCTACATCGATAACGCAACCACCGCTTGATTTCATCTGCAAATTTTGTAATTTAAAAAGTAGTTTTCGATTATATTCTTTTTTAACCATCAATACTGGTCGCTCTGGGAATGTGCACTGTATGCTGACGACAGAGAAGTCATGCTGGAACGTTTACACAGAGCAGAGCCTGGCCCGGTGTATCACCAGGACCTCATCAGTAGCCGTGATAACTGAGAAGCAATGCGTGAGTTTGCGCACTCCTGGCACACCATCAGACGATCATACGAATAGGAGGAATCAGGTAAAACACACAGAGCAGACCGACGCGAAGTCACATATTGTGTCGTCACGCCCCAGAAGGGGGAGAGTTGGCAATAGAAGGGACGCATAAAGATAATTGTAGGGAGCACAGATCAGCGCCGAAGGGGAAAGAGCCCTATGCAAGTACCCTCGCGCTCTCCCGTGATTCGGTCCGTATACCGCAAGGTAGGCAGGACCATGGGTTGGTGGAGGGTTGTAAGTAACCATCAATACTGGAAAAGGAATGAAAATACGCGTGCACTGTTACCTAGAATATCATTAATAAAACAGAAAAGTAATCTAAGTCCTGTGTCCTGACGGAAAACGGAATATACAAGTAGAACAAGTAGTTGCAACGACACTATTCACACGATACCACTCCTTATTTATTGTGTTTCAGTATGGTGTGATTTTAGAATGTGTACAACATTACAGTTATCAAAATCAAATTAAATTAAGTAGCATGATTTAATATGGAATTATTATAGCATTGGCCATAGGAAGGTGGTCTAAATTACTTCTTTCGGTGTGTCCAAAGCATATCAAAATGGTCTTAACTGTATCCTCTAGGCACTCCTAGGCTCTTCCAATGAATGGTGATAATGAATCGTCACTAAATATTGTATATTTAGCTAGTTTCCCACAGAATAAACAAATACAAATAGAATATAAACTTGACAAAAACACTTTTATTGAAATAGCGAATTTAAACAATAAGACGGCGTGAAACATTCGAAACAAGGGTTTAACAACAACACAGTAAAGTCCATAGCAAGTTGCATTGTCAGATAACCGTTACAAAATTCTAATCCTCGAAGGCACTACAGGTCCAGCAAACACAATTACTTTTCAATAAACCCAACAGTATCCGCGCAGCTAATTTTGACATCAACTTACAACAAATTAACATTTCCGAGCTCTCGACCTGCTATCCTGGTATCAGGAGAAAATTGGTAAATGCGCCGTTTAAAATTCAGGACTTTAAGCCCTGGTCCAGTTGAAGTATAAATGCAAATGATTCCAACGTAAACTACCGCACTAGTTTGTGCGCCCGCTAAGTCCTATTACGCATTACTGTTGTGATGAAATACGACGGAGAACTCGTACTGAGCTAAGAAATAACAGGATTCCACTTATAGTGCGCCATTTTAATGGATTATTTATCCATTAAAATATCGCACTGCCAAGCTTTGGTATCTCTGTCATTTATTTTATTTTTATTTCAAAGTCAGTATAGAAACTATTATTGTAAAAACAGATATAACTATTACACTATTTTATATATTATGTATACATTTTGTTATGTTGAATATTACGCATTCTTATCATGAACATTAAATATTCTTAAAGCTTCAAGTATTATCTTTTTACCATCAAGTGAGCCAAACGCTATTTCACTTGTCTTGTTTCATAAAAATATAACCATTCGGTGGCCCTCGTGTCTCGGTAAAAGTAATAAAATTAATATAAACTTGTCGACTTTAGCACGCCAGCTACTGCTGAGCTGTTATTAATTTAACAGGCGGACGTTCAGTAAATTATAGTAGTACATTTGAATGGTGTACATTGAATCTTTTATGTTTAGTCAACACATTTTTTTCGTTTTTATTATTGAGTATTTTTGTACAAGTAGGATTGTATTAGTATTATAAAACCACAAGGTACATAAAATATAATAAAATTAGAAACTGTATGCTTTTGCAGTTTATAAACAAAAAAACACTGCTATGAAAAATACCATTACATAATTAAAAACATTACTTAAGGTGTCTTTATCAGTAATCAGTAACAATTTCTAATACATTAATGTATTTTAGATTTCTGACCTTGATTAAAAAAGAATTCCTTTAAAATACAAGACAATAAAGAATAAAATTGCGCGTAATTTTTTTTTTAATTATCATCATTATTGAAAACTTTTCTCTATTGTAGACTTATTTCTCAGAATGATTCTAAACTGGGCCAAATCTGACCCACGGCAAAATCTTTTCAATGTCAAAGTCATAATACATTTTCAGTCTAGGTACATTTTATACTCTTATTTAAGTCAAGATTGAAGAATATAATTAAAATATTGAAAAGTATTAAGTTATTAGCTTGATATTAATAATAATAGTAAAAATGGGGTCGAGGAAAAAGTCCTTACACATATAGTATGTATAAACTTAATAAAATATCTTTGACTGTACTGTTTGTATCTGGTTGGTTTTCATGACATTTCAAAAAAAGGTACAAATTAGGAAAATTTAGTTTCCCACTATATTTCATTTCTTTTTATTTCTGTCCAAAATGAGTAAATCGAATGAAGAAATTAGATACATTTTATAATTTTATTCCAAAAGGGAAAAATGCAACAAATGTTGCGAAAAAAATTTGTGACTCATTTGAAAAACACAAAAAAGCTCTATATTTTGTGCCACACGAGTTCACTAAAAAAAACATAATGTATACTCATTTAAGATTCTTTATTGCGACGTAATGATGAGGTGATGAAAAATGGATCACGTATGACAAGAACGTGCCGAAAAGGTCGTGGTCAAAGGTCGGTCAGGCTTCACAGACTGGCAAAACTTGGGTTAACTCGCAATAAGGTGCTGCTGTGTCTATAGCGAGATTGGAAGGGTATTTTCATTATGAACTTTTTACCGCCTGGCCGAACCATAGATTCGGATCTCTACTACCAACGACTGATGATATTAAAGAAAGAAGTTGAAACAAAGCGGCTGGAATTGATTAATAGAAAGGGTGTAGTCTTTCATAACAACGCTAGATCACATACATATTTAGCCTCTCACTAGATTTCTTCGGTTTCGGTCTACCAAAACTACTTGTTGCGTCTTTTTGTTCAGAAGTCCCAAAACTTCTACAGCAACGGGATCGTTTCCGTGCTTTGAAAATTATATATTTTTTCGACTGAGTTAAGCCCCAGAAAATAATTCCTTGCGTTGCTGTAATAGGCGACTACGCTGCTACGAAAGCTGACTACGACGAACCTTGATGCATCTAAGTAGTACCTCGCCCACCTTGTAATGTCCCCAGGTTTTATTTCCGTCCTTTTCTATATGATCGCGATTTATTCCTGTCGGTTTTATTACATTCATATGTCATGAAGGTTGAATGTAACATTAATTCTAATGCGAATCGTAGACTATAAAATCAGTAGCATACATAGCTACTATTGGCGGCTACGGCGCTACGGAATGCGACTACGATGCTACGAAATTCGTTAGATTAAACATAAGCTCGTAAAAATTAAGTTTCAATATTTTAAAGAAAACAAGTTCCACTGTATTTAAATAGTAAATAAGATCAGAGAAATAATGAATATAAGTTCGCCAGGTAAAGTTTTCTTTCACTATTTAAATAATTGATGTAGGTATTGTAAACTGATTTTAATATTTTGAATATTGTGTATGAAGGTGCTGTAATTATTTCTCTTCACAATTAGTATGGATCAATGAAATTACTAATTAAAGTTTTAACCCTCGTGAATCTCCTATTACCTCGTTTTCCGGAGAGCATATGCTCAATCTCTTCCAATTACTTTCTTGTCTATATTTATATTGTATATTTTGTAAATAACTTTGCAATTGGTAGATTGAAACAATAAATGGTATTAATTATTATTATTATAAAGGTTCTCAAAGCTCATAGAGAAAGAAATGATTCTTTGAGCTACTTTTTATCTCAAGGCCCAAAACAAGACACTTTCTCATTGCTTTGTACAATCGTGTTTGCACAGTAATTAAGGGTTCAAATGACCCTGAACGTAAACAAGGGAATGTCATGTCGCAGTCAGTTTTCGCCATCAGGAAAGCCATATTGTTTACCACTCTAAGTTTAGCACTTCATAAAACTACTTAAAATTACGTTCTTTACCAGCAAACAGACGCTCAACAAAAGAAAAACTATTATGTCTGATATAAGGCAACTTAACAGATTAAACATCACGCAATTCCTAATGTAGTTTAAAAATGCAAATCGATTAAAAGTGTATCACGCAAACTTCTGTGAACTTAATAGCTCATAAAAATGGCTTTAATGCCGCACGGCACTAAAGCTTTTATTTTGTATTCAAATTGTATGTTTTGTGTAATTTTAATAACATTTCTAAATAACCACTTTGAAAATTATTCTGCGCGTTTTCTTTATTTGCGGAAGAATTTGTAGCTAACAAACACATGTCAGATAGTGAATTGATTAGGGTAACGGTTGTCGCACTGAAAATAAACGTAACCATTTATTTGTATAGCTAATATTGTTTTACAGGCTACTTTCTTTTTACACCAAAACACAACGAACTGGTTCACAGAACACAAATAGGAAAGTCGGTGTTATCTACCCAGATAATGATACCATGTAGGGTTGCCAACCGTACTAAAATATATGTTTTGTAGTACATTTAGGGTCTGAGTACTATATACTGTTGGATAATAATATGCTGGATATACGCAAAATACCATATTTTTTGCCTTTTTCCATTAATTAAAATATTATATTTCGCCAATGAAATGTTGACAACCCTAATACAAGTGACATAATTTCTTTTATTTTTAACGTTATTATGGAAAGCAACGATATTTTTATATCGTTAACAAAATACAGACATTATTATGCATAAGGCTCCGGTGTCATTTTTCTATCATTTAAAAATAATCATCATTAATTTGCTATAATATGAATACAAGAGGTCTTAAATATAAATGCCATCGTATTCTACCGTTTAATTAAAGTGCGCAAAATATATCTAAATATATTGTAAATCACTTTGTTTTCATTTTGGACAACTAACTAGATAAAGTAGTGTTTAATAAACTAGCCCGTACAAGAAAATTTTAGGAACAAATACACTTAAAACTTAGTCCAATCTTAATTAAAGGTTGCCACAACATGCTACGTGCACTAGAATTTACTTAATAACAAAAACATACTAAAACAACAAATAAATACTACTCTTCATGATTAGGGTAGTTGAGTAAATTACTTTAGGTTCTTAGAAAATGTTATAATCATTTCAATATAGAACTAAAATTTTCATCACAAATGGATATGCGAGTTTAATAAAAAATACATATAATTTTTACCTTTATTTAAAAATCAAAATTATCAAATGGTTACAAACCCAATAAATATTACAACAATGTCAAAGTTTATAATTTAAGGCTGCTTTGTCATTGGAATAGCTTAAAATGAGGTGTACTTGCCTCATTTTAAGCTATTCCAATGACAAACAGGGTCAAAATGTGTCATTTATCAATTCACAAATATTAAGACTTATTAGCATCGGCGGCTTTAAAGCGTCGGTGATTCAGTGCGAAAGGTGTTGAGTCCTTCCATGCGGAAGGTAGCGGTTCGAACCCGCCACGTACCAATGTGTTTTCAAATTGTAAAACTGTATGTACATTAATTCTACGCTTTTACAGGGAAGAAAAACACCTTTTAGAAACCTGCACACACCTAAGAAGACATTTTTAGGTTTGATAGTCGACCACCCCACACTTGGTTCGCGTGGTTGACTAAAGCTTAATCGCCCTAATGTAGAATAGGCTCGAGCTCCTCGGGTGGGTTGTCAATGAGATGATGATGAAGTTATTGAGAAGCAATAACAATCCTTAATTACTGGCTTAGCCTTCCATAAAGTATAATAAAATAGTAATACACTGTAAATTAAGTAAAATTCTTAAGGCTATTAATATCGTTAATTCTGTATAATAACTATCCCCATTTTTAAATAAACAATATACCGTTAATAAAGATTTAAACGGCTAAGTTTACCACCTACGAAAAAAGCTTACTCTACATGATTCATAGTAAAACCAAGATAAGTCCACAAAACTATTTCCCCTCAATCGCTCAGCCCTCTCAGAATTCATTAAGACTTGACGCTTTTTCATGTAATCATTCTGTTACACTCAATATACGACAAACCAATTGACATAGGATTGGTGCAAAATAAAATTGTGAAATAAAACTGCCCAAATACGTTCAGCTCATCCCATTTCCTCGTCACAGAGAACTGTCAATAGATAATACCTGCCAATTTATTACGCCAGTCACTTTATAAGAAATGTCAAATACTAAATAAAACCTGGCACGGACAGGATAATTCTGAGGCTTATTGAGAGGAAAGTAATTTTCAAAAGAAAAAATAATCGACCCATTTTTCATTTATCACATTCAAAGGCTTCAAGAAATTTTACTATTTGTCTATCATTGACGACGGTTGTCTGGTCTAGTGGTCAATACCCCTATCTACTTAGCGAGAGGTCTCTGGTTCGAATCCTGGACGAGGCACTTATGAAAATATCAATTGTATTTAAATTATATGACTATGACTTGGTAATTCTATACAAATATTAACCACCAGTTTACCAGCATGAGTTCTACAGACACTAGTGGTAAATAAGCACGTTTCGCATCTGAGGTATCTTCTAAAAGGCACTCAATAAAATAGTTTATTCTTATGATATCGGTTCCAGCATAAGTCATATAAAAACTCATCACTATACGTTCTCAGTGAAAACTGTGATATTCTCAGTAACAACTCATTTTACTGCCTATGCGCATCCAATTAAAAATGTATAGATAAACTGGATGACTTCACTTCACAAATAAGAAAAGTTTTTCTCGAGGAACATTTAAATGAGCGATTATAATACTTTCTTGTACACCTAAATTTATAATTGCACAGTAAGCTATAACGATACAGTTATATATTTTGAAGTATTTTATTAGATTTTAAAATGTTTAAGCAAAATAAGCCTTTTCTAGAAGATAAATAGAATACAATAGAATATGTATTGGTTAGAGAAACACTAATTATTAAGATCCCGCACTTGCAATTTAATATCAAATAATTTACCTACAAAATTAAATAATTGCATGTTACACCATAAAAACAGTATTTATCAATACAAAACTGACATATTAAACAAGTTTGTCATTCAGCTATATGTAACCACTTTGCACAAAGCAACAGTAATTGCATCCTTGCATGCCAATATAAATCAGCTAATAGCTCACTTTCGACAAGTAAATTCAGAGCTTCATCCTAGCTATTATTAAAAAAAATGGAAATAAAAATAATACCTCATTCATTACTCTACATTTTTGAAAAATAAATTGGTGTGCATTCAGCATAGACAGGAAATTTATTTATTTAAACGAAAATGAGCAGTTCTGAAACTTTGTGGGGTACCTATTGTTTGTCCTTTGATGTCAGACAAATCTTGGCACAGTTCTGACGCAAATTGAAAAGTCATCCTGTTCTACCCTATTAAGGTTAAGGATGGTTTGAGGAAACAATTTTATTTGGTTGTAAAATAAATTACCATTCAGTCTGCTTTCTGTGATACTTCCTTCATGAATCTGGTTAGCTATGAAACGAAACACATAGTTAACTCTATCCAACTCAGATGTTCTTTACTGATAAATTCGCGTATTGACATAAAGTGGCGAAAGTATTTTAAGATAGTAAATTTATTCCAGACTTTATATTAAAGTAAGGGCCTGTTGGCGTGGTGGTTTGACAGCTCGTGATTCGTTTATAAAAAAATTCTTTCTGAATGTTCATGTCTGGTTCCGAATAGGTTAACCAAAAATTGAATATATCAATATCCTCTGTGCCTTCGGAAGACACATCAAGCAGTTGTCCCAGTATTATCAGCAATCACTTTCACCATTGCATTTGGCCAGTGGGGTAATGTTACTGCCGAAGCTCTGCATAAGTTTCTGTTACATAGAAAGGTTGTTAATGATGTTATTTAAAGTGAGCAAGGTTTAATCGAAATTTTATTTGGATTCACCAACATGATTGTAACTATATTCCTCTGTCAATAGCATACAAAAAATAGAGACACCAAAACATAGTAGCTAAATACTCTTTCTATTAACTTTTGAAAAAACTTAATTACATCTTAGAAACTACATTCAATAATAATAAAAAAAACTTAGAACAGCTTTGTAGAGCTCACTTCGTCCGGTGACCAAAGTTTTTTTTTATAAAGACTAGAATGGAGACGCTGAAGCTCTGGGAAATAGGACTAATTGGTAATTTTCTAGGAACACTTAGTGGACTTCATTATTCTTTGTAATGTAAATATTTGATTGCTAAATAGTTGAAATGTGGTTGTAGTACTTATATATATATATATATATGTAATATAATATAGACTAGTATATACAATAGTATAAGAATAGTCTTTCTTCAAAAAGTTCATTGAATCGCTCGACTAAGCAAAAGTTACTGAGTTACGAACTTATTTTAGGTTTTTACTTCCCAAACTTTGGCAATACATCACATTGAATATAGTAATTGAAAGAATATGTGTCGCAATATATTATTCAAGTCACATACGACCTTTGTTTTCGGGGAGGAGGTCTGGGGAGGGTATTATCCCGTGAAATGATCCGTCACTGTCATTTCACCCTCCAAGACATTATACATGTTGTTTTGTATGGTTCGTGATGTATATTATTTTCCATTATTAATATCTTCATTCTGTTAGCATGTTAGGTTATTACAACGATAATCTCTCATCACAGTACGAAAGCTAAACATGCAATTATATGAGTAAGTTACAAGTCAGTAATATCACAGAATTATAGTAAAATATAAATCACCAGTACCAAATGAAATTTGTTGCTAAAATATTTTTTCATGTTCTTTGTGCTACTACTCCAACTAATTTCTATGATGGCAATTGCAATTGCTTATATATACTAGCGTAAAATAGCAATATGATGTGTAACTCCATTGATTATCCTTCAAAGTAAGTTCACTGAGCTTCTAGCTAAGATATCTGACAAATTTAAAAAAAGTATTCAGCCTAAGGACTGATGCCATAGTCTCTATGTCAATTTAAATTATACAATAAGGGTTAATCCATGTTCTAGTAAAGGTAAGATATTTACTATTCTTCAACAACAATTGTCTGTGTTTTGCAAGAGTTAAGTAAAAAAAATAAAAACAAAAAAGCGACTTCAACTCTAAGACACAAGAAATAATTACTTAAATCAATAATTGAGCCTCGACAAAGTCAGGGAAACGAGACCAAAATATTAATAATTTAATGCCTAAAATGTCCTATTCTACAATTAGTACTTATCTAATTTATAGATATTTTGTTGCAGCCGAACCTCTAATACAATGCAGAAACAATCAGTTGTTTCTGGAAGCAGTCTATCATCAACTCCAATAAGTAGTTTGATTAAACTTCGTCGACACAAAATATGAAATATATTTATCTATGCAGTCTAATTATAAGAAATAAAATAAATAATTGATTAATAATATTACATACAATGTAGTTAAAGCATTCAAAGGTTATGTCCCGTTTCAATCGATAAAGTAAAGTGGCTTCTGAAATCATATTCAACGAGACGAGAGGGACGCTTCGAGTGTTTGTTAATTAGCTAAGAAAAAGTGAAGGGAAATTTTCTCTTACGCCTTATAGTGTCATTTCCAGAACCCAATTGGCGGACTTAATGCCTAAAGAATTCTCCAAACCAAAAAAGACATGTATAGCGATTAAGGTAAAAGCAAAAAAAAATATCATAAATAAATCAAAGAAATACGAAACACGAACAGAAAATAACCAATATAATACATATATTTTAACTTTAACTACTGACTACAATGATACATTATATAATATAAATATATAAGGGAACAAATACACAATATAATAAATATGAGGTATAATGAGAATGGTTATACGAGATAATACTTACTATATAAGATCTTGATATTTAAGAAATCTTACAGATGTCTATAATTTAAATACATGTATGATAAAATATTTGAAAACTTACTTATCAATGTAAGTATGTGTATTTGTGATGTTTGTGTTGGGGGTTACCAACACAAACATCATTAATAGATAACCGAATAAATTATTGCCTTTTACTCTCAACCACTTTTACTAAGGCTACCCACATAACACAAGTATCCGGTATACAGTTAATTAAAGATATAGGAAAACCGGATTCTCGGTAAAACAGAAGATTTTCTACGTATAGCCATTTTGTATATATAAGTAAAACCTAAATCAAGTTAATAATGGTTTCACAGAAACAACAACTGATACTTTAGTAAATTAAATTTTTCGTAGGTATTTTTCGTAATTTATTCGTATTTTATTGAGGAAGCAAACATATTGTAGGATGTTTCGATTTAATCACCCTTCTTTTTTCAACTTTTATCGTAACAATCATTATTTTCAATTTAACATTCATTGTCTTTACAATAACTACGATAACGGTCTTTACTGGACCAAAAATGAATTTACACTTATTGTTAGATTTGGCAGATAAGGATTGAGTTTCTAGATAAGCCTAAGATATATTTTCCATTCTATACTGTATATTATTTCTTTGGCCAACTTTTATAAGATCTGAAACACAGCTTTGCATATGCACTCAGCATTCCTTTTTGCAGCAAACAGGGTTTCTTGTCTACATTTTAAATACAAAATTAAATTCTTTGGTTAATATGTAACATTGTGAGAACCAATTCGTTTAGTTTTAAGTAAACATTAAAAAGAATATTTACAACCCGTTAAAGTTTATTGTTTGCTATTTCCTAGAGCTTTAAACTTTTATTTTCATAGATATTTTCTTACAAATTTGTGCAAGGCAGGGTAGGGATACGATTTACATTTTGTATTTTTTAAATTGTATTTTATAGTTCTATAACACGGTAAAATCTGCATATCAAACTGCTTCGCACTTAATTTGCTGAGCTTGCAAACATGATTTATTTGTATTTGAAAACTGCATTCCCAATCAAATTCATGTTGTTAAAAATTGACGCTAATCTAGATTTTTTATTTGAATATTTGAAAATAAAATATTTAAGCTATTTTACAAATTGCTAGTATTCATCTCAACACAAACATTGCATATCAAATTATTACGGTCACGTTTTGTCTTGTTATTCTCTAAATACACCAACAAACCCACACATCATCAGCAGAATATTAATGAGAATTGAGAAGTGTTACTTAATTTGAATTTAAATAATTGTTTTTTTAACTATATAAATCTGCATTATCCTTCTAATATGTCAACAATGTATTTTAAACGACATTGCACCTAATTGCAAAGTACATATAAATTAGAATATTAATTGACGTGCATTGTGCTTTCTGTCAATATACAGTCCAATAAGATTAAAGAATCCGATTATATTGTCACATTCAAAACTAAGTTAAACGAATACGTGTGCTTATTGTTACCAACTATTGTAAACTTCTACTCTCAATAAGCTACAGAAGAGATACATATATCATTTTGACTTGAAATACCTTATATCTCATTGTTAAAACTTTATGTTTGTATGAGAATAAATGTCTTTAAATCGTATCACGTAACATTACGTGATATTAAGAGAAGCCCAATGTAATTTAAGATTTATTCTCATACAAACATAAAGTTTCAACAATGAGATATAAGGCAATTCAAGTCAAAATGATATGTTTTTCTTCTGCAGCTTATTGAGAGTAAGAGTTAAGCACACAGAAGTTCATTCAATTTTCGACCTTAAAAACGTTTATAATGGTAGGTTATAGAAAGCGGCTTCCTACATGCCTTTTGAAATTGTCAATGGTTCCTTTAAAATAGACTTTTTAGTTTACTATCTTTCAGATTTTTTTAGGTTTTTTTTTCAATTTGATTCTAGCTAGTTTTTTTTAGACAAATTAAGAAATTCTTTTCATAATGTGTCTCCGTTAATAGGCTGATTGTAACCCAATGATTAGTAGCCAAGGATGACCAAAAAAATCCCAAATACTTCACATTCTGGAGAAAATTGACATTAATTCTTCTGTTTTTACAGGATCATTAAACGGATTTGACCTTTGCACAAAAATTACAACAACATGTTTATCATCAACAGCTTAAACACGTCCCTGTCTATCCTTAGTCTCCATCGGGACTCGATCCTACCCTGAATAAGGGCGATGAGACATTATATCTAAAAATTTCTTCACAGATGTGTGCAAGTTAAGAACGTATTAGTAGAAAATAATAGTATTCTCACTCGCACACCTATTACGTTACCTAAATTTAGCACCCTTAAGAGCTTTTGATAAGAAACTAGAAAAAAAAAAACATAGTATATACATTTACACTCCACACACACACACACACACCTCTACAGTAAAAACAATACAGGTATATATACTTCTTTGCAAACGTTCAATAACTGTTCGTTCAGTGGCCCTTTACATGAACGCAAGAAAGAGCACTTGTTAAAATTTCTCTAAATATTATTAAAGTGAGGTAGTGAGAGCCTAATAATCTATAATACAGGTTTACCCACTAAATTATTCTTAATTTACTTATGCTTCGATTCGATTTAAAATGTGAAAGAAAAAAAGAACACTGTTACTGTATAGAATAGAATAGAATAGAATATATCTTTATTGTACATCAGCCAATTCAAGAAGAGAAATACACAAAAAAAACTTTTAACTAATTTTAAAGCTATTAATGTATAAGGCTATTTTTATATTATTTTCAGAGTATTCCTAATCAGTTTACAAAATGTAATGTTACTATTTCGCGGAGAAATGAAGCTTTTGTGATATCACAATAAGATCACCCAAAAGTGTTATCCTTGAGCTGATGTCCCCTTTACTAAGCATATACCTTACCCTAAAAAAATACTGTAACAAAGTTTTTCTAAAATTATTTTCTTATTTTTCTACGACAGTTGAAAATGGAGCTTATTCCAATATCATTGGGTCCCTAGACGATTGAGCGTAATTTCGAGATTAAAATGTTTTGCGATGAAAATGGGTCGCTTAAAATATCGAGAAGACCCGAGAGTACTATGATAAGAAAGTTCCGAACAAAATTTGATGCGTTATATAAAATTTAAGCATCTTTGATTCTTACAAATTTTGACAAACCACTTGACGATAACTTAGGTAAGATTATATTGTTATCAACTTGCGAAACAAGGCTAATTTGTATGAATTTCTTACATGATTCGAATAAAAAAATACAGTCAGTTTTGATTCAAATCTACCCTTGTATATCACACCCATTCCACGTAAGCATAGGTGACAGCACTCAAACCTATCGTCTAAATGTTTGTTAAAACAAGAAAAAAATATGCCGTGTAACACGCTCATATAACCTATTTTCGAAGCGTTTTGTTTCTCTCATTCAAGTTTAATAGTTACGAAAATTACAAACATTTAAAAAGATTTATGACAATAACCTTGGTCCAAATAAGTATATTTTTAAAATTCTTTTACAATATCTATTCAGAGGGGTTAATCTCTTTGTAAGATGACTGAAATTGTAACAAAACATTTTTATTACGTTTGAAGTGGTATACCCAGTCTTTGTTTTCACAATTAGAAACCCACATTCAGAATAAAGTAAGGAATAAAAGTTGACTACTATATTTACACTATTAATTTATGAATCACCTTGATTGTAAGACAATAGACATTTTAATATAAAAGAGCGCCAAATAATAGACCGGAGACCGTAAAATAATCTATAGATATTTCGATTCAAAAATGAATATTTTGTATTAATAAACCCCAATTATCTTTAACAATATCTATTTTAGGTTATTTTTCTACTTTTCTTTTTATTTTATCTATTGTCACAATAATTCAATACCACTTTTAGTGAAAAATTTCTAATGTTATGACTATTAGAACCACAAACACACGATAGATTTTCTTGAAAAAGTACCCAAATATTTACTATCTCAATATAATCTAAGTATTACTTAAGAAATCGTATATAACAACAAAGTATTATCAAACGAAATTTTTTCCACAGAGCTGTAGCTAAGTTTATTCTTTGAAAATTAAAGCAGTAGAAAAGAAGACAGAACAAGATAAATTTGAGTCAATTATTATCATCTAAGGACTCACATACATCCAACAGAACTCAGCGGCTCTCTCTCTTAACGGCTACATGGAAAAACTGTTATTTACCTTTAAATTTTATATAACACTATCACAGTTCACAAGCACTCCACAATATTATCTTATTACACTCAGTATTACCGTAATTTTGGTTTCAGCACTAGGTCACGATTACAAATAAAATGTAATACCGTTTTCTGCTACGAACCGAACGCTGTAGCGACTGCTACGAGCGACACGCGCGCTACGACTGCCGTAGCACCCCTCCCCGCGCAACTCGTCTCTTATTTAGGTTAAATTTTACAATTTCTTATCTTTGATAACTTAAATATTTTTTTATTTAAATAAATTGTGAATCTAAATGTTCAATTTGTAAACCTTATTTTCGCTTATCACGATGACAGTTAAAGATTTTTGTAAATATGTTGATATTTTTTTTATTAATGATTGTAAAAATACAAAAAGTGCGAACAATTAAAATGTATTTTGTAATCAAAATATATTTAAACGCTTTCATATTTTGGAAGCGTTAAAAGATAGTTTATTTATTATAAACTTGAAGTTATTTGAAATAAAATAAAAATGACTTGCATTTTTAACTTATTTAAAATATTATAACAACCCTTTTACCAGACACAAAAGTTTTTTGTGGTGTGTTTTGTTCTGTATAAAGCTAGTTCTCCAGAGATTATGGATAAAGAACGTGTTTTAAGTAGGAAATCTTGTCCAAACACAATGCAGGATAGCGCCATCAGGAAGTACATGTTCCCACCTGATGGCTAGAAATAACCATAGTCTTTAATAGACATTTATTTTACTTCAGGTCTAGAATAAAATATATATTATTATAAAAAAATGACCGATTGACTTATTAATGGTAAGACGTGTTAGTTACTAAATTGCTCATAAAGTAAATGTTATTATGAACATGAAAATGCTATGAAAGTTTCTTGGTATGACTTCGTTGAAATAAAGAGTATAAAGAGTGAATGAAATAAAATATAATAATCAGATATAATACAATAAGCTTTAAAATGGCAGCTGCAGCCTGGAGTTATTAACGACTCCCTCGCCTGTATTTTGAAACTTATCCCTTAACACGACAAAGTATACAGTTTAATATTCAAGGTATTATTCTAGAATGTTACAAATTTAGAAACTAACGACAATTTCAGTGAGATCACAAGATATTTTCCTAGAGATTTCAGGTTAAATTTACCGTCGATGATATTATTTTCATTCCATTATTGAGATATGCGTTCAAACATTTTCTTGTATAGCGAATATTTTTCTAGATAGCAATCTTCAGTTATCTTTTGATTTCAAACGCTATTCAAATGAGTTGTACTGTCTATTGACTTTACAACGACGGCAACATGTTAAAATTGATCATTCTTTCCTTTCCATATGAAAAGAAAATCTATTACCCATTCGTGAGTATTTTAAAGATAGACAGCATATTTTTTTATGTACTGGATCTAAAAGCTGATAGTAAGATTGAACTGGACACATCGCTTTGATAAAATAATAGTGGGTAACAGAACATTGGTATACAATCTTTTCTCATATATAACATACGTAGGTTTCAAATATAACATTAATAATATTTATCACTCTCACATCTTTTAACTATCTAAATTAAGCATAGTTAAGAGCTTGTGTTACGGATACATAATAGATAACTAGACTAAATAACTATAGCCATCTATTTGTTCAACGCTCACGGCAGTGTTGTTGCTCATTCGTCTCAACCGTTTTTGAGTTACTACAGGTGTCTGCACACACTGCACACCTCTTCCTCCTCCCCAGAGGTTAGGGGATCGGCTGGTAGAGCTTCTCCTCAGCGTCACAAAAAAAACAAAAAAAAAGGTGTCTGCGATGACGTTCGCAAATTTTTAAGGGATATGAGGTATTAAAAAATAAAATTGTCAATTAGTTTTCATACGATATTAATTAAAGATTGAATTTATTTATGTAATCAAAGTTTATATCGTCTTTGTCTATACATTTCTTTAGCTTTTATGCCTTTGCTGTAGAACTCTAGGTACCTGGACTCAACATACTGAGTGAAGGCATTTTGTATAGCTTTCTGTGAAGAAAATGTGTTTTCACGCAGGGGATTGTCCGAAATGGTTAGAGCCAAGTCCGGCGAGCCCGGAGTAATGGTTTCTCGAACAACGTGAGGTCCTATCATGGAACAATAATGGTAAAGAGCAATTGATGAATCGAGGCCGTTTCGCTGCGAGTTTAATCATTATATTTCTAAATTCTGCATAGCAGATATTATCTAATATTGCTTGATCACGAAATAGCTCGTAATTATACATAAAGAATAAAAAAATATTTCTAAAAATTATAACTTTAAACAAAATAAAAAAAAATACAAAGTTAAGCTTACAAAAAGAGGTGAAATAACTTTGTTACTGTTGGCAATTTTTACATGCAAATAATTTTGATATGATTAATATATTATCGCAAAAAAACATTATTATTACTCTATTAAAATGACCTTCTTATAGTGTAGGCACAAGAAACAATAAAAAAAATTTAAGGTTGTAAATTTTTAGTATTAAATTATATTTTGCCATAGTATTTCATTATTCTGGTGGCAAATCGTAAGATAAGCAAAATAATCCTTTGGGTTTCCTTACTATTGGTAATATATATGCAATAAATTTGATACGTGTAAACCTAGTTTATTCACAAATATATTAAACAGAGATCATCCGATAAGCTTTAAAAACTGTCAGGTGCGTTCTAGAGTTGTTAATACCTCCCCTGTCTTGTAATCATTTCATACTTTTTCCTTACCACGGCAAAGTAAACTGCTTTACGTCTGAAACAGGCATAGTGGTACTATCTACTTCGGCTAAAATTCTGCTTAAATAAGAAGTATTTTCTGTGACTGATTATGTTTAATAATTGAATACGGTTCTCAATAACAAGGATTTATATTCAAGATATTATCCTAGAATATTACATATATTTAGTTTTCACACTCTTTGAAATATCAATAGATATTTTACAAAACTAATGACAATTTCAGTGAGACGACAAGATTTCGATGTTCCAGTTAAAATTACCAAAGATTAAATTATTATTAATTAAAGGAACAACTTAACAAACAACAGGCCAATTTAAAAATACCCGTAAAAGTCCCGACTGAATTTTTTTCATCTGTTTAGGTCCCTTCGCTTAGTAAATAAAATAAAAATAAGTATTAAAGCCTTTCGGGAGATCAGAGAAAATAGCTATTTTTTTCTTTACAAATAAATGTGATTTCCCATTTTTCCCTCATAAAAACCACGGCCGCGTCTCCCTACGGACGGCCCCGGACGGGCGTTATATGGAGTGTCCGGGCCGAACACCTGTATGTTACAATTGAAACGAAATGGCTTTTGTTAAGCTTTGTACTAGTAAATGGATTGAAGTTTTAAAACGATTTATTTCTTTTATTGATTCGACATCAAATATTGAAGCAGCAGATATAAATGCGTATAGCTAACTATTGAAAGTGGACTTTAAGATGGAAACACTGAAATATCTTTATAAATTAAACTTGTTACTTTTCGGCGCATAATGGTGAAGACGGTTCGGTGCTGTATATTTTATTTCGTATATTATGTTGTAGTGTAGTTTTTATTATTAAATTGGTGTAGTTTTGAGTAACCGAGCTTAAATTTAAACAATGCATATATTGACGTTATATTGTCAATATACGGAATACATCATTCAGTGTTTTTAATGTCTTATGTGATATTTTTCAGTGTTTCATTTCCATCCATTCATTTCTGGGGTAATCTCATTTATCATTTCATCGTAATCATTAACATAATATTCCATTTTCGTATCATTTCATCATAATCGCTTATATTGCATTCCAATTTAAAAAAAATTCTAACTCTATTGCCCTTTGCGGAAGTGACCCGGGTTCTGCAGAAGCAAATTACCAGGTCATCCCCAGGCAGTCCCCCCACGGCCGGGCTTCGCGCCAATGAAGATTGGCCAGGGCTACTTGGGCTATCCCAGACATAGCCTGTGCAATGCGTGGGGGCTACCCACGAACGCTGCCACGCTAAGGGCGTAGAAAGACAGGCGGCCAAAGCCCGTCTTCTTGTGCCCGTCTACCGTGCTGCGCCTAACCTACTCCTCCAACACCGGACGGATCACTTCGATCATCGAAATATACTTGGTAAAAGAAATTCACAAAAACACAAATGATCTCACTAAGAAGAAGTCAATCGGACTCTATCATGCAGTATCAAAGTTTAATATTGCGTGCTCCATTTCAACATAATACAGCACAAAACTAATTATCGGTTATAATTTAGTTAATAAAAACAGTATTAAATTTCAGCTAAGCCACTTACTTATCAATTATCTTAATACTCTATTATAAGTATTTATATTAATGAAGCTATGAATGAAGATAATATTCTCACAGAAACGCATCATTTTGGAAAAAATAAAGTTTCGTACAATATCCTCAAATATATAAAGAAACGTATACTTAAATTTAACTTGTAAAAGTTGTATGCGGGATTTAGGGAACCATAATATTTTACATTATACTTTAAAAGTCAGCAATGTGGAAGGCTCTGGTTCTCTTTAGTAATGGCTCCATATTTCCGAACTAGCGGTTGAATAACTAATTAATTTGTTTTTACGTCAAACTGAATTTTCAAAAGACTACGTTGAGTTAGTTCTCTAAATTAGAATCAGTTTTTGATTTTACCAAAATTATTGATATAATACAACACTACAAAATATTTAAATAAACACAAAGTGGGAATATAATTATTATCTTAAGTAAGACTTGACTAAAAGAACGCAAAATGTGCTCTAAATTAAAATGCAACAATACCACTATTTCTATGCATAGCTCTGACCTGTAAAAACTATTCTTGAGATTTGAATTTTCTTTATGTCCCTCCTCAGTTATCCTGTATCACCAATCTTTGAGTAAAAGTTTTCTTTATTTTTAGTGATATTCGAAGGCATTCAAGCAATTTACAGTTTTATATAAACCTAATTAAGTTTGTTTTATTATGACATTGTCGGGGACAATTGGAAAATGGAAGCAGAGTTATTGGTTTTCCCACCACGCATGAAGAAACGCCCGAAAGCCTTTTTGTATAGATACTATAATAGGTAATATTACTCCCTTCTGTCAGTAAGGAAATATAAAGACACTGAACTTAACACTAGATATACCAGCGATTTAAATATATGTCAACAACAAAAATTATATTTGTTACTAATTTATATAAAATAACATTAAGTTTATAAAACGTACTCTCTAATTATAGCTACAAAAGTCATAACATCATTTCTGAAAAAAAAAAATGTGTAATATAGTAGGAATTTTGAATTGAAATTGCACGACCAGTCTAAATGACTGATCTGGTAAATGTAGTGTTAAAATAATTTTTAAAAAATTTGGTTTGAAAATCGAATGTACAATTTGCACACGTATTTTTCAGAAGAGTTCCATTTTCAAAATTAAAATGATTTTTTTTTAATGAAATAGTAATAAGATGCACCTAATATAATGTTTATTCTTAATAAAAATAAGAAATTCATCTATTCGGTGCAACATGAATAATCATTGCTTTATACCTTAAACCTTTTTAAGGTAACAGCTCACATATAAGAGAACCTATAACCATTTTTTTTTATAATTTAGCTTATAACGCTATTATAAAGCGCTGTGCTCTAAAAATGGATTTCACGCGTTTTTATGCCGGTAAAGTTATTGCACATCCCCCGATTAACACTGCAATAATTCTGGTAACACAAATCGGTGAGTGTGGTCGTCCTGCTCGCACGCTTATGTTGCGTTCAACTCACGTCGGTGATGGGGTAACAGAAAAGAAATTAGCGATTTTTATAAATACATAGGTTCTACACAATTTTAGAGTTTTGTATCCATCTCAGTGATAAATCTTGGATACTGTCGTTATTTCATTAATAATATTAATTAATATACCTACTTAACAAATATACCCAGTATTGTATCCAATGTGGGTAAAACATATTTTATTTAATATAAAGTACATTTTACAACGCCCATATTTGCCCGTATGCACTTATTTGAACTATGCTAGTTCAGTCTTGAAGCCACTCGAACTTCTGTGGGCGTTCATTCACATGGCATATTGCTTACAGCTCCAGAGGTAAATCTCACAGGTATCTTTTATTAAAGGCCAGACCAGAGGCTTCAATTTTTCAACATGCTCTCTTGGAGATCGCGACGAAACGCCCATGACTAGCTTCTCCATTATGAAACTTGGTGTGTGATATTTGCTGGAGTATCTTGCAGCGGTTGTCCCTATTCACAATCCTCGCCATCCAAAAACAAGCATTTTGTAGTCACGAAGTAATTTAAGCTCTCATGACCCTATTATAAGAATGTAAAACTGTTATAACGAATAACGTTTAGAATTAAATTACTGACATATTTCTATCCGTCAATACATCGGATTCTAATATATGCAAAAAAATCCAGTACAAAGATGGTTAAATTTTTGTGAATGTTATGTCACGCGTAAAGTGCTAATATGCGCGCCAATGAGATGTTTTCTCTTACAAATTTCAAACCATAATTCGGCATTCATCTTCCATATTTACAATTAAACATCAACGCCACCTCTGTACATAGTATACACATATAAAAATAGTATACACATATAAAAACATCGAAATCTTATAAAAAATATGATTTAATATATAAGGTTTGCTTTATGTATCTATTAGAGGGACGAAATAAAGCACGGAAATGATGAGAAGTAAAACAAAAAAATGACGAAAGTTGCTTCAATGTTATGTTAAGAATTAATTAGCCTTCTTTACATTTACCAATATATACGAGTTTAAACGACTTCTCCAACTGTACCCTTGCTTATTTATTAAATAATAACCAGATAAGCTTCTTATTGACTTTAAATATTGAATAGCCAAAAATAAATTCCGTTCAAGGTCAAGTACAAATCGGAGTTAAAAGAATACCTTATACGAAACGCTACCCTCCTATATCTTGTACCACAGCTGTCAGCGCATGCGCCCCTCACCTCGTCCCGGGACACAAAAACCCCTGACTTGCGTATTAACAATTTTTTCCTCCGGTTAATTACGGCCAAACTTTGGGGTCACTTTCCAATAATAACAAGTACAAGTGTTTGTTTTCGTTTGTTCGTCTTAGTTAGCGAAGTAATTGTTTTCGATAAGATACCGCGTAGGTGTTGAATCATCTATATATTGTTAGTGTTGTTCTATATATTTTTTTGTTTTAATTGTGTAACTCTGTTCTTTTTATCTGTGAAAAATATCCTCTGGGACTTGAGCCAGTGAATAGTTTACGTACAATAAAGATATTTCATTAAGTTAATAAATATTAAAAATAAAGGTAGATAAGCTGATTATACGTCCAAGCTAATTGCAATCAATTAGCGAGGAGGAGAAATAAGGAGGGGCAAGTCGAGCTAGTGATGCGCACCTCGAAAATCCCTCTGATACTTTACGTCGACCTAATGGTTACTAAACACAATAAAATAATTTAATAATGTGTCACACAAAACACCATAAATAGTATCTTATACTACAAAAAATTCTTTAAGTGCGTGCTAGTCAGCGAAGCTATGAAGTTCCGTCTCCAAAAACTATCCTATAATTAGTTAAGGCATTAATTTCATTGCGTTTGCTTTTTTTATGAATAACGTTTGTATTTCTATGAATAATTTATATGAATGTTAGTACTAATAAATACTACTAAAGCCAAAAATAAAGTTTACTTTTTTATTTAATTCCCAATGTAAATAAAATAAAATTTGTGTAGTAAGAATGTTTGCGAAGTAGAAGAATTTCTGCGAAGGCGTATGGAAAGCGCCTTAAAGCGCTGCAACAAAATTGTGAACACGATCTTATTTACATAATCTAAATGAAGCTAAACATGTTTACCACGCCGGAGGTAAACATTACCTACTTTTACGTATCCTTGCTGTTCGAGCAAAACACTTGAAACCGTCAATAAGATTCACTTTTAATCTGACACGTTACACTTGTCACAAGGCCGTCTGTACAATATTCACTGGGTACTTCATCAATACGATGTGAAAGGCCTCTCTGAAAAAGTCTCGGCTATTTAACAACATTATCCCAAGTTGAAAATCTTGAGAGCTTGCTTCTTATCACCTAATTTATTATTATGTTAGCCGCGGAATTTTTGCAGGATTATGTTCAAAAGCTTTTTACATGGGGTCTGTATTCTAGATTTTAAAAGAAATCATGTATCACATTTAAATTTTTTATATAAAAAATTAACGCTACAGTTTCGGTTGGTGATACAGAAAAAATATATGTTTATACATATGTATAGAAACTTAAATAAAATAATTATTTGTCTTCAAAAAAGTGTAATTTTTCTCATCTTTTTTCTATGTCACATGCCATTCATATTTCAACCATAAAATATTATTTTAAACTTTAAAGGAGCTCGTAACAATATGTATACTAATACATATGATAAGTATTGACATAAAGAGCAATATCAGCTTTTTCTACAAAAACTTTTGATCGGCCAACTATTTTACTTTACGCTCCATACGATCCGATCACGTACGCTAACACTCAAACACACATCACGCAATAAACACACTTATACTGTAGTCCTCGAACAACGGTGAGACAACCCGGTCTACAATCGTCGCGCTATACTGGATGCACACACGTCCAAGGACACTCTCTCCTTCACGACCTGTGGTCTATTGGCTGATGCCTGTAATCCCCGGTAACGATGCAAAGGCCATTTGCGGAAAAGAACATTAAAAAAACAAAAGAAAAAACACATTCCTAAGTATAAAATGAAGCAACGAACTTAATAAGTATATTCTTGAAGGAATCCTGTCACAAAAAATTTTCTTGTTATTTTTAGTCGAATTTTTTTTAATTTTTCCGTTTGGTAGTAAATGTAGTAACTGGAGCCGACACAACATAAAAAGAGGAGACTACTAACAGATAACTTTCTTCATAATTTCTGCCAACCTTATTCACCACACAACTACACACATTAGTGTTATATCATAAAATATTAATAATATTTCTAAGAATAGATCTCTCAATCACACCTAATAAACAGGCCCAATTTAAGTTCTAAGTTCTCCATGCCCAGATTTCGGCTAATCAACTTCCACACAGACCCTGCATCATACTAGATAGATAGATAAAACATTTATTTCCATCTCTACATCACACACAAACCATCCAGACAGTACATAGATAAAAAAAGAATAAGACAAACATTTTATAATAAGGTATTAAAGACCTTTGTGTGCGCTGCAGAAGTGCAAAAGGGTCGCAACTCAGTGACTAATTTTGTACACATCGAGATGTGAACAAAGCACTGATATTCTGCTACTACCTAAACTTCAAATATTTTAAGACGTTCGACGAGACGAGAGATAAAATATAATGATCAATTATTAACCTACAACACTTGTCTAATGAGTTATAATTACAATCTAGTAATTTATCAAAGCGCCCTAATTCGTTGTAACTTCAAAGTAAACAGAATGAAGAGGCCGAATAAACTTTGTTTTGAATAAAAAAGGACGAAAAACAAGACAAGTGCGTGTCTCGCTCTAATTACGGCGGGTTCGTGGAATTCATTATTTTTATGCTGTCTGAATGGAAAATTTAAAAGTGATGATGGATGTAGGAAACTTGATTATATTATTTGATGCGTGACGTCACTGAGGATAGTTGAGCCTTACAAAAAACAAACTAATCACGTTCGCTTTCTTTCACACGCAGATACTAGACCACAAACAACAACACACAGTGACATAATCATTTTTGTGCTTAGAACATTCATCCTGTTAGAGCAGCCATTGGACTGTAACATTTGAGGAGAAGAATTTACTTACAACACTTCTTACTTGAAATATGACAGAAAAAGTAGACAGTTCTGTCTTTAAGTTGGTACCAGGGATCTTATTTTGTAACTTAATATCTATCTAGCTTTCATTTATAAAATTATTGCTGCGTACTGAAGCAAAACTTCATTATCAAATACGGCGTACGTCAAAATGAAAGTGATAACGATAGATTCGGAGTTAGACAATAAACGGCCAAGTTTCATTATAACAAAGAGAGATTTTGAATTAGGAATCCGATTAAGGTATCGTAAGACAAAAGTATAAAACAAAAATGTTTTCACGTTTCACGATAGCCAAAACAGGTTGAACGATAAATAAAATGAGAAATTTCAATTTTAAAGCCACTCTTGTAAAACAGACAGTAAGAATAAATCTCAACAATTGAGTTCAGAATTTATGCGGCGCAGTTCTTTTTTCAAATTTACCGAAAGAAGGTTCGTTAAAAATTCAAGGAGCTCCCAATTGGTTCGGGTTTCTTTGTCTATAGTTTCATTTTTGGTGTTTAAGTTTGGAACGTTATTTGCTTACTAAAGAACAAAGAGTTTTAGGGGGATCCTGTAATAAAATTTTCTATAATACGAGAGACGTTACGTCTTTTTTTTTAATTTTGTTTCATTACATAGGTACGTAGATGACAGTCTGGTCACAAGTGCTTAATATATTTGTATCAGTATGAACATTTGCGTACGAGTCATGAATATTTATTTATTTAGTATATTTCTATTATTTATAAACGTAACGTATGTGTATTTCTCCGTTATCGTTAGCTCTAAATGATGCTAACTTTGGGTTAGACAATAGGTGTTAGTGAGAGAATTGTTATTATTATTGTGAAATATATATTTTTACTAGAAAGGAAATAATAGTTATATATAATCACAAATTGCCAATGCCATTCCCAAGACATTTAAATCTGTTTACTTTGCTCTGGGGCAATCTATCATATCCTATTGCATTTCTACTTGGGACAGTGCAGGTAAAAACGGCACAAAGAGCTATATTAGTTAATATTTTTAAACCTATTTTATTTCCTACAACTGAAACCCTCTCGAAAGATTTTGATATTGGTCGATGAAGATTGATGGCTTAAATAAATAAACATTAATAGAATCTTGATCTATAAAGAAAAGAACTTCACACCCAGAAGATAAGATATGCTCTTGCGTAGGGTAAGGACCCTACGACACAATGAACTGATTCATGAATCCCAAAAATTAAAATGGTGGGTCTACTTAGACGATCTTATATGAGACGGACTGTCATACAGTAATAAAACATATTTTCTAAGCTGCCATCAAAAGTTTAAAGCTAAAACGATAACAAATTTCAACTAAGCCTGTGAGAGCTAGTTCAATCTGGCCCTCGTGATGGTCCGGCAGGCTGTCCAGCGTCCGACGATCGATGGCTGGACAGTGACGGACATTCATCACGATTAACTGGATTGACAAGAGGCGGACATTTTCCGGGCATTCGATAATTGTTATTCTCTATAAGTAGGAAGATACCGGAACAATTTCTTTTCAGGTTTAGTTTGCGACGTATTCGTTGCAAAAATATTCCGACTACAGAACTGATATGTCTTTCTGATGTTCACAAAACTCACAATTCGAGTACTTTTTCTTGGAAACAACCCTTTGATTGGATACTATTCCTAATTGTATGAGTTCTTCTCTGATCCACGCATTCTTCCTTCATATAAATGCTTTTGAAAAGGCACCTTCTGTGCCGGGAAGGTGAAGGTGTCTAGGGCAGTATACTCTATTAACAAAAATGTTTGTCTTTAAGAATATAACCAATTTAGATTTCTCACCACCGCCCTTTGTTACCTATCCCATTTTAAACTCGTGGCTTCAGAGCGTTTACAAGTACTTGAAACTTAAACAAATTTTCGAACTCCTGAATACCAAATATTTGAAAGTGGCATAAAAAGGCAATATGCTAATGCTGATCCTCTTTGCACAATACGCGAAGAAAGCTGCCTTCACATTTATGGCATTTTACCTTTCCTCGTCAATATATGTGGAGTTATTTGCCGTTCTAGATATATGAAAGATACGCGATGTTTTCACTCTTCTGGACAAGGTAACAAGAGCGATTTCAAAATATCCTCTTGTCAATAACTTGTACCATAGACAATCGTAGTAATAGAGCCGTCAAAAGCGATTGGCCGGCTGTTAACAGTTTTTCTCTTTACTGCAATAGCCGCTACCTAATAGCTTTTTCTAATGCGTATTTTCTATTACCTAGAAATTCTCTAACATTTCTCTAACATTCTCTATTTGAGAGATCTGAACTTAATTTCTCAATGTATTATGTTATTTTAATTTTGATATCTACCTTATTAAATAAAGTCGGTAATGAATTATTATCATGCAGGTTTCATCTCTTTCAAACTTAAAGGATAAAGATATTACTTATCATGTTCTCTAATTGCACAGAAAGACTAATGATAACTAAAAACCTACTTCATAATTTATGTTTTAGATCTCATCATATCATCGAGCTAACAGAACTAAAGTTCAACACCAAGAATTTTGTCGTAAACATTTTAAATTACTTGATATATTGACTGCCACTAGTTTGTACATTTTGGTCGTATTGGCAAATTCCACAAAGCATATTGGCCAACATGAGTCCCCAGAAGAAAAATCGAATAGAGAACGAACAAGCAGAATGTATACCTCGTTTAGAAATAGTTATTGTAACTTGGAATCATGACCCCTACCAAGTATACTTGGATCTATTGAGATATTTTGTGGTTCCTTGCTTTTAACACTCCTTTCTGTTGAAATTAATGTTTTTAACTTGGGCAGACCGAGCTGTTGTCTTCTGACTTTAGAACTACCATTTATAAAAGACACATTCTGTTTAAGACTTTTTCTAATTATAAGTTTCAAAAACAATATTTCCTCCGTTTTAATTTATTTGAATAAAGAACTGCTGATTGCTGATTTCTTAACAAAAATTTTAAAAAGGTTTTACTTGCTCTTTTCTCCGCAATTTGTAAAGCTCCCATCATGTTCAAGAACCTTACTAAACTATTCGCCTATTAAATGTCAGAGATGAAAGATATAGGTGGTCGTAAATCCTCGTTATGTACATACAGTGCTGACTGGTTTACGATTCAGTCCGTCGATCATTAATAACTGAACAGTCATGTAAACTAAGCAAGGCTTTTGAAACGGCTTTACCTGCTTTATTGATCTGTAAATGTAAATGCTGCTCAATCATTACTGTGAAATATAAATTGTTTTGAACTTTCATTGTCAGTAATAAAGTTCAAAATACATGGTAAAAAACCCATATATAATTTCATCATCATCATCAGTTCATATTTGTCCTCAACCGAGGGGCTGGATCCTATCCTAAATTAGAAAGATGAGATCAACCACGCTGGCCTATTACGTTGCGAGTAGTGGTTGATCGACTTTCTCATAACCTAAGAATTTCTTCGCAGGTTTGTGCAGGTTTCCAAACGATACTTTTCTTCACCGTAAAAGCGTCAAATAAACGTAAATGTATTTTGTTTGACTTTGAATTCAAAATTTTTAAACACATTGGTATGTGGTTGAGATCGAACCGCTGCCTCATGAACCGCATGGAAGACGATGACCTTACAAACTATGCCACCGACGCTTTTGTAAGCAATGTGTAAAGAACTATTACTAATTTAACTATATCCTATTTGCTAGGAATTAAGCAAATTCAATCGATCTATTCAATTTAACATGTAGAATTTCATCATATGATTTGGGTCATAATCGTAACTTTTGTTTAGATATGCAAACAAAAAATCTTTGATGATGGCTGTATGGACTTGATCCTCTTGTCTTTCTGTTAGGGAGAATGTAACGAGATTTTGCCGCCATTTCATACCGTTTAACATAGTGCTTAGAAAATAAGCGTCCGATTAATAAAAAATTAGTGTAATGCGTTTAGTTAAGACAAGTAATTGTCCGTTTTGATGAATAAAGAAACAAGTCTTGTTATCACGGCCGTATAAAATATTGTCACAAAATCCAAAATCTTTTCAAAAGAGAATATAAATATAAATAAACTACCAGAGGTAAGTTTAGAATAGAATATTTAAATAGCCAATAGGTATAAAACTTTAGAGTATATAGAAAAAAGTAGGTGTTACATGAATTATGCAAAGCCGAACTTGAGATTTTTTTTCTTTCCTCCCTATTCCGTGACTCGACATGAAAATTAATTCATCCTCTGTGGTCTGTTTCTCATAACGGCAATTTTATCAAAGATTGAACTTTTTGCTTCAGCAATAAAGGTTCATTTCAAATGGCAATCGTATATCAGTGCATTATCCAGATAAGTTGGAGAATGGTTGAAAGATTGTGGTTTTCTAATTTCGAATTTGTTCACTCGTGAATGGATTTTATCCCTTTGAGAATGTAACGTGATGTGGGCGATTGTTATAGGATATTTTATATAGAATCTATAAAGTATCTTATCTCTATAGTATCTATATCTATCTTTTATATGGTTTAAAAATTGATTTCTACGATCTTCTGTTTAAACATAATATCAATTTACAATATCTTTTACTCTAATATATATACACAAACGCACACATACTGTTATACTTATCCATACTACACAAACACATATACATACAAACCCTTAGACATAAGCTAGCGACAATATTTTGCTATTTGTTCTCTTCTTTCTCTGGAGGTGGGCGACGCAGTTTATTTGAAACTAATCTAGACTTTTCCGTTTGACTCGTTTTTATATTCATAAAAACTGAAATCAATTAGCTTATTTTTTTTTCAACAAATAAATTTTGAGTTTGAATTTAGAATATGGTGAGACTTATTTAACGTCATTTTTATGTAATTTGCCACTCTTATTGTATTAAAATATTGATAATGTTATTGACTTCAAATTGGTTTTATGTACTTAGTTTTAGACGATATCATTCTACAATGAAAACTGGAGGTAAATCCAATCACGATGACAGTTTCAAACCTCCTTTACGGTCTAGTGGTTAGGACGACTGACATCATATCTAGAGGTCCGGGTTTCGAATCCCAGTGTATATTCTGCTAGCTTTGATGATACATACCCATGTATAACATATCGCACTGTAAAACAAAAATATGCTTATAATAGTAATACATAATGACATAGGTAATTTGTAAATGTCATTACAAAAACTAAAGGCTGAGAGTTTCTTGGGCCGCTTTTTCTCTGCAGCTACTCATTCTTCAAAGAGGTGGTAGAGTTATTTGGGAATATGCATATTAGTGTCAGTTTTAATTCAATTTTAAAACTGGGAAAATTTTTAAATTTTAATTATATTTATTTATTTTTCTCATACATATTCCCTGTACGATTTAAAACAACTTAGTAAATGAGTCTATTTAAATAAACATATTTTGACTTTGACTTTTTCTAAGTCTCTCGATAGGTAGCCTACCTACCACGATCTTTTCTAAATAGCCAGCCATAACATCAATGTAAACAGCATTGTTGTTTTCCGGCTATTGAAGTTAAGATAGTCAATTCCTCTGTGGTTGAGAATCATGCTTACTTCAATCTTCAACCCTATTATTACTATGAAGTTAATTGGGGCTAAGATCTACCCCGTTTAGGAAGAAAACAACGTATTTACAATAACAAGCATCATCTACTTGGAAAATATAAAAATCCATGATTCAAAACAAGAATGCCTCAAATTATCTTACAAAATGAACGTAAAGTTTTAATCAGGAGCCGATTGCCTCAAATTACGCAGCTGTCTTTAATTACAGCCTATATAAGCTGATGGTGTGAGAATTATTGCAGAGGCATTTCCCTTTTTCATGATAAATTTTTCGTTTTAACAAATTAATTACTTATTGAGAGAATTCCAGTGCTATGTCTGTTGAGATCTGTTCTGGTTTTTACTTGAATATTAGAATAGAATAGAATATATCTTTATTGTACATCAGCCAATTCAAAAAAGGAAAAACTCAAAAAAAACTTTTAACTAATTTTGTACAAAGCGACCTTATTGCTAAAAGCGATCTCTTCCAGGTAACCTTAGGATGGACAGGATTATTAGATAGTTATAAGGTCTTGTAAGTCTCTATATGAGACTTGCAAGTAATTAAGACTTATTTTTGACAGAATTAACACTACACATGTTCAAACAACCTCTGGTGCTACACAAATTATGTCAAATATATTGCTAAGATTAAAAGTACAACTGTAATTGATATAATAGGTACTTTTCAAATTAAATAAGTATATATTTCGAAATTCAACTAATATAAATATTTCTGTGGTAAATGAGAAAGAATGAGGAAAACTTTTCGCAAAGTTATCATTCAAATGATGCTATCACGAATATACCTTGTAGCGTTGAGAAAATAACTTTAAGTAAACATTTTTTAAGTCTAAATTCCAGTAATACCATTGTATTTATCGTACAAAAAGTTGAAACACTACGTATAGAAGAAATCGAGTGCTTATTAACGAGTCATTAGTCCTTAATAAATTGCAATTAACAAACAGTTCTACGAACTAGTCTTTGAGTATTATTGCTATAAATTTAATTTTGATATTGCTGTATTCTATCAAAAGAAATCTCCGTTGAATTTCAATTCCATTATTTCTAGTATTACTTCTGTTAATATTTTATCATTCATAACTCGGATCTGGCTCGAAGGACCAATGTGGGATACAATAAAAATCCTACACAATCTTCTAATCAGATAAATTACATATTTTTGTATTCCAATCGTATCTCTTGATATCCATTTATTATGAAATGAAAAAATTTAATTCGCTGACTCTAAGCTCTGTAGAACGTGAGCTTAATAACCAAAAGGACTTAATTTCAAGGTCATTTATTATTAAGTTCTGAGCCTCTTCAGTTTTTACCTGCCTCTCTTCTCAGTATTCCCCCCACCTCTTACTTTATTAGGAAGTATCGAGTAAGTTGCAATGCTTTTCACTAAGTGTATTATAGTTTCAACCGTATTATATAATAATGTTTGTGTGACATGAAGTGTCAATTTACATTCGAAGCTGATGTCTGAGTCAAATATTGACTCATATGATCAGCAGTTAATCCATTATATGTAAGTTAAACATAAAAATACGTAAACAAGCTGCGTTACTAGATATCTATTAAAGCCGCCATTGGCCAAATTTTCGGCTGAAATTTTAACTAGTACACTCCGGAGTAATTTAATTACCAAACTTCTGGTACACTGCGATCCATTTTTAACAAAGGTTGTGTGTTCCTTCGCCAAAGACTACATTATATATTTGTCGCTTGGAGCCACGAAACCATTAGGAAGGAATTCGCTTCACTTGGCTTAGTTTACATTGAAATGTAAATTATTTAAAATGAGTTCATATATATATGATGGATTGATAGCACTGCTTTTAATATTTATAAAAACTAAACATAATAATAATATAAAAACTAATAATGAATATATATAAAAACTTTTAATATTAAAAGTAAACATTACATACATACATACATATATACATACATACATACATACATTAAAAGCTACACACACACACAACACAAATATCAGTAGCAGTGCTGTCAATTCATCAAGTATATATATATATACATGTGTGTGTGTGTGTGTGTGTGTGTGTGTATACATACATTCTCATGAATCACTCTATCTATTGGTGAAACCCGGCGAGTGACTTTATAACTTTGTATCTCACGACCATATGGTCGAGGGGTCAGTATCCCTGTCTCCTTAGCCAAAGGTTCTGGGTTTGAATCCCGGTAGGGGCAGATATTTGTATGATAAGTACGAATATTTGCTCACGAGTCATGAATGTTTGTATGTTAATTTATAGCACAATCTCTTAACAATACTTACTGTTACCTATATAATAGGTGTGATAGTGAGAAATATTTTATAATATGTAGTGAACTGAGAAGTACGCACATATCAAATACAATACATACAATACGGCAGTCAACAGTAAACTAGTAACAAGAAGTTCATTTGTCATTTTTATTCCTTCTCTCAAAAATGGTTTAATGTTTCTTAGTAATATTTAAATACAGACTATTTTTATACAGTATTCATAGATGCTAAAGTGGGATGCATAGTATTTCGCCAGTCAAGATACCTTCTCCATTATTCGTAACATGCACTCGGCTCACGTGGACAGAATACAGTGTCTCGAGGGTGGACATTAATATAACTGTGAACATCGTCACGACATAAAATACTAAACTCAGTAGAGTAAGTGCTCTGTTGATGGATAAACTCCAGGTACCTCTAAATGAATCTTGTCCACATATTATTATGTTTGTATTCCTTATTTAAAAATCTACAATAATCAATTAGTTTTAGAGATATCCCTAATTTGATCCGTTGCATATACTTCTCAATTTAAAACTAGGAATTAAGGCATTCCAAATGGGTATCACTGTCTCCTTATTTCACTGTGAACATTATTCTCATGAAAATACGGCAATTTCCATCCTGGTAAAGCACGAATAGCCTGTGCTCCATACTGTGTTGCCAGCGTTAAAAAGTCATTCTATTAAATTTAAGGAAAATTCGAGTGTATTTAAGATTTGAACGCGTTTATTTTAAATTAGGAGTCATAATTTAGGCGGCTTTGGGCGAAATGTGAAAGGTTAATTTACTACTAGCGCAATATTAAATTAATTTAAACATTTCTGAATTAAAATTAATATTAATGTTCATGAAGATTTTGACAGATAACGTCAAAATAGTTTAAATAAAATTATCAAATAACTAAAAGTAACCTTTTATTTTATTTTAAAAGTAATATTTTCTAAATGGTCGTGGATAGTAAAGAATTTTAAAAAAGAGTTTGTTTTTGTGATGGTTCATATTCATTTTACTGTAAATAAATATCCAAAACCAGTGGCAAAGCATGCTTTTAATGTGATATTTCAATGTTTGTAATTTCAAACGATAGAAATCTGAATAATTCGTATTGTTAACTAGAATTATATCGTTTTGAAATTAATCTATTTTTAAAAAACCTACTGTATTTTATGAGATTGTAAAACTGAACAAGTAATTTTGTTGAATGCGCCAATCTCAGGAACTACTACTACTGAAAATATTGTTTGTGTTAGATAGTCCATTTATCGAAGAAAGATATATGCTATATAACATCACGCCATAACCCCTAGGAGCAGAGCATCAATAACAAATGTTGTAAAAACGGGAAAATATTCTCTTTCAGAGCTTTCGTTGCGTGCGCTGCCTTAAAGGTTAAACTTACGAAAAAAACATGTATTCCGGAATTTTTCTACTTGGAAAGTTCTAACAAAAGGCCGCTGTGGCATGTCTACCTTTTGAGATTGTCTCACAATAACCTGTTTGTGGCCAAATAAATGCTCAATAACATCATGTAATCTATGTTATACATTTTATTATCCGACATCAACGCGAACGAAGACGCTGGCATAACTAGTTTTGTATCAGATTTTGCACCATTAACGAATTGTTTTTTTTTTTTTAAGATGAGTAATTTATGATGGGCATATAATTTGAATAATATCTCATCGCGCGCAATCTCTGTCTTCTATTCACTTACATACGATTTGAATGTTTACAGTATTAGGTTCCTGCCATAAACGCCTCAACGACTGATTGCCAAGGAGGCTATAAGGTTTTGTTTTGAGACGAAAGCGCGGATTATTTGAATGTGTCAACTGAGTAACGACCGACTGATTCACATACTTATGTACAACCTAAAGTTTGAAAATAGAAGTTAATCAGATTACAAAATACTAATTGGAATTAATTAAAGTTTTGACACTATCTAATATTTTCATTACACTTTCATAGAAGGCATTGGTTCTACGTTATGCTGTTTTGTTCTTATCCCGGATCATATCTTAGTTTTAAGCTCAATATGAGCTGACGTCTCTTCTTAATTGCCTTTAATTGTAATTTGACTCGAAGACGCGACTGGCTGACGTCACAGCTTCTCAGAGCCAAAAATCCTAGATTAAATAACGCAGAGTAAGTTTAAATTATTTAATTTTACACAAGCATCCGTCTGCAGGATTTTAGTGCCGCATTTTGTTCAAAGATTATGAGATCAGGGTATGGGAAATATTTGATACAAGTAACCTATGGAATTTACGCTCTAAGAGACGAACAGATACAATGACTAAGCCTGGCTAAGTACATCTGCCAAAGAAAATTCTAAGAGACATAATCATCGATTCATTGTATTCGTCTCATCGTCACGCTTAATGAGACTTAGACACTCATTTCTCTATCACACATCTATGGATGAATAGTGTGTTATAAAGACACGAAATCCTTTACAAAACACGTATTCCCTCTTTCATAGAACAAGATTCCTCGAATTACAGTATTCCTTGGACGGCGAGGTGTAAATGGGACTTTATGTGCTATCTTCGCAAATACACAGTACTGCTAATGAAAAAAGTATTAGGTAATAATAATGACTCTCAAAATTTATTAGTCGAATACGCTAAACGTTGTTAAGTATTTAACAGTTATGGCTATGTGAATATAATGTTCACAGATGGTATATCACTATTATGCGAAATAAACAATGTGTTTTGTTATTATAATTTAAATCTATCATGCCAGATGAATTTAAGATAATTAACATCAGCACAAGAAGAACCGAAAGTAAGATCGCCTCACAAAGATCCCCAGAGAATTTCCGAAATTTAAAAAATAAGTTCAATTTTTAAAATTTTATTATTCGATATTGTATGACAGAAATTAATAACCGTTCCCCATAAGTTAAACTATACGTTAGTTTATTGATATAGGTTGTATCTTTTTTTTTAATTAATAGTTATAACTTAAATTTAAAATGTTCTGAGATTTTTAAGGTAAAAAAATCGCGCCATAATTTCCGTAATTTCCTTTACTATTATAAGCATAATTAAAAACCTGATAGGTTTTTAATCAAAAAATTTGATGTAATGACATCGAATTCAGCTAATCTTAGTCATTGGCCTCCGTTCAATTCGCGTAAATCATTTGAACCATATTCGATACCGTTCAATTAATACATTTCAATTATTACCTAAATTTAATTCATTTCAGTTACCTTTCCAGTTACTAATGAAGTAAACTCATTACTAGATCAATACGACTAAAATGTTAATTTGAATTCAATTAACACCAATGAAACATTTCCTTGTCAAAACAATGGACCCGGTAGTCTTTACATTTACAGTTGGTGCTTTTAATTAAAACCGTCCATAGAATGTTAATTAAGCAAGAAAAATCATGGCCTCCTAATATGGCTGACAGAATAACATTTCTATAATAATAGTTAGAATTCTATACAGTATTCTACGCTTGTTAGAAAAAAATCATGAATTTCGCTTATCATGTATTTTTTTCATAAGTAATTTGTTGATACTGTTCTAAGGAGTTTTTAATCATCGAACGCTTCAACTATTTGGTGTCCTGTTCGATTATCAATTTGAATAGTTTTTATTTAAACAACTTTATTATTATTATCATCATATCAACCAGATATTGAATGTAAATCTAAAGGAGCATATTAATTTTAATTGATCTGACAAAACTCTGACTAGAATGAACCTAATTGCTCACCTTCGCATCATGTGACAAGCCTTTAGAGTATTCCATACGAAGGGTATGATTATAGTAAAAAAAAATTTAGTGTATTATTATAAACGATAATAACTAGGACTCGTAGTTTAGGACTAATTCGTTAATTCCTGTATTAACATTGAGTGTCCGTAAGCAATTCATTTGAGGATTATGAGTAGTCATAAAAACAGATATTAAAGAAACTCAAGAAAACTTCAGAAGACACAGACCCGATACAATCAGCATCTTTATATCTATATAAACGATAATGAATACAGGAAATCAATTCTATTGCTTAAAGCTTACGCAGGCTGTAAGCATTAAAGCATTAGATATCGCAGGCTGCAGAGCCTGCAATCTTGCCAACGCAAGATCTGCTTACATATACACATATAACGGGTATGTTAATGATGACCGTTGAGTCAAGTTATCAATGAGATCCCTAATGAAATTTTTTATTTAATAAAATTTCTAGAATAATAAATCTACAACTATCAGATTTTATTTGCCAGATTCTGTTATTTTTTGTAAAATTTTCATCGATGGTGGAAGTCGATCTATGTAATACTACCAAGGAATAAGCAACGTGGTTTAAAGTTAACTTTCCCGCAATCTTAATTGTACCTTATTGGTAAAATAAAAAAACTTGAAAATAGGATGCCTCATGATTTGACTGAGCTGCAAAGAGAAGCTCGCATTAAAATTTGCCTTACCTTGCTGACCGGTGTGATAACTCGCGCTTCTTCTGTACTATCAGAAATATAGGGATTATAGTTGGGTAGTACACGATTTGAAACGAGCCGTATATAGTACAATGTGCTACTTCAGCTGAGGCGAAGCGAATCTTTTGAAGTTCGGTACTACGTTTAAAGTTATATTACAAATATGACATTTGATTCTTCGACTAATGCGACTCGCTTATTCTGTCTCTTTAACCCTAAAGGTTACTTGAGTTGAGAGAGTAACCCGGCTTTCGTGACAAGTAATGTAACACATTTTATAATTTGAGCCGCTCTTACATTTTGCTTTCATGTCCCAGACAAACGTACTTGTATGTACACTCAACACTAGAAAATATTTTGGACCGGATTGTGACATGTGACGAAAAATGTTTTCTGTACAATAATAACAAACGTAGCATCGCTAAGTCCAGGTCAAACACCGCAATAATGCTCTTAAGCGACACTTACTCATAAAAATGTGATGGTAACTGTTATTCTCACTACAGCTTCGTTTGATCCGGTGAAGCAGTAACACCTGATCCACCGTGCAGAACTTCGTACCATTTTTACATTGCTCTACGATAATGCAGGACCTCACACTACTTCTGGGGGCGATTAGGTGAATTCCTTCGGCAGAACCCAGGTCGCCCCCGTGAAGGGCAATTGAGTTACCGGGGAGTTTTAGTGGGTATTCCCAGGTCCAATTTTATGGAACTGGGAGAGCCCCACACAGTTAGCCAGTGGCGGGTAGGTCCATAAACGGATTCCTCCTCGAAAAAAAAAGGACCTCACACTACTCGAGAAACTATTTAACATTACCTGCACTTAGAAACAATCCGTCATCGTCATCGTCAACATTGGAGCCAATCCAACTGACTACCACAGACTAATAATTACTAGGAAGTAGTACGCCAAGGCATAAATAACCCTCCAATGAGATGATGCTAAATACTTTCATTATAAATATACTTAATTGTTAATAATATTGTTTAAATTTTCCAGTTCCAAACGGCAATTTCATGTTTAAACCCCAAACACTAAGCCGTTTTCGTGATGAAACCAATTAAATTATCTTATAGTAGAATATACTATTAAATTCTAATTAAATTTAACAACACAAAGTTACCTTAATTAATCAATTATTAAATATGTTAATTAACTTCCAAACCTTATAATTGAACCATTAATATACCAAACACAAAGAGATAATTAAACCTCCGAGAAACCTCTCAAGGTAGGTACAAAATATTTCAAAAATACATCTTATCGATTCTTTGCGCGAGGCTGAGCCGTGCAAAGTGTCCACATTACTCTTTAAGTAAGTCCGTGAGGATAAGTGCTCAACATTCACTATTCAGCAAATAAAGCAGCCATTTTCCTCGGATCTGACCGGGTAATGGAAAAACAGAGGACGCTAGGCCGATTTCACGAAAACTCTAGACTTTGCTCGTATTTATTTTTAATTATTAAAAAGTTAAGCTATTAATTCAAATAGTTAGCCTAAATATTGCGGCACGCTATAGATGACATATTTCTATGAAAATCATGGAAAATACTCTGCTTGATAATACAAGTGAGTTTAAATAACACGACTTTGTTCGAGTTAAATAACTAACACAGTATTGAAGCAGCATCTAAGCAAGATATAATTGAAAAAATAAAGAGACAAATACCAATGCCAAAAGGTTTTTAAGACAATCGTTCATAAGGTTGGAAAAACAATTGGTCTACGTTCAAAACATCTAATAAATTTACATTGAAAACATGAAATTTAATATAAGAATTAAATATAAAGTTTATACTATTTCATTATTTATTTATTTAGTTGTGGTATCAAACAAAATGATCATCCGGGCCCTATAAAACTTTAGAACCGTTAACTGATCAAATTGTAACCAACTTTAGAAAAGGAGCTTCCTCCTTTTCTAAAGTTGGTTACAATTTTGACGATTCGATTTTATGCTGTACCTCATAATTTTTTACTGAGTCAACAGATTTTAATGATTCTTTTTAAATACGAAAGCTGGTGCTGTCAATTGTCAGTTGGTGTCGATTTATTTTTAATGCCTTATAAAGCGTATTTCAGTATATTCAAATACGATAGTGATGTTCTCATTTTTAACCAACTAACGGTAGCATATTTTATTTTGACCTTAGAATTCAATCTTACTACTCAAATTTTGGTATTCCTTTCACGACCCATTATTGTTTCCACTTTGACTTTACTTTGAACTCATGAAAAATGATAATTAATCAAAATTGATATATAAATAATAATGACTACAATAAATTACCAATTTGATGTAATAGTTCACAATTCATCTAATTTGAAGTATTTTTGTCTGAAGTCCACAGTTTATACAGCCGCAGTCTCCAGTTTGAGTGTTCGTTCGAGATAAATGCGGTTCGACGTAAAATTTGTATTATTATTTATTTGAGAACCTGCAATTACTCGGCCGCTCACCTACAGCCCTGTAGGTCTATAAGCAGAATTACAGGATTTTCATGATTGCAGTATTTGAGTAACAAATTTTTTTTTTCAAAGTACTAATATTAACTCTAGTTTAAATATAAATAAACCTTTCAATTACTAAAAATTATCTACGTGTAAAACTGTATACAAATTAAAATATTTCAATTAAAAAATATTTTCTATTAAAATCTACACACGGAATAGATAAAAAGAAATATCACGGGCTTCTTCTTCAAAGTTTACGTCATTTAAACATCGACCTAATTACTAGGTAGATAAGAACAATACTTCGATGAACTTAATTTAGCTTTTGATCGTAGGATATAAGCCTTCTTCAATCACATACTAATATTATTGAACAAAATACTATAAGACTACTTTCAAAGTTATTTGTAATGGTTAAAGAGCTCTTTACAAAAAAAAAGTAACCTTTACTAAGGTTGGGTAAATTTGGTATCTCGTTTGCCTCTGTGATCTTGATTATTACTGCAATCGTTTCCACCCACTCAACTGGATTGGGTTAGCTTTGTTAGTCAAAACACATTATCGTTGTCTCCAATGCAGGAAGATATTTGCCCAGTAGTGGGACATAGATATGCCGTTGATGATAATAAACTTCTTGCAATATTTCATTAAGATACAAAAGTTCTTTTCACATCGAGACACCCGGTAGGTTTACGAATGGATGGCTTCAAATTGATCTACAATGAGTGATGTATATATGTACCATAGTTGAATAATTATTTTGACTTTGACCTATTGTAAGTCGTATTATGCGACAGCTGATCGACTCTGGAAATTAAGTTTATGAAACAACATGGTTCTACGTTAAATTTATTGTTTAAGGCTTATAAAATAGAAAACAAATGCATGTTAATCCTGTAAAGAGAGATTTTTTACTGAAAAATAAATCACACACTTATAAAATTTTCCCATGACTAACAAAATAACAATAATGGAGCCAATATTGTATTCAGTTCCATAGCGTATAAACATACAAACGTTTCTATTGTCTTCTGTTGTTCTGATAAAGACGTTTATATTATCAATATCTATAACGTGCTGACGTCACCTGCTATAATTCTATTAGGTATGTGTATAAATTAATTTACCATCGCCTCAACAGCGTTACATGACTTGACCTAAATTCCATGGCAAGATCATATGGAGTTTCAATAAACCGTTCACTTAGTACTAATCGCCGGATGAGGACCCTCATGACAACGTAAGGGTCCCTCTCCTTGAGCACCATCCAGACTTTCTTCAAACCCGGCTTCTGACAGGGTCGGACTCAGAGGACAGTATTGTGATATACGACGGTTTGAACACCTTACTTTGTTCAGTTACATTATCAGATTTTTACCATTAATATTTCTTGTTTGGGATTTGTGTCGTTTGATGTTCATAGTTTATATCGTCGGGGATACTGCAAATCCGCGTATCTACTAGGTAAGTGCCGTTTATATGCACTAAATGAATTCTCACTATGTATGGTTATAACTGGATTCGTTTCTCATTTTAAAGGCTATTATGGTAATTAAAGCCATTGGCTACATTTCCTCAGATGCGCGGTATTATATATTACGACGCTAGTCTCGCGGATTTGCACTATCACCGATGATATCTACAAGCCATATTCCATAATCTACATTCTGTATGTAACAAATCTTATAGCTTAATAAATTATTATTAAAAAATGATATTTATTAAAAAATAAAACAGATGCCTATCGATAAACATTGTAGGTTGAATTAAACTTAAACTGAGTTAATCCATATAATCTTATAAGGGACATCTCCTAAACTAAGCTGTTAGCAGACTGGGAAACAGTAGTTTCCCAGTCTGCCAAGCTTCAAATTTCCCATACATGAAAATTAAAAGATGTTGTCACTATAATATAGTGATTCAAAAAGTATTAGTGATAGTAATGGCGACGGTATCATGATATCCGCCGAGAGACGTCCACATCGATCAGTCCGGCGGCCTCTTGTGAACTGTATAAATGGTATTTAAATATATTTTTTATTGTTTATTTTATTAAGTATATCATCAGCCAATATAAATAAATAATTAAAGCTTGTAGTAATAGCAAACTGATTACAGATTTACACATGTACTTTAGTGATAATTTTACAGTGACCAACACAGTTAATATATACATGTATATATTGTCTTGTGTTTAAGTATACAATTTAAAGACAATGTAAATAATGTTAATAGCATCTTCATATCTGATAAAACAAAGTCTACTTACTGACTCCTTCGCCGATTGGATATTTGTACTTCACAGAATTAAGAAGATCTTAATATTATATGAAGGTATATTCTGCGACAATTTATTAAATCGCTTAAAGGCTCGATAAATAAAACTATTCTGTTTATAATAGGTATTACATAGAGGCAAGGCTAATGTAACACTTATTATCTAACCTATAGTAAGCATCATTAAGCGCTTGCGTTATGGATACTAGAAAACGGAGAAATATTAGAAATATTCTAAATAAGCACACAAACAATCAAGACTCATGGACAAATTCCAGGATCGAACCCGGGCCCTATGTCTAAGTAAACAGGGGTACTGCCCACTAAATCAGATGGCTTTGAATAAGTTCAAAGTAGTATAAATAATCATTCTTAAGTCAAATTTGAATATCCTTAGTCTATCTCTGACCCACACCTCGACCATTTTGATGGAATGCCGATTATATCACAAAAACCTTCCCCTTGGACAACCCAGAATGTATTACGACATTTTACTTAAAGATAAGATTGAAATATGAGTACGCTTGCTCCGAAAGTCCAAAATTCCATGTTCGCTTCAGTATCAGAAGAAATATTTTACTCTTTTTGTTAGAATATATTTTTCTCATTCAAGTGGGCTCTCTTGATTGGTTTACCTTTTCATATGTAAAAATTGTTTGCTGACAATAGATCGTGTTTCAGGAAGTTGTTTATTGTTATGTTTCTTGATGTCAGCAATAAGGAAGGCTATCGAAAGAACCCCAATAATTTATTTATAAATGCAAGTATGCCTCTTTCCTGTAGGTGTTTATATATTGGAACTAACCAATTTCTTATTTGAAAGGCTTCAATTATTCACCAGTGTCAAAAGTGTACTTACCGAGGGTTAAATTCTACAAACAGATACAATGTTATGTTAATTAAACGAAATATTGTTATCTCGATACATCCTAAAAATAGAGACGTAGAAATGAATATTGTTTGAGGATCCTATTATATTATTTCGCGGAAAAGGTCTTAACGTGTTACGATTCCACAATATTAGATACTTCACTATTGTAAATATCTAATATAGTAAAAACTTCGTCTTACTGGAGACAAATATTAACGCGTGCATTATTATTACTTTCTACTTTCCTCTCCAAACCAGAGCAGAGCTAATTGCTTGGCACCAGAATCTCATAGCAAGTAGTAGGTCTTCACTTCAATTCGTAGTAGAAATCAACTACCGGTAAATCAATCTTAGGATTACCGGTAGTTGATTACGGAAGCTCCACTCTCTTGGGTGCAATCTTAGCGCCCAAATGAGTGGAGCTCCTGTACTGAAAAAGATTCCAGAAATTATTGACGAAGCATTAGGGGACTGAACTTCCCACTGCCAAGCACAGGCCTTCCTAGGAGAGAAGTACATATGAGGGGTTTAGGTTATGACATCACCATGCTAGCAGCTTGGTGGATGGATGCAATTGCCGTGAAAGCCGGGAACAAAGGTTGTTCAAATTTTGAAAATGTATGTGGAATAATAAAGAAAAACGTATTAAGAGGATTTCTTAATTGACACGTATATGCATAATTTCCAACCGTAACTTCGGAAAGCTAACAGGACATGTTTCAACGCTTAAATATCATTACATCTATATTATTAGTAGCAACACTCTGTTTTCATACGAAATTTGTACTAAACATAACCTCTCTTGATTTCGGCTAACCAAAATATAAACATTCTGTAGAAAATACTAAAAAAGAAATTCCTAGCCCTAAGGCTTCGGGTCTTAAATTAGACTTACAACCTTATACTCACTCAAGTAAAGTGTAATCTTGAATGAAACTTATTGTGTTATTTCTTATATGGAACACAATTTCATTTGTAAGTCAAAATGGAACTATGAAAATATTATATACTATTATTAGATATCCTTCTTTTTGTTGTTTCTAATACGTAGCCTATTATAGGTGCCTAATCTAAATACCTTTTAGAGTAACAAAGTGTACCTCATGAAAATTTATTATGGTCTTTCCAATTTATAATAACAGTATCGATGTACGTTAAGAAATGATTAATTTTCACAAGTTTATTCTTCGTTCTGATATTCGAAGTTCGTATGATACTGGCAAATGATGTACCTTAAATTTCAAATATTTTACTTTTTATATTTTTATTTCAGTATATAGACGTCTATTTATATTCTATTATTATTATATTATTATTAGTACTATTATATTTCGATTTTCGATAACACGTATTATATTCATAGTGTAATGTAACCTATGTAACCTACACTAGTTTGTAATAAATTCTTGAATGTCGTTAGGTATATTTATAGTACATGTGTGGATGTTGTCAACTCTGCATATCAGCTGTTATATTTACTTTAAAAAATTATTTTTAAGAGCTTTCTTTTTTCTTGTAATTATAAATTAAAATGACTTTGACGGTAGATAAATTCAGCATATCACGAGTTTTGATTTGATATAAATATGTTAATTTTGGTTAAATTGTGAGCTTTGAATATGACCTTTGGGTCATATATCAAAGGTCACAAGTCAGGCCCCATATGAAATTCTGCGTCACTTATGTTTGCTTTGTCCAACTTGGACCTGAATGTAGTGACTAGTCAGAGCACTCATTAGACAAATTAATATCTAGTAACCGAGAAATGGTAGATCAACGAAAAGTACTACAATGTAAGTATCTACTGCTTATCATCAGGTGGTGTCGAGTCATTTGCTGAGCTTAATAGAAAAAAAATGTTGAGCCGAAACACGTTATTAGTCAATACGTAATGCGAATCATTAATCACGATGACAAAGTTTGCAATTGCCATCAGTATCCTTAGCAAGAGTGAGAACCAGTAAGATTTACTCTTTATTACCGATGTGGCGGATCCAGCCTCATCCCAACACTGAACAAAGACGCTATGAGTTCGATCTCAACTACAACAAACCCTTGGTAGAGAATTTACCTCACATGTTAAAACAAAAATTGCTACTTTCAAAGAAACTTCTTTCTACGTGCGCTTAACTAGAATCTATCTTCCGAATTTTTCTCAAAATAATTCAGACAGTATATAATAAAGATCGCATAAAAGTTATATACGATCGGCAATGCAGAAATAATATTTACTTCTTGTATAGTTTCATCAGACTATACGTATGCCTAATTGCCACCTCAATGGTAAAAACAACGATTACCAAGTACTGATTTACAGATATTTATTAACTGGATTAATACTATGCACTTTTATATTTTTGAGTTTCTATATATTACCATGACCATGAAGGTTTAATATGATCAGTACGGTAATAATTAAAAATAAGTATTATCAATACAATCAGTATTATTAATAAGGTTAGTATAGGTCTTCAATCAAACTCAGCTCTTTTTCTTTAATAAAAACGAGGGCATCAATTTTGATAATTTTGTATTGCTATCCTTATACAAAATCTTGTAGATTAAAAGATTTTGTGAGAACTCCAGATGAAGGACAGGTACCCCTTAAATTAACGAACAAAGGACAAAGTCCAGATAGCATCAACACAATAAAAACGTTAATTTCGCACCTCTTAATTAGTCGCATAAAATAAGCTTCGGTATCAAAAATATTGTTTGTTTTAAAAAGGTGAGTAAGCGATGTCCTCGAATGAGAGCTCCTGTGAAATTGGCGCGGCCAATCAGGAGACGCTTGCTCAGCGATCGTGTGATACAGAATCGCTGTCTTTGCAACTTTTAAACCCTCCATTATTGGTAGGGCGTGACAAAAAATTCTAAAATAAAATATCGTTTTTATTCTCTTAACTGTTGGGATTTTATAACAATAATTTTTGTTGGAAACATAAGTTTAGGCCAGAGCAACATCACCCTGTCATTACGTTTCGATGAGTGGAAACGATTCAAGTAACAATTGAGACCAATTGAGCTTAACATCCCTTCTGAATAACATGGCTTGAGGCTACAAATTTTAATACACCAACTATTTATTAATTTATGCATCATTAATGAACTAAGAGAATCAGTAAAGCACTAACTAATTACCATTAAAGCTGAAAGATTATTCACTGCTCGGGGATGACCCGAGCAATCATGCGCTGAACAGTCGTCGTCCTGCTACGACACACACATATATATATATACCCAAGCAAACACACCACACACCACACACACACACATACACACACCACACACCACACACACACACGCGCGCGAGCGCACACACTTACAAACACTCGCGCAAGCGAACACAGTCATGCGTGCGCCAGGTGACTTTCCAGTAATATTGATTAGAAACTGTTTTTATTATTCAGATTTTTTTATTCATTTATAAACGATATCAAGACTATGAAGGGGGTGGAGTTTAAATACTTGTTATTGTACAATATTTTAGAAGTAGCATCAGAATGCGGCGCAAAGGCATGCAATTTCAATGCAGGTACAGGTCTACAGGCGAGAATGACGGTTATTGTGTTAAAAAGAATAATAATTAAAATAATGGCTATTACAAAAAAGCTTTTACAATTTAAATGAATACTATAATTGGAATTATCTTTAAAAATTGTAATGTTAATATTGTACGCCCGAAAATGGCAATCTGTTTTGACTTATGCATGTGACTGTAAGATCTATTTATTGTACTGTAACATTCCCCCCCCCTCTCACAATTACTCTCAGACAAGCCTGCTCTACTCTCAACCCCAAATAATATCATATACTCCTCCCAGTCTACCTAAATATCTTTATACTTATATCTATATAAAATAATACCTATATTAAGCCGTACCAGAATATCAGACTGTGTACTTTTATTTAATATTATATTTATATACTAAAATTGGCCAAGCATGTGATCATCTAGTAATGGTAGGACTCTAATTGTGACGCAGATAACCCAAAGTTCTTTTATGAGGTATGTGAAGCTTACTTTAGTAACTGAATGGGCATGTAAGATAAGGATAAATTAAAAGAATTAAATAATAAAAGATATAAGGTATTTAGAAGAGTTCAATAATAAATAGGTAAAGTTAAGATAATTTAAGTTTAGATATTCCTATATTTCTTATAGAATGACATGTATGGGAATTAGTAATAGTGATTGTTTATAAAGGAGGAGATTAGGATATATAATTGAAAGCTACTGTTGTCTCCGCAACCATACTTGGATATTATGGGTCAATACTACAAAACTATCCTTTAGTTGCGGGTGCCTTACGAGCTCCAACCGCCGCCCCAAGGCGAGTGAAGGCCAACCAAAGACCGCCTTCCCCTGAAGTAATATTTATGTTTTGGAATTTGAAGCGCCCGAAGGCTTGTATGCAACAGAATATCTCTGAGCACAAAAGTAGGTCAATTAGTACATGAATGTAACCGCACTCTAAGTATCCAGATTTGTTTATAATAAGTTTCCTAATGATGTTGCTGATAAGCATAGCTAGAAATACATTAGCAAACATGCCACCAATACAATAGTATCAATACTAATATGCTAAGGGTGGATCAACTTCTGTACCTCTACGTGGGATATTTATCCAGAGGTTTCCACGCATTCAGAGTAAATCAGACCCAATAGCCAAATTAGTATAACCGATGATAATTGTAGCCCTACCTAAATCCTTATAGTAGTGATCAATGTCAATAAGCCAATGAGTGGTTCAACTTTGAACCTCCGTGTGGGATATTTATCCAGGGTTTCCACGCATTCCGTAAGTTTATCAGATCCTGTCAATAAGCCAATGAGTGGTCCAACTTTGAACCTCCGTGTGAGATATTTATCCAGGGTTTCCACGCATTTAGTAAGTGATTCGGACGCATCTGTCAGATTAACGTTGATAAACAGTAGAACGTATAAGTGAGGGTGTTCCTTACACCGGCGCATTCACGTTTATAAATATGTCGGCAAGATTAGCATCACTAACCGGCAGACAGAATAACGTTGTGTTTTGATGGTTGGTAGATTGTAGAATATCAGTGTGCATGATTTCAAATGTAAGTCAGCAGTCCTTATCATGCTGTTATATAGCAATTTGACTTAAGTATGAATTATCTGGTACTTATTGTAGGCCATCCATAGGACAGGGACGCAAAATGTTTTCACCTTGCAAATAATGTGCTAAGGGAATATAACCTTAATTATGGTAAGTTATTGATATCTGGGTGTTTAATTCACCAAATGATCTTGTATTATTGTGCAACCATTATTTCGGTGCATTCGTAAGAAAATAATATATGGACTAATTACAGCCTCATAACCGCATACCTAAGCTCACTAACATCATCCTAGTCAATAGCCATACATTCAGTAGTATGACCTATGAGTGAGTAACCGCAAATGGTTTAAAATAAATAAGCAGGAAAACGGAAAATAAGTTAATTATAGAGGTAGATTATTAGTAAATATTGGTTACGTAATTAGAAATTATTACTTGGCTGAAAAGAAATACAATTAATAATAAAAATTAATAAAGATTAAATTTAAGTTAATAATGTTAAGATTTTATACAACTGCCATCTGCAATTCCTGGAAAACAAGACACATGTAAAATTATATTTTAAAGTGACAGTCCGTAACCGACCGTAGTCCGACTGCCGGTAATGACGCATCACTTATAATTTCTGAAAGAGAAACCAGGTTAGCACACAATACATCTTAAACTGCCTTATCCTGCTACACGGCTCCACCTGATGTGTCCTCTCCTAACAAATACCTGGTTAGAGAAACAATTGCGACGGAGAATCCGATGCTCGCGCTCGACGCCATCGCTCCCCGTCCGTGCCCAAGCCAAAGTCGCCCCCGAAACGTCTCGAATCCTCGCCGCCAGAGTTCATCACGTTTCACTTCCTGATATTAACCGACCAAATACGAAATTAGAACCGAAACCGTTTTTAGTATGAAATCATTTGATTTTACTCATGTTTGAAAATCTTCTTCATTGTTTCTTCTCATGGTTCCAAACCTCGACACTAGACGGCGCCCTCTACTCCAATCTCCTCCCTCTGTATGAGCAATCGATTATACTAAATAATCGAATAATCGAATATATTGTAATAAAAAAGAACAAATAAATTAAATAAATGTGACATTAATTTTGTTGTTATTTTTACATAATAATAATAATAATATTATGATTCATTTATTTTCCTTAAAGTATATAGCATCGGGGATCTCCCCAATATGACAATGCTTTATTTCTGAAGAAGCTCCCAACGACGAAACTAGTTGGCATCGACGCGCTTCCACTCCTATATATATAGGGAATTAAATACAAATATTGAAAATAATGTTTCGATTATGAATCAAATAAATTTCCTTTTTCTTTTTTTAATTATTTTCCTGAGCGTAGACCTCCGTTCCGTCACAATCGCCCCCTAAATTATTACGAAGTTTACCGAAGTGATAATTTACTAACTTAAAAGGAACGGTAAGAATAGCGAAGGGAAATAAAATAAGCCTTAAGAAAACAGGTTAAAAATCAAAGCGAATGTATAACCAGCCGTACCCTATTCTTCTACGACTACATAATTTATTTGGTTTAGTTAAATTATTATTATTATATGAACATAACTTTCATAATGATATTTCCGATAATTTATTATACGAAATACAATGATTATTTTCAATATTAAAGAATATTTTACATCTCAATGCGCTCCATTACAGCCCAAAGTTAAATTTAAGAAAGTAAAATTATAAAACATTCACCCTAACTTCTTTGAATAGTTTGTCAGATATGCTTTTTGTAAGTTTTTTAAACCAACCATTAGAGGATTAAACAAGAGTTAAACAATATGCACAATTAATAAAACCTCTCATGAACAAATATCGCCTGTTGCGAGGGCACTTAACTAATGGGCGAGATCCTGGTTGTGAGGCAGGACTATCCTAGTGATAATAAGTAGCTCGTCCATACGGAATGTTGTGTCGTTAAGCCTATCAAACGACCATTCAAGGCATGGAACGATTACCTATCTCTCCCAAAAATCACTTGTCCCTCATGGCAAGGAGACCATAAATATCCAACTGAGAAATTCCATTTGCGCATACCACTCTCCCCGAGCTAAAATCATGTAAAGTTGGAGCATGTTAATAATTTGCTTCACATGTACCAGGCTACAGTGACCATATTACATTTATATAATTTCAATCTTCCAAAAATCACTGTTTCCCAGCAATGCAAAACAATTTATAGTGTGCGTAATGGTATTCGGTCTTAGCCGCATGTAGAGTATTGAGTTGTCTGTAAATAGCAGACCTGCCTTGCCCTAGATATGTTCAACACATCTATCAGAGCACTAACCTAACAATATATTCACAGTAACTCAATTGTGTCGTGTAAATGTATCTGACAAACTACCCAAATGAAATTGTTTCATAATTACAGTCCTGTGACATTATTAGAGCCCATTTATTAACTAAATCATTACATACATCATCTTTATTTATTCAATTGTTAAAATTGAATCACTTCCCAAAACATACTTTGACTAGCAATCATTCAATATGTTCATCCTTCCCCGATCTCCTTTTCAGCACCTCCAACAACATCCCAGATCATAAAAATTATGAAACACTTAAAATCATTCGAATCAAAACTATATTTCTATAATAAAACTCACTATATTTTACAACCCATCATTTTTAACTTCAAACCCACTAATTTTCTTCCCTATTTTCACTGTAATCCAACGCCTTCAGATGTGTCAAACCGACGCCTAAAATACAACCAGGAATATGAATATACAATTGCCAACATCTTTCCATGGAATGTGTGTTTTTAAACCCAAAAGTTAGAACGTCATCATAAAGATTGAAATCACCAAACTTCTTGCACTGTAAGTGTGAATGAATACAATTTTCACAAGGAAATCCAAAATGTGGAAGGGAACTTAGTTGTTAGTTAAGTCAGCGCTAGTCGCAATATATTGTTCAAATTAGTTCGAAAACCAATAAGTGCCAATATATCCTTTCCATAATCTAGATTATCCACTTTTTAGTTCAAACGATAATCATCCAAATCACCGTAATGCATAGTTCAGAACCTTCAAACAATATAATGGCCTAAACATTTCGGAGCATGTGAAGTGTATTTAATTTGATTCTTTCCTGCGTGTAGAGTATTGAGTTTATTCTAGTACGCAAAGTCTATTAAACCAGACTTATTTAACCTATGCCCAAAATAAACCCAGGTGTATTTATCCATGGTGAAATGTCAACAACAATAACACTCACATCCAAGATGTATTGTAATTTAAAATAAACAAAAAATTGAGTGACTACTAAGTTTATATAAATGTAAATAATATACTGAATCTAAAGTAGTGTGGTAGCTTTTATATCCTACAATGCCATTCCTAATGAACCGCAACCCTAACAAGAATCCTATAACATGTTATATCACGGTTTAATTAATCAGATTTGGTTGTAGTAAAATTAATAAGTTATCTGATTTACAGAATAAAATGAAATTAACAAAATGAATCGCTCATAATAATATATATATATACATACATGTCATTCTGGCACACCATCCCCTAGATTAACGCTGATTATTGCGACGTTCACCGAAGTGATTATTCGAATAATAAAAATCCAAAACGTGAAGTACCTACGCTTAGATGATAGTTTCTAAAATGGAACAATGCTTTTCGTATCATCACCTGCTTGTCAATAAAAAAACATCATTTAGCTACATTCCAAAATTAAGAACTAATAATATTTGAGTCAGTACCATTCCACCATTACAAATTAAAATCAAACCAAAGAAAGATTTAACTGGTGACGTCACTTGGGTTTCTTAAATGTCGACTCCCAGCATACCTGTACAATAAATTATAATCAAATAATAATCCCAGTAGAACATAATGCGTTTTATAACAACCGCTAAGATGGATAAAAGCATTCACATTATTATTTGACAGATAACTAATAAACACTGGAAAAAAAACAATTTAAAATTAATAAAATTACTCTCGCCCCCACATCACCTAGATAGAGTCAATACATGGTATCAGAAGTATTTAAATAGATTGAAGTTTTGTCAAATTTTTACAAAAATAACTTCACAAAATGTGGCTGTTTGAGTCGAATTCCTCTGCCTTCCTTATATACTGAAAAAAAACTTACATGAATAAAATAAAATTTTATAATTTGATTATTGTAATTTAAATAATTATTAAAATGATATCAAAATTTATTAGGTAGAAAATAAATTTAATTTGTTATATTATTTGAATAGCAACCCTAATGAATGATAAACAACATCTAAGAAATTATAACCAACTCTCGGCTGTATGATGGAAAAATACATTTACTTCACCTTAATCGGTAACCTGACTCAAAATACCTGAAGCTGGGGCCGTGGATCATAACCGTTTGATTAAAATTATGCAAAAATATTTAAATGTAATCTAAATCTGTTAAATAGAAAATAAAATCAAATTAGTAGTCTCATTTGTAAAATAATCCTAAGAAATAATATATAAACGTCTATCTTAAACAAAGGTAAATCTAAGAAATTGTAACAAAGTATTGGCTGTATGAAAGCAAAGTAGCTTTGTAAACGAACGTCGTCTTTGACAGCTATTCATGTTATCAATAACATCCCACTAGAACTGCATTATCTTAGCAAAGATAAATATTAATTGACACAGCTAACAAAACAAATGCACTGCACAAATATATGGCATATACACTCCATGCATGTACCTAATTAACTACAGGTTAATATTTCCTTTTGTTTTTATATATTACTGCTTTAATTTGCATCATTATATAGGTAAACACGCTTACCTTTGTTTGTTTACAGTGGTCTGCTTTTGTACCATCCTCAAAAGGCATATCAACAAGTTTGACTAACATGTAATTTAGGTGATAATTGGAATTATTTAAAATAAATTGACTACTTGCACCGCTATACAACCAAAGTGGATCCCAAAACAGAATTCTACACCGAAAATTTGAATTACCAAGTAAAAGTGAAGTACCTAACAATCCTGAAATATCTAGTGTTAATGTATCACCTAGTAACTGTGTGTAGTACTTAATAAAAGTGAAGTACCTACTAGTTATAAAATAAATGGAGTTATTTGAAATAACATGATGTCCTACTTGCCTATTATGAACAAAGTGAAAAACTAAAATAGAATTTTACACTGAAAATTTGATTTATCAAGTTATAGTGAAGTACCTAACAATCCTGAAATATCTAGTGCTAATGTATCACCTAGTAACTGTGTGTAGTATTTAATAAAAGTGAAGTACCTACTAGTTATAAAATAAATGGAGTTATTTGAAATAACATGATGTCCTACTTGCCTATTATGAACAAAGTGAAAAACCAAAATAGAATTTTACACTGAAATTTTGATTTATCAAGTTATAGTGAAGTACCTAACAATCCTGAAATTTCTAGTGCTAATGTATCACCTAGTAACTGTGTGTAGTACTTAATAAAGTGAAGTACCTACTAGTTATAAAATAAATGGAGTTATTTGAAATAACATGATGTCCTACTTGCCTATTATGAACAAAGTGAAAAACCAAAATAGAATTTTACACTGAAAATTTGATTTATCAAGTTATAGTGAAGTACCTAACAATCAAGAAGCATCTAACAATAGTGAAGTACCTAACAACCTACGGTGCAACCGAGCACAAATAAAGATTAAAGTTACCCACCACCTATGTTTTAATGCGAAAACTTAGCAATATCAAGTGATTTGTAGCATACTAAACTTTAATAAATTAAAATCCAATTCAACATTTATTTTACTAACTCATGGTAAGTCTTATATAACTTATTAAAACTTAAATAACCAAAGTGTAACATGTTTTAAATCCACACCCCCAGGACCTTTCACATATATAACAAAACTTAAGTTAAAATTAAATGTATTAAATGCATGCCCCCAGGACTTTGTGTAAGCTTCACATTTTTTAAAACCTCACCCTTTGCACAAGCAACAAATTGTGACTGATTTTCAGTCACTTATAAAAGTACAACAGTCTAAATTTAATATTTGTTTATCCTGGTCACGGCACCAAATTGTAACATTCCCCCCCCCTCTCACAATTCAAAGACTCTCAGACAAGCCTACTCTACTCTCAACCCCAAATAATATCATATACTCCTCCCAGTCTACCTAAATATCTTTATACTTATATCTATATAAAATAATACCTATATTAAGCCGTACCAGAATATCAGACTGTGTACTTTTATTTAATATTATATTTATATACTAAAATTGGCCAAGCATGTGATCATCTAGTAATGGTAGGACTCTAATTGTGACGCAGATAACCCAAAGTTCTTTTATGAGGTATGTGAAGCTTACTTTAGTAACTGAATGGGCATGTAAGATAAGGATAAATTAAAAGAATTAAATAATAAAAGATATAAGGTATTTAGAAGAGTTCAATAATAAATAGGTAAAGTTAAGATAATTTAAGTTTAGATATTCCTATATTTCTTATAGAATGACATGTATGGGAATTAGTAATAGTGATTGTTTATAAAGGAGGAGATTAGGATATATAATTGAAAGCTACTGTTGTCTCCGCAACCATACTTGGATATTATGGGTCAATACTACAAAACTATCCTTTAGTTGCGGGTGCCTTACGAGCTCCAACCGCCGCCCCAAGGCGAGTGAAGGCCAACCAAAGACCGCCTTCCCCTGAAGTAATATTTATGTTTTGGAATTTGAAGCGCCCGAAGGCTTGTATGCAACAGAATATCTCTGAGCACAAAAGTAGGTCAATTAGTACATGAATGTAACCGCACTCTAAGTATCCAGATTTGTTTATAATAAGTTTCCTAATGATGTTGCTGATAAGCATAGCTAGAAATACATTAGCAAACATGCCACCAATACAATAGTATCAATACTAATATGCTAAGGGTGGATCAACTTCTGTACCTCTACGTGGGATATTTATCCAGAGGTTTCCACGCATTCAGAGTAAATCAGACCCAATAGCCAAATTAGTATAACCGATGATAATTGTAGCCCTACCTAAATCCTTATAGTAGTGATCAATGTCAATAAGCCAATGAGTGGTTCAACTTTGAACCTCCGTGTGGGATATTTATCCAGGGTTTCCACGCATTCCGTAAGTTTATCAGATCCTGTCAATAAGCCAATGAGTGGTCCAACTTTGAACCTCCGTGTGAGATATTTATCCAGGGTTTCCACGCATTTAGTAAGTGATTCGGACGCATCTGTCAGATTAACGTTGATAAACAGTAGAACGTATAAGTGAGGGTGTTCCTTACACCGGCGCATTCACGTTTATAAATATGTCGGCAAGATTAGCATCACTAACCGGCAGACAGAATAACGTTGTGTTTTGATGGTTGGTAGATTGTAGAATATCAGTGTGCATGATTTCAAATGTAAGTCAGCAGTCCTTATCATGCTGTTATATAGCAATTTGACTTAAGTATGAATTATCTGGTACTTATTGTAGGCCATCCATAGGACAGGGACGCAAAATGTTTTCACCTTGCAAATAATGTGCTAAGGGAATATAACCTTAATTATGGTAAGTTATTGATATCTGGGTGTTTAATTCACCAAATGATCTTGTATTATTGTGCAACCATTATTTCGGTGCATTCGTAAGAAAATAATATATGGACTAATTACAGCCTCATAACCGCATACCTAAGCTCACTAACATCATCCTAGTCAATAGCCATACATTCAGTAGTATGACCTATGAGTGAGTAACCGCAAATGGTTTAAAATAAATAAGCAGGAAAACGGAAAATAAGTTAATTATAGAGGTAGATTATTAGTAAATATTGGTTACGTAATTAGAAATTATTACTTGGCTGAAAAGAAATACAATTAATAATAAAAATTAATAAAGATTAAATTTAAGTTAATAATGTTAAGATTTTATACAACTGCCATCTGCAATTCCTGGAAAACAAGACACATGTAAAATTATATTTTAAAGTGACAGTCCGTAACCGACCGTAGTCCGACTGCCGGTAATGACGCATCACTTATAATTTCTGAAAGAGAAACCAGGTTAGCACACAATACATCTTAAACTGCCTTATCCTGCTACACGGCTCCACCTGATGTGTCCTCTCCTAACAAATACCTGGTTAGAGAAACAATTGCGACGGAGAATCCGATGCTCGCGCTCGACGCCATCGCTCCCCGTCCGTGCCCAAGCCAAAGTCGCCCCCGAAACGTCTCGAATCCTCGCCGCCAGAGTTCATCACGTTTCACTTCCTGATATTAACCGACCAAATACGAAATTAGAACCGAAACCGTTTTTAGTATGAAATCATTTGATTTTACTCATGTTTGAAAATCTTCTTCATTGTTTCTTCTCATGGTTCCAAACCTCGACACTAGACGGCGCCCTCTACTCCAATCTCCTCCCTCTGTATGAGCAATCGATTATACTAAATAATCGAATAATCGAATATATTGTAATAAAAAAGAACAAATAAATTAAATAAATGTGACATTAATTTTGTTGTTATTTTTACATAATAATAATAATAATATGATTCATTTATTTTCCTTAAAGTATATAGCATCGGGGATCTCCCCAATATGACAATGCTTTATTTCTGAAGAAGCTCCCAACGACGAAACTAGTTGGCATCGACGCGCTTCCACTCCTATATATATAGGGAATTAAATACAAATATTGAAAATAATGTTTCGATTATGAATCAAATAAATTTCCTTTTTCTTTTTTTAATTATTTTCCTGAGCGTAGACCTCCGTTCCGTCACAGTACACAGAATTACAATAAAAATTTATCTTATCTTATCTTAATGTCAGGATTAAAAATTTCTTAATACCAAATTTTATCTAAATCGGTTCAGCGGTTCAAACGTGAGAACATATCTCGTTTTTTAATCATAAATCATATTTTATTCATCTAGGACCTGGTGCAGTAGCTAGTAGTTATTTTATTCTAGCTAGTAACTCCTAGATTTCTATTCTCAATTGCAATCGTATCAAAGCACTCTTAAGAATCACTTCTGTTCTATTCAACACAAACTTTCGCATCCAAACTGGGAAGAGTAAAAGCCTAAAAGCATTAATTCGTGTTAAGAATCTCACAGAACTGCAATATAAGTTAAGAGGGCACTAAAATCTGGGGGCCATTCACGAGACGTAGCGGTAAGTAGAAGCTCACACGAACCAATCTAATTTGCCGGCGCGGGCGCGGCGTTACATTAATTGGATATTACGGGCGCAACACGCCCGGCTACTTCTTGTTGCTGAATAAAAATCTATTCTCTGACGTTGGAGTACACTGCTGACCTCAAACTGGCGTTATAGTGTCGACCCTAAGGGCCAACGGCTTTATTTGATCAATGAATTTAAAGAGTCATGGTAGCGAAGAGTTTAAAGCGCATCGTTGTGTAACTCTTTACAAATAAACAAACCCCCGCGTTTTTTTTATACAAAGAACATTATATTGTAGAGATAAGAGTGAATTTCCTTTAATCATTTTTAGAAAAACCCGTTTATGCACTTGAGCTCTCATGAATTGATACCACGCTAACAAGAGTTGATCTCAGTTCTGTAGTATGTTATTTTAGTCTTACTTTGATATGAATAGTTACCGTATTAACCCCCATTGAGCCAGCATATACCAGTTATAGCCCAAAATGTATCATAAGTTACAAGAAGTAACATTGCAAAAGTAACGTAGTATATTAATTGTTGTGATATAACAAAAAGCCGTCTTGCAGGGTATCATGTCCCGTTTACAGATATTAGAACTACTCATAAACCAGAAACTTTCATCAATCCAGACATTCTCTAAAACGTACCTATATTGAGTTATGTCTCTTTTATTCTACTTCAATAAGAAAGAGAAAAGTATGACTTCAAAGAACTTACTTTGACTTTATTAATTACTATGACTAAAGTACTGAGGTGAAACCTTTTGACTCATTAATAAGCGTGTGGTATAATTAAAATGAGGATGGCATGCTTTAATTGAAACTCGAGACCGTCAATTTTTGTTCGAACTGTATATTTTGAAAGGTAAAATTTTCCATTTAAGAAACTACAAATTATGTTAACAGTCCTGTTCTTTTCTGATCAAATTCTGTTGAAAAAATTACTGAAGATAATTTCATAGTCCGTAAATACACAAGGCAAAAATCACTAGATATGATCTTATTGGGGACACTGAAGGGCTGGTATGGGACAAAATAGAACAGGAATTCGATCACACTGTAAGTAGCAGTGTACACGAACAATAACAAGGACCATTTGTGCAGAGCTGCCTGACGTGCAAACATGAGTTTTTGCTTTTGACCTTTTTTCTAAGGCAAAGAGATTCCACGCTAATCGACGCGCCCGTAATAATGTTTTATGGCCCCACCGACTCAAAGTGCGAGTGCTTTAAAGGTACAATAGAAGGAAATCATGCTGCGCACAAAAGAAAATCGGGGCATGTAGTTCATTACCCTTAATACGTTATACTATACGCAACTACAACACCCTTTCAAACTTCAGCCAAAGTTTTCAAGGCTATTATCAAAATAAAAACGTTTGGAAAATATGAAACTTAGGAAAGAGGAAAATGCACGGTACCTTTTGCGCTGGTTCTCCTTAGGTACGGTGGCGGGCTAGGTCTTGTGAGCCGCTTGAGTTTTGCTGCCTCTTTCTTCGGTTTATATTTGGTTGATTTTCCTAGATTTTGCGCACTACGTGGACCGGGACCCCAGTACAAGCGAAGTAGGAGAAATTCTCGACTACTAGGAACCGATAGGCACTTCCCGACACGAAGGTGTTGTTGCACGTAAGCAAGTAGTGAAACAAGTGATCGCCTGTCACACAGTTTTCTAAGTACCGTGCATAGAAAATGTTAGGATGTGTGGCAGGGAGTATTTTGGGAGAGGGTATTCTTGGGAATGCGGGAAATTCGAACCTTAATACCTAACATATCGCCCCCCAAAGAGCTACCCAGCTCTTTCATTTTAATCTTATGTTGAGTTTCCTTAAGTTGAGCTAATGATTGACATTATCAAAAAAAACCTTTAAATTTTGATAAAAAGGTGAGTTTAAGACAACCTTTAAATGTGCTGATGTTCCTTGAATGATGATTTTCCTTTTTAATGTAAGTTATAATCCTTAATAAAATATAGTAACGTAAATGTAAAAATAAAATATATATGATGACTGTACTAGAAGTTTTAGGAGTTTGTGTCATTATTAGGCAATGGACACACCTTTGAAACAGATCTGAGACAAGTTCCTGTACCGACCTTAAGCTCCACAACCCTAACGACGTCATCAGAACCAGGATGAAGCTTAAGAACACGTGCCATACGCCAATGTAACGGCGGCAAGTTGTCCTCTTTAAGGATGACTAAGTCACCAACCTTTAGATTAGGCTTAGAAGTGTACCACTTCCAACGCTGTTGCAAATTATGCAAGTATTCTTGCTGCCATCTGCGCCAGAAATGTTGAGATATTTGTTGAGTAAGTTGCCAGCGTTGAAGGCGGGAGGATGGAACCTGTTCAAAACAGTATTCTGATGGAGCCGTCAGTGGCTGCCCTATGAGAAAATGACCAGGAGTCAACGTTTCCAAGTCATTTGGGTCATTAGTTACAGGACATAATGGCCTTGAATTAAGAACAGCCTCAATTCTACTAAAGACTGTTGATAGTTCCTCAAAAGTCAGAGGTCTATCCCCTATGGTACGTTTGAAAAGTTTCTTAGCAGATTTGACTGAGCTCTCCCATAGACCTCCCATGTGAGGACTATACGGCGGGTTCATATGCCAATTTACAAGAGTTTTAGAAAGCTCATAGCCTAATTCTTTAGAATTTGCCCGTACAAATGCTTCAGCCTCACATATCTGACGTTTGGCCCCTTGGAAGTTTTTGCCACAGTCTGTATAAACATCAGATACTACACCGCGTCTAGACACAAACCTTTGAAAGGATGCCATAAAAGCATCTGTCGATAAATCTGACACAACTTCTAAGTGTATCGCCTTTACGGCGAGACAAACGAAGAGGCAGAGGTACGCCTTACCAATTTTGGCATTTCGTCCGCTCGAGACTTTCAAATTGAAAGGCCCGGCGAAGTCAATGCCAACCTTTAGGAAAGGTCTTACTTGACGGACGCGATCAGGAGGTAGATCCCCCATAATAGGTTCTAGCGGTTTAACCTTGAGCTGATTACAGCGTCGACATTGAAAGATGCGATGTCGAACTACACAACGTGAGGACAGTATCCAGAACCTTTGTTGAAGTATGTTAATAAGGTACGAAGCACCTGCATGTAAGTGTAACCGGTGATAATAATCAATAATCAAGTATGTTAGATTGTGTGATTTTGGTAACAAGATTGGATGTTTGGCTGAAAATTTAAGATTAGAATTCTTAAGCCTACCTCCTACCCGTAGCAAACCTTCCTTATCTATAAATGGGTGGAGACGACAAATTGGCCCCTTCAAAGAACGCCCCACACGGAGAGCCTCAAAGTGATTGCCAAAAACCTTCCTTTGAACTAATCCTACAACCTTATGCAAAGCCATTTCCAACTCCTGAGAACTGAGAAAACCAGACCTTAAATGTTTTGGATTACGTGAGTTAAAGATGAAACGTAACGACCAAGCTACAACGCGAAGAAGCTTAGAATAGGAACTATACAGATTTGCGATGTCACTTAAATCACTGGCAATATCTACAGACGTGTTGAGCACAACCTGACTGCTAACCTCTGGAACTTCAGGAGGAGAAAACGAACCAACAGGCCATGCTTCGGGATCCTCCTTTAGCCAACCTGGCGACCACCACAAGTCATGATGAACAATATCTTGAGGCAGTAAGCCTCGACTAGCACAGTCAGCGGGATTCATTTCGCTAGGGACATGTCGCCAAATGACGTCAGGTAAGAGACCTTGAATACGCGAGACCCTATTACCTTCAAATACCTTGAGTTTATGAGGAGGTGTAGCCAGCCAATTAAGAACTATACTGGAATCGCACCAGAGAATTGTGCTTGTAATCTTAACGGTGCCATGTAGCACTTCCTTAGCGTGGCTGATTAGTTCAGCTAGCAGCATTGCACCAGAAAGTTCAAGCTGAGGAATAGTACGTCGATGTTTTGCTGGAGCGACCCTTGTTTTTGCCAACAATAAGTGAATGTTGACATTATTGTCAGAATTCTGAACTCTTGAGTAGACGACAGCAGCAAAACCTTTCTCAGATGCATCACAAAATCCTATTAAATCGAGAGAAACATAATTTTGAGATGAAATAAACCTTGGAATACATGGAAGATTCAATAAACTAAAACCCGAAGCGAACAAATTCCATTTCTGAGATAAATCCTCAGGTAGAGAGTCATCCCAGGAAATATCCTTATGTAAAATATCACTGGAGCGAGAAATCCACATGGATCATATATCCTGGCAATATTAGATAATATGTGTCTTTTAGTGGAGCATGGAGTGAGTGAACTTATACGAAATACAAAGTTATCAGACTCAGGTCTCCATTCCACTCCTAAAACCTTAAAAACTTTATCTCCAGAATCTTCAAACCGGTATGGTATTTCTAAATGTTCAGATGGATAACCTTGCAAAATTTCCTTCTTATTACTAACCCATTTCCTAACAGATAGACCACCTTGCGATAGGACTTCGACTATTTGTCGCTGCAAGTCCTTTGCTGACTCTATATCCTGCGCGCCACTAACCACGTCGTCAACAAACGTGTCCTGTTGTAAAACCAGCGAAGCCTCAGGGTGTGTAGTTTCATTAAGCCTTGCTAGTTCGTGTACAACGCGCATCGCCAGATAAGCAGAACTAGTGACACCATAAGTTACCGTGGTGAGTTCGAACGTTTCTAATGGCAAATCAGGAGATTCACGCCAAAATATCGTTTGATATTTACAGTCATCACTGTGTAACCTAATCTGTCGGTACATCTGTTTAATATCGCATGTAAAAACTACTGAATGTGTTCGAAACTTTAAAATAATATCTTCAACACAATGTTGAAGTTTAGGACCTGCCATAAGTACTTGATTAAGAGATACGCCCGAAGCACTGGGTGAAGATGCGTCGAAAACAGCCCGAAGCTTGGTCGTACTGCTACTATCATTTAGCACACCATGATGAGGAATAAAATATCGATCAGGGGAGCACGTGACTCTTCTCATGTGACCCACTTCTAAATAATCCCTCATAAAGGCTACATATTTTTCTTTAAGCGCACTGTCTTTAATTAATTTGCGTTCGAGATTATAGAAGCGCTTGAGAGCGTTTGAGCGTGTGTCACCGATAGGCTTACGGATAGGTTTGAACGGAAGCCTTACAACAAAACGACCCGTCTCATCCCGAGTATGCGTTTGCACAAAATGCTCTTCGCATAATAAGTCTTCTGGATTGCATACAGCTGGCATTGGAGGTTCTTCCACCTCCCAGAACCTAGAAAGTACCTTATCCAAATCCAAGGCACAATGAAGAGACGTGAAAGTATTGACCTTTTGAGATGAATAACCTTTAGGAGGGGCCTTGCCCAGCAATACCCAACCGAAAACAGAACCATGAGCAACCGGCATTTGAGGACCTAGATCGTATCGCTGTCCATCAAAAATTTCATTAATGAGATCCACACCGATAAGGATGTCAATAGGACCTGGAATATGAAACCGATCATCTGCTAAACGCAACGAACTACTCATACATCTATCGAGAACCTTGGATGATATTGGTACGCTAGGTAACAGACCAGTAATACGCTTTATAATAATAGCTGTAGTTACAAAAGGCACATGCGAGACATTATGAATTGAATGTAGAACACATTGAACCTTACCATTTGGACGTTGATTAATAGTACCACCTAAACCTAAAACTGAACCTGCTTCAGAGCGAGGCAACCTTAACCTTTGTGCTAAATTCTCAGTAATAACAGAGACCTGGGAACCACTATCTAATAAAGCTCTAGCTTTGTGAATGTAACCATTGACATCCTGGACTCCAATATTAGCAGTTCCTAGAAGTGCAGTGAAGCTATTTGAAGCAATACCAGAATAAGGCTGAACTGTAGAGCTTAAAGAAGTTACAGTAGCCTCCTTAACTACTTGAGCATGATTTCCTTGATTATCCTTAATATGCAATTTTGTATGATGCTTTCCTTGACATAATAGGCATCGACTCCTTGATAGACATTTATTAACTGAATGTGGCCGCAAACAATTGAAACACAAATGTTCCTTTATAACAATCTCCCTTCGTTGAGAAGGTGACATTTTATTAAATTGTTCACAGTTGTAAAGTACATGATTATCCTTACAAATGTTACAAACTAAAGTGCTAACAGTTAATGACTTAGTTGGAATAGAATGAGTACCACTTGAAATATTAGAAGTTTTAATACTTCCAACGGTTTCCATAACCCTTACTTGGTTTTCTAAGTAATCCAATAAAGAGTCAAAGCTAGGAATATCCTTAGAGGAACATAAAGATAGTTCGAATCTGCTACGAATATCAGATGATAATTTCCTTAAAATAATATGAAGTAATATAAAACTCCATTGTTTCACATTAAACCCTAGAGCATCTAAAGCTTGTATGTTCTCCTTTAAAATGTTTACAAATTTCCTTAAACCAGAATTAGAACTATTTTGATTAAGAGAAGGCAAAGATAAAATTGATTCTAAATGTTTGTCAGCAATAAGGCGCTTGTTTTCATAACGTTCCTTCAAAATAGTGTAAGCAATGTTGTAATTGTTTTCTGAAAGTTCTAAATGCTTAATTAAATTAAGAGGCTCTTTGCCAAGGGCATTGATTAAATAATGCATTTTTTGAACCTGATTCAATTCACTGTTACTGTGAATCAAACTATCGAATAAAGCAATAAAATTTGGCCAATCAATATAATTACCAGTAAAACTGTTGATTTCTATTTTAGGTAAACGAAAGTTTTTTGATTTATGTAATGTTTCATTTTTTAATGTCGTTTTAACATCGCTTGACTTAGATGAATTTGGAAAAATATCATCCTTTAGTACTTGTATAGAATAAAACATATCGAAGAATTGTGTAAAACGTTTATCAGTTTCAAACTGCTCTTTGGACGAAGTACACTGAGATGAATAAACCGTATAAGCATCATAAAATCGATCACGAAATGCTTCTAAATCTACAAGTCGGGCTTTCAAAGCCGGTACAAGCTCCTGATTTTCGTCAGGATTCACTTGAATATCATAGGCTAATTTATAAACACTGCTTAAAAACTTCTCACAAACAGTCATAGAGATAAATTGCGGAGATTTTTTAGATTGTTCATACAAAACATCATCGTTTCCCATAGTGAATAGTAAAATTAATCGTATATAAATAAATGTAAACAAATAACCTTAAAATGACAACTCTAAAAATAGAACACTCAGCACAGATAAAGCAAATGACATTCAAATGTCACAGAGTAGACAAAATAATGTTAAGTATTGTCTATGTTTAAGTAGTGATGCGTTAAACACCACAGATAAGAGAAAATAATATTTCAATCATATGACAGCGAAATAAAAAATTTATAACTACCCAAGTTAACTACCTTAAAATAATAAAAGTTGAAAAATACCTTTAAATTTATGAAAAGATGATTGTACCTTGAAAGATAATATTAAGATTCGACTGAAGGACCATGGAAAATATGAAACTTAGGAAAGAGGAAAATGCACGGTACCTTTTGCGCTGGTTCTCCTTAGGTACGGTGGCGGGCTAGGTCTTGTGAGCCGCTTGAGTTTTGCTGCCTCTTTCTTCGGTTTATATTTGGTTGATTTTCCTAGATTTTGCGCACTACGTGGACCGGGACCCCAGTACAAGCGAAGTAGGAGAAATTCTCGACTACTAGGAACCGATAGGCACTTCCCGACACGAAGGTGTTGTTGCACGTAAGCAAGTAGTGAAACAAGTGATCGCCTGTCACACAGTTTTCTAAGTACCGTGCATAGAAAATGTTAGGATGTGTGGCAGGGAGTATTTTGGGAGAGGGTATTCTTGGGAATGCGGGAAATTCGAACCTTAATACCTAACAACGTTCTTTATTTAAATAGACTAAATAACTAAGTTCTTTAAAATCCTCTAAATAGAACTCTACCAACGTTTCGACGAATACATTATCTTTGGAAAAATGCAATGCAAGAAATTCATCAGATTTTAAATATTTATTATCACATTTTTACAATTTGTTAATTCTATTATCTGTCAATATTCTTAACACCGACTGTTATAAAAAACTACAGCCTATATAGTATACACAGTATGAAAAGAACCTGGAATATCTATACGACCCTTACCCCGGCTGGATAATAAGCCGGGTATAGAGTATCAGATAAAAAAATCAAATACATCCTTATTAAGTTTAAAATGTTTGGTACAAGGTAACACGATTCCCAAAAACTCCCCATAATTTAGCAAAATATTCAGATGGTATAGATAATAATGTTCTATTTTCTTAAATTTAGAAGATTTTAACATATCGAGCCCAATTTCCAGCCTAATATGGTCCCATGTCCGTAGCTCGCAGCACACAACTAGTAAAGCTTAAGCGACATTAAAATTTCTAGTGAATTGTAGAAAGTACTACCTATTCAATTCTATAACCCCATAAATCACATTTTCGAACACCATGGGTAATCGTAAAAGTTATCTATGACCCTCAAATCGAAGCATCCATTGCTGGGAAACGGTACAAAAATTTTATAGGTACTGTGCGTAGGGTTACCATGATTTCATGTCAAAACAAAAATGAATCTGCGGCTTGATCTCCTACTAAACCTCTTGTTTAACTATGTTTGAAATTAAATATTTTAAATAATGACGATTTAAAAAAACTAAGTCATTGAAATCATTTAAGAAAAGACCTTTTTAATACTTTTATCTAGTATCTGATTCGAGTCGATTCTCGATCTGGTTCTGGTCGAGTGGCTAATAACCATAGCTAGAGCTAACTCAGACTGGGTTCCGGGTTCAATTCCAGACCAGGGCAGAATTTTGGGTGATAATAACGACAATTAAAAAGGGTTATATAATGACGATTTAATAGAACTTAGTCATTGAGATCATAAAGAGTTTTTTATGCTTTTATTAAGTATCCATAAGCTCTTTATAATGCATATTTATTTGGGTTGGTTAATAGAAATGAGTGTAATAATATTATAACATTAAATTAATAAAACAAAAAATGTATTAAAAAAATATCATAACACTTGTTAAATATATTCTACGTCATAGATTTAAACCAGCAATAATTTTATGTGCTTAATATAATTTCTTAACTGAAATAAATCTATCCTCCTCATATTTTCATTAAGAAAAGACGAAGATAAAATTAACATTTATATAGAATCTCTGTTCCAAGAAATATAAGCCTTATAAGTGGTCGTGTATGGTTCAGATTCTCTTATTATGCTTTAATATAGAGGATGAGATGGAAAATAGAATTAAATGTGTAGGTTTCAAAGAAGTCATGTTTATGCTTTGCGGTAATGAAGGAGCACACGAAATATACATATTGCTGAGTAGTAAAAAGTTAAGTTACTTTTGTGAGATCAACTGTTTCTCTTTTTACTACTTTTACTTTTACCCGAGATACACGGGATACATTAACGAAAGCGTGATTTGTATCAACGGTATAATCATTGGTTACGTACAAACACATCCAGGTTGAAATATAGGGACATCCTTATACATCTACCTTGTCTACCATAGTACAAGCTCTTAGAGATGCTTATTTTGGACTATATAAGGGTATATAGTGTATGTACGAGTATATTGGGTTTGAGTTTAGTGATAAATAGTATCAATATTTTCGTTATTGTTAACTCCTCTAGGCTTTTAAAACTGTATTACAATTAGTTCAGCTCTTTCGGAACACAAAGTGTAGGTTAGTTCTCCTTGTATTCCATATATTCGCAATCATCGGCACCCTCATACTATATATTTTTCATAATGCTAACGAAATTGTTACTACCAGCCAGCAATATATTCCCAGAACGTTATAATTATAAATATATTGTGCGTATATGTGTATACATGGATGTGTAAATATAATATATATTTATTTTTATGTGTTTAATTATATTAGTATTGGTGCACGCCCCTTGCGTTGTCACTTTTCCCATATAAGGGGCTGCTGGAAGAGATTTCTTATAGAATTAAGCAGTACCTTTGTTCAAATCTCTGTTATTCTGTTGAGTCCTTTTAATTGTCTTTGTGTGTACATAAATTGTTAAATAAATAAAAAAAAATATTTTGGGGTAACATTAAATTTTTGTTTTACTTTTATTGAATTTTGTGGCATTACTTACGGTAAATGTTGCACTTTCTCGTCACTGTTTAAATCCTGGTCACCCTGACTTTCGACACAGTTTTAGGACAGAATATACGGTTTGCATGATACGATGTGTTGACAAAACGCCAGTTCCCGAAATAGTACATCAATTGAGGACGATAATAAAAAATTTAACGCCTTCGATGTAAATTTTTACTGAAATAACAAAAATACCTTCATCAGCAATGGTACAACCGGCCAAAGGCCTTTCTACATTCTAAAGGTAAAGAAAGGCTTGCCAATGTAGTCCATAATTTTCATAATTTAAAAAGCCTTTTTTAAATATTAATTGCTGCTTCAATTATTGATGTCGACGTATTACTTTATTTCAACATTCGAGTGTTTAGAGTTATTAAGGCAATCCTAGACTTGAAAATGGACACAGATGAAATGCGTACGCGCAAGCCACTCGCGCCTCTAAATACACGCATATAAAGACGACCACCGCCCAAGTTCTTGCATGCACGCGTCTACGCCGGCGAGGGATGGCAAGAGAATCCTCCTCCCACTGCTTCCTTCTGCTTGAGAGCTATACTTATACAACTATATTTGGAATGCAATCTAAATCCTATTTCTACCTATTTCAATACAGTTTTTCGAATTTTCAAGTTGTCAATTATTTAGATTAGTAGATTTTTTTTAGTCTAAAATTGGCAACGTACATCATGTCATTTGTGGCAACTTCTAGTTATGTACTTCACTTTTTCGTTCGTTTCCGAAGTTTTGGATAAATAGATATTGTCATAGCGTTGCCACAGTTTATCTCTGAACTATGATATGGCATGCTGATCTAATTTTCATTGTAATATTCTGTTTTAAATAAAACAGCTTTTAAATCCATGTTCACGCGCAAACTAGCAAGGAGGCATCGTAGCAGGAGACATGCCGCCTCCTTGAAGAATTGAAGAGCGGCGTGTGACGTTTTAGAAGAAAGCCGAGTTCGGCGATTGTCTTTTGTTTCTTTTGTTCTTGTTATCTACTATTTTCTTTTATTTTTACAAGAGATTGTAAATTATCATATTTTAATATTATATTATATCCTACTTTAATCTTTTGTATTATTGTTCGCACGAACAATCCATATCCTAATTTCAAGTAACAGTCAGAAGCGTATAAAATGTTTGATATTTGCAACAGACTATACTAATGCAACATCCAAAATTATTATTGTAATTTGTGGTGCGTGCGGTCGGCTAAAATTATCACCAGTTCGTGATTATGTCCTTATCATTTCTTGTTATTATCGTTAACCGTTGCTATCGTTAAATCTAACGATAAACCCCTCCTGTTTAACCCTCCGTATTTACTTTAAAGATTGGGTCTTGAGAAATAACGATTATTAAAAATCATTTCGTGTTTTACACCGTGCTGTTGCATTAATTGATCGTTTCTTAGTTGTGTTCATTTGAGTCCACACAAAACATAAAGATCTCATTTTAGATATAATTTATTATAAATTGTATATATTGTTAGTATGATTTTAGCAGTCGTGATATTAAACCTATTAGTTTTGTTATAAAGTTCAATATTTTTATTATCTTAGCCAATTTATAATCCTACAGTCATTTTGATTTTATTAATAAAACCTTAATTCAAGTGTAATCATTTGTTTCCTTCTTATTTTTAAATAAATAACTCTTTTTGTTTGTGTGTGTTTTTAGTGAAGCACGCCGCAATTAATTTTACACCTTCACAATATTTTTTTTATAAAAAGCTCAACAAATGACTCAACACCACCTAATGATAAGCAGTAAAGGAGTCCATATGTGAAGATAGCTAGTGTAGCATGCAAGATAGCCACCTCCACCTTGCTGGCCCAAAAAGTGCTTATTCACGCCTCTTTTGAAGGAACTCATGTAAACTCATTTTGAATCAAGAAACCCATGAATTCATTTATCAGTAGAGAGATGACATTATAACTTTTTTTTCTTGCTATTTAATTATTCTGTTATATTTTTATCCTGGCAAATTACTAATCTGCTTATCAGATTTCATTCTTCTTATTTCCTCTGACTATTAAAATAACAATGCATGATAATTCACCAAACTATTGAGGCTCTTGCGTTCCTTGTTAGCAAGATAACACTTCTTCTGGCTTCTGTAAGTTACTTCAGTACCGTTAACTTCCAATGGAAAATACCGTTGTATCTTCTGTCTTAAAAACTAAAATAGCTATTCAGAAGACGAGGTTAACCATATTTTCATTTTTTACTACAAACTATAAGACTATAACGCAGAGAAGTTGCTGAATCCGTTGGAGACTATTATTGGAGGAACAATAACTTTCACACCGCTGGCTCCCGGATAAGCGGACCGGGAAGATCTGGGTGTAAAATTGATTTATAAAATATCGCCCGGAGGATATTATGTTTCTTCGGGGTCTCCAACGCTCGTGGTACTTTAGATATACTTAACAGCTTTTAAATTGTTAATTTTGAGTAGACAATATTAATGCTGAGTTTACAATATATTTATTTTTTTCTTACAAAACATAACTTCCTAATAAAGTACCAACAACACTAATTTGCAGTGTTTGATCTTTTAGTAAAATTATTTTGTGCCAAAGACAAAATTTCCAAGTTCTACACGATACGTTTAGAATCATTGCACAGATTAATCGGGTATCTTTATTTTCTTATTGGTTGACTGGGAGAGTATGCTGTACAGCATTAAGTCTGCCATTTGTACCTATATATGCAGTGAGTGATATATAATTGAATAAACAGTTTAATTCTCGACTGTTTCATGAAAGTATATTAAAAAAAATTTGAAACTAAAAGTCCTTCGTTTACACAAAGCTTAGTTGTATCGAATATCGGTAGCAATAATTTATTTTGAGTACTAATTTTAAATGAGCAATTTTATACCTAATAGTATGATCATGATTTCAAATGCTTAAAGCAAGATTTTAATTAAAATTTTCCATTTTTCTTTGTGACTTAAAACTCATGATATTATTATCGCCTAACTAGATTTTCTTAACGGTAAGTTTAATTCCAATAGCTGCTTCAGAACAAGTGTTATTTAATCTGCTATGTCGACAAGTTATTAATTTGCTTTTCTTTCACTCGATCGTTGGCTTAAATCCGAGCCAGTGAGCAAGTGACACAACAAGAAGCTCCAACCTTAGTCACACTTATAAATAATATCATTGTCCATTAACGACAAAACATCTCTTATTTCAAATTAGTTATCTATATTAAGAGGGTCGATAGTGAAATTTTTATTAAAAGTTAGACGGAACCATCCGTTATGTTTTTGTTCCATAGCTTTAAGTCCTGCTTCAAATGCAACACTTCTAACCCATTGCCTAGTTAATCCAAGGACTGATATTATATTCGATACAAGCGATATTCAATAATAAATTACCCTCGTCTAATGCTATCAAGCATAGAGTAACTATGCTTGCTTTGACCCGCGCCTCTCATATACCTTGGGATAACTGCAAGTTCCTGTATAAGTTATCTACTAAATTTTGTGTAAACTGCACCAGATATGTGTCCTTGTGCACCTCGTTAAGAACTGCGTCAGAGCTAATTAAGCTGTGTTCCTAGTAAGATAGAGAATAGTTTTAATTGGATTATAATTGTGTTTCCTTCTTCTCAATAAGAGGTTTCTGTTTGATCAGTTGATTATTAAGTTATCGAGCAATCCTTCCTATTTCTTGCAGACTAATTATTGCAAGTTGTATAATAAGGAAATATTGCTGATTGAAACCGGATTATACTATAACACATTATTACAAAAGCATTTTTTGACGTGGCTAGGGTAGTTTGTTCATGCTGCACTAGCTATCTTAACATGGACTCTTCTATTGCTTACCATCTGGAGGTGTGAAGTCATTTGCTGAGTTATTTATAAAAAAAAATCAAAAAATACATCCCTTTGCGTTACATCAGACTTAATCATTGTAAGTTTTCACAATACTAAAATAATTGTCATCCAAGAATGTCGTCCAAATGAGTGCACTAGAATGAGTGAGAAAAATCTGCTCAAAAACTTGCTCAGCTGTCAAATAATGAGTGTACGATACAGTTGCTTTTAAAACAGCAATTTTCAAAGGCCTTTTTCTAGATGTCCTCTAAGAAACGCCTGGAGGCTAAAGAGCACCCATTGACATTCTGATGAATGTAGACGCGGAGGGTTCCGTCATACATCATGACTTCCTTCAAATGAGGCGTGATAAGGCACTTTTTGGATTAACACAGTGGTGATGCTGAATATCACATGCTAGACTAGCTATGTTCACATCTCTTACTGACTACCATCAGGCATTGTTGATATATATATATATATATACACCACCAAGCTAATTTGTTCATAAACGCACTATATATATATACACCACCAAGCTAATTTGTTCATAAAGGCACACAGTTTGTTCGTTATTAATGAAATCGCGTAATCATCAAAAGTCTATTTCTCAAAATCAACCAAGCAAGCCTTTTATTTCGCTAGTCCGTAAACCTTTCGTCCAATGGACACCTCACAATTGTACTTGTAGCTCTATGCGAAGGCTTGACGTCTAATTGCTTAAATATAACGGTAGTCACGTAGGCGGCGTTCGGCCACCAGGGCATCCTTTATTTTTGAATCCTTTAATAGCTAACGCCATTTCTGAAATATTTTAGATGATAATTTTGCATAGCTCATCATAGGGTTACATTTGAATTTGTGAGACAGAGATAAAAATACATTTATGGATTTATTTTAACTATTTTGCATTTGGCGACTTTTTGATGACTGTGCGAGTGGCCAGGGGTCGTGAATTCAGTTCTCGGCCAGGGTAGGTGTAGGCTCTGGGGGCGATTAGGTGGGCGAGCCCCACACACGCCCGCCGCTTAGCCAGTGGCGGGTAGGTCCGTAAATGGATTCCTCCTCGTAAAAAAAAGGCTAATCATGGTTATTTGCACACATAAGTATTTTTTTTTTATTAATATTTTAGGTATGTATTTTTTAAACATTTATTCTATGAACTATATTTATCTAGTATCCATACAAAATATACGCCTGCTTAGTGCTAAATATTAGGTTTTGGTAATTATTAGGTTTCAGTGTAAGAATCCAATGGTATAATACAAAATGTACATTATTTATAAAACAGTAAGGAGTTAATAAATAGTGACTTATCTTTTGATCGTAATCAAACTAGTAAGTCCGAGAGAAACTTCAATAACCTCAATTCTACAACAAATATCCACTGTATAAATACTCAGCAGCGTATTTAGCTGGCAATAAAGATTAAAATCTGGAAAACGTTTCAGATGCTAACTCAATTTATCAGTGTTCATAAATAATAAATGAAATTGGAAAACGGCGGCGCGAAATCGAGAATTTCTCGTATCTAAGCACGTGTTCTTAACGCACCGACAGTATAACACCTACACTGGCAAAAACATCGTAAACTGTGTCTCTAGAATACTTTAAATAAGAACCTTTAAGTAAGAAGTAAGTGGGCGAATTTTTATCCAAAATTAGAACTAAATTCTAAAGGATTTCGACTAGCGTAACCCGTATACCCACATTAAAAGTCGAAAACGATAATATTCTTATCTCGTTGAATAATTAGAATCAGCTGTACATTGAGCAGGATTTATTTTAGTGGCATGTATTTTTTTCTAGTTTTTTCACTATATATAATTTCTATCAAACTGTATAGTATGTGATCATTTTGAAAAGGATAAACTCACTAACGCTAGCGAGTGGTACGGCCATGATCATAATGCTCTTATAGATGGTCAGGGTCTAGAAACTGTGTACAGCAATTTTTATTTGTATCATATAATTTTATTACAAATCCACTGCAGTTTTATTCAAACGTCATTGTGATAGTTCGCTCGCTCTCACAGCAATCGATTAGCAATAATTTCAGGTATTGCAAAATAATTAACATTGGAATCACTGTATAAACCCATAGCTGTAGATCAAAAACTGATGTTATATCGTCATCTTTTTCATTTTGTAACGAGTGAGAGAGACAAAAGCTTTATAATCTTGTAATGACTTTTTTATGTATAAGAGTGTTACTGTTTGCCCCATCTACTATAAAACGATTGTCAATAGTCTTTTGTTCTTATCTTTATTTCACTTTAAGACCCTAAATTCTGTTTCCGAGTAAACGTCTTAACAAAGGTTATAAATTATTAAAAATATATAAGGATATCACCAGACATAGAAACGAGTAGAATATTATGGCGCTCAATGTGTTTTCAATACATTGCTTCCATTTTAACACGACTCATTTACTTTGAACAACACGCAGACTCCAACGGATTCGATCATACTTACACGGCTGGAGTTTTTGTGTTTCGTTAAGTGACATACAAATATTTTCTATAATAACTCTTAAATTTTGCGGTTTTAAAATTAAACCCCTTTTTGTTGTTCAAAATGTTTTTTTACATCTCTAGTCTAGTCTAGTTTAATCGCAGAACTAACTCCGAACTGCACTAAAATAAATTCCGCCTAAGTCATAAATTATAATAAAAAAATATTGCAAGTAATTTTAGACACCAAAATGAGCTACACTGATTCTAAATACCTTTTATATTTATCTAAAAATTATTCAGTATAATTAAATTTATTAATTTTTTGCCATCCTATTTAGAATACCTCCATACCTAGTAAGCGTATTAACCTGTGACAAACTATTAACCTATGATTGCTAGTATCTACAGTTGCATTCACATTCTGAAAACAATAGAAGGCCTGTGATTACACTTCGAACTCTATCATAACTACAATAGAATATATATTCTGCATAAGTATCCATTCGACGTTGTTTTTAGTCAAAAAATAATTTATCTTACCATTTTTGGATGAAGATACCAAGGTATCTCAAACAGAAGACTCATTTTTCTTTTAATAAGAGCATGATTTTGACTCAAACGATGCTCCACTAATTTTTGGATCCATTATGAGCGGGAGTAATAAAGCTAGTGTTGAGGCGAGTTGCATTTTGTGGTGAGTGCCCATATTTCTGATATAACAATGTATTTTAAGTCGAGTGTGTGAGTCGTAAAAATAAACCATTGTCTGTCTAACACATTTTACGGGCACTTCGAAAGTCATAAATACTTTTCATGTACAAAAATTTATCCGATAGCGAAATTCGAATAAATATTGTCCAAAGCAAACCCTAAACAAATTGACGTCATATTAAACAAACAAATACTCGTATTATATATACTTTAGAGCGATAAATCTTTGGCGTGAATTTTGTTTTTTAACCGATATTTATCTGTATATGGCGAGCTTTGATAAAGATTTTAGGGTCCTGCCAATTTTGTATTGACAACACTCCTTATTGTTAATGCTTAAATGAATGACCGTAAAATATCGGTAGAGAATATTAGTACCAGTCATCATTATCGTCAATAGCCTATATAACATATATAACGTCAAATTATAATAGCATATATAACGTCAAACTGCTGACCATAGGACACACCGCTACGCTGAAATAATTAATTAAAAACTCATTAATTATTTGGTTCACCAACAACTTAGCACCAATACTTTTCCAGACTGTACTAACATAAAAGATCTTAGTACACAGTTAATTAAAGGTAAACACCACATGCATTACACACTCACAAAACTAATGAAAATAATTGTAAAAAGTTCAAAGACACTTAACACACTCAGAGATCCAACTATTTATAGCATACTATTCAGGCTTAGCTCTTACACTAACAAATACAGTCTTATAAGTGTCAAGCCAAGTTATTTAAATGGATTCAATTACTTATTAGCCCCTATCGGGATTCAAACCCGGGACCTCTCGCTAAGAACACAGAAGTAGTGACAGCTTGACCAGACCACTGTCAAGTATAATTATTTGCGTATTCAGATTTACTGATTAACTGCTTTTGTGGTCTGATGACTATGAAAAACAACTTAAAATTTTGGTGATGGGGCTTTTCCAGTGCTTGTGATCAGCTACCATGATCTTACCACTGCGCCATAAAAACAATGTTGTGTTCCGGTATTCAGGTCTAAGGTATAAGCTTGTTACTGTGTAGTTTAGGCTCGATATCCTTATCAACCAGGTGAAATAAAGACCAGCCACCAAATTATGAATAAAAAATATACTGGTGAGATTTCAAATAATCAAAGTGTGTTTCATAGAGAACCACAAACATAATGTTGCGCTTGTCGCTTTACCACGTAGCTTTTACCCCGATTGGGGCTTACTACAGGCGATATAATTTGGTGCCGGTCCGGCGGTTTTAAAAAAAAACTCCGCATCCTGTGGTTGCGGCTTGGCCGCGATGGTTAAAAAGCTTTAGCTTTTCGTTTTTTATTCACATTGTACACAGAAAAAATGGAATCTAATTTTTGTTTATAGCATAGAATAGTATTGAATAGAAATTTATTACTGTTCACACAACTACTTACCAATAGTTTAAACTAAAGAATACTTTAAATAAATAGGACATTCCACAGTATTCGTACTATCGTATGATTTATTCTCATCACTCGAGTTTGTATATTAGCCTTCTTTCATCTTTTTGTCGAGGAGCAATCCGTTTACAGACCCAACAGTGTATGTGGGAGTCGCCAAGTGCCTGATAGCGACACTGGGAATACCCACTAAAACTCCCGGTAACTCCACTGCCATTCACGGGAGTGACTTGGGTTCTGCCATAGCATTTCACCAGACAAGTTTGTTTATTAGCCTAAATTACACCTGACAATTTGAACAAAATCTCATTTATGTGAGTAAAATAGAATAAATAATTTCATTACACTTCATGAAAGGCAATGTTTGTTTTAATTTATCGTTTAAAAAAATTGGACTAAAAAGAAGAAAATAACTTTTTCTCTGAGCTTTGAAGATTGATCAGTAAATACACATAAATAAAGCTACTTGTAAAATTCTATAACTTTACAAGTAGCTTGATTTATTTTAATTGTAAATTTAATTAATTCATTTTTTTTATTTAAATATTGTATTGTCATCGAAAACGAACATGCATGCGAAATTTCAGCTCAAACGGATGATTAGAAGTGGTCGAAAACTCGATCACAAGATTTGTACGCCACATACATACAGACAGACATACAAGAAAGCAAGCTAAGAAAAACGTGGTAAAATTTAAATTTAGTTAGTGCATACATTGTCTTAGTTTAGGTGCTGTATTTTTGGTATTGCAATTTTATACAAATACATTTTAATGAAGTTAAGTTACTTATCAGTAACCTACATGCAGCGCTTAATGTATTAGGTAATTTCTGTAGAATAACGTGTAATTTAGTCCTGACCTCGTATCCAAACAAGCTAATATGCTGATAACGTCACCAAAATATTATTGATATGCCAATTTTGTAAATAAAATAGCAGACATCTGTTGTCTCTACAATATCCTTCCATTGGTATTACAGGTCTCTGATTAATTAACATTAGATGAAACATATATACTACTACTACAAAGCTACCCATACTATAAGGGCTCAAGTCAACATTTTTGTAAAGCGTGATTTTAAATGCTAACGGCATAGAATAAAATTCTCTACCTTCTGAAGTTATCACAGAACAATTCTGTTTCATTTCACATTTATAACTTAATCTACCCTGTGAACTTCGTAACACGCAACCCGCCAAGAACGCCATCTATGAAAAGTAATCCGAAGTGAGTAGAAAAATTACAACCTTTTAATAACACGTCATGATTATTAGACCATACCAAATAACCAATTTTCAATTGTACATTTTAATTTTATTTTCATTTTTTAATTTAATTTTTCCAGTTATTTTAATTTTTAAACTACCTCTTAATTCATTAAAAAATAATCTGGAATGTCCTAGATATCTTAATGCGATTTCCCAAAAAACATTTTTTTTTGTATTATTCCTGTACACAAAGGATGCGATATACTTGTTTGACATTATTTGACTCATTGAAAACAAACAAAGGTATATATCAAAAAGTACAATGTAAAACTTTAAAATCTTATTGTAGATAAGAACACAGTTTATCAACCTAGATATATCTATAATCTGTAATTATTTTTGTTCCTCGTGAATAACAAGTATCAGGCGTATTATTTGTGCCTTGTCCACAGGTTTCCCAACTAAATAATAGTTCCAATCTCAATGTTTAGCCTTCTGTCTTTTCCGTAATCAATCTTTATCTTATCGAAATTATTGAATTTGAAAGAGATTACAAAACAAAAATTGTTTCATATTACAAATGCTGCGCATATCACATAAATATATATGAAAAATTATCACGCGTCATAAGAAAATAGTCGATTTACACTGAATAAAAAATAGATACCAATAGGGGTCGCGCACTGAAATTATAAATCATACAAGACCCTAAATCTAAACACGTCCAGTTGACAAAAAGGGTGATTTCTGGAAATTTATAGCAACCCTGCTCTGTAAGGGCGCGTGCACACAAACGTAAATTATTTACAAACGCGAATACACTGACGTTGGACAATAGGTGCGCGATAATAAAAAATTATACAATGAATTTTGAATGACCTTGCTTTAGTTCAGTTTTATACATACAACTTGACTTTTCAATTGGTGTAGACTTTCATCTATTCCTAAAGGACTCACAAACAAGATGCACTAGACATTCTATTGGTTGATTAATTTCAATAGGTTGTAAGAACCATTTCTACATATTTATTTATAAATTTAACTTAATTATATACTTTAATATACTCAAGTAGTAATAGTAGTAGTCGTTCAAGCCCTTTAGTTTCGATAACAAAACAAAGCAACTTTCACCATGGTCGGTACCTGGATGGGTCAAATCAATTTGTTATCTCGCTTCCGTCATTAAGAAAGAACGTTAATCCGTCGGTCCCAGTTATAACAACAACTGCTATCAAGCACCAAGCCGCATCGAGTCAGCATGATGGTGATATAACTCCAATTCATCACGTGTTTCTCCTTTATATAGGCTGTAGATGAGATTATGATATGAACTACCGTAATAATTAATATCTACTTGACACTAGTAAACCAGGAGTGCGTCGTATCGTAAGTCTAGCAAGCTAATCAACAATGTATTGGACAGACTAGGTCAAAGCCACTGTGAATAATGCAAGATTACTGGTTACACCAAGTCCACGACATTTAGAGGGACCTTCTTTTCTGTATAACCTTTTGAGTGCTAAGCATTTTTTGTAAAAATCTATTGAAAGTGCTATGCATATTTTGATTACTCTAACGGAAAAAATATGGTGTCAAATAAAACGCTCTCATTTAGACAAATATCGATCAATTTTAATAATTCTTTTTGGGTTATACAGACAAAAAGGTTAATTAATATGAATTTGAAGAAATAAACATAAAATATGAATAAATATTTTTATTTAATCTCGACTCGCGACGATTTCGCTGCTTAGTACTCTAACGGATAATATGCAGAATCGCTTTAAGTATCAGATTCAAAGAATAAACTCAGAAAAATACTTTGATGTTCTCACAGCGTTAACAAGCTGCAAACTAACTAGGGTGCTATTTTAAAAAAATGTATACTGTAAAGAAGTAATAAAAGACATCGAATTGAAAATATTTGTAGTAACAAACAAAAAATCTCAAATTCATCTATTTACACTATTTCATAGATAAATAATAGGTACACTTGTATAATGCATAATACTTTATCTGCAAGAGAGAGACAGCATTACTTACCAACGCCCGCCGTCGTTTCTTTTCATTTATTCGTGACACAATCACGTGAACCTCAAGACAATTAAAATGTAATTGTCTTTGTATTGTACGGCATGGCAGATTAAGCTTGTGATGCCGCTAACATAGTAATAAATCTTGTCGAACCCGCAAACTGTGTTTTGACATATAAATTATTTCTAAAAAATAAATCCTGGAGAGGTCCACCCTTATCACCTAGGGGCATCAAGAATATCATACAATCTATTCTCAGATGTACCATATATATACAAAAACCTTCATGAAAATCGGTCAAGCCCTTTCGTAGGAGTTTGACAACTAACACTGTGACACGTGATTTTTATATATCAGATATTTATTAAAATTTTTGAACGATCGATATGGTTGTTTGTGGATAATGTTACTTAATAAAGTGAAGAAGGAGTAAAATAAGTTAATTATATTTGAACACACGCACACGCAGTACACGAAACTACAAATATAACCAATGAAGTCAACATGATCATATAAGAACCAAGTTATAAAAAAATAAATAAATAAATTTTTATAAAAGAGACGATTCATCACAAATAATAATTGTATTAATATTCATAATATTGACACGTAATTGCAAAATAAATATTTTGTAAATGACACGTAATTGCAAAATAAATACAAATATCTAAACCGCACCGCACCGCTTCTTCTCCAAGCTAAAGTAGTCAAAGCGGTGATAAAGTTAAATTTTGACGATTCAAAAGAACTTAGAAGTTGAGTCCGTTTAAATAAAGATCAAAGCAAAGAGTCCACAACAAAATCAATTATTTTTTACATGTATAGAGATACTGGAATTATTATCCTGGACATCTGGCGAAGCCTGGCTAATCTACTAAATGCTTACGTCAGAAACCAAACTCTCCGTATTAATACAGATTGATGAGTTGCTAATCCGAACGAGAAGACGCGACGGAGAAATTGACGTATTCGTGTCTGTAAACAAATGCAAAAACTGCATTTCTCTGTTAATCAATTTTTATTTTGTTGTATATTTCTCTCATATAAAATTATATTTGAAGCAATGTAATGTTATATTTAAAATTATTGAATATATGATTAAACAATTGTTAATTCATATTTAATCTACAATAAATAATATATATAAAATAATTTTTACCCAACTAAATATAGTTGTAAACAATGTAGTTGTTAACAATTAATGTTCACACTTATCAATTTATGTATTTATATGTCAATATACAAGACAGCACAAAGCACACTTGTTATTTGTTTATTTAATTTTTCCTATTATAAGGAAGGCAAAGGAAACTAAAGCCCATATAGTCATGTCTTTTGTGATTATTTCTTTATTTCTGGCTCCAGGATACCGGTGTAATGAATCGCTTTACCACAAGGAGTTTTTGACGAATAATATACTTTTTATATTATTTTGTAAATGACTTACAAGAAAATATTTTGGAAATGGAAAGTAATGGAATGTAAAGTTAGTGATTACGTTAAATTGATACGAAAATGGAAAATAAATTACTATGAAATGATACCCAAATCCGAATGGAATGATACTATACTATTAAATAAATGAACTTATATTTCATATATTGCACGATATAACGATCGAAATTGGTATGGTTTTATGCCAAAACCGATGGTTATATCGTGTTATGACAAAAACTCCACTACAACACAATATACCAAATAAAATTACAGCACCGAACCGACGGCCATTACGCGCCAAAAACTCTATGCAATACAGACAACAAAACGTCAATGCCATACATTGTCTTGTTAATATATCATTATTATATTGTGTTGTTTTTTAACTAGGCTGTTCGCGGTCCCTTTTTTTGTATACTCATTTACATAAGAATACATAAGTTGGTATTTGGTCTTGTTTCCGACCAATAATAGGGATGTTAATATATTTTTGAATAAGTTATTGTATAAGTTAATTACCATTATGGAATAAGAGAACATCCGATTCGAAGGTAAGATTTCTTGGTTATACTTTTTAAAATTCTATATTACAGTCGTTTTCTAAATTATATAAACGGTATATTCGTTCGTTTGTTTAATATATTATTTATCGTGAGCGTTTCAGCTACCAACATCGAACATCTTAAGCATATTATTGGTAAAGGTCTAATAATTGTCATAGAAATATTTTTAAGATGAATGCTTTTGCATTCCCGTATAGAAGGTTATTATTAATTATCTAAGTGACATATCATATAGTCTTTATTATCGAACATTAAGAGTTATTTTATTCTAATCTGATGTATTGTAAGTTAAGTATACACTGAATAAAACAAATACATCAGATACGTAAAAACGACTCTACTTAACTATTCATGAGATCCAAGAACAAGGTCTCATTTCCCACTCACGTGTTTGATTTTCTTTCTTATAAATCAAACAATATTTTTTGTCAACCCTACCATTACTCACTTGACATGGAATCAGATCGCACGAAATACAGCCGTTTCCCTATTTTGGACAGGGCCTGGCTAAACATCTACAGGCCTTATCGGAGCGTTGTCAGAAGGTCCCGAATAAAATTCGCTTACATTGTACTTTGTTATGTTATCGGGGAATATGTCCCTTTCCTTAAGATTGCGCGGGTTTCTTTATTTTTGCTCCCATTCCGAAAAACGTAATTATAGAATAATAGCAAATATATTGTATATTTTTTCTACAGTATCCGAAATTATTAAACAAAACCTATTTAATTTTTATGCATATTTATGTGAACAGAACGAATAATTGCGTTCTGTTTTTAGCGTAGCAAAAATTATCCTATTTTTTATAACCTTCTTTTTTGTCGTAGGGGTCGAATGCATTTACGCATCATCCCTACAGTACGATACCAAGTGTAGAAATATGGGTCTTGGGGTCGATACGCTCCCTCACTATCACTCTTCACTTTTTTTATATGTTTCCCGATTAGTCGATGGCTCTTGAAACGATTTGGAATATCTATAAGCAAAAATATAAGGTAACTATGACACGACAATAAATATTCTTGCATTTCACACAAATATCTGCCTCGGCTGGGACGAATCCCAAAAACGGGCCCCAGAAGCCTGTTTGGTGTAGGGACTGACTATACGACCAACAAGTCGTTGAAAAACGATCGCAGGGTTAAACTGCCTTATATTGAATAGCCAAGTTTAATTGAGATTTGTAAAGTAAATTTGTCATCTGTTTTTAAGCGATAAAAGTCAAAGTAAAAGGCATCATAAATCTTTTCCACTACTGAGACATTGCAGCGAAGATTTTGAACTCTAAGACAAGATTGAGTAACTGCTACTATCGACTAACCATTCTCGACTTCTTAATTTTAACAAACAAAGGAATCTGTTGCCTTTATCCTCAAGCCCATACAAGATACGTGGAAGTCAATTGGTGATATGTCTAATGACTCTTCATTATGACAGTTTCCTACCATGCAGCGGTATTTGCTTATCAAATTAAATAGGATTCAATTCTGGATGTGGTCCTTGTCTCCTATCAGACATAATATAAAATATAGCTATCGAACAATATAATACCACGGCGTCATACTGCATTATCTGTTTCTTATGAGCATTATGCTATTCAAATTGAAATACCTAAGGTAGGTTTTATGCAATCGCAACCATTATTTAACCAATATTTCATTTATCACAAAAACATTGTCACCATGCCTGTTCTAATACAACTCGAAGTGCATTCACTAAAAGACACCAGACGAGTGCTCAACTAAAACTCCCCAGACACTGTAATAGTAAATGAAAAACAATGCGAATTCCAACTATTTAATCACAGACTTGATCCAGCACAACGTTTTAGCGAAAATAACAATTTAGGGGATAAGGTTGCACAGGCAGCGATTTGAGCACGTAGAGCTCTAGGTACGGTGGTTCAAAATGAGGTGTTGAAAGGTGGACGGTTGTCTATAATAAATCTCTTCAAGAGTGGAGATCATGCAATAACGAGTGCATCAAATATAACAATTATTAAATAAAAAAAAGTTTTTATAAATTATTTAAAAAAAAGTTGAATGAAGAAGATACTATAATGTACACAAGCTAAGCTTATTAACAATATCAGTAAGTATAACATAACTTATTGGAAAATGAATACAAGGAGATATCCCGCAACTTTACCAACTTAATTAAAAAACTGAAACGATGAGATAAAATATTTTACACCGATAAACAGAAGAATACAATAAAACTAAAAAGAGGTTCGTAACATAACGGATAATTATTATCCTGTGAATAGTTTAAGTAGTAATTCTTCAATCTTATTTATAGTAATACTAAAACTTATTTTGAATTAATACAATCAATTTACGAACACACAAAGATAATTAAAAAGGAAACAACAGAATAACAGAAAATTCTACAAAGCTACTGCTTGTTTCTATAAGAAATCGACGAAAGGTAGAGGGGCATGTACCAATACTAATATAATTAGAGGAGAAAAAAGGTGACAGTAATAAAACAACATAAAATTACATAAAAAATATATATTATATCTACCCATATATATATATGCACAATATACTTAGGTTCTCTGTAAAGAGAAATAATGAGCTTTCTTATCTGTGCGAGTTCTTTCATTTACATTTCATTACAGTCAACGATTTTTGTAATCTAAACCAACGATCGCCTCAATAAAGTATTATTTCTGAGGTATTCATAATAAAGAAAAAACAATTCCATAGACGATTCAATCCGCTCACGCCGTAGACCGACTTCTCCGTAAAAGGACTAACTTAAAGCTGCCCACAGAAGACGAAATACATAATCACAAGCTAACAGAGCGACTTGAGATAAACGGCAACATCAAATAAAATTACGTTGCGTCCATAATTCATTATTTCATATTACGTTTCGTGAAATTGTTTACCGCCAGGCATGTAGCATGGGGATAGAAATAAATACGTAAAAAAATGTTTACTAGCAAGGTTCCATTTGATGTAATGTAAACACTGGACCCTCTACTGAAGGAAATAACGATTCGTATTGTTTTGTGTGTACCAATCAGCTTACAGTAAGCTTTTGATCATAAAAATTGGGTAACATAACAAATGAAAATGTTTAAGATTTAATGAATATTCCATTACAGTTAAGTCATAATATTTTTTATTTATTTTCTTATATGTAATTACACGTTATAGTTAGGTTACGTGTATTCATCATTTTGACAATTAGATTGGCTTAATTCAAAAATTATGCGCTTATTATTGTCCATAAAATGTTTATTAAAGCTTCATCCATTGAAATTCCTCTACTATTTAACCTGATGCATAACACATGTCTGTCTGCTTATTAGCAGAACTCAGCCAGAGCATGGAATACTTAATAGTAAGTATATTATAATAGTATTTCAATATCTAATTATCTGTTTATATATATTGGTAATATATTTATATACACATCAAAGCAAAAATCATAGATCAAAAGCATAGATTATGTTAGGGATTTGTACGCGTGTTGGAACCGTTCGAGAACCGTTCAATACACTTGATTAATTCCCCATCGAGTGCCCGTTATTTCATGGCCACCCAGGATCCAGACGGCCCTGGGTGAGCATGAAACGACTACCGGAATAGAATCTAGAAGGTAGAATCTAGAAGTGGTTTCGTGGTCGATTAATTTTCAGCAAAAAAATGCTGTTTTTAATTGCCACTTGTCGGTCAGGAACTTCTCCGATCTGTGGACATGACTAGGAGAACGAAACTGATAGGTTTACAGCCTTTGTTTATGGATCTTTCTAGGCAAATGTACTTTGAGGTCGGGGATTGAGTTATCTGGAAGTTTTAGTAGGTATTCCCAGTACCAATTTATCAGGTACGAGCCCCACTTACGTGCGCCGCTTAGCCAGTGGTGGATAGGTCAGTAAACGGAGAAGACCTCTACCCCGAGACCCACATACCCCTACAGTTGGCACCGTACTGAAAAGATGATTAGAGATGATGATGTAATGCATTCTACCCTCTCAGACAAAATAGGGGAATTATACGCCCGATGTGCAAATAGATACTCATATTGTTAAAAATCTCATAATTATTTCGCAACAAAATAAGAATTTAGATACGGTTGGCCTCAGAAGTAACTTAACTCTTTATCAGGGCACAGCAAGAAGTGCATTTTTGTATGGTAACGACTATTACTTATACTTATTATTTGGTATGACATAATACTAAAAATAAGCTATTTCAGAAGCCGATTGTACCTCATCATATTGCCGGAATTGTTTTTGATGAGATTGAATTTAATATTTTATCACGTAATTTCATTTTCAGTAGTAAGTAGCTTTTTATACTCACTACTCACTTTTATTCTCTGGCTGTAATTTCTTAAATCAATTTATAATTTATACTTACTTATGGTCCCCAAAGCTTACCTCGGAACAGAAAATAAAATAAAATGAAAGGGGGCTTCTTGTACCGCGATCCCGGTCCACAAAGCCTCCTGAACATGCAGTGAAAAATTGAGGCAACATGAGACAAAAAAGGTAATTTTACACAATCGTTTTGTGATTGTAGTGTACAAAAAGGTTTTACTTTAAAAAGAACTATTAACCTATAGATTTTAATCCGGCCACAATTTTTTTTTTTTTGGTAAATCGTTGGGGTTAAATAAATCTAGAAGCAAAACTTCGAAAATTTTCATCTGAATTTGACTTTTAATTTTTATCTATTGTGAAAGGCACAGCTATTGATAAAGATGTTGATTTTAAATATAAAATCGCCCAAAGTGTACATTTATTAAAACAACTATTTAAATAAATATCATTAAATATTTAGCATTAATAAATTAGCCAACACAACACATGTCACCAACGTCATATCAGAGGACTTAATAAATACGACCGAAATAAAACCCAGAATCCAGATTTCAATTTTCGCAAAACATACCAATATATTTAATATTATCATCATATATTCATTACCATTTAAACTTTGAATGCTTAAAATAATAATATTTAATCATTTGAGGAGCTTTATGGCCCTGGTTTCGATAACGAAAACAAAACAACCCCTGGATGGGTCTTATCTCGAGCGAGGAGCACACAGACTTGACCCATCAGAAGGCACGTTGAGCCGTTGGTCGCGCTTGTCACGGCAACTGCTTTCACCCACCAACATGCATTGGGCCAGCATGGTGGCGTAATGGTGTAAACTCTGGGATTCTCCCGTGATGGAAGGCCCAACAGTGGGACGTACATAGGCTGTTGAAAATGATGATATAGTTATTCTGATTATTTAATTGTTAGGGTTTTAGACATGTTCTTTGTGTTATAATAAGGTTTAGTTTACATGCAGTAGTAAACTAACACTGGCCTTTATAGACTGATGTAATAGACAATAGCATAATTCAAATATATTCGTTAATCAATCCTGTCACTGTGTACTTGTTTCATAAAAATATTATATTTAAATATTTTTATGTAACTAATTTTACAATACTTTGTAAACCCAATAAGTAATCAATTTCATTATCGTTAGTAATTTATTGCTTAATCTCCGTTCATACTCCAAATTGTATGATCAGAATTGTGTATTGCTAAGTGCCACAGATTACATCTCCCCAAAGATTCAAGGTGAACTTATTCTCTGGGGTCTTCTAATTAAATCGTATCTCTACGTCAACGTCAGAACGTTTGGATAAGATAATTTAGAATTGAACTTATTCAGCGCGGAATCAGATAAATCTAATTCGTTAGACATACCCTTTGGAACGTCTTATGGTCTGTTGTATCCCTTAACGAAGTACATGATGGCTGGGGGTTGAGCAAAGTAAAACTTGTCTTCTATGCATTTATAATAATGCTTTCTTACAATTATTAGACGCTTGAAAACAAAATAACTTCACTGGCGTAGTGGTTGCTGTTGTAAACAAAGCAACTTTCCTCATGGTTAGTCCAGGATGGGTCAGTCCTCAAGCTCTTCCGTGAAGACACCTTAAGACATTGACAGACAGGGTGTACTTGGGTACTAACTTCGAATTGCTTTGCGAACGATATTTTTATTTATTTATTTAGAAACTCAACAGCTTTATTAACGGTGATATCTTAACTAATTATATTAATTCTGAACTCTAAGCTAATAACAGACTTCCCTCGTATTGTCTTAAGGGTCAGAGCGTACAGTGAGTGAACAGTTCGTAATTAATTTTGAAAAAGGAATTTATACATAATTAGTGTTACCCAAAGATGTGCTCTTTGGGTAATATTACAAATTTTATACAATTTATGTTACTTCTTTAAGATATATTTGTGTAGTAGCTTTTTGAGTCCTCTTTTAGTTACATTTTAGGTCTATTATTGGTTGTAGTTTGTACTGTACAAAGTAGCTAGTCGAGTCATTACCAAGTTTTGCACTTAATTAGTGTGATGCATCGGTGTATTGAAAAGTGTGGTTTGTCGAGTTCTGAACTTAGGTGTACGGAGACTGATCAAAGCAAGAAGGTTGGATGTATTTAAATTGTTATTTACAATGTCGTACAATAGACACAAGTCTAACATTTCACGGCGAGATTCAAGAGACAAAAAATTATAATGGTAACCGTCCTCTTGATAGTCCTTCTTACTTTTACATGCTTTATAGTTGAAGAATTTTAGGTTTTTTTTAATTGCTCTCAGACTCAAAATAGTACACGTGAGATATTATGGTCACCCAACAACAGGGCGCGTAGAAGAAGAGATGGAGAAATAAGGAATAGAAATTTTATTAACATGCGCCAATATAAAGACCTTGTCTCAGCATAAAGGTTCTGCGACACTCTATATGCCGCTGAAGTCCTGTTACCCATGAGTCAATCAAAATACATACATACATACATACATACATACATACATACATACATACATACATACATACATACATACCCTACATAACCTGCATACCCTGATTTGATTCTTTTTAATTAAACATGGACTTTTTCAAAGAGATAACATACCTGTTGGGTTCACAAAGAAAGATGCCTGAGGCTCATACTGAACTAGATATTTTCGCATAGACTCCGCTAATCAGACGGAGTCAAGTCATTTGCTGGGATTTTATAAAAAATCTAAAAAGTATGTAGTCGGATCCAAAATCGAAATTACTATCAAACAGCGAAGTCGAAGCATTTATACTCAATTTACTGATAGGAATCAGCAAAAGTACAAGTAATATACGTTATTACCATTTCAATAAAATGATTGTTGGTTTATTGAAACATGAGAATAGTTAGTAATTTGTGGCATCAATGAGTGTCATCAGGCGCGCCCTGGGGATATGACTAATTAGCTCTGCATAACAATATCCATTTGGATATTAGTCATTAATACTGATGACTTAACCTTTTAAAGAATCAATTTAACTTTAGTTTATTCAGTATTGATATAATGATATATTCTATCTGATTCTAAAGATAAAATTTAATATCTAAATTCAAGATCAGGTCATTCCGTTATATCAATAAGATTGCAAAAAAGACAACTTTCACATCACGTGACATTTAGAAAGGTGTATAGAATAGGCAATTTGACCGTTAATTTATTTTTAAATAATAGTGTGTTGATAACAAACATTATTTATGAATAGAAAAGTTTTTAATAAATTTGAATCTTAATAAAGCTAATAAGCGAGGTAATACCTTAACACCAAAGCATCATTTTCATCTTTTCCTCGGCAATTTGGAGAAAAATACTTTGAGCGCTTCGCTTTTGTTTTATATTTTATTCTATTATATTTGCGTGTATGAGATTTAAATGTTACATTTTTACTGCCTTTTTAATTAAGCAATACGATAATATATATATATATTTAGGTGGTGCTTAATTTCAATAAATTATAATTCATTACTTTTATTTTAATTTGGTGGTTTTCACATCCTTATTCAGTGCGGTTCTCAAAATTTACTTCATTATCAAAATTTTGAATTATATGATTTTAAATGCACCATATAGATATTTATTGAAATACAATGAATTCAAGACTGGTTTAGCAGTTCGTCCTTATTTCTTTAGAAATAGAAGTGTTTTTAAAAGAGATTTTATGTAATTAAAATTCATAGCAGCAACAAAATTTGAGATCACGCTTACAAATGAAAACAATGTCTGAAAGTGCTCGCACAAGCTATTAAAAATTCTCTTTACTGTTCTGTTTTTACATGAGGACTGTTACGATCTACGACATGTTCATTAACATGCTAATCTTAAAGCATGGTATTGTTTCTTGTCTGGATATTTTAACATCTTTCAAACATTAAAAAAGTTATATTTAAGAATAATTATATTCTTAAATATAACTTATTATAATTAATAAATAAGAATTTAATTAAGAATCTTTATTAGAAGTCAGGTGTCTTTTAAAAAATATACGGAGGGAAAGAATGTTATTTTTATATTAAGGAAAGCTCTTTATAATAAACACCAAGTGTAAAATCTCCAGCGCAGGCCCCTCTAAAGTGCAATAATCCAGCTGAGACAGTAGTCTTGCTTATTTTAGACACCTGACGGCTACTGTGACGGTGCAGTATATTTTTTAAACTTAACAGCTTTGGATAATCTTTTAGCCGAGAGATTTGTAATAAAAATGTGTTGAATAAAATTATTTTTAATAAATAAGTGTAACTGTGCAGCACTGAGTCAGCAAATTTAAGTTGATGTATGGTGCAGGAACACAGAATGTATTTTATGAATCTAAAGACTCCAAATGAGATTTTTTTATATTGAGCACAGCAAATGACTCGACATCACCTGATGATATCAGTAGAGGAGTCCATATGTGATACCGGCCCAAAAAGTGGTTTTTCACGCCTCTTTGAAAGGAAGGTGCTAGGTGTTTATACGTGTGTTAGTAAGGAATTCACACAATGACAGCAAATTACTAAAATATATGAATTAACGTATCAAAATAGTATATACAAAATTCTGCCTACATCGGGATTTAAACCTAAGATCATTGAATTAATAGCCATACCACTCAACCAGATGAAACTTAATTAAAAGTTTGACTACTAATCACATAAGAGCTTATTCATTTCCACGAATTCATTTGATAAATACAGCTGTATAATGATACGATACTATATAATAATTGTAATGTGTCCCCTTGTCTATAATTATCGTACTAATTAACTAGTATTGTCTAATAAATTAACAGTAAACGAGAAAATCATGTTAAGGACATTAAACGAACAGCCTAATTTTAATTACACGTATGAAAATATATTTCAGTCTGCTTCAAATTCTGAATTTGGCCGTTCATTTCTAAAAATATCAAAGAGCTTATCTTAACTTTACTATAATGAAATAACATTTCATGTTCATTTCATTTTCATGTCAAAAAATAAAATAATACAATACCTAGAATAATATACTCTAACCATGACAAACTGTATATCAAAATACACACGGTGTCATACAAGTTATACATTTAATGGTTTCTCATAAAATCGATGTTACTTAAATTCTTGATTTATTTAAAGTTCTCCGTTTATTTATTTAAAGACGAACTACTGTTATCGTGTAAACTAATAGAGATCTTTATTCTCCCCAAAGAGTATCAAAATTACTATTTTTGACTGTGACCAACGCCATCTATTAAAATTATCCGAAGTGGCGTAAGAAAACTGTTTTACAAAAGGATCAATTTCGAAGTATTAATTCTTAAAGATTTTCCCTTTTTTTTCTTTTTAATCCACATCTGTGTGATAGGAGAAAAAATCAAGAAAATCCAAAGGTCAAGCCGTTGTCGAGTTCTAGAAAGTCCGACATCAATTTAATTTATATAGATGTGAGAAGAAGAAGACTATTTTGATGAGAGGATTTGACATTTAGACATTATACATTACACTTTATAAATATTAGAAATTTTAAACTATTGACATTACCTACTTGACATTTTACCCAATTGACATATTAGAATTTAAAAAAAAATCATAATTAATAATATAATATAATTAATTCTAATTATTTATTATTAATATTACTGACATCCAAACAATTGTAAATCAAAAATTATATAAAATCTATTTCTTACATTTAAAAACACACTGACTTACAATTCCAAACAATCCCAAGATAATTAGCATTTTGAATGCATATATTTGAATTGGACCATTATACAAATTTAAACACTTAACTTAAACCTAACTTTTGTAATCTACCTTTCTCCTGTATATCCTAAAATTTTGTTGTGCCCGACTGGGTCCATAGTGTCATTAATAGTCTTAAGATCTGCATATTATGGAACGCAAAATAAAGAATTGAATTGAAGTTTGTGAATAACGACGTTGGTGAACAATTTGTTGTAACAGCTCTAGGTTGTGTACAGTTAACAAAGTGGACTCATTCTTAACTGGACATTCGGATATTTAATTATAGGTAACAAATTCCTAGTTGCGAAGTGAGCTGTTTATCATAAGTTCACGGAGTGTATTAATTTTCTTCAAGAGAGAGAGTCATTTCTGTAAAAATTTAATATTATTAGATGAGATTTAGGGAATTTTATCCCAATACTAGCCTCTCTTATACTTGCCGCTAGGAGACACTGGGATGGGATTAATTAATATTATTTTGCAGCCATGATTCCTCTGACAATGCTACTATATAAGATCAGAATATGATAGGGCTGACATACACTGTGTGGCGAAAGATCCTAAATTTTAATTTGTGTGTGTGTGTGTGTGTGTGTGTGTGTGTGTGTGTGTGTGTGTGTGTGTGTGTGTGTGTGTGTGTGTGTGTGCATGTGTGTGTGTGTGTGTGTGTGTGTGTGTGTGTGTGTGTGTGTGTGGGTGTGGGTGTGGGTGTTTGTGTGTGTGTGTATATTTGAGTGTGGGTGTTAGTTGCTAACATTGCATTTACCAGCTATATATGATTCCGTGCTGTTCACAGGCCTTCATGCGTGAAAGAAACACGAGGAGTTGGGGCCATAATATAGCCACGCTAAACTCAATATAAGCTAATGTTTATTTTGTATCCAATTCGACTTAAGCATATATACACAAATCCACCAGCAACACTTGGAAATTTATGATAAGGACGGTTTTTTATGAGTTCCTTTTTTAATTTACGACTAATTTACGTCCTTAGGGAAAGTTTCATTTGTGGGAAAATTGCTTTAACGATTGCGCTAACTCGGGTTGTCTTGCTCAAGGAAATTAAAAGTGGTCGTTTTTTAAGAATTTATTTAGTACGCTCCGAATTTGTTTTTGTTAATTAGAGGGCTGGTCGTACCTGGGCGTAAACTTTGTACGTACAGTTTGCCGTACAGTGCTGCAAATGCGCACGCTCTGTCGTCCTGAAGCACCAGAGTACGCAGCAATGTACATTAATCATTAAACGACGGCCACAAAACTTAGACTAGGGAAGATTAAAGGAAAAACCCACTGCTTAACGGGGCGTCCTATATTCGTGAGCGATTTCATGGCGAATGCTATGCGATACGGCTTGAGTACAACATAAAAAATATGTTGTCATTATATTATATACAATAACGAAAGGTTAATGTAGTGAGATCTGGAGCTGGGCAAAATCCAAATAAAATGATTTCTAAATTTCAAGCTGCAAGTTCCTTTTAACGAGCCATGTAAGAAGTTTTTATCAAAGATTTTTTTAAGAATTAAGATGGTGAGTTTTTTGAATTAATTAAGAATAGAATACAAAAGAATGGAATGTATCTTTGTTGTACATCTTCCAATTTAAACAGAAATACATAGCACTATTGCCAATTAGTCGAGTTCTTATATTAAATTTTTTATCGTAAAAGTAAACTTGTATCAATAATTTATCTATTGTTATACACAACGCTTCCTTAAGAGTTTGGTTTGGTAAACTTACAAAAAAATAGCCAAAAATGTGTTTACTATTGCATGCTGTATATCTGCCTTGTATATTGTAATTCTACTATCATGGAAAAGAACGAAATGAAGTAAGAATATAAGCTAAACTATGTAATTTGTAACTGTCGTGAGCAATGCTTTCAAAACTTATAGATGACCACAAACGGCCGGCGTCGTATGTACCAGACATCCGGCATATGTATTTTCTTGTGTATTTTTGATTTTATTTGAGTTACTAAAAAACTGTTTTCTTTCTTTCGAAATGAATGCTAGAATACTATCCATCTCCTATTACGTTCTACACAATCCTTACTCCCTATCCTATCTTCTTGAAGAGATTTCTCTAAGTTTATCACTTGATGTTGTCTGATGTTCATACTCATAATTTCTACATCATTGCAATCTGCTCGAGCCTCTTTCGCGTATGTCACTTGAGCCTTAACATGATATGAACAATAAATTCTGTAACACTACACTGCATTAAAGGACACAGCGTCGGACGGGGCAACGTCGCTGAGGATGAACTAGTAAAAGGCATGAAATCATGAAACCTATCGATCCTGAACCAATTATTCCTTTACCTTCAAGTTGGTTCAAAGCTAGATTTAGTCAACATAACAAATACTTCCATTAACAACACAGGAATACTTTGGGACTGTAGACTGGCGAAACTTGCTTTACCCCGAATAGAACCTCGTCTTTCCATAGCCCTAATACAGCAAAGTAGACGACAACTTCGACTAGTAGGCTTTAACTGGTCATAGCAATCATAACTAACACCTTTTCAACCTAGGTAGCGCGGGCAGTCACCTGTGCAGAGCCTGAATGGAGACAGCCGCACACGTATTTCTGGAATACAATGGAGTGGCCAATCGCAGGACAACCTACCTGGGATCCCCGGTAGCTTCCTGGTGGCATTTGGTGACGTCAAGGCACTGGGTGAGTTTCTGGAGGAATCATGATGACTGAATGGTGATAAACCGTTAGAGGTTGTGCTCTAACGCAAAACAGGCACAACATACGTCGTTTTGCGGAGACCATCCATACGAAAGAAGAAGTGGAGATGCCGTCGGGTTACAGACTACGTTGACATCCATGACACTCACATTATTGATACTTTCAAAGTCGAATAAAGGAGTCCTTCCTATTCTTGATTTTAATTTATTTATGCAAAATTTATTATTTGTTTCGTTTAATTTTAAATCTATTCTGATCTATGTATATTTATTTCAATTTCCTATAATTCATGTACATAACGTCAGTCTTTCTCAGTTTCTAACTATGGGTCTATTTACTTGTCATGTGTGCATAAATAAATAAATTTTTGTCTGACAATAAAAATAATCCAACAGGCTTACATTCACAATTCCGTGACAACACACAAAAGGCAGCTTTATAAATACGGAGTATAATGGCCTGAATGGAATAAACCCCTTTTGATGTTTGACTTTACATTTATATAAACATGTTTGATAAAACGGACTCTTGTCCCTGTCTTCTTAAAGACGTTTTTCTTTTGCAATACAAGGTCTTTGAGAAACACATTTTCTCGCTCAAAGAATATTATTCAAAAGTGCATCGGGCGGCAACAAATACCTACATTGGAACGACTGGAACGACACAATCTGTTGTCAGAACAGATTCCGCGGTACAGTCCGTTACTACTGGACACCGCTAGTCGGGTGATGACAGTGTTATTACTAAACGACAAAGATGCGATACGAAACTGAAATGATAGTATTCTAGACTGTCTTCCCAAAAACTGTCCATATAGATCTATTTTGTCACAGAAAGGGTTATTCTTTACGAGCTTTTTGATGTGTTCCAAGGCTATGGTATTGTTTGGATATCTTATTCTAAATAACTACAATGTAGGTACTGGGCACAGACCTTCCTGGTAACTAAAATGTGGACTTTGGGTAAATAAACTTTGGTAAACTAAAATGTGAACATCTGGCTGTGCCATCACAATTTGGTAGGCGAAAGCGGTTGCAATTACACCCGGGAATAAATCGTGTCTTCAGAACACGCTAAGATAGCTTGAAGGTTCTCGTTATATTGTTTGAACTCTGTAGTTGACGAGGTTTCTCGATTCCCTCTCAAGCCACAATCGTGTGATTATTATAACTTACCAACAGATGAGATGAAAGCCATTAGTTATCTCGTTACTATAAAAACAAAAAGATGTAAATACAACTAATATGTTTTTTTACTAAATACTCAATAAGAACGGAATCAAACTCTATTTACGACAATCCAATATAGTGTCCCAACAATTTCCACTTAAATTTACCATTACTGATGAACACTGCTAGTTGAGCGTGGCGGCAGCATTATTACTGCATTGTTATTAAGGGCAAAGATTACTCTCTCGCAAAACAATGTAGGTATAAAACCACTCAATGAAGCTTGAAATGAATCCTATTTGTTACAATAGAGATGATGTCTACAAATTTAGTGTTGCTTTTACACATATAGATACTTAATTTGGAAATATTTATACTGTTTTTATTTAACAATTCATTGTACACAAAACAATAAAAGGTTTATTTCTAACAGAAATTGCTTGGAACACAACGATAGGAGAAGTACATGCAGAAAACAAGACAAAGTGAAATAAAATAAACACAAAATAATAATTTAAACACTTATTAATGCGTGAAATAAAGAGTAACATAAAATATATCCCGGGAATACTATATCTTCAACAAAATATCATCAACAGCCCCACAAAGGATCACGAGCCTACCCTAAATTAGGGCGATGGGGCCTTAGTGCGGGTTGGTCGACTTCACACAACCTAAGAATTTATTTACAGGTGTGTGCAAGTTTCCTCAAAATGTTTTATACTTAAATTTAAAAATTAGATAAACATTGTAAAAATAATAGATACCTAAGTTGGAGATAGATGCTCTTTAATTGTTATCTTTAATAAAAACTAGAAAATTTTAATTTGTATTGTTTCACACAGTCACTATATATACCTACAAATAATTACGCCCGCATCCACACAAATTGTTTGATATTACCTCACTTGATCTTTGCCGTATAGTATATTATATATAGTTTTAGTATATATAGTTTTGCCGTATATTATATATACGCACCTACTTGATATATCGTAAGAAATAATAATCAGTTTATTTGGTAAGTTTTCCGTTTATTGTAGTTTGAATGTTGTGAGTATTAAGTACTGTGATTGTTTGTTGTGTACTGTAGTATTGGATCTACTGCTAATTGTGCGGTCCCAATATATTTAGGATTGTAAAGAACATATTAGTAATATTATTTTAATATTATCATTCATAATAGTTTTATATTATATTCAAATGTACTGTCAATTCAAAATTAACAAAAAGCCCTACTTACGTATGGATTTTTTGCAATAAAGAGTATAAATAAATATTTTTTCTATTACAAACTCCTCTTAAGAACACTTGAAAACTTGTTTTTGACTTTGTTTACGAGTCGAAAACTTTGTCAAAATAGACCAATCGGTTTAACCGTGTCGGAGACGGTATAACAGAACAGTCACCAAAAGACAAACAAAATCAAAAGTGTAGTACAATTACCTGTGAAGGTCTGGGAACAACTTTTCGTGCGGAACTCCACCGAATTATATCCACAATTCAAGAAGTTTCTTGTTAACAAGTTCGCGCTGTAAACTACAAAGTTCGGGATGGCCGACCAGAAGTTAACAATTACGTGTCTTTCTTGGATTTACTTAGGTCAAATTATTTATTTATATTTTTTCTTTAAAATATCATGCATATCTCAATCTATAATACTTTAAAGCTCTTAAAACTGCACAAGCTTTAAAGCTCTTAGATTCTAATGAGATATTTAAAAATTCTTTCATTTGTTTTCATGAGTTTCATTTGTTGTCAAGAAAAGAAATGAAAGTATTTAATTAGGTTTTACTATCAAAAAAAATCTTGACTTTGAATTGGATTTTACGGTAGATAATAATAAATATGAGTAGATTACATAGAATGAATTGATATCATAACAATGTATCTCTATATCTGGCTTCCCAAACTTTACAGGATGATAAGCTGTCAGCACATCTTGCAAGATACGATACCAAATGAACATTCATGAGTATTGACTGCTGGCTCAATGTGACGTGCAAATCCTAGTAACCTATTAAAACTTTAAAATGGTAAGAGTAATGCAGTTATTACAGTGATATTATACATTTGGCTCTATCTGAAGGAAGAACATGAACCTTAGTATGCTCATGACAGCATGTTTTTCAGTTTCAGGTATTTTTAATTTTCTCGGTACTTTTTACTGCTGCCCACTCGTTTATACAAACAACTTGACTGTCAACTTTATGAGCTGTTACGACTTCTTTAGGTTTATTCAGAGAAAACGTTTTGTAGTCTGAATTAAAATAAATATTCTCAGGTGTTAAAATTGTTGTTGTGATGTAAACGTCTATTCGGATACCACAATATCGTATAAAAAACTGAGCAAATGATTCAACACAGCCTTATGTTAAGCAGTTGGAAGAGTCCAAAAATATACCTCTTTTAAATAAGCCCTTGATCGAATGACTTTCTGCGTCCAAAAAAAGACTAAACTCTTATTATGGGACTCTTACGATGGTAAAATCAATGAACTTTATCTGACTTAGATATCCATTGGTGTGTGATAACACTAACTATCACAATGTACATTTGATATAGACGCAGTGAACAATAAACTTTAGCTGAAGTCGTGTACCATAACCATTGGACATACTTCGTTGTGTGGTCAATGTGACTCAAAACTAAAAATTATTCATACATTTGAGTTTACAATAAAGACAATAGTATAATATTAATATTTTTTACAGAACCGAAGAGTAAATGTGTTTTTTTTTTACAAACGCTAACCGTTTCTGGATTGCGTACTTATATTATATAAATAAAATAATGTGACCAAAACCTCTTTAGAGAATCTACAGTTGTTTTCATACAATTTAACAGTTACACTCTGTAATAACGTAAAGCTAGATTTTGGAGTAACGTGGCTTGTAGCCTGCGGCATTCGTCGCTTTCGGCCAGGTGGCTGTACTTTGTTCGAAAGAAGCCTCATAGCCGCATGCATGGTTACAGAGAAACAACCTTCGCTCAGGCTGTCATATGGATTGCCTGAGGTGGTATTCTCAAACGAGTTCAGCACGTGCAAGTGATACTTCTGGGGTGACAAGCAAGTTACGCAACCGTAGCCGCTTCAAAACAGGTTTTAATAAATGATCGAATCATTTTTTAGCTCATTTTCCCACTACTAGTGGATTCACTAAATGTAGGTACAATATTACGTAAAAGTAGTGCCGTATTTAATCTTTGGTATCGGTTATGAATGTTTCATGGGGTGGCAAGGAACCCATGTGCCGCACGGTAATACGCCCGCCGCTGTTTTTGGACTCCCGAGTATTCAACCAATGTTCTATTAAGGTACGCTCATTTAATACTATTTGGCATAATTAAACTACAAAACATTTTCAGGAACTGTCAATGGGAACAGTTGTCTCTTTACGTCCAGCTTCCATTTCATAAAATTGACGATGAGCTGAATAAGTTTTAAGGACACTTACTCTGCGACCACGTGGATTTCGTTTTGACTCCGAAAGTATTTGTAGCGTCACTCGATATTTATTTATTCTTCCGGGAATAAAAGTTCAAAATCTATGTTCATGATTTTCTTAATTACGAATTTTAATATTTTACTGAATTCATGGCATTTATTGAACTACTTAGAAATTATGATTAAAAATTTTAAGCAATGATTTATTTGATATCCTTTAGGAAATTGAATTCCTTTTCAATTAAGTTCTTAATTCAATAAGTTATCTTTTAAAATATAATATTTAATATTTGAACGCCATACAGAATGGCGTTGAAATATATGTCAGACATGTTTTGGAGCATTTATGATTGAGACTTTATTAAACGACATATAATAATAATAAAAGTATATATATATTGAATTTAAGGAGCTACCTACCCACTCTACATATGCTCTGGCACTCCAAAAATGTGTTATCATTTTATGATAAGCACAACAGCAACAACCCCGTAATCAGTTAATAAACGGACGACACAAGACGCCAAATGGAGTGATGTCGAGTTGTCTCCTTCTTTCATATTGAATTTGTATAACTGTTCTTTTTGCACTTTTACGACATATTTAATGCAAAATTCTATGAAAGAAATAAAATTGATTAAATTACTGTAGTAATTATTGTATTTACAAGTTAAATTTAACGACTTCGGCATCATTAGTGTTACTAGAATTTCGCCCAAAAATCGCTCCATAGAAAACGATTTCTTAGATAAAGCGATATGTTCGATGTACTGATACAAATGGTTCCGGATTGGCTACTAAAATGAATGGGCGCATAAACAAAATTAATGATATCTTAGTAATTTAAATGATTACATAAACAATATTTACTGTAGGTGTATTTAAAGTCCATCGGCTCAAAGCCTGGCCGTAAGGCTGGGCTGCCTGAGGGTGGACTTGGTGAATTGCTCTGACAGAACCCAGTTCACCCTCGCGAGGGGCAATGGAACTACCGGGGAGTTTTAGTGGGTATTCCCAGTGCTCAGGTACTGGTCGAGCCCCACACACATAGCCACTGGTGGATAGATCCGTAAACGGATTTCTCCTCGAGAAAAAAAAAGGTGTATTTAAAGTGGTGGTAATCGTGGATAAATTAACGGAACAAATGTTTATAACTAATTGATTTCATTATATTTCAGAATCATAAAAAATAACTTCGAAGTATATTTCTATAAAAAAAAATCAATTTTTGTATTGAATACCTCATAATTTTTAAATAAATGCTTAGAACTGGAACAGATACTTTTTACTTGTATACAACATTGCTTATCTTGTCTCTAATTTGAACTATTTATAAATTCTTTTCTATGTTCGAGCTTACTTGATAAACATGGATCAAGAAAACCCGGTTTAAAATTCCATATTACTTTTTTTTAGAAATAAAATAAAGTCTACTTTCAGCCAAGTACAGTATCAAAAATATTTTAGTACTTACCCTTTGTAGTGTTGTGTGTTGCATAGTCTTGTATCGTCCGGATTGTTGATGACGATGACTAGTGGATGATAACATTTAATATTTGACGTAATATTTTATCGCTTGAAGATTATTATAATAAATGGTACAAAGAAACATTGTAACAAATATTTGAAAAATTAAATTCTTCGATATCAAGTGTGTGCCCAAACCACGTACGCAACAGAACAATCTTCTCCTTGAACAGAACCCAAATTGGGTTGAAAAGAAAAAATATTTTACATAGCTAATCGTCCAATTGTATATTTATGGAGGGTCACGGTCGGGTCTACGCTACGCGCACGTTCATAGAATAAAATTGTCCCATTTTATGGTCCACTTACTTATTTATTTATAGATTTATATACACACAATAATATTAAAATTTAAAAATTTTTCATACTAAATGGCTGCTGCTCTGCTTTAATAAGCTATAATTTAAACCTTCTATAAGACCGCAATTACGGATGGGGAAGAAATACGCGGGGAGAAGTGCACAGAGAAAAGTAAAAAAGTTTTGTTATTTTATTTTACTAAATGGGGTAATTCGTGGCCTTCATACCTCACCTGGTAAATGATGATAAGGCCGAAGAAGCCAGCTTCACCCCAATTCCTCAAACAGAAAAACTGGCTGTCTTACGTGCAACTGTCGACACACACACGGATTTTTTATTAGAGAAAACAACAGAATTTTAAAATTTTTAGTACAAACATAATTATGAGATCCATCCTTAAAGGTAATAATAGTTATCCACGAACTTATCAAACTATCAGATCCAGCAAACATGATAATTGTGGCGGCAAATTTGGGTAAAAAGGTGGTATCTAGGCAGGTTACTTAGAAAAAACCCTACCATTAAGCTAAATTTGTGCCCCCAAGGAGAATTGAATCCCAGATCTCTAGTTCTGGGACAGGGTTAAAATATATGATGATTAATTTTTGTCAATTATTTCACAATATATGATTACACTCAAAGATAATTGAAAAAGACAATAGAATAACAGAAAATTTTTCAAAATTACTATTTATTTCTTTAAGAAATCTCTTCCAGCAGCCCCCCATATGGGAAAAGTGATAACAAAAGTAGTGAAAAAGTAGAGGAGCTTGTACCAATACATATATGATATAATTAAAAGATAAAAAATAAGTGGAAGTAATAAAACAACAGAATATGACATAAAATAAAATAATAGTCATATTTTAAAAATAATTTTAAATTGGACAATATTATCTTTAAAGGTCCAACTTGGACAAAATATGGGGGAAAGTTCTATTAAATATAGATATGTGTATCCAATACACCGTCCTAAACGAGAAGATCGGCTTCCGAGGCAACACGTGAACGCCAGTTGGCAATATGAAGTTTTTAATTGTAACGTTCATGTTTTTCGTTGAATCGCGATTTTTTGCCATTCTCCGTTGCCGTCGACAATTTAATTGTGTTCGGACTGTTTCCATTGTTCTTTGTTATTAGTCTGACACAATTGGCTTAAATAATAAAAGAAACTGCTGAACTAAAGCTTGTACTAATTATACGCCTATTATTGGTTGTACCAAGGAGAGTGTTCTGAAGAGCTTTTTGACCTTATCCATGCCTCTCTTTTCCTAGCTAGCGTGCTAGTCTCAAGAGTCACTCATTCAATCTCCAACTCGACTTTACGCGCAAAGAGGTATCGTGACTCATTTCGTTGTCGCACAGTCCGAGTATATATAGTTTCTTACGGGTACAAGTATGTCCTTCTCCATACAGCATGTATTACTTTTAAAAAAGCGTGATAAAGCACTTTTTCGGCTGGCAAGGTGGAGGTGCCTAGAACAGTATGTGCACGCTGCACTAGATATCATATGGACTGCTTACTATCAGATGGTGTCAAGTCATTTGCTATATTAAAAATAAATATATCTTTACTATCACCGAGTACTTACAAAATCCTCTTAACATGAGAGCATAATAAATTAATAAATAGAAATAAAATTAGGACACGTGGGTTAAGAATTAAAATTGGTGAGAATTAAAATCGAATACCGATTAAAAGCAAATACCGTAACCGCTTCAAATTTGTGTTACGTTCTGGTTCTGAAATGAGATAAGTCTCGTATAAGGTAGCTTCGCTATAATCATTCTTTCTTTTCACTTTAAAGTTCAATACAAAGCTCTCTTTTTCATTGTCACATATGTCTGTACATATTTACATGTGAATGAGGTCCGCGATTCTAACTTACCATTTGTAACAGAGCCCCCTCTCAACACAAAGCATTCAGAGGTATCGGTTTTTATCGATATGAGCGCACACCATTCAATTAACTCGAATGTAAATTAGCTATCTGCCTCCCAACCGTCTCCGTGAAGATACAATGCTGGCCTTATCTTGCTCCACACACCCTTGTTGTCCCGAACAAAGGGGATTAGAGTACCTACGTTAGTGTTGCCATATACTTGAAGAGTAGACTGAACTGGGACAAACTTGGACGAAGCAGTGGGACGCTTTTATAAGTTCAATAAAATCGGTGAAAATTAATCATGAATGAAGGTTTTACAGTGATTCCATATTTGAAAAGTCAGATAGAGCTTTATTCTGAGTTGCTTGGTCCATTCTTCATGAATATTTACTGGCGCGCCTATTCGATAAGTTCCGTATATTATGTTTTATTAAAATTATTTAATGAACTGTTTTTATTTTTGAAATATGGTAAACGTTTACATTAGATACAACAATATATTGTTTCTTCATCAATATTACCTTAAACATTTATTAAATGACAATAAAATTAAAATTGAAAATATAAATCATAAGCTGATGATTACATTAGTATTTATTTATTACAAGGTGAAAATAAACAAACAGAAAGAAAAACAAACGATAAATTAACTTGTAGACTGTAGCATATCTGGAAGAAATTTTCTTTAGAAATAAGCAACGATTATTTAAGTACATACTAGAATACAGAGCAAGCATACGCAAGCACGACTATACGATATTCGTTCTTAAAGTTAACTCGTGATAAGCCAAAGTGATAATATGAAGTTGGAACGCTCCTAGCGTCCCGTAAACGCCCAACACTACAAAAGCGCTCTCAATAGTTAACAGTGTCACAACAAGCTTTTAGATAAGTGTGTACCCTGTGTCGGCGTGTTAGGGCGCGGCCTACGAGACTCCTCTTTACGTTAATTAAAACAGGTGACATGAAGGTTATGATTGTGGGAAGGATTAATGTTTTATTAAATGAAACACGTATATTGAACAGAACTAGTTTTAGTAATATATTCATTACATTATTTACACGCTTTACATAACTGTAATTGAATAGTCTTTGGACATTTTTGGTATCTATCAAAACTGCTGACAATATACAAAAAATACTAAATGCCAAAAATAATTCAGTATAAATGTTATCTGCATTAAAAAATAATTTAAAAAGTGGGAGCTTCATTGTTTCTGAAAATAACTAAGTACCAACTCCAAAAAATAATGTTACATTAGATAAATTGATAACATTTTCCCTTTTTAGTGTTTTGAAGTCGATTTTTAGTATCGTTTAAAACTTTTTCTTTCACAATTTTGAGTGTTAGGTTTCTTAGGTCAAAATTAGATGGATGACCGTTAGTATTGTTAACTTGCCAATCTGTTGACCATGTAAAACACGTGCCTATAAAATTTGAAGGTTGCCTTCGATTTCTTTGGGATCCTATCATCAGATTCTAACTTGGTGGTAATGAGACCACCACAGCAGTATACTCTATCGGATAAAAATCGAATTTTAAAAATCGTTATACAAAATTGACCTCTGTCAATAGCTTAACAAACATTGATAACTGTCTCCTGGTTTGATGTCGTCAAAGATGTATCTAAATGTATTACAATTGCATTTCATTATAAAAGAAGACACTATTATAGTAATCGTTGTAAGCGCTTTATTCCTTTGCCTTCTCTATTGTAAGATATTCTCTTTGATTGAAGAAGTAGCACGTAAGGATAATCAACTAAACTGTACTGTCATTTAAAAAAAGGCCTATTTTGATAATGATTACGACGAAAATTATAACATTCCATTTTCGTATCATTTTATCTTAATCGCTTACATTGCATTCCATTTTCAAAAAATTTCTCGTAAGTCGTTACCAAAATAGCGGGGCCTACCATTAGTCGCCAAAAACTCCATGGGGCAAAGGGCTACATTGCACCAGTATCCTGGAGCAATAAATAAAGATAAAAACTACATTAATGAAGATATGGCTTAAAGGTCTTAGTTACCAGGCCAAATAATTGGAAAAGCCTATTTTCAGTAGCGTTGTAACGTGGTGCTATATAACACCCGTGTGTTATAGAAACTATTCACACCTATTTCATTAATACTGAAATAGGTGTTTAAATATTTTAAAACCATCGATCATTTAAATTTAAAATCTTGACGTATTTGTTATTGTTTCTGTTTCTTCTCTCAAATTATTCATTATACTATTGGCTATTGGCCGTCGACGGTGACGTTTCTCCGTTTCCCCTTGTCACCAGTTATCTGACGCCATTGTATCATCATCATTGTATAACTTATTGTTATGTATAATAAATCAAAGTTCAGAATTGATGCTACTTAAAATTTGTTTTGTTTTCAAAACACTTCTTGTGCAGTTACTTTACATAAAGTCAGGCAGGTCAACTGGTAAAGAATACTAGTAGGGCTGCCCCTATTATATATATTTGTATATTCATATATATGTATATGAATATACTAAATAAACATACGAATGGCCATAACTCGTGAATAGATTATCATACATATCATACAAATATCTGCCCCTACTGGTACTAGACAAATGGATACTAGATAACGAGAATTAAAGAGAGTACATAGTACTCTCTTTAATTCTCCGTTATCTAGTACAAGCTCTTAATGATGCTTACTTTTGGATATATCATTGGTGTGTGTGTGAAAAATATTATTATTATTATATAGTGACGTCATACGTTGCATTATTACTTAACCCTCTCCTCAGACCGTAATGTTATAGTGCCGTGTAAAATTTGTATTCTGTGTAAAATACACAGAGTACAAATTTTACACTTATAGTCTGAAATTCAAACTTCTAATTCCCTCCCGACAGACTTACCGTTAAGAAGCTATACAGCTCCACTAAGAATGTAGTATTTTAGCTAAAAAGCAACAACGGCTCGTTGTTTTACAGAGAAGATTAATGTACGTGCGGCGACTGTTGGTACAGGTGCCTAGAACGTCAGACGCCTTATTGGAGTGGAAGTAGACGAGGGCGCGGCCTCATCTGGAGCGTGTCTTGCGTGTCTATTTAACGCACGACTAACCAACAAGCCCGCCAGATGGTAAATAGTTTCCGTACTTTAAAGAGCGCCCTGCATAAGTAGTTATGGGAGTTTTGTGCCATACCACCTTACCGCCCCAGCCCTACTAGGGTTGGTTGAGCTGCAGAACCAAAGGTCTTCTTTTCTTAGTCTTCTTAAATAATGGTTAGTGATTATAAAGCCAAAGATTGAAGTGAACTACCCCCGGGTACCTCTTCCGTATTGTCCTCAGACGAATTGGCTATATTACCTCCTAGTTCCGAAACATAACAACGCTATTAACATTATTATTTATGTTAAAGCGGCGGAATTAAGTCAGATAGTTTTAGCTGACTTACCAGTGTTGAAGAAAGCTATAACCAACCAAAACTTCGAAAAGGAACAAGGAGTATGGTAACAGACATTGATGACCATATTTAAACTTCTTGCTTTGCTATAACGGTTCTTAAACGGTGCTCAGTGGACCTAGAATCGAGGTGTAGCAGGGGAGTTTCATTTCCAACGATTAGGCACCAGCGACCTTCGCGCACGTTTAGTCAGTGGCGAGGATAGACTCTTATCGAAAAAATAAAGTTTTATAAGATAAGATAAATTTTTATTAGCCAGAATAATGGATGATGGATGGATTTAAAAGTCCTTAAAATAAATAAATACAATGAAAAGGCTTTTTAACTTTTTAGATACCTATATTGCACAGAGGGTGGTCAAGTTTAGAGTTACTGGGGAGTTATACTGGCTATCTGTCCGCGTTGAGCAACCCCAAGGCCTGTCAGCTTACCTGAAGGAGGATAGATCAGAATACAGATTCCTACTCACAAAAAATAGCTAATATATTGCAAGAAACAATATTAAAACCAAGCTAATATGTTACATTTCATTGCAATCTTCACATGCCATCCCAATCCATATTGACCCAAATATCTCTGTGTGACCCCACCCCAACTTGTACAAGTGACGGGCCGCTACGTAGATATTTCACGGCGCCTGTTCGACACAAAAGCTCGCTCCGAATATCGCAGTGCTGTGTCGTGACGTGCACCGACACTATTTGTGTTAGTACGAAAACTTTACTGCCAGAAGCCTTTACTGGGAACAGACGGTAGGAGGCAGATGAGAGCCATTTCATTACATGACTATTGGGGTCCAGCTCCCTATTACGTATCTCTCGTGTTAAGTGCAATGAACTTCATCTAATGTTTATTATAAATTGCTTTATTAAGACGTAATTGTCATCATTACCCTTATAACCTTGCAAAGGAATAGCAGTCACCCTCAGATTAAATATATGCCTTTATCATTAGAGTTACGTAATAAGCTAACAGTTCAAATTGATGGTGGTGTGAAATACTCATTTTTTAAGAATTCCATACCTGAAGGTTAATGGAATCCTATTCATAACCCTATGCAGTCCGTTTGACAAGGACCTTTGTCTTATGCACCATAACAGGTCGATAGTTGACATTTCATATGTGTATTTTTGTCGCTTTAAAGTAGATCAGTGAAACTAAGAAAAATTAATATTAAAAACTTTATTAACAAGACCTTATGCGTTAAACTACATCTTAGTCTAGTATTGATCAATTCAGAATTTTAATTTACAGATTATTATGATATATATGCTGCTATATGCCAGTATGGAATATGAATACATAATAAATATCACAATTATGTATATGTCGTGGATTCTAAACGGAACGTCAAGTCTAAGCCGACATAGGTGTGTTCAGATTTTACGATGGTGAACGCAGCTGGAGAGCGACCGACGCGCGCGCACCGCGCATTTCCGGCAGTTCGAGTCGGGACGCCGTGCCGTGCGGTCGTGTCATAACCAATGTCCGACTTCACCGCGTTCCGAAACGAATCCGTGCCTATCTGTGCAATCTTTTGTTATTTTTTAGACATTTTGATGAAAGTGTATTGATTAAACCTCTAAAGTGTATTTGATTTATTATTTCATTGATTAATAATGAAAAACGAGCTGACGAGTAATGATCGCCCACACCACCCTTCTACATATATATAAGTACATTTATTTATTATTTTATTTATTTATTAACACCAACAAGATTTACATTTTAACATGCATAAAAAAAATACAATGAATAAGAATTAAATTGAATGCAATCTTAATTATAGGTGTTACCCTATAGCTATACAGAATACATTGCTTAAAAAATCTACTCATACCTTAATACTGACATTTCGATCTACAATCGAACAAACAATTTTAAGCGTCCCACCACTGGTCATAAGCCTTCCTAAATGATAGAAACACAAGCGGAGGTTGGGCCTTTACACTACCACGGTGGCTTAATTCGGCTTGATGGGTGAAAGCGCTTGCAACAAAAGCCTAACGTGTCTTTCGAAGAAGGATGCAGCTTGTGACAGGAAATTTAGATTGACCCATCCAGGGATTAACCTGGCGATGGTTTTTTTGTTTCAGTAATCGAAACCAGAACACTCAACGCTGGCTTAGTGGGTTGAGGATTGAACCCACTACGCCAGGGTCACTATTATATAATATAAATATGATATGAAAATACTAATTTCCTTTACCTTCATTATAGTTCGCGGAATGATTTTCCCGGAAGGTAAGTAATTATTATGCTGGCATTTGTATTGTAATAAAGATTTTATAATGATATTGAGGATCCATCTACAGCTCTTTCAGTTTAAAAACTAATATAATTTTATTGTATCGTATTTCCGTTAGAACATTATGAGAAGCTTGTTAGGACAAAACGTAAAAAACAGAGTGCGCGAACGCACACACTTGCGTTTTGATGTAAGTAAAACTTTGATGTCGCGTCGGCTGTTAAATTTGATGGGAATGACATGATTTTTATGTCAAGAACCAGATGGAAAGCATCTTAATAGAACTTGTACGATGACGTTCTGAAGAGAGGAGATGTAATGGTCGAATAGTACTATACCCTATTATAACATAACAAAAACAGTGAACCAAAAACAATCTACAAACGGGTAATTAGGGCATTCACCCTAATTGCCCGTTTGTAGATATAATAACGTTTATAACCTATTGAAGACCAATGGAAAATACTACGCCACATTGTAATAGTGATTAAAAAGCTTGATACATGAATATTTTAGAGCTCGAAATTTTGAGGTCGTATGACGTCTTAAACTCGATATAATTACTAAATAATTATTTTATAAAGGGCTGTAAGAGCGTTAATTTTTCATGTAACATCGATGTGTAAATTATTGACAACGTAGACAAATGATAGAGAAAATATTATCAATATTTACCTTTTTAATTTGAAATATATTACTTTCAGATTTGTCACATTTAAAAGTCTTTAACCCTGAAAGCAATTTTTTTCAGGAATTTCGTATCTTTCCTCAAAATTCATATTTATTTTGGTATTTGAAACTTTTTTGGAGTTGTTGCCAGATCATGATTAGATCTTATTCAGAAAATAAAAAAATGCCGTACCAATAAAAAATATACGAGTAGAAACCATAATATTTTCTTTAAAGTTGATATTTAACACTTAAGTACCATGTCGAAACAACTATCGAGTTCTTTTAGTATTATAGCATCTACTGTTGTAGGAATAAAGCTGTTCCTGTGACTTGGTTCGTAAACAATATTTCAAATATTAATAATAATATAACAAGCCCAAAGTAAGTATCATTAAGAGCTTTTAATATCGAGACTAGGGAACAACAAACGAAATTGTATCGTATCGTATAAATTATACGTATCGTATAATGAATCTCCTAACATATTTAATACGGTACAATTTATCATATCAGAATATAAATTTTATTCATAGGTTAACATAAATATACTAACATTATGACCAGAGACCGTGTTTATCACACAAACATATCTAGAAAAAGGGACTTGAATCCTAGACCTCTGACCGAGTAGCCAATGATTAGGGCTACTCGGTTATAGACATTGAAAAAGATAAATAGGAAGGACTGTATGTGATATGTGCGAAAGTAAAAGGCAAAATTTAGATCGGTACTTACATGTAATAATTTTATAAATTAATATAGACGACAATGAATATTAAACAATGACTTTTCTATTGGTGACAATGGCAAGGAGAATTCAAAATGGAAAACAATAAAAAATATATTATAATAAAAACAACTAGAATGAGTTCGCAACAGACATCATTTGTAAATCTACGTCTGATTTCACTTTACCACTTTAGTAGTGTGGTGAAAAATCAAACACTAAGTTTGGAGACGCCAAAGATATGAATATTTTGTATTTTACAATTTTCTTATCTTAATTAATATTAACTTGTTATCTTGATTTAATTATGGTTGAGCAGAGAGGAAAAGCAAGCTGGCAGTCAATTTCACGCCCTGCATGGAGCACAGATTAATATATCCTAATATCATTACAGATAAGCCTACTTTATTAAGTATTCAACAGTATTCATCATTCACATCTGTATCAGAGTACAATACAATACAAATATTCTTTATTGCAACCAAGTTTAACTATATCGACATTCCCGTTACTTATCGATCACTTACTTATGTTTAATTACAGGTTTCCTGTATCACACTGCGTGGTATATGTACAAGTATAATAATATAATCAGTATGTTGCCAACAGGCTATGATTATGACAATTACATATAGCAGTTGGGAAATAGCTACGCAGACGTGAGGGGACGTATTGAGGAGGTAGGGGATGAGAGCGGACCCCTCTAACGTTGTTTAACACTTAAGTGAAGGGAGTTGAAGGTTAATAATAGAAGAATAATAGACTCAATTGCTTTGAGTAAATCGATACTATCAGAGTTTTCACCTGTAGTACCATCTATAAACAAATTGTGATCGGACCTATTTTGTACATGACTTTTTTTTAACGGGGTAGCTCTGGTCCTTCGTCTCACCAGACGGTAAGTTAAGATAAATTCGAATATGGAAGCGAGTTACATTCCGACGATTACTCAACTACCAGCTACCAGAATACAACTTGGACACAACATTAAAATTATTGTTATGGCTGCAGACTTAGGTAAGAAGGTGGTCTCTAGTATGGTGAACTTAGAAAAAGCCCTTCCACCTACCAAACCAAGCAGAAAACTTCTGCACCCTGTAGAAATTGAATCCCTAACTCCCAAATCAAAAGAAGTTAGTCTTAGCCATTAGACCACAGAGGTGGTTATTGAAATTAATCATAGTTCTAATGAACATTACATTCAAAAGTCAAAAGTCAAGTCAAGTCAAAAATAACTTTATTTAAATAGACTTATCTACTAAGCTCTTTTAAATCGTCACAACAGGGAATATGTATAAGAAAATAAATAAGAAAAAAAACAGATGGTAAAGCATTACATTTTATATCTCTCCATCTTAACGCGTAGCGCGTAATAACTACTGAACGGGTGTATTAAAACGCTCTAAGTTCCCGGCTAACATGTTAGATATAAAACATTCCGGTAAAAATATTTTAAAAAATACGTAATCTGATTTTGAGAAGGAACTATTAATGGATTTCGATTGGCAAATAGCATACACTATTTTACTAAAACAGCAAAACAGTGTATATTCATACGAGTGTAAACGTATCGCACATAGACAAATAAATTGGCAGGGTGTAGTTTTATTCTCTTTAAGCCGATTATGAATTGAAAGGAACATTGCCAGATCTAGAAGTCGCTTCCAACACATTCATGCAGAAACAAATTTTCTTATTATTGTTTCAGTAACACGCCATGCATGAAACCATTGCGCTAAACGTTAAAGTCAAAGTCAAAATATCTTTATAATAGAATCAATTACTAAGTTCTTTTAAATCACCGTAACAATGAATATGTTTGAATTCGATAATGATAACTATAGGTGGCTTTTAACCGGATATTTCCAAATATGTCCAGTTTTAAAGTTAAGTATGTATTAAATTAATTATTTAAAAGCGCTAGTCTAGTAAACTCCAAATCAAATAGTTCAATGGTTATTGTTAATAACGTTTTGATACTTAAATGATCAAAGTTTATATGTGTACCAACCGACACTTGTAAATCGATTAAACGTATTTAAACGATTTACAAGTGTCGACCCTTTTGCAGTTGTTTTCATTTTTTGTAAACAATATTCGTCAGTTTTAAGTGAAAATCATTTTGTGTGACTTCTGGTTTTAGTTTAGGTATAAGGAATCTATTATATAATTCCCGATTCCGTCTCTGGACACCAATGATGTATCAAGTAGGTCTATTATTAATGTCTCTTCATTAGCCTTGGGACTCATAGTCGGCTGATAATGGCTGGACAGTCAGCAGCGATGCGCTCTGTCAGCTGTGCATTATCTGATCGTATAAATTCGAATTTACGTAACGACTCAATTTACCGTAAATTGATATTACGTTTTAATTTGGTATTCAGAGACTGTCATACTTAACTCAGTTTGTTCTATAACATAAAAAAATCAAAATGAAACAAGAATATTTAAATCCTTCTTCATCTTGATTGATATTGGAGACTTCTGTTCTATCTATAAAGGCTCGTGCTCGTAGCGTAGCGGTTCAAACGCTATGGTAAATGTTACGTATGAATGTGTGCGTGACCGCGCGCTAGGTACTAACCTCCCCGCACCCCGCGCTCAGGTTATGTTAGACAGTTTGTCTCCAATAAATCAGTGCGTTACCAGCTGCCATTGGTTTCATTTGTCCCGCTCTGTCCGCATAAACAGTTAATATAACGGAAAGAAAACAACTATAGCCATCGTTGGCTCCTGGGTGGGTCAATCAAATTTATTATCACAACCTCCTCTATTCCTCATGTTTAACTACCATATAGGAAGTACCCTGTACCCTGCAATAGGAAGTAATTAAGCTATAGATGAGATGCGAAGGTTCGTGTGTAATGAGCAAATTAAATCACTAGTATCATAAAATATTATTATCACATTTTATTTCTTCAGCGTTTTATCTTATTTAAACACAATAATATTTCACTAAGTAGCGTGTCGTACAACGCACAGTAAATTGTTGTAATTGGTGTCAATTTTACTTGCATATTTGGGAATCGTATACTTGAATATTCTGGGCCTGATCGACATGGACATCTAACTCAATTAGATTCTTAGTTTAAATGAAACTCGCCCCTGTGTAGGGCCTGTGGGGAGCACTCTGAACAATTAGAACACACCTATGTAACTGTGATACTCTTGCTAGGAAAATAATCGCTTTGGACTGGGCTATCCCATGTCTGAAGATATAAGGTTGTTGACTCCGAGAGTACTTAGTACATCTTGGAGGTACTTCAGCAGACACTAGGATTAGGGAAGAGCAAAAGATCCCGTTGAGTGAAAGTGCTTCGGGAGTAATCCTAACCCTACAAAATAAGATAACTTATTAGGTTTCCCTTGAACAGATGGCCAATTTACAACATGACCAACTTACGCCCGATCAAAATAAAATAAGTATTTACCAAAGGTCTTGCGCATATATTGATGAACGAGCAATAACGTAGAACATTTCTACGCTCCTTTGATGTTCCCTCAGGATAGATACAAAGACAAAACGATATCCTTTTGTTAAAGTGCGGTTTATTGACTATTCAAGCGAATGATCGTTTGGTCTATTCTTAAATTATATTATTTACCGCCAGTTCAATTTAGTTCGATAAGAACCACTAGCTCTAATTTCTTTAAGGGCTATTTTACTCTGTAACACCCTTGTACCAGTTGCGTATCCAATAATATACAATAAATATTGAAAAGTTATTTTTAAATCAATCGTCAATAAGCATATACTTCTTTCTCAATAAAATATTCATTTATTTATTCTTCATTGCACAAAACACTATTGGCGGACTTAATGCGGATGACATTCTCTAACAATCAATCAGTAGAAACAGTAAAACAGCATGTAGTGCGATTAAAAGGTAAGAAAATATATATCATAAATCAATCAAAGACATACGATACATTAACATATTTAGTGTTACCTATAAACACCAATATAATAAATATTTAATTATTACAAATTAAAATTAAAACTACCTTAGTACGAATAATTACTCGATATAAATACATAAGATTAAAAATAGATAAATAAATATGGTAATTTTTCAATAACATACAATTTTTTCCCCGTTTCATTTCAATGGTGATAAGCTTAATTTGATGTATTTTGCATTACCAAAACTCTATTATTACTCCAAATAACCAAATCAAAGACAAACAACTTTTTAAAATATATCTTATATATATACTTCATGTTTGTTCTAACACCGTTTCACGCTTATTGCCTTAAAGCTGAAAACTACATTACTACTTTGTTTTCATTAAGATGTAAATGAGACGAAAAACATATCTATAAATTTTGTTTATGTTTTTTCCAGAATTTAAAGTCCTATTATATTTGGTTTTTATCTTTTTTTTAAAGTTAGAAACGTTAGTAATCTAAACTATAACTGTTCCTTCAAATAATGTCGATTAAATTAACTATACGACGTTTTTGTTTTTTTTTGGCAATAGTTTTTTAAATGTCAAAACTCTCAGATTTGTAGTTAAGGAGAAGTTGAAATTTTAAAAGTGTAGTACTTGTATAATTACAAAATACTCTCCAATAAATATTATAAGCAGACAGCTTTATAACTGCCTCCACTTTACCCCGAAGGTAGCCGAAATTAAAATCTGCCGTCATTACCAATAAATCAGAACGTTAATCGACCTTTGTTTTACGTAAAATGGTAATTTTTAATGTATAATTCAATCCAACTGCTTTGAAACAGGTTTGATTAAACGGTTCTGTTTTATTATAAAGCCTTTGTCGAGATTGCCTGGTTTGTCTGTTGTGTTAATGTCGGAAACATATATTTTTTTGTAGTGGTTTTATCTGTTTCAATGAGAAATGTTGTCTGATAGCTATGTAAATGTATATTTTATAATAGGTACAATTTACTTTATATTACATTATTATACATACATTATTACTTTATTTACATTATTTCTTTTGATCTGTTCGTGCGAACAATAATACAAAAGATTAAAGTAGGATAAAATATAATATTAAAATATGGTAATTTACAATCTCTTGTATAAAATAAAAGAAAAATAGTAGATAACAGGAAGAAAAAAAAAGACAATCGCCGAACTCGGCTTTCTTCTAAAAACAGTCACACGCCGCTTATCCATACTTCAAGGAGGCGGCATGTCATGTCGCTACGAAGCCTCCTTGCGAGCTTGCGCACTAGGCGTGCAAGAGAAACCAAATTATATTAGGAATAATAGTACGCCAGGTGATGTTCCATTAATAACTAGCTGTGCCTGCGGCTTCATTCTTGTTGATGTCGTCGTCGTCTTGTGCGTCATGTTGTTAACCCATCTATGTACGAAATATTGTTAATTTAGGTTTGGTTAAATGATTTTACTTGTGCATTTATTTGGTTTGAAATTTAAATTATTTTTACAACATATTTGACTACCAAAAATTATCTTTATAATGAGTTACCCTCAAAAGATAGACTTGCGCCTCGGATAATTCTTTAGAACCATTAAAGGATAACGATTTGAATGCAAAAAAATTCTGATAAAGTTTTTTTTCCTTTTTTTTGAGTGATTCTCTTTTTGAATTGGCTGATGTACAATAAAGATATATTCTATTCTAGTCTATTCTATTATATTCTATTCTATTATTGATGCTCAGCTCCTATTAGTCGTACCATGATGTTATATAGCCTATAGTCTTCCTTGATAACACATAAAGACTATTTTTATTTGAATCAGTAATTCTTGAGATAAGAGAGTTCAACCGTAGTAATTGCGAAATAAATAAGAATATAATAACGGATTCTAGAATAAGCTTATCTTTTTATTAAAATAAAAAATAATCGCCAAAAAGTTTGTACGCATATATCTTATTACGGTTTTCTGTCTGGACAAGGTTTTCATAGGGAAAAAACCGTGAGCGTGGATTGTTTAAAATCTAATTTAAAATCGGCTTGCTCGATTTTTATAAAATTAGTTGACATCTAAGAATAGGCCGTAAAGTATGTCTATACCTCTAGTTAATAAGGGTATCCCTTAACACATTTTTATTGTAGAAATAATGTAAACGGCAAATCATATTTATGTATAGTGACATCTTTGAAAAGTCATTGTAAAATGTACTTAGAGTAAAAATATCTTTAGCAATCTATTTTTGTGATTTGATAAGAGAAGACTTCAATAAAGTGAAATATTTTACAATTTCTAGTCACCTTATACCTTATGTAGTGTAATTGGTTTGCGGCCATCTGTGCTCGAAAATGTATGGCTTACAATCTACACATGTTTAATAGAATTGAACCGTATTCAACCATTTACCATAGTCTTACAATGCAATGTTTACTAGAATGACACTATGAAAATAATAATGACACTACTTAAATAATATTTGTTAAAGTATTTTTAAGTTATTCGTATTCAAGTTCAAAAATGAAGAGGGTTCTTCTTGAAGTATATACTTCAAAACCCAAAAATGCAAAAATAATTGGTGCTAAGTTGTTCCCAGAAATAATAGAAAGTGAAGCTCGAACTCCAAAAAAATCTATGAGATAACTTCTTTAGTTAAATTAAATTTTTAAATTGTTATTTTTTAGTTTCTTAGTTATTTCTATTAATTATATCAGGCTACCCATTATACTGCGTTTTACAACACATAAAGCGGTTAAAGTTAATAAGAAAAAATGCTTCCTAAAATCGCCGTTTATCGGAGGGTTTTTCCTTTACTAAAAAAATAAGTTAAGAATCCATTTTGGGGGGACAAGACCCTCCAAGTCACATAAACCAAAAGATACTTACAATACATTTCAACGGTAGCATAAATCGGCTTTGGGCGATATTAAATATTCGTTAAGTCACCCCAGCATTTCAATGTGCCATTAATAATAATATTGGATACATTCGCCGTTTGTGGAAACCGCTTTTTACCTGAAATAGTGATGGGATAGCATTTATCGATAATTTCGGCACTATTGCGTTACAACACAACTACAGTGGAATATGCATATATCGACCTCTGTGGTCTAGTACCACCTGGCTTAGCTAGTTCTCACTTAGGTAAAGTTAAAGGCTTTAACTTCGTACATTGGCCTAGCTACCACTATTTTACCCAGGTTGGCCACCATAATAATAATATTAACAGCATTGTTTTGTTTCAGTAGTTGGAGGTAAGATACCTAGTTAACCTGTGGATGAGATATCAGGGTATAACTAAGTAAGTAATAGTTAAGACTGAACTAGTTGAAACATAAATATTGAACTCTATGACACATTATGTTTGGTCGGAAACGTTATTTTTGGCAGCGTTTACATCCAAACGCTGAGTTATATACTATGTGGGAACGCGTGTTCCAGTGTAAACCAAACGTAGACATAGTTTGTTGTCATAACAATCTATGAAGATATCCTTGGTTTATCCCGTCATTATATAATTTTCTCACGACATGTGAACGTCATTGAAAAAGGTTGTAGAGGTAATATGATCATTCAAATTCGAATTTTAGACTTACACTAATAAAGCCCATATTCCTTTGCTTATATGTCTACTGCTTATATATATTTTTTCAACACAAAATAATTTAAAATACATACTTATAAATTTGGTGATTCGGCTTCAGAATTTCGGATATGCAGTATCTATTCGGCAAACTTTGTGTCCCTTCCCTAACCTAATATTAAGTAGTCATAAATTCCGCAGACGTCTGTCGGGATGATTCCGACCGTTTCACTTTTAACCTTTTACGAATTATTTTCAGGTTTTGCTGAAACGTTAAATATATGACTTCGGCAGCTCCGAGATTAAAAGCAGGAAATTAAGAAAAAAAAATTGTGCACTCGTATAAAGAATGAAAGCAGCAAGAGGCAATAATTAATATGGAATTAAATGGCAGTAACATGTTACTTTGTTATTTTCTAATCCTATTTTGTATCGAGGGCCGGACGACAGAGAGAGGAATCAGCGGACAATTCCAGTATTATCGAGCAAGACGGCCCACTGGATCCTCGCAAATATTGATCCGTCACACAGATCCAATCTATTCAGGTGGTCGCTAAAAAAATTTGGAACGAGGCCATTGGTTAAAATCTCCACTGAGACAATACCAGTATCTCAGTGGAGATACCGTCCACATTTCGGTAGCCTCGTTTACTGGGTTCAGATACTTGATCTTTTTGTCTGATTCGACTTTCAGGAGATTTTCGTCGAAAGAAATGGTGACATCTACTTAGAACACATGTGATTCTATCAGGTCCATCAGTACGATATTAGGCTTCTTAGTAATTACAGTCCTATCCATGCTGAAAGATCGGACTCAGTACAACCAGCGAGGTCGTGTCCGGCGAGCAATCATAATAAGGTACCTATTTACTTTTTAATAATCAAATATAATTATTATTCTACTCTTTATAGATGTAATCTTCACTTGTACACATAAATTTAATGTTATATTATGTCTATTATAAAACCTTCTTCTTCCTTTCTTATATATAAAAATAAATATTAATTATGGGAATAATTTTTATTGTCTTTTCTTTGGTTTGATTCAGGGATAGTTTAAAAATGACTTCAACCTACTTCAGCTTACATTGCATAGATGGCGTTCTTAGTTAAAAATGAAGGCAGAAAACTATGATTATTAATTTGTGTTACTTTCTTTGGCAAAACCCTCAGGCTGTGACAAAATACCAGTGCTTGGCCCATATCTCGCGTGGGCAATCTCAATCGCTTGCAAAAATAGACACTGAGATACGACCTTTTCACACATAATTTTTATTTTCCTCATTTGAAGATATTTTGTTTTGATTTTTTAAAAATAAGTAAATTTTTTGAATAAACCTTTTATCTATCTGTTATATTATACATTATACTTGGGGTTGGAAAAATGCAGGTGTCGATTTTTTATTGAACTAAGTTATAGTTTGTGTGAATCAGTAACAATACCAAAAATGTAACATAGGGAGTTACCAGTGAGCTCTTAAATATCCAATGCTCCATCTAGGACCACGACAGCGGCTATAAGCCCTTACCAGAAGAGCATTCAACACATATTAAATTCTTGGGCAATTTTCGCTCAATCAGCAAATAAAACATGAACTATCCGACTGACCCGAATCCCAATGCGTTGGAAGCCTATTAATCTTGATTCAGTTTCTTTCTACGGGCCCTCATACTGGTTGTTTATATTCTGGAGGCACGCCGGCGTGGATAAGTGTGCACGTTTAGCTACGTCCGGATACAAATTGGACAAATAAAATTTAGTATTACATGCGGTATGCGCTAGGAATAGCTACTACTAAGGTAAACAAAATCTGGATTGAAACCGCAGGTATACTATAAACTCACCTTAAAGCTACAGTAATGTTGGGTCTAATTCTGATGTACATAGATACGCGATTGCTGGGATCATAACCTATTTACGATTGGTTTAGCTCGAGTACAGGTAAAATCGACATATGTTTCCATTTCTCAATTTACCGATCACAACTCTAGCCGAACCTGGCCAATTGAGTTAAGGGTCTTTATGAATCAAGACAATAAATAAAGTTCTTTACTTTTGGTGAGAACTGTGATCAGTGAAATAAAGAATGGCAAGTTTCACTCGAACTCGAGGTTTACGATGCGTTGGATTTTGATTATTATTATTATACAGGAAATATGAAAATATTTTACCCCTCGTAAGTAAATCATCCATCATCAGGGTAGCTTATTGAAACCTAGCATAAATTTCATATGCCCTAAGTACAATACATCGTTCCGCTCTCTTAATTTAAAGGGATAAAGAGTATCTGTCATATCACTTGACAAATAGTGTTTTTAACCTTTGTACTTTTACTGTATGTCGTAAAGTGTAGGTTTTAACAAAGATGTCTTCTAGAATATTATATTTTTGGACAGCTAACCTTGTGATTTTATGACCCGAAACAATTTATTTGTTGCTCCAATCCTAACATAGGAAGACCTAAGTCTAGTCTCTGACCTAGTGGGAGATAATGGAAAGTATCGATAAAAGTATCGATAAAAGTATCGATAAAAGTATCGATAAAAGTTACGATAAAGGTATCGATAAAAGTATCGATAAAGGTATCGATAAAAGTATCGATAACAGAACCGACCAAAATTTTCAAAGATGTCTGTTATTACATCGTTTACACTGATACGACATTCCCTTGATTTCAGATTGAGTCACGCGCTTACACAGCTCTTCAGCAAAATAGGGTCATAAAAGTGTGGAAAAACTAAATTGATCTCCATTCGGAGTACCGAATAGGGGATAACGGGCCGCTTGTCTGCATCAGCGTGCGAGATGAATATAAAAATAACGCCAACCTTATTAATAGTCGGTTATCTTACAGAAAATATTTAGTGCTATTCCGTGATTTTTAAATTATTCAAACATTTTACTGAACCAATGTTATAATATTGTTATTATTAATCATATACGAATTGCCATAAAATAAATAACTAATGAGTAAATTGGTTGCTTAAACCTCCTAGAGCTAAAACAGTAAAACGGTAAAAATAATTCAATTTAAGATCTTATCCAATTTAAAATTATTTTTGGAGTTGGAACTTCGCTTTCTATTGTTTGTGGCATCCAGTAAGTACCAACTGAAAAAAATAATTTCAAATTGGATAATTTATTACATTGAATTGTTTTTACGGTTTAGTTTTATAAAGTCGGTCGGACTTTAAAGTGGACTTTAAAATAATGTTATGAGTGGCGATCTGAGACTATATAACGTGGTTATACTGAATTAAGCAAATCCATCTGTTGATAGATTATTGGATTCGTGCATACAGAATATTTAATTTTCAAAACATTTGTGCCTTAGCCAGTAAAACCACGCCGTGTTGGCTTGTATTTTAAGATAATTCAAATTTTAAGTAGATATTTCAAAATTCAACACCTCTGCAAACCTATCAACAGATACATTTTTGAAACCCACAGCCCACAAATAAGGGCTTTCTCGTTTGATTGACGGCTTCGATTTGATACGTAGAACAAATTTAATTTACACACTAACTCAATAAATTGCGAGTGCGGCGTATTTCTATTTAAAGCAGACATTTTCCATAGAATTCCGAGCAAAAACTCTTTGAAGGGAACTCGATGACATTAACAGCATTAAAAAAGATTCATATTTCACAAGTGTATTTCCACGGAGTTTCTTAACGGTAAATCAAAGAGCGGGCCCACCTGGTCAATGACAAACATTTCTGAACTAAACAAGTGCCATTAATCCAAGACCATTTCGAGTGGCAGGAGTTATGGCATCGGGGCACCTAAAATGTTGCAGCCGGGATTAAAAATATTAGCAAACGCTAATGCAATAAGGCAATATTTTTATTGCTTAGCAAAAAACAAAGATAAAACGCGGTTATAATTACTACTTGCACAACTGTATCAGGATCAACCTTACAGAATTAAAGATACCTAATTCGCACAAAGTACGACATACCTCAAATAGATACCTCAAACTGTATAAGTAAATAACACCTCAAACTTTGAAGAAAACATAAATTTTCCTACTGACGTGAGATAGAAAATGCATTACATTATAAATGGGAAAACGGAGTAAAATGATTTTTGATTGTCCTGAAATGGATCTTTTGTTCGGTTTCAATATTTATAGACATTATATAGTAAATAATGTCAAGTTTGGTTTTAACTAAAGAATTCACAATGAAATATGGTGGAGAAATTAGAGGAATATGTGAACGCTATCTTCCCATTTCGTTCTGCCCGCATGCTCGCTTACCAACTCAAAGTTATGCGTCATTTTAGCGTACTAAATTCACTCTCCCTAAAAGGCGGCGTAAAATGGCAATCTCTTCCAGAAGTCACGACGACAATGCATACCTAGGAAGCGCGCGCTTCGGCAAGTGCCGGACGCACTCAATGGCCCATTCCGAACTCTGCAACTTTTTACCTTTCCAACCTCATTTTGTCACTAGGTCTTTTGTCTTTGGTAAATTTCCTGGCTTCCGATATTACCCAACTCAATTAATGTCTGACATGAAATTTCTTGCTTCATAGCACACATTGACGAATTTGAAGAAACTTTTTGGGTTTGGGCTTTCTTCAAAAATTCTCGTAACTGTTACCGGGTCCATTGAAGCTGCTGAAATGTTTTTTTTATTTCAAATAATTCCAATAAAATAGATGTTTCAGATTGATTACTGCCTATATACACGTATAATATCAAGAAATTACATGATACTACAGGTGCTTCGACTATAAACTGTAATTACACTGATTATCTAATCCACAGGCAACATAGGAAAGACAAAAGGTGACCATGCAAACGCACTTTACCATCAAACAACAAGATACGTACTGTCGACCACACATCCAACTGAACACTATCACAGTCAGTCCACTAGTACTTGGAAAGTATAAAATATATTTCAATAATTTTCCTTACAAAAATATTCATCAGCACATCTGTCATACTCATCATCATTATCGTCACCAGCCTATATAATGATCCAATGTTTGACACAAGCTTACTTAATAGAAAAAAAATATGAGGAGTTTGAGTCGTAACACCACCAGGTGGTCGGTGAAAGCAGCTGCCATAACTACCGAAATATCGTCAAAATCGTACCAATTATGGACGTACTGTACGTATACAACAAAGGCGACAACATATTTGCCGCTATGATGCAGCTAGCAACTGTAAATGGTAAATTGGTACGTTATTGGTACGACTATCGCTAATGTGATCATGTCAACAAAAAACACGCCTGTGGACATTAGCTTGATCCTCGCTCGATTACAGCTTATTTTTTACTTATTCTCGTTTAATCTGGACGTTTAGAAGAAGATAAAAATGCAACTTAAAGTACTCTATTACAAGCACGTTGAAATTAATTTCTATCGATTTATACTTCCCCAAAATTCCCTTGAATAATCGTAAGACATACACGCACGTCCAAACCTAACACAATACTCATGCGGATGTGTGCACCCGTTCAAATACAGAGATACGTTTTACGTGAACGCTTTCGCACGTTTGACCTGCATATGGATTGTCGACGGCATATCAATAGTAACACTCCCACTTTTGACGCTATAAGCCCTGAAAAGGTTATCCGTCAACAGCTGTCGATTTTCGGAGACCACCTGTACGGAGGAATACCGCTTAGTGATACTATAACTATTAACCAAATCACTCTTTAAAAAAAGTGATAATATTCTGTCCTAAACTCAACACTTCCTGGACGTTATTTGAAATGTGTAATGTATATTCACAGGAGAAGCTGGTAGCTACCGTCAATAAAGTGGAATTACTTTCCGAGCTGATTTTGATTGTAGCACTATACATGCTATCAATTTGAAAATCCAATATCTCTTATATTCCCCTTTATTTACATGAAGTTTTTTTTATAATTAGATTAATTTAATAGTAGCCAAACAGAACCAGAACTCCAAAAAATATTTAAAGAACATTATTAATTCTATACAACTTTAGTATGAAAATAAATCTACGGGTCTCTCATCTTAATCCACGTATAGCCTTAAAGTAAGTAGTATCAATGCCGAGTAGAAAACAAACCTCTGCCACAGTGACACGGCAAAAGTTTAATGATAATACAAAGTACAAACTGTGGGTGCATCGGCTAAGACCTTGTATTAGATCGTCCAGATCGACTTATCTCGCCACCGCAACTTACTGAAGACGTAATGAATATCAAGTAATTTGGTATTAACTTTTAAAATTATTTACAACATTTATTATTATTTCCTGACTTAATACAGAATTGTTATTTATTTCTTTGCACTATATCGTACATAATTAGTACGATATAGTGCAAATAAATCATCAAAAGCCCATAAATTTGCCCCTAGCAGATACCTATATGGAAGAAACCCATTAAAAATTAATGAATGATCATGGGACTTTACTAGCCAATTTGAGAAAATGTAAAAGTGTAATTTTCAAGCAAGATATACATCTTATATACATATATACAGTAGTCTACAAGGTATCATCTTTCAAATGCCGCAACGGTTAGACTATTTAGATTGATCTGCATTTTCCAAAATATAGGTACTTAGTCAATGCTGGATTACTTCGTCCACGCTAATTAAGCTAGAAGTAGTAGGCTGAAGAGTAGATATTGAAACCATTTTATTTAATTTACTTAAAAATAAAATCAAATTTAATGTAAATATATCTGCCAAACTGCATTACAGTTTGTCAGCAGTAGTTCTCGTTGGAGTATTTTTTTTTATAAAAAGCACAGCAAATGACTCGACACCACCTGATGATAAGCAGTAGACGAGTCCACATGTGAAGATAGCTAGTGAAGCATGTGATATACTGCCCCAGCCACCCTCAACTTGCTGGCCCAAAAAGTGCTTTTTCACGCCTCTTTTAAAGGAACCCATGTTATAAGAAGGAGGAGGAATACGTGTGCTGGTAAGGAATTCCATGCTCTAGTTGTGCGACAGAGAAAGGAGTCACTAAATCTCTTAGTACGTAAAGTAGACGTGGCTACAGTAAAGGGGTGACTGTAGACCAGCACGCGTATTCCTTAGTAAATAGTGAAACATTTATAACTAAACTAAACTAAATTCAAGTGCGGAAGTGAATTACTCAATAATTACACATCAAAACAGATGGTGTTGATATTACACCATCAATATTGATACGTAGGAAACATAATTACTGAATAGGAAATAGTGAATGAAAAGCTAAAGCTGCATCATAATAAAATAACACGAAGGTTGCGCTCTATTTACAGTAGAGTTGCTGTCAATCTAAATTTAAAGTTAAGACAAAATAAAATAACCTTTACAGTCACACAACAGAGAATCCTATTCTCTGTGTGACATATCAATCCAAATTATTTTATCTTGAATAAAAAATATTTGGTTTTAATACCTAAACGACATTAAGATTAAGTGAAATAAATAAAACGTTTCCAGAATAACTAAGCAAAAGTTTTAAAACAGTACAGAGCGATCGCTCAAGCGCAGCTTAAGCCCGAGATTAGCCGGAGCTAACTCTGATACACTTAGCTATAAGAGTATTATTTACCATCACCGCTTCTTTGACAAAAGCGACTTTTATGAAGGAGCTAAGTTGACTGGTGAGACGCCGGAGTAATTATTATACATTTAAGATACACTTACAATTCAAGTGATAGCTTGTCTTAATTCTACCAAAGCATAATAGTTATAGAGAGGTGAGTTATTTACTACAAGAGGTCAATGAAAAAAGGTTTTAACAAAACTAAAACTGATTTCAAACTACTGAAAGAGCAATTAAATACTTAAATGTAAGCAATAACTTGTATTTAATTTAAGAATGTAAACAAATTCAAATAGTTTTTTGAATTGAAATAATTGTTTCCAGAAACAATATCAACTGAAGCACTCGACTCGAACAAATAATTTGTTGTATTTGTTATAATAATTTGTTTTGTGTATTTGTTGTTCATTTGTACTTCTTAAATTATATAATTTAAGAAGTTTCTACTTTCTGTTATGCTTCTTCTTTTAGTGTTTGAAGTCACTTTTAGTTTAAAAACCTTTTTTCATTGTTGTTCTTCATACCTTAAATTATATTTTTATTTTTCTCATACTTATTTCCCTGTTATGACAATTTAAAAGAACTTTGTAATTGACTCTATTTAAATAACAAAACATAGCAACGTACTTCATTGAACATTCAAATCAAATCAAATTAATTTGCCAATTATGTACCAATAAAAAATAAAGTACTTTGACTTATTTGTAGACATTATATTTACATCATATTGTTTGTTATTAACTTTAAGAATACTATTAATATATAAAAGGAAACTATAGAATCTTACCCATTTAAAACTTGTTCATAAAGCTTTCTTTTCACATCTCATGACAAGATTTCTAGGGACTTTTGGTGAACCCATGTCACACTTTAAGTAAGTTATTTTGCTGTAAAACTGTTATACTTGATGTGCCGTCAACTGTATGTAAACTGCTTATCCCGTCCGTTATCGCGACCATCTGTCACACTGGACCATAAATCGTGGCTATCACTCCGCAAATCCATATTGTTACAGTAAAAACTCATTTTTAGTTAAAAGAACATTTTACTGAAAGCTTCCATTAAAAACTATAATTTATATTTCTACGCTGCAACTAAAGTTTTGGCTAGGCTTTGCTAAAATATTTCACACAACAACTGTTAAACATCCACATGCCTCCGCTTATTCGGATCCTCCGAATAAGTCATGAATTAAGTTGAGCCATAATAACACAAGGTAACGTAGGCCCAAACAGCGATCTGCTTAACAATCGGGACCAACGATTTTCGCGTCTCCCGACGCATGTAGAAGATTGAGTTTACAAATTTGAATAAACCCATCCGGGAGAAGTCCAAGAGAATACTGCTTAGTTATAAATAATTAAACCACAATTTTTTTGTTTCATCGTTTTACTGCTTAGGTAAATTTTGCTCTAAAGGAACTTTGACGAAAATAGTTGGTATTTCATTTTTTATAGACCATTTAGTTTAAAAACAAAGCCAAATATAAATGAATGGCTTTGTTTTAAAATAAAATGTTTTATATTTCTACATTATTATCAAGTACTCCTTGAAAGTCTCTCAATATCTCCTCAATATTTTTTTCTCTCTGAATTTCTTAATTATTTTTTATGAGAAATAAAAAAAATTGTGTTCCACCTAAAACTTGTTGTTACTGTAACATATAAATAATTTCATGTCGAGCCTACAAACGACGCGGCTGGACAAAATCGAAAATGGTAACATGTTTCCCGTATCTATAAATAATGTAGGTTAATATGATGAATCAGGGTAAAAAATGTATAACGATTGCTGCAATAGCAAAAAATGGTAAGGAAACCTCTCATTATATTAACACAGTAACAAAGTCTATCACCTGTGAAACACACGATAATGCTTGAATAACTACAGAATATAGATCAAAGATTAAGGTAAGTAGTTCACAAAACAAGTTCAACTTCTTCTTCTTTAGATTGTTCGTCTGATAATTTCACACAATTAACAATAAAGCGCCATCCATTGATTTCCGATAATCGTTGTCAGATCTATCCGAGTTTATTTTCACTATTATTATTATATTAGGCTTATAACTCTATACTGTTCATTATTATAATTATATTCTTCAATCTTGTCTATCATAAGAGTACGTAATATACCTGGGCTGATAAATATATTTTGACTTTTCCGAGTTGTCCGTTCAGTGCGTCAAGGACGTGCTATTTGTCACCTGTAGTCACATATATCAGGAAAATCGGTATCAATGTATTCTGTTTCCGTATTTCATACACACACAGTACGATGTCCGTATTGAAAATAGAAGAATTAGCATTGCTTGCTTTAGCAAAAATCGGATAGCACTGCCGCATCGCCGGTACTACTTACCCTCATAACAAGTTCCAGCCTCCTTGACAAAGTTTAAAGTTAAAGAATAGTAAACAGATAACAGAAACAAAGGTTCCGACAAAGGTGGTGCGAAAAGTCACCTTTTAGGTCGGCAAAATGTAAGTATGACGCGTGTTGCACTTGCTATCGTGGATAAGGACTCTTACTGTGTCAAGCGATGGCATCAGGCGATTTTAAAACATTGCTGAACGTTCAAAAATAAACTGCCAACAACTTTATTTGATGAAGAATGAATAGATATTTCATCCTCCCTCGTCAAATAAAACTTCTAAAGATTCTCGTACGTAACATAAGCTCGCAGCGCTCTTTTGATTTGTTTTATTGAAAACTTTCCACAAACAAGTGTAACACTTATCAGATATATAGTGTAAGGTAAGCTAGTAATTTACCTATCCGTATCTATCCGTATCGATATTGCACATACAAAACCGACTTCAAAAACTAGATATGGAATCCATAGTTAAATTTAATGTAAGGTTCTCATGATTACTTACAGTGTTTCATGTTTTATGTATTTTTAGTGTTTTTGAAATAGCATCGTAAATATTGAATAGAAACGTTATGAATAGAGACGTGTTGAAACACGTCATATCTTAACAAATTTATAATCCAATTCTTTTTTTTAATATCATTTTTTTAATTGTATTTGGTAAATAACTTTGAATAAGATTTATATTATTTGAATATATTAGGAGAACACCAATTTGATTTTACAAACGTATGTAAAATGACACACAATATGCGTCAAAGACGGTAGTTAAAAACTACTAATGCTAATTACGGGTAGAATTTTATCACAACTTCAACAAAGTATGACGTTAAGATACATTTTTATATATTTCAGATTTTATCTCATCATGATGCCATATCAATCGAGCGACACCTACCGCTGGACATATATAAAACCTATTGGTGCTGAATGATTTAGATTAAGATCTCTTTGATATTTTTTGGTTTTTTTTAATATATTTTGGTATGTGTATTGTCCTTTTATATTGATGTCAATGTAAAAAAATTGGGATAAAAAGTCTAAAAGTGATGCTGGAGTTTTATTTTGCTATTTAACTCTTAATCTCAGTCGTTCGTCTTACCTATTATACAACTAAAATTATTATATCTTATATGTATATTGAAATACTTTATATCAAAACTTTTCTCTGCCTTTTCGTGTTACCTGAAAAAGCCAATACCATCTTCTTGTAAAAAAATATATCAATATATAAAAGCCTGTACCTACTACACAAAAATTAACTATGTTAAACGGAAGCACTGCGAACCAAGCACACAATGCTTACGCTTGGAGAATATCGAAGATTTTAAACTATCGCTAAGTAAACGGCCAACTTTCTTAATAAACCACCGCTTATCATCCAGTTTCAATATTGTCAAGTCCTTGCAAGTATCGATGTAGGACGCACAGATAATTAATTCTAGAGAAGACTTCTGTCAACATTTTTCCATCTGTTTCATTGTTTCAATTCTATCACGAAACCTTAAGGGCTGTCTCGAAGCTTGTTATTCGATTTTAGAAAAATGTAATTGTGGGTTTCAATAATCTACTTATTTACGGATGGTTTTGTTTAGGAGACGTAAAATTTTGACATATAAAAATACATAATATAATATTAAAATAACAAACATCTTAATACATACAATAAGTTTTTTCAAACAAGCTTTTATTTAAATAAAACTTATAATGATACAGCCGGCCAATGTACATGTCCTTGTTACTACTGTTATTTTGTATTTATATTAACTGATGTATAATCTTAACCTAAAAAATAACAAAATAAAATAATGAAGCTTGAAGCACTGATTAAATTTTGTAGTACACCTGTATAGTACAACCATGTGCACAATGTACAGTACAACGGATAGATTTATTTCATAATAAGCCTCTATAAAGGTGAAAAAATATATATCAAAATTCAACGCCTCATATGCAAAACCCTCGGTAGACAGGATATTGAAACCCAGCATTAATGTTTTTCTTAATGTTAATAAATTAAATTAAAAAATCCACTTATAGAAACGCACAATATAAAGTGCAACGCAGACTGGGTTTAAATAATATATGTATCAATAATTTTAACATTTATTTTACCTGTTCTAGATTCTAGAATCGACTTACAATATCGAAGACAGATCAACGCGGACAAGATTTCTGAACTCCGACTAAACGATGTAGAGACTTGGAAATAGGGAATTTTATTTTTAAAAATTAGAACACAATCGATACCGGAACAAGACTCTGTCCTTATTTCTGTGTTGTCAGTAGTCCGATATCTGCTATGTGTAATTGATGGATGTTTTGCGGGTAGTGACAAATTGTGCTGACCGCGCACTACCCTCGTCACGGCGTGACTCGAATCACCTATCCTCGCTGACTGCAGCTTTTTATTTGTGAAACTTAAAGAAAATTTTGCCATATTTACGAGAATGGTTTTTGAAGGATAATGGAGTGACATGTGAACCCGCTCTGACAATGGGAATACAATAAAGTCTGTCTTTTTAATATTGGACATCAAATAATCCCTTAAATCAGCTGGTAGCGTGTTAGGCTCTTTTAGATTGTCCACCAACATATGGATTCCTTATTTGAGACCCAGGAGATTAGGTTATTACACTGCGACTGTTATGCACTGGGCTCAATTCTCTTCGTGATCCGAAGCATCCACACCCCACTTCAATAAAAGGGGCTTTATAAGACCCTGGTGGGTACCAGGGTCTTATAAAGCATCTGTGCCTTGTCTGAGACTATCCTTACACACCATAGAAAATCTATATGGCTATGAATTTTCAAAATGGCGCTCAAAGAGACCAATTAAACCACTGTTACTCTTCGATGAGCTAGGTTAATCCGACACAGCTTGTACAACAACCAGTCCGCAAAGCTTACAATCTTACTATTAATTTAGTTTCTATATCAAAGATATAAGATATATTTAATAGTTGCAACGGAAGTTTTGCCGTAGTATTCACAGCACAGTAGTTACAAGTGCTGACGAACTTCTTGCGAAAGTTCAACTGCAACGACTTATTGGAAATTAGACATCCATACAGAATGTTCTAGAGTGAACGAACTGCGTCCTCGTTATTTCACTACACTTTGATCCGTGAGATATTAAGTTAGAGCGATCATAAACAATTTTTGTCAAAAAATATACGATAGAAATCTCTGGCGAACGCAATCGTTTGACCCCTTCCAAGTCAAAGATAAGAGTTAAATTTTCTGGGATCTCAACAAAGAGTCTCCCGTGACTTCGATATTCATTTTAATAAAAGTTTGTAATATTCCTGCTAGACTGAAAATAGAAGAATGCTGTCTTACACTAGTTTGAATATAAAACAACATCTTGATCGACGTTAACAGCAGTTTTAAAATAAAAGGCACAGTTAAAAATAATATTTTGATTCTGAACTAAGATCAGGCAAGCGACTTCGCGGACCCTTGTTCACCAATAAATCTCTGTTCCGTACAAAAATGTCCTTTTCTATACAACATTTAGCCCGTGATAACATCCCCAATTAAGAAGACAAAAGGGGAACATTATTCAAATGTGCGGCTGACCGCTGTCTTTGTTTATATCTATTTAATTTAGAACCGACGTCAATCCTGCGCAAAGTCGTGATTCGTAATTGGGTGACGTTTGCTTCAGTAGATACCCCTTGGCGCAGTTTATAAATATTAGCTTATACTAATACTTTCTACGTTCTAACATTTCGTGCCATGTTAGAATAAATCAAGCGTTTTGTTAAGTCGATGTAATTAGATTCTTTCAAGTAACTTAAAACTAGCTTATTTATTTATTATATACACGAATATACACTTACACAATTTTTTTTTTTTAAATCTGAATATGGATTAGATTCGGATTTTAAGAAATAACAAAAATAAATAATTTTTAAAACGTAACCCACTTTCATTCTTAACATTTCTATCAAATGTTTTATAATATCAAAGCCAAAGTCAAAGTCAAAATAACTTTATTTAAATAGATTATTTACTAAGTTCTTTTAAATCGTCACAACAGGGTATATGTATGAGAAAAACAAATAAATGTAATTACAGGCAAAAGTGATAACTTTAAGTGGGTATCAACCGGGCATTTACAAATTGTCCCAGTTATAGAATTTAAACATGTACTAAATACATTCTTAATTTAATTTTAAAATAATATATCACATAGAAGTGTCTGTTTACCTTAACGTATGAGTATACGGTTATAAGATTAAAAATAATAATATTCGTGACTTTGTAGATCATTTTATTACCCCGCAGCATTCTCCCAGAGCATTTATTTTTTTCTCAAGTTTACGCTGTTAAGATTCCCCTGGTGGATGATTAAACCCTTTATGGCTTTAGTCCACGGGAAAGTTTAATATAACGCCTCCGTTTCACAGCTTTATGATAATACAATGTATGCGGCACATTATCCGTATGAAGTGTATTAAGGAAGTCATATTTTATAAATATATATCTTACAAGATCGTTGCGCACACGCGTACACCAGGTGAAGCCAATGTTAATCATTACCAAAGTCCCACTCACGTTGAGGGTTTGAAAGAAAGAAAGAAAAGATATTTTGTCATACACCATCAGAGCTTTATATAAAACACACATAGACTTTAAAAATAAACTTATAATAATATAAGGACAAAAATATAATCTGTTATAATTAATATTAAATATATGTAATATGTTTGCATTACATACAGGCATTTTACTCTTTATACATTATTATATCCATTTACTATATTTGTCTCCCTCCCAATCTATTAATTGTTTGGGTAAAAATAAGGGCCATTTATCTGTGTTCCACGGCTGTAAGAAAAATAAAAAAAAAACAAAAGAAAATCAGCACGCCCGAAAATATATGGCGGCCGCCGCGGATAAAATTGTTAATTAAAATATTTATTGAAATTCCACGCAAGAGCAGTAATTTGGGGTAAGCTTAGGAATATTTGATTTATTGTTTTATTTATTGTCTTGCTCAAATGAACGACGACAAAAATTACAACAAATGTTAATTTACAATATAGGTACACCATTAAAAAAATACTGCCGAATCGAGAACGTCCTCCTTTTTTGAAATCGATTAAAAATAGAGCAGTTATAGTTAAGGGATTGAATAAGACCATAAAAATAAACAATTTTCCTTATAGAACCAACATCGCAATCGCAAGAAATATACTAAATACTTTTTATTGTTCTTATGCAGATTATTGAAAGATAAAGTTTAGTTTTGGACAATATACCATAGAATCGGCACTATTTAAATATCTTAAGATTATCAACTGTACTTATAAAATAAAATTTATACAACTAACGCTATCTATCAAAGTTATCTGAAGCTGCCTTAGAAAAATATCAATTTTGAAAAGTACGTTAAATAAACCATTTCTCTATGTATTTTTGTTTTTAAACTTACCCTGTATTAACGTGAACAAAACAAAAAAAAATATATCAAATAAGTCAGGCCGTTCGTTTTTGAGTTTTAGCCTGACCAAAGAACATTAATTCATTTTTAGATATATGAAGAATAAGAAAGGTCCAAAAGTCCTACAATTCTTAATCATTATAAATAAACAATGATTATATACACAAAATCAAATGCAAAATATAATTAAACGTTTAAAATATATTCGTGCTTCGCCTACGGGCTTGATGGCTACGTATTTAGTTCGACGTTTAAAAATCATTCATAAAACTCGACACTCAAATAAAAATTGCTACCATAATGCACCTACAATAAAGTCTGAATTGCACTGATGGCTGCATATTATAGTATAATGTTTGAGTAAAAACTTTTGGGAAAACATAACTGTGTCTGTTGCAGTTCTGTTGAGGTTTAAGCTACAGTCAGAATACATTTTATAAACTATGGAATGGATTCTAGCTACGGAATAACTGTTTAGGGTAAAACAGTTTATGGCGCAACTGCTGTATCCTTAAAAAGTTTTAAAAGTATGTTTAAAAGAGGTGTAGACACTATTATTGTCTATGGTATAGATGTGTGTGTGTGTGTGTGTGTATGTGTATATGTGAATGTATGTATGTATACTAATCATTAAGTAATCGTATTATAATAGTATTTTTATTAGTAAGAATGTATGTATGTATACTAATCATTAAGTAATCGTATTAGTATTTTTATTAGTAATCTGATAAATGTTTATACTTTATAATAATGTTTTGTCATGACTTTTTAATTTATCAATTATGTAATAGAATTCAATGGTACACCGACTTCACTCATCTATCGTATTCTTGTATGTCCTGTCCATCCTAAAGTTGCTTGGAAGTGATAGCTAATTAGCGATAAGACCGCCCTTGTACAATATAGCATCTGTAAAATTATCTGTATTTGCAATTTATGGTGTTCAATAAAGAATATTTTATTCATCTATGTATCAATCCTGCGCACGGTCCATACAAGTATCTTTGTAATTTAGCAAAAAATTGTCAAAAACAAAAACATTACTCTTTTCTCAAAATTATACGTTTTTGTGAGTTATCTGTAGTTTATTATTTGTAGTTTATCGAGTTATGTGCATAAAATAATCTAATAAATTATTAAGATAATTGCTTAGTAACTGGATAAGCAGAAATTGTTATATATACTTAGGTCTGTGCTATATTATAATATGTTGAAATGGGCTACGCGAATTTGAACCTTAGAGTTATTATAAGGAGTTAGCACCGATAGATAGCTGCTTCGGATTCAGAGATTGTAATGTACAAAATATTTTTTTAAGTGTAAATATTCTTGTAAGAAATAATTTTCAAAAATTCTAAAAGTATTTTCACAATTTATAACTGACGATTGAAAAAGAGGAAGAAGAAGCGATTCAAAATCATTGCAGTTATCTATGGGCTGTGGATACTGCTTAGTAAACCAGCAGGTTGTACGTATGCTTGCTTGCTGCTTTTAATTATTTCCTAATAGAGTAGGCTACGCTGGTATGATCAAACATAGCTCAGTAGTCCTCAATAAAATTGTACAATACTGCAATGAAGGAAAAAATTTAAACACTTAATGTCATAGCACACTCGTTACAATTGTAAGTGTACACTTTAAGTAAAACTTTTTTGTCTCATGTCCAAATATTTGTAGTCATCAACAGTTAAAAGATGAGAATAAACATCTGTTCATCTGAGTATAGCCCCAAAGCTTCTTCTGGTGCTAACAGACGATTGTTTCATAAACATTTCTACGCCAGAAGATGGTCGTAAATAAAAAGGCTCTTCATAATTTCCTGGCATAACAAATCCTAATACAAACATACGCCATAATAAACCTCCGTAGACACGCATGAAAAGGAAAAGCGAAAACGTTTCGCAGCTAATACCACCTAACTGGGACGGGCATTTGTTAATCCAACAACTTCCGAAGCCCGCACGTTCTAACACAAAACAGGAAAATAAATTACGAGAACGCGTATGTAAATGTGGAGGAACCAAGAAACAAGCGCAGCCGGCCAGGGTTGCGTAATTTATAATTAAATTAAATATACATAAGAATACATTTTTGTTGACGAGTAATGGTTCAGGAATCGCTTATTTATAGTGATTAAGAATTGTCTTTTTCTGAAGGAAAGTATAAAACTAGCAACTCTGCTTTATGCTAGGGCTTTCAACGAGATGGAATCGTTTCATAGATTGGACTGCCGATGAGTTTTAAAAGTTTTCGGCGAGAAATTTTTAACAAATTTCTTACTTATAGCGATTACTTAGAGTAGTTCTAGTCAGACGTAAGTTTATATATAAATAAAAACTTTAATCTGTAAACTGATTTATTTTTTCAGGAATTGAAGATATATAAAAACATTCTTCTAAGTCTATTCCGTGTATATATAGTAAATGTGATGAATCAAGACATATTATCTGGACATGTTTTATCAATTACTACTAAGAGAATACAACTTACCATCAGATGGGATCTGAGAAAGCCAAGCTTGGAAAAACAAATAACAGTATCGTGGGTTAGGTTAGATCTATGTAAGCATGCTATTTAAAATGAAACTGTTTGAATCGGCCTGTATAGGGCCTAACTGTGATGCTCTTGCTAGGAGAAGAATGGGTCTCTTTAGACTGGGCTATCCCAGTCCTAAAGATATAAAGCTGCCGACTCCGAACGTACTTATTAAGTACATCTTGAAGGTATTCCAGGACACCAGACACTAGGATTAGGGAAGCACAAAAGATCCCAATGGATCGAAATGCTCCGATAATAATCCTGACGCTACATCAAAATAAGTTAAGATCTGTGAACAAAATTATGCCCAAGCCTAGCAAGATCTACTATCTTTTTAAGATCGCTTTTAGTAATTAAAATTCGTTTTGACGTAAGCAAGTATCTATATAATATAATTAAATTTATGATTTCTTAATTAAATTTACAAAGGTGTTTCACTCCTTAATAGAATCATTAGTTAGTAGATCTGGAAGAACTGCATTAGCTGACTTTATCACAGGGATGTGTAAGTGGAAATAGTTATGGGAATAACACGGAGAGTCGACTACTGTTCGATCTAACAAAGTTACAATATTTTGCAAAATCCACCGAAGGCCAACCCCCCTAGATAGACATATATAGTCGTATCCACGAGGTGCCGATGGATGCAAGTTACATTTAGTAATAATAAGCTGAGCTTTGATACGCTTCTCATTCAATATACACAAAAGCATAATTTGTTTTTGGTTTGACTGTGTACACGAAAATAGAAAGAAATATTCATACAAAAGCCTTATTAGTAAGTAATAACTAAACTATAATTAATAATGTAACTTTTTTCGATGTAATGTTGTCAGTATCATTATTAATATTCGGAAATATTTCTAATAAATACAGCTTACTTAATTACCGAAATATTTAAAAAATTACTTTATTTCAGCACAACACGAAGTTTTTACAACACGAAGGAATAATTATTCCTGTACACTTGAAATTAGTGCTTATCAACTAACTAATGATTCTATTAAAGAGTGAAGCACCTTTGTAAATTTAATTATATTTAAAAAATTGCTTCAATAATACAAATATATTTGACACCAGAATATCCAATACCAATTAAATGTTGGTTTAGTGGTAAAGTATCTGATGTAAACATGAGACAGTAACACTTAACATGAGACAACATGTAAGTTGAATTTTAGTCGATATCCGAAACGATTCTACCTTAGTCGTTGCACTCTTATTCAAAAAAGATTTGGTTATTTGATATCTTCCGTAGTTCAAAAACAAGGCTGATTCTAAAATCTTTGAATATTATTTTATTTTTCTGTACATTATATTTGAATAGAAAGCATCTGTTAGTAGCTGTAGAATCGAAGAGACATGAAATATAACGAGCAAATTTGGCGTATCGGCCGAAATTTTTAATTGTGCCTTGATCCCAGCCCAGAAGGACCACAAAAGCCATGCGACGAGACGATTTGGCACCGTGAAAACCCGGCAATATTGTGTAACACCCGCTTTCAATGACTGACACAAACGGGTGAGGCCCGTAATTTTCCTGCAATGTTTTATCTAGACTGAGAACAATGGAACTCATTTTGGGGCACAATGAATTTCATTTCGGACGCGATCCGCCGAAATACACGCCATTAAAATGGTTGCCGTAGCGTCGCCGCATTGTAGTCCTCAGCTAGACGGGCTGCTGGCTTGGTTTCCTCCAAGCACGTACGATACTATATTTACAGCGGTACAAAACTATCCAATTGACGTATCAAATTTAACACAAGGATTCTATCTTAGTATTTTGGAAGAAGGCACTAAATTCGCTAATATCGTCGTGGTGTTTTTGGAAACAATAGCATGAATTTCATATAGACAACTAGCAACATATGCAAATGCTAACTTGCAGTGAAATTCTCCTGGCAAGTTCCTCCTTGTATTGCTGTAGTCTTTAAAAATTAATATATTTAATCAATTTAAATACAAAATATGATTCAAAATATCATATCCCGAAACAAAACAGAACTTTGGTTACTATATTATTTTCGCTAATCCGAGAATAAAAATGACTTCGTCATTTATGACTATTATTGTCATAGACGATAATACCATATAATTTTCCCCTAATATACCCCTAGAAAGAAAACTCTTTGCTGCTCATTATCGTGAAATGGTGATAACTGCGTTGTAGTTACCCAACTACATAGCTTGAGTATTTATTTGCTAACCAAATCTATAAAATTAAAATCAAGTTAGAAACAATAAAATAAAATTTTATTTCGAATAAAACATTATATTGAGTCATTCTTAAAAGATATACATATACCTCGGCCTTTTTTACAACTTTATACACTTACATGATTTTTCTGTTAACCGAACAACCGTAAAATGGTATATTTTTTCACGATTTTGCATACTCATACATTTTACTTACTCCCTATTGGTCATAGTGACATATTATATAGCCTATATTGATAAATTGATTATAAAACACATAAACATGTTTTCAATTATAATAATTAAAATATAATATATATTATAAAATAAACAAACAAATTCTTTAGTATTATTAGTAAAGAATTGAAAAAGATAAAGAAATTATGTTTAATCATTCGGTAATACTGTAATGAAAATAAAAAAATTGTTTTACTACCACAGATTATCTTGTCTAAATATTATTACTAAGCGCTTGATATTGATACTAGCTAACGTTAGAATATAGATGCTTCCTGCTGAAATTCGAACTTGACACCTCTAGTCTACTAGATGACGATAGAAATTATGATGGTCTATATAATATAAATTATATATAGACTTAAATAAATGCGACTGAAAGAACTATTAGAAGTCATCTTCGGAGCAAAATTAATTTACAATGGTTCAGCCTTTGAAGAAGGCGTACCCAAAATGCAATCACTTCGACATAAAGCCACTCTTGATTTATAACAAAAGATTACTAAATAGACTTAAAATAATACAAAGTTCTTTAAAAAAAGCGTATCAGTCTTACCACTTAGTCCGACCATTTTGTGGAGCCAGCGCTTACAATCGAAAAATACTCACGAAATCGCTGCACCATCAGATTTTATGATGTTACCATCATTTCAGATATCATTATTAGTCTGTTATTCGTAATGAAAAATGAGAACGATGTAATCTTATACACAACTGGGTAAATTCCTGGATAGAAGGAGTTTTTATTCCAACTTGGATTTTTATAATCTCAAAACAGTTTGATTGTAAAAATATTGGTGCCGGTGCTGCAGTACTATTTGTCATGTTTCAAAGAGATTACAGTACTCTTAATAATTGTACCGTTCCTTCTGCGTTTTGGTTTGAAGGTGTCAGATTAATTTAATTTACTAACGAGGAACATTTCTGCTTACATTGCAATTGATTATTACGGCAGCGCTTTTATGTCCAACATTTCCATGGTGTATTAACAAGAACAGGATTTCAATACAAATAATAGTTTGTTATTATTTTTATTTGTCTAATAAATAGCTACATTTCCTGTGTTTAAAAAAAGGTTGTCAAAAAAAGTTTTGTTTAGTATTTATTTGTAAAATGCACCTTCTTTTCGTAAAAATATCCATTATTTTACCACCTTAGTAAAAACACTTTTATGAAAAGACCTGAACTTATTAATTCAACGATATTTTTTAAGTAAGTAAGAAACTGAACCGGTCAAGTAGGAGATACTATGTTCCAGTTTGTATTTTTTTTTTTGTATGTATGTCAGTTTGGAATTTTATATGCACATATAATGTGTTTCTTTTTTGTTCTTAAATAGATTCGTGTATTCTTAACCAACGACAAACAGACAATCAAATTTGACCCAAATTTATTACAAAAGTATTGTGTTAAACTCCGTCTCAAAAAAAAAGTTAATTGTGTGACTTCATCAATAACTTCTAAATGGCATTATTCTTGTGTTTTGAAGTCAATTTTAGTTTGGTTTTTCATTAGAAGCTTTGTAATTTTCCACGACTTAATAGATGAGCCTTACTTGTTTCTATGGTAATAGAACAGGAGAGAAGTATAGTTGAAGATATTGAATTTTCATAGAACTAAGAATTGTATAAGTTAATTATCCGCTTATCGGAAGGTCGTCTGCTTCAGATTCATCGCACGTAGCAATTAGAGCCGTTAGTAAAACCGGAACGCACTGCTCCAGACCGGTTACAAGCGGTTTGGGCCGATTTGTTGCGTGTCGATTGTTTTTTCGCGAAATCGCGCGAGGGTAGAATTAGTAATCTGAAGTAGATCGCTTCTACACGTTTTGAGCCAGTCCGAATCTATTAAATTTTCGAAATCTCGCTAATACTCTGAAATGGCTTGACTTATTTTATTATATTTAACCCCTACATTCTTCTTGAATGTTCTTTTTGTCGTGATGAAAAGACCGTTGATCTGCCTTAAACCTAATAATCTGTATAGTTCAACGTTAGGGTACTCGAGGAGGAGTGGGAGGCACGAATGGCAAGCGAGCGAGATGAAATGTTTGCGAGCGTCAATTGTACATATCAACAGCTAAGGCTCATAGGATATTTTGTGTTGAACAAATCAGTTAATTAATTTTATAAAATTATTAAAATTTGTTTTGATTGAAAATTGAACCCATTCTTGAACCCTTTGGTGGAGTATCAGTAGATACTTGACATGACATAACTAAAAAATGATAATGAATAAAATAAATGATGGTAGAATAAAAACTAAAAATAAAAAATGACATTTAAGCTGTGCTGTCAACGTTTATCACTAAATACCTTGTCGATAATTTTATATTAGTCGAGTTGAAATATAACACTGTAACAAACGTTGACAGAAAATGAAATTCCTGAGTCGTAGTCAAGAAAAGTTAGCTTCCCTTGTTTTCCCGGTGACTTGTTAACATTCTCCACAACCACAAGCCGCAATTAGTAAAAAACTAAGCAGGGGTCCTAAAGCGATTGGTTGCGCGCTGATTGTTTTTTGTTTGTCGACCCTACAAGTTATGTCCAGTAAGTTCCACACACTTTACTGTTGTACTCAAACTGTTTGCCTTATCAGGACACTAATTATGTCTCATTTTAAAATCAAATTTATCGTAGTATTTATAAGTATTAAACTTTACAAATCGAAACCAAAAAAATATTGTGTTACTGTTCTCCTTATATTTATGTCACTAATTTTTCTATTCAAAAAAATAAAACGAAAGCTAATAAAATTATTATAAACTGAAGTTATATTATAAGAACATGTCAATAACTTAAGTACAACATCGTATTCTTTAGGGACAACTCTTTGTGAAAATTATTTTGCTTATTTGTACTTAAATCTTCTAAAACATGCATTCACTCGGCACAACCCTTCAAAATAGCTATTTCAAGGCGTCAATAAAGCCCTTGAAAGCTATAAGTATGTTTTATATTTAACCATATTCCTTTTGCTTCGAAGATCCCAGGAGTGTATTGAATATTGTAACCCATTAAATTATAGCTATGAACATCATCTAACTTATATATTATCACTGAGTTCCATTTATTGGCTTAGTATCATCTGGTTTCTGTTTCCACCTAGCACAAAGAACTTTCGTGAATCGCATCTCCCGTTCCACAGTTTGCCAACTCCCTTAAGAACATACTTCAGATACCAAACCAGATGGGAACATCCAAAAATACAAAGTTTAAACTGAATATCCGATAATGTACACACGGGACAACGGAACGTCGACACAGACATAAAAGCATACTGCATCGTTCAAATATAAAAAATGCCTATCATTATCACATCGGCTTCCCATCAAGGCGGTTTTTTCTTCGCCATAAAGCGCTCTGAAAGCAGCAGATGTCCGTTAAATCTTTACGGTTTCCACCCGGCACCCGGGTTTTTTATCCGGGTTACGAGCCTGACACTGTGTACGCACAGTCGGGGAATAAAGTCAACATTTTACTGGAGAAGCAGGGTTTCAAACACTCAAATTTATGGATCTATATAGTTGGAGAACATGGGTATATGTGGGAGAACCAAGTAAAGATAATATTATTTGAAAGGAGGCAAATTTAACTAAGGAGTTCTACAGTAAATGTAATTCTAGTAGGAACCAGTCAAAGTGGCGATTCTTTGGGTATTTTCTCATTTCAACGAGCGATATCGCGTTGATACTATCAACGCAAGCTTTATTTATCATTTTTAAGTATTAAAATATGTTTACGTTGAATAAATTGTTTGAAATATATGATTATGGATCTATGCAATAGTGCTCCTTTTGAGTCACTTCATATATGAAATCGTTTTTGTTGGTTGGGTAAGCAGGCTTGAAGAATACATCTGAGTAGAGACCACTTTATATCCTTTCTACCAAGTCTCAGTATAAAACAGAAGGGCATATGTATAATAATTAATGTTACATATTCTCTTCAATCGCAAACCTTGTTTCTAGAATAAGTCATCTGGTATTTCCGCATTTTAAATACTCACATCTCACCAGTCAGTTCTCTCCAAAATGTCACCACTCAACCTCGAATCTCAAACGAAATCAGGCTTTTAACCATTTTGTAAAAAAAATGTCGTTAAAATTTATATGACATAACTATCATTAACATAATTATACTAGCCATTCTCCCAAGCACTATGTCTCCGAACAAGCGGGCAACTCTCTGAAAGGCGTGAAATGGCAGATGATCTTTTAAGAGATTACTTTGCGGCTCAGATTATTTTTGTCCTAGTAGTTTTTACAGAAGCCGTCACTGCTCTTAATAATGCTCTGATTTTGGAAGTCTTTACAAATAAAAAATTAGGTAGCATGCAATATAGATAAAACGAATTACTTTACCAATAAATAGTCGACTGCACTCTTTAGCTATTTGGACTTAGCACCAAATTTTTTAAATTAAAAACACATCTGACGTTTATATCATTATTGAAGCGTAGAAAAAGATCTAACTAATGTTTTATCATTATTATTAACTAAAACCATTATTTCTTTACTTTCCATATCCCAAAAAGTATAAATATTTTAAAAAATATAATTAAAAACTACAAATTAATCTTTCTTATATTCATATTTAACAAAAGATTAAATCATAATGCTATACACGATAAGCAAAATTATAAGCTCACGCAGGTATTTAATTGCTTTTCGCTGCAATTTATATTCAAAGCCAAACGTTAAAAGCCTCCTTTGTTTGGATTTGAAAAAAAACACATTTGTCAAATCTTTCAAGTGTCAAAGCATCACGGGGGCTGTGGTTTCCGCTGGTTTCCGTGATTAATTACCAAATGGATGAACCCAAACATTTTCCCATGGAATAAATAGCAGACCGAAACGAACGTGCCGATTTTCTTTCAAAATGGACTGTGTTTTAAAAGACTCAGAATGTCACAAAACGAATTCAGTATCATTAAGTCTGTGAGTCATCAGTTTTTTTTATTTTAATATTTATGTTTTCATGTTTTTGAACTAATATTATTTCTCTGAGTAATGGCAATACTTTTATCAAGTGCAGAACTTGACTTACAATTTTATTTTGACATCAAATCCTTTATTTAGAGCTTTGTGACGTCAATCTATGGAATGGTGGTACTATGGGCCGATCATACTGGCTGTGGTTTTGTTCCTTTTGGTAGGAACTATCTTTGAAAGAAGAATTGAAGCCAACATTCGACGAATCAGTAAGTACGTCATGGAACTATGTTGCGATACATCAACATTATCATTTAAAAGCCAGATATCTTATTGTATAACTGAGAACATTAAAAGACATCTTTTTGTTTATTTGACATTTCGGCTATATCTATTTTATTTAGGGAACCGAGAGAAAACATATTTTCTGAAGAGGCTCCTAAGCATATGAGCTCTTTTTACGCTGTTTGCAGTCGTTAGAGACATACAAAAAAATCAAAGTTTTTTCATCAGTCGTAAAAGTCACTAAAAGTCGTAAAAGTCCTGACTTTCAATTGTTCTTGTTTTATTAATTCCTGCAAGGCGCGATTTACGAATGTGTCCTGTTTAATTTGTATGTCAAAGCGCCTGTAATATCAAATGATATCATTAGTATTAATATAGTAAATTTGCTAGTTTAATAACAAAATCCTTTCTCTCTCTAGTCGAACAGAGACTAATCCAGATACAGCAGAATGGATGTGCTCTACAAGATGTCACCAGCTCAACCACGAATCTCAGACGGCCAATCAGCCGGTCATCCAGCGAGAAACTAGTTAATGTAAAGGGAACCGCCTCCCAACGCACCCTTAGATCATGCAAGACGGAGAGTTGTATCGCGACGCTAACTAGATCTTGAAATCTTTACAACATCAGAAACTCAAGAAACTATTAAAACAGGTTGCGATATTTTGTAAATTGATTATTGTATGACATAAAAAAGCAATAATAACTGAATGAAATCCATTATAATTGTAGATTCGAAGGCTATCTGGCCCGATAGAAGCGTAAGTAACAAAGACGAAAATATACGATAACGTTTTACCGCCTTTCCTATCTTTGTCGTCAACCTGTAGCCTGTTTCCGATTGCCATCAATAAAACTAAGTTCACCGAATGGAAACTGAATTATTATTGTGATTCAGTAAAATCTATCTAAATAAGTAGATTTTAAGTTTTATTATTTTAAATGTCAAATGACACTTGTGTAATGAACTGTATTTAAACTGTCTACAGTTCTTTTACGATAATTGGACAACTGTTCCCTGTTTCTGTGAAAAACAATTTAGCTAGTTTTGCACACGGGATGCATTTACATATCTAGTAATGTCAAATGATTTCATAGCAGGTCTTTGTTAGTATCGGTTATCACTTACCGTCAGGATAGCATTAGGTTTCTAACAGCTGTTGATCAAATTGCCAAAGTTGTCCAAAAAAATATAATTAAAAATGGATCGTATGAATCAGAAGATTGATTAATCGCAAATTTTGACAAACAGCTTCACTCTCTCTCGTCAGTATCCTTGAATTTATAATTATTAAATTGATCGATTTCTACGGTTGTAAAGTGTCTAACACAGAAAATACTTTAAACATTAAATACATTAACAAACTTAGTAACAAGTCATCACATATTTTAGTTGGTATAATGCTAAATTCAGCTTCCATCCTCAAAATAATAAGCAATAGATACCACACGTGCTATCTACACTGTTAAAAGTGATAATAAAACCATTTCTTGCATTTTCTTCTTCATTTTTCTTAAAGGTTTCACAAACTAGCGCAGACATTTTTAAACGGGTTTTCCCCTAGTAATTTAGGTAACTTGCACACGTCACTTTGACATAACCGCCGTCAGACAAGGACATATGATCCACGCCCGGGCTCCCCGGACTCGGCGAATTTCCCTCGTGACCAAGCCTTTTAAAAGGGTCGTTTGAACACAGGTTTCTAGTTTCCAGTCTAGTCATAAATTGAACTATGTCAAACTAATTATTTCTGATCTATATGGTAATAATATTGAAACGATAACCACATTGAAATAGGTTTGCATTAATTAAACTAAAGCTAACGCAATGGTTGATTTCAAATAAGTCAATCAAAATTCATTTTCTCGATTCGATAACTGTGACAATATTCATCCACTAACCTGCAGGCTGTTATGGCCCAAACTCGTCATGGGATTCTGACATGCAGGAAGACTTGAGCCCAGGTTGGACAAAAGCAACACTTATTCAAATGATTGACGATGATGAAATTGAAGCTATTTTAACGTCATTTCTATACAGTATTTGTAGTGGAATTTATTTATGCCTGTTATCAGCCTTGCGCGCATTTACCTACCAATCAACATATTTGGAGGTCGATTAATGGTCGGAGAGGTCGAATGCATTTACGCATCATCCCTACAGTACGGTGCTAACTGTAGTAATTGCAAGGGCAGGCGCAGGCGGCGACGCAGTGAAAAGTTTTCTGGCGAGTGCTATTTGTCACCGACATGCGCTATGACGGTCGTCCCGGACAGGTTGTTTAGTGGATAGTGGGAGATACCATTCTGTTACTATCTTGTTCCAATTTTTTTTTGGCTTCTCTCATCAACTGCCTGCCCACTGACTTAATTGTGTCAGAGTGTCATCAGTGTTCGTCTTTACAATCTTATGAAAAATTTACCCTACTACAATATCTTCATTAGTTCAAAGCCACCCAAGGGGCAATGAAGAGGGCTATGCTCGGAGTCTCTTTGCGTGAATGAATCAGAAACGATGAGATCTGCAAGTAAACTAGGGTCACCGATGTAGCCCAATGAATTGTGAGCCTGAAGTAGCAGTGGGCAGGGCACACTGCAAGGAGGACTGATGGGCGTTAGGGCGGAAAAGTCCTCGAATGGCAGCCACGTAGGCCCACATCAGATCTTCGTTCCCACAAGGTTACTGATGGCCCTTGCCTAATCCTTGTTTATATGGATGTCACAAATTTGTAAACAAAGTTATTTACCAAAATGACAAAGACAAAGACAAATTTTAAAAGACAAATTTCCTGCTTGATACTTACAACAGATACTTACTTGATATTTAACCCATCATTGCAAATGTTATCAAAAGAAATATATAATTTTATAAAGATTACTATTAATACTAAAGTATAAAGAAGTAACTCTTCAAGGATTAATTATAACAAATTTCCTAAAACTCTTAATGAAATTGCAAATTCTAGGGATCCCTCCTTCATCCCCACTAGCTAACATAAAACATCTCAAGGTCCAGGAAAACAAGAATCCATTAAGTATTCCAAACAACTTTTTTATTGGCTACATGTTAAATATGTCTTTAAGAGGAGACATACGTTTGCTTAGGACTGCCCAAATAACGTACCACAATAACAATTCTGATATATAGCACCCTTTAACAAAGTAATAAAATAGAAAATTTATTGCTTGGATTACATTTTGTATTGTACAGCAGATCGTGAGTATATTTGATGGAATTAAAATCTTTTGGGTTATTTTATTTGTTCAATGTTCACTCTTGCCAAGATTTTTTGTTTGGTCAAAAATTATTAGTGAAGCAAGCATGTGTTGTATGGCTTTATTTGTATTAAAGTAGACTTAACCTTTTTGCACAAAAAGTGGTTTTTCTTGCTTATATGATTTCTCTAATGTGGGAATGTAAATTAAAGGCCCACCAACGATTGTATCCAGCAACACGCTGTATATGTTGTGACAGCTAGATAGATGACTAGTTCTCAGGCTCTACCTACATAATGCATGCTTGAAAATATTAGGTCGGGGGAAAAGTCTTATAGTATGTATAAGCTTGTAATAAAATATCTTTGGCTAATTTACATTAGCTTTGAAACAAAATATCTTGAATTTTCATATAAAATACGAATATCTTTTTCCCCAACCCCAACAATATAATCGACTCTTGAGATTAGTTCAAAATCTTAAAATTTCTCGAGTTTGCTATGCTTGCATTATTATGCCAATTCTAAAGAAATATAATCAAAAGAGTATTATAGCAGAAACAACAAAATTAATCTTCCTAAGCAGCAATATTTTGTTGGCAGCCTAGAAGTAAAGGGAACTAGCAGAAGTAGTAGTAGATGGCGAGGAATATGGGTAGGACAATTAAAGACAACTTCTAAATCTAATAACAATATGCTTTAGATTGGAAGAACCTTCAGTAGAAGACATATAGATGGACTCCAGAAGGAATCATAGGAATGAATCGTAATACAGAGAAGTGACGGCCGTGACGTAGATAAACCTTACAGGGGTATTATAAATTATAACCTTTTTTTTCTATGGTATTTTTGTACCACTGGAAAGTACTTTGGTTTGATAATAGCATCCACCGTATACAGAATGGATAATAAGTTCATATTGCCTCCAAGTCCCAGGAGTTACTCGAGGTCCGCTTCAAGTTTCGCTAAAGATTCTTCAAAATATAATGCTGACTGACGCGGATAGTAACAAACAGTAATGGGCAATATTTCAACGAAGAAACTATAACCTACCTCTTTTAAATGATTAAAAGCCGCCCAGACGCTACTATATAAGTGGCAGAACATAAATCGGTCCACAATCCTCTAATACAAGTATCGAGTAAGCGAAACGGCAATATTTACTGCACTCGATAAATTGTTAACGGCGTGCTGGCCAGTCATATTTCTCGGATCATACCAACTGTTCGGCGGTTTTGTTTCTGGTTCAAGTAAAGAGAGATTAATTACATTTGAAAACAGTTATACAAAAAAATTAAATTTCGATTTGATTCCGTGTTTTCAGACAGTTTCATTTGATTGCTTCATATCATTGACAGTCTCTCTTACTACAAAAGTAAAAGTTCGACTTCTAACTTCATCTCCGTTTGGGTTAGATTGTTTCATGTTACCACCAAGATGTGTTTGTTTCATACGTTGATTTTCTATTGGCTTGATAATATCACAGTTGTAATAAAAATTAAACATATTACATCTTTCTCCCATTGTTAATGTCATTATCGCCATCAGTTCATCCTTTGCGTGTCATATAATTCATGCGTGCAGTGTGAATTTTAATTGTTTGCCGATATCTCTTTGCTAATGTGGGATTTTAGTCCGAGTGGCGTATAAAAATGATCTGTTTAACTGCGCTGTTGAAAATACGGGCGCTTATTTCGCTTCAATATTGATATTATACTATTGTTGATTATTTGCCGCCAAATTAAAGTGAGTTCTCGTAGAGGGAACACAGAACACATAATACATTGCAATTTGATGGTTTCGTTCTAGATTATAGTTAAAGTTCTCAAGTAATTGTCAATTCAGCCTCTAGTGTATGAGTTTGAGTCTAAAGGTCAATTACTTAGATAGATACAAGTAATATTGTTAACATTCGGAGTGAAAACATTCTAACTCACATAGGTATTATTATTATTTTTGACTCATGATGCTCACAGGACGAATCTGATGAAAATGAAAAATACAACACTCTTTTTAATATTTCATAATAAACACTTTATGACTGAATCTTTACCTAATAGAAATAGCAAGCACGGAGAAAACCTGAATAGATAGTTCATCTAAATTAAGGTCGTCTCTTTTCGATGCTGTATTGAAAAGTTTATTAAGTTGAGTCATTTTCTAAGAAGTCGATCTAAGCTTAAGATATGTAGGTGACTTCGTACCGAACGCCCTTATGAAAACATGTCACGTCGTTTAAATAGTACGAACAAAACCTTATTCAATTCCAAATGATAATAAAAATATTGGATTAATTTGGAAACTAGAATATTGTAATCCATTGCCATCTATATGTAACATGTGTTACTAATTTATTGAAAGTCTACAACAACCTGTCCTGTTGTTTTTATACGTAGTGTTAACATTATTACATAGATGGCGTGAATCTGTATATAGAAAGAAAATAAGCGTTTGATAGATATTACAAAGCTCTGACTCTTCTCCATCGGTAATTTTGTTTTCTTTTGTACTGTGGACATCAGTGCCTGGAAGATTTGAAAACATTCTTGCAAAACTTCTATTTCATGCTAGATTCAGTACAGTCGAGCTTAGATGAAGCTTAACACTTAAGTACAACGTCATACCAACTATTAAGTATCAATAATAGTCGCCACCCTACAATAAACGAACTTTTTGTTCAGAATCCGAGAGATTAAAGCATGACCTTTAAATAATTTAACTGTATGATAAAAAAAATATTATTATTAAAAGATCAACTCAAAGATGACTCAACTCTCTGGTTGACTGGAAAATAAACCTAATGGCATTAAGTCCAAATCGTACCTTTACATGTGCAATAAAGTTTAAATAAATAAATAAATCTGTCAAACACCGACATATTTTAGGATACAAAATGGATTATGTATAGCGTGAAGCCCGCTGGTAGGTCGGTGCCTTCCGATAGACTAATTAATTAAGTTCGTAAAAGCGGTAAAAAGGGCAGTTTCATTTACAAAATTTTAGAATTGCTTTCAAATATTGTCCTCATGAAAATCGGCTGGTATACGAAATAAAATAAAAAATAATGGTGACCCATCTTTAGAACAAGCAAGGATATTCTTCAATTAACGATATTCAATACGCGCAAGACTATATGCTTATTTTAAAAATAGTGATTCATTGTTTTGGTTTGCGTCTGTGTCTCATTAATGGCATAAAAGTGAAATTATTTTGCTTATAACGTATAACGCCTCCATTTGTAGGGTGACCACGGTTTTCTTGCTATGAATTTCTTGGAAACAGTCTTCAGTTTTCGTATAATAATACAAAGTTTAATAATAAAAATTTAAAAAAACGTTGACTGTACTTGTTGAAAGGATATTTTATAACTATAACATTATTCCTATTGACTTGTAAATTATACGAGTGTTTCTTGATCTCCCCTAACCTTTAGGTTATATTTTATGAATAAAAATAATAGAAAAAGTCCAAGAAACATGGGTTTCAAGATGTATTGTTTTCGAAATAACATCAATCCTAATTACTATATTCAAAATTTGCCACCAATGCATGGAGTCTGTATCATTGCCTTGTTGCTACATTTACACTTTCATTGGTCAAATGGAACTGTCATTCATAACTGACGTTGCTTTACGTCGAGTAAAAGTACTTCACATGAATAGCATAATTGATTATATTCTATGAAAAATTAACTATCGTTTGCTAAAACAATTCAATACCATTCGACTATTTTGATCTCCTTCACATCCTAAAGTTATGGAAAAAAAATACATTGTATATTATTTCTATTAAATAATAAATGCAATGTTCCAATTCTTATACAAATATATGTAATGACAAATCGTCATCGCCTTTCGGTATAACCAAGTTGACTTGAGTGAAATAATAGGCTTAAATACAAGAATTTATTTAATCCAATTCATTAATAATATTAATTCATTTTAGTATCAACTAAAGAAATATCCTTTAAAGAGCACGCTATTAATGCATACTAATATTCATACAAACTTAAATATAACTGCAAAACATTACTGTCTTAAATGAACAATCTTCATTACTTTGTAAGTAATAAGATATGCCAAAACTGATTCAGCTTCAGCGATTTCACCTTTAAATATCTTATCGACTCTGTAAAGCATTTGAAAATTAATGCATATGACAATAAATTAGTAGTAGTGGATTTATCTCTTTAAACAAACTCATTATGTGTGACAGTAAGTGACAAAACAATGCCGATATATTAAAAAAACTGATAGAAACCACTTGGTTTTAATAAAAAAAAGCCTTTTCTATTATTAGATTTGTCTAATTTTCAAATCAAGACAGTCCCATACAAGTCCCTCAGTGTGGTGTCCCCGATACCACAAAAGAACGTTTTGTAATCGTCAAGTGAAAGTCGGATGGACGCAGCAGCCTCCGGCCCACAAACATAACTTTATTGCGTGTGAGTGAACGGCACCTGATACACGGATAACATGGTAAGTCCAACATTTACATTATAATATAAATAAGTATGTACATATAAGATTCAGCAAAGTGCGAACTAAATAGGTTGATAGAAACTATGTAAAATTCTTTATATATATATATATATATAACTGTTGTAAATATGTTTATAAGATAAATAGACACATATATATGTAAGTATATATATTAAACGACAGCTTGTCTTATAGTTTTATTGTAACGTTAACAACAACACAACTTTGTGTTCCAATAACTTAAATTTTATGCTTATTCTAATTATGTAACGTAACGCAAGCTAAGTTATAGCATAGTAATTAGTTTGGAAGTTTTTTCTTTATCTTTGAACGTCATTTACGTATAAAAGTTCTTAGTGATACTTTATTTGAAACGTGATCATTTCACCTTTTTAAATCGTTATATAAACGGACCTTAGGTGCGATATTTAAATATTGTTTGAAAGTTTTGTACTATTATAAAAGTTTCAAAGCTTATTTAGATGCTTGATTTTAAAATGTTCTAGATTAGTACGTAAATATGTTTAGTACGTAATAATATGCAAATACGTTTCAAATTTGCACCACACAACTTGTACCACTACAATTGGACAAGTTAGACACCATTCACAGTAATGGTGACTTAAAAACTATAATTACTCGCTATAATCGATACCCGAATTATTGAATTTTGTAACACGTTGTACGTACCATTAAATTTAAAGGTTAGCCCTCAATTTCCCTCTGATCTTATGACTTGACAATGGGACCACCTCAGGAAGACAATCGAATAATTTGATAAACACTATTGACAGAGAAATCAATAAACATACACACCAAAAAATACATTCAGTGGCACAGTCCTCCTTTTTGAAATCGGTTAAAAACTACAAGTTAACCATTTCTTTATTGTTTTAGCATTGTAGCCAATTTAAAACAATATCTTATAATTTCTAGGGTGCGAACCAGAGCGAGCCAGCGCAAGCGGGCAAGGCCGACCTGGTCTCCAAGATCAAGGCCCGCGTCGAATCTGCCGACCCCAAAAAGGCCAAAGAGCTAGGAGGAGTTTTTCTCTTCAACATTATCAAAGGGAACTCTGTTTATTGCTGGAGTAAGTTGCCAAAACTCTAAATATAAATTATAAAAATCAATATAAGTACGTAAATATATACTTTTTAATGCAATGAAAACTATAATAAGTACTATTGTGTATTTGTAATGAGTCAATGTCAGTGTGAGTAAATCATTAGTGTGAATCTTCTCCTTCTCTCTACGTCTCTCTTCTTCTTCTTCTTATATATCAAAATGAATAGATGCTTGTTAGACTCGCTAAACTCAAAAACTACTTATTTGATTTTAATAAATTGTATCATGTTTTATTCGTTTCAATTGAGGGTTGATTTTAAAATTAAAATAATGGATAGAAACTCAAAAAACAGTTTTAAAAAATTATTATTCTAAAATTTTCCTCTTATTCGATCGCCATTTCGTACCTACTTTTGATTAATGACATTCAGGACTGATAATAGTAAAGTTCTAAAATATTTAAAAATAAGAATGTGTTCGTTAAACTCAAAAACCACTTAACCGATTTGAAAAAAAAATATTACATTTTATTTTATTTTATTCAAGGAAGGTTCAAAAATAAAACTATTAGAGGAAATCCCAAAGTAGTCTTAAAAAATATAATTTGTACGAAAAAACAATTTAAAACTCTTTAGTGCTGTTTCGGAATACTTTTGATAGATGGCGTACGTGGCAGTTTATGTGTCAGTGATACAAAGTCAACTAGTATATATATATAATAGTAGATATACGTAATACTAGTCATAATAATAGAGGTTCTCCTCTGCACAGTTGGATAAATCCCGCCGTAGATATACAAAATGGACATAGTAGTATTTGCTTGATTATTTCTTTCACTGTCACAGTTCATGAAAGAAAGTAGCTATGTCAAAATCCTAGTAGGAGTCATAAAGAAAAATATAGTATGTTGCAATAGATAAATTATAAATAGATATTATAGGAAAATAATAAGTTAAATTATAAACGGTTTGTTTATGGCATTCCGATTGTTTATAATCTTGTGAGTTAGATCATAAACAAACGGTATTCACAATATTGCGTTAACCGAATTGTCTAAGAAAATAACTAATACATTTATTTTTAGGCCTTGGAAATCAGTTTTTTGATACACTATAAAATTCAAACAAACTATTTTGATAGACACAGTTATTCGTTTATAGATCTTACCATTTCTACCGACATGCTCAAAACATCCTGTACTAATAACTTAGCGAAAGTTGCTTTGTTATAGTAATCGAAAGCAGAGTATTCTTACCACTACGCCAACGAGGTCATAAATCAACTCATTCATATTTATTATTTTCAGCCATGGATTTAAATAACGTCACAGTCTTCGAAGGGGAACCAGAAGATGACCCTGACTGCACCTTCACGCTAAACGAGAATGTCTTCAAACAACTGGTGCAAGGAAAGGAAGACGCCAGAGCTATCATGCAGGCTGGTCGCTGCTCCGTTACTGGAGATATCATGAGGGCTATGAAACTGGAACCGTATATAAAGATAGAATAAGATCGCATCTCATCATCATGAAGAACTGTGCTAGGAATATAATCGGGAATAGAGCAAATCCGCCAATTTATCATATGTAACTAGATCTAGTCGCACTGAAGAAGGTCCTAGAATCATGTCTTATTTCAATTTTTACTATTGGCTACATTTCTACGCTACGCTTTAATATGAAACGGAATTATCGAATGACACTTACGCGGATTTGCACTATCTCCCACGATAATAAAGTGTGAACAGCACTCAGAAGTCGTAACATGAAATTTATGCGGTCGAACATCCCATATCATAATCGATCTCAATATCATCGATAACTGGGTAGGCTTGCCCTCTTAAAATAAAATATCCAAAAAATACACTTATATCTTTTTGCTATATATAAGAGTCAATTTTCAACTTACGTTTTACTCTTAATTACTACTTTAAACTATAACTAGCTGACAACGCGAACTTCGTGCCAATTAAATTTTTCTTCGGTAAAATCCCACGTAACGTCTGTCTGTCTGTTTGCGATAAACTTAAAAACGAATACACGGATTTTCATATGGTTTTTACCAATAGACATAGCGATTCATGAGAAAAGTTTAAGTATATATACATACCCCGGGCGCAGCCGGGTAGGGTTGCTAGTTATAAATAAACGCGTGCGAAAGTGGGGGAATTCCCAAAATATTTTATTGAAATATTAAAGTATTTTTCTGTATAGGTAATGGTTATTCTGCTATTCGGGGCGGAATCAAATAAAGAATCAATAAAATCAGCCCAGCCGTCGTTAAGTTACAATTTATGTAATTAATGTGAATTCGTTTTATTTATATTTACTGGTATTAATAGATAAGTTACACAGTTTTATAAAAGATATTATCCTAAGCATTATTAAACTGTGATTGGATAACATCAATGACATTGAGAATTGGCTAAGATTTAGTTAAACCTGTAAAGCATTTAGACTAAGTATTTTACTGACGTATTCCTTAGCTGTGAACAGATCTACGATTAAGTAGTCATCTTAATTTTGTCAAGATATTATTTAAAACCTTTGAATAGTTACCAAGTACTATTTAATCTATAATTAATGTTACGTTATGTGTAATAAAGATTATTTTTGTTTATTCTCTTGTTTTTGAATTTATTTCCTGATTGTTTTATTGATTTAAACTTATTATTTCTTGCAAACAATATATTTACATGCAAATATTCATGTCATTAATTTAAAAGCCAATAACTAATAAATGTGTATATTTTTGAGCAACTTTTCTACCGAAGTATTTTAACGTAAAGAAATATGTTACAAAGTATAAAGCAAATAAAGATACTATTATATTCTATTTTTGGTTCGATAGCAATTTTTACAATATTTTTTCGATACAAGCTGCATTCTAATTTGACGTCTAAGGATAAATCTATATTTGATAAAATCAAGATTTTAAAAAACAGAGAGGCCGGTAATAACTTTTTTTGCTTCAATTACGAACGTCATACATCCCAAATCTTAATATTAGCATTTAAATTAGTATAAACCTTTTTAACTGAATTCAAAAAGGAAGAGGTTCTATGTTCACCGGTTTCTCGATCAATTGTGAATCGATTTTCTAAATTCTTTCATTAGTCATTCATTATTATATAAAGTATACTCCTGACCAAGTCAAGATCTGATGATGGAAATTGCAACCTTAAAATTTTATGGACACGTAATTTTAAGGCAGCTGGTTTAAAAGAGTATTTTAAACCAAGTACAAACAGATAGGCAAGCCAGTGCAGTGCTGTACTGACCTTAGAAAACTTACGTCTGAAAATTGTGAAAAAAAAGTTGAAACAATAGTAAAAATCAAAGACAAAATATTGGAAAGGATAACTTCTTACATTGAATTTGCCTTTTCAGTGTTTTAAAATCGATGTGTGTGTGTGTGTGTTTGTGTTTTTTTAATTTTAAACAAACCTAAAAAAAAGTTGAGAACCAATTTACTTCAGCGACCCACTACGTGTAGAGACTTTCAAATATCTTATTGACAAATGTCACTCGATGTGTCGGATTAAACTAACTGTACAAGACAGTTCTATTCCGATAAGTACAGTCAGCATGAACAATATAAACTCGCCTTTATACAAAAAATGAGTACACATTTCTGTACATGAGTATTTTTTTGTCTTAAACAATCTTATGGTTACAATCACTTACAATGGTACTTATTCCATACTAATTGATTCGATATCAACCTTAAAGATAATATGGTGATATGAAGCGGACCAGACGGACTGGTTTGCGAACGGTACATGGGTTCATTAGTCTACGGTCGTAAACCTTTAGACCCTGGCGATCCCGCAAATAGAAGTAACAATTAAAACATAACATATATATGTACAGGGTACAATGTAAAATAGTTGTCTTAACAACATAGAGATACGCTGTATCTATTTTCTGTACCTGGAGCTAGGGTGTGCTCATCAACAGAAGTGGATAAATAGTTTTTATTTAACTTAATTGTTTCTCAGACTTACCGAGAGTCAAGGTACAATATTCCTATTCCAATATAAAGAAAAATCATTAAAATTAATGCTCATGGCTCCTCTATGTTTGTGGTATACGTACTCCCACAGACCAACCCACTTTGAACTAGCGCGGTGGAGATCTCCTCATTTATTACAGTTAGACAATTTAGGTGTTTTTTGCTAGGTAACTTAAGTTACGCTATTTTTACGAAGACGACGACACGCAAAACTTTCTTAATTTTTTAAAAATTAATGTAAAATAAACTGATACTAGAATAATAAAGTTTGTTGACAATCTATTCAACATTGTGGTAGCCGAAATTATGGTACAGTCGGTTTCAAAATGTCAAATGACTGTTATATTTTAAGTAATATCCATTTTCTTTCTTATGTTTATAGATTATATAATTTTTGTAAATAAGTTTACAAATCCACGTTTACCTAGATACCTACTAATGTAAAATGCAAATGGTTGGACTAATTTAGAATAGAACATAATCATCTAATATTGTATCTTATGTCGATGATATAATAAGAGTTATTATGTAAAATTTTCCGGGCAATCTAATGCAGTTTGTCGTAGCAGTCGATTAGATCATAACCGGTACGCCCGGTAATTACTGGAGAACGGTAGAAGCTAAGAGTTTAAGGACAACTGGACGAGCCCTTGAATACTGTATAAAATCATTACAAGTACAGAAAAGTAGAAAATAAATCTAAAACGTACAGTTTATCACTACATTATATAGAAAAATTGAACACACCTTTAATTTAATTTCCTCTTTGATGGCTTAATTAGACAATTTCTAGTTTCACCGAAACACAGTTGTTCTTAGATAATTGTTAAAACTAAGCTTATAGAACTGGGCTTTTCGCTTTCATATATTTTTTTGGCGAGTAGGAATCCGTTTCTGAACCTTTTCATCCCTGATCTAGCGATGGGTGTGTGTGGGGCTCGGGCAGACCCCTAACACATTTTAAAGCAATTAAATAATTTTTACAATCGCACCACATACGCAACAGGTAATACTAATCGATCTTCATATATTCGTATTTTTAACGATAGCTTATATAACTAGCTTTTATTTTTAGAATTAGCAACTTTTACTATGCCATAGGGCACAATCTTCCATGCACATAGAATATATAAAAGTACGTACCTCTAACGTCCATACCGCTTATTACATATATTATCACACTAACAAAATATTAATTTAAATTTTAAAAAACGCAAAAACCTCCTCTGCGCGATAATACCGGTAAGTCCACCTATAAACTAAGCCTTGTAGCATATTCTCATCTGTATACTAAAATTGTCCACAGCACAGGTCGTGCACGTCTTAAGAGACAGACAAACAGTGCTTGTGTTATTGTGTTGAGTTTTGGTAATCATGAAGGCGTTTTTGTTAATTTTTGTCACTTTAATTGCTGTGAGTTACGGTAAGTTTGATTTAAAAATCATTACAATAAGTATTCTCAAAATTAATGTGCACAAAACATAATTTTATATTAATTTTCAAGCGATCATGTTAATTATTATTTTGTTATGATGTTGAAATCAAAAAAGGTAAAGTAGATCTAATTATAATAATTATCAATACCATATTTACAACAGCAGCACATGCCAATTCGAGGAAAGAAATGTCACTTTTAAGATAAGCGAACTTACTAGGGTATAAGGATGTCTATCGATTAACTAATCATACACATATACTTTGTGTAAACTAAAAAAAAGTATTGTTAAAATTTTATTTTGGTAAGATTTTTACTTTTATATTATTTGGAGACTTCAATTAAAATATTTTTAAGACATCTATGTCTTATCGTCGCTTATTATTTTGTTATGGTTCAAAAACGACTATAAAAACAATTGCTTAGTACTTTTTCAACTTAATTAATAGCAACAAATAAAAAATTAAATGTCTTATAGCTTCCAGGATTTTTATACTTCTGCACAGATTAAATATCTACTTATCATTAATAGGTTTAGACCTCACGCCCACAAATTACGATCTAAGCAGGAACAGACTAGGAACCGGGTCTGCGAACGGTACAGTGAAATCATTTATGTACTTAATAAGTCATCGAGGTGATGGAAGTGTTCACCAGTCTCATTGGTCCGTTGTTATAAAATAATTCACCAACGCATTTGAAGAACTTACCTTACCGTATACGTATACGAATATTCATGAAAAATTGGCATGGCATGGCTTGAATCATTTTTAATCTTCCACGACCGGCATTATTGCATGTGATTTCATAGTTAACTGTATAACTTAAAAATAATAATGCAAAACTTAAATATTTACGTATAATTAGCAAAAAGGTTTCATCTGAAAAAAACAAAGATTTTATTTTGATAGGACTCTTATCTTATTACTTTTTTATTAAAGTGTTGCCAATCTTATAAGCAGCAAATGTGACCAGTGAACTCTAGTATTATTAAATACGTCGAGACTAAAATTTCCAATGTAGATAAATGAGAAATTTAAATTTTACTTACACTTAAGTATATAGAAAATATTTATTTTAAAACAACCTATACCTTTAAAGCTTGTTTTGTTAAAGTTCAAAGCCTCATCTACTCTTAACAGCGTATTTCTATCGTAAATAAGTGGAAATTATCATGTACGCTCGACTTAGTAAAGATTTAAATGACCAAAATTTAACTCACACTATAAAATGAGAAAGAATTGAGACGAATTGGTATTTTCACTATTAAAAGCCTATTATATCAAAGTGTAAACAAAATGTTTTCTACACTACCTACCTTAGTTATTCCACGAAAACTACATCATGAGGAATAACCGCTCACGCTTTAAATGCATGATAATAATTATGGCAGGACCTAAAATGAATAGATGCGGAAGACATTGATCATCTTAGATTTCACATAGATGATATTTAACAATGTCCAAGCGAGAACAATACTTAATTAATTTGGATAATTACTTCGAAATCAAGATTTTATTTGCTTGAAATTATTCATTAGATAACTTAAAATGTATCGTGTACTTAGCTATGTAGGTGAGTTTTGTCCACAAGGACAAAATGTTCTCACGAATGTAATCGCATTAATTTTGTTCTTAAGAACCAAAGGCTACATAAAGAAGGTACATTGAAATCCGCATAAAAATTTGTCTTATAGTATAGACTGATATTTTATTTTTTTAAAAACACTGCAAATGGCTGGCCACCGCCTGACGGTAAGCAGTAGGAGTCAGTATGCGAAGTTAGCTACATTTACTAGATGATCCGGTTTTTGCCGCATCAATAATTTCTAAATAAATCCGAACAGGGCCACCCTTATCACCCGTAACAAAATAGCATGCGACCTTTTCTCAGACCTACTAAATACACACAAAAAATCATAAACATCGGTCAAACCATTTCGGGGAAGACCGGGGAAAAACACTGTGATCCGAAATTTTTACATTAAATTATTATATTTGATTAATATATGCTGTAGTTATAGTCAATGACTAAATAGTTTAAGCTGTAGGTTCATATTCCCACGTTGACTTTTGTATCACAATTTTGTTTAAATCCTGATAAAATCGTTTTTATTGAAATCAATGCTCTAGTTTCAGAAAAAATAAGCATTGATTTGATCGCGTTCTCCTATATCTCATCTAAAATTGTATGCATCATAACATCTAACTAAAATAATCCGAACATTACCCTCATAGACATAAGCATCAATGGGTTCATCACATCTCAACTAACCATCAACTTCATATACTAACTACCAACAGGTTTCGGAATAAGCGACTTCCTGGACTTTTTACTAGCTGGGAGCTACGGGCAGCACTACCCGAGCGGGCCGGGGTATAACCCGGGCGGTAATTACCAAGGCGGTAATTACCAAGGTGGTAATTACCAAGGGGGTCACTACCAGAACCCTGGTTTACCCGGGCCTCCTGGAGCTCATCCTGGCTGTCCGCTGTGTGACTCGTCTGTCTACAGCTATTGTTCTTACAAACAGACTCACGATGCCTGCTGCTGCGATAACCCTTCGTGTAAGTATTGAAATAGTTATTATTTAAATTATGAAGAAAGTCAAGTCAATTGTTAAAAAATTAGACTTTTCCAAGTGTTTAGGTTCGGCATTTAATGTTTACAATAATTAATGTGTATATAACTTTGAACAATTGTTCCAACTGCAATATTCAAATGCAATAACGACTCAAAAATTAAGCACATCATAAGCCGGTCGTTGTAATTGTTACTTAATTGATTGTAACTGACATTATCCACAGACGCTCCATTCTCCTGTCGTAAGACCAACTGCGGCTTCCTATACGCGAACTCCTGTCAAGAGTACAATTTGATCTCGAGTTGCTGCTGTGTGGACCTATACAAGAACAACGCCGTCCCAGTAGCCGCCTTACCAACGCCTCTACCCGTCGTCCCTTAAGTTAATAATAAACCTGATAAAATTAAGATCACGAAGCCCTTACACGGTTGTCGATAAAGTTATCAAATCTATATGTATTTTAGGCCCTTTATCTGCAACTGGTAGAATTGGTCTTTAGATTTCTTGCCATAATCTAAGCCTCTTTGACTTTAGAATTTGAGGCAAGGTTTTAGCGTCACGTAGTCAACATAAATTTTGCATTAAGATAGGTTTACAGATTTAAAAAAAAATTAAGAAATAAATATAACTTGAAATGATATAATCGTCTTTAATTTTTGATAAGAATTTTGAAAGGATTTTAATCTACACGAAACTCAATAATAAACAGGTTTATATTTTTTTTTATTTTTGAAACATCACGAAGACGATTCAAAATTAATTAACGATGACAAATTATCGTGACAATCAAAAACAATAAAATGCCTGTCACCATTCGCTAACCAACTTAACAATACATTTTCCTATTTAGTTTTTTACAGAGATCGACGTCACAAAAAATATAGTCATTACAAAATTGTCACAGTTCGCGGAAGCGACATGTAGAACTGACGAAGAATACAGTTATTTCCTCAATAACACTTAAGGTTGATTTTAGTCGTTGCCGATAGTTTAGTAAAATAGCTTAAAATCAAAACGTATACTTATAGGGTACTTATGATTAAATGTAATGCAACCCTTAAAATCTTCATAAGAACATTTATTTTAATGCACAGAGGATGTCCTCTGTGCATTAAATATAATAACTTACCTATGTAGGTAAGTTCCCGTTTTGCGCGCGCCTAAATTCTAAAGTCTGATATTTTGGTAGCCTTGGAAAATAAATTCCTTTATGATATGTGCTTAAATGGAAACGAAATAGCAAACGTCTTGTTTGCTGTTCGTTGTTGTTGTTTTTCTAAAACTTACATATGGAATTTTGTTCTTTTATAGAAGTGTATTTAATCCTAGAGCGTAATAATAATATTTCGATAAAAATAGTATATATAGTTTCTGGTGATAAGTATTACAATAAAAGCTGTACTTTATTTGGAATATTTAAGTAGAAAATTGGCTTTGGTAGTTTGTTCATCAAAATTAACAGTAAAATAAAGCCTATTGATAAGATTAAGGTCAACTCATGCTAACGCAGTCGAAGCGCAGCGAAGCGTCATGTACAGTTTCCACCAAACGGTTCACATCTTATCGAATCATAACGGATTTTCAATCTTTCAACGAAATTCACACAAAAAAAAACTAAATACGTATGGCAAATTCACTATTCTCTCAACCACGTGAAATCGCACGTTCTATATTTTGAAAAATATGCGCATGACTTCGTTGTCGCAGCTACGGCGTAAAAGTGAATTTGCTTAAAATACCCATCGCAGCATTAACTTAATGCTTCGAGGCCTTTCGTATTTGTGCTAGCATAAATCGACCCTAACCCTAAATTACTATTATATGTAACAAAATTATAAAATAATTGTAATTAAACTTTAAATGCATGTTTAACATAACTCAGATTAATATTGAGACTGATATTTACGTTCAAATAATCGGAACCAATTTTAATATAGTGTTATATTTATAACTAAATTATATTTCTATTTTAGTCACAAAATATAAAAGATAATAATATTTCTCAAGTTTTATTTCCATTTTAAACTTCTAAAAACAATCTGGTTATTCAAACATTTAACAAATGTCATATCTAAAACTAGCTATTCATCGCGACTAGGAACAACTGTGAATTATGTAACTCACCACTGACAATGATATTTACCCCATTTGCCTTCATTGGCAATAAAAATAAGATATTTTCCCTCTCATTAACAGTGGATGATATTGCGACAGTGGACGATTTGCGACCAACTGGGAATCACCGTTTGTCATAATGTATATTGGGTAGTAAAATAGGACAGATGTAATTAAAATAAAACAACAAACATTAGCTCGACTCATTTATGCACCTCGAATACTCTAAATAACATACACACATCTCACTACATAGTAGAAAAACAGTGAAACTGCCACTGATTTCAAATTACAACAACTAATCGTCATTGGAATTGGTTGTCAAATCAATATGTTAACTTAAGAGTTAACATTAGAGTTTATTATTGATAATCATCAATCATTAACTCCTCCCATACACATTTTGACACAAATAAAGCACTGGGTTTGTTGTAATACTTGGTACAAATGTGTGTCTTATTCACTTATGACATAAAGATGAATTGACAAAAACTATGATCCGGGCATCTTCATGTAACATCGTGAACACATTTTTTCACTTCACAAGTGTACTTCCTCTCCTCAGAACACAATACTTCAAGTCCAAGCCTTTAAAATAAAAATTAAACACACATTTGCACTGTCAAATTATAGAAGAATACGCTTCGTTACATCAAATACAGTACACTTACATTTAAAGTCCGTATATAAGAACAATTTGATAACGCGTTTAATTAATTAAGTCCGGTTGTAAAAGTTAGCTGCACTTCGATTGCTTTGTGTAAAATAAACCCTCTAATGGACAAATTGTGAAACAATTATCCGTAAACTGAAACGCGACAGTTAACGTCAACAACCGGTCAGACTAAACGGAGAATAACTTTAGGCGGTTCGATACATACATGAGAATCTTAATTATATATAAAAGATACAAGATTCAACTCAGTTTTTGTTTTTACTCTAATAAAACAAATTGCCCTTCAAAAGTTGCATATGACCCTCCGAAGGGCCGGTGCCGCTCAAAGGTATCATAATACTACATTTATTTATCTGAATTCTCATATAGTGCAGTATTGAGCAGATCAAGTTAGGAATACTTTGAACCGTACTAAGACATTTTTCAACTAGTGTTACACTTGATGTGAAGCTTTCTGTACTTCGGTACTTATATCAGAATATTGAAAGACATTTTTTAATAGTCTAAGTTCGGTGTATAAATGATGTTACAATTTTATTGCGTACTATTGTATAATACGTCTGTCCAAAGAAAGAGTATAAAACGTTTTGTCTCCCACGAACGCCATCATTAAAAGTAATCGGAATTGGCAGAGGAATCAATTTTGCAAATCTGACATTTTTACCTCCTAATTAAATTATAATTTTATTAGTTTTCACTTTTCTTTAGGTATTTTGTTTACTGTATTAGAGTGAACAAAACAAAAAAGATTTTTTTCAATCGTTATGTTTGTGTTTCAACTACATTCATGGTAATTAGGTACATTTATCTTAACAACTCGACGGCAGTAAAGTTAAAATAAAAACAAAAAGTAAGTTTGACAAGTCTAAAATTAATTATCAATAGTAACACAGCGATCACCGCCTTGATACGTTTGGCTAACAATGATTCGTATTGTAACATTAAGTATGAAAAAATGTTTAGCATCATATCGTAATGAGTTGCAAATCTACAAAAGTAGTACTTATTGGTATAAATTCTTTCAATATTAATTTCTATATTTTAGTTCAATCTTTAAGAGTTTTAAGATACGCAATGAATTGACGCTTGTCCATGAAAATAATTTTAAAATATTAATGTTCAATTCTTTGAAGTCTATCTGTGAACCTTATATATGCTATGAATGACACCGTCAATATGTTTGTAAACATCATTATAGAGTTAAACGCACATACTAAGGCTTTTTATTGCACAAAACAAGAATATAAAAAAGGGGGACTGAACGTGGATGCTCCCTCATAACAGTTATAATGTTATGTACTATTTTTGCCTAGTTTATTGAAAATTAATGTTTTTAAATTCATACCCATACCAAAATTACAGTTTTTAAATATTCCGGCTATTCTTTGAGATTCGTAAATTTATATTCAATAAACAAATTTGACTTTGAACATTTAATTTAAATAAAATATAAAGAAAAGCCATTTTCTTTATTGATATGATTTATTGTAATTACTTGTGGATGACAGAATTTTTCCAATCATTATTTCTGCAAGCCTCCTCATTTTGGTTTAATTACTTAGCCATAAAACATTTTATCGATATCATATTTGCAATGTTACAACATTATATAACTGTTTAGTGAGAACACCACAGCCTTAAGACCACGCCAAAGAGCATGTGTAAAAGAAATCTTATACAATATTAGATCGAATTCAAAATATTTCGACAGTTGCACGTCAAACGAAGCGTGTTAACTAAAGTGTATCAAGGGGACATATCGTAGTCTAAGAATCAACGCATCCTATAGTGATTCTTCTCATTGACCTGGCAGAGCTCGCCCTTGAAATCAATCTCGACCACAAAGTCAAGATCACGGTTGTTACGAGCGTTTTGCTTCATGGAGAAGGTGCCCGTGATTTCTTCGCCTTTTTTCACCTGCAAAAATATTTTGTTGCTTTAAAAATACCCACGGTACCGTTAGCGATTCCAATGTGACATGGGCCATAGTAACAGGAAATTACAAAAATTACCGCTCCGGGGAACTAAACCTAAGCTTTGGAAGCTTCGGTTAAAATCATGCAAGTGCAGTCAAAAGTTAATATAAAAGTTAATTGAGCGAAATTCAATCCTCTGAACATTGTAATGCTCATATTTCTCCTGAGTTACATACATATATGAAATTTTTTTGAGACAAGAGCATATGTTGTTAGAAAGTACTTTGTTGAGATGAGGGTGAATGTGAACCCTGCACAAAGTGAACCTAAGTCTTCATTATTTTTCGTCTTGCATCACTTACTTCACTCTCCAACACATAAATCAACAAGAGATTTATATCCTGTTCATCCTAAGGTAGCCTAACACCATATTTACACATAATTTTGTATTTGTTTCTATATTTATATAAGTAAAAATATAAATGAACACAGATTTGTCTAATTGGCTACTTCTTCTGCAAATAGACAGAGTCTCTATTCGGCCAGTGTAAATTTTTCTGCTAAGACATTATTTTATTGCATCTATTTATTCAAAATAGGTTTTGAATGCAGTATATTTAAATTGTATTAATATTTATATAAGCTGCGAAAGCAACATAATTTTATGGTTTGATAAAAATATACAAGTAAACTTTGAAAAAAGTTACCATATTTATAAGATCTAAGTGGCAAAAAAACAATTACAAGGAAGTCGTATTTACTACTTTTTCGAGTTACATTTAGAGAATATAATAGAAAATTCCCCCAAATAAATTGATGAGTCACTCAATCATTAATGAGAAAACAAAGTAGTACGGGAGCGAGTCAGCAAGGATCTTACGACTTGTACGTAAGGAGCCCGTACATCATACAAATATTTGCCCGTACTGGGATTCGAACCTGGGATCTCTGGCTAAGTAGACAGGGGTACTGACCACTTGACCAGATTGTCGTAATTATAACTCTTTCCGGTGCTCTTCTAAGTTACTCTACATCAAGAGGTGCAAACAGTTAGGCTAGATTCATCTTTTCATCTCTAGAGAGTTAAACACAGAATAATAGACACTACACTGACCGTCATATACTCGTCAAAGTAGAACACAGTCTGTTTCCAGTGAGTGTAAGGTGCCTCAGGGGCGGTGCTGAACCCGAGCCGCTTGTGAGACTTGGTAAACTCCACATTAAAGAATGTCACCAGTGCCTGCACAAAGTCGTTGCGACGCACCTAAAGGACAAAACAAGCATATTTTTATAAAGAAAAATTGCAAATAAAATACCCAAAGAAAAATAAATTATCTAACTACTACCATATTATACCTTCAAAATTAGAATCAACATGAAACTAATTTCACTTCACTGACTTTACATATAGTTTGCCCAAACATAGCAAAACAATTGATTAATATCTATCTAGTATATCAGCTATTTATTGGAACTATTTAAAAATGCGATATATATTAATGAAATGCCTTATTCTTAATTTGACTCTTTATCCAGGCCCACTGCTGCCTAATATAAAATAAATAAGTCTCAACACTCACCGCAAGATGGAACTTAGATTCAAAGTTAAGATCCTCCTTCTTAACTGTGTATAAGTCAACTTCTTGGAGTAGACTCGAGTTTGTCACTACCTGAAGAAATAAAATTAAGTTATTAAAAAATGTAAATAATTATAAGATAGTAAATAAAGTTAAAAAAACGAGCAAATATGACGCTGAACTGCATGCCTAAATCGTGCTGCTACGATATGCCTGTATCGTACACACACACTCACATACGCAACACAAAGGAATAGTTAACTTTTTGGAGGCTAATTTTTTACTATTCCTATTATATTTGTACTGGGTGTGTCTGCAACACTAGCGATTAATAAAGTTATTATTTTAAAAAAAACATCAGAAGATTTGTACACAATCTTCCATGTATATGATTGTCTGCACTGGCTAGTTATAACAGTCATTATTTTTGCTAACTTGTTTTGACAATTACACTTATAACGGTAATGCAAATTCCATTGATACATTATATTGTAATGACAAAGATGACTGTTAACAGTAAAGTTGTAATAAAATTAATTAAATCCAAAATGAGTAAGCAAATAAGCCCCTGATTAGATTTATTTTAATAGTAAATTTGAATTCCACCTCTCATCCAGTTTAACTTACTAGACTAACGTTAGAAACTTTAGCATTTAAAAAATTACTTGGCTATATTCCCTTTCATACAGAATGTACAATAAAATTTTGTTTGATAAAAAAAAATTAAATAACATACCTGCTTAGCATCAACAACATCCACAAGGGGCTCTGAAATAGCAACCTTCCTGATAGATGACATATCAAAACCGTAAACATCATCCCACCAGTTGATCTTCTCATCTTTGTACTGGCGATCTTCAATGCCACAAATGAATAATGTGCATCTGAAAAACCAAGTTATTGCCATGAATTTTAATATGTTAATACTGTCATTTAACCCTAGGTTTACCACGTGTGGACAAAAGTGTCCACAATGTACTTTAAATTAAAATATCTAAAAAAATTCTCGGATTAAAATTCTGAAAAATTTCCCCATTATTAATAGGAATTTCACAAACACATTTAAGTCAAAAACAAAAAGATTAAATGTATAATTTCTGAGAAAAGAATTTTCAAAATGTTCAAGTTCAAGAAGAAACTGCATTGGTAAACGTAGGGTTAATGGAACTTGGCTGCAAGATCAAGGATATCAAATATAATATAAATATTAAATATATTATAAATTGATATTTATGATTCATAAGCTGTTATATGTCTTCCAAATAAAATAAAACAAAATAAATAAAAGTCCTAAAAAGCCTTTCATTCATAGTTGCAAGTTTACATGCCATACAATAAGTTAATTACTTGAAGTTAGTGTATAGTTCATAGTAAAAGTATTTTAGGTAGTACAAATAAATTTAATTTTAAATTGTTCATTATAAGCAGTTTCTTAAGAAGATCTAGTTTACCTCTAAATGAAAATATCTTTACCTGTCAGGGAACAGCATGCCATCAGGTTTGAGCCACTTGTCACGAGCATAAAGTACTGTGTCAAGCATACTCTCATAGAACAAGCAGTAACCCATCCACTCTGATATGATAATGTCTACCTGCTCCACTGGTAACACTACTTCTTCAACCTAAAAATAATATTTTGGATGATATTGAGTTCATCATGAGTAAAAAGTAAATAGTAATATAAAAATAATTTTAGTGCAACCATATATAAATTCATTAATGAGCAATATATTCACTACCAAAGGAAAAGCACTCTCCTATATACTGTATGTATTCTTCATTGTCATCAAGTACTAACCATAATATACATAATAATAAATACTGTTTTAAAAGGTAATAAAGCTATAAAAAATATTTTTACACTTTGGAAGACATCTTGTAACATAAGATAACTCCATGTACAAAGACATGTAACATTTGTCCATGTAACTCCATGGACAAATGTACATAGTAGCAATGGGAGACAATTTTCCATATTAAAACCATTTTCAGTTGTATATTTTAAAGCCTTTTTTTAAGATTTTGAAGTTATTTTTATTTATAAACCACCCTTTAATCAAACCAAATAAAACACAATATTTTTTTATGTTGGTCAAGTCATTGTTAAGTTTTGGCAAGACTAACAAACATCAATTCATTTTGAAATATAAGAAGATTTATCATGATATAATTTGATTTATCTAATGCAATGCAAGCCTAAGGTATGCGAGAGTTAAAAATAATTACAAAAGCAAATAATTTAGCTACACTGTCAATTATAAGTATATGTGATAGTCCTATTTTAAGCATATAATGAAATGCAAAATTAGTTACCTTTCCTTTAACTATCTCAATGATATCATCAAGTTTGTTAGCCTCCACAATCTTTCTTGCATAGTCCACAATGTTTGAACATTCCACTGCAATAACTTTAGCTGCACCAGCCTTAGCTGCAAACATGGAGAGGATGCCCGTACCACAGCCTATATCCAGCACCGTCTAAGCACACGAAACAACTGTCATTAATTATTTTGTACAGTATATTGATACTAAATAGGTTAACAGCTCTACCAGAATTGAAGTAATCAAAATAATCTATTATAGCATGGTTTGCAGTTGCAAATTACATAAAAGTAATTTATTTTACTATTAACTTTATTTTAAATGATCTTTTGAAAAGCATTCTTAACACTTAATGAGTTGATTTGCATGTCCATAAACAGGATGCTAAACTGATTTTGATTGTTTTGAAATTCAATTCAAATACACTTTATTGCAGAAAAGGACACATAATTAAAAACAGAAAAATGACAACACTGGCCAAGTAAAATGTGCTTATATATTTTAGAAGCCATTATGAACAGAAATTTTATAGATATATATCTATTGTTGAGATTCTAAGTTATTAATAGTAAATAATTTACATACTAATCTTGTAGCAAGTAAAATTATTGAGTACTATAATAAATAAAACTAATATTTACCTTTCCTTTAAAAAGATGCTTATTGTGGTACATAGCATTCCTGTATGTCAGTGTTCGCACTTCGTCTTTGAGCATTTCCTCGTGGATACCAAAATGAGCATACGAGTCAAAATAATAATCTCTAGACGTCATCTCTTCAGCTGTGACATTCTTATCAGGCCCTTGAGGATTTGAGAAGGAAATCAATAGAGATACACCTTAATAGTATAAAACACGTTTTCAATTCAAGCATGAGCGGCGATATTACACTCAACACAAAACTCACCATTTTCAACTATTGGGGTTGACGCAGCAGACGCACATTCTTGTGCGACATCCATACTTTCCATTGCAAATCAATTTATAATCTAAAAATAGTACAAAAATCAAATTGTTACTTTTCTAACCTGTAAGTACAAAGTAGCATTACAAAATGCGAAACGAACTTTTAAACCGTGTTTCAACTAGATGAAGATTGAGTACTTACTTTACGCTAATCTAAGATAACTTAACAAGATTATATCACAATTTTATTAAAGTTTTACAATTAACGCCTTGGGAACGCTTGAAACAAGCTTTTCCGCAAAAATTGAAAGACCGCATATGAGTTGCTAGTATCAAAATACAAAAAAATATTTTAATTTTAATTAGGCATTAATTTGCAATAAAAAATATTCATGATAAGAAATCGCTTTGCATTTCATTTATCATATTTATTCCAGTAGTATCATATTTGCACCGGTAATTATTCTAAAAATCGAATCCAACAATTAAGTATAATGGCAACATCAAAAAAGGCCTAGTGTTGGTCGTTTATAATCAATAACCATTATAAGGACAGTCAATGGACTTGATATTTGTACAATCTTAATAAAGCGGAAAATAAATTAACATCTTATTATAAATCTATCATATCTTTGTGAATATCTATGTGTACTATAGACACAAAATTGATGATTGTGATTTTTATTTAATTATATAATAAAGCGTTTGCTAGCTAATCAATTCTTTGTACCAAATATAATCCTCGGCAAATATGAATGTGTATAATATAGTAATTAAAATTCATTCTACTAAATGTTACAATAAGGACAGAACAAATTGTATTTTATTCAAGGACGAATGGAATGAAATACATTTTGTTCCATATTTTTTCAATATTATATAAAGAAGGACATAAATAATACTAATATTAAAACATTTTTTGTATAATTATCTTTGTATTATTATTTTTTAAATGTAAATACATGCAAAGTTATATAGTTATGTTTTAATTTCGTATTTATATGTCCACTACTTTTTATTTATAAACGCAGTTATTACTTGCACCAAATATTGGTTTATTTATTATGTATCCAGTGTTATCTGTTTATTTCTAATACAATTATTGCGGTACAACAGAATGTTACAACAACTGTGAATACTCACAGTCTTCATGCTTTAGCCTGTTGGAAGAAATTTCGTTATGAAATTTCCGGCGAATCTTTTAGCTTACGTTCATATTTACATAAATAAAATGTTATAATTATATATTATCGAGATTGTACCGTTGATCTCTATATAAACAAGAACAGTAGAAATAAGTTTATAAAAGCATGTAATATCTCTGTATATTTTAGTGTTATTTATGCTCCTATGTTGAATTACTGCTGATTAAAAAATGTTTGTTTTCATTATCGTAACATTATATTATATGAAAATAAAAATAATAAATATCATGTACAAATGCTTAACCATTCACGTACTATAATGACGAGTCAGATAATAATTTAGAGCAAATTATCTTAGGACATGTCCATTTTATCAAGAAAGCAAACAATACTGATAGAACAAAGTTTAAATTTATTAACTGCAATAAATCAATAAACGTTCGCGTAGAGGGACTTTAACAACATTTTCACAACAATAAACAAGTTTTACTATACTATGGAAACTCATTTAAAATATTTGGTTAAAATATTTCGAATACACCACCGAATTGTATTTATGCTTCTTTAAGCATAAATACAATTCTGTTCTGTTCTGTTCTGATTTTTTTAAATTTTCTAGATTACAAAGGTAACACACATTTACGGTTATTAAAGGTATTATTACAAAGGTAATAATGATTACTTTCGTTTGTCCCGATCAGATATCATGGATCAGATGGAAAATACTTAATGGATTTAGGTGTATAAGTTTAGGATTTAAGTTTTTAAAGTTACTCAAAGTTATTCAAAGAACATAAGTTAGAGATTATTGCAAGATATAATTGGATCTAAGAAACTGAAGCTCAACTAATCGTACTAGATATGTATGTTTAACAATTTTATTATTTTAAAAAGATTATAGCTTCAAAGACCTGAATCAAATAAATTCAAAAAGATAACAGACTCCAGCTTCAGGTACTTGAAGACACACAAAAAATGCTCTAACTGATACTTGAAATTACCTTTTAACTAACTTAAGTTGTTAAGCAACAATATTCTTAGGAAACTCTATGCAATTTAAATTGTGTCTATATTATATTGCGTTCCGAGTAAAGCAGCAAAAATTGTTTAATTAAGTATGTACTGAAGATATGGATACTCTTTATTTAATTTATCATGTTACTGTATCTACTGACACAGATTTAAAAAATTCGTATATCGCGTATTTATAATTCAATGACGATAACTGCGATAAGCAGTTTTAATTGGAAATACTTAAATGTCATGATTACTTAATATGCTTCAACTGTTAATCAGGAGACTGTCGCCTTTGTCCATCTTTTAATCTAAATAAAAACCGCCTTTTTTTAATCTTATCATGATATCCACAATTTACACTCTTTATTTGGTATAGACATGACGGGCAGACAGTCTTGTGTGAGCAGTGTCCGTGTATGAACGTGTTCCGTAATCAGGAAATGTTCGGGTCGTACGTGACCGAAACGAAGCACATACAATCAAACTAAACTAACTCTTACGTGTATTATTACAGTGTAAACTTTTTATTATTGTTATTTAGTTTGATTTTTCAGTTAAGAGTTAAAAAGGACAGGTAGTAAGTATTTTTATATTTGATAACAGAAATAGGCAGTGTTTTAATAGCACTTCAGGTATATATTAAATACTTATATTAATTATTAATTTATTAACATTAATTGACATATATTATTCAATACATATGATGATTTGCTTGTGTGAGAATTTTCAATGTTTTATGCAAATAATAAGTAATAAATTATTTTTGAATAAAACATTGAAAACTTTTTAATATTAAATTGTTTTTAAATTCAATAAGACCTCTGCAAGGACTCTTCCTTGTTTCAAAGATATTTATCTTTATCGATAGATAAATAAATAATTAAGTATAATTATAATGGATCATATAAGATTTGACTATATCTATATTAATAATCTAAACGATATTGTACCTAGCAACATAAAATTTATTTTACTACAAATACAATATAGTAAAATATAATATAGGACGTTAAAAGTATTCTGCCTTTTTTAGTATTGTATGTTCTTTACAATGAAATCATAATTTTATTATTAGTATATTAGTATATTATATTATTAGTTCAAGAAATTAAAACTGTTTGAATTATTCAAATTCCTGTGTAATTTATAAAATAGGTATCTATGTCTAACATAATTAGAATCTTATAGTATTACCATTTGTTATTATCTATAATTCAAACTGATAATAATATATGACGTACAAATCCATTATTAAATCTATATTGCCAAAAGAGATTTTGGTAGTTACAGCATTCTTACATATGTATTAAATAACAATTAAGCATATAGCAAGGTTTATCGAAAATCCATGCTTTTAAAAATAGCAGAGATACGAATCAACTAAAGATTGACTTGAAATAATATTATTAATAAACTTTTTAACATTTCTATGTGACTGTAAAGCACTATAGGGTCTATTTCGTTTATTGTATGGGTCTTTACATCTATAAAGTAATCACATTCAATTATTAAGCAAATAAATACGTGGTAATAAAGCCATATTAACTGATTTTACGGTAAGTTTTAAATAGAGTTGTACTTTAATTGTAGCTAGCAACAAACCAATTATCAATCTTAATAAAACTACATGTCGAGATAGAAATAAAGGGTCAGTCATGTATTCTACCATAAATAGAGTAATAAAAATGATAAATTTAACCACTGGAGAAATTCCAGACTACTTGTGTACTATGTTTTAATTATATATCTTTCTTTCGCTTAGTTTAATTATTAACAAAACTTCTTTTTATAGTATAGGTAAGTACCATTATTGAAAAGTGCTATTTTCGACTATCTCTGAAACAGAAAATCTCACCTATGAAATGGCTTTGTGAAAACGGCATTGCGAAATAAATTTCTTGTATTAATTTGATTTTGATGTTATTTATAAATATAATGGAAAATTCATACTTTATATAACTATTATCCATAGTTTTAGCAATGATTATCTGCCGTATTTTTTTCTTTATAATCAACATTTGAAAAAATACATACACCGTTAAAAAGCTATATCGCATTTTTACAGACATCTGTCAGAATGATCTGGCTTATTAAGAAGTGTTTACATTTAATATAAAGTTTTCCTTTAATTTAAATTTAATTTCAATATATTCTTACACTCACACCTATTATTTAGCCCAAAGTAAGCATAATTAAGATCCTGTGTTATGGATAATAGATAACGGAAATATATTATATCAAACATATATTTTTTAATTACAAAATTATTGTTAAAGTATCACAATACATACAATTGTTTTTGTGAATTCAGCATTTGCGCTATTTGCTTATTCTTAGAATGCTGGTTTAATTTTATTTTCATTGTGTTATTCCTGGAATACAAGCATATAATACTAAGTATGTATCCATAAGCAAGTGTGTTTGCATGAAATAAAAAAAGGAATGTAAGATAATGAGTGCATATTTGGTTAAAAATAAAAGCGTTGCGTTAATGCAATTCATTATTGCTTTGTTTACAAAGCATCGTGCAGGATATGGTAAATTGCCAACTTTTGTTTTATTATTTGAGCGAATGAATTTTTCATTTATTTATAAAAGAACCGGTCTTACGCGTGTCCTTTTAGAATAATTTAAAAAGAATAAAAAACGTAATACTTGACCTAGAGATAGATAATGCATCATCGGCCGTCACACCGATTTAATTGGGAGTAATTTTTATCGCAGAATTTAATTAATAACAAAGGGGTATATAAGAGCTTTCATGTGATATTAAAAGTCACATTATTATGTTGACAGTTTTGATATATTGCAATGGAGTTATTAATTTCGCAGATATAATTAAATTTGTTAAGTTATTTGTTTTATAGTTGGAGTACGATTTTATAGTTGGAATTCTTAATATGTAGAAGCATAGAGCCGAAATTTTATATACAACTGAAATTTATTTAATTCCTTAAAATTTATATTGCAGACAACCCTGACACTTACAACTGAATATTTATTACTTATTAACTTGAATTCACATTCAGCTGTGTGTTTCATTCCAATGCTTTGCAGAGTTTCATTTAACCATAGATTTTTTTTATTAAAACGTGAACTGGTTTGTTATTGAGGACAACGCAATGCCGACGTTCAATTTCTTACCTAACATATAAGCACTCTAACAACCAATATAAATAAAATATAATTTCAGATTCTTATCGCTCATTCAATACTTTTCTTATTTTAAAGAGGATGAAATTTTTATTATTAAGCCTATGAGTTTTTTACATCATTATGAAATCCACTTTATTTACTAGATACTTTTGTGTATGCTAATTCTTGGTTAAAGTCAAACGCACAATTTTGCTTACGTTTAAAATTATTTATTTAAGACTAAAAGTAGGACGAGTTTTCCTTGTACTCTTATGTGCCAATCCTTTATTCATATAACTAAATCATTATCACTATTTGGTATGCAAATTTGAATATTTGTACAACAACGTCTGTTCTTATACTTTTAACTGAATTAGCAATATAATGCGAATTTAAATAAAAGTTATAATAAACTCTTAATTAAAATATAAGGTTATTATTATTCCATCGTATCAAAGTAAATCAATTTTTTTATACAATATAGTCGGAATAGTATAAATAGAGTCTGATAGAGTTCATTATTACCGAATATCAAGATACCCTATTCAGATATTTAGATTCCAGTAACCACAAATTTCATGACGTAAAACGGAACATATATTTTAAACATTGTATTTCGAATTAGATAATAAATTATCTTATGATATGTAAATGTGTGTTACCATATCAAAAGTTTCAGCTGTTCTTAAGTAATTTAATTATTTTGTAAGAAAGATTACAAATGATTACGTAATCCTTTCGCTATCCTAAAATAATACCTACATTATATAATATTACGGTAGAACTAGGGTTTCAGCCAATTAGTTTGCATGATCAAATTGTATAAATACTATTTTTGTAGTCATTATGCCACACAAATCTGTTTGTGTGGCATAATGACTACGGTTTATGTGAAAACTTAGATTCTTAAGGCGTCTTATATGTAAAACGGATGCAATCAATTTGTATATGATTTAATGGTAATGTGGTTGTGATAATAATAAATTCTGAAAAAAATAATTATTACAATATACTCTATTCATTTTATTACTACATTCACTATCATACCATTACAAACTCATAACCATCTTAATATAATTACACATCCGTAATAATCAAAAGAATGTATCCAAAAAAGAACTAGAATAAGTATGACTTAAGATAGATTTTAATTACAAGATAACATTTTAATTACACACTCGAAACAGAAGCCATACAAAGACTTTTAGATACTGATATCAAATTTATAACTTGGAGGGAGGATCGGTATAAATTTCATACATGTTTCATAACATATAATACGAATTTTATATATATTTTTAACACGATTGAGTAATTTTATAAATATTGTTTAAAACCAATTTCAATTTGAACTAAAAATTGCTAATTATATAGCGTATTGAGTCAATATGAATTTAAGTTATTGATAACAGAAATACTTAACATTTAGTTGCTAATCTTAACTAGTGATAAAAATTGTATCAACTGGACATGCGTATAAAGATAATTCACTTCAATACAAGTACTTCTGCAATTATTGGGGTTTTCGTAACATCAACCATCACAGAAAATTTATTGACGAGGTCTTAGGAAGCAATCATTAAGAGAAACGTAATCCCCTATTATTAGATAATGCTGCACAGTCCACGGTATAGGCCTGTTGTGATCGTTCTTTGTTGATTGGCGTAAGTGGCTGGCTCGGACTATTATTCGGTAATAAGGTTTCAGTTGTCTCCTGACCTCAAATGTCCTTTACATTATGACATTCACACGGTACATTAAAGTTCTTTTAGTTCATTCACCATCAATCTATATAATTGGATACAGCGTTGAGCTACGGCCGTGGCCCAATGCTATATGACCATGAATCGAATGGAGGAATGTATATCAACTACTCTCATGTTTATTCCATTGTTGAATTGTTTAAAATGCCACAAAAGTTTTAAATAAGAACATTATTATACTACCTTAAAGTATCTTACATTGTCCACATAAGCCTAGTCTATTTAAGATTAATAGTTAAGGTATTAAGATATGTCATGAAATAGGCATAATGAATACATTACACTAAGTAATAACTGAGCCATAAAATTAATTTTCAAAGGACAGAGAATGACATAAAAAAATCATAGCGCGTATATTCACTAAAGTACCTATATATGAAAAAGTTTAACGATTTAAAAGAACTGTCACTTGTTTATGTAAATGTATGAGATACAGATTAACAAAACTAGTATTTTATATTGTTAAGCAATAATTTTCCTACTTTTATGACTCATTGTTTCTATTTATGATATTTTTAGTCGTTTTTATTATTGTGTAGAAATAATAAGAATTTATAGAACTGCAAATTATAGTAACTTAAAAGAAATCGGCAGTACCTTGTTATATTGAAATAATTAATTACTGACCAACGAGCCAAGTAACCAAATGGCATTATAATAATATTTTATTTTATTTGTCAGTAATTAATTATTTGAGTCATAAAAGTAGGAAAATAGATGACTATAAGATCACTTCTGTGAGACAACACTCTCTCTCTCACTCTCACACAAACAAAAATTTATCTTCTTATCACATAATTTAAGAATAGGTCAATATATTTTGAATACTTCAAAGCTGTTTATATTTTCCTGCAGGTCATAATGGAAAGTGAAAAAGAAAAATTTGAAACTGATAAAGAAATAGCAATTATTCAAGGCAGCACAGTGAAATTAAAAAGAGAACTAGGTCTGTTTTCTGCTGTCAATTTAATTCTTGGTGTGATGATTGGCTCTGGAATTTTTGTATCACCAGCATCTGCTCTAGAACACTCCGGATCTGTTGGATTATGTCTAATTATTTGGACGGTATCAGGAGTTATATCATTACTAGGTGGGTGTAGGTAAGATTTTGATGGATGCTTAAAAGTTTGCATTACGATATTTTTTATTTATTTTGAAAACATTACAATAAAGGGTCTTTTTCTAGGAGCACTGTCGTTTGCTGAGCTTGGTACCGTGGTAGGAAAGTCAGGAGCAGAATATTCATATTTTCAAGAAGCATTTGGAAAAATCCATAAGTTTTGGGGACCATTGCCCTCTTTTATTTGTGCTTGGATCTACGTCGTTATTTTAAGACCTGCTGAAGTAGCAATCATTGTGATGACATTTGCTGAATATGCTATACAGCCATTCGCAACAAACCTTCAGGCGGATTACAAAGACGCTGCCATTAAACTTACATCTTTATCTGCATTATGTAAGTAAAAAACAGAATTCACCACTTGCAAATTGGTAGGAAGTAATATTAAAACTATGAAATTAAGTTTTAAATTATCAGTAAATTTTTATTATTTCATATGGAGAGATTTATTTGAGAACGCTTATAATGACCAACTAAAGCTTTGACTCTTATGTATAAAAAATGTAATTGTACCAGAGACATAATCGAACAACCTTTTAACCTTGATTGGTCTTAGGACATACTATTTTGAATGTGCAGTCTATATAATTGGCATATCATATAAATGTATAAAAAAGCTCCAATGACCGTGTAAAGGTCAATAATGATTTAGAAAATAGTCGCTTATGAACTAACTTTTTGCCGTAATAAAATATTACATGTGCATTTGACATGCGTGTTTGAGCTCTGTATTTTTAACGATATTTTAAATTATTTTGTAAGATGATTGTTTTATTGTCTCACGTATTTAAACCTTTAAGAAGAATTTTTTTAAAGATATGAATGATATTTCTTAAATCTATTAATGTTTTAAAAAATCTAAGAATTTTCATTTTGTGTTCAATTAAGTAAAACTTAATTTTAAATTACTTTCTATTTGTTTAGTAAATTTTATTTTTTAATGCTTTCAACTATTATTTTCAATAAATAAGATAAAACTAGCCCGTATACAGATAAAAATGATACAAAAACACGACCTTTTTAAAATAGATATTTTATTATTATTCACTCATTTATTAATTAATTTGCAAAATTTTATTTCATGACTAAAAATCGCATAAAATTTTTCGATTGTGTTTAATCGTAGCACATCACTTTAACTTCGTGTTATTAAAAAAAAGAATGACACTGTCATACGTTTGAAATTTTTAGCAGTTGTGCTTGTAGAATTGTTTGAAGTTATATTTATATTATTGTTTTGCTCGTTTCACTTCACACAGTTTCAAAATTATTTTAAAAGGATTTTTAGTGAGTTTATCTAATTAAGGTATGTAAATTAATGAATATTATAAGTTTTGTGTAATCTTTGGCACTGATCTAACTTTCACACAATCAAAGCAATAAAATGGATAATTTTACGTGTCTAATTCATTTTTTTTATATATTTCTTTTACAGAAAAAAACACAATGTCTGAGGACATTAATATGGAAACACAAAATAGTCTTAAAAAGGAAATAAAATCGCTAAAATCACACTGTGTTGATACTGTTCACATGATAGAAAATGCTCCTGTAGACACTCAATATATTACACCTGAGACAGTCTCTGAAAAAAAATTGTCTTATATTGAAGGTTTGAGAACAGATATTGAAAATTCTAACCCTCAAATAGTTACAGATGAAAATTTACTGACTGCTCAACTTTTGAATGAAATTAAAACTAAAACCACAGAGGTAGAAGAGCTAAAAGCTTACACAAGAGGCTGCATTCACGATGTTGACAATGAGATTAAAAGGTAAGCTTTGAATGTTAAGTAATAAATATCAACACATTAGAAGCTTATGTGATAAATAGGTATGATTTTGCTATTGTTGCTTTTACAGTATGGGGTGAGCAATACAAACATTAAAACCTTATCTGCAGTTACTACTACACAATAATGTTCTGAAAAATCAAATAAATCCTATTTAATTGATATTTTTATCACTGATGTACTATTGCAGCAAAATGTTTGAAGAAAATGTTGTCTTATCTTATGCTTTTTTGCTAATGCTCAAAATAAATTTAAAACATTTGTCATCCTTATATCAAACAAGGATTTACCTGCTGATTTTTAACCTGCAACCTCCAGTGCAACTGATGTAGATCCCTAACCATTTACACAGCCGGACCTTAGAAGTTGAAATAAATAATTATTTTATTCTGGTATTACATAATAGTTACTAATTGGCTATATCAATCTATTAAGAAAACATCAGACCATGATTTAATTTCAAAACTATAGTTTTTATTTCTACTTTAATTGCAAATGTCAGCATTTCGTTTCTTCATTATTAGCTGGAGAGATACACTGAGCTTTATTTAATTTTATCTGGTTTGTCTGAACTTGTCTGAAGTTGGGTCATGTGAAAAGATGGATGAAATTATATTTTTTTCATTCATAGGCTAAAAACACTTATTAATACTTCACAAGAAGCAAAGTTACGGCCAAGAGTACAAAAGCAAGATGTCAAACCACAGCATGTCCAGAAAGCCAAAGAGAAGTTCCACCTGATGAAGAATGAACTGCAAGGATTGATCCATACTCTGTATCCTGGATATGGTGACATGATAACTGATTTTATGGGAGTAAGTTCTTTTATTAGTAACATAAGAATTATGTTTGTTGAGATTTTAATAATTAAATTCCATATAATCCATAATTGCAGTTTTATCTCTTTTGTGAGACATTGATGAATCAAAATTTATCAAATTGTGATATAACTTTGCATATTTTTATTCTAGGCAATCTTTCTCTTTTGTTTTTTTTTTGTAGTAATCCAACCAAAACACCTATCTGATAATTATATATTCTTAGATTTATTTCTACCGATTGTTTTTATATTTTGAGTATCAACTTATCTCTACCCTAAAATGAGAATAAATACAATGATATATATTTATATCTTAAGACAGGTTCTATCTCTGTAGTGAATATTGATAAATGACACGAGCTTAGCCTAAAAATTCTACAGAAAGAACAATGCAAACATGCTTCACATATGGACTCCTCTACTGCTTATCATCAGGTGGTGTCGAGTCATTTGCTGTGCTTTATATTTAAAAATGAATTCACACCATTAAGAAAAGAACTTGATCAGCCCCTTTAAGTATGTCATTGTTAGGCATTTAAGACATCAGTGACATTCAATGGTGGTAATAACTGTATGTAATGGTGGTAATCACATGCTGGGCTTTAATTGTATATCTAATGGTTATGCTTCCAAGGCTTTAAATATATACATATTTGTCATATAAACATTCATAGATCAATTTTTTTTTAAATTTAACATTTTAATGTTGGTACACTCTAGGCAACTATGTCAGCCTCATGGGACACCTCTAAACTAATTGCGTTAGTAATAAATAATTGAAACCCAGAATTAGCAAAGCAGTATATTCATTGATGATATTAAAAAGTATTAAATGTTATGTATGTTTGTTGTTAATTTTTTTAAGTTAAACATATCTTTTGAAACCTGCAGAAGTTAAAAAACGCATATTTGCTTTCTTTCTATAATATGAAACAAGCTTGAAGGCTCCTTAAGCTATAATTTGAGTTTTGCAATGAAAAAATAACTGACCATTACATCTGTTTCAGCAACTCATGATGCTGAGGATGGGCGACAGTCCTAGCGACTATATACCAATAACATCAGAAAACTATCAACTGGTGGAATTTCTCAAAGATATGAACATTGTGACCTCAAATCCATACAACAATATGGAAGTGAAACTTGCTTATTAATGCTATAAAAATACATAACACCGATAAGGGACCATTGCATTGTTTGAATGAAATACTGATAAAGATACTTTGTGTTAAATGTATGTTGTTTTATTTTCTGATAACAAACCAGTAATAGTTACTGACCTAATAAATTTAATCGAACGATTGATTGATTATTGTCATGGTGAATTATATTTTACATTATAATTTTATTAACAAAACCAATGCCTCTCAAATGTAATTCATTAACATGTCAAACCATGTAATCTAGATACAACTGTTTTTTTATTATTATTTAACCTGGGAAGCCCAGGAATGAGTATATCTTGGCTTAACTAATTAAATAATCATTTTATTTTTGCCTCATAAAGTATGTACACTATTAAAGTTATATTGCATCAAATCCCTAAATTAGTTGATTGTTTTTAATAGAAACAATTGCCATTTGTTTAAAAATATTTTAGTCATAATTTATGGTTTTTCAGTGTCTATACAAGCTACTAAAATTATTGTTTCAGTTATAATGACCTACATCAACATTACTAGTGTGAAGCTTTTTGTGAAGGTTCAGAATGTGTTTGGAATATGCAAAGTCTTCGCTTGTCTCATCGTCATTGGCGGTGGGATATATGAAATTTGTAAAGGTATGTACCATTTGTCTCCAATCGTATGCTATGCCCATTACATTAGGACGTAATGTAGAAATCGAAGTAAATTTTGTTTTCTGAAGCCTTACCATGAACTCATTGTAGAATCCTTAAACTCATCCATTTTTACATTGTAAGAGCGACTTAACGACATCACTGATCACATAAAAACTATCTGAAACCATCCGTTTTTTATTGTTTTTCAATGTATCTGAAGAGAAAAGAATTTTGAAATTAGTTTACTTTTAAGGAGGGCCTCTTCTAGAATTTTTTCAAGAGCCTTCAATTTTCTTATAAAAAGGCGACAAACAACCTTCTATCTAATGATTAGTATAAAATACACCTCATGTGCAGGTAATACGGAGCACCTGAACAAAGGCTTCGAGGGTAGTACAACAAGTGCAGGGGGCATAGCGCTGGCACTCTACTCCGGTCTGTGGGCGTACGACGGCTGGAACAGCGTCACCGTCGTCACTGAGGAGATCATCAACCCTGGCGTGTGGGTAACGTTCTAAACTATCTTCTATCCAAGTGCAGCGTCAATTATATATCATAGCATGAGCGTGATCTAAGGATAATTGAGATCCGCAAAATTATCGAGGCTTGTATAATGACGATAGGATGATAAGCAATACTACGCGCCTCGCACCTTGGAAGGCCCTACACTATTCCCATGGTTTCCTTGGTATGTTACAGCATTCAAAATTCAAACAAAGTTAAAGGTTCTGAGCTGGCTTAATCTTGCACTGCTTCTACCAGTGACTGCTCGCGATACCAATAAAATTGTTTTTCGTTGAATTGAGCTGTTTCAAATGGTTAATGATTGATATAATTAATTAGGTATTATATTTGCCGAAATCTGTTTTATGTTCTGTTTACGTAGGTATGTGTCTGTATAATATAAAGATAAAGAAATATAATACAATTTAAGCAAACAGGAGATAGTTACGTGGTATTGCGGACTCCTTTATAGCCTTTTTAAAAGACCTACAATTTCTAAGAGCATTGGTTTTTGTATATAAGATTTTGCTACCGTTGAGGCTTACGTACATAGTCATGTATTATTTTATATATTTATTTTTATTTATGTAAAACATTGATGTGTAAGTTTATAATTTTTCAATTTATTTTAGTAAATCTTATCCTCGCTTCTAATGAAAAGACCGCTTTTTGACACACAATGTATTTATATCTATATAACTCTTTACTAAATATACAAAATACGATAAGATTCACTAAATCTCTTGTTTTAATTTCTCGTCCTCTTTTGTAAAAATAGTCTCGAAACAAATTTCAAAAATATTGTCGTTTCGAATAAACTGTAATTACGTAATCAACTTCATTAAGGAACGTGGGTCATACTACTAAAATAGAAATAACGTCAACAGATCAATATTGTCCCAAAGCGACTTTCCTTTTACAGGCTACTATCCAGCCGATAGCGATAGCAATCTTCCTAATGGTCTACAGACATATTAAACTCTATCTAATCAATTACAGTCTTGTATACCTATAGCTAAGCAAAAGCTTTTCATAACGTGTATCTATATAATAACTAATTATTCCTAGTATTCGTTAAACTTTTTTCTATTTCATTACAAATAATATGTCAATGGTAAAGAAGTATTGCAGAAAAAACAATGGGCAGCTCTAAATGTAATTAAAGTACAGTTAATCTGGCACTATCAATATGAGTGCAAAAAGAACAGTTAAAATATCACGTGAAATTTAGGGAATATCGTATTAATATAAAACTAAGAATATATCATTAAGACATCATTAATTTAGTCCATTTATGCGTTTTCATACAAATTGTAAATTTTAAGGTTTGAAAATAATATTACAGTCGGTCGCACTATACGCAAATCACGACATTTCGATAATGACTTATTAAAATTATAATATGGCTTTGCAAGTGCTAATTAATGTAGGACAACCTGCATTCATTAGCACTTGCAAAGCCTATATGTTATTTTTACTTTTTAAATTTTGTTTTTTTTAACTTGATAAAATTTTTTATCTTTCCCAGGAATGTACCACTCAGTATTTCGATAGCCGTGCCCCTCATCACGGGGCTCTATGTGTTCATGAATGTGGCCTATATGACTGTGTTGAGTTATGCCGAGATGACGTCAGTTCCTGCGGTAGCAGTAGCCTTCGGGACCAGAGTGCTAGGTCCAGCCAGCTTCCTCATACCACTGGGTGTTGCTATAGCTACTTTCGGATGCGCTATGAGTGTGCAGTTTGGTGTTACTAGGTAAAAAAATTAAGAAATTAATCTTTGTATAGTAGCCCGTAAACTACTTAGACCTCTACAGACCCGAAAACAGTTGAGAGTGCTGGGTTACTGGTTACGTAAGTATACCTATGCAAATTACCCATTTTTGGCATTTTCATAGTTCAACAGTTTACTCAATCGTACATAAACAGGTAAATAAATATTAATGATATCTTTTTGTAGGTTATGCACTAACAGACAATTTTTCGTTGAAACAATCTTTAAAGTAACATGCTTTTAAGGATTATGAAATTAGATTAGAAGTCTCGATACTGCTTCAAGGAATTCGTAGGGAAGGTCGTGTGATAAGCGTAACACGTATCAGTAAAAAAATGACTCTTAATACACGGGTTTAAGGTACTCACATATGTCAATATTTTCACTTGTATTGCAGGCGTGTGTATATAAATTTTGTCTAGACGCCTTAAGAGGCGGCTGCCTAAATACGAGTTGATTTAATAGACGTGTACTCATCGTAAACTATACAAGTGAAATTTAATTATAAGCTGTTATTTTCGTTATAGACAGTTTTTAGAAAATATTGTAAATTTTTCTAAAAACTATCTAAAAATAAATAATATTTTTTTGGATTATTTACGATAAATTCGTTTTTCAAAATGCTGCTTTTTAAAGATAATATTGCATATTTTTTCCTATCGAGCTTAAAAATACTTTTTTATAGAATATTACGAAAATCAATTAGTAATTGGCTAAGCAGAAATTCAGAATTAATTAATTATGAACGAAAATAAGTTTTGTGACATGTCATTTACTTCTGAGCCAAATTGTGTTGTTGTATCAGGGAGTTAGCACTTAGGAACCAATTCCACGAGCGAGAGAATCGTGTTTCTATATATTGACTTAGAACGTGTCTACACACGACGATATTATCGCGACGAGTGGCTGATTATGAGTCAATTCGCCTTCGTCACGGAAACGCGACGAGTTTTATTTAACCGAGGATAGAAGTACATATCCGTGGCGATTCCCTCCATCGTGGAGATGGTCCCTTAGATAGTTGGATTGTATTTTAGGGAGCCGTATCTTAATCGTGACTATTTACATTTTTAATTACCGTCCAATAAAAGTGAAGATATTTTACTAAGATAAACTAGTATAAAAACACAGTTCAAATAAATAATAAAAGTGTAGTCCTGATTAACAAATAGCTTATCTAATTTAGTAAACTGGAAAGTCATTGAAGAAATAAATTAATTTGAATAAAGAGACAACGATTCTTTTTTTAAATTTCAATTTCTTCCTTTAATGGCTTCCTATTATGTTGAGTTTTGTGGAGGAACGCTTATTCTTAAAGGTTGATTAACCACTCTTCTTAGTGTATTCTATTGTAGATTTTTGACTAGTAAAGTTAAATTCCAAGAAATATCAGTCGTTTAGTTTCTTCTTGTGTTCAAAATGTGTGCGTTAATAAATAATTTTCAAGTAACTTATCGATAGTAAAATCTTTACTAATATCTGTATTGTAGTTATAAATTACACATAAATAACGCGCATATATTATTTATACACACATGCATTATAACATTACATTATATTCTTAACCTACTGTCATTATTCTCAGGAACTCCCTAGTTATCATCTCTGACAAGTGACAAAGCACTGTTTTTGCTGTCTCTTACGTCAGTTCGGAAACAATACAACAATAACCATTTAATAGCCTTGTATACTTGTTACACAGAGTTTTCTCATATTTCAATTCGATAACACTGTGTCATTATACAAGGTTTATACAGTAGTTTATAGTAAAAGTGAAATTATGTAAAAAAGATTACTATAAAATACATAATTATATAAATGATCATCAAAAATAAAAATGTGTTAAGATAAAGAATTATGAACGAAATAACATAATAATTTATAATTATATCGGAGGTGTTTTTAGGCCGCTTCTTCTTCAAAGTAACTATTCTTCAAGCAAGGGTAATTGTTCATTATTTAAAAGAACTTAGTAATTGAATGCATTAAAATATAAAGAACATTTTCTATTTATTATTTTATAGCCCTTAATGTTAAACTTAACCGAATATTTGATTGACCATAGTCATTATTTTAGGTGTATCGAATGTTTTCATCACGTTCAGTCATTTAAAAACTTACTTCACAGAGTATGCTACACTGCAGCACGAGGTGGACACATGCTAGAGGTATTTTCTTATGTCAACGTTAAGCGTTTGACTCCAGCACCCGCTGTTGCATTTCAAGTAAGTTTAGCAGTTAACTTACCTTTATTAAGGTTGACACTGACACGACAATAGCTAATAGACAATAGCTTAATGTTTATTTAAATTTTTCTTACAGAATGTGCATTAGAATGTATAAAGTTACAATTTTTTTGTTAATTACCCGATGGATCAGTATAATTTTAATTTGTCTAAAATTAGATTTTATCGAAAATTTGTCTTTATTTATTTGAAATATTATTTTACTACTCTTGTTGTAATAGAAATAAGATGTGCAAGGTGCTTGTAAACGTCTCAAATACTTTTCAATTGTGTCAATAGAAAATCTTAGAAGATTAAATAATGTCTATTTAACGTGGAAAATTCTAAACAAAAGGATAGATTGGTCCCGACTGCTTACTAAGTTTAACCCTCCAGCCATCCCCGCAGTAAAATTACTTCTTAAATCCTTCAAAAGAGTGTTTTTGGCGCCAAATCACATTGGGGATTATACAAGAAATTGTATAACGTTATCAATGCTCGATTTGATCCACAAATCTATTATTAATTAGCCAATTGAAAAGTAATGCTAATGCTAGTCGAATGATATTTTATGAGCATATTCTAGGAAAATTTTACTGCTCTTGTTTAACCAGTCTTTTGTGCAGGTTTATTTGCCTGTAATTGTTTAATATATACAATTTAATGGTTAATGTTTACATGTGTCTGATGTAATAAAACGTTGGCCAGTCATATAAATAAATAATGTTAACATATAATAAAAATAGTACATTCACATCTCTTATCTAGTCTACAGTGAGAATCATGAGCTTTCGTTATGGATACATACTAGATAACGGAAAATATATTAATAATATCAATTTTAATATTAGAATTTTAGAAACACGTCAGTATAAAACAACCATGATCCGAGAATAAATATTCGTGTCTATCACACAAACATCTGACCTGGTCGCAACTAGAACCCTGGATGATTCGAACAGGCTGTCGTTAAAAATTATACTTATAGCTTTTATTAATTTCAGGCAGTCCTCACATCTATTTTCATCATAGTGGGTAACATAAAAACGCTAATAGAATTCGCCAGCTGGTTCCTCTGGTTCTTCTATGGGCTTGCGATGGTCGCCTTACTAGTTCTCAGGAAGACACAGGCTAAAAAACCTCGGCCTTACAGGGTACCGACAATTGTGCCCTGTTTTGTACTCCTGGTAGCGATATTCCTATCCATACTACCTATAGTCCACGATCCATCTCTGAAGTACCTTATGGCAGTTGGATTTATCGTGATGGGTGCGGCTGTGTACACGATTTTCGTGTACTATAAAAAAACACCGACTGCTCTTTTAAGTAAGTAGCCATCTCTGGAAGAAATATAAACAATGTATAGCTTAATAATTCATAGTGATTAATATTCAATATTTGAATACATGCAAAATTATAGGTCACAAAAAATTGAGTTCGAATATTACATATCTAACAAAAAAATAAAATTTATTTTAGATAAAATTAAATATGTGGCATTTGTAATAGAATTTATTGCAATATACTTTGTTCTATCACTACAATATACGTTGGTAGTACGCGACTAAGTAGTATTAACGTGATACGTTAGCACCTCATTCTATAGGTACTTCTATGGTACTATAGATTTATTAAACAGCGTCACAATTATAGTTTTTTAGTTTCATTATAATATATATTGAGTTCTCTACTATGTTACACCAAAACTATTTTATTTAATATTCTGAAAGATACGTAATTTAACTAATTTCAAATACAGGTAGGACCGTAGTTTTATATTATATTTGTTTTACCGGCTCGAAGGACCAAAATGTACAGTCAGCTCATGAGGAGACAAATTAGCAAACTGACATAAAATAATCAATGATTATTGTAGATGTGTCTACCGACAAAGTAATAACTCCAATGTCCATTAACTATGATATATATTTTTTAATAATATAGTTATTATATACTTATTTTTTTACAAATGTGTATAAAATAGTATGATATAAGTGCTTTTTTTATTTACAATTTACTTAGACTAAAATTAATTTATTTCACTCTCAAACCAATTCACAGTTCAAAAAATACACCTTAGGCCCAATATCACAGTGAAAGAGCACTCATATAATAATAATGTTACTTATTTATTGCAATATTTTAATTAACCAAATAATTTTATATTTTCCAGGTAAATTCACATTCCTTACTCAATTATTGTTCGAGAGTGTTCCGCCAAGTAATCGCCAAGACTGAACATTTACTAGAAGTTAACAAAATATACTCCTTTACTTGTAAATATAGTCCACTAAGAGAACAAATGGAATAAATATTATTTAGCTATTCTGACTTTAATCTTTATTCATCTAACTCATTTACCGTAACACGAGAATATCTCAACATATGTTAAGAACTAATGAATTCAGTCTAAATTGAACTTTCTGCAATTCATACAGGGCTCTAGTTTCCACGTCTGGTATGAATAGGTTAATTCCTTAATCTTGACTTCAGTGAAAACCCCCTTTGATTTAATTATAATAAAAGAGAGATAGTTTCATCAATATTAACACCAATTAGGATAAGTATAATATAAGAAACTCGACTTTAGCACTGGATCAACTTGCAGTGGGAATATCAACAAACACCTACACATTTGTTTGGTTTGTCAATAGCTTATTAATGAAAAGCTATGGTTATTTATAGTATCCGCCCCCCAATTATATAACTAAAATAATATTCGCAGTGGTATAAGAGCTGCAATATACAGCATTTCTAATATTTTTTGAGTATTTTGACGGGATTTAGTATGCATCAGTTGGATTTATATAAAACATTTCAGTCTTATTTTATTAATATTTCATCGTAAGCTACCAGCAAACTAGTGGTGCCTTCCATTTATCGTCAATGATGAAATGATGAAAATACTACTTAATATACATTTGTATGAACTGTTCCACTTGCCTTCCCTTTAATAAAAAAATTAACAAAAAATAAAATGCGTTTCTTTTTCTTATAAGCGATTGACTTTGTTAAAACAATTACTTATTTAATGTACTTAAAATATTTACACAGTGTAATACAAAATGTGGATGAATCCAAAAATCTGAAATGAGGAAGGGATCTCAATTTGACAACTGTCAATTTCAACTATTCTACCGAAACGTTTTTTATCTTTGTTCCGCATTGCCGAACAGGATTGTTGTGTTCGTTGAAAATTGAGAATTTAATGATTTCACTAGATTTTACCGAGATATTTGGATAAGGCTTCTAAGAATAACATCATGGCTTATAATTACGTTGTTACTGCACAGAAACCAACCGCCGTTACAGCATGTGTTACAGGTAAATTCTAAATCCAGCTGCGCTCTAAGCATTGAGGTTATCTACAATAATATGTATAACGCAGCGAGTTATTTCCGTATTTTGTTGAGTTTATAACATTCTAAATGTCATTATTGTTATTATTCTTTATACAATTTTATTTAAAAACTAGTTTCAAAGCTTATTTATTTTCGTATCAACCGGCGATGGCTAAACAAATCGACATCTATCTCGCTTATACATAGTTTCTAATTTACTCTGTAATAAAATGTTTAATGCCATAATAATATTTTTTAAAGATATTAAAGTTATTAATTCTAAATTGTAGTGTTTATCCTTGTTTCATTGCCTTTTCTTAATTTTGTTGTTAATTTAATTTTTGGCTGTTCATTACCGCCATTTCTTAGTAATGTTTTGACTTCGAAACTACAAACAATTTAATTAAAATATCGATATTGATTGGATACTATCTTAATTTCTTTCCATTGTTTTCGTTGTATTTGACACACCCACCCAAGACACAACACACATGTTAATGACACTAATGATTTTAGAGGATACTCTAAAATAACCTCTCCTCTACCTTATTTTAATTGAAGATTAATTTTAATTAGGTTTTAGAGACTTCAAAATCTTAGAAAATTTTTATTTACTAACTTTACTATCTTAACTTAGGCAATTTCACATCACCAACCGACTTAAACTTGCTGGTTGCGAAAGTCACACGCCTAGAAATGTATTTGGTGACTCCAGAGGGTCTTCGTCCTTTGAAGGAGGTGGGCCTGTATGGCAGGGTTGCTAAAATGAAGATGTTCCGACCTCCAGTGAGTATACTGAAATGTAACCCAAGAGATCTACATTTCAATTTACTAACTACCAGCTTTAAATCTGTTCATATTTACCTAAAATTTACAGTTTCATTTATAGTGGATAACAAATATAACAATATCTAGATTTTTTTATCTATGCTGTATAGTTAAACCTTTTATAGATGAGATATCATTTACTCACTTTTCAGGATGAAAATAAAGATTTAGTTTTCATTCTAACAGCAAGATACAATGCAATGATATTAGAATGGAAGACAGGTGCAAATGGACAGTTGGAAGTAGTCACCAGAGCTCATGGTGATGTGTCTAGCAGGGTTGGGAAGCCCTCGGAGAATGGCATGCTGGCAATCATTGATCCTCAAGCTAGAGTCATTGGTCTTAGACTATATGACGGACTGTTTAAAATCATACCTTTAGATAAGGATTCTACTGAATTGAAGGCTGCATCCTTAAGGTAATAAACATTTGATATTTTTTTTCTTTAAATCCAGAAAAAGATTTGATTAACTTTAAGAATACTAACTGATAAAATTTATGCTATATATGGATTATATATGGAGTTTTAGTTAATTTCCAATATAAATAGCCTTCATAAAGACTTTAATGTAGTTAATGTTTTTATTCTCTGTAACCACTAACATTAGTTTACTGTATTCATATATAAATTCATACTGTATCACATCACAAGAAATTGAGATGAGTTATTTAGTACTGAATTTATTATTGGTATTCCTAATACAAATCACACTAAAAGGGAGACTATAACAGCCTTATGGGAAGGTCAAGTAATGGTTAATATCATTATTCAATCATGCTGATTGTATTCAAATGATAATATTTTATTTACAGGCTTGAAGAACTAAATGTGTATGATGTAGAGTTCATGCATGGATGTGCCAATCCTACTTTAATTTTAATTCACCAAGATCTCAATGGTAGACATATTAAGGTAATAAAAAGTGTGATAAATAAAATAGAGTAAAAGACTTTTTGAATGTATTCTGCCATTTTAATCACTGGTTTTGCTTTGCTATCCACAAACATGCCTTTATCCTGTAAATTTATTGTGCACATTAATCCTTAGTTAAATAATGAATAAATAAAGACTGGCCCAATATATATAAGTAGTCTGTATAGCCTAAACTTACTGTGGAGTCTTGTTTTGTTAAAAGGAGACTTTTTATGTTAAAATGGATTTGTTTATTCACATCACTCATGGTCATATTTGGCAAGACAGCCATAGTGTAACTGTTACCTGTAATCTTAAAAAGAACAGTTTAGTAAATGTATTTCAAAGGTATTCTTTTAATTTTCAGACTCATGAAATAAATTTAAGAGACAAAGAATTCTGCAAAGTTCCTTGGAAACAGGATAATGTGGAAACAGAAGCTTCTATTCTCATACCAGTTCCTAGCCCTCTTGGTAAACATATTAATTTAAAAATAGTTAATAAATTTGATTCAAAATAATTTTATGTGAGCCATTCCAAGAAAGCACTTATGTTGCTTCAGCTACATATATCTCTTATATAATAAAATTAAAATAGAAATCTAACCAAGTCTGTTTGTAGGTGGAGCCCTTGTAATAGGACAAGAATCAATTGTTTATCATGATGGGCAAAATTATGTAGCTGTTGCACCTCCACAAATTAAGGTAATTCACAAAATTTGTTAATGATTTATTGATAAATTTGTGCAATGCAGACATCAAATTTGGTCAATATATTTTTTAATATGTTGACCAAATTTTGTTGTGTCTATAATTGTGAATATTCCTTTAAAAGCTCTGCTACTGAAAATAAGAGCTAGAAGTCTTAGTACAATATAAACTTGTTTTCCAGTTAACACCAATAAACTGCTACTGCCGCGTAGACCCGCGCGGTCTGCGATATCTACTGGGTGACGTTGCTGGCCGCTTGTTCATGTTGCTTCTAGAGCTTCAAGAGAGGATGGACGGCTCACAGACTGTTAAGGACTTGAAGGTGGAACTACTGGGTATGTCAACCTAAATTTGTTTGTATTATAATATTTCAACCTTATAAAAGACATGGTTGTAATATTTTATTGCGTGGATTTGATTTTGAGAGGAAATCTAGAATTTTATAGCATTTGACCTGGTGAATTCTTTTGGCAAAACCCAGGTCACCCCCGCCAAGGATAATGGCCAGTGCCACTTTGATAAGGCACTAGGCGAGCCCCACACACGCCCGCCGCTTACGCAGTGGCGGGTAGGTCCGTAAATGGATGCCTCCAAAAAAATGGACTATAATAGCATTTAATGGCGGCGTTTGATAGTTTCATTATCTCTCCTCCTCTAAATACTCTATTCAAACTACCATATTTCGCAATGCAATAATTGCAGATATAATCAAATATAGTATGGGCTAGATTCCTTTGTCCTTTGTTTTAAGGGTTTCTATTAACAGTCTACTCCATTTTTTAAAATACAAAGAGGCGTTGCGGGTGCTAGAATTTTTGTATAGTTCAGGAGATTATGGACTATGTCATATAGATATCGGCCGCGGTAACGTCACCGCCTGCCGGGTTCTATTTTATGTAGCTCATATTAACTCTTACACTATAAAAACCGCAACGTACCGCGTCAGTGAGTTGCAGTTTACATATAAAATTAAAATAAATCTTTAACTTTTTACCCTTATTCTAGTTGTTGCACTGATTACAGCTAATAGTTGTGTGTTGCTTGTCAAAGACAGTATATAAATATTGTCAATTTCTTGCTTGTTATAATAAAAAAATAATTTTAATGTTCACACTTCTGATGTAACAACCTGAACAGCTTAACTTGCTTCCATCTGCTAAGAAATTATTCCATTTTGAAAATTTTCTTCTATGAATGATATATGTATAATTGATATCTCGTATTTTAATCTGACCACTAAGATCAGGGTAAATAGCCAACAAAGAGGATCTTACCATCAATGCCTAGTTGTGGCCAAGGCTTGTATAGTACTTTTCTCAAATAATTTGCGTCAATTAAAACAAAGTAGTACTTTTTATTTGAAAATACAATTACTTTTCAAAATCAATGACGATAAACGAACAACAATAATTTTCACAGGCGAAAAGGTTCCATTTGATTTTTTTTCAGCCAATTCTAAATTTAAATAAAATCTTTGATTATTTGCCTCCTTGGTAACCATGTTTCGGAGTAGTACTTCGTTCCATTTTTAAACTACATTATTTACAAATTAATTTGGCCGCTAAAACAGCTATAAATTTTCATATAAGGTTTTGCCAATGTCAAGTATTGGAGCAGCGGCCAGCAAAAATGCTTGGAAATTTGAGCATACTTTTGACAACCTTTTCGAAATCGAAATTAATACAAAATAAATCGATTTTTATTCCATTGGATTTAAAAAAATCGACTTCATTCAAATTTCTCAAAATTGTTCACAGGCGACATACCAATCCCCGAATGCATGACATATTTAGACAACGGTGTGGTATTCATCGGGTCAAGGCTAGGAGACTCAGCACTGATTCGCTTGACTACCACCAGGGATGAGGCCAACCAGTATGTTCAACCGATGGAGAGCTTCACTAGTCTGGGACCGATAGTCGATATGTGCGTCGTAGATTTGGAGAGACAAGGACAGAACCAACTTATTACATGCTCAGGTAAGGGAAATGTTTATGAATTTATCTGTCATAGCCCCTTGGAAGTCCTGGAATAAATATGGCAAACACTAAATACTACTTACTTATATATACTTTTTGGGGGGTAGAAGCAGGAATTTTTGACTATGAAGACCATGTCAGTAGATTCGTGCTTGATAATTGACTTACTTTCAGGTGCTTTCAAAATGGGTTCCCTTCGCATCATCCGTAATGGTATTGGTATACAAGAACAGGCATCCATTGATTTGCCTGGTATCAAAGGAATGTGGGCTCTCACTTTAGCTGAAGGTTCGCAGCATCACGATACTCTAGTACTGGCCTTTGTGGGACAGACAAGGTAAGGTATATTTCTCAAAAGTTAGATAAAATTTTAAAGTGACGTGTTTTTTTATTGACCTTGAATTACTTTATTTGTTACCTTAGGGTTCTGGCATTGAACGGTGAAGAAGTAGAAGAGACAGAAATAAAAGGATTTGTGTCCGATAGACAGACATTCTTCACTGGTAATGTCTGTCACGATCAGCTGGTTCAGGTATGTTTCAACAAAGTCGAAGCTCGGCTCGGGTCGCGGCACGGACGGCGGAGGACGGCCCCTTCAGTACGCGGCTATTAAATAACGGTGGTTTTGATATTTGTGTAGGTGACAGACGAAGGCATCCGGCTAGTGGGGCGTGGGCCGGCCGGCTGGGAGCTAGTGGACGAGTGGCGCGCCGGAGGCACCCGCGGCGTGTCCGTGGTCGCGTGCGGGGACACGAGCGTCGTGTGCGCCGCCGGGCCCAGGATATACCTCGTGGCTCTACACCGCGGCCGGCTCGAGCCGCTCGCGTGAGTGACCCACTAGTGACCCCGGCGGCGGGGGCCCGCCGGCGGCACCCGCGGCGTGTCCGTGGTCGCGTGCGGGGACACGAGCGTCGTGTGCGCCGCCGGGCCCAGGATATACCTCGTGGCTCTACACCGCGGCCGGCTCGAGCCGCTCGCGTGAGTGACCCACTAGTGACCCCGGCGGCGGGGGCCCGCCGGCGGCACCCGCGGCGTGTCCGTGGTCGCGTGCGGGGACACGAGCGTCGTGTGCGCCGCCGGGCCCAGGATATACCTCGTGGCTCTACACCGCGGCCGGCTCGAGCCGCTCGCGTGAGTGACCCACTAGTGACCCCGGCGGCGGGGGCCCGCCGGCGGCACCCGCGGCGTGTCCAACAGTTTAATATTAATATATCCCTCCCCTTTGGATGTAATGAACGTGAAATACTTATACAATTATTATAATTTACATAACTATTATAGAAAATAGCGGCCAGCAAAAATTGTATGAAAATTCATATCTGTAGTGTTTCAGCAATCAAATACATATTAGTTTTCAATATTATGAATTATACAAACCTTAGCCACAACTAAGTATTGATGGACTTCTGTATGTGAAAATATTTCTTGTTCAAGATAAATGGACTCTTTTGGTAATTGACAATACGAGTCGAGTTACACTCTTACAATTGGAATTTAATCGAATCAAATATTCATTGAATGTCAGTTTCAACGTATATTTACATATTCGTAGAGAGCAGTGCATGGAGGAAGAAGTGGCGTGCTTGGACGTGGGCCCCGGCGGGCTGCTGGGCGTGGGGCTGTGGACCGACATCTCCGTACGAGTGCTGCGGCTGCCGGATCTGACGCCTCTGCACACGGAACGGCTGTCGGGAGGTACGTGACATGTCACTAGGCGTGGTTCAACTATGGCATCATTTTACTGTAAAAACTAATGGACGGATGGCACATTATATATAGACTTACAGATGGCGATGTTTCCTTTTCTGTCGTATCGTACTAGTAGTGCTATCTTTTTCCAATCTAACGCATTTTTTCACACAACATTTTATAAACTATTTATGTATGGTAATCGTTTTTAAAAGAAATTAAACAACTTCAGCTTTATAGAAACAAGCAGTACCTTTGTACAATTTTCTGTTATTCTGTTGTCCTTTTTAATTATCTTTGTGTGTACATAAATTGAAAAATAAATAAAAAGTGAATATACATAATTTACAAAAAATACTTACCAGGACCAGGAATCGAACCCGACAAATGTAAAAAATTAACCTTCTATATTTTTATGATACTGATAGCCTATAAAATCATGATATAAAGAAATAGCCAATACAAACTAAGAATGTATACTTTATATCAAAATAAGCAAGATTTCTCTAATCTACTTGCAGAAATAATTCCCCGTTCCCTGCTCATCTGCGTGTTAGAAGGTGTGTGTTACCTCCTCTGTGCCCTTGGAGACGGATCCATGTTTTACTTCACAGTGGACGAAGAGACGGGTGTATTGTCTAATAAGAAAAAGTTCACTTTAGGAACACAACCCACAGTACTAAGAACATTTAGGTTTGTATTTGATATTGAGAATACCTGTTTTTGCTTCTTTTTATCAAAATATTTCATACAAAATGACATTGTCCTAGTACTAAGAATTCACTTAAGTTTTTTAATCAAAAATTTTTCGTCGCACTGGTTTATTAAACAACTTGTTTGATACATCATATCCTAATAATCTGAAGTAGCAGTTACGACATAGCTGAAGAACTAAGAATTGACCACAAAACAGTTTTGACCCATTTGAAAAAAGCTGGGTACACAAAAAGCTCGATATTTGGGTGCCACACGAGCTCACTGAAAGAAACCTAATGAACCGTGTACTCATTTGGAATTCTTTATTTTGATTTAATGTAGTATGACAAGAACGTGCGATTAATAGAAAGGGTTTGGTCTTTCGTCACGATGACGCTAGACCACATACATCTTTAGCCACTCAGCAATTATTAAGATAGTGTGGCTGTAAGGTGGTAATACATCCGCCATATAGCCCTGACCTTGCACCTTCAGATATCCACCTGTTTCGGTCTCTTCAGAATTCTTTCTAGTTCCAATATTCTATCTATAGATAGCAATAAACCTACCACAGTTTAGTTACCAAGATCCTCTATTAATTTTGATAAATTTATAAAGAATTAACAAAACTTAAATAATCTTACTTTTAGCCATGTAGTAGAATATTGGAATCGCCCATATAAGGAGGGTAGATTTCGGCTTGTTATAGTATTTACCAAACATTCTGTATATTTAAAGTTCCTTATATGTTGACGGGGAGTGAATGTTGTATGTCATTAAGTTTCTATTTGTACTATTTTTGTATAATGAAAATTATTAAAAGTAAGTTTTTATGACGACATTGAGTAAGCTGTACCCTACCCCAATTTATTGATTGTAGAGTAGTGTTGGATGGAGGATTAAAGGACATTTTTTGTTCACAGATCACTATCAACAACAAATATATTCGCGTGCTCAGATCGTCCCACTGTAATATTCTCATCAAACCACAAACTTGTATTCTCCAACGTAAATCTCAAGGAAGTGACCCATATGTGTTCACTCAATGCCCTCGCGTATCCTGATAGGTAAGTGGAAGAAGATGATTTCTTTGACCATAGTTTTACTTCGTTTAACAATTTTGAGAGCACAGCCATCAGAATTAAGCATAATATGCACATTACAATAAGCAATGAAGTTATTTGTTCAGAGGTATTTTCGTTTACTAAGTTAGACTAAATTTTATCACTTGTGATATATCTATATAAAAGTCATTAAGTCATTAGTTATATTCAGTTATCAGATTGAAAATGGCTTTACAGTTTCATATAGTTTTTTATTTTTATTGAATAGGTATGAAAGAGAAAATCTAAAAATTATATTTTTTTCTGGCCAGTTTAGCGTTGGCGACAGACAGTACAGTAACCATAGGCACTATAGATGAGATACAGAAGTTACACATCCGCACAGTACCACTAGGTGAGACGCCGCGACGCATCGCCTATCAGGAGGCCAGTCAGGTAAGTTGACGGTTTAGCTCGATCTGAACATTAGGTATATACTTAACTAACTCACAAACTAATATTAGTTAATAGGGTTTTTTTAAAGAAATGTACTTCGTTTTGTACAGAATTGAAAATGCGTACAACAGTAAAAAAAATGTATTTAATGTGATAAAACCGAAATTTTCCCCATAAAATTTTATAAATTCCTTAACAGCAGATTATTTTATCATTTTTATTCCTAGTGATCGTCTTTTTTTCGCGATTTTATAAATGTTCATTTTGATTTTTAAAATGTTTGAAGTAGTAAAAACTTTAAAAATAAAATAATGAAAAAAATTTGCAAGGTGTCAAGTTAAGTTGTAACATGCGAATTAGGTTAAGTGCCTAATATTGTGAATTATAATAACGTAGCCATATTTCCACAGACGTTCGGCGTGATCACGATGCGCGTGGACAAGCTGGAGTGGACGGCGAGCGTGGGCCCCGCGGCCGTGTCGGTGCGGGCCAGCGCCTCCAGCACCGCCGTCAGCACCAGCGGCGCGCCGCCCCAGCCGCCCAAGCACGCGCCCAGCGCGCTCGACCTAGAGCTGCACCATCTGCTGCTGCTGGACCACCACACCTTCGAGGGTGAGCTCGGCGCACTCACCTCATGCGCGATTCTGGAAGAACACTTCTTAATCTTTAATTTAAGAATACGTTTGAACACTTCATGCAGATTAAGTGAAGAAAAAGAAGTATTTTATTATCTATTCTAAAATAAAATTTATTAAATGTTTGTTACAACACCTTAGGAACAACTTACAAAGTTCCTGTCTTTATGACAGTTATATATAGGAGACAGTCTTTTTCAATTTAATTTTCCCTTCCAGTTCTCCACGCACATCAACTGATGGCAAATGAGTTCGCTATGTCTCTCGTCTCTTGTAAGCTAAGCGATGATCCTAACCATTACTACGCGGTAGGCACCGCCTTAGTTCACCCTGAGGAATCTGAACCCAAACAAGTAAGAGGTCTATATAAATATTTAGTTCAAAAATATTAATATATTTACATCTTATGTTTATGAAATTGCTGTATCCTTACAGGGCGTTACATTGTTAACCAACTAATGTTTACTGACTTAGTTTTACTATGTAGAAAATAATTTAAATTTTATTAAGCGCGTCTATCCGTAACTCTAAGAAATTCCATTCCATGCATTCCGTATTTTTAAAATATAAAATATGTCGAATATTTTTTCTTTATCTAGCAATCGCATATTGTAAATATTATATCAAATGGAACCAAGCACCATTCTATATATTCCATTTTTATTGAATAATTTGTGTTTTGTTCTAGGGCAGAATACTTTTGTTCCACTGGATAGAAGGTAAATTAATTCAAGTTGCAGAAAAAGAAATTAAAGGCGCGTGTTATGCGCTTGTAGAGTTCAATGGCAAGCTGCTCGCATCAGTCAATAGCACAGTAAGTTACCTATAATTTATTTAAAGTCTTATGTCTATAGATATAGTAACCAAATTGGCAACACCTCAGAAGGACTCAACTTTATCCCATTTTTGTAAACATAGGTCATTTGAGACTGAGACACTGATGTCTGTTTGGACGAACCATTCCATAGGCTTAGGCGAGACTATCTCTCCCTTTCTACATAAAATGGACATAATTTCTATTTACCATGTAGTGAGATGATGAATGTCTATGAGTCTCAACAATTATTTTCTTTCCTACACTAATAATTTCTACCAGCCATATTTGTTTACTTGTTTTACACAATATTTATGAAGATGGTCTCTAGTATAGTAGTCAGGGTACTAAACCAGAGGTCTCAGGTTCGTTTATTGGGGCAGATATTTTTATGAGGAGTGTGAAGACGCTGTGAATTCGATAAGGAAAACAAATCAACATTCGCTATGGTTGGTTTCTGGATGGATCAATCTTATTTGTCTCCCGAGCTTCTACGTGTTACGGTGACTGCTTCTACCAACCAAGCCGCATTGGGCCGGTATAATGGTGCTATGGTCCAAGCTCATGCGTTTCTCCATTCATAATGCTAATAAAGTGTGATACTATTATTGTACGTGTATTTTTGTAGACATACTTAAATTGAACAAGAAATATTACTTTCCAGGTAAGGTTATTTGAATGGACATCAGATAAGGAGCTACGGTTAGAATGCAGTCACTTCAACAATATTGTAGCTTTATATTTGAAAGTGAAGGGAGATTTTATACTGGTCGGTGATATTATGAGATCTATGTCTCTACTACAGTATAAACAGGTAAGAAATATTTTGTGGTGCAAAACGTCCAATGCCCTACCGAGCTACACTGAACATATGGATCACGTCCTATGTAACTGTGATGCTCATGCTAGGAAAAGAATGGGTCACTTTGGTCTGAACTACCCTAAACGTGAAGACAAGGCTATCAATGTTTGAAATAGAATTCTACCGCTGTAAACTCAAATGTTTCTTATACTTGAAGACAATCCCTCTTAACGTTATCTGTGTCAGAAAATTGTAAAAAACACAGTCAAAATGAGAACTGAATTAATTTTAATAATATTTTTTATATTATTTTTATGAAAGAACAGGCAAACTTATTTTAGTGTTAATAAATATGGATTGATTAGGACCATTTTGTTTTTATTGTATGTAGATGGAAGGCAGCTTCGAAGAGATAGCCCGCGACCACAGCCCCAACTGGATGACCGCCGTCGAGATATTGGATGACGAAACATTCCTCGGCGCTGAGAACAACTTCAACCTATTTATTTGTCAGAAGGATAGGTATGTATTCTATCTTATCATGGCATCATGACCACTACACGAGGCACATCACTTAATTTATTATGTAGTAAAACTCCCAAAATGGGAAAGAAAATTAAATTGAAATTTCTGTTTGCATATGATAATGTTGTTTAAATAATATGCATGGGGTGTGGTTAATATTGTGTAAATTTGTATTTACTGAACTTAATTGGAGTAAAACAACTTATCACTTTATTATTTTACAAATGATGTGGATAAAAATCTTTGTGAAATCTCTACATTTAATATGCCACTGGAATACCAGAGATGGATACCAAAGGTTTTAGTTGTTTTGGTGTAGATAAAAAATTGGAATCAACTTTATAGATATGTACAATAAATAAATTACATCAACTTTAATTCTAAAAAAAGAGTTAAATTATTATAAGGAGAATTAATAATTGTCCAAAGTAGCTTCCTCATTGACTTTCCTCTCACATTGTCTTACGTTTAAATCCAAACCTGAAAGTCAAAATAATAGTCCTGTTCAGAAAGTCTAGTGATGTCAGCTACCGTATCAACAATATCTACACAAACAATATCTTAATTTAAAATGTCATTCGAAAGAACTTTACCAAAACACTTTGTAACTATACAATGTTGATACAATTGTTATTAGTAGAGCCATGGAAGTTTATTATGCAGTGATAATTGTGAAAAGACAACTCAAAGCATGACGCAAAAATGTGTGTATCCTTAAAATACATGATGTGTATTCGTAGCGCGGCAACGACAGATGAAGACCGGCAGCAGCTGGACAACATGGGCCGCTTCCACGTGGGCGACATGGTCAACGTGATGCGGCACGGCTCCCTGGTGGCCCAGCACGCGGACACCGCCGCGCCCGTCGCCAACCCCGTCCTGGTGGCCACGGTCACGGGCGCCGTCTGTGAGTACTACTGCCACGTGGGCTATGTCCTCGTGCCGCGCACGGCTCCTGGTGGCCCAGCACGCGGACACCGCCGCGCCCGTCGCCAACCCCGTCCTGGTGGCCACGGTCACGGGCGCCGTCTGTGAGTACTACTGCCACGTGGGCTATGTCCTCGAGCCGCGCACGGCTCCTGGTGGCCCAGCACGCGGACACCGCCGCGCCCGTCGCCAACCCCGTCCTGGTGGCCACGGTCACGGGCGCCGTCTGTGAGTACTACTGCCACGTGGGCTATGTCCTCGAGCCGCGCACGGCTCCTGGTGGCCCAGCACGCGGACACCGCCGCGCCCGTCGCCAACCCCGTCCTGGTGGCCACGGTCACGGGCGCCGTCTGTGAGTACTACTGCCACGTGGGCTATGTCCTCGAGCCGCGCACGGCTCCTGGTGGCCCAGCACGCGGACACCGCCGCGCCCGTCGCCAACCCCGTCCTGGTGGCCACGGTCACGGGCGCCGTCTGTGAGTACTACTGCCACGTGGGCTATGTCCTCGAGCCGCGCACGGCTCCTGGTGGCCCAGCACGCGGACACCGCCGCGCCCGTCGCCAACCCCGTCCTGGTGGCCACGGTCACGGGCGCCGTCTGTGAGTACTACTGCCACGTGGGCTATGTCCTCGAGCCGCGCACGGCTCCTGGTGGCCCAGCACGCGGACACCGCCGCGCCCGTCGCCAACCCCGTCCTGGTGGCCACGGTCACGGGCGCCGTCTGTGAGTACTACTGCCACGTGGGCTATGTCCTCGAGCCGCGCACGGCTCCTGGTGGCCCAGCACGCGGACACCGCCGCGCCCGTCGCCAACCCCGTCCTGGTGGCCACGGTCACGGGCGCCGTCTGTGAGTACTACTGCCACGTGGGCTATGTCCTCGAGCCGCGCACGGCTCCTGGTGGCCCAAAGCTTCGCAAAGTTCATTACATTAATCTCAAATCTCATTCTCATCAAATAAATGTAAAAAAATTGAAATTTTACTCGTAAACCACAACCCTACAGTATTTGAAAGGACATATTACGCGTATAATATTGACCTGACTTCGCTACGATAATAATTGCTGTCTCCCCACAGGTCTAGTTGTCCAACTACCCCAAGACCTATACGAGTTGCTCCACCAGCTCGAAGAACGGATGACGCACACTATCAAATCAGTGGGCAAGATCCCGCACGCGTTCTGGCGGTCACTCAACTCTGACATCACCACGGAGGCGGCCGAAGGGTTCATAGATGGAGATCTCATCGAGAGCTTCCTTGATCTCACTAGGGATATACAGAAGGAAACTATACAAGGGATACAGGTAAGATTTAAAGTTATCACTATTACTAGTGCTATATCTTTAATTATATTTATTTATTTATTTTTCTCATACATACGAGGGGCGGCTGTAAAGTTTTGAGCCTAAGTACCTTTGATCATCAATAAAGAGTAGTGCTGCACATCATTAATGGTATTTTAAATAATATAAATACCAACTTTCATGTCATTAGCATCATTACATTTTTAGCCCAAACACCACCGTTACCGAAGAAAACATTTTAAAAAATGAAAAAAAGTTGGTCTGGAAGTACGGCGAAACAAATTGTGGTAGGCATTAGCAAAGAACGAATTGGTGACATTTTGCATAATCATTTGCACATGAAAAAAGGTGTGAGCGCGATGGGTGCCGAAAATGCTCATACCACATGACAAGCAGCGTCGCGTCACAACTACGGAGATGTTTTTGGACATCTGTGGCGATAATCCTGTCGATGTTTTTTCTCTGTACTGTCGATGAAACATTTATTAGACTATACGATCCGGAGTCAAAACAAGAATCAATGCAGGTGGATAGAAAAGAGAGAAGCCGCTACAGAAATTCAAAGTGGAAAGATCGGCATCCAAGCTCATGGCCACTGATTTTTGGGATTGTGAAGGAATTTTGTTCAGCATTGTTGACAAAGTTTAGTCAAGTGATTGTCGAGAAAAGGGGAGGAAAACTGGCAAAAGGAGTCCTGTTTTTGCAAGACAATGCGCCCGTCCACGCTGCTAGAGTTACAAGACCACCCAATACAATCCAGATCTGGCCCCTGGCGATTATTTCCTTTTTTCCAATTTGAAAAAGTACCTCTGAGGACGGACATTGGAGGAAATGAAGGCGGCCGTAAATGAACATTTTGAAGGCAAAGACGGCGAATATTTTTTAATAAATGTAGGAAGTGCATTGAATTAGAGGGAGTTTATATTGGAAAATATTTTTATACATTTTTATCAGCATTTTTAATACCTTAGGCTCAATACTTTTTATGCCGCCCCTTGTATGTATCCGTTTTATGACGATTTAAGAGAACTTAGTAAATGAGTCTAGTTAAATAAAGATATTTTGACTTTGACTTTGATTTATCTGTGACAGTGAAATAATTATCTTCATTACTATTTAAAACACGGATTCGATAGATGAACTGTCTAGATGAGATGATAACAGTGTAGATAAATAAATTTAAACCAATAATAAAAGCGAAACGGCGTAAGAAAGCTTACTACAAAAATAAATGATTACCTTATTGACACTATAGCGTAGGAGTATATAATATAATTGCAATGACAATTCATGAAATTACTTATTGTATTAATAATAAAAAATTTATCAAAATGTCATATACATTTAAAAGCTGCGGAGTTTCTAGCGCCATTTCTTCCCAAAAGCTAAAGTATTCGTCGAAGCGGATTTTGATGATTTAAAAGAATTTAGTAATTTTTCATTCTGAAAGACACTTAATTGGAAGGAAGAGACTGCAAGAATAGTAATAATATTAAGTAATAATGATAATGTATGTAATATTAATAATGTGTTGTTCTCGAAAAAAAAATATTGTTCCCTAAAGGCTGATATACTAAACTAAAATATATAACATTTACTATAAAATAATACTTAAAAAAATCCGCATCGCCGAAAAAGAATTACTTAAATCGGATAAGAAATTTAGGCGTTATCGGTGTACATACATAATAAATATACCAACCGAATCTAGAAACTTTTCCTTTTTGTTGTCGTTTAAAAATGGAATGTAGGAGTATTTTCTCATCTATTTTTTCTTATATTTCGTTGCATAGGGCAAGTACAGATCGTTTTGCATGTTTTAGACATACCTTTGTATTCAAGGTTGTTTATTCACTTTCAGATCGACGACGGGGGTGGAATGAAACGCGACGCGACTGTAGATGATTTAATAAAAATTGTAGAAGATTTAACACGAATACACTAAGTGAAAATTTTGAATGATTGGAATATTCAGATATTACTTGTGTCACTTTCCCTCAGTATGATTGAGGATCACTAGTAAAGTCGAATTTATTTGCGAATCAAAGGTACTTCGCATGTCACTGTTCCCCAGCGCTTACATTACGAGAATCTGTAACTTCAAATAGCGTTAAAATTTACATACATAATTGAAATACAATTATTGCAAGAATTGAAAACTTAATTAATTTAATATTATAAATGTAATAAATGCGTAACTAGTATTGTATGATCGTTCGTCTTTAAATGGATAGCAATTATATATGGAAATTATGCATGTATAAACATTTTTATTAATTATAATTACAAAGTTCATTACTAATTATGTATTATCCTAATGAGAAAATTCAATGTGATTAGATGTTAAAGTTACTGTTAACTGGCAATCTTCATAAGCGTAATGTTTAAATTTTATTTCGCGTATAGATACAATAAGGATTCCTTCAAAAGAGGGAAAAGACACTTGGGGCTGGCAAGGAGATGGTTAGGGCAATATGTCGCATGCTGCACTATCTTCACATACGACCTCCTTCTACTGTTTACTATGAGGCTGTGTCGAGTCATGTTGAGCTTTTATAAGAAAAAACCGGTTTCCCCTTTTTTTAACCGTCATTGTTAAATTAATAAACATTAATTTTGATACTTGTGTTCACACACAACGTTACTTTGAATAAAACCACCAATGACAGGAACAAGAAACTCATTTAATATTTATTTTCTTAGGCTTATATACATCTATATGAAAACTTTGATAGCGTGATTATCAAAACCATAACGCCATCTGTTGTAGAAAAATAAAACTAAACAAAACAAATTAACATAAAATATAAATGAACTAAACATTACCGCCAGCCAAGGACTAGTTAGTCCTTCATGAAGAACTTGTATCGATAGGCAAACGACAAAGTTTTGTAATAGGACGTTTAAAAGTACTACTGCCACATTTTACAGATGCAACTCGTACCAGTCCATCATTACCAGGATGAACATCAATTATCCTCCCTAGTAACCATTTACTTGGTGGTAGACATTCGTTTTTTACAATTACCAAATCGTTAACCTTTATTGAATTTTGCGGAGAGAGCCATTTATATCTTTGTTGTAAAGTAACTAAATACTCCTGCTTCCATCTTTTCCAAAAACACTGCAGCATGTGTTCTATATGCTGCCAACGATTAAGCCTGTTAATAGGAACCTCAAGCAAACGTTCATGAGGAATAACCGCAGGTGGTCCAAACGTAAGGAAATGACCGGGAGTTAACGCAGTATAATCATCAACTGAGTCACTCAGTGCAGAGATGGGGCGCGAGTTTAGACAACATTCTATTTGAGTCAGTAGTGTTATATACTCTTCAAAATTTAATTTAGCATCTCCCACAACACGGTTAATATGAAATTTAACTGAGCGCACACCAGCCTCCCATAAACCCCCAAAGTGAGGTGATCCTGGAGGAATAAACTGCCAGTCAGTACCGTCATTTGCTAATAATTCGCGCAACTCAATAGGTAATGATGCTCTTGCTTTGTTTAACATTCTAGTAAGCTCAAAATTAGCCCCTATAAAGTTAGTTCCACAATCAGAAAATAACTGGGAACAATGTCCTCGCCGAGAAGTAAATCTCTTGAAAGCAGCAATAAAAGCATTGGTCGTCAACTCCGAAACCAGTTCTAAATGTATTGCCTTAGTCACCATACAAATAAATATAGCAATATAAGCTTTAACTGCGGAAGCATTTCTTAACTTTGAAGTTTTTAAATAACAAGGACCAGCAAAGTCAACACCGCTGCTAACAAATGGTTTAGAAATAGTAACCCTGGCTGATGGCAAGTTTCCCATTAATTGTGTAGCAAAGTTTGGAGCATTTCTTACGCAAATTACGCAACGTTTAACATGCAATTTAACCAACGATTTTACACGCGTTATCCAATAGCAATTTCTTATAGCATTTAACATCAACAAAGGCCCACCATGCAAAGTTCTTTTATGAATTTCATCTACAATCAACATAGCTAAGTGCGACTTACCCGAAATCACAAATGGGTGTTTTAAATCACGCGGAAGTGGAGCATTCTTTAATCTGCCTCCTACTCGAACAATCTGATTTTCATCAAGAAACGGTCGTAAAAAATATAAAGAACTTTTCTTGGAGACACTTTCACCTTTTAACAACATCTCTATCTCTTCTGGAAAATAAACATTTTGCGATATTTTAATACAACGATTCATAGAATCTCTTAATTCATCAGTAGTTAAATAATTTGACATTTGATTATTTACTAATAAATTGTTGACAGTATATTTATTTCTAACACGTTCCTTACAAAGAGTAACAAATCTTAAACAATAAGCTATAACTCTTTTCAATTTCATTAAATTTGAATATTTATGTATAACGTACTCTACCTCTCTTGATTCATTTAAGTTATAAACAAACGTTACTAATTTCATTTCTAAATCAGTATCATAAACTTCATTAACTAAATTAATTTCGACATTTGACTTTAACCATTGTGGCCCATTCCACCATAGTTCATAATCAGATAATTGCGACAAAGGAATGCCTCTGGAAGCACAGTCCGCAGGGTTTTCTTTTGTATTGACGTGATGCCACTGATTTGGACGAGTAAAATTCAAAATTTCCGATACACGATTTCCTATAAAAGTTTTCCAAAAATTAAGATGTTTCTGTAACCACGCTAGAACTATGGTAGAATCCGTCCATCCATACACATTATCATCAGATATATTTAGTGCTGATTTAACTTTATCTATTAGTCTAGCACATAACATTGCACCACATAATTCTAATCGCGGAATAGATAATTGTTTAATTGGCGCTACTTTGGTTTTAGCTGCCACCATTTTTACAATAATACCAGACTCATCTATAATTCTTACATATACTACACCGGCGTAGGCTACATTAGATGCATCACTAAACCCATGAACCTCAACCCTATAATTAGTTTTAGTAATGCCAATCCAACGAGGCAAATAGATAGTTCCCATTTGATTAATTTCATCCCGAAATGACAACCATTCTATTTTATGACTATTTGGTAGTTCATCGTCCCAACCAAGACCAAGTAACCATAATTTCTGTATGAAAACTTTAGCTACAATAATAACTGGAGATAACCAACCTAAGGGGTCATAAAATTTTGCGATATCTGATAAAACAACGCGTTTAGTAATTTTAGCATTAAGCGCATTTTCTAAAATCAGCTTTAGTTCAAACCTATCATATTTCGGGTTCCACTTAATACCTAACGCTTTTATAGAATTTTCCATAATAATATCATATGACTCTAAACATTGTTCATCACTATCACTAATATTGCTTAACACATGTTTTGAATTTGAACCCCACTTATGTAAAACCAATCCCCCCCGTTGCAATAACGCAATCAAATCTTTACAGAGTACTATAGCCTCATCTTCTGAATCACAACCTGACAAAAGATCGTCTACGTAAAAATCACTTTCTAACACGCTAGCCGCTTTAGGAAAAGTGTCACGTTCATCATTCGCTAGTTGCTTCAATACTTTGATCGCAAGATACGGTGCACATGATGTACCATACGTGACTGTACATAAACGATATTCAGTGATAGGATCAGCAGAATCTTTTCTCCACACAATGCGTTGATAGTCTTGATCTTCTTTTCGCACCAATATCTGCCGATACATACGCTGGATATCAGCTACGACACAAATCTTATGTGTGCGCCAACGTAAGAAAATATCTCTAATGTCACTTTGTAAGGCTGGACCGATCAATAGCTTCTCATTCAAAGAATTACCTGTGCTCGTTATAGCTGAGCCATCAAAGACAACACGGAGTTTTGTTGTTGTTCTCTCCTCCTTAAGAACTCCATGATGTGGAAGATAACAAATGTTTGGTTTGTTTATTTCAGAGTGAGGCACCTTTTCCATATGTCCTAAAACCTCATACTCATCCATAAATGCTTGATAACGTTCACAAAATACTTTATCTTTCTGGAATCTTCGTTCCATGTGTAACAAACGCTTAACTGCAAGAGCCCTTGACTCTCCGAGCGGTGTACCATTATACTTTGAAAATGGCAGAGCAACAATATAACGCCCCGAGTCATCACGAGAATGTGTCACCTCAAATATTTTCTCGCAGTCTATTTCACTTGCAGTTTGTAATCTGACTTTTGAATGTAGCTCTTCACTTTCCCAGAATCGCAGTAGAATGTCATCTGTCTCAACTTGATTGTGTAACAATGTAATCTCCTTTATCTCGGTGTATTTACTACCCACTTTTCCTGAGATAAGCCAACCAAGATGCGAATTCTGTGCTAACATTGAGCCATACCTCATTAAACCATCAATTATAATTTGTGCATGAATATCTGCTCCCAATAAAATATCAATACCACTCGGTTTACTGAATGATGGATCTGCTAAAGGCAATGTATTTATCTCTGATGGCAACTTGACTTGTATCTGTTTCCGAGGCAAAATCGAAGCAAGTGTTTTTAAAATATGAGCCTTTACACTAATTATCGGAGTATCATTGTTCAAAGAAAATATATTAAACATAACAGCTTCCTTTGAAGTCGCCGATAACTTTGGATCAATCCCTATAATCTTGCTATAACAATTTTTTCTGCGTAAACCAAGACATTGAGCTGCTGATGTAGTGATAAATGACGCCTGTGACCCTTGGTCAATCAAAGCTCGTAACGTGTGTTTTTTGCCATCTTTGCCTAACACTCTAACTAAAGCCGTAGCCAGTAAAACCTGAGTATCCGTAATGTCAGTTTTGTGTACAGCCAACTGAGATGTGTCTTCTTCAACCTCCTCTTCCTCATTATCAATTTGTGTCGCATGTGCTTGTCGAATCTCTTTTATGTGCAGAAGAGAGTGATGACGTCGCTTGCATATTTTACAAGACGTGTTTTGCTTACAAAATCTTACACTGTGTTTAGGAAAAAGACAGTTGAAACACAGTTGTTTTTCTTTTACAAGCTCTCTTCTTTCTTCAGGACTAAGATTCACAAACTCTTTACAGTTATAGATGTAATGATCTTTAGAACACATCACGCAAACAGCTTCAACATTGGCTTTAAATACTTTAATAGGCTGTTGTCGATTAGTGACGTCCCGTTGCTGAGATACATTCAATGCCTCTAAAGTTCTAAATCGCATTTCCATAAACTCTGATAACTGCTTAATAGTTGGAATATCCTTTGTCCCTCCTAGCTGTTGTTCCCATAAACGATGACTCTCCGAATCAAATTTTGCTACAATAATATGCGTCACAAGAGGATCCCAGTTTGTAGTTAATACGCCCACGTTATTAAGTGCATTTAACGTTTCATTAGTAGTGTCCAACAATGTGCGTATTCCTTTGGCTGTTTCTGACAGGAGTTTCTTCTGCCCAAGTAAACGTGTGATATGTGAGTGTACAATAAGTCTTTTATTGTTATATCTCGCTTCCAACAACTCTAAAGCTTTTTCATAATTTACATCTGTGAGAGGAAATTGTCTCAACAATAGCTCTGCTTCTCCGCTCAAGTTACTCTTCAAGTAATGATATTTCTCTATGTTACTTAGACCTTCATTATTATGAATCAAAGATTTGAATAAATCATAAAAGCTTGACCATTCATTATAGCTTCCTGAGAACGTTGGTATGTTTATAGCTGGCAACTTAGTTCTCATTGCTTTTACTGGAGCAATACTAACCACTTCGCCCTTCTGAGTAGTCCCTATAGCTTTCATAGCCCATTCCTCTAGTTGCGCTTTCATCATAGTCTTCAATTCTAAATATTCATCTTCGCAAATATAATAAATATCTTCTTTGAAATATTTCAAATTCTTCTTTTCATCTAAAGTAACATATTTCATTATTTCCAAGTGGTTGTTTTTGAAAATTGTAAAATTCGATTCCAATAGTTCTAATCTCGTTTCAATGTAAGACTTAGTAATCTTTGTTTTTGACTTTTTGTAATTTGATAAAGCCCTCGTAATTTGAGAAGAAAGTTCTTCTTGTGAATTAATTAGCTCTTGAATACCCATTGTCACTATTTCACTGAGTCTAATTCAAAACATCATATAATGATCGACAAATTACAAGTTTCATATCACAGCACAACTACAGTCAATGTTCACACTTGAAAATTTTACAAGTCCACAACAAACACAAAATACGCTAAGTCCTTTTCCCATACAAATTTGAAACGAAATTTAACTAAGTCCTATTTTCATACATATCTTATTCAAATTTTCACTAAGTTATTTTTTCATATAAATTTTTAATCACAAATTTTCTAAGTCCAAACTGTCAATTATGTCACTCAATTTTATTTTATATTAATTATTTTAAAGTTTTTCTTACTTACAGTTTTTATGCACAATCCAAACACTTTTTTACCACTTCACTTCACTGTTCACTAAATCCGGCACGATAAGGACCAAAATGTTCACACACAACGTTACTTTGAATAAAACCACCAATGACAGGAACAAGAAACTCATTTAATATTTATTTTCTTAGGCTTATATACATCTATATGAAAACTTTGATAGCGTGATTATCAAAACCATAACGCCATCTGTTGTAGAAAAATAAAACTAAACAAAACAAATTAACATAAAATATAAATGAACTAAACAACTTGAGAAAGCAGGAAAACAAGTCTATAATTTTGCTTAATATGCAACCAAAAACCTTACAATATATACTTTTAAGGAGACCGAAGGGCTGGTAATGAAATGGATAAATGATTAATTAAAGAACAAATGAAACATAAGTTTTTGATGAAATATGTACTTCTATGAAATTGAACCGTAATATATAATTAATATTATACGTTGTCCATATTATATAAATAAGCCATTGTAAGTGTTGGGTACAGTAATACATTTTAGGCAGATATGTCGAAATAACACTAAAAGTATTTACAGTTGAAACACAGTCAAACAATATACTAATGTACGATCTCTGATGATTAACATTTAATGTATATTACCTTATTAGTGGTGAATATAATGTTAATATTTTTAAAATAGAATTTTTATTGGATATTGGTGCTGGCTTTAACTTAGAAATTAGCTGTTTTCCATGATTTCTTTGTTTGTTTCTACAAAAGTGCGATAAATATACACCTGTGCGTCCCATATGAGGATATCGGGATATTTTTGTAAAGCTAGACAGGTTTTTGATGCCGATATTACACAAAGATAAACTAGTAAGTATAGATATATGCGCAAACATATTCCAATGGCAGCCATACACGAAACTATATACTTGCGCAATTTCAGGCTTACACGAATATTTACTAATAATGGAAGGATGTAGGATTGGAAGATGTTTCTCTTCTTGTATATATATTTATACTTTTGCAAGATTAACTTCCGCAAATATATTGTTATTATTATTTGTGGTTTGGGCCTATTCAGTCTTTTCAGACCGTTTTGTCACTGCGACCTAAAAGATCTATTTTGTCTCGCCACAATAGGTTAAAGCAGTTCCTTTGGGTCATTGTGTGTCTCCCCAGATGAAGGCTTCGTTTAGATTGGTTTTGTTATGGATGGATTTAGAGTCCACAGTTACATAAGGGTTCCACGCCCCTGTTCACAGTAACTACGCACCTCACAATCGCTTAATGTCATATTGTTTCAGTGTCCGTATAGTTTGCAGTGTCATGGAAAAGTTCTATTCGTTGCACTATTGCGACTCTTGCTGAGCTCTATCAGTTCTTTGATTCAACTGTAGTTATACAGTGGCCCTGTATTAGAGACAAGTAAATCAAACCAAGCGCCCTCCAGTAGTTGTTGAGCGGGACTTCGTATGAGTTTGCTTTTGACTAGGCTAGGCTAAGCTAGCTAGTTCATCTAACTTTTCATTGTCTAGACGTCAGAGTAACAAAGCACCCATCATAAGAGTAATTTTTTATAAGTAACCCCTGATGAGTCAATTATGCCACACACTCTTACTAGTTTCGAATTCATTGTATTTGAATTTAAAGTAAGCGCTGCTTGGGTCTCAGAGTAAAAGTAGTGAAAACTAAGGGTATATATTTTGCTTTCTAATGTCTACGTTTTGTTTCGAAGATATGATAAAAGATAGAATTACCCATTAAAATATAAATTTATCCTTAATAAATTCGAATAAGCCATAAGAGTACTTATGTTATTACACATGGAAACTGATAGGAATCAATGTATATGAAGTAATAATATTATCTCTCAACATTACTGCAATCTACAAGGTTAATAAGTGGATATAAATAATAGACAATATTGATTAAAACAAAACTATTTATCTATGATTCAATCACAGAAAGGCATTTCAAATCACAGCTTTAGTTTTTACAATACTGTGTTTAATTATATAGTTCACTAAACATACACTTTCTAGTACAATAGCAAATTTAAGACACATTTTAAAGTAATATTATGTCATAATCATATTTTATTTTAATTTAATTGGCCACTAAGCCTAATATATCTGTCTCAAAGATATAACAAAAAAAAATTAATTATCACATACCTTCCATCTTTAATAGCAGGTATCTATTCTATAGAGATAGCTAACTTAATGTGTGACCTGCAATTGATAAACTTATTGGTAGTATTCAAACTGAATTTGAATCCAAACCATGCTTGTTAAATAAAATAAGCAACCATTGGGAATGTTGTTTGAATAAATTTGTTCAGAATTCAACCTAAACATTTAATTTTAAAAAACTTAGTTACTTATAAAGTAAAATTAAAATAACTGTTTCTTCAAAATATAATAAAATCATTTTAAAAATTGTCTTTTACTCCATTTCATTTGTTTCCGAGTCACTTTTTTTGCATTCTCCACATGTTCTTTCAAAGCTCCTGTTACAGAATACAGGTAATTTTTAGCTATTAATTTCTATTAATAAACAATAAAATTTACTATAAAAATGTATATTTATTCAATTTCTTTTTCTACATATTAACTTTTCATAATTGAGGAATGAGCACTGGAAATAAATTTTAAAATTAATCAATTTAAGCATATTATTAAAATCAAATACTATGATATAATTGCATTATTTATATACTAAATTGTAAACCATTATAAGTTAAAACAAACATGTCAATTTGTTCCTACTTTCTAAACTTGTCAGCTCTGTGATGAAGGAACCACATAAGAGAGAACAAACAGCTAGGTGGGCTTGCCAAGGGTCCTATAGAATTCATCATCTTTTCTATTTGAGGTATTGTCATTTCAACAACATCTATTATTTCGTCATCTATGCCTCCACCTGGAAAATATTTTCTCAATAATAATGTGATTATTTACACTATCATAATATCTACACAAGCACATCAAATCAAATTTATTTGCGATAAACAGGTTAAAATATAAAGTTTGGTGCAGGTGGTATTATGTTGCTTAGCCTATTTAGCCATGTATCTACAGCATTCAAATTTTTCACAATATTGGTAGTATTTTTGTATTTAAAAATGTCAATAGTAATAATAGTAAAAAATAAAAGAATAGCAAATAGTCATAGTAAAAAAAAATATTACACCGGTGTAAACTAATAATAAATCAAAATAATTTATCTATAATACCTACATATTATTACAATGTCTTGTTTATAAATAAAATTTAAATGAATAATTTCAAAGTGAAATCAGTCATTGTTAAAATAAAAATTAGCCTGTTTTAAAAATTCTTGCATTGAGTACAATAACCATTTTTGGAAAGTATATTTTTAGTTAATTAAATCTATTTTTAGGAAGAAGAAGGAATGAGGTAGCTTTAAATATGGTTGTAACATTTATGCACATTGCATAAAAATAATTTTGAAAACATTTTGTTTTTGATATTATCTTTAAAGCTAATCTATCTGGCTTTCTATAGTTTCTATAATCTATACCATAGGTCTCCAAACTTTGAAGCCTTCGGGCCATAATGATTTTTCAGTTTGTTCCAAGGGCCAAACCAGTTTTAATTTTTCTGCCCTTAACTATATTTCTAGACTAGAACAGTCGCAAAGTGCGCGACCAAAGCAAACTTACGCTTTATTTGCATTTCAAATATTAAAAAACTAAATTACAAACTTTGGCCCACGGGCCGTAGTTTGAAGCTAGCTGATCTATACTATATTCAGCATGGCATGAGACAATATGAAAGCAATGAAACCAGTGGCTGTCATATATTTCTTTTAACAAGAAATTATTAAAAAATAATATTTTATTTCATTTCATATGATATTTCTGTGGTGAAGAACTGAAACTTTAAATTACCTTTTTTATGGTTTGTTTACATTTTGTCTCAGAGAAAAATGGTATAGTAATGTTTCTTTGAGCTAAATCTTTGGCAGTTTTGAGTTTGAACATATTTTTATTAAACGAAAGATCCTACCTCAAGAATGTATAGACAAAGTAGAGAAAGTATATTGTGATTTTTGGAGTAAGGTCCACATTAGGTTTTGCATTGAAATGTTACATATTGTGTATATAAATCTCTTTTGAGTCTTTGGTTTCAACTTTATTACCCCAGACTAAAAGACCATATCTTAGCATGATGTAATGTGCACAATAGAATAGAAGCCTCATTTATTAGAATCAATTCTTCTTTATTAGAAGAATTATTTAACACACTTTTCATACAATAGAACACATTAAATGTTGTGAAAAGCATTTACATTCTATTGTTGAGAGAAACACTTTTAAGCTGGTAAAGAACACACTTTTAGAGTATAATTTCTGTATTCAAAACCATTTTTTATCATTATAAATGGAAATGATCTAAATAATAATTTATTATAGATTTATGTTTATATTGCAATTAACTTGTTTCAGTTTTTATTCATATGGTTACTGTAAAACCTTATTACACAATAATATATTTTATCTTTCATAGATAAGATATTTACCTTGCTCAGTTTTCATATCATCAGTTACTTCACAATAGAATAATGTTTGGAGGGACCCTTGAACTCCTACACCTGACCTAAAGTATGAAACAATAGAAATTAAAACGAAATTTCTAAAATAATTTTGTTTAAGTGAAATTAAATTAAATTCACATCAAAAAGAACTTAGTAAATGAGTATATTTAAATGCCGATATTTTGAATTGACTATAACCAACCCATAATAAATATGAATTGGTGGTATTTCAAATTTAGAAAGCCTATTGTGTGCCAATTTATGTAAGCAATGTGGATTTCTGTAATAATTGGAATAGAAAGAGTACACTTTGTACTTTAATTCCTACCTGTATGACATTATTTTATGCAAGTCCCCAATTTCTACATTATAACCACATTCTTCCAATACTTCTTCTCTAGCTATTTCTTCAATAGGTTTATTCTTGTCAATTATTCCAGCACACATCTCCAAAGCAATACCTAGTGATGCTGGATATTTCTTGGTATCTATAACATTGTCTTTACGATCATCAGGATGGATACAATTATAATATATTGCTGAAAAAATATAAATTAAATAGTTTAATACAAAATCTTAAGTTTAAATAACGTATCTTCGAGTGACAGATAATTTGATACCTACCAGGGCGGAACTGTTTAACAAATATCATAACTTTTCTGGTTACATTGAAGACTATAATAGCAACACTATCGTGTACTTGAAGAAGATCCCAGGACTTCTGCTTGCCATTCTGTGTATAGTTAAGTCTAAAAGGCTTAACGTACGGTGAGTCGGGGAGAGGACTGACATACACCTCTTCCAAATTTTCCATATTTATTTATTTAACTTTGATTGGAAAACTGAATTAAACAATACTTTAATTTCTTATTAAGTTGACAATTTCTTTCCTTCCACAAAATTAAATCTCTTCAGAACACCATCGATAAGATCTCCAACCACTCCAATCCATAAATTAGAAAGAGGAAAGAATAGTGCACATAATGCACAACATAGCGAGCAAAGAATATAATACTCCTCTACGAGGAGGCGAGAATCACAGACTAATAAGAGTGAGACAAGAATAGAAGGAATATGACGGTTTTTTCCAATTATGTGGCCTGGTAACTAAGACCTTTAAGCCATATCTTTATTAATGTAGTTTTTATCTTCATTTATGGCTCCAGGATACTGGTGCAATGTAGTCCTTTGCCCCATAGAGTTTTTGGCGATTAATGGTAGGCCACGCTATTTTGTTAAAGACTTACGAGCAAATTTTTGAAAATGGAATGCAATGTAAGCGATACGAAAATGGAATGTTATGATAATGATTACGAAGAAATGATAAGTAAATGAGAATGAAATCATATAATGTTTTTAAATAAATGAACTTACCCTAAAAATGAATGAATGAAAATGAAACACTGAAAAATCTCACGTAAGTCACTAATCAACGCTGAATGATGTATTCCATATATTGCATGACTTAACGATCCTTTTTGCCATAAAACTACACCAATTTTATGACAAAAATAACACTACGACAATATATGAAATAAAACACACAGCGCCAAACCGCCCCCCGCCATTACACGCCAAAAACTCGAATATGACATGACGGAATAGATCTAATCTCCATAGGAAATTATGGAATGTAATGTTAATAATTACGATGAATTCATATAAACGTGGAACATTATGTTAATGATGACGATGAAATGATAAGATGACGTAAAACAATGAACTACCCATACAAATGGTAATGGAACATTAAAAAACTTCACGTAAGTCACTAATCAATGCTAAATTATGTATTCCATATAATGAACAAAATAGCGATCCTTTTTGGCATGAAACTACATTAATTTCATAGCAAAAGTTTCATTGTTACACAATATACGAAATATAATATACAACATCCAACCGACCCGTCATTTCGATATATATAAGAAAAGCAAAGGGAACTGAAGCCCATTAGCTGCCATTAGTTGTCAAAAACTATATGGGACTAAGGGATACTTTACATCTATGCCGCTGATCCAGAAAAAAAAATAAGTACATGATTTCTACGCTATTATTAGAAAACGAAGCACCTCTCTGCTCAACTGTTTTCGGAGCAGTATTGGTATTAGACAAAACATACAGTGAAGTTTTTGTTATAAAATTGGTGAAGTTTCATGCCAAAAATTATCTTTTTATTGAGCAATATATGAAATACATTATTTAGCGTTTATGAGTGACTTACTTAAGATTATTCAGTGTTTCAATTCAATTCATTCATTTATAGGGTAAGTTCATTTATTTATGATGATCGTATCATTCTATTCTCATTAGAATATCATTTCATCGTTATTATTAACATAACATTCTATTTTTGTATCATTTTATCGTAATCAGTAACATTGCATAAGATATGGCTGTATCAGCTTTAGTTCCCTTTGCCTTGTCTATACTAGGGAGAATAAAAAAAGTTAAAAAGATATTGTCGTTGCATTATACTTTGGCTCTAATCAAAATTATTTGATTTTCATTATTTGGGAGAAATGAAACTGAAAGCAGAGAATTTTTATTTAATAACAAAATAAATATATAAATATTTTTTGATAATCAGGTTTATTGTGTTCAAAGGTATCCCAATCAAATAAAATGTATAAGCAAGATAAAATATCAAGGTCAGGATTTGTTATTAAACTAAGTACTGAGACAGTGCAAAAATTGACTAATGAGGAGCAAAATGTTAAAGAAAATGCACCAAAGGTGTCGCCAATAGGTACGGCTGATTTTGAAGAAATGGATCCATGCGATAATACTAAAAAAAATGACCACCAAAAAAGTTCAGATGTGAGTTTAAATATTAGTATAGATAGCAAAAAACATGACCACACAGCAGTGGATAATAAAAGCTTTAGCAATAAAACTGAAACTAAAAGTGTTCTTCAGCCTGAAGCGAAAGTTGATGCTTCTTGGGGTGATTATGCACCATACATAACATATGAAGGAGAAGAAGCAGTTTATACTGACCCATCAACACAACAAAAATATATTTGGAACAAAAATGATAACTCCTGGATTCCAAAGAGTGCAGACAGTGACATACCTGGCAGAGTGTATAGTTATGAAGATGATTCACACACTTACACTGAGTCAGATGGTTCTAAATTCTTTTGGGATGCTGGTAAAAAAGCATGGCTACCTAAAATCGATGATGATTTTTTAGCTTTCTATCAAATGTCATATGGTTTTGTGGATAATACCACTGAAAATAAAGAGAAAGATGTATCAGAGAAGAAAGAGAGTCTGAAAAAAACTGACCTGTCTGGAGTGAAAAGGAAAAATGATCCTCAGTGGTTTCAACCTTCAGAAGAAACAAACACTAAGGTTTATGTATCAAACTTGCCCTTAGATTTAACAGAAGAAGAATTTGTAAATCTAATGCAAAAGTGTGGTCTTGTTGAACGAGATGTCAGCACACAAAAAATGAAAATTAAACTTTACATGGATAAAGAACATGAATGTTTTAAAGGTGATGCTTTGTGTACTTACATAAAAATTGAATCTGTTGATTTGGCATTAAAACTACTTGATGGTAGTGATTTCAAAGGGCATACAATCAGAGTTGAAAAAGCACATTTTCAATTGAAAGGAGAATATAATCCAGCTTTGAAGCCAAAGAAGAAAAAGAAAAAGGAACTAGAGAAGATCAAAAAGATGCAGCAAAAATTGTTTGACTGGCGGCCTGAAAAGTTTATTGGGGAGAGGTCAAAGCATGAAAGAGTTGTTATTGTTAAAAATCTATTTCATCCCACTGACTTTGATAAAGATGTTCAATTAATTTTGGACTATCAGCAGGATTTAAGAGAAGAATGTTCTAAAAGTGGGGAAGTAAGAAAAGTTGTTATATATGATCGGCATCCAGAAGGAGTAGCACAGATTACTATGAAGGAGCCAGAGATGGCTGATGCTGTTATTCAACTCATAAACGGTAGATGGTTTGGTAAACGTCAGATCACTGCTGAGATTTGGGATGGCAGAACTAAATTCAGGATTGCTGAGACAGATGCAGACATAAGTAAGCGGATTGATAAATGGGACAAGTTTTTAGAGCAAACTGATGAAACTAAAGTTGCTGAAAAAGAAACTACAAGTAAAGAAGAAGCTGAAAAAATGGAGATAAAAAAAGATGACAAAATTGATACACTCTCTTGTGAAACTGAAACTGAAACTCAGTCTTAATACAAAGTGTTATATATATTAAAGTTCTTAAATGCTCTTGTGAATATGTATTATGTTTTAAGTAAGAATTAATAAACCTTATAGCTATTGTATTAGAAATTTCTAGAAAGAAATTGTGTTTTCTTCATATTTTACCTAATATTATATAAGCCACAGCTATTGATAATAAGTACGCAAAAATTGTCATTTTGTTTCAATGAGAAAAAAGTTTTTTGTTAATAATTATTAGGGAGATCTCTTAGATTTGAAGAAATAAATTGTAGTTTTAGGTAAATATAGGAAAAGTATCTAATAAAAGAGCTCATGAAATGAAAGAAAGATAAAGAAATAAGAGATAAATTATTCCAAGTGTATTATTTAGCTATAGTTATCAACTCGTACAAAGGTAAGCGTTTACCTTGGAATGCAAAGTTATTTCCATAACACTTTTTTTCTTCTATAATTCAGTATAATTTAAAAATGTGCCTTGGACTCTATGAGTTACATTCAAACTTATAATGAAATATTAACTTATAATGATGAAAATTTAAATTCATAATTTTATGCTATCACACAATGATCTTTTTTTGTTATAATTTACACAATTAATCATGAAATTAAATAAATATAAATAATATTATTTATTTTTTGATAAAGGCTCCACATTTTTAACACCTGCGTCATAAAAAGAAAGCCTTGCATAGACAGTGCATAGAGTAGGTAGAATACAAGACGTAATGTCATGTCTGACATACCTGACACCTGACTTTTTATGTCGCAATGCAAACACAATATCGCAATTACAACAGTATAACGATAAAGTTATTTAATGTTCGAAGATTGTAATAATAATAATTTGATTCACTACAGAAATTATAGATGTCATGAGAGTATCGTGTTGAATTCATAAGTAAATTTTTTGGGCTATCATCATCAAGGGGCTTCTCAGGCGGCTGATTCCATGAATCTTATCAGGATAATATGATAATATGGCTGTACAACCTGACTCTGGTGGAAAGGACGATGTGAAGACTCAGTTCGTGACCCGAGAAGGAACATACCGCTTGATGACTTTATCTGAGTATTCTAGGCCTAATCGCGTGGGATATACAAGTGGTTCGGGTTCATCACATGTGCGTGTGTCGTTGGTGTCACTTCCACCGGGGCCCGGGGCCGGAGCACCTGGTTCTGACGGTCATGGCTCAGATGATAGAATTTGTTTTAACCATGGGAAAGAACTTTATGTTTATGTGTACAGAGGAGTTAAGAAGGTAAAATAATGTTACTTAACTCTACATTGCTACTTGGTTTTAATAAACATTATTATTTTGTTATCTAGAAGTAAACTACATGAACAACCTCCTAATGGTAAATTCTAAAAATTAGTGGTTAGTGGTCATTTGAATAAGTAAGGAAATCACTTTAAATTGGTATGTTTATATTCTAGACCAATGATATGTTAATGCCTTGCTTATCAAGTAATTACAATTCTAGCTTTCCCTTGCACACAACAACAATCTGCTTATACACTGTGTTCCTAGGGTTCTACATTTACTTTGCATAATGTTTCTGTAGCACTTGGTACACATAAATCATACAAAAGAAGTAGTTTAAATAGTAGTTTTCAAGTTATAAATTATTTAAGTTTAACCAATTTAATAGTGTTGTGCAAAGAGTGATAGTTTATCTATAAGATATTGCTACTTAGTGTAACCAAAATAGTAAATTCTACATTTCACATTGCAATGTAAGTTCAAGCAATTTTGAGCTGTAATGAAATGACTTTGTAATCTATCACTTGGGTTTAGTTATTGCTACCAAAAAATTAAGAAAAAAAAAATTAATTCATAAAAGTGTCCATAGTAAAAGTTGACTAATTTAACGTACTGAATAATATGCCGAAGTTAATATATAACCCCATGAACATGGTGTATATCTAAATACTTACTACTTGACCATATAAGATTTAAATACATATCAAAGTTTTACTTTGATAAAATTTATTCATGACCAATATATGGTTGAGTGATCAGTATCCCTGTCTACTTAGCCAGAGGTCTTGAGTTTGAATCCCAGTAGGGTATATCTTGTTCAGAAGTCATGGATGTGTCTGTTTTATTTAGTATACTTATGATATTTATTTATTAGGTGTAAGAGGAAAAATTCTACAACCAGAACTACACTATCAAAATTTCTCTGTTATCTAGTATCCATTACACAAGCTCTTAATGACAACTCTACCAGACAAGAAGAAACATAAACATGCTTAGTCTTGACCAAGCATGTTTAAGTTTATTTCTATTTTTTCTTTTATAAATCTCTACCATAAAAATTTATACATTTATTATGTTATTTAAATAGTTTGTTATGGATTTTTTAAACAATGTTTTTGGTATCTATAGCAATTATTATGTTATACAGAAAGATTCTATTGTTGATTGTTAAAGATAGTAATTGTGATAAGACTGTCTTTTATGTGATATTCTACTATCTGTTAAAATGAGGAAAATAAAGAATTTCTATCTCTTATTTACAGGCAGCTGATCTCTCAAAACCAGTAGATAAAAAGATGTACAAAGGCACTAATCCAACGTGCCATGACTTCAACACAGTTACAATGACTTCGGACAGTGTTTCCTTAGTTATAGGTTTTTCTACTGGCCAAATACAACTCATAGACCCAATAAAGAAGGAATTAAGTAAACTGTATAATGAAGAGGTAAGTTTTCAAAATATTAAACTGACATCAGTAACATACCTTACCTTTGGAATTGAGGTTTTAAAACACTACCTTGAATCTTTTGTATGAGTAAAAATTCCAGCTCATTTGTTTTCCTAAATGATTTTTAATCTTTTTGCAGTAATTATTTTTTTATTATATTAGTATTTTTATCTTTTTCTAACTGTCAGAGACTAGTATTGATTTTGATAACTGGAAACAGCTGATTAAAATATACCCTCATAAAGTATCACATTATAAGAAAATACAGCTGAAATACCGTAAATAACAGTTAATACCAATATGAAATACTAACAGTTTATAAATATCACTAGCTTAAAAATATTTTTGTATTATTACCTATTTGCCAAACTAACTAAAATGGTTATATTCAATTTTATTATATATTTTATTTTCAGAGACTGATTGACAAAACACGTGTAACTTGCATCAAGTGGGTGCCAGGTTCTAGTAATTTATTCATTTCGGCACATGGTTCTGGCCAACTCTATGTATACAATGAAGAATTAAGTTGTGGGACTACAGCACCCAATTACCAGCTCTTTAAGCAAGGCGAAGGTTACTCGATACACACTTGTAGGACTAAATCCACTAGGAACCCTCTATACAGGTGGGTGATAGGAGCAGAAGGTAGCTGTATAAACGAGTTTGCATTTTCACCATGCGGGACGAACTTGGCAATCGTTTCACAAGATGGCTTCCTCCGAGTATTCCACTACGACACAATGGACTTGATTGGCCGTGCAAGGTCGTATTTCGGAGGATTTTTGTGCGTCTGTTGGTCACCTGACGGAAAGTATGTGGTTGTTGGCGGCGAGGATGACTTAGTCACCGTATGGTCTTTTAGCGAATTGAAGGTGGTGGCGCGTGGTCAAGGGCACCGTTCGTGGGTATCTGTCGTGGCATTTGATCCGTATGTGGTTAGTTTTACTGATCCCGAGAGTGAAGAGGTCGTCGAGGATGATAGACAAAAAAGCGAAAGTGTGCAGTGTTACAGGTTAGGAAGCGTGTCGCAGGACACACAGTTGTGTTTATGGGATCTCACGGAAGACGTTCTAAAGCCACCAGTAAGGGCGCGCGCTTCAGCACACTTATCTCCCAATAGTCAGACGTTTTCCCCGAACGGTGTGCCCGGTATGAAGGTGCCTGCCAAAGGCGCAAAGACGAACAAGATCGGACATAAGCACGCCGAACTCAGCCAGACTAACGCCGCCGGTGAGTCGTCCGGAGCTAAGCAGACTACTAAATCTAAAACGAACAACGTGTCCACTTTGAACATAAGCGTCGGGAAAGCGAAAGAAGAAAACACGGGCTCGCTCGGGGTTAACTCGCTTACGCAACGGCTCGCTGGCTTCTCTTTTGGGGATCGTCGGTCGGAGCATCGGCGGAATTTTAGTTTGACATCTAAGCCGGCGGAACAGAAGACGTCGGCGTCGAGCACAGTGGCGTTGAGGGGAAAAAGCGCGGGGGCGGCGTCGACGGATTCGTTCGATCCGGTGCGGTTGATAGGGACGCCGTCGTGCCCGCGGTTCGACGAGTGTCCGGTGCTGGAGCCGTTGGTGTGCAAGAAAATAGCGCACGAGCGGCTGACAGCGTTGTTGTTCCGCGGCGAGTACTTGGTGACGGCGTGCGCGGACGGCTGCGTCAACACGTGGGCGCGGCCGGCGCGAGCCGCCAACGGAGACACGCGCGCGCCGCGACGTCTAGACAGGATCGACCTCGTCGACTAGAGCTGTGACGCCTCGACAGGATCGACCTCGTCGACTAGAGCCGTAACGCCTCGACATGATCGACTTCGTCGACTAGTGCCGTGACGCCTCGACATGATCGTCCTCGTCGACTAGTGCCGCGACGTCTAGACAGGGTCGACCTCGTTGACTAGTGCCGTGACGCCTCGACATGAACGACCTCGTCGACTAGTGCCGCGACGTCTAGACAGGATGGACCACGTCGACTACTACACAGACTATAAACACACTACACATACTAATCCGCATCACTCAAAAGAAACGTACCAATGCTGTACATACATATTGGGTTTCATAATGGCTTTCTTTATGAAGCGTTGTATTTGGACATATTATAACCATATTCATATTTATAGCATATAATACCCAAATAGGTACGGAATCTACATAGTTACTCCGATTTGTTCAGTGCGTACATTCTGTACCTACTTGTTTATTTGGTACTCGCACGTAACTGTTCGTACGGTATGAACTATCTGTGAGTACGATTCTTTTTTGTGCTCGTACTCTGGGTATTGTGTCCGGCAGCTCCAGTTGTAGTGTTCGCACTCTGGGTATTACGTCTGACAGCTCCACAGTTTTTGTTTCCTTGAGAATAATCTCACAATTCACACCATCTGATATGTGTTTCAAAAATAATAATCCAATTTTAATCTGTATTTTTTTCATTGAACTTAAAATTCTCGTGTAAAGTACGACATAATTCGGAGCAGGGTAGAAAGAAAGTAAAGAGACTAGTGTGAGATGAACGGATAATAAATTATTCCAAGTTTGGCAGCATATTGACTGCAAACAAAATATAATGATAATGGAGCTTTTCTGTGTTCCACACTTTATATAATTGTACTATAAGTCATTTTTCATTACAAATATAGTTTATAATATGGAATTTTCATAATATTTATAGTTAGTGCCACTATAAATGTCAAATTTCACGAGTCTTCATACGTTTGCTGTTTTGCGCGATTGTCCTTGTATTTTATCATTTTTATAATTGCTGTGAAAATTGTAAGCATGTTGAAATTTTATAAAGGGATATGGTACTAAAGTGTATATAAATATGTGACTTTCTCGTTTAACATCTCTGTGTGCTTGTGACTTCTTCTTTTTGGGAGCAGTCTGTGTATTAAATAAGTGATGATTGTTATGTGTGTCAATTGCACAGCAAAGTTCCAGGATGGTGATGTAATGCATTTCTACTAATTTAATTGTAAAATTTTTGCAAGTGTTAGATAGCAATAGAAATGAGATTCTAATTACTTGTATAGAAGAATGTATATTGTATTGTTATAAGGAGACTCTCTGCTCACTTGTGTAAATATAGGTTAGGACGAAGGCAATCAAAGATTGCTCTATGCATGAATGCACTGGCGTGCTTTTCGATATCCTCATGTGAACTATTTATTTTTGTCGTATCAATTTAGCGTTTAAGTCGCGTCTGGGAAACTTGAAAAATTATATCGGGACTCAAGTGACTCGGATAGACGTGTTATTACAACTATTAGTTAATGATAAGCTTAGTAAAAGTTGTTTTATTGTAGACAATTGCCACTTGGGTCATCATTATGTTTCAATAAAGGTGTTTACGTGGAGTTTACTTTCTTTGTTGGCGACTGAAACGGCTTAACTGGACTAACGCCGTTAATATAATCTATTTTATAGAGAATGAAATTTCATTAGATGAATTCCTTAGAATCTTTAGTACTCAGAGTACCTTCTAGTAAAATTTATGTATCTTCATCAGACTAACTGTTAACTGTAATCAGCCTAAATTATCTGTTATGTTTATAATGGTTATAGTCAATATTATTTATGTGTATCGCGTATAACGTCTTGTTTTAAAATAAATCGTATTGTAGCAAGAGTCTCGTAATATTGTATAGGTTTCTGTCGATGTAGCAATGAAATTTCGTTACGTTATCAATGTTTAATTAATACTGCAGTAAAAGACAACGTTGAGCTTGTTAATTAACGAAACTGACATTAATTTGTATATACTTTAAGTCTTATAATAAAATATGATTTTTTGTCGTAAGAAAGTTTGAACTGGAAACATCCGTGTCCACTCTACATAATTTGATTATTATACGTGCCAACGTCAGCAGATTTAGACACATGCGCGCCACAATCATGTAGAGTTATTAGGGGTCTTAAAACACGTTTTACGATTATTTTTATCAATGAAATGAATTTTATAAGTTCAAAAGGTTGTAATAGATTTGAAACTTCATATTAAATTCACTTTAGCTTTAACCTGCCACAATAGTAACTACTAAATAGCCATTTGATAAAATAAGAATTCGATATAGTTGTCATAGACTTGAAACTAAATTCATACGTTTAGTTTATAATAATAACAACATTTCTCACACACCTATTGTCCTATTGTCTAGTATAAATTAAACATCATATAGACCTTGTGTTCGGGATACTATATAACAGAGAAATAAAGTTATTGATATTTGAATAAATTACAGAAAAATAACATAGATAATAAATAAACATACATGTCTCCTAAAGAAATATTTTTACACATTATACAAATATGTGCATCCATCGAGATTTGAACTGACACCGCTAAGTAGACAGGGGTACTGACTACTGGACCTGAGGGGAGTCAAAAACTTTACAAGATTAAAATTATGTTTTATAATTTAGAAAAACCAAGTTAAATTATCGTCAAGGAAGTTATGATGGTTCGGTTCTTATTTTGACCAAACAGTATACATAAACATTAAAACTAAGTTCTTATATTAGCTAACAGAACAGGTGATAAATGATTATTTGACATTTGAAAGAAAATCTCAATGGTTTAGCAAAGAAGGTAGGTTTTGATACTTTCATTCCCAATATTTAGTCGGCAGGGTTTAATTTAAAATTCAATGTGTCAATTACATGCTAATTCCAGCTCAACACTTAATTGCTTACTTTTTAAATTAATTATAAATTTGCTACCAATGTCTGTTTATGTTTCTGCCGACTAGGATATATAAATACCAACCATTGTATTAGTTATCTGTTTGTGATATTGCAAGTTTATCATTACATAACAAATTGTCAGTCTACTCAATGTATAAGCTCTAACAAAAGAAGACATGTACGGTAACATAACTATGTTATATAATTTATCGTAATTCTTCAAGTGAGACGCGAATTACAAGCCTATCAAGTTAATATAAATATTAAAATAGAGGATTCACTTTTTAATATATGAATTTTATTTGTTAACCCCTATACGTTTTGATACAATCTATAAAATATCTGGTATTTGCGAGTTTGAATTGTTTTTAAGTGCAAGGCATTTTGTTCTATCTATATAGTTGTGAAAATTGTGTGTTTAATTTCCGATCTTTGTTATTGAGGTAAAATGTATATTTTCAATAAAATCTCCCTAAATTTATATTTTATTGCATATATAAAGTAACAATTTATGCACACAATAAGTCATAATCCTAAACGATTGTGTAGACAGCATGGTCAAATGAAACGAACGAATATCTTGATAAAATACTAAAACTTGGATTCGTTTTGATATTATCGAAACGTATTTTCAATCGATATTAATAAACCAAAATAAAACACAATTAGCTATTCAAATTCATTTACTAAGCCACAACATTAAAAGCCTGGGTCCCACCCCGTGCGCTCGCTCGCATCGACCATCTTGTAGCATACTATAGTGTCCCCTGGCTTCACCTCCAGGTCGGGGTCGTCTAGACGCAAGCCGCATTCCTGATCGCGTTTGATTGTCTGCACTTCATCTTTGAGGTGCTTCATCGAAGCTAGTTTTCCTGTAAGACATTTGGATATAAACGCAAAATTTAAATTAAATGATCTATTATGTGTTTCTTCCAAGGAAATAGGCCTGTGCCTAGCATAGAGTTGTAAATAGGCTATTTACGAAGATTAACTGTTTCTCGTACTTCTATTATTAATTACAGATGTCTAATTATAAATTTAAGTTTAGTACAAGCTTTTCTCTCATTGTAAAGGCACAAACTTAGATCTATAAAAAACAACTTTAGACACCAAGTAAGGAGATGCTTCCTAAAACCTGCATTTTAATAAGATCAAGTTTTAAGGATCAATTTTAATAAGGAGGAACATTTAATACACCTTTCTAAATATCATATGATATGACTGCATTCATTTTTTTGTTATCATAGTGTTAGTATATGATGTACTGCACTTAGATTTACATTGTGAACTTCAGAAAAAGCACTATTCTACAAAAAAATCCTTTAATGTATTTAAAGTACAAAAGAACGATATAATTAAATTGTAAATAATTTAAATTTGTTGGTAAAAAGCCTTTGACTATTTCAGTTAATAATACACATTCACGCGGCATCCAAAAGGTAGCCGGAATATTGCCTAAAATATTCCGGCTACCTTTTTGATGCCTTTTTTTTTTAAAACTATCGTATAACTTCAAGGTTCATTATCGCACAGATGATAATAATCGCATAAATTATGTAAGTCACAAAACTAATTTTCCTTCATAATTTAGTGACACAATACTTTCAAATTCTGTTCAGCCAGTTACAAATTTATTGATAAAAAATTACAATATAAAATCCATTGTAATTTTTGATCGATGAAGTAAGATGAAATATGTAATATTCTCACAAAAGTATTGTACATAATATAATAAATTATGCTTTTGATTTAGACAAGTTTTAGTGAAATAAACAAAGTAACCTTAATACCTATTACACTTGTAAAGTGTGCGAAAGTGAATTTTTCTTTTAAGCCAACTTGTAGTTAGCTAGCCGCCTATTTAAAGGTTTCCCCTTATGCCAAATCTGTCCGGTCACAATCAACCATTGTCTAAACAAGGGCCATATCAACTTAAATAATTTATCTCTGTTTGTTTGTTGATCAATAGATAATTTAAAAACACTATTGGAAATTCATTGGTTTTTTCCTCGGTTTTTTGTTTTTTGGGTTCTTCGATAAGTGCAAGCTAAATGGTCATTTCGCCGCAATAAATAACAGTAACGTAACGACACTTTTGAGTTTGGAACATTATTAAAATATAATTTAAAAGTTTGAATGCAATCCGCTTCGATAAAGCCTTGGCCGATGTTAAAAAAGGCGCAGCATTGACCAAATTAAAAAAAAGTTGAACTTCTTTCTCAATTTTTTAATTAAAATGTAACCGACACCGTGATTTCATTTCACACAGATTCATTAAAAGATGATTTCTAGCAGTGAAAGTGAAATATTAAACGCTTAATTTGTAATTTGGTTATGTTAATAGTATTTATATTTTTGATTATTAAATGCAGTTGTTAATGCGGTGTTTTTGTATGCGAAGTTTTTGTGCGCGTTATTTTGTCTGCGGCCTTTTCGATTTGCGTTTTGCCTTGCGGCGTTTTGTCTGCGCTGTTTTTTCGTGCGGCGTTTTGTCGGGGTACGCATCTGGGTTATATTCCTTACACGTATTATGGCTGTTTTAATTAAATAAGCCTCCACTCTTTCAACTTGTAAATAGATACATGGTAAGCGGAGCGGTCATTGAGGTATCTGGCCAACGTACCTTCGTATATGACTTCTCCCGCCCTGACGACCCTGTATAGCGCCTGCCTGGCGAGCGCGCCCTTCATACAGCGGCAGCCCGCTACGGGCACTTTTCGCTTGCCTTCTGACACCAAAAACTGTTGTATGACGTTAGCTTCCCCTGTCACGAGGAAATACACATTATTTATGACAACATTTTTTGAAGATCCACTATTCCACAGGTATTAAAAATGGCGACTTATTGTAACATTATATACAGGATGCTTAGTTCAGACTAGAAAGGAGACACCTTCTCTTCATCTATACATAAATTGCTGGCTATGATAGATCTGGTAAGGTAAACGCCAAATATAGCAAAAACTATAGATACATAATCCTTATTTTAACATTAAATCATTTTAAAGACTATAAATAAAATTACTATTATTATTAATTATTTAATATAAATTAAATTACTGTTATTTGTGAGAAGCTTATTGGCGTAGTTGTTCGATCACTTTGGTTTCGATAACGAAAACAAACCCAACTTTCGTCATGCTTGGTCCGTGGTAGGGGCAATAAAAATTTGATATCACAAGTTCCTTCGTTCAATCAACTAGTTACACATTTCTGTTCAATATTTAAACATTTTTACTGTTAACCAGGTTGTAGTCGCTCATTTGCTTTTTCCATTATTATTTACCAATAAATTCTTCCTCCTGCTTCTTCGGTATCCTGAGGTTAAGTTCTTCTTTGATATCATCTACGAGTTTATAGATGATGTTGTATTTTTTGACAGCAATTTCTTTCTGCTTAGCCTCGACTGTTAGCGGCGACGGGCATTCCACGTTGAACGCGTATATCACAGCTTTGAATGCTTCCGCCACCTGGAGGGAAAGTGTCAAACATCTGAAGAAGTCCGATAGTCTGATGACTGTCAAACAATTGGAATAAAATATTAAATGTATAAATGCAGCAAAATGTTAAGTTCTAAATATGCAATACTTTTAGATTTTTTTTTAAAATTATATAGTGCAAAAATATAATAATATTTCACATTTGAATATCCTACTTGATAGGTAGTAATAAAGTTTCAAATTGCATACGTATTCAATGTAGTAATATAAGATCATTTTATTGGAGTTCTTTCTTTGACTTTCGTATAAATTCTCGTATCTGAAATACGGATTATACATTTTCACGTTCAACACTGATACGATCGTCTATACACAAGTCGTAAAGATTAATGTGCAACAAGAAAGTTTTACTTATTTTTTACACTGTTACCACTGTAATAAGGTCTACTTTTGATAAGAGAGAGGTATACCTCTAGATCGTTTGGTGTCACCGCGCCAACGCCGAAATGTACCAAATCTAGTTTGACTCTGTCATGCTCGTCGTACGTCTCCAAGATGTCTAGAATAGCCTCCACTGACCCGTCTACGTCGCCTATATGGGGACATATATATTTTTTAATAATAATCATTTTGATTGACATCGCAACCCTATGGAAGGAAAGGTAAAAGGATTTAACACGTACAGCCATGTCTCGCGATTAATTATTTCTTTACTCAAACATGCTCATTCGGGTATCATACATTTCAAAGCATATTGAGATATATGTCTACAAAATGTCATTTGACAGTTTTACATTTCACGGTTTTCAATGTTACTCTGTTCATTATAGCTTGATTATTCAGACAGAAGTTAGTAAAAATCAAATAAAATCTTGTAACGGCGTCAGTGTTTCTTTTATGTTATTACTATTTAAGATAAATGATTAATATAAATAAAAAATTAGGAAAGGTAAAATTTGTTATAATTATGGTTTTTATAAGATAATGAATTTATGATTATATTTTATGAAATATCATCAAAAATATATTTTTACTATCTATATTCTTTTAATGATAACGCTCAAAATATTACAGTGATCAATTTTACGAAAAGGAATTAGGCCAACAAGGAATTTAGGCGATTATAGACCAACATCAGTTAACTAAACATACTTGACATGACATTTCTAATTATTATATATATATAATTAGACAATCAACAACTGACATGATCACATGATCTACAGTCAAATATAACAAAAGTTATTACACTTGAAGTAACAAAAATTATTTTTGTTACTTCAAGTAGTCATATATTTCATTAAGTTCTTGTTCACATCTCTTGTAAGAGTTCAGATCTGTCAGAATCTTCAAGTGATAACGATATAAGATACACGAAAGAATAAAAGGCTGGGGAAGCATAAATGAAAGCCCCGTGATTCGATAAGATAGATCTACCTTTGACGAGCACGCTGAGGGTAGGGTGCGAGTTTTCCTGTATCATCTTCTGCCGCGGCCCCAGCGGCTTGATCTTGTATCTCCCCATCGCTCTTTTCTTGGCGAGCGCCGCGTGGTACTGCGTTTTGTGTGCGTTTTCCTTAGCTTCAATTACTTCAAGGTCAATAGCTTGTTTCTCTTTCATACGCTGATGATTACGCCAGCGCATCACTTCGTGTGCCCTTTTCTATAATACCGAAATTATATCACATCAAATATTATTATATGAAGTTCTAACGAGTAATAAATTAAGACACATTCTCAAATGGCAACTTCTTTGTCTATATTATGATTCATGAATACAATATTGTTTGAGGGAAAGGGACATATCTTCCTACGAGTCAAAGCTATTAACTTCGGGTTCGCAATCCAAATTTTATTATGTGTCTTATAATAAAATGTATATAAAGAAACAAAATGAAGTGTCCTCACCTCCGAGCTGACCTCCAAGACTTGATCTCCGGCGGAGGGTAGTTCCCTCCATCCTACGACGGAGACTGGCGTCGATGGCGGCGCTTCCTGCACGCTTTGACCGTCAGCTGTATTCAATACGCGCACCTACGTACACGCAATCATTGCCTCATTGTTCGTGATATATCTATTTATATTGGCAGATGATTTGTTTATTCATTTTTACTTCATTGCACAAAAGCACAATTGATTCACAGAATAAAATAAAAATTAAACTAAAATAATTAAACTAACCATAAGTATGCCAAGCTCATAAAATAAAACCACCAAAATCAAAAGTTGTATATTGTAATGGATTTAATTACAAAGTTCATTTAAATTGTCATAATTTAACCCTACCACCGCTTCTGAGACTACTTAAATTCACAGCTCTTTAAAATTAGGTAAATAGAAAAGGTGTTTTTAATATCAAAAAAGTGTTTATACTTACAAAAGAATTTGCTTTGGAATTTAACTTAACAGCAATAAAATTCATAAAAATAATAAAAGAAGTTTTAAAACTTTGTTAGATGGCGCTACCGGTCGCAGATTCGACTTTACGATTAACAAATGAAGAATTTAATCAAAGAAATAAAAATACTAAACTCACAAAAGGAGAACGTGTTAAAACATTCCTTTATGAATATGAATCAAAGATAAGTTACCTTAGCCCACCCAGTACCGGCGACGATGACACTCCCTCTACGTAAAGTGCCGCGTTGAACTAATACTGTTGCTTGTTTCCTGGACAACAATGTGAATAATTGAAACCCAAGTGTACTTAGCCAGTACATCCTGGAAGCATCCAGGACAGCAGAAATTAGGTTAAAGGAAGCACAAAAGATCCCATTCATTCGAAGTGTTAAGGGCACAAGTTAAGAGTATTATTGCTATTCTAGTGTAAATTTTATAACAGAGTATTCGGGAGGTGGTGATTTTATCCCCCTTTACCTGTCCTGAAACAAAAATATTTGTAGACACTTTATGTTGTGTCAAATAGCTATAATATAGATAATTTATTGTATGCTACAATCAGTCGCAAATACAAAGCCGAAGGAATCACACGTGTTGTTTTTCTTAATTTCAATGCCAAACCAATTTGAGCCTTATGCTTAGCTGTCATAGTGTTCAACGCCCTAAATAGTTTTCAATTTTTTAAATAAAAACCAATTCGTTGTGCGTTCTAATAAATTAAGTCATGAAAACTAATTATTAAGTATAACGGGATAATTATTTATTTTAGAAATAATTTTAATTTTGTATTGTGCAATTTTTTTAAATCACTTTTAAATTTCTTTGACGCCACTGTGGTGTCATAAAGTACTACGCGCGTGAATGACAGTGTTCTTTTTTTAAATTCATACAGATGCCCTGCATCAAGCAGTAACAATATGGCTGCCTGATGAGTGTTTACTCATCTTTAGTTAAGTGTTTAAATTATGTTTAAGTTATGTGCATCTCTTTCATTCCCATTCAATAACAAGGGATAGAATAACTTTAAGGAATGTCAAGTTAGTTTACACTTAGACAGTTTACAATTCATACACTCATTTTAATCGGCATGTTTAATGATGCGCTTTAAAAAAAATTTTTAAGAGTTGCCATTTTAGAAAAATCAAATGACATCAGTGGTCATGTCCTTTTTTTGGTTGTATTGTAATGACAAAGGGCACTAAACAAAAGCCCGTGCCTGTAATTAATGGTTTACTCTGTAACAAGTAACTTAACACAAAATATCCTATGTCGGCATGATGACATACCCACAATATAAACTCACCCAGTTCTTGAATCCATTAGTGCTTCAATAACAACACCCTCCACATACCCCCCGGGGTCGGCTTTCAGTTCCATAAGCTGTGCTTGGAGCGTCAGTGCTTCTACTAGGGTGTCCAAGTTTTTCTTCTTGAGCGCGGACACTGGTATGGCCTGGATATCACCGCCTAACGCTTCGCAAACGATGCCATGTTGAGCCAGAGCGTGCATTGTTCGTTCCTGTTAAAAATAATGTCATTGTACGATATGTCAATTTAGTGGGAAGGACAAACCTTTTATTTCAACAACTTTATCTATTTCATATATACCATTTAGTATAATAATAATAACGGCTTATTTAATATCCTATGCAGTACATAAGGTAAAACTTCTTTCTGTGTGTGTTTAAGTTATCCATGTGTGTGTGCGCGCGTGTGTGCGTTCGCACCTATGTGCTATATTTTAATTTATTTAATCATAAACTAAGTCTCATTATATGTCAGTTTACGTAGGTAATCAGTGGTTTTTTTACTGTAAACTTTGTCAGTGTATATTTTTGTACCTTAATAATTGTTTTTATGAATTTATGATGTACCCACTAAACTTTGCCCATAGTAAAGAAATATTGCAGAAGCAATAATATACCATAATACCAATATAAGAAATTGTATTTTTATTTCGTCATGTACACAAATAAATAATATCGGCAGGAAAATGTTTCTTAGATACCTGCGATCTTTAAGTGTCATACTATCATACTCTCGAATAGTATCTAGTGCTACCCAATGTATGGGTATTATTTAATATCAAATATTCATAAAAAAATATTAGTTGACAGTAATATGCTCATAAATATCACAAACTTAATAAATTAACATTGTGAAAAAATATTCATAGTCAAAATTCTAATATCTGGCCGTAGAACCCGGAACTTCTTCCTAAGTAGACAGGGGAACAGATCAAACGACCAGAAAGCCGTCAATGCAATACATGTATAATTGTTTCATATTTATTGCTTGGCAAAATTTCTTGGATTTTAAATCTCATATTTTTTTTCATCAACATTTAGGAAAATATAATTAATTATTGTATATTAAAAAATATATATATAATGAAAACAGTGGCTCTTGCAATAAATATCTCATATTCTTTATAAAAAACAGTGGTTTGACCTCTATAAATGTGACTTAAATATTATATACAGACAAGAATATAAAATTGAGGCATACCTACAATGTTCACATTTGGCTTGTCGATCTTATTGATGGCCACCAGAATCGGAACTGTAACAGATAGAAAATAAATTAGGGAAAAGAAATGCAGTATTTAATTCATTAAAAGCTACACATTTACTCGATATGTGAGCTTATGATACAAATGCAGCAAGCTATCTATTGTACATTCAACTGGCCGATTACCGATGTTCTACTTATAGCGATCACAGACAGACGGGCGGCTCCACTGTTATGCCAGTCAGTTTAAAGGTACAAGTGTGGGTACGCATATAAAATTCGCATCGTACGACCACATTTGCTCACATCATAACAGTCATAGACGACTTTTTCATGGCCGTTATTTTATTGTTAAATATAGGAAATTTTTCAAGTCAAAATGTTTCTCTTAAAGTACCAAAAAATATTATACTAGGTGATGAAACTATGACCTTTCATAATTCAGTGTTTGCCCTGACCATTGAGCTACCCAAGAAATAGGGTTCACCTATGAATTCTAGTCTTTCTAACTTTTGTGATTTAAGCTAATATTTGCCTCACAATTTATTACATTTTTACCTTCCTACAAATATTTCTACAAACATGTTGGTGTTCTTTTTGGGCAAGTAAGGTACTGTATATCTTGCACATGTTTATGTCAAAGTAAAAATAAAATTTTACAATTTATGTAATATTTTTGGAAGTATTAAGGAATCAAGTTTATATTATTGACATAAAATTAGTTTAATATTACCAAAATTTAAAGAAACATGACTAAGAATGATCAAAATTGAGAAGCATTTGTAGACAACTAGACAACGACCATGATCTTGACTCCCAGTTCCTGATGAGAGTATCTTATAGTACAAAGTTTTCCCATGTTAACAGAGCAATCATCTTTACCGTTAGCTTCCCTGGCCATTCTAATGGACTCCACCGTCTGTTCCATGACCCCGTCGTCAGCTGCTACGACTAACACGACAATGTCGGTGGCATGAGCGCCTCGCGCTCGCATCGCTGTAAATGCTGCATGACCTGGGGTGTCCAGAAATGTAACCTTGTCGCCTGATGGGAGTTTTACTGCAACAAATATTTATTGATTATATATTGAAAAAAATTATTAAAAACTTAAATAAAAGAAATTACACAATCATTAATTTATCATCTAACATTTATATATATTATCCATTTCATTTTATACAATATAATTTCATTTTAATTTCAATTATATTATATTTTACCGGTACATGCTCCACTAGCATTCATTATGACTTTTACCATATTTAGGGCTACTGGATGAGATTTCTAATAGAAATAAGCAGAAGCAGTAATTTTTATTTATCTTTGTGTGTACATAAAATGTTAATTAATTCAATTATATGCATATGTTCATTAAATCCATGGTTTTTTGTTAATGTGTAATATTGATTAATATATGAATCTATTAATTCTAAGAATTGCGAGCTGTTATTCCATACACATTGCAAGAAGGACTGACTGTCTTTGGAGTTGAAATGTCCATAAGATATATATAATATAAGAAAACGTATATAAGGTTTCATTATTTTTGCATTTGCTAAGACAAGTGGACTTAGTGTGCATGATATTCCAAAACTTATAATTAATTTCTGTTAGAATTAAGCAACATCTATTGTATTATATTCTTCTTTTTTGCCACTTCTACAATGACTGTACATAGAAAAAATGCTAAACATTAAATCTGAGACAAAAAAGACTCTTTTGTCATCAGATTTAATGTGACTAAATAGCAAAAACAAAATATAGTTTTTACAAATGAACTAACCTTCAAATGCACCTATATGCTGTGTAATACCCCCAAATTCTTGGTCTACAACAGATGTATCCCGAAGAGAGTCTAGCAAAGTTGTCTTCCCATGGTCAACATGGCCCATGACACAAACCACAGGTGGCCTTGATCGCAGTGCATCTGATGGTGAAGGAGGTGCTGGCACTGCATCTCTGTTCTATAGAAAAAACAAAGAAAACATTAAATTGAATAGTTTTAAAAACTTAATAAAAGTTATACATAAAAATATTTTCTACTGGAAGTGAGAGTTTTGATTATTATAGGGTCAGTAACCTGTAACCTAAGAATTTATAGGCTATGGTATGGCCAGAAATAAATATCAAGCTTACCTTTTCTTCTTCCAGTTCTTTATCAGGTTGTGGAATGACTTTAAACCTGAACCCAGATATCTTTAAAATATCACGAATAATTTGTGGATTGTGTATAATTGTGTCACTTTTATAATATGTGTCTGATGTTTTGTCTGCAAATTCTAATGCTTTGAATACATGATCTGAAAGAAATACAGATTTTAAAATACATTGACAAAGAAAGCAAAATATACTTTTTTTATATATACTTTAATCTTAAAAATTTATTTGTACAAGAAATTTTATTAAAACTATAAACAATTTTTATAAATAGTGTACTCACCTACATCTTTATGTAATACATTGGCTATGTCAAGAACTGTCATGTTGCGCCATATTCCAATTACTTCAGTCTCAGATTTCGGGGAATATCTTAAAGCCGGACGGTTACTGGTACTTCCTAAAACCTAGTAGTACGAAAACAAGCTTAAAAATTACCGCAAAAATATTGTGAAAAAAAAACTGCTATTACTTATTAGAATACCTTTTCTTCCTCTGATCTTCTCTTTTTGTAACACACCAAAGATATAGATAATTGTCTTGTCCAATATTGTTCACACAAAGAATACTTGTTTAATTCTTGTTTGAAAAGTGATTCTCCTTTGGTTAACCTTAGGGGTAACCTAAAATAATAATATTCACAGTTGCAATAAATAAATACCAACTACTTATTCAGACTACATGAATTGAAACTTACCACCGTGTTATAATTCTTTTATACATAATAACTATGAATTATATAAATATGAATATTATCTTTTAAATAGAGGTTATGTTATATTCCTTCAGATTTTTATATATATTTTTAACAATGATTACATGTTGCTCTTTAAAGTTTACAAACAATAAATTGACACCTTGATTATGCGAGTATGTTAACTTTTGCTCTATCGTTTTATATTTAATAAGAAATAATCATATTGAATTAAATATTAAGCAACTGACGAATAAAAAACACCTGAGCACAGATTACTGATGTTTTTGTCATTGACAACTGCGTTTCGTTAGTTCTGAAAGAGAATACTAGATTTGATGCATGGGAGTGGAGCTAAGTTATAGACCGCACTATGAAACCACACTGTGCGAAAATGCCGTACACCGATTACAAATGGTAAGTGCACATACCGTTTGTAATCGGTGTACGGCATTTTAACTCACACTTGATGTGAATAAAGGCGTTTTTTGTTTGTTTCTAGACGACATACCATTAATCATTAACGTAATGTATGGGATTTGACATAAGCTCTAAAGCTCTCTAATGTCTTAGTTGTCTAATCCTACTAATTTCTCGTTTAGAGATTAGATTTCGATTATCGTAATACATTTTTTCTGGTCCTTCCGTCACCCGTCCTTCCGTCACAAAATAATTACATAAATTTAAATCTCGCCATGGCGTGATTGAAAACTTTGATTTGATTGTGAAATTATTTTTTAATAATAAAAAATAATTTCAATAATAAAATATAGTTTTTGAATGAATGCGCGTGAATTTTTCCGAAGTGTTGGCAAACTCTACATACCTACCTACAAACAACATTATGAAAATATAGGTGCAAACAGAAGGCAAGACAATGCATATATTGACTATCGTGTCTATAGTGAGAGTCCTATCAATTTCATAGACGATAGAAAATAGAATATTAAAAAGTCAAGTCATAGACAATTACTATTTATGTCCGCCATTCATTCTTTTGAGTTGGTTTTTCGCACCGGCGTTCGTCTTACTAAATGAGATTTGGTATGTTATGGCACACATGCATAAAACTATATCACTGTAGTAGTTGATAATATATACCAGAGCAAAAAATAATTGCTTTCAAATTTAACAAATTTTAATACTGACAACACGGGCAAATGGCCTCCATTGTTGTTATTTGTGTTGATCGAGTTTTAATGCGTAATAAGTTGTTATCAATAAAGGTGGCTATTTTAAGTGTGATTAGTTGCATACTTTAATTGTGTAGCTTAATATAATAGTTTTCACACGGCAAAACGCGTATCCATTTAGTTGTCATATTCTATAAGTTATATTTGGACTATTAAGGTTAAGTAGCGATTGTATTAAGTTTGGGAAAAAATGTCTGTTAACGATCTCAGAAAATGCAGTAAGTGTCGTAGAATACAAGCTCAAGATCCAATGGTTACCTTCCATAGGTTTCCCAACCATGGAAAGAATAATATAAAAAAGTAAGTGCAAATAAAACCATATATTCTATAAATATAAAGCTTGTCAAATTTGTTTTTTATGGAGCTGGATCATTTTGAAACAATACCATTATGTATTGTTTATTTATGATTATTGTTTATAGCACTTTTTTGTCTACATAAATATTTTTTAAATTTCAAATTCAATTAATGTAATTGTGTTATATTTTAATTTACTCCTTTAATTGCAGAGGCTATCAAGTCAAGTCCAACGAGAACAACCAAGTATGAGAGAGAATATGCTGTAGAGAAAACCAGTAATGCAAATTAATAATATTACAGTTGAACCATCAACTAGTAGTTTGCAGTGTACAAATAAAATTAACATCTTTCAAAAAATGAAAAGGTAATATTTTGGCTTTCTAATTTCTATGATTTTATGAGATAGATGACTAGTGCTTTTCTCTCATGATACACAATAATAAATAGGTAGATAGTGATATTTTATATTGGCAAGATGAATTAATTTAGTCATAAAGGGTATATACAGGTTAGTGTGCTTGGTTTTGATTGGCCAATCAAATGTGGTTTTGTCTTGCTTACAATTTCAGTTTCTTTCTGAATTAAAATCCAAGAGATAATCTGTTGTAATGAATGTTAAGGGGTTATAAAATATACGTAATTGTTATGATCTTGTTTTATTTTTATAATTAACTTAATATTTCTTTTGATCAATTTTAGCAAGTGTCTGATCAAAATAGTCCAGCAACATGTGCAATTGCAACTGGTGTGCAGAAAAAATTGAAGAAACCTTTTACCATCTTAAAAGCAATTAATACATTGAAATAAAAAGAACTAACGGAAAGAGAGATCAAATTATATTATATTTGCAGAAATGAACCTGATAATTTTTCATTTGTATTAAAAGGTATAATATACTTTAAAACCATGAATTGGAGGAAGAAGAACAACTAAAATCTTTTTAACGAAAATTGAATAAATAAAATATTTAAATCTGCTGTTTTCTTCAAAGTACAATTACATTTGGAAGAAAATGAGTCTCTAACAATAACCTCAATATATTGGAGCTAGATTTAAGTTTCTTTAATAAATAAATAAAAGTAATTATTATTTAGAAACTCCAATATTGTAGGTTTTTGTTTCTAACTCGTTTTCTTTGTAACCTTAAAATTTTTTCAAAATGTTTAAAATCTATTTCAAAATTCCCGCCCGTAATTTAAATTTGTTGCTATTACGCAATGGCGCTAGTATCACGTATATGTGTATGTGTATGGTTGCTAAAAATATCTATGGAGTTACCATTCTTCTCCTCGTAGAGGAGTATTATATTCTTTGGTTTTTCGTTTTACGATTCCAAAAACGCAGGATTTGTCATCAAGGTTTATACCCAACATAATCGCGTAATTGATTAGCCTAGAGTACATTAGAAAGAGCTGAAAATATTCAGCCCACGCGTCGAGGCATCATCACCTCACCGCTAGTGTAGTGTAACATCGGAGTGACGTGATCCATCCGTGAGATCGTATCGTACTTCCAATGATGCTATTGCTTCCCTTTTACGTTATCGGTTGCGATATTCGTTTGAGTGCCTGATGGTGCAGATACTATGTTTGATTAAAGGAACGAAATCAGAGGACTCAGCATGGGGGCGTTTTTGAATAAGCCCGAAACTAAGAAATATAACGAGAACGGAGAAGGGAACGGTCTTCGATATGGCGTGGCGTCGATGCAGGGTTGGCGAGTGGAGATGGAAGATGCGCACCACGCTCAGTTAACTTTAAACGGTACTCTATCGGACTGGTCTTACTTCGCCGTATTTGATGGACACGCGGGGGCGCGGGTGTCGGCACATTGCGCGGACAACCTCCTTGAATGTATCTTGCAGACGGATGAGTTCCGGCGAGAAGACATTGCGGAGGCTATCCGCGCCGGCTTCCTAGACCTAGACAAAAAAATGCGTGAACTGCCAGAGCTGTCCAACGGCGAAGAGAAGTCTGGGTCGACGGCGGTGTGTGCTTTTGTGTCTCCGAAGCAAATATACATAGCTAACTGTGGTGATTCGCGGGCAGTACTGGCTCGTAATGGTGTGCCGATTTTCGCGACTCGAGATCATAAGCCTGAATTACCATCAGAGAAGTCTCGTATAGTTCAAGCAGGAGGTTCTGTTATGATCCAGCGTGTGAATGGCAGCTTAGCTGTTTCTCGAGCTCTAGGTGATTATGAATATAAGAAAGTTCTAAACCGTGGTCCATGTGAGCAACTGGTTTCACCTGAGCCGGAAGTTTCAGTGCATGAAAGGTCTGAAACAGAAGACGAGTTTTTGGTGCTGGCTTGTGATGGAGTGTGGGATGTTATGAGTAATGAAGCACTATGTGCTTATATTCACTCACTTTTACAACTGACAGATGACCTAACTGCAGTAACCAATCAGGTCATCGACACATGCTTATACAAGGTTATTATGTTATTATTATTTATACTTTCAAGCACATCACTTACAATACAATAAAACATTACAAATTTAAGTTGACTGTTAGAATTTAATATCTATGGTATTTTCTGTTAAAAGTAAAAGTAAAGGAAATTATACAATTTTCACAGGTTTTTTAATTGAAAAAATAAATAAAAAAGAGTTACTTCTTTGATTAAAATTTAAAAATCAAACAAGGTTTAATGAATGTAGAAGTCCACAGATAACAAAATATTTTTGTAAACTAGACATATAATGAACTGTTTGCTTCTATATTTTAATAATAATATTGCATTGGCTGACTTATATCTTTTCCATTTACAGTAGTATTACTATTTTATTAATCTACTTCTAAATATTAGGAACTTGCAAATAAGTGGCAGAGTAACATATGGGTTGCCTATTTGTATACCTCCTGCTGCTGAGACTCCCTCTAACTCTCTTAAAAAAGCAATTTAAAATATTTTAACTATATATTTGATTTGCAGGGGAGCAAGGACAACATGAGTATTGTACTGGTAGTCTTCCCTGCTGCACCGAAGCCTAGCCCAGAGGCTCAGAAAGCTGACCGGGAACTCGACGAGACTCTCCGTCAAAGGCTCACAGGTTGTTATTATTCACTACTGCATGCCTGTATGCATAAGGGTAGGGAAAGGCAAAACAACATAGTTATAGGAAGTAGCTGTAATACCAATGAGGCAAGGGGTTGATTATTTAACAGATAATTATTGTACTAAAATAAAACTGTGCAAAGAGTTATTGAATTGAGAAATGGATTTTTTCTGCATTGAGAAAAAAATTAAAATATTAACATGCTGCATGCCTTTTGCTTTTATATTGCATAATCAAAAAAAGAAATGAATATCGAATAATTTTTTTTACATTACAATTATTTTTAAGTTTTATGGTAAAAAGCTGTGTAATCTAAATGAACACTTGTGCAAACAAGAATTCAAGGGTAACTATGATATATTCTATATTATGTAAATTTTATGTGGCATGTGATATTATGTGGTAAATTTCTAACTCATAATGCTTGCATTTATTAATGTAAGAATTTTAAATCAAAAGTACAAATTATCCCTAATAAATTAATGATATTTAATTAACTTTACAGGTTTTAAATGAGCATGTGCAAAATTATTTACAAATTTGAAAATGCACTTAAAATGTGTTCATAATAGTTCATAATATTTGGAATTCTAATTTCCAAAATGATTTATTGGTTGTGTTACTTAAATTATCTTAAACTTAAAATATCGTCCAATTGAGATAAATATTGTTGCAAATTATTTTAATCTCAACATAAATTAAAATTAATCTATTTACTATGGCTATATAAATCTCATGTGTACAATTGACTTATTATTACTATATGAAAAGAAATGACTAATATAAGATGATATTTTATTATAAAATGATAACATTGATTCACAAATGCAACAAATTGTAAAACAATTTTTCATACATCAATCGGTTAAAATTATATCTTCATGATAATAATTTAGAGCCAGCCCATTGTTCAGATCCGTCATGAAGTCACATGAAGGTCCATATGAATCTATGCCATTGATTATGTAAATTTATTTAATGTTTCACACATGTTAAATCCTTGCAAGTGAAGCAGATAAATGTCTGCTTATAATCTTTAGTTTGTTTATGTAGCTTAGGAAATAATATTCTCGCAATTGAAAGACATACCCAATTAGATTTTTTGAGCTCAAAATTTCTCTTTAAATTACTAGATATTTAGGAGTTTTTATAGGCAAGTTGTGCCAAATTGACTATTGATACCTCTCTCTCACAAATTTCTTAAGGAACATATTTTTAATATGTTCCATTTATCACATTGCTCATTACTGACTTTTAGATTAGAAAGAATTATAATAACTTGAAAATGTAGGTAATATTCTTAAAAAATTTAATAGTGTAAAAATAAAATAACATAATTTAAATTTAAATTTTTTATGGCACTGCCAAGCATATGACATATTTAATTGGTTTTAAAAATCATTTTTCTGTGCTGCAAAATCATTAAAATGTCAGATGCCTATTTGATTCCATTGTTTTGGTATAGGATATAATTTCTTGTCCCTCATATCAAATCTGAAATAAAAATAAGTACTATCAGTGGTAAATAAATTACGTTCTATCTATATTTGAAAATTGATTATTTGCCTATAGGTGTGATAGGTGTCTTGTTCACATACTGGATGTTAATTAATTCATTCTATAGTACAGTACAGTCGTTAGTTTTGAAGGCCTATTACATATACGACCTTCTTAAATGTATCTTACTGATCCATATTAATATAGTAAAAAAAATTCAAAAGTATCTTTTATCAATATGATACAGTGGTATCAAACCAGATTTATTGAAATCTGGCAAATTTAGGTATAGTTACAAATGTTTGGCTTGATCTTCACAGCCAATTTTTTGGCTAACTATAATCAATTTAAGGTAGGTTTTGATATTAGGCTTGATTTTATTGATTTTTAACTTGCTAATGACTAATTTTCGTGAATAATCCAATAATTCTTTATGAAAAGATGGAAGAAAAATCTTCGAGAAAATGTACTTTGTATTGTCTACTACAAAGTATGTGTACAATGTTTGATAATGACTTACAAATTACAATGTTAAGAGATACTTTAGGACCAATAAAAATATCATAATTTTATTTAGACTAGGTAGACATGATTCCAAATATGAAATTTAATTGAAAATTTCAATTGAATCGTTTAATCGATGCAATGGCACTGATATGCCATTATTATCGTCGGAAAGTAAATCCAAAATTATAATTTTATAACAATTTGGTTTAGCAAGTTGACAAGCAAATTTGAAACATAATACCCATTTCAATGTTACAGTTCAATGACAAATATAACATTGTCTTAAACTTCACTAATTGTATTTAAAGTAGGTACAAATAAATTGGCCTAGATAAAAGAAAATGTCTACATCTTAAACTGATTTTAAATAATATGTATAGGATCTTTAGTTCAAGCAAAGTGGATATTCCAGTCCAAAGTCAGTCTATATTAAAATATTTTATTCAATATTGGTACATATATATACTTATTGAATGTAAATATAATGCATCTGTTCGTAAATCTAATCCATCTGTTCATAAATCTACTGGGGGGTTTTGTCCTGACAAGAACAGGCAACTCAGTAAGATTTATCCTTCCCTTAACATGTTATTGAGAATTGTTAAAATCCAGTCATTATTTCATATTATTCAGTCAATAATTTATTATAAGTAATAGTGCTTATGAAACTCAATAAAAAATTTAATAGTCAATAAATAAAAATTAAATTTGTCCACCACTTATTATCTAAATATTCCTGACCTTTTAATAACCTTTTTTCATTAAATTTTGTATATCATAGACGGGATAAGTAAGGAATATCTCTTATAAATGATATTAATTAGGAACGTTTTTCAATTAACTACATTTTGAAGTATAATTCAATTAAGCGTGTTCCTGATCTATATTTCAAATGGCGTATAGTCTGCTCCTAAGAATGGGAATTGAAGTTAGTTTTATAGTGTTACATTTTATTTTATAATAAGTTACCAGTTTAGTGCAATATATAAAATGAATGTATTTTAATTTAGGTGAGTCTGTCAAGATTAAGACAAGTCTACCATAAATAAACAAAATTTCTTGCCATAATAGCTAAACAGTAATCAAAACATTCATTTATAAGCAAATAAATTTGCTAACTAAAGAATTTCGGCTTGTCCATTAAACAAAATATCCTCGTTTTGATATTAATAACAAAAAAAGTAATTATCTAATTAAAAATATTTAAATTCTAAGAATAATTTACATCAAACTAATTTATTTAATATATAGGCATAGCACTTTATTTTTAATGTTACATAATGTTTCACTTTATAGTTTTTTAATTTAATTATTTGACAAATATATGATATTGTTGTTGTAGTTTTGATTGACATTGAAAATAATAAATCGTCAGTAAATATAATATTTGTATATTAATTGAATGTTCTTGTCTTATCATATATTTAATAATATAACTATAAATATGTTGTTTTATATATCTGTACAATATTTTTCAAATACTATGTTATAGAGTAAAATAACTCTAAATTAAAGTGATGTATAGCTGTACTTAACCCTTATAATACTTATCCCCAGTGTTGTAAGTCTAACACATTGTGATATTATTAACTTTCTAAACTGGGCTAAGATTTCTCATGTTTAATATTTTACTAATATTGTGATACTAAATTTTTATTTCTAATAAGAATTGTTATAAAATGTTTTTTCTATATTAAAGTGATTGATAACTGTCGTTGCATAGTTTCATTGCTTTAATCCTGGCCCTTATTACCTTTTGTAATTAGTGTTAAAGTTATTTGAAATAAAAATTTTGATACAGAATGGGTTAAAGCAATGAATGTGCCTTCGGTGCCGTCTGTTGCACGATTGTGCGTGACTGTAGCCTGGACTATATTATAACATGTGAAGCCATAGCCATATAATGCGGCTTATAATCCTGTTTCTTGTCTCTTATCGAGTGCTCCACATGTCACGTGCCCCACTTGATATAGTTATTTATTAAAACTATATTATGTAGTATTTATACGCTTATTGGAGAATAGCTTCGAATATTAGAAATTGCATCTTCGTAATTACTTTATGATTTAGTCTGAAAATATAAATTTAATTATCGCGCAGTTATAAATAAGGAAATAAAGTTCAGAATTAGTCATAACGTAGATAATCTATTCAAGGTTCAACGTGAATCAGTATCTATATTACGATTAGGAAGCAAATGTACGTATTACTGAACATGAATTAAAACTTCGTGTATTTGTTTTTATCGATTTTCGTGTCTTAGAACATTCTATTCTTCCAATATAATTGCAAGAGATGTAATTAAATATGCACTTAGAAGACATAATTGTGAACTAGAAAACTTAAATAGAATTGTATAGTAGCATATTTTTCATTAAACCAAAGAGTATTTTTCTGATAATTCTACCAACAGCAATTATAATGAGATCTTTTTATCAATTCGAAGAAAGCTATTCTTAAAACATACGGTTCACTTTTCGCTTTTAACGAAAGCCAGGGTCGCACGAAAGTCGGTATTGAAGGGACTGAATAGTAAACAGCAATTGCGTGGCAACTGGCACCTGCAGTCACCACACCACTTCGAAGGCACTAAAAATAAATGTCCTTAGCACATAACACTGCATGGATGCACTATTAACCACCTTTATGCGCTGCAAGCATGCCAGATGCTATACTATATTGTGTATCGTAATATATTCAATATTTTTAACTCATTCTATGATAAAGGATTACTTAAATTTAAACATGATTAACTCGCAATAACTTTAAAGCTACTGTAAGTACTAAGATCAGTTAAAATCTATCAAAACACTTCTCTTCAAGAAAGTCTCTTTAGTTACTATCTTAACAGCCCGCCAGGGCACTGTGCTCACCAATAATAATAAAAAATATCTAGTCTGATATTAGATACTTTTAAGATTAATAGCTGATTATAAAAAGTCTACTTAATTATTTAGGGTTACATACTTATTTTCAAAATTAAATTTTTTTGTCTCGAAACAAACCCTATTGCACTAACTCTAAAGAATTATTAGTTTAGTTTAGTTACTGACTCGGTCTAAATCTTAAACATAGACTCGGTATTGTTTAGTAATTTGTTAAAACATAAGTACCTACTGTTGGTGTATACTGAATATAAATAAGTGTGTAGTAGGTGATACAAGAAAAACAAGATCATAAACAGTGATTACAACTACGTAAAGCCGGCCTCAGAACATTTATTCTAAATGTATCTATCATTGGTGGCAATGTTAATGAAAATTTTATATTTAAAACCACATGAACTTTAAGTGTAGTTATAATATATAGAAAATTTAATCAAAATTGTCACAATGCAAACTATTGATAGATAAAATGTGTATCATTTTCATAATAAACAAAGAAATTTGAAAATTTTTACTTACAACTATTGAATGTACAAACTTTTTTCTGGATAGTTCTATGGGACAAATTTCTAAAGATTGAAATTTCTGATAACAAATCTAATTATCTTAAAAACTATTTAAGTCGTAAAATTTTTGTATAGTGCCAAAAACACACGGTTGAAAAATAGGCCTAATTTGTTCTTATTATTTGTTCCCAGCCCTGATCGAGAGGAGCGCAAGCAGCGATGAGAGTGAGGAATCATCGTGCCACTTCTCGCAGGTGCTCAAGCAGCTGGTGCAGGAGAACATCCCCGGTCTGCCACCTGGAGGCGGACTAGCGGCCAAGTGAGTACCACACAATAACCAGCCCAGCCAGCTATCTGGCTTAAAAGACCATCAAGAGAACAGCCACCTTTTTCATAACAATGATAGCGAAGACTATCGATGTTTCAATAAGTGTCACTATGGCAACGTTATTTACTAGACCAGCGATGGATATACACTTTCATACATTATATCTGTCAATTTTGACTGATATATATTCAGAGGTGGCTGAGTAGTACTAGCGCCTTTACTATTCGCATAGCCGTGAAGCATTTTCTTTGTTTTGGTATGATAGGAAAACGGCCAATGTAACGTTTCCAGAATGTTATCACAAGACCCATCATCGAGGGGCTCGCGGACAATTGTCAGACAAAAAGTCAATGAGTACTGGACTCATTGACTTATTGTCTGACAATTGACTTAAAGTTTTAATTGAATAATCTATGGTCATACCATATTTGGGTTCTGCAAAAGGACTAAAGAACACATTTATGAAATTAGACCACTATTACGGTTTATTACAACACGTGCGAATTTTCTAAGTGTGCGTTTGAGGATAGTCATAACTGAAGCTATAAAAGTAACAAATTCTGGAAAAAATTAATAATTTTGAATAAAGTTTTTAGCGTTTGAAGGTTGAATCTTGCCATGTTACATTTCAGGCAAGCTCTACTGGACAAAATATACAGGGAGTACTACCCGGAGCACGCGGATAGTTCGGAGACGTTCGACTGTCAGGCCGAGCTAGCCGACGCGCTCTTCGACGGCGCCAACTGAGCAGCTGGCAAACGAAAACAGACACTATTGCTACACTAATGTGCACCAAATTACCTTGGCTAAACTTTAATAGGGTAGGTGACTGTATTTTTTTAATATTATAAATATAATTGTTTCAAAGTAATTTTGTATCACAGATTGAAACTCATTTTCGATAGACACAGCCAATACTAAAGTAACATTTCAATTTCTAATACCATCTAACGGTACAATGACAAGATAACAATAAATACATAAACAAAAAATTACAATGTATGCATTTTTAAAGCTACCAAACACATTCTTCAAATATTGACTTTCAACGTTAACAAAGTAACAGTCACAAGCCCTATTTTTATTTCATAGAAGCTAACAGAAAAATCTATAATGGGAAACTATCTTCAGATGTGATCATTAATTGTTAAACCCAAAATAATATCGGTCGTACGTCACCAAAGTGTTGCCTAAATTCTTAATAAAAAATCATTTGGCACCATTGCTACTGCATAGCTATTAAATCCTTGGACACTGGATTACATAGTCCCATTTTATTATACAACAATAGTGTCTAGTTTTCTAAACATTTTTAGTTGAATACATTTCTCTTAGTAGATCAAACGGAATTGCGTTCACATATATAACAACAATATCTCTATATAAAATTTTATTTTGTAAATAAAAAATCTTGTCGATCAAGCACTGTTGACGCAATTTCATTTGATACAATTTGGATGCTACTAAACCTTGTCTGTGTTGATTGTCGTTATTTTATCGTCGCCCGCTTTGTATAAAAATCAGCTACATAATATGATCATAAACTAAAATAGTCTATGAAATAGTGGTTGTCCGTGGTAGCCAATAGTGACGCGCCACTCAACAAGGTCGCGGAGACTTGCAGATGCCGGCAACTGCGTCTCGTTTTCTTTTTCTTTATTAGTTGTGGTTTGATTTTCAATTTGGAGTCGTAGAAATTATTTTCCATTAAAACTTTATTGGAAATATGTCATGATTTTTCTGCACTCACACAGGGTTTGTTTGACAGTTTATCAAATCCAAAATTGTAAATGTCGATGTGTGGCACAAATTTCTATTTCCTCTTAACCACTGTAGAAACTTACAGAACCTGCTGTATTAAAATTGGAACGTTTTGTACAGAATTAAACGGGTTTTATTTGGCTGATTCACAATTTTATTTCGTAGAATAGATATATTTTTTATTTTGAATTTATCATTGGCCGTTTATAAATGTCATAATATTAGAATGTAATATAGAGATTCGAGTAAAGTATAAAGCATATTGTTAAAAAATGTCTACTAGTTCTACAATACCTTGGTTTGTGTCGTCTATACTTGTTTCTATGGTTCAATGGCCAGTTGTAGGTTGTGTAACCCTGACGTTATTACATTCTTGTTTCATATGGAAGCGTAAGATTTATAATAATATTGACAGAGTTCTCAAATTGATATATTCTTTTTGTACATATATTTCTATATGTAACAGCGACTGTTTTAGTAGCGTTTAACACACAATCTTATATGCAGTTGGCTCATTATACAAAAACCATTGCATAGTTCATTATTTGATATAATTTTATAGATTGTTGTAATTTTTTGATTTATAAAGATAGTAGGTTTAATTTTTGCTTATAAAATTTGAGTTAATTGCATTTTTGGTATAAAATATATTTTTGGGATTCGCTTTTTATTTGCTTCATGATTAGAAATTTAACGTTTGTCATGTGTTCGGTTATCAAATTGTTATGTTATAACCGTACAAAATTGATCGATTAGTCTGAAACCCAATATATCATATTAACAAATTGTTACCAAATCTTTTATGAAATATTAACAATTGTATTGGATAACATAGGTAGGGCTGTCCATGAAACGGGGGATTCATGAATAAAGTACTACAATTTAAAATATAGTGTATCATTGGAACTTCTAATAAATTATAGCGTTTTATTTATTTTTTCATTCAGGCAAGCAATTCTAATAATCTTATAGTTTTGTCTAAAGCGAAACAAGTCACATGTGGATTATATATAATTTTAACGTACACGCAAAATCCTATCTTTGTAGCGATTCATGGTCCGCCCACTTCCTACTGTACGAGAGGGAATGGAGATATACTTTTTGTACCTGTTTCAGCAAAATAATATAGAAATACAGACACTAACTTCATATGTAGACTTCATAGTCGGTTATGGACATGAATTTTCAATATAATACTTTGTATTTAAATGTATTTATTATTTGTATAAAAGTGTATGTACATTTCTTTCCCTACAAATACAAATCACAAAGTATGTTGTACGCAAACAGAAAATTGTCACTTTATATATTAATAAATAAAACTAAGCATGTAGTACCTAAACAGAAGCCTTAATCTATCGTGGTGTAATATTCTGTATGATTGGAAGTTTATGTAGTTTTCGTTTAGTGTCATTTTCCCATTTGTCTATATATTATTTTATATTTTGACCCATTGTCATCATTTACTTATTATGTTTTACTTTTTTCTGGCAACACAGCGTAATATAATATTTTTCTGTATGTAAACATTGTATTTGTCTCAATAGTGCTATTATTAGGTTTATTCATTTAGATAGTTCGTTAAAATTAAACCAAATATAACTGGCAGTGGGTTTTCTATCGGAATCATTTTATATTCATCCGAGAGGAATAATGTAGGTTGTTTTTTTAATTATAATTTTGCTTTCGGTCGGAAGTATACTTTGTCTTCGGAGTGTGTCTCGTTATTATCTAGTAGACGCTTGAACAATAAATACCTGTACCTTGACTAATGTTTATTTTATTTACCCTATAATGTTTTATTTTTAAGTAAGTAATATTTATATGCAAAGAGTATTTATATGTTTAATTAAGGTTACATGCAAATTCAATCATGTCAAATAAGAATTAAATTTTATTGAGGGATAAAACATTGACGAGAAACTTTACTGTTTTGAAATAATTCTAATAAGTTAGAGAATACTATATATTTTAAATAAGTATGATGAGATTGTCAAGTCCGGAATTAGGCTTGTTTCTGAAGGTACACAAAGCCTAAATTTCAGTTGAATATTCCCCTTTTTCTCAATATGTAATAGAAAAAGGCTATCAAAAATTAGAACTGTCAAACCACTTGCTTAGACAGGTTTAACTAAACCATAGATTGCGAACAGGGAGTTCCTTACTTAAATCTACGTTTCATATCGTCTTTTAGGCAATCATATCGAGGGAAATAAATGCACTTAAATTAAGATTTAGTTTGCGTACTTGTATTTTGGATACTAGATATAAACAAAAAACATAGTGATATCCATGAAATTACTATGTTTATTTTGTATATTTATCGCCAAATAAAGGGCACAAATTTGTGCGACTATTACCAAAATTTAGTAACGAGTCCCATGACACGTTACTAAATATTCGTAATCAGCCTAAAAATATCTGCCCCTACCGGGATTCGAACCTGAGACCTCTGGCTAAGTAGACAGGAGTACTGACCACTGGATCAAACCGCTATCGATTATAAACAAATATTTAAAATGATAAAAATTCATATTTATTACAATAAAATTCTACTATTCCAAAGCTAACAATACATTACACACATCTTAAGACAAAATTTAGTCATAGTAATAGTTCAAAGAAGCGATGTGCTCCTGCGCGGCTCGATGCGCTACGAACGCGGCGCGGTGTTCGGCGTCGTCTGACTCTTCAGGTTTGCGCCGCTTCACCTGTTTGGCTTTCCAGGCCTTGCTGGCTTTTATCGCTTTCTATAGAGATTAAAAAGTGATAAATAAACAAGTTTGTTGGGCTGACTTACGGCCTTTAAGTTAGCACTGAACTCGGACCTCGTTATCGCGTATTCGATCCTTGCCCAAAATAAAGGTTCATCGAAAAACTGTCTTTAGTTAGATAAAAATAATGTAGATTTTCAAACTGCCTAAAAAGGGCGATAATCTCATAGATCTGGTCTATACCAGTCATTTATCGCCCCTTTGCCTTCCTAGACTATTCTAGAAGGCAATAGGGTGGAAGTCGGAATTTATATAATTATTAAGAAGTCATAATTATTATATAGATTCCGAAAATGTTTAATGTTATTTCCAATAACCTCTTTGCGCTCGTTGAATATTTTAGTGCGATATTCCACAGCTTCCTTCTTCATTCTCCAATATTCAGAGAATGTTTTATTATACCTGCAAGAGACATCGAAAAAAAATTGATATAAAAAGAATTTTCTGTACAAAAGTAGACAGGTAACTAAAGTCTTTTTTATACAGATTATAAAATATTATATAAATGTAATCAGCGACAGCATATACATATTATAATTGAACTTTTTAAAAATATTTTGCATTTTAATTGTTCACAGAATTTAGTGCAAATTTATATTTTTATGGCAACCCCATCTTTTTATGTACTTATTTAATAATAAACAAATTTAATTCGACTGATTATTATCCTCAGCCGCACAATTAAGAGCCCACTATTCAATAATAGTGTATCTGTGTACTTTGCGATTGCCTTCTAAGTTATAAATCTTACAATATGTTTAGGTAAAGTATAGTTAAAATCAAATCAAATTTTGTGAGCTTCATAGACCTTTCCGATCCTTCATGGATCGGAGACCACACTTTATAGATGGAATATAGGTAATAGGGAAGTGTTATTTTTAATGTACTTGAATAATTGAGTAACAGTATAATTTACTTGTGCAATAAAATTTTATGTGCCAGGTACTGAACGGGATTCTTAGGTTGAGTGAGTGCCACATCGTGCAGGGCTTCGGGCAGGACGTGGCCAAAGCTGTTCCAAAGATACTTCACTACTTCTGGCTCGAGGGTATCTGAAAAAGATTGCCTTATTATTATTAATTGAGTAACAACGGCTATGAACCGTTTAATTTTTTTGGTAAGTTAAGTTAGTATGTCATCTCACCTCAGTGAAAATGAATGCATTAAGCATTCTTTTTCTGAAATAATTCTAATTAAAACCTATATATAAATTTTATGTAGTGCTACATTGTCAAAATAAATTGGAAACATATCTCGAAGGACCAAACAGTTATTAGCTTGATAGAAATATAATAAATTATGGAATAATAACCCTTAATATCCCTCGGTTCAATATTAGGTAAGATTTCAGTCTTAGTTGTAGGTTTATAGAACTGCAGCCTACAATTCTCGACCATATTGTCGGCATGTCCACAGTCTTGTGTGATTTTCTTTAATAGGTTGTCATCGCCAAGTTTGTACAAACTCGTACAAGAAGCACATTTGTAGATTTTCTCACCATCCTCATTTCTTATATAACGACCATTGATGTCAAAGTAGTATTTTTCAGTGTAGTCGATCTAACGAAAAATATACGTTAAGGTGATAATATAAGTTATTGAGCAGTAATGAATGATGTAGAGATAATTGTTAAAAAATAAGTCCTCCACATCATTACATGTTCTTTAGATTATCTTTGTCATAATCTTAACTAAGATTATGTTAACTGTCTCTCTTTTACTTATTACAAATGACTTACTTTAAAGTTTATTACAACTTAGACTATATATTAATAAGTTTAATATAAATATTAATAAAACTTTAACATTGCCATTTTAGTGATAATAAACTCAGGACTTCGTGTCTATCTACAAGTGTCATAAGAGGACTATCGTAATAGTAGATATGTTTTGAACGACAAAAATTAAGATCTTAATAATGTTATAACTATTTGGTTTAGGGTTTGTTGATATTACTCAATCCAGAATTACCACTAAATTTGGCCCTAGAAACTTACCTCCTTAAATTCTCCGTCGCAGTTAATATGGTACAGATTCATCGAGCTGTTAAATACATACACCTTGTGATTGTACTCGTCCATAACGTAATTACCCACCGAGTTCTTGTAAAGGATGTGGTTGTGGCCTTGCATAATCAATAGATAAATAATATTAATTATTCGTCCAATTTATTTAAGTCATTTATTTTAGTCAAAATTACCAAGCTGTCATGTTCGGTCTGAGACAACTGGGCAGAAACTAGGAAAGGTTAGTCACTCCATTTACCAGTCAATAATATAATTTAGAATAGAATAGAATATATCTTTATTGTACATCAGCCAATTCAAAAATTAAAGAAATACAAAGGGAACATTTACCTGGAAGAGATCAATTTAATTCACAAAGGTAACCTTAGGATGGACAGGATTAAAAATAAAGTATTCGAGGGAAGTCGGCGACGTATAACGAATACATACATGATAAATAATATTACTAGCATAGACTTAGAGCGCTAGAACCACTACGCCAAAAAGCTCTGCATTCTGTGGCACACTGTATCCTAGATATAAGCTATTGGTGTTACTTACTTCTAATTGAGAAAAAAGTTATTAAAGTTCTTGAAACTTCTATTAATCTGTCTTTCAGCATTAAATGTCTCTTTTTGAAGTTTTCACCCATCGCTAGCCAGCAGTTCTTCTTGGACCCGGCAAGTTCGGTGGTTCTAAAGCCAAGAAAAGCCATGGTTTCATTCCTTCACACATAGCATACTTCAACATGTACCGACTCCCGAGTGTCCAAGTGAAGGTACCTACCTATATGTAAAAATTTATCGGCTTCTAATACAAAATTATGACAATAACCTCCTCGTATTATACATTTGTTCTTGGTTCTTAACGTTCTCCTGTTCAGCCTTTATCTTCAGCAGGTCGTCTGCTATCTCAGAGAAGTTCTTCAGCTTAGCTTCCCAGAAGCACACCTCTTCATCTAAACGTTGAAGAGTATGCGTGTACTTGTTCTTGCCAATCTTTCCGTGGATCAATTGGATCGAGTGGTTTACCTTGTAAGATAATGCCCATACGTTAGTACCTAACTCTGTCAATGAAAATCAAGGTGTATTAAATAAAAGTCATCTCACTAAAAATCAAGTAAGTTATTTTTCTGCGTTACCAGGCTGTCATGCGGCGAACTTTACGTTCTCAATAATAAAGATCTGGACCACAAAAAGTCTGTTGTTCTGCCTTATTTCCATTCATTTAGGGTTTGCGACTAGTTGTGTCATATAATGAACTTTATTACAAAGTCAATAGACTGACAATAAACTGAATGGAAGTAAGTGTTTATTTATAATACATCACCAAGGACTTACACCATAAAAGCTCTTACAGATTGCTGAAATAAATTTGCAGCAGAAAAAATACACAGCGCATAGATTAGTTCGTTGAAAAAACGACCTTTTTATTATCAGTATAAGGACTGTATTTAGCTCAAAAAACTCAAAAAAGACTCATGCAAAGCTAGTGGTTTATCCATAACTTACACATGCTACATATGAAACGTTTCGGTCTATAACATCTCCACGCTGGTTCTCTCAGTGGTTGCAGCAAGACCTGGAACACTAGTTTAGAGTGCCTTCCGAAACACTAGATAACAAATTAAGCGCCATAAAACCCCAAAGAAGAAGAAAATAACAAATTATGATATTAGTAACTCGGATCGATCATGGATGAAGATTGGAGATGAGATTAGGAAAGCCAAAAGCTATTCCGTTAAGAAAAAAGTGCTCTAATTACGCGAGCGAAATCTTCTAACATGGGTACAAATAAACATGAATTCTTGAAACTTCAAAAGTCAATCAACCCAGCCCAAATGTAGTTGATTGACTAAACTCTAATGAAATCCCAACTTTGTTAGTTCCAGTACTTACTTCTGCAGTCTCGATAGAGCATTTGCGATTTTTACGGGTTATATGCAAGTATTCCTTGTTCTTATCATACAGCTCAGACAATTTTTCGTGCATGTCTTTGTCACTCTCTTCTCGAATTTTCTTTAAATTGTTTCTCGTCCGCAGCAGTATCTCTTCTAAGCTTACTCTCAATTCTTTTAGCTGAAATAATAATAGCTTGTTTATTTAGGAACTTGACACTCAAAAGTGATTACCAGATGGGTCTATAAACACAAGTATACATAGGTATTACGATCATTGCTCGCGATCTCGATAGTCTGAACAATGAGTATAGATAGATCTATCAATCAACAAAATTCGATAGGTTTCGTTTCTTTTATAATTTTGCCATTACTTATGAAGGTTGGTTACTATACAAGACAATCACTGATCGAGATACTCCGGGGGTTTGTAAGTGTACAACATGGGTACAGGTACTGGGCTCAACTATTATCGTCTAAAATTGACCTCCACCGCCAACTTCTTAAATCGGCTAAAATCTAGTAATATATTTTACAACTACCACAATGAGAAATATATACTTCATCATATCATCCTACGATGTCCACAATGATATTCCCCTATTTATTTACAAACGAACAGTTCTGCACAGTCTCGATAATGTACCATTCGTGATTAGAACTTTGACGCCAATCGGTTATCCGTTTTACTTGCTAAATACTAACTTCATTGTTAAATACATTGCCATATTGCTAATCCTACATTTCCAAAGATGTTTTAAGAATATTAAGAAAAATGTTCATATCCTAAAAGTTCAGGAATATTTAGGTGATAAGAATGCATGGACTATTTAAAAATGCAAATGACGATGCGTACCGATGTATAAAATATCGCATTATAAAAAAATGTTTGTAATACTAATACATAATGACTTAGGTAATTTGTAAATATCATTACAAATACTAAAGGCACAGTAGAAACTATGAAACTTCTCTGCAACTACTAATTGGTCGAAGCGGTGGTAGGGTAGATTGGATATATGCATATTAGTGTTAGTATTAATTTTAAAATAATGAATTTAATGCATAGTTAAATTCTATAACTAGGACAATTTGCAAATACCTGGTAAATAAGTTATCAGTATTACTAGTGCTATACTTTTAATTACATTTATTTATTTTCTCATACATATTCCCTATTATGACCTTAATATGACTATGATGAACTTAGTAAATAAGTCTATATAAATAAAGATATTTGGATTTTGACTTTGATCTGGGTGATTAGAATGCTATGATAATAAATGCTCCGTCCCAACTGAATTTGACGTTAAATTTTGATATTTCTCTCCATAAAACAGACGAACATTTTACCGGAAAACAGTAGTTATAAATGGTTAAAGGAAATATGTTCGATGATTTAAGGTAATAGGTACACAATATTTCTTACTCGATCTGCTAACATCAATGAAATAAAAACATGGACAAAATCAAACACCTCGTGGGTTTTCTTCAAGGATAAAGGAATTTGTTCCTGTAAAAACTTATTTACTTTCTCCTGTTTATCTAATTTTTCTACACTTTCTTTAAGTTTCTCTAAGTTATCTTTATACTGTTCGAACATTTTTTCAATTTCCTCATATGTTTCTTTTTCAACGCCTTTGAGGACAGGTAAAAAATTTTTCCCGAAGAATATTTGGCGATCATAATTGATGTCTATTGTTCTTTGCGTTAATAGTAAAAGCTCATCCCTGGTCATAACATGGGAAAATTTGTCTGCTTCTTTAACTGCAGCATCAATTGTATGAGAAAAATAGTACAAAAAACTTCCGATAATATGTTTAACTTCACCATAGAATGTGTGGTAAGAACCATCTTTAAATTTTACGCCTAATAAATTTTGTACATATCCTGCCAAATTAGGTACAATATCGTCTTTCAATATTATACAAATATCTTCTAAAATTAGTTTTTGTAATCGTTGTAAAAAATTTTTGTAAACATCCATTATTTTAGGCACTAGATTAAGCATTGAACAACTTATTTTGAATTTGACGCCTAAACCATTTTTTAATTTTCACGTATTATTGTACTCTATGATTGTTTCTGAGTATAGAGGAGACATATTGATTACTCAATTCACGGATGTACACTCGGTTTTCAAAGCAAAGACTCCATGAAATACTTAAAACGTAGCTGTTTAGGCTAAGTTCCTTTGCTTTTTCTTTTATAAGGAAGAATTTTAGGTGGTGGTTTGTGAGTCTGAGTGCGTGTTAAAGAATGTAAGAATCAATCAAGGGCCCCATTTCTGTTGTACACAACTAAATTAAATTTAAGTTATTCGTATCTCTTTCAAACCAATACATTAATAAGGGATAGAACGACTTTAAGGAATGTCAGGTTGACACTGCTGAACCATACACTTTTGACTTATTTAATCGGCATGTTTTATGATGTGCATTAAAATAGAGCAGAAAACTCTTCAGTCGCCATTGTGGAAACGTCAAATAACGTCACTGGTCATCTGTCTGTTTTTGATTGTGTTGTATTGAAAGAGTAGTACATACTGAACTTAAATATAATTAAGTGCATGCATTACAGAATCGGGGCCAATGATTATCTCTTAGTAGTCTGTGCTCTCGATATTGTTTGAATTTATGGTGGGATAGGTGTATCGGGTGGATATTTTATATTACAAAATAAAATCGCTTTGAATTGTATTTTTAAGTTAATATATATCTAGTAGCTTGAAAGCTTATTTAAGATGACTAATATTATTTAAAATAATTAAAAAATAATAATTAAAAAATTAAATTCTAATATATTTTATTTAATTTTAATTATTATCCAATAAGAATAGATATAATTTAGTCCCGATGGTGGTGTGAATTCAACTTAAATTTTAAATAGTTTTTGTTTTAAAAATTAAAATAATTTGTATTTTCATTTTAGAATATAAATTTAGCCCTGATTGCGTTGTGGCGCGAATTAAATTTAAATTTCAGTTCAGAGGGGCTAGACATGGAGCTTTTCGATAAACGCATTCTAATCGCTAATATGAATAAAGTATGGGATTTGACATATGCCTTCGCTTAGTGATTTTTATCTAGCTATATATTAAAATACATCTTGTCTAGGTCCTCAGGTACTACTCTTGCCTTACAACTCAACTAAAAAAGATAGATAACTGGAGATTTTATGTGATGATTCTAAGACTGTGACTCTTTTTTACATTAACATTTATTATAAAAAATGCTTATTAAAATGCGTCAAAAGTATTTGGTTCGTCTAATTGTCAACAAAATTGATGTTTCTACAAGCCATCCTAATTATATTGAATGGGAATGAAAGGGAGGCAAATGACTTAATTTTAGTTTATATTAACGCCAGTAAAGACAATAACATTTAAAATTACTCAATTTACTTTTGATTTATATTAACCACCATTACTTGTAGTTTTATTGAATCCCTACCATTGTAAAATGAATATATGGTTCAAAGATACAGGATACCAAGCCAAAACTATTTAGTTGGGTACATTCCGGGTAAAGCCCAAGAAAAATATTTTTCAATGCACTAAGTAATGAAATAACCCTTAAAACTTAGTGAAGTTATTTATTTATATATTACTGGATGCCATTGTGTAGAAAAATATTATGAATAAGTTAATTTTAGAAGTTAGCAAAATAATTATACACAGAATTCACTGCCGAAAACTTATCCCTTGCAGAAAATTTTTGAAGAAAACAAATGAACTTACCATATAAATTAATGAATGGAAATGAAGCACTGAATAATCTCACGAAAGTCATTAATGATGTATTTTGTAGATTAGATCGTTTTTGGTATGAAAATACACCAATTTCATAACAAAAACTCCGCAACAACACAATATACCACATAAAATATACAGTACAAAAGCGACCCCCGCCAGTACGCGCCAAAAATCCTGTGGTCAGGAAGTAAGGATTCGAACATAGATTACTGATATATATTGGTAGATTCGAATCCTAGCACGGAACTAATTTATTTTTGTTGTTTATTTTGTGTTATAGAGGGTAAATAACTAGATGACGCTACGGTGTCAAAAGTTGGCAACAAAAAGACAATGAAATAAGCGTAGATGGCTCTCGTTTTCAATATATACATTACTCTTTGGGATATACGTAATTAGTGGAAGAAATACTCTTTCTAATCTGTGGTAGGAGAAGGTGAAGGAACAATTTTGTCAATGTCAAGATATCAAAATTTTATCAAAAATATATAAAATATGAATGATATTATGTGCTACTATGATAAATCGACCTTTAGTATAGCTAAGTAAGCCCCGGAAACTCTGTCGGTGGTTATTAATTGGTGGCAGAATCCAACGTGAAGTCAATATTGTTATTTGTAAACTGCCTCCGGCTATACGGTAAGCGTGTAACACGTTATTGTATATGAATTTAAGTAATTTTCGAGCAATCAGAATGTTAAAAAAGAATAATCAAAAGTATTGAATATTTGTCCGTATCACATAAAACCTTATAACTTTCTTAGTCTGAACTTTGATTACCGATGTCCTTCACTTAATTAAAATGGAATTAATGTTATTTAGTTCATTTCTCGCCTTTGAGTACGTGACGGTAATCACAAAGGCTTGTGTTGTGCCGCTAAACATTAAGTTTCGGTTAGATTGGCATATTTTATTTTAAATTCAGCGTAAATCACGTTTTGACCTACTTATGTATGTGGTTTATGTAATCTGATATGTGCTTCTAATCTTCAAAAAATGTTTGTTTACAATTAAGTTTGTGTTTTTATGTGGTTTTATATTTATTAATAATATCCTTATATCACCAGGATATTGTGCACTAATAAGGAGTATGATGTCCTGTTAACCTGGAGGCATTGTTTACAATCATTCCAATCTAAAAAGTAAAATAAAATAAAAATGGCAAGATATTTTGAAAATAGTTCAACATTTAACTTCAGTTGGGATCAAGTAGCCTGTGGTTATTGGAAAAGATATCCAAACCCGCAAAGGTAAGCATTAATCTGATTTCCTAATCCTTTAAATAAATGTAATATAGTGTGTAGTATAATTAGTTTTTGAGTGTTTCTCTTTTTGAATTGGCTGATGTACAATAAAGATATATTCTATTCTATTCTATAGTGAATATGTATATATTTACTAAAATAAATAATAGAGTAAATAAATAATATAATATTATATAAGTTTTTATGAGAATAAATCTCTTTCAATTGATAATATTGCTATTTAAATTAGAATTTATATTGACTTTGTTAGCATAATTTATACAGCATATTCATAATATACCTCATGGTTAACTAGAATTGTCATTGAAAAACTGTAAATGACTACTGTTTCTAAATGGAAATGTAAATCAGTATTAATAGAATGATTCATGAAATGTATTGTCTATATATGTAGCTTTGAATGTATGTTGTATATCTTGGTTTATGTTTCAATTTAGGAATCTGAGAAATATGAAACTTACTACATTAATCTGAAATTTACAATTTAATACAGTATTAATAAATATTAACATACTTTTCACTCTATAACAACTGGTAATGACAATGTATTTAGTTTTTTACAATCCATTTCTGCTTCACCATAATATTGTGCTGATATTTTGCTGTGTAATGCAACATCTGTGATCATTGTTGGATAAAAATACATATAAATAAAGACAGACAAAGGAATTCAAATTTTAAAAATTGTCTTGAACGTATGTCTATGATATGGTATTTTGTTAATTAAATGTGGTTTGTTTCTCTAACAAATTAAGTCTGAGAAGCACTTGTGCGTGGGCAAAGTGGACCGTCAACAGCCAACAGTATAATGAATAGTTTGGTAGATGGAACCAAAACAATGAAAAATGTGTAAAGATATATATCCCTACATTTTGAATTTAAATGGTATTAAAATATTGCCAGTAGTAGTAGGTGGAAGGGGTATATCACCACATAACATTACCCAGTCTGCCCAGGAATAAAAAATACCTGGGAAATGATTGCAATTTAAGGATTGTTTCAATAAAATTAAAAGTTGTAGTTTTTAATATAAAATTTAATTTTCAGCACCCATGTTCTATCAGAAGACACATGTAACAGGAAAGTGAAAGATGGATGTCTGTACACCAAGAGACTACTGACTAAAACCAACAGGGTTCCAAAGTGGGGAGAAAGGTATGTAAAATTGTTTACACTAAATGTTAGTCCAAAAATAGAATGATGTCATTAGAATACAGTTAATTTTTCATATAAGTCAATTACTTTTAGATCTGTTTGCATTTGTAAATCCACTAAAACATTTGTATTACCTTTTTAATATTTTTTCATGTCAACTAATAATATTTTATTGCTTTACTACACCTATCTATTGTCTATCATATCAAGATGATCTTATTTGTCTTATTATAAAATGTGCTTTAAAGTCAGAATTCTTAAAATAATTTAGCAGCTGCAGCTTAAAACCGGGGCTTAAATTTGTCATTTGTTTAACTTTAAATTGAAAAATCTCAGTTGGCTGGGTTGAGGATAACAATTTGTCAATGGTTAAAATTAAAATTCTGCAACATAAGTATTTAGTTTTAGTTCATTTTATTTGGCAGTATAAATCATTTTGGGAATCAGAATATGTGCTGATGTTGCAATATTATTATGCTATCTCTTGTTATCTTATTAAGATGATAGGCAGGTGTGTAATGTTCGTCATACATTTTACAGCTTAGATGACGCAATGGTATTAAAATATATTCTTTTTTAATTACAAATACATACTTAATATTTTTTCGTTCAATGTTGATAAAAAAGGGATAGTAATTTATTTATTAAGTATTATGTATGTAATACATTTTAAATTCTGTATATGAACTCACTATCTTATCTCAAGCTGATAAGGTTCAGTTTTAAGTAAGTATTGCTTTTCAATTCCCAAATTGACAGTATTACAATTAAATGATTTAGTTATCTTTAAATGATATCCATTATTTTACATAATATTAAAGAGTTTGTATAAATAATGACTGTTTCTGTTATTATGTACTTTAAAACATAGTAATTTACATGTAGAGGATCTTATCATTCAAGTCATTTTGATTTGGACATCCAAATTTCAAGTTCTATAATATCTCTGTTATCTAGTATCCATAACACAAGCTCTTAATGATGTTTTCATTGGACTAGATAATTTCTGTGTGCGTGAGAAATATTATTGATTTTAGATATATCTGTTTCATTTGGGAGCAATGTTTGTTTCATATGGACTCCTCTACTGTTTATCATCAGGTGGTGTTGAGTCATTAGCTGTGCTTTATATATAAAAAATAAAATTGGTGAAATCGAGCGCTTTTGTTCGAAACTAGAACAACAACATTGCAAATTTATAAAATAGGAAGTATGTGGGCCGTTGATGTTGTTGATAAATATTTTCCATGTTCCTAGTGGCTAGTATATCTGTGCTATTCCTAAAATCGGAAAATTTGATAAATGAAACTAATGGTTTTATCAACATACACCATACAATAGTTTAGTGACGTCATAATGAGTCTTTTTTCAATACTTAACATGTTAATGGCCATGATAATATCAGAAAAATTTTCACATTGGCCATAGTAACTTTATTAGATAATTTAGTTAAAAATGAATCAAGGAAACTTGTATCACAGAAAAAAATATTGACAAAATTCCCGGCAATATCATTATATAACTATGTTTATTTCATTTTATTGTTTGTAGTAAGCCAAGAAATTTTCAGGTTTTGTTCCTGATAGGCCAAGCTTTCGAAACATAATGCAAATGTATCGTTTGCATCGGACATCTATGATTGACGTGGCCTTCTACCAAATCGCATACTTAAGACATATATGTCTCACATGGCTCATTTAGAACTTCTTATCGTCAGACGCATATGACTGACATGGCTCATGTAGAACTTCTTAGCGTCAGACACATATGACTGACATGGCGATTAACGTGTTAATATTGCAATAATACCTCCTTCATTGTAAGGGGCTGCTTTAAAACAGGCATGAATATGAAGGGGGACAAACAAGGAGGAGACGGTTAGGGCGCTGTGTCTTCAGCTGCACTCACTAGATAGTGAGTGCAGTGCAGAGCAGCGTAGATACGCATATGGAGTCCTATTGCTTATCATCAGGCGGTGTCAAATCATATGCTGTGTTTATTTTTTAAAGAAATAACAAGTTTTGAAACATTTTGGAATTTTAAGAAGTCCTCAAAGTATTTAAGTTTTTTGATACCATTACACATTAATGTATATTTTTCATTCTATGTTAATCTAATAACTCGTTCACTGTAGTGAAGAGATTTTAATTACAATAGAGTAGGAAGATTTTCCATGAAGAATGCTTACAATAAACTCGTTATTTTAAATTTTTGTTCTAGATTCTTCAATGCTAAATCAGTCAAGATCATAGAAGAAAGTATTGTTGATCCAAAAAACAAAGTTCTCGTTACATACACAAGAAATTTAGGATATACTAAAGTTATGGTAAGTCTTATTATTAATGTGTTTTTGCTAATGGTAGTTGAAACAGATCATACATCATGAGTGTCCTCCGGATCAACTATGGTCACCAACGTAGTCCAAAGAATTGTTAGCTTGATGCGCAGGGCATATTGCAAGGAAGACTGACGGCCGTTGGCGTGGAAAGGTCGTCGGTCCTGGAGACGCAGCTTTGGTAGGCATCACAAAACGTTCGATGATCTGGTAAAGGTTCCGGGAAGCCGCTGGATGCGGACAGTGCAGGACTTTTGGGGGAGACATATGTCCAGCAGTGGACGTCTCATGGATGATATGATGAGATAACATGAAAATGGTCTAGTGAGCAGGCAGTGTGTAAAATAAAAAACTCTTTATAGGAACCTTATTTTACATTGAGCTATGACCACATAGTAAGAATACTCAAGCAGTGGTCTTGGGTTTGAATCCTCTTAGAGATGAAATGAGAGATGTTAGTAAGATGAGTATGACATTTGTCCCAGATCCCAGTGTCATGAATGTTCGTATTTTTATTAAGCATATTTGTAATATTTATATACATATAATCTGTCTTTAATTCTTCATTGTGTATAACCATGACAAGCTTTCAATAAATTATAATTTGGGCTAGATAGTAGGAGTGAGTGTCTGAAATATTATAATTTGCCAGGTGTCTCGGCTCACATTTTATTTTATTTAAACTATAGTAATATTAATATTATCAGAATAAACATCATTAAGAGCTTTGTCATGGGTACTAGTTATCAGAAAAATTTATTATAATATTTGTATTATACATATTTAAGTATATAAATAGATACTCGTGTTTATCACATAGGCAAAACACCTGGCAAGTTATAAGTGTACATATATATAACTGATTTATACCAAAGATTAATAAAATATTTTTTGACATTTAAGTATGCGTGTATCAAGCACACCATCAAGTTATTCCAAAGTCTAGATTTATCAATGACAGGACTTATTTGTCAAGGTCACGCTGATGTTTTTCTTTATATATTGTAATTTTAGAGTGTAGTAGAGCGAGTGGAGTACCGGTCGACCGGCCCGTGCCAGACGGAGGCGCGGCGCTCCGCGTGGATCGACTCGCAAGTGTTCGGCTTCTCTCGCGCCATTAGAGCCTTCGGCGTCGACAGGTTCCGCAAGAATTGTAACCAAATGGTAAGTTATATGTTCGTTTTGATAACAAAGTATAACGAACAAGGTTGACGGTACCTGATGGTAACTAGTAACCTCTGTAATCCAGAAAATCACTATATTCTGGTGCTTTGACATTATGTAGACAGGAAATGTTAACTTGGCTACAATCTAGACACGATTAAATTTTATTCGTGGCTCAACAACTTATTGCTTCGCATGCCATGTGATATGATCACTCTGGTTACTTTTCCTTTATAGACTGAAACAGAAGACAAAAAACAATCGCTTTTTATGAGACGAAAGATTACTCATTGACCCCCCAACGATATGTAAGAACTACCAGTTAATAAACACTTGTACTTATAACACAGCGTTTATATTCCATTCAAAGTCATTTGTCGTGCCGTGTATAAATTTTAATCAAGTCAACTGCGCAGAAGCGTTTTCTATATTAGTTTGCGTGTAGGTAATATTTACAACTAGATGGATTTTCAAGGCTAGTCTTGGAAAATTCAATTGAAAATGATAATTGATTTAATAATCTAGCGACTTACCTACTTAATGTTTATTTATTAATAACCTTATGAACTAATGCCATTAGCTTGAAAAAACTACAAATGTTGTATTATGTATGAGATTTTATTTATTTTAAATGTTTTATTTACATTTTTCATTTCATTCATTCATTCTTTTTCACAGCACGAAAAGAAAAAGTTATATTGAGTAAAATGAACGGGTTATTTCATAAATTTTAGAAATAGAGACGGTCTGTGTTTGATTTTGTATTCTAACTTGATCAAATAAAAATCGCTTCTTTCAGGTAAACGGTTTCAACTACGTCCTTATCAGCATGTTTCCACGGGCCAACCAATCGCAGCACAGTATGACGCCAGTGTCTCACACCCTCAAGGAGATGCGAGACGCCGCCGCGGCAGCCACGGACCGGGCTAAGGCCAATGTACTCTCTTCCGTCAACAGGACATAACACGACCCTGAAAACAAGACTTAATGTTACAGTCAAGCTATCACTCAGTGCTTATGTAACACAGACGGCAATTTTAATAAGTTTCGCAGTGTTTATATGACAGAACTGTAAATTAACTGTAATATATTTTACAGTATGCATGTAATAGAACTGTAAATAAACTGTAATTTATTTTACAGTATTCATATGGCAGGTCTATAAATGGATAATTATATTATTATGTACAATGGATTGTATTTGTTACAATCAGAAAGGGATTCATGTTTGTTTAGAATGAGTGTTAACCTAGTCACAATCTTGGTCTTGGCGGTTTACTGCTAAACCAGAACGGTTTATTGTTTGTTTTTTCGATTTTACTAATACCAAACATGGTACTTTTTATAACAGTGAGATGTCGTTGAAGGAATTATCTTCGTGACATAATAATGTTAAAGTTAAATTTAACTGAAATATAATTTACACCATACTATATAATGAAATAGTGTTTAATATAAACAAAGATTTATTGCACAATAAAATATTCAGTACCTACATTCCAAACGATATTACTGTCTTTATCTATATATAATTGATGATTATTTTCATTTGCAATCGAATTCATTAGTGTTGCAAGGCACGGATTCTCAAACTTTTCTTGTACTAACAAATATTACAAGGAGTCCTAAGCATAAAAGCTTTGATATTATGTGATGTCTTGAGAAACCCTTGCCATATGGGATTGTGATTATGTTAATAATTTTGCTAGGTCGTATGTTTACCCATGACAAGTTAACAGAAAGTTCCCAAGGACTAATTGATGCTGGCCGTCGTTTTTCATTCTACGGTTTATATTCAGGTTATATTCATATAGATGTATAGGAATTTTATTATGACAATAGTTCTTTTATTGTTAAACTGAATCTTATTAAAATACATTAGTTTGTTTCTTATTTTAATAGAAAACGAGGGTATTATATTCGTAGGATAAGGGGCTTTTATATACACTACTATTTTTTTAATGAGTAGATAAACTCATAACCACGACAAGTTGGCTGGAAGAGATTTCTACAAGAGATAAGTCTTGCATAATACTGTATACATAATTTTTTATTTTTTATTTGGTGCAATAAAGAGATTTTCATGACTACATGTATACAACTCATAAAATTGAAGAAAGGTCCCACTTCAACCATGACTAAAATTTATAAAATCAGCTGATCTATAGAATATAGCAATATCTACTTGGCTGCTGTGTATTAGACAGCTGATTTGTTTTCATAATAATCACAATTTTTCTCTTAGCAAATTTTTTTTGTGGATAAAGGTAGTGGGAGAAGGTGATAAAATGTTTGTACTAATAATAAATAGTGGTGTATATAAGAACCTTACTATCGGTTCTGGGACAGTCATTTCAGTCAGACAATTTTGGCTGTTGACTTCAGACAGTCAACAGTCAAATTTGTTGCACTTCAATATGATGTGAAACATTTTTTCCTTCACTTAATGATATTGGATGGTCCCTGAGACATTGCTCTTTTCTCCAAGTTCCAGCTTTTCATAACAGACAGGACATATTGGTTATAAAGTACCCTCTTTTATATGTTTGATTTGTATCTCAATTAGTTCAGTTTACAGTTGTTGGTTTCACACGCAAATATACCTACCTTCTGGATCTGTTCTGATAATGATAAATGTTCAAATATATTGAATATTATGGGTTAAACTCATCATCTAACTTCATACTATCAACAATACTTCTATTTATGGTTTTTTATCTTCTTCATTATACTAAAGACATAGAAACATTTCAATATAGCACTGCCATTTAAAATCACATATTCAGAACATAACATGGCTACTCGTACCTTATCCACATTCCATCTGTGGTGTTGTGTGTATAACAGTAAATGGCATTTGAAGCTCTATTGCTTTGACTGAAAGAGTATAATTGATTATATATGTTCCTTATTTGTATATATTTTGTTGAATGCGAAAATAGAAAGGTTTTGATTTATCCACCTTTCAGTTTGTGAAAAAAAATGCAAAACAATCTGTTGTTTTAGACGAAGATTATTTTAAATGCCTTGTATAAGTAACATATTTTTGTGTGTTATTATAACTTACGTAAGAAAAAGTTGTCAAAAAAATCAAAAAACATGATGTAAAATTCAAAATTTAATAGGTTTTTATTTGATCTTAACTTATATAATATTTATAAATAGATAATAGTGTAACTGTTTAAAATATAAATAGCGAACATTTTAAATGTTTTCGTTTTAACTTTTAAAATAATGTTACTTCTTATGTATTTAAAAAATACCATGGAGAAATACGATTTTGTTTTCAAAGAAAATATTTTATTAAATAGTTCTATTCTTGATAATATATTGATATTTCGATCTTTTTAACCACAACTCTGGCTTGCTTATAATTACTGCTTTACCTCTGAACCCTCTACACTTTATTCTGAACAACTTTATATTGTAATTTAATAACTTGAAATAATTACGTTTTCACCTATGCCAAGTAAGCTTCTGCACTTACAGGTATAAAGTCAGTTAAAAAAAGTAATGTACCCACAAATTTCAAGTAGCAAGCTGTCAATCATGGGTATTTTGAGGATTTTATTTAAGTTATACTCAATGCTTAATATAAATAGAGTATCATTTGAATAAAATATTGATTTGTCAATTTTTACAAATCAATATTTTAGGAGGTGAGATGAAAGCTTGCGCCAGAGTGCTCTAAATATCCGTAGTAAGCATAGGGATCCTTAGAATAAATTAGTATTAGTTACCATTTTCAATAATAAGAGGATCAATAAATCAAATTATGCAAACTAGAATACTGGTTCTGTCATTTGTCCGATGATCTTGGTTTTACTGAAAAAATTTGGTATAGGTACTTCTAAGGAATAGTGGGAAAATATTGGTTGTATTTTATACTACGGCCAGTCTGTGACGATGACGAAAACATCATTTCTGTTTACCGGGTTGACGGTGGTAGACATGCGGTGGCTTACAGACATGGAATCCTTCGGCCTTATTTGAAGTCCTGTGAAAATAGTGCATGAACTACAAAAGCTAACGCTTAATCCTTTACTGTCTGGTGTATCTTCTATAAAATGCAAATATTTATTAAATTAATTTATGTTTGGAAAACTTTATAACCAGAGGTGTGAGGAAAAGTATAAATATGTGGTAAAGTTTTCAAAAGCCATGTTTCAATAAGCAACTAATGGAAGGCTACAGGGCATTAAAATTTTGACATATTTCAACATACATAAATCAATATTCAATGCCTCGAATGCAAAACCATCCATTGGTAACTAATTGAAATGCAGCATAACCGAACTAATTTATGTCTGCATTTCTCAGCAAATAAATATTTTAAAGGCTTAATAATTACTAAGTACAGATCAATTTTTACTTGATATAATGAAGTAAATAATACTAGAACAACAGGTAAAAGGTATCTTAAATATTGTAAAGGTGGAGGGCGAAAAATGATCATTGATTATTATTTAATTGCCTGCTATTGAAAAAAAAAACGGCCTACTATTTATATTTTTATTACTATACATACTATTTATATTTTTACTATTTAATGATATTCTATTAAGGTCTATTTTATTTTGATTGCAGCTCGTAATCTAGCACTTCTACTTCTAGGATTTTTCTCTACTTCTTCATGGGTAGGTACTTCCACATGTTTGGTAATTGGTTCCCATGGTGTGTCTAAAAAGTGGTCAATAGTATCCTTATTTTGGATCAAAGTTGGATTAAGATACTTCAGAGGTATTGGGTTTGCTATCTCATTTATAGTGTTGCCAGCTATGTGTCTTTTTACTATGGTATCTTCCAATGAGTGAAAGCATATAGTTACAAGTCTACCACTAAGTTTCAGATAATATTTTGCTAAAACCATACCATAATTTAATTCATTAAGTTCGTTATTGACAAATATTCGTAAAGCTTGGAACACTTTTGTAGCATTTGATTGTGGTCGTTGTAGTTTGTCTAATCTCAATTCATCTGGTGTGCATGAATTGACAACATCCACTAATTCACTTGTTGTATCTATGTTCTTAATCATGTACCTGGCCTGAATTATTGCTTGAGCTATTTTCGCTGCTTTCTTCTCCTCACCATATATTTTGAATATTTTGTACAATTCCTGTTCACTGGCAGTGGCTAAAACTTCCCTTGCTGTTATTTGTTGAGGGTCCCTGTCTGCATCCATTCTCATATCTAAATACCCATTTTTACTGATAGAAAATCCCCTCTCACCTGTATCTAGTTGCATAGATGAACAACCAAAATCAAATAAAATTCCATCAATACTGGATTGACCAAATCCTTTGGATTTTAACAGGAGTGGCAATTCACTAAACCTTCCTAACAATGGAGTTAATCTATTTGAGTACTCTTTGGCTAGTTGATGAGCTTTTTCATGTGCAATGGGGTCACGGTCCAGTGCTATAACTTGACAGTCTGCAGAATTGAGTATTCTTCTTGTGTGTCCACCAGCACCAAATGTCATATCTATGTACACTTCATTATCTTTAGGTTTAAGATATTTTAAAACTTCATTAAGCATAACAGGCGTGTGGTCTTTGTATTCGATAGTTTCGCTACAATATGGTCGGCGTAAATAGTAATTTAATCGTCTGAGGCATCCAATCATTTTTTGTCTTTCCCACTAAATATTTTTTTAAAGAAACCTTTGTTTTCTTCCTTTAAATACTCTAAAACCTCATCAGATATTATCAAGTGGCACTCCTCAGTGCTTAGGCCTGTCGCTGTGCTATATTTAGTGCGTTTATATTTGTTGTTGTAATGATTATCCGCCAATTTATTTAGTGAAGTATACTGTCGGTTGCACAAGTCAGAGTCTAATTTATGTTTGTCAGATTCAAAGCCTTCTTTTATTTTATCTCTTAGAAACTTTCCCAGGTCTCTGGAATAAAAATATAAATGAAATAAAAATACTTTCAACGAACAATTTTAATCACATTTTCGAATACAGGTTATGATTTCAATACCTGTCTCCTTTACTTGCATCTACTGGCCATTTAGCTAATAACTTAGTAAATTTTTTGTATTGGCTAGTCATAGCTTATCAATCGCATAATATTTTTATTGAAAAACAATTTCACAGCACTCACGGCAAAAAGTGAACATAGAACTAATTGTCACTGTCAACGTCATATCGACATTGCGTATTTTTTGTTGTTGTTGTTTTTTTGTTAACTCTACCTATTATAGGGAAAGCAAAGGATTCTAAAGCCCATACAACCATATCTTATGTGATTATTTCTTTATTTCTACCTTTTTATTTTAGGGCTACTGGTGCTACATATTCCTTTGCCTCAAGGAGTTTTTGGAGACTAATGGTAGGTCACGCCATTTGGTTAATGACTTACGAAAAATATTTTTGAAAATGGAATGCTATGTTAGTGATTAAGACATAATGATACAAAAATATAATGTTATGGTAATAATTACGATGAAGTGACACCCAAATGAGAATGAAATGATAAGATGATGTTAAATTAATTAATTCATTTGAATGAATGAAAATGAAACACTTTAAAATCTTAGGTAAGTCACTAATCAATTCTGAATGACGTATTCCATATGTTTCACGATATATCCATGCACCAATTTAATAACAAGCTATTAGGCACCAAATACCTACCACAGACCACTAAGAGATACTAAACTACTATTAGTACGAAAATAAAACTTCATGATAGGCAACGAAAATTTAGCTTTTCCACCCAAGTAGACTAAAGACATTATTATTATGAAATGCATAATAATACATTATTATTATGCTATTCATTATTATTATGAAATTTATCATATTAAATAGTTATTCTGACAACAGACTAATATTTGACTTTAAAAACAATCTCATGTGATAATGTTGTATATGGGCTAAAGCGAAGTCAGACTTTCTTTATGAATTGGTGTTATGAAAATTTACCGCACATTTAATCTTTATATATAATAAAGGGTAAGAATTTTATTTATATTTAGTCGTTTAGTATGGGAGTTAAACCAAGGATTATTATAATTTCGTGCACAATAATTTCAAATTAACTCGAGCGTGTAGGAACATAATCCTCTTATTTCAGAGTGCCACCATAGGAAGCTAGAAATGTTATTTTACCTAATATCTGCATAGCTAAGCTACCTAATAACAGCATCAGGATACAATTTGAATTACCACGTTATAATCAATTTAATGGTACTTTGCAGTGACTCGTATGTTGTATGCGTTGGACTGTACAATCTTATCAAATAAAGAATGGTAGGTAAAGTGAAGCCGACTAATTTACAAAAAATAGGAGACTCACAAATAATTTTAACAAGTCTTAAAAGTTATAAATGACGATGATGTAAATAAATGTGATGTGAACAACTCCATTTGGTTCAGTTGGCTAATGTCACATATTATCACATTGTTAATATTAACTAGCTGATGGTTAGGCTTCGGCTGAGGTCGACAGGAAACAATTTTCTTTTCATAAACAAATATGCGTTTTCTCTTCCTTGGATATAAAGTCATAAATCATCACATCATACGCCTCCACCAAGATTCTTCATACTACCAGTTGTAATTGCTACAAAATTCGTCTGGTCGTTTCGAAGATTATCGCGTACAGATAGACAGAAAAGTATTTTAGAAATAGGATTTTACTGGTCTCTTATATTGTATATAAATATGAATTGATGTTCTTTAGTCTTACTAAAACTCAAAAACGGCTTGACCAATTTTTATTGTGTTGAGTTCGGTTTAAATCAGGGTGGTTAAAAAAAATAAAAGTGGTTGGGAAAATCCTATAGAAAAGTTTAAAAGTATACAACTGTAAATTGATTATTTAGTATCGAAAATCGTCTGACACGCTAAAAATATAAACTGTAATTTATTCTATGGCTACTTTCGGTTTCTTTTAAGAGATGGCGTTAGTGCTAGTTTGTCGGTGAAACAAAAAGTTCAACGGCTGAATAGTATTTAATAGATTATAAATAAAATTATATGACCATTTAGTTTTTTATCTCTTATTATATTTTTAGGATTTTTTCTTACATTCACAATGAAAAGTTATTAAAATATTGGGAATTGTATAATAGATTGAAACTCCGAATCACTTTAATCCCTACTAAGGCAAATATTATCTAAGCGGATAACTCTTTAGAAAGATAAAAAAATACAATCAATTTGAGTAATTCCTCTTGTTTTCGAAGTTGGTTAAAGAATATGTTATTTCACTTTGAGGGGTTCGATTTACGCTTCAGGCAGTTATTTTCCCAGAATTAATTAGAGCCCCTCCAGGAGCACACGAGAACTTAGGGGCATATAAAGAGTAAAAGTAATTAATAAAGCTGTAATTACTAACAGAAGTAGAGTTACTGAGTTCAATTTACTTGTGTACTAACTGTGACAGGGTTTTATCTTAAATTATATACAGCCAAAGAACTGCGATCTAGACAAAATTAAATATATTAAACTTAGGTGATAATTACATTACTTTTACAACTATAAGGCCTTAAGTTTCATTATACATAGTGATTTAAAATTTTACCAGCATCACTTGACTCTACATTAGGATTCTCTAGGTCTTGAAAGCTCTCTACACACGGATCTATGCATGTGTTACAAGTATACATGCGTGTGGACTTTTTTATGTGATTGATGTGGCAAAAATAGAGCTTTTCAAATATTGTTATATAGGAATATTTTCGGAAGTCTGATTGGTCAATGCAGTAGGCCAAGCGTTCTTTGGTCAGTAATTAAATTTTATTTCTTGTGTATATTTGGTCTAGAGTCGACTTTGGGACCGTCGATATTAGATCAGCATTTCGGTTAGTCAATACTACAATAATTATTTGATGTTACTACAGATTAATTAACTTAATAATAATTGATGAAAAAAGTAAAAAGATAAACATTATGTAGTATAATTGTAGTAAATTTAAAAAATATGTGCCTGTTTCTTTGTACACTCGGATCGCTAACACGTCGCAAACAAGTCACGTCGCAAATATTGGCTTGGCATTAATTGTTGGTTGGCTGGACGTGATCTCTTGCTAGAGATAAGCCCTCCTTTCCTCCAAGCTATAAATTTTCTGATTGTTGACATAAAATAAGATTTAAAGGAATCAACTTTGTAAGTCAGAAGGTTGTACTGAAAGAGTCATTCACCATTGAGAGATTTCTTGATTTCTTTATCGTACAGCCGGAGTGTGGCATTTCATAACGGCACACGTATATCCTCTTTTATACAACATGGGTTCCTTCAACAGAGGCGTGAACAGACATTTTTTGGGTCGGCAACATGGCTAGGGAACTGTGTCGCATGCTGCACTTGCTATCTTCGCATATGGACTCCCACTGCTTTTCATTAGGCGGTAGAGTCATTTGATGTGCTTTTAATAAAAAAAACTAAGACTAAGGCTGATAAAAGTACATTAATTTTTAAGTTCTTTATGTAAATATATTATACAAAACCATTTCGCATAGTATCAATAATATCCTTATAAACAATACCTAATGTTTACCTCAGATTACTAAAGTTAACGACCAAGTATTTCATCTCATTTACTCTAATAAAAAAATATTTCGAACGAACGTGACAAAACACGTTGTACTATTTAGACTGGTTACTCAAGGCCTCGCCTTTAATATTAATATAGTAGTACTTTAGTATTATAATTATATTTTTAATCTTGACTTTAACTGTAACATGTAACTTCGTACCAATTAAAGTCTATAACAAAATGTATGGAATAAGTAATTATTACGTATTCTGATATTTTTAATAATTTTTTTACATAGACTTCACCCCTGACAGTTACGAGATCATTAAATTTATTGAGACGAATTTTTTTCATAAAACTACAACAATTTCATGACAAAAACAACACTACAACACAATATATAAAATAAAATATACAGCACATAACCGACCCCGCCATTTCGCGCCAAAAACCACCGCGATATACTTTAGCTGAAAAAGATACATCTAATAAAATATTTCTTGATATAGATCATCCGCCTCGATTTTTTTTCAGTATTTTTAAATGCATATAACAATAGGTATTTTAAAAAGCAAGGAATAGCCTTAAGACTGCGTGCTTGCTGGTCTTAGTGACTTTCAAATTTGCACCAAACATGACAAATACAAAACTACATTATTTAAATTAAGTTTACCTATCCATGGGAAAAATTTTGCTAAAATGTGTTTTTATATATTAACTAATTGAATGAAACTGTGAAGTATGAATTATTACTGGTTGCAGTTGGATACTAAACGACTTTCTAGAATTCTTTTCCACAGAAAAATGCACGAAATAAAAGCCCAATCAACGAGCTTTCATAAAGTTACCGCGGACAAAGTTATCGTAACGTTATCGAGTTCCAACACAAAATTTGTGAAGCAATCTCCGAGTGCGATTATTCCTATTTTTATTCGAAAGAATAAAGTGTATTCATAACATAAATTCTTGTATCTCCATATTGATATCTTTACCGTGGGATTTTCCCGAATACTTTACTGCACTTCATCGACGCTTGTTTATGAAAAAAAACATTTTTCTTACACATCGTCTTCTCGTAGCAGAAGTGTATTACTACGCGACTATAAAATTTCCTATGTCATACATCGTTGGTGTTGTGTACAAATTTTTTATAAAGTAAAGAAGCAACAAAGTAATGGATGGCGTGGGCATGAGCAGGGCTTAGTGGAAAGTGTCGCTGGTAAAAGGTAACGCTGAACGTTACAAAGTGTGAGCCTTTTGTCTAGATTAAGGTGCGTTTTCTTCAGTGCAGTGTTTTTACTGAGACGTTTAATTTTCAGCTTAGTGTAATTCTATTAAACGTACAAAATACCCTGCCAGGCAGCTCATCATCGAGAGAGATATAATAGTGACAAAATTAACCTAAGTACGTTAAATAACATTTGTCAGTTTTGAATTAATTAAGATGCACGATAATGTAAATAAATTAATAAAACTTGAAATTGCTGTATTTTTTTTTAATAATGACCAAATTTAAAACAAAAAGTTTGGAAGAAGATGTTATTACAAAAAAAAATATTTACTTGAGTGTCTGGTCGAGTGATCAGTACCCCTGTCTACGTAGCCAGAGGTAGGGGTAGGAGAGAAATGGGAGGAGGTATTTGTATGATGAGTAAGAATATTTGTTCATTAGTCATAGATGTTTGTATGTTTATTTAGTATATATCTTATATTTATACACAAATTACTATCTATATTTCTCTATTACTATCTATATTTCTATATTATATCTTTTACTAATGCTTAATTTGGGCTAGATAATAGTAATGTGTCAGAAATATTATTATTATAATCATAAAGTCCATCTTTTATTTTAAAACTTAATTGACAAAAGATGGAATTGTAGACATTGTTTTGTTTTTTTTTATTTTGTAAACAAGTTTATAATCATTATAGAAGAAAATTTAATACCTTTGAATGAATTGGGTTTTATTTTATTAGGTGGACCATGGTTAAGCGCAACAGATTAGGTAGGCAAATATTATGATGATGATAGAAATTTCCGTGTTATTCGACAGGTGTTGAGAATTGCAGCTTCTTAGAGAATTTAAATGTAATGTGAGGGGATGTTTAGTATATCTTTAAGGTCTTAAGGACATCTGTTGATTAAAGAACTATAAGAATTATGTGTGCAGTTTCAGCTTTCCATTGGGTTTTGAGTTCTAGTGTTCGATACATTGAGTAGTATAGTAATTTAGTATTTTGGATAATGTATTATAGCAGATATATACTTTGGATATTGTAAATATTTGGTAGAGCGATATCTATATTTTTTAGTTTCTTTATTATATAACGTTGTATCTGATGTATTGAAATGTACTGTTTTATTCATTATGATAGTTTAATATATTTTGTAATTATAGTTGGTGTATACTTAATTTGTTGGTTGAATAATTGAAATTTATATTTCTGAGATAGTAAGAAACTCGCCCATTGACAAAATTACGTAACTTTTTATGTAACTGGTCACTGTTCTAATCTAACTAATTTTATTTCATGGTCACTAAAAATATATTCTATAATAAAATTTTAATTATTTATTTTTTCTATACAAATAAAACTGATCTCAAAAAAATGAATAGCTAAAGATGTTTATGTTCGAGTTCGCCATTACTCCATGTTTATGGGAATTTATTTAAGTACAAGTAGACTTTTAAATTGTAACAAAAGAGTGCTTTCCAATCGAACCAAAAGTTGAAAAAGAATCACAGTGCACATCGACCCTAAAAACTATAAAAGCGATATACGTGGTAAAGATCTCGTGATAATTCTAAAAATATTTATGTTATTAATATCAACGAATTAATTATTCAAATCAGTAGCAAATTCTATTAATGCCATAAATTACAAGGATGGCCACGCTCCTATTCATTTGGTAGCCTCTAACTAGCATTCACCGTGTAGACGTCAGTATTCGACAAAATTTTTTAAAGAGCGTATTTGACTTGACTTGTTATTTAAAGATCTACCTTTGATTTAAAAATATCGATACGAACACAGGAGATAAAAATATTGAACGTGAGTAACAAATTAACTAAAAATGATGATGATAAATCGATTAACTACATTGTTACAAAGTTTAAGACAAAACGTAGGCGTAACTTAACTCCGTCTTGTCGTGCGCTCGCAATCGCCCCTTAACCCTAGGGCGGGCGGCGCGCGCACCCATCCGCCATTTCTCTCTGCATTCGGACGCCGCGCGGCTCGCTCGCGCCATGCAACTAACAACACGACTCAATTATATAATCTAACGCCAAAAACACTATCGAAACAACGGTGCAGTGTTATAGTGATAAATAACTAGTGAACTGTGATATAGAACTGTGTTCTGCTATGCGGATTAACTGTTGAGGACAACGTATGTATCTCAACATATAACCACACACATAAGTAACCCACGCTTGCTCACTTTACCTACTCTATGGTGATTTCATTTTTTTTTAATTTTCTTTTACCAATAGCGAACACTATTTTCAGCCAGTATTTATGATGTTATCGGCTTTCATCATTCGATCTTAGGCGGAAGGAAAGGTTATTGATTGTTTTGGGGCAGAAGTATCGGCCTTTCTTAGGCCTAGTTTTTATGTGGGGGCACTTAAATTTTTACAGCTATACGTGTCGGGAAATGGATGAAGTTTCACACCCAATTTCTGCTATTTTCTGTTTATATTTTGCGTATATGTCACAAACATAGACTATGTACCATGTTTAAGATAGGCCACGTTTGTAATCATATTTTTAAAAAGTCTGTGGTCGATTTTTTAAAATATTATTATTAAATCGCAGATTTTATTTTGGTCTGCTTTAGTTTAAAACTCATTAAAAGATAATATATGTGTAACCTTTATATTTTTAAGTTATTATCTAGGTTTTCAATCATAAATCAATGCTTCAATTAAACAATTAAAAATCTATACCAAAACCACAATTATTCGAATAAAAAACAAGTGATAAAAAACATAAAGTATAGAAATAATATGGCTTTATAGCTAGATCTGTACAATACAACCCACAACACGTACTCATAAAACTAACTTCAGATCACTATTCTCGTATACGTGACAATTATAAAAATTCTCTGTGAGGTTGTCTTCGGGTGTAGTTCGCTTCCATCTTCGGCCTTATCTTCACTTTATATCATGTGAGATAAAGGTCAGAGCTATTCCGTTGAGAATAAAAAAAATCTCCTATAAACTAACTGTAAGAAAAATATCAATGTATTTACGGTACTCTCGTCCTCAGAAGTAGCTTAACTCTTTAATACGACATGGCGTACCAACTATTGTTATAGTTGCTAGCCTATTATTAATAACACTTCTTACTGTGACATGGCACTAAAGTGTTCAGCTACTTCTAAGACCGAGCGTACGTAACTAACATTTAACTTTCAAGGTTATTTTTATCACCACTTAAAATTGAAAACCACAAAAAGCTATCCAAAATTCAGTCTTGAATGTTGATTTCTGGGAAATATGGATTTCACGATATTTATCTATTATTTAACGAATAATTTTGTGTAGGTCATCTGCTAAATTGCTTTAGCAGTATAGTACCGTAGTTGTATTCGGCTGATAATGACATATATAAAACATCATTTGCAATACATCACAACAGAGGCGCTGCTGTCGCTTCAAACTACTTTGAAAGCTAACGATAAACACGATCCAAACAGTTCAATTCGCTTGAAACTGACTCTAGAGGTACTAGAACCAACGTAGTAAACGAAACCTGAGCGCTGGAACCATTACGCCAACTGGCGCCTCGATTTAATTATACGATTGATCCAATTAGAAATTTCTATAACTTATATAACAGAATTCCTTAAACTGTTTTTCATTAAATTATCCCAATAGCATATTTTGTTCGTTGTTTTTCATAAAATTAAACTGAAATAGGAATGAAGGTATTTTACTTAGATGTAACGAGCAATCTACGGAATGGAAACTGTTATTTTTTGCTGTAGCATTTATTGGACGCTGTTACAGTTCATTACAGTGTTCATGAATATTCGATTGCATGAAACGCAACGAGGTTTATTTGCAATCAATTGTAGACGTTCCAAATGCACAAATAAACTAATAGACTCTGCTTTTAATGTTTTATTGAATAAAAAGATTCATCGCTATGTAATACAATAGAAAGCTAATGCTTAGCGTTTTAATAATCGTTATTCGTTCATTGTGAAATAGAATGCTTGCGAAATAGGTCACATTTATAAGTAAACCGTCGGTAGTTACTGAAATTCCGTATATGAAGAATTGCAATTAGTTGTTATTTAGATAAATATCAAAACTGACCACTGAGCATGTTAGTAAAGTCTACTAATGCCGCTAGACTAATAGCACCCAGAGTTCATCATCAGTCTCATTGCTTGGCACAGGCCTTACTACATGGGTGAACAAATGAGGAGATTCCACCATATCACTACCACGCTGGACGATTTTACGTTGCCGTTACAACCGGGAACAACGGCTTGACGTTCATTTCGAAGCACGGGGGATCCCCAGGTTTCCAACCTAGGGTTGGATTATTTCAATAGTGCTCAGGTTCCATATTAATATAAAAATTTAAGAAGCATAAACTGTTTACGCAAATAAAAATACAAATCATTCAACTTCATTAGTAATCGTTATCGGCATCCTATGATATTTGTTCGATATACGGTACAGTTACACCGAGTTGTATGAAAAATAAAATCTAAGTTAGTCCTCTATGAATATGTAACAAATCTCAAATAATGCTCTTTACGATTAGCAATAGTCACGTGATTAACGGGCCAGGTACTTATCAGAATGTGTGATGGATAGTATAACATGTACTTTTGTACTGATAATGGAAAATAAGATGGGGAACTATCTATACTGGTGACAATGCAGCACCTTGCAATTCTTAGAAATTGGAGTATAATTTAACGTACGGAATTATATGCTAGCACGCTCACAAATAATCAAAAGAAGCCTTTAAAATATTTTATCAGTAGACAGTGAATTGCTTATTTACAAAACAAAATCATTTCTTCGAATCCGGTCCGATATCCGGTACAGAGAGTTAACAAAAAAAACTTGGCACCAACTCCAAAGAATAATTTTATATTGTATAACTTCTTAAATTGAATTACTTTTGCCTTTTTAGTATTTTGAAGTCGATATTTGCTTATAATACCTATACCTATGCATGTATATATTTATTATTTGTATGTAATAAGTTTTATCATGTTATACGTCGTCAACTTCCCTCAAGTACTTTATCTTGAATCATGTCCATCCTAAGGTTACCTGGAAGAGATCGCTTTTAGCGATAAGGTCGCCCTTTGTACAAAATTAGGCAGATACACAAAATAGGCTATATATGTTTTCTCATTCTATGGCCAAATATAATATTAATATACATGTTTTCTAGTAACAAATATACAGCACACATTATTAGATAAAAAATAAAAAGCTCGCTTTAATAAAAGGTCAAATATAAAATTATTAAACGATTGTCTATACCCTTCATAAACCGTTCGATCTATAGTAATATGATGAAGAGGTAAAGTTTGTGAGGTTGTAGAGGGTAATATCTGGAATTACTAGTAGGAATTTAAAACTTCTTTTTGTGTTGGATAGTCCGTTGAAAGGGGAAGGTTATAGACTATATAATATTTGTGATTTTTTTTGATTGACTGACTAATGCTGTTGGCCGCAGATGGCCTTTACAGCGTTACCTTAGAGAGTCCTTAAGCTTTAAGGGGCGATTCGCCTCTCGAGGATTTCATTCAACATTTGTGAGATAGTAAACATTACAAAGGCGTAGGTGCAGACGGAAACGACTATATAATTGTTTTGAGATTGTGACAAACAGATGACAGTACCACTAATATAATTTTCAATTGAATCGATTGTTATTATCTTACAAATACATTCGTAAATAGTAATGTCCAATACTAAAGTCCATTACTACAGGCTGCTGTCGTTTGCATACAATTCCTCAACTGACTACAAACACGCGAGACTCTTGATTCTGATAAAAAATTACTGCGGTACAGGGCTTTGTTAGTTCGTCCTCCAACGCTAAGGTCGTACCTTTGATAATCCTATTTGTAGTATGGTGAGTGTAAAATAGATATATCACTATACATTATATGAAGTCTCCCGCCGCGTATGTCTCTTTGTAAGTTCGCATTAAACTCAAAAATTACGGCAAATATATATATTTACCCCAGGCACTGCAGGAGTGGGCCGGTATATTTTCATATTGTATCCATAATACAATCTGTTTATAAATGAAAATATAAAACTTATTGCTCGTCCCGCCAAAATTCAAAAATGGAACTGATTCGACTATTATTTCTTGTGTTAATTCAAGAGTGGTTTAATAATATGAAAAATAACGGAAATCCTTAAGGAAAATTTAAAAAATAATAATTACAATGGTGTATTTAGTATGGCAAATATTCCAAATGAAGTGCTATTCAAAACTGTCTTCGATTTCTAATTCGGATAACTTTTTCTTCTTTCCATAGATGGCGGTAGTGGCAGCCAAATTTAGTCTGAGTATTGTATAAGCTAAGGTGAAAGTTCACTAGGGCAACTAATAGTTTATAGTTATATATCACTGTTTCGAGTTATATAGAGTTAATCCAGAGAACGCTATTGGTTATACATTAAGTAATTTTTTTTTTATAAAAAGCACAGCAAATGACTCGACATCACCTGATCATAAGCAGTAGACGAGTCCACATGTGAAGATAGTGAAGCATGTGATACTGCCCTAGCCACCCTCACCTTGCCGGATCAAAAAGTGCTTTTTCACGGAGGCGTGAAAAAGCACTTTTTGATCCGGCAAGTTGAGGGTGGCTAATAACTTAAAACTATCAGTTACACGTATTCCCCCCTTCTTATAACATGGGTTCCTTTAAAACCTCTTTTAAAGGAACCCATGTTATAAGAAGGATAGTTTTAAGTTATTTATGGTAACTTTCATTATAGAAATGTTCGTTTTTTATAAATAAATAACTCAAAAAAGAGAGAGATATGAAAATTTCGATAACAGTGACAAAATGGTGGCAACATATATCATAAAATTGTTGCCTCTTGAGCATCGATGTTATTACTTGTTCAATACCCATGTGGAACGTGGAAATACGAAATAAAATGAGCCAAACATTTCCGGGACATCAGGTAATAATCATTTAAACGGAGCAAATATTTTATGATACTATTCCTGCAAAAGAATGTTTTACCTGTGGGAAATGGCGAAGGATTCCGTTATTCGTTTTTGTGAGGTATTACTTTTCTTTCGCGGTGTTTTTTACTTGGTTGAGAGCACTTGAATTCCCGAACCCGGTAATGATGCATAATTCTGAATTTTATGAAAATTTTCTCTTTTATGCTTTGTATCTGTGATTACAATGTACTAGTACCGCGGTTAGAAATACAAAACGAGAGTTCTTTATAACTTTGCTGATTTTTTTGCTCGTTCCTCTGAACAAGGGCTTTAATCTATATTAATATTATAGAGGTTAAGTTTGTGAGGTTGTAACTGATAATCTCTGTATCTACTGAATCGATTTAGTAAATTCTTTTTGTGTTAAATAGTTCATTTATCGGGAAGATGACTCCAGCTAAGGTACCTAAATACAAACAATCTCAACTTTCAAACGGCTAATAAATTAATGTCCTATGTTCAATGTTTCAAACAATTCGATTGCTTTGTTCTTTCTCATGTTTTTAAGCAGCAAATGGGTTTTCCTTTCTGTGATTCCATAAAATGGTTCTGGACTGACCAGGGGAGTGTCTGCTCCTTTTATAGCAAGTCTAGCATCTGCTTCCTCGTGTCGGAATTCCCCTGCTATAGATGTAAGTATAAATTTATTAGAATTATTTTTGATTTTTAGTGTTTAACTTCTAATAACACTTTTTATAAAAATAAAGTGTTACATGTCATCCACAATATACAGAATAAATAATAGATACATATTTATGATACTAAAATGTATCACAGTATATCTCTTATAGCATAGTGTACACAAAGTCCGTTCAGTGGCAAGCTTTATACGGTTTATGTGTATTTATTATCGGTGTGCTTATGAATATTCAATCGCACGGAAGGCAGGAACGTTTATATAGTAATCAATTTTACATTCACTCGCTTCAGTGGAACGTCACGATATTGATACTGTCGGCTATTCATTTTATTACAATGATGTCAGATTCTACTTATTTATAGTATATACTGTTTTTATATTTTGTAAAATAACATACACGTACAGAGATATTAAATAGAAATCGCATTAAGAGCTAGGTATGTATGACTAAAAAGACGAAGACGAAAGAAATTATGGAATACGACAGATTGAGTTAATTACTGTAATTTTGAATTGAATTTAGAACCATTTATCGGAAATAATACACGCGTAAGTTGAGTCAGAACGTGGAAAAGCTAAGCGAACGTGAAATAAGGCAACAATTTGTGATTCAATTAATTTAAACAACAATAAAAAACAAGTACAAATATTATAAAACATATAAAAGGTAACTCTAAAATACATTTATTCCTCTGAAAGAACGACAGTCCTTATAATGTTTTGTGAGAGATGTTGCGGTCGATCACTAAGCTGACCTGAACCATTCAAGATTCCAAAAATAAAAGCGATTTACAAAACTGCTACCAAAGCGCTGTCCAGCGCTGTTAAATTCCTTGTTCGAGTTTAGTGGTGGTATTGCATTCCGAAGCTGCGGCGGTGAGCCGTCGCCTATTGCGGTACACTTGTCCAATTAGGCATTCTTTGTGGAACGGAATTCTATTACAAGACCAATATTTAAATGCATACGAATTTAGCCTGGAATCTCGAATGTTCCAGATTTGGTTGTCGTTATAAAACTTCTGGAATGAGGTGTTAATACTAGCGGTAGTTTCTTTTATGATATTCATTTTGGAATAATATGCAATGAAACTTTGTGACATGTAGCGGATTCTATTAGGGGACATTTTTGGCTAGTGGATATTTTTCAAAATATCTTTCAAAGATTTAATAAATCAAGGAAATTGTAACGAAATATTTAAATGCTTTATGTATTAGTTGACCCTGTGAACTTTGTATAATCTACCAATCTATAATCTGCGGAGGAACAGTATATGGGAGATGCAGCCAGTTGTTTAGTTGTTAGTTGTAAGATAATAACGCCTAAAAAGTGAAGTAACTCATCAAAGCTACTATTAAATTGAAGAGAATCATACAGATGTCATTATTATAATCATAATTTTTTTGGAGATAATTAATTATTTGGCAGTCTTTACACGTTTTGTTAGAGTGAAAGCGAAGTACATTTATTCAGTCTAGGTACATTACAAATGAAAGTCAAGATTGAAGAATATATAATACAGAAAAGTATTGAGTTGTTAGCTTAATAAATACAGTTAAAATATACTATACTCATTTTGCAAGAAAAATTGTATGAAAATATTACCTTTTGAAAATACTTAAATGCCGGGCGAATGGAACAAAATGTAACGGAGTAAATAATACTGTGGACAGCTCAGAGTAATAATATATTTAAGTAAATAATAATATATAATAAAATATAGCCAAATTAGAAAACAAGATAATAAGAAGAAGACAAAAAAAGAACAATAATGACAACCTTATGTCAAAAAAGAAAGAGTAAAAAACATTGAAAGCTATTTGTGAACCTGCCTGATGGCCAGTTCTTAATATCTATCTATAAATTGGCTATATTTTATATAAACCAATTAATATATTTTAATTATTTCTATCGAAAGCTAGTACAGTGCTTTCACGTAACTGTGATTTAGTTAAAATTACTTTTTCTTTTTACTACCTTCTGTTCGTCACTTCGGCTACACCTTGGCCGACATACTAACATACAAAGACCTGCCACTGCAAAGCATACAGCTCAGCCCCCTAACTGTCTAACTCTGAATCTATCACAATCGCTTTTAAGTTTGACGTACGCCATGTTTCCATTGCCGCTTAACTATTTAACATTGTGAAGTTTCGCTTTAGTAATGATATTAAAAGACGAAAGCTATCGCTATAGGTATGAAGTTACACAAATAGGTGGTGCGCGTATATGGTGTTACAAGTATTACTTTCAAATAATTTAAAAAAGTTAAAGTTTTGTTACATATTGTGATATAATTCACGATTAAAATTAATAATTCCGAACATTATTAAATATCTTTAAATAAATCTCACATAAAAAAAGATTATTGATTTGTTGTACGCGTTTGATGAAAATATGATTTGATAGCTAAATAACGCTATGGTAATATAAATATACATATATTACGTTTAGTAAAATTGTCGTCCCATATCAAAAGATGACTAGTCCACATCGAAAAGTTGAAGATATACGTGACTTGTAATAACAACACAAAAATACTCAAATCTGCGAAGGTTCCACAACTTCCACCTTATGTAAAACACATAAGTAATAATCTATATAATAATTATGTAACATAATTCTCTTCATTTTATATATAAAAATGAATTGCTGTTCGTTAGTCTCGCTAAAACTATAAAAGGCTTGATTTATTGTGTTTTGTTAGCATTAATATAAACATAAAACTAATATGGATACTCTTTAGGAATTTGGAAAATCGTCCAACTGTCAACGGCATAACAAAACTGTCATGTCTTCCATTTCTGCTTTATTTTTTTTTAAAATGGCGTTTGTACGTAATACAAAGTTTAGCGGGTTTTAGAGTAGAATTTTATATTTTTCACACTCACATCTGTTATCTAGCCCAAATTTAGCATTATTAGGTGCTTGTGGGTGGGGGAGTTATGGATACTGGATAACGGAGAAATATACTTCATATTCAAAAGTTAATGGGTACATAAATTATGATATACTCATGCTTACAGTACATACCTGCGATATACTTACTGCTAATGCTAATGCAATGTAAATAAAATTGTTTGGTCAGATGTAAACGATAATGATAATATGGTCCTTCGAGTCAGATCAAGATAGTGAATTTAAGTTTTTCGATAAAAACGTCTAGACAACATACTTTACCTTAACCTTTAAAGTTTAATAGTTATATTCACCCACTGCCCTTTTAAGTGCATTTTACACCTTCATCACAGTTTGATCATTTATCAAATAACTATCGTCATTAAGAATATTTCAAGTTGAGTTAGTTTAGTACGGTCGTCAAAAACATTTGTGGTTTGTCTAAGTTTCAATATATATAAGTGAAATAACAACAAAGTGTATTTTCACTTTTATCAATATGACAATAACTATCGCTGCCTTATGATATTATATTGACGTTAATATTTTGATGTTAGTACCAATAAATAATGTCTTTAGATTCAATTGATTATGGGCCTTTATCAATGATGCAATATAGTTACGCATTAGGATATTTTTATGATTAAGGTAGCTTTATCTAAATTGTTACTTAAATCTCAAGATAAGGAGGAGTCAGCAGCATATTATGAGGTCATAGAGGTACACCAACTACAGTTAAGCGAGATTGATTGCCAAACTGGTTTAATTAAAACTTATAATTAATAACTTTAAGAAACAAGCAAAGTAAATTATACGACACTGCCTGATGATAATCAGTGAGAGGTCTTAATTTATAAAAATACATAACTCGTGTAGCTTGAAACATGCTGCCCTTGCCACCTCCGCCTTTGTTCGCTGAAAAGGAATACAAGTGGCGGTAAAAATATCACTATGTAGACATGCTTCAAAGAAATGAGTAAAAAATTCCGTTTTGTTTTATTTTTGTAAAAAAGTAAAAGAAAATTCGTTTTCGAATTGTGATAATTTTTAGTTTGTGTAGCATTGCCAATGAATTTTTTGCTGACTTGCATGCGATTTATTTATTACTGATGTGTTCAATTCTGAGGACACACACACACACAAATTTTTAAGTTGAGTATATCCTATTTCCTATAGTATAGTGAAAATGTAAAACCGTCAAATAACTTCAATTTATTTATTTACAAGTTTTATGAAATCATACAAAATCCAATTCGCAGTGCTAGGAGCTTTCTTAAATTGCTGCAATAAAATAAGTTCATTAAGGTCGAAAATTCCTTTAACATAAAAGCTTTCCGTTTTGCCATCATATTCAGAGAAAGAGATTCATTCCACTTAAATTTAAATTTAGACTGTGTACTTCAGAGTGGCCCAAATGACCCGCGCCTATTATTAGTATTGTAATTAATATTTACTCATTAATTTCTTGGCAGACCGTACCGGCGAGGTCGCGTGCCTCATCGTCGTTAACACTTGTTTGAACTGTGGTAAACTTTATCTCATTGTCAGAAGTATAAAGGGTGTAATCTACAGGCTACCAGTTGCCATTGAAGAGTAATATCAAATTCTACTCCACTTTGTTATCTTGTATAAGTTTGGTACTAAAGAAAACAATTTTGAATTTCTTGTTACTGTACTTACAAAATTATATTTCGAGTGTAAATTAATGCTTTTTCATTATCATTCTTATGCTAGTGCAAGTATTATGTTCCTAGCCGTTGCTTGCCTCAATTCAGATTACATTTCAAATAAAATTGCCTTAGTGAACGTAGTCTTAGGAAATGCAAAATGAAGATCTGGATTACTCGGTTGAAATGAAACACCATTTTTTAAAAATTTATTTCATATTTATCCATGAGACATGTAAGGTTTGATAAAAAGTATTTAAGGAACTTTGGAGTAAACAAGAAAGTTGCAGGTTGTAGAAATGACGCCACTTGGTATATGGATTATTATATTTATTGGCACACTTATTACCAGTACAATTTAGTTTTTATAGAAGACACACTAGTAACTAAGGTTGACGTATCGCGACTCAGCTCGGGAAAACATTAATACCGTCCAAGAGCTTTACAAAAAAATCATGTTGTATGTACCTTCCATGAAGCAGTTATATTTACGGCTTCGACTACATTGGAATTGAGCCATTCTATATTAAACTAATTGCTTTGATATGCAAATAAAATGTATAAAAATATTAAAAACAATTTAACTAAAAATAATAAATTTAAAACTACCTAAACCTACGCTTACATTTGTAATAATGATTTTCTTTACTTTACGGTGATAAACCAATTTCAGCTTATTAAGGCTTACCGTAGCCTCTGCACCGCCTGACATAGTCACAAGTAACACGTAGTGTAACAACAAGGGGGTTACCATAGTTAATAGACGCAACTAATAGCAACGCAGTGGTAAAGGGTTGCAGACATTACTATAGGTTATAGATGTAAGACTCCATACAGCCAGGTATGTCACTAAGGCAATAGGCAAGCGAACAAAAATTATACAAATTGTAAATATGTTTAGGAATGTGAATTAAGGGTTCCAGTTAACATAAAGACGCAAATGACAGGTAGCACAATTATCAGTAGTTACCGTACCATAGACACTATTCATGTGTAGTGTTTGATAAGGGGTTATCCAGCAAGTCGCAAGTATCAGTAGTGCAGCAGTAAAAAATGGCAGATGTTACCGTTGCTTATAGACGGAAGTAGCAGATAGCGCAACGATTAATTAAGGGATACCATTAGAATATAAAAGCATGTAAATGGTCGCGCAACAATTAATTACTGGAGCGTATACGCAAGTAGCACGTAGCGTAACAGGCTTAGTAGTTGTAGTTGCTGTTACTGTTGACGACGACGACAACGACTCGAAAGAACACTTTTGATTCATTTGACTATTTCTGATTTTTAAGGTAAATAATTCTAAAATTATAAATCATTTGTAATATATTGCAGGTTTCATTTAAATCCATAGAGAAAATTTTGTACACGCTTGTAGAACTGAAGCATTCCCAAAAGAATTTCCTGGAAATATTATAATAAACACTAACGAAAATTATTTAATCAAAAAAACACCTTGTCTAATCGGTATTAGGCTTAATTTACTTAATCTTGAAGAAGTTAGGAACGAAGGGCCGCTCGTGACCAATTAGTGGTTTGAAGGCTTTGCAGTGCTTTCAAGGTCTTCGTGACCTCAAGCCTTCGTAGAAAACTGTGTGACTTGAATTAAATCTTAAGGCTTTGGGATTACGGTGCTTATTTGGAGCTGAACTTAGCTTTAATTTGCAGTTGGTAATATTTAGTCGTTGTCGATAAACATTTTGACTTATTATATTGAATAAATAAATTAAAATTGATAAAACATTGAACTTAGGTTAACTTTTTTAAAATTATTTGTAGTCATTTGGTGTCAAAGCTTTTACCCTCTATTGTTTTAAATTGAATAACTTCATACATATAACAATTTTTTTTTTAATGTTTTAAATGTCGGTTTTTAGTTTTGCTTATAACTTTTTTGCACAAACTTCTAAGGTCAAGGTTAGATGGGTGGCCGTCAGTGTCAGTGCTTGCCTGCCTGTTTGCCGTTGGTTAAAAGTATTCGGAATAGCTTACGAAAAAAATTTAACATGTAAAACGTGTGTAAACAATTTGAATGTTTCTGGGATCATATCATCATATCCTGACTTGGTGATAATGGGACTACCGCAGGAGTATACTCTATAACATAAAAAAGTATTTTGAAAATCTGTTCATAATACAACACAAACACAAAAACAAAAAATCAGTCGAATTGAGAACTTCTACCTTTTTTGAAGTCAGACTTCAAAAAAGGCAAGGTTGGGAAAGTTCATTTATCTTCCAAAAGACTGCAGTTAAATAGAAACAAAAATACGGAAATGCAAGTGTGCCTAAATACTTTAAAAAATTAAGTCACAATTGCAATACGAGTTGGACTCGCGATGAAAGTCTACGTGACTCAAATTGTAATCAAAGCACAAATTCTTGTATCAATGAATATCTATATATAATCTCGCAAGTCCAACTCGTATTTTAATGGATTCTTTAGTTTTTGAAAGGATTGAATCTAGATTTTTTTTTCATTCTTAAGGAGGTAACTGGCCTTCATCCCACCTGATACTAAGTAAGATTTCATCACATAGATATTTCAAGAATTTTCCTGCAAGCGGGCCTCACATAAAAATACATAAATAAGACTTACGTAAATTTAGTATGTGACCTTGATATCAAGTATTTCTATATTTATTCGTTTTTGCACTGAGTTATCAAATGGCGGTGAACTCCTCAACAAAAATATCCGAAAAAGCTTCAAAACTAAAAAATACCGTCTTATACTACCGTGTTATTGTTTTAACCAGATTATCAGTGATAGTTTAAAATCTATCCCTAGAGAACTCGAAAAATTGTGAATATATGCTGCTTACAATTTATCGCATTATTTTGCGGCTGATTGTAATCTACTGAAGTGAAACCGTTAAATTGTTACATGCCATGCGACGGCACGTACCTTGCACGCTGATTGGTTGAACGTCACATGTCCTGCGTCGCCATATTTGTTTGTCCGAATTAACAAACAAATATGGCGACGAATGTAAATAAACAAGTTGAAAATAACTTCAAACTGGAGAATATATGTAATTGTTGTGAAAGTTCAATGAATCTATGGTTAACCAAAGTGCAGTTTGAATAATAAATATAAGTAATACTAATACTTATCTTGATGATTGCAAGTTTTATAGATTCCTACCTCTTAAAGAGAGACGATTAATGTTGGACCTGATTTTGTACACAATATTATCCACTCTAAAATTGACTCACCTAATCTGCTGTGCTTCATCGATAATTCAACAACTGAAAGATTTATGTAAAGACACACATTTATTAAATGTACACACCACACAGAACTTTTACGCTAAAAATTCCGTAATGACATGGATTCCAAGCATTTACAATATACACAATAGTGAAATTGACATATTAAAAAAACCAAAAGTTGAACGATTACCTTTAGGAAAATTAAATTATGAATGTAATATTGAAGGTTAATTATAATAAATTAAATAAATATAATTTAAATTCAGTATTCACAATGCAGTGTACGACCAACCAATCTTGGTCATTTTTAGAACAATTGATAATTAAAGGTACGGCGAATTGTGATTTAACAGTTTTATTTCAATAGATTATAATCTACTGAATGCGTTACTTCAAGCAGTATGTTACGATTTACAACCTAGAGATACACATTATAATGTAACGGTATAGCCAATTATACGGTGACAGGTCATTGGAGTACGTTGCTAATCATTTACACATGTTATAGCTAAAATACACAACTGTCGTTTTTCCATAACGATACAGTTATGGTTTGATGTTTAACTTTGTTACCGATATCTTACATGTCTTGAGAACATAGATAAGTTTCAGATCAGCTGACTTTTACTTTAATTTACTTACTGCGTACTTTATTACTAGTAAAAATGAAATCTAGCTACTAAACTTAATATCAAAATTCTACAAAAATCTACCGAGATCGCATCCAGTTTGACGCTTGCATTGTGATAATAAACTATGGTAATGTGTGTTACCATAGTATAAATGTAATTTTCACTCATACTCAACCTGTATGTGTATACTTCATCTTTACATTTTTTTTTCTTTTATTTTCAAAATTACTTCAAATTATTCACCATTAATTTTCAGACATCCCCTGCTATCCGTAAGGAGTTGTATAGTCTAAAGTATTTTTTATAGATACTCTTTATTTTAATATTTCATTGTGATATTTTACGTAATATGACACGACTAGTGAGTGATACCGTTAAATATTTATTTTTGCCAGAATATCCAGAGCAAATTCTACAAAAGCATTTCTTGCTACTAAATTATAAAGCATTTTGCTTAAATTCTACCAAGAAAGTAGAATTTACTAAAATTAGTTACTCTGATACAGATATCGGTGTTGGTGAGGATTGTCATATAAAATAAGACAAATTACTCTACTCCGCGTGATGGTAAGCTATTTAACCGCAGTAGGAGCGATGCTTTGTTAAAAGCATGCGACATAGTCAACTCCATCAAAAGTTCTTTATTTCTATTAATTTTTATTCTTTTCACGACACTTTAAACGGAGCCCATGTTATATGAATATAACTAATAAATAAATCTTCCGTGTTCTTGCCAATACTAAATTAACGATTGTTTACTTAAACATCTTTTATATTGTATTTATCTCTCTATAAAGCTTGCGTTATCGAATATGTAGTAATTATATTCGTATTCGTATTGCTTACCTAGCCTTTTATTAAGCAAACATTTTGAAAGATAGATTGAATATTATATCTAATATGTTATATATTCAAATATTATATTTGAAATATTTGTTATATTTAGTAGGTTTTATTATAATTTAGAATATTGTAACTCTAATCTTAAATCATAGTAATACGAATCATTTTCGTAGAAACCGGATTTCTTTTCGTTAAAAAAAGTAGGAAAAGTGGTTACTTTTGTTCAGGGAACTCCTTTAATTTATAAACTTATTCAAATTCAATTTGAAAGCGTCGGTGGTGTAGTGCGTAAGGATATTGTGTTCCATGCGGAAGGATCCATTACGGAACCCCGCAACGTTTCACTGTGTTTCTGAATTCATATGAACATTTGTTTGCCGCTTTTACGATGAAGGAAAACCTTCGTGACGAAACCGGTCTACACCTGTGAAGAAATTCTTAGGTTGTGTGTGAAATCGACCAACTCGCACATGGTCAACCTCGCGGTCAACCTTAATCAACATTAAGGCCTAATCGCCCTAATTCAATTGTTAGAAATCTTGATGATGATTCCCTTTTTTGTATTCAACGATTTAACATTGCACTGCTGGGTCATATTCTCAACTTACTAGTCTACTGGGAGAGAATGCTGTATAGCATTAAGTTCTAAGTCCTAATATTTTTATTTGATAAATAAAGAATACAGAAATAGAGTAAAGTTATGGGATAAAGCTTGCAAAAGGCGACCTTATCGCTGAAATCTATCTCTTCCAGATTAGTAGATATTGAATATTCTGTAATGGTATCCCATATTATCACAAGCTAATTATATACCTGTAACAGGAAATATCTGTATAACTAAATGACCGGTTTGATTTTATCTACAAGATTTATAGTGTATATTCCGCATATACCAATTGTGAAGCACGTCCAGATAGTTATGATAATTCGGGACCGGCTGTTACCATTCCATCATCACAGCTATAGGAATTGGATATTAATTAACCTATGGGAAACTTCACTTAATTTCGGTAATTAATATGGTTTACATGAGAAAGATGGCAATAATTGAATCTTAGTGTGGGATTGTATTTTTAAATTTAGAATTTAATATTTAAAAAGGTATTTAATAATATGGATTCATTAATCGTGGCGGTCGAATAGTTATTTCATTTTAACTCAGTCCAGTAAATTGGAGGTTCCGGAAGGACACTGATGTTTGTATGTATATATTTTAATCATGTAAATATGTTACCGGTATACAAGATGCTCAACATTAAATGACGTTTTATTTTGGCTAGATTATAATTAGGTGTGAGCGTAACAGTACTATTAAAAATAATTCATTTAATGTGTTACATTAAATGTGGGTCCATTTGTACATATGCTTAACATTTGTTTGTGTTTTTTCCAAATCTTACACGTCAACAATGTAAATCAATAGAACTCCGTGCTATATTCCATCAGCATTACGTCATCAATTCTCCAAATTGACACAGAGTAATTAAGCTGAAAGGATGGGCTGCAAAACAAAACAAAACAGGAACAGATCCGTTTTTGTTTCTATTCAATCGTATATTTATCACTCGTTGGAAAATGTGGATTAATGGCGGAGGCACAGAATGCGGGAGAATCAGCCAGGGGCTTAATTGTTAGTTTTAGGATTATAACGCTTAGAAAGTGAAGTAAGTCATCAAAGCTACTGTTAAAGTGAAGCGAATTATACAGATTTGATTATAATCATAATTTTTTTTGCAGATTTAATTTGTTCGAATGCCAACAAATTGCACGCTTTGTTAGAGAAATGAAGAAGGAAGTTAATATATTTAAGTAAGGATGATGAGAGTATTAATTTATTGATTCGTGATATACTCCCGGTACCTCGACTTAAATATAGTGTAATTGTGTCTGGACTGTACAGCTTGTGAGGATATGTTTATTGCATAACATATGAATTATAAAATAGATAGACATAAAAAAACATGTCTTTCTATATTATTATAACTAATAAAACAAGCAAGAAATGTTAGGTTCCAATATTGTATATACAAATAGCGATAGACCTATTACAGTTTAGCTACCAAGTAATCTCTGTTTTTAGTAAATTAATAGAGAATGCTAGACAAACTTTAGTAACCTTACCTCTCTTTAAATAGAATATTGGAATGGAACTGGCCGTAAGTAGGCAATTAACAAATCACAAGAAAGAGTGAAAAATGTTTTGAGAAAAAAAAATTATGACATAAATTATTTTGAACACAAATCCATCACTTTCAAGTCACAAAAACACATCAGTTTTTCTTTTTGTAAGAGTAAGTACTTGTCGTACTTGTATGACATTTATTTCCTGGCTAGGTTTACCGTAAGGCGGGACAGTTAAAGTTCCGCAGACATGTATCGCAAGACGCATTAGCACCTCACGTGCGATGGTTGACAACCCTAGCAGTGGACCTTTTTTTTTTCGAGGAATCCATTTACTACCCGCCACTGGCTAAGCGATGGGCGTGTGTAGGGCTCACTCAGTACCTCAATAGAGCGGCACTGAGAATACCCACTAAAACTCCCCGGTAACTCCATTGCCCTTCACGGGGGTTACCTGGGTTCTGCCCGAGCAATTCACCAGCTCAGCCCTAGCAGTGGACCTACTGTCTGTAGACCGACTGTTGCCCCTCTGTGCTCTATCACGACAATACGTTAATCTTATAAGTTTTTCTAAGCGTAGGGACACGTCCCGAAATAATGGACTCAATTTAGCGTACGATAAGCCGTTCGTAAGTAAGGTATGCCACCGTGATCCTGTTATAAATTAGTCGCGGTTACTAAATAGAGGCACTTTGTTTGCTTTCTTTTATTTATTTACGGCATTTTGTTTCTTTTGGCTAGCGAATAAAAACTATTTTTGTGAAAGAATACATAATCTTTCATTAAAATATAGGCTGTTTTTATATGTAACATCACCAGCTGATGAGTTCACTTGTCGAGAGTACAAACTTTTGTCATTCGAATAAAGTTTCAAAGAACAAATATACCGCATCAAAGCATTTTGAACTAAAAATTATGGAGGTCGATTGATAAAAGTAGCATATTGACCTGGATGGTTATCGCGCGTAGGATAGTGTTATGGGTGACACTCATCAGCCTGCCTATTGGTTAAGTAGACTTCTTGTACCTGATAACATCGAACCCACTGCATATTGACTTCATCTTAACACAGTGTAAAGCAGCATTTGCTGTTGTCTTCTGTAGTTGAAGGTGCTTCAATCGAGCGCTCTAAATTTGCTTGGAAAATACCACAGTGCTCCTCAAAACCCACTGTGATATTTACATTCATGACGATACGAACTCATGCCCAGCTAAAACGCTGGGAACACAAATTTTAGTTTCAATTGGACTCTTTGCTTAGTAGATATAAAAGCTATTTTAGGTTGACAAAATTATGCCAACTAAGTATTATATACATCACAGGTACTTTGAAATGGGCCACAGGTCATTCAGATAAGATCTAGCGCTCGTTTTGGTGATATATAGGAGTTTTCAGTGTCCTAATGCGTTCTACACTGTAAATGTATATATGTTTTAAATGATTTAACGTTTCTCACGTAGAAGTAGGTATTCAAGGTGGTCTAATAGATACACGAAACTTTGTATATAAATTTTTAATAATATTAATACTGAAAAAGATTTTTAAATTAAAAAATATTTCTATATCTTAGTAATTAATGAAGGAATGAAGACAGAGTGTAGGAGGGACTAATAATGTCTTCTGTTTAGTATTTCCGATATAATGTCTTAAAAAAAACTTGCACCAATTTTTCCTCCAAATAATTTGTTTAGTTAACTAACTTAAGAAAAACCATTATGTCGTAAGTACAGACAGAGTTTTGGTATTTATACTGATTTTAATTAAGATTACAACATTGAATTTCTATGATAATGTTATAATTGAAAGTTACTTGTGTATCCTGATCTAGAATATTCAATATTGAAATTTACAAGGCAAACTATTATTAATAGCGCCCATTAGCTTTATATAACTCTAATAGAACAACGCAAAATTCGAAGTGTCTAAATTTTTATTTAAAATAAGGTTTATACACTTACGCTAATTTCAAGTTAATTGTTATACTTTTACAACAGATTTTCCTATATTCTCGCCGTTCAGCATCGCTGCTAAAATAACCGGTAAGCCTTCGAATCCATTTGCAATGGTTTCCTTAACTTTTATAGAACCTTTTTGGATCCATTCTCTAAGCTCTTGTAATGCAGCGTTCTGTTTAGACCAGTCCCACTGCGTGAAGCTAAAGGCTTCCACGTTGACTGATACGCGGGTGTTAGGTTTCTTTTGGCGTGGCAAATCTTTTCCGTAAGTGCTAATAGCCCCACAGATGGCGACTCGTCCGTTCTCCCTCATGCATTCCATTATCGATGTCGCCAAAGAGCCTCCGACGTTATCAAAATAAATGTCGATTCCATTCGGTGCGATCGCCACTAAATTCTCTTTTATATCTTTAACGGTTTTATAGTTAAAAGCATAGTGGAAACCGAGTTCGTGCGTCAGAACTTTCACTTTATCATCGGTTCCTGCAAATCCGACGACTATACACCCCTTGAGCTTAGCTATTTGTCCAACTAAAGAGCCGACCGCGCCGGCTGCACTCGTTACACAAATTATCTCTCCTTGCTTAGGCTTACAGATCTCTAGCAATCCCAAATAAGCTGTGATTCCTGGCATTCCGAGAGCTCCGACGAACAAAGACAGTGGCAAATTTCCAATTTCAGGCTTATACGGTTTCATGCCAAACATATCATCGACGCTGCCGTCGAGCACGGCGTGGTCTCGCCAACCAGAATGTGATACGACGTATGCGTCCACGGGATATTCAGAATTTCTGCTCTCAATAACTTTGGAGATTTGAAAGCCGAATTGATCGTATGGCACTTCCAGTCCTTTAGCAAAGGACCATATGTATGGATCGACGCTTATATATTCGGCTTTAACAAGAAACTCACCGGGTTTTAGTCGTAAAATCTGCTCTTGCACCATTTCGAAATCAGTTTTCTCTGGAAGGTACTCCTCAAAAGCCTTTATGACAACAAACTTACGAAGTTTTCTCATTTCAGATGGAAACTAACCTATTTTAATAAAAAGTCGACAAAACTAGACTCGAGACATAGTGTCAAACCAAATTCTCTCAACAATAGTGACAGACAACTGACAATATTAGGAGTCAACACAAGATGGCGGGCAAAAGTAAAATCAATACCTACTGGTTGCGTTTCGTTTGTGCTCTGCAATGTACTTTTCTTTATAAACAAATTCATTCTGGGGTTATTACAATACAAAATATAGCTTTTTTGATTTATTATGTTAGTTATTAATTTATATTATTATTATGATTATATTTTTATGGTTCTCTTGGAATAAATTCTAATGGAAATAAATTATTTATATAATTAGTAAATCTTATTATATATATGTATATATATATATATATACATATATATCTTGATACTTATATGGAAGTGGTGGTGATAAAAATACGTGTGTAATATTTCAATTATTAAATTTGACCCAACCTAGTTGGTTTAAAACTGTTTATTAATGAGATTATAATGTAAATTAGATTTTTTTAAAGATTTGCTTCTTTTACTTCCTTCTTTATCGTAGTTAAGTATTCATCAAGGTCAAAGTCAAAATATCTTTAATTAAATATATCCAATAACTAAGTTCTTTTAAATCGTCATAACAGGGAATATTAATGAGAAAAATAAATAAATATAATTGATGGTATGACACTAGTAGTTGTCCCTGAATTTGTCATCGATGATATGATTCCTAGGAGCAGATCTTTGTATTTCTTATGACCGCTCTGAATGCGGCCACTCTGTGTATGGTTACACTCACAAAAACATTTGATATTAATATGAAATGTAAGCTATTAATAAAAATAGTTTACATTTTCACAAGTTTTGGGACAAGGGGTAGCTATGCTAACACGCTCTGGGAGTTGACGAGGACGTTTGTTAGGGCCGAGGGTCCGGTGTCTCGTCTATTGAATAATAAAACATTCTCCATTTACTCAAAGCAGACCATTATAAATCAAAATTTCGCTGTGTAAATCGTGTGTATTTATTTGCGAATTTCGTCCTGGGTATAACTTTTAGGACTGTATATCAACAGTCTAAATGAGAAGGTAATTCCATAATGAGATTAAATCTCATTAACCTTATAATTTTTATTAATACAATTCTGTTAATGATGTCTGAAAAAGCGCGGAACCCGTAAATAATACAACATTCACTAGTAACTGTATAATGTATTTATGTAAACACACACACGTAAATATTGGTACAAATAAACAAACAGTATGTAAGAGTAGTCATTACTATACAAAAAATCTTAACACCGCCTTGTAGAAATGTGCCCCCAAGTGACAACGCCATCTATTGACTAAATGTCAAACTTTGTTGCATTAAGAAATTGACCAATGTCTATTTCTCATCTTCCTTTTCACAGTAAAAAAAATATTTCCTTGTTGCAATTTCTAACTTATGGTAAACCGTTATTTGATTACTTGTAACGAGAATGTCTGCCGACAAACTAATGAAGTTTGACAGATTTTAATATAAAAACTTCAACTGTCAACTAATAAAAATAATAAAAAGAACACACAAGTATTGTTACCGACTGCTTCCAGTTGTTCTGAAAGTAATCAACGTTATATATACATTGCACTCATGGACAGACCTTTCTACATGGAAAAAGACACATGTCCTTAGGTCTTAACGTTATTGCGTTGGTTCGTTGTAGGTTAGTGGATTATAGTAGTGACAGTAAAACCGATAACAGTGGCTTGAAATGTCTTCCAAAGTACAAAAAGCTAGTGTTACAAATTGTTTGTTGAGCTGCGACCTAATTTAACAAATCTAAAATGATACTTGTACGGTTCAAAAGAACCATATGCCGTACCATACAGAACAAAACAGTTCGCTAGATTAGTGCTTTGAGCGCTTTGGCGTCACTGAGAAGACGATGCTTGAATATAACCTGATTGAAGTGCAATGGTCATCAGCTGAAGTATATTGTAAATACAGTGATTTATAAACACGTTATTATGAAGATTAGTCTTGTAAGACAGCAACGGATTAGCTATATACTTTTTGGTACCAGCAACTCGCATCAGGCTAGGATGGTAGTGTTATGTATTATGTATCTTCTTGTGTTCTCTTCTCTGTGCCCACCAGTGCGACGTATATAGTTATATAGTCTGTTGATAAATATGATCATTGTCTACGCCAAATACAACTCATTCGTTGTTCATTCACATTCATTCTTCCCATTCATTCTTGTATACCGGCCATCTTGCATACTGTTTTTATTACGCTTATTTTATGTTTTCAATTAGTAAAGATTATTCACTCAGGGTCGTAAATTATTTCATTCCTCTTTTTTGTTCATGCTGAACAATGATGAATATTAAAACTACATCGGCACATGTTCATTCTGTATGTAGACTATATTGAAACGAATCCGTAAAGTTTGTAAGGTTTCCCTAGAAAAATGACGTAAGTTTAAGTGATGTGAGGTATTTTTTTTATTTCCGTTGTAAACTGTGGATACTATAATTGACTGCTGAATGGATTCTAGTTCTGTATTTTTATACTGTATACTGTGATTATCCATAATAAAGAAGCTAGAATATGACAGTCATTTAACAATAAAAAACAGTAATGATTCACCCGAGTCGAACCGACAAACCTTCCAAATCCAAGATGGAGTTTATTGTAATGTTAACCTTTGATAATCTGCTCGATTCAAGATAATAAGACCATAAAACGATTTTAAATATAGCTGTTTTAAAGGTAGAGTGTATGAAAATATTAAACATTTCCACGGCGTTGCCCCGGTGGCTCAATTAACATAGGTCCTATATATACAACACACACTCGTTTATACATGGAGTGCGGCGTCCAATGTCTCTGGGGAGCTAAGTTTCGTGACAAATGGTACATCATGATTTATGTTGTTTGGAGGCTTGTTTGCAGTGGACTGTGGTAACCTGAGATTTGATTTTCCTATAGAAATCTTATAGGATTTAGAATCAGGAGTCATCTTAGAATTAAGCTTCGTATTGGAAATAATGACCATAGCTTTGAAAAGTACAAGAATATATTTTTTTTAATGACCTGTTTTGTATGTTTTCTTTTGGATTTTTATTGTAATTGGAAACACTATCCTGTAGTACTCTGAGCTTGTTTTTTAAATAAATATGATCGACTTAAAAAAATAGTTAAATTTTATACAACTCGAAGCTTTTCGTTATGTCTTAAAGTTTCAGATTGGTAAGCTACTATTGGTACTGTTATTTGGAGCTTTTGAAGATAATAAATTACTTGTGTAATTATTATTAACTATATTGTTTTAATAGAAGTATGATTACTTGCATAGTTTTACCGTGCTAATTTATGGCTTTCCATTGCTTATATAATCGTATTAGATATGGATATATCATGAAATATGTTTTTTTAAACTTTATATCTACTTTTAAATATAATAATATAACTCCTAAGGCTATTGTTCCAACTATTGTTCCTGATTCACAGACGTATGCAAAGAAATTCAATTGAGATCAGAAACTATTTACTCTGAGATGTGCGTAAACTATGTCATCTGCATAAAGTATATAAAATGTAAGCTAAATTTACACATTTATGAATGAGCATGAAGTGCCAAAGTGACTTTAATGTTTAATCGAACAGTGTAGATCAGTTTCATTGATGTAACAATACAATATAACAGCATCTCTACGTAAGTAATTATTTGTACACAGCTTTATTTTACTAAACAACCTTTATTTATTAACTGGTACAGGCTGTTTTTGTATAAAATACGCCTTTTAATATACCTTCTATAGAATACTTCCAACAATCTTTCTTTGTTGTTTGTTTTTTCCATATATAGGCAATCTTTCAATGGCTGATTATATTTTTTTGCTTTTCATAGTAAAAATATGTTATATCTTACTTACATAAATCAGTGTTACTTTTTTATACTTTGATAAGACATTGTTATATTTTTAATATATAATTTAATTTGTAACACCAACATATTCTCTAAGTACTTATTTATACGAACAGTTCACATAGATCATCTGAAAGCAAACAAATCAACATTTATTGCTCTTGATAATTTGAAATAGATTTTTTAAATTTCTGTTTTAAACTAAATATTATAGATGAAAGATTCAATGTTTTTACCCATTTTGAACCTTATGTCACATGCTGTGTTTTTATTAATTTGTTTTGTTTTATGACGATGTGTTCCTGTTCTATCTGAGTGGTTCTCAGTTCGTTCGAAGCACATTCGTTGCTATGAAAATGCCTTAAGCGGTAGTTCAATCTGCGTGGGATATATCCTTCACATAAATCATGTGAAGGAGGTAGAGAAAAACACGCGAGCATTTGGGCCGCGTCTACGGGATAATATAATCTTACGCTTGGATATGTCAAATATTCTGTGAAGATAATGTAAATATTATAGTAGAGGTCTAGGGTAAAATCGTTATAACATACGTTTTACGCTTTTAGCTTATTTAGGTATATGTATGTCATTTGAATTTTTTATGCATAAAACCTTCCCCTTAAAGGTCAAATCCGTCTTGATCACATTATTAACACACTCTTCAGCTCATTTCACTAACAACCGTCGTAGTCTCGTGGTTCTTCTTTTACACTTTTATACTTTTGATGACTCCTTCGTGCTTTGGAAGGCAGGCGAAGTTGATGGTCCCGGTTGCTACACCAGTATGCGCAAAAGAGCTTGTAAGTTCGGCAAGTGGTGGCAGGTGTTAATAAAAGTAGACTGTTGGATTACACTGCCTATGTCATATAGGCAGTGTAATCCAAAATCGTATAATTGTTAACAAGTTTTTTAAATGAACTTTTCGCTGCGAAGACAGTAGTTTTTATTTCAAAATAAGAAGAATATAGTAAGTAACAATTTTTTTATACAATAAAAAATTAATTGTTTTATAATACACGTCATATAATTATTGCTTATTATCGTATCAGATATGTTTCCATTATGACTGCTTGATATGGGTTAGGTAATTGATGTGAGATGGAGAGTAAAAAAAGTCAAAGTAAAAAAGTAAAAGTAAAAAGTAAGTAAGCGTTGTCGTCACGCTACGGTTCGTGAAAAATGACAATCATTTGACCTTAAGTGTTTAGTACATATTAAGAGTAGGGTGAATGCCAAACTCGATTAGGAACTCTCCTCAATCTAAGCTTACAATAGAAGTGAGAAGTGGAAGTAGAGTCCGCAAATAAAGACAGCTAGTATAGTAACAAAACTTAGTGCTTCTACTCTAAAGAAACGATGTTTAAAGTTGTTATATGATCTAACGGTTCTTATGTCTCCGTAGTACATCTTGGAGGTATTCCAGGACAGTGGTCATTCGGATTGGGGAAGTACAAAAGATCCCATTGGGTCGACGTGCTCCGGGAGTAATCCTGGCCCTACATCTAGATAAGATAAGATAATGGTTTTTAGCTTTAATTTAACATGATAATATCATGCTTACAGTAAACCATACATAGACCAACATAGACTAATGTCAGGTTCTTTGACAGAAATCACAGACCGCAGATCTTACATATAATAACAAAGTTCTTTAACTGTATTACGTCACAGAAAGGAGAAAAACGTAAACAGTGTATTTTATTGAAATCTAAAACTCCTACAAAAGTGATCGGTTCAATCTCATTAATTCAAACCAACTTGGAAGTCAACACAAAGTTCCGGCTGACTAACTCCAGAGTCGACCTCGTCAAAACGGGTAGGGGAAAACCGGTAAAAGTAGCCATAACGGAGAACCATTTCAATTTCATTCAAAGTTCCGTATAAGAGATATTCTGGCTGAAACTAATGTATTATATTTAGCTGTTCAAGCGTAATACTGTGTAAATGTACTAAATTTTAATTTTAACGATACATTTAAAGTTTTTAGCTTTGAAAAATCTATGAGAAATAAACGCCACCTAATACTTAATACTTTTTTCCTTGAAGTGGTTTCAAATAATTAAATCATCTCGAAAGCTGGTATAAACTTGATGTTTCTCCTTCCTTTCTTTGGAAAATACGTTTAGCTGTTGGTCCCGGTTATTACTGATAGAAGATAAAAAGAAGATATATAACAAAACATCTTTATTGTTATTAAAGTCAAATTATTTCCTTATGTTTGTTTGTTGGAGATCGCTCCTAGCGATAAAATAATTTTAAATCATAAAGTGACAGTTTTATACCTGCAATATTTCTATATATAACAGGAAAACTTAAAGGCGCTAGACATATTGATTTGGGAACCCTAGAATGCAGGGTGAACCGGTAAAAACCGATTGGGGCGGTGCCAAGTTCCGAAGTTGCACCGTTAACGGATGACTGGGCTCTTTTCGCTCGGCATAATGCCCAAAAGATGGGCGTGAATGAGGCACAAATTGGACTTTATGACGGTAGTTAAAATTTTTGAGCTCTTGGGAATCAGAATGGTGGGATATATATTTATTGCTTAAGTTATAGGAAGTAAAGGAAGCTAATAATATTAATCCTTTTTTATTTATAAGAATTCTTCTGGATTTCAGTTAAACTAGGGTTTTGCTGGCCATTACTTCGATCTATGATTTTAATTTTTTTTAAATTTTATATTGTTGCATATTTTATCTTTTGAACAAATATAGGAAACTCAAAAATGCAAAAATATAAGGAGCAGAAAGATAACAGTAATATAGACTATTTCTCTTTTGATATCAATGATAACAGATGATAAGAAATGGGAACCCTCTTTCAAATCTAATATTTTTCCTAAATCTTTGGAATTGTATGTTAAACGTACATAAGGCTAAGTAAATAAGGGTAATAATCAAAATTTCAGTCCCCAACTCATACTAACAATAACAAAAGTCTAAAAAATGACAATTCATATAGTATATCTGTATATATACAATCAATGTACAATTTCCTGTTATTCTGATGTCCTTTTAAATTATCTATGTGTACATAGACAGTTAAATAAATAAATAAACCTTTTTTGTGTATTCTCAACATTGTAATCTATGTTGTTTTTTCATTAATTGTAATAGCCCTAATGGTATCTAATATAGGCATCATAATACTTTAAATCACTTCAAGGTCCCACAAGTTTCTCATCTCTCGGTTTCGGCCTAGTTTTTGCTTCAGCAGTTGCAGATCTTTTGTTTTTCTGTGAGGATTTTACCTGCTGGTTGTTCTGAATAATCGCCATTAATTTTCAGTATGCAAAGCTTTCCATCTGTTTTATTAATGTGCACGCAATACTAGAAATTTCTCGTTAGTTCTTTCATCATAGGAACTTTTTTAATTTATCAGTCTTGCGACATATGAAACATTTTTAAATTTTCAAACACTCTTGCAGCTTCAAATTCAATTCAATTCAATTCAATTCAATTCTTTATTTTGCGTTCCATAGTTACATAATATAAATCTTAAGACTATAAATGACACTATGGACCCTGTCGGGCACAACAAAATTTTAGGTTATACAGGAGAAAGGTAGATTTCAAGGTAGGTTTAAGTTAAGTGTTTAAATTTGTATAATAGTCCAATTCAAATATATGCATTCAAAATGTTATTATAATTATCTAGGGATTGTTTGAAATTGTAAGTCAGTGAGTTTTTAAATGTAAAAAATAGATTTTATAGTATTTTTGTATTACAATTGTTTGGATATCAGTAATATTAATATTAAATAATTAGAAATCATTATATTGTATTGTTTTTTTTTTTTATTTTTTATTTCTAATATGTCAATTGGGTAAAATGTCAAGTAGGTAATGTCAATAGTTTAAAATTTCTAGTGTTTATAAAGTGTAATGTGTAATGTCTAAATGTCAATGGTCTGTTAATTATTATTATTTTAGATATTGTTGAAGAAATCCGATAGCTTGTCTTCAAAGTACTCGTTAATGTTGTAATATGCTTTTTTGACCAATAACATCTTTAAGTTGTTCTTGAATTTTTTGAAATTTCTTTCTTTCTTCAATATCTCCGGAAGACGATTATAAACTTTGATTGCCATTGCGTAGGGGCTTGTTGAGTGTAATTTTAATTTTGATTGTGGTAACACCAAGTTGTTAGGATATCTTTGTGGATATCGTCTCGGCACGTCGGATTTTTTTACGAAAAAATCTGAATACTTTTTTACTAACATAATAAGTTCGAGTATATATATAGATGTTAATGTCAAAATATTATAATAAATAAAGTATGGTTTACAACTACAGGTAATATCAATATTAGCGATGATACGTATACACTTTTTTTGTTTTAAAAAAATACTTTGTATATCTGTACTATTGCCCCAAAGTACAACCCCATACGTGAGCCAAGCGTGCGCATAAGCATAATATGCAGTCAGAGTTGATTTACTGTCTGTATTTTTTTGTAGTTCTTTTAATGCATACGTAAAAGACGACAGTTTTGAACTAAGTTTTTGTAAATGATCTTTCCAGTTTACATTGGTATCTATATTTAAACCAAGCAATGTGAACGTATTGACGGTTTCCAATAAATTATGTTCATAGTTAAAGCTTATTTTTAGTGGTTGTTTTTGAAACGGTCTAAATTGCATTATTTTTGTTTTAGAATAATTGATTTCTAAGTTGTGGTCTGTCATCCAATCTGTTATATTATTTAGTATTCCTGTAAGTTCTTTGTTAAGATTTTTATCATCTGGACAAGAAGTTAAAATAGATATATCATCAGCAAATAAAATACATGATTCATCTTGGAAAATTTTTGGAAGGTCGTTTATATAAATGAGAAATAGTATACATCCTAGAACACTTCCCTGTGGTATTGAATTTTCAACGCTTTGTACCTCTGAGCGCACGTTGCGTATTTCTCCTGTTTTGATATTGTAATGTTCTATTTCGACGTACTGTTTTCTATTCTCTAAATATGACGTAAACCATTTATGTGTGGTACCCCTAACACCTATGCCATAAAGTTTATTTAGAAGAATCCTATATAGTACCTTATCGTAGGCCTTTGTCATATCGAGTAACAGACCGACTGCATATTTTTTGGAATCCATTATGTCTAGTGCATTCTGGATGTATTTATACACGGCTAAAATTGTGGATCGGTTTTTTCGAAATCCATTTTGGCTATTATCAAAAATTTTATATTTTTCACAAAAAGAATACAATCGATCAAACATAGCCTTTTCAAAGACTTTTGCGGCTGTTGGTAGTAAGGAGATTGGACGATAATTACGCTTATCTATTTTTTCACCCTTTTTAAAAATTGGTTTAATGAGTGACACTTTCAACATATCTGGAAAAATGCCACTATCAAAGGATTGGTTAATTAAAAACTGAAATGGGCCGGCTAGTTCTTCAGAACACTGCCTTATTAACGTTGGCGGTAATTCGTCAATTCCACAGCTATGTTTGCACTTTAACTTTTTTATAATTTGTTTAATTTCGACTAATTCAACTGGCCTTAGAAACATAGTATTGAGTGCCGGTCTTACTACAGGTCGGCCGCACGGCGGCGTATCCCCACCTCGGTTTGTGCGCCCCACCGATACAAAGTACTCATTGAATGTGTTGGCTACCTGTTTTGGATCTGACAAAAGATTATTATGGATGCGCAATATAATGTTACTTTTAGTTTTCTTTACATTTTTATTAGTAGTTTCTTTTATTATCTTCCACATTGATTTTGTTACGTTATTTGATTTTTGTATTTCATTAATATAATGGAGCTTTTTTGAGGTTTTTACACACTTTTTTAAAGATTTTTCATATAATTTATAGTATTTTAATAAGATTGGATGCTTATTGTAGTTTACAATTTGCTTAAAGAGGCGTTTATTTGTACATGATATTTTTATCCCTTTTGTAAGCCATTTCTTTTTATTATAATTATTTATTTTTATTTGCTTTGCGGGTATGTATAAATTTAATAAGTTTTGTAAAACGTTATGAAAAGTTTCATAATTTTGGTTTATTGTTTTGTTTTCGTTAAAAATCTGTGACCAATCAATTAGTTTTAATTTTTCTTTAAATACATTTATTCTATGGTTAGTGTATAATCGCTTTTTTGTTCTCCATATTATTAAATTGTTTTTAGAACTGATTTCTATGTTAAAAATAACCCCCTTGTGGTCAGAGAAGCCAAGATCACTGACAATTGTTTTACACAAATTTTTATCAAAATTAGTAAATAAAAGATCTATGCAAGTTGCACTGGTATTTGTCACACGCGTCGGTTCATTTATATATTGCGTAAAGTGGTATTCTAACATTTTATCTATTAATATTCGCGTTTTATTGCTACTTTCTAAAATATTTATGTTAAAATCATCGTGTCAAAAATGAGGCCACTTCGTAAATTAATAATAATTACAATGACTTATTGAGTTTCATTTTAGCATCAAATGCATATATAGTTATTATATTTTAAATAGGATTTACAAAACATACATCAGATGTACAAAAACGGTTTCTTAATTAATATAAGATAAAATGTCGCGAGAACAAATATTTTTTTTTTTAACTCTAGACAAAGAATCATGAAAATACGAAACTATCATCAGGTGGTGTGGAGTCAGTTGCACAGCTTTTTATATAAAAAAAATAATTAAGGAGGTGCATAATATTAATACTCCGTTTCGCTCCAAGTCGGTTTTTTATGTTTTTTTTTCATGTTCCATGATCGATGAATTATGATTTAAAAGCTTATAAATAATGCGTTAACAAAATTTGAAGATTTGTGTTTTTTGCCAGTTACTTCAAAGTTAAGTTAAGTTAGTTAGCTTCGAAGTAAATTGATGAATACTATACAACAATTAGTTATTATAAAACCTATAAATCTCTTATAATTTTAAAACTGTGGTATTCAGTTTTAATAACCAGTGCACACATGTATTTTCTATCACTGAATAAATAAGTCGAATTTAAATAACCTATTTACCTCAAAAATTCTTGTCGTAGGACTGCTGATAGCAATTTCGTTAGAAATAAGTAGTACCTGTGTATTAAATAGTTTTTATGTAAGTTTGATTATAACCATTTGTATGTACATAAATAAATAATAAACAAACCTTGTTGCAGTTGCCCAAGAAATGAAACGCAAAAGGTGTAACCCGTCAGGCGTATAGGCATCCTGTTCTGGTCGCCATGCCCTCGGACGACGTCGCAACCATGCGCTACGTGCTACTCTGTCTGCTGTCTCTCACCTTCAACAGGAACCTCGCCTTTGTTCTCGACAAACAGAACCCATATTCACAGTTCCGCAAATGGAACACTGGATTGAATGGCACACTCGAGTTAGAGTTCAAAACTGACCAACCAAACGGTCTATTGTTGTACACAGACGACGGAGGCACGTACGACTTTTTTGAGTTGAAGCTGGTTAACGGAGCTCTGAGGTTGCGGTATAATTTGGGTGGTGGTGCTCAGATAATAACAGTTGGAAGTAACCTCAATGATGGACACTGGCACAAAGTACAGGTAGTAAAAACTGATCTAAAAATAAAAAGTAAACCTTATTAGTTTTTATTTACAGGCTTTGTTGTTGACGACTGGCTGGAGAAGTAGTCAGAACTTCAAGTTAAAGCCTACTAAGCCCCTCATCTGATTATATTTTATATATGAAATATATGCTAAAAAATATTTTATCGACTAGATAAATATCCTATAGCAAGATTTTATAGATTATATATTGCCGCGCCATTTTTACTTCTTTATGAGGAACTATTTTTTATAAGGCATTTCTTAAGACTAATACATAATATTTAACATATACATACAAACGCACATGGAGACACACACATACTTTGATTGTTTCTTAATTATGAAGTGAATAAGTTAAAGGGTTTTTATCTTTATGAAATTTTCTTTTGAATAATTTTATTTTCCTAAAAGAACTTCTTTAACAAAACACCGGATGTGAATTATGCTGTTGTCTCTATCAGGTGGCTAGGAGAGAAGAGCACACGTCTCTCGCAGTGGACAGCGTTACTCAGAGCAAGACATCCCGCGGCAAGGAGTTTATATTCGGCAAATTCAACACTAACTCCGATGTCTTCGTTGGAGGCATTCCGCCGTCGTGAGTATCTAGTTTATCTAACATTTACTGGCTATTTTAACGGGATTCTTAAAGGCTTTTGCTTAAAATCGATCTAAGTACAGAGTACACCTTAATGAACTAAGGAATATACGGGAAAATAAGCAGATTTAAGTATACGAGTTTTTGTTAAACTGCAGGGATTTCATAAGGGGCGAGGTGTTAAAGTTGTATGTAATGGGCCTTATTCAGACGGTGCGCTCAATAATTAAATTTTACTTCACATCTCGCTCTCTCATTTGTTACACGAAAAGGATAGCTAGAATAAAACATATAACCTAAATGAAGACAGTTTTAAAGGGACCATAGACAATTTTAGTAGTTAAATTTAAGTAAAAAAAATTAATACAACTTTCTTAATGTAACGTGATATATCACCATACTGATAGACGAGATGGAATGCACTGAAATTAAGCTTGCTTTTAAAAAACAAAACTCTTAAACTTAATTGTACTCAACATTTTGAGTGCATTTATATATAGTATATAGATATTGTACTAAATGTGCGGCCGTCTGTGCATGATTTAAATGTTGGTGGTTTATAAATGTTGTAATAATTTAATTGATCGTTACCGTTATTATATATAATTGTACATATACACGTTATATGTTACAATTATATATAATGTTTAATATATAATATAATACAATTATACGTAATATGTAATATTGAATTTAACAAGCATCAGATATATAAAATTCTTTTATTATTTTTCAATCTGGAAGATATAGATACGTTATATGCTGAGGTGAAGGGAGAATATTTATTAATATTGTCAAACGACTGCTAAATTATTCTTCTGCTTTATCAAAGACATTACTCAGCTATAAAACTGACATGAAATATATTAAGACGAATACGCTATTTCATCGCAAGGAAAGTTCGGCCATGTTGATTTAATTGTCGCAATAAAAACTCAGGCTTTTGTCTTAAAAGCCAATATACGAGCACTCGGATATATGTCACGTGCTATTTTATAGGTGTTCCAGTCGTCTATCCATTTCAGGAACAGGTCGCTTGCTATTAGCTGTTTATATGTGAGACGCGTAGTAATATAACAAACAGCCAATGGCATTTACACATCTTAAAAATCACTTTGAATACTCTTTTATTAACACTAGATTTACCAGACCAGTCATTTAGACTGGTCGTGCAATTTCAATTCAAAATTCCTACTATATTACACATATTTTTTTTCAGAAATGATATTATGACTTTTGTAGCTATAATTAGAGAGTACGTTTTATAAATTTAATGTTATTTTATATACATTAGTAACAAATATAATTTTTGTTGTTGACATATATTCAAATCGCTGGTATAACTAGTGTTAACACATGACATGATAATTTAGGTGTTATACAATGTACTTATACGATGATTAATAAAACATAAAGGTTCATTGACGTTTTATTTTAATGTTGACTAAATATGAAGTTGTGAAAAATAACCCATTTACAATTTAGTAGTATCAAAAATTATCCAATTAATTATGATTTTACTTTAGCCAATGTAGATAAAAATACTAAGAACTATATTTGGCATGTTTACATGTTTGGCGTGTCTTAAATAAATTATTTGATATTCTTTTTAATTTAGCGGTATTTTAACACATTAAGGACTGCATGCCATCATATAATAATGCTGATAAAGTCAAGAAAACAATAGTTAAAAATGCTATCTAATTAGTTCAACATACATTGGTCATTTTTGTTACTGACATAACTTAAATTCAAAGCAATTCTACCACTCCTAACGGGTCTTTATTACTTTATTAAATGAATTATGATAATATTTTCATTTTTCAACATAAATTTATTGCGGTAAAATTTTCTTAGCAGTGGAATTCAATTTGCGCTGTTCTTTCTTGTAGAGGACAATTATGACCCGATTGCGGATGCTACGAGCGGTTATGGTTTTTTTCCTCTTTTTTAAGACTTATCTGCATGAGCGTGGCAGTATCAAATATCTACCAAACTAAAGCTACAATAAATGTAACTGCTGTAGCACGCGTAGATGCTACGATTCGTAGCAGTAATTTGAAAAAACGTTTATAACATTATTGATTAGGAATATTAATTTGTTTTGTATACACTTAACCAGAGAAAAATCTCACGTATTCCAACCAAAAGAATTACTAATATAACTCTATCGAGGGCAGATATATCGATACTTAGTTATCGAGGTCGCCCCATTCGATTGTCTGTTACTCAGTTCAAGGAATCAGCGACGACGGTCAATATAAAATAAATAACATTATGTGTGAATCAAAAGAGTAGGTCAAGTCGGGGTAGTGTTTAGTAGTGAGTTTAATCGATAAAGATATTTTTGTACTTTTAAAATCGTTTACCTTATCAAAATCATATATAATGCTTTTCAGTTGAGACGAAATGTTAATTACATTTTTATCTCTTCACCACTGACTAAAAACATTAATTGGTGACTGTAAGCATGCAATATTGAAACATAAAATAGGGTGACTTTATCTATCTCCCTAGAAGGTCTCTCGCCCTATAGAAAGATCTACAAACGTTGAAAGATTTACCAGACTTATAAAATCTGTATTGTTGCAGTTTTGCATTGTTCTCACATATATCGAATGTCTCATTTAAAATAAGACAACGTAGAATAGTGTCCGAGGATTATTAAAGATATAATATTGTAATAAGTACTATTGTACTATCTTAAAATCACATACAAGTGTATTGAAATGTTTTTATGATTCAAATTGAATATTTATTGCATTCGAAAATAAGACTATTTTGCACAATTTAAGACTTACTATGTAATCGTAAAAAAGAAAATGTTTGTAAGGAGGAAATTTATAGAATAAAATTATTATACAAATTACCTCCTTACAAGCATCTTACTGTAGAACTGGACTTTATCGTCTAGACGAAAGAGTTCATTTGTGTTTAAAGCAAAGTTAAAACAGGAGCAAGATTAATTGATTCATTCAGTCAAGTTTCAAAGATGATTCGTAGGTTCTGTGGATCTTTCGTCTAAAGAATGATAGTTGATAAACTCTATTGAGGTCGGCTCACCGCAGTACCAATACCTATAACCTAGAAATTATATCATCGAATAGATTTACAAAACCACACAACATAAAAATAACATAATGCCTTACGCATTAATTCTTTTGTGCAATGAAAACAATAATAATATGCGTACATTTTGCTGTAAACAGAGCTTTATTATCTTCGAAATAGGATTTACTAACTGTAGCCCACATGGTTTGTCAATATAATAACAGTGTCAATGTCTTCCACTTAGTGATCAGTAGATACAACTTAAAGGAAAAATATATTAATACATTCAACATACAATGGCGAATTGGCGAGCTGTAACCGCAAAATATGCTCTTTTAAGACTGCGGCATGAGTTCAATGCCTTCACTTTCATTATCGAATGATTTTTCATCTTATCATCGCTGAAAATACGAGTGTATAAACGTGGCTAGTAACCGTGAAATTGGTTTTCCATGACACTCCCCTGAGGTCGCAAATCATGTCATTCAACTGAATATTATAACGTGATTTCGCGTCTACCCTGAATTTGTTGTTAACATACTATTTTCGAATTTAAAGGTTAATTGCAATATGTGTACTACAACGAGAGCAATAAAACGCGTCATAATTATTATAGATTTATTAGCAGACTGATTGTCACACATACAATAACGGCTTACCCACTTTACACAGTAATATTCAGTATACCTACATTACAAATAGATTTTAACAGTAAGTATACACAGGCGGTTATCAAAATTAATTCCGATTTATTTTTAATTTCGCGTTCCAGTTAAGTGATCACCATCTAATAGAGTTGTCAGGCCACTAAAAACTTTGTTTACTGTACAAATAGTATATATATAATCTACTATTACATTTTACATACATGTTACACATACTATCTATATTTCTATATATACAAAATATTTCTTTTTTTTTGTTTTTTCTATGAAAGTTGTTAAATTTATTTCAAATTATTTAGAATACATTAAACTAATAAATAAAAAAGTACCATAAAAGCTTTTAAAACTTTTCTCGTGTATTTATATTTTTACATCCACTTAATTCTTTAGGAAAATGTTAATACGCCATTAATTTCTCGTCAATCACCCACACGCTATTGTGATGACAATATGAAAAGTTGTTAGAACGCAATGCTGTTTCTTTTATGACAAGTTCTTTTCAAATTGCCAGATTAATAATTGTGATGTTTTGCAGGCATTCATTTGTTTTGTGTTCCCAGCTCGAAGCATTGACGGAACCCTTGCCGTCGACATTAGGCAGTGAATTATTATGCTGGATAAATAATAACCCGTTGTACATTAAGTCCACTATAACATTAACACGCTTTATGGGGATAGTAATAAAAGCTGTTTTCGCAGTTTGACTGTAGCACTTTATACTGAGCTGTCGTATGCACTTGTAGTATCTATATTTCTGTCTCATTCGAACTGTTACTGTGTTCGGTGTCAATCGAACGAACTTTATAAAGAACTGTGTGACTAAGGACTAAAGGAAACATGTATATAATCGCTATTAGTAAGGCCTTTGTCTAACCAATGCCTTACTAATAGCGATTACCTAGCCCATTAACTAGCCTGGACTGGGCTAGATACTTGGAGTTCACATCTCATTCTAGAATCGTCCTTTATAAGTGTAAAAAATAAATTATTAAATTTATTATTTTATACTATAATAAATTTTTAGTGTAAACTCATTTAAGTCCCTCAAACTTAATTAATATATTCAGTTTTCAATAATATATTTCTCATAAACAAGAACCTTCTAGAAATAATATTTGAAAAAAAAGCAGACATGTTTTGGGTTAAGCAACATATTTAACGATATTCCTATCCATCTTATTGGTATGAAAAATATTTACTCATTTATTTTTATTTATATAAACAGATTTATAAAGCTTTCGATTTCTTGACTATAACTAAAATTACCCTCGTAATGTCCAACGATGATTAAGGACAAATTATTATACCACTTACTCTTATAGAGGGTCAGATATTGTAATGAGATGGTTAGTGAGAGGCTGTCCCTCTGATTTGTCGAGGTAATTACGAAGGTTGGTAACGGGGTCTAATCTGGTCAATTGTCTTCTGTTTTATGAGCCTGCGATAATGGAACAGTAATAATTTCAGCTTGAGGACTATTCATTATATTACATTTGATTTACGACTCTACGTGAGTACGTAATGAATTTATGTTTGTCTGAGGTTGGATATATATGAAAAGATTCAAAGAAATGAGTTTGGATTTATTTGTCTATTGTGTGGTGTGATGAGACTATAAACCTTTTTCGTAATATTCTTCTTAATAGGACGGCAAAGGGGCTCAGATAATAAGATAGAATTATGTAATAACAACACTCTTACATTGAAATTAATGATTATTTTAAATTAATTATTTATTACAGTTGGTTCCTAGATAAAATTTTATATTTGTAGACTAGTTTTTATTACATTCAAAGCATGTAAACTAACTATTGCTGGTATCAGTAAATCAAATACTAGAAAATCTAGTTATATTTGTTTGTCAATTTAAAGCCTTAAAACAATAGATACAGAGTTCATATTTCCACAAAATTCGGCTTAAGCTCATCGCACGCTCATGACATCTTTCAACGAGCGCCCTTTGAGTTGACTCGTTACGCACACATGTTGTCTTGCTTGGTAACTGTGTTGCATTTTTATAGGTATTTAAGGTGGAGTAAGGGTGATTTTTGCTTGTCTTATCGAATTCATAACTCAAAATCTTGATAATTTTTGGGATTATAAATACATTATTATCTAGAAGGTATAATTCAAAGAGAATACTTGTGGTATCGGTTTTAGAGAAATATGGTCTATCTCCAAAGTAAATTTATATCTTCAAAGGAAATATTTATATTTGGATCACGTTACACCAGATGTTGGTATAGTGTTATCACAATTAAATTAGTAAACAAAATAGTTCGGTGATTTGGAGAAAGAACACTGCTTTTCATAAGCAGTACGTTTATTTCTATGAAGATATCTCGAAAAGGTGGTTGCTAGATGAAGATTGTAGATGCCTTACGAAGCGTTACGAAGATGCCTTACGAAGCCGACTATTGGAATATCCGATGCCGTTTCTTTGTCTAACAAAATGAACTGAAAACATCTATTTAAAAGCCACACAGTACGCTAAAAAAGTAATTACAGCTACAAAACGATGGCTCATATAAAAGCTTTTAGCTTTTACCATAGGAACTCGCAATCATGAGAGACGCTGCTTGTGTCGTGGTGAGCGTGGACGCAGTACACTTAGTAATCTCAGATTTTGCAACTTTAAGATTTTATTTTGTTTAAGTTTAAATGGAACAATAAATCGTCACATTGATCCCCTCGATATCTTGAAGCGGTTACGTTTCGTAATCCCTCGAGCTGCCAGTCGTATGCGAAGTAGAATGACTTTGCATCTACCTTATACAGGTCTCGTTTCAGTGTCTACTCTCCAATGTATCGTATAAATATATTTTATATCTCAATGCGGTTTGAAATTGAGGTTTTAACGGTTCTCTGGCATTGGCCAAACATTGTGTAGGTATTGCTATTTCTGCACAGATTCGGTAGCTATACTTTTTCAATTTTTCTAACTACAATTTTAGCTTTCTTATGTAGCCCTAGCTGTGCCCGCTTTTCTTTCGCGTAGATTTCGGAAAATAACAATATGTTGTACGTAGGGAGGATTTAATTCAAATTTCATTACCAATGAGAATAATTTCGGCATGCTTTGCTAACTTTAATCGTTTACGGAGCGCACGCTTCGCTACTTTTTCGGGGACTTTGTTTTATAATTTGTAGTGATAATAAAGAATGATTTGACAAAAATTGCTAGAAGCAATCTCTATCAAGCTAAACATAATAATACTATTGTGTCTTGACTCACGATTTACTGTAACCCCTTACAAAAAACTTTAAGGAATCGATTAAAATATGATTTATATCGTTACTCAATATACCTAAAAAAAGTAACTAACTGATACCATATGAAACTTTTAAAAAGAATTCCAAATTCAATTCAAAAATAATAATCAGCCAAAGAGGTCGGTTACTACAACACTTATCAGAGTTTGTTGCCCCCATATTTGTATGATATTTTGGCTCTCCACTATCAAGATTTAATGCCATACCTTTTTATTTCAGTTTCATCTTAACGATTCAAAGCTGTTAAAAGTATCGTTGCAGGAATTCAAATGAGATTAATATTACTTGTTTATTTATGGAGAGAGCTTTTATTACTGGCCACTTTGAATTTAAATTAGCTTCTATTCTTATTCGAATTTCAAAATACGAAAATAAAATGCGTTTCCTTTCAAAACTAAGTGGTTCTTGTAAAATCAGTTAGGTACTGGATCTTGTCGTCATCTTTTTTGTAACAGTTCGGATAACAATTGGTTTTAATATGTTTTTTATAATGGAGAAGTTTAACATTGATAGTGATATGTATATGAATATTAGAATAATACTACATATACATACAAATATCCATGTCTCGTGAACAAATATTCTGAATACTCATTGTACACTATCTGATCCTACCGGGATCCAAACCCGGGACCTATGGCTAAGTAGGAATATTAACAGATTATGAATGTGTGATAAGTCTAAGTTCAACGCCCCGAAAGCAAAACTATCGGCAGATAAATTAGAAGCCCAGCATAAGAGTATCCTTTAACTGACTTCAAAAAGGAGGAATTACTATGTTCCACTGTAAGTATGTTTACCAATTTCTCTGTCAATTGTAAACCATTTTACACAATTCTTTTGTATTGGATAGAGTATACCACTGAAGTGGTCCTATTGTCAACATGTCAGGATCTGATGACGGGATCCCAGGGCAACCTTCAAATTTTATAGACACGTATTACGTGTTTCAAATTTTTAAACAACGACTAACAGACACTTACTTTAACCTCATAAGCCACTCAAAATATATATAAAAAAGTTTTTATTGAGATGGTTGGTGCTAAGTTGTTAGTTGTTTTCCAAAAATAATAGAAAGTGAAGTTAATAACTCCAAAATATACTTTTAAATTAGATAAGTTCTTAACTTGATTTTTTTGGCTTTTTCTGCAGTTTATGTTTATTTTTGTTCAGTTTATCTAATCCTGCGGTTCAATAAGCTATCAACGGATAGTTTTGCTGACGAGGTGTTGCATTTCGACTTAAAAAATATGCATTAAATTCAACGCCTAATTAGTAACTTAAAATTCATCATTAGGTGTCATATTCAAACCAACATATTTCTTAAACCCTATTTCAACATTTCACATTTTACTTTAAATTACAGTCAGCGATATGATAAAGAAGGATGAATATCGAGATATGAAGACAGTAAGTTATTCGAATGCAATCTCCATTGGAATCGAGATATTGCACAGTACTATCATACAGATGTATAGACAAAGGGATTTGATTTGAAATTTATTAATAAATAGTACCGTGGTCGAAAATGTAGATTTTATATACGTATATATAGTGAACAAAGAAGCATAATTTTATGGTTTATAATTTTATCCAAATACTTTAAATGGTATTTGTAACTAAATAATGGTAAAAATTTCACGTTACATTTTGTAAACTACTTCCACAGAAGATTTATAAAAATCTGTTGATCGAAGAATTAAATTTATTTAACTTATGATAAATGTTGTATTATGAAGGACAAAGGAAAATCAGGAATTTAGGAATCAACAAAGATACTCGGTAATCGACAAACTACGATATTTTTTTTATGAATTATAAATATATATTTCTATGGAATATCTCTAGTACAAATTTTTTTCGTCAATAGCTTTATTAATACACTTAGTCAAGTGAGATCCATATAAATAATAAGAAACAAGACCGTAATAAAGGGTTCCTTTTATGAAAGATAACTAAAATAAATATATTCTGCAATATAGAAGAGCAATGTATTCTTGTTCGAGTTATTTACTCACGTGCGATTGGCGGTACATTGAACCAATATCTATGTCAGACACTTAAGACAGTTTCCCGCATCGAAAGCTTGTTTATTTATATCAGAGGTTTCCTTAACATTTTATTTCAATTATTAATTACATTGGACTTTTATTTCATCATCCGATTGCGACAGAAATTAAGTCAGTTATTCATCATACTTAGTTGTTTATCTCACAGATTAGAAAGAGTATGTCTAAAGAGAGATAAGAATCACTCCTTAAAAGGAGCAATCGATAGTGGAATGACAGGCGACCGTTCATAATAATGAATGTATATAGTTGTTTATCTGTCACAGTGGACAGAGAGCACAAAATGCTTAGTGCCGGTATTCGCTAAGGTTTGCGCCTATAGTTTTTACATTAGTTATAAGCTTCTTGAAATTATGGTAATTATATTGTCTCTTACCTGAATAGAAGATATCTGCCTCTCTTTCATTCCCCTTCATCAAGGAACTTATAAAGTAACTTTTAAGAATATCGTTATCGTATGTTGAATTTTTGGTCATCATCTCAGCATTCGTCGATTTCAAACAATTATTTTTGAACATATCCGATATGAAGATTTTTAGGGTAAATTTTTTTTTTCTTAATAGCTCTATGATGTAAATTTCCTCACAAATTCCAGCCCAAATGTTCGCTGTAATAAATTCAAGTAATTTAGATTTACTTCGCTAGAACATTATAAAGGAAGCGCTGTAATCAAGCTGCTAGACTGTAGGCGTTTAGTTGGTGTTATCTTTGTTTCTTATGGTGAATATTATTTTCATTGGCCTTTGGCCAATTCTGCAAAGAATTCTATAGAAAAATTTGAAATGGTTTGTTACTGACTGTAAATGAAAATGGAGCTGGTAACAGTGAAGAAGGGTTTATTATAAAATAATAAATAACAAGAACTTAATGCATATATAACACTTAAAATCACCCGTCAAAGCTGACAGCCCAGCATTCCAAAATCAAAAACTATACACTTAAACAAACAGAAAGTAAAAAGGCGTATTTAGCTTCTATTCAGCCAGTTCGTAACATGGTTATTCTACTGAATTTGCGTAAAAATATAAATATTAAAAGTGATTGTTTTTAGTCTTTACGGGGTAGCTCTTGGCCCACATCTCACCTTAAGGTGAGTGAAGGCTGAAAATCGAAGCGTTCAATAGTGATTTTTATTTTTATTTTGACATAAAAGGCGAAGATTTATTACGTTTAATAATATTACCCGCAATGAAGTTGTCTTCGACCTATAGTTCCATCTTGATTATGGCGCATGACAGCATCGTTCCCGATATTTCGCTGCTAGAAGCAGACTACGTCGGAATATGGGAAACTCAATAAAGCTTTCGATCATTTAATATTCATCGATATGAAATAATTTTAGGATAATCCTAGATTAAGAACAACATAATTGAACATAATCGTAAAATCATTAGTAACAAATAATTTTTATAGTATTTTTTATCAATTACATTAACAGTCGAAGCTGACAAGAAAACAAGTCAATGTAAGAATAAACGTTAGAAAAATACGTTTTTACAATTAAACATATAGGTGAAATAAGAAATTTGCTACTAATATAGACTCTATTACTTAAGAAATAAACGTGGTGAATGTGGTAACCCGTAAATGACTCAGTACTTTATGCTTCATGATAAGAAAAACATTCTATATCCTTTGCGTTATCTTTAACTTTTTAAAAGTGTTGCTCCACGAGAAGTAGCTGAATATGTCTAAAGAACTATCCTAGTTGTCTATTGGTCTAATTTTTGTTAAGTTGTCCCTATTACAGCGAAGGCAATGGGAACTAAAGCACATACAGCCATGTATTAAGTAGTTGCTTTTCTTTATTTATGGCTCCGGAATACCGGAGTAATGTATTCCTTTGGTGTACAATGTGTTGTTACAATGTATGTTTAGTGCTAGATAATACTCTCCTACTTGATGAACAAACTCATCGCGATATTGAGCTCAAAACAATGATGCCTGAACTGTGAAAGATTTGTCGTAAAATCTCGTGCAGTGAACAGGAATTCCTAGTCTCAACTGAAGTTCTCTGATGATGATAAGTTAAGTCATGCATGCGTGAACACCATAATCCTTTATTGTGAAACTTTGTAAAAATAATAAAAGGTAATTACGGCTCTTTACCACTCTTGTTAAAAAAATATTCAACAATAAAAGACTTGTGTGTTCGGACATATTGCAATAAATAGAAGAGAACAATAACCATAGACGGTAACTGTCATGTTCAACGAGCTGTTTAGACATTGAATATTTTATTGTACTGTACAGCTGTACAGCGATTCTCGCTTCTATTTCGATTGTGTAAGGCTTTTTAGTATAAGCAAGTGACTCAATCATGGTGTTGTTGTGTGTACTTTGAATGGACAACGTTTGAGACAAAACAGCGGAACATTTGGAAAGAGGTCAACGACAGAGTGAGTGGTCTCTTTATGGGCGGATGTTGGCGGTAGGTTTCCTGGCGAATTAGCAAAATAATTGCCACGATTCTGTTGGCATACTTTAAATCTAAAATGAGGTTATCTGCCTCTTTCATTTTACTCCAATTAGAAAGGGATAAAAGTTAACTTTCGAGACGTTAAGTTAGTTGATACGTAGTCGGTTCATACCTAGCCATACAGTTGAGTTATTAAATTCGGCATTTTTTTTAATAATTCTTGATGAGACTGAAAATTGGGTTAACATCGCCAATTTCGAAAAGAAAAATGGCGTCAATTATTAACTTTTCTAGTCGGAAAGCAATAAAAACAAAAGAATTGAAAGAGCCAATTACAAAATCTCAATACGTACCTAAATGGGTACATAAATAAAGTTTCTTTAAGACTTCTAATTATTTATCCATAAATTTTTCAACATAATTATGAAAAAATTTAAGTTTTTAATTTTTCATGCATTTCAGATTGCAAATCGTTTTTTTTCAGCCTTTCCTTTCACACGGAGCATAATGAATATTAAATTAACGATAAAAGCCTAACGCTTGTTATTTAATCAAAACGACCCTGACCGCCAAGCAATGGATGTGTTCAGCTCACGATAGTAGAAGAACTGTTTATTGACAGTTGGTTCTCAACTTTATTTTCATCGGAATAAGGCACATTTAAACTTTGAGACGATTCATTTTCCTACTTTGTATATCTTGGTTTGAAATCTTACATCCCTTGTAATAAAGTGGTAATACTATCAAAATGACAGGCGTTGTTTGATTAATGTTTTGCCATAAAGTGGGGTCGGTTGTAACGTCAGCTGCTTACATCCATCAAGCTGCAAATGCTCCCGGACAAACCACACTGGGCCGGCCACGGCGTGTCGGGAGTTGGTCCAGCCCTCCCAAAAAGAGCTCATGAGATCTTTGAGGAAGGCCTAAGCCCAGTAGTGGGGGTTTTTCTGCTGATATAATAATGACAAAGATAAGCAGGACATGTGCACATAATTCAAAACTGTACATTATAATGATTATACAATACAATACAAAAATACTATATTGTATACAGTTTATAAAAAATATTACAACGCTACAAGAAACGAACATAAAATAGGCGTCCTTATTGCTAATATCCTCCAAACAAAATTTGGTGAGAGTAATTAATGAAATAAATAAAAATAGATTGGTTTCAAGAATACGGAGAAACATGAAGGTACAAACAACAACTTCTTCTCCTTCTTCTTTTTCTTCACTCTTCTCTTATATATAAAAATGCATAGCTGTCCGTCAGTCCTGCTAAAACTAAACGGCTTGACCGATTTGCATATATTTTATTGTGCTTTGTTTGTTTTAATTTAGTGGTAATTTAAAATCAAAAGGAACAAGGAAAACCTTCAAGAAAAGCCAAAAAAATGTATAAATTCAAATTGGTAATTTAAAAACGTAAATCTTCTAACTGACTTGCTTAACATTTAAACTTTTTCTTCCATCGTTATTTCGAGTTTCTCTTAATAGATGGCGTTAGTGGTAGTTTGTAGGTTATACTAACTTGTAGGTTATTATGTAATTCGTATCATATAAAAATACAAAGTTACGGTAGCACCAGTACCAGTTTCTTGGCATCGGTTTGTATACGTTTCACCCTAAAAGTAGGTAGTTATTACGAACCATAAGTCAGCTAAGGCACAAGTTTCCATGTTTTCACCGTAAAAACAAAAGACGCGGGCCATTACAAAACATAAAGAGTGGAATTCCCCTCTAGCCATTGTGCTCGCCGAAAACTTCACCCAGGAACTATTCAAAGACAGGATGAATAGATTCTTTATACATAAGCAAGAGTGGCGTACGCTATCAGGTGAGTGATGATTTCTGAATAAACTCTGTAAATCTTATTTTAACTTCAGTCTATCCCATTCTCTCGGTATAACACCGTAATATTGTGAGCACCCCGTTAATTTATGACTTAACTCTCGAGATCAAAAATTGTAGACATTTTTTCTCGATACGTTTTGCAAAACCTCTTTTTATCAGACAAATCAATTTACCGACATTATTTAAAGACATCATGGCATCTTTTAAGTGGACTTAAGTGTCAAGTATTATAAGTTATCTTTTCACATATCAATAATTTATTTTGTTACAGTTTTCCAAAGGATATTGGAATAAAATTTGAATGGGTAAAAAAAACTTAGAAGCCAATCGGACGTGGTAAAAACATAGCCACATCTATTTCTAAGATCTTTGAATGTTATTTTTTGGAATCATATTTAGAATACCACAAGCACGGAAAAATTGAATCACGTTTTCCACGGGGCTGAATATGCGAAATATAGGAGTGTATATGCGAAGATAGCTCGTACAGCATGATATAATGCCCTAGCCACTTACAAATTACCGTCCTTAATGGTACTTTTAATAGCCTCTTTTGAAAGAAACTACAAGTGGAATAAACTAAGTGCGACAATGTTGACAACCGACTAAATTAAATTTATTCGCATCTCTTTCAAATCGATTCATTAAGAAAGGATAGAATGACTTTAAGGAATGTCAAGTTTAGTCACATAGACAATCCATACACTTTTGACTTATTTTAATTGGCATGTTTTATGTTGCGCATTAAAATAACACAAAAACCCTTAAGTGTCGCTATTTTAGAAACGTCAAACAGACGTCGCCGGTCATCTGTCTTTTTTGGTTGTATTGTCCGCTTGCGCCGCTTCTTCTCTGCAGCTACTAATTCGTCGAAGCGGTAGTAGTTTATTGGGAATATGCATACTAGTGTTATTTTTAATTTTAAAATTAAAACTAACAATTTATTTAGTACATATTTTAATACTGGGACAATTTGTAAATGCCCGGTTGATACCCACTTAAAGTTATGACTATTGCCTTTAATTACATTATTTGTTTTTCTCATACATATTCTCTGTTGTGACGATTTAAAAGAACTTAGTAAATGAGTCTATTTAAATAAAGTTATTTTTGACTTTTGTCTTTGTCCTGAAAGAGTAGCACTGAACATAAATTTAATTTAGTTACGGAATCGGGAACGATGTCTCTTAATTTTTTTGTAAGTAACCTAAAGTTGAGGTGAAGACAGCGAATTGTTAGTCTTTTAAAGTCTCAAACTTAACATTGAGCATCAGACTGATGGCCCAGTTATGAAAGAAACAAAAGCAAGTTGGTTCATTCCAACCCTCGGCTTTCCAGCCGACCTCGATTGACTCTCGACCTATCTAAAACCTTTTCAATCCGCCGCTTATCATTTAGTATTTCATTCCAATTTCATGCACGCGGAGCTATTCCACGTTGATAAATGTCTTCGTAATAATTTTTTATTCATTTTAAATATTATATTATACTAACAATGTTGTTTAATTTTTTATGGCCGAATTTTGGCTGTATGTCACCAGTATCTAATTAAATAAGTAATTAAAAAATAATATCTCTGTTTACTTACGATCTCAAAGGAGAGAGGTTTCTGATCCATATGTATTAAGTATTTATGAACAAATTAAAAATTAGAAATCTGATAAATTTAAAAGTATCCGTTTGAGTACCTACTCTACGTTTATTGACTTAGCATACGCAATTGAAACGTCTAACAATTTTGGTCACGGCATCCCACTGGGTCAAGGTTTCACGATTGTAGGATTCGATCAGGATCTGAAATAAGCAGACAAAATTTTGTATCTACTTAGTAATGTTACCCACAGTTAATACGGTTTGTTTGATCAAGTTAAATGTTGGAACTTTCCAGTTTGCGTAGAAAGTCATAAGGGAATACTATTTTCATGGATGATGGATGTTACATTTAAATAACGATCAAAGTTATTTAACAAATATTCTAAGCTCTCAACCTTTTCTGTTTCGGCCATGATCGTTTCGTATCTGTTTCTGTGTGAAGGGAAAAGACGCTAGTCTAATTAGTTAGAGGGAAGCAATCTGTATCTCCTATCTCCATAATGTCAACGCAAAAGCAACACCGAAGCAAACAGCATTCTTTTTTCAACTTTTTAAAACACTTATATGGCGTGAGTCAGTTAAATATATCGTGACTTACTACTTACGTTACTAAACCAAAAACGTCCGTTTGTTCCTACGTGTGATTTCCATAGCATCTCTGAGCGATGTAAGCGCTCTCAAAAATAATGCAAAAATCATTTTCATGCTTATGTATAACGCAACAATGTAAAATACAGCGCTTAAAGAAATTTTCATAAGATACAAAGTTATTGAAGCTAGCTTTTATATGATTCTCACTGGATAACTGTGGAAATTGCTATGCAGTTTCCGATTATAGTAAAGAGTGAGCAAGTCAGCTTCTTTGGGTATAGAAAATGTTTTTTATTTTACTTATGTTGTAAATATAAAATTTGCACTCACAGTTAATTACGTACTACCTTTTGTATTGTAGATACATTATTATAATTTAAAATTTATTAGAAACTGGAGTCTGCGTTTGAAAGCAACGCATTTTAAAAATCTTCTTAAGAGTCTGAAGGGTATGAATATAAATATGCAGAATGTTGTACATTTTAAATCGACTATTAAACAAAAAATTAAATAAAAAAATAGTAGTGAGATCTGACTTTTAATTTAAACTGTAATAATCAAATGCTAAAACAAGTTCCCTTTGCCACACAATCAATATAAATTTATGACTATAAAAATCTTTACTATTAAATGGTAAAATAAAACGTTATTACTTATTTAAACTAATAGTACCAATAAAATTGTACAATACCTCACTATAATAAAATGATTCAGTAGCAATTATGTAGAAGTTTACGTACCGGGCTTTAGTTGTTAAGACATGGACTGGAATTTAATCGGCTTATAACAATTGTGCGCGACACGATACAGTTTGTAGTTCGCTTTTTCATGGTCTGTTTCGAGTGTGACTTTTACGTTAGACTTAACAGCTGCGTTCATCGTAAAGACTACTTCTAATTTCACAACAAAGACTGTCACTTTAATTTATGTGTTAATCAAATCGGCTTATTGAAATCCTTCGTTGGCCTTGGCCTTACGAAGACTATGCCTTAGCTTTCCTCCTCCAGTCACTTCATCTTCTTGAGATTTATAGAATACTCGTTCAGTCACTGTCCTACGTTTCTATCACAAAACCTTCATCTACCACTGCTCATTTTCTTAAACGGGTTAGTTATTGGCCTTTGTCTTTCCTGATGGTTTATAATAAATCTGAAGATGGAAGCAAGCTACCATAACACAGAGTATATAGCTGTTTTACCTCTTAGTGCCGGATCCCAACAATGCTGGTAACATTCTTATTTTGGTGGCAGATGAGTTAAGATAGTTAGCCAGGCGACTCATAGAAAAAGGCCTACCACCAATCGAATAGAGCATAAAATTTCTGCTCCCACTGGGAATCAAATCCCAGACCTTCAAATCTGAAAGAAAAAAAAGAAAACATGAAGAGAATGTAAATGTAATGCTAACAATAAGCTAACTCAAGAATAGGTATGTAAATGTAATACTAACAATAAGCTAACTAAAGAATTACTTCAACAGTATGATCAAGAGCAAACTCGTTTTTTTTTGGATTGACTAATACTGTTGGCCGCAGATGGCCTTTACAGCGTTACCGGGGTTTAAGGAGGAGACCAGCAAACTCGTAGTACTAACAAGTGTTAATCATTTATTTATTAATATTTGTGAACCCTAATACATGAGATATAAAAAAATTACAATTTAGACATTAATCTCTGTGTTACAAACACTTACAGGTAAATAGTAGTATCTGAGCATGTAGATGCTCAGATAAAAAACACTTTTTGGTTTACAACAAAATGTACCTTAAGTTAAGGAATGGGAACAGAATTGTTGAACAAGTAACGTCTAAAACATTCTTATTGTTCTTCTCCGAGCAATTCCGCAGCATCTAAATTATGTAAGCATCTTCTGTCAATGCGATTAGATATTATAATAGTTAAAGATCATAGGCACTAATTTTTTTACGTGTTTAAGACATAAAGTTGTACCGACAGTTACTATATACGACTCTCTGTATTAGTATATTCCGTGATCCATTAAATTTTTCCCTATAACCGTTGTCGGCCAGTGTTGCTGACGCTACAGCGTTTTACGACCCACATGGAACCGCCATTCGCGTCGCGTGTTTTCTGATGCCCTCAATTCTTTTACGGTATTCTGTTCTTTTTATAGTCTTCATAATTATAGCAGTGAGTTTATAAGATGCAGTGTTTTTATGATTTGATTATATTTTGATGAGAGAAATCCTAAAAAATTTACTCGATAGAGTTTTATCGATATTATTACATTTATAACAGTTTGCTCTGTAAGTCAATAAACATGAATTCTGCAGGCTACAGAAATTTCGTCAACAGTCTATGTATGTCGCAATACTGAATAAATGACGAGGCTGGCCCAACGATTTTACTAAGACGTTAAATTGTCGGAAGCAAGGAGGAGATAGGGATGGTAAATTTTGATTGACCTGCATCAACCACCGCGATAACTGCTTCATTTTCGTAAACAAAACTTACGAAATTTGAACCTCAAAGCCATCAAGCTCCTTAGACACTAAACTGATTTGTATAGTTTTTATTTTTTCTTTGATTTGGTACTGACAATCTATGGTCTGTATAGAATAGATCTGCTTTAACAAATAAGTGAAGGTAACTATACCAAGTTCCATACCGGTTAAGAATTGATAGTGCATCGACCATGGTTTCAATTGTTGAGCTATGAACATACAAACATTCTTACATATTATTAGTTACTGCTCATTAGTCGCATCGAACCTCCTCACATAGGGAGCCCTTTCCACTCATTATTTCTGAGTCTGAGAATACATAACATATTTATGCTCCTAACTTGTAACACTGAGACATACTGAGATAACGTGAATAATTTAAACCGTGATTAAGAACACATAAGATCACGTGTACCAGAGAGGTAACACTGACATAATGTAAATAATCTAAACTGAGTTTGAGAACACATAATATCATGTATACCAGAGATGTATCACTGAGACATAATGAAATAATGTAAATAATCTAAACTGATTCAGAAAACCATAAATATCACGTCGATGGAGGCTTTTACTAACTTCTTATGACCAATATTTTGAAATTTATATTCGATTGTGTTGATATTCGAAATAATTGTATAATAGAAAAGTAATTATAAATTAAAACTACTAAATCTCCAAAGGAACTTTTGCTCATAAATTACTATTGAAATCCGAAGTGCGAATAAGCCTATAGTTCTGTATTGAATTCTAAACTTTCGGGTTACTTTCTAAGTTAAAGTCAATATCTTACTTATTCATATCAAGTTGGCTACTCTAATAAGTGTAGAGATCTCTGTGGTGGCTGTTGACACTCTCCGGCTCAAAATGTTAGTTTTGTTTTGCTGCTGAAATTGCTATGTAATTTTGTACGAACTTTAAGTAGCTATTTAAGTAATATAGGTCATAACGTACTTATTGAAAGCAGTTGCATAGCAGCGAAATCATTAAATTGCACATTAACCCTGAAAAAATTTAACGCTGAACAATCTGCAATTTAAAAATGGGAAAAATCGGAAAATCGGATTCACTATAATAATATTCTTAAGCTCATTTTACACTCATTATAAATCATTGTTAACGACTGAATCACCCTTCACTAATTATTTTGTTATGTTATGTATTCTCAGACTCAGTAAGTGAAAAGGGGTGCTACTTAAGGAGGTTGGAGGCGACTAAACAACATTAACTGTTATGATATGTTTTTTTTATATCAAAAGGCGATACCGAGATGGAGTCCATATGTGAAGATAACTACTGCCGCATAACAAACTACCATTTCACGCCTGTTTTGAAGGAATCCAAGTTCTATATAGGAGGGAATACGTGTGTTGGTAAGCAATTCCACGCTCTGGCTTTGCGACAAAGAAAGGAGTCACGAAATCTATTTGTAGACGTGGAAAAAGTAATTGATTGACTCCATCGACTAGCACGCGTGTTCTTGAGTAGGAAAGGAAAGGGAGAGATAAGGTCAAAGAGCTCTTTAGAGCACTGTTCATGGTAAACCCGATATAAGGCACTAAGCGAGGCTATGTCGCGACGCAATTGCAGAGGCTCTAGGGTGTTTGCTAGCTCTGCATCGTCCAATATACGCATAGCACGATGCTGCAATCTGTCCAGAGCATCGAGGAGGTACTTTCCAAAGGTGGGAGCAATATCCCACGCAATACCTGGACCGGACCTGAGTTTTGTACAACAAGCATAACTGATCAGGAGTGAAATACTTACGCATCTTGTTAGGACTCCGAATTTACGCGAAACAGACTAAATATGTATGTTTGTAAGTTCACAGCTTATTGATGCATAATCAATTCTTAGCAAGTATGAAACTCAGTTGGTTATCATCACATATTCAGTATCTACCAAATAATCGCCATGAACGTAGTAATCGCCAAGATGTGTTTAAAGCAGACAATTCTATTCTATTCACATATAGGGTGGTTGCATGTACTACTATCGATACTTGCATCTCTTTGTCGGTTTTCTCGTTGGCCCATTTACCTGTTTTAAGACTAGCTTCGTTAAACCAAGAGCTGCATTATTACCACCACCAGTAGAATAATTCACATGTAAAGTTGACAGTAGTGACGATTCTGTTAACATTTTTCACGGCTACAATTTAGTTAGCTTCAGTGTCATTTTGCTTTTAATTCAATATTAGTTCATGTACATTAGAAACAGGGCAAAACTGAAAATAAATAGCGTTGAAAATTCATATAATATTCCTCAGTCGCTTTGGAAGTCAAAGTCAATCTACAAGTAACCGTTTACATTACATATGGACTCGTCTACTGCTTATCATCAGGTAATGTCGAGTCATTTGCTGTGCTTTATATAAAAAAAAACATTACAACATTTTAATACTGTTCATTTTTTAAATTAGATATTTTACAAAAAAATAACGAATTCAAAGCGACAACAACATAACGATCACATATGATATGACAACATTTTAATTACACGTTCAGTTACAACGAAGTTCAAACTGACATTAAAACGCACTTAAAACAATTACGAGGCCGTTAAAAATACTACAAAAATGTTCTTTTAAAAGGCGATACATAAATAACGTTTTGTGTCTTGAATGAACCTACATTTACTGTTTTTTTATATTGGGAACTATAAGGTTGTTATTTTAATTGGATTTGTAATAAAATGTGGTTTAATGAAAATTACTTTTATTAATAACTTTAATTTTCTACATATAAAATTTTAATTAAAAAAAAACAAAAAACACTAATAACTGCGCTATATAGCAACCTATTAAGCCCGAGGGCCTAGGCAAGATGCCTTCGGATAATCTTTTAGTGAAAAATGTGTAGGATTTGACAATGCCCTCGCTTCGCTATCGAGCGTTGTCAATTCGCATACATTTTTCATTTAGCGATTTGATTGAAACTATCAAAAGTTATTCTGTTTAGGTGCTAAGAATAGCATGCATCCATAACCTTCTCTTAAGGTTGGTTTGTATTTGTATTTGGACCGAGCTAGTTAGAATGCTTTTTAGCATGCGGAATAGCTCGATATTGTTTATACAGTTTCTAAAACAATATACATTTTTCATGCTATTTTTTAATTGTGTATAGAATCAACGACAGCGCTTCCAAGTAGGTAATGGACAATATGTAATCAGTCCCTTTGAAAACGGATGGTATTTGTTTACATTCATTTGCTGTTTCTTAAATTATAACGATTCTTTAAGAATTTATTATCAACTCCACTTCAAAATAGACGTCAAATATTTAAAATATTTTTTAAATACTCAATGCAAGATATAAATTTGACTTAAACGAGATTTTGAAGCATGCTAAAAATCATTGAACACATTTCCACATTTCCTAACTGTATATATATTTGAGCATGATATAAAACAGCATATATATAAAAGGAATGGCTGCTTAACTTATGGAAAGGAATGAATAAGGGTAGGTACCTCAGATCTAGTTTCCCATTTTTCTCTGGCTTGAGGTCTTCTCATTGTGAAGCATCAGGTTTAGCAAACACTAAATTATATATTATTAGAACTGAAAGACGCGGCGACGCATGCGGCGGATCACAGAGCGACCGTATTATTTTGTTAACACGGCGGCGAGGAAGCGAGCAGTGTTTGCTTGCGTTGACAAGCTTGCCAACTTAGCGGATTAACATGGGGAAAAAAGGGCGGATTAGGAACGAAAACATAATAGATTGAGAGGACAAAGGAGTTATTGCAAACAGCCAATTTTATAATCTATTAATTATTTATTTTCGTAAACAGTGTCTATAGGTAAAAAGTAAATGCCAAGCTTTTACAATGTTAATACAAAGTTACCTTATTCCTGTGATAAACTCTGCGCCAGTTTATACTATTGTACCAAAACAATTTTTCTTCATAGTAAATTACATTTCTGTATAGGAATTCCAGATCAAGCCACAACATTAAAAGTGAAGCTAACAATAGACACAATCGAAATTCTCTGGTATATTGTCCGACCTTTTCCGTGTTTCGACCTTCCGGCGTGATGTCACAGACGTTTCTATGGCGGCCAGCCTTTTTGTCTGGTCATTTTTATTTATACACATTTTCTTGTATTTTTTAGGTTACTTCCTTTTTGAGAGCGGTTACCCACGCGGTCGTAACGTTTTGAACATTGATGGTTGCAGTTTTTTTAACACCTTAGCGTTAACTTCGTCTTCATTTTCTTTATTAATTTTAGAATTTTTTCAACAGCAATATATTATAGAGTTAATCAAAAATAAAGCAATCGAAGAAATAAATTATTATTTGTTAAAATGGTTTCATATTTATTTAGATTCATATGGTTTCATATTTATTTAAAAAAACAGAATTGTAGTAATTTAGAATATAACTTTCAAAATACAAAACTCAGTCAACGCATGATATGATGATGTGATGTGAATGACTTATTGGAACCTCTAGGGGTCGATGATCCACCACTTTGGGAATCCCTGCACTGCAATTATCGTTTACCACTTGGGGACATAATGAGTATTTTGGTTAAATATTTCGTTCAAATCTTTTACGTATATGTACTTTTGTTGAGTTTTGTTGTTATATTGTACCTATGTCAAATGCCGTTTTGGTTTCTGTACCGACAAACTTCTGAGTTTACCTCAATTAAAAATGTTAATGTAGATAATTTAAAATGTACGTTTTTAGAATTTGTCAATTTACTAGTGTTATAAGAGATTGCTTCATGCTACTCTTGAGAGTGTCAAAATATGATTCTTTCGCAGCTCCAAGGCAAATTTATTTCACCTAGATTATTACACGCCATCCAGAGAACAGCGGACCATGAAGTTATTATAAGAATTCCTTTTCCCTTTAAAGAACGGAACTTTAAAAATAGCGCTGTCACAAAGGTGACTTTAATGATCGTTATTTATCTGAAAAATCCTCATCAAAAACTGATATTTGCTACATCTGCTTGGGATGTAACTCCCAGATTTACTCCAGTACTATTGGCCTATTCTCGTGTTTTCCCAATAACACTGGTTGGCTTAAACTGTCCTAGTGCCCCAGACGACCGCTGTTCCCTCGTAGTTTTCGATTCACTTTTATAGGGGACGAAATTATTCTTTTGTTAATCATAAAATGGATGTGGTTAGTGATAAAAAGCGTATTTTAACACTAGATATACCGCGATTTGAATATATGTCAACAACAAAAATTATATTTGTTACTAATGTATATAAAATAACATTAAGTTTATAAAATGTACTCTCTAATTATAGCTACACAAGTCATAACATCAATTCTGAAAAAAAATGTGTAATATAGTAGGAATTTTGAATTGAAATTGCACGACCAGTCTAAATGACTGGTCTGGTAAATCTAGTGTTAATAACAGTATCAATCAGTTATTTGGAAGAATTCATAAGGTTAGACGAAGTCCTGATTAGTTAAGGATTATTCAACGAAGAATATGAATATTTATGTAATGGAAAATTTATCAGCTAAGTCGTAGTTTAATTAGTTATTTTATACATATAGGTAAAACAGATTTAACAGTTATTAGAAAGAAAGTTTCTCTTATAACGACTCATTATAATTTTGTCTTTTTTATTTGACATTAGTTAGAGAAGCAAAACATAGGTACTAATATTGTTCTAATAAAAATAGGTTGACGTACTTAGCGTTTATTAATGTATGAAATAATTATTTCAACAAAATCACGTTGAAAAGCTTTGCCAAAATTAAATATAAACTGGTAAGAATGTTGCTCTTACTATAGAAACGTTCAAGTCGAATTTCAATTGCACGTTGAAACAAAATCTACTAAGCCAAACTGCAAAGCTTATATTTAATTAAACTATACGAACGTCACGTTATTAGCATTTAAATGGTCTGAAATCTCCATTCCCACTGCGGCCCGCGCAGTTACCTGTCAAACTTATACGGAAGCAGTTCCGAATTCCATTACGCGACGTGTATAACTGAGGACCTGCCATTGGCAGTCGGTACATTTGCAGTAAGCTTTAACGACTTGTTTAAGGTCAATTTTCCATTTAAAATTGTTTAATAGGTAAACGATATTTCTATTAAATCGAGTTGTCTTAAAGTAGTGATTTATTTGTAATTGAGTATATAAATAAATTCGCTTGATGGTATGATTAACAAAATCAGTCACAACTTTCTCAAATCTCGCTAAAAGCTGTATTTTAAGCATATTAACTGTATTATTTAAATTAGGTTCCGTATTTTTTCCTAATTTTTGCATCGACTTTCACAGCATCCATTTCATCCATTTTTTGCCTGTAATCCGTAAAGGAGTAATCCGTTTACAAACCTACCCTCCACTGGCTTAGTGGCTGGTATGTGGGGGACTCGCCCTGATATGATCACTGGGAATACCCACTAAAACTCCCTGTAACTCCGCTGCTCACGGGAGTGACTTGGATTCTGCCACAGCAATTCACCAGACCACTCTCAAGTAACCTGGCCTAATAGCCAGGTTTCGCGCCAATGGGGATTGTCCAGAGTTATTTGGGCAATTTCAGACGTGGCGGCCATTGCAATGCGTACGTTTTCTTCTTAAGAACGCGTAAAAATTAAACAAATATCTCTCTGGTAAATAAATTATGTAAGTGAACAAATTTCTGTAAGTATTTCAAAATTTGGTAGGCCATAAAATAAAACTATAGTTTCATCCAGAAATAGATTGTACTGTTGACGGTAGTGGGATGTCCCTGTTTGCTCGCTGCTATTGCAGAGATATAGGATGTTTTTGTTTACCGAACGAAATTTTATATTTTTGTTTAAGCATATTTATTAGAAAAGGAATTTTAGATAAGGTTATAATTAGCTTTCCGCAGCGCCCGCGGCGATTTCAACACAGAAAATATCACGTGGTTCGGGAATATTTTATTTGTAGTATGGAACATGGTCAACGCAGATGTTTATATTAAACACAAGAGCATACATTTAATCCACTATATATCAATAAAATCAAATTTAAATTATACATAAGAGTATATTTAATAGAAAATAATCAAAACGATAAAATTCTGTCAAATGACCATATGTCCATATGCATTTTCTTAAAATTCAAATCCAAACAAATTGTGTTGCTGTGTTGACAACTTCTATATTAGTAATTTACCCTCGCCAATCGGTTTTTTGGAAGCGGAGGGGGAGTCGTGCGGGCGGCATGGGCGTGTGACGTCAGCGTTACGAGGTGACCAAGATGCTCAGAAGCTCACTCGGATTGTTGGCATCATTTTTTTATATTACTTAACAAAGTTTAACACATGTTAAATTATCTTTTTACCAGCACACGGACTCTCGATTCTACGTCCCCTAACAAATCATTATTTTCAATAGCTATTTGTCTTACTAAAAGCCCTTAGTCCACACGATAATATAGGTCAAATGCATTTTCATTTTCGTATTAGAAACAAAACAGTGATCAAATTACTGAACTGACCCAGTATCTTCATTTATATCATTATGTAAGACACAATAACATAAAAATATATATCATATATACCTGCTTATCATATCAGGTGGTGTTAAGTCATATATACAGTACAAGAAAATACATAATATGAACATTTTAAACTTGGGAACATCTCTGTAGTGTTTAGGAATTGACCTGTTCTCTGTGTCCTAGCAACGCAAGACTCACTTTCTGCCGGTTCTAGTGATAAAATTGTAGCAGCTCCAACCATTAGTGAATTATTTAGAAAATAAACTTGACAGGAATTATTCAGACCACGTGATTTATGGGAAAATAAATGTATTAAAGCAATATTTACATTAAATTAATAATTATTAAGGGTGACGACAGTGCGGCTACTCCGAACATCTCTCGTGCATGTGTTAATTATAGGATACTCAACATAAATCATTTCGTCATCCGCTGCACTGTCTAGGTCCCTACACAAGTGGTATACAACACTAATGTCGCGCCCACAGGTATTCCACTGTAAAATATGATGGTTTAAAATAATGCGGTAATTGAGTCTTTAAAACAGACTATTTATTCAAAAATACGCTGATGAGTTAAAGTAACTCATCAGCTTGTAGAGCTGCAAGTATATTAAATAATAAATTATTATAGTACGCACATTGGGTGATTGTCATTTGCTTCGATTACCGACCAATCAGTGACAGCTTACGGATTACAACTCTGTAAGATTTGTTTACAATTTAACAGTCTCCAATATTTATAGTTATATTATTTACTATCGGAAAATAATGCGCTAAACTTTAAATGGTTTGTTGTTGTCCACAACATTTCGACAGTCGACAGTTTATAATCTCGTTAGTTAGATTATTAAGTGACAAAGTTCAAAATATTACGATGACAGAAATAAGGCCTGAATTTCTCTTTTATTACGTTGTACGATTTTCTTAGTCACATTCCGTATTTTCTGGATAAATAAATATTAATAAGATCCTACATATTTATGACGCCTGGACTTGGCCAGCCTAATTCAATTTGGACCCGCTTTGATTTACATCGTAAAAGTGCTTTTACGCTGTTTTCCTATCTTTTTATTCGAACATGTTGAAGTATGTGTAGTATATGTAATGACCTCATTATCATAATTAACTGAATTGGAATGCTAAAATTATATAAACCTTACTTTTTATGTCAATGTTTTGAATATGCAGAAAGTATAGGTGTCGCCACCATCACATCGCTTTTAATTACAGATTATAAGTTTCTCTAGCGTTGCCCTAGCTGGGAAACTTTTTGAGATTTTCAATTGATACTTGTGTGTCTTTTGTGTGTGTGTGTGTGTGTTCAGTTTGTGGTAATCACAGCATTTTATCCAGATTTTTGAGTAAATCTAATTTTTAAAAATGTTACCAAAACGAGAATTGACACGTTGCGTCTACTTTCTAACTCTACAAGCCCTAACTTAGAAACTATACACCTTAGTCAAAATATACTTTTACCTCATAGTAGCCAATCGATTCTTACTTGTTCTAGCCTCAGACAAGTCTTCGTAAATTTTTCGCAAAATGGTTAGCTACGTGAGTAACCAGGGCTTTAATTCTCCGTATTCTCATGTGGCGTTCCAAGATAGCTTTCAACATTTTCCGAATGTCCTTGCAAATCGAAGAATAGGGTCTAAGGTTGCATGCTGGGCAACTAATTTATTCATTTGCTGTCTCTACAACATCACGCTTTTTGATTTTTTTGTAAAAGTTAAAAACTTAGGCCTCTTAGATTGATGGAAAATGAATATTTACTCCTTCCTTATTAAAAGAGGTTTGCTTAAAAGAGTTATGAATGACTATATTTGACAATGTCATTAGGTAAAGTCATTTGTTCTACCATAATGTTTTGCTTATTAATAAACTGTTTATTAGCTTTCACAGATGGCTGACTGTTTAACCAGAATCCGCTGGATAAGCTATTATGAATGACGGACTTGTTAGTGCTGTAAAAATATGAGTCTCGGAGTCTTTATTTTGAGGAATCACGTTAATTATTATTTTATTTTTTGTTATTTACTAAATTATAATTATATTTGACGCTTTGTAATTGATAATAATTAAATATGAAGGTTATGGAAATGAATATTGTATGAATTCATTTAAACTCTATCAATTGGTAATATCCTTAGAAAAAGGCATGAAATCAGATTGGTTTATACCTTTTTCTCAAATAAATAATCATTATTTTAAAATATCAAGAACCACTACTAGAATATTAATGCACGAAAGATTAAATAATTGTGGCTTTCAACATTTTCTATCATAAAATTATGAACACTATCGTTATTAGTTGTAGATTTTTTTTATTTTTACATGTTACGATTTAAAGAATGATCACAGCAGGGGCCAGTTAAATATCATACAACATGTATTGAATATAAATATGTAAAAAACAATAAAATAACAATAGTTTGGCTAAAAATTTCTTCTTCTATAATAACATTAAGTAATATTATCTTAGCAAAAGGGGATCATGATAACATACGGATTTCTCTGACAAATAAAAACAATGAACGCATTCTGATAGTTTTTCCATTAACTGTCACAATAAAACATTTTCATTTATGTGTTTCCTTTTTGGAGTAGACATCAGTACCTCTAGTGTAAGTTTCAATCATATCGACACGTTTCTATTACACATGCGTTCAGCTGATATTCTTCTTCTTTGGGGTTTTATGGCGCTTTCTTAATAGATTCCGCCAGTATCGAACAGTTGATAATCGCACATAAAGAACGTGCGTTTGTTGCATACAATTTGACAGCTGATGACAAAAAGGTCGAGACGGTTAATTCGATTGAAACTCACACACTCAAACAAAAGACTCAAGTTCCATACAGCACTATCTTTTATAACATACGTCATCAAGTAATAATGTGTCTAGTTTATGATGCGTCCGCAAGAGTTATCACAGATAATGAATGTCTGTTTCTCAAATATAATTATATCTTTAACATTCTACGCGATAATAGAATTGTTTCTTTGAAGAGTTCTTTTTTTGCGTTTAATCGTAAGTGTCTAGTGTGTATGTTATTTGTATGCATGCAGCCACGAATCTATCTGTGTATCTTATTGTTGATGAAAAAATAAATTTCATATATAATAATAAAAAATATTTGTTTTTAAAATCTTTTTTTCTTTTTTATTTATTATACGATATTTTGTGCATGAATAAATTAATGTATGGAACAAATATAAAAATTTACTTGTAAAGCCTTTTAAAGTTAGAAATTTTTAGTGTAATTAGAGGCCTCAGGAGCTCAATCATAGTCGCTTTTATTGTGTAATACCAATAATTTGTGGAAATAATAAAGATTGCAAGAAATAAATCTACACGTATGACATTTACGTCTTGAGATCTCCTTGAGAGGCTCCTTCTAAAGAGACGAGAAAAAGGACCAATAGAGGTGGCTAGAACAGTATGTTGCATGCTGGACTAGCTATGGCTGTTTGAATTTGGACTGCTCGTATTGCTTACCATCAGGAAATTTAGTCATTTGCTGTGATTTTTATTAAGAAATAAATCTAGTTTAGTTTTTAACGCTGACTCTTGTGGTTTTAGTAGAATTTCTTACTAGTTGTTTAGGTTAACAAACAAACCTCTTTAAATAAATTAAGGTGCCTTACTTAAAACAAGTGCTGGCATCCGAGCAGCTAAAGACCACAGATTATTTGAAAGGAATTTGTACGTTATGTGTAACGTCATAAGTCATGTATTTGCAGTGTAGTAGACGGAGATTTAGGTTAATTTTATGATGTTATAAAACTGTAAGTAAGAAGGTTTACTATTTATGTTTACATATATAAATAAATAAGGGATGTGAACTCGTTTGTTTCACATACGAATAATTTTAAAACATTCGTTCAAATTTAAATGAGAAAACCCTCTAGAGATATACAGTTACGTCTAAAACAATATGCTGTCAAAAAACTTAAATATAAACTATATACGTAGCAATAATGTGTTGTATACATATTTTTGAAACCGTTAAGGTAAACATCTTTTAGAGTTGTCTGTACTATAATCTTTAATTATTAAGTTTTTAAATCTCGGTACCATATAGTAATAAGAACAATAATACTTATAATATTTCGCTTTATTACCGTTTGACTGTTGTTTGTAAAGGCGTTTCGATTCCCTGTTTTCATCAAAATCGTGATCAAATCACTATAATACGAATTTGATTGCAATGGTAAAAATATTTAAAATAGTTACACGTCTATAAATAGATAGCTATTGCAGTATAGTAAATATAGCCACTTCCATTTAGCCAGCGTCTCTTAAAGGAGCCTTTGTATATGTAGGAAGGAATACGTATGCTGATTCCATGCTCTAAGCCAACGACAGTGAAATAGGTCACTGATTCTCAACATGCATTATGTTGAACTAGAGACAGTGAAACCTTTTTTTACGTTGGTTTAAAATTTAATAGAACACAACCCCGTATTATAAAGTGTAACTTAAAAGTAGCAATGATTAATTGAGTCTATAATTAATTATTTTAATATAACACTACATAATCCAGTGTTTTAAAGAATGTAAAATCTTGTTTACTAAGAATCACATCTCATTAGACGTAGGATAATTTGTTAAAAATATAACACGTAATATAATACGATTTCATCTGCGTTGATTTGTATTAGCAGAACGTGACGAGAAAAATATTTTTTTGATATATTAGAGATATTTTACGATGCATGTTTTATAGAGTTGGCACAATAGATATTTTGCAGTGAGAACTGCCTTGGCTGGTTAGTTCACAGTTTAATGATTCTACGAATTAAAACATTTTTCTTTTTTCATTCAAAAAGTGTAATATTTTTAATCTCACTTGTTAAAGTTCTTACCTTAACCGGTTAGTTTAGATTAGAATATGTGTGCAATAAAGGATATTTGTATTGTATTGTATTATCTCCATTAGTTAGGTATAGTATTTATGATTCAACAGCTCTGTCCCAAATATTATGTAGCCTTCCTCAATACATGGACTGTCAAACACAAAAATAATTACTTATGTTATCTATTGTCTTGTTTACTACCTATATTTCCATCAAGCATGCAATAATAGGTGACTAGTTGAAATAAAACAGGTAATACATTACTCACTTATATTTCCTTTGGTTTTCACAGAACAACAGATACTTAAAACTCGTAGCACTCCACGACTTCCAAGTGTAGATTCGACTCACTAACTCTTTTGTGTCTCTTTTTAGGCAACCTTCAGAAAACTTAAAAATAAAAGAAATCAATTCTACCCACTTTTACTGGACGAAACGTCACTCAATGAAAACAGTCGAATCTATGCTTGAATCGATAAATACAGATATTTAAAGTTCGAATTCATACATTTCTTTAATGGTAATACATATATTTAAGCAATTAAAATATAATAAAATAAATAGTTGATAACAGTCGGCCATCCGAATTCTATCGGACGTCCTCGTACGTTTGTATAAGCAACCTATGATACTAAACTTGACACTTAATATGTGCAATTCATGAAAAATGATGATTTCTTTAACACAACTAAGTTTTACCTAATTATATAGTTCTTATTATAATAAATGAAATATAATAATAAGTGATGATAATCATTATTTCAAAAGACAATACAGTGTCAATTTCATGATAACCATTTATACTATACATTATTATTTAGTACAACCATTCTTTCAACGATCATTATTACAAACTAAAACACTTTTATTGAAATATACTTCTTGATCATAATTTATGGATTTTAATGTTATATAATAAGACTTAATCACTTCTGATAAGACTAGGGTTTTCCTTAAGAGACCAGGGATGTCCCTTAAGATTCATTCATCAAAACAGTCTTGAGTTTTCTATAGTGGACCAGGGATGTCCATTTGAAATCAATTTTCATGAAATTAGACCAGGGCTGTCTATATCGGACCAGGGATGTCCAATTAGGACCAGGGTTGTCCTAACAATCAAATATTTTATTTGGACCAGGGATGTCCAATTGTCTTTTTTTTTTTTGGTTTTTATATATATTTATTAACGATTTATATTTAACTGAAAAAAAAATAACTATTGTTATAGTAATATTATCATCTCTATATCAACTCTATCCTTAGAGAACACAGTAATGATTAGATTTAATTTCATATAATTATTACTTATCGGCAAAAAAAAACAATGAGATCTCAAAATAATGATTTCAGTTATTTAAGCTTTTACCAATCGAATCGGTATTAATCATCTGTATCGGACTCACCCGAAGACATAATATCTTCTTCGTGTGGTCTTTTAAAGTTGAGTCATGGTTTAATCTTGTCAATTGCCACGACTGTGGAAAATTGTTTCCCACCCTTTCGTGTGAGTGGTGTGTCTTGAACATGAAAACGATCGTGATCAAGAACAGCTGTTATCCTATAAGGGCCTTGGTATTTGGGAATAAGCTTTCTACTTTGCCCTGTATTAGGAACGTGTCGCTCTACCCTTACTAAGTCACCTACTTGAAACTTTTTTGGTTGAGAACGGTTTTTATCAAAATAGTCCTTTGCCTTGCGTTGGCAGGCGTCTATGTGGTTATTTATCTCTTGTCTTATAACGGTGCGGTTTGCGTCTGAGACATTGTCACCTCCCGTATTATCTACCAACTCAGAAAGTATTCTACTCTCATTCTGTCCAGATGGGCGAACACCGAACAGAGCTTCGGAAGGTGTTCGATTAATTCCTTTATTAAAAGTATTGTTGATGCCCCACTGCACGTCAGGGAGGTGGTCGTCCCACTTGTTTTCCGATATACCAACGGACTTTGCGGTTAAAGCATCAACAATAACTTTGTTGTATCGCTCGACTTGTCCGTTTGCTCTTGGTGTCGCAACGGCATTAAGTACATGCTTAATACCCTTATCCGCCATGAACTTATTGAACGAAGAGCTTGTAAAGGAAGTGCCACGGTCAGAGATTAGCCTCCGTGGTACGCCAAATATACCGAAATAGTCTCTTAAAACTTTAATTGAAGTATTAGATTTCGTATTCCTAACAGGTTTGAGGTATATGTATCGAGTATATGCATCTATAATTACCAAAATATACATATTGCCCCTACTACTCCGCACAAAAGGGCCTACATGATCAATATGCACAGTATCAAATGGGTTATCAATTTTTTCTATAGGGTGCAAAAATCCTGGCTTTTTGCCACCCGAGGATTTAGCATATGCACACTCTAAACATGAAGTAACATATTTTTTTACAAAAGTGCGCATCTTCGGAAACCAATATGATGACTTGATCTTTTCAAGGGTTTTATCAACTGAAAAATGGCCAATATCGTCATGATTAAACTTAACCACCTGCCAACGAACCCCCTTTGGCACTACCCATCGGTCTCCTTCGGAGGTGACCCGGTACAGTTTGTCGCCCTTTATTTTGTAGTTATTTTTGATGTCTATCACATCTTTCAACAGTGGGTCCCTTAACACGTTAATGATTCTCTGTACCTCCGAATCAGCATTTTGTACCGTCACCAGCCAGTTTTCTTCAGTAACATGCATGATGTCGAGGTTATTATTTGAAACTGGATTTCTGCTGAGTGCGTCTACGTGAGCCATTGACGCACCAGGTTTGTATTCAATATCAAAATGATACTCCTGCATGAGTTCCCACCATCGAGCCACCCGCGGCAGCATATCTTTCTTTTGAAATGTTGCGCGTAACGAATTGCAGTCAGTAATTATTTTAAATTTAATTCCAACGAGATAAACTCTAAACTTCTGAAGAGAAGCTACCACCGCGAGTGTCTCAAGATCATATGAAGTGTAATTCTGCTCTTCTGGTGTGGTTTGTCTGCTGTAGTATGCTACTGGTTTCAGGTTTCCACAATCCCCACGTTGCAACAAAATTCCACCTAGACCCAACTTACACGCATCCGTGTGAAGTTCAGTTTCTGCTTTTGATTCATACAATGCTAATGTTGGTTTCTGGGTCAATTTTTGCTGTAAAGTCTCAAATGCTGTTTGCTGCTCGGCACCCCAAGCCCAAGTTGCGTCTTTCTTCAATAAGTGTGTCAAAGGCTTAGCAATAATTGAGAAACCTGGTACAAACCGGCGAAAGAAACTGGCCAGTCCTAAGAATTGTCGGACATTGTGCTGGTTTTGTGGCACAGGGAACTTCCCTACAGCTTCGATTTTCTTGGAACCTGGCTGGATACCGTCCCTAGAAACTTCGAATCCGAGGTAGTCTACCTTATGACCAAAGAACAGACACTTTGACAACTTAAGGGTCATACCAGCATCAGAAAACATATTTAAAACATTTTCTAAATGCAATAATCCTTCCTGAAACTCTTTTGCGGGAATGATGACGTCATCTAAATAAGCCAGTGCTTCTTTATGACGGGCAGAACCTAGCACCTGATTCATAATACGTTGGAAGGTAGCTGGGGCATTAGCGAGACCAAAAGGCATTCGAGTAAACTCAAAATGACCGTCTGGCGTCACAAATGCTGTTTTGTATACGTCAGCTTCTCGTATTGGAATCTGATAATATCCGGATGCTAGGTCAAGCGTTGTATAATACCGATGACCAGCTAACACGTCTAACTGGTCATCTATTAGAGGCATGGGATAATTCTCCCTGACCGTCTTCTTATTAAGTGCCCGATAATCAATACAAAGCCTAAAGTCTCCCGTCTTTTTTCGAACTAACACAATCGGACTTGCATAAGATGAAGTCGAGGGTCGAACTATCCCATTCTCCAATAATTCGGATATCATACCTCTCACAATTTCTTTCTCCTTAAAAGATAATCGGTAAGGTCTATACACCACTGGCACTTCATCGTTGAGAGTTATTGACATTTCACCTGCCGAGGTTACACCCAATTCCGAAAGACTTGAGGCAAAACATTGACGGTAGTTATTAAGTAGTTTTATTAGTTGTTCCCTCTGTTCAGGTGTAATGTCATTGCCTACCCTAACGTCAACATCCCTAATCGGTGAATAAGATTTGCTAACGCTCGACGTTACTTGCATGATCTGTACGGACGAGGCTTTGTCCTTCTTGGCTTTGGTCCCGCGAGCCATTAGATAATTTTTCTTTAAATTAATAGTCTTATCTCGTGGGACAACTACGATCATATAACTAATACCGCTTTTGCTAACTGAGAACAATCCCGAAGAGACTGAAAAGTTAACGTCGGATATAAGCCGAAGTCCTCCTTCAACAAAAACCTCACCCTCTATGACCGGTTCAGTAAACACCTCCACTACCGAAATACCTGATACGGTTATATCCTCATTACAATATAATTTCACTCTAACATTAGATGCCTGATCTTCACCTACATTTGACATCTGCAATTTGTCACTAGTTTTATGTACAACCACGTGTGATTGCTCTGTGAACGACTGACCTATCATGACTGGAACATGCATGGCTTCATCTGGTACAATGAACAAATCTACTACAGCTTTCACTTCATCAATATTAATATTAACACGCTGCTTACCTAACACTTGAACGATGGAATTCCCAAATCCTCTAAGAGTAGGAAGATCGCTTGTATCAAAATGACGGTCAATTTTAATGAAGTCGCGTTGCCTAATCATACAACACTCACTACCAAAGTCAATAAATGCTTCAAATGCCATACCATTAATTTCAATAACCTTATGAAATTTTTCCCTTGGATCATCTTTCGTAACTACCATAACTGTTTTCTCAGAAGGCAATAGAGACTTTGAGTAACATGAATCTGTATCATGTCCCATCTTTTGACATTTGGCACATTTTTTTATTGGCAGGGGACAGTGAGTAGCCATGTGGCCTTCTTGCTTACAGTTGAAGCATCGAGATATTTTCTGACTAGGCCTTGACTGTGTATCATGGCTCTTTCCTTGGAGCTGACTCTTAATAATTCTACGATCTGCTTGGGGTTTACTATTTCTAGCATTCCTAAGGTAAGCCAATAATTTATCAGGGTCCTCGTACTGAACGGCTTCGGCTCCAAGCCGAACTGATCGATCATCAATACCGTGTAAGATACACTCTACAGCTCGTCTGCCTTCAATACCACACCTATTAACTAATGCAATTTTGTCATAATAATAAGTTTCAAGAGAGTCAAAGAACCGAGCTCGCTTTGCAAGCATATCGCTTAGCATCTGTCCATAATTTTCTTGAGAAGGAAATGCAGCCAACAGTTTCGTTTGCCATTCGTCCCACGAGAAAAGAACTGACGGTAAGCCTTCGTACCAGCGTTGTGCCACACCGCGTAATTTTGGCAAAGCAAAATGTATTAATTGCTTGTCTGTCCAACCATAAATGGATTTACATTCATTTACCTTGTGGAGCCACATAGTCATAGTCTGTTCTTTTCTCGCGGGATCAAATTCAGGAATCGTATTATGCATATTACCTAATTTATCTACTGTAGAACTACACCCTACTGATTTGATAGCTTCTAAAAGTTGAATCAATCCCTCGTTTCTATTTAAACATCCCTCATTAATATTAAGGTGACTTACATGACTAGTGCTGCTGCGCAGTGTTTGCCTATCCTGGCTGTTTGATCGGTGAGTCCCCCGGCTACGTAGCTGATCACTCGCACTAGGGTGCGATCGTTGGCTTGCGCGACCGCGCGACCGATGGCTCGCACGGCTACGCGACCGATGACTCGCACGGCTGCGCGACCGTTGGCTCGCGCGACCGCGCGACCGTTGGCTCGCGCGACCGCGCGACCGATGACTCGCACGGCTGCGCGATCGACGACACGCACGGCTGCGCGCCCGATGGCTTGCACGACTGCGCGACCGATGACTCGCACGGCTGCGCGACCGATGACTCGCACGGCTGCGCGACCGACGACTCGTACGGCTGCGCAACCGATGGCTTGCACGACTGCGCGACCGATGACTCGCACGGCTGCGCGACCGACGACTCGTACGGCTGCGCGCCCGATGGCTTGCACGACTGCGCGACCGATGACTCGCACGGCTGCGCGACCGACGACTCGTACGGCTGCGCAACCGATGACTCACGTGGCTACGTGGCCGCGATGGTCGTTCTTCTCCTGTTCTCATCCCTTGGCAACCGTGACTGCTCAATCGACGTGCGTCGTCCGTTGGAGATGACGGTGTATAAGCTCTGAGTTGTTTACAATCGTCCACTGAAATAAGGGGAAATATAATCCACACAGTAAACTGTAATTTCAAAAATATTCAATGGTATCCTATTTATTAATACAACTTTTCTAAATACGTAATGTATTTCATTTAATTCAAACGGCATTTTATAACCAACCCAAGGATATAAATTACAAACTAACGAATTAGGTGTCAATTGTGTAAGTGGATATAAGAACCCTCCCTTTTTCTTTTAGCTTTAATAATAATAACAACTAAATAAGAAAAAGAGCAATATAACTTTATATTATGAGAAGCGACAACACATCAGATATTTTAGACTTTCTACTCTGAGTGTTAATAATTTAATAATAAATATTTTAAAAATGTCACCTTATTATTTGTTAGTTAGATAGAAGATATTATTAGTTTATTACGTCTAAGATATTCTTATAGTCATCAATGAACAGTCATACTTTAGTTCCAATACATTTTTTTATTTTATTTTTTTATTTTTATATGTATATTTTCTTAATTGGAGGGGTAATAAAATTTTTTTTTGTAGTTAATTAAAGTAAGTATTCCTTTGTTAACAGTTAATATGTAATGTAGTTAGCGGTTAGAAAGACGTATGTAAAAGTATTATTTTTAACTATAAGAAGTTGTCACTTATTGTTTAAGACAGGACGATACAAAAATAGAGAAGGAAAAAAAAATGTTTTGATAATAAACAATTGCTTTCCTATTAACTTAGTGGTTGTGTGTTAAAATCCCACTTCTGAAATGTTATCTATTGTCTTGTTTACTACCTATATTTCCATCAAGCATGCAATAATAGGTGACTAGTTGAAATAAAACAGGTAATACATTACTCACTTATATTTCCTTTGGTTTTCACAGAACAACAGATACTTAAAACTCGTAGCACTCCACGACTTCCAAGTGTAGATTCGACTCACTAACTCTTTTGTGTCTCTTTTTAGGCAACCTTCAGAAAACTTAAAAATAAAAGAAATCAATTCTACCCACTTTTACTGGACGAAACGTCACTCAATGAAAACAGTCGAATCTATGCTTGAATCGATAAATACAGATATTTAAAGTTCGAATTCATACATTTCTTTAATGGTAATACATATATTTAAGCAATTAAAATATAATAAAATAAATAGTTGATAACACTTACAACTGTTCATCTTTATTATATAACTATAGATTACAAATGAAGCTGTGAATTCGGTACTATTCTTTAAACTTCACTGATTTCAAATATAGAAAGATTTTTTAATTACTTATGGTTCAAGTCAGTCAATCTAAATTCGACTGAAGTATAATCCTTGAAACAACTTGACATACTTTGTAGCATTGTGTCTCTAAATCTATTTAAGGATGTATTTATATTTAAATAATAGTTTTTGTTGTATCACAACAACTAATCAGTGTTGAAGTCTTTAATTAGTTGGATAGAATCAGCATTCCTCTGTAAAGTCACACCGGGATGTGGAAAGTTGTCTGTTTTACGGAATTACTGTAATAAAAACGAGATGGGAACGTCTCGGGAATTTTAATTGAGTCTCCATTGTGTTAAGATTGGTACAAGTTACAGCGTCCCGCGTTTCGAATTGTATGTGCTTGGAATTGCGCTATTAAATGCGCAGGAAAGAACGTGGGACTTTTTTATTAACAAAGTGGTATATGTACGGGAAAACTCTTGTATTAGGCGATGAACTAATTATATAAATGTTATAAAATATATTGGTGATAGCAATTTTTTTTACAGATTGGCTGTAAAATGTTTAACTTAGTGTCCATTTTAATTCTGGGGCTCGCCTGGGGCCGCAGTTGTTTCATTTACTGTCTGATTTAGAAGTAGCTTAATATTTTAGAACTACGTGACAGCTACTGTTAGTTATTTTAGTAAGGTGGTGACTATTACATCATGCTTAACAGTTGGCATAACATATATCAATATGTTATTATCGCCAGCTCAAAAACGTACCGGGAGGCTCGAGTCTACCATAATTTAGGTCGATTAGGCCTTAGTCAACCACGCGGTCAAGTGCGGATTGGTCGACTTCACACACAACCTTAGATTCTTCAGTATGTACAGGTTTCTTCACGATGTTCCACACCGTAAAAGCGCCAAATATACGTACATATGAATTCAAATTATGAAAACACTTGGCACGTGGCGGGGTTCGAACCGCTGCCTTCCGAATGGAAGACAATGACCTTACGTTATAAGCCATCGACGCTTCGCCACCAATATACTTAATTCCGAATAAAATACCTCACTACTCGTATAATGCCAGCTATGGTCGTATATCATTTAAATTAAAAATCTTGACATATTTTTATTAGTTTCGGTTTCATTTCTCAAACCAATGATTATATTGTTAGTCATCGACGGATACATTTCTTCGTTCTTTTAATATAATGTTATCTTATTAATTAATAAGACAAAAATGGTGCCAATAACTGGTAGCAAGGAGACACTATATGTGGTTATATAATGTGTAAATATAACTAAGTGTGTTTATTTCTAATTTTAATTAGTTCATTATTCAATCAATCTCATTTTCCACTCAAGGCAATTTTTATGAGTTTAAGAAATACCGTAACGGACACCGTAATGTTACACAGTTATTTGAACTAAATCCTTTTATTTTAGATTTTAATTTTTGTAAAATATATTAAGTATAGTAAGTACTTAGGTATGTATTACTTTACTGAAAAACCAATATAAATAATTTTTTTATTGTAATATTGGCTGTCTTTAGCTCATTGATTGTCCATTCAAAAAAGTTTATTTCTTGTATATTTCAGCCTACAATCATGAAGTTATAGTAAAAATAATATTCTTACACTCACACTTACGTATATTACGTATAGGATAGAATAGAATAAATTATATCTTTTTTGTACCTCAGCCAATTCAAGAAGAGAAATACATAAAAAACTTATATCCCACGTATATCCCAGAATAAGCATAATTTATTTACGTATTTGTCATTTACGATACATAGTATTTGCCGATTCCGTGTACTGAAATTACGTTGCAGAAAATGTGACCTAGAGCGGACGACCTTTAACGCTAATCGCTTCTTACTTGAGTAGCATAATTAGTTAAGCTCCAAACAAGATGGCCCCACGAAATATTACGACATTAATATTAAATGCCGCTGTTTTTTCGTAAAATGAAGCCGTAATGGGAGCTCGTATGGAAATGCAGTGTATAGCGCCTATTTCGCTTTTCGCATGTTGAAATTAAAAATTCTTTGTTTTGACGGAGGATCAACACGCAAGTTTAAAAGGTTATTAAACGTTTTCACTTAAATCTTATGATTTTCATCATGAAATAAGAAATTCATATTCTTTGAGTCAAATATGCCGCCAGTAAAATATTGTCATATAAAAAGATTCTAACTCTGGGCAATCTCCATTGGAGCGAAGTCCGGCCGTAAGGCGGGGCTGCCTGGGGACAACCTAGTGGATTGCTTCAGCAGAACTCAGGTCACCCTCATGAAGGGGAATGGAGTTACCGGGGATACAATCTGATGAAGCACTAGGTAAGCCACCATACCCGCCCGCTGCTTAGCCAGTGGTGGGTAAGTAACGGATTTCTCCACGACAAAAAAGGATTAAGACACTTATTTCGAAGATTTTACAAATTGCCTTGAGTAGGTTAGGTATAAACAAATGAATTACAACCTACAACAAGGCAGAAAAAAAATGTATTTAATTAAAACTAAATAGCACATGAAACTCCGGAAAATAATACGAATCCCGTTGTTCGAGCTCTTGGTTACTCATTGGGATATAGTCCATTTAAACGCACCCGAAACGTTAAGAGAACGTAAAGAGAAACGTTAAATACTATATATACGTGCAAATAAACGTTACCATCCTTATGGGTCAGTTAGGTAAAGAAAAGTTCAATATTCAGTGCTGCCGCCTTCCTAAAGTATTCTTGCAACCTTATTCATGGCGGCATCACTCGGCAAATATAATAACAAAAATAATTTGTCTACAATATTTCATACGCTGGAAGTCCTACACTAAGTCAATATGACTAATGACATCCCCCTGTTGTTTAACTTAACATAACGAGAGTATGTAAGTCCCAGGGAGATAGCATTGTCATCTCCCGCACTGGGTCAGTGTTAACTTATTATTTTATATTTTCTGTGGTATTAGTTGACGTTATTTAGGTCGAGTGGTCAGTACTCCAGCGTACTTCGCCAGAGGTCTCGGGTTCAAATCCGGTAGGGGCAGATATTTGTATGACGAGTATGAAAATTTGTGCATGAGTCATGGATGTTTGTATATTTATTTAGTATAATAGATGATTTTTTTAGTCAATTTACTTTTAATTACAGTATATATGTAAAGAATAGAATAGAATAGAACAGAATATATCTTTATGTATGTGCGTTTTGTTCGTAGTCTTTCTGCCATCTTGTAGGTGATCCCGTTGCTGTAGCAATTTTGGGACTTCTGATCGAAAAAAGCAACAAGTCGTTTTGGCAGTCCTCATAATGAACAATGCTCTTCCAATCCCACCATAGACACAGCACCATACCCACCTTTTGCCACAGGTTTTGCCACAGTCTATGAAACCTGACCGACCGTTGACCACGACCTTTTCCGCACATTCTTGTCATACTACTGTTATCTAGTATCTATAACTCAAGCACGTAATGATGCTTAATTTAGCTAGAAAAAATTAGTGAGTACCAGCTTTTGCAAATGATTTTGTGGAATTAATAATCCTCTCATGGGTACTTTACTTTTCTTGACTCAACTCAGGTTGACTGGTCACAAATACGCAGGCATTAAGTCCACCAATCAAATCTTTATTATATGCAGCAAAATGAACAAGAAATTGATTTCCTTGATTTAATATAGAATGTTTTTTTATATTAGTAACACATACATAGAAAAGTCACACAAGCTGTAGAATAAATGAAAATAATTTATATAATCATTTATTTTATTTTATTTTATGTACATCGGTTGATGTACAATAAAGATATATACTGTTCTATTCGATCTTAGTTTGTAAATTAAGATCTGTCTAAATTTTTTCAAGGCTACTCTAAAATAGTATTGTTACATCATTATCAATTATGGCCATTATATTTGAGCTCGTTCGTTCAGCTGTTAAGGCATGATTAAGTCACTAAAATGCAAATTTATAATATTAACGGATTCGAATTCCATATTCCATAAAAAGAACCAACAAACATAACCATGAAAACCATGAAAAGTGACACCTCATTCAACTTATTTCCTTATTTGCTTTGAAACAAGAACCTTAAACAGTCCAATATGACTAACTTGTGCTGTTGACTGTACCTGTATTACATTAAGAGAATCGAATTATTCTCAGAAACGTGGCACATTTATTCCAGTTAAATGACTTGGACTGTATTTATTGAAATTTGTCAGAGATGAATAGGTGGTTACTAGCAATGTGATCGTGTTATGTAGATATATACTATGTTTTCTTATTCTGTTTACGTACTCAGCCGTGACAACCAATTTGGGTGGGTACTTCATACTTCACTGATCCTTCCATTACGTTGTTTCCTTTAAAGTATACTTAGCCTAAAAACTTCGTAAATACATTCATTAAAATTAAATCGGTATTCAATACAGTAACGTCCAAACACACTGCAAGAAACGATAAATAGTTTTATTCTATATAAGGAATACACGTTAAATCAAAAATTACTAAAATAACAGCGCCATTGCAACGATTTTCAACCCTGTAACCATAGACAAAATTTATTTCGATAACGCGATCGAATCGTGAAATGTAAAAATGTATAGGATTTGCCTTAAGCTCTCGCTTAACTATCAAGTCAAAGATACATTATATTAATCGCAAATGAGTACACGGTACATTAGGTTTCTAACAGTGAGCTCGTGTGGCACCCAAATACCGAGTTTTTACTCAAATACCGAAAAATGCTGGGTACTTGTGTACCCAGCATTTTTAAAATGAGTCAAAACGGTTTTGACGTCAATTTTCAATTCTTCAGCTATGTCGTAACTGCTGATATGCCGATCTTGCTCCACTTTTGCAAAAATAGCGTCCATTTTATCCGTAACAGATCGATCAGAGCGAGGTGCATTTTTGACATCAAAATTCCCGGATTGAAAACGCTTAAACCAACTTTGTGCTACTCTTACTGACATTGTATTAGGCCTATAAACGTCACAAAATGCTTTCGCGGCTTGCGTTGCATTTTTCCTTTTTTGTAATAAAATTTTAAAATGTATCAAATTTCTATATTCGATTCGCTCATTTTGACAGAAAAAAAAAACAAATGAAAAACAGTGGGAAAGAAATTTTCCTAATTCGATTCCTTTTTTGTAATGTCACCTTTAAAATGTTATGAAAACCAGCTAGATACAAATAGTACAGCCAAAGATTTAGTTATTACAAAGTTATACATACTTTATGCGCAAAGACTTTTTCCCCGACCTACTAAATCAACTGTTTTTCAAACGATTATAATGCAGTCTCTTATTGAAGTTTCTACCTCCATTCCACTAGTTTTTTGTAATCCTTTAATATTTTCTATTTATATTTGTTTATACTTATTTCATAAAATGTAAGTATAATGTCTTTATATAAAGTATATTTAATAAATTTTCCTTGATTATTTAAGCACAACTTTTTAATTTTTCTGAAAGCAACTCTTTTGTTGAATGGTAGAGCATATCTAATGGTATTATGCCCGTCAATTATAACTTTATATGTGCAGTAAAGTTTAATTAAATATACTTTTTATAACCTTCTAACATTTTTTATTATCTGTGAAACTCTGTTCCTTCCTAGTCCCGCCACAGTCTGGCCTGATTCAAAAAGTTCTTCCGTGAAGACATCTGGGGTACGAATCATAAGTTTCTAGGTCGTTTTATATTATATTGCTTAATCGTAAGCTGTGTCTGTGGAGTTTGAGGGCCATTTGTTTATTCATTTATGTGCATACGCTTACAACTATTATTGCAGGGAATACCTAATGCAGTAGTGAAGCTAAGACTTACAAATCTTAAAGTTATATTAATTAAGTTATATTAAAGACAACTGACGCGGTGAATTTTGTATGAACTGCATTTTATATGGCATATCAAAATAAAGAATGAAAAGTAGACCTCAGTTAACTTTCAGTTATTCCGAGTTATAATAAAATCTGAGGTAGCACTATTTCAGATATTACTTATCAATATCTGAAATCTCTTCGTAGAAGTATATATAGTAAATACAAACTAACTCAAAATGAAAAGATAAAGTGTAAAATTATATATTTATAGAATTAGTAAGTTAAAACTAAGTAATACTAATATTAGTAACACCAGCAATATGAATTATTTCTCGATTTTCCTTATTAAAGTACTACTTACTATTAGGTGTATTGTATTACATTATTAACAGGATAACCTTTTGCCTTTCATCTGACCCAATGGTAAGTGAAGATAAGACCTAAGATAGAAACACGCTGCCGATGGATTCCTCAACCACAACTGGCTATCTTATCTCACAACCGGAACACAACAATCCTGTTAACAATATTGTTATGGTGACAGAACTTAGGTAAGATGGCGGTAACTAATTAGCGACTTGAAACCAACCAGACCCAGCAGAAAATATCTCCTTACATTGGAATTGAACTCCTGATCTGAAATAGGTTTTAGCGACTAGACCACAGAGGCGGCAAAATTGGTTAATAATACATTGATTTAAATTTTTTTTAAAAATTAATTAAGTTTTAAGCAAAACAATAAAAGTTTCGACTTCACTACAAGCCTCCCAAAACCATCACTTGACGTAACTTTGACAAATATCACTACTACACCAAGATATTCCTCCCTACCTTTGCCTGCTTCATTTGTACGGAATTCGTGTCACGCATCCCTCGGGAATGTTTGGGATAACTCGAAGAAGCTTGCCGTGTACTAAGTTAAAGTACAGTTCATAAACTAAAGCTCTGTAGAAGCCAATTGTTATGTGTTCTCATGCCTAGTTTCTATAATGTCCTCGTCAATGTTACGTGAATGAGTGCTGTCACTGCGTTTAGGTAAGAGATTCTTTCTTCTATTTAGCAATAGAAGATCGCGTACGCTTTTATATGGTTTGAAATTTAAGAGATGTCATGATATTTTATATAACAAATTTAAAATTAATCAGAAACTGATTTAAGGTCAGTTGTTACAGGTAAGTAAGTATTTTCTATGTAAAAATAAGTCAAAATTTTGGTTTTCTTATTAAATTTATACTTTACGAGCTTGACAATTACTTTTTTGTATATTCGGCATATGGACTTTAATTCTATAAGTAATCTGATAAAATGTCAGATGAATATTTTTCTGACTAACTCAATTACATATTTCCATTAAAATAATGTTTTTTACGTCTTTGGTAGTTTTATAATTGATTGGTAGATAAATAATCTTCATAGTGATGCTAGAGTATTATTTTAGTTTACAAACATTATTATAAAGACATTATCCAATCGCATTCCATCCATTAGTCTGTTTTATTTAAAACAAATTAAAAAAAATATTAATAAATAAATCCACCAAAATTGTACAAACTTAAGCCATAAATAAAATGTGCGTTATGTCCCTTAAAGTTCTGACTTATTTTTTCTCCGTCGCGCCCCATAGATCTCCGGGACACGCTTTGAATTTTAATATGGCATCTTAATATTAAATTTTGGATGTAACACTCATTCTTTGAAGCAATCCACTGTACGGTTGAGGATAAAATAATAAGAACCCCTTTAATTGTAAAAATACTTATTGCTTTATTATTTTAAGCTACAAAAAAAATTCAGTCTTTGTTAATGTTTAGGAAAGTCTCGTTAGACGCATGATATTTGCCTACCTATATCTGCCTAGCTACCTGACCCGCTCATTTAATTACGTTAACCCCCACCAATCTACCAGTTCCTTCTCGACGCTTGACTGACTGACATAGGTACCCGCGGTGTGCGCCACGTTGCCCTCGTTGTCCCGTTTTCTGTGCCCATCAGTGCTATCCTAGTGCCATCAGTGTTGTGCCTACCAAGTCAGACCCGGGATACACCAACATACCTGTATCGGCGAGGGGGTAACGTACCTAGATATACCTACCTATACAATAAACTAACTTAGCCCAGCACCTTCCCTAAACAGTTAATACTGTGAAATTGTTTTTGGTGAAAATGGAGTATTTTAGAGGTAAGAATTCTCAGTCGCAGGAAAGTCATCATAAATGGCTATTTTCATGTAAGTGATTGTTGACAGCTGTCAACAGTCACTTACATGTAATTCTTAATATAGCTTTTAACTATATTAGTAATGTATATTTCCTTGGCAGTATCTAACTATAAATTGAGATATGGTATTTAAGAATTATGGCCTAAAGTTATGACTTAACTTTGAAATGTTTAATGGCGATGACACCTGTATAAACCCTCGTCTTAGTGTTTACTAAACCTTGTCTGTTTTTTAAAGAAAATAAATTTCGTTACGTGGTTCTGAAATTTCGCTGCAGTTTGCTCTTGCTTAATATTTCTCAACGATGCTTTCTTGAAGTAAATCTGGATTTACACGGGATTTTGTTTCTGTATTTTGTGCTCAAAACTTTGTACAAGGTAAGAAAGTTAAGGGTAATTTAATTAAACCTGATAAATGAAAAATATGAAATTCAGCAATTTTCATGATAATTTAACGACGGGATTAAGACTAGACAAGTAATTCTAAAGCAACGCGAGACTGAAATGGAATGGAATGAAATATGTTTTTTAATTTTACTTCATAATTTCAAAAAATAATAAGTATTCTAATTTTCAAAAATAATTTAATTTCCATTTCTTTTGTTGTTGCTGCTTTGACTATTTACTATTTTACTTATCTTTAAATTATATTATATTTATATTGGTACACGCTCTTCGGTTTCCCTTTTCCTTATGTGGGGCTACTGGAAGAGATTTTTAATCGAAATAAACAGTACCCATGTACAATTTTCTGTTATTTTGTTGTGTCCTTATTAATAATCTTTGTGTGTACATAAATTGCCAAATAAATATCTAAGAGATTTTCGAAAATATTCACTAAAGATACATCTCTTCTTAAGGCGGTTAACGACCCGATCGACCCGTTTTGACATTTTCGTAGTCTGAATATAATTTTATGAAAACTTGTCATTGAAAAAAATGTGTTAATACGCGCGGTGTAGACTGTGTCAAATGAAACACGATATATAAAGTTTGACAAGCATTTTTCTATCGAAAGCTGTATAGGTAATTTTTCAATGTACCAAATTTTGAATTATAGGGAACTGTAAGCTCATTCACTTTTAAATTTCATGTTCACTGGATATCGATTAGCTAGAAAACAATATTTAGATTCTTGACTTCTCATATGACTTTTCGTGCAGTTTCTAAAAAATATTTTAAAAGCAACATCAAAATTGCAAATTTAATAATGAAAACGACTCCCAGTGAAATGCGACATGAAATTGCAGTAAATACTATTTTAGAGTGGTAAATACACTTGTACGTGACCTGGTTGCAGTCGGCGCAAACCGGTTTTGTCTGGTTTTGGCTCGTTACAACCCACCCGGCTGCTGGCACGTACTTGACGCGACAGTAAAAAGTAAAGTTTGCACGAAATATTTGTTATTTGTAAGTGCCTTTATTTATTCATTATTTTAATGAAATAGTAAGTAAATGACCTGCCAGTTGGCTATTGTAATATTCTAAAATTTATTCTTAATAAAGTAAATCTTCTTCTTCTTCTTCTGTTGAAGTTATATTAAGGCCGAACGTGAAAGCGAGTTGCACCCTATTGGAAAATAGGTTATGAAAATAACAGACAACTAGCCGTTTCAACGTTCTGTATTCAAATGAATATTTTACAGATGCACAGATTAAAAGATCCGAGTGAACATCCAATGAAATGACGTTAACATATTTTGCACCGACTTGCATATTTTGCTGATATACCAACACACCCGCATCTCTTAACTGCAGAGGAACTGGATATTTTAGTAGACCTGGAACATGATATAAATCAAGAAGGGAGACAGTGCCTCTTTACTGACAATATTATTTATATTATTAATCGTACAATATTTCCTATTCATTTTCTTTTTTTTGTGATGAACTCAAAGTCAAAGTCAAAATATCTTTATTTAAAAAGACTCATTTACTAAGTTCTTTTAAATCGTCATTTCAGGGAATATGTATGTAAAAAAATAGTGATAACTTTAAGTGGTTATTCATTAAGCGGTTACTCGATCACAATTCCTACATCTCCCATTCCTTTTCTAAGTAATTAAATGAAATCGACATATTCATTTAATTACTCCCCACTAGTTCATTACTAATGAGCGAGCGGGTGAAGGCGGTCACGGAGATAGCATTGGGGGGATGTATTATAAAGAACGTTTTAGAGGATGCAGTATTCTCGCATTGCTGCGGAACCGAATAGGAAGTCATTTGAGTTGCTTGCGAAAACTGGAATCGTAATGATATATCTCCAGACCGAAAATATAACGAACACAAAGAAGCAAGCGCTTAAGCTTAATCAATGATAATATTACTTTGTTAGTTTAAATTTTAATTGTAATAATCAAAACGCAATATTATGAAATTCAAATCTTTCTACTACGATGATATTGTGCAGAAACAGTCGTTGGAAGTTGCACATGGCTTTGTTTATATTGTATTTATAAGACCTTTCCACAAACTGTTCTTTATCAATTAATCTAATGTTTTTCAACTACTTTTGAAAGAATGTTGAATACCTGCACTAATTTATTACGACTTCAGCAAAACTAACGCAAATGTTCGAGAGAACTGCCGAAGTCATATGTCATAAGTAATATACTTTCCGAAAAAAAAGAGTGGAGCCTCGTTTGGGGTTTCTACTTAAGTTTAAACTACAATAATGAACTACTTAAATAGCATTTAATGTGGGATATAATTTTTGTTTTAAATTAGAAAATATAGACAGTTGATCTCGATACCAAGTTACACTCGTAGTATCTTGTTCCTTCTATAGTCCTTACACCTTCCCGCTGTCTGGTTATGGAATTCTTTGGAGTCGTCTAAAAATCAGATTAGGCAACACTTTTTTCCTTGTTAATTTTCAGATTTTCGTCTTTAAACATTTATCTTTGTATTTTATTCTATATTATTCATTTGATACTGTTTATACGAGCCTGGAAGAGTTTGCTTATTAGCAATTGTTTAGGGAAGGTGCTGGATATCTAGGTACGTTACCTTCTCGCCGATACAGGTATGTAAGTATATCCCGGGTCTCAATTGGTAGGCACAACTCTGATGGCACTAGGATAGCACTGATGGGCACAGAAAACGGGACAACGAGGGCTACGTGGCGCACATCGCGGGTACCTATGTCAGTCAGTCAAGCGTCGGGAAGGAACTGGTAGATTGGTGGGGGTTAACATAATGAAATGAGCGGGTCAGTTAGCTAGGCAGATATAGGTAGGCAAATATCATGCGTCCAACGAGACTTTCCTAAACAGCAATAAAGCCGCCTTTTGTATGTATATATTGCCTTATATATGTATTGTATTGTAATATGAGTTTTGTACAAGGCAATTCTATTAGCTTCTCAATTCAAAACAGTCCGTATGCATAGTTATATTAATTACATTGAGTTCTATTCGATTTCTACAAAACGTTTTTAAGTAGTTGGGTGGAAATCAGCAAGTTTAACGTTCTGCATTAATCACGGCTTCAATAAAACTATTTCAAGTGCCCGGGAACGGAACGAATAAGGATACATTTTCTAGTAAGTAATATATCAAGCGGGATATCGTTTCCTCAGTCGCAGGCACATGAGACGAGGACTTGTATGAAACAGTAACAGTGGAAGAAAATTGTTTGACACTCAGTAAGTTGAATAGATTCTTTGTTTTATTTATGTTTATTTATAATAATTTTAGACTTTATTGAAAGTAATTAAATAACAATATGCTTCTGTTGGTATCTACATAGCTGAATAAACTCCCAGCTGTCTGCTCTGATACAATAAAAAGCTAAGCGTGCAGGCTACCAAGGAGGTGTCATTAGATTCGTAACCTTCTTCGGTGGTTATGGTTAAACGAAACCAACTTTTTTACAATCAGTTGTTACTGTTTCTAATTGAAATTAATTAAAAAGGTGAACCCAATTACCAATTTTAATATCTGATATTTGTTGTACTGTGTATTTTTGGAGGTCAGGTTGCTTGTTCATATAAGAAGCCAAAGAAGATGATGCTTGATGCTTTGTATCATTAATAGTCTTAATTCTTACATCAGACCGTCATTGTAGGTGATAAGTTCTATTTCTTGCAAATAATATGTTTTTGTTGCCAACATATATCATTTTCAATCCATATTGAGTACGACCGAGACTTATATTTAAATCAAGGAAAGCTTTACTGATGTAACGTGTATGTGTGGGCTTATATATTATTTAGATAAAGGTTGAGTTGCGTGTTCTCTTCAGAACCCGTGACCCCGTTTACAGCTTCTTATTGCGCGGGGGAAAATAGAATACACTCACTGATTCAAAGTCAATGGATAAGTACTTTAATATGTGTGTTCACGACCAACTACTTTTATACCACATTTTATACCATGTTGTTATTTATATTTAGAAAAATAATAAAATAAGAAAATATATGTCAGTGCAAAACAAGTGCTTGTATTATTAACAATGTGAATGCTTTTGTTATAAGCATTCACGTTTTTTTTATAAAAAGCTCAGCAAATGACTCGACACGACCTGATGATAAGCAGTAGAGTCCACATGTGAAGATAGCTAGTGAAGCATGTGATATACTGCCCTAGCCACCTTCACCTTGCCGGCCCAAAAAGTGCTTTTTTCGCCTTTTTTAAAGGAACCCATGTTATAAGAAGGAGGGAATTACAGTAGTTATCCATTGACCTTGAATCAGTGAGTGTATTCTATTTTCCCCCATGCAATAAGAAGCTATAAAAGGGGTCACGGGTCACTAATTTACATAAGTAAATTAGTAAGTAAATAATATTTAGTTTATTGGTTAAGTGGCAAAAAATATACATAATTCGCTCTTTAGAATACAGCCTTTATGAATTTTAAAAGTGATAGTCCGTCATCAATAAATTCGATGTCGCTTTCTTCAATGTTACTTCCAACCATCATCATCATGCCCATATTCGTCCCTACCGAGGGACTAGAGACTTACGATGATTTCCTTCATTCTAAACGTCATTATTATTCAATATTTAAAAAACGGAAAAATAACGGAAGGCAGCGGGTAGTATATATAACTATATACTTTATTATAATTTACAACTAATACTTTTTATTTTATTACGATAACTAGCTGCATAAATCACAAAAAAATATTTATAAGGTTAAAGGTATCACATATATTAGTCAAACATTTTAAGTGTTAATTACAATAATACGACGCCATTTTATTTCTGCAAGTTTCTTCTGTTGCTCGAAATAAAATAAAACTTCATTTCATTTTTCATATTTCATTTCATTTCCGTATTTCTACGGAGATTATTTGCCCGAACCTTAATAATTTGTTGAGCTGCGATATACTTCAGAGACAATTAAATTTTAATTGCCAGGATTGTTTAGGTTGATAGGTCAATCAATATTCATCTTTACAAAATTCTGTTGAACTAAAGAGTACAGTCAACGTTAGATTGAACTTGACATTACATCCACAAAATAATTACCAGCATGTAAAGCTATTATTACCTTGTATAAGTTTACATGTTTATGAGTAAGCAAGACACGCACCGCGCTGTCTAGACTGTTCTATTCGCTTTGCCTAAATATTGAATACTCCTGACCTAGTTTCCATCCATTAAAGAAAACGTAGTCGCTCATGTTATTCGTCCTTCACAAGAATCAAAGCTTACTGAACAGTTTCGTCAAAGTTAAATGAAACTTTATTGCTTGGTTATAGAGTACTTTTTTAATATAATTTGCAATTGCTTTACAATATTTATTAATCGTAGACAGGAAGTGGTACAAAAACAGCTTTCTGCAACAGCTTAAAATAGAATCGGTAGTACTTTATATATTGCTTTATATACTATAATTAAATTTATATTGAATACGTGTAACATCTCTTGAATTATTATTTAACTTTAAAATATATATACAAACACAAATAATGAAAACATATTTATACAATATTTCTCACAACACACCTTTTATCTAGGCTAAATTAAGCATTGTTAACGGCTTTTATTATGGATACTAGATAACGGTAAAATAGATATAGTAATATGTATATAAATAAACAGAAATATACTAAATAAAATCCATGACTCATGAACGAATATTTGTACACATTATAATGATGTATACATATAAATATGATATAACTTTTGTCGTTGAAGCATTACTGATTGCTCTTGACAATTAGTAAGAAGTCTTTGATATTAGCCGCTTCAAAAATTACCTTAATTTTTAAGTATGACTATAAAAGTAGAAGAAAATAGAATAGTCATCTTGTGTTGTAAAAGTTAATGTATCTATTCCTATTAATATTATGTTTCTAGCTAAAATAAGCAGTATTATGTTTCCATTCCGTTTTTTCAATAGAAATCCTTGGAATAAGCCAGTAAATTCCTCAGCGCATGGGGACGAATAAAACGCCTTCGTAACATTTCTTTCCGCATCTCTGGGGATGATCTCTCCAAGAAGGGCCTGTCTCAAAGGTGGAGTCTCATAAAGAAGGATACAGAATATTGGTGTGACTCTTTTTAAATAAAAAAGGTTTCTTTTTCCTTAATCCTTGATTATAGCGTCTGGAACAGCAATTAAAACTTATATGAGTGAGATAAATATCACATAAGCTCTATTAAAATTACACAATCAGAACTAGGGTTGGGAAGTAGCTACATATGTTAATTAATGTAAGCTATTTAAGTGTATTAACCTTAGCGCATTCATACCATAAGAGAAGCCATAAAACACTTCTTTCAGCAGTTTTACGTGAAACTTGTGTTGCCAGGTTTGATTGTGTCTCCTGTAAGGATGAGTTCGATTATTACTATGGGTTAAAGTGAATTTTAAAATAAACACTATCAGTTAGTTACGTAACGTTACAAAATCCAAAAATTCAAATTTTTAGGATTTTTTTTGCATTTTTAAAATAGGGAAAGAAAAGCAAGGAAAAGAAAGATTAAGGAAATTAAATTAATAGAAGATAAATGGTTTATGAACGTACTTATACTAAGGAAAACTGATTGAAATATAAATAAATTTAAAACCAGATTCCTTAAAACAGCTAAAAATATGTATTATATAAAAAATATTTTGTCCCGTAAATTTATACCTATTATACAGCAAATTCTGATAACAAAACTCGTTGCCTTTCATAACAACCCGTAACGCGGATCTAATCCCAGTTCCAATTCCATCTGGGAACAACTCCATTTACTCCAGAACTCTGAAAGGTTGTTATAAAATTCCTCGACATTAACCAGAGCATTTACTAATAGGGTTGTACTTGGTGTCGATGTTATTTATCGATAATTTTGGTTTGTGGTTGGGATAAATATTTCTATATATTAACATACATAATGTGACATAAAATTAAACATGATGAAATTTAACTTTGATTTTAGGTTATATCAAAATGGAATTATATTTTTAAAATTATGTATTATATTATTTATTACATATTTGAAAAAACCTAAATTTGGCGTTTTTGATTATAATTTTCTTTTGCATTCAAAGTATAACTTCGTTTTTTTCTAATATTAATTTGTAATATAACTTTACAAAAAATAACAGTAATAAGGAGATCATAGTATTTATCTATAAAATAATTATACAATTTCTACGGAACATTTTCATGACTTGAGCATAGAAAGATCTCTAGCCTATAAAAATGGTGCAACTCGTATCTTTCTATCAGTACAATAAGTTAATTAGCTCTATCGTGATTTTTCTTTCACTCTCAGAATTGTTGTCTGAGATAATAGAATATAATTCAAATAACACTTCATTGAAATTCACGCTAAGATTTCAACTACGCTACCATTAGTAATTACGAGGACTATTCAGGTTAAAAAATACAAAGTAGATTGCCCATCAACTGCTGCTACGGTTTGAAAGAAATTCAAACCGTAGTTGCATATTCGAGAGAGTTGCGAGGCGAGTATTGAAATACAAATGTGTACAGCACATTCTTGACTGAGGTTTTTTAGGACGCGAGCCAAAAGGCACGAGTGCCGAGCGCAAACTGACTGTTTCCACACTCAGTAGTCCGCTGGTTGGAAGATAATGACAGAAGACGAGTGACGTCATTTGACGTTTCTTAAATGGCGACTCATCAGCATATTTGCCTGTCAGTGGAAAGTGGATGCATCGCCTGAGTCAACTAACTTGACGTTCCTAGAAGTCACTCAATTTAATGAGTGTGAACGGGCTACATAAGGCAACTCTTTGCTATTAAATAGGCGTCAATAGTGATTAACAAATGACCATAGATATCTACAAATTAAATCATAATTTTAGAAACACCCTTTATTTCACCGTTCAACGGTTAGTACTGAGAGAGCGAGAACATTGCAACCACAAAATTGAATTTTCCCCAAGATTTCGTGGCCACAACATAACGAGTCTCGGAATGGCTTGGAAGCAATTCAATGTGTTTCTGTTCCTGCTATTCGGAGATTGAACTTAAGTGTCAAGGAAAAAAGACATATTTTTCTTTGTACGTGTAAAACACATTAACGATAGAGCTTGACATAATTATTGATATAATTACATTAACACATTTAGTTCCCTTTCAGTTGCATTCCCAAAACAAAATGGATATAAAACGTCAATAAGAATCATTGTTGTTACTCTGGACTGTATTTTCAGAGAGAACGGGAGTCATAAAACTTCAACACATAGAAATTAGATTTTAAAATATATTAAAAAGTTAAAAGACATAAGTAGCTAACAGGCTATATATATTAAGATATAAATTAGTGTATAAACTACCAGACACATACTACACTCTCCTGGCGATGCCGACATCGTCAGGCGGGAGACAAGTGACAAGTAGCTTAACCAACATTTTGATTAATCATCGCACAACACCACTACAGGTTGTGACCTCGACTATACGAATGATACCATACCTGATATTGCTTGTGGCTGATTCACTACACTATATCTTTGTATATAAAACCTTTTTGTTAATTACGTCTTTTTAATTTAATTTTTTTATAGATTAAACAATCTAGTATCAAAATAATGTCAATATAATCTTAATCCATCTATCTATGTGCTTTGAAACTGTTTTTCTAGCTGGCGAGTTTAAGACTACTTCTTATAGCACTAGAAACAATACAAGTCTTTTTTTTCTTCCACTTTGTATGTAGTTTTTTGGTATTGCAACATTGTAATTTGATACTCCTGACATAAAGTGAGACATCATTTTGTTTTATAGCGGTCTGTCACAAGAAAATCTTAAGTAAGTTAACTGTACACATTTTGAAACAGCTGACATTACCTAATCTAAGTTAGCAGTTTCAAAATACGCACTGGCCTTCAGATAAGTCTTCGCACTGAAATATTGTAGCGCGCTTTAATAGAAAAGGACGCAAGATAAATTGTTGCCAGCTCTCCCTGTCACGCGGAGATGAATGTTCGGTGTTGCTAGAAGGAAATTGTAAAATTGAAGTCATATTTTCGAACAGATAGCGGGCGAATGAGTAATGGTGTGAAAGTGAAATTCTATGGGAGTAGCGCTGGAAGTGGTTCATAATTTATTAAACCTATTAAATTGGTTGCGTTTCACAATTTCAATTTCAATTACGTTGTGTATTGCTTTTTAAGAGAAAACTTAAACTAAATTGATTCAAAAACGTTAATAAATAAATTATAAACGGTTTTGATCAAAATATATATCTCAAAAAATTACGACCGATATTAATTCAATAATAGTTAATTCTTTATAAACATTTCACTTTGTACGCCTCCTACAAGGTGGACAGACGATCTTGTAAAGCACAGCACAGCACCGATCTGTTTGGAGATCCTCGGGGTCTTACTTCCAGTAGTAGACGTCTCTCGACTGATATGATAATGATGTCCATTTCACCAAATGATCTTAAATGAAAAAATAATAAAGGAGTATTATTTTCCTTTAGATACAACTCAAAGCTGACGACGTTAGCGCTGCCGTCGGTGATTTTTGAGCCAAAGTTTCGAGGGTCCGTGAGGAACCTGGTGTATTCAGATCTGCCGGGGCAGCCACCTAGAAGACAGGAGTTGAGGCATTCAAGAGATTTAAAGGTAAGTGCATGAGAACCATGTATCGGAACAGAACCTGTCTCTGAAGAAGCAATATTGAAAATTGTGATTGTGAAAAATGTGATTTTTTAAAGACAATGTTCTCGCGCTGTAGTTAGAAATTACTTTTACCACTTTTAATTATTATTTTCAATTAATATTGAAAAAAAATTGAACAAGGTATTTTATTTTATTTATTGAATAAATAAATGGAACCTATGTTAGTAAAAATTAAGTATTGCAAAAATTTTCTGATATATTATATATCGATATTTTTGACTAACAGTTTACATCGCATATAAATGCTCCATTCTTTTTTGACAAATTTCCATATTTCAGGGAAGGCAAAGAAAACTGCCTATAAAGCCATGAATTAGAAAATGCTCCATGCATGTGATGTCTTAATCGTATAAATGTTTTTTACGAAATTATTAAAATTTTTTATTGACCAATTTTTTAAAATATCAGAGAATCATACGAAATGAAAGTTCTCTGCAATGCTTTTTCCATTAAGAATAGCTTATATTTTTGATATAAATGCAAAAAAAACTATAAAATATACTTATTTTAGTTACTTGAGGTCAACATCCCTATTACGATTTCATGTAAGAAAAGAAAGGTACTAGGTAGTATTTCTTTTCTGTAGGTTAATCAGCCTTGACCCGTCAGATAGTAAGAGAAAACATTCTTAAGACCGACTTATTGACAATTTTTTTTCAATCAGCCTTTCAGAAACGAGGGGCATAAAAATTGGCAATAGAGCAAAATTATATGAGTCCGCATACTAAATTATGATTCTACCAAGAATTTAGAAAAAGGCATCTTTATTTATACTAAGCTCAGCTAAATGACTCGAGACCACCTGATGATAAGGATTAGAGTCCATATGTGAAGATAGCTAGTGAAGCATGCTACATACTACCCTAGCCACCCTCACCTTGCCAGCCCAAAAAGTGCTTTTTCACGCCTCTTTTAAGCTCAGAGCTTCTTTTGATTATTACAGGCTGATACTAATATATAAAAATGCATACACCTATGACCTTTCTTAAATTGAGTATCATTTAGAGCAGGGATTCCCAAAGTGGACGATATCAATCCCTGAAACGAAAACAATAATAATTAAGGTTTTTAATTTGGTAAGTATTTTGTTACAAAGGGTTATAGAGAACTTACTAATTATATAAACAATGGCTCCAATCTGATTTTGAACTCGAAGCCTCAGCTTTCGAGGACCGTCACTTAGTTAGCATACTTAAGAAAGACCATGTGATACCCTTATCACTTAAAGCGTACGGATTCCTCCTCATTGAAAATAAAAATTAAAAATGTGTTCCTCTTTGCAGCATTACTTTAAATATAACTCAATTTACGCCCGTTCTGTAAGCAAGATATATCGTACGAAAATTTCAACCATATTTCGTAAACAAACAGCCTGTTTTGCTTCAAATATTTGCTCTAGCGTTTAGTAAAGCAACCTAGAAATTCGTTTGTGGTTTATGTTACGAGCTTTTTTTATTGATGTAAAGACTTTGCCTTTTTCTAAAAGGACTATGACAAAAATTTGGAAATTAATATTTGTGCCAAGAAATATATATATTTTTTCATGACTGCAGTTTTTTTATCTTGTCTCATTTATCTTCAATAAACAATATAATTCTATGTTATTGATTAAGCTCCAAAGATTAATATAATGCTCTTGTCTTGACAATGGCTAAATTGCGTTTTATGATGCTTTAAAAACGGAAAATTAAGAATAAAGAATCAATCAAATTTATCCGTTCTTCTTTTTTGTATTACATTTAAAATATTGCTATAATAATAAATAAATGACTCTAAGACTACCCGTAAGTATATATTAGGTCGGAGATAAAAATCTTTTAGCATATATTGCGTATAAACTTGTAATAACTATATCTTTGGCTGTATTAGTTGTATCTAGCTGGTTTTTATGATATTAAAAAGGTGAAATTTCAAAAAAAGAATCGGAAAATTTTGTTTGATGTCAAAGATGCACCTCGCTCTGGTCGCCTCGTAATGGATAAAATAGTTGCTATTTTTGCAACAGTGAAGCAAGATCGGCATATCAGCAGTTACGACATAGCTGAAGAACTGGGAAATGACCCTATGACAGTTTTGACTCATTTGAAAAAAAGCTGGGAACACAAAATAGCTCGATATTTCTGTTCAACACAATAAGGCTTCATATACTGTGGCAAAACCTCGGTTAACTTGCAATAAGTTGATGCTGAGTGGGATTGGAAGTGCATTGTTCATTATGAGCTTTTACCGCCAGGTAGAACCATCGATTCAGATCTCTACTGCCAACAATTGATGAGATTAAAGCAAGAAGTTGAGAGAAACCGGCCATCTTTCATCCCGATAACGCTAGACCACATATATTTTAGCCACTCAGCAAAAATGAAGAGAGTTTGGCTGGGAGGTCTTAATGCAACCGTCAAACAGAATTCTTTAGACAGTGTCAGGTTAACGTCAAGATAGGACTGCCGAAAATACTGGTTCTGTTTTTTAACAGAAGTCTCAAAATTTCTACAGCAACGGGATCATGTCTCTACCTACAAGGTGGCAGAAAGTCTACGTACAAAATGGCATATATATACTGTAATTAAATGTAAATTAACTTTGAAAAAATATGTCTTAATTTTCATATAAAATGCGAAGAAACTTTTTCCCCAACCTATTATTTTATGTATATGAATAAAAAATACAAAGTAATGTGATTTTATAGTTTCTATTGGTTAAGTTAAAAATCAGAAAAATTAAGTTTTAGAATCACACCACGCTCCAAAATTACGAGTCTCATAGTGTAGGACTTGAACCATTTAAATTAAAGCCTATATGGTATATTGCGGTGTCTATCATATTTAGCGCTAATTTAAAAATAGCCTTTAATTTCAATATTTTTTTTGCACACTGTACTGATTTCTGAAAGCTTAAAACTAATAGCTGATCTTTATAATCTTCATACATTATTTTCTTAGGACTGTATTCATTCAAAAGACTTCAATCATTATGTTAAGTGAGACGTAGAATTTGCATAATTATATGAAATACCTAAATATGTTTTCAAACTATTATATTTATTAAATATCCTACATACAGAAATATGAATAACTAATTATAACATTGAAATGGTCTTGCCATATAAAGGTAGATAGATATTCTAAGGGAGAAACAATTAAAAACCTACTCTAGTTTCGTTTCCCTTTCTAATCGAGTCTTAAAGACGAAATAGATAACCTAGCCTTCAAATGGAGGGCATAAGTCAGGTCACAATGAATTCCAACCCGCGTCTGACGATTGATGTTCGCCTTTAAGAAAATCCAGATATTGATCCGAATGATTTATGACAGACATTCTTAATACTGACTACACTTTTTCTAATGATTATGAAAGGGATGTATTCGTAGTTTAATATACTTTTATAATTACATGTACGTAACTCTACCTAATGTACCAAAATATGAATATCAGTAATTTATTTGGTTTAATGATAAATAAATGAAATAAATCATTGATATTCATATTTTTTGATTAATTTTTGATATAAATATTTTGGTACATTACGAAAATTACAATATAACTGTCGTTTAAACCCATGTCTTGATTTAGATACTCATAATTAAACAACAAATACCATACCATACCATACCATACCATACAGATACAACAGATACCATAATATTGCATTAAATATCATAATTATGTTGTCATTATATTAGATGTTATTATAATTTACTTACTCGTGTTATTCATAAGGCTTATTGTCTTCCAAAAAACATTGTCAAACGACCTTTTTGCCCGTAGATACAATATAAGAACCTGATATTGTTATTCCGCCCTTGTGAACTGCTTACAAACTTTATAAAGATGGATCCCGCCCCGGGCGGCAAAGCGAAACAAGACACACGGAAATATAATTTTTGTACAGATCATTTCGTGGACAGCATAACTTGATAACGTTAGATCAACCTTATTATAGTATCTATAAGAACGGTTATCGTTGTGCATCTATGTGTAGGCATAAGATATTTAGATGCTGTGAGGTTTTTCCACCTTGGTGTAGCACTTGAAGTGGATCAGAGTAAGGTGGCTGAAAAGAACCATAAAATGCAACTTCACGTAAAAAGCAAGGTGCTCGAGAACAGATTTTTTTTGTGTTTGTTGTTTTGTTCTTTGTTTTGGTAAGTTTTGTTTTATTGGATATTTTGCAGATATTTTGTTTTATGAACGAATAATTGAAAACAAATAATTAACTTTTCAAATAATCTAAATATTATCCATCTTTCTCGTTTCGTTTTAGTGTTTAGCCCGCTGAGAGTAGAGAAAAGAATAGAATTTTGAAGATATTGGTAATAATTAACATGGAAAGTTCGTAGGTCCATAGGAAGTTCAAAAATACTTAAAAAACACAACATTGAAAAAACAGCGGCTTTTAATGGTTTCTAGTGCCTTTGATTTCTAATATTTTTCTAAACAAATAATACAATAACACTCTATTTAACGGGATTGACGATTTGTATATTTGAAGATTGAAGCTCTATGTGGCTGTAAGACTTGTGACAGACGGTCACGTGACAGCAATGCGGCTCCGTTTGGTCCCTTAAAAGAATTTTCAACAAACTTATAATTTGACGGGCGAAATCGATTAAGTGGTGGTCCCCTTAATGCAAACCGACTATCCAATGGTGTTAACTCCCTTAAAATTCCGTTATTGTTAAATATCTCGTACTCGCTTCACACAGTTAGAATGACGTATTTCATAAAACTATTATCTATTACAATTTTGTTGATAAATATAGTTCTCAAATTCTGCTGTTACATTAAATTATTTTAATAATGTAAAAGTTTTGTATTTTGCTTCCAAATACGTATTTATGCAAAATTCACTGTTTACTGTGACAACTGTTCAAAGTTCACTGCGAGCAGGCAGATGTCTCACCAATATATGCGGCGGGCTTACGCGCAAGCAACGGAACGCAAGTTCCAGTGCGGTGACATGTTTAATTAATATAATGTTTTGTAAGCTTTAATGGGTATGTTCGCTATGTACCTATAATAGTTTCATTTATAATACGGACATTATTTTTTCCTGTTGGATGTTACTGATTGTGTTTAAACTTAATTTTTAGTTATTTTTTTATTAAACTATACATCATTTGTTAAACTTTTGAATGTAAATTCGTCTTTAACATTAATGTGTGAATTAGTTCCATGATGCAAGCACGCAATTACAAATTATGTTTCAGTGTTGATCTATAACTGGTTTACTAAAACGTACTTAAGTTATCAATTTATATTATGCAAGAAATTACAAAGAAACATGAAATGATTCAAAAGAACGCACTATTCGAAAAATTAGTCTGAATTATGCTTTTGCTGTAGATAAATTTGTGTCAAAAATACAAAGATATTTAAATTTGGAATTAATAAATTGTGCGTGGTTTTGAGTACATTTGACCCATTTCTGGGAGCAGTTATTACGGGCTGTAGAACTAATGATACGAGTTGGTCATGTAAACGAAAATATGTACACAAAGTGTATCTTCGATAGATAGGACAGAGGTGAGAGAGATGTATATGGTGTATTTCGAAGTGTGTGTATATTTAGCTAAATCACATTAGTAAATTAACATTTATTTTTATAACGAAACAGTTCACTTACATTACAATTCTCAAAAATATAATATTCATGGTACGTTGACAGTTCGTTTATAAAAAAAAATATCATTCTTTATTCGCGTACACCTAACAAAGAGTTCGGCATTTGCCCTTCGCTCATAATATTTACGATAAAGGCATTGACGAGTCACGGTGAAGAGAATAATTTTTGTGAGATGACTTTTTGTGATTCAGCTTTTAAATTTTTTACTTTATTAACAAGAGAGACTTCGCACAAACAGTGATATTGGTCCGAAATCAGTTAGCCTTCTTTTAATCTTACATTACACGTCTGTCGTATGTCGCAATAGAATCATCAAATGACGTCAGTGGCCATCTGTCCCTTTCCAGTTTTATTGTAATGAAATAGTATTTTTAATAATTTATATGTATTATTGGTGTTTTTCTCTATTTATGGCTTCATCACATGCAAGAATACTGCATCCCTGATTAGCAAGGTAAGGGATAGTCACAACAGCATCCTAATGAACGCGTAACATTGTGGCGGTGCTTAGTGGCAAGGTTGATCACAGAAGCATATTTTGCTTGATTTGTCACTGTTAGCACGAGGAACTACAAACCCCCAATTAAGTATGTAAAATACTGACATAATTTTAAAGTTGAGTGCGAACCCATATAGATCTATTTAGTCCAAATTATTTACTTTCATTAATAACTTTGTTTTTACGTGGTTCTATGCTATAACTTTAGCGCCACTAAGACTTTGCTTGTCAATTTTGTGCCTTATAAATAAGATGCCGCTTAAACTCGGTAATCTTTCGAGCTATATAAATATTTAAGGCCTTAAAAATTTCATATTTACACATTTACTCGATTTCTTTTAAAAATATAGAGAAATTAGTAATAAAGTGCGATCGTCTAAGTGATTGATCAGGTATTGTTATGGACAGAGAATTTTTTTTTTGTTTGTAAAACATTACTTTATTGCAATCACAATTTTAACACACGCGGCGCCATTGGCAACCATAGATAAGACAGAAAACAAAATTCCACGGAAACGGACACTACGATCACTACCGATTATAGACTTAATTAAAGATTAATAACGTTGTGTTTGTCTATAACAAGTATAACTAAAATACTACTAAATTTGATATACTAAATAAGTCTGTGAGAATAAACAGTAGAGTTCTTTTTTCAAAGTCCACGTTTGAGGTTTATATGCAAATCCGGGTAATATCAGCTCAGCCGGGCATCAGTGTGAAATGATCAGGGTCCAAAGAAAGATGACGGTACTTTATCCTTGTCTGTGTTACTAGATATAAACATGATGGAAGCGCTTTATGGAATCGAAACAGATTTAGTAGTCTAGGGTAGAGCGATTTTTTGCACATTCACTCGATGAGAAATGTAGGTAAGGTAATTATGTAGTTGCCAAAACAGAACTGGGAGTAAATCTAATCTACTTCTTAGAGGCAGTGGGAATGCGCTGTTATCTGAATGTATAAGAGAAAAAAATGATGGACTGAAAGTGTTGAATCTGAATTTTCAAAAAGGCACTATTAATAATTATAATATTTCTAACTCTTCCACCTACCTTGCCGAAATTACGCATCATTAAGAGCTTGTGTAATCGATACTAGACTAACGGAGATATACACACCGTAATCATTAATAGCTTGCGAATTCGTACTTATCATAAAAATATTTGCCCCTACCGGGATTTGAACCCGGAATCTAAAAGGAACCACTCACCTTGAAACATTTTATTTGAAGCGCCGGAAAGTATAGAACAATTTGCTGGACGTCTTGGGATTGTTTCATTAGAACTACTGTTATTATTAATATTTAACCTTCAAGTTGATAATTGTACGGTACAAAACACCGCACATTGTCGATGCAGCACTTTTCCGCCAATGCATCGAAACCGGAGCGCGGGCCGTCAGTCGTTCGCCAACAACTCGCGACTCGCATACATATCATCATATATTAATGTGTGACAATAAAAGTATATCAGTAAAATTCTCAATATTTTCAATTATTCTGATGTAGCACCTTAACTCCTACATCAAATGGTCCTTCGAGCTTCCGTAGGCAGGACTAATTTCGTGTGATACGTTGTGAAAAGTGTAACCTTTGAACGCCACGTTGCCACGCGGAGTTACGTAAGTGATCAGCGCCAGCCTTCGGTGAGTTATATTTTTCTTTGATCCTCAAAATGGAAGAACTTCTAAAAACACAACATCAAATCATGGAAGCCATGAATACTCTTCTATGTAACTTCAAAAAAGACGGGTCCGATCGCAAAACTACTTCTCATATCAAAAAACGATTGAGCACGTTGGAAAGTTACTGGCAAGAATTTCAATGCAACCACATAAAACTCTGTGAGTATGATGACAAGTCACATGATTATTTTATCACTAATGCATACAAAAGAACATCTGAATTTTACATTGATACACGAGCACACATACAAAAATATTTGTCCTCTGACACAAAACCGGAGGAAAAGCAGCTTCTGCGGCCGACAACTCCCTTAGGAATTGGGGGGCGAGCAACTACATCTCACGTCGACACAGAAGAACAACAACGAGCAGTAGATCAATCATCGCGTAACACCACTCTAGGAATCAGCAGCAAATTAGAGGAGATGCTACGAAAACAGAAGAGCAACTTCAAAGCATTTTCTAGAACGGTCAGTAGCATTAATCTCGAGAATATTTCCGACAAATGGGAACTCGAAGATGTATTGAAATCAGTGAAGGCCAGATGGTCTGTCATTGACTCCCTACACTGGGAAATAGACAGTGAACTTTACGACGATAATTATGAGTATGAGCAATCTTTCAGCAACTATGAGCAACAATTCAATGACATCAAAAGAACCATAAACAACAAAATGTGGGATCATTGTCATCGAGAGAAATCCACACCACAGATGGATATTCCAATCTTCACCGGGAACTACCAACAGTGGGTGTCCTTTAGGGATTTATTCGTGGAGACGATACACAACAACCGCTCTCTATCGAACGCACAAAAACTACAGTTCCTCAAGAGTAAAGTTCGGGGCGAGCCAGAAAGGTTGGTACAACATTTACCAATCAGTTCCGAAAATTACGAGATAAGCTGGGATATTCTTAATCGCAGGTACAATAATGACAAATTAATTTTGAACTGCCATGTGAGTACCCTCATGAACTTATCTCCAATGCAACAGCAATCGGCAGCAGCCATTAAAAAAATATTTGATACAACAAACGAGTGTCTTAACGCAATAAAAGCTCTCGGGGTAGACATTAGTACTTGGGATCCACTTATTGTGTATATCATATCAAATAAATGAGACGCTGATACACATATTGACTATGTAGAGTCATTAAAAAATCCTAGGCATCTACCAATTTTAGAGGATTTGTTATATTTCCTTGAAAATAAGTTTACGTCCTTGGAAGCATCTAGACGTAAACCAGAATCTGTCAAAATACAGCAACAACAAGAAACATCAAGAAACAATTTCAAAAAAACTCATTCCTTCAAATCATTTATGGGTCATCAAAGTCCAATAAAATGGAAACATAACAATGGATTTAATCAAAAGATTGCTAATTGCGCAGTGTGCAACAAAGACAGAGACCACGGAATCTACAATTGCGAAACATTTCTGGAAATGCAACCAAACAAAAGACAAGACATAGTGAAAAAGCTGTCGCTATGCAAAAATTGTCTTCATTTCCACCGCAACCGAAAATGCTACACTGACAAAAAATGTCGTGAGTGCGACGAAGACCACAATACACTGTTGCACGTATCTAACACTCCTGTTACTAAGACTAATCAAATTACACTGCCACAATATGACTCTTTTAAACAACAAGAACAATTAAAAACAAATGTATTACAATGCCATGTATTACATAACCATGAAATGTCGTCAGAGGACATACAATGCCTCCAATTATACCAATCTACTACTGAACGCCAAGAAGACGGTAAACACGTGGTTCGGCTTCCACTACATTCGGACATCGAAGAGAAGCTGGGCCAATCTAAAACAAAAAGTGGAGTCATCAAAAGACCAGTCATTAAAGTCTCACCACTTCCCGTCACAAATCAGGAGCTGAAAACAAATTCGCCAGTGGAAGAAAGTGGAACTAAATTTCTGACTTCATGCATTAACTTTATAACGACAATATTTTTATTATTTATGTTATGTGGCACAACAACAGCACAAAAATCATATGGTATTACGTCATTACAGAGTAATAACAGCATTTATTTCGATAAAGTGTCAGACATACGTATTATACAAGACAAGTGGAAACTTATAGTTTATTACAATATGGAACCCTACTGGAAAGGAACAACATTACTCACTATAAACACTTAGAATCATTATGTTCAAAGTTTGAAAGAAGATCACATTGTGATACAATAACACTCCAGCTACGTCATAGTTTCTCGGAACTAGAGTACTACGATATGATGTTACGAAACCCACGTGGAGATAAACACTCACGCACGAGACGTGGCCTAATCAATGGAGTCGGCAATCTGGCAAACAACCTCTTCGGAGTATTAGATGACCATTTCGCTGAAAAGTATGAACGCGACATTACTAAGCTTAGAAGCAATCAAAATTATTTAGTATCACTTTGGAAGTCACAGACTTCTATCATTGAAGCCGAAAATAATTTAATACGGCGTGTTGAAAACGCAATGAATGCACAGCATAAAGTTTTTAGAGAACACTTAAACACTATCGAGAAAGCAGTAGGAACATTAAAACAGGAACTTGAGAATAATGATCTTCTTCACGAGTTCATGATGTTCAGCTTTATTGCAAATAATATTTTAAGCAATCTAAGAAACATCCAAGATACTTTATTAGACACTGTAACCAATCCACAACATTTCAATATTCACATTTTGGCACCGGAGCAACTTCGCGATGAACTGAATATCATTTCCGGACAGCTCTCCAAGGACACCTCACTACCCATAGACAACATTCAAACAAACCTAGCTAGAGTATATGAAATTCTCAAGGTTAACTCTCGTATGACAGCACAATATTTTCTTTTCGAGATTGAAATACCTCTAGTGAGCAGAGATAGTTTCGAATTATACAAGACTTATGCGATTCCACAAAAGTCGGAAAATGCTATTGTAAGGATCACACCTATAGCGGATTATGTAGCAATTAATTTACAAAAGGACACGTATATACCAGTCTTAACATCAGAATTGTCAAAATGTAGCGGTGTCTACAAAGAATCAATTTTATGTGAGCTTCAGAAGCCAATATATCATAGAGAATCGGATTACAATTTTTGTGTCAGAGATCAAGATCAAAACACGTGCTCTACCTCAGTCAGCACATGCCAAGACACTTGGTCTGAACTTATCAATGTAAACACGTTCTTATTTAGCTGTTGCGATAAATGCAACATGAGATTTATATGTGGTAATCAAGTTGCTACGGAACAATTAAACGGTGTAAGCATTATTGTACTCGGAAGTAACTGTGTCATCAAGGGCGAGACCTTCACAATTACGTCACACAAACAACGTTCAAACGAACTAAATATTGAGCCAGACATAGTTTTAGCAGAAATCGCACCCGTCAACAAAATTATTAACATCTCAATTCCGATAATAACTTCATTGAAAGAAAGCAACTTCAATGAATCCTTCAATGAGATAGATGATCAGATACAGCAAATAAAAAAAGAGGAAGATCAGATGGAGCAAGACAACAACATTTCTTCACACGATATCCATCAGTACGCCGCCATATACACAGTAGGTGGAATAGTGATAGCGTGTGCTCTGTTTGTGTGGTGGCGAATGCGTCATACTGCATACGCGAGCATCAACGAGCCTCCACAGCTGACTTTGGCCCGAGCAGCGACACCGGCGACGGCGGGACCGCGCAGGGCAGCACGCGCTCGGCCGACACCACTCTCCGCGCACGACAGTGAAAGTGAACAGTGTGATGTGCTAAATTGTGATCAGTGCAATGGGCAATCAAGTGTTTGTGAAAAATGTAGTGCATTAAACACAAAGCGTATATCAAAGGGCACATCGACCATACTTAACAAAATTAGTTTTAATCGTAAATGATTGTCGGGGTCAACTTGTATTACTACTAATAGTCAAAATTGTTAAATCATCTTGTACTCATGGCCTTGACTAACCTAATTATTCATTCACACATCAGTCATCTCATCTCGCGCCCGGAATATGTACGGTACAAAACACCGCACATTGTCGATGCAGCACTTTTCCGCCAATGCATCGAAACCGGAGCGCGGGCCGTCAGTCGTTCGCCAGCAACTCGCGACTCGCATACATATCATCATATATTAATGTGTGACAATAAAAGTATATCAGTAAAATTCTCAATATTTTCAATTATTCTGATGTAGCACCTTAACTCCTACAATAATGTTAATTATAATTGAAAGTAATTCTTCAATTTTGTGTTTTAAAAGAGTATGTAACCTATTTAGACTAAATAAATGTATCTATACTTTATATTACTTAAATATCAGCAAAAATATAGTAATGGTATGTTTTCTTCGTATTCAACCTTGAAAAAACTAACATAAGATGGTTGGTTTATTTATAAGTCAGTTAATTATTTACTCAAGCTTAATTGTAAATGTAAATTAAGTAGTAACCAGTTAAGGTTGTTCACTGAGATTAATTTTGCGATTTCAGACTAGATTTCACTACATTTACGACAGTTCATAAATGTTAATTTGATAAGGTATTCTATTCTAAATTATTAAAAAATAAAATAAAATCCTTCCTTATTTTAATTGTCAATAATTTTTATTTTATCTTAATGTGTATTATAATTAGCTTCGTTGATATGACGAACTATTAGTTATATATTATTTTGTATGTATATACATTAATCAGTGGAACAATTACTGGTAAACTAAATAAATAAACTTCTGTTGACTGACTAATCTAAAGCGTTTACAATAATTTTTTAGTCAAAAATTAATTCTTATTCTAATTACCATTGTATAGAAATAAATTTATTACGTACGAAAATCGTCGAACATATTCATCGTATCACGTTAATCACATTTGATCCTTATCGTCTGTAGCTTATTTTACAAAATTTTATCATGTTTAAATGGCCATAATGCCCGTTGGCTCACCCGAATGAATCGAGGAATTTGCCATTGTAAAAATATACCCGTTGAATTGAATAAACCGTTCTGAAAACCCATTAAAATGCAATATTGAGATTTCAGCGTTGTCGTCCACACAATTTATGCGTGAAGCGTGAGCGGCGTACATGATCAGTAGAAGCGGAATGAAAACATCTCTTGTATATTACTTATAAAATGTATAACTTTAAATATGAATTTTCTTGTAAATATCTCTATATACGTAAAGAGATTCAGATATTTAGAATAAAAAGATCAAAACTTTAAATAAAACTTATACGTCGAAAAAGGTTTAGCGAAGTAGGTGTTACATAGTTGCAACACGGAAGAGTTCAAATGGTTACAGTTTTATCTTTAATTAAGTAAAATAAGGTTTAAACTACTGTGGTTGGAATATGATATAATAAGCTTGAGGAGCTATTTGGAGTATTGATTTGAAAGCCTTATTTTTGATAAAGAAGATAGAGCAACTTTTGATTTGGTTGGTTCCTGGATATAAATTCTTATCCTTAGAGCTCTTTTTTGCTTTGGAAGACATGTTGATTCGCTGGTCTCGATTGTTACTTTAACCCAAAAAGCCGCATTACGTAGTGTGGTCGAATTATGACACTAACCCCTAACACCTAGTGTAATTCTCCCACGTACAAGACTAGCGTCCAGCGGTGGGACTTATCTTGGTTGTAGATGAATAAAGATTCAATTGATTATAATAGGACTAACATATCCAAAAACCGAATTAATCTTAAAAGCCACAAAGAAAAGTTTGAGTTTATTCAAAAATAAATCTTATGTCCATGCTTACTGTAAAGAAGAAAATTGTAGAAATAAAAAGGGTTTGTCTCTCCATATATTAGTAATAAAACCTTTCATGCTTAATAATATTTATACGAAGAAAAACCAAGAGGTTACATACGTCATTTTAGGACATCCTCATATCTGTAAAGATTAGACCTTACCTATTTTACCGCCAAAATGGACTGCATAAAACGCTTCCACAGATAAAGCGAAACAAATGGTGGACGCGGAGCCCTGGCTCCCATATGTCATGCGGCTTGTCCTATCTGCCTCCATTATCTTGATACCATGGTTTGTTTACTTTTTTAAGTTGGAGAGCTAAGGATTTTTTGAAAATTATTTTATGATTAAAATTTATCGCTTCAAATCTTCATGTGGAGTTTTGTCTGTTTAAATACCAGGTATATTTTTTGTAATTATTTTTTAACAATTTGAGAGGAATTATGTATAGGATATATATTAAATGTAAATCTTCCTTCACTAACAGCTTATAGAATAGAATGTTAGTGAAATGAACTCCAGAGATTCTCTAGAGATTGAAAGAGTTTCTTTAGGGTCTGCAACTCTGGTGCAACTCTGCTGCAAGCGTACATAGGCTGTGGGGAACACTTTCCATCAAGTGGGTCGTATGCTTGAGCGCTGCCCTTATTAAATATAAAAAAATGTACGTCTCACAGCCAAGCAAGCTTTTTTACATGGGAAAATTCATTCATGGGAGGTTTATAGCATTACCACGCGGTTCCAATGTGGGTTTGTCTAAAGCGGTTTCGTAAGAATTAAGAAATAAGGTCATGTGCATTCTAGTTGACTCCTTTGGGATAAACCAGGACTAAAGTTACTTGATTTTCGAAATGAAAATCGAAAAGAATTAAAAATCAAGTTTACAATACGCCTCTGTAGGATATAATGAATTATTTGGTAAAAAAAAGATAAAAAAGAGTTTGAAACAAGAATAAAACGGGGATTCCCCTCCAAAATCCTGTTTCGCCTGAGATAAAATTTGGGTAGAACATTATGTAAACAAACATTTAACCTTCCCGCTTATTATGAGAGATACCAGTTACCGTGTACATTTTTGTACCTTTACGTTCCGTTTCGTCCTTTGTTACACAGAAAAAGTATAGAACGAGGACACGGGAGAGCTGCGCGAGCCTTTGAAACAATAGTTGTTGGAAATGAAACGTCAGGCTTGATTTGAAATACCTATTCTAGCTGGTGGAATTAGGATCTATAATGCTTCGCAACATTATAGAACCTTACATAAAATACACCATCGAACGAGCTACGACAGGTGTTTCCTAAAGTGTAATAGATCTTTCCGTTCACAGTAATAAAAGAATTCTTACATTTTTGAGCCGCGATTTGTTCTTGGGAACTTAAATTTAAAAACGACGCCACGAGTGGATAGCCACGTAATACACAAATATTACACAGTTTGAATCATTACTAAAGAGTTCAACTCATTGTGGTATGAAAAGCACCTTCACAATACAGAAGGTCAACATTAAGTCACTCAAATATTACTATGTAGCGTAATATTTTTATAGTAATCAAATTCGGGAATTGTGTTGGTTGAGGGACATTGTGTCCTTTGCTGTTTACATAACGCTTATTTTTAAATTATATGAAGAAAATTACTATCGAGTAGCTTACCGTTGGTGTGTTACAAGCGTCTAAAGGCATGGAAACTGGTTACCATTAAGGCAGAGCACTATTTCTACTCTTAAAAATGTTTTGTCTCTTTCTTTCGAATTTTAATTTTAATTAATAATAAAAATAAAATTTCTCATACTCACACCTATTATCTAAATCAAAGTAAGCATCAATAAGAGTTTGAGCAAAACAAAACACTAAGGCCCTATGTAGCCGTAGTCGTCTCGTAGGCTGCAATCCTGTGAGGCGGCTACGAACGCTACGAATGCTACAGATCTGCTACGAATGTGGCAGAGCGAGCTATCGTAGTTATGTGCTAAATATTGGCGTATTTGAGATTGAATCTAAGAGCTCATCCGTCGATGAATTAAAATCATTGAAATAGCGTATAGGAATAGTAAAGGGCAATGAGTAGGACATATAGCGCGGGAGATTTAGCGTGATGACCAAATCGTAATGCTTAGTTTTGGTAGGACTCTATAATTTTTTTATGAAAAAAGTTGTCCAGATAAGTGCTCACCTCAGCTCATAGACATTTGAAATATCACTTGATACTACTGTGATCAGGGATGAACTGATTTGCCAAACAGGGCAAGTAGGTCTTTTACTAAGTTTAATATAATTAAATACAGAAAACTTCAGGCATCCTACCCTTACAGGTAAAGTAGAAAATTTATAAGTCTACTATGATATCGAACTCCCTTTGTAGGTATCTCATGATTGTATAACATTAAAAATTATTATTTCTTTTAAAGTTAAGCATCTGCAAACTATAAAAGCCGGTTCCGGAGATACTCTACTCCATAAAACCCAATTTCTCTAATGATGAAATTTTAAACGCATTTTCCTTATACTAAATGACATTCTCTTGTAATTACAGATAATGCCCATAAAACTGAGATACGGTAAAATTTTAACTACTAACAAAGTGGAACAAGATACCTTGTTACAAGGAGAACAAGGATTAAATTAGAGTGGGAATAATTTGAACTACATTAAAAGTCCATTAAATAAAGTGCAATCAAGACCTCCTTGATCCCTCTTTGTCCCGCTATTCCAGTTAATTGTTCAATTGATATTCTGTTAGTGATATTGTCACGTCTCTTATTTCAGCATCCATTGGTAACTTTAAACGTAAAGCACAAAATAGGTAGGTGGAGAAGGTCCGTTTTTAACAAATCGATCTCCTCAGACTTTGGATGTTCGTATATGTTAACTATTTTTGCATATAACCTGCTCCTTCTACTTATCATCAGAAGGCATTGAGTCATTTAAAGTGGTTGTTAAAAAAAACTTACCTTGATTTGAAACCAGGTTTCTATTGTTTATTAGGCAGCTATCATTGTAGCTCTATACAGGTTCGTTATATAGAGTCAACTTACTGTGTCTATCTATTTCGTGCCCAAAGGCGAAGTATTTTCTTAAAATTAATTGAGGCAGAGAGTGGCTAATAAAACACAATTAAAGGATATTTATAATTTGTTTACGAAAGCTCCCTAGAGATATATTTTAAGGGATCTTTTTTAGGCCAGGGAATTTAATAGCTTAACGTGCCTTGGAAGAGACGTGCAGCCGTTAGTCTGGGTGGTTAGAGCAACCACCACCACCAACACTTATTGAGCTATTGTGGTAATGTTATGGTCCAAAGTCACATGAGGACTATGTCCAGGAGTGACATTTTTATAGGCTGTTGAAGCTGATGATGTAATGAAATCAAATTGTTCATTTGTAGCCCGATTCCCGTAATTATAAATCGAAACCAAATTTTTAAAGACAATAATTTTACCACTAACCGTACTAAGAAGAATTGAACCATGGACCTCTAGATGTGATGTAGCAGGTCTAACTCTTATCTCACAGAAGTGGAAGTTGATATTCATGTTGCTAACCACTTGAATATATTTTTTTAAATCACATACGACAATTTGAATGATCAAAGTGGACTATCTCCTATTGTCCACGTGCAAAAAATACGAGTAAAACAACCATAACACTATATCTACAATTTTCCTGCGATGTGAAACCAAAATGACCCATAAAAACAAATAGGGCGGTAGGAATGGGATCCTTTGAAAATTATATCGTTCAATAAACGCTTTCCTTTGGAAAGTTAACCCTTGAAAGATAGTGGGGTCAAAATAGGCCCAAGTTTTACTGAGAATATTTCTAATTAAATTGAGCATGCAAATTTTAGACTTCAATTCTATTTTTAACTAATTATTGTTTTCGTTAATATTGTATCTTAGATTTATCACGGATCAAGATTCAGTGTACTTTGACCCATACGGATTATTTGTGCCTCCTGTTTCTGGTTTTGGGTAAGCCAATTCAAAATAACTCATACTGGTTCTTGCCAAGGTTACATTTACAATAGGATTGATTCCGGGCTTTCATCCACATAGCCGTGTTAGGCATTTGGAAAACATGTTTTGATGAAAATATGGACAGAAAAAATATTTATTATACTTATTTTTTAAATACCTAGTACTACTACTAGGAAATGAAAAAAAAAAAATTTGTGTTTGAAAAATTACTAAATTCCATCGAAGACAAAAGACAGTCCCAGATTTTTTTAACTAAAACGATGTAAAACCCACTACTATGACCAGGTTTAATGTACATATATTGTTCACACTGTGGTAGAGTTTACTTACTTTTGCAATGATTTCTGGCAATGATATATTCATCATGTCAATTCTTTCAATTCAGACTTAATATTCTATAGATTCATTACAATATATCATTGCTCAAAACATTCATTAATAATATATAAATCTCAATAAATTAATTTAATATAACTGGTATTTCTAGCTCACACTGCTACTATAGAATAATCAGGATTGAACTTTATCACCATTTTTGCAAGTCTTGCGAGTGTGTAATGCATGTGGTGTTTACCTTTAATTAACTGTGTACTAAGATCTTTTATGTTAGATTAGAATAGAATAGAATATATCTTTATTGTACATCAGCCAATTATTCAAGAGAAATACAAAAAAAACTTAGTACAGTCTACACAGTCAGTGCGTCAGTCTTAGTCTTGTAGTACAGTCTGGAAAAGTATTGGTGCATAAGTTATAGTGAACCGAATAAATAAATAAATAAATCAATATTATTTTTCATGTACTTACAATAACAAAAAGTATAACCCACAAGCCGACGACAGATGTTGCCATAGACAAATATCGTCAAAAGACTTGAACCATCATGTTAGTGAAGGAAGTTAACCCTTCAAATGTAGCGTGAAGATGTATTACAATTGACTATTGATCGGTATACCCGTACTCCATTAATATTTTATCGTCAAGGCACTCGGCGGAACAAATGTTTTTCACACTCAATAATTCAAGAGAGCTCAAGCGCTTAGTCCGTGGACGATTGAAATCTAAAAATAAACAAAAGCAATTTGAAAAGAAAAAAGGAAGCTGTAACCTATTTAGATTCTTTCATTAAATTTTTTAGAATTAAGCATTTAACCTTTATAGAACGTGGGCGGGCCACCTGGTTGTTTAACTTTCTTTGACGTAAAAGATAAAAAGGCTAATTATACATCTTTGATTGAATCTTGTGTCGCTGTTAGAAGCGTCAACAGTGTCGTTCAAATTAATAGTGTTGTACCAATTGTAACACTTACTTTCATAAGATAACTTATGTACCTTTTCCTTATAACATATTTGGTTAAAACGCAGTTTATTAATAGGAACAACATAAAAGGCTAGAAAAGAGCGTGGAAACATTAGCTTTTATCCCAAATCTCTAATCTTCGATTACAGCCCTAAACCGTATTTATACAAAGCCTACAATTTAGGCTTTAAATGAAACACTTCGTTCACCGATTTCGATTGTAAAGCCTTTTTCAATACAAAAGTTCAAGGATATCTTTATCGCAGGTTAATTCCAAAATGTTTTTTTCTGTATCTGATGACCTTTAGTCAAGGCCGAAGCTTAAGCACTCGATTGTGTTAAGTTAAATAAGCGCCAGAATGTGGCCTACGGTACCTTTTGACATGAAAAGCCAAGTTTTTTCTTTGAAAAACTTGTCCCGTTCGTGAAAACTACAATGTACCTTGTAGCCTTTACTCGAAAACATTGGACAATATTTAATTATATACTTAATAATAATTATTTTATTTAATAAATGAGTATAATTTTAGTTTTTATTATATTTTAATTTGAAATAAATCATTAACCATTTTTTAAATAAAGGTTTTTTTGCATCAAATTTTCAACGTTTTATACTACGTCAAATAATTTTAAGCGTATTAAAATATTTTGACTAGTAATTGATAAACTTGTTCACAAATCATCACCATCGTCATCATTAACAGTTCATATAAGTCCCCACGAGTGTCTCGAGCCTATCCTAAGTTAGGGCAATTAGGCTTAGTCAATCACGCTGATCATAGCTCTATCAAAATAATTAACAAAATAACATTTATATGTCAATTTAAAAAAAATAAAATCACTTGTAAAATATACATGCATTGTTGTATGTCCGTTTAAAATTGGAAACACAAGCTTTCTTTTCTACATTTACTTGGCGTTTATTATTTTAAGAATTTTGAAAAAGGCTTTTATTATTTGAAATTTTTGTAATGTGACTCGTAATTAATGTTTAATATAAGTTAATATAAATATTGTATAAATAATGTTTAAATGTAGTTTCAATTATACGCCTGAAAATAGCAATCTGTTGACACAAACTATTACTTTGTAACATCAATTGTATACAGAAAACAATAAACAATATCTTATCTTATCTTTATTAGTAGCCATAATAATATTATCTTCACTCTCATATAAATTTTTCTTGTTATATAACTCAAACCATCAAATGCAAAGGATATTTATTTACTAGTACAGTAAAATTCTTAATTGTCTGTCAATATAAAATAAACTTTATTTCCTTCAGATATTTCATAAAGTTAGAGCAATAAAAAATTCATGGAGTTTACCATATAGTTTTTGAGTTTCTTATCAACATTAATAATAGGAATGTATTTAAAATACTTACTTTATCGTATCATTAGTATTATTGTTAGTAATACTCAATTCATGTCTAAAGATCCACTTCGTGTTTATCTGTAAGTAGTAGTGGTTAAAGAAGCAAGATTTATCATGTATTTGACATTAGAATCATTGTACACAATCGTTGGTAAACCTAATTAATAAAGAAAAGTTATTTAATTTGAAAGCTAACAGTATTCTTTATTAAAACTAGCCTAAATAATTAATTTTGAAATTGTATTTCCCGAGTGTTTTGTTTTGAATTTACAAATGCATAATTAATGATTCATAAACAAAATGCCTCGCTTGAGTTAGGTAGGTGTTGTCGTGTGTGGGACGCTGGCAAAATCCGGGGGCGTCAACAGGGTTGATTGACGTCATAGGAAAGGCTCTTTTAGGAACGATGGACATAAAAATCCTTTATTAGATGTAGTGATATGGAATAAATTAAACGCTAGAGGTATAAGAAAATACCATTGGCAACACGCTCAGGTATATTGTATCAGTGAATGAAGCAAAACTTGCGCTGTAGGCGATATGCAACAACAGCGAAATAAATAGCTAACAGAAAACGGCTAACAGCGAAAGAGTTTCCGGTGGGAGCTTGAAAACAGGCATAAGGGACTTAATGGCATAACGGGCTAATAGTTGCTCTATCCATAGCGATAAAAAATTCACTTTGGTGTGAAAACTACGTTTGAGCATTTACTACCGACCACGGTAGTGGTACTTAACTGTTACACCAACACTTACTTTAGTTTTGACTGTCACAAATATTGTATTCGTGGAATTGCATAAAAACTAGATATTTCACATAAAACTTTAATTACAGATGTAACTAAGCTCTATTGAAATCGCTTCGTTAGAACACACGGTGAAATTTCCAAGGTTTATTTTGTTTGATTATTTTCATATAACAGAACAAGCATCACTTGCAAATTTCCAACTTGTTCAATCCATAAATAATGATTTACCGTACATTTTGTATTTACAAATAAGCCTCGGCATCTACAGTATACTTAGCCGTACGAGGGATATAGACAACCCACGCGCGTTAAAGTTGGGTGTTAAATAAATCTAAAATACCTTCTACAGGCAAGCATTTGTTTTGAAAAAAGTATCTGAACGGATTCATAAAAAGTATTTAATCAAATCATCCAAAATTTTCCTCCAGTTGCAAATAAATGTATAAGATCAAAACTTAAGAACAACCCTAATTAAATCCTAAAGTCGTTTTCTCTCCACCATTTCTTATTGTCGTTGTGCATTTAGAGATATTACATTTTGATGATGTTGACAGATATGTCGCTTCATGTAAACGAGCTTACGTTTACATGACATACGACAATTCGGCGGGAGGAATATTCGATACCTGGACGATTAAACTAATACTTTATTGACAGAGGTGGCCAGAAAGTTTTGACAAAATTGATATTAGTTCATCGATATTTAATGGACATTGAAGGTTTCGATAATTTTAATGCTGAATAGATTTAGTTGATAAAACAAACACTAAAGAGTGTTTATACTACAAAACAGTCAGATTAACAACAGTAATTTAAACTGAAAAATCTTTATTAAAAATTTTACTAAAAATCTTTTTTATACTTAACGTGTAAGGTTCTTATTCGTATTCCTTTACATATTATGACACTAGATTATCAAAGAGAACAGTTTAAACAATCAAAAAGCTTATTTAACATTTTCTTGTTTTATATTCATTTTTTATACAAAATTAATTCACAATTATAATACAATAAAAAAACTTTATTGTTGAATTTTTTTAAATTAGTAATCGGTAAACATTCGAGATAAGGAAAAAATATATAATGTAATTATTCGTATTCAACACCTTTGGCTACTGTAGGTTTGAGTTCTTTAGCTCTCATAAGCCTCTAATTTAGTATTTTCTCTGTATCTACATTATACGAGTACAGCCTGTTACAGTTTTATTAAATGTATAAATGAGTGTTTATTCAAAATGCGTCGTTTCGCTAGTTTGATTACAAATCCCCGGATTTGTCCGGTTAGTTCCATATTAAGCTTTACCACAAAATGCCCTTCGCTATCGCTGACAACGCGTCCCATTCTATAAAGAGGGTCGCTGCTGGAAGCAAAACGTTTTTCTCCGTTACCCTACAATTGCTCGTGTATTTTTCTTGAGAGTTTATGCCACTTGTTTTTAGCCGTTGCGATCATTTGTCATGTCGAATTTGAATATAATTTATAAACAATAAAATTTTATCTTATCTTATCTAAACTCAATTATAAGTACATTATTAGAAAACAAAAATTGTGAATAGAATTGAATATCTTCAGTCTTTTGAGAAATTATAAGTTATTAATTTGTAGAGTCGCGATATACTCCCGGGTGCCTTGAGACAATTAAAATTTTATAATGTCTTGATTAAACAGCTTCACAAGTTAAAAGAACCTTATTGTCTTTTTCCTAATGGTGAATTAGCAGTAAAGCGGCAATTTTGAAGGCAACTAGTGGTGGCAAAGCGGATATTAAGGGAGCGTTTGAAAGAAATATAATAAAGTAAAAAATACTTATATTAAAATATTAATAAGCATGTAAGGATATACGAAGGAAGAATCATCTTGCAGATCAGCAAGATCGAGAATGGGAAATTGGTAATTTAAGTATGAAAAATCGGCTTACTGACGTGCTTATTCATTACCATTTGTTCACTGTTGCTTCAGATAATATTTGATAGGTGGCAGGTTATCTATGGGTGGCAAAAATGAACTGTTTGCCACCCATAGATAACTGCTAATGCTGAATAAAAATTTTCGACTTTGACATACATTATAACAATGCAACCTAAAGTGTTTTCCAGATTTTTAATCAATTATTGATTAAAAATCTGGTAAAGGTGGCATAATTTTAGACTTAGTCGGAGCTCAGCAGATGTTGTAGCTCGGTCTTTAAACGAATGTAAGTGCTTTTCAGCGTAAAGAACTTCATGAGGGCTTTATGTTGGTGTAGCAATAGAGACGCGGCAATGTAACGTCGACGCCGGGTTCGAAATACAGAGCTTATGCTCTCTATTAAGACATAATTTAGCAGTTACTTTTACATTAAACATCCCCAAACAATCCGATATTTTTTCAGATCCTTCGGTTAGTTCAACATTAAGTGTCCCCAAACTACATTTAAATATCGCTGACAGGTCCGCGTGCCTCCTTGAAGAGGGTCTGGGGAAATTTCTGTCATCGTCATGTTCTATTTATGATTGTATTATACGATTGTTTTTGTCAGTCGCATTAAGCTTGATTTAAACTACAATAATTGTTGTGTATCTTTGCACCCTGTGAAAATATTTAAAAATATCTTAACTAGAAATAGGCAAATTTTACAGACAAAACTTTTTTATTGACAGCGAAAAGAGTAAAATCGATGGATCTCATTGAAGTTTTCCAGGATTATTAAATATAATCTCAATATCCAGATCACGCATCGCCACAGGCGACTTACTATGGAAAATAGGAATCTCAGAAGAACTGAAACGACAGTTCCAAGCACACTGAATCCATCTATTTCTAAAACGAGCGAAGTTAGTGACTTATGGCTGGACGATCGACTAGATTTTTAACTTAATGGCATAGATTTTAATGAAAATTACTGAACTGAATTCCGGACTGCATTGACGGTCAGATCAGTTATACATTTTTGAAAAATAAACAAATAGTAAGCGTTTTGATTGTGTTTTTCTAGTTTTCATTGTGAGTGGGTGGGTCTGAGACTTCCACCAATAACAAGAAATTACAAGAAATACTATGGCTACTTTTCCCGTCACACAGATTTACAGTGAACTGCGGTTTTACACTGTGAAAGTGGATTTTGACAACCTTAACAATTATCAAGATGCCATTGTCTAAGTCAAAGTCAAAATATCTTTATTTAAATAGACTCATTTATTAAGTTCTTTTAAATCATCATAATAGGGAATATGTATGAGAAAAATAAATAAATGTAATTAAAGGTAATAGTGATAAATTTAAGTGTGTATTAACCGCGTACTTACAAATTGTCCCAGTTATAGAATTTAAATATGTACAAAATAAATTGTTAGTTTTAATTTTAAAATAAATATTATTTCGAAATAAAAATTAACACTAGTATGCATATTCCCAATTAACCCTACTACCGCTTCGACGAATTAGTAGCTGCAGAAAAGAAACGGCGCAAGAAACTCTCAGCCTTTAATATTCATATTGGCATTGTATAGAACGTTTCAATAAAATACTTTCTGACTTCAATGTCAGTGGTAGCACTTTATCCAAGTCCGCCATTAGAAGTTATTAATATAATATTAGGGAAATTAATGTGACATAAATACCATCGCAAAGAATTTATGCCAATGTAGTCTTATGACATTATTTCCTTATGAAACATTTTCATGATCGCGTTTTATGTTCAAATGTTACAATGAATAGAATTTCCAGAAACACGGTAAAATAGGTAGTGTGGGAATAGTAATTTTAGAATTCGCAAAACTGGATCTTGAGGTAAAATGATTCCCAACTTTAGATGGTCCCAGCTTAAACTTAAAATAGTTCTGGAATAGTTGGGATAACATCCCTCACTTATAAATAGTAGCTTCGGGCAGCACCTACGTATTTCGAATAATTTATTTAAACAAGTCTGAAGCAGATTTCAGTAGGCGGAGTATTTAACAGATTTCGAGAAGCAAAATCAGAAGCTGGCTATACATTAAACTATACTACACCCTTTTGAAGATCTCCATGCGAAACTGGTTTGAAACAACTACAATGAAATTAAATAATAAATTATAACAATGATACTACAGTATGAACATGGTTTAGAAGACTCAATAGATTTTCTATTGTATATGTATTGGGCAGCTTGGTAGTCAGAAGAGCCCTTAAACTGTGTATCTCCTAGGCGATATATCCCCTCAAGAGTTTTAAGACTACGTTTTTCTGAAATAAAATATTCTTTGGGTGGTAGCGTGCAATGATTTATTCAGAAGGTCAAAGGGTGAACGGCCTTTAAGGGTAATCATTGAAACGAATGTAGCGCCTTGTCACTTTAATGTCGTTTTAGATTGACACTATACAAAGGTCAAGAATAATCTAACTTGACAGAGGTTTTAAAATATTTTAGATTCTAGCTGATCATGAGTAGTTTTAGTTGCTTCTTCAAAGGGTTAAACGGTCGCGTAACGTCGGTATTTTTTGTAGGAGTTTAAATTTCTACAATCTTTAAACTGGGTACCACCTCAATAATAATTATATTTGTAGGGTTCCATACTTAAAAAAGAATAAAGGGACCCTTATGTGTGTACTTGCTACGCGTAGTTAAATTCGCACGTGGGCGGGAAGGTTATATGATTTTATTAGAGTAATTATTTGGTTGAGGAATAATATAATGTCAACTGAAACATCTTCGCAGATAATGCATTTTAGAACAAATTTGGTGACTGAAAGAAGGTTATAGTGGATAAACTATGGTACTGGAAATCGACTTTGGGGTAGTAACGATGAGAAAATACTTCAAAAACATTCTACGTAATCCAGTACAGTGGACAATATTTTGTTATATATATATATATAGATATAAGAGGTGTGGTAGTCCAATAGCTATTTCAATATAGAATATTAGGACCAGTCATAAGAGATTACCTTAATAATTTGACATCTATTATATACTTGAAAGTAATCATACGAGTTTTCATATGTGCGTATATTTAATTGGTTGATATCGTAAATGCTTGTAATAGAAATGAATTTGGATAGTTCGTGATTTGTTAATAATCAATTATATTTCTTTTTATTTTAATATAAAATAACTAGCATACTTATTAGTATAGTTTAAACCACACTAATATATTTTATTTATTTATATATGTGCGTTTTTTTAATTTATTAGTTGAAGTGGTGAAAAATTTATAATTTTCTATTTAAAAATAAGCGTATATAAAAGTTTTTTTGTATATATAATTGATGTGGTGGAAAGCAATACGTAAAGTAAAAACTACCACTAAGGCTTTTTCTTTCTCATACATATTCCCTTTTTTCTCATACATATTCTCTTTTTTCTCATACATATTTCGTATTATGACGATTTAAAAGAACCTAGTAAATGAGTCTATTTAAATAAAGATATTTTGACTTTGACTTTGGCTAAAATAAATACTCACCAAAATATTCTTCAGCGCACCAAAATTTTATTAAATGATATTTATATGGTTAGTTTTGGTGAACTTTAATATGAATTTCCTATAATATATATAAAAATATTTTAAAAAATAAAACCTCACGTAACCTAATAATTTTTATGATGTTGCTATTATATATGTACAATAAAGTACTAAATAAACAAATAAATATACTTAATCTTTTTTCCCTGAAATCCTATTCTGAAGTGCCGTACCGTAATCATCTCCTTTCCCAGAAAATGTTACTTTCTGTGTATTTATTATTTTATTTCACACACAAATCCCTTGTTACAGTGAAATAGAGTCTATATTTAAAAGATCCGAGCGCTAGCTTGTGGTAAAAAACGAACTATAAACCTGTTTTTGTTATATCATATTCATTTTAATACCAATGTTAGGTGTACCATAAACTTTAATAAAGTTTTTTTTATATTAAGTTAAGCAAATAACTCGACACCACCTGATGATAAGCAGTAGAGGAGTCCACATGTGGAGATGCATGCGACATACATATACCCTCACCTTCCCGGCCCAAAAAGTGCTTTTTCACGCCTCTTTTAAAGGAAACCGTGTTGTTAAGTTTTTCTTAAATATGATATAATTATTTCTCTTTGCAATTTTATTTATAAATATAAATGACAACAGACTTCTTAGCCGGGCTCGTGTCCTAGCCGAGACATGTTTTTTTCGAAGTTCTCGGGTCGTGGTTGCTTATGTATTTATATTCCTTAATTTCTAACTGAAATATAATTATAAATAATATTTATAATCCATCATACTAGATTATAGTGGGAGGTATGAGTGTAAATATAAATATATATAAATTTTTTTGGCTGGATATACACTACTTGTTATATCTAACGATAATCTTGGCAGGCGTCGTTAGCGTCTCCCCTTAATCTCATCGACGCTTAGACGTTAACTTTAATCAGATAATGGATCAGCAACCGGTTACCATCGTCTTAGGGTTGACTGTTGTAAGAAAATTTGTGATTGTAAAAAATGGCTACTGTTGGTAGTAATATCGCCTAGCCTAGCCTCATGTCCTATAAGTTATTACACTTTTTTTTATTAGTGAGTCTAATGGAATTTTTTTTGTTTCATTTTCGTAATTGTACCTACCAAATAAGTTGGCTTCATTAGAGCTGGCAACACCCAACAAGAATCTTTTAATTACCTCTCATCCCAAAATTATGACATTTTCTTTGACATTTTATCAGAGTAAGACTTCCCTATGTTGGTTGAGGTTTTGTAAAGGTAACTTTTGTTAATCGCCCTCATTCCATTAAGAAATCAACACAGACAGTGAACACAGAAATATCCAACAATAAGTAATGTAGATTCTTTAGACAATACGTATTATAGGTATTTTGTTTTTGTCTAGGTAAAGAGAATAAGTTGAATAGTCATCCTCAAACCACACAGTACATATTTACAGCTACAAAATCAGAACAAGATAATCTAAACCCTACGGCGCTTAGCTTAAAACTCAACACACAAATAACCACATTCGATCCTGCTACTCATATGAATCATCACAAGGAAATGTAAACTTAACGACGCTAAGTTTTAAATTCATATTTGAATAATGCTATGTTCGCTATGTTCACATGTTCTTTATTATAGTTTTGTGCTTTAATTTTACACACACACACACACACACACACACACACACACACACACACACACGCACACGCACACACACACACACACACACACGCAGACACGCACACACACACAAACACACTACATAATTTTTTTACGCTTTTTTGATCTATGAGGAATATTTCACAATAAGTTATTTCATTGTGTGATGTCTATGAATGAAGTGCTTGTTCAGATTAATTTCTATGTAAACTTTATCTAAAACGTTAGGCAAGTTCTTAGTGCTAATCCTATTTTCATGTTATAAATGGAAGTCATATAACGGTTTCAAGTGTGCAACATATGAAGTATGGAACATCTGAAGAACAGATAACCTTGTAATTATATAAATTACATTTAACATAAAACATTTATGAAACATTCAAGTCTCGAGTCATTATATTTCCTTCCCACCATAAGAGTATTTTATCAGTTTATTTATGTTTTTATTCATTTAGTAGTATGTCTAAAATAATTTTGCATCCAATTTATGGTTCTTTCTATTTAATCACTAATTTACGGTTGCCTGTAAGAGATTGCCTTTACGCAATAAGACCGCCATTTGTGTGTGACTTGTTAAGTAAATTATTATTGTCATGTTAAGTGTATGAAAAAGATTTGACTTACATAATAGGCAAATAAACTTGTCTTAATTGTAATCCTAGTAATTACTTATGTAAATAACAAAGTATAGAATAACATATTCAAACTTAACACTTAGTGATATGGAGGGACCGTAATTCCCGAAGGCAAAAACTTTATAAAATAAATTGGGCTCAGGTTGGGGAAGTGACGTCTTGACAACCGCTTCGCGTTGATCAAACGGGTATGATCCGGGGGTTTGAATTAAGATCACTTATTGTTCTTATTTTTAATCAATGACTTACACTTCGAAGCGTATGTACGGCGATTTGAAGAAATAAATGTCGATTTTTATACTACATTATAATTAATTATATATATAGCAATTAGAATAGATATTGGATTATTCGAAGCTAACGTAAATTAGATACATCTCCCAAAAACTGATAATCCCAGTGTCTATTGATTTGGAATCAAACGGTTTGACGAAATATCTACAGTACTAATTTAAAGCTATTTATAGTAGTGAATATTTGCGTCAACCCTATAAAGAATCGGTTTCAAAATGGCTTCCGTGTAGTGTTAAGGTCAGGTTAACAGTTTTATCCCTATTGACTTGGGTTATATCACCCTTGTCGTGAAACTTTTGAGTGTTTTCACCAAGTTTCACATTGTGTTAAATATTATTTATTAGGCGCCATTAAAACCGCTAAGAAATAAATTAGGAAACTTTTGTTTTACGAGAATTCAGAAAACGAGGAAAAGTTCAATTTTTTTCCTTGTAGATAAAATCATTAAGAAAGATTTGGGAAGGAAATAAAATGAACCATTTCTAAGTAATAAAAGACAGTATGGTTCTTTTCTCTCGAATAGTGGGGAATTACCTTTTTATTACAGAAGATCGCTCCAAGTGGAGAAGTGACTTCGCTTCCCTATGAATGTTCTACCGGCTTTGCTCTGAGGAACTGTCCGAGATGATGAATATGTATGAGAAAACATTAAAATATTAGATGAGCCGCATGCATGCTTGCTGCGTCTATTTATATAGTACATATTTAAATACTATAACTGGGACAATTTGTAAATGCCCGGTTGATACCCACTTAAAGTTATGACTATTGCCTTTGATTACATTTATTTGTTTTTCTCATCTTCCCTGTTGTGACGATTTAAAAGAACTAAGTAAATGAGTCTATTTAAATAAAGTTATTTTTGACTTTATTGTATAAAATACAAAAAAAAAGGACAAAAAATGTTAAACATCAAGAATGCGAATTCATGTCAAACAATACGTGGAATTCTCAACCAAAGAGGTCTTGTCTTTCTTGTTACAGTCTTCTCGCATCAGCAACGTGAGTGGTGACGCATGCGAGCGGCGCGATCCCTGTCAGCATGGAGGAGTCTGCATCAGTACTGATGATGGGCCAGTGTGCGAGTGCCGAGATGGAGATTACGAGGGCGCCTTCTGTGAAAGAGGTGGGTGGTGTGGCAATTTAATAAGACGTCTAGCAAGCAGGTTGAAATATATCCTGTACATCTTGTATAACACGCTATATATCCTGTCTATTGTTAGACAGTATATACAGCGCGTTGAACGGACCACTGATGAGGGATAAAATTGAAAGCATAGCGATCATGCAGGATGAATTACTTGTTTACTAGGATGGAGTAGACTGAAACGGATATTTTTTATTTATTCATGAGAACAAATACATTTTATAATGTTCACCAAGGGCAAACATTAAATACACCTTTCCAAATTTCACTTAATATGCCAGCTATTATTTTATAATCTTATCATTAAAATTATACTATTTACTTGAAAAATGTGTACCGTATGTAAAAATATGCTAAAAAATAAAAACGAAACGCACGTAAAATCAATCGAGTTAATCGTTATTTCGTGTCTGTTCTTCATCATAAGTCCGGAAAACTATGTAACTTAATTGGAGGCTGTTGACTTAAGTCAAGGTTCGTTGACATGACAATTTTCTGGTACAAATTATGTACGCTTAAACAACTTGATAATAAAATTAAACTTCAAAGATACACTAAGCTGTTTGGCAAGTAGATATTACTTGGCATGTTATTAAAGTATCAAATTAACTCAATCTTGTAAGCACTGAATCGTATTATATTTACACTGGAAAGTTAGATAGATAGATGACATATATAGTTTCGTTGTTAATTAATAGTTTTACATACATTTCTGTAATAATCCTGGGGTGCACTAAATATTACGATAAGTTCTAAGCACTTTATTACATAACAAAGCTTTAACTTTTGTCTCTTACTGACGACCGTCTCTCTTCAACGATAAAAATCTTACTGGGTTATTTACAAATTAAGTACAGACCTAAACGTTAAAGTTTCTTTATGTACGAAACAATAAAGTTTCTATTGTGAGTGCCTGAGGCTAGTCCTCTAAGGTACGCAAGGTTACAACTGAAACTGTTACGTTTTTGACTGAGGTCAAGAGAAGAGGTTAAGAATATTATTTAGACATTGATTGAAAGCTTCCAGATGTAGTTTTGGAAGAGTAAGGAAAGAATATGTTCTCTCAATGTAATAATTAAAGTCTGTAACCCTTAAAATATCAAGTTTATATATTATCAACTATATTCACTTCAGAAGTCACGTCCTGAACTGATGCGGTTAATGCTATCGAACTTTATTCTACAGCTTTAAGGTTCAATATCGCGGTCCCCGCCTCCACACTATGTAAGATAGAAATAAATATTTTTTAAATTTGATTTATAAATACGGTATTAATATTCTGCTCCGCCAGTAAATTATTATATTGTAGATCTATTAAAATATTTTATGTGTATAGCTCTAAAAAGTATAAATAAATACATAAAATCGAGATATATGAGAAATACGTAAAAAAGTCAGTATTGATCATAATCCTATAAATTATGGGTCCTATAAATTTTTACTAGACATATTTTTAGAGAAATATAAAAAACTGCTTACTTAATTTTCATTTCAATAGTGTGTGATTCGACACCATCTGATGGTTATATCCATAGGTGATGATAGCTAGTGCAGCATGGTACATACTGCCTTAACCTCCTCAACCTTACCAGCCCAATAAGTGCTTTTTTACACCCCTTTTGAAGAAACCCAGTTGTCTATGGGACGGTAAACGTGTGACGGTAAGGAATTCCACGTTTTGGCTGTGCGACAAAGTAAGGAGTCACGTAATCTTTTAAAGTAGACGTGGAGACAATGAATGCGTGTCTCAGTAGACTAACACGCGTGCTCCTGAGTAAGAGAAGATTATATTTATATTAGATAGGGAGGGGAAAGGACAATGACTTCTTCTAATTTTTACTTCTTTTAAATCAATTTGTATTTAGGGACCCTCCTCTTAATCTTGTTGATAGCTACTGAAGAGTGGACTGTAATTAATGAGATAGTCGTGATGGAAACGCCAAGATACCAATATAAACTGAATTTATTATTATAAGAGCAATAGCAACAGAACAAATCGTAAAACAATTGGGAAGACACAAGACGTCTATCAAAATATAACAACTAGGTAAAAAACTATAAATATAAAAAATAAGATTTGTATAAAAGAGTTTGAGAGTCACCAACCAGTTGCTAACACTTGTCTTATAAATACCATTGACAAAGTTATTAATGCAAATCAAGAGGTCTTTGTTTTATATGCGATAAGATGCAAGATCTTAATCTTGCTTCATATTACCCGCAAGTCTTGAGTTGTGAAACAATTTAGGTAGGAGCATATGTTCCCTAGAGAGTGTGTTCACAGTAAATACCTTAATCTGTGTGTAAAGGCTGGGATAGCGTGCATACGAAACGCGACTTAAGGCAAATCGCATGCAGCAACTCGTTTTCTATTAAAAGTCAAAAAGTTGTGAACTGATTGGGAGAGTGAAGATGACATCTGTAATATAAAAAGCACTACATATTCCCTGGAACGCAAACAACACGAGTTATGTGACAAAACTTTCCGTGGTAAGTTGTGATAGGTTGCCCATCTAGCTGTGCCCGTGACTTCGTTCGCGTGGATATCTGAAAACAACTGGATTAGATGGATAGGTTACATGATTTTACTTAAGTATTTATATTGTTAAAGATTTCAATCATTGCACTGTCAAATTTAAATAAACGGTTCTTTATATATTTTACTATAACTTTTCTTAAAATAACTAACACATTATTTTATTAATAAAGTAGAATCCTTTTTTTTTTAAACGTTGCGTTTTTGTTTATGAGTATATCAAAATGTATTTACGATCGTTAACGTAATTACGTTTTTACTTTAGCGGGATTTACATAAACATAATTCAAATAAATTATTAACGCTATTAAATAGCAATATCTATCTGTTTTGTTTTGTCGTTGGCGCTACTGATTAGAAAATTTGTTAGAGATTGAACGTTTCTACTCGAAATTTAAGCAAAAGTTTAATTGTTTAATGAAACTGATTTTCCGTTTAAAATTCGGATTAGGCAGTTACTTCGGGTAGCATTAAAAGGCAACGTTTTGTCGCTACGAGTAGCACCGTCAAAAGTTGCGAGACATCGCTCGCACACTGTCCAAAGCTCCAAGCCATTAGACTAGACTAGACACTCTGAGAGTGCAAATTTCATGGTCGGTTGAAACCCAAGCGAAATTCAGCTATAATACGTTAGAGTAAGTCTTCGTTTCAATAAAATTAGTTTTCAAAATTATTCTGTAAAGTTGACTTCTCTCGTAAATTAGGTTTGTGCTTTTTACAGTACAAAAATTCAACTCTAATATTTGCACTACGAATATCGTCTCTATTACAAGCGGAGTAACACGTGCCAAGGTCATTTTGTTACGCTGATTCCAACTGTACCATTGTTTTAGCGGAGTATTTATCAAGCGCAAATAAAAATCAGGAAATTCTTTTTGTATAGCGTTCATTTTAATGTGATTTATGTACATAAGTAGTTTCGGCAAATCTCAATGTTGGAGACAGGCCTTCCTATATGTGAGAAACACTTAAGGCAAAATTATTCGATGCCAGACTATGCCGCAGGCCCAATGCGTATTGATGGGTGACAACTAAGCTCGTAGCCAAATTTTTATTCACCGATCTAGGGAACAACTCCAACGAAAGATGATGATGATCGGACCACTACGTCACTAACCTCTCCATTATTATAAATCTATTGGACTTCAGAGTGGTGACTTTACGATGAATCTTATTTTGAAATTCCGTAAAGACATGAAAAAAAATCATTAAAATACTTTTTCGTATCTTAGATATATTCTATTCTATTCTATTCTTATACAGTTCCATATCAGTATTCCGTCATGTTCATTTCATTCAAATGAATAAAATCCATTTGAAACTATATAAGGCGTATAAAATGGTTATAAATAGCTACTTGAGATGCTTGTACACCTTGTGTGGGTTTCAATCGTATTGAATCATCTCGACCATGTTTTTCGCCAATTGTCAATTCCTATAAGCACAACTGTGATTGGACATTACTTTTTATGTGCATTTCTTAGCTAAACGCAACTATGATCGTATCGTTTCAATAAACTTGACACTTACACTAAGGGTACGCTTAAATCTCTTTACCGGTTATAAAAACTACCAATCTACCACGAGTTATTATATGTCACTGCCAAGCGTCAAATGTCAAGCGTCACTTTTCACATCTCAAACCAAAAAATGTAAGTCTAAAAAAATACAACAGTATCTTAGAATTAAATTAGCGCGACAGCCCCAAACGGGAAGAACAATCGTAAAGTGGCTCCTCTTAATTCGTTAACTTTTTCGCGAAATACCCTCAAACAAAATTTCATACGAGCTGGCAGCGGAAACAATTCTCGTGGCAGGAGTGCTCAACTTTCTGTACACACGCCGCTATTAATTATAAGTCGACTCGGATTGTGTCTCGGGGTTCACGTCCCCTGACTGCAGGGCTGTCAATTAATCAAAATGAGTTAGTGAATTCAAAAAGAAAGTTGTTGTTAAAAAAAAGTACATATAAACTGGGGAGATGATGTTGAGTATTTTTTTACGATACTTGATATAATTAAATTTAAAATTTACAAATAACTTAATCAATACACAAACATATTTGTAACTTTGTTGATTACCATAGCCATAGTGGCAAAACGGCGAGGATAATATTGAATGGCATGTAATTGAAATCATTCGTGTACCCCAAAACGTACTTAGTGCCGGCTGCGTTGGATTAGTGCACAGCTCATGCAATTTTAACAAACTACCGACTAAATCGAGAATAAGTATCATGTATAATAAAAAAATTACAAAAATTAAAAAATATTTTCTCTATACTTTAACTTAGAAAACATAGAAAAGGAAGTACTTTACCAGCTAACTACATTTAAAAACTTAACTTTCAATCCCGTGAAAAAACAATATATTTATTTTAATATTATGATTATAATGCTAGCTATAATTTTTGTCAACGTAGTTAACTTCAGTATTAACACAAGCCTCAGTGTTTAGATGTACCGAGGTAATTGATCATAAAAGAAAAAAAAATCTATCTCAAAATGCAATGGGAATTGTATGCGATAATCAGCTGAACGCATTTACGTACAAGCCTCGATACGATCGAATCTCACACTAGGGTTACTGGAAACAGAACCCATAAAGAACCCACCATATAAACCAACCATAAGAACCAACCATGTAAAGAACCCATTTTTATATACCTCCAGCGTAGATCTCCTACACCAATGAGTCTTGTCAGTCTATTAGGAACTTCTTTACGCCTCTTTGGAAATAGCCCATGATATTAGTTGGAAGGAATTAAAACGTGCCCTGGCATGTTATATTATTAACGTGGACGGTAGCTAGTTAAATAGGACATTTGAAGCGTTATTATCTCTATTTAAATGGATACAATCTCTAAGTGTACATAATTAAAATTTGTACCTACCACGGCTTCGACGAACAAATTGGCCTCGACGAAGACGCGGCGCAAGAATTTCTTCAGCTTCAAAATGTTTGTAATGACATTAAAAATTAATTATTTCATTTCGTTTATTTTTTAATAATACAATTATTATTTTGATCGTCATTGCGCAACTCGCTCGCACGCTTTAGTATGAATAAGGTAATTATTTATTTTATAGTAAGCTGTCTTATACAGTGCGCTTTTATTTTAAATATTATTTATTGGTATCTCTCTAATATCGTTTTTAAGCTTGCAAAAGAAATTGTCTCGACCCATATCATAGTATCTGTAATTTGCTCCAAGAGGCAATTTTTAAACGCCTCTATAAATAATTTATCATTTGCTGTGACGACCCTACGTCTCCGGATACGTAAAGCGGAAAGCTCTGGTGTTTAAACAGTAACAGTCTTTATTGCTTGCTTACGCCGCGTGTGGTCCAAACACATTGTTATCTGTTTTTAATTAAACATTACAAGCTTTAGAATTTCTTAAACCATGTGGTTCTTGGGAGGAGGATTTAAATTAAAGTCACTGCCACTTAAGTTACGTATGGGGGCAAATTACTTATGTATGAATAAACAGGATTTTAGATTATTACAAAATGCCCTTTTTCTTACAAAAATGCAAGTTTTTCTTACACGATATTCTTTGAGAAACTACGTAGTAATAATACGTATGCTACCTGTCATCTACTACTGTTAGTAACCTGAAAAGATAATGAACTGAAACATAGTGTACTTCATATGCAAGGTGTCATTTTTTTTAGAAACATTTTTAAAAAATAATGTATTATTCTATAATTTTATTGTCAATCCTATATTATTTGATTATCCAATAAACGTAACGACGGAGACGAAGATATTTGATCGTCCGTTCTGCCTATAAACGTCTGCTGGGCTCTATCTACATGGGAGATACACACGAGGAGTTTGAGTCGTAACACCACCACAGTGTGGGTTGATGGGTGTAAGTGATTGCCGTGAAAACCGCAACTAAAGGCTGAACGCGCCTTCCGAAGCACGAAGGAACTCTCAAATTTTATTACCACATCTAGGAAACACCATGCAAAAGTTGCTTTGAGCTTCTCCTTAATTTTTATTTAATCAGTATTCTAAAATCAGGAATGCTTATCTATTCTATCCTACTTCATTCCATTCCATTCCATTATAATCCATTCCATCCCATTATATTCAATTCCACTCTATTATATTCCATTCCATTATATTGCATTCCATTCCATTGTATTCTATTTTTATAACAACCTTTGTTTTGCCTTATTGTGCACTTGTACTTATTGTTTTGTACAAAGTTATTTGAAAAAAAGTTTGTATTTCATCAATCTTGACCGATTTCAACTTGAGTGATTGAAGCAACTGAAAATGTACTTTCATTCTCGTGTAGAGGTAGTTAATTGTCGTTCTATTTCAAAGCGTAAACTTTTCTATTTATGTGGTCGAAGTTGATACTTCCCTGACCATAATTGTTATTATGTATCAAATGAAATGAACATTTGCACGAGTCTTTTGATGAGACCTAAACTAAAATCTAACTTGATATTCATTTCGTGTGGTGTCCACAGATATATTGAGAGCACAATTAAAAGTCCCTTCCTGAAATAGATTTCTGTTTTTGAGTATTTTTTATATACCCGATAAATATTAGATTAGACTTAAAATAATTTATTGCTTCCACAGTCATCATCATCTTATTCTTTCTTATTATATATAAAAATGAATTGATTTTCGTTAGTCTTGCTAAACCTCAAAACAATCTTGACCTATACGAATAATTTTTGTTGTGTTATATTCGGTTTAATTCAGGAATGATTTAAAAATAAAAATAACTGGAGAAATCATAAAGAAAAGCTTAAAAATGTACTATAAAATTTGTTATTTAAAAAAATATTTATTGATAAAAACATTTAATAATTCAATTTCTTTCTTTTCTCTATTATTAAACCGTAGAGTGATCACCTCCTCCTTTTAACCAACATACACCAAATAGTAATAAGCACACCTGCTGCTTTTTCATCGATCCCAGAACACTAACTAGTAGATTAGATTTTAAACCATACTCAGATACGGATTCATCATCATTCGATCACTTCTAAGATACGGATTATTTAATACATCTGAAATATTTCCTTTCTTTTGAACAAAACCTATTCATTTTCGCTGTGTTTTTATAATTTAGATTAATTACGTATTAAGATGTTACACAGTAATAATTTATGTCAACAGATTATCTATGAGTCCTATTAAAAAATTCTATCAAATCATAAAAGTATTTTTATAGTAATCATTCAAGACTTCTCTTAAAATATTGCTCCTTCCAATGCTTTAATATATTTCAGTAAATTATTAACTACTTTAACTCGAACAGCCTACCTGCTTTTCTTTTGCATGTAGGTTGCGAATTAAAAAACAGAAAGGTTATGTTCATATTGTGAACAAATGTTACTCTTTGTATTCATATTACCAAACACCTAGCTTATAAATTTCTAGACACGCTGAAAAGAATTAAATTCTCAAACAAACTAATATGAGTTGATAGAGCTTAAAGGTTTCATATTCTTCATAATACGTCTGTCTGTAGAGAATCTTATAACTGTTCTTAGCTTCAAAAACCTTATTGAAATTCTATCCACCACTTTTCCCCTTGGGAGCCATAGAGCTTGACCACGTACTACCCTGTGAGAGATTCTCTCTGTACCGTTGTCAATTATGCGACTTGTTAGAACAGTATAGGGTTTTAGTGAGTGAGTAGATAATGGAAGTCTAGCGTACTCGACTAACAGAGACACAGATGGGTATTCACAAAGTGTTTTAGTAAAAAAGGGTTGTCTTTATAAAACAAATGATATGTCCAGAGATCCAGCTTTACCTTTGGTTTGAACTTTGATGAGTTTGCAAAGGAATTGCTTCAAATAGCAACCTGCTTTAGAATCAACAGTCTATACTCTATCGGTAATATATACATATATAAGTGGTTGCGGTTATAGCAAATAGTTTGGTGAATCGTTGGAAGGATAAAGAAGCTCTCTGGTTTAGTAGTCGTTTCAATAATAAGTAATTGTCATTGTTGTTCTTAGATGGATTAATCTAAATTTTCTGTTTCATCCTTAGAAAAACAAGTAACTTGTTCATCCAGTGAGTTACCATAGACAGGTTTTTGTTTATCCCCCGAAGATCGTGCATCACGTTCATCCATCCAGCTTGACATAGAGCGTCTATATTATAAGTTGTATATAATAAGATTGGTATTCAGCGTGGTAACTTTTTGTAACAAAAATTTACTTAAAAACTGCAACAATGAAGCTTCCTCTCCATTTCCTTGTGAAATTTAAAAGTATTCCTTTTAAATTTTTTCACCAACTTTTAAGCAATTACCATATTTCATTATGACAGTTTACACGACTTCGCATTGTTCACATTACAGTTTTTGTTTTAATGCCACATTTCGGCGGTCAGTTATTAAGTCAGCAAAGGTCAGGGTCAAGGTTATATAATAATAGTAAAAGTTTAAGAGACGTTATGTTGGAGGAAATTAGATTTTGTTTCCGATGCATTATCAACATCAGTGGGTCCTTAGCATAAATATTTTAGTTCTATCGAATAAACGATTTACAAACAAATGACGTCTATAAAAAATCTATAAAAAAAATTGTAGTGATTAATACCACATACCCAATTTCAAATTCCCAATGGAGGACAAAAATTTTCTTTATAGTTGGTGATAAGGCATCGTACCTATCTACCTAAAGACTGTCGGCATGACAATAAGGTAAACAGCATTTTTGTGTATCAGAAGTTCGAGATAAGATTCAGAAATCCAGATGTAGTGGGCATCTGTTTTGGGCTTTACTATCACTTACCATTAAATGAGAAGTAGACGAAGAAGTACTCCGTTAAGAGCAAGACAATAATTTCAGAACTGATTTGTGTAAAATAAAAAAAACTCTTTACTTTAAGTAAAGAGTTTTTTATTTTATTTTACTGAGGACTGAGGACTGTATTACTGTTATTTTAAATCATCAAAATTTAACCCTACTACCGCGTCGACTAATTTAGCTTCTAAGAAGAAGCGGCGCAAGATTCTTTTAAATGTTTGTAATGATATTTACAAATTGGTTATGCCATTATGTGTGGTTATGCCATTCTTATTATTAATACGTTACTTTGATGAATCGTAATTGTGCAACTTACTCCCACGCTTTAGTGTCAATAAGATAATCATTTATTTTATAGTAAGCTTTCCTACGCAGTTTCACTTTTTAATTTTATTACAAGCATATATAAACCAAAAATAAATTAATGGAGTGAAACCTTAACAAACTTTCAAACCCACTGAAACAAATTTCCCAATTTCAATTTGATATCTTCGCTCTTTTTACTGATTAAGCTCGCATTTATATTGAACTTAGATTTTTGATAATTTTGTACAGGTCTTTTGAATCGCTAATGTTTTGAACATCCTCGAATCTTAGAGATTTGGACCCTAAATTATATCAAAGGGAAAAGTTTGTAAAGGAGACGTATTTCTAAAATAATCTTTGCTAAGATTCAATATCTAAGTACCGCTTAGGATGTTTGTTTTACTTTTTCTATAAACAGGATGTTCCACAGTAAAATAGTAAGAGTCGAAATTAATATTTTAATTTATGTATGATATAAATAAACAGGGCGATGGTTTATTAAAAAAAAGTGCGTATTGATATATTCCCAGGTAGAGAGTAAATAACTGGGGAAGCACTGACACTAAACAGAAGACAGTAGGCAGAAATCTTATTGTATTGTATTTTTACTCGCTCTTTTAACGTAATGCTTCCTACAAAATTATACAAAAAAGTAAAAAAATCATGTCCCGAGACGTGACTTCAGCCCGCGACTTTTTACTATTTGAGTGATTCATTTATTTCAATTAATGTTAATGTTTAAGTTTTACCGATTATCATCAAAGTAAAAACTTTGTCAAAGATGACAAGCGTGGTACGCTTTGTTAGAGAGACATGCACTCTAAGTGTTTGAGACACCGCTTATTCGATCTTAATATCGGAAAAAAAATAAGAAAAAGGTACTAATATTTACACGGAAAGTGGTTTTAAGTATACTTATTTTTAATATCTTTTCACTTTGTATTATATTTTTGTTCTTTCTAATACATTTTAATAAATAAATAAATCTTCTTCTTCTTCTTCTTCTTTGGGGTTTTATGGTGCTTTCTTGATTCCGTCAATATCGAGTTTTCTGCTTAGGTATATATTTTATAAATAAATAAATCATACCCATCACATCGGGTGTGAAGTATCCCCTCGTTGCCCGTTTTGACACTGACAGATATACTCGGTGTTTCACAGCGATTACTAACCTTGTGGGTAATGGAATTTCCCTTCGAATCCATTCAAATTCTGCTTAAAGAAAGTATTTTGATTATCTAAAACCAGAACAGGATATGTTTACTTTGACAAGACTTATAATTATTATTTTTTAAAACATATGAGCCCAGAAACTTCTCCAAACACTTCATTAACACCTTCGATGATTACAACCAGACAATCATACACAAATTATAATAAAAAACGTAATAGCTATCAAATTAAGTTTTTAAATGGTTCCTTTTTAAGTACGACAGGTCCATACAGTATATTTTGCCATAAAAAATATTTACTTTAATATTTTTTAAAGTAAATATTGCTTAACCCGAAACACTCTGTATAGTATACTTTCCTCGAGTATTTCGAGTTTCGTTGCAAACTCTGTACGCTATTAAAATTACCAACAATTTTCATTTGAAAAACTTACTTAAGTTATTAAATTTATAACAGTTTTGTAATTAATGAGTTATGTAAATTAAAACAATACAGTTAAAAAAAATAATGTAAAATTTTTCTTTCTCTTTTAAAGTTTTGATTTCATTATGTTATTGTTTTAAGAATAGTAGGAAATGTAATCAAAGATAGACGAGCGGCTTGCCGAGTGGCCATGTTTATAACAAATTTAATTACCAAAAAAGGTTATAGTGAGTCGCCTTAAAAAGAGGCGTATGATGATTTTTTTGGAACTATTAAAGGAGTAAGAATTCGACATAAATGATTTTTGCATAGCTGATTCGCAATATTTTTCATAGATGCTGAGCTGCTTTTCGGCGTAGAGTAATTTTATGTATCCTATTGCTTTCCTCTAAAAATGGACCAAGAATAATTTTTCAATTTTTCTAAGTAGTTCCTGAGATTAACGCATTGAACTAAAGAAACAAACAAACTCTTAAACTTTATATTATTAGTGTAGATATATCCTTGAACATTTCAAGACTCATTTAGACTTTATTGAGTGTTTATAACAACTACACGAGATATGCTCATATAGTTTTTAATCTTTCCAATAAATTCATAAGGTTCATAATGGCTTAGCTGTTTTCATTTGGGATCTGTTAATTTAGTTGGTTGTGGGAGACTAGAAGTTTGAAGAGGATACTAAAACTTTGCTTTGCTTTACATTGTGTGATTAGTCCTTAGGCTGACCTGGAACCTGGATCAGAGTAACGAAGACATATCAATTTATTAACTTTCAACTTGGTCTGTAAGAAGAACAAGAACTATTTTAACTTGATCATTATGTAGACGTTTACGTTAACTTATTGTCGTTAGTAAACATTATTGCACTTTCTAATGAAGCACATAATTTCCTGTACAACGTTTTGGAAGACTTTTGTTGTTACATCCAGCATAGTTTAAGGTAAGCGAACTAAGAGACGAGTTGTATGGACTTGTAATCATGTTTGTTTTAATATAATAATATTCGAATTGCCTTTAATAAGAGTCGGTACAATACAAACTGCATAAAAAGAAAGGTAACTTGCTTAAAAGGATGTAAATTTAACAAATATTCTAGTATTATTTAAATAAAGAAGTATCATATTAAATTTATACTCTCGTTTTGATTTCATTTATCTATTAAAATATAATATTTTTAGGCTAATTAAGAAGAATTCGGCAAACACAGATTAATTAAAAATTCAATTTCCCAAATACACTCAACGATTTATATTTAAATAATCTTTTGTTCATCTGATCGAAAGTCAATATAAAGTATTTGATGTTCCAAGAACAATGATATTGCTTAAATGTAAAGGAAGTCGCAAAAACATCTCTGAAGAAATTAAATACATAATTTCATCTTTCAACATTATATATTAGCCATCAAGGTAACTTTTTGATTGATATCACTGCAATAAACATAGTTTTAGTCCTTTGGATTTTATTGAAATGGCAAAATTGTTGTAGGTTATTTTTAATAATAACTGTAGTTATTGTATATGTATGTATGTATATGTATGTTATTGTTGTTGTATTATTAATTATAACTGTATTTAATAATAACTGTAGTGTTGTAACACTATTACTCTCTCCCTCTATCTCTCCTACTAACCTGTTTTTCTACAAATAAAGTGTGTAAGGTGAAGCACAAAACACGTTACTTTTATTTATTTAACAAAGTAGAGGCCTTGCAAGACCATGTTCAATCTGAAACAAATGGTCCTTCGAGCCGGATTCGCGAGATAGAAACCATATTTAGAGTTACTATAGTAAAATCAGCGACCTGAAAATTTATATTGTAATTACAATTAAATGTTAATTGGCGTTAAATAAAGTTTGTTGCTTCTCCACTGGTGCTTTCTCATAAAGTCAATGTAGTGTAACGTAACGTAACGTAACGCAATAACGCATGTTGTATTGTAACGCAATAATGTATAAGTAAAGTTGCCTAGTCTTTATTGAAAACCATAAGGGAAACATGGTTGTTTCACTTAATTTACACGATTTAAATAATTGGGGCAATGGCCCATGTCCAGCAGTGGACATCTCTCATTGATAGGATGATAATATAATAATTGAGCATGATAACGCCATTTCATTTAAGGTGATTGTAAATTCATCATATTTTCCTGATATGAGGTGAGCGTTTCTATAAATTTTAGTTTGGCTATTATTAGTATGCTTAATTGGTTTTACGGAAATCCACAGCACATTTAAAAAAGTAGGAACATATATATAAAGAAGGTTTCAACATTTGCTAGTTATGGATTTTAACTATTTATATGATTCAATTAATGTGTAGTCGAATAAACTCGAAATAAAAATTCCTATTTACAAAGTTATGAATTACATTGAACATTCATTAATATATCCTAAAGATCTTCATGTTGTAGATGTATCATTTTACCTTTCACACCTCACGTTGGTCGAATCTACATAATCTCAACCCGGAGAAAGTGGCCAATGTAGCAACTTTCCGCTGTAGACGATGTGAGTGTGAACGGGGGACAGGAGAGGCGAGAGGGGATCGTCTGACAGTTATTGGACGCGAAATTGAGTGACGCCCGCTGTACGAATTTTCATCATGTTTAAAGTGTGGTCTGGCATTTAAGGAGGTTTTTTGCTTAAATTGTTGAGATTTACTTATGTCTCTGTTTAACATGAAGAACATTTTCATACGAGCTTAACTTTTGAGGAATGTAATGTAGAACGAAAAAATGAATCTAAAAAAAAGATAAATTTAAAAACTTATCCGATTTAAATTTATTTTTGGGAGTAGTACCAACAAAAAATAATTTTAAATTGGATACCTTTAACTTATATTATTAGTGCCTTTTAATCATAACTGCAAGTCTTTTTGTCAAAATTTTGATTGGTAAGTTTCTAAGGTCAAAGTTAGATGGGTGACCGTCGGTATTGTCAACTCGCTTCACTGTTTAGAAAAAATATGAGAAATGACCTGACTTGGTGACAATGGGACCACTTCGGAAGTATACTCTATTGAATGACAATTTCAAAAATCGGTGAAAATACATACAAAAACATATTGCGGAATATAGATCCTCTTTCTTTTTTGAGGGTGGTTAAAAATATTGCAAAACACATCGAAATCTCATCAGTGGTAAAAAATAAAATAAAAAGTAATATAAATAATCTCATAAATAA